>BRKX01000017.1:33191725-38191725 GCA_026008535.1 Perilla frutescens | reverse complement strand
AAGAAGCATCAAAGGAAGAAAAATGGATCGATGCAATGAAAGAAGAAATCAAGGCGATTGAAAAAAATGAGACATGGGAGCTGACATCTTTGCCATCACACAAAACTCCAATTGGTGTGAAATGGGTGTTCAAAACAAAGACAAATCCCGATGGTTCAATCAACAAGCTGAAAGCCAGGTTGGTAGCTAAAGGCTACAAACAAAAGGAGGGTGAAGACTACAATGAGGTATTTGCACCCGTCTCTCGTCTTGATACAATTCGATTGATTATCTCTCTTGCTGCTCAAAATGGTTGGAAACTGTTTCAAATGGATGTGAAATCAGCTTTCTTGAATGGTGTCATTCAAGAAGAAATTTACCTTGAGCAGCCGCCTGGATTCGTGAAAAATGGTGAGGAGGATAAAGTGCTTAAACTTCAAAAACACTTTATGGATTGAAGCAATCGTCTCGAGCATGGTATGAAAGAATTAATGCTTATTTTTTGAAATATGGTTTTGAAAGATGTCCATTTGAGCACACTCTCTACATAAAAATGAATTCAACTGGTGGGATCATGTTTGTGAGTCTTTATGTTGATGATCTAATCTTCACCGGAAATAATTTTGAGATGCTGACGGATTTTAAGCTCTCCTTGATGAAAGAATTTGAAATGACCGACTTGGGAGAGCTGTATCATTTTTTGGGAATTCAAGTTCAACAATCAAAAAGTGGAATTTTTATTTCACAAGAAAAATATGCAGGTGAGATTCTAAAAAAATTCAAGATGGAGCATGCTAATCCAGTTTCTACACCTTGCATTATGGGCTTGAAATTGAGTAAAAACGGTGAAGGCAAACTAGTTGATCCAACTATGTTTCGAAGCTTAATTGGAAACTTGATGTATCTTACAGCAACTAGGCCTGACATCATGTTCGCAGTGAGTTTGGTGAGCAGATTTATGGAGAAACCTTACTCAAATCATTGGGAAGCTGTAAAAAGAATCCTTCGATATGTCAAGGGAACCATTGATCATGGAATTTTTTATGAAGCAAATGTTCCTATTAAACTGGTTGGCTACACTGATAGTGATCTCGGTGGAAGCATTGATGATTCAAGAAGCACTTCGGGTTATGCCTTCAACCTCGGAAGTGGAGTTATCTCATGGAGTTCCAAGACGCAACCAATTGTGGCACTTTCCACCACCGAAGCTGAGTACATTGCTGCTGCTTCGGCTGGATGTCAAACTTTGTGGCTTTGTTGGAGTAAACCAAATTCCATGTATTTGGACACCAACCTCTCAAGTCCCATTCATGTATTCTCCAAATACATGAACATGATTATTTATTATGGTTTGATTTTAATAGGTTAATATATTAGAATTAAATATTGATGGATGTATTAGATTTATATTCATGTAAGGTATCACCTATAAATACCCTATGCTATGTGATCATTTGAATGTAAGCAAGTTAAGTAAATCAAAGCTATTCATCTATTTATCCAAAATCCATTTTATCATATTCCTTATATTTTTTACATTTATATCATTCATCCAAATATATTTCTATCTTCCACACAAAAATCAATACATATTTACAAAATCAATGTACCTTGTAAATCACGCCGGAAACACTAGAAACTGAAAATTACAATTGGAAATAAAACCAAACAAGCCCTAAACTTCTTGATTCCAGGGTTTGAATCAATTGGGCATTTTGTGATTGAATTAATATTGCTATTCTGTTCTTGAATTTATTTACATATTTCTGTGTTGATTGTCAGTTGTGTTTGATTGGCAATCGGATACAATTAGGGAGTTAATTATCCATCACTCGAGAGAAGTAAGTAATTAGTGGATTGGAATTGTGTAGCATATATAGAGTTTAGTAAATTGAGATATTATTGAATTCTATGAGAATAATTTGATCCTAAGATTGTTGGGAGTTAGATAACAATTTAGTTACGAAAGATAAGAAATTGGAGTCTAATCTACATATAGAATTTACTCGAGAGAGAAATGATAGGTAATTTGTTGACCATCCTATATAAACTCTTGAATTAAATAAGGTTGAAAGCATTAATTTTATTCACAAAAGTCCATTGAAGTGCAAACTATAGAATCCTCTTTTATTCTAATTTCTTAATCTCATTTGGTAGATTGTTTGTTTTGGCTTCGTTTTCATGAATTGTTTATTTAGTTCTTTAATAATTAAATTCTTAATTCGGTTCTCTAGATAAAGCTTGATAATTAATTGAAATAAATAGTGGAAATTGCATTGCTAGTCTCCGTGGATACGACCTTACTCACCGTATTTGCTATGAATTACCATGTACACTTGTAGGTTGGTTTTTAGTTAAATAAAACACCGAACAATATCTCTCATTTCTTTTAATCATTTCAATCATTCTTGTTAATCTTTAATTTTAAAAATTGATAAAAAAATGATTATTATGCATTATATAATTTAATTTATCTTTTATTCTATTTAAATAATTTTATATCTTATATTTTACGTATATATCATTTCATTTTAATTTTGATTGATTATTTATTTTAACTTTTAATTTTATTGATCGAAAAAATAGAAGATTATTATTTATTACATTTAATTTCAAATAGTTCATTTTTAGTTATAATGTAGGACTGCAGGTATTAAATTAAATTTCTAAATATGACTTTTATGATAAACTTATTAAATATTGTATTATAAATATGCAATATATATATATATATATATATATATTAAATTCGATGTACGGTATGTACCACTATATACCGCCATACCGTACTACGATATATGCTGAAGTGAAGATATGTATCGTAGTACGGTATATATCGGTACAACGGTACATACCTTCACTTCGGCATATACTGTGATAAGGTATGACAGTATATACCAGTACATCGGAATATAACTTCACTTCGACATATACTGTGGTACGGTATATACTGATATATGACGGTATACTGAACTTTTGGTATACACCGGTACACCTTAATTTTTGAAAATTCACAATGTTACCTTACCGTAAAATTTTGGTAAGGTATCATACCTTACCAAAAACTAGTACACCATAAATATCAGTATCTTTGATATTTTTTTGGTACAATATGGACGGTATTTCGGTATGACGGTATTTTTTGCCAGTCCTAATTTCATCACACCAAGCTTTCAAAGTATTTTATGTAACACCCTAAATTCTATAATTTGAAATGCTACTCTTTCTATTCTTTAAAGCGGAAAACGATTAACAATAATAATAATTTTAGTGCATATTTTTTTTTTTCCAAATAATGATCATACTAGAAATCCCCAAATAGGAAAATAGGCCATAATATTTATATATATTTTTTTTTCAGAAATAAAAATTTTTAAATCAAAATACCTACATTTCATAAACACTGAGTTCATTTCAAAGAGAAAACTTATAATTTATAATATAAATATTATATTTGAGACATAGATAAAATCATAATAATCAATTACTAGCTTGAGTTAACTCAAAAGGCAGTCGTTATAGAACATCAAATTCAAAATAACTTATCTTAAGGCAACAAGATCAAAAGACTGAAATAATTAACTCAAACATCAAAACCATGTCCACCCCATTTCCTTCACGCTGCTCCAAGCTCACTGACCTGAAAACATTAAAAACACGGGAGTGAGTATTCTTAAAACGTACTCAGTGGTGGGGATTGTGGGCATTTCTTTCTATTTATCCAACTGAATTTGAATCGCAGGAATAATGGATTTAGGGTACTCTTCTTCTGATTCTAGAATACATCTTGAACTGTGCACAGGACATATTCTCTCTGTTGTGTAAGCCACACTCTCGGTACGTGCGTTACACTATTCTGGTGCGTATGAAACGCAATTCTTATCCAAATTCCATCCACGATAATTCAAGTTGGATTAAAAACATTTCTGTCTAAAAAAAAACATATATCATATACTTTTATTTCGCAAATAATAATTTTACCCACCTGGTAGAAGAGAGCATGTAAAAATAATCAACGAGAGGACGAGGGTCCTAATTGCGCCGCACCTAGTATCAAAATAATTCCAAATAAATCATTTAAACCAATTCTAATTTTAATAAATCTGAAAATAAGAAATTTATGGGCTTATTTAATCAATTTATGAAGTTATAGGCTAGATATTAACTTCTGAAAAGTTATGGGATCCAAATATATTTTTAAATAAATGCATTCTAAAATTTATAAACTTTTTGGGGCCTTTTTCTAAATTCTGAAAAATAATGATAAAGAGTCATAATGCAAATAACTTATTTGCAAATAAACCCCCCCACTTCTTTTTCTAAAATCACGACAGCAACACATTAGAAATCATAATCCCCAAATTTCATTCTAAATCCCTAAATCTGATTCTCCCTCTTTGTCTACTTTTTCTTCTACTTCTCTGCCAACACCTTGCTGCTAATTAACATCAAGAAGATGACACAAAGCCACCCTCAAATCAATCACAATCCCGGCTACCAAACTCGACTCAGCCACTGACAACTTAACACAAACCGGCGGTCAATACTTCACTACCGCCGACTACCCATCTAAACCCGAACTACCCAACATTGGCGAGCTCACCGCTGCCTGCCGACGAGCTACGACCAACTACCAAACTGCCTAAGCACAACCGCGGCTCAGAGAAATGTTGCTGAGACCCAAGCCCAGCCGACGATGCCCCTGCCCTGCTTCGACAACCCAGATCCACGCTCGACACCACAAACCAGACCAAGGCTCGACTTAGAAGGCGACTCCTACACCAAACCCCACTGTCTTTTCTCTCTACTCTACTTTTTCTGAATTTTTATAATTTAGGTTCTAAATGCTTGGAAAGGTTGAATCTTTAGTGTGGAATGATGTTGAGTGATGAAGCATGTTTTGGGTTTTGTGTAGTAAGGATGCAGAGACATGAATTTTTGTAAATAAACTACTGTAATTAGTGGGAATATATGAGTATATGGATGAATCTTTTGGACGTGAGGTGCTGCGAAATAGATGATAATTTGATCTTGGTTTTGGTTGTTGAAAACCTGTCAGGGGACTAGTTTAAGGAGTTGGGAAAATTGGTGACTGCGTATTTAAGAGCACGAAGAATTTCAATTGAACTTTGTTGATATATGAGCAATGAATTTTTACAAAATCATGCTTTCTTTTTTTTTTTTTTTTTTGCTTTATTCTGAATTTCTAAAGGAGGTTGAAACCAGATGCTACTTAACATGTTAGCTGTGAAAACAAAATTTATCAAACTTATCATCATTAAAATCAACCATATATGCAATATGTACCTGAATTGTATTTTGAATTTCTTGCTTGAAGGAAGAGTCGAAATTCTCTTAAAAATAAAGGTATTGAAGTTGTGAGTTTTGATGAAATGTGTATAAGTTATGTTTTGCATAAATAGGAGCACATGAAGCTTCTAGACGAGCATGGTAAGAATAAGATCAGCTAAAGCCTCAATTTTTAGGATAAATTATAACTATAATATTTATTTTAAGAATAAGGATAAATATAAGAATATAAATAATATTTTTATTGTTATATCATATTTATCTTTTAAAGAAAAATAAATTCTTTTTATTTTGAAAGGACAAAATAAATAAGTTGAATATATTTACAAGCCCATTTAATAATTTTAAGATCCAAGCTTAAGTTCTAAAATTTCTTTTCTATACAGGGGCGCAATATCGGACTAACTCAAGTCCGTCGAATTTTATCAAACATCATTAAATAAATTATAACTCAATTTTAAAGCAATCAAATAGTTAAAATAATTTAAATCACATAAAACTGGGCTGTTACATTCCTACCCACTTAAAAAAAATTTCGTCCTCGAAATTTATCTTACCAGGTTGTCCTAAGGATGGATATTTAGCTAGGATCTCCTCCTCGAATTTCCAAGTTACTTCTTCCTTCTCATGCCTATTCTATTGTACTCTAATCAACGAGACTTGTCGATTTCTTAGTTCGTTTGTCCTCCTGTCAAGAATAGCAACAAGCTCTCTCATAGGCTAAATCATTGTATCTCTTCATGATTTATGGTGTAACTCGATTTATGCAAATACTTTCTCAACATAGAAATATGAAAGACATCGAGCAACGAGCAGCATAGCTGAACAATAAGCCACATCCAGTAGATCACCTCCCAACGGAACGAGCTGAGAAATTACTTAGAAATACACTTCCTACTTTAGAGAGCACTAACTGACACTACTTGGATTCTACTTCCTACTGAGAAATACCACTACTTGCTCTTTCAACAATGACTAAAAAGGAATACTGCTATATACTCTCTTCTCTATTCCAAGATCCACACTCGAGTTCTATGAGTGGGATTAAAGAGAAACAAACGCCTCTGAGTGAGGGCTTTATCCGATCACAATTCTTTAACAAGATCAAAGGTTAGAAAAGATATAACTCTTGGTTATATATGCCAAAAATATTTCATTTTTCAGAGGACTTACAAACCCAAAGGGTTCTCAAAGATATGGAAGAAAATCAGCGGTTAGCAACTGAGAACCGTGCTAAAATATTTTCACAAAGGTGTCAGCATAGCCTAACAAGGAAGGGCTATTATTGATTTTTGATGATCAAGGAGTATCATCCAAAAAGATTACAAATTATCCAAGAGGATATAATCGAAGAATTTCAGACAATATGAAACTATTGAAGGGCGATTGATTCAATTGACAAGAGAATGAATAAATAGATCCAGAATGAGAATAAATAAATTGATTCCATTGAGAAGAGAATGAATAAATAGTTAATCAAAACTTCTTATCATAATAAAACTCTCAATCTACCAAACACTAGGTCTTGCTTCTTAATGATCCTTTTCAGGTTCTTTCTTTCTTTCTTGAGCATCACGCATCTTCTTCTTTATGAGGCTACTATGAAATAGCACGAGTCGGCGGGACTCAAATGGCTGCGCTTGGTCGGGAAAGTGACATCCGAGAATCTCATCCTATCTATCGAAAGGGATACGACAAAGCGGCTTGATCTATGACACTTCCTAGACTCAAAATTATTTGACTTCAATTTCTCCTGGAAATACCGACAATGTCTTCAAATTATTATCTTTGTTTTCTTTAAGAATCAACTTGAAACGAGTGACAACTCCTATCATTGAACGCGATATGTCCTTGAATGTCCCTCCATTGAATTAACGAGCCTTTATCGAAAGAAATGAATCTTCATTCCTTACAAACGCAATTAGATCTTCAGACGAAACTTCTCTTGAATTGAAAGCTTGCGTGGGGATTTCTTACGTTAGATTCACAACTAACCTTTAACTTGACTGCTCCTCTTGTTGCGTGATTCCCTTTGTGGGATTCACCTTCTTCCTGCTGAGTGCGTCAGCGACAACATTGGCCTTTCCGGGATGATACATGATTGTCCAATCATAATATTTGGCTAATTTCAACCACCTTCCCTCCATAGATAAAGTATCTCCAAATCTTCAATTCATGCACAACAGCAGCTAACTCCAAATCGCAAGTGGGATTATCTTCAATTGATGATACCCGACTTTAGGTCTATTTTTTTTTTAGAACACACTTTCTTCTCTAAGTTGATCGAATAAATCTTCAATTCTCGGTGAGGGATATTTATTCTTCACGGTAAGGTGATTTAAATCTCGATAATCTATACACATTCTCATAATACTATCTTTCGTCTTCACATACAAGATCGGTGCTTGATGGTGAAACGCTCAGTCGAATATATCCCTTATCTAGGAGTTCTTGAAGTTGGATCTTCAACTCTTATAATTCTGATGGTGTCATTCGGTACGGTGCTTTGGACACGGGTGATGCTCCTGGGACCATGTCGATCGTAAACTCAATTTATCTATTCAGCAGTAATCTAGTTATCTCCTTAGGGAATACATCCATGAAATCTCTAACTATTAGCACGCTATCCAACGTCAGTTCTGTTGATGTCGTCTTGATCACATTCGCCAAGAATCCTTAACATTCACCATTCTCCAACATCTTCAAAGCTTTTATTACTGATATTATTCTGGGTTATCTATCTAACTTAGCTCCATGAAATATAAACTCTTCCTTGTTCAGTTTTTGAAATGCTACTTCTCCATCATGACAATGTATTGTCGTAAAAATTTTACTTAACCAATCCATTCCCAAGATGAAATTCAATTCTCGCATTTTGAGAGCATATATACTGACCCTAAGTTTATTTCATTCAAAGTCTAATCTAACATCCCTAGCAATTCTATCGATTCTCAAGTTTTTTTTTTTTTTTTTTTTCTAGAAAGGATTCTAATGACGGGGCTAAGTTTTCCACTTATTTCTAGTATAGTATCTATTTCGTGAGCTATCCTAACTACTTGACAGTAATCGGTGATCCATTGAGCTTCGAGAATTCCACATATCTCTGGTCAAAAGCCTCTTATGGATCAGCCCGTCTTCTAGTCTTCAGTGTTGATTACGCGTGCTGCATATTGTGAGAGTTGATTAAACTTTCGCTCGTACTCTCTCTCACGGACAAATTTCCTTATCCCAGCTCCATGAATTCGGTTTGTTTTTGGATGCGAAAAGTACGAGAGAAGTACTTATCCATATTGATCTCTTTAAACTTGTCCCAAGTTAATCCTCGACGCTCTTCTCCGGTCATGCCATTCTTTAGAAATGAGAAGTTCACTGCTACCATTGAATCTAGGTGGAGTGTAGCGACGAAATTACCCAATCTCCTGACTAATGGTTGGCAAAGCAGGTGCATTGGGCGCTGCATTTTGTTGATTCATCGCGCTCTGTGTTTGGATGTTGAACGAACAAGTGCTCTAATTAGATCTGGCATGAAGTTATTTCTTTTCACATTCAACGCTTGATCGGCCTTATCTCATATCTCACATAACGCACGCGGGTAATTGAAGAAGTGTATACTGCTAGGTTCAAGTCAACTAATAAATCTCTAAATACCTTGAATCTAAATAAGAAAACATATATGTAGGAAGCTTCTATGTTCTTCTAAATTTCGAGGACTAAGTAACTTCTTTGTCATTCATCATGCATTTCAAAATAATAGAATTGATTTGCATAAATCATTTCTCAACATCTCATTCTTTCTATGCATAAATTGTTTCACATTCTTTCTTTGCATAAATCTTTTCTCAACATTTCTCATTCTTTCTCCATGCCCACCACATTAAACAACTTTGCAAAATAAATAAATCAAACAGAGTACCTTGGAGCAGGAGCACGTGGCAGAAATGGGTGGCATACCATAAAATTAAACAATATAAACTCTTTCAAATACATTGAGTCTACAGGAAGGTAGACCGGCTCTGATACCACTAAATGTAACACCCTAAATTCTATAATTTGAAATGCTACTCTTTCTATTCTTTAAAGCGGAAAACGATTAACAATAATAATAATTTTAGTGCATATTTTTTTTTTTCCAAATAATGATCATACTAGAAATCCCCAAATAGGAAAATAGGCCATAATATTTATATATATTTTTTTTTCAGAAATAAAAATTTTTAAATCAAAATACCTACATTTCATAAACACTGAGTTCATTTCAAAGAGAAAACTTATAATTTATAATATAAATATTATATTTGAGACATAGATAAAATCATAATAATCAATTACTAGCTTGAGTTAACTCAAAAGGCAGTCGTTATAGAACATCAAATTCAAAATAACTTATCTTAAGGCAACAAGATCAAAAGACTGAAATAATTAACTCAAACATCAAAACCATGTCCACCCCATTTCCTTCACGCTGCTCCAAGCTCACTGACCTGAAAACATTAAAAACACGGGAGTGAGTATTCTTAAAACGTACTCAGTGGTGGGGATTGTGGGCATTTCTTTCTATTTATCCAACTGAATTTGAATCGCAGGAATAATGGATTTAGGGTACTCTTCTTCTGATTCTAGAATACATCTTGAACTGTGCACAGGACATATTCTCTCTGTTGTGTAAGCCACACTCTCGGTACGTGCGTTACACTATTCTGGTGCGTATGAAACGCAATTCTTATCCAAATTCCATCCACGATAATTCAAGTTGGATTAAAAACATTTCTGTCTAAAAAAAAACATATATCATATACTTTTATTTCGCAAATAATAATTTTACCCACCTGGTAGAAGAGAGCATGTAAAAATAATCAACGAGAGGACGAGGGTCCTAATTGCGCCGCACCTAGTATCAAAATAATTCCAAATAAATCATTTAAACCAATTCTAATTTTAATAAATCTGAAAATAAGAAATTTATGGGCTTATTTAATCAATTTATGAAGTTATAGGCTAGATATTAACTTCTGAAAAGTTATGGGATCCAAATATATTTTTAAATAAATGCATTCTAAAATTTATAAACTTTTTGGGGCCTTTTTCTAAATTCTGAAAAATAATGATAAAGAGTCATAATGCAAATAACTTATTTGCAAATAAACCCCCCCACTTCTTTTTCTAAAATCACGACAGCAACACATTAGAAATCATAATCCCCAAATTTCATTCTAAATCCCTAAATCTGATTCTCCCTCTTTGTCTACTTTTTCTTCTACTTCTCTGCCAACACCTTGCTGCTAATTAACATCAAGAAGATGACACAAAGCCACCCTCAAATCAATCACAATCCCGGCTACCAAACTCGACTCAGCCACTGACAACTTAACACAAACCGGCGGTCAATACTTCACTACCGCCGACTACCCATCTAAACCCGAACTACCCAACATTGGCGAGCTCACCGCTGCCTGCCGACGAGCTACGACCAACTACCAAACTGCCTAAGCACAACCGCGGCTCAGAGAAATGTTGCTGAGACCCAAGCCCAGCCGACGATGCCCCTGCCCTGCTTCGACAACCCAGATCCACGCTCGACACCACAAACCAGACCAAGGCTCGACTTAGAAGGCGACTCCTACACCAAACCCCACTGTCTTTTCTCTCTACTCTACTTTTTCTGAATTTTTATAATTTAGGTTCTAAATGCTTGGAAAGGTTGAATCTTTAGTGTGGAATGATGTTGAGTGATGAAGCATGTTTTGGGTTTTGTGTAGTAAGGATGCAGAGACATGAATTTTTGTAAATAAACTACTGTAATTAGTGGGAATATATGAGTATATGGATGAATCTTTTGGACGTGAGGTGCTGCGAAATAGATGATAATTTGATCTTGGTTTTGGTTGTTGAAAACCTGTCAGGGGACTAGTTTAAGGAGTTGGGAAAATTGGTGACTGCGTATTTAAGAGCACGAAGAATTTCAATTGAACTTTGTTGATATATGAGCAATGAATTTTTACAAAATCATGCTTTCTTTTTTTTTTTTTTTTTTGCTTTATTCTGAATTTCTAAAGGAGGTTGAAACCAGATGCTACTTAACATGTTAGCTGTGAAAACAAAATTTATCAAACTTATCATCATTAAAATCAACCATATATGCAATATGTACCTGAATTGTATTTTGAATTTCTTGCTTGAAGGAAGAGTCGAAATTCTCTTAAAAATAAAGGTATTGAAGTTGTGAGTTTTGATGAAATGTGTATAAGTTATGTTTTGCATAAATAGGAGCACATGAAGCTTCTAGACGAGCATGGTAAGAATAAGATCAGCTAAAGCCTCAATTTTTAGGATAAATTATAACTATAATATTTATTTTAAGAATAAGGATAAATATAAGAATATAAATAATATTTTTATTGTTATATCATATTTATCTTTTAAAGAAAAATAAATTCTTTTTATTTTGAAAGGACAAAATAAATAAGTTGAATATATTTACAAGCCCATTTAATAATTTTAAGATCCAAGCTTAAGTTCTAAAATTTCTTTTCTATACAGGGGCGCAATATCGGACTAACTCAAGTCCGTCGAATTTTATCAAACATCATTAAATAAATTATAACTCAATTTTAAAGCAATCAAATAGTTAAAATAATTTAAATCACATAAAACTGGGCTGTTACATTTTATTAAGCATTTCTCAATGCGGTGTGCTTGGCAATCTAAATCAGTTCTTTTTCAATTGAGTTTTAAAGTCAAATCAAGTTTTATAGTTCAAATGCAAATTAAAGTTGAAGTTAAGGTATGGATTCTGTCGAAGAATATATACGAATTCTTATCATTGTTATGCTTGTATATGTGGTATGCAGGTAAGTCTACCAATCATATAGACCTTCGGGCTAATGTTATGGGCGTACGAGTTAGACGAGCCTCCGAACTACTATTATGATTAACCTACGAGCTATATGCTATGTTGGCCTACAAGCTACGTGCAATATGATGAGTTATGTTATGACTTGTACTTATTGTTATATTTCTATAACTTGGATAATCGAGTTAATGCACTGAGTTAATAACACTCACCTTAAATCTATTTATCTTCCAAACTAATTAATGAAGCTCGAACAGTGACGTTGAGATGGATTGGTGGTCGAGTTTAAATAGATATTATTTTAATTTTAATGCTACTTCCGTCGTATTAAACTCTTTGATTGAATAAATAAAATATTTATATTTATGAAATATTGAAGAGTCAAATGATGTGCATATTCTGACTAATAGAAACTGATGTGACGATTGTCCACATGAACATATATATACATCAAACTGCCTTAAAATACAAGAACTTCGGATGATTTTGTTTATTCTCATGATTAAAGGAAGAAAATATAACTTTAATAATATAAACTTAACACATTTTGCAATTACAACGTAACTTCACATTTCGAGCCAGTCGAAATCGGCGTGGCAGAAATCACATAAACTAATTAAATTTAAGAACAAATTCTCCTATTCTCACATGGTACGGGTACCCGCAGCTAGTTTTGCTCGACCGTAGCCTATGTAGGATGAAATGTGAAAGGACTGTGTATATATACTAATATTTGATTGTTTGACTGTTATTTAAAATAATTAAATAAATGCAAAACTGAAAAAGCAAAAATGAAAATTAAATTTCCAATGAAACCTTTCTCAATCTTAATTAAAGACGGCTAAAACAGCTTATAATTTAATTGTATTCTTCTAGAAACATGCGTCTCATGGCATTCTCTTGTACGGTGAATTCGATGCTACATCCAACCGCATTGCATACCGCGGCTGGATCTTTGCCACGTGTATTTAGTTTTAAATTTGTTGTTTGTCCAATCCTGGTTAAATTCAACTGTTGTGTAGTTATTTTGGTCAACTATCGGCTATTGACCTGGCAAGTATCGGCCAATTTATTTTTTCCCTGCTATTTTTTGTGAACTGAATAATGATTAATGGGCATTTCATCTAAATATTCGAATGAAGTGATAGTCCAGATCCCATAATCGGCCTAACTGATTTTAAGCCACAACACCTAAATTTGTCTATTGGAGCCGCGGTGTTGGTGTTTCTTTAAGATAGGGTTGTTACTAATAACCTTGCTTCTTATTTTATTTTGTCTATTTGATGTGGGCGTTGACCAAAATCGTAGGGGTACTTTCATTGTTACTAAGCAAAGTTTGGATATGGTCCGTGCGCCATGAGGTTGGAATAACGACAATGTGGGTTTTTATAGCGGCTAAAATTTGTTGAGGAAGAAGGTATGTCTTGGTGAACAACTTAGAAATATATGCATGTATTCTTATTTTTGTTTCTTGAATTTTATTGTGTATTTGGCAGACCCCGAAGCAGTAGTGTTTGATTTGGAATTTTGAATATCTTGAGATGATTATTATTGAGATGGTGGTAGCACTCGCGATTAAATTGTGAAGTTTGAGGTAAATTTTCGCTGTCGAGGCAGTAGCAGTAGTGATTTGATTTTCAATTTTGAGTTTATCCTTGATGAGGCAGTAGCAGCAGTAGTGCATTCACTTATGAATTTGGAGCTATTTTTTGTTGATGTAGAATGGAATATTTGAAATTCCGCACCATAAATTCGCTCTGTATTAATGGGTACATTTTTATTTTTATGAAGAGTTAATTATTTCTGAAATGGTGTTCAATCTAAATCTGTCTCCATCATGTGAATCTGATGGTTGTGAGAAGGCTCTCAATTCATCCAAAATTGATAACGATACACCAAAAACAGAGGGTGATGATGGTTATGATGGGGCTGGGGAAATCGGGCATGAGATTGAGAGCAGATTGGAACCGGGTTCTTTGGTTGAGGACATTGATCAGGCATATACATTGCATTGTGAGTATGCATGCTGTAAGGGGTTTAGCGTAAGGAAAGGTTGTCAAAAATATTTTGATAATTCATCAGAGATCCGGATGAAAGTTTTTAATTGTTCGTGTGAAGGTCTACCTGATAATAAGAGATCAAATGGTAGGTTAGCTATTTATAAGAAACAGGTCACCAGAAGCAATTGTAAAGCAAGGCTTCATGTTATGCGTGAACGAGATGGTGCATGGACAATTTCTGTGTTTGAGAGAGTTCATAACCATGAATTGGTGAACCCGGATCAAAGCTATCTATTGCGCTCAGCGAGAAAAATATGTAACGTAAAGAAATTAATTTTGGAAGCTCTGCATTCCGCCAGCATACCTGTGACTCGTGCTTGTAAATTCATGGAGCGAGAGAGTGGCGGGAGACAGAATGTTGGATTCACTCGGACAGATGCGTACATACATCTTGGGCGCAAGAAGAATGAGATCAAGGTGGAGGATGGAGATTCAAATGCTTTGCTCCAATTTTTCATGGAGAAGTCGAATAAGGAGCCTTTCTTCTTTTGGAAGGTGCAACAAGATGTTGAGGGTAAGCTCGTGAATTTTTTCTTTCAGGACTCTTGGTGTGCCATTGATTACGAATACTTTGGAGATGTAATATCCTTCGACACTACATACAAAACCAATAAATACAACATGGTATGTGCACCTTTTATTGGTGTTAATCACCATTTCCATAATGTGATGTTTGGTTTAGCTTTTTTGTCCGATGAGGCAACAAAAACATTTGAATGGTTTTTTAGTGCATTTCTTGAGGCGATGTACGGAAAGGAGCCTGAAGTTATCTTCTCCAACCAATGTCAGGCCCTTATGAATGGTGTTGACTACACCTTTAAAAGTGAGACGCACCATTTGTGTCAATGGCATATTAATCAGAATGCCCCCTCACATTTTGGGTCGTTAAATGGAAATACCGAGTTCAAGAAGTTATGGAATCGTTGTATGAATGGTTGTGAGACCGAAGAAGAGTTTGAGGAAGTATGGCAGGAACTAATTTATACGTATGAGTTGACTAGTAATAGATCGTTCCGAAACATGTATAATTTGAGAACTAGATCGTCTTCCGTGTTCATCAATGATCGATTTTCAGCCGGTTTGCATGCTACGTCTAGGAATGAGGTGACTAACAGAATTTTGAAAGATTTAGGAAGTAGAAGCAATACTTTGTACGAGTTCATCATTCACTGTTGTGAAGTGCAGAATGAATGGCGTTTGAGGGAGAATGCATAGGATGCTCTTTGTCGTGGAATGCCTGGGCAATTTCTGGAGAACAACCCTTTGTTAACACATATTGCAAGAGTATACACGCGTAATATCTATAAGATCTTTGAGTACGAAGCTCATCATTCAATGAATACGAAGATCATTGACCAGCCACACTATTCAAACAGTGACCTTGTGTTCGAGATCAGCTCTAGTTCTTTGTTGGATAGGACAAGGTGCATTTCCTTTAACAAGAAAACCCATGACATTTCATGTACTTGTCGCATGTGGGAGTCGAAGGGAGTCTTTTGCCGCCACATATTCAAAGTCTTGTATTTGATGAATGTTGAAGTTATTCCTGAACGATACATACTTAGAAGATGGACGAGAGAGTGCAAGCGCAGATGCATTCCCGATCTGAATTATGTTTCCCCAGCATCTGTTAATGATAATTTATCAGGTCTAATCTTTGTAAATAATGTTATGCGGTTAACATATGACCTGGCATACCAATTAAAGGGAGATGGTCCAAGCAGGTCCCGAATGTAAAAGTCTCTGTCTGAGATGCGACAAAAGTTGTTGAAGGATTATCAAATGAGAAGTTTGCAGCCGGAAAAGAGAGAAGCCAATGGCACACCTCTCCAGAAGATGAGGAACCCATCTCCCGTGAAAAGTCGGGGGAAGTGCGTTCGTCGAACGTGGAAGAAGAGCAAGTTGAAAGGCCCTAAAGGAGAAGGTTAGCCATGTGTGTGTTTGCGCAGATCGCTTATTTGAGTTTGGAATTAAAAGCATGCACTTTATCATAGTTGAATTCTGAGCTGGTGCAAAGATGAAAGATCATAGTCCGGTCATCGACTCAAGCACTGAATTTGAAAACTCTTTGCAGACTTCTAATGATTATTGGCCTGAATTTTGTCGAGTAAGATTGGAGGTCTAATTTGCTGCCTGTGTCAATTTTCTTTCGACAAAATATTTAAGGTATTTCCGTGTGAGTTGCAGGAATTTAACTCGCAGCCATCCCGTTTGAATTCAATGACGATGGATGTCGATGACAATCAGGACAGTAAGGTGGTGAGAGCAATGTTTTCACACTTACTTGGTTGATTTTAATTTATGCTTGAAAATATTAGATATCTATATAATATATATATATATATAGATATATATGACATGTTGATGAATAACAAAACATGTGGCCGTGAAGTGCTTTTCATTTATGCTACATTTTGGAAGTTGAAATGTGGGTATAAATTAAGAGCTTAATGTATAATGACCAATTTTTTTTTATGCACCTACAGGAGCACATAGAAAGTAGATTTGACAACAGCATGCCTTATGTTTGGCTTTAAGAGATCGTCACATGGTTTGCAAATTTAGTTGGCTATTTCTTGTTTGTTTTATTGTACATGATGGGAATATACATTAAGGTTTACTATTACAAATGTGATGTTACAGTTATTGGATGACTCTATATATACATTTATATGTTGTGATAACTATTGAAGCATAGCATAGTCAATTATGGCTGTACCCAATCCAATTTCGCAAGATGATACTTTTTTTCTTGGGATGTGGTCTCGAGAGGTTGAAAGGGTGGTTCTTTCGAAGTTGGATTTTGAGCACTGGAATAATAATTGGATTGTAGGAGACATTGAAAACAATAAGCAAATTCTTTGATTAGTTCGGGCTGAGGTGAATGAAGAGTTGGGCGTCGACATACCTTTTCCATCATATTTAGCCAAATTGTAGGAATGGGAAGAGCGTTACCACCAATTCAAATGGCTTATCTCGAGGCCCAATGTTTTCTATCACCCATACGATAACACTGTGGAGGCATCTGTTGATGTTTGGACTGTAATCTCAAGGGTATATGTTAAGTTGTGCATTTAGACGCCTTTTTTAATATACTTACATCTTTTATGTTTTTGCGATGTGCAGATACGACCCAACCTGCATGTGTACAGGCCTAAAGGGGAACCTTGTTGGGAACAGATGAGAGTTTTATTCCAGGAGACCATCATTCTATCCAATTCACATTCTAGGGGCAATGCTCGAAGCGGTGATCCGTCTCACAATGAATGCGTGAGCGAAGTAGTGAATCAACTAAGTGCATCAAATCGAACATACAAATCCAGTGACAGTCCATCTCAAATAGAAAGGTGCTCCCAAGGGTCGTCATTTCGTGCCCATTCCCGGTCGAGAGGTGGAAATTAATGTTTGAATAATTTGTATTTATGTAACTTTATTTTGTCGCTTTAGCTTGAGGGATGACCTTTCCCTAGGGATATATCTATATCCTGAATTCGGTCGACAAATAAAAGCATTTGCCACAGTAATAAAAGAATCATTCTTTGTCTCATGGTTTTGTTCTTTAGTTCTTATTTTTTGGTGGGCAAAGATTCTTATTCATCTATATTAATCCCATAGACCCCCCTGTTTCTGTGTAGAGGACAATTTCCTCCAAATTTCATACGTCTGCATATATATCTATATATATGGGGGATTTTGCAAATTTCTATGACAGCATTTGGACGAGAGAACTGGAAGATAGATTCATCGAAGAGGCACTGGCTGCCAAAAAGAATGGAACGTGGCAGATGAGTCCCGACTGGCGTAATCCACCCTTCATTGAACGCATTGCCCCTCTTCTGAATGTAGAATTCGGCATAAATATTCCAAAACCATTTTATGCGGAGAAGATTGGTTGCCTGTTCGAGCGACAAAATAATTTTCAACTCATAATCGGCCACACACATGTGTACTGGCATAAGAGAATAAACGAAATCACATATGCTTCGAAAGAAATCTTTGCCGAGCTAGCTAACGGTAAGTGAATTAATCTCTAGTCACTTTTTAAATATAGTTATCTCCACATCCTCTAACTCTCTTGTTACGGTTGGCCAGCTTACGCCTCTGGTGCATTCGTATAAAGAGAAGGGTGAGCCACAATACCTAAAGTTGTGTGCCCTGTTCGTAGATGAGTAATATAAGAACTCATGCTTTTATGAATAATTATAAGTGTACCTCCTTATTCTATATGAAGTGAGGTTTTCATTAGAAAATGTTGTTATTTTATTAATAATATTTCCAGTTGGTGTAATAGATATTAATAAGATCATTATCCATTTAACTAAACTGTAAGTAAGCTACTGAACTGATGCAATAGGAAAAAAACAGGGGCTTCCAACATATCAGTAACATTAACCACCATCCTAATGAAATCAAGCAAGAGGCAAGTATGAGGCATATACACAAAGCTAACATCAAGTCAAGCAATCAATCGCAGGTACTCATACTTGAGAATTGAAGATTAATTTCTTCACAATAGTGCGGAATTGCCATAGATGGGTTCCAACATAATAAGAACAAATACTGCATAAGTATCAATACATCTAATAAGGGTAATATTAGTACTAATAATATTAATAAGCAAATCACCTGGAATAATCATCAAATCAAACCAATAATAATAATGATTTATACGAATAATCTAAACAGAAATAATCATCTAACTAATAATAATAATGCCCAGTTTTTACCAAAAATAACCGCACTGATAATAATATTAATAGTAATAATAATAATTATTATATATATGATAATAACAATAACACTCATAATAATAATAATTATAATGCTAAATCTAATATTAATAATAAAATTATTAGTACTAATAATAATAATAATGATAATAATAATAATAATAATTTGTTATTATTAATATTATTTTATATATACACAAAGGGAAATCACAAATTTTGGTGAAACGCTGCAAATACGATCGCCGCTAGAACCCCGACGACGATGAAGGTCTTTCCGGTTAGAGTCGTCGGTGCCGGTCCGACATGAATCTTTGCAGACATTAAGCCCTCGCACTGTGTACCCTTTGATTCCAGCTTCTCGTACAACGCCTTTATCATCAGGTTCTTATACTGCAGCTGACTCTGGAGAGACTCTTTTTGGAGCTTCAATCGTTGCACACACCCCAGGTAATATACTGGCATCTCATCGTCCACCATTCGAAGTACTTGCAACCGGAAACCTAGGCACAATTATATTCTAAAAGGTCTGAAGATAATAAACCTTTTATTACTGTTAAATCTGAGCATACCCGCCTTTCGGGGCAGCGCACGAAGCATCGAAATGGATTGTCGTCAGTGTTTGAGGTGTAAAGCTCGCTGGACCCATGTCGATCACAAATCCCTGCAGATTTGGTCTGGGTCATTGCTAGAGTTGAAGCAGAGGACTATGCGAGTTTCCGCCAAGAGAAGTCATCGTCGGTGAAGGGTCACTGTAGAGGACGAAGGTTTTTCTATTTAGATGAAAATTTTTCGAAGCAAGGTAGAGATTTAGGGCTGAGTGATATTCCTAGATCTGGAAGATTAATCAATATAAAATGTGTGGATGGTTCACTTTATGACTCTTCCCCTGTAAGCCATGGGGCCTTTTTCGAAATTTTTAAAATTCAAATTTCGTTCATTTTCCGCCCAAATACAGCAAAGAAATGTATTTGATTTAAAATAAATTTAAAGTCGTCATTACCATATACTAGAGGTACTTTGGCATAATTCAATAATATTTAATTTAATGCTAAATAATAACCACCGAAATAACATTATTGAATTTAAAAAAATTAATGTCTAAGCTGTAATTGGGTGATGTCACCTATTTTTTAGGGCATGACTATTTATTTAATTATTTAACATTTAACTGTATATTTTCTATCAATCTACTTTTTAGAAAAGATAAGGGTCGGGTCAAAAAGTAAATTGGTCTCAAATAATCAATCTTAACATTAGTAACGCAATTATTAACTTCACCGCAAGAATCAGGAGCCCAATTGTGCCGAAAATACGTTTTCGCCACAAAAACTAATAACTATTAGTGGTGAAATTAGATTTTCTCCACAAAAGTATTAATAATTGGAGTTTTCTTATGATATTAGATTTCAAAAGTATAAATATGATATACTGTAAATTCAATTCGCACCTATAAGGTGATGATAAGTTTTATAATATTATAGTTTGGTATTATATATATATATCTAATAGATCACTTATGACGAGATTATATTTCACAACTTGAAATAAGAGACTGTTTTGTAGTCCGTAACTTTAAGATATAATTTTCCTATTATAATAGTAGTCTACATGACTTATGCGAATATTTTTCAAAAAGTTGAAGTATAACATTATATAATAATTTGTAACTGTAAGATAATATTCCTACTATAAAACCCCCCTGAAACCCCTGAAACCTTATGAAACCCCCGAAAACCCCCCGAATCCCCTAAACCCTGTGAAACCCCCGAAACCCCCCTAAAAACCTATGAAACCTCCGAAACCCCCCGAATCCCCTAAACCCTGAGAAACCCCTGAAACCCCCGTAAAAACCTATGAAACCCCCCCGAATCCCCTAAACCCTGTGAAACCCCTCCCCCCCAAAACCCGTCTGAGACACCTGAGACTATTAATGTCCGGATCTGGAGCGTGTTTCTAAATTATGAATCTCCCAGTATTCGAGAGAATGATCTACTGGATACATTCATTCCAGAAAATATCTGCATAAAGTAAGTGTTATTATATGGTTCATCATATCATTAGTTAGTTTTTGTTATTTTCGAAGGAAATATTTTGGAAAAAATAGAAAAACAATTTGCAAACTTCATAACATCATAGGAAAACACTACAACATCTTAGTTTTTCATTTGAACATATTAATTTATATATACGAATATTTAATATTGTATGTTAACTTCTTTCTATTGTATATTTGTTTCGAAACCACCTCCATGTTTATTCATCAATCATATAAAAGCTATATATTCAAAAGACGATCAACTATAAAAATCAAAAGGGTCCCAATTGGTCCACATCCGCCACCTGCCATCATTAATTACACCCGAAAAACATTTTAAATAATGGGGCTGAGTGCCAGAAAACACTCTGTTGACATACTCATAAATCATAATTCATAATTCGAAATAGTTTTAGTAAGTAAACCCACCTTCTACCTCGCTTTAATGTCAACTTGTACGAGCTAAGCCTGCTGCCTCAAGTTAAGACCTACACATAAAGACTATGTTTGAGAAGCTTATTAAGGTTATTAACCTATTCTATAACGTAAATAAGGGTATAAGGTATATCTCTAAAATAAAGTCACGAAAGTACGATGTCTAAAGATCAAACGGGTAATCCTACCTTTAAGCTATACACAAGCCCTTGAGCGAGTATAATATATGGATTAAAATCAAAATACTTAAAGTAAGGTTTACAAGATCATACAATATCAATAAAATATTACTTATAATATAATATGCTTAATTTGAATTAACTCCAAAATTAAACAAAAATAGAAAAAGAAATAAAATAATTAAATACATAAATAATGATGTGTTCAAAAGGATTTGAACCAATAACCTTAAATGTAAAATAATGATACCATAACCACAATACCAAATGATTTAATACAACATAAAACAAACTGTTTTAATTAAATACAGCTTTATAAATGTTGTAAATTAATTACACAAAATCATCTCAGTTTCCAAATTATTTTCCAAATTTAAATGATTATTATTAATTAAATAAGGTTTAAAATCATCTCGGTTTTTATGGATTCGTATCGACGGATACCATCATCTACCATATTTGATCGTCTCGTTTCGATAACGATAGATATCGAAAATAATTAAAAATGTAAATGGGCTAATAACCCTATGAACTGGACCTAAATATTTAAATGCCTAAATTTATTTATTTAGGGCATAAAATCATCTTTAAAAATAGAGTTTGACCTATTATTAAATCTTGGCGTGTTACACATTGATGGTAACATATATTTTTAAAATCATATTTTGAAATCAAATAAACAAAATAAAAATAATTTTTCTATAATAATAATAATAAAACCAATAATGATAATAAATAGACTTACAATAATAATAATAATAACTATAAGGATAATATAAAAGACGTTGGGGTACCTGCATATCATCGGAATCTGAATCTAAAACCCTAGTTTATCAAACTAAGATTAGACCTCTCAGCCCCCAATTCCCAAATGGCAAGAGCTGGTCGCTCCAGCGTTGGCGAGGCTTCCACGCTTCATTGTTCGGCCTCCGACCCCCCGCCGATGAAGTTCAACTCCGATAATCGACCTCCGCTAAACGAGCCGCTCTTGAGGTCCAGATTAGTTTCGATTTACTTCATGTCATTTTATTTATTTAAAAATTAGGGAGATTGTTGGGCTTTTGTGCGTAGATTTTGGCAACTGTAAATGGGATTTCGCTTTCTTAATCATCTTCGCTAAATATTTTAAAAATTTTGATTGATGTTTGTAATTTTTCTCTGTTGTCTTATTTCTGTGCTCGTTTAATGAGGGTTTCAATTAAATTTTGCAGCGATGAAATTTTGAGATCTGTTTTCCTTAATTTATTGTGGGCACAACTGGTTATATTCATGATTTATGAATGCGCTTCTCTTGGATTAATGCTGTTTTTGTATAGAACATATTTGTTTTGCTTGTTTCTATTGATTAATTAATGATTTGTCTCATCCATATTTGGAGACATTGGTATAATTTCAGAATCATCATGAAATCATGTTAATAATTTCTTCTAAAGTACGGAAGAATGTTGCATATCTATTGTGCTATTGGACCATAGTTATCTTAATGTTAACTAAAAAAATACAAATCTCACAACAAAGACAATCTAGTCTAGAATGAGTAAGGTTCTAGATGGCATTCCTGTCATAATCAATTGTTGCAAGAGGGTTATGATAACGCTTCTGATCTGCTCCAACAATTATATTTTTAAAGATAAGCTGTTTGTATGGCGGTTGAAGTTCACTATTCTTTTTCCTTTTTTTTCCAACAAATGAAACAAGTTTGCAGCTATTTGCATGTTGGAGATGGAGCAGATCAACGTTGAAGTGGATTTTAATGCGCCTTTGTTCTGTGTTATTCCAAGCAATGTCTTGTAGTTTATGTCAATGATTTTTTTGAACTGTGAACTTGCTACTTTTTTCCAGGACGAACTATGAAAGAAGACTAATTTATAATGCATTCCTGTAGAAATTTTATAGCATTAACTCTAACTGCATATAGGGAACCATAATTTTTTCCAAATTCAAGTATTGTTATATAATTATTCCTAGGCTCTAGTTCGTCAACCGACTCGAGTCTAGACTAGGAGAGTTAGCAATGCAGTTAAACATATAATTGTGTGTTATGATTTTTCATAATTAAAAAGCAAGTAAATATTTTCTAATAATAACGGGTCCAACATATAATTTTGCCATATGGGCCGCCTTTGTTTGTGGTCTTAACTGTCCACAATCCACTCTGGGCTTTGAGATTTCCTGATATGCTTGATAAGTAAATGGGCCGGTTACAAATAAAAACAAAACATGTATAATAGGCCCATCAAATAAACAACAACACAAAATCCCAACTGTTTTGACCCATGTCGATAATCATCAACTACTACAGAAGCCATCAAAAATAGACAACACCACCAGCTATTCACGCGCCCACGAACCAAAACATCAACCATCTAACAAGTTTTAACAGTCTATGCATCATACCAGTATTGTATTCAGATTACATCAAAACTATAATAAGTTAAAGGCATGAGCTGGTGAAGCAAAAGATAACAACAAAGTGGCTTCCGAAGCTGCAAAAACCACACTACGACCTACCCTTCAACAATCTCCACTCCGTCGCGACTCCGCCGTGACTCCGTCGGGTTTCTACCGAGAATTCATGACCCAATTCAAAGAGTTGAGCGCAATAGATGCATTAGAAGATCCCACACCTTGCTGGATCGAGTGAGGTCATGTCGTGATTCGAAGCCAAGCACTCCACGAACTTCACGGTCATGATTCCGCAGTCGTGGTTTCCAATTTGTTGTGGAGCCTCGGCAGCAGATACAACCTCCCACACCTATCTCAAATCAGCCCCCATTTTTTTCTCAGCCCAGATTCCAGCATTGACACAGAGCCAAGGAATGTATCTACTCATATTATCAAAATGCCTTTGTATGGTCGGCCAATTTCTCTCCCCATGCTGGGAGTCATAGATTGTCACAGTTTGGCTCTCAAAGCAGATAGCATAACAAACCCAGTGGTTCCCACTTACAGTGGCCACACCGATCACTTGCCTTGCCTCTATCCAGCGCAGACCCCCTTCTCGAGGCCAGTTCCCATTGACATATTGCATCATTGAGAAGCATGTTTTCTCAAAATCACCATGCAGCAAGAATCCCTATAAAATAGTTAACAATGATTTGCTTTAGGTATATTTTAATCAACTAAATATTATCAACTAACGTTTACCGTGCCAAGAGCATCCATGACAACCCATCCACTTTCGAAGCTCTCCTTCGTTCTCTTATACTTCCACAATAGTAGGTTTGTCAAAGCATCGATATGCTATCAATGGATAGTATAGATTTTCAATTAATGAAAAGCCTATTACTTGATAACTAAACAATAATAACTGAATTTTTATTACCTCATCCCATAGCCATTCTCTCTTCCCTCATAAACTATCAAACCATGAGACATTCACACTAGGCTTGCTTATCAACGGAAGAGGTGTCTCAGGCTCCCTGGTATTATAAAAGTAGGGATCAGAATAAATCTACAACGCTAGAGCACACCTCAACAATAACTAAATGAAAACAACAAAATGAAAATTAGTCAATAATAAATAAGAAACTCACGGCGTCAACTTCTTAGCAGCCTCATACCAAACCTCAAAGGCCTTTGTGTTTTTAGGATGGAATGTGGCCTCGAGGGGATCATACAAACTGTCTTTATTAGTCACGAACAACTCACGGGCAACAGATTTTATACCAGAAGGTCCTGCATTTTTCCTTGCCAGTACCGGAGATATTCTGGCTCCCTTAACACTGTCTGCTTCATCAATCAATCGCTGTTCAGAGGAGGCTTTCAATGGAGTTTTCGAGAGCCTCTTGCTTGACCTCGTGCATACTATTCGTCCCAGCGAGGTAACTCCTTGTGCAGACCTTTTACCCTTCTTTCGATTCACAGCAGAAAGCTTCAACCATTCATCCAAAACTTCCGTCTTCCCAATGACTAACCCATCACCTTCACACTTCTCCTCTTTGGCCTTACCAACCTCGGGCCTTTCATTCTCTTCTTCCAACTTCCTTTCGCTAAGACTCCTTCCATCACAGTGACCACCATCTTCTATATCTTCATTCACATCTCCGGCCTCAGTCTCACCAAAATTCTTCCAACAACACTTACATCGCCGAATCAAACTTTCAAGCAAATCCATCTTCCTAAGTAACACTTTAAGTAAGACATCAATTTCCAGCAGGGTAACCTGAAAAGTACCGAAACTGATGAGTCCAAATTAATCAACTTCAAGTGAAAAAATACAAGAAATTAAATTACATTGGTAACGATCTCTTCTGCATCTGGCCATTCCGTGCCTTTCTCCTGAACTGGCATGCTCTTGGACTCTGCGATCGAATCAACATTTACATTCTTCTTCTTCTCCTTCAATCTTGCCGATCGCAGCCTATCTTTCAACCCAGAGTCTGGTTCCACTCTTCTCTTCTTCACCTCACTCAGTGCAGCAGCACCGTCACAAGCTTTTCGCTTGACCACTTGAGGGTTCACGATTAATTTTGGCGGGGACATGTGACTTTCTGCCAAGCCCAACTCTTGCAGATATTCCTACTCTCGCCTCAACGGACTCATAATACCCTGCAAATTCACAAACATTTAACATAATCATCACATTATATTGCTGAATGAAAGAACTTAGAAATAAAATGATAAATTTCAAATAAGGACATAAACTGATTTCCTAACCAGATGTTTGGCATACTCCGGTGTGAAATATCCCAACAACTCATTGTACTAATAAAATTCATCAACTCGCCAGTGAAGATCCTAGGATCCGGCATGAATTCGTACACCCACGTCTGCATGGTCAAGACAAACCCATGCACATCGTAAGCCATTCGCTTTTTCTGTCTTAGTATATTATCAACAACTCGACGACGCGCCAGAGTGGCTGTCAAGAGGTACTCGTATGATACTCTGCCCCAGGGATACTCTTCAAACCTTTTCAGATCATCCGCTAAATGCAAGTATGGCATTTCTATGTTCTTCTCCTTACGATCCCGCGGCAAGACCACATCATACAGAACAAACAAGAAAGCTAATTTCAATGCATAAAGCGACCGTCCACCAGTCTTCTCACACTCTTTCCGGAATGCGACAGATATATCGATGAACTTAAGGCTCTTTCTGTTTGTGAAAAATAGACTGTGAATGGTAGAGGCAGTCGGAGGCTCGTACCACCCGCTAAATTTGAGCCCAGTCATGAGGCCAAATTCAACGGGAGCAAACTCATGGAGTCTCCTGTTGATGTTGAAAGAGAGCCTTTTTCTATCGACGGAATAAGATGATTCCTTATGAGTATATGATACAATTGACCTTGGAACTGAATGTCGCCAATTTCAAACAAGTGTCCAAAGCAAGACTGCCTCAAACTCCGCATGTTCTCAGCCCCTAATAGTTGTTTCACTATTCCGAGCCACTCCAAGTGGCATCTAAAAGACACCAGGCCACCTACAATCATAACATATATATAATAACAGTGTCATTGACATTTAATTGCCAAGCAAATAATCTCAAGCACGGGAGACATAAAAAAAACAAACACTCAAAGATGGATAAATATAATAGAAAATGACTAAAACCTTATTGCCAACCAAACAAACTTCAAGGAGGTAGAAGTCATATAAACAAACACTCAAGCCTATTGCCAAACAAACAAAATTGAGTGGGGGAGAAATCAAATAAACAAACACTCAGATCTAAACTAGTACAACTAAATCATGATTGAAATTGAATACCCAAATAGACAAACTTCAGCGCGGGAAAAATCAAATAAACTAAGACTCAAAATAAACTAATATAACAGAAAATTAAGAAGACTGTTACACAAAAACTCTTCACACCGGCCAACAGCACAAAAAGCATCATTACCCAAGAAATTTACACTTCCTTTCCTTCAAAAAAAATCTTACAAAACCCTAACTCATCTACCCTTATTAAAAAACCACAAGATCAAACTTTAAATCTTTGATCCAATTATAGGTTTTCACATTACCTTGACCGCCGCCCCTACCTCTTGCCTGCTCTGCCATAGCCGCCGTAAAATGA
Source organism: Perilla frutescens (assembly GCA_026008535.1). Classification (NCBI taxonomy): domain Eukaryota; kingdom Viridiplantae; phylum Streptophyta; class Magnoliopsida; order Lamiales; family Lamiaceae; genus Perilla; species Perilla frutescens. The sequence continues at coordinate 38,164,126 of BRKX01000017.1, read as the reverse complement.
TTCTCACTACAAGAATGCGGCTCCATCAACCGAAACCTTCAAACCAATTTAGATCCCTACTTCAAACACAACCGACTAGGACCAAATAATGTGTTAGAACTCAGTTTTACGTCACAAAAACAGAAAATACATTTATCTTCTATCTAAACTAACTGCCTACAGATATATATATATATATAACCTGAAATAAAAACCGATCACTTACCCACCTTAAACTCTAAGTTCTTAGACCGATTCCTTAGGGGTCACCTCTCGCCGGTGAGATTAAAACCTTGCTTTGTTCATCCTTGCTCTCTGCCTCGCTAAGAAACCCTGCAACAAAACAATGAGCTTTAAAGACGTCTCCCTTCATTTTATTATAAAATATTGCCGCCTCCTCAATTTTTGAAATTTACACACCCCTTCATACATTGGCGGTTGAAGCGTTTCAGAGACCACTAAAGAACCATAAACCAAACTAAAAAAAAAGGCAGATAACATCATCATATGATTAAACAACCACAAAATCAGTATAGAAATGTTCGCCGATCTACAAAAATTGTGTATCGCCGGAGATATTGGCTAGCCGATATTGTACGGACCTTAAAAAGTGGAACTTTCCGTTGCTTTTTGACTTTTGGCCCATTACTAATCATTAGCTTCAAATATAACCAAATACAATATTCTAACTAACCTGGTAACCCCAAACAGTGATATCGGCCATTTAATATTTTTTTTTTTTTGCAAATGCCACGTGGCAAAGATCCAGCCGCGGTATGCAAATGGACTGGATGCAGAGTCGAGTGAACCCTCTTGTACTAGCTCGCAAGGGCAATTCTCTCAAAGTACATGTCCTTTTGTCAACCACTTAACCATACCTCAAATGTAATAATCAGTGTCTCTTCGAGATGGCCTAATGGTCGAGTGGTGTTTCTTGAGATCAAAGGTCTCAGATTCGACCCACCACCAACACCATTAGGTGTGATCCTGTCACACCTGATCTGCTAAGTGTGGGTTACCTCCCCTATGAGGTTACCCTCAACATCTAAAAAAAAATATAACCATCAGCATGCAATTTAATAGACAATTCTCTTATTTATAGAAGTGAGAGATTTAGGTATGAATTCCCATCTTTCAACTAAAACAAAGAAGCCCAAATGTAAGTGGATGAGATCCTATAATTCATTTTCTATATAACATTCATATATTTCACTATATATCAAATTTAATATTTTAAAATTATTTATTATAAAACAAAATTTATTATAGTGTAATCAAACCTAATTAACATTTAATATTAAGAATTGAAATTGTAAAAAACTGTATCCTAATTATGAAATAATCAACTCTAATGTTGGGATTGCAGCCCAAGTCCCACCTCTGAAAAATATTCAAAAGTTATCTTGGATATAAGGAGTTCATTCACCTACTCCATTAGTATGAGAATTTTTGAGAGATATCCAAAGAGAAAATCATACGGGGCTTGGCCCAAAGCAGACAATATTATACTAATGTAGAGGAAAGATGAACTCACGCCCACTAATCCATGAACGGGGCACCTTACATCTACTAAATAATTATATTAATTAAAAATCAAAATTAAATACTAATTTCACAATTAAGAATGTAGACTTAAGATTAGGATTGTCGTAGATGTAATAATTATATTAATTAAAATAAAAATTAAAAACTAATTTCACCATTAAGAATGTAGACTGAAGATTAGGATTGCCATGTAATATTTACTCGAGATGTAGTTTCTCGTGTAAATATTTACACAAGAAGTTGTTCAGCTAAGACAAAATATCTACATATTGTTCAGAAAAAAATCTTAATTTCAATGTAAATATTTACATAAGAAGTTGTTCAGCTAAGACAAAATATCTAAATATTGTTCAGAAAAAAAATCTTAATTTCAATTAAATAACAGTTTAAATGTGGATGTTTCGTAACACTAGTGTATTTTTTCTTAAAAAATTGGCACATTTTTGCATTTTTTGCATAACTTCCTCTACAAAACTCTAATTAATTGGCATGATTCAAGATCTAATTTAAAGTGAAGACGATAATTTATAAGAATAATATGATATTTATATCCAAAAACACATCCATCAAAACAAAATAATGGAATATACTCAATATTTATCAACAAAAAATTTAAATTATTATTTTTAAAATCTTCACCACTAGTAATTAATTATTAACTAAAAACTAAAAATTAATTTTTAAAAAATAATTATAAACTATAATTGAATGCAAACAATCTTAATTGATAATTATAAAATTAAAACAAAACGTAATGAATTGAAATTAAAACAGAATTAATAAATTTAATAGCGAAAGAGCATAACAAATAAATTAAAAGCAAAAATGAAGATCAACTTTTCAAGGAAACCTTTCTCAAATTTTAATTTATGACAGCCAAAATGACTGATTAGATTCTCTATTTCAATTTCGTGTTTCATCTTGTATTTCAATAATTGGATTCATGCAATATCTATTTAATTTTTTTATTAGATAATGGTTTAATTTTTTAAAATATCTATTTAATTTTTTTATTAGATAATGGTTTAATTTTTTAAAAATACAACATGAATTCAATGGTTGAAATCAGGGACCAAACTCTGCCTTACGTAAAGTTGCCAGAGTACGATTAACCTCTGGATTTGAAATCACTGCTTATATACCCGGTATTGGCCATAATTCACAAGAACATTCTTCAGTCTTAGTAAGAGGGGGGAGGGTTAAGGATTTACCCGGTGTAAGATATCACATTGTTCGAGGAACCCTAGATGCTGTCGGAGTAAAGGATCGTCAACAAGGGCGTTCTAGTGCGTTGTAGATTCTTATCCAAGACTTGTATCATTTGATGATGCCATGTGAATGGCTAGAAACATGTGAAGTGTATGGCTAACCCAATAACGAAAGTTTCGTAAGGGGACTGGAGCAGGCTACCATGAGACAAAAGATCAGAAATTTTTCATTGGTGGCCTACTTATTCTTTACTAATTCTCTAATTGAAATACAAGATAAAACACTAAATTGAAATAAAGATGTCATCCCCAAAATAGCTTCCCTCTAATCTCTCTCTCTCTCTCTCTCTCTCTCATAAATACATGTCCTGATTACACAGCAAAACAGGAGCACCACTGCACTACACATAAGAAATGCAGAAAAGAATGGCGGAGTCGCAGAGAATACCCCAACCCCATGGGCTGATGATCTGCTTGCCATACCAAGGTCATATTAACCCATTTGTGGGGTTGGCTCTGAAGCTTGCTTCTAATGGCTTTATCATCACCTTCGTCCACCTCGAATTCATCCACCACAAGCTGGCGAAGGCCCATGCCGGCGATGATTTCTTCTCCGAAGCTCGACGCTCTGGTCTCGACATACGCTACGCCACCATGCCTGATCCCTTCCCTGTGGATTTCGACAGAGATCTCAACTTCGACGATTACTGGGACGCCAAGTTGCATGAATTTCCAGCTATCGTCGATCACTTCGTCGCCAACTACATTCGGTCGTCGGATCCACTTCACCTGCCTACTTTCTTGGTTACGGACACTGTATATTTATCGTGGTCCGTCGCCATTGCCGCTAAATACAAACTTCTCAATGTCTCCTTCTGGACTGAGCCAGCACTCGTCTTTTCTTTGCTTTATCACTTGGATCTTCTCAGAGAAAACGCACATTTTCCATTTCAAGGTACGCTACTCAATTACTCTGTGTATATATCTCTCTTCTCTCTCTCTCATCATCCATCAAATAAAAAATTCAGATTTCAACGCCTATATGGCTTATTAACTACAGTATTATTTTTTTAAGAATCGGGTCAGACGATTCGGCACGAGAATTAATTTGTCCATATTTAATTATGTTTGTTTTGTTGAGTATCAGATAATATAGAGGAAGAAATAATTTACATCCCTGGAGTAGAGTCGGTAAAGACATGAGATCTGATGCCGTATCTTACAGAATCGCAATCAGAAGGCGTAATTAATCATAAGAAATTTATCCAGGGCATTTAGCGAAGTAAAAGGAGCAGATTTTGTCCTACACAACACTGTTTTTGAATTAGAATCTCAAACACTAAGTGCTCTCAACAAATCCCAGCCAAATTACGCAATCGGCCCTATTAATTTCACCAGAAATCTTGCAGCAAACACTGTGAGCAAGAGTTTGTGGTCCGAGTCAGACTGCTCCAAATGGCTCGAGTCCAAGTCCCTCGGTTCGGTATTATACGTCTCCTTCGGGAGCCTTGTTCAGATGAGCAAGCAGGAGATTGAAGAAATAGCCTACGCTCTTCAACTAAGTCAAGTCGATTTTATTTGGGTTGTTCGAGATGGTGTCGTTAGTGCTTCTGCCGATGCCAATGTTTTGCCGGTGGGATATGAGCGCGAGATTAAACAGAGGGGGCTGATTGTTCAGTCGTGCGATCAAGTTAGAATTAGAATCAACCCCGCGAGGATTTTTGACGCATTGTGGATGGAACTCTGTTATCGAGAGCATGTTGTGTGGCGTTCCCATGATTTGTTATCCCCTCATGTTTGATCAACCCGCCAATAGGAAACTGGTGGTTGAAGATTTGAAGATTGGTATTGATATTCGTGATCATGGAAAATCTGTTGATAGGAAGGAAGCTGCCGCAAAGATCAACAACTTCATGAGTTCCAGCAGATTGAGAGAAGAGTCTCACAAAGTCAAGACTATATTGCGTCGCGCCATGGAACTTGACGGATCATCGGAGATGAATTTTTCAGAATTTCGTGCATGATTTGAAGTCTAAAATATATGGAATTTAACTAAAAGATGGATATTGAATATGATTGAGCAAGAGCAACAGCAACTGCAACTGCAACTGCTAGCTAGTAATGATGTATTTATGGAACTTAACTAAAATATATGGTTATATATATTGAATGATGGAGCAGCTGCTACCTAGTTGGGATGTATTTCTAGCTATTTCTTTGAGCATTCGATTCTTGAAATTAGTTAAATTCTCAGTTTGATTGTTTCTCTCACTCTATCGTACTAATTTAGTTGTTCTATCATATTTTTAATCTCATTACAGGTTGTGTTGCAATTTTAATCTCTTAAGATATTCTTGAAATTCAGTAGTTGTTTCTCCTCAAAAAAAAAAAAGAGAGAAAATTCATTGATTGTAAAGAAGTACATATATAATTTGATACATAAATTGCCATATGTAAATGAGGGAGTCTGATTCAAACTTATCATATCGGGCCCAGCCCTCTCGTCATGCAATGTGCAAGGTGCAACTTGATTATCGGATGGGCCTGTTCCATATTTGGTATTTTAATTTGTATTCCACGATCAAATTTATAAATTTTTTTTACATTTTTTTCTTCAATTTTAATTTATTATGTTTTAGTCTAATTTTACCCTTATTATTTATTAAAATGGTTGACTTCGCCCAATTAGAATTTATATTTATTTTTTTATATTTTAGTTTCAAAGAATGATTATTATGGTTGATTATTTTAAAAATATGATTAATAATTTTTTAAATTTTAATCTTTTATTGATAAATGTGGCTAGATCAATTATATTGTAATTAAATTTTATTTGCATAATATCTATTATTAAATAAATTCGATTGTGGAATACAAATTGAAATACCAAATGGAGAATATAGGACCCCATCTGATTTATTACAGGTCCTATGAATGTAATTTGTAAGAAGTGGAAATATATAAAACTACCCATAATTCTTAACTAAAAACCCCCTTTACCCACTTCCTTACCCACATCCAACAATTACCCAACTTTAGTGTAAAGTCCCTAAAATACCCTAAAAAAGATGTTACTTACACATCTCTTACACAAGTATACTTGATTGTGCTAAAAACCAAGGCAAATGTACTTAGGAATGTTACAGAGACATGTGACAATGAAGACTTCTCATTGGCTGAAAAATCATTGCACAGATCCCGAATGAAAAATTCTTATCGGTATTCCAGCGGTATAACATCATACCGCCGATATACGGGCGGTATTGGAGATACCGACCGGTATGCGAGCGGTATATTTGATACCGCTGGACTACAATATCAATACCGGCAGGTATTTTAGTGGTATTACATAATACCGGCCGGTATTCAAGCGGTATTACATAATATCGGCCGGTATTACATAATATTGACCGGTATACGAGCGGTATATTTGATACCGTTGGATTACAAGATCAATACCGGCCGGTATTCTAGTGGTATTACATAATACCGGCCGGTATTCAAGCGGTATTACATAATAACGGTCGGTATTACATAATACGCGAGCGGTATCAATGTAGCCTGGAGGTATATGAGCGGTATTCGTACGGCATTCGATTTTCCTCACTTTTGAAGATTGTCTTGTTCACATGTCTTGTTTTATCTTTTTTCTTACACGCATGTACTTTGATTTATAACAAAACAATTGAAGAAGTACATGGATGTAAAAGGGGTAGGTGAGATTGAAGACATGTCATATTTACGCCATAGGATATCAATAAAATCCAACGGTATTCGACCGATATCACATGGTAGACTGAATAGTTTGTACATTGAAAGTGACATATCATATTACCTTATACTTTTACACACATGTTGGATGTAAGAGAACGGTGAGATTGAAAACTTTTTTGTTGGATGATTTCATATTCAAGCATTAATATACAGGATATACTACACACATCAATTTCAAACAAACACAAAACACAACACAACACAACAATATCTAGCAAAAAGAAAGAAACAATCCTCATGCAGTCTAACACAAATTCATCAGGTATATTTTGAATCTTTCATGCAGAATATATACCGCTCGAATACCGTTCTGAACCCTATCTAAACGGTATTCGAGCGGTAATAGCGCTACCTAGCGGTATCTTCATTGTAATAGTGGTAACGAGCGGTATCTTAAGTGACTAATGTTTTCATTAACATTATATTTTGTTGGGTCTACAGATGGATCATTGAAAAAGTATCATTGTACAATATGGTGGGCGATGGCAAAATTCTAACTACGAAGGTGGTGATGAGCAACTTGTACACATTCCTACTCAACCTATATCTTTGGGCGAGTTAATCCAGCGCATTAATTACATCATGCCATCCAATTCACTGGGTGCCGATTATCTTCTCTATTATTTATCACGTACTCAAAATGGTAGATTATTGAGGTCTCTCTTGAGTACTGATCAAGATCTGCAGGGGTTGTGCATTCGAGAAGGTGAACCGACAGTGTATGTTGTTCACAATACACAAAATGACATCAGGACAAGCCATCAACAAGATCCATATGTACCATCAGTGGATTACTCAAGTCCTTTATTTGATAATTATGACACACAATATTCACAGTTTGATAATTGTGGTACATAATATTCACAGTTTGATAATTGTGGCACACAATATTCACAATTTGATTGGTTTACTGACCCGCATTGTAGTGTTAGCCGCAGTATTCCAACTACCACATCAAATCATGAACCAGTAGGCTAACATGAGTACGCGGGTGATTTTGGAGGCAATGGTGAGAAAGATGATGCTGGAGGCAATCCCTCACAGAATATACATGGTGACGGGAGAGGCAATGGTGAGGAAGATGAGGATGATGATGATGATGATGAAGATGAAGATAAAGACGAATATGAGGCTGGGACTGAGCGACCAGAAGATAATGATGATGATGCAGATGAAGATCATGATGAATATGAGGATGGGGATGATGATGATGAGGAAGATGAAGAAACTGATTTTGCCAATAGGTTTACACAGTCTACATTTGTAGAGTTTGCTGCATGGATTTACAGAGAAGGTGGCATAAACAAACTGCTGTCTATGTTAGGGATTAGCAACCCTTCACCAATACCCGAAGAGTCAAATCCAACTGAAGAGCTAAATGAAAATTGGTTAATACTGATGATTCCCATTGATGTTTCAGATTCACTTCTGATATCTGATCTGGAGGGGGTACCAGACGACCAACTCTGTAAAGGGTTTACCTTTTGGACCAAAGATGCTTTGTCAATCACGGTGGGATTATGGAATATTCATCATCGTGCTGAATATAAAGTGGCTCATTCAGATTCAAAGCGTCTGATTATCGTATGCAAACATGAAGATCGTTGTCCTTTTGAGGTACGCGCCACATTGAGAGAGACATTTTAGATTGTATATAAGTTCACGGAAGAACATACTTGCATGAATGACTTGAGTCATGTCGCTCCGAGACAAGTCCATGCAAAAGTGATTGCAGCGTATTTTGCCAAAAAAATGCGCGGTGAGGGCCAGATAATGAAACCAAAAGACATCAGGGCGAAGATGTTGGAAGAGTTTGGTATCCGAACCAGTTACAGCGTTGCACTTCGTGCCAGAAATGCTGCGATCAAGATGATTTATGGTGGGCATGAAGATTCTTTTAAGATGCTCCCTAGCTACTTATACATGTTGGAAATGCCTTGATTTATTTGAAATGATCCACGCTTAATTTGTATCTCCTCGATTAAAACATTGTCAATATTAATTTAAATTTTACAAATTTCTAAATTATATGAAATATTAAAAGTAATCGAGGTGATGTTCCCAAAACTAATCGAGGCTAATTGAAAATTAATCGTAACTTATTTAAATTAATCGTGGTACATATCAAATTAATCGAGGCAATGTACACAAAACAAATCGAGGCTCATTGAAAATTAATCGTGACTCATTTAAATTAATCATGGTCTTCTAAACAATTAATCGTGGCACATAGCAACTTAATCGAGGCTCATATTATGATAACTGTGGCTTTAGAAATTAATCGAGACTTAAGTGATATTAATCATGGATCATTATGTTAGTCGAGACTTACTTTAAGTTAATCTTGATTAATTATGCTAATCGAGGCTCATTTAATTATGATAATCGAGATTAATTAATCGAGGAAATTTTAAAATTAATCGAGGCAAGCCTCGATTAATTTAATATTGATCGAGGCTTGCCTCGATTAATTGTGGCCAAGAATCAATTAATCGTGGCAATTAATTGGCACTCGATTAATTGGCAATCAATTAATTGCCAATTTATTGCCAATTAATCATGGCAATATATGGCCAATTCATGGTAATTTGTGGTCAATTAATCATGGCAATATTTGAATTTAATCGTGGTAAATTTATAATTAATTGTGATAAATTAAAATTAATTGTGGCAAAGTTTAATTACAATATAGTGTATAGATTTTATCGGGATTTCACTTGTAAGAATGAATTTGATTATACTATATAGTGTATAGGTTATATTAGGATTTCACATGTGAGAATCAATTTGATTATACTATAGTGTATAGGTTGTTTCGAGATTTCATAATCGATGATCATTGTGATCTTCGCATGTAAAATCCCAATACAATATATACACTATATTAAAAGCAAATTATTACACTATGGTGTGTAGATTTTATCGAGATTTCACTTGTGAGAATCAATTTGATTATACTATATAGTATATAGGTTGTATTAGGATTTCACATGTGAGAATCAATTTGATTATACTATAGTGTATATGTTGTTTCGAGATTTCATAATCGATGATCAAAGTGATCTTCGCATGTAAAATCCCAATACAATATATACACTATATTAAAATCAAATTGATTACACTATGGTGTGCAGATTTTATCGAGATTTCACTCGTGAGAATGAATTTGATTATACTATATAGTATATAGGTTGTATTAGGATTTCACATGTGAGAATCAATTTGATTATACTATAGTGTATATGTTGTTTCGAGATTTCATAACCGATAATCAAAGTGATCCTCGCAAGTAAAATCTCGATACAACATAAGCATTATATTAAAATCAAATTGATTACACTATGGTGTGTAGATTTTATCGAGATTTCACTTGTGAGAATGAATTTGATTATTACTATATAGTATATAGGTTGTATTAGGATTTTACATGTGAGAATCAATTTGATTATACTATAGTTTATATGTTGTTTCGAGATTTCATAATCGATGATTAAAGTGATCTTCGTATGTAAAATCTCAATACAACATATACACTATATTAAAATCAAATTAATTACACTATGATGTGTAGATTTTATCGAGATTTCACTTGTTAGAATCAATTTGATTATACTATATAGTATATCGGTTGTATTATGATTTCACATGTGAGAATTAATTTGATTATACTATAGTGTATAGGTTGTTTCGAGATTTCATAATCGATGATCAAAGTGATCTTCGCATGTAAAATCCTAATATCATCGATTAATAGTTCAAATAACCACTATTATTTCTAAAACAAGCCTCGATTAATTAAAAGGAACCTCGATTAAATTTAAAATTACCTCAATTAATAAGATAGCCTCGATTAATTCTAATAGTCTCGATTAATTCTAAAAAATGCCTCGATTAATTCTCAAAATATCCTCGATTAATTCTAAAAATGCCTCGATTAAATTTAAAATAGCCTCGATTAATCAATGCAAATTTCAACTAACTAGGTGTCGATTAATATTAAATTAATTAATATTGAAAATAGCCCTCGATTAACTATGCCTCGATTAATTTTATTAATTATCATCGATTAATACTAAAAATATCTACCTGGATTAACTATGTCATGATTAGCCATGATATACCTCAATTAAAAATAGCCATGATTATACCTAAATTGTCTCGATTAACTATGCCTTGATATATTAGAAAATTGTCATGATTTATAAGAAAAATAGCCATCGATTAATAGTGAAATGAGTCACGATTAACAATAAATTGCCTCAATTAATTTAAAAATTCTCGATTAACAATAAAGTGTCTCAATTAATCATGGATCATATATAAGCCACAATTAATTGAGACCTTCATCACAAGTTAATCGATGTCTTCCTCTCAATTAATCGTGAATCATATATAAGCCACAATTAATCGAGGCCTTCATCACAAGTTAATCGTTGCCTTCTTGAAAAATAAGCAAGGATCATAATAATAAGCCATAATTAATAGTGGCTCATTGCAAATTAATCGACGTAGTGTTGAAAAAATTAATCGTGCGCCTTGAAGTTAATCGAGGCTCATTGAGAGTTAATCGAGACTCATTGCAATTAATCGAGGCTCATTGCAATATATAGTCAAAATGTATATATAATTGAGCCTTCCATCTGATTAATCGAGGATCATTATCGAGGCATGTCATATATATATATATAAATATATGTCGAAATGTATATATAGTTGTGTGTGGAAATGTATTTGAGCTAATGATTGAGTGTGGGGACCAACTGTTTAATAGTACAAATTGCCTACAAAACTACCTAGTTTTAAAAGTTGTTGTTTTTTTCCATTTCCTATTTACTTTTGTCGACATTTATACATTTGGACATTTGTATAATAGGAAATAATTTTTAGTTAATAGACAACAATAGTAACATTTACTGTTTTAAAATTTCTTCTTTTTTTTTGCATTTACCAGAACCGTTGTCTATAATACAATTTTGCCTTAATATATTTATATAAATTATATTTTTTGTAGTTGTCATATATTCAAATAAATCAAATGTTTATTCGTAGATAATTATACATTGTTATTTATAAAATCATGTCGTTTGAAATATTCCAATTTGATCTTATTTTCATTTAAGCCCTAAAATTTAATTTTCTTTTTGTTTATCATAACTACACAAAATTGATCTTCTTATCTAATTAATTAATGAATTATCACATCATTTTATTAATTTAAAAAATTTGAAAACAACATATAGAATTAAAAAAATAATCTAATATTATAAATTAAAAAAATAATTATTTGTGCATCACACAGAAAAAATACTAGTTTAATTTTGAATTGTATTTTTTTGTTGATAAATGTAACTAGGATGATTATAGTGTAAATGGATACTTCTATTCAAAAACCAAATAAGAAATGCTTTTCTAGCCAACTTCCATAACACATGCTTTTTTATTCAAACTTTTTCAAAATCTCTCTAATACACTTACTAAAGGGTGGGCCCAGTCAATATTCCATGTTGACTCAAATTTAAAAAGTGAAATATTCTCACGACTGACAAGAAAGAAAGTCACGAGAGGAACAAAACACAAACTCACGAACAAAAACAAAAAAACACAAACAGAAACAAAAAAACCGATTAACCTTTGCTTTCTTCCTTAGAATTCTCACGAAAACTCGAGCAATTTTTTTGTCACGAACGATCAACCCAGATTGAGAAACTCACGAAAGCCTCACAATCCTCACGAAACACAGATACACAAACTCACGAATTCAATTCTCACAACCGATCCCCTTTTTGAAATCGTCGTTGTTCTCTTCAATTCTCGGTGCTGTTGGAGTTGAGTATCGACGTTGGTTCCATGGAAAATATCGAGCAATGGGCTGTTGATTTTCAACGGGTTAGTCCGCTATTTTGGTTTTTTTTTTGTAGTTTTTGTGTTTAATTTACACTATCCTTGTTCGGTTTTGAATTATGTTGAATGGGTAGGTTGAAATCGAGAGAATAATTAGAAACGAAAATAGATTATTGTGGCGATTTGATGAAATTTGTTGTTAATTTTTGTGATTATTATGTGAAATCTGTCGTTAATTTTTGTATCGAAAGTGGTATCGGGTCTATATATTGTCATGAGAACTCATATCGTGTCTAATTTTTCTGGCGATTTGTTGATGTCATGACAATATATTGTCACGAAAACTCATATCGGGTCTATATATTGTCATGAAAACCGATTGTATATTTTTATCACGAAAACGATCTCGTGATAATATATACACACGAGATCTCTTCTCGTGACAATTATTCTCAAGAATGATATCTTTTCGTGTAAAAAAAACTGTGAGAATATATTTACACGAAATCTATTCTCGTGTAAATATATTCTCACGACATCAAATCTCGTGACAATATATTGTCCCGGAACCTAATCTCGTGACAATATATTGTCACGAAATATAATTTTTTTTTATAATTGTTTGTGCTTAGGTTTTTTATTTCATAATTAATTCTTCTTCTCAATCATTGGTAAATTCTCAGCATGTAGATATCTATATCATGTCCAATTAGTTTTAATTTAATTATATTTGTTTTATTTCTGCATTATTTATTGCTAATTTTTTGTATATATATCATTTAAAAAATAGCGTGATTGGGTGTAGAGGAGAGAGGCTTTACAGAACATCACATGCGGGATCAATTTATACTGGAAGGACAATATGAGTGTAATTAGGGAAGTATTACACGTGATTAGTGGTGGGCCCGAACTATTCGAGCAGTTTAGGAGAGAGTCGTGCTTTGGGCATCTGATAGATTTCGTGGGGGAAACAGTTGTAACAATGCTCTACATGCATTGTTGAGTAGGGAGGTGATTATTGACGGTGCAGAGGAGCACGATTTTTGGTTTCGGGTTGGAGAAACCAATATTAGATTTTCTTCGAGTGAGTTTGCTCTGGTGACTGGACTGCAGTTCGGAGGATCCGATTTTGATCCGTCTGCATCACATAAGATTTCTAGGAGATCTTTTTATTCCCGTGAGTTGAACAAGACAACTTTGAGAGTAAAGGACCTACTTGAGAGGTTTAGGACCTATTCACTAGGAGATGACCTCATGGATTACGTCATGGTCGCCAATGTCCTGTTCCTGCACACCATGATCTTTGGATATGATCAGACACACATGATAGATGACTGGGTATGAGTCTTAACCGAGGATCAGGATTGATGGAACTCATTTCCATGGGGAGCTTATGCATTCAGTCTCTTGACGCATTATATGAGTTTGGTACCGTCTACTGAGGTCGAACTGAGGAGAAAATTCAAGAAGACGGAGGAAAAAGCCAGATTGTCTTATCATTTCTATGGACCGGTGTGGGCTCTACTGGTATGAATCTCAATTTTACTGGTGTGGGCATATGAGGCCTTACCGAGACTCGGTGCACATTGTGCACAGGTTCCGGCACCAGATGCATTACCCAGGTGTTTGAAGTGGGCCTTTAAGACGAAGACTGCGCGTCTGGGCACATTGTTTTCTGATGAGGTGAGCATTTATTTTAAACAATGTGTGTTTTCTTGATTATTTGAAGTGTTTCTAATCAATTCTTTACCATTTGCAACAATTATGCTTCATATATCTACAGCCGAGTGAGCATGAGATGGCCACTTCATATTACAGAAGTGTCTTGCTCGGTGATTGTATGGGCGTGACGTATAAGGCACAGCGCAATAAGAAGGTGAAGCCCACTTATCGAGAGCTGGCTAGAGTCCATCAGCCCAGAGCTCCCTCTCCTCCCAGAGCTCTCTCTCACTCAGGGCGATCTAGGAGTTGCATTCCTCGCACGTGTGCTGATACGGGTGTCGTTGAGTCATCCAGGAGACGACAGACTCGCCCTACAGATAAGCGTCCTAGACTGGCGACCCCCACGTCTAGTACTAGTGAGGATCACCAGTGTTGCAAACATGTGGGGCAGATGCGAGACGTGGCGCGTCAAACAGGCATAGAGATGCTCCGTGTGATGCAGGAGCGTGATGAGGAGCATGAGAGGGCACGCAGGTAGAAAAACGATGATATGTTCCATAGACTGAAGGATTTCGTTAAGGACATGTTCAAGAAGTTTGTCCCTAGATCCCGGTCCCGGTCCCGATCTCGGTCCCGCAGTAGGAGTCGCTCTCAGGGTAGACATGAAGAACAAGCACGGGAAGAGAGTCCCCAGCGATCAGCACCTCGTCCAATACATGATTACGATGTAAGTAGTGTTTGGTATGACTTTGTCTTATATATACTTTTAAATATACCAACTAATTTCATTTCAGGTTGAGGGCCCACATCTTGAGGATGTGCATGTTGAGAGTGTAGGGGCCACAGTTGACGATTGGGGTGTTGGATCACATTCTAGTCCGGTTAGGCCTAGCTCGGCTAGGCCGAGCTCAACGGGTGTGTCGAGCTCGATGAGGGAATTTGTTGCTTATCGATGTTGCGGGCCAGACGCGCGCTTAAGAGTGAATTTGATCGAGCTTGAACTGGATCAGGCCTTCTTCGATGAATTGCTCGACACCAATAGAGACATGTCCTGACAATGTATGGATCTGATCCTATATTGCCTTCAGATCAGGCTGGCCGAGGGTCGTAGGTTGAAGGCAGGAGTGAATTCACGTAGCACAGTCGTCTTGCAGTCATCATTTTTCATGAGTTTTCAATATTTATTTTAATCTAACAAGTCAATTGATCTTATAATTACGTTAATATTTTCTTGTTACAGTATAAGTTGGTGCAAGAGTATCATCTCATTCATCCAGACGATGAGGAATTCACGCAGACATACCCCAATTTTGATTATACTTGGTGGGGATGGGATGATGAGTTGGTCGACATCGTCAGAGGGGATCAGTTACTGACGGGTCCTTGGTGGCAGGCGAATAGTGTAAGTGAACTTCATTAGAACCCATTTACGATACATGTGTCTTTTATGACTGTTTTATATCTATTTGTATTTACAGATCATCACCGCTTGCCATGTTGATGGACATTGGGTGACCATTCAGATTCGTCTCGACGCATGGCGAGTGGAGTTGTATGATTCGTTGTTGTACAACATGATGGATCCGACAGATGAGCCCACTTATTCGATATGTGAGCACTAGCTCTAGCCATTGATGTACTTGATTCCTGGACTGTTGCGTCATCTCAGATATTGGGAGAAAGCTAGGCGTACTGAAATCTGCAGACCGTTAGAGTATTATAGAACGCCACTCATGTATCAGTTCCGACAGATAGATGGTGTGAGTTGTGGTGTTTTTTCTGCCATGCAAGCCGATCGATTGATTTCGTCGAAGAAATTCAACATGGATCCTACTCCGGATGACTTGGACACGTATCGGAAGCTTTTAGCTGTTAGGATATTCGGTAATTGTCAGAGGATAGCATGAGTAGAGCTTTGACTTATGGTAGAGCTTTAGACGGATATCGTAGACTTCTAGCTTTGTACTTATTTCGTGCTAGCTACTTGATCGTGGGTTACTTGAATTCATATTTAAACTTGGTTATGTTGAATTCATATTTAAAATTGGTTATGTTGAATTCATATTGAAATCGTGACAATTATTGTCACGGTTGGTGAAACTGTGACTGTGACAATTATTGTCACAGTAAGTCTTATCGTGACAATAATTGTCACAGTTTCACAAACTATGACAATTATTGTCACGAATACCTTCTTCTCGTGACAATTATTGTCACGATTTCACCAATCGTGACAATAATTGTCATGAGAAGAAGGGGTTAAAATTCAAATAACTTTTTCGAATTTTCATCCTAGCCCTGTGACAGTCCGATCAGCAATCAACCAACACAAATATGCACCATCTCGAGACAATTAGATAACAACAAATGTCCTAATTATATTAATAAAGTAGTCTAATAATTTGAATAAAATGTAATCAAATTTGAGGTTGAACCATGTTCGGGCACTTGCCCTTGCTGTGTCTTGGTCCACGACAAATACTACATCTCTTCGGACGACGTCGCCCCTCACCAAGCATTTCTTCTTGTGATTGTTCAATCTGGTGTGGGGCTGTACATTTCTTCCTGTTGTGGCCAGTTCATCCACACCTCGAGCATACTTGTTGTCTTCTACTTCTCGTACTTGAGCCTTCACCAGCTGATCGATATCTTCCCTCCTTAGGACGACCTTCTTGGGGAACTGATTTAGGAGGACAAACTCTGAATGTCGAAGTGAATGTCCACTCATCTTGACTCGGCACTGAACGTACACGATCATGGTATGCTAGAGCGTAACTTGCTTGAAACACTGGTCAACGTAATCATAGATGTCCAGTCCGGCGATCCTGTCACAGTAGTTGTAAAGTGTTAATAACATGAAAAGATAATAAACAATATTTTATAAATTGAATATTTATAAAATCACGGGACCTAATAGCAGCAGCTGCATGAGAACAAGGCATCTGATCGAGCTGAAATTCGCCACATTCACAGGTTCTCATTTGAAAGTCAACAATGAAGCTCTTCTCGTTCTTTTGCACTTTGTATAAATGTGCATTCTGGCATCGAACCCTCAACTGAAGGCTCATCTCCACCTGTCTGTAAAGCTTTGTGTAAGCAAATTCTGTCAAGATGTGATCTCTCGACACTGCCTTCGCACGTCTCTCATCAAACCACTTTTCTATCACATCTCTGACCACTTCAATGAGGGAACATATGGGCAATCTTCTAACCCACAACAAACGTGAATTGAAACACTCGGCCGCATTTGAGGTCATGAAGCTGCAACGACGTGAAGGGCATTGTGAGCGTGCCCAGCGATGTACCCCTATACTCAACAGTGTATTGTAAACGTCTTCTCGGCTTGAGGAGATCATTGATAGATATTTCAGGAACTTTTCTGCTCTATACGCAAATGCAGCCGTTTTGAACATAGAAATCATGTAGCGACCCGCTCGAATCAGATTCTTTGCTATGTGGTAATAGCACAATCCATGGACCGCATTAAGATACACTGCCTTAACAGCATTCTTGATGCTCACATTTTGGTCCGAAACTATCACCAACTCATCACGATCTCCAAAAGCCTTCTTAAACTCGGTCAAGAACCATGTCCAAGCTGCATCATTCTCAATAGAACCGACACCAATGGCAAGAGGGAAACACTGCTCATTACTGTCTTTCGTCACAGCGACGAAAAGGATGTCCTTGGTCTTTTCCTTCAAATGAGTGCCGTCAATGACGACAACAGGACGCATACACACGCTGAATGCCGCTCTAGAAACTCCTAGAGCTACAAATGCGTACAAGAAACGACCATCACGATCGGTCTCCAAGTTATAATGTGTATCGACATTGGACCTCTTCAGCATCTCCAAATATGCAGGCAACACCGTGAAGGACTGATCGTGAGACCCATAAACCATCTCTATTGCGATATTCCTAGCCCACAAGGCAATACTATACTCAACCTCAATGCCATACTCCCTCAATATCTCAGCTATCATTGCTCTCGACCTCAGGATTGAACCCTCATCTAGGATTCTCTTTTTAAATAAATCAGCAATCACCCGAGACGATAACTTCCGTGGTGCATTACGTGTCAGGTCCAGCCGACACGTATGATTATCCTCTAACTTAGTCACCATCCACAAACCACCCTTAGAACTAGCCACTAATTTAAACGGGCAGGTCTCGTTTTGCTTGCAGATGACTATGAGTCGACTTTTGCTGGATCGAGAGACCGAATATTCCACTTGACGCTCCATGTGCCACTTTCCAACAGCAATCATCAAGTCTCTCTTCTCCAGAAATGTCTTCCCCTCGGCTATCACATCACTATCTGTCTGTGGTGGGTCGTCATGTACCACTGCTAGTGCATCGTCAACACAGGCCACAGGAATAGACCAGTGTCCTAAAGGAGGAATCTCTACATTCGGAGCCTCAACTTCAGAAGCAGCATCCTTAGATGTGAAGTTCTGAGGTCCACTGTGCTGGATAATGTTGACAAACTCATCGAGACGCCCTGGCTCGCGAATCCATTCACAGAATTTGGCTATTTGCTTACGTCGAACTTCACTCTCGTAGTTCTCGTCATCATCATCATCCTCATCATCATCATCGTCATCATCCCAAGACAACTCATCACCACTATCATCTCCAATTGGTTCGTCATTAGCATCATTTGACGGCATTACTATTGGTGTTTGCTGAAGTGATTTCTCGGTAACGTACACAACAGGCTCGTCTTGCTCCTGAACTAGACGGGCTAAATCAACATCCGTTTTCAAGAGTCCTTTTAGTGTCCTCCCCGCCAATGACCTCGTCAAATAACTTAGTGAGTAACTAACGCTTGTTTGAGACGTTTCCATAAATTCATGAATTTCTTCGATCAATTTATCACGAGATAAATTGTCGAATGAGAGGTAGATGAGTTGATCTTCACCGTTCACGTACTCAGATCTCTCCCATCTACCGCTATGTCGGACAACAATACGTTGCCAAGCCATCTGCAAATCAGCAACAAACGGAAATTAAAATAAGTTACAATATATTGAAATATCGTGACAATATTGTCACAAGATCATAGAATTCGTGACAATATTGTCACGGTTCAGTTGATCTCATGACAATATTGTCTCGAATACTATGGTCTCGTGACAATATTGTCACGAAATGGGCATTTTTCAAAAAAAAAAATGCCACGAATGCCAAAAATATTGTCACGGTTGGAGGTTATCGTGACAATATTGTCACGAAAAGGGGATCTCGAGACTATTATAGTCACGAGATCTGTGAACCGTGACAATATTGTCACGATAACTCTGTAATTCCGAAAAAAAAAACGATGCTACTAATGTTTTCAAATCATCCAAATCTTCAATTTCACCTCAATATATCACAAAATATCCTGATCTACAACAATTTATGCATATAGGATCATTAAAAATTACAAAAGCAAACATATTATAACTTGAATAACTCTTAAACATAGCTATTATGAAATTAACATAAATTGTGGATAAATTACTTAAAATTTAAAAATGATTTTAAACCCAACTAAATTGAAGAACTTCACGGTCGTAAAAATTAAAAACTAACCTCGAATTTATTTGATACGTGTTGTCAATTTTTTACAAATGTCGTGAGTTTTGTGAATTTGAGAGACTTCTTTCAAAATGGCGTGACTTTTGTGAATTGGAGAGACTACAAATTAAATGCATGCACCAACAATGCAACTACCAAATTTATTTCTATTATTTTCGAATTTTTTTTATAAAAAAAGTGGCCCACATGCTTCATTTTAATTAAAGAGAAAATAAATGGAAATTGTCAAATAAGACAAAAAGGGCATGAATGACTTTTACATCACTTTTGGTATAGAAAAGCATGACTTATGGTACTTGGCTAAAAAAGCATTTGTTATCTTGAATTGGCCTACTTTAATTTTTAACCCATGATTATATTATAATTAATTTTTATTTTTATAATATCTATTATTACACTTGTATTTGATCCTGAAATATGGGCTTTAATTTAGAATAGAATATCCATCCGATGAGGAATCCCCAAAAAAAAATAAACAAAATGAAACGCGCTAATATTTACCCAAAATCTAATTAAAATTGAAGTCGTGGAAACCCAATCCGATTCAGGATCCGATTAGTACTACATATCCATGGATACTGAAACCCACCTTTCTTGTTAAACACTGGAGCTAGCATTTTTTATGTGCGGAAATTAGATAAATATCTATGTAAATTTCTAAACATATATGCATTCATTCATTATTAATGATAGTAGAAGTGATGAGGTATGTCCCCTTGAGGATGGCCTAGTGGTGGAGTGGTGATATCTTGAGGTCAAAGGTCTCAAGTTCTTGCCAAGTGTGGTTACACAGGGGCGGGGTTTACCCAGTGCGCACCTCGGTAGCGGCTGCGGGTTACCTTCGACAAAAAAAAAAAAAAAAAAGTGATGAGATATATATGACACAAAAATATTATAAGAAATTAAATGGCATGCCTAAAACACTCCATATTCTATAAATATCTTATCCCCTATCAAGGCTATCATCAATAAGAGTAGCGTAGTGGAAGTGACATCACACAAAAAAAAAATGGCGGAGTCTGATCAGAGAAAACCCCAACCCCATGGGCTGATGATCTGTTTTCCCCTCCAAGGTCATGCCCATGCCGGCGACGACTTCTTCTCCGAAGCTCGACGCTCTGGTCTCGACATACGCTACGCCACCATGCCTGATCCCTTCCCTCTGGAATTCGACAGAGATCTAAACTTCGACTACTACTGGGAGACAATGCTGCGTGAATTTCCAGCCATCGTCGATCACTTCGTCTCCAACTTGATTCGCTCGTCCGAGTCCGACCCACTTCAGCTGCCTACTTTCTTGGTTACCGACACAGTATATTCATCGTGGCCCCTCGACATTGCCACCAAATACAAACTTCTCAATGTCTCCTTTTGGACTCAACCCGCACTCCTCTTTACTATGCTCTACCACTTGGATCTTCTCTCACTACACGCCCACTTTCCATGTAAAGGTATCTAGCTAGCTAGCTACCTACCTTCTTTTATTTTCTCTCTCACTCAGTCTTTCATATTTAATTATACATGTTTACTTAATTAATTTCCTCTCTACATACCAGATAATATTGAGGAAGAAATCAATTACCTGCCTGGAGTTGAGTCCATAAATACTAGAGATCTCATGTCATCTCTTAGAGAAGCCGAATCACAAGGCATAGTCATGAAATTTCTAGCCAAGGGATTCACCGGAGTAAAACGAGCGGATTTTGTGCTGCTCAACACCGTTTTTGAATTAGAATCTCAAACACTGAATGCTCTCAACAAATCCCAGCCAAATTATGCAATTGGTCCTATTAATTTCACCAAAAACCTTCCCACAAACACTGTGAGGAAGAGTTTGCGGTCCGAGTCAGACTGCACCAAATGGCTCGAGTCCAAGTCCCCCGGTTCGGTATTATACATCTCGTTCGGGAGCTTTGTTCAGATGAGCAAGCAGGAGATTGAAGAAATAGCGTACGCTCTTCAACTAAGTCAAGTCGATTTTATTTGGGTTGTTCGAGATGGTGTCGTTAGTGCTTCTGCCGATGCCAATGTTTTGCCAGTGGGATATGAGAGCGAGATTAAAGAGAGGGGGTTGATTGTCCCGTGGTGCGATCAAGTTATGGTTCTTTCAAACCCCGCAGTCGGAGGATTTTTGACGCATTGTGGATGGAACTCTGTTATCGAGAGCATGTGGTGTGGCGTTCCCATGATTTGCTATCCACTCATGTTTGATCAACCCGCCAATAGGAAACTGGTGGTTGAAGATTTGAAGATTGGTATTGATATTCGTGATCATGGAAAATCTGTTGATAGGAACGAAGCTGCGGCAAAGATCAACAACTTCATCAGTTCCAACAGATTGAGAGAAGAGTCTCACAAAGTCAAGGCTACATTGCGTCGTGCCATGGAAGTGGATGGATCGTCCGAGATAAGCTTTGAGAATTTCGTCCACGATTTGAAGGCTAAAATTTATGGAATTTAACTAAAAGATGGATATTGAATATGATTGCGCAAGAGCAACTGCTAGCTAGTAATGATGCATTTATCTTACTAAAATATTTATCTAGTTGTTCACGTATCGAGCAAATTACATTATTCTGCACTCTCATTTAACACAATAATTTAGCTCTCAAAATAAATTTTCAGCCTTCCTTTTTATCAATTAAAGTTTTGATACTTTTGCGCCTTATTTATTTTGATGGATAAGTTGGATTCATTTTGATGAATAAGGAGGATTGATAAAGTTAACTAACCATATTCTATGTTTAATTTACTTGATAAGTGGATATTAAATGAAGAACAATCCACAATATGTGATCAATTTAGTTTGGAGTACTTATAAAGAGAATGTATATCTCACATAAAAGATGGAATGCGATTTATCTATCCTCTTATCATCTAATTACTCTTATCATCTAATTAAACTATCGACACACCCAAATGTAAATCATTAAAGTAAATAAATCCTTAGTCCTACATGAGGTGAAAAATTTAACTACCCATTTCTTATTGAATGAAATAGTCTATTACACTAATTATGTGATATATTTGTGTTACATTATTTTTTTCGAATGCATACCAAACGAGCAAGTTAATTAGCCAATTGACTAGGACTAATTGGTCTAGACTTAAAAAAAAGTATTAAAAAAATAAGATTTTTCTTTTTCTTTTTTTTTTTAGTGAAGAAAAACGACTCCTTTACATTGCGGATGAAATCATCGGCTACACTTTGTGTACCACTTAGTGCTACACAATTAAATTTATTAATTTTTTTTCAATTTTTTTAATTCATTTTCAATTTATAGTGTTTTAGTTTACACTAAATAATCAGGGTTCATCCTACCCAATTACGGTATATAATTATTATTTTTTTGTGAAAATTAGAAAATAAAATTTAATATTGAAAAATTAATTATGTACTCTAATTGGGAATGATGAATCTTAAATAATAAGTATAAAATTAAAATAAAGTATAATAAATTAAAATTGAATTAAAACGTCAAACAAAAATTAATAAATTTAATTGTGTATCACTAAGTGTAGCAGATGATTTCATTCGCTTTTATTAATCGTAGAGAAGCACATGATTTGAAACATAAATTGCAATTTGTGAACACCTGAGTCCCTTATGTCATTTCTCTATAGCATTCTATGCCAAATATATTTTTATTTTTTTTCAATTTATTATAATTTAGTTTAATTTAAAAAAATTATTTAGGGTCCATCATTTCCCAAATAGAATATATTAAAAAATAAAAAAATAAAAAATTAGTTATGACATCCAGAATGTAACATTGGAGGACACAAGGAATCTGATCTGATATGTGAAAGAGTCTTATTCAAACATATTATGTCATATGATGTACAAATGCAACTTTATTACAATCACAAGAATCTATATATAGATATAGATATAGATACAGATATAGATATAGATAAATTCAACAATAAGTTTTTTCCCATAAGAACATTTCAGACAATTTATTAAAGCAATATATAACTTTTTTTTTTTGGAAATCAAATAAAATTTCATTAAATAATCAACGACCTCAACCACTAAAAAAAATCAATATATAACTATGTTTCTATAAATTGAACATTTCTATATATAAATTGGTTAAGTTGATGAAATTACCTCTTTTTAATCTCTTATTATATGTTTCAACAATAACACCATTAGTCACATCTACATTAGTCACATCTAGCATGGAGTATGATTTAATATATATTTATATAATTAAAACTTTAAATCTAAGGATGCGAATACGTATACATACATAAACATACATACGTATATATATATATATATAGTTAGATAGATAGACTGCATATGCAGTCATTTCTTAATTATATTAAATATATCTATATATTTTAGTAGCACGTACTGTTCTATTATCTATACATATTCATATGGTCTTGTCATTATTGACAATTTTATAATTTTATAATGTCTTTAATTTATGGAGTTTTATATATTTAACTTGATTAATGCATTAATTAACCAACGTAAATCAACTCCATCAATTTGCTTAATTTGTTACCTAACAATTGCGTTAATTATGTATATGATATAAATTATAATTGCGTAAATTTAGTTGATAATTATTATTTTATTCTATTGATCTTTTATATATAAATGTTGGAGTACGAGTGTTCTTTGCTTTCAGATTTGTGAACTCTAACGGTCATATTTCTTGCTTGTAGATAATTATGAAGCAAGATCTCCCATGTTCTTGAAGTCTGATCCTGTAGCGACCCGTCATTTATTAATTTATGACTGTTTAAATTTTTTTATTTAAAGCATGCTATTAATTGGTTAAGTCTTATAAGTCGCGCTTAGAATATTTTTTTTTCTAAAGTATAAAGAGCATGCTCATGAATGCATTACATTTATTGCATTTTGGAATTTTTAAAGTTATACTTTATTCATTTATTTATTTATTTATTTATTAAAAAAAATGGTCATTGCAGATTTTATTTTCTAGAAGTCCATAACATCTTATATTTAATTATTTTGGCCCAAGTCTATTTTATTTCTAGTGAAAACCAAAAGCCCAAGAAGATTAGGGCACTATTTCATGTTCTTCATTCATGGAAGGAGGAATAGTTCACTTTGAGATATTTTCCAAGATCTTTGCTCATGCTTATTTTCGTCCAGAATTCTACCTTTTAGGAAAAGGATCATATTTGATATTATTTCCATCCATATTCTTGTCTATAAACCCTAATTCCATTAGTATAAATAGGGGCTACCTTCTACCATTTTTTTCACCCCAAAACAAAGAATTATAGAGGAGAAGATTCTTTCCTCAAGCCATCAATTTTTCGGAGGTATGAGATTTCTGAGTCAATTCTCCTGCAATTTTTTTCAAAGCTCTACAACCCCATTTTCCCCTTACTGCTCTGTTTTACCGTAAATGTATGAAGCCCTTTTTAAAGTTTCATTTTTCTACTACCGTGTATTAAAAAAGAGTGATATTACATGAGTTAAATAAGTTTTGATGGTGGGACCAAAAGGAAAAAAATGGATTTTATATTCCCTAGGCATGATACATATAAATCTCTGTGTGTGTATATTTCGTGTGTGTGTATATATATATATATATCTTGGTGACTTATTTCATGTGGGGTCCATGATTTTACTTTAAATTGGTTTTTGTCAAGACTTGAAGTCATTCCCCAAGCAAATCATTTAGGAATATACATGCGTATGGTTATATTAATATATATATATATATATAATTTTACTTTATTTGTCTTGCAATAAGCATATGGCTTCGCATGGCCGAAAAGAAAATACGACGTGCATTTATTTTACAACTTTAAATTCTAGAAAAATAATTATTATACATTAATTTCTAAGTTATTTATATGTTATGGTTAGTCACGAACACATTATTGTAAGTAATTAAGCATGCGTTATTTTTCTTTTTAACATTTAAATGTACCACACATCATGTACCATCATTAATTTAAGATAATTATTTATAGGCAAGGCGCGCCGGGCATAAGCAATTAATTTCCAAGTCAAGGTCAAGGTGGGGATTATATGTTGGAATATATATTGTTATCCCTTCTATATTTTTGTACAAGTTATGTGAAAATGCAGTACCGAGTCCTTCGGACTATAAAGTACCGAGTCTTCGAGACTATAAAGTACGGAGTCCTTTGGACTATAAAGTACCGAGCCTGAGGGCTGAATCAGAAGTACAAATTACAGGATGGTCTACGAACCAAAGATTTTGTATTTTCGCATATTTACTTGTTAAATTATAGTTTGGATAACAGAGAAATTTTCCCCACTGAGTTTAAAGGAACTCACCCCAATCTTTTACCCCTTTCATGAAATGGCTCGGGCGATGTGTGAGCGGGCAAGATGCGATGGCGGTGAAGTTTATTAATTAATTTAAGGATAAATTTTGAGATAATATTATTTCCAAATTTTCCGCATTTATCTTTTAAAACTCTGATGTTGCATTTATTGCAATGATTTTATTAAGAACCCAATTTTATGGGATTATTTAAAGCATGGTTAACGTAAGCACGATTAAATTAGATTTTTATTTTTGACTTTATTTCTATAATAAATGTCTAGTTATGATGTTAAATTTCCGCTGTATTTTTAAGTAAATGGTTCTATAAATGAAAAGCATGAGTAACGTGACATTTTCAATTAAAAGTGAATTTGGGGCATTACAGTTTGGTATCAGAGACAGGTTCCTGCATACAAAAAAAATATATATATAAGAAATAAGATTTTGACCATCATCGCATCCGCCACATCGCTCCGAGAAGAGGTAAAAGCTAAAGTTTTATTTTTTTTCTTTTCAAGTTTTATGCAAGCATGACTATGTGAAACTTACATTTATGAGAAAATATTTATTTAGTCCTCAAAATTTACCTAAGGATTTTGTTGCTAGATGGTTAGAAACAGGTTGACTACTAGGGCATGCAAAAGAGTTTCAGTTAGTACACATGTCGAGTCTCGCGCAGAGAGATTATGGCATGATTTTATGCAGTGCAAGAGGATTAGAGAAGTAAAGGTAGAGAGACATTTAGTAAGGCTTTTAAGAATGTGGAAAATAATGAAACGTGAAGGAGGCGAGCTCAAGCCAGTTAAAGCTGCTCAAAAGGTGGTAAAGATCATACCAGCAACTCTCAAACCCACGGTAGAAGATCTATACGAGAAAATCCTAGATTATTCCCCTGGGATAGGAGAAACCTTAGATTTTGTTGAGTTCATATGCGGCATTCTAGTAGAATGGGGTCGAAACTAGTAGCAGTCTGAGATAGAGCATCTCTATGATTTATTTATTGTTAGTTTTCGTTGTTTCTAAGTATTAAGTATTCGATAAATCGAAGACGGATTAATAAAATCATCTATTTATTTATTTTTCTAATGTTATTTATCAATATGCTCGTCAATAGGAAAATGCCGCCAAGAAGAAATATGAGAGTCGTCACGGAAGATGAAGAAACCGAGTCAGTTTTCAATCGTGGACCAAACAATGAAAATGGCAACAACAACTATGACAACATGAATGGATTCACACAGAATCTCGCGAATGTCCTTAGAGGCATACTACCCCAACACAACAATGCAAATCCACATAATGAAGGAGGCAACATCTTAACCCAATTCCGACAGTTGGGACCTCCAAGGCTGACAGGGACTGGAGGACCATTGCTGCTGAGGAGTGGATCCGGGAGCTAGAGAGAATCTTCAACTACCTGGGCTGTACGGATGCACAGAAAGTCACATGCGCTATTTTTCAGTTCGCGGAGGATGCAAGCCACTGGTGGGAGACCGTGACACCTAGCATGAGCGATGAGCAACAAAGGAACCTAACTTGGATAGCTTTTAAGAGATTGGTTATAGAGAATTTTTTCCCAAAAGCATTCCGCAAACAGAAGGAGAAGGAGTTGATGAACCTGGAGCAGGTCAACATGACCATACTGGAGTACGAGCAAAAATTTAACCAACTGGCTCGATATGCTCCATATCTGGTGGACACCGATGAAAAGAAAGCATGGCATTTCGAAGATGGGCTACGTGCGGAGATTGGAGCTCATATCTCTGCTCTAAATCTCACTACCTTCTCTGAAATTGTGCAGAGAGCTCGAGCAGTGTCTACTCGCCTGAACTTAGACAAGATTGATTCAAGACCTCCCAACAACAGTGGGAAAAGATGATGGGATGATCAAGATGGAGAGCGAAATTCCCAGCCTGAAAAGAAGACGAACGTTACTGGAGGAGAGGCGTCCGGAGCGACATCACGATACCCGCAATGTCAGAAATGTCATAAATACCATCCGGGAGAGTGCAAGTTGGGAACACGAACTTGCTTCAAATGCCACAAGGAATGACACATGGCTTGGGGATATCCGTTACATCAAAATAAAAACACCAAGAGAGGAGGAAACACCGAAAGAGGAAACACTAGATGATGTGGAAACGCAGAACATAGAGGAAATTCTCAAGCTTTTTGCAATGAATGGAGAGGAGTAGAGAAAGGGAGATGGCATCACGTTAGGTTTATTACCCTTTTTTAGTTCATTTATGTAGTTATTTTAGTTTTAGTCTCGACTTTTAGTATTCGTGTGAGAACATTTTCTAAGTTGGAATAAATTTTTATTTTGTTGATGATTAGTCTACGAAGCGCATGTCCGTAAAAAGTTGTTAAAGACCTGCAATGAAGTGCAAGAAGATTCAAGACACAAGATAAAGAACGTTCGAAATCTTATATAGGAGTGGCGTAATCAATGTATCAGGATGGCCAAATCACAACTACAACTTTCGATGCATGCTTCAATTTTGAGGAATATTTTTCGTCAATCGAATAAGTTAGTTAACCTAGAACCTAGCAAGATTGTGATTGATTATAGAAATCTTTTAGGAGTACATAGCAATGCTCACGTTTTGCGAATTAGGAAGATCTCAGAACTTAAAATTTGTAGACATTGGGCAGGGCATCATTGAGGTTACGCAGGATAGACGAAATTCTTTTAAGTAGGGGAGGATGTAGCGACCCGTAATTTATTAATTTATGACTATTTAATTTTTTTTATATTTAAAGCATGCTATTAATTGGTTAAGTCCTATAAGTCGCGGCTAGAATAATTTTATTTTCTAAAGTATAAAGAGCATGCTCATGAATGCATTACATTTATTGCATTTTGGAATTTTTAAAGTTATATTTTACTCATTTATTTATTAAAAAAATGGTCATTGCAGATTTTATTTTCTAGAAGTTTATAACATCTTATATTTAATTACTTTGGCCTAAGTCTATTTTATTTCTAGTCAAAACCAAAAGCACAAGAAGATTAGGGCACTATTTCATGTTCTTCATTCATGGAAGGAGGAATAGTTCACTTTGAGATATTTTCCAAGATCTTTGCTCATGCTTATTTTCGTCCAGAATTCTGCCTTTTAGGAAATGGATCATATTTGATATTATTTCCATCCATATTCTTGTCTATAAACCCTAATTCCATTAGTATAAATAGGGCTACCTTCTACCATTCTTTTCACCCCAAAACAAAGAATTATAGAGGAGAAGATTCCTTCCTCAAGCCATCAATTTTTCGGAGGTATGAGATTTTTGAGTCAATTCTCCTGCAATTTTTTTTAAAGCTCTACAACCCCATTTTCCCCTTGCTGCTCTGTTTTACCGTAAATGTATGAAGCCCTTTTTAAAGTTTCATTTTTCTACTACCGTGTACTAAAAGAGAGTGAGAAGAGATGAGTTAAATAAGTTTGGATGGTGGGACCAAAAGGAAAAAAATGGGTTTTATATTCCCTAGGCATGGTACATATAAATCTATGTGTGTGTATATTTCGTGTATATATCTATATATATATATATATATATATATATATATATCTTGGTGACTTATTTCATGTGGGGTTCATGATTTTACTTTAAATTGCTTTTTGTCAAGACTTGAAGTCATTCCCCAAGCAAATCATTTAGGAATATACATACGCATGGTTATATTAATATATATACAATTTTACTTTATTTGTCTTGCAATAAGCATATGGCTTCGCATGGCCGAAAAGAAAATACGACATGCATTTATTTTACGACTTTCAATTCTAGTAAAATAATTATTATACATTAATTTCTAAGTTATTTATATGTTATGGTTAGTCATGAACACATTATTGTAAGTAATTAAGCATGCGTTATTTTTCTTTTTGACATTTAAATGTACCACACATCATGTACCATCATTAATTTAAGATAATTGTTTATAGGCAAGGCGCGCCGGGTATAAGCAATTAATTTCCAAGTCAAGGTCAAGGTGGGGATTATATGTTGGAATATATATTGTTATCACTTCTATATTTTTGTACAAGTTATGTGAAAATGCAGTACCGAGTCTTCGAGATTATAAAGTACGTAGTCCTTTGGACTATAAAGTACCGAGCCTGAGGGCTGAATCAGAAGTACAGATTACAGGATGGTCTACGAACCAAAGATTTTGTATTTTCGCATATTTACTTGTTAAATTATAGTTTGGATAACAGAGAAATTTTCCCTACTGAGTTTAAAGGAACTCACCCCAATCTTTTACCCCTTTTAGAAAATGGCTCAGGCGATGTGTGAGCGGGCAAGATGCGATGGCGGTGAAGTTTATTAATTAATTTAAGGATAAATTTTGAGATAATATTATATCCAAATTTTCCGTATTTATCTTTTAAAACTCTGATGTTGCATTTATTGCAATGATTTTATTAAGAACGCGGTTTTATGGGATTATTTAAAGCATGGTTAACGTAAGCACAATAAAATTAGATTTTTATTTTTGACTTTATTCCTATAATAAATGTCTAGTTATGATGTTAAATTTCCGCTGTATTTTTAAGTAAATGGTTCTATAAATGAAAAGCATGAGTAACGTGACATTTTCAATTAAAAGTGAATTTGGGGCGTTACAGATCCAACTATTCAACTTTGATTAGATTGATGAGGTATTAACAACTTTCTTACATTTTGATTTTTTTTCCTTATTGAATTTGTGTATTGTTAACTAACTATTACTGTAGATACAAAATTAAAATAAGAAGAAGATGAATTATGGACAACAGACGAAAATTTGGCGATATTTTGCTTGAGGTGGCAAAGAAAGGATTCGCCAACACCGAAGTTAAAAATATTGAACAGTGGAAGAATCATGAGAGTAGGATGACAATGGGTAACGGACCCTATAGGTACCAGTAAAAATTACCCATAATGGGTAGAGCAATTACCCATTTAATGGGTACGGGCACGGGTATGGGTAATTACCCGCAAATTTTGACGGGTATGAGTGCGGTTACGGGTACCTTAGTACCCAACCCGCCCCATACCCTTATATATATATATATAAATATAATTATTTTTATTATTATTACATTATATGTGTTGAATTTTATTGTGATATGATATTATTTTTTGAAATTTTAATAGCATTGTTATGTTTGTAATTTTTTATGTAATGTCGCATTTTCATGAAGAGTTTTTGTAGTATATTTTAATCTAATTATAGAGTTGTAGTTAATTTTTTTAAAATTATAAATTATTTAATCATAATTTTGAAATTTTAATACACATAATAATTACTAAATTAAATATTCAAAAAACTGTTCATGATAATTTGTATGTTTATATATTCTATTTTTAAAATATGACATTTGATACAAATAAAATGATAATGAACACGAATAAAATTTGGACTACTTGAAATATTAATTTATAATTTATGTTATTTATTCTTATATATATATATTGTAAACTTGATAAATAATATTTATAAAGATTATATCTTACATAAAATATAATTATATATATTTTTAAAAACGTATACAATCAAAAAAATACAAATATAAGTATGTTTGAATGATTATAGAAAAATATCATTACAATTTATCAGAAAAAATATTATTAATTTTATGCTCACTATGCTTGAGAAGATGTTCATCAATCTGTGTACATTAAAAAATATTTATTTATTATATATGCTTAAATATATTATATAGAATTGATCTATAATAAAAAAAATGAGAATTTATAAACGTAATTTAGTCATTTTTATCTCTTTTTAAAAATAAATAGTTATTTTACTCTATCATCTATATAAATTATATTTCATATTCAATATATTTTTCATATATTTAAAGCATACACATAATATATATATATATATATATATATATGATTTAACTACAATTTTTTTATTTTAACTTATAAAAATATTTTAAAATTTATTAAATATTATAAAGCATTTCTCATGGATCGCATAAGAGAAATTATTAAAATGCGGATAACGAGTACGGATATGGGTAGTTAAGTACCCAAAGGGTATGGGGATGGGCATAAAAATTGATACCCAACGAATATGGGGACAGGTATGGATATTTTTTTAAAACGCGGGTATAAAAACGGGTACCGTAGTACCCTCCCCATTACCATCCCTACATGAGAGGAAAATATATGAATCCCTATATTTCAAAAGTAGGGAATTTGGACTTTGTATGAAATTATCACAATTTCTTTACATTTAATCGTCTGATTTCACGTTTTGTATTAGGCAATAATATTTTTTGTATTGTACATATTTTTGTAATGTATAGATTTCAATTAACATGAACAAGTTTTTATAATGTTAAGAAAAAGATAAATTTTAGTTTTTTTATTCAATAAAATCATATTTTAGTTTTTAAATTTTTACAAGTATTTAAATATTTAATATTTTTATTCGGTGAAGTTTAAATATTTATTTATAATATAATCAAATAGAAGATACTTGATTTATTTCATATACGTAATTAAACATTAAAACTTCCACTACTCATTAATTCAGTTAATGTTTGTTTAATATCTTTCATATTGTAGAATTTTATTTATTTATTAACATTTGTATTTGCTAACTATATAGTATTTTATTAATTTATAATTTAATATATATATATATATATATAATATTCATGTTAAGTTAGTTATATATAGTCATTTTGGGACAATATCAATAGTTCTTTTTCAGTTTTTATTAGTGCCACCATCATGCACTAAGTATTTGTGTTGTTGTATTGGCGAGATATGTTCAATAATGTGTGTCTGGGTATGTTCCACAAAGTTTTGTTTTCCGTTGTGCAAGAAAAGAAAGAACAGTTGGTGAACTGTTCCAGAGTATGTCCCAGATAGAACTAGGGACACTCTATTTTTGGCAGTTTCCTTGTTGGAAAGATCTTGTGCCAAATCAGTTTGGAAGGTCAAGATATATTCGTTCTACTGCCTTGTGGTGTAGATCTAGTGTTTAATTAACCCTACTACACATGGAAAGCATCTACACACGTTTGGAAAGATCACAAACCATTCATTCACTTACCTAGTTGGCAGAAGAAAGAAATCGACGCCAAGCTGAAGTGAAGACTATTTATGAAGGCCGATTTGTGCAGCAATCGGTACCACTAATATTTTATTTAGATTATAGTGTTAGAATCAGTTTGTGGTCGTTTGTAACTAGTAGTTGTTCATTAATACGTTTAGCGTGATAAACTAGTTTTGAGTGTTTTCGAGTGAAACACGTGAGCGGATTTTTACTCTTATTTTGTACGCAATCTCGGGAGAGATTGTAAGTTAAAGTCGTGGGTAGCTAGAGGGAGTCTAGTGTCGCGGTTGTAAGGGGCTCTTACAGCTTTCGGCTAGCGAAAGAATTCGTGGAGAAGAACGGGCGACATAAGGAGGGAGTCTTGTATGTGTAAGAACCCTAATACACTACACGAAGGAGTAACAGTCGAATCTTCAAGTTTGGGCGTAGTCCCTCCAGAGTATATTTGTTAACCGAACTGAGTTATCAATCTCGTGCGTATTTTACTACTTTATATTTTATGTTCTTACATCTGTCCCACACATATCGTAGAATAGTTTACAAGCACTATTGATTTAACACGTTAAGAGCACGAATTATCATTTTTGAATTGGTATCAAAGTAGGTCACCTTTCTTAAGGTGTGATCGTGGATTTTTAATCCGTGTATTTTGTGTTGTTTTACTGAGATGGACACAATGAAAGAAGGAGCCTTGACGGTGTGACCTCCGCTCTTGGATGTCAATAATTATACCTATTGGAAAGCTAGAATGACGGCTTTCATACGTTCAATTGATGAACGAGCCTGGAAGATGGTGACTGAAGGCTGGAAGCCTCTCACTAAGAAGGATGAAAAAGGTAAAGTGGTTCTGAAGCCGGAAGAAGAACGGGAGGATGCCGACTTCCATGTCATGGGGCTAAATGCTAAAGCCATGAATGCTATCTTCTCTGCTGTTGACATGAATGTCTTCAAACTCATATCCACATGTGACAAAGCCAAGGATGCGTGGGATATCTTGGAGACCACGTTTGAAGGAACTAGCAGTGTTCGTGCCTCTCGAATGCAACTACTTACCACCAGATTTGAGAACCTTCGCATTGATGAAGGTGAAAAACTTGCTGATTTCAACACCAAGATTTGCGACATCGCTAATGAAAGCTTTGCGCTCGGAGATGAGAGCTCTGGAAAGAAACTTGTGCGAAAGGTTTTGCGATCTCTACCTAGAAGATTCGCTTATAAAGTCACGGCCATTGAAGAGGCCAAAGACGTGAGCAAGATGAAGTTACAGGAGCTGATGGGGTCCTTGCGAACCTTTGAAATGGGGCTGACAGATGAAGAAATAGTATAGAAGAAAAGCATAGCTTTTCAGGCAGTTTTCAGTACTGATGTGCCAAGTAATGTTCCTGACAGTTCCGACCTTGCAGAATCAATTGCTTTACTTTCAAAGAATTTTTCCAGGTTTACAAGACAATTTGAGAAATCATCTCAAAATTATTCTGCCAAGAACAGGTTCTCTAAACCTCAAAAAATGAAGGATGATGATTCCAATGAAGAGAAACTTAAAGAAGAAAAGTGTCGAGAATGTGGTGGTTATGGTCACTATCAAGTCAAATGTGCTAACACTCTAAAAAAGAAGAACAAGTCATATTGTTCTACCTTTAGTGAAAGTGATGAAGAAGGTGTAAGCAATCATATTGCTTTCATGACACATCTGTTAAAAAGTTTGTGCCTGTATCTATTCCTGACAGTATGGTCGAGAAGATTTCAGAATACAGCGATGATGAAGAAGATAAACAATTCTTTGTGGAATCAACTATGGAGGCATATAAGAAGTTGTATTCCAATTGGATCATGGTGGTTGAGGTCAATGAAGACCTGTTAAAAGAGAATTCCAATCTCTTGAAAGAAAGAGATAATCTCTCTACTCGTCTTAATGAGGTGCAGAATGAATTATTGCAGTCCAGAAATAGTACTCAAGCACATAATGGTGAACTCCAACACCTAAAGAAGCTTGTCAAAATGATGAACTCCAGATCATCTCAACTGGATGAAATTCTCTCCAAAGAAAAGAGTCCTCAAGATCATTCTGGGCTCGGATACAATAGCGCTCATATTTATGACGTATTCTGTCAAGGACAGTCATCTGGAACAAAAGATTCAATAGTTCTAGAGTTGAGAGCTGAGCCAAAGAACAAGCAGCAGCGAATGAAGTATCCTCAAAAGACACGTGTTGTGTGTCATTACTGTGAGAAACCTGGTCACATTCGACCACATTGCAGAAACTTGATCAATGACCTCCGAAGGATGAAAAGAGGGGGTTTTGCATAATCTGATCAGTTTTTCAAAAAAAAATGTCCGAAACAGATCCAGGAACAATCACAAAAATTATGTAGTTCACACTGCACTCAATATTCATGCAAAAAGTAGCTAGTACTTTGACAGCGGATGCTCTCGGCATATGACCGGAGATGCTAGCATGCTGAGCAATATTCAAAAAGATTGCTCATATCAATCTGTAACCTTTGGAGATAGTGTTAAAGGTAGAGTGCTTAGCCGTGGATGCCTAAATGTGCATGGGATGCCCAACCTGGAGGACGTGCTGCTTGTAGAAGGTCTGGAAGCTAATTTAATTAGCATTAGTCAGTTGTGTGACCAAGGTCTCTTGGTGCATTTCACTCAAGACAAATGCCTTGTGAAAAATAAAGAAAGTGTTCTTCTGATGGATGGGGACAGATCGAGGGACAACTGTTATCTCCTTAATGTGAAGGGGAGATGCTTTAGATCTCAGATTGGTGAAGCAAATTTATGGCATGAAAAGCTTGGCCATAGTAGTTTTCGAAATGTTCAAAGACTCATGAAAACTGAAGCTGTGATTGGTGTTCCAAAATTGAGTATCATTGAGAAAAAAAATTGGATGCTTCAAGAAATGAGCCGAGTTATGATGAAGGTAAAATCTGTCCCTGACAACCTTTGGGCTGAAGCGATGAATACAACCTGCCATGTTATTAATCGGGTGTACTTCAGATCCAATACAAGAGTTACTCCCTACGAGTCGTGGAAAGGGAAAAATCCCAACTTAAAGTACTTTCATATCTTTGGGAGTACTTGTTACATGTTGCGAGACCAAGAACAACTTGGCAAGTTTGATGCTAAAGGAGATGAATGTGTGTTTCTTAGGTACTCGAGGAATAGTCAGGCCTATCATGTTTTCAACAAAAGGACTAAGACTGTGTTGGAGTCCATTAATATTGTTGTTAATGATCTAGAAGAATATGCTGCCCAGATTCATGAAGAAAGCATTGATGCTACTATCCATGTTCCAGCATCTGTTCCAGACATTTCGGAACACAGTGTTCCTGCAGAAGTAAGAAGTGAGATACTGGATGTTTACAATCCTTTAAAAGGTGTTTAGAAGAACCACTCTACATTAGATATCATCGGTGATATGAGTGAAGGAGTTCGAACAAGAGGTGTTCGAAAGAACTATCGTGAATTAATAGTCAATGTGTGTTATACCTCAACTATGGAGCCCAAGAATGGTAAGGAGGCATTGTAAGATGACCGATGGATTCAGGACATACAAGAAGAACTCTTGCAATTTGAAAGAATTGAAGGTATGGATTTTGACGAGACTTTTGCTCCAGTTACTCGTCTTGAATCGGTGCGTTTGCTCCTTGCCATGGCTGCTTGGATGAAGTTCAAATTATTCCAAATGGATGTGAAGAGTGCCTTCTTGAATGGGTACTTATCCAAAGATGTTTTTGTGTGTCAACCTAAAGGCTTTGAAGACCCTCCCCATCCTGATTATGTGTATAAATTGAAGAAGGTGTTGTACGGACTCAAGCAAGCCCCTCGTGCTTGGTACGAACGACTCACAAAGTTTCTGTTGGAAGGTTATGTTCATGGAGGATCTGATTGAACACTCTTTGTTAAAAAAGAAATATCTGAAGTAATCATTGTTCAGATTTATGTCGATGATATTATCTTGGGATCTGTGTTAGACAGATTGGTGAAGGAGTTTGTAAAAGACATGACATCTGAGTTCGAGATGAGTCTGGTTGGTGAGATGACCTATTTTCTAGGGCTTCAAGTAAAGCAAATGGATGATGGCATCTTTGTGTCTCAAACAATGTATGCAAGGAATTTGATCACTAAATTCGGCATGAAAAGTAGCAGCCCAAAGAGAACACCTATGGGAACTCACTTGAAGTTAACCAAAGATGGAGTTGGTGTGTCCATTGAGCAAACCTTATACCGAAGCATGATCGGTAGCTTACTGTACCTCACTGCAAGTCGGCCTGATATCAGTTACAGTGTTGGAGTTTGTGCACACTACCAATCTTATCCCAAAGAAAATCACTTGAAATATGTCAAGAACATAATCAAGTACGTAAAAGGTACAACTAAGTTGGGGCTTTGTTTTTCTTATGATACAAACCCTAGTTTGGTGGGGTTTTGTAATGCAAATTGTGCCGGATGTACTGAAGATCGAAAGAGTACCTTAGGTGTATGTTTCTTCCTTGGAAATAATATACTCTCATGGTTCATCAAGAAGTAGAATTCGATCTCACTTTCTACTGCCGGGGCAGAATATATTGCTGTTGGGAGTTGTTCTACTCAATTCTTGTGGATGAAGCAAATGTTGCTTGACCATGGTGTTCCACAATCTGTCCTTACCATATACTGTGACAATATGAGTGCAATAAATATTTTGAAGAATCCTGTTCAGAACACTCGAACTAAGCACATAGACTTCATCCGGGAGCTTGTTGAAGACAGATCTCTCGTGATTGATTATGTTGCAACAGAGGCACAACTTGCGGACATATTCACTAAGGCACTTGATAGTGCAAGGTTTGAAACACTAAGATCCTTCTTGGGTCTTTGTGCTCTCTAATCTTCTCCTCTGCAAGAAGACTCTCTATACAGTCTTGGTCAGTGATGTATGTATAGAGAGCATAAAAATGACCATGGTTAATATGGTCTATGAAATGTTGTGCCAATATCTGTTATGGACAGTTTTTTACTATGGAGAAACGGTTACCTTTGAACAGCTAGTAGTGCCTTGTTTTTCACACCACGATCGATTCTACTTCTCCACCCCAAGCTGCGGGGTGATGTGTGTGGAATAAGTGAGTTAAGGAAATTTTCTTTTAGAATTTCCTAATTAAGGTCTTAACCTTATTTTAAAAAGAGACAGAATCTTAGCAAAATTTCCAAGTCGTTTTCTCTCTCTGGTGTTTGCTTGATTTTTGTTGTTTGAACTCCAATAACGGATAAAGCTGTTTCTTCTAAGCCCTCTCAAGCGAAGAAACCCAGAATTTCTACAGAAGACTTGCGACGACAGCTTGCGAAGCTTTCTCAACCAATTGTGGTCTCGTCTTCAATCGCCTCTATCTCTGCTCTTGTGAAGCCATATGTCACTTCCTCCGAAGCTCTTAATTATGCGCTAACTTTTGTGGCACCTTCTACTGTCTCGCCGCCTAGGTCTGTGTCTGAGACAGATCTCCTTGTTCAATCCTTTGCTAGGGTTTCTGAAGGGCCATCCTCTCCGCCCATGGTGTCTGCGGAAATCTTGGATGCTTTAATTGCAGCTGTTATAGAGAATGTTGGAGGTACTGAAGTCTCCTTGGCCCCTGATAAAGATGATGTCACCGCCTCTGCTGTTGGCGAAGAGCCTACCTCAATTGAGGAATTTACTCCATCTCTTGATGCTCTGAAATTTGTTCAAGCTCCATCTATTTCTGCTGTTATCCCTGTGTATAGTGACGCGTCCATCGTCACTATTCAAGTTCCTTTAGGTGAAGGGTCACTTGTTGCTACTGCTGAAATCCTTGATCAAGGTCAAGGCGAAGAAGATGTTGATATCTCCTGTTCATAAGGCTAATTCTATTCTACCTCCAAAGGCTACGTCCTCCAAAACTCGCGGGTCCAAATGCAAGTTGGAGTTGAGAGATGTTTCAGTCACTCATCTGGTGTCTGATGATGAAGATGACATACCTATCACCAATTTGAAATCAAAGGTGTTGGCTAAGGTTGCTGCGAAGAAGGTGTCTTCTTCAAATACCCCCAAATCCAAGAAAGTTGCTGCTAAGAAGGGTTTTTCATCAAAACCCCCCAAATCGGTGAAGCCCTCTGGGAAAAAGGCTTTGGCTAAAACACCTGATGTGGTTCCTACTCGCCGTGTTACACAGAGTGTGTCTGAGCAGAGGATGGGATTGATATCGGGTCGTCACCGCCCAATGATCAAGCAAGCCAGAGCTCATTCCCCCTCTGACCAGAGGACTTTGATTCAATTAAGTTTATCTCTGCATTTCACCAAAATCAATTCAAGCTTGTTGCTGGTCGCTCATTGGTTTCTGAGCATTGTTTGTTTAAGTCAGATATAGAGGGGACGGGTGTTGATTCTTTGTTGCATGATCTCCGGTTAGAGAAATATGCCTATGCTGCACCTCCATTCATTGCTGCTGTAATTCATGAATTTTATGCCAACTTGTCCAAGCGCATGCGTGATGCTTCCTATGAGCATGCTTTTTTTGTTTATGTACGGGGTCATTGGATTGCTTTTTCCCCTAGGTGATTAATGAGTTTTTGGGTCGTGAGAATGTTGTTGCCCCTGTGCTAGTGTTTGATATGAATGAAGTTGCGTCAGAATTGATTGGGGGAAGTCGATGTGTTTGGCCCTCTGGGTGTGCTTTGTTAGCTTTGGACTTGAGTGTGAAGTATTTGATACTGCACAAGGTGGCTGTTCAAAATTGGTTGCCCAGTACCCATGATTCTACGGTGGGCAAGCATATGGCTTTGTTGCTCTTTAAAGTAGGCACTCGATGCGAGTTCAACCTTGGTCTGATCATATTTGAGCATGTGTTTGCTCATGCTGAATCTTCTCGTGCCCAGCAACCTATTGGCTATCCTGGCCTCATCTTTAGCATCATTATGGCCCAGCATGATGATGTCTCTACCAATGATGTGTATGCGCTTGTTGCGTAGCCTTTGACAATCAGCCACAAGCTATTCTCGTCCCAACATGCTCCGGATGTTCCTGCCCGCGATGTTGGTGAAAGCTTGAGACCTGTGCCATTATCTGTCCCAGACAGATATGCTACTTCTTTTTCTATCACTACTGTTTTCTTTGACAGGCATATAAACTCCCTTGAGCATGAAGTGGTGTTTTTGAACAAATCCATTCGGACCTTCAAAACCAAAAAACAGGAATTGGAGACGTTGCTGATTGATCTCCGTGGCAGAGCCCTTGGACTTGCCTCACCACTTGATGTGCCAAGTGCTTCTACTATCCCAGCTGCTGGTGAACCTGCTGTTACTGATATTGATGCCGCTGATGCTGATGCCTCCCCGGTCTCAAGGTTGATGTTTGCCATTTTTGGCAACAATTAAGGGGGAAAAGAATGTTGGTGCAAGAAGGCTGATGTTGGTGAAGGATGGCCTTCACTACTGCTGTGTTGAGCGTGTGCTCATTTCTTTTTTATGCTTTCTGAACAAACTTTCATTGGGGATGATGTTTACCCCACTTTTATTTTTATTGGTCTGTACTATTATTCGATCAACTGGCAATGCAGTTTTATATTGCGAAACATTGCTCTGATCATGATGAAGGCACTCCCAATTTAGCTTCAGGGGGAGTGTGCTTGAAACTGTCCCTGACAGTTTTTTAAATATATCACTCTTTTTGATATATTTTTTATCTGCGAAGTTTATTCAAATATTGTACAGATCGTGATGATAATTGTCGACCATAAATGCCAAAGGGAGAGATCGTTAGTGCCACCGTCATGCACTAAGTATTTGTGTTGTTGTATTAGCGATATATGTTCAACAATGTGTGCCTAGGTATGTCCCACGAAGTTTTATTTTCCGCTGTACAAGAAAAGAAAGAATAGTTGGTGAACTGTTCCAGAGTATGTCCCAGACAGAACCAGGGGGACACTCTATTTTTGGCATTTTTCTTCTTGGAAAGATCTTGTGCCGAATCAGTTTGGAAGGTCAAGATATATTCGTTCTACTGCCTTGTGGTGTAGATCCAGTGTTGAATTAACCCTAATACACATGGAAAGCATCTACACACATTTGGAAAGATCACAAACCATTCATTCACTTACCTAGTTGGCGGAAGAAAGAGATCGACGCCAAGCTAAAGTGAAGACTATTTATGAAGGTCGATTTGTGCAACAATCGATACCACTGATATTTTATTTAGATTCTAGAGTTAGAATCAGTTTGTGGTCATTTTTAACTAGTAGTTGTTCATTAATACGTTCAACGTGATAGACTAGTTTTGAGTGTTTTCGAGTGAAAAACATGAGGGGATTTTTATTCTTGTTTTGTACGCAATCTCGGGAGAGATTGTAAGTTGAAGTCGTGGGTAGCTAAAGGGAGTCTAGTGTCATGGTTGTAAGGGGATCTTACAACTTTCGACTAGCGAAAGAATTCGTGGAGAAGAACGGACGACATAAGGAAGGAGTCATGTATGTGTAAGAACCCTAATACACTACATGAAGAAGTAACAGTCGAATCTTCAAGTTTGGGCGTAGTCCCCCCATAGTAGGTTGGTTAACCGAACTAGGTTATCAATCTCGTGCATATTTTACTGCTTTATATTTTATGTTCTTATATCTGTCCCACACATATCGTAGAACAATTTACAAGCAGTATTGATTTAACACGTTAAGAGTTTTATGTTCTTATATCTGTCCCACACATATCGTAGAACAATTTACAAGCAGTATTGATTTAACACGTTAAGAGCACATATTATCGTTTTTCAGTTTTGATAAGAATGATTATTTGTATTATATATAAATAATTAAAGAAAAATTTGTGTAAGCAAAAAACTATATAGAATAAACCTCAAACGAACTAATAATCAACATATTAAAAATATAAATTGTGATATAAATAATTATAGTTTTTTATACTATTTTAAAAGTACATACAAAAATATACTTATGATTGAATTGTGTATATAAAAATGAAATGATAAATTAATGCTTACAAAAACTAGACTAGAAAGTTAGTATTCATAAACTTTTATCATTCGTTGCATATATTTTTGTTATTATGTAATAGTAATTATAAATTTTAAAATTATTTATATTCATATGATTTAAATTTAAAATTGGCATATGCATCGCACGGGAGAAATGCTTGCTATATAAAAAACTAGCTGATGCTAATTATATTTCGGAGAAATTATATTTTTATATCTTCAAATTATAGATAGTATTATGTGCAAATATACACAAACATAGCGAGTAATGTTATGGGTGAATCCACGAAAAATTTGAGGTTAAAATTAATGCAAGTATCACCAATCCGATTTTCTTCACTATTTAAACAAACGAGAATTAATATGGGATTAAAATTATTTCACTTCCTAACAATAAAATCTATGCCTAAGCAACCATAAAATATTAAAAAAAAACCAAAGTAAGAATTCAAGTAAAAAAAGGTCCTGGGGTGCTATTCTCTAAATGATGATGTTCTCGAAAATATTTTTTAATTTATAAATCCTCCTCCTCTTTACCAAGATTTGAACTAAATTAGACTAAGAACTTTCTCAATCATCTTAAACTTTAGAACTAGCATTAGATTCCCTATCCCTAGTGCACATTCACAATACTAGCATACCAAGAGCTCCTAATTAATTTTATCTTCCTAATTGCTCATTATTCTCTCGAATTAACGAACATCAATTAAGCTCATAAATCAATTACCCCATACAAAATTGTTTTTCTCAAAACACATCAAACATCTAATTAAACCATAATGGAGGCCACCCCTAGACTTTTAGCAAATAAATCATTGATTCATGAGCATACGAGAGGGAAAATAGTATATATTAAGGAATCATCTTAAACACCGATCATTTAGGAAATTCACTCTAGAAAACTAGTCACTCATGATAACAAGATTAAACATACAATCAATACAAAGAAATCATGAAAGAGAGATAAGAATAAACCCAAAAAAAAAGAATGATTCTTGAAACTCTTCCTTGATCCAAACCTTCCAACACTTCTCAAATTTCACCCTATTTTTTTCTATAATTTTGATAACAAAGTGAGGCCCAGACCTTAATTTCGAATTCAAAGGCCCTTTTACACTTAGAGAAAATTCAAAATTTAGAAAAAATTCACGAAATTTAGGTGATCGAGCACCCCGTCTCGCGCCTCTCACTCACATTGATTAGCATGACGAGTTGCTCGTACTTTTCGCTCATGTTTTTCCAACGTGCACACCCTTTGCAGAATATGAGCTTGGGTCATATCGTGGGTCGGGTTGCATCTCCTGGTGCGCTTGTGATGCTCAGACTGAACTTCAAAACTTGATTTCTTGTCATAAGGTATTACACTTTGATGGGAAATGTTAACTAAAGTACAAAAAACTAGAAGTAGAACAATTACAATAATCTAAAAGTAAACAAAGAATTAGAAACTGGAACCGATATGCAGATTTCGGCAAGCCGAGTCGAAAGGACCTCTCTCCGCCAGACAAATATGCCCCGGCTAGTGCTCACAGTTTGGCGGTTGTCTTTCAAGGATGAAACGGCTTCGTCCTTCCGACAGTAGCACCACAAGTCCGGCAAGGTTCCAGCGAACTAGACAATGTCGAGAACTAAGAGGCTGAG
Source organism: Perilla frutescens (assembly GCA_026008535.1). Classification (NCBI taxonomy): domain Eukaryota; kingdom Viridiplantae; phylum Streptophyta; class Magnoliopsida; order Lamiales; family Lamiaceae; genus Perilla; species Perilla frutescens. Next base: position 38,120,548 of record BRKX01000017.1, on the reverse strand, counting down.
GACTCGAAGGGAACTTGTATGTAGCAAGATGATTATGCAGAATGTAGCATTGGAAGCCATGCAGAATGTAACCTCCAAGAGTTACAACTTTCCATTTAAGCCTCCAGTAGTTATCTTGTGCAGAGCCTGACATGTGTCCAAGGCAGCTTGCAAGCATTGACTCCCGACAGGACTTACTGTCGGTTACAGCCCAGCCACTAACTCCACCAGCTCCTGGTAGCAGTTACACACTTAAAGGCTCTTAAATCATGAGAGTTACACTCTTTAAGGCTGGACAAACACCATGCACCACTAAGTGCACCCACGACCCGATCAACCGATCCGCTCCACGGCCATTATAAACCCGCCGACTCATCGACCCGCTTCATGATCCGACTGTTTCTGGACTATAAAATTGATACGGCTAAGCTTCGGAAGCCCACGTACACCTAAAGATCAATTTCCAAGATCCAAGTCTGAGGACGAGGATGAGACGAGCCGAGCACGGGTACCGGGCACTAGGCATGGGCATGGGCACAGACGGACGCGTGCATGTGGGCTCATGGCCCACATCCTTGTGCACTTAATTACTTCACTTAAGTGTTAATACACTTAATACACTTCTTAACTTGATTAAGAAATCAATGTGGGATTATCTAATGTTTCTTAAACACATTATCCCACACACCATAAATGCCCAATCGTGTGACCAACTTCAACCATTTATTTCTCACTCACCGAAAATCAGATTTGAGCAAATAAAAATACTACAATTATCGACTCACAACATAGAACAATCGTAGGGCATTTAATTCCTCCAAAATTAAATATCTCGGTCATGAAAAATCGGATAAAATGAGTCAAAACTCAATTTAATAAATCTTATTTTCCAACAATCCCCCACATGAGTGGAAATAGTACATGCATGTATGCAGACAAGCAGCATTTGGTTAGCGGATCCGCTAGATTATCTATTGACTTCACATAGTCAACTAAGACAATCCCACTTGAGATCATATGCCTCACAGTATTATGTGTCCGATGTATGTGTCGAGACTTACCATTATACATAGTATTGTGTGCCCTTCCAATAGCCGCTTGACTATCATAGTGAATCATCACTGACGATACTGGTTTTTTCCAGCATGGAATGTCTTCAAGAAAGTTGTGAAGCCATTCTGCTTCTTTACACGATTTATCCAAAGTGATGAACTCAGATTCCATGGTAGAGCGGGCTATACAAGTCTGTTTCGTGGATTTCCATGACACTGCTCCACCACCGATAGTGAAAACAAATCCACTAGTCGAGAATGAGTCTTTTGTATCTGATATCCAATTCGCATCACTGTACCTTTCAAGTACAGAAGAAAACCTTGTAAAATGTAGCCCGAAGTTCAAAGTATACTTCAAGTGTTGGTTTTGTATACTGGAAAGCTTGTCTTTGTATACAATAAACAATATTAAGATAATATAGATTGAATAATAATTGCATTCACTATTTGTGTATATATTTCTTGTTATATATTTATATGTATGGTTCCATATACTTGCATTGTAGGTGATATGGTATGGGTCAACACACGGTAGAGATCATATCATCGGATTCCTTGCAATGTATTAAAAGACTCACGGCTTAGATGGTCCTGAACCCACCATTGGTACACCGTAGAATAATCTGATAGTTACTTTATCTTGACTAACTGATTATTCTAGTATACTGGCTTGTGTATTGAGGAGGATTACGATAGGATACTGTTCTCTATTCTGACCTTAAGTGAGAGAATAAATATCCACAGAGTTCGGGTTCTGAACTCATATTTTATTGATGAGTATATGTGTGCATTGTTTGTTACTTTGATTTATCAATGGGTGAGATCCTTTCATGGGTCAATAAACTCGATATCTTGGGTAATAACAGTGTATACATGATGTGTCATGCAATATGCATGAGCACCGTGTCCTGGTGCACCAGGTTGATGATGTCCTCTTGAGGAAGCACGTAGATCATGGGAAGCCCTGCAGGCAGAATATTAATTTATTCTTTACATGATACGGAAATCGTGCGGTACTACTCAAGGAACAAGATATTAATTAATTATAAATGTCAGAATCTTACATAATTAATTAATGGACATTATATCTTAAACATGGGGAATGGCTGAACTAAAGGAGAAAGCATATTCGCAAATATGTATTAAATTGGTAAGTCAGTATTATTTCTTTAGTGGAATAAAAATAATACTTAATTTATTTATTTATATCCATGTCATGGATATTAGAAATTAAATAAATTAGTAGGCCAATTTAATATTCTTCTAGATCCCTGTTGTAGCCCAATATGACCTAAGTGGACTGGGAATGGAACTAGAGTGGAAGGCCCAAGCCCCAATAGGGTTTGGAGAGTTAATTTTCGCCCCCTCCCCTATAATAAGGGAAGGGGGCCACGAAAATTAGAAGAAAAAATACACTCTAATACAGCCCCTCTAAGTGCTTTCTTGATTCCTAGAGTTTCCACAACCGTTTAGCAGTCTACAGCTCACCCTGCATCTAAACAAGGTCCGAGAATACAGCAGAAGATCAAGAAGTAGAATATTGGAGCTGTGTGTTTCGAACACCATGAAGATTCACCATGATCATGTGTTCTCCATCAACAACGGGATTAGATCTTTAATCCTGTGAGCAACCCGACAAAGTTTGTAAGTACCGGTTTCGATAGATTCTATTTTATTCCGCTGCAATAGATTCGAAATTGAAACTTGCATGTTAATTCAACATAGGATAATTAATGTCACACATAAATTTATGATTTACATGAGTTAGAATTAATGTCATCCAAATAGATCCTGTGGGGTACAATTCGAAAAAACCCCAACATCAAGTATCTTAGAACTCGTACTAGAGCTTTTCAATGCTCTTTGCTTGGATTACTCGTGTACCGACTCAATTTGTTCACAGAACATGCAAGATCAGGTCTAGTGCAGTTACTGATGTACATCAAACTCCCAATAACCCTTGCATACTCTTCTTGAGCTACAGGTTCTCTCCAGTTTTTGCTTAAATGTACATTGAGTTCCAACGGGGTCTTAGCCGGCGGACTATCAAACGGGTTAAATTTCTTAAGCCCTTTCTCTATGTAATGAGATTGTGTTAACAAAATTACAACACTTGTCCATACTATCTTAATTCCTAGAATCACATCGGCTAAGCCCATATCTTTCATGTCGAAATTTCATTTCAACATTTGTTTCGTTTCAACAATCACTTGGTGGCTACTGCCCATGATTAACATGTCATCTACATAAAGACAGACTATGACTTAGCCATTAGAACTAATCTTTATATATACACATTTATCACACTCATTGATTTTGAAACCATTTGATAACATTACGTTATCAAACTTCAGGTGCCACTGAATAGGTGCTTGTTTCAGATCGTATAGCGATCTAACAAGTTTACACACCCTTTGTTCTTGCCCTGGTGCAAAAAACCCTTCAGGTTGTTCCATGTATATTTCATCCTCTAGCTCACCATTCAGAAACGTGTTCTTTACATCCATATGATGAATTTCAAGATTGTGCAAAGTAGCAATCGCTAAAAGCACCCGAATAGATGTAATCCTTGTTACGGGTGAGTAGGTATCAAAGAAATCATAACCCTCTTTTTTTCTAAAGCCTTTAGCAACCAAGCGAGCTTTATACTTATCAACAGAACCATATGCCTTATATTTTCATTTTAGGATCCACTTATATCCTAACGGCTTACACCCACTTGGGAGATCTGTCAACACCCAAGTGTGATTTTTCATGATGGAATCAATTTTAATATTGATAGCTTCCAGAACGCAACATCTGGACTCGATAGAGCTTCTTTCAAAGACTTTGGCTCATCATCTAGCATATAGGTGATGAAATCCGGACCAAAAGTCTTTGCCGTTCTAGCTGGCTTGCTACGTCTCGGTTCTTGATCCACAGAATCAGAACTAGTAGCAACTTCAGAAGATCATTTCTCAGAACTACCTTCTACTCTATCCTTAATTTTATAAGGATAGATATTCTCGAAGAATATAGCATTCCTTGATTCCAACATCATTCCTTCAGTCAACTCGGGAATTTCCAATTTATGAATAAGGAATCGATATCCGCTACTGTTAAGTGCATACCCAACAAAGATAAAATAAATTGTCTTAGGGCCGATTCTAACTTGTTTAGAAAGTGGCACTTCAACCTTAGCCAAACACCCCCACACTTTGAGGTATTTATAAGATGGTGTACATCCTTTTCATAACTCATAAGGCGTCACATCCTTACCCTTAAGTGGAATTTTATTCAGGATATAGTTAGTTGTTAACACAGCTTCCCCTCACAAGTTCTGTAGTAATCCCGAACTTATCAACAAAGCATTCATCATCTCTTTAAGATTTTGGTTTTTGCATTCAGCAATACCATTAGACTGTGGTGAATAGGGAGTCGTAGTTTGATGAATTATACACGCCTCTGCGCATAACTCTTCAAACGGGGCAACATATTCTCCACCTCTATCACTTCGAATTCCTTTAATTCGATCGCTTAGTTGATTTTCGGCTTCACTTTTTAAGTTCTTAAAAGCTTCAATCGCCTTATCTTTACTTCTTAAAAGATAAAGATAACAATACTTTGTGCAATCATCAATAAAAGTAATAAAATACTTTTTACCGCCTCTAGTTTGCACAAACTTTAAGTCACACACATCTATGTGAAATAAATCTATAGGTTTAGTGCTCCGTTCAACTGATTGAAATGGTAACTTTGCCAATTATGCCTCGACACAAACTTCACATTTGTTTAGTGTATTAAATTAGTTTACTTTTAGCAAATCTAAATTTACTAAACATTTTATAGCATTTAGATTAACATGTCCTAATCTACAATGCCATAAATTCGAGCACTTAATAAGCAAGTAAGCAGAAGAATTCACTTTATTAGCACTTTGTTTAGCAACACGGTGCATAGCCATTACATTCATTTTGAAGAGTCCATTAGCGAGATAGCCCCAACCAAGGAACCTTTCATACTTGCTTAAAATAAACTTTTCAGACTCAAACACTAGTCTAAAACCATGATTGACTAACAATGAACCCGAAACCAAATTCTTGCGGATGTCCGGAACATGCAACACATCCTTCAATGTTAGCTCTTAGCCTGAAGTCAGCTTCAAAACCACGTTGCCCACACCAACCACTTCAGACGAGGCTTGGTTCCCCATGTGTAACTTTCTACCTTCAATATATTTGTAGGTAGCAAACGAGCCCTTGTCCGAGCAAACATGACAAGTAGCCCCGGTGTCGACAAACCACTCTCTCGGGTTGTCCACGTGATTAACTTCAAATACAACGGCAGCCAAATCATCATCATCCCAATCATCTTGTCGGGCCTTGCCTTTGCCTTTGTTGTTATGTTCTACTAAGTTCGCACTATAATTAGTACGCTTCTTCTTTGGAACTGTGTAATGTTTGGACATGTGCCCCGGCTTGTCACAATTGAAGCAGTTGCCATTGAACTTTGTCATTAGCTTCTTTCTTTTGTCAACTTGACCCGGGCGCTTTCTTTTGTTGTTATTTGATGGTCCACCACGTTCCATCAAGTTAGCCTTGGCCTTGATCGGGACTCTTGGTCTCGGATCCGCCTTTCGATTATCAGCTTCAATTCGAAGCTTAACCACAAGGTCTTCAAGAGTCATCTCCTTTCGCTTGTGCTTGAGATAGCTCTTGAAGTCCTTCCAACAAGGTGGAAACTTCTCAATCACCGCAACAACGGTGAAAGAATCGGAAAAAACCATCCTTTCAGCATGAATGTCGTGCATAATGAGCTGAAGCTCTTGCACTTGATCCATCACTGACCGGGAGTCCACCATTTTGTAATCGAGGAACTTTGCCACAATGAATTTCTTAGTTCCAACATTCTCCGTTTTATACTTCTTTTCGAGTGCCTCCAATAGATCCTTAGCACTAGTTACATTTTCGTATACAGAATAAAGACTATTTACTAAGCCATTTAAAATGTAATTTTTATATAAAAAATCTCTATTGATCCATTGATCATAAGCAGTCCGCTTGTTGACGACGTCCGGCTCATTCTCTTCAATCACTGGAGCGGCTTCCTTAACGTATCCAGCAACTCCCAATGTGGTGAGGTAGGAAAACATCTTCTGCTACCACCTCTTGAAGTCCAATCCGGAGAACTTCTCTGGCTTCTCAGCTTGGCCATGGGGAATGGTCCTCGGAACAACAGTGTTTGATGGTGATGCCATTTCCAGCAAAGGTAGTTGATAATTCAGTCTTAGATATTTGTCTTGTGATTGTCGTAAGGTATTATACTTTGACTGGAAACGTTAACTGAAGTACAATTACAGTAATCTGAAAGTAAACAAAGAACTAGAAACTGGAACCGATATGCAGATTTCGGCAAGCCGAGTCGAGGGGACCTCTCTCCGCAAGATAAATATGCCCCAGCTAGTGCTCACAGTTTGGTGGTTGTATTTCAAAGTTGAAACGGCTTCGTCCTTCCGGCAGTAACACCACAGGTCCGGCAAGGTTCCGGCAAACTAGACAATGTCAAGAACTGAGAGGCTGAAGACTCGAAGGGAACTTGTATGCATCAAGATGATTGTGTAGAATATAGCATTGGAAGCCATGCAAGATGTCCTATTTATAGGCACATCTCCACTGCAGGGGACAGCATGGTTTGAGGGCATTCAAACCAGGTGTTGTAACCTCCAGGAGTTATAGCTTTCCATTTAAGCCTCTAGGAGTTACCTTGTGCAGAGCCTGACATGTGTCCAAGGCAGGTGCAAGCATTAACTCCCGACAGGTGTTACTGTAAGTTACAGCCCAGCCACTAACTCCACCAGCTCCTGGTGGCAGTTACACACTTGAACACTCTTCACTCATGGGAGTTACACTCTTCAAGGTTGGACAAGCTCCATGTACCACTAAGTGTACCCATGACCCGATCAACCGATCCACTCAAGTCCACCCAAATTCCAATTGCCAAGATCCAAGTCCAAGAACGAGGATGAGAAAAGCACGGGCACTGGGCACCGGGCTCGGGCACGGACGGGCGCGCGCGTGTGGGCTCATGGTCCACATCCTTGTACACTTAATTACTTCACTTAAGTATTAATACACTTAAATAACTTCTTGACTTGATTAAGAAATCAATGTGGGATTATTTAATGTTTCTTAAACACATTATCCCACACACCATAAATGCTCAATCGTGTGACCAACTTCAATCATTTATTTCTCACTCACCGAAAATCGGATTTGGGCAAATAAAAATACTACAATTATCTACTCACAACATAGAACAATCGTGCGGTATTTTATTCCTCCAAAATTAAATATCCTAGTCATGAAAAATCAGATAAAATGACTCAAAACTCAATTTAATAAATCCTATTTTCCAACATTTCTTTCACGTCACTCCCAATTGGCTTTGACATTGCGTTCGCTCGTTGCAAACCCTGAAAAGCATAACTTGATTGAAAATCTATTTCTTTCTTCTTTAAATGAAAATACTAACTAAAATAAATAAAAACACAAATTAAAAACCTAAACAAGCATTCAAATGATAGGAAAAAGATAGAAAAAATCCCAACTATCCCAACACTCATACTCTATGGCTAAAACTCGTACTCTTAAGGGATCTACAACCGTAGGAAAAGGTGGTATAGAGATAGAGTACCCACCTACTCTACAGCTTTTAACCGTAGTCTTAAGAGCAAATCGACTACGGTTATGACAGCATAGTCGTAAGACCAAAAATACTGTAGAGTTATGGAAATTAAGACTATAGATTACGCTTTAACCGTAGATATTTCATCCCATTTGGACCTGAAAACCGTAGTAAAAGGTACCTTAAGACTTCGGTTGTATTTTACACCGTAGTATTTTTTTATTTCTTAATAATATGGTTTACTAAACCGTAGTTATTGTTTTTTTAAATCTACAGTTTATTTTGTAATGTCTACGGATCATTTTATATTGTCTACGATTGTGTTTTGTAATGTTTACAGATTTTTTTTGTTATCTCTACGGTTAATTTATCTGTAGTCCATATATTTGCAAAAAAATAAAATCAAATTACGATAAATTAAATTTGTAAAAATTCAAAATAAAGCCCAATACAGATTCAATATTCAATACAACATCCAATATCAAATATAACATCCATAATATCCAATAGAACAACATTAATATCCAATAAAACTCGTCCATTATAAATATCCAAAATGTAATCTAAAATCTAAAATATTCAATATTCAAAATACAAAAGATTGCAATCTGCTCACTTTGATTCCAAATGCCATCATCCTATATTTGTTCCAACACAAAATCTGCCCGCTCAAAACGAACTTCATCGATCTCCATTTGGGAATATGTCCGTTTGTGAAACTATACAATAACAATAATAATCACAATACTTATTTATACTTTTATGTAGAAAATAATAATGATAAATATGGATAGATAACAAACTTACATAAGATTTCAGAGATATGGAACCCCTAATTGCAATCTCATCAGTGATTTCTTTCATGTAACACATCACAAAAAAAAACCCGCATTGCTTGTAATTGGGTTGAATTAGACCCTGTTCAGAAAAATTAAGAAGTGAAATTCTACTTCTAATAATCTAATGCTACTAATGTTGTATTTATTTCAAATTGTGCATACCTTAACAATTTCCCAGAGTGGTTGTTTCTTGCCTCTCCGCCCTATTTTTGCATTATACATAACAATTTCCATTCAAATCAAATATGAAAAAAATAATAAATTGATTATTTTATATCAAAGATTAATATTAAAATATATGTAAACTTCAAGAAAATTGGGAAATCTTACTTGTTCACAGCCTGTGTCCAAGTATCATTACGAATTCGGTGACAAAGAGGGTCAAACAAATATATGGACTCCTTATGAGGATCAATTACTGTGAGAATCCAATTGAGGCTAATCCATACACTACAAAAGAAATCCCGATCTAGCGACAGAGTTTTTCATCGCTATAATGGTATAACCCTGTCACTAAATCCTCTAGTGATGGGATAGCGACGGGAAAAATCCCGTCGCCAAATCGCTCGTCGCTAATCATGCGCGACGGTGGCTTGCTCATCGTCAGGGTTTAGCGGCGGATCTAGCGATGGAAAACTCCGTTGCTAAGTCCGTAGCCTGGATGATGAGTTTGGCAGATAGCGATGGGGATTCCGTCGCTAGATCCATCGCTAAAATTATAATTTAAAATTTTGAAATTATTGATCGGTCTAGCCCGCGAATGAGCCCCCGACCCGAGGGCCCAGCCCGTGAATGAGCCCTTGACCCGACCCGATGAAAGGCCCGCGTCCAAGCCCACCGAGAATAATTGTGTATAATATGCACCTAAGAGGATTCGAACATATGACCTCCTAGAAGGAGGGTCAAATACTTATCCATTGAGGCAAGTTCAATTGATGTTATATTGTATATATACTTATACGATTTTTTCATAATTTATTTTTCTTTATCTCTATAAATTAAAAGTGTTATATTATTATTAATATATTTATATCTATTTGTACACAAATATATATATATATATATAATATTGATATTATGTTATATTAGAACTATAATTTAAGGTGATACTTATTAAGTATCCATGCATACAAAAATTATATCTCTAATATAAATTTAATATGGACAAAGATTATAGAAGTTTTTAATTAAATTATTTTAAAAATTATATATATATATATATATATCATGGTGAAAATGTGGTTAAATAGTCTTACTTTGTGTTTCATACTAAATATCATGATGAATTAAATTATTTTTACTTACATAATAAATAACTATAGTTTATAATTAAAAATTAAAATCCATTATATACTACATTATGTATATATTTTCATAGTATATTTTAGTTTGTTACTGTATAATTGATTAATCTTGTAGTAGTAACTATAATAAATATTATGTTAAACTTAATACATTTTTTTAAATATATAAAAAGCTAATTTGTATAGATTTGTATTTAATAAGGAAATAATACAAATTTAAAGATATGATATTAATAAATGTGTATAGTTGCGATATTATTTTTTCAAAAACTAAAATAAATGAATAAAAATATAAAAATGATATTAATAGGGAGAATATTTGTATTAGAATAGATTGAAATCATGTTTAATTATTTTTAAAATAATTAAATAAAATTTAAAAAATAAATTAAAAAATTTAAAAAATTTAAAAATTAAAAAAAATTAAAAAAAAAAGCTACGGGGGTTCCCATCGCTAGCCCCGTCGCTAAGTTGTAGCGATAGAAACCCCCATCTCTAGATTTATAAAAATAATGATATATTAAAATTTTAAAATCTAGCTACGTGATTCCCCGTCGCTAGCCCCGTCGCAAAATTTTCTGTCGCTATTCCCGTCAATAGTGGCGACCCGTGTCAGCCCCATCGCTAGTTCTCGTCGCTAGAATGGACTTTTTTTATAGTGATATGACCAATATATTAGAAATAATTTAAAATGACATAAACTATAAATTCAATTAATATTTGATATTGCGACTTACCCTACATTGTATGACACTATTGCTAGTTGAGTGGTGGATACTTTTTTAATGCTTTGGAACAATGCCCGTGCTCGATCATCTTGTGACTGCTTTGGCAGATATGATACACTAAATGGATCCATAAATCGACATGCATCAATTCTGTCTTTCTCTACCAATATCTTATATAAGTAGCTGATTCATAAACAAATTAACCATATGATTAAATTCATAATCTATCCAGTACTATGAAAATTTCAGAAATTCAAATTGTTTATATTTATAAAATAATGATTATCATATGTACGCAGCTATGCAATTCCCAGAAATAGGCTCTAATTCACAAAATGAGACTATGTCTTCAATATGAAGGTGGATCTCAAATTCACAGCCAAAGACGTCATCATCAAATGAAATAAGTATCCATTTCCCATTTTTTAAATTTCTCTCACCATAAAGATGCAACGCCTTTAATGATGACTTCAAAGAATCGTAGTTATTCACCATCCTCTTCTTAACCTCTTTGATCTCTTTCATTTTCTTTTTCTGAGACTTGAAATACCAAGAACACATATGTAAGATATACTATATGTGTGTGTATGTACAAGTAATAAGGATTAAAGAAAATGTTACCATTTCTTTCACTGTCACCAAAAAAGTTGGCCAAGTAATATGAGATCCCACTGCATCACCCAAATTTTGAGAACTATCCGAGATAGGATGTGGAAGCAACATATCTGGGTCAACAGTTTCATCAATTGCTACACATAAGCAGCCATCGGGAAATGGATTACCAGAATGAGTAACCAATGTTCCATAAGCTACAATAGCTTTGGAAGAAGGTAATAACAATGATACTGCTTTTCCCTATATATTAAAAATATAATTAGATTAACACTAAATAATGATAAATGTGCAATACATACTAAGTAAATCATTACCTGTGCAGCATCCATTTCAGTAATTAATTTCACATCTTCAAGATTTTCATTAATCAAGTAAACAGGTTGCTTGCCAGAGCAACTTCCCTTCTCATCAGCTTCTTTTTGCTCTTCAAGTTGAGTAAGTCGTTCTTGTAACTGCATTAGGAGTAACTCTTACTTGGCAATATATTTATGTGCCTCCATTAATTCAATTTTTTTCACACTACTACAAAAACACAAATACATAACACTAGATAGATAACGATTTTCTGTTAAAACTGTTACGAATAGAGTATACTTTACAGTTTTTTAAAAAACCATTACGTATGTGTGTGTCTTCCATTGTATATGTATAGATCTTTTGTCCGTGTCTGACAAAACCTATAAAAATGGTTTGTTACTATAGGAATCAAAAGAACAAAATGAATTGTCTACCAATGCATCAAACTGTTCAATCAACAAGAGGTCATCATCAATTGGGAACAGTCTAATAATGGAATAAGGTACCCTATAATGTCCAGACTCAAAACCAAATTTACAGAAGAAAAAGAAAAATGAGTAAATGATCAAGCATATATACACGAAATCAAAGATGAAGAGTTAACCCATACGCGCATGAAAGAGTCTCTCCCCCCCTCCTTTTTTGCATAGACATGAATATGTCATAAACAGTACGGTGGCAATATACTTTTACCTCATAAGCAGCAGCTATTCCTTTGAACTTTTCTTTAGCACCAGGACCCTTGTTCATACCAAAGAATGACAACGACGGCGACAGAGATTCTATACGGCGACAATGACAGCCACAGAGACTCTAGTTGGAGACGGCGGCAACGGTGACTTTAGGGTGAGGGGAACTTCAGATTGGTAGAATTGAGAGAGAAGAGAAAATGGCTGGTCTTGATAAATTTAGGATTTGATTTTTTCAATTCCCTCTTAAATCTCTTTCTTTATTTTTCACATTTAATTTAAATCACCAAATTAAATCACCATGGTCGATAAAAATACGCAAATACACCACCGTTAGAGAATGTAGTCGTGTATTCATGAATACACACAACTTATTTTTTAGAACTGTGGTGCTTTTTTAAGAAAAACGTGCTCATATACCACGGTTTTCATTAAAACCGTGGTTAATAGCTAAATTACCACGGTTTCTTGCCAAAATTGTGGTTAATCAGGTGTGGTGTATGAGCATATTTCTTGTAGTGAATGGTCAAAAGTTAGTCTTTATATCGCAATCATGTTTCTCTATGCGTGTATATTACACATATACCCTATAATTAATGCTTGATATTTTAGGAAGCGAGTCCTTGACTACTTACGATGGTTGCATAAAACTGTTGGAGAAGAAGATTGAAGGAGGATTCAATTTCTACTCTGCTGCCTCCTACAAGATTTTTTCAACTGTAAGTTTCCCAAGTTCGGATTCTCTGTTCCAATTATGTTTTCCTTCCTAAAATTTAATGTTACCAATTTTAATAATATGTATGTTTGAGTGCTTTATTTGCTTGAATCACACAGTTTTTCTGCACAGGTAAAAGTTAGAATTTCTTGGTCATCTTGTGAACCTTTGAAATGCTATTCAGAGTTAGAATTTCTTGGTCGTCTTGTGAACCTTTGAAATGCTATTCAGAATTTCTTTTTTTGGTCTTCATCTGATCTATATGATATCATACAGTTGTAAATTTAGGATTGAACATACATGCACTACATGAATATATAATTTTCATTTTTTTTAATTTCTGCCTCTCCTAATAAGTCCTTACTTATATATATATATATATATATATATATATCAGAATATTGAATAAATGAAAATCAGTTTCATATAAGTCCTCTTCTTAACTGTAGCCACTACTATTCTTCACCTCTATTCATATAATGGTGGAGTCATTAAAAATGTTGGGAAAATAAATTTAATTTTTGTATACATGAAATTAACATACAGGTCTCCATTATTGGTGATGTCTCTTTGAGGACAACAAGATGTGAATAGTGCCAAAGGTCAAAGATATGATGCTAATAAATAAATAAAACATATGTAACATATATCTATTATGATCCTTTAATTAAAAGGGGTATAAAGATAGTCAATGATATTACCAAAGAATCTTTTCTCACTAATTAAGTCACCTTTTTCGTACATTTGAATGCTAAATTTTTTTTAATTTAATTTATTATGATTTAATTTAATTAAAAAAATTAGGATTCATTTTTTTCCAATTATAGTATATTAAAAAAAATAAAAAAAACTAGTTATGACACAAGTGTTGAGGTCTGCTATAAGAAGTTAAATAAGATAATTTGTACCGTATTAATATTTCCTTAGTGTTATGGTGAAATGGTATAAGGTTAAAGTGGCTTACTGCATGTTGATATAAGTAAAAATTGAGATTACTCATGCATTCTCGAAGCATGAATATTTATTAACTTTAGCTTGCTCTGGTCTGTGCGTGACAAATCTTTTAAAATTTTGACAATTAAATGCTTTTATTTTCCTCGTGCTCATTAGAAAAAATAAATTAAAATTTAAGTCTGTTAATCATGATTAGAATATTCTTTAATTTTTGTGGCTAAATTTTAGATTGATTCTGCTTAGGTAAATTAATATTAACTTGTTCGTTGGCATGGATAAAGCATGGATGTCAATGAATAGACTGTCACAAGAGTATGAGGATGGAGTTGAGTCTTTTTTGCATTTTGCAATGCAAAATGCATGTGATTCTAACTTAATACCATGCCCTTGTGCAAAATGTGCTAATACTAACAAGACAAGTGTTGATATCATAAGGGCGCATTTGTTTTACAATGGTATGGACTTAACATACCAGAAATGGATATGGCATGGGGAAAGGTCTTGTGGTACTTTCCACCGATACCTAGGTTTAGAAGAATGTTTCGAACGAAGGAAATTGCTAAAGACCTAACTTGGCATATGGATAAAAGATCTTATGATGGCTATCTTCGTCATCCAGCCAATGCACCTGCGTGGAAATTAGTGGACAACAAGTTGGGAAGCGTGATGAACATGTTAAATCCAAAGTTAGGAAGGAAAGGCAAAAAAAAAAACCAAGTTGGGAAGTTATAAAGGTAAGTTTACCGATAGATGTAATATTTTACTTATATGAAAGATGACAATTTGATCTTCAATTTAATTAATGTAGGGTCCTATTCAACCTAATTCTAAATAATGTGGGTATTACGTGATGCGGTTTTTGAAGGACATAGTCAAAGGGTTTGATGATACCACTTCCATAGCATCATTGGCAATAAAATATTGTATAATTTTCATACACCATTGGTCGTCGTCATACTAAAATATTATGCATAATGTTGTCTATATAGTTTAACAAAAAGGAGTATTGCAACATGGAAATTGACGAGGTTCGTGAGGATTGGGCTACTTGTGTGATTGATCACATATAGCAAGATTATTTTGGATTTCAAACCTTTCAATAATGATTAATTTGTGCTTGGTGAAATTGGGGACGGTTGGAGAATCATTAGTTTTACTTATTAAAATTTGAATGATGGTTGGAATTGTGGAGGATTTGCAAAAACTTGTGTTCACTTTCTATTTAAGGTTTTATACGTGTTATATTATTGTAGGAAGTTTTTAGGATGTTGAATTTGTGGAGAAACATCAAGTCTTTCAATTTGAATGATGGAATTGGAATTGTGGAGGATTGGAACTTGGATAAATTCTTCTTATTATCTATTGATTTTAGGATTTTATTAAATATGTGTTGAATTTTTCTTTGTATTTAAATATTGATACTTGGATAATGTCTTGTTATTATAATTATTTTACGTTTTAGCTTTTAATTTAAAAGATTATTTAGATTATTTACAATTTAAAAATATAATTTTATTTTTATAAAAATTGTGCAAAACAGCATTATACGTACCGGTTGCAAAAAAAAAAAAACAGTGTTATCTAAAATAAGAGTATATGTAATGGTTTTACATAAAAAGCATTATCTAAACACAAGAATATGTAACGGTTTTAAAAAAAAACGTTATCTAAATACAAGAATACGCAACAATTTTAAATAAAAAGCGTTATCTAATTGAAATAATATGTAATGGTTTTTCATTAAAGCGTTATCTATGCTATGAAATATGTAATGGTTTCTAAAAATAGCATTATCTATGCTATGGAATATGTAACGGTTTCTAAAAAAAGCATTATCTATGTTATAGAATATGTAATGGTTCCTTAAAGAGTGTTATCTAAAAAATATAATACATAACGGTTTCATTCGAAACCGTTACGTATAATATATAATAGGTAATGGTTTGTTATAAAAACCGTTACGAAAGATCATAATACGTAATGCTTCATTCGGTATAGATAACGGTTAATAACCGTTACGTATACTGGGTAGAATACGTAACACCACTTTACGTAACGGTTCTGAAATGGCATACTTATCGGACAATAACCGTTATGTATGTGCATTTTTATAGTAGTGTCATCAGGTTTCAGGCCTTTTTTCCTTTTTTCCAAACTGCTTGAAATACAGTGTACGAGTAATATAATTCCCCAACCCTCTAACACGGCCTGAGTGTTCAGGTTTTTCAAGTGCACGTCTAAGCACATCTTCTCTCCATTCTTTAGACTTGAACTTTCCTTTTTTCTTTTGTTGTATGTAGTCATCCTTTCAATTAAACAATCCAAAGATTCAATAAATTTAGCAATTCAAAGATTTAATGAAAATTAAACACATAACAGATTATTTGCTATTTTACTATCTTTTGAAAAGTATTCTTTAATTTTTCATCTTCAATATCTCCACGTATAACCACTCGTGCCTTTTTCCACATGATTACCCGATCAATGTCATCATCTCTATGTAATTCATCATTCTACAATATTTACTAAACGTTAGTAATATATCATCAGAGAGTAATAAAATGTTAGTAATGTACCAATTGTTCACCCAGTCGGCCAGTCCTACATAGCCTCGTCATGAAAGTCAGTATAGGAATTGATTCATCTTACATCTCTCTGACTGTAAGCTACTCAATTTCTACATTAATCATAGTAAAGGATTTAAATTAGATATCTGGCTAAACGAATTAGACATTCATAATCAAATAACTAACCTTAAAATCATCTGACATTCTACTAATTACATATTATCTCCAATCTTCTTGACGAATCCCACTTCCAGATAGCGGATCATTTAACTTATCTGGATTGTCTTTGTTGGGCAAAATATATTTTTTATATAAACTTGATTTCCATTGTCTCCATTTTGTACATGCAGACTTAAAGCATTTTGTCTTCCAATTGTCCTCCACATGATATGACATCTATATAGTCACAAAATCAGATTCATTATTATTACATGTTGTATGAAGTATGAAGCATATATAAAATCAGATATACTAGTGATCATATATTTAGAGGTTACTAATTAGTATGAAGTATGAACCTTAAACTGTATTGATTGTGGACAAAAAAGATTACTCACCTTACCATGATCCCCAAATCTTCTTAATTGACAATCCCACGCCCTGCAACCTAGATTCCAGCCTCCACAACTCAAATCCAATTCAAACAATACTAAAAAAAAAAAAAGAAGTCAGTCAACCCTCTTTTATTTTCATTTTCAATTACACTTTACTATAAATCAACCCTAATTTCATCATACATATTGATAGTTACTCTTATTTTCTTTAATATATTTATTTCTCATCTTAGTATTGAGTTTTAAATTTTAGGGTTTATTGAAGATTTGAACATTATAAAATTTTAAGAATATTATTAGTTAAAAAAATTGTTTTTATTGTTCTACGTATGACCTTTTTAATTATATTATGAATTAGGCCCCTTGAGCAATATTCCTAGCTCCATCACTCGGTCACTGTATATAGATATAGATTATAGAGAAGTGGATTGGAGACTTTCAATTGAAAAATAAAATAAAAGCAAACTAGGTTAGAGCATCCGTTATGGGAGGTGCTTATATCTATGTGGCAAAATAAGAACCAGATTCCATCATAGTGGAACACGATCAAGATAGCAAAATAAGAAATGAGTTCCTTGTGCAAGGAGCTGGTTTTTGAATTAAATAGTGGGCCCAAATATTTTCTCTCTCCTACCCTTTTGCATTTTTAGCGCTTCCCTTCATTATAAAAATACATAAATTATATATATATATATATATATGTGTGTGTGTGTGTGTGTTTGTGTGTGTGTATTGATGGTAAAAGTAATAATGATAGTGGGGTCCATGAATAGTTAAAAGTGAGATAGCACCATAGTGGAGAAAATATTGAGTAATTGAAAAAGGAAGTGGTTGATGATGTGGCACACATGTGGCACCACTATGGGGTAGCACCATAGTGGATGCCTTATAAGCTTATAACCAATTAATGAGCCTTCAAGCATACTGATAGCCAAAGATATTAGGAAAATATTCAGCTATCAGCGTTGTGTAGGCCATCGATTCAGGATATTGTTCTGCATAGTCCAACACTGTTTTGCAACCATATAACTACACATTTATTTATATTATAGATGTTGTAAACTAGAGAGAGGCGAGAGAAAATATGAATTGTGTGTATTCAATATGATAACCAAATGCCTCTATTTATAATAGTACAAGAGATATGGTTTTAGAGTTAGTAACTTGGCCATCACTCATATCATATATATCTATTAGATATATTTACAACACTCCCCCTTGAGTGACCAATCTCTAAAACAAATGTTGTCTCATTAAAACCTTGCTAGAAAAACCCATTGGGAAAAAATCTAGTCGAAGGAAAAAGAGTACAACTGCTCTCCCTGATCTTGAGATCATTGTAGATCTTGGAGTCGGCGCATGCCAATCTTGTGTACCAATTTTCTGAATGTTGATGTTGGTAATGCCTTTGTGAATAAGTCTGCCAAATTGTCACTTGAGCAAATTTGTTGAATGTTGATATCGCCATTCTTTTGGAGATCGTGTGTGTAGAATAACTTTGGAGAAATGTGCTTTGTCCTATCACCTTTGATATATCCTTCCTTGAGTTGCGCAATACAAGCAGCATTGTCTTCATACAAAACAGTTGGATTGATCTTTGATGAATCTAATCTGCATGACTCTTGGATGTGACTTGTCATATTTTTCAACCATACACACTCTCGACTTGTTTCATGGATTGCAATGATTTCAGAATGATTTGAGGATGTTGCAGTCAAGGTTTGCTTCACAGACTTCCATGATATAGCAGTTCCACCACATGTGAAAACATAGCCAGTTTATGACTTGGCTTGATGTGGATCGGATAAAAATCCTGCATTTGAATACCCTACTAGAGAAGAATCGGAATTTTCTGAATAATATAATACAAGGTCTATGGTACCCTTCAGATAATGTAGAATGTGCTTAACACCATTCCAATGTCTCAAAGTGGGTACAGCGCTATATCTTGCGAGAAGATTTACAGAAAAAGCTATATCTGGTCTAGTATAATTAGCCAGATAAGTTAATGCTCCAATTGTACTTAGATATGGTACTTCAGGACCAAGTATCGTTTCACCATCTTCAATAGGTCGAAATGGATCTTTCTTCATATCAAGAGATCTAACGACGATTGGTGATGCTAATGGATGTGCATTATCCATGTAAAAGTGCTTTAACACTTTTTCTGTACATGTGGATTGGTGAATAAACGTTCCTCCTCGGACACGTTCAATTTGCAAACCAAGACAGAATTTTATCTTTCCCAAATCTTTCATCTCAAATTCTTTCTTCAAATATTCAGTAGTTTTATTGAGCTCTTCAGGAGTCCCAATTAAATTCAAATCATCAACATAAACTGCTATAATTGTAAATCCACTTTCGGTTTTCTTTATAAAAACACAAGGGTAGATATCATCATTTTTGTATCCTTCTTTCAACAGATACTCGCTCAATCTATTATACCACATACGGCCAGACTGTTTCAGCCCATACAATGACTTTTGCAGTTTAATCGAAAACATGCTTTTGGGTTTTGACTTTAATGCTTCAGGCATTTTATAACACTCCCCATTGGACATTACGACGTGATGTTCATGCCTCGTTAAAAACCTCGTTTAAAAACCCAGTGGGAAAAAATTAATCGAAGAAAAGAGTACATGGCATACGTTTATATGTGTTGCATTAGTTGCCTCATTAAAAACCTTCACTAAGAAAACCCCGTAGGAAAAACTTAGTAAGGAAAAAAGAGTACAACCATTGAGCCTTCAGAGCATAATGTAGACTTAGAGGGTCTGACCTTCAGGGCCTAATCTTCTAGATTATTTTGAAAATTATAGCTCCCCCTCAAAACTACAATCATTGGAGCGAACTTTAAATTTCACAACTCTTCTAGAGTTTATATGTGGGTAAAAGAAAATAATATGTGTTACGTCAGATAACCTTTAACTCACCCACTATTCATTTGTGCAACAAAAATACATTGTCTTTAAAAAGACAATAGGAGATAATATCATTCGTCGCGCTACACATAAAAAAAACCAGTCTCAAATATGACAATACGAGGATCAGAATATAGCCAACATTTGAATAGTCCACCAATGTCATGCCATTGTTTATTTCAATAAATAATATCTATAATTTGAAAATAATGGAGGATATAGTAATTGACATGATAGTGTCTCATTGTAGAAAAATACTAAATTTTGCTTGCAAGTTATTTATAAATATGGTATCTGGCCAGGTAATCTTGCAAGATAAAATATTGTAAGGAACTGCTGGTCCTAAAATATCCTCATTATCATCTTTGAGTTTAAATAAATACTCATTCACTTCAAGTGATCTAACAATTATTGGTGTGTTAAATGTGTGAAGCTATTCATAGATAGAATCTCCATAAATTTTGAAATAGATTGGCTGGTGTATATATAAAATCACATAAGGTGATTCTCGATCAGCAAGCCGAGACAGTACTTGGTGCTATCCAAGTCTTTTATTTCAAATACTCTGTCTTGAGGCATGAGTTAACTTTTCTCACAATAAATGTTGCGATGTTATATAATAAATTTTGAATCCATCAAGATTTGCATATAAATATTATCGTTCAATGACCCATATAAGTATGTGGTCATAACGTCCATTAATTGTATATCCAATGCTAAAATTACTGCCATTTATTTTATGTAGCGGAACATAATGTTATTGTTAATAAGATAATATAATTTATGGAATATGGGTCTTTGCGTAAACCCATAAGCTACAACCTCTTTGTATGTCTCACCACCTTATTAATTTTGTCATTTCTCATTCATAGAAATGCTCATTTGTGTCCTATTGAGACAATAATTGTTTCGCGGTTGAGCTTTACACCTTTACCTCAATTGCTATATTTCATTTTACATAATCAGAATATCAGAATGCTTCTGGCAATCTGCTTTCATCGTAAGTTTTGGATCCAAATTATAAAAGCAATTGTGGAGACAATATATGTTGTCGACAACTACGTTATTTATGCTATATATCTCTCCCATATTTATAAAATATATGGTACCTTTAATATTAAAATTAATCAGATCATTATCATTTCCCATAATATTTCGATCTGATTGTTCTGCAATCTCAGTATTAAGATTATTTGGTGCACGTGCAAATATACTGAGATTTTCATCTTCAAGACGATCCTCTTCAGGAGGTTCTAGGAGTTATTGCATGTCATTGATTTTTATTTTCGACGAATTTTACATTTCAAATACTTTTTCACTTCTAGCGTCAATGAACTCTTTCGCTTCTGGCGTTGAGTAATTCGAACTCGAATCTATATATGTGGAACTTCCACAGTTTGTAATGCAAATATATTTAATAATAACTCCATTATGATAACTTTTGACAGTCATGAACTTCTAGTTCATGTAGTGCGTGAAAATATTTAATTCAATGAGAATTTTGCGGCATTATTTCAGTCATATCTCCCCCTAATACCGATAAATGATCATAAAATCAACGTACCAATAAACTGATCCCCAAGTATTGGCTCTAAATAGGTCAAATATGATAGAGTACTATTTATTTTTCGTTAATTAAAGAAAGTCAATATAGGTACATTTTGGTGGTGATAACAAGAATTCACAGATGGGAAATGTTTCTTTTGTTATTCACACACTAATATAAAAGGGGAATGACCCAAACACTCATGTCATAATTCCAAACTTTGGGTCTTTAAATTTTTAATTTATCGCAACATAAAATGTTTGGTTGGATAAAGGTTCATTACAACCTTGATAAATTTTAAAACTTAACTAGAGTAATATTCAAATGGACATATAATATTTAATAAATATTAATTTAAAAATATCATCAAATACATTGAATGATGTTCAAGTAATCATTGACATCACCATTTAGTCTTACTGACAAATAATTTCATGTTTAACAATGAAATTATATATTAATCATGAAATGCAATATGGTATTTATTTTCAAATATAAAGTCAAGTAGGATCATAAAGAGATTATTGTCTACTGGGCAATGTTTATAAATTGAGAATGAGACAATCGATCCCAAAATCATATGGGGTAATAATACCATAAATTAATTACAGAAATGTAATTCATATATTTTATGTAATATCAAACCAGAATAGAGAAATCTGATTTAAACTTGCAATTAAATAATTCATGTGAATTATATGGATTTTCTCTTTATGCTAGCATTCAAAATAATTCTTTCTAACATACAGATTTAAACTAAATTTCAAATCATATCAGAGACCATCATCACCTAGCATACATATATAATCAAATAATATATTCTATCAGATTATATCAATCGATCATTCTTAAACAAATTTATAAGTCAAATAAAAGTATCAATTTAAAATTTTTGATAACACATGCTAACCACAAGAGATTTAGGAGTGTTCGAATTCTGCGCTTTTTTTTTAAATCTTCGATGATTTCAGTACTAATTCACATCTTCTTTACAAATCAAAAAATTAGTTATACAATTTTTCAAACCCACTATCACAATCAAATTCTTGATTTCATAATTTTGATTTAGAAGTTACCTCGCAGGAAAGACACGATTCTTTCCTATGACATACTTCCGATATTGACTCAAATTCTCAAACTCAATTGGCTTGTGAATCGTCAATTGACTAGAGAATCGTGCTGATAACGTGTTGTAAACTAGAGAGAGGCGAGAGAAAATATGAATTGTGTGTATTCAATATGAGGACCAAATGCCTCTATTTATAATAGTACAAGAGATATGGTTTTAGAGTTAGTAACTTGGCCATCACTCATATCATATATATCTATTAGATATATTTACAACAATAGATTAATTATCACTGTAATATTATTGTAATAATATATTTGATTATTACATTATTATCCTTAAATAAAATATAAAATAAAGTTATAATAGACTATAAACTCAATATTATAAGATTAATAAATAAATTCATAAAACATAATTTCAAATCTATTTTATTCTAATAATTATTTTGAATTATTTATTTTAATAAACAACAACAATCTTTTCGATTTAAAATGGGGAAATGGGAGAAAAGTCGAATCAAAATGACATTATTTCACTAAAGAAAATAAGAAAAACTAAAAATGTCGGAATTTCATTAACACAATTATATAAAAGGAAATTATATATATAAATTAGGAATTATTTCAGGATTCTTGATTGTTCTTTCTTAACCACGCGAGCAAATATGAAGCTTGAAGTGTTACCATTCCTCTCTCTCTAAGAAAAGTTTCTGAATCCGCCATTGTATACGTGTATGTACAGTGTCAGTCCCCACACAACACAACAATTGAATTTCAAAAATTAATTTGCATCGATAAAATGTTAAAGGAGCTTAAAATAATAACAAAATGTTTTTTTAACAACTTTTACAACATTTTTCTTTTAGCAATATGAATCTGTTAATACATTATTGATATAGGCTATAGCACCCTTCGATTATGTTCGAACTCTCAAGAAGAAGAAATTTGAGAAAGAAAGAGAATTTTAAGAGAGAAAGGGGAAGAAAGTATAGTATTTTTTTCTCTTTTTTTTTAAACTAGGAAACATATAAATAATTAGAAAACATAATATTAATTACTAGGAAACGTCATTGTCGTTAGCCTAGATACGTGGGCGTATACGGTTCAAATTTCTTGTTGCACCTTCGTGTTTCACTATCAAATTTATGATTTTAATAATATTTATTGTAAAATTAAAATTAATTATAGCATAAATAATCATAGTCAACATTTATCAACAAAAAAAATGAACTAAAAAAAATATAAAATTGAATTTTCGAATAATTAACTATAATGATGAATTATTAATTGAAAATTGAATATTAAATACCAAAAAATAATTATATACTCTAATTGGGTGAGATGAATCCTAAGAAAGAATCTTAAAATTAAATTAAAACACAAAAAAAAAAATGAAGGAAAAATACAAAAAAAATAACACATAATTTAAAAAGGTAACACGGAGTGCAATACATGATGTGCAACAGAAAACTTCTCATGTGGGGCGTATCACACAAAAATGAATCAATATATAACATGTTTGCTAAGAAAACTACGTTAAGCATTTTTGCTATTCTACTTGAACTCCAACAATTAATTATACATGCTTTTGAAAAATCAATTTGATCTTATTTTGGAACTAACGATTCCCTCCCATCACTAGTGCCCCCTCCCCTCCCAAATTATTTTAGGGTAGAGCCGTTGATCTACAGTCATTTTCAATTCATCTTTCTCTCTCTTAAATTTGAGTCCCACTCGTTGATTTTTCTCTATTTTGGTCTCATCTTCTTAGCCTTATTATGAAGTTTGGGGAATGATACCCAATCAGTTCGGTTCAGAAACCAAAAGGAACAAAAACATTTGAGATTTGAAATGAAGTAATTAAAGGAGTGGTGCAAGATCAAACTAGAAGAAAATAGAGCAAAAATCTAAAATACTTTTTACGAGATAAACTTGTTGCTACACAATTAAATTTATAATTTTTTTTTTAATTTTTTAATTTAATTTCAATTTATTGTGATTAGCGTAATTTTATACTTATTAATTAGGGTTCATCATACCCAATCAGGGTATATAATTATTTTTTTACAAAATAGTCAATTATTAATTAGAAAATATTTTTTTTATTATTGAAAAATAATTATATAACCTAATTCGGTAGGATAAACACTAAGTAATAATTGTAAAATTAAAAAAAAATAAAGCATACGTACTAAATTGAAATTGAATTAAAAAATCTAAGAAAATTAATAAATTTAATTGTATAACACTAAGTGTTGCCCAAAGTGTAGCACATGATTTTATCCCGCATTTTTATAAAGATAAAACCTATTTTACCCAATTTAAGAAAAACATTCAAAAAATATTCATTTTTTAGTTATACGGTCAATCTTCACCACAGATCCTTTATCATCTCCATCATCTACAATCATTCACATTCTTAAAGATAAGAAATTGTGAGCGAAAATTGCCTCAAACTGAGCATTGAATATCGCTAGTGCATGTAAATATTCCCAATCATCATTAGTAAGACATATATATATAAGTGGCAGCACAGATAAAAATGGGTGAGTCAGAGAGAAAACAGCAACCCCATGGGCTGATGATCTGTTTTCCACTCCAAGGTCATATCAACCCATTCGTGGGGTTAGCTCTGAAGCTTGCTTCAAATGGCTTTAGCATCACCTTCGTCCACCTCGAATTCATCCACCACAAGCTGGCGAAGGCCCATGCCCATGCCCATGCCCATGCCGGCGACGACTTCTTCTCCGAAGCTCGACGCTCTGGTCTCGACATACGCTACGCCACCATGCCTGATCCCTTCCCTGTGGATTTCGACAGAGATCTCAACTTCGACGATTACTGGGAGGCCAAGTTGCGCGAATTTCCAGCCATCGTCGATCACTTCGTCGCCAACTTCATTCGCTCGTCGGATCCACTTCACCTGCCTACTTTCTTGGTTACCGATACTGTATATTCATCGTAGTCCGTCGCCATTGCCGCTAAAAACAAACTTCTCAATGTCTCCTTTTGGACTGAGCCAGCACTCATCTTTTCTTTGCTCTATCACTTGGATCTTCTCAGAGAAAACGCCCACTGTCCATTGAAAGGTACGCATCATATCTCTCGCCCACATCTCCCCCACCTCTCGCCCACTGTCCATTGAAAGGTATGCATCATCTCTCTCTCTCTCTAAATAGGTCAGTAAATAATTTTGAGATTATACCGATTAAAGACCTAAAACACTACAAGATCAAAATTGTCATATATATATATTACAACCGGTCAAATCTATTAAAGTCCGCTGTAAGTATATTTGTTGGAATTTCCAAATTCTGTTCAAATTAAATTTCTGTTTTTATATATAGTAAATTAGGGGGTGTATTCGTTTGAGATTTGGATGGATTTTAATGGACTTTTAAAATTTAGGTGTATTCAATTCAGACTTTTAATAGTCCTTTAAAATTCAGAGATATTCAATCCAGACTTTTAAAAGTCTTTTAAAATCCGGAGGTATTCAATCCAGACTTTTAAAAATCCTTTAAAATCCTGAGGTATTCAAAAATCCATGGACTTTAAAAAGTCATTGACTTCATTGAATTTCAGCTGGATTTGACGTGAAAATTACAAAGGATGAAATCCGACCTCTGGACACGAGATTTCGATGGATTTGGAAAATCCAGGGATCACTGTATCCCAACGGTCGGTGAGGAGTTGAAATCAGACACCCCAGCCATCACCCGACCCCAGCGGCCGCTGGCTTTGCCGATGATGGCACTCCAGCGACCGCTGGGTGCTAGCGACCAGCGACCGCTGGGTGCTAGCGGTCGCTGGGAGCAAGGCCGCAGCTCCAGCGGCTGCTCGGACCAGCGATCGCTGGGTTAGCTCCGCCTCTCCTCTCAGC
This sequence comes from Perilla frutescens, assembly GCA_026008535.1. NCBI lineage: Eukaryota > Viridiplantae > Streptophyta > Magnoliopsida > Lamiales > Lamiaceae > Perilla > Perilla frutescens. The sequence continues at coordinate 38,094,171 of BRKX01000017.1, read as the reverse complement.
GGCCGCTGGCTTCCAGCGGTCGCTGGGTTCCATTTTTTTCCGGGCCCACCGATCGCTGTGTTCCATCGAGCGCTGGAAAAAATGATTTCAAATCCATTGAAATCGTACAAAATTCATTCGAAATCCATACACAAATCCGTCAGACTCTGCGTGGAGTTGGGAGACTCGATGTGGAGTCTATGGATTTATAAAATCCATAAAAATCCATGGACATTTTAAAGTCCAACAAAATACATCAAAATCCGAATTGAATACACCCCCTTTAGTATTTCTCACGTGCGATTCACAAATTTATTTATTTTTTTGAGTTGTGATATTTTTATTATTTTGAATTATATGTGGTGTGATCATTTTTTTACAAGGCAAACATTTTCATGCATCTGTTGTAAATAGTGTTATTTAAGACGGGTCGGGTTAACCCATACTTTGACCCTGTCAACGTGGTCAAACACACCCTTTCACTCAATCAACACGGTCAAATCCGCCATTTGACCAAGTTTTTTTAGGGTATTTTTGGTGTTTTTTAGATTTTTTGGAGGAGCTTATTTTGTATTTTTTAGGATTTTTTGGAGGTGTTTTTAGGGATTTATTTTGTATTTTTTAGGGTTATTTTGGGATGAAATCGGATAAAAAAAATAAAGTAGAAAAAACTGCCATAAAAAAAAAAAAAGACGCGTGGATCCTACGCGCCGTCTGAAATAATGTTATTTGCGACAATGTTGCATGGAATACCAAGTCTTTTTACAATTAAGAAATAAGTAAATCAATAACAAAAATAAAAACATAAAAATACATGAGAAGAGAATCTAACTTGCAAAAAAATCATAAAACAAAAACAATATAATGTTATAAATTGTACTCACAATATATATCTCTAAAATAACTGATTATTGCGGATATTTATAGGATCAGTGATGGAGTCGAATAACTTATCATTTTCAAATTTATTTTAAAGATTTTCCACAATTTGTGATACAAAAATTGCTAATAGAATAATGCAATAAATAAAAAGTTATTAGTAGATAATTTGGAGAAGTATAAATAACCTAAACATTAAAAGCAAAAATGAGAAAAGTTAAAACGTTTAAAAATAATAATAAACAAATGAAACAAATGAAAAAAAGATGAAACGTTTAAAAAATAATAATAACAAAAACATGAAACAAAAGCAAACAAACGTAAAAAAGCTGACACGTTTAAAAAGAAATAATTAATAAACAAAAATGTGTATTGCAAGAGTCGAACCCAAGTGAAATACCACATTACCAAAGACGTATTCAAACATCTTTTACAACATGTTGATTGTAGGTATATACCGTGCATTTTTCATCGATAACAATTTTATCTCTACCATTTTCTCTTATTATATGTATAAATAGTTCCAGTATATATTTAATATCCATTAGAATTTTTCAGCTGAAATACAACAGTTTTCTTGTGGCGGAATAATACTCTCATATTTTCTAAAATTCAAGATCCAAATTGAAAATGGTCGTATAAATTTTTTAGTGATTTTAGATATTTTACTTCTAGTTAGTTGGAATATTCTTACTCACATCATGAGGTAATACTTCATGTGTCACAATATCTCTATCGGGACATTTTATGTGTCACAATAAATCTATTATGACACATTGAAATGTCCCAATAAAGATATTGTGATGCATGAAGTACCACGCGTAGCTAAGAATTTCCCTAGTTGGCCCAATAGAAATGGTCAACAACCCCTGGGCAACCAAAAAAGGGTCAAATTACCCCACTCACATACGTATATTTTTCTTTCAATTTTTTAATTTATTTATTTATTCTGATTTTCAACATTTTTTGTAGTTTTTCTTTCTAAAAAATATATATTTTAAAATGAAATTAGTGAATTCTAAAATTGAAGTGAATTAATTTAATTTTTTTTAAATGAATATAAATATATACCCTAAAATGAAATTAGAAAACCCAAAAATTAAAGTTAATTAATTTTTTATAGAAACAAATATATACGCTAAAATGGAATTAATGAATTCTAAGATTAAATTGTAATAATTTAATTTTTTTGATCCAGCACTTGCGCAATGCACTTGTCTGCCGCTAACCTGTAGACTCGTGCATTTTGCTCGATAATTAATTTTTTCGAAACAAATATAAACCCTAATTGAGAAATAAACCATAATAAATAAATATATACCATAAAATGAAATTAGTTAACCTAAAATTAAAATGAATTAATTTAATTTTTTTTTAAAATCCGACAACTCGTGCATTGCGCTCTATGATTAATTTTTTCGAAACATATATAAACTATAATTAAGAATGATAAACTCTAAATTTGAAAATAAAAACCTAAAGTCATGACTGGTATGTAGGAATAGAAACACCATTTTCCACTTCCATTACTAATAAATCGGCCAATACGATTTTGCGATCAGAAATCGTCATTCTTGTATCATCCCCATAAACACAATATTAACCATTCCTCACCTCTCCCATGTGACTAGTCATTTTCAATTATCAATTATTTGTTTTTTTTACAACGTTATGCTCTTTTTTTTACATATAAAATCTCATTTTCTTATAAAATTATTTATAACAAATTTAGTATTTTTTTTAGAAAATATTAAATAAAATAAATTATATAAAAACTGAAAAATCATCAAGCATTTGTAAAAAAAAATCACTCAAATTGTTTTTAAAAAATATTCAAAAATTATGATAAATAATAAAAAAATATTCAAATATAAGAAATTTATAATTTTTTCAAGGCATGCGTAGTAATAATTTATTCACGATTCATCAAATTTTATAATAATTCAAAAAAATTTAATATTCCAGAATTTTTTTACATAAAATATAAAAACTTACTAATCATTATTGAAATACTTATCGGAAGGATACTAGATTTTTCACAATTTTAATAAGGCTAAAAATGCATAATATTGAATACTAAATTTTTAAAAATTAATCTATCTCTTGAAGGGTAATTTTGTTATTTAAAATTGATTTAATTAAGCAAATTCATGAATTTTATTTACAAAGTATAAATTGTGATAATTAAATTAAATCACACATATGAGTTCCATTCATGTCTTATTCTTTGTTGATTGCTGTCATATGAATATCAATATTAATCATTCTATTGCATTCCCATCATCATGTTCATTTCATTCTTGCATCTCAATCATTCCCTAATTTTGAATACATGTGTGTGTGTGTGTATATATATATATATCATAAAATGGAATTAATGAATCCTAAATTTAAAGTGAATTAGTTTAATACCTAATTGGGAATTATAAACCCTAATTGAAAATTAAAAATAAAAAACTTCAATTTACATGTATTAAATCATAATTGGGATGCAATAAATTCATAATTAAATTAGGTTTATACTTTATAGGTTATGAAAAAAACTTTTTAGTAAAATAAAGGGTTAATTACTATAAAATACACAAACTTTGACAAGATTTGCAAATTAGACACAAACTTTAAAATTTTGTAATTAAAACACAAACTTACATTTTTTTGCAAAATAGACAAACTCAAATTTTTCGGACTAACGGAAAAATGAGAATTTGCGACATATAATTCATTTTCACTTATTAAAACCAATGCAATGCCATCTAAATCGAAAGATGAACAATTTTTATAGCTTTGCGGTTTTCAAATTCAATTGATTTTAAAATTTTTCTTTGAGTTTGTCTATTTTGCAAAAAAATGTAAGTTTGTGTTTTAATTGCAAAATTTTAAAGTTTGTGTCTAATTTACAAATCTTGTCAAAATTTGTGTTTTTTATAGTAATTAATCCTAAAATAAATGATTCAATTTTTTAGAGTTTTTTTTTTCAGAGTGTGATGCCGGACCCAACTTAGGTACTTTAAAGTGTTAATAATACGGTTTTCGAGGTTACAGTACTTACACATCTAATTTTTGCAATTTACCGTGGGGAAAAAAGGTTGATCGCATATATAATCGTCATCAAGCTAATAAATTTAATGACCGTTTCAGTGTTTCATATATAATTATGTTTACTGAATTTTCTTACTACCAGCAGATAATATAGAGGAAGAAATAAACTACCTGCCTGGAGTTGAGTCGGTAAATACTAGAGACCTCATGCCATTTCTAAGGGAATCCGAATCACAAGGCATAACCATAAAAATTCTATCCAAGTCATTTAGCGAAGTAAAAGGAGCAGATTTTGTCCTGCACAACGCCGTTTTTGAATTAGAATCCCAAACACTAAATGCTCTGAACAAATCCCTGCCAAATTACGCAATTGGCCCCATTAATTTCACCAAAAACCTTCCCACAAACACTGTGAGGAAGAGTTTGTGGTCCGAGTCAGACTGCACCCAATGGCTGGACTCAAAGCTTCCCGGTTCGGTTTTATACGTCTCGTTTGGGAGCATTGTTCAGATGAGCAAGCAGGAGATTGAAGAAATAGCTCACGCTCTTCTGCTCAGTCAAGTAAATTTTATGTGGGTTGTTCGTACTGCTTCTGCCGATGCCAATGTTCTCCCGCTTGGATACGAGACTCAGATTAGAGAGAGGGGACTGATTGTTCCGTGGTGCGATCAAGTTATGGTTCTTTCAAGCCCCGCAGTCGGAGGGTTTTTGACTCATTGTGGGTGGAACTCGATTCTCGAGAGCATGTGGTGTGGCGTTCCTATGATTTGCTACCCCTTCATATATGATCAACCAACCAATAGGAAACTGGTGGTTGAAGATTTCAAGATTGGTATTGATATTCGTGATCATGGAAAATCTGTTGATAGGAAGGAAGCTGCGGCAAAGATCAACAACTTCATCAATTCCAACAGATTGAGAGAAGAGTCTCACAAGGTCAAGACTATATTGCGTCGCGCAATGGAACTTGACGGATCATCGGAGATAAATTTTCAGAATTTCGTGCATGATTTGAAGTCTAAAATATATGGAATTTAACTAAAAGATGCATATTGAATATGATTGAGCAAGAGCAACAGCAACTGCTAGCTAGTAATGATGTATTTATGGAACTTAAGTATAACATATGGTTATATTTATTGAATGATGGATCAGCTGCTACCTAGTTGGGATGTATTTCTAGCTATTTCTTTGAGCATTCGATTCTTGAAATTAGTTAAATTCTCAGTTTGATTGTTTCTCTCACTCTATCGTACTAATTTAGTTGTTCTATCATATTTTTAATCTCATTACAGGTTGTGTTGCAATTTTAATCTCTTAAGATATTCTTGAAATTCAGTAGTTGTTTCTCCTGGAAAAAAAAAAGAGAGGAAATTCATTGATTGTAAAGAAGTACGTATATAATTTGATACATAAATTGTCATACGTGAATGAGGGAGTCTGATTCAAACTTATCATATCGGGCCCGACCCTCTCGTCATGCAATGTGCAAGGTGCAACTTGATTACCGGATGGGCCTGTTTCATATTTGATATTCCAATTCGTATTCCACGATTAAATTTATAAATTTTTTCACATTCTTTTCGTCAATTTTAATTTATTATATTTTAGTCTAATTTTACCCTTATTATTTATTAAAAGGGTTGATTTTGCCAATTAGAATTTATATTTATTTTTAATATTTTAGTTTCAAAGAATAATTATTATGGTTGATTATTTTAAAAATATGATTAATAATTTTTTAAATTCTAACCTTTTGTTGATAAATGTGACTAGATTGATTATATGTAATATCTATTATTAAATAAATTCGATCGTGGAATACAGATTGAAGCACCAAATGGAGAATATAGGATCCCATCTGATTTATCACATGTCCTAGGAATGTAATTTGTAAGAAACTGATAAACAATTGACGTTGGCGCTACCATTGTGCGTGGCTCTTTAATAGCTAGCATCAATAAGAGACTTGTAACTAACTAAAAATTAGAGCGGTCAAAATCAGCCTACCATCGGGCCCGACCCAGCCTGATTTTGAACCGGGTCGGGCTGTAATTTTATGGCCTGATTTAATTTTGACCGGCTCGGTCTGGTTCTAAAAAAAAATTTTAGTTTGAATGGGCCGGACCGGCCCAATGGAAAAACTGAATTTTAGCCTTAAGTCCATGGGGTGGCCCGATTCGGCCCGAAATTTGAGCCAGGCTGGGTCCATAATTTATAGACCCGAAATGGTTTGGGCCGGGCCAGCTCAATCCGAAATTTTTTTGACCCGTGGGCTCGGGCCGGGCCGGCTCGACCCATTTGACAGCTGTACTAAAAATGCCTTTTTTGTCGGATGAGATTTTCTAGTCCCAAGTTGTGTGTGTGAATCGCGTATTAACCTCAAAATTGTATAATGTTAATGATGTTTTCATAAAAATAAAATTTATTGTATTATAACTAATCCCAATTAATAATTATTGCTAAAAAAATTAATTTTAGAAAATTATGTACCCAAAGTTTGAAATAATCAACCCCAAAAATTAATTATATTAACTAAAAATGAAAAATAAATATTAAAAAATTATTTTAAATCTTAATTAGGTGGAATAAACACTAAAAATAATGTAAAATTATATTAAACTAAAAGAAGTTAAAATGAAAGAAAAATAATAATAATTTTGATATTTAATACACAATTGACACACAACTTGAACTAGAGGATCTCAATTGGTTTTTTGTGTATTTTGCTATTTCATTACTTTGGATACAACAATATAGTACCACAATTAATTATTTATGCTTTTGAAAGTCAATTTGATGTTTTTGGGAACTCACAATCCCAACATTAGTTATCTGCCTCTTTCATGCTACTTGTTAGACCATCTCCAACCCAAATACTCAAATTAAAATCCAAAATGAAGTAAGTGTCATATCAAACACTAATTGATCTTCAACCCACGAACCTAAATCCAACATTAAAAAGAATATTTTTAGTATATTCTACTTTTTACTATTTATCATGTTTATTTCAATAACACCCACATATTTATCAAAATTTATAAATTGAACCTCTTATTTTTATTTTAATTTTGCTATTTTGCAATATAAAGAATACATTTTCCCAATAATTGTAAGCAATTTCTAAACATGGAAATTATAAATTGTCAAAATTTATAATGTTTATAAATTTATAAATTGAATCTCTTATTTTTTTGTTATATACACAATAATGTATTAAATTTAATTATAAATATATAATTCTTTACAAAATTAAATATTAAATACGAATGACCGTAAAAAAATAATTTTCAACATTTATTAAAATAGAAAATTACACGACATGAGAAATTACACAAAGATGAGAAGAAAATTACATTAAACTTAAATTCATTCGTAAACATGCATTTAAACTAAAATAAAAGAACGTGATCATTCAAGTCTTGGAGTTAGTATATTGCTCCCACATATGCTCAATTAAGGCATTTCGAAGTTCAACATGAGCATTTTTATCCCTGATTTCTCGATACCGAGAAATGTATTCTTGAAATTTGGTATTTTCATCGTACACCATTTCGACCTCCGATGGTTGTGTTTCTATTGCAACTTCAATTGGTGCACTAAGATCACGTTCATCCTCAACTATCATGTTATGCAAAATTATACATGTAGTCATTATGTCATGTAGCACTTCTTTTTTCCAATAATGTACCGATCCCGCTACAATGGCAAAACGTGACTGGAGAACTCCGAATGCACATTTCACGTCTTTCGACATGCTTGTTGTTTAGTTGCAAAATATTTCTTTTTCGGAGTACGTGGATCATGAATTGTTTGAACAATGGTTGACCATTTTGGGTAAATACTATCAGCTAAATAATAACACATAGTATATTCCTTTTCTTGAATTAGATAATGAGCTGGAGGAGAAATACCTTGAGTGAGATTAGAAAAAAGATGAGATGACTCCAATATGTTGATATCGTTATTGGTGCCCGGTAAACCGAAATAAGCATGCCATATCCAAAGATCATAATCTGCTATAGCTTCAAGAACAATCGTAGGGTTTCCACTTCGACCTGCATGTTGTGCGGCCCATGCAGTAGGACAATATTTCCACTTCCAATGCATGCAATCTAAACTACCCAACATTCCTGGAAAATCACATTTTTCACCAATGTAGAGTAGTCTAGCAATATCATTAGAGTTTGATTCTCTTAAATATAGATCAGTAAATATCTCTACTATGGCTCGACAAAATCTTTTCATGGTCTCAATTGCAGTGGACTCACCTATTTTAACATATTCGTCTGTGGCATCTGCTACTAGCCGTATGCCAAAATACGAAACACTACAGTAATTTTTTTATAGAGGTGATAATCCAAGTCTGCCAATGCTATCTACTCGTTGTTGGAAATAGTGATCATGATCTTTAATAGCATCAACAATGCGAAGGAACAACGAACGAGACATTCGATATATCCTACGAAACATGCTCTCATTGTACAATGGATTATCTGCAAAGTAATCATTGTACAATCTAAGATTAGCAGCCTCTAGATCGCAATTGATGAAGATATGACCTAGAACTGATCCACCATGCCTTTTGTGGTTACTCTGCTGGTTATGAAGGTGTTGGATCATGGAATTATTATTGGCGACAATACGACAAATAACAGTTTGTCTTTGATGGATATTATTTATTATAATCGTATTTATATCATCGTCCGAAGAAGAAGACAATAATTTTTTAAAATTGAAACTCATTTTGAGAGATGGAGAAATTTTAAGTAAGAAGGAGAAATTTTGAGTAAGAGAATTAGGCTATAGCAATGAGTGACAAATTACAACTATGAAATACAATTTATTAAGAGTGTAAATATTGTGTGGTCATTTTCATGTTGGAAAAAGTTGAATGGAGTAGGAAAGTTTGAGAATCTTGTAAGAATTTAGTCATTCTCATCATGGGTTGAATAAGAGTGTAAGAGTGTAGGTCATTTTCGTGTAAGAATGAATTAAATGAAGTGAGAAAGTGTGAGAATCTTGTAAGAGTGTAGTCATTTTCATCATGGGTTGAATGAGAGTATAAAGTAAAAATTACAACTTGCAAAAGCCATATTCTTGTAAGAATGAGTTAAATGAAGTAGGGAAGTGTGAGAATCTTGTAAGAGTTTAGTCATTTTCATCATGGGTTGAATGAGAGTGTAAGAGTGTAGTCATTTTCTTGTAAGAATGAGTTAAATGAAGTGAGAAAGTGTGAGAATCTTGTAAGAATGTAATCATTTTCATCATGGGTTGAATGAGAGTGTAAAGTAAAAACTACAACTTGCAAAAGCCATATTCTTTAATTAATATACACACGGCTTTGAACATTACAACTTGCAAAAGCCATAGGCTTTGAACATGCACACGGCTCAATTAATTTATATATATATATATATATATATATATATAGGTTTGGGTTCAAGAAAGAACCATACCCCATGTGAGAACCAAGAACCAATCTCAGCCACAGATCTCGCCTATTTGGACGAATAAGATCTGTTTTAAAATTAAAAAAATACGGTGACATAATTGTAATAACAACCAACTTCGCTGCCCTTGAATCTTAGTAAGGGTAAAATCGAAAATTTCAATGTATATGTGATTCACGCGTATATTTTTGAATTTAGGGTTTTAGCATTGTCATTCCCTATTTTAGCACTGTCATGACTTATTTTAGCACTGTCATGACTTATTTTAGCACTGACATGACCCTTGTTTAGCATGACAATTATTTAGCATTAAAATAAAAAAATATCATCGACATCTTTTTATGCTTCATGATCTTCCATTTTTAGCACTATAGTTTAGAATTTAGCATTGTATATGTGATTTACGTGTATATTTTTCAATTTAGGGTTTTAGCATTGTCATTCCCTATTTTAGTACTGTCATTACTTATTTTAGCATTGTCATGACTTATTTTAGCACTAACATGACAATTGTTTAGCATTACAATAAAAAAAATATTGTTATTTTACAGAGCTTCACACTGCAAAAAGAGTTAAACTGGCTAGATAGACATTTTGTACGTCTGTAGCTATATCTCTCTAATGTAACTTCTTATTTTTTTCTTTTTCTTTAATAAATAAATTATGGCTTAAGCCATAAGCCATCACTTCAATTTCCTTGTGTTCTTTTTTTTTTTCAAATAGAAGTTGAGAACTTTCTAAGAACTTGAATAAATCAATTAAAAAAGATATAAATATTACAAAACTTCACATCTTTTTTGGAAATGAATACAAAGAACTAAATTACGTAATGAAAAAAACACACCAACATTAAAATAAAGATAACGATGACGATTGAGTTGATTTAAAATTAAAGTTGGAATCACAGAGTTCGACTTATTTGATAGTAATTATGTCACATCAATATTTGGATGATACATGGAACATGATTTTAAAAGTTTAGCATTGTATATGTGATTCACGCATATATTTTTCAATTTAGGGTTTTAGCTTTATCATTCCCTATTTTAGCACTGTTATCATTTATTTTAGCACTAACATTATAATTATTTAGCATTACAATAAAAAAAATATCATCGACATCTTTAGGGTCAAGCCCTAATTCATTTCTCAGTTGCAGTCTCTGATCCTCATCAGGATGTGGATGTTCCTTAAAAAATCTTCATCCATTCAAATAAAATCCCACAACATTAATACAACTCATCAACATACAAAATAAATTCAAAAATAATCTCATCTCATAAATCAGTAAAACAACAAAGTGTAGCGTTTAATTTCCAAAGCTTCAAGCGAAAGCAAAATACATGCACAAATTAATAAAGATATAAATTATATGCAAATTAATAAGTAGACAGCGTACACTTCGAGTTGCTGAACTTGCTCGGAAGAGTAATGATGATATTGTCTATTATTATGTCTTTCTCATCGTAAATAATAGACTACAAATGCTAACACTATCACCTACCAAAATATTCAAACATTAAACTAACAGTGTTAAAAAAGGAAATGGAAATGCTAAAATATAAACTACCGGTGCTAAAATATAAACTACTAGTGCTAAAATATAAACTATCGGTGCTAAAAGCTAACTATTCTCTCTCTATATATATGATCGCGTATATGTATCTATCTACCTTGACGTTGAAGCTCTAATAATCAGTACTGATTTTCCATAGGAGTAAATTATATCTGAAATTTCATTGAATGATTTGTTCCGAACCAGAGAATTGAAATTGGAGGTTTGCTGAGTTGTAGAGAGAGAGAGAGGTTGGAATGGCGACGATTGAAGGCGTATTGTCATTTTTGGTGGCGTCAGTGGTGGAGGATATTCTGCAGCAGCACAGAAGTCGATCGCGCAGCCTCAATTTGGATGCTCGTCACGCGAAGGAAGACGATAATTTTTTAGGAATATGTCCGATATGCAACTGAATGTAGCTAATTACAGAAAACACAAGTAAAATCTCCAAAGTGGAAGAAACACAATCTGCACATTAATCAATACATAATTAATCATGTTAGTGCTTAATAATGCTAAAATTATTCACAGTAGTGCTAAAATAGGTTACAGAAGTGCTAAATATTTTAATACTAGTGCTAAAGTATTTGTTGGCAACATGTTTTTCTAAATCTCAATTGTTTTTATAATTTGTAATTCTAGCAAATATGCAAAGATTCACGAACATAGTAATTACAAATCTGGAGAGATACAAGTACATAGAAATATGAAATCACGATCTGCAGAGCTAAAAATACATGTTGATCCTCAAAAATCAAAAGTTCAACTTAATCAGCTTAATCAACATTATCGAACAAATCTAAAACATAAAAAAATCATAGAAAACTGAAGAGAATCGTGTGAAAAAATCACAGAAAAAGTACAATAAAAATATTTTTACCCGGCATCATCATCCAAGAACAACGAACAACCAAAACTCTAGGGAAATTCGTATGAACAACGATCTATTAAGATGAATCGATTGGAATCTGGATTACATAAACATAACAAAATCGAAAAGAAATCAAAGAGATCTTTCAGCGAATGATGATAAATTCAAACTTATGGTGGAACGGTAGTGCTTCGACATGGCATCCACAGACAGCTGCGAATGGGGTTGTGTGGCGGAGAGAGAGAGAGAGAGAGATGTTAGGAAAAACTATCAAGGAACCTCTAGATTATGTTTTGATGAGATGTCAAAACTATTTATGAAAAACTGACTAAAATTCAAGTTGTAGATCTGAGCTGACCAATCCAGAGCATCAAGAAGGAATTCAATTAAAGTCAAAGTCAACCAATCTGGAGTATGGTCTACCAGCTGAAAGGATACGTCATCCAGTCAGAACTCAACTCAACTGAGGAGTCAAAAGTCAAACCAGTCGAAACAAACTGTCATCTATGTCAGCTGAGTTGAGGGAGAAAAGAGTCGACTAGACTGAAGAAACTGATAAGAGATCAGTTTAAACTAAAGACTAGAAGTATCCAACTGATGGCCAAACTGAAGATAACAGACAGATCAGCTAAAGGCCAGAACTGAAGTCAGCCAGCTTGTGATTAGTCAAAGCTGACAAAAGAACTTAAGAATGATTAGTCAGACTGACAAGATTGCCAAAAAGCTTGAGATCAGTCGAACTGGAGAAATAAGCTCAAAACTGTCAACTGGAGCAATGGCCAAACTGAGTTGACAAGCTCAAAACTGCCAACTGGAGCAATGGCCAAACTGAGCTGACAAGCTCAGAACTGCCAACTAAAGCAATGGCCAAACTGAGCTGACAAGCTCAAAACTGCCAACTGAAGCAATGGCCGAACTGAACAGACAAGTTCAGAACTGTCAAAGTTGCTAAAACTGAAGCTAGAGAACCCTGGAGTTATTGCTCAACCGGCGAATCTTGGAATAAATGCTTCAACGAAGATCCTAGAATTAAATATTTAATGAAGATCGATTGGCAAAGCAACGGCTACTTCAATCAAAAGCTCCAGCGATCAATAAAGACCATCTACCATTGATAAGCCAACAGAACCACCGATCAATAGAACCCAACGGTCATAAAATCACTCCTCTATAAAAGATGAGTGAATAAGAGTTTTTAATACTCTTCGCCTCCACGACTTTTGCATATACATTCTTGAAATATTCAAGCAGAGCTTTCTTTCTCCCCCTCCCACTTAGCTCAAGTTCAGCATTTGATAAAAACTGCAAGAGTCCAACTAAGAAGAAGAATTCAAAGAGTCAAGATATTCAGCCAGCTATTGATAATCCAGCCAGTGCAGCCTTCTCAATTTCAGCAATACAACGATCAACTAACCAGCTCAAGTGAAGGAGCACGTCAGTTGATACCCCTTGTTCAAGACTAACCTCTTGAAGATCGAAAGAGATCTAAAATCTTGTAAGGACGACAATAGCACCTACATTCCTAGCAAGCAGTTAGGGACTTCAAGTGTGAGTCGTTGACCCGCTGAGGTAGCGAGCAGTTACTAGGTTCAGCCAACTGTCCTTCATTGTGTAATTTGTAAAGAAACTCAAGTTATACAGTGAAGTTGCCCTTCTGCGGAAGAAAGAGAGGACGTAGAAGTTTGAGACTTCGAACCTCTATAAATCACTTGTGTGCTGTACTATTTTGATTATTGTATATCTTTGAACTGTACACAAGCTCACACAATCTGCACTCAAGCTATCATAACTGATCAACTAGTTTGTGCATAGATAAGTTTCTCTAAGCGAGTCATAGGGCCCTTATTATTCCGCATTTGAAATGAAAGTTTTTTAATCAGTTTATTCACCCCCCCTCTAAACTGATATCGACTTGCTCGGGACCAACAAGTGGTATCAGAGCGGTTGATTCTAAGGATCAGTCATTTCTATAGATCAACTGAATCAGATCTACTTATCTGTGCTAACATTCCAGCTATGGGAAACCATAAGCTACCTTTGTTTTCAGTTAAGAATTATGATAATTGAAGCAGGAGAATGAAGGCGCATCTCTGCTCCATTCATGAGAATATGTGGGAAGTCATTGAAGATGGTCCAATCATCATCATGATGGACAATGACGCTCACATAGTTGATATCAATCAACCAGCAAGGATCCCAAAGCCAACTAATCTTCTCACTAGTGAAGAGAAAAAGTTGAAGAATCTAGAGTTCGTTGCTCAAGCTGTATTATTTCAAACTCTAGATGAGGACAGAATGAAGGACACAAAGAACTGCACAACTACCAAGGAGATATGGGACTTACTAGCAGACCTATGCCAAGAGTCCGAAGCTATCAAAGGAAATAAGCTCCAACTGGCAGTCGACAAATATGAATCCTTCAAAATACAGCCAGAAGAGTCCATCTCAAGCCTTGAAACCAGATTTCTAGGCATAATCAGTGAGATGACCAACCTCGGGAGAAGTTATCCCAATTTTGAGATGAATTTCAAAATATTGGATAATCTCACCGAAGAATGGGACATGAAAATGATAGCTATAAAAGAATCAAGAAATCTAAATAGCATCACTCCTAGAGAACTGTTTGGCTCTCTCAAAGCTCATGAGTACAGTCTAAACCAAAAGAAGGAAGCATCAACATCATCAACTCAAGATGCAGCCTTCTATGGTGAAAGGAACCGGTTTAGAGAAACTCGAGAAAGGAACAACTTCCGACCTAGCAGCTCACTAGCTAGAGAAAATCAAGGCAGATCTTCATCCGAATGAAAAAGAGAAACAATTGAAAAAAGGAGAAACTGACTGAAGACATCAATGATCAAATCCAGTTAGTTACCAGGTTATTAGAAAAATTGAAGAGAGTTCGGGATAAACAATCAGTTCCACCTCAAACTGATGAAATCCCAAAAGATGAGAGAACTCATCAACCAGCTGAACGATCAGCTGAACCGTTCAGGGGTGGCAACCGAAATCTAGGAGAATGTTTTCACTGCCACAAACAAGGACATTACAGATATGAATGTCCAGAACTCCCTGAAGACAAGAAAGCCAAAGTGAGGAGAAGCTTCTTCAAAAGGAAAGCAATGGTTGTAAACTACGAGAATGCCATGCTAGACGATTCAGACTATCCATCTGGAATTGATTCTGACGGCTACAGCTCAGATGATGAAGCGCTATTTTGCCTCATGGCTGACAATGATGAAGAGGTTAGTACAGCTGATTCTCAAACCTCCTTCTATCATATTAATGAAGCAACTGTCTCTAGCAATGAACTTGATATGAAACTTATGATGCTAGAAGATCAATTAGCTTCAATATCCTGCTTGCATGTTGAATTGAAAGATGAAAATGATGAACTGAGAAATAGAGTTAGAAAACTGAGCATTGATCATGAACGATTGAATTTTCTTGAGTCTTAGTTTGTGGAATTTGAAAATTTGAAACTAAGAACTGTTGATCTAGAAGCTGAGAATCAAAAACTCAAGCAAGAGATCCATGAGAGAGAAAAAGTAACTCTGAAGTTCAAAAAGGGATCTCAAACTCTAGATGAGATATTAAATCATCAAAGAACTGGAACAAGTAGCTCAGGGCTAGGATATAGCAAGTTCACTGCCTTAGAGAAAGGAAAAACAATTGCTCAACCCAGTGATAAAGGAATTCTAAAAGGATTCACTAGATCTCATGATCAGCTAGCTGAGCCAACCAAAGGCAAAGGAATAATGAGAAATCCTCAAACTCAGCCCAGACAATTTGGTCAGTTCTTCCAACCAAAAACACCAAGTTAACTGAAGCCAAACTTCCAGCCAAGACCATCAGCTCACTCAAATCAACCCATTCGTTTAAAGCCTTCAGTTCAACAAAGACCACCAGCTCAGTACAGAATGCCTCCAAGGGAAACTGATAAATCGGTCCACTTTAAAAAGAAAGACCAGCTTAGATCTCAAGTCTATCCTGCCAAGCAGTTCAATCAAAACACTAATAGAAGAGATGAAAGAAAATCATTTCAACCCTATCATCACTATAATGAGTACCTGGATTCCAGAAATGAACCTAGAGCTGATCCAAAAGGGTTCAATCCAGTAAACTAGAAACACACAAGATATTGGCCTGATAGAAGAGCTCAAAGATCTCGAGATAACAGCATTTTAGTTGAATTGTTTTATCCTACTAACTTTCAACGCAGGTACCATTCAACTGATTCAATTCAAAATAGAAGAGTTGAAAGAAAATCTAAACTGATCAAGCGATCCAAATCAGTTGATTCTCTGAGTAATAAAAAGCCAAAAGTTTAGCAAGTTTAGATTCCAAAGAACTTGATGTATCAACAAGGACCCGATATGAAATGGGTCCCTAAATGCTAATTCTTGTTCTTATAGGATAAGAGCATCCTATCTATGAAGAAAACCAAAGATATTTGGTATCTAAATAGCGGGTGTTCCAAGCACATGATCGGAGATAGAGAAGATCTCGATAGTTATGAAGAAGTCAAAGGTCCACTTGTCACATTTGGAGACAACTCCAAAAGCCGAACCATTGGAGAAGGGTTCGTGATCAAGGGAAAAGTTGTAGTAAATGGAGTCTCCCACGTGGATGGACTAAAATACAAACTACTCAGCATCAGCCAGCTGTGCGACAATGGCTACTCAGTTGACTTCACCAAAAACTCATGTAACATAAGAGACAAGTCAACTGGAGTAATTCTTCTCACTGGCATAAGGAGAGGCAACATGTATATTGTTGACTGGTCAACCGGCTACTCAGAAGCTTGCTTTCTTTCAAAAAGATCAACTGAAGCAAGCTGGCTATGGCATCGATGACTGAATCACTCCAACTTCAAAACAATCAACTACCTAGCCAAGAAAGAGCTAGTTGAGGGGCTTCCTAAGGAGATATATAGGAAAACATGTGTGTGTGGATCATGCCAAAAAGGGAAGCAAATGAAGTCATCCTTCAAGAATAGGAGTCATCCACCAGGAACAACTGATTGCCTCCAACTGTACATATGGATCTGTTTGGTCTAGTCAGACCACAAATCCCAAAAGCCAAAAGATTCACTCTTGTAGTAGTTGATGATTTCTGAAGATATACGTGGGTGGAATTCTTGAGGAGCAAAGATGAAACTTATGACAAGCTAACGGCACTGATCAGAAGGTTACAAACTGAAAAAGAGAGATCAGTTCAAAGGATTCGTTCCGACAATGGAACTGAATTTGTGAATCAGCAAATGATTAGCTTTCTCAACCAGCTTGGAATCACTCATGAACACTCAGCTACAAGAACTCCATAACAAAATGGCGTAGCCGAACGGCGAAACCGGACACTCAAAGAAGCAGCTCGAGCAATGGTAGCTGATACCAACATAGCTGAAGGTTACTGGGCTGAAGCAGTCAACACAGCTTGCCATACTGTAAATGTTATATTCACAACAATGGCAAGACTCAACTGAAAGCCTTCAGTGCTAAAGCTGATGAGGGAATATTTCTTGGTTATAATTCACCTCACGCACAAACTTACAGAGTGTTTAATAAACGAACTCTTGTTGTGGAAATAACATGTCATGTGGTATTTGATGAATTTGCTAATGAGTACAGGAACAAAGAAATAATGGACACATCAGTTCAAGTACCACCTAGTGAAACTGAGAACTCGCAGGACTATGTGGATCACATTATTCCAGAGCAGCTTGAAGTTTCACTAGAAGAAGGTAATAAAACTGGTACTAAACCAGTTGGGAACAATATGATCAATGAAGACACAAATCGTGCTGAGACCATAAACCCCACAACTGAAACAGGGGGAAGAACTGATGAAGATATCGAACCAACTGATGAAAGGGTAACTGATGACGTCACCACAGTAGAACCAGCTGAAGCTATCTTATCCAAATGGCTCCGAAGCCATCCAACTGACAAGATAGTTGGTGATCCAAGAAGTCGAGTCCAAACCAGAAGTTCAACTGAGCATGCATTATTCACATGCTCCATATCTCAAACAGAACCAGCAAATGTCAAAGAAACATTAGAAGATTCAGACTAGATCATGGCCATGCAAGAAGAACTGAATCAGTTCACAAGAAATGACGTATGGTTTCTTGTCGATATACCAAAAACCCAGAAGGTCATTGGTACAAAATGAGTTTTTCGCAACAAATTGGATGAACAAGGTGTGATCACAAGGAACAAGGTGAGACTGGTAGCCAAAGGATACTCACAAAGTGAAGGGATCGACTTTGATAAGACATTCACACCAGTTGCAAGATTGGAAGCCATCAGACTGTTCCTAGCCTATGCAGCTCACTTCAATTTCACAGTCTACCAAATGGATGTCAAGAGTGCTTTTCTTCAAGAAATGCTCAAGAAGGATGTGTATGTCGAGCAACCGCCAGGCTTTGAAATTGGTGATCAAGTCTTCAAACTGAAGAAGGCCCTCTACAGACTGAAACAAGCTCCTAGAGCGTGGTATAAAACTCTCACAACATTTTTGCTGAAAAATGGGTTTCAAAAGGGAGTCATTGATCGAACTCTATTCTGAATAGAACGATCAACTAAGATCTTAATGGTTCAAATTTATGTGGATGACATAATTTTTGGATCAAAAAGCAAAAATCTATGCACAAGATTCGCTCAACTGATGCAAAGCGAATTTGAGATGAGCATGATGGGAGAAATGACATTCTTCCTAGGACTCCAAGTGAAGCAGCTGAAAGATGGGATTTTTATCAGCCAAGCCAAGTACACTAAGGAGCTAGTCAAGAAGTTTGGAGTTAATAAAGGAAAAACTCTCAAGATTCCTTTGAATACATCAGTTCAGCTAACTCTTGATGAAGAAGGAGAATCAGTTAGCCAGACATATTATAAAGGAATTATTGGGTCGCTATTTTACCTAACAGCTAGCCGACCAGACATCTCCTATTCAATCGGTCTATGCGCACGGTTTCAAGCTAACCCAAAGAAAAGTCATCTTGAAGTAGCAAAGAGGATTATTAAATATCTCAAACGAACCATAAATCTTGGACTATGGTATTCCAGAGATGACAGTTTGAGTCTAATTGTTTATTCAGATTTAGACTTTGGTGGATGCAAGATCGACAGAAAAAGTACCAGTGGAACATGTCAGTTTCTTGGAAGCAAACTGATATCTTGGTTTAGCAAGAAGTAGCACTCAGTTGCCACGTCAACAACTGAAGCAGAATATGTAGCTGCTGGAAGCTGCTGTGCTTAGATACTCTGGATGAAGCAACTGTTGAAGGACTACAAAGTCGAAACTGAAGAAGTACCTATCTACTGTGACAACAATAGTGCAATTACAATATCTCAGAATCCAGTTCTGCATTCAAGAACTAAGCACATTGACATAAGACATCACTTCATCAGAGATCACATCGAGAAGAAAGACATATGCATCAAATATGTCAACACTGAGAAGTAGATAGCTGACATCTTCACCAAACCATTGCCTGAAGCAAGGTTTATGGAGCTATGCATACAATTGGGACTACTTGAGCTAGCATCAAAGGATGAAGATGATCAACTGGAAGAAAAAGGCCAAGGAATCACTCCAGCTGAAGAGAGGAATTGAACTGAAAAGCTTCAACTCATCAGAATGAGCAGTTCATAACTGAAAAAGTCGTTGAACTGATCAGTTGGACATATAAGCTATCAGTTTGAAATGAAGCAAGAAGCTGTGGAGAGAAAGTAAACTGAAACTGATCAGTCTACCCAATCAGCTCAACTAAATCATCAGTTCATTTGCTCAAACTGATGATCCAGTCAGTCAAACAAGACATGTCAGCTGGAAAAAGATCAAACCGATGAAGAAATCATAGGAACTAGAACCAACTCAAAAGGAGATATCAGTTCAAGAACCAGCTGAAGGAAAGCAGCAGAACTGATGAACAACTGAACTGAGAAACAGCTGAATGAAGGCCCAAGCAGTCAAGACCAGTAAGGAACTGATAAGAAAACATCTTAGTTGGAACTGATCAACAGAAAGATCATCAGCTACAGTCGAAGCCGACTGATGATGTAATCAGTATCAAGCCAAGAAGAAACTGCTAGAGAGAAAAGATAAGTTTAAAATTTCAATAGTAGAAACGGTAAAAACACGTGTCACTCAAAATATTACCGTTGAACTTTCTCTCTCTCTCTCTCTCCTCATTTATCCCCAACGGATAGAAATGAAAGGCCAATCGTCGTGTCGATTGAATTAATCTGACTGTTGAACTTGGGCATACGAAACGGCACAACCGTTGGATGAACCTCATCATATCCTATAAAAAGGATGGCTGAACTCTCATTTTCACTTTTACCGATCCAAAGCTCAGTAAAGAATTAAAGCCTTTCTCTTTCCTTATTTCTTGAAACTGTTCTGCAAAATTACGAAAGTAAAGAATCCAGTTCCAAAATCCAGCCAAAACCAGATTATCCTTTCCTAACCATTCATCAAACATCTCAAAAACTCCATGGCTGATAGACGTACACCAACTGTTCGACGAAAGTTCGATTTTAAGAGAACTGGTACATCTTCACAAAGATTCCAAACGAATCTCTATAGAGACAAATTCCTAGATCCAGTTGCTTATAGAGAAAAGTGCTCAGATTCTTCTCTATGCAACTCACTAATCTCGAAGATAGAGCAAACTGGATTGAAGAGATTCATGGAAGTTTATCCATCAAAGATCTACCCTGAAGCCATAGTTGAGTTCTACTTAAACTCAAAAGAATACGATGACAGGATAATAACTGAAATTCGTGGAGTTAAACTGGTAATAACTCCAGAACTGCTTGGAAGACTATTTCAACTTCCCACTACCGGAACAAGATTACAAGATGTAGAAGTTGATCAAGAGGAAGCCTACCATCTCTGGAAATGAGGAGACTGCGAAGATCCTTATAAAAGTAGTACACTCATGTCCTGCTTCCAAGAAGAATACAGAGTTCTAGCATCGGTTGCAGCTAGAATGATTAATAGGACAACTGGGAGTCACTCAGAGATATCAGAGAACAAATATAAAGTATGTGCAGCAATCATCAGAAGCATCAACGTAAACTGGGCTCAGTATTTCTTTGAACAAATCAAGAAGTATGTCGATGTTGTTGAAAAACATTGGAAAGAAACTGAGTTCCATCAGAAGATGTGTTATCCCTGCAGAATCAGTATCATTTTGAAGACCACTCTTAACTCAATGACAGAAAAAACTGATATGTTGATGATCGATAAGCTGGATCTTATACCCGCAACTAGCAGAAGACAACCAGCTTCAAAGTCCATAAACATCAAAAGCAGTCAGCCAACTGTTGCATTCTCAAAGAAAGCAGAGGAGCCTGCGAAAAGAAAAGACAAAGAGATTGCTACTGAGATACCTCAAGAGGACTCCGACTCAGACGATAATCTCTCAATAAGCCAAATGTTGGGAACCACAATTAAACCTAAGCCTCTGCGACAAGTTCGATGTGGATCAACGATTGATTCACCTGGAGAGGAAATTTCTACCAGGCCAGTTCAAGCCAAGGAAGGAACTGGCAGATCAAAGAAGAAGCCTGCATCATCTCAACCAAAAGGGAAGAAGAAGAAATCAGGACCTCCACCTCCACCAAAACTGCCTCCTTATAACATTAAGGTGTTTGATGTGGTACCAGTTAAAGGAGATGACATTGTGCCTCTCAGAGGAGTTCCACCACGGGGCACAGGAGCTGACTTCTTCAGAACTACGTGCCCCCGATGGGAGAGACTGAAGAGAATATAAGAGCTCTATCAAGAGCTGAAATCATCAAGAGCTGGGCCGATGAACAAGTGTAGAAGTTCATAGCCGAAAACTTTGTTGAAGATGTGATTGGGACGGTTGCTCTGTATGCAGCTCTATCAAGGTACATCTACTGGTACCTTTGAAGACACTGCTTCAACTCTAAAGCCCATTTTCTCCTAACCGCTCTTCACGGGATGAGCTTCTGGAGAAGAGAAGAGAGGTGGAGCATGCAATGGGCTGGACATGAGACTCCTGAGCAAAATCCAGTTATTACCTTAAAGAGAATGCTTGCCATTCGAAGGAACCACCCTCACCCAGAACAACAAACGTTGTTGGATGTGATGAACGATCTGCTCATCTGGGCCAACATCAGACTGCCACCTCTACAAACTGAAGCTGAACAACAACACTGGAGAAATCCTCAAGTTCAACAGCACTGGTTGCTCAAGGAACTACTTATCCTCAGAAAGCAACAGCTTCAGCAGGGGCATAATCTATTTAACAAAGAAGCCCAGAGCAGTCAACAAGGAGCTGAAACTGCATCAGTTTACAGCACAAGGAAAACTGCCATAGCATCCGTGGCTAGACAGTTAACATTTGAAGAATCCCCTCAACTAGATGACATCATCATCGATCTTCTTGATGATTCTCCTGAGGTGCAAGCTTTTGATGAGTGAACTGCCAGTGATCTGGATTTTGAAGAAATGCTCAAATCTCTTATTCTACCAGATCTACCAAGTGATAAAGAGCCAGAGAAGTCAACTTAAAAGACTCGATTGCCTGAGGAGCCAACTGAACCTCAAACTGCTCCTCCCCAAGAGTCAACTCCAGTGCCAGCTGAGTCTGACCAACCAGCTGGACAGATAGCTCAAGTAGATGAACAATCTGCCTATCAAGATACACTAGCAATAATTGTGTACGTTGATCCAATTCAAAGAGCTCTTCAAGCTGCTACTCAAACTGATGCACCCGAGATCTCATCAGAATCAAGTTATGATGAGACCATCATCATGGAGACGGACGAAATATCCCACACAGTTCCTTGCGAGGAACTGATTGGAACTGAAGCAGGCGAGGAAGCTGACTAAAGAGCAGTTCAGTTTAATGCTCAACCAAGCAGCTCTACAGTCCAGAAACGCTTGCCAAGAGGAGAAAAAACTGATCACAAGAAGGACTAAGTGGCTGATCAAGTTCAAACTTATTAGAAAGCCCTAAGTTTACTTCTTGTAATTCAGTTTGTAATTATTCATTTTTGATATATATATATATAAAAGACTATCCTTTTGTTTTCAAATAAATGTCGAGCTTCGCATTTATTTTTGAAAATTTTGACCATTGCAAGATAATGACACGTGTCAAAGTCATTAAATACCAACGACCAAAAGAGGCCAGAGGCTAGTACCATTCCAACCATCAGATCTATGAGCCTGTCCAAACACTCATAAAAAGCCCTCTCCTTCAAGCCTCTTAAAAATACTCCTCTTCCTGCAATCTCAAAAACTATCTCTCTCTCAAAGATCTTGAAATTCCCAAAATCTCAGCCAACCCCAAAGATGGCCGAATTATCCAGATCTCTAAATTCCTTCAAAGAGCAACTTATGAGAGACAAATTCCTTGATAGGAAGAAATTTCAATTGATTCTAAATGAATCAAACAATCCAACCCTTCTGTTAAATCTTCACAAGACAAGAATTCTTCACTACCTGGAAACACCACCAAAATTCTTTAGACAAAATATGGTGAGTGAATTTTTGCTTCACGCAAAATTATCTGCAGATAGAAAGATAATATCATCAGTGATTCAAGGACAACTACTACAAATCATTGAGAGAACAATTGCAGAAGTGTTCGAGCTTCCACAAGAAGGTTCATTAGTTCAAGAACTAAAGGATTCTGCAGAGTCATACTGGAGAGAATGGAAAGCTTCAATCTGCAACAAGCAATTCAGTTTTACAATTGCTAAAACTGACCTGAAGCCTGAGTATGGTGTTCTACTGGACATAACGAACAAGTTGATTGGCACACCCGTCGTTTAGGTGTGAAAAATACACTTGCGGATAAATGGTCCACAAATGCTTAATCTACCCTCAATGGCTAGTATAGCTAGTGAAGACGGATGTCGATCCCACGAGGAGTGTTTTAACCTTCTATCTTTTCTTAGTTTTGGTTTGGGTCTTCAGTGTCACTCTAAAAACCTTGCTAATAAACTTAAACTAACTAAATGCTGAAAAGGAAATCACAAAAGAAAATATCAGTAATAAAAGTGCTCAAGTCAAAGCATCAAGTCATTCGGTAGGTATGCGCAATCCCAGGCAAAACATATGTAATTACCACTACTACCCGTTGTGCCCACACTAGCAGAAAGGTCAAAAACCGAATCCCTATGGCTAAATATGGGTAAATGTCACTTTGAGGGTTAATCGGTTATAGGAGATGGATACGATCGGCCACTCCCCAATCACTTCTTACATTATATCGTCTAGATGATACGATCGGCACCTAGGGACCTAACTATATAGGAACCTAAGGAGAGAATCACACAAAGGTTTTGCAAGCATAGCAGCTTTGAGGGCAAAAGTGACCCGATTCTAGTAGGTTTGACACGGTCTTGTGCCTGCATATACTACTCAATCTCAACTACCAAGGCTGTCACCTCCGGACTTGTTACTATGCGGGTATGGAGGCATGGGTCACCTATACACTCCCACGTAACTAACACTAGTACCAGTTAATCAGAAATGCGCGCTTTCATCTCCAACCACCCTTTACCTATGTCTAAGTGAAAAACAAGTTAAGATTGTGAACCCTTAAGGCTTTAAAGTCCGATTACCTCATGCACATATTCTACCCTTAGACCATTACTTTGACTTGAATAGTGGATACTTAGCCACTAAACATAGAAACGAAAGTAAAAGAAATGATAAAATACATCTTACTTGGAAAGGAAATAACTTGATTAACTTCTGGGCCCAACCCCAGTTTTGCCAACAAAACAACTGAACTACCTCTCCGCGGGCAAATCGCCAGCTTCAGGCAGTCAGAATATCCAGAAAATAAACTAAGTACGAAAATGGTAAATTGTATCTTGAGGTGCAAAACGAGTGTCGATATGAAAACAGATAAAAGTATTTATAGTAACTGAATTAAGGCTTCAAGCAGCCCAGATCTCACCCACGCAAGGGTTCTTGCACTCCTCCACTTCCTCATTTCATGCTCAACGTTCTTCCTTGAATTTAGGAGGGATAGCAACAAACCCTAGCGTCTCCAACAGCTTTTTGATGTCCCCACTTCCTTCCCAACGTGTGTAAACCTCCCCAAGACTCGGAACTGACCGCCCATCACCTCCACGTGCATATAGGAACTGTCCCTCGATTCTGTTGCGCAATTCTCACAACAACTTTGACTAGGTCCTTGGCAGGCAAATTAGTCCTTTGTGCCCTCAGCATAAATAGCACCTGTCTGTGCCTATTGTGGTGGTTTTGTGCCCTCAGCCTCCTGCAATCAGCTTTACCCCCAAAACTAGACTAGACTCTATACTAAACACTTAAAAAGGGGGTAAAAAGATAAAGAAAAACGCACGAATTTGAGTTTTCATCACACCCACACACTTAGACTATACTTGTCCTCAAGTATGAATGCAACTCTAACTCAAAACAACAAAAACAGAAGACTCAAATGACTCAAAACAAGACAACACAGCATATGAATGATAAGTTGATAAAGGGCATAACAGTTGAACATAATGATGTAGGCAAATCGAATCAATCAAACTCAGGCTACTATTGAAGTGTGCACTCAGCTCGCCTTTTTCTCGAGTGTTTAGGTTAAGTGTTTACTCTCAACAATTCTACCAAATCATCATCAACAAACTTGCAAACACCCTGTATAAACAATTTACTAAATTCACATGCATGCATATCAAAAGGTCTTGTGAGGGTTGTAATGGGGCATGCGGATCAGGGTTGGAAATATTTAGAAAATGGCTACCTTTCATATTATTTGGGCAAAATCAGCACTGGCAGCCTTGTGCCCACATAACAACCTGGGAAACCATTTTATTTATACACTTATTTTTTTCATTTTCTCTTTTTTTCTCTTTTTTTTATTTTCTTTCTTTGTACCCATTTCTGGCACCGTGTCATTATTTGGCTTAAACCATACCACCAATACGAGCATAAAAGGTTTCATTCCCAGTCATAAGATACTCTTTAAAGAGAGATTTTTCAGAATGCAGGTCATGAACAAATAAACAGGCTCAAATAATGGCAGCAATGGGAAGCATTTATCAGTGAATAATATGGCCAAATTACGACGAAAGAAAATGCCTTAATCATCTAAGCATGCATGAGACTATGAAATCAAGTTTGACAGGGCATAAGCAAGTAAGCATCAAATGAGGTGGTGGAATTTAAACACACAGAAAGAAGTCGCAAATGTTACTTTGGGCTCAAAGCTCACTGGGTATTTATATATTGCTTTCATATGTGATTGATTAATTCCATCTGCCTAACAATAAACTTATGTCCATATATGCCCAATGTCAATCTATGACTCATATGCTGTAAACTCAACATGCACACACAAAATAAAAACAAAACATACAAACGCAACGACCTAGGCATATCTCTCCCACACACTTGCTATGGAAAGCACCCTTGCGGGCACAAGCAGTAATGTGGGTTAGATATGCCCAAAACAGACTCTATATACACAGACGCAAATATACAAAAATAAAAATAAACACGCAAACAACAAATAAAACAAATTCTAAACTACTGGGGATAAAACATGATTTGAGGAGAGGAGGGGTAGTCTAACCCGAGGTGAACACAAATGCTCTGCAGGGCCTTCTCAACTCTTTCGAGCTTCTTTAAATCTGCACTACTTTGTGCCCTGCTCGGTCCTTCTTGTGCTCTGGGCGATCCTTCTTGTGCCTTGGGGGCCTTTCTCTTGTCAAAGTATGTTGGTTCGTCAAAAGGCATGAAGTATGGGGTGTTCTCTTCAGTGATCCCAACTAGCTGCATCCGCTCCAGCCTCTAGGCATCGAGATACTCTGTCGCTTCGTCAAGCTCTAGGTAACCTTTAAATATTAAATACGAATGACCGTAAAAAAATAATTTTCAACATTTATTAAAATAGAAAATTACACGACATGAGAAATTACACAAAGATGAGAAGAAAATTACATTAAACTTAAATTCATTCGTAAACATGCATTTAAACTAAAATAAAAGAACGTGATCATTCAAGTCTTGGAGTTAGTATATTGCTCCCACATATGCTCAATTAAGGCATTTCGAAGTTCAACATGAGCATTTTTATCCCTGATTTCTCGATACCGAGAAATGTATTCTTGAAATTTGGTATTTTCATCGTACACCATTTCGACCTCCGATGGTTGTGTTTCTATTGCAACTTCAATTGGTGCACTAAGATCACGTTCATCCTCAACTATCATGTTATGCAAAATTATACATGTAGTCATTATGTCATGTAGCACTTCTTTTTTCCAATAATGTACCGATCCCGCTACAATGGCAAAACGTGACTGGAGAACTCCGAATGCACATTTCACGTCTTTCGACATGCTTGTTGTTTAGTTGCAAAATATTTCTTTTTCGGAGTACGTGGATCATGAATTGTTTGAACAATGGTTGACCATTTTGGGTAAATACTATCAGCTAAATAATAACACATAGTATATTCCTTTTCTTGAATTAGATAATGAGCTGGAGGAGAAATACCTTGAGTGAGATTAGAAAAAAGATGAGATGACTCCAATATGTTGATATCGTTATTGGTGCCCGGTAAACCGAAATAAGCATGCCATATCCAAAGATCATAATCTGCTATAGCTTCAAGAACAATCGTAGGGTTTCCACTTCGACCTGCATGTTGTGCGGCCCATGCAGTAGGACAATATTTCCACTTCCAATGCATGCAATCTAAACTACCCAACATTCCTGGAAAATCACATTTTTCACCAATGTAGAGTAGTCTAGCAATATCATTAGAGTTTGATTCTCTTAAATATAGATCAGTAAATATCTCTACTATGGCTCGACAAAATCTTTTCATGGTCTCAATTGCAGTGGACTCACCTATTTTAACATATTCGTCTGTGGCATCTGCTACTAGCCGTATGCCAAAATACGAAACACTACAGTAATTTTTTTATAGAGGTGATAATCCAAGTCTGCCAATGCTATCTACTCGTTGTTGGAAATAGTGATCATGATCTTTAATAGCATCAACAATGCGAAGGAACAACGAACGAGACATTCGATATATCCTACGAAACATGCTCTCATTGTACAATGGATTATCTGCAAAGTAATCATTGTACAATCTAAGATTAGCAGCCTCTAGATCGCAATTGATGAAGATATGACCTAGAACTGATCCACCATGCCTTTTGTGGTTACTCTGCTGGTTATGAAGGTGTTGGATCATGGAATTATTATTGGCGACAATACGACAAATAACAGTTTGTCTTTGATGGATATTATTTATTATAATCGTATTTATATCATCGTCCGAAGAAGAAGACAATAATTTTTTAAAATTGAAACTCATTTTGAGAGATGGAGAAATTTTAAGTAAGAAGGAGAAATTTTGAGTAAGAGAATTAGGCTATAGCAATGAGTGACAAATTACAACTATGAAATACAATTTATTAAGAGTGTAAATATTGTGTGGTCATTTTCATGTTGGAAAAAGTTGAATGGAGTAGGAAAGTTTGAGAATCTTGTAAGAATTTAGTCATTCTCATCATGGGTTGAATAAGAGTGTAAGAGTGTAGGTCATTTTCGTGTAAGAATGAATTAAATGAAGTGAGAAAGTGTGAGAATCTTGTAAGAGTGTAGTCATTTTCATCATGGGTTGAATGAGAGTATAAAGTAAAAATTACAACTTGCAAAAGCCATATTCTTGTAAGAATGAGTTAAATGAAGTAGGGAAGTGTGAGAATCTTGTAAGAGTTTAGTCATTTTCATCATGGGTTGAATGAGAGTGTAAGAGTGTAGTCATTTTCTTGTAAGAATGAGTTAAATGAAGTGAGAAAGTGTGAGAATCTTGTAAGAATGTAATCATTTTCATCATGGGTTGAATGAGAGTGTAAAGTAAAAACTACAACTTGCAAAAGCCATATTCTTTAATTAATATACACACGGCTTTGAACATTACAACTTGCAAAAGCCATAGGCTTTGAACATGCACACGGCTCAATTAATTTATATATATATATATATATATATATATATATATAGGTTTGGGTTCAAGAAAGAACCATACCCCATGTGAGAACCAAGAACCAATCTCAGCCACAGATCTCGCCTATTTGGACGAATAAGATCTGTTTTAAAATTAAAAAAATACGGTGACATAATTGTAATAACAACCAACTTCGCTGCCCTTGAATCTTAGTAAGGGTAAAATCGAAAATTTCAATGTATATGTGATTCACGCGTATATTTTTGAATTTAGGGTTTTAGCATTGTCATTCCCTATTTTAGCACTGTCATGACTTATTTTAGCACTGTCATGACTTATTTTAGCACTGACATGACCCTTGTTTAGCATGACAATTATTTAGCATTAAAATAAAAAAATATCATCGACATCTTTTTATGCTTCATGATCTTCCATTTTTAGCACTATAGTTTAGAATTTAGCATTGTATATGTGATTTACGTGTATATTTTTCAATTTAGGGTTTTAGCATTGTCATTCCCTATTTTAGTACTGTCATTACTTATTTTAGCATTGTCATGACTTATTTTAGCACTAACATGACAATTGTTTAGCATTACAATAAAAAAAATATTGTTATTTTACAGAGCTTCACACTGCAAAAAGAGTTAAACTGGCTAGATAGACATTTTGTACGTCTGTAGCTATATCTCTCTAATGTAACTTCTTATTTTTTTCTTTTTCTTTAATAAATAAATTATGGCTTAAGCCATAAGCCATCACTTCAATTTCCTTGTGTTCTTTTTTTTTTTCAAATAGAAGTTGAGAACTTTCTAAGAACTTGAATAAATCAATTAAAAAAGATATAAATATTACAAAACTTCACATCTTTTTTGGAAATGAATACAAAGAACTAAATTACGTAATGAAAAAAACACACCAACATTAAAATAAAGATAACGATGACGATTGAGTTGATTTAAAATTAAAGTTGGAATCACAGAGTTCGACTTATTTGATAGTAATTATGTCACATCAATATTTGGATGATACATGGAACATGATTTTAAAAGTTTAGCATTGTATATGTGATTCACGCATATATTTTTCAATTTAGGGTTTTAGCTTTATCATTCCCTATTTTAGCACTGTTATCATTTATTTTAGCACTAACATTATAATTATTTAGCATTACAATAAAAAAAATATCATCGACATCTTTAGGGTCAAGCCCTAATTCATTTCTCAGTTGCAGTCTCTGATCCTCATCAGGATGTGGATGTTCCTTAAAAAATCTTCATCCATTCAAATAAAATCCCACAACATTAATACAACTCATCAACATACAAAATAAATTCAAAAATAATCTCATCTCATAAATCAGTAAAACAACAAAGTGTAGCGTTTAATTTCCAAAGCTTCAAGCGAAAGCAAAATACATGCACAAATTAATAAAGATATAAATTATATGCAAATTAATAAGTAGACAGCGTACACTTCGAGTTGCTGAACTTGCTCGGAAGAGTAATGATGATATTGTCTATTATTATGTCTTTCTCATCGTAAATAATAGACTACAAATGCTAACACTATCACCTACCAAAATATTCAAACATTAAACTAACAGTGTTAAAAAAGGAAATGGAAATGCTAAAATATAAACTACCGGTGCTAAAATATAAACTACTAGTGCTAAAATATAAACTATCGGTGCTAAAAGCTAACTATTCTCTCTCTATATATATGATCGCGTATATGTATCTATCTACCTTGACGTTGAAGCTCTAATAATCAGTACTGATTTTCCATAGGAGTAAATTATATCTGAAATTTCATTGAATGATTTGTTCCGAACCAGAGAATTGAAATTGGAGGTTTGCTGAGTTGTAGAGAGAGAGAGAGGTTGGAATGGCGACGATTGAAGGCGTATTGTCATTTTTGGTGGCGTCAGTGGTGGAGGATATTCTGCAGCAGCACAGAAGTCGATCGCGCAGCCTCAATTTGGATGCTCGTCACGCGAAGGAAGACGATAATTTTTTAGGAATATGTCCGATATGCAACTGAATGTAGCTAATTACAGAAAACACAAGTAAAATCTCCAAAGTGGAAGAAACACAATCTGCACATTAATCAATACATAATTAATCATGTTAGTGCTTAATAATGCTAAAATTATTCACAGTAGTGCTAAAATAGGTTACAGAAGTGCTAAATATTTTAATACTAGTGCTAAAGTATTTGTTGGCAACATGTTTTTCTAAATCTCAATTGTTTTTATAATTTGTAATTCTAGCAAATATGCAAAGATTCACGAACATAGTAATTACAAATCTGGAGAGATACAAGTACATAGAAATATGAAATCACGATCTGCAGAGCTAAAAATACATGTTGATCCTCAAAAATCAAAAGTTCAACTTAATCAGCTTAATCAACATTATCGAACAAATCTAAAACATAAAAAAATCATAGAAAACTGAAGAGAATCGTGTGAAAAAATCACAGAAAAAGTACAATAAAAATATTTTTACCCGGCATCATCATCCAAGAACAACGAACAACCAAAACTCTAGGGAAATTCGTATGAACAACGATCTATTAAGATGAATCGATTGGAATCTGGATTACATAAACATAACAAAATCGAAAAGAAATCAAAGAGATCTTTCAGCGAATGATGATAAATTCAAACTTATGGTGGAACGGTAGTGCTTCGACATGGCATCCACAGACAGCTGCGAATGGGGTTGTGTGGCGGAGAGAGAGAGAGAGAGAGATGTTAGGAAAAACTATCAAGGAACCTCTAGATTATGTTTTGATGAGATGTCAAAACTATTTATGAAAAACTGACTAAAATTCAAGTTGTAGATCTGAGCTGACCAATCCAGAGCATCAAGAAGGAATTCAATTAAAGTCAAAGTCAACCAATCTGGAGTATGGTCTACCAGCTGAAAGGATACGTCATCCAGTCAGAACTCAACTCAACTGAGGAGTCAAAAGTCAAACCAGTCGAAACAAACTGTCATCTATGTCAGCTGAGTTGAGGGAGAAAAGAGTCGACTAGACTGAAGAAACTGATAAGAGATCAGTTTAAACTAAAGACTAGAAGTATCCAACTGATGGCCAAACTGAAGATAACAGACAGATCAGCTAAAGGCCAGAACTGAAGTCAGCCAGCTTGTGATTAGTCAAAGCTGACAAAAGAACTTAAGAATGATTAGTCAGACTGACAAGATTGCCAAAAAGCTTGAGATCAGTCGAACTGGAGAAATAAGCTCAAAACTGTCAACTGGAGCAATGGCCAAACTGAGTTGACAAGCTCAAAACTGCCAACTGGAGCAATGGCCAAACTGAGCTGACAAGCTCAGAACTGCCAACTAAAGCAATGGCCAAACTGAGCTGACAAGCTCAAAACTGCCAACTGAAGCAATGGCCGAACTGAACAGACAAGTTCAGAACTGTCAAAGTTGCTAAAACTGAAGCTAGAGAACCCTGGAGTTATTGCTCAACCGGCGAATCTTGGAATAAATGCTTCAACGAAGATCCTAGAATTAAATATTTAATGAAGATCGATTGGCAAAGCAACGGCTACTTCAATCAAAAGCTCCAGCGATCAATAAAGACCATCTACCATTGATAAGCCAACAGAACCACCGATCAATAGAACCCAACGGTCATAAAATCACTCCTCTATAAAAGATGAGTGAATAAGAGTTTTTAATACTCTTCGCCTCCACGACTTTTGCATATACATTCTTGAAATATTCAAGCAGAGCTTTCTTTCTCCCCCTCCCACTTAGCTCAAGTTCAGCATTTGATAAAAACTGCAAGAGTCCAACTAAGAAGAAGAATTCAAAGAGTCAAGATATTCAGCCAGCTATTGATAATCCAGCCAGTGCAGCCTTCTCAATTTCAGCAATACAACGATCAACTAACCAGCTCAAGTGAAGGAGCACGTCAGTTGATACCCCTTGTTCAAGACTAACCTCTTGAAGATCGAAAGAGATCTAAAATCTTGTAAGGACGACAATAGCACCTACATTCCTAGCAAGCAGTTAGGGACTTCAAGTGTGAGTCGTTGACCCGCTGAGGTAGCGAGCAGTTACTAGGTTCAGCCAACTGTCCTTCATTGTGTAATTTGTAAAGAAACTCAAGTTATACAGTGAAGTTGCCCTTCTGCGGAAGAAAGAGAGGACGTAGAAGTTTGAGACTTCGAACCTCTATAAATCACTTGTGTGCTGTACTATTTTGATTATTGTATATCTTTGAACTGTACACAAGCTCACACAATCTGCACTCAAGCTATCATAACTGATCAACTAGTTTGTGCATAGATAAGTTTCTCTAAGCGAGTCATAGGGCCCTTATTATTCCGCATTTGAAATGAAAGTTTTTTAATCAGTTTATTCACCCCCCCTCTAAACTGATATCGACTTGCTCGGGACCAACAAGTGGTATCAGAGCGGTTGATTCTAAGGATCAGTCATTTCTATAGATCAACTGAATCAGATCTACTTATCTGTGCTAACATTCCAGCTATGGGAAACCATAAGCTACCTTTGTTTTCAGTTAAGAATTATGATAATTGAAGCAGGAGAATGAAGGCGCATCTCTGCTCCATTCATGAGAATATGTGGGAAGTCATTGAAGATGGTCCAATCATCATCATGATGGACAATGACGCTCACATAGTTGATATCAATCAACCAGCAAGGATCCCAAAGCCAACTAATCTTCTCACTAGTGAAGAGAAAAAGTTGAAGAATCTAGAGTTCGTTGCTCAAGCTGTATTATTTCAAACTCTAGATGAGGACAGAATGAAGGACACAAAGAACTGCACAACTACCAAGGAGATATGGGACTTACTAGCAGACCTATGCCAAGAGTCCGAAGCTATCAAAGGAAATAAGCTCCAACTGGCAGTCGACAAATATGAATCCTTCAAAATACAGCCAGAAGAGTCCATCTCAAGCCTTGAAACCAGATTTCTAGGCATAATCAGTGAGATGACCAACCTCGGGAGAAGTTATCCCAATTTTGAGATGAATTTCAAAATATTGGATAATCTCACCGAAGAATGGGACATGAAAATGATAGCTATAAAAGAATCAAGAAATCTAAATAGCATCACTCCTAGAGAACTGTTTGGCTCTCTCAAAGCTCATGAGTACAGTCTAAACCAAAAGAAGGAAGCATCAACATCATCAACTCAAGATGCAGCCTTCTATGGTGAAAGGAACCGGTTTAGAGAAACTCGAGAAAGGAACAACTTCCGACCTAGCAGCTCACTAGCTAGAGAAAATCAAGGCAGATCTTCATCCGAATGAAAAAGAGAAACAATTGAAAAAAGGAGAAACTGACTGAAGACATCAATGATCAAATCCAGTTAGTTACCAGGTTATTAGAAAAATTGAAGAGAGTTCGGGATAAACAATCAGTTCCACCTCAAACTGATGAAATCCCAAAAGATGAGAGAACTCATCAACCAGCTGAACGATCAGCTGAACCGTTCAGGGGTGGCAACCGAAATCTAGGAGAATGTTTTCACTGCCACAAACAAGGACATTACAGATATGAATGTCCAGAACTCCCTGAAGACAAGAAAGCCAAAGTGAGGAGAAGCTTCTTCAAAAGGAAAGCAATGGTTGTAAACTACGAGAATGCCATGCTAGACGATTCAGACTATCCATCTGGAATTGATTCTGACGGCTACAGCTCAGATGATGAAGCGCTATTTTGCCTCATGGCTGACAATGATGAAGAGGTTAGTACAGCTGATTCTCAAACCTCCTTCTATCATATTAATGAAGCAACTGTCTCTAGCAATGAACTTGATATGAAACTTATGATGCTAGAAGATCAATTAGCTTCAATATCCTGCTTGCATGTTGAATTGAAAGATGAAAATGATGAACTGAGAAATAGAGTTAGAAAACTGAGCATTGATCATGAACGATTGAATTTTCTTGAGTCTTAGTTTGTGGAATTTGAAAATTTGAAACTAAGAACTGTTGATCTAGAAGCTGAGAATCAAAAACTCAAGCAAGAGATCCATGAGAGAGAAAAAGTAACTCTGAAGTTCAAAAAGGGATCTCAAACTCTAGATGAGATATTAAATCATCAAAGAACTGGAACAAGTAGCTCAGGGCTAGGATATAGCAAGTTCACTGCCTTAGAGAAAGGAAAAACAATTGCTCAACCCAGTGATAAAGGAATTCTAAAAGGATTCACTAGATCTCATGATCAGCTAGCTGAGCCAACCAAAGGCAAAGGAATAATGAGAAATCCTCAAACTCAGCCCAGACAATTTGGTCAGTTCTTCCAACCAAAAACACCAAGTTAACTGAAGCCAAACTTCCAGCCAAGACCATCAGCTCACTCAAATCAACCCATTCGTTTAAAGCCTTCAGTTCAACAAAGACCACCAGCTCAGTACAGAATGCCTCCAAGGGAAACTGATAAATCGGTCCACTTTAAAAAGAAAGACCAGCTTAGATCTCAAGTCTATCCTGCCAAGCAGTTCAATCAAAACACTAATAGAAGAGATGAAAGAAAATCATTTCAACCCTATCATCACTATAATGAGTACCTGGATTCCAGAAATGAACCTAGAGCTGATCCAAAAGGGTTCAATCCAGTAAACTAGAAACACACAAGATATTGGCCTGATAGAAGAGCTCAAAGATCTCGAGATAACAGCATTTTAGTTGAATTGTTTTATCCTACTAACTTTCAACGCAGGTACCATTCAACTGATTCAATTCAAAATAGAAGAGTTGAAAGAAAATCTAAACTGATCAAGCGATCCAAATCAGTTGATTCTCTGAGTAATAAAAAGCCAAAAGTTTAGCAAGTTTAGATTCCAAAGAACTTGATGTATCAACAAGGACCCGATATGAAATGGGTCCCTAAATGCTAATTCTTGTTCTTACAGGATAAGAGCATCCTATCTATGAAGAAAACCAAAGATATTTGGTATCTAAATAGCGGGTGTTCCAAGCACATGATCGGAGATAGAGAAGATCTCGATAGTTATGAAGAAGTCAAAGGTCCACTTGTCACATTTGGAGACAACTCCAAAAGCCGAACCATTGGAGAAGGGTTCGTGATCAAGGGAAAAGTTGTAGTAAATGGAGTCTCCCACGTGGATGGACTAAAATACAAACTACTCAGCATCAGCCAGCTGTGCGACAATGGCTACTCAGTTGACTTCACCAAAAACTCATGTAACATAAGAGACAAGTCAACTGGAGTAATTCTTCTCACTGGCATAAGGAGAGGCAACATGTATATTGTTGACTGGTCAACCGGCTACTCAGAAGCTTGCTTTCTTTCAAAAAGATCAACTGAAGCAAGCTGGCTATGGCATCGATGACTGAATCACTCCAACTTCAAAACAATCAACTACCTAGCCAAGAAAGAGCTAGTTGAGGGGCTTCCTAAGGAGATATATAGGAAAACATGTGTGTGTGGATCATGCCAAAAAGGGAAGCAAATGAAGTCATCCTTCAAGAATAGGAGTCATCCACCAGGAACAACTGATTGCCTCCAACTGTACATATGGATCTGTTTGGTCTAGTCAGACCACAAATCCCAAAAGCCAAAAGATTCACTCTTGTAGTAGTTGATGATTTCTGAAGATATACGTGGGTGGAATTCTTGAGGAGCAAAGATGAAACTTATGACAAGCTAACGGCACTGATCAGAAGGTTACAAACTGAAAAAGAGAGATCAGTTCAAAGGATTCGTTCCGACAATGGAACTGAATTTGTGAATCAGCAAATGATTAGCTTTCTCAACCAGCTTGGAATCACTCATGAACACTCAGCTACAAGAACTCCATAACAAAATGGCGTAGCCGAACGGCGAAACCGGACACTCAAAGAAGCAGCTCGAGCAATGATAGCTGATACCAACATAGCTGAAGGTTACTGGGCTGAAGCAGTCAACACAGCTTGCCATACTGTAAATGTTATATTCACAACAATGGCAAGACTCAACTGAAAGCCTTCAGTGCTAAAGCTGATGAGGGAATATTTCTTGGTTATAATTCACCTCACGCACAAACTTACAGAGTGTTTAATAAACGAACTCTTGTTGTGGAAATAACATGTCATGTGGTATTTGATGAATTTGCTAATGAGTACAGGAACAAAGAAATAATGGACACATCAGTTCAAGTACCACCTAGTGAAACTGAGAACTCGCAGGACTATGTGGATCACATTATTCCAGAGCAGCTTGAAGTTTCACTAGAAGAAGGTAATAAAACTGGTACTAAACCAGTTGGGAACAATATGATCAATGAAGACACAAATCGTGCTGAGACCATAAACCCCACAACTGAAACAGGGGGAAGAACTGATGAAGATATCGAACCAACTGATGAAAGGGTAACTGATGACGTCACCACAGTAGAACCAGCTGAAGCTATCTTATCCAAATGGCTCCGAAGCCATCCAACTGACAAGATAGTTGGTGATCCAAGAAGTCGAGTCCAAACCAGAAGTTCAACTGAGCATGCATTATTCACATGCTCCATATCTCAAACAGAACCAGCAAATGTCAAAGAAACATTAGAAGATTCAGACTAGATCATGGCCATGCAAGAAGAACTGAATCAGTTCACAAGAAATGACGTATGGTTTCTTGTCGATATACCAAAAACCCAGAAGGTCATTGGTACAAAATGAGTTTTTCGCAACAAATTGGATGAACAAGGTGTGATCACAAGGAACAAGGTGAGACTGGTAGCCAAAGGATACTCACAAAGTGAAGGGATCGACTTTGATAAGACATTCACACCAGTTGCAAGATTGGAAGCCATCAGACTGTTCCTAGCCTATGCAGCTCACTTCAATTTCACAGTCTACCAAATGGATGTCAAGAGTGCTTTTCTTCAAGAAATGCTCAAGAAGGATGTGTATGTCGAGCAACCGCCAGGCTTTGAAATTGGTGATCAAGTCTTCAAACTGAAGAAGGCCCTCTACAGACTGAAACAAGCTCCTAGAGCGTGGTATAAAACTCTCACAACATTTTTGCTGAAAAATGGGTTTCAAAAGGGAGTCATTGATCGAACTCTATTCTGAATAGAACGATCAACTAAGATCTTAATGGTTCAAATTTATGTGGATGACATAATTTTTGGATCAAAAAGCAAAAATCTATGCACAAGATTCGCTCAACTGATGCAAAGCGAATTTGAGATGAGCATGATGGGAGAAATGACATTCTTCCTAGGACTCCAAGTGAAGCAGCTGAAAGATGGGATTTTTATCAGCCAAGCCAAGTACACTAAGGAGCTAGTCAAGAAGTTTGGAGTTAATAAAGGAAAAACTCTCAAGATTCCTTTGAATACATCAGTTCAGCTAACTCTTGATGAAGAAGGAGAATCAGTTAGCCAGACATATTATAAAGGAATTATTGGGTCGCTATTTTACCTAACAGCTAGCCGACCAGACATCTCCTATTCAATCGGTCTATGCGCACGGTTTCAAGCTAACCCAAAGAAAAGTCATCTTGAAGTAGCAAAGAGGATTATTAAATATCTCAAACGAACCATAAATCTTGGACTATGGTATTCCAGAGATGACAGTTTGAGTCTAATTGTTTATTCAGATTTAGACTTTGGTGGATGCAAGATCGACAGAAAAAGTACCAGTGGAACATGTCAGTTTCTTGGAAGCAAACTGATATCTTGGTTTAGCAAGAAGTAGCACTCAGTTGCCACGTCAACAACTGAAGCAGAATATGTAGCTGCTGGAAGCTGCTGTGCTTAGATACTCTGGATGAAGCAACTGTTGAAGGACTACAAAGTCGAAACTGAAGAAGTACCTATCTACTGTGACAACAATAGTGCAATTACAATATCTCAGAATCCAGTTCTGCATTCAAGAACTAAGCACATTGACATAAGACATCACTTCATCAGAGATCACATCGAGAAGAAAGACATATGCATCAAATATGTCAACACTGAGAAGTAGATAGCTGACATCTTCACCAAACCATTGCCTGAAGCAAGGTTTATGGAGCTATGCATACAATTGGGACTACTTGAGCTAGCATCAAAGGATGAAGATGATCAACTGGAAGAAAAAGGCCAAGGAATCACTCCAGCTGAAGAGAGGAATTGAACTGAAAAGCTTCAACTCATCAGAATGAGCAGTTCATAACTGAAAAAGTCGTTGAACTGATCAGTTGGACATATAAGCTATCAGTTTGAAATGAAGCAAGAAGCTGTGGAGAGAAAGTAAACTGAAACTGATCAGTCTACCCAATCAGCTCAACTAAATCATCAGTTCATTTGCTCAAACTGATGATCCAGTCAGTCAAACAAGACATGTCAGCTGGAAAAAGATCAAACCGATGAAGAAATCATAGGAACTAGAACCAACTCAAAAGGAGATATCAGTTCAAGAACCAGCTGAAGGAAAGCAGCAGAACTGATGAACAACTGAACTGAGAAACAGCTGAATGAAGGCCCAAGCAGTCAAGACCAGTAAGGAACTGATAAGAAAACATCTTAGTTGGAACTGATCAACAGAAAGATCATCAGCTACAGTCGAAGCCGACTGATGATGTAATCAGTATCAAGCCAAGAAGAAACTGCTAGAGAGAAAAGATAAGTTTAAAATTTCAATAGTAGAAACGGTAAAAACACGTGTCACTCAAAATATTACCGTTGAACTTTCTCTCTCTCTCTCTCTCCTCATTTATCCCCAACGGATAGAAATGAAAGGCCAATCGTCGTGTCGATTGAATTAATCTGACTGTTGAACTTGGGCATACGAAACGGCACAACCGTTGGATGAACCTCATCATATCCTATAAAAAGGATGGCTGAACTCTCATTTTCACTTTTACCGATCCAAAGCTCAGTAAAGAATTAAAGCCTTTCTCTTTCCTTATTTCTTGAAACTGTTCTGCAAAATTACGAAAGTAAAGAATCCAGTTCCAAAATCCAGCCAAAACCAGATTATCCTTTCCTAACCATTCATCAAACATCTCAAAAACTCCATGGCTGATAGACGTACACCAACTGTTCGACGAAAGTTCGATTTTAAGAGAACTGGTACATCTTCACAAAGATTCCAAACGAATCTCTATAGAGACAAATTCCTAGATCCAGTTGCTTATAGAGAAAAGTGCTCAGATTCTTCTCTATGCAACTCACTAATCTCGAAGATAGAGCAAACTGGATTGAAGAGATTCATGGAAGTTTATCCATCAAAGATCTACCCTGAAGCCATAGTTGAGTTCTACTTAAACTCAAAAGAATACGATGACAGGATAATAACTGAAATTCGTGGAGTTAAACTGGTAATAACTCCAGAACTGCTTGGAAGACTATTTCAACTTCCCACTACCGGAACAAGATTACAAGATGTAGAAGTTGATCAAGAGGAAGCCTACCATCTCTGGAAATGAGGAGACTGCGAAGATCCTTATAAAAGTAGTACACTCATGTCCTGCTTCCAAGAAGAATACAGAGTTCTAGCATCGGTTGCAGCTAGAATGATTAATAGGACAACTGGGAGTCACTCAGAGATATCAGAGAACAAATATAAAGTATGTGCAGCAATCATCAGAAGCATCAACGTAAACTGGGCTCAGTATTTCTTTGAACAAATCAAGAAGTATGTCGATGTTGTTGAAAAACATTGGAAAGAAACTGAGTTCCATCAGAAGATGTGTTATCCCTGCAGAATCAGTATCATTTTGAAGACCACTCTTAACTCAATGACAGAAAAAACTGATATGTTGATGATCGATAAGCTGGATCTTATACCCGCAACTAGCAGAAGACAACCAGCTTCAAAGTCCATAAACATCAAAAGCAGTCAGCCAACTGTTGCATTCTCAAAGAAAGCAGAGGAGCCTGCGAAAAGAAAAGACAAAGAGATTGCTACTGAGATACCTCAAGAGGACTCCGACTCAGACGATAATCTCTCAATAAGCCAAATGTTGGGAACCACAATTAAACCTAAGCCTCTGCGACAAGTTCGATGTGGATCAACGATTGATTCACCTGGAGAGGAAATTTCTACCAGGCCAGTTCAAGCCAAGGAAGGAACTGGCAGATCAAAGAAGAAGCCTGCATCATCTCAACCAAAAGGGAAGAAGAAGAAATCAGGACCTCCACCTCCACCAAAACTGCCTCCTTATAACATTAAGGTGTTTGATGTGGTACCAGTTA
Organism: Perilla frutescens; assembly: GCA_026008535.1. Classification (NCBI taxonomy): domain Eukaryota; kingdom Viridiplantae; phylum Streptophyta; class Magnoliopsida; order Lamiales; family Lamiaceae; genus Perilla; species Perilla frutescens. The sequence continues at coordinate 38,053,224 of BRKX01000017.1, read as the reverse complement.
AAGGAGATGACATTGTGCCTCTCAGAGGAGTTCCACCACGGGGCACAGGAGCTGACTTCTTCAGAACTACGTGCCCCCGATGGGAGAGACTGAAGAGAATATAAGAGCTCTATCAAGAGCTGAAATCATCAAGAGCTGGGCCGATGAACAAGTGTAGAAGTTCATAGCCGAAAACTTTGTTGAAGATGTGATTGGGACGGTTGCTCTGTATGCAGCTCTATCAAGGTACATCTACTGGTACCTTTGAAGACACTGCTTCAACTCTAAAGCCCATTTTCTCCTAACCGCTCTTCACGGGATGAGCTTCTGGAGAAGAGAAGAGAGGTGGAGCATGCAATGGGCTGGACATGAGACTCCTGAGCAAAATCCAGTTATTACCTTAAAGAGAATGCTTGCCATTCGAAGGAACCACCCTCACCCAGAACAACAAACGTTGTTGGATGTGATGAACGATCTGCTCATCTGGGCCAACATCAGACTGCCACCTCTACAAACTGAAGCTGAACAACAACACTGGAGAAATCCTCAAGTTCAACAGCACTGGTTGCTCAAGGAACTACTTATCCTCAGAAAGCAACAGCTTCAGCAGGGGCATAATCTATTTAACAAAGAAGCCCAGAGCAGTCAACAAGGAGCTGAAACTGCATCAGTTTACAGCACAAGGAAAACTGCCATAGCATCCGTGGCTAGACAGTTAACATTTGAAGAATCCCCTCAACTAGATGACATCATCATCGATCTTCTTGATGATTCTCCTGAGGTGCAAGCTTTTGATGAGTGAACTGCCAGTGATCTGGATTTTGAAGAAATGCTCAAATCTCTTATTCTACCAGATCTACCAAGTGATAAAGAGCCAGAGAAGTCAACTTAAAAGACTCGATTGCCTGAGGAGCCAACTGAACCTCAAACTGCTCCTCCCCAAGAGTCAACTCCAGTGCCAGCTGAGTCTGACCAACCAGCTGGACAGATAGCTCAAGTAGATGAACAATCTGCCTATCAAGATACACTAGCAATAATTGTGTACGTTGATCCAATTCAAAGAGCTCTTCAAGCTGCTACTCAAACTGATGCACCCGAGATCTCATCAGAATCAAGTTATGATGAGACCATCATCATGGAGACGGACGAAATATCCCACACAGTTCCTTGCGAGGAACTGATTGGAACTGAAGCAGGCGAGGAAGCTGACTAAAGAGCAGTTCAGTTTAATGCTCAACCAAGCAGCTCTACAGTCCAGAAACGCTTGCCAAGAGGAGAAAAAACTGATCACAAGAAGGACTAAGTGGCTGATCAAGTTCAAACTTATTAGAAAGCCCTAAGTTTACTTCTTGTAATTCAGTTTGTAATTATTCATTTTTGATATATATATATATAAAAGACTATCCTTTTGTTTTCAAATAAATGTCGAGCTTCGCATTTATTTTTGAAAATTTTGACCATTGCAAGATAATGACACGTGTCAAAGTCATTAAATACCAACGACCAAAAGAGGCCAGAGGCTAGTACCATTCCAACCATCAGATCTATGAGCCTGTCCAAACACTCATAAAAAGCCCTCTCCTTCAAGCCTCTTAAAAATACTCCTCTTCCTGCAATCTCAAAAACTATCTCTCTCTCAAAGATCTTGAAATTCCCAAAATCTCAGCCAACCCCAAAGATGGCCGAATTATCCAGATCTCTAAATTCCTTCAAAGAGCAACTTATGAGAGACAAATTCCTTGATAGGAAGAAATTTCAATTGATTCTAAATGAATCAAACAATCCAACCCTTCTGTTAAATCTTCACAAGACAAGAATTCTTCACTACCTGGAAACACCACCAAAATTCTTTAGACAAAATATGGTGAGTGAATTTTTGCTTCACGCAAAATTATCTGCAGATAGAAAGATAATATCATCAGTGATTCAAGGACAACTACTACAAATCATTGAGAGAACAATTGCAGAAGTGTTCGAGCTTCCACAAGAAGGTTCATTAGTTCAAGAACTAAAGGATTCTGCAGAGTCATACTGGAGAGAATGGAAAGCTTCAATCTGCAACAAGCAATTCAGTTTTACAATTGCTAAAACTGACCTGAAGCCTGAGTATGGTGTTCTACTGGACATAACGAACAAGTTGATTGGCACACCCGTCGTTTAGGTGTGAAAAATACACTTGCGGATAAATGGTCCACAAATGCTTAATCTACCCTCAATGGCTAGTATAGCTAGTGAAGACGGATGTCGATCCCACGAGGAGTGTTTTAACCTTCTATCTTTTCTTAGTTTTGGTTTGGGTCTTCAGTGTCACTCTAAAAACCTTGCTAATAAACTTAAACTAACTAAATGCTGAAAAGGAAATCACAAAAGAAAATATCAGTAATAAAAGTGCTCAAGTCAAAGCATCAAGTCATTCGGTAGGTATGCGCAATCCCAGGCAAAACATATGTAATTACCACTACTACCCGTTGTGCCCACACTAGCAGAAAGGTCAAAAACCGAATCCCTATGGCTAAATATGGGTAAATGTCACTTTGAGGGTTAATCGGTTATAGGAGATGGATACGATCGGCCACTCCCCAATCACTTCTTACATTATATCGTCTAGATGATACGATCGGCACCTAGGGACCTAACTATATAGGAACCTAAGGAGAGAATCACACAAAGGTTTTGCAAGCATAGCAGCTTTGAGGGCAAAAGTGACCCGATTCTAGTAGGTTTGACACGGTCTTGTGCCTGCATATACTACTCAATCTCAACTACCAAGGCTGTCACCTCCGGACTTGTTACTATGCGGGTATGGAGGCATGGGTCACCTATACACTCCCACGTAACTAACACTAGTACCAGTTAATCAGAAATGCGCGCTTTCATCTCCAACCACCCTTTACCTATGTCTAAGTGAAAAACAAGTTAAGATTGTGAACCCTTAAGGCTTTAAAGTCCGATTACCTCATGCACATATTCTACCCTTAGACCATTACTTTGACTTGAACAGTGGATACTTAGCCACTAAACATAGAAACGAAAGTAAAAGAAATGATAAAATACATCTTACTTGGAAAGGAAATAACTTGATTAACTTCTGGGCCCAACCCCAGTTTTGCCAACAAAACAACTGAACTACCTCTCCGCGGGCAAATCGCCAGCTTCAGGCAGTCAGAATATCCAGAAAATAAACTAAGTACGAAAATGGTAAATTGTATCTTGAGGTGCAAAACGAGTGTCGATATGAAAACAGATAAAAGTATTTATAGTAACTGAATTAAGGCTTCAAGCAGCCCAGATCTCACCCACGCAAGGGTTCTTGCACTCCTCCACTTCCTCATTTCATGCTCAACGTTCTTCCTTGAATTTAGGAGGGATAGCAACAAACCCTAGCGTCTCCAACAGCTTTTTGATGTCCCCACTTCCTTCCCAACGTGTGTAAACCTCCCCAAGACTCGGAACTGACCGCCCATCACCTCCACGTGCATATAGGAACTGTCCCTCGATTCTGTTGCGCAATTCTCACAACAACTTTGACTAGGTCCTTGGCAGGCAAATTAGTCCTTTGTGCCCTCAGCATAAATAGCACCTGTCTGTGCCTATTGTGGTGGTTTTGTGCCCTCAGCCTCCTGCAATCAGCTTTACCCCCAAAACTAGACTAGACTCTATACTAAACACTTAAAAAGGGGGTAAAAAGATAAAGAAAAACGCACGAATTTGAGTTTTCATCACACCCACACACTTAGACTATACTTGTCCTCAAGTATGAATGCAACTCTAACTCAAAACAACAAAAACAGAAGACTCAAATGACTCAAAACAAGACAACACAGCATATGAATGATAAGTTGATAAAGGGCATAACAGTTGAACATAATGATGTAGGCAAATCGAATCAATCAAACTCAGGCTACTATTGAAGTGTGCACTCAGCTCGCCTTTTTCTCGAGTGTTTAGGTTAAGTGTTTACTCTCAACAATTCTACCAAATCATCATCAACAAACTTGCAAACACCCTGTATAAACAATTTACTAAATTCACATGCATGCATATCAAAAGGTCTTGTGAGGGTTGTAATGGGGCATGCGGATCAGGGTTGGAAATATTTAGAAAATGGCTACCTTTCATATTATTTGGGCAAAATCAGCACTGGCAGCCTTGTGCCCACATAACAACCTGGGAAACCATTTTATTTATACACTTATTTTTTTCATTTTCTCTTTTTTTCTCTTTTTTTTATTTTCTTTCTTTGTACCCATTTCTGGCACCGTGTCATTATTTGGCTTAAACCATACCACCAATACGAGCATAAAAGGTTTCATTCCCAGTCATAAGATACTCTTTAAAGAGAGATTTTTCAGAATGCAGGTCATGAACAAATAAACAGGCTCAAATAATGGCAGCAATGGGAAGCATTTATCAGTGAATAATATGGCCAAATTACGACGAAAGAAAATGCCTTAATCATCTAAGCATGCATGAGACTATGAAATCAAGTTTGACAGGGCATAAGCAAGTAAGCATCAAATGAGGTGGTGGAATTTAAACACACAGAAAGAAGTCGCAAATGTTACTTTGGGCTCAAAGCTCACTGGGTATTTATATATTGCTTTCATATGTGATTGATTAATTCCATCTGCCTAACAATAAACTTATGTCCATATATGCCCAATGTCAATCTATGACTCATATGCTGTAAACTCAACATGCACACACAAAATAAAAACAAAACATACAAACGCAACGACCTAGGCATATCTCTCCCACACACTTGCTATGGAAAGCACCCTTGCGGGCACAAGCAGTAATGTGGGTTAGATATGCCCAAAACAGACTCTATATACACAGACGCAAATATACAAAAATAAAAATAAACACGCAAACAACAAATAAAACAAATTCTAAACTACTGGGGATAAAACATGATTTGAGGAGAGGAGGGGTAGTCTAACCCGAGGTGAACACAAATGCTCTGCAGGGCCTTCTCAACTCTTTCGAGCTTCTTTAAATCTGCACTACTTTGTGCCCTGCTCGGTCCTTCTTGTGCTCTGGGCGATCCTTCTTGTGCCTTGGGGGCCTTTCTCTTGTCAAAGTATGTTGGTTCGTCAAAAGGCATGAAGTATGGGGTGTTCTCTTCAGTGATCCCAACTAGCTGCATCCGCTCCAGCCTCTAGGCATCGAGATACTCTGTCGCTTCGTCAAGCTCTAGGTAACCTTTAAATATTAAATACGAATGACCGTAAAAAAATAATTTTCAACATTTATTAAAATAGAAAATTACACGACATGAGAAATTACACAAAGATGAGAAGAAAATTACATTAAACTTAAATTCATTCGTAAACATGCATTTAAACTAAAATAAAAGAACGTGATCATTCAAGTCTTGGAGTTAGTATATTGCTCCCACATATGCTCAATTAAGGCATTTCGAAGTTCAACATGAGCATTTTTATCCCTGATTTCTCGATACCGAGAAATGTATTCTTGAAATTTGGTATTTTCATCGTACACCATTTCGACCTCCGATGGTTGTGTTTCTATTGCAACTTCAATTGGTGCACTAAGATCACGTTCATCCTCAACTATCATGTTATGCAAAATTATACATGTAGTCATTATGTCATGTAGCACTTCTTTTTTCCAATAATGTACCGATCCCGCTACAATGGCAAAACGTGACTGGAGAACTCCGAATGCACATTTCACGTCTTTCGACATGCTTGTTGTTTAGTTGCAAAATATTTCTTTTTCGGAGTACGTGGATCATGAATTGTTTGAACAATGGTTGACCATTTTGGGTAAATACTATCAGCTAAATAATAACACATAGTATATTCCTTTTCTTGAATTAGATAATGAGCTGGAGGAGAAATACCTTGAGTGAGATTAGAAAAAAGATGAGATGACTCCAATATGTTGATATCGTTATTGGTGCCCGGTAAACCGAAATAAGCATGCCATATCCAAAGATCATAATCTGCTATAGCTTCAAGAACAATCGTAGGGTTTCCACTTCGACCTGCATGTTGTGCGGCCCATGCAGTAGGACAATATTTCCACTTCCAATGCATGCAATCTAAACTACCCAACATTCCTGGAAAATCACATTTTTCACCAATGTAGAGTAGTCTAGCAATATCATTAGAGTTTGATTCTCTTAAATATAGATCAGTAAATATCTCTACTATGGCTCGACAAAATCTTTTCATGGTCTCAATTGCAGTGGACTCACCTATTTTAACATATTCGTCTGTGGCATCTGCTACTAGCCGTATGCCAAAATACGAAACACTACAGTAATTTTTTTATAGAGGTGATAATCCAAGTCTGCCAATGCTATCTACTCGTTGTTGGAAATAGTGATCATGATCTTTAATAGCATCAACAATGCGAAGGAACAACGAACGAGACATTCGATATATCCTACGAAACATGCTCTCATTGTACAATGGATTATCTGCAAAGTAATCATTGTACAATCTAAGATTAGCAGCCTCTAGATCGCAATTGATGAAGATATGACCTAGAACTGATCCACCATGCCTTTTGTGGTTACTCTGCTGGTTATGAAGGTGTTGGATCATGGAATTATTATTGGCGACAATACGACAAATAACAGTTTGTCTTTGATGGATATTATTTATTATAATCGTATTTATATCATCGTCCGAAGAAGAAGACAATAATTTTTTAAAATTGAAACTCATTTTGAGAGATGGAGAAATTTTAAGTAAGAAGGAGAAATTTTGAGTAAGAGAATTAGGCTATAGCAATGAGTGACAAATTACAACTATGAAATACAATTTATTAAGAGTGTAAATATTGTGTGGTCATTTTCATGTTGGAAAAAGTTGAATGGAGTAGGAAAGTTTGAGAATCTTGTAAGAATTTAGTCATTCTCATCATGGGTTGAATAAGAGTGTAAGAGTGTAGGTCATTTTCGTGTAAGAATGAATTAAATGAAGTGAGAAAGTGTGAGAATCTTGTAAGAGTGTAGTCATTTTCATCATGGGTTGAATGAGAGTATAAAGTAAAAATTACAACTTGCAAAAGCCATATTCTTGTAAGAATGAGTTAAATGAAGTAGGGAAGTGTGAGAATCTTGTAAGAGTTTAGTCATTTTCATCATGGGTTGAATGAGAGTGTAAGAGTGTAGTCATTTTCTTGTAAGAATGAGTTAAATGAAGTGAGAAAGTGTGAGAATCTTGTAAGAATGTAATCATTTTCATCATGGGTTGAATGAGAGTGTAAAGTAAAAACTACAACTTGCAAAAGCCATATTCTTTAATTAATATACACACGGCTTTGAACATTACAACTTGCAAAAGCCATAGGCTTTGAACATGCACACGGCTCAATTAATTTATATATATATATATATATATATATATATATATATAGGTTTGGGTTCAAGAAAGAACCATACCCCATGTGAGAACCAAGAACCAATCTCAGCCACAGATCTCGCCTATTTGGACGAATAAGATCTGTTTTAAAATTAAAAAAATACGGTGACATAATTGTAATAACAACCAACTTCGCTGCCCTTGAATCTTAGTAAGGGTAAAATCGAAAATTTCAATGTATATGTGATTCACGCGTATATTTTTGAATTTAGGGTTTTAGCATTGTCATTCCCTATTTTAGCACTGTCATGACTTATTTTAGCACTGTCATGACTTATTTTAGCACTGACATGACCCTTGTTTAGCATGACAATTATTTAGCATTAAAATAAAAAAATATCATCGACATCTTTTTATGCTTCATGATCTTCCATTTTTAGCACTATAGTTTAGAATTTAGCATTGTATATGTGATTTACGTGTATATTTTTCAATTTAGGGTTTTAGCATTGTCATTCCCTATTTTAGTACTGTCATTACTTATTTTAGCATTGTCATGACTTATTTTAGCACTAACATGACAATTGTTTAGCATTACAATAAAAAAAATATTGTTATTTTACAGAGCTTCACACTGCAAAAAGAGTTAAACTGGCTAGATAGACATTTTGTACGTCTGTAGCTATATCTCTCTAATGTAACTTCTTATTTTTTTCTTTTTCTTTAATAAATAAATTATGGCTTAAGCCATAAGCCATCACTTCAATTTCCTTGTGTTCTTTTTTTTTTTCAAATAGAAGTTGAGAACTTTCTAAGAACTTGAATAAATCAATTAAAAAAGATATAAATATTACAAAACTTCACATCTTTTTTGGAAATGAATACAAAGAACTAAATTACGTAATGAAAAAAACACACCAACATTAAAATAAAGATAACGATGACGATTGAGTTGATTTAAAATTAAAGTTGGAATCACAGAGTTCGACTTATTTGATAGTAATTATGTCACATCAATATTTGGATGATACATGGAACATGATTTTAAAAGTTTAGCATTGTATATGTGATTCACGCATATATTTTTCAATTTAGGGTTTTAGCTTTATCATTCCCTATTTTAGCACTGTTATCATTTATTTTAGCACTAACATTATAATTATTTAGCATTACAATAAAAAAAATATCATCGACATCTTTAGGGTCAAGCCCTAATTCATTTCTCAGTTGCAGTCTCTGATCCTCATCAGGATGTGGATGTTCCTTAAAAAATCTTCATCCATTCAAATAAAATCCCACAACATTAATACAACTCATCAACATACAAAATAAATTCAAAAATAATCTCATCTCATAAATCAGTAAAACAACAAAGTGTAGCGTTTAATTTCCAAAGCTTCAAGCGAAAGCAAAATACATGCACAAATTAATAAAGATATAAATTATATGCAAATTAATAAGTAGACAGCGTACACTTCGAGTTGCTGAACTTGCTCGGAAGAGTAATGATGATATTGTCTATTATTATGTCTTTCTCATCGTAAATAATAGACTACAAATGCTAACACTATCACCTACCAAAATATTCAAACATTAAACTAACAGTGTTAAAAAAGGAAATGGAAATGCTAAAATATAAACTACCGGTGCTAAAATATAAACTACTAGTGCTAAAATATAAACTATCGGTGCTAAAAGCTAACTATTCTCTCTCTATATATATGATCGCGTATATGTATCTATCTACCTTGACGTTGAAGCTCTAATAATCAGTACTGATTTTCCATAGGAGTAAATTATATCTGAAATTTCATTGAATGATTTGTTCCGAACCAGAGAATTGAAATTGGAGGTTTGCTGAGTTGTAGAGAGAGAGAGAGGTTGGAATGGCGACGATTGAAGGCGTATTGTCATTTTTGGTGGCGTCAGTGGTGGAGGATATTCTGCAGCAGCACAGAAGTCGATCGCGCAGCCTCAATTTGGATGCTCGTCACGCGAAGGAAGACGATAATTTTTTAGGAATATGTCCGATATGCAACTGAATGTAGCTAATTACAGAAAACACAAGTAAAATCTCCAAAGTGGAAGAAACACAATCTGCACATTAATCAATACATAATTAATCATGTTAGTGCTTAATAATGCTAAAATTATTCACAGTAGTGCTAAAATAGGTTACAGAAGTGCTAAATATTTTAATACTAGTGCTAAAGTATTTGTTGGCAACATGTTTTTCTAAATCTCAATTGTTTTTATAATTTGTAATTCTAGCAAATATGCAAAGATTCACGAACATAGTAATTACAAATCTGGAGAGATACAAGTACATAGAAATATGAAATCACGATCTGCAGAGCTAAAAATACATGTTGATCCTCAAAAATCAAAAGTTCAACTTAATCAGCTTAATCAACATTATCGAACAAATCTAAAACATAAAAAAATCATAGAAAACTGAAGAGAATCGTGTGAAAAAATCACAGAAAAAGTACAATAAAAATATTTTTACCCGGCATCATCATCCAAGAACAACGAACAACCAAAACTCTAGGGAAATTCGTATGAACAACGATCTATTAAGATGAATCGATTGGAATCTGGATTACATAAACATAACAAAATCGAAAAGAAATCAAAGAGATCTTTCAGCGAATGATGATAAATTCAAACTTATGGTGGAACGGTAGTGCTTCGACATGGCATCCACAGACAGCTGCGAATGGGGTTGTGTGGCGGAGAGAGAGAGAGAGAGAGATGTTAGGAAAAACTATCAAGGAACCTCTAGATTATGTTTTGATGAGATGTCAAAACTATTTATGAAAAACTGACTAAAATTCAAGTTGTAGATCTGAGCTGACCAATCCAGAGCATCAAGAAGGAATTCAATTAAAGTCAAAGTCAACCAATCTGGAGTATGGTCTACCAGCTGAAAGGATACGTCATCCAGTCAGAACTCAACTCAACTGAGGAGTCAAAAGTCAAACCAGTCGAAACAAACTGTCATCTATGTCAGCTGAGTTGAGGGAGAAAAGAGTCGACTAGACTGAAGAAACTGATAAGAGATCAGTTTAAACTAAAGACTAGAAGTATCCAACTGATGGCCAAACTGAAGATAACAGACAGATCAGCTAAAGGCCAGAACTGAAGTCAGCCAGCTTGTGATTAGTCAAAGCTGACAAAAGAACTTAAGAATGATTAGTCAGACTGACAAGATTGCCAAAAAGCTTGAGATCAGTCGAACTGGAGAAATAAGCTCAAAACTGTCAACTGGAGCAATGGCCAAACTGAGTTGACAAGCTCAAAACTGCCAACTGGAGCAATGGCCAAACTGAGCTGACAAGCTCAGAACTGCCAACTAAAGCAATGGCCAAACTGAGCTGACAAGCTCAAAACTGCCAACTGAAGCAATGGCCGAACTGAACAGACAAGTTCAGAACTGTCAAAGTTGCTAAAACTGAAGCTAGAGAACCCTGGAGTTATTGCTCAACCGGCGAATCTTGGAATAAATGCTTCAACGAAGATCCTAGAATTAAATATTTAATGAAGATCGATTGGCAAAGCAACGGCTACTTCAATCAAAAGCTCCAGCGATCAATAAAGACCATCTACCATTGATAAGCCAACAGAACCACCGATCAATAGAACCCAACGGTCATAAAATCACTCCTCTATAAAAGATGAGTGAATAAGAGTTTTTAATACTCTTCGCCTCCACGACTTTTGCATATACATTCTTGAAATATTCAAGCAGAGCTTTCTTTCTCCCCCTCCCACTTAGCTCAAGTTCAGCATTTGATAAAAACTGCAAGAGTCCAACTAAGAAGAAGAATTCAAAGAGTCAAGATATTCAGCCAGCTATTGATAATCCAGCCAGTGCAGCCTTCTCAATTTCAGCAATACAACGATCAACTAACCAGCTCAAGTGAAGGAGCACGTCAGTTGATACCCCTTGTTCAAGACTAACCTCTTGAAGATCGAAAGAGATCTAAAATCTTGTAAGGACGACAATAGCACCTACATTCCTAGCAAGCAGTTAGGGACTTCAAGTGTGAGTCGTTGACCCGCTGAGGTAGCGAGCAGTTACTAGGTTCAGCCAACTGTCCTTCATTGTGTAATTTGTAAAGAAACTCAAGTTATACAGTGAAGTTGCCCTTCTGCGGAAGAAAGAGAGGACGTAGAAGTTTGAGACTTCGAACCTCTATAAATCACTTGTGTGCTGTACTATTTTGATTATTGTATATCTTTGAACTGTACACAAGCTCACACAATCTGCACTCAAGCTATCATAACTGATCAACTAGTTTGTGCATAGATAAGTTTCTCTAAGCGAGTCATAGGGCCCTTATTATTCCGCATTTGAAATGAAAGTTTTTTAATCAGTTTATTCACCCCCCCTCTAAACTGATATCGACTTGCTCGGGACCAACAAGTGGTATCAGAGCGGTTGATTCTAAGGATCAGTCATTTCTATAGATCAACTGAATCAGATCTACTTATCTGTGCTAACATTCCAGCTATGGGAAACCATAAGCTACCTTTGTTTTCAGTTAAGAATTATGATAATTGAAGCAGGAGAATGAAGGCGCATCTCTGCTCCATTCATGAGAATATGTGGGAAGTCATTGAAGATGGTCCAATCATCATCATGATGGACAATGACGCTCACATAGTTGATATCAATCAACCAGCAAGGATCCCAAAGCCAACTAATCTTCTCACTAGTGAAGAGAAAAAGTTGAAGAATCTAGAGTTCGTTGCTCAAGCTGTATTATTTCAAACTCTAGATGAGGACAGAATGAAGGACACAAAGAACTGCACAACTACCAAGGAGATATGGGACTTACTAGCAGACCTATGCCAAGAGTCCGAAGCTATCAAAGGAAATAAGCTCCAACTGGCAGTCGACAAATATGAATCCTTCAAAATACAGCCAGAAGAGTCCATCTCAAGCCTTGAAACCAGATTTCTAGGCATAATCAGTGAGATGACCAACCTCGGGAGAAGTTATCCCAATTTTGAGATGAATTTCAAAATATTGGATAATCTCACCGAAGAATGGGACATGAAAATGATAGCTATAAAAGAATCAAGAAATCTAAATAGCATCACTCCTAGAGAACTGTTTGGCTCTCTCAAAGCTCATGAGTACAGTCTAAACCAAAAGAAGGAAGCATCAACATCATCAACTCAAGATGCAGCCTTCTATGGTGAAAGGAACCGGTTTAGAGAAACTCGAGAAAGGAACAACTTCCGACCTAGCAGCTCACTAGCTAGAGAAAATCAAGGCAGATCTTCATCCGAATGAAAAAGAGAAACAATTGAAAAAAGGAGAAACTGACTGAAGACATCAATGATCAAATCCAGTTAGTTACCAGGTTATTAGAAAAATTGAAGAGAGTTCGGGATAAACAATCAGTTCCACCTCAAACTGATGAAATCCCAAAAGATGAGAGAACTCATCAACCAGCTGAACGATCAGCTGAACCGTTCAGGGGTGGCAACCGAAATCTAGGAGAATGTTTTCACTGCCACAAACAAGGACATTACAGATATGAATGTCCAGAACTCCCTGAAGACAAGAAAGCCAAAGTGAGGAGAAGCTTCTTCAAAAGGAAAGCAATGGTTGTAAACTACGAGAATGCCATGCTAGACGATTCAGACTATCCATCTGGAATTGATTCTGACGGCTACAGCTCAGATGATGAAGCGCTATTTTGCCTCATGGCTGACAATGATGAAGAGGTTAGTACAGCTGATTCTCAAACCTCCTTCTATCATATTAATGAAGCAACTGTCTCTAGCAATGAACTTGATATGAAACTTATGATGCTAGAAGATCAATTAGCTTCAATATCCTGCTTGCATGTTGAATTGAAAGATGAAAATGATGAACTGAGAAATAGAGTTAGAAAACTGAGCATTGATCATGAACGATTGAATTTTCTTGAGTCTTAGTTTGTGGAATTTGAAAATTTGAAACTAAGAACTGTTGATCTAGAAGCTGAGAATCAAAAACTCAAGCAAGAGATCCATGAGAGAGAAAAAGTAACTCTGAAGTTCAAAAAGGGATCTCAAACTCTAGATGAGATATTAAATCATCAAAGAACTGGAACAAGTAGCTCAGGGCTAGGATATAGCAAGTTCACTGCCTTAGAGAAAGGAAAAACAATTGCTCAACCCAGTGATAAAGGAATTCTAAAAGGATTCACTAGATCTCATGATCAGCTAGCTGAGCCAACCAAAGGCAAAGGAATAATGAGAAATCCTCAAACTCAGCCCAGACAATTTGGTCAGTTCTTCCAACCAAAAACACCAAGTTAACTGAAGCCAAACTTCCAGCCAAGACCATCAGCTCACTCAAATCAACCCATTCGTTTAAAGCCTTCAGTTCAACAAAGACCACCAGCTCAGTACAGAATGCCTCCAAGGGAAACTGATAAATCGGTCCACTTTAAAAAGAAAGACCAGCTTAGATCTCAAGTCTATCCTGCCAAGCAGTTCAATCAAAACACTAATAGAAGAGATGAAAGAAAATCATTTCAACCCTATCATCACTATAATGAGTACCTGGATTCCAGAAATGAACCTAGAGCTGATCCAAAAGGGTTCAATCCAGTAAACTAGAAACACACAAGATATTGGCCTGATAGAAGAGCTCAAAGATCTCGAGATAACAGCATTTTAGTTGAATTGTTTTATCCTACTAACTTTCAACGCAGGTACCATTCAACTGATTCAATTCAAAATAGAAGAGTTGAAAGAAAATCTAAACTGATCAAGCGATCCAAATCAGTTGATTCTCTGAGTAATAAAAAGCCAAAAGTTTAGCAAGTTTAGATTCCAAAGAACTTGATGTATCAACAAGGACCCGATATGAAATGGGTCCCTAAATGCTAATTCTTGTTCTTACAGGATAAGAGCATCCTATCTATGAAGAAAACCAAAGATATTTGGTATCTAAATAGCGGGTGTTCCAAGCACATGATCGGAGATAGAGAAGATCTCGATAGTTATGAAGAAGTCAAAGGTCCACTTGTCACATTTGGAGACAACTCCAAAAGCCGAACCATTGGAGAAGGGTTCGTGATCAAGGGAAAAGTTGTAGTAAATGGAGTCTCCCACGTGGATGGACTAAAATACAAACTACTCAGCATCAGCCAGCTGTGCGACAATGGCTACTCAGTTGACTTCACCAAAAACTCATGTAACATAAGAGACAAGTCAACTGGAGTAATTCTTCTCACTGGCATAAGGAGAGGCAACATGTATATTGTTGACTGGTCAACCGGCTACTCAGAAGCTTGCTTTCTTTCAAAAAGATCAACTGAAGCAAGCTGGCTATGGCATCGATGACTGAATCACTCCAACTTCAAAACAATCAACTACCTAGCCAAGAAAGAGCTAGTTGAGGGGCTTCCTAAGGAGATATATAGGAAAACATGTGTGTGTGGATCATGCCAAAAAGGGAAGCAAATGAAGTCATCCTTCAAGAATAGGAGTCATCCACCAGGAACAACTGATTGCCTCCAACTGTACATATGGATCTGTTTGGTCTAGTCAGACCACAAATCCCAAAAGCCAAAAGATTCACTCTTGTAGTAGTTGATGATTTCTGAAGATATACGTGGGTGGAATTCTTGAGGAGCAAAGATGAAACTTATGACAAGCTAACGGCACTGATCAGAAGGTTACAAACTGAAAAAGAGAGATCAGTTCAAAGGATTCGTTCCGACAATGGAACTGAATTTGTGAATCAGCAAATGATTAGCTTTCTCAACCAGCTTGGAATCACTCATGAACACTCAGCTACAAGAACTCCATAACAAAATGGCGTAGCCGAACGGCGAAACCGGACACTCAAAGAAGCAGCTCGAGCAATGATAGCTGATACCAACATAGCTGAAGGTTACTGGGCTGAAGCAGTCAACACAGCTTGCCATACTGTAAATGTTATATTCACAACAATGGCAAGACTCAACTGAAAGCCTTCAGTGCTAAAGCTGATGAGGGAATATTTCTTGGTTATAATTCACCTCACGCACAAACTTACAGAGTGTTTAATAAACGAACTCTTGTTGTGGAAATAACATGTCATGTGGTATTTGATGAATTTGCTAATGAGTACAGGAACAAAGAAATAATGGACACATCAGTTCAAGTACCACCTAGTGAAACTGAGAACTCGCAGGACTATGTGGATCACATTATTCCAGAGCAGCTTGAAGTTTCACTAGAAGAAGGTAATAAAACTGGTACTAAACCAGTTGGGAACAATATGATCAATGAAGACACAAATCGTGCTGAGACCATAAACCCCACAACTGAAACAGGGGGAAGAACTGATGAAGATATCGAACCAACTGATGAAAGGGTAACTGATGACGTCACCACAGTAGAACCAGCTGAAGCTATCTTATCCAAATGGCTCCGAAGCCATCCAACTGACAAGATAGTTGGTGATCCAAGAAGTCGAGTCCAAACCAGAAGTTCAACTGAGCATGCATTATTCACATGCTCCATATCTCAAACAGAACCAGCAAATGTCAAAGAAACATTAGAAGATTCAGACTAGATCATGGCCATGCAAGAAGAACTGAATCAGTTCACAAGAAATGACGTATGGTTTCTTGTCGATATACCAAAAACCCAGAAGGTCATTGGTACAAAATGAGTTTTTCGCAACAAATTGGATGAACAAGGTGTGATCACAAGGAACAAGGTGAGACTGGTAGCCAAAGGATACTCACAAAGTGAAGGGATCGACTTTGATAAGACATTCACACCAGTTGCAAGATTGGAAGCCATCAGACTGTTCCTAGCCTATGCAGCTCACTTCAATTTCACAGTCTACCAAATGGATGTCAAGAGTGCTTTTCTTCAAGAAATGCTCAAGAAGGATGTGTATGTCGAGCAACCGCCAGGCTTTGAAATTGGTGATCAAGTCTTCAAACTGAAGAAGGCCCTCTACAGACTGAAACAAGCTCCTAGAGCGTGGTATAAAACTCTCACAACATTTTTGCTGAAAAATGGGTTTCAAAAGGGAGTCATTGATCGAACTCTATTCTGAATAGAACGATCAACTAAGATCTTAATGGTTCAAATTTATGTGGATGACATAATTTTTGGATCAAAAAGCAAAAATCTATGCACAAGATTCGCTCAACTGATGCAAAGCGAATTTGAGATGAGCATGATGGGAGAAATGACATTCTTCCTAGGACTCCAAGTGAAGCAGCTGAAAGATGGGATTTTTATCAGCCAAGCCAAGTACACTAAGGAGCTAGTCAAGAAGTTTGGAGTTAATAAAGGAAAAACTCTCAAGATTCCTTTGAATACATCAGTTCAGCTAACTCTTGATGAAGAAGGAGAATCAGTTAGCCAGACATATTATAAAGGAATTATTGGGTCGCTATTTTACCTAACAGCTAGCCGACCAGACATCTCCTATTCAATCGGTCTATGCGCACGGTTTCAAGCTAACCCAAAGAAAAGTCATCTTGAAGTAGCAAAGAGGATTATTAAATATCTCAAACGAACCATAAATCTTGGACTATGGTATTCCAGAGATGACAGTTTGAGTCTAATTGTTTATTCAGATTTAGACTTTGGTGGATGCAAGATCGACAGAAAAAGTACCAGTGGAACATGTCAGTTTCTTGGAAGCAAACTGATATCTTGGTTTAGCAAGAAGTAGCACTCAGTTGCCACGTCAACAACTGAAGCAGAATATGTAGCTGCTGGAAGCTGCTGTGCTTAGATACTCTGGATGAAGCAACTGTTGAAGGACTACAAAGTCGAAACTGAAGAAGTACCTATCTACTGTGACAACAATAGTGCAATTACAATATCTCAGAATCCAGTTCTGCATTCAAGAACTAAGCACATTGACATAAGACATCACTTCATCAGAGATCACATCGAGAAGAAAGACATATGCATCAAATATGTCAACACTGAGAAGTAGATAGCTGACATCTTCACCAAACCATTGCCTGAAGCAAGGTTTATGGAGCTATGCATACAATTGGGACTACTTGAGCTAGCATCAAAGGATGAAGATGATCAACTGGAAGAAAAAGGCCAAGGAATCACTCCAGCTGAAGAGAGGAATTGAACTGAAAAGCTTCAACTCATCAGAATGAGCAGTTCATAACTGAAAAAGTCGTTGAACTGATCAGTTGGACATATAAGCTATCAGTTTGAAATGAAGCAAGAAGCTGTGGAGAGAAAGTAAACTGAAACTGATCAGTCTACCCAATCAGCTCAACTAAATCATCAGTTCATTTGCTCAAACTGATGATCCAGTCAGTCAAACAAGACATGTCAGCTGGAAAAAGATCAAACCGATGAAGAAATCATAGGAACTAGAACCAACTCAAAAGGAGATATCAGTTCAAGAACCAGCTGAAGGAAAGCAGCAGAACTGATGAACAACTGAACTGAGAAACAGCTGAATGAAGGCCCAAGCAGTCAAGACCAGTAAGGAACTGATAAGAAAACATCTTAGTTGGAACTGATCAACAGAAAGATCATCAGCTACAGTCGAAGCCGACTGATGATGTAATCAGTATCAAGCCAAGAAGAAACTGCTAGAGAGAAAAGATAAGTTTAAAATTTCAATAGTAGAAACGGTAAAAACACGTGTCACTCAAAATATTACCGTTGAACTTTCTCTCTCTCTCTCTCTCCTCATTTATCCCCAACGGATAGAAATGAAAGGCCAATCGTCGTGTCGATTGAATTAATCTGACTGTTGAACTTGGGCATACGAAACGGCACAACCGTTGGATGAACCTCATCATATCCTATAAAAAGGATGGCTGAACTCTCATTTTCACTTTTACCGATCCAAAGCTCAGTAAAGAATTAAAGCCTTTCTCTTTCCTTATTTCTTGAAACTGTTCTGCAAAATTACGAAAGTAAAGAATCCAGTTCCAAAATCCAGCCAAAACCAGATTATCCTTTCCTAACCATTCATCAAACATCTCAAAAACTCCATGGCTGATAGACGTACACCAACTGTTCGACGAAAGTTCGATTTTAAGAGAACTGGTACATCTTCACAAAGATTCCAAACGAATCTCTATAGAGACAAATTCCTAGATCCAGTTGCTTATAGAGAAAAGTGCTCAGATTCTTCTCTATGCAACTCACTAATCTCGAAGATAGAGCAAACTGGATTGAAGAGATTCATGGAAGTTTATCCATCAAAGATCTACCCTGAAGCCATAGTTGAGTTCTACTTAAACTCAAAAGAATACGATGACAGGATAATAACTGAAATTCGTGGAGTTAAACTGGTAATAACTCCAGAACTGCTTGGAAGACTATTTCAACTTCCCACTACCGGAACAAGATTACAAGATGTAGAAGTTGATCAAGAGGAAGCCTACCATCTCTGGAAATGAGGAGACTGCGAAGATCCTTATAAAAGTAGTACACTCATGTCCTGCTTCCAAGAAGAATACAGAGTTCTAGCATCGGTTGCAGCTAGAATGATTAATAGGACAACTGGGAGTCACTCAGAGATATCAGAGAACAAATATAAAGTATGTGCAGCAATCATCAGAAGCATCAACGTAAACTGGGCTCAGTATTTCTTTGAACAAATCAAGAAGTATGTCGATGTTGTTGAAAAACATTGGAAAGAAACTGAGTTCCATCAGAAGATGTGTTATCCCTGCAGAATCAGTATCATTTTGAAGACCACTCTTAACTCAATGACAGAAAAAACTGATATGTTGATGATCGATAAGCTGGATCTTATACCCGCAACTAGCAGAAGACAACCAGCTTCAAAGTCCATAAACATCAAAAGCAGTCAGCCAACTGTTGCATTCTCAAAGAAAGCAGAGGAGCCTGCGAAAAGAAAAGACAAAGAGATTGCTACTGAGATACCTCAAGAGGACTCCGACTCAGACGATAATCTCTCAATAAGCCAAATGTTGGGAACCACAATTAAACCTAAGCCTCTGCGACAAGTTCGATGTGGATCAACGATTGATTCACCTGGAGAGGAAATTTCTACCAGGCCAGTTCAAGCCAAGGAAGGAACTGGCAGATCAAAGAAGAAGCCTGCATCATCTCAACCAAAAGGGAAGAAGAAGAAATCAGGACCTCCACCTCCACCAAAACTGCCTCCTTATAACATTAAGGTGTTTGATGTGGTACCAGTTAAAGGAGATGACATTGTGCCTCTCAGAGGAGTTCCACCACGGGGCACAGGAGCTGACTTCTTCAGAACTACGTGCCCCCGATGGGAGAGACTGAAGAGAATATAAGAGCTCTATCAAGAGCTGAAATCATCAAGAGCTGGGCCGATGAACAAGTGTAGAAGTTCATAGCCGAAAACTTTGTTGAAGATGTGATTGGGACGGTTGCTCTGTATGCAGCTCTATCAAGGTACATCTACTGGTACCTTTGAAGACACTGCTTCAACTCTAAAGCCCATTTTCTCCTAACCGCTCTTCACGGGATGAGCTTCTGGAGAAGAGAAGAGAGGTGGAGCATGCAATGGGCTGGACATGAGACTCCTGAGCAAAATCCAGTTATTACCTTAAAGAGAATGCTTGCCATTCGAAGGAACCACCCTCACCCAGAACAACAAACGTTGTTGGATGTGATGAACGATCTGCTCATCTGGGCCAACATCAGACTGCCACCTCTACAAACTGAAGCTGAACAACAACACTGGAGAAATCCTCAAGTTCAACAGCACTGGTTGCTCAAGGAACTACTTATCCTCAGAAAGCAACAGCTTCAGCAGGGGCATAATCTATTTAACAAAGAAGCCCAGAGCAGTCAACAAGGAGCTGAAACTGCATCAGTTTACAGCACAAGGAAAACTGCCATAGCATCCGTGGCTAGACAGTTAACATTTGAAGAATCCCCTCAACTAGATGACATCATCATCGATCTTCTTGATGATTCTCCTGAGGTGCAAGCTTTTGATGAGTGAACTGCCAGTGATCTGGATTTTGAAGAAATGCTCAAATCTCTTATTCTACCAGATCTACCAAGTGATAAAGAGCCAGAGAAGTCAACTTAAAAGACTCGATTGCCTGAGGAGCCAACTGAACCTCAAACTGCTCCTCCCCAAGAGTCAACTCCAGTGCCAGCTGAGTCTGACCAACCAGCTGGACAGATAGCTCAAGTAGATGAACAATCTGCCTATCAAGATACACTAGCAATAATTGTGTACGTTGATCCAATTCAAAGAGCTCTTCAAGCTGCTACTCAAACTGATGCACCCGAGATCTCATCAGAATCAAGTTATGATGAGACCATCATCATGGAGACGGACGAAATATCCCACACAGTTCCTTGCGAGGAACTGATTGGAACTGAAGCAGGCGAGGAAGCTGACTAAAGAGCAGTTCAGTTTAATGCTCAACCAAGCAGCTCTACAGTCCAGAAACGCTTGCCAAGAGGAGAAAAAACTGATCACAAGAAGGACTAAGTGGCTGATCAAGTTCAAACTTATTAGAAAGCCCTAAGTTTACTTCTTGTAATTCAGTTTGTAATTATTCATTTTTGATATATATATATATAAAAGACTATCCTTTTGTTTTCAAATAAATGTCGAGCTTCGCATTTATTTTTGAAAATTTTGACCATTGCAAGATAATGACACGTGTCAAAGTCATTAAATACCAACGACCAAAAGAGGCCAGAGGCTAGTACCATTCCAACCATCAGATCTATGAGCCTGTCCAAACACTCATAAAAAGCCCTCTCCTTCAAGCCTCTTAAAAATACTCCTCTTCCTGCAATCTCAAAAACTATCTCTCTCTCAAAGATCTTGAAATTCCCAAAATCTCAGCCAACCCCAAAGATGGCCGAATTATCCAGATCTCTAAATTCCTTCAAAGAGCAACTTATGAGAGACAAATTCCTTGATAGGAAGAAATTTCAATTGATTCTAAATGAATCAAACAATCCAACCCTTCTGTTAAATCTTCACAAGACAAGAATTCTTCACTACCTGGAAACACCACCAAAATTCTTTAGACAAAATATGGTGAGTGAATTTTTGCTTCACGCAAAATTATCTGCAGATAGAAAGATAATATCATCAGTGATTCAAGGACAACTACTACAAATCATTGAGAGAACAATTGCAGAAGTGTTCGAGCTTCCACAAGAAGGTTCATTAGTTCAAGAACTAAAGGATTCTGCAGAGTCATACTGGAGAGAATGGAAAGCTTCAATCTGCAACAAGCAATTCAGTTTTACAATTGCTAAAACTGACCTGAAGCCTGAGTATGGTGTTCTACTGGACATAACGAACAAGTTGATTGGCACACCCGTCGTTTAGGTGTGAAAAATACACTTGCGGATAAATGGTCCACAAATGCTTAATCTACCCTCAATGGCTAGTATAGCTAGTGAAGACGGATGTCGATCCCACGAGGAGTGTTTTAACCTTCTATCTTTTCTTAGTTTTGGTTTGGGTCTTCAGTGTCACTCTAAAAACCTTGCTAATAAACTTAAACTAACTAAATGCTGAAAAGGAAATCACAAAAGAAAATATCAGTAATAAAAGTGCTCAAGTCAAAGCATCAAGTCATTCGGTAGGTATGCGCAATCCCAGGCAAAACATATGTAATTACCACTACTACCCGTTGTGCCCACACTAGCAGAAAGGTCAAAAACCGAATCCCTATGGCTAAATATGGGTAAATGTCACTTTGAGGGTTAATCGGTTATAGGAGATGGATACGATCGGCCACTCCCCAATCACTTCTTACATTATATCGTCTAGATGATACGATCGGCACCTAGGGACCTAACTATATAGGAACCTAAGGAGAGAATCACACAAAGGTTTTGCAAGCATAGCAGCTTTGAGGGCAAAAGTGACCCGATTCTAGTAGGTTTGACACGGTCTTGTGCCTGCATATACTACTCAATCTCAACTACCAAGGCTGTCACCTCCGGACTTGTTACTATGCGGGTATGGAGGCATGGGTCACCTATACACTCCCACGTAACTAACACTAGTACCAGTTAATCAGAAATGCGCGCTTTCATCTCCAACCACCCTTTACCTATGTCTAAGTGAAAAACAAGTTAAGATTGTGAACCCTTAAGGCTTTAAAGTCCGATTACCTCATGCACATATTCTACCCTTAGACCATTACTTTGACTTGAACAGTGGATACTTAGCCACTAAACATAGAAACGAAAGTAAAAGAAATGATAAAATACATCTTACTTGGAAAGGAAATAACTTGATTAACTTCTGGGCCCAACCCCAGTTTTGCCAACAAAACAACTGAACTACCTCTCCGCGGGCAAATCGCCAGCTTCAGGCAGTCAGAATATCCAGAAAATAAACTAAGTACGAAAATGGTAAATTGTATCTTGAGGTGCAAAACGAGTGTCGATATGAAAACAGATAAAAGTATTTATAGTAACTGAATTAAGGCTTCAAGCAGCCCAGATCTCACCCACGCAAGGGTTCTTGCACTCCTCCACTTCCTCATTTCATGCTCAACGTTCTTCCTTGAATTTAGGAGGGATAGCAACAAACCCTAGCGTCTCCAACAGCTTTTTGATGTCCCCACTTCCTTCCCAACGTGTGTAAACCTCCCCAAGACTCGGAACTGACCGCCCATCACCTCCACGTGCATATAGGAACTGTCCCTCGATTCTGTTGCGCAATTCTCACAACAACTTTGACTAGGTCCTTGGCAGGCAAATTAGTCCTTTGTGCCCTCAGCATAAATAGCACCTGTCTGTGCCTATTGTGGTGGTTTTGTGCCCTCAGCCTCCTGCAATCAGCTTTACCCCCAAAACTAGACTAGACTCTATACTAAACACTTAAAAAGGGGGTAAAAAGATAAAGAAAAACGCACGAATTTGAGTTTTCATCACACCCACACACTTAGACTATACTTGTCCTCAAGTATGAATGCAACTCTAACTCAAAACAACAAAAACAGAAGACTCAAATGACTCAAAACAAGACAACACAGCATATGAATGATAAGTTGATAAAGGGCATAACAGTTGAACATAATGATGTAGGCAAATCGAATCAATCAAACTCAGGCTACTATTGAAGTGTGCACTCAGCTCGCCTTTTTCTCGAGTGTTTAGGTTAAGTGTTTACTCTCAACAATTCTACCAAATCATCATCAACAAACTTGCAAACACCCTGTATAAACAATTTACTAAATTCACATGCATGCATATCAAAAGGTCTTGTGAGGGTTGTAATGGGGCATGCGGATCAGGGTTGGAAATATTTAGAAAATGGCTACCTTTCATATTATTTGGGCAAAATCAGCACTGGCAGCCTTGTGCCCACATAACAACCTGGGAAACCATTTTATTTATACACTTATTTTTTTCATTTTCTCTTTTTTTCTCTTTTTTTTATTTTCTTTCTTTGTACCCATTTCTGGCACCGTGTCATTATTTGGCTTAAACCATACCACCAATACGAGCATAAAAGGTTTCATTCCCAGTCATAAGATACTCTTTAAAGAGAGATTTTTCAGAATGCAGGTCATGAACAAATAAACAGGCTCAAATAATGGCAGCAATGGGAAGCATTTATCAGTGAATAATATGGCCAAATTACGACGAAAGAAAATGCCTTAATCATCTAAGCATGCATGAGACTATGAAATCAAGTTTGACAGGGCATAAGCAAGTAAGCATCAAATGAGGTGGTGGAATTTAAACACACAGAAAGAAGTCGCAAATGTTACTTTGGGCTCAAAGCTCACTGGGTATTTATATATTGCTTTCATATGTGATTGATTAATTCCATCTGCCTAACAATAAACTTATGTCCATATATGCCCAATGTCAATCTATGACTCATATGCTGTAAACTCAACATGCACACACAAAATAAAAACAAAACATACAAACGCAACGACCTAGGCATATCTCTCCCACACACTTGCTATGGAAAGCACCCTTGCGGGCACAAGCAGTAATGTGGGTTAGATATGCCCAAAACAGACTCTATATACACAGACGCAAATATACAAAAATAAAAATAAACACGCAAACAACAAATAAAACAAATTCTAAACTACTGGGGATAAAACATGATTTGAGGAGAGGAGGGGTAGTCTAACCCGAGGTGAACACAAATGCTCTGCAGGGCCTTCTCAACTCTTTCGAGCTTCTTTAAATCTGCACTACTTTGTGCCCTGCTCGGTCCTTCTTGTGCTCTGGGCGATCCTTCTTGTGCCTTGGGGGCCTTTCTCTTGTCAAAGTATGTTGGTTCGTCAAAAGGCATGAAGTATGGGGTGTTCTCTTCAGTGATCCCAACTAGCTGCATCCGCTCCAGCCTCTAGGCATCGAGATACTCTGTCGCTTCGTCAAGCTCTAGGTAACCTTTGAAGATGTCGTCGAGGTCGTCTCCTTTCAATCCTTCAAACAGCCTAGCCACGAACATGCCCAAGGCTACAACAGTTGCTCTGGTGTTGCTGGTTTGCGCCTGCAATTGAATCCCCAGAATGTAGCTAAGGTTGACCTTCCGCTTATGCACCATGTTCCACAATAGGAATACCTCCTGCTGCGTGACTTGGCCTGTGCCATCCTTGCGCCCATAAAGGTTGAATGCCATCCATCTATGGCAAATCTGGAGGGCGTGGTCAGAGATGTGCTTGTCCTTGCTTGAGCCCGAAAGGTAAAAGCCTTTGCCTCTAATTTCTTCCCACCGTTGCTGAATGTTTCGACTCCAGTCGTCGCCAACACTAGTTGTTGCTTCTTTGTACCACTTCGAATGTACATCTTTTGGTTGGATGAAATCCAACATCAGATTCAATCCTGAGATTGACATGCTATAGCTCTCTCCAGCTATGTAGAAGTTCACAACTCCAGGCGTCTCCAGACCAAAGCCCTGCACTGGTTTAAACTCATATGAGGAAAGAAATTCAATGGTTAAAGAGGGGCGTACCGTGTTCCTCCAGCCAAGTACTTGCTTCCAACCGATGTTGGCAAAGTATTCATACACTTGGTCCATGACTCCAAGTGTATTTAACGTGCTGTCATGAAGAACATACAGGGGCAGATGCTTCTTCTTGTTCAATCTCTCGACAATTCCTTGTCTCGAGCTGCTTGGATCATTCTTTTCCTCCTTCGCCAAGCGGCGGGGGAGGGTTCTGATTGGCACCCTGCCTTTTGTTCCCTTTTTCACCTTTATGGGCACATAGGATTGAACCGGAGCTGGGATGATCTGAATTTCCGGTTCCACTTCCTCACTGTGCACTGACTTCTCTTTCTCTTCATTGTGGGATTGCTCCACATCTAGCTTTCTCTTAGTGGGGGGTTTCTCTTGTTTCTTTGACTCCTTGCTGACTGGCTTCTTTGCTTCCTTGCTGGTTGACTTGGTTCCCTTTTGCTTGCACTTAGCCTTTTCAGGCACATCGGGACCCTTGCTCTGACTTGGTTCTCTTTGTGCCTCCTTCGAAACCTCCTGTGATTTTGCCTTCTTCGACTTCTTCTTCTCTGCAGGTGGATCGGGTTGTGCCTGTTTCGACTGCTCAGACTGGCTGTGGTCATTCTCAGATGTAGATCCCTCTGACGTCGCTTTGTCTTCCTCCAACGATTCTTCTTTCTCTTCCTCTGGTTCTGGTTCTTTCTCCTTCTCCTCTTGCTGATCTTGCTCTAGTTTCTCCTCCTCCTTGTCTTCTTCTCCCAAGCTCTCACCTTCAGATTCACCAACGCTTTCTTCTTCATCACCGCTACCCATTTTCTTCTCTTCCTCTACCACTTCTTCTTTTTCTGGTCCACCATCGTCTTCCCCGTCCTTCTCTGGCTCTTTTTCCGGCTCAGACTCATTTAATTGTTTGCTGGGTTGGGGTGTCGGTGGCTTCTCCGGAGTTGGTGGTTTTTCAGGTGTTGGCATTGGGTCAGGGCTTTGCCCAGCTTGTGGTGGGCTCTGAGGTTTGCCCTTGTCAGCCTCAACCTTCTTCTTTTTCAACACACCGCCTTTAGCCTTCGGCGGTGCTCGCTTCTTCTTCCCTGCTTGCGGCGGCGGGAGCGGTGGTTGTTGTGGTGGAATGGTCTGGATCGGTGAGGGGTTTAGAACTGGTTCGGAGCTTTGTTTCGGCTCCTCGGGCTGGGTTGACTGGGTGGTCTGCGTTGTTTCTTGCGACGAGTCGCCGGCGTTGCGGGCACTGCGTCTTGTGCCTCGCTTGGCAGTTTCTCCAGTTTTCTTTGCATTCACTATTTTTTCTTTGACAAGGGTTTGGGGAAATTGTGAGGTAGGGTTTTCTTTGCTTGATTTGTGAGAAATCAAGAGAGTGGGAGGGGGTATTTGAATGCTTCAAGATGCGTGAGGTGTTGTGAGGGTGGTGGGTTTGTGCAGCGAGATCCTAGTTGAGAATATAGGGAACGGTTGTGCCTAATTTTGAGAAAATTGGGGAAATTTGAATTAGAGAAGAAGATATGTTTGAAATTCAAAATGATTATCTGTATATATCATATCTCCTTCACTCCCCTTGTTTTCGGCCTCCATTTTCAATAATCATCACATTGCATGGGAAAACCAACCGTCTCTGCAATTGCTTTTCGTGTCAAATCAGTCAAATCAGCTACAGTCCCCACCCACACACTTAAACCTTGCTGTGCCCTGCACATAACTTTGCCCATAGTGATGTGTTTCCAGTCTTTGCCTTCCTGCAGCATTAATTCACAAACAAAATACAAATAACAAACATAATTGAAATTAAAGCAAGTAAACAAACCGGGTTGCCTCCCGTCCAGCGCCTTTGTTTAAGGTCTTTGGCTCAACCTTGTTGTGCCTTTAGTAGTACTCAGGAGTGCTCAAAACTTGGGTTTCTGCCCAAGTTTCCTTCTCTTGCTCGAAATATGGTTTCACCCTCTGGCCATTGACTCGAAATTCGTACCCATCTTTTGGATTCACCAGATCAATTGCTCCACTTGGGTGTTGATGTTGCACCAGATAGGGGCCCATCCATTTTGATTTCAATTTGCCCGCATGCAATTTGAGCTTTGAGTTAAACACGAGTACCTTTTGCCCACAGAGCAACTGTTTGCCCCTTGCAAGTGCATCATGGTATCTCTTGGTCCTTTCCTTATACATCACAGCATTATCATAGGCTTCGGACCTCAACTCTTCCAATTCTTGGATCTGCAGCTTCCTCTCAATTCCAGCGCATTCATTATTGAAATTCAACCTCTTGATTGCCCAAAATGCTTTATGCTCCATTCCCACGGGCAAATTGCAATACTTTCCAAAAACCAACCTATAAGGAGACATCCCAATAGGTGTCTTGTAGGCTGTGCGATATGCCCACAGAGCATCTTCCAAGTGATTGCTCCAGTCTCTGCGCCTTGGTCCAACAACTTTCTCCAGAATATTTTTGATCTCCCTGTTTGAGACTTCTGCTTGTCCATTTGCCTAGGGATGATATGCGGTAGTGACCTTGTGTGTGACCCCATACTTTGCCATCATCTTCTTTATGACTGAGTTGCAGAAATGAGTCCCTTGATCACTGATCAGGACTTTGGGCATTCCGAAGCGACAGAACACATTTGCCCTCAAGAACTTCACTACTGTATTTGCATCGTTTGTTGGAGTGGCTTTTGCCTCCACCCACTTGGACACATAATCTACAGCCAGGATAATATAGAGATTATTACCTGACTTGGGGAATGGTCCCATGAAGTCTATGCCCCATATGTCGAAGACTTCCACGGGCATGATAGGTGTTTGTGGCATGGCCTCCCGAATAGAATTATTCCCAGTCATCTGGCAGTTCTTGCACTTCTTCAGAAATATATACGCATCCCTGAATAATGTAGGCCAGTAAAATCCTCCATCTAATACCTTCCTTGTTGTTCTTCGTGGGCCGAAGTGACCTCCACATGCATTTTTATGGAAGAACTTCAAGATGTCTACAACCTCATCATCATTGACGCACCTCCTTATGACTTGATCAGCTCCAATTTTCCAAAGAGTTGGTGATTCCCAAAGATAGAACCTGCACTCCCGCTTCATCTTATTCCTTTGGTAGTCATTCAAACCAACTAGAAACTGCCTTGCAACTAGATAGTTTACTATATCGGCAAACCATGGCTCCTTTGTTGTTTTGCCCACAACCTCATACAAATGCTCATCTGGAAAATTCTCGGTGATTTCCTCTTTGCCCTCAACCATCAGACGGCTGAGATGGTCTGCAACAAGATTTTCAGCCCTAGTTTTATCTTTGATCTACACATTGAATTCTTGTAAGAGCAATATCCACCTTATGAGTTTTGGCTTTGACTCCTTCTTAGATAGTAGGTACTTAAGAGCTGCGTGATCCGTATAAACAATCACTTGTGCCTCCAGCAGGTAGGAACGGAACTTCTCAAAAGCGAACACCACTGCTAACAGCTCCTTCTCCGTGGTGGTATAGTTGCGTTGTGCGGCATTTAATGTCTTAGAGGCATAATATATAACATAGCTCTCTTTGCCTCTTTTCTGGCCCAAGACTGCTCCCACGGCAAATCCGCTGGCATCACACATCACCTCAAATGGCATTCCCCAATCCGGAGGTTGGATAATGGAGGAAGACACTAACATATTCTGCAATGTATGAAAAGCCTTCTTGCAGTCATCATCAAAATTAAATTTTACCTCCAATTGTAGTAGGTTTGTGAGTGGTTGAACAATTTTTGCGAAGTCCTTAATGAATCGACGATAGAAACCCGCATGGCCTAGAAATGCCCGAATCTGCTTAACATTGATAGGATAGGACAATTTGGCAATGATCTCCACTTTTGCCCTGTCCACCTCGATTCTCCGTTCGGATACTACATGTCCCAGCACGATTCCTTCTCTCACCATGAAGTGACACTTCTCATAATTCAAGACCAAGTCTTTTTCCACACAGCGGCTCAGTACTTTGCTCAAATGATCAAGGCATTGATCAAAGCTATCTCCATAAACCGTGAAGTCGTCCATAAAGATCTCAATACAAGTCTCAAGCATATCAGAAAATATACTCATCATGCACCGTTGGAATGTGCCTGGAGCGTTACAAAGGCCAAAAGGCATCCTTCTGTAGGTAAATGTGCCAAAGGGGCAAGTGAATGTCGTTTTGCCTTGATCGACTTGGGACAACACGATCTGCATATATCCAGAATATCCATCCAGAAAATAGAAGTACGATTTTCCCGCAAGCCTCTCCAATATTTGGTCGATGAAGGGCAAAGGGAAATGATCCTTCTTTGTGACTGCATTCAATTTGCGGTAGTCAATGCAAACTCTCCATCCGGTCTGCAGTCTCATCTGAATGAGTTCCTTGTTTTCATTCTCCACAACTTGGATTCCAGACTTTTTGGGCACAACGTGAATAGGACTCACCCACTCACTGTCAGGCACAGGGAAGATAATGCCCATATCGAGTAGCTTTAGAATTTCTTTTAACACAGCTTCCTTCATCAAGGGATTCAGCTTCCTTTGGGGCTCTTGCGCTGGTTTTGCCCCTTCTTCCAACTGGATCCGATGCATGCAAATAGTGGAACGTATGCCTTTGATGTCGGCCAAGGTCCATCCAATTTCTTTCTTGTGCATCTTCAATAGTGCTATCAACTTGACTTCCTGCTTCATGGTCAAAGATGAACTGATTATAACTGGCAAACTCTCTCCTTCACCCAAATAGGCATATTTGAGGTGATAGGGCAATTCCTTCAACTCCAACTTTGGTGGCTTGATGATAGACCGCACCAGTTTATCACCCTGCCTTGTTGTGGGCAAAGACAGATGTCGATCCCTTGAAAAACCGGCTTCGATGTGATATAATTGCAGAATTGCCTCTTTGATTTGCTTATCTCGTTCCTCTTCAGCATCCCAATCAATTTTATTGTATTGAAGTACCCAATCAAGTGGATCCTTTGCCAGCAGCCTTGGTAATTCTTCTTGGATCATAAGCTCAAAGACGTCGATCACATGTACACCCTCAGTGTCATTGGGGTACTTCATTGCCTCCATGATGTTGAAGGTAACTCTGTCTCCATCGAACATCAATCTTCGTATGTGCCGTCTTCATGAATGGTCTGCCCAAAAGTATACAGGCAGCCTTGGAATTGGTTTTGCCCATATCCAGCACATAGAAGTATGCTGGAAAAATCAGACTCTCCACTTTGATTAGGACATCTTCAAGCACTCCCTCGGGGTAAACACTGGAATGGTCAGCCAATTGAATAATTGTCCTTGTATCCTTGAGCGGTCCTAATGTCAGTTCTTCAAAAATGCTTAGGGGCATAACATTGATCGATGCCCCTAAGTCCAGCATAGCTCTCTCAACTCGAAGTCCTCCAATTTCACAGGGAATAAAGAATATCCCTGGGTCTCCACACTTTTCAGGCAGCTTCTTTTGCAATAATGCTGACACATTTTCATTCACAACCACTTGTGCCTCCTCGGTGAATCTCACCTTCTTTGTACATAAGTCCTTCAGGAAACGGGCATATCGGGGTACCTGCCTGATTGTGTCTAGTAGGGGAACATTGATTTTCACTTTCTTGAAGATATGCATTAGATCCCTATCCTCTGCTTCGTTCTTGTTTCGCTTCATCCTTCCTGGAAATGGTAACGGCACCTCGATTTTCTTTGGAATATTACTCTTCAGGATGGGTTTGGGCACAACTGCTTCTGGTTCGTCATTTGCCCTCAACTCTGGTTCCTCCTTTGTGGGCTCATCATCGCTGTGGGCATCATTCTCTGCAGTCTTTGGATATGGTGCAGGCAGTTGCCTTCCACTCTTCAGTGTTATTGCATTTACCCCAGCCTTTTTTAATGGTTCTGCCTGTGAGGGCAGAACTCCTTTAGCTTTCTCCATCCTTGCGATTGCATCACTAATTTGGGATATTTGTCCTCCCAAATAGCTCAGCCCATTCCTTATCTCTTGCTCGAAGGCTTCTGATTTCTTTTGTACCTCCACCATTTCATTCACAATCTTGTGAACCATGTCTGATAAAGACGGTCCTGCTGCGGGCGCAGGATAGTATGGTGTTGTATACCTCTGACTGTAGTTGGGGGCAAAATAATTGTGCCTCCTTCTGTGCCCTTCATCCATAGCGTTGACCGTTTCTTCCTTCTCCTTCACTTGTGGACATTGGTCAGAGTGATGCCCCATCAATTCACATACCCCACAAATTCGCAAGGTATTGGTGGAAAACATGGTGATCATTTTCTCCATCTTATTGCATAGTTGTTCGATTTGGTCATCAGTTGCAGGCACAGAGATAGTTTTGCCCGCAGCGGCAACACTTGTTCTTTCATATGAATCGTCTCTGTTTTCCTCGACCATTTCTCCAATAAATATTAGAGCCTCAGCTGCCCTCTTGTTGAGGATGGATCCTCCGCATGTTGTATTCAGTAGGGCTCGGTCCTCGCTTCTCAACCCCAAAACAAACTAGTTCACCAGGTCATGATCTGGAATCTGGTGATGTGGGCATTTCGAGAACAATTGCTTGAAACGCTCCCAGTAGTCGTAAAAGCTCTCGTGGGGACCAGCCTTTGCGGTTGATATCTTCTTCCTCATGCTCTGCACTCTTGATGTGGGGAAGTACTTCTCCAGAAACTTTTGTTGAAGTTGACTCCAGTTGGTTACACTCCTGGCAGGAATAGTGTATAACCATTCTCGTGCTCCGTCCTGCAAGGTGAAAGGAAAAAAAACCAGGTGAATGTATTCACCTGTCCCATTAGCTCGTGTGCGTTGCGTCTCACATGCCATCTCAAAATCTTGTAGATGTCGTTGTGGATCCTCCCCTGGATGGTCATGGAATTTGGGCAGAATCGAGATGAAGTTTGCCCTTAGCTCCCAGTTACCAATAGTTGTGGGCAAAACGATGCCCGTCAGACGCATGTTCATGGTTTGAGGGAAACTCAGCTGCCTCAAAGTAAGGGTATGCGATGGTGGTCTTTGTTGTTCTTCTTCTTCGTGGTTTGATATCTGTTCGTCCTCCATCTCTTCATCGAAATAGAGTGAATTGATGTTACTTTTCTCACTTTCTCCGCTTGAGGTCAAATCATCACTGGATCCTTCAGTGTGATTCTCCTCCTCCAGCCTTTTCAAAAATACCCTAGCTTGTGCCCTTCTTGCCCTCGCTGACCTCTCTATCTCCGGATCGTAGAGTAAATCTCCTGCGCGGTTAGAACGAACCATATACTAAGGTAAAATAGTAAATAGACAGAAAAGTGCGCTTACATTCCCCGGCAACGGCGCCAATTTTGGCACACCCGTCGTTTAGGTGTGCAAAATACACTTGCGGGAAACTGGTCCACAAATGCTTAATCTGCCCTCAATGGCTAGTATAGCTAGTGAAGACGGATGTCGATCCCACGAGGAGTGTTTTAACCTTCT
Organism: Perilla frutescens; assembly: GCA_026008535.1. NCBI lineage: Eukaryota > Viridiplantae > Streptophyta > Magnoliopsida > Lamiales > Lamiaceae > Perilla > Perilla frutescens. The sequence continues at coordinate 38,020,556 of BRKX01000017.1, read as the reverse complement.
ATCTTTTCTTAGTTTTGGTTTGGGTCTTCAGTGTCACTCTAAAAACCTTGCTAATAAACTTAAACTAACTAAATGCTGAAAAGGAAATCACAAAAGAAAATATCAGTAATAAAAGTGCTCAAGTCAAAGCATCAAGTCATTCGGTAAGTATGCGCAATCCCGGGCAAAATATATGTAATTACCACTACTATCCGTTGTGCCCACACTAGCAGAAAGGACAAAAACCGAATCCCTATGGCCAAATATGGGTAATTGTCACTTTGAGGGTTAGCCGGTTATAGGAAACGGATACGATCGGCCACTCCCCAATCACTTCTTACATTATATCATCTAGATGATACGATCGGCACCTGGGGACCTAACTATACAGGAACCTAAGGAGAGAATCACACAAAGGTTTTGCAAGCATAGCAGCTTTGAGGGCAAAAGCGACCTGATTCTAGTAGGTTTGACACGGTCTTGTGCCTGCATATACTACTCAATCTCAACTACCAAGGCTGTCACCCCCGGACTTGTTACTATACGGGTATCGAGGCATGGGTTACCTATACACTCCCACGTAACTAACACTAGTACCAGTTAATCAGAAATGCGCGCTTTCATCTCCAACCACCCTTTACCTATGTCTAAGTGAAAAACAAGTTAAGATTGTGAACCCTTAAGGCTTTAAAGTCCGATTACCTCATGCACATATTCTACTCTTAGACCATTACTTTGACTTGAACAGTGGATACTTAGCCACTAAACATAGAAACGAAAGTAAAAGAAATGATAAAAGACATCTTACTTGGAAAGGAAATAACTTGATTAACTTCTGGGCCCAACCCCAGGTTTGCCAACAAAATAACTGAACTACCTCTCCGCGGGCAAATCGCCAGCTTCAGGCAGTCAGAATATCCAGATAATAAACTAAGTACGAAAACGGTAAATTGTATCTTGAGGTGCAAAATGAGTGTCGATATGAAAACAAATAAAAGTATTTATAGTAACTGAATTAAGGCTTCAAGCAGCCCAAATCTCACCCACGCAGGGGTTCTTGCACTCCTCCACTTCCTCATTTCATGCTCAACGTTCTTCCTTGAATTAGGAGGGATAGCAACAAACCCTAGCATCTCCAACAGTTTTCTGATGTCCCCACTTCCTTCCTAACGTGTGTAAACCTCCCCAAGACTCGGAACTGACCACCACATCACCTCCACATGCATATAGGAATTGTCCCTCGATTCTGTTGCGCAATTCTCACAACAACTTTGACTGGGTCCTTGGTAGGCAAATCAGTCCTTTGTGCCCTCAGCATAAATAGCACATGTCTGTGCCTATTGTGGTGGTTTTGTGCCCTCAGCCTCCTGCAATCAGCTTTACCCCCAAAATTAGACTAGACTTTATACTAAACACTTAAAAAGGGTGTAAAAAGATAAAGGAAAAAGCACGAATTTGAGTCTTCATCAATGATGTTCGGAGCCATTGGAAGTCTGAGTCAACTCACCTAAGAAAGATACAAGGTTATGATTCACCTTGTTGAACGGCGACAAACAAACTGGGCAGAATTTGTGTTCCAACAAGTCAAGCATCAAGTCGACAAGGCCTCTGACTCAAAGAAATCTGGAAAATTTGAGTCCAAAGTAGGTCTTGCTCTAAGAATGAGCAAGATGATTGAAGACTTGCTTAAACTTCCAAATGATGAATCACTACCAATCCTTCTCTCTGACTGGATTCCCAAGAAAGGAACTGCTCATCTTCAGTCACTAAGAAAGAAGAGAAAAGCCAAGGCAAAGACAAGCAACAACACTTCGAGCAACTCAACTGCCAACGCCGTTCATTCTCCAAGATCAAAGAATGGATCACCAGTTGATTTCCAGGTTTGCTCTGATCCAAATGAGCTTATTCCATTTATTAGAATCCTTCATCCAAACTATGGAATGGACTACTTCAGAAGCACATTCCTTCCTCTCCAGCTGACTGAAGAAAATATTCGCACTTTCTATAGTGGTGAATATGCAGTGAAAGGTGCACAAAAAGAAAGTGACCAATCTCCTTCTCACTCACTTTGCTTTTGTTGCACAACGTGACCAAGAGCTGTTCAAACAACTCCACCGATATTTCTATTAGTATAACTGGAGACATTCTATGTCCATCCAGTCTCACTTTTTGCTAACTGCCTTTCATGGCATGAGCTAATGGCAACGTGAAGAAACTTGGAGCATTAAATGGATAGGATCGTCAAATCCATTTCCTCCAACCATTGTGCAAGTCCAGCACATCATGAATCACCGGCTTGTCAATAAGATTCTCGCAACCACCTTGCTAGCTGAATTCAAAACCAGCATCATGCCTCAAGGAGTTGGGATTGCAAATAAATCAGTCAACTGCCCAACTGGCTCGCTGTGCCGAAAACTGAACTTTGATGATTTATCAAGTCAGTCAGCTGAGCCATCACGACAAACTCCAACTGTCACCGAAATGATAGAACCACATCTATCACATACTGAAGCCATGGCTTTTCAGAAGAATCCAAGGCATGCTGATGAAAGAGACAGTGATGATGAGGCTACTGTCACATCACCAAGTCTCATATCCAAGAGCTATGTCACTCCTCTACTCACATCTAGCTCAAAAGGCGTGCAATTGATTATGAACAATGATCAGTTTCAATTATCGCCAAAGGAAACTTCACAATCCCTTAGTCAAAGGATGAAAAACTCGTCAGTTGCCATTCAGCTACACCTTCACCAAGCCAGGAGGACAGCAAGGCCCGAACTGCCAAAGAACAAAAATGGGTTTGTTTCAATTACAAATCGATCAAACTGTTCGAAAGGAAGCAGTGCAACCAGTCCAGCTCGGCCCTTCAAGAAGAGAAAAATGTTTCAAAAGAAGTCAGGCAACTGATCAATTCAGTTCAGTTAAAAGCTTCAGCTTCAGCTAGCTCATCAGCGGCAACTGAGAACCAAAACTAAACTGATCATCCAACCGTTGATCATCCAATCAGTTGGACTGTATCCCAACTAAATCAGGATAAGTTTTTCCTTAATCTTCAAAGCTTATCATAATTAAATTGTTACCGTTGTGATTATGAAATCTCTTATATTATATTCAACGGCTACAATTTGAAAATAGGGCTCTCTCTCACAAGTTGCCATTAATATCTCTGCATTGATATTAAATCAACTCTTCGAAGACGAAAAGGAAAATATAATTTTCTAATGAGATATAAATAGCAAGATCTGCAGAAAATATTTTGCTATTTATGGCAACTATCCCATTTTCAAAATTGCTACTTCTCAGCCACAAGATCAAAAAGTTACCTCACAATCTAACGGCTGGGATGCATGCATCATTAATTCAGCTAATCATCCATCAAATCGGATAGCTTATCAGCTAAGAGAAGTAATCGAGTGTCCTCGATTCCTGCATGCAAAGCTGAATAAATATATGCAAGGAGATGAAGGCTCTGATCATCTTCAACCTCTCTCTCATCCTTGCTTTGATCACCTGCAACTCTCTCTCTCTCTCTCTCTCTCAACACACTTGCATATCTAACAACACCATCTCTTTGCAGAAATGAAGCCCTCATTTCAGATAGTTGATATTAAATCACTCGTGTGCAAGCTGAAAAAGGATAAGACTCTAAATCTAGAGCTTCTTAATGTACGTCTAGGCCAAGACAACTTTTAAAGAATTTATCGGCCATTAGAGGAAACTGGGTTGCTGCCATTCTTGACACTCATGCCAGTCAAGAACATACCTACTCATGTTGCAGAGTTCTACTACAACACAACCATCTCCAACAACAACATCATATCCACCGTCCAGAATAAAGTGATCATGGTGACAAAAGATACGATGATGTTTACACTTCACCTCCCCGGCGACGGCCCTGGAACTGCCATGCAAATACGCATTGTGGGGTATTTGGAAACATCCTCACGTGCACCACCATGATTGCTCTCACAGACTGAAGGAGAGCTTGCCCAGTGAGATCATCCAACTCTTAGATATCACTGGCCATATCTTGCATGGAAACTTTGAGACGGTCCAGCTCTCCGAGCTCAAATCACATCTCACAACCGCTCTATACTTCAAGTGTAAAGCCGACTGAGCCTTTTTTATTCTTGCTCAACTGCGAGCAAATGTAGAGCGACCGGAATATGATCCATCAACTGGCTCGTTCCGTGAGAAGGTTGAGTTTATGGGTCGCATAAGCCATATTATTCTAAGCCAGTTTGATGAGGTCATCCCAACTGACGAGCCAATCGGATGAAGGGACATGCTCCCGACCATCTACTGCCATCAGATTCTGAAGAAATCGCGTCAATCAGGACCTTCCGACTTAAGTCGTGGAAAGGGACCATTGGTAGCACCCGCCAGCTCATCCGACGAAAGACAGCTGCTGATTGAGAGCGAGCCTCTCTCAAGACTGAGTGATCAGCCTACAATATCAGCCAGCTTACAACCTCACACCTCCGTCCATCGCGACTCGATTGAGGATGAGTTTGAAGCAGTTCTAGACCATCAGCTAAGCAGCTGCTTCGGTCTCATTGATGGCACCGACCCCTCTTTATTCGAGCAACTGAAACGGTACCTCCAGTACCATATATGGTGATTTCAACTCGATGAGGCAACAATGTTCCACCTCATCCGCACCCGTTGATCCATTTTCTAGATCAACGAAGGAACATGGAGTAGAAATTGGATGAATCATCCACTTTCCTCGCCACCAACACTCTCAGAGATAATGGATTCAATAATCAAACGAATCCAGCTCTGTATACCGGCCGACGCTCCTCTTTCCGACAACGAACCGGCCAACTCCTCATGCACACCAATTCCTGAAGATCTACCCATCACATCAACCGATGAGATCTTCACCAACTTGGCCTCGATGAACTTCAGAGAGCAAGCAGCCTCTCTCACTACTGATCATGGCTAGTTCATGATGACTGAAGAAGCCTATGCATGGTTCTCCTCACCCATGCCCATTCCTTCAGTTCCCCCAGTCCATGATGACAAAAGAACTGAAGTCAGCCAGCTTATGATTAGTCAAAGCTGACAAAAGAACTTAAGAATGATTAGTTAGACTGGTAAGATTGCCAAAAAGCTTGAGATCAGTCGAACTGGAGAAATAAGCTCAAAACTGCCAACTGGAGCAATGGCCAAACTGAGATGACAAGCTCAAAACTGCCAACTAGAGCAATGGCCAAACTGAGCTGACAAGCTCAAAACTGCCAACTGGAGCAATGGCCAAACTGAGCTGACAAGCTCAGAACTGCCAACTGAAGCAATGGCCAAACTGAGCTGACAAGCTCAAAACTACCAACTGAAGCAATGGCCGAACTGAACAGACAAGTTCAGAACTGTCAAAGTTGCTAAAACTGAAGCCAGAGAACCCTGGAGTTATTGCTCAACCGGCGAATCTTGGAATAAATGCTTCAACGAAGATCCTAGAATTAAATATTCAATAAAGATCGATTGGCAAAGCAACGGCTACTGATCATGGCTAGTTCATGATGACTGAAGAAGCCTATGCATGGTTCTCCTCACCCATGCCCATTCCTTCAGTTCCCCCAGTCCATGATGACAATTTGGCAACTGTCTTCACCTTCTTGCCAAATCTATCAATACCATCATGTGATCTACCCCAGCTTTTGGATGATGCCAAAAAGGGGGAAGATGGACAGTATGATGATGGATGCTTAACTCTTTGGGATCATATTCAAAGAGAAATACATCATGAGGGGGAAGATCAACTTCAGGGGGAAGCTTGGAGAACACAAGGAGTCTAAGAAAGAGGAGAATCGAGCAGTAAGAAAAGGAGCAGCTTCAGGAAGTAAATTAGTAGTTCTAACTACTATTGAAAATCGAAAGATCATATAATATGCTTTGATTGAATATATAATACATACTTCAATTCCTTAAGTATCATGCTTCAATTTCATATCAAGCCTTGGTCATGCTTACAAATACTAGTTGATACTCTGCTAATCATGCCCATAAGCTTTGCTCTGATATTTAGGATAATGCTCTGATAATTGGGATAATCATGTTCTAATAAAATGAAAGCATGTCCAAAATAAAAGTATGCTCTGTTACTTGAAATTTGAATGCTCTGATACTTGAACTTCATGCATACCTTGAATGCTCTGATACTTGAATGAATTTCATGCTCTAAACTTGCTCTGATTTCAAGAATTTGCTTAAGCAAACTACAGCATGTCCGTCAAACGAACATTTGCAGTTTTTCCATGATCATTAACAAACTTTTGACATCATCAAAAAGGGGGAAATTGTTATGAAAAACTATCAAAGAACCTCTAGATTAGGTTTTGATGAGATATCAAAACTATTTATGAAAAACTGACTAAAATTCAAGTTGTAGATCTGAGCTGACCAATCCAGAGCATCAAGAAGGGGGAAATTGTTAGGAAAAACTATCAAGAAACCTCTAGATTAGGTTTTGATGAGATGTCAAAACTATTTATAAAAAACTAGCTAAAATTCAAGTTGTAGATCTGAGCTGACCAATCCAGAGCATCAAGAAGGAATTCAATTAAAGTCAAAGTCAACCAATCTGGAGTATGGTCTACCAGCTGGAAGGATACGTCATCCAGTCAGAACTCAACTCAACTGGGGAGTGAAAAGTCGAACCAGTCGAAACAAACTGACATCTAAGTCAGCTGAGCTGAGGGAGAAAAGAGTCGACTAAACTGAAGGAACTGATAAGAGATCAGTTTAAACTAAAGACTGGAAGTATCCAACTGATGGTTAAACTGAAGATAACAGACAGATCAGCTAAAGGCCAGAACTGAAGTCAGCCAGCTTATGATTAGTCAAAGCTGACAAAAGAACTTAAGAATGATTAGTTAGACTGATAAGATTGCCAAAAAGCTTGAGATCAGTCGAACTGGAGAAATAAGCTCAAAACTGCCAACTAGAGCAATGGCCAAACTGAGCTGACAAGTTCAAAACTGCCAACTAGAGCAATGGCCAAACTGAGCTGACAAGCTCAAAACTGCCAACTGGAGCAATGGCCAAACTGAGCTGACAAGCTCAGAACTGCCAACTGAAGCAATGGTCAAACTGAGCTGACAAGCTCAGAACTACCAACTGAAGCAATGGCCGAACTGAACAGACAAGTTTAGAACTGTCAAAGTTGCTAAAACTGAAGCCAGAGAACCCTGGAGTTATTGCTCAACCGGCGAATCTTGGAATAAATGCTTCAACGAAGATCCTAGAATTAAATATTCAATGAAGATCGATTGCCAAAGCAACGGCTACTTCAATCAAAAGCTCCAGCGATCAATAAAGACCATCTGCCATTGATGAGCCAACAGAGCCACCGATCAATGGAACCCAACGGTCATAAAATCACTCTTCTATAAAAGACGAGTGAATCAGAGTTTTTAATAATCTTCACCTCTACAACTTTTGCATATACATTCTTGAAATATTCAAGCAGAGCTTTCTTTCTCCCCCTCCCACTTAGCTCAAGTTCAGCATTTGATAAAAACTGCAAGAGTCCAACTGAGAAGAAGAATTCAAAGAGTCAAGATATTTAGCCAGCTGTTGATAATCCAGCCAGGGCAGCCTTCTCAGTTTCAGCAATACAATGATCAACTAACCAGCTCAAGTGAAGGAGCACATCAGTTGATACCCCTTGTTCAAGACTAACCTCTTGAAGATCGAAAGAGATCTAAAACCTTGTAAAGACGACAATAGCACCTACCTTCCTAGTGAGCAGTTAGGGACTTCAAGTGTGAGCCGTTGACCCGCTGAGGTAGCGAGCAGTTACCAGGTTTAGCCAACTGTCCTTTATTGTGTAATTTGTAAAGAAACTCCAGTTATATAGTGAAGTTGCCCTTCTGCGGAAGGAAGAGAGGACGTAGAAGTTTGAGACTTCGAACCTCTATAAATCACTTGTGTGTTGTACTGTTTTGATTATTTTATATCTTTAATCTGTACACAAGCTCACACAATCTGCACTCAAGTTGTCATAACTGATCAACCAGTTTGAGCATAGATAAGTTTCTCTAATCGAGTCAAAGGGCCCTTATTATTCCGCATTTGAAGTGAAAGTTTTTTAATCAATTTATTCACCCCTCTCTAAACTGATATCGACTAGCCCGGGACCAACAAGAGAGGTGGAGATGAGGGTTCAAGAGACGGGAAAAGATTTCATGCCAAAAATAATAGAATTCCTAAATTACGAAAATACCCTTACTTCATTAAAAAGTCAGTAATATTACAGTAATGCCACCACATTTTTTTTAAGTTTGGAACAGATCTTGGCCGTTCAAATAGGCGAAGATCTGTGGTTAAAACTGGTTCTCAGTTCTCACAAGGGGGTGTGCTTCTCACATGATCTCATCTCTCTCTCTCTATATATATATAGAGAGAGCATGTGATTACCAAGTTGTAAATTAAATAAAATTCACTTAGAGTTGCTCATATTTGGCTATTTGAGGTCAAATTCAGTGGATGAAACGTCGATTGCCGCATAAGCCAAAAATCTTAATTTTATAGGCCGAAATATTAGCTGTAGTAGCTTTATCTTAACAATTAGATCTACTAGACTACAGTACATGCGTGTTGTATGTATAAAATAAATAAGTTAATTTTGAATTCAGCGGTTGTTGGCCCAAATCTTATATTCTCAAATTTTCATTAGAGTAATGAAAATTTTATGTGGGTTGTTCGTACTGCTTCTGCCGATGCCAATGTTCTCCCGCTTGGATACGAGACTCAGATTAGAGAGAGGGGACTGATTGTTCCGTGGTGCGATCAAGTTATGGTTCTTTCAAGCCCCGCAGTCGGAGGGTTTTTGACTCATTGTGGGTAGAACTCGATTCTCGAGAGTATGTGGTGTGGCGTTCCTATGATTTGTTGCCCCTTCATATATGATCAACCAACTAATAGGAAACTGGTGGTTGAAGATATGAAGATTGGTATTGATATTTGGTGCGTCGTTTTTCACCAAAAATAATCCGACACGCAGTCGGTATGCCCAAACTACCCAGAATAGTAGCAAGCAAGATCGTCTCCCAAAGGACCGGTGAGAACTATTCGAACCCTCAGTTTACAGTAACCAACTTTCCACACGAATATATTGATTATAATGTAAAAACCAAATTTAAAAGCAATTAAACAAATGTAGTTTTCTTAACAAATTAAAAAGGTATTCCGGCTTTCAATTAACTCCACCCTAGCTTAATTATTCCGATCATTGACTCAATGATATTTCCAATTAATTCATGCAAACCAGTTATAGCCACCGAAGACACTTACTGACGCAGCCTAATTTCTCCTTAGCTTCTCGATAATTAGGAAGATACTTCACTAATTATTTTCCTAATCGACTGACAACCGTAAGAGACACTCTATAGATTTAATGACCCGACAGCTTTATGCACTAGAGAAACCCGATTCAAAACCAACAGACTCTGACACAGGACTATCGAATTAAGACTGTTCTTCCCTCGATTCTGAAGAATCGTTGTACCACTAATTAAACTTAAACCACAATTACGGATGGCCGGTTTAATTGGCTACTAATTAATTTCGATCTACTAAATATGTGCACCTACCTAGCAGAGATGAAACAATTAACAACTTTAAACACAGAGAATCACATATGCATTCATATAATTAGAGTATAAGAACAAATTAGATCTCACAGAATAAATACGCCAGGGATTCGTTAATCTTCATCGGAATAGAACGCGTTTAGCTTGAATTCATAATTGGATTGGCAATTCAGAAATTAATTGAAAAGAAGAACAATGAAGAAAGGAATGAAATTGAATAGTGAAAATAATCTGCAGAGAAAACCGTTCCTCCTAATGTTTCTGGCGTTGGAATTAATCTATACTGCAATGGATAGATTCATACTCTATCTAGAAGTCTTTTTATACCAATCCTTAACTAATTAATTAATAAAAGAAATCTAATCCTAATCCAACTAGGAAAATAATAAAAATAAAGTCCAAAAGTAATAAAATAACTAGAATTTTCATCCAGGCCCAAAGTAGGTGCAGATCCACTATCTCCAGCCCAAATAATCGCACAATCCACCAGTCGGTATGCCCATACCAACTGCTTTCCAGACTCTTCAGCTTTCTTCAATCCAATTGTGTCCAAACCATTCAAAACAATTACATTATCTCCACTCCCATGTCAACCACCTGAAATTAACCACAAGACACGATTATTCCACAAAACTTGACCAAGGGATGAATAACTACACAAAAATACACCAAAAATGACTCAAAATATATACGAAATAACAACCTAATCAAACCCCTCCACACTTAGACAATGCTCGTCCTCGAGCAACACTAAACAAAAGAAGACTCAAGAAAAACTCAAAGACGACATGACAATCATTGGCAACCTTCAATGGAAAACAATCAAAGTCAGAGACAAGATACAATCATCCACATTCCACAAACCAATCTCTTGTTTCATAAAACTGTACACATGCTTTTCATTCAAGTAAAAAAAAATATGCAAAACCAATCCTGCCTCACTAAGATTCGCTCAAGTTTTCTCAATAGAAGATATGGACAGAATATAATTCACACAAATCATACTTGATGCTTTCAAACATAAACTTGCCCATATGTCAAAATCTCTACCATGCAAATGAGATCTATACACAAATCAAAAGGTCTTTTAGCACTGGTTGTAGCGGGGCTAGGGTGCATAGGTAGGATAGAAAGGATGAAATGGCTAAAATAATTGAAAACATGTAAGCATATCAAATGCATTCACCAAATTCGTTTGCAACTTCCCAAATAAATCAACAAAAACCAATTGAGTGTTGGCTTCCAATAATACAGGGCAACCAAATAAATGACAACAATTGAGCATAGCCCTTTTTTTCATGCTCGTCCTATTCCTTATTTTTTTCTCTTTTTTTTTTCTTTTTTTTTTGGAATAGAACAAGGATATATACACTTTTTAGCTCTCCAGCACCAAATATCTTCAAGCAAACTTTAAACTCTTCTCAACACAAACTGATATAACTTACATGCTTTCATGGGACAAGAGTAGGCCAAAAGGCTAAGGCTTAATTATTTAGTGGCTATTTATCATCAAGAATAAATGGATTAGGCACAATGGGCTCACTAATGGATAATGAAGGGGTAGATAATTTTTTAAGCCAAAGTAATGGGTAATCCTAAATGCCATAATCATTTTCATGCAAAGAAACTCAAAAGCGGCGTGATTATGGCAACTGGGCAAATCAGAAATCCAACATTTAAGTACGATACACTCAGCAAGAAAATAAATTGAGCTTTCTCATATATAATGCTCATCAGGCTCAATTCTCACAATATGGTAAGCTTCAACAAATTTGATTAAATTCTACATATTTCCTCATTCAAGAATACATACAAGCATGTGCACATTTTAATCACAAGAGATAAACCATCCACTCAAGACCAATCCCATATCATGCTCTTTCTTATCATACAATCCATCTCAAGTAAGCCAATGATTTGACACACTAAAAACCACATAAAACTCTTTTTTTTTATGAAAAAAAAGGCAAAAACTAACTCTCCCCCCACACTTAGATACTACAGTGTCCTCACTGTGCAAAAGAGGAGAGCGACCCAAAAGAAAAATAGAAAAGCATAAAAGAAAAGAATAGAAATAAAAAAAAAACTATACAAAGAGAAGAAAATGCAAACTGTGTGGTCACTAGGAGGAAGACATGAAGAAGTGGGCGACGACTTGTTCCCAGGGTCGAGATGGTCATGGAGATCATCAAGTTGGTCCATAATCCGGTGAGTATAGCGCTTGAATAGGTTCTAGATCTCAGCAAAAATCGGGGCACTGCTTGAGGATATCCCTGCACTAGAAGACTGTACTATAACTTTTTTTTTAACAATAATAAAAAAAGACAAAGAAAATAATTGTTCGGGTTGCCTCCCGAGAAGCGCCCTTATTTAACGTCTGAGGCTCGACATGGGGAGGCACGATCAAGAGATAATTTCGGGGGTAGCAGATCTACCTCTGTCGAAAGGAATCATTTCCATCTCCGCACCTTTATGCTTCTTCAAAAGCTCGACCAACCTTGCTTCTTGCCTTTTGCAAAGATCATTATTGATGATTAAGGGCAACGTGCCTTGCTCTCCAAGAAAAGCATATTTCAGATGCTCCAGAAGTACTTTCAGCTTCAGCACGGGAGCTTTCACATGAGATGGTAAAATCGGTTCTGAGTTGGTCGGTAAGGGTATACGGCCCGTCAGATTCCGAATTGGAAATTCACTGGTGGTATACAGCTGCATTATGATATCTCGAATATCCTCATCTTCTTCTGTTATTGCAGCGGTTTCAGTTAGCCCACCAAAAGTTACCTTCTTGAACAGTTCGAGGACCTCCTTTTCATCAATTTCTTTCTTATTTTGAGCCAACCTGGAAGAAAAAAATGTTGAAATAAGAGGTTGAGAATTAAAAACTTTGGGTTCCATAAATACCTTAGGTGGAAGAGATTTTTCATGTTGTTTTGCCTCTGCAATGGATTCCTTATTTTGCACTTCAACATGCTCTTCTGTCTCTGTTTCTTTCTTCTTAGTCTCAAATTCGACTAACTTATTCTCACTTCTTAAAGTTACAGCGCAAACATGCGCTCTTGGATTCATTTCAGTTTGAGATGAGAGTTTGCCCTGATTTGCTTGCATCTGGTGGATTTGAGTGGCAAGTTGGGTGATCTGTGTGCCCATACTCCCCAAAGTGGCTTGCGTCTCTTGCTGGAAGGCTTTCTAGCTCTGTGCCAAACTGTTCACGAGTGCACTACTCTGCTCCAGACATTTCATAATTTCACTCATGCTCGGTTCAGCACGATCGGTATGGGCATACTGCCCACCCTGTGGCTGCCTCGGAGGCAAATCTCCCGGCATTTTCTGATCTGGCTGCCTCCAGCTAAAATTAAAATGATCCCTCCAACCCGGGTTATATGTGTTCGGGTACGGATCATGATTCTCCCGTCTCAGAGCATCTTGTTGCGCATCACCGGAACCATAACATGCTTGCTCGTTTGGAGAAACTTGCAAAGTAGGGCAAGCATCAGTAAAGTGGCCATTTTCCGAGCACACTCCACAACGGATGTTCTGTGTCTGCGCTAAAGCTAGACCTTGAACCAGAGAAGTCAAAGCATCGATCTTCTCATTGACACCAGAGCTGTCTGCTCGCTCAACTCCTTTTATAGGCCAGTATCTGTCATCATCCTCATCTTCATACTGCTGACCTCCAGAAACCATGTCGATAATGAGCTGCTTCGCCTCTGCTAGAGTCTTGTTGGTTAGAAATCCTCCGCTAGCAGCATCAACAATCTTCCTGTCAAAGGTTGACATACCACGGTAAAAGTAGTTAGTAAGTAATTGATATTCAAAGAAACCGTGGTCTGGACATTTGCGGCACAACTGTTGGAATCTCTCCCAGTAATTGGCCAAGCTCTCATTCTGCTTCTGCTTAATGCTGCTGATCGCCATCCTTAAGTTTGCAGCTCTTGATTCAGGAAAGAACTTGCGTAGGAATTGTTTCTCCAACTCATTCCATGTGGAAATAGAGCTCGATGGGAGATCAAACATCCAATCTCTAGCCTTGCCCTGCAAAGTATGAGAAAAAGTCAGTAATCTCAAATTATCAGCAGAGAAGACTTGAGGGCGTAGAGTAGAGCAAACTAAATCAAATTCGGCAAGGTGTTTGTGTGCACTCTCTCCAGGTAGATCGCCGAACTTGGGTAAAACTTGAATAAAGCCAGGCCTTATTTCAGAATTATTTGCAATCGGAGGTAGCACGATGCAAATGGGTCGATTATTTCTATGGCAACCCAACTCTCTGATTGGCAGGTCAGGTCCAGCAACATTTGCGAGAGCTTGATTTCCATTGTTGGCCATGTTTTCCTCGAACAATTGATCAAGATCAAATGTTCCTGAATCAAATGTGGAAGTCTCCTTAGACTCCGGGGCATCTTTTCTCAACTTATAGTAGGTTCTCTCTGGTTCTAGATTGAATTCTAGACTTCCTTTCTGTGAGGACCGACTCATGCACTAGAAAAACAAAACAAAATAAAAAGAAATGGCAAACTGAAAATATTAGAATAATCACTTCTTAAAAACCGATCCCCGGCAACGGCGCCAAAATTTGGTGCGTCGTTTTTCACCAAAAATAATCCGACACGCAGTCGGTATGCCAAAACTACCCAGAATAGTAGCAAGCAAGATTGTCTCCCAAAGGACCGGTGAGAACTATTCGAACCATCAGTTTGCAGTAACCAACTTTCCACACGAATATATTGATTATAATGTAAAAACCAAATTTAAAAGCAATTAAACAAATGTAGTTTTCTTAACAAATTAAAAAGGTATTCCGGCTTTCAATTAACTCCACCCTAGCTTAATTATTCCGATCATTGACTCAATGATATTTCCAATTAATTCATGCAAACCAGTTATAGCCACCGAAGACACTTACTGACGCAGCCTAATTTCTCCTTAGCTTCTCGATAATTAGGAAGATACTTCACTAATTATTTTCCTAATCGACTGACAACCGTAAGAGACACTCTATAGATTTAATGACCCGACAGCTTTATGCACTAGAGAAACCCGATTCAAAACCAACAGACTCTGACACAGGACTATCGAATTAAGACTGTTCTTCCCTCGATTCTGAAGAATCGTTGTACCACTAATTAAACTTAAACCACAATTACGGATGGCCGGTTTAATTGGCTACTAATTAATTTCGATCTACTAAATATGTGCACCTACCTAGCAGAGATGAAACAATTAACAACTTTAAACACAGAGAATCACATATGCATTCATATAATTAGAGTATAAGAACAAATTAGATCTCACAGAATAAATACGCCAGGGATTCGTTAATCTTCATCGGAATAGAACGCGTTTAGCTTGAATTCATAATTGGATTGGCAATTCAGAAATTAATTGAAAAGAAGAACAATGAAGAAAGGAATGAAATTGAATAGTGAAAATAATCTGCAGAGAAAACCGTTCCTCCTAATGTTTCTGGCGTTGGAATTAATCTATACTGCAATGGATAGATTCATACTCTATCTAGAAGTCTTTTTATACCAATCCTTAACTAATTAATTAATAAAAGAAATCTAATCCTAATCCAACTAGGAAAATAATAAAAATAAAGTCCAAAAGTAATAAAATAACTAGAATTTTCGTCCAGGTCCAAAGTAGGTGCAGATCCACTATCTCCAGCCCAAATAATCGCACAATCCACCAGTCGGTATGCCCATACCAACTGCTTTCCAGACTCTTTAGCTTTCTTCAATCCAATTGTGTCCAAACCCTTCAAAACAATGCCATTATCTCCACTCTCATGTCAACCACCTGAAATTAACCACAAGACACGATTCTTCCACAAAACTTGACCAAGGGATGAATAACTACGCAAAAATACACAAAAATGACTCAAAATATATACGAAATAACAACCTAATCAATATTCGTGATCATGGAAAATCTGTTGATAGGAAGGAAGTTGTGGCAAAGATCAACAACTTCATCAGTTCCAACAGATTGAGAGAAGAGTCTCACAAGGTCAAGACTATATTGCGTCGCGCAATGGAACTTGACGGATCATCGGAGATAAATTTTCAGAATTTCGTGCACGATTTGAAGTCTAAAATATATGGAATTTAACTAAAACATATTTATATTGAATGATGTAGTAACTGCTAGCTATTCGGTATCTTTTATATATGCATTCAAATATCATCTATCACAAACATTAAGTTATTCATCTTTTTAATATAAATAAAATAAATATAAAATATAATTAGATAACTTATCTATCCATCACTATCCATCAAATTAAACATGAGGTGGACTTGCGTGCAACAGCAATTATTTCCGCCTATTTCAGGCGGCCACGTGGCCCCACGCGAGCTTGCCACGTGGCACATGGTACTTTTTATTGTAGTTGGAATGATGATAGTATTAATCTCAGGTTGATACCTTTCTTTATCGTACTTGATACTTTTCTACTTACCACGTGGTACGTTTTATTTTACCGAACTCGTGTTTTGCTTTGCTTTGCAAATTCTTGGAATGATGATTGTTTTAGATTAATCTCAACACATATAATATAAAAACTGGAAAAAAAAAATCAGAATTTGAACTAAATAAACTTATATAAAATAACTAGCAGACCCCTTACTTTTTAATGATGCAGATGGTACTTTTCGAATGTTTTGTGATACTTTTTAATAGGAAGGTTGATACTCACTTTGGACAGTTTTTTTATGGGTTGACCCAGTCAAAGCGGGTTGACCTGCGTTGACCGGGTCAAAGCGCGGGTTGACCCGCGTTGACTGGGTCAAAAGCGGGTTTGACTAACCCGTTTCATATAGTATTATTTGCATCATAATGCATGCAAGTGTTTGCCATTAAACATTGTTTTTTTGCATTCAACAGTGTCTATCAGATGCCTCGTTCTGGATTGAGTTGGTTTAGGAGTGAGTTTGAGATTTATTTGATGGTTTCTTTTAAATTTTCAATTTAACCGAATAAATTGATTTTACTATTGAATCAATTTTTCTATAATAATTGATACTAAACCAAACAAAATTATTAATTTATTACTATTCAGTTTTCGATTGTTTGATTGGAGAGGTAATATTTTCATTAACCTGTGACGAAATTACATAAAATCTAATGTTAATATATAAAACTATCCACTTTTCTAAAACAAAAATCCCTTTTACCCAATTTAAAAAAAATATTCAAAAAATACTCACTTTATCTAAAATGCCATCAAAAGATAATTATATGTGGGCATCTTACACATTTTTTACACCAACCTTACACAAATGTACTTGAATTACACAAAAAAAAAAATATGTGGATGTACTACAAAAGTATACTCAATTTTTTAAAATTTTAAACACTACGGAATTATAGTTGGATTTTTTTATGCTTAAAATCAACCAAATATACCAGTCACAACAAATTTATTATGTTCATGATGCTGAAAATTGTATCGACCAAAATCCTGATCCCGATTATATCACAATCATGATGGGGATTCACGATCATGATGTGATTTACAATCAGGAATTCCGATCATATCACGATCACGATCGGGATTTACGATTGAAAATTCCGATCGCAATCCCGATCGGGAATCCCGATAAGCTCCTGATACACTCTGAAAAGCTTCCAACACATGTCTGAAAATACTGAAAAGTAGTCAAAATCACATGGGTTATTAAGGGTATCATTGGAAAGTGGGTATTTTTTGAATGCTTTTCTTAAATTGGGTAAAATAGGTTTTTTGTCTTTATAAAAGTGAGTATTTTAGATTTTTGCTGTAAAATCTAATGGGTTGTGACATGTAATGCCAAGTAGCCTTTCACCACGCGAATCAGATCATTTATTGACATTTCTGTTCCACTTGGTGTTGCATAACTAGATTTTGTTTTTAATTTCTTTTTTAAAAATTAATATACCTTAATTGACGATGGATGAACCATAAATAAAAAAAATTAATTAAATAAAATCATAATAAATTAAAAAAATTTAAAAATAATATTTAAGAAAAAAACCCAAAGATTTGAAACAGAAAATGTGACAGAAAATGTAATAGGTGATCTGGACATCTGGTGTTCACCATGCCCTCATGGTCAAGGACTGCAGCAGTAGATGATTTTTTTAGGGCAATCAAAATTGTCTAGTCAAAATATAATAGGAAATGGAAAATAAATGCAACACATCATAATAGGAAGTTTTTATGGTAGTTGAAATTCTTTATTACATATTTTGTGTTGTATTCTCTATTACGCATTTGTTTTTTTTTAAATTTCTTATGCTTTAATTTTATTTTACACTTATTATTTATGATTCATCATACCCAACTAGAATGCATTATAATTTTTTTGTATTTAATTTTTAATTTTTACTTATTAATTAATTATTTAAAAATTAAATACTAAAAAATTATAATATACCCAAATTTGGTAGGATGAACACTAAATAACAAATGTAAAACTAAACCAAAGTATAATAAATTGAAATCAAATAAAAAAATTGAAAGAAAATTAAAAAAATCTAGTATGCAATAAATAATGCAAGACCAAATGTGCAATAGACGATTTCATATGATTTTATGGATATTTTGAAATGTGAATGCCTTAAATACATTTATAACGTAATTGGTCCCCACAATTAATAATTTTATAAGACAACTTTTGAGACGTTTATTTTACTGAAAAGTTTTTTTTATTTGACCATTTACATTACTAATTTTCATTATACACCACATTTATTAAATACATTAAAATATTTTTTTTAAAATATCTTTTTACTTTATACATCACTATTTTTCACTATTATCCCTCAATTAAAAAAATCAATTTAAACCAATTACAAGAGAGAGAGAGAGAGAGAGAGAGAGAGAGAGAGAGAGAGAGGAGAGAAACCAACGACAACCCGAATAATAATTTTTCCATTGGATAAATTCTTCCATTCTCCTCCAACTCAAGAGAATTCCTTCATTACCATCATAAGATCCGACCAAACAATCTGTACTTAATTTATGTAATTAGTGTGTTCAAACTGAATTTTTCAAATATTTTGATCTTTGAAAATAATTTTTTGAATCTGAATCCCTTAAAAATATTTTTTTGAACTTTGAAAGTTCTAACAAGAGTCCCCACATGTTCAAAAACATTATTTTCGAAATTGTTTTTAATAATACCCACATGTTCGATTTTATTTTATGGGACCCAAGTGGGGAAATTGGAGCGAGGAAGGGCTAAGGTGATGGAGCAAGAAAGTGAGGGTGGTGAAGAAAGAAGAAGAGGGTGTGCAGGGATGGTGGAGAGGGAGAGGAGAGACAAAGTGATTTGGGAAGAAAGAAGGGGTCTATGCAGGGATTTCTTCTTTTAATTTTTAATTAGATGAAACATTTTTTTATTTGAAATGATGTTTAAGTAAATTAATAATTAATTAATTTTGAATTAAATTTAATAACAGTGTATACAGAAAAATTGGTGGTGTATTTAGAAACATCTTTTTTTAGAAAAATGGTGACATTTTTATAATTATTACAACATTGTGGTGGGTTGGCCCAATGCTCTTTATTTATTTATTTCGGCCCATCTTCTGAGCCCATTAGCCTAACCTAAGCCCATTTCCCTTTATTAGCCCTTAACCCTAAATTTCCTTATCGGATTATCATTCTCTCTTTTTAACCTCTCGCGTCGTTTCATTTCTCTCTCAAGCTTCACACATATTTCTCTGATTTGAGTAGCGCTTTGTATTCCCTACCGATCTCTTAGCCGAAATCATATTCATCTGCATTCTTGAGTGATTGTGAGTGTGAGAGCTTCGTGCTGAGACCCTCCTAACCCCCTTTGTGGTCTGGGTCTTTTGTCGCCGGGAGTGCTGCTCTGTCGTGGGAAAGATCTGAGCCGTCGTGTCCCTGAGACACATCTTTCCCTACTTTCTAAATCTCCGATTTCATCTTTTCTCTATCTTTTCTTCTGTTTTCTTTATATTTTGCCTTCTGCTTTTACTTTGCTGCTCAAATTCTTTTATCTAACTGCTCTGTGTTGCAGATCTTCTAAATAAAAGGAAAGAAGAAGAGCTCTGAGAAAGAGTAGTGTTCTTAGACTTGCTGAAGACAGAAGCAAGTGGAATCAACGGCTCTAGTTGTTTGAGCAACTGTGAAGGGAACCGTGAAAGAGTCAGGAAACAAGCGGTGAACTCCAGGCTAGGCTAGATACCCAACAAATGGAAAATTCTATGCTACCCAATGGATAATACCCAATGTGGCATAATAGATCTACTGAGACACTCTCAAGTGGCATAATAGATCTATTGTGACACTTGAGAATGTCACAATAGATCTATTGTGCCACATTGGGTATTGCCCATTGGGTAGCACATGTTTTGGATTGAAAAATGTACAACTTTCAATGCTTAAAAATATAACTTCCATACTAAAAAATATCTATCTTATAAAAGATTTATATACAACAGGTATATGCAAATCTTTACCTTTGAATATTTATTATTGACTACACGATAAATTTACACTTAATACAATAATACAAAGAGCATCATGTGTAGTTTTAAAAAGTGTCTTACTCCAAACGTTAATACTAACGTTGTTAATAACTAACATTGTTGAAACAACAAATTAAACGTTTATTGGTTGGCAAAAATTGAATGCAATTTATTGTATTTATTTTCTGTGTAAGAAAAGTAAGTAAAATATAAAAATACATTTACTAGATCAAACGCAATTGACATCTCATTATAAAAATCTTAATATATATAAAAGCGAATAGTTATGCCCTTTACAGTAAGTCAATATTTCCTGCCAAAATGCATTTCCAGGAATAAAAATTTTAATATATATTAATGAATTAAGAATATTTATATTAATTGATTATAAAAATATTATCATCAAAATTAATATATAAATTCAACCTGTAAATGAACGGATGAAATCCTCTGCTACACTTTGTACTACATTTGGTGCTACATAATTTAATTGATTATTTTTTCTTCGATTTTTTTAATTCAATTTCAATCTATTATGCTTTAGTTTAATTTTATACTTATTATTTAGGGTTCATCCTACCTAATTAGGGTATATAATTAATTTTTCAATATTATATTTCATTTTCTAGTTAATAATTGATTATTTCGTAAAAAAAATAATTATATACCCTAATTGGATAGGATGAACCCTAAATAATATGCGTAAAATTAAATTAAAGCGCGAAAAATTGAAATTGAATTAAAAAATCAAAGAAAATTTAATAAATTGAATTGTGTAGCACCAAGTGTAGCATAAAGTGTAGCAGAGGATTTCATCCCGTAAACGAATATGCATACCATAAACCATATATATTCTTACCATTAATCATTTTAATCCTAATTTAGGTAAATTACATAAATACAAAATTTTTGATCAATTGATTTAAATGCTAAATAGATATGATTAGTTTCTTTCAATTACGAATATATCTATATACTAAAAGTGATTTACATTTTATATATAGGGATATATACATTATTAATCTACTAATCTATTATAGATTCCATCAATCTAATATTAATGTTTAAATACAAATATATTATAAGTTTTAATAATGTAGATCAATTAAAGCATGATTAACGATGTTAATTGCAAAATAAATAATGTATAATTATATTTAATTTGTTATATATGTCATCTTGCATGCATGATCACTTTATCTTCCTTTTCAATAATATTTATATTGCAATGTTAGTTCATTATTTTATAATTATCCACAAAACTATATTTAATTTCTATATCTATACCTTCCGAGAATAAATGTGTGTGCGTGTGTGTGTATTTGTTGTATATTTTTAATGTTAATTAATACATCCAAATTTTAGATCACCAATTAATCAATATCCATTTCTTCAATTAATCACTAATTTGCAAAATCAAATCTGGAAATCTAGAATATAAACACAACTTTAATTCAATATCAAATTACATTGCATGTATTTGTGCGTCCATGTTTCTTTCAATATATATAGCCATAGCCAATGTAAATGAACGCAATGTGCATTATGTGATTATTATTAATGTTAATTTCATATTGCTTATATTTACACTATTACATTCTATTTTCTCTCAAATAATTGATTAATTTATGTTTCGTCTGCGTTTTTTTTCGATGATTTTTTGTTCTTGATTTTTTTTTTAATTGTAAAGTAGTACATGTAAAATGAAAAAATTATAAATACAAATATTAATCTAATTAACCTACTTTTAATTGGCAGGATCTAAATGAAACTTTAAATATATTAGTTAAAATTATCACATCGAATAAACTATCAAGTATTGTTCTACATGAACAATCAATACATCGTGAGGCCTATAATAATCTCCACCTTTCTCAGTCATTTGGTCGAGAACAAGTGTACGTAATATTTTATTTTGTTATTTTAATATTAAATATGTTTTTATTTTTTTTTATAGAATTTAAATAATTTAAAATTAATATTTTGAATTAAGTATATGAAAATTTTTGAATAAAATATTTTAAATTTTTTAAGTTAATTAAATTTGTTAAAAGATCAAATAAAAATGTTTTTAAGGCTTAATGAATTGAAAATTAGTCAAGAAGATATTTAGCCGATTGCAAATCAATCAAAAAGTCATTAAGCCAAGTGTTCACTCAATTGATTAAAAATCAGCCTAGAGGAAAAATTAAATCAAGTGTTCACAAGCTGGCTAGAAATCAACAAAGAAGACATTAAGTCAAGTATTTAGAAGCAATTTAAAATAAGTGAAAAAGGACATTTAGTCAAGTGTTCACAAGTTTGAATTGTCCTTGATTGTTAGGTGGAATAGTGAAAGATAAAATTAATAATAAAGCAACTCCAACGGCAGATCGGTCAGAAAATCATGCCCAAAATCTCTCAATTTTGCTTTTCTTGAGGCACCAAATCTCTCATTTTCAATTATATTTTTCTTTTTCTTTTTCTTTTTATTTTTTTTGGTGTGATATGATCATCCTGTATTTTATTTAGCATAAAGTAGTTTTTTTATTAATTTTCTGTCATCATATACAAATGATTCATTTCAGAAAAATAATTTCATTTATTGTTATTATTTCGTGAAGTAGTTTAAGATTATCAAATTCTAATTGAATTTCACTTATATACAAGACTCGAGCCTAATTTTCATAATTTTGATTGTTGAGCAATCAAATTATGCTAAATCATGTCGAAAATGAAGATTTTTCAGTTAGTATATATGTATATTATAATGAGCTTCAAATTTGTGAGTGCACATATATAAATATTTCTATGCTACCTTATTTTATACAATAAATTATTTATACAACACATTTCAAATTCTTTAATGTTTTCTTAAATTATTAGTTTTCATATGTATATTTTACATATCATACATAAAAAAATGACTAATGTTTAATTTTAACACTACATATAACCTAACGTTGTACAATAATACAATTGAATACATCCATACCCTTGTGTAAGGAGACGTAAAATGGTTTGATGTTAAAGATGGAGTTTGATGTGTTCTCTATTAATAAAAGAGATGATGACAAAACATTAACTTAAGAAAGCATTATTCAAGTCTTGACAACTTTCCTCCGATAATGTCCTATTTACTTCACACGCTATGGAGGGATGACGAATATGTATATATTACAATAATTTTCTTAAATATGTGTTTACGGGTATCTTTTTTTTTCTTAATTGTTCTCATTGTACCTAAAATTATAAGAGATTCCAATTGTGTTCGTAATGGATTTTGGGATGGCCAATTATGTTATTTGTTTTACTGGGCACAATGAATGAATTAATGGATATGGGTTGTTTGCTGATAAAATAACAAACAAACTTGAATATAACATTATATATTCCTTACAAATTTATGATTGTTTCTATTATTATTCTTTAATCATAATTTAATTATTTATTTATAAAAACTATTTATTATAAATTATTCATATATCTCTAACCGTGCATCGCACGAGATGTAATACTAGTATAGTGTAACAAAGGTTGAGGTTGAAGCTTAAAGATGTTCGAAATCAAAGACGCAAATTAGTCCAAAGATTCATCGAAGAACTACACCGAAAATTCTAAAATTTGAAAGGTATGGTTCAGATTATTATTATTATTATTATTATTATTATTATTATTATTATTATTATTATTATTATTATTATTATTATTATTATTATTATTATTATGTTGCTAGATTTTAAGTTATAAAACTAAAAATCATATTCAGAACATTATTCTACAACTAACGTTTAGTTAAGAACATGTAATATATAGTAGCTAACGTTAACATTAATTCTTGCTTTAAAAGTTGCACTTTCTACTTTTTATGAATTATTAACGTTTAATACAGAATTATATGGTGAAAATCGAAGTTAAAAATTTCTCAAATACTAACGTTAATGTTAGAACTTGAGTTCTCGTCGTTTGAAATGAATTAATTAACGTTTATGTTGAATTAAAATAATGTTAGTTTATATTGGATTAAATTCTGACAATAATTGAAACCAAACCAAACAATTTTTTTACTATTCGAACGTATTTAGTTTTCGATTATTTGATTGGAAGGACTAAAAGTTCATTATGTTGTTTGGAATTTTGTCGAAATTACATAAAATCTAACGGGCGTTGTCGTGTACCGCTACTAGCATTCCGCCCGTGCAATGCACGGAGTATCATATTTTTTATTTTTTAATATTGAATAATTTAATGAATTTTATATATATGTATATATATTATTAAATTTATAACAAAATAATATATCTAAAGATTATAAAATACATGTAATTTCATCATAAATTTTGGAATAAACTAAATAAAAATTCTATAGTAAAGTTGTCATCGACATCATCATCCTTATAAATTAAGATTTTTAATCCAACTTGATTTCTAAATCTTGAAATAGCAATATAAATTAAGTTGACCATGACTAAAACTTATTTTTAAAAAATACTCCAACATGAGAAAGAAATTGACCATTACTTTTGTTAATAATCATTGCATAAGAGGCAATTAGAGGAAATTTGTTGTCCTTGAATAGTGTCAATGACCTCCTTACTATCAAAACTTTATGACTTGCATTATGCTTTGTGACAACTTTTGTTTCCAAAACATTATTGTCAAGCATTGTAATAATCAATATTATGTCATTACATAAACAATTTGCATGATCCATGCTGATCGGTAACATCGATGGAGTTCCCACTTTCAAAACTGATTTCATGATTTGACACACCCGAACACCTCAAATTATTTATGAATTGAGTGTATGCACATCTTGTAAAGTGTTCGGGCGTATACACACCCGAACACCTCAAACAATTTATATTAGTCTTTTGTAAGCATTTAATTATTCCAAAGAATTCATATAAATGAACGAATTAAAATGGTGTTGTCAATCGCTCACCTTCTTCCATAGATATTTTGCCAAATCATGCCATGTGCTCTAATTCACAATTAGTAGTAGAATTTGTAAAATCTTATTAATTATTTCGTATTACTTCTTTTATTTCAGACAGTGTGCTAAGATTATCAGAGTAACAATTATCAAAATAATAATTAATATATAACATTTATATAATTACCCAAAACCTATTTTTTAGATATATTATCAATAAACAAATAATGTTGTAGTTTTCTAGGATCAATTAATTCCTCTTTGTTTTTCAGTACCACTACAAAATAGGTCTGTGCCAAAAAAAAATTTATTTAGTTTAATTTTTTTGACCATGTTTTCTAATTTCTTCTCATTTTTTTAATAAAAATGTAGAAGTCAATTTTAAATTATTATTCTAAAACTAAATATTCAAATTTTGAACACTTTTTTTAGTAATTTTATTTATCTTAATTTATTAGTTGCATTTTAACTGGTGAGACCAAGGATAACAACTTAGTCCCATTTGTTCAAAATCAATGAATCAGCTTCGAACTCTATATTTGTCATTTTATTATATAAAATTTTCTTCATTTTAAATAACCATTTCGACCGTAATTTTTTCTTTTTTTTTTTTCAAAATTTTGAACCTAAAAAAGTTCAAACATTGAGAAGCCAAAAATTGATCTTTATATTAAAAGTACTTGAAGTTTTCAATTATATTTTACTTGGGTTTGTTCTTTTTTTTTATTTTAATTATTTTTAAAACTTCACGTAGTGGATTTGGAATAAATGATTGATTTTGGGATATATATTTATATTTAAATATATAGAAAAAATAAATATAATAGAGAAATACATACAATATATTTACAATTTGAAAATTGATTCATTAGATACTTTACTCACATGAAAAAAAACCCGTGCACGCACAAGCACATGAAATTATAGATAAAAATATACTTATTTATGTAAAAGGATTCATGCATGGGTGCTTAACATCAATTCTCGCTCATCAAAAATTCTTTCGACCTTGCATATAATATTTGTTAAAATAAAATAAAATATGTTAATGAACATCGACGGTGAAATATAATAAAATAAAATTGCATAATTAAAAAAATATTTACCAAATAACATGATTTCATCTACTTGTGTGGGGTTCATTAGTGCGGAGGAAGAACGAAAATCAAACATATAGGATGGAAAATTTGGATCATCAGTAAGATGGACTACTCGCGTATCGAGTGAAGAAGAGAATTTAAACGCACAAGGTGTTGTTTTGTAGCGCATCGTATTAATTTGCACGTCAAAATACAAAAACGCATACAATTCACCTTCTTTGAAGTCCATCTTTATGTGTGGAAGGTCTTCTCGGCGAATGCTCCCGTGGATCCGATCACCTTGGCAATCATGAAAAACCAATTCATACGCTGAATTATTCTTGAATTTTTCATAGCCGTGTTGTTCATATATACGAACAACCTGCAGCTTCAAAATCAAATCTCCTCTGGAAGGCCCCGTCTTTTCAATGCGATTAATCAAACTGTAAACGGGAGCCATGGAAAAAAAGAGAGAGAATAAAATAGTTCACAATTTATATTTCAACATTGATAGATAAAAAAATTACGGTGTGATTTATGTTTCACCTCTACATAATAATATAAATATATAGATGTAATATATTAGGATTAGAAGAAATATTGTTAATCATGGAAAAAAGAAAATTGATTAATTAAAAAATATCAAACTAAATCGTTACACCTAAATCTTGTGTGCTCTAAATATGATCCATATATAGTCATTACATTAATCAATTGCAAATCTTTTCATATTATATATATGTGTGTGTGTGTATATATATATATTAGTATATACGGGAAAAATAACGTGTGTTCTGAATTATATATATATATATATATATATATATATATATATATCATATCTATAAACATGGATATAACATTTATACATATCAATTTAAAGTGTATATATATATATATATATATATATATATATATATATATTCTGAATTTAAAGCTAGATTATATATTGGATTTAATGCAATAATAATTAAGATACAATACCATGAATTTGAAATTGCATCCGATTAAATAGCATATATATAAATATGGATATACCATTTATACATATCAATTTGAAGTGTGTGTGTGTGTGTGTGTATTCCTAATTTAACGCTAGATTATATATTGGATTTAATGCAATAATAATTAAGATACAATATATCATATCCTATTACGTCTCTCATTAATTAAGGAAAATACCAAATTATAAACTAATTTAGTTGATACATTATTCTTATTAGGCGGATTTTATGGGGATATATATATATATATATTAAATATAGTTATATTAAAATAAGTAATTAAATATTTATAAAAATATAAATTTATTTCTAGATTCGGAAATGTCATTTAGGCGGGAAAATTACTCTTTTCTATTTGCAGTCACGGAGTCGTTATTATATATTATATAGATGTAGTCTTTCACCAGTTGTTGAATTCCGGAAGGTCGGGGTGTAGTGTATCAGTCGAGGGTTTTTTTAGGGCAATCAAAATTTAAATAAATTGGCCTACATCTCAAGTTTAGATTTTTTTGTTTGGGGTGGGGGGGGGGGGGGGAGTTCCATATGCTATAATAATAATATTTCTGTAATTAATTTTTTAAGTAAATAAACTTAAAAACTGCCAACTTGCACCAAAGTGTATAAACCCAAACATTCCATTTTTCTTTGGATATCGCACCTTCACTTTATTTTTCTGACTATATCACATATAATATGATAATCCTGATTTACAATTTTTTTTTTGTTTTTTAAAAGAAGCATAAAACCGCACTGTTCTGAGCACCGTTTAATAACTATAAATTTTTAAAATTATA
Source organism: Perilla frutescens (assembly GCA_026008535.1). NCBI lineage: Eukaryota > Viridiplantae > Streptophyta > Magnoliopsida > Lamiales > Lamiaceae > Perilla > Perilla frutescens. The sequence goes on along the minus strand of BRKX01000017.1, from coordinate 37,992,710 downwards.
ATACTCTCTCTCTCTCTCTCTCTCTCTCTCTCTCTCTCAAAAGAACTCTTTGGACAATATCTAATACTTTGTGTTGGGGTGTCTCAATCAGAAATTAAAGACATTTGTAGAATTAGAGCAACACACTATATCTTTTTTAGGGAAGAATATTTTATTATTTAGAAATAAATAAGGTAATCCATGTATATTATCTACTAACTATAGATTGTTATAATAAGATCAATTCACAAAACTAAATTTAATTCCCATCTTATTACTTGTGATATTAATCAAATAAATGATCAGTGGCGGAGCCACATAGGAACAAGTGTACCTCCAAATTGTCCTATTGGGTTGACCTAGTGGTGGAGTGATGTTATCTTGAGGTCAAATGTCTCAAGTTCGAATCTCACCACCAATACCACTAGGTGTGAATCTGTTACACCTGGCTTGCTAAATGTGGTTAATCTCCCATGTGTAGTTTGCAAGCTATTACACAGGGGCGGAGTTTATCTAGTGCGCACTTCGATAACAGCTGCAGGTTACCCTTGACAACAAAAAAAGTGTACCTCCATGTTGTTTTAATTTTTTTAGTATATATACACATATAATTATCTACTTTGTTATTGGAGAATATTGACTAAGATCAAAACGATGAAAAACAAATAAAGTAGTAATTGAGTACTTTAGTTGACACGTGGTGAATAATATTATTGCAAAAAAGAGGTGATGAATCATACTCTTACTAATATTAACAATAATCAATCACCTATTATTTCGTTACTCTCCATCTTACTCCTCTTTAAGTCTCACATATATATAATATTGGAACAAGAAATGTACAATTATTCAACACTCTTCAAAATACAATTCATAATAATTTCTAAAATACATCAAGATTTTAAATGGGCAAGTGCACAAAAAATACTCTCGATTGGTTGATGTTAGTTTTTTCTTTCATTTATAATTTTTTGTATATATATTACTAATTAGATTTCTGATTTATGTTTAGTGTTGCCTAGATATATATTTTATTGCCTAACTAAAATTTCAATTAAACTAGGGGTTTGTGTTTGAATTAACATTTGAGTTTATGTACATATGGTTTGGATTTTACAAGCATTAAAGAGATTTGATTTTGAATTTGGGTTTGGACTCAGAAATTTAAAATATTGAATAATAATTTGTAACACCTTAATTTTATAAACTTAGAATGTTATTAATTTTATAAAAACTAATGTGTAAAATAACGCATGAAAGAGAATTAAAGCATTTTCTCAAATATACAAATAAACATGTACTTAAAAATCATGATAATATATTAATAAATTTCTTTTAAAGAAAATACCATACTAATTCAAACAACATAGAGCAAATTTGATTTCAAGTAGTTCAAACTCGATTCTAAGTATTTTTAAAGTAAGAAAACAGACAACTCGACATAAATAACAATTAAAAATTTAGTAGTGAAATAAATTTACTAACTTATATTTAAATAAAATTAAATCACATCCATCTCCACATCACCATCACCGAACTCCTCAACCTGAAATGATATAATAAGGGGGATGAGTATAATGAATACAATCAGTGGAGAATACGCATTATCAAAAACATATTAAACAAGCAACTCATATTCAGATATTCATGCTATGTCAACTGTCACTGTAATAATAATGGTTTGAACAGTGGGGAGTCAGCCCAAAGGCAACTTATCACGATCTCAGACCTATTAACGGTCTCTGAACAAGTATATGCATATACGTACACAAGCACGGTGGGCAACCCAATGACAACTTTTATGGTCCCTGGCATACTTTAACTTTAACTTTCACTGTCACATCAACACTCAGTCGAACAACAAATCACAAGCTCAGTATAAAATGGATAATAAATAAACACATATGTATAAAATTTCCCACATATACTTTGAAGACTTTTGGCTCAACTTTCTATTCGCTCTTTTATTTCACACAAAAATGACTTGTAAGTATACGAGGTAAATTGTAGCAAAATATAGTGAGAACAGATATCATATCCACGGAGACTAGCTATATAAGCAACTAAGTACTCAATTTCAATTATTCTATTTTATTTAGATGACCAGAACAGAGTTTTGGTATTTTAACTAATTAAATTAAATGAAATAAGCAATGTAAATGAAGAACAAAAATGCAATTGACAAGGTGGAAAAATCTAGGTATAAAACGGATTCTAGGGATTACACGCCTATGAAATTCACGATTTCAATTAATATACTAAACCAAATTTAATTCCTAAATCTGCAAGAGAATCACTAATCTCTCTCTCTCTCTCTCTCTCTCTGGAGTAAGTTCTAGTCGTAGATTAAACATCAAACTTCATCTCTCGATCTCAATTTGTTGTTTAACTCTAAATTGATTTTAAGATTTATTCTCCTCACGATACCTTACCAATCTCTCGATCTAGCAAGTTCGTGGTATGCATTCTTAATTCGTCAACTAATTAACCTCTCTCGAGTGATAACTAATTAACTATACATGTACATTTGATGGCCAAATAAATTTACAAGATAAATAATCCAAAGAAGCATAAGCAGATGAAGGAATGGAACAATAATATTAATTGAAATAAAAAATATCCATAATTGTGCAAAACCCTAGAATCTCTAATTGTTTAGCCTCTCATAATCGAGTTATAATCAAGGGAAAATAACAAGACCATCAAAGCTAGCATGATTAACATGAACTAAAAATCATAAAACAACTTATGTCGTGTTAAATCTCTGATTTCAGTTGATCTCTGTGTTCTTCCACCGTCTCTTGCTCTTCTCTGCTCTAATATATGGTAAGAGTTGGTCCAATTTTTGTCCAAGAAGAACACTTAAATAGCAGAAGGGATGGAAGTCCGCAGACAGAAGGAGAGCCCGATCCAAAAGAAAACTCGCCGCTGATCGCCGATATGAGCACGAGCCGTGCAACAAGGAGCACGGTCTGTGCTCTTAATTGCAAAAAAACAAGTTTGCTTCGCTGAGACAGGAGCATGGGTCGTGCTCTTTTTTGCCACCCGACACACTTCACCGTTTTGCTCTGTTCGCACTCATTTTTCATCTCATTGACCCGATTCAAGTTGCAACACGCTCTTCACTCGACCTCTATCTTCTTAGGTAATTTTCAAACTCAATTGAGTCTTATAAAATAAATGGCATCAAATCCCTTCAAAATGAGCAAACACATGACACTGCATAAAATATGAAAAATTATGCGCAAATGTTAATGACTTGCAGGAACTAATACGCCTTTGCCTAGTAGAGATAACATTAAAATAATTTAATAAGATTGAATTTTATATATTGATGCAGTTTATAAAACTTAAAATTGAATCACCATTTCCGATGGAATCTCTATTCTCAAAGGAGGGGGAATGGTCATTCTACCCACCCCCATGAGTTTAGCTATTCTCAATAACCAAAAAAATTAATATATGATATATTTATACATAATCATGTCATATAATATTATTTTATCATATTTAGAAATATAAATCATAAATCAAATTAAATAATTTATTATTATATTATTATTATTATTATTTATTTAATTTCAAAATATAATTTAAAAATATGTGTTAAAATCAAATTTTGATAGCTTTTATAATTTTGTTGGAGAAAAATGAAAGTGATGCCGAAATAAATATAACATAAAAATATTTTATAATACAATATAAAATATTTATGTATTTGAAATAATTTAATATATTCAAATCAAAAATTGAAATGTTAAAGTATTTTTCTATAAAGTAAAAATATTTTTATTAACTTATACAAATTATTATATATTGATTAATTAAATATTTTAGGATAAAATTTTTTAATAAAATAAATAAATTATAATTTGTTAAAAAAAATAGAAAAACCCATATACTAAATTAAAAAAAATGGCGTTTAAAAATATAAAAAATAAATTAAAGCATGTGTTGATATTTATTAGTCACTACGTACACTTTATTTAATTATAAGAAAATTTGAAATTACATAAAATATTTCTTATATAAGATAGAAAAAATGATATTTCATTATGTTTTTAATTCTATAAACATACCAATCATAAGAATCGTCCTTCCATTCAGGTCACTATTCCATTCCTAAGTTCATTCCATTCATACATAATTACCTCCTAAATTTATTCATTCTCACTTGATCTCATTCTGGCATACCAGTCATCCCTTATTCCCTAAGAGTTTGATGATCATTTAAAATACTTTTATTATTCTAAGCACATTATATATTATAATTTTTTAATATATATATAGTAATATATATATTTGAAAGTATATAATTAATAGTTATTAATTTTAAATAATTATCATTTAAAAAAAAATTAGATTATTAAGCATATTCATATTTTAATTATATAAGACAAAATAAAATTATTAAAAGAACATTCTTATTTTGGGTAATATTTAATATAAAATATTGGAGTTATGAAAAAATTTGGTACCGAAATAACACATATTTAATTAGTGCAGAATGTGTATCAATTAGGTATTTAACATTGCTCTTGTAACTCATGTTGTTCCAGCCACGTCACATCATACCATAGTAATTACTATTTAATCTGTAATTTTGAAAACGAATAAATTCCTAAAATGCAATTCTTGTGACAAAAGGATAAAAATGATACTATAAAAAAGGATAAAGTTTGAAGTCGTTATCTTAGGTCTAATAAATAAACAAGAGCAGACCTGGCATCAAGTTTCCCAACGAGAGCCTAAAATTTATTACTGGGTACGACTTTGTAGTCCAAATAATTGTGGCAGGTCTGTTGTTGATAATGAAATTTAATCATGGGGGAATTTCATTTCATTTTCCGAGGTGGCCCATCATCTCCAACTTAATCGTTCATTGGCCAATTTGCTCATCCTTCTCTGATTTCCAACCTCAAAAAATATGCACAACCTTTATTCAATTGAAGAAACATTTATACGCGCATTAATATTCATGGTCCTATATTATTTTCTTCGTTGTGAATCCTTCTAACTATTTCCCGTTTATTTAAAAATAATAACGGAATATTCTTCTCTATATGACCGCAAATTATATGCTACCCCGCGTATTATCCGGGGGTGTCCCCTGCCGACGCGTGGACAATGTTTTTAATTTTTTTTCCTTTTTTTTTTAGCTCGAAAATTCAAAATACGGTGTATTTTATTGAGGCACTTTTTGCATTAATGACTGGATAGATGAATGGGCCCCACCATGTACGTCGGCACAACATCGTAGCACGTCGGCAGATGGAATGCTTTCCGATCCCGGCGTCCCCGCCGGATCTTTTTCACATCGGCAAGTCATCCAGGATATAGAGCGCAATGAGTTCGTCCAGATCCCCATATTTTCAGATTTTTCGGAGATTGTTTGTTCTATTAATAGGATTTTCTGGAGATTTAAGGAGAAAATCCCAGTAAATTTTTTGAAAATTGGCGGCAAGAGAGATGTGGGGTTTAAATATATTTGATAAAAAAAATTTTTAAGAAATTTAGAAGGCAAAGTACCACACATTTCATGAAGAATTTTTTTGAAGAAAAATCACATTAGTGGCAAGGGTATTCACAGTTTTGATGGAGAAATTATTCGAAGAACATCACATTGGCGAGCCCACTTTAACTCTCTGTATTCATTTAATCTTCGATCTTTGTTATCTGTTATCTGATAATTTTTTTGTAATTTCTGAAGATGTTAGCGGCGAAGCATATTTGTGATTATCCCCCATTTTTGTTAATTAAGTCGGCGACCTGATTGAGGTATATTCCATCTTTATTTAATTTTCGAAGATTACTCAGTTTTGGTTTGGTATTTACCCAATTTCTTTGTTTAACCCTCCTCCACATGTGCTTGAGATTTACCGGGTTGTGCGTTGCAAGTCGTCCAAAAACGGTGTCTTTTTTAGGTTGTACCTTTTTTGGTATAGTTACATGTATGAGTTGTTCTATCCCGGAGTTTATGTGATTAGTTTATTTTGCCTAATTTTAGATCTCGTTTTTGCTCGCTATCTGTGTAATTGGTATTTGATTGCTTGAAATTTTCATTTCATGGTATTATTGTTGTAGGTTATATATTTTGAAACGAATATTGATCTGAATATTGCAATTGAGACTGATGTTTCCAATGAGGATAATCCTAATCAGAACGCGGATAGAGATGAATTCCATGAATATGATGATGAATTAAGTTGTGGCGATGATTCCATATCTTTGGAATTAGAGAAACGGTTTGAAGTTGGAAATATTGTGGAGAGTCCAGAGCAAGTATACTTACTTTATTGTGAGTATGGTAGGTGTCGTGGGTTTAGTGTGAGGAAGGGCGATCAATCTTATTTCTCTGGCAGTAATTTGCTGCGTATGAAAGAGTATGATTGTTCATGTGAATGTAGATCTGATGAGAAACAATCAAAACTGAGATTACCTGCTTATAAAAAGCAGGTTACCCGCACTGATTGTAAGGCAGGTATACGTATGATTAGGGAGCGGGATAAGCCTTGGAAAATACAAAAAATTATTAAGGAGCATAACCATGAAATGCTTGCAGTAGATCAACGATATTTGTTGCGAACTGCACATCAGTTATCTCATGCAAAGCAATCACTTGTTGAGGCTCTTAACTCAGCCGGAATAGGAGTTAGTCAGGCTTGTAGGTTTCTAGAGATGGAAGCTGGTGGTCCTCAAAATATTGGATTCACGCGAAGGGATGCTTATAACCATTTGAATCGTGCGAAGCTATCTACCAGCGTTGACAATGTTGATGCAAATGCCCTTGTGCAATTCTTTGTGAAGAAATCAAATGAGGAGCTTTTCTTTTATTGGAATGTTCAGGTCGATGATGAAGACCGATTGATGAATTTTTTTTCAGAGACTCCCGTGCACTGATTGACTATGAGTATTTTGGGGATGCTTTATCGGTCGATACAACCTACAAAAAAAATAGATATAATTTGATATGTGCACCATTTGTAGGGATTAATCATCATATGAAAAATGTTATGTTTTGATTGGCCTTCTTATCGAATGAGACTACTACTTCCTTTGAATGGATGTTTTCAACTTTTTTGGAATCAATGCATGGGAGGGAGCCTCGAGTGATATTTACCGATCAAAGTCAGCCTTTGATGAATGGAATTGATTTAACCTTTCGCACTGCAAGTCATAGATTGTGTCAGTGGCATATTGGCCGAAATGCCTCATCTCATTTTAGGGCTTTGAATGCGAATAGTGAGTTTAGGAAGAGGTGGTATTATTGCATAAATTGTGTGGAGTCTAATGTTGAGTTTGAGAAATGTTGGGAGGCCATGATTCGAACGTTTAAGCTTGAGGGAAATAGGTGGTTTTCAGGTATGTACAAATCGAGGAAAAGATGGGCATCTGTCTTCACAAACAATACTTTTAGCGCCGGGCTTCTCGCTACATCGAGGAGTGAGGCGACCAATGAGGTCTTGAAAGATTTATGCAATGCTAGATGTTCACTGATTGATATTGTACATCATTTTGAGCGAATACAACTTGATTGGCGAACAAAGGAGCGTGCAGATGATGCAGCAAATATTGGGAGCGTTGGGCAGTTTCTGAGCAACAGTCTTTTGTTGGCTCAAGCCTCGAAGATTTATACATGTAATGTTTATAAAATCTTTGAGACACAAGTGGCATTTGCAGTAACTGTCGTTGTTATTGGGAATCCGGTCTATGATGACGATGAATCAATGCAATTTAGGGTAACCTCTCAGCCCCTCATGAGAAGGATTAGGTGTGTGCAATTTAATAGGACAACCAATCTAGCCACATGTTCCTATCGCATGTGGGAGACCGAAGGAATATTGTGCCGGCATATTTTCCGAGTGTATTTGGCTATGAATGTGATGAATTTGCCTGAGTGTTACATTCCTCCTCGGTGGACTAGAAAGGCAAAGGAGAGGCATGTGAATGACGGTGGTCATATCTGCAACTCGAAAGCGGGTGATGTTGTTGGTGAACTGGGCTTTGTAAACTACATCATGCGGATGATGCTGGAGTTAGTGCATGATGCCAAACAACAACCTGAATCCAGAAAACTCATGTTCAATCGTGTAGCTGCACTAAAGAGTGAACTAAGCTCGTCACATAAAGCTGTTGGGTCAACTTTCGAGGGAGCTGGTAAGTTGGGTTCAAGAGGACAACAATCAAGCTAAATTCGGCCGCCACTATCTCGAAAACGAGGCAGAAGTCCCTCACCAAAGTTGAAGTCGCACTGGAGTAAGAAGAAAGGTGAAGCTAGGGTGAAGAGAAGTCCACAGCCTCCAAAATGGCCAGGTATGTTCTGGAGCAGACACTTTATTGAGCATCATAATTAACCAGAGAGTTGTATGATTGGTTATGAGATTGCATTCTGGTTGTTGCAGACATAGAGTGTTCTCAGCAGACAGAATCAGTAAGCCACAAGTCAACTGACTCCAGATAAAGGAGTCCGTCAATCTGTGGCATTAATACTCAGGAGGAGAACAATACTGCAAGAACTAGTCAATTTTCCCAAAATGAGAGCTTGGACAATCCTATTGATGTTACATCAATTTTCCAGGTTGCAATTAGAATTTGTATGTGAAAATGTTATGAGCTTGTACATCTTTAAGACTCTAACCTTATATTTGTTGCCATTATAGTCGCAGGTCGGGGAGAATGCGGGCCCCAAAGTGTGGGTGTAACCTACTGTATGCTTTGGATTCTGATTCTGCTTAAATGAAACCCTAGCCAGGCTTATTTTTTTCTCTTTTGTACATGATTATGACATTTCAGAACTCCACTTTTCTATTGTCCGAAAATTCAATCTACATTTTATCGTTTTCTGCATTAAGCTCATATTACTTATCCACTATATATATATATAGACATATAACCTAGCAAGTCCCAAATTTTTCGTGGAGATTTTCGGAAGAGGAATGGCTCCACTTTCTAGGAAACAGGACGATGTGTTCTACGTCGAGCCTTGGAGTCATTATGTTGAGTCTATTGTCTTGCACGAGCTTCAAGAGGAGCATTGGCATGGGAACTGGATACCGGGAAAAGATGAAGAAAACCTACGAGTGCTTCATCGTGTTCGTCAAAATGTCCAAAATCGGCTAAGAATGACGTTCACCGTTGCTGAGTTCGAGACTAAGTTGGAGGAGTGGCGCCACAGGTATGAAATGTTTCAGTGGTTGCTCGATCAAATTAATCTCATGCGCTACGACTCCATGAGAAATGTTGTGAGAGCTGAAGATGATGAATGGGAGGTCATTGAGCGGGTAAGCACGTTTATAGTTCCGCTCTATGGACATCTTAGATTTTATAACTATTTAATTGATAACTAAAGTAGAGTTGTTCTCGTAGATATGGCCCGAGGTTCTAGCCTACAAGGACGAAGGAGAGGAAAACTGGTGGATTCTGAAGTTGTTATTCGAGGTGGAGGAAGTAATTGATGATGATGATGAAATCACCGATACTACACTGCCTCCCTCTGATGACCTGGATATGAATGGTGATGATGACGGTGATGGAGAAAATGATGTTGTCCTTAACAGTGAAGATGAAGATGATGGCTAGAATCTGGACTTCATGTTGCTTCCATCATGGCACCACAATACCAATAACCCTGATGGCGTATATGCCCTACCTAAGGTTAATAAGTTGGTGTGTTGTACTTTCATGTGTGCTACCTTAAGTAGCTATTATGTTGTGTCATGTTGTTTGTTTGTAATATTGTTCGTCGTTTGTGAGATGTATGTTGGGTTTCCTTAGGGGCCTTGCTTATATATGTGTGTGTATTTTGACCTTTGTGGTACCTAATATCGTCCTGTCTTTAAGTTGATGTATTGAAGATGTTTTAAATATTAAAACATTGATCCACTTGCATTTTTAGCTGAAAATTGCTACAAATTTGGAGGCAATTTAGATTTCCAACACCAACATTCATGAGTTGGTATCCAATGCAAACTGAGACAAGTGGTTTATTTGAATATACTTTTCTCTTCTATAAATAGGTTTGTTTAAGTGTTAGGCCCACGAGAAGGCTAAATACTTTTCTCATCTCTAAATAGACGCATAATATCCTCAAAGCTTTAATAGTCTCACGAAAAATGGCAGCACCTGGGAATAATAACACTCAATATTTTCAGTTCTACCAACCGCCGTGGTCACGAGAGGTGGATCTATTTTTTCTATCCCACATCCATTTCTTAGTCTTCATTAAGAAATGGGTGCCTGGTGAGGACGAACGCAATCTCCGGTGTCTATCAATCATTAAAGCGGAACTGCAAACTGAGAAGGCGATCGACATTCCACTTGAACTATTTGAAGGAAGGGTTGAGACCTGGCGTCGGAGGTATGAAATGATATCTTGGCTGATCCGTTTTGCCGGAGTTGACACCTTCTGCATGCACGACATGACTGTTCATCTTTCTGAACAAGAATGGGCGCATGTTGCACAGGTTTGATCTTCTCTTCAACGATTCCACTTTACATGCTTTAATGACCTTCATATCCTGCTATAAGTGACGTGATCTTCCCTCACAGGTATGCCCTGATGTCCTCATGTATAAGGAAGCTGGCGAGGAGGGATGGCATTTTCTTAAAGCCATGTTTGAGACGCCACCGAGCAACGACGAACCCGACAAAGACTCCCAAACGGATGGCCCTCCAGCAGCTGTTTCAAATGATGATTAGAGACGATAATCTATCATTAAGGTTATGTTAATGGATAGTTATATGTAAGCCCAAGTATTTGATTTTTTCCATGAATCAATGTAGCGTCCGTGAACGACGCATCTAATCAATCGTACTGTATGAAGACCGTGCCTTATTTGAAAAAAATATGTGGGAATATATTCTCTGCTAGTAGGCAGCTTTATCCAATTCTTGTTTTATATGTCACGGACCTCACAAGAAGGCTATAGTAGTCCCAACACAAATTACAGCATTCCACTTTAGCTGCCTCAGTATTATATGTACTATATAAATGAGATGGATATATTAAATTTCTTTGAAGCACCATTTTCTTGCAAAAACATCAACTATGTCTTCTATGTCCTAAGAAGATTATTTCTACGATGAGCATTGGACACCCCACATTGAAAAAAGCTTCATCGATGAGCTGTTGAAGCAGAAGGATTCCAGCAAGTGGGTTGTAGGGAACAACACAAATGAAGAAGCACTGGATAATGCGGCAAGCGTCGTTAATGAAATGTTCAATGTAAGTTACACGTCGAAATTCTACCGATCCAAGGTGCAAGCGCTACGAGAACGTTATGATACCCATGGTTGGTTGATTAGACACCCCTATGATGTGAAGCACGACACAAAGACAAATAAGTTCTTCCCTATCTATCCAGATGCATGGTCCAATCTAGCCATCGTAAGTCAGATGAAGAATTATGGAGGATTTGTATAAAGAAAGACATCGCTTCATAGTTACTAATCTCTTTTTTATGTGAGTTGCAGATGAACCCACTAGCCCTTGCTTATGAGGAGGAAGGCGAGCCTCATTGGTATGACTTGTTCAAATTATTTTTCGTAGGGACTAGATTTTGGATCGGATGAACTGCCAGCACCTTGGAGGCATAAGTATTCAGAAGATAAGATGGACAGTTCAGATTCTGATTCAATCTAAGATATGTGGCTTTATGAGGAAGGAGGCATTGGGATGGTTGAAGGGCTCTAGGATTTTCATGTGTCGATTGTATTTTTCTTCTGCCACTGTTCTATGTGTTTTCACGTGTTCGTCCAAGTATGTTTATATTCCGGCGTCATAGTAAAAATAAAAAAGTAATCCTCTCCTATGCAAAGCAACTACTAGTAGCTAGGCCCATGAAACCCACAACTAAATTAAAAAAGAGAGGCCCTTTCATATAGGAAATATAACAGGCCCATCACCAAGCCATAACTGAGAAATTAACTTTCATGCTCCAATATTTCATTTCAGGCCCATTTAATCCTTTCACCAGTTAATGAACATTCAATTGCATGCTGCTCATCGGCAGAAGTCTATTAAATTTGCAGGCTCCGAAAAGCATGTTAGAAAATAATGAACCACCAAGATTAACATGCATTATCAATGGCAAAAAAATCTAACAGATATTGGAGGCCCATGAATCTCATGAATGACTGTGCTATGATTGTGTAACCTAGCTAATGAACAACAACCAAAGACACTGCAACTGTAGTTCTAAATTATGAGGCACACTACATAATAGTTGTTTACATTAACCAAATGATCCTCTCCTGAGAACAAAAACCTCAAGAGGCTATCATTTGGCCATCACACTCTGATCTATTAAATATCACATTTTGCTACCCCTCTACTATGAATCCATACATCATGACTAACAAAACAATACACAAAACCATTTGTTCAGAACTACTACTTATGCAACTTTGTCTATTCATCTACAACAGCTTGGCTCTTTGCAAACAACTCAATACAATATGATTTCCTGTACCTTGAACACATCCCAGGATCTATCGCAGAGAAAGGTTTATCTGTTAGGAGGCATTCCAAGAATTTGATGCACATTATACCGCAATCAGAGAGGTTGGTCTGTTGTGGAGGGTGCTCGTATCTCACTAGATCCCACACCTTCTTCAGTGTTGGCTTTGGCAGCTTGTCCCTGTACACATCTAGAGCGCACGTTCCTGCAAAGAGGGGCGAACACTGTCTTCGCATTATCCCAGTTAGTTTGGCCTGCAGACATTGAATCAAATATGACAACCCTCTGTTCGTTAAGGTCTATCCTGTAGAACACCTAGTGATTTTCGTTTATATGAAATTCCAAAAATGTGGTCCACCTCATACCAGGCTTTGCCACCCTGATGGGGGTACTCGTCCTTAACAAACGGCATGATCCTCTCTAGCACCTGATCCATGCTGTCAAGCACCAATGTTTGCTGCAAATATCATTCGACAATCAATTGGCTTACAGAAGTATATGATTTTTTGGACTATAATAACTATTGTGCAGTGGCTATTCATATGGACTTACTGTTCCAATAGACTCAATCAGCGTCCAATTTGTCTTAAATTGTTCTGGGAGTTGGAGTGAATATATGATCAACAAATTCAGCAACACGTCACAGTGCTGCATTTGACACAAAAGGTGACGTAATGAATTATAAAGGTAGACAAATATCTTCTGGCACTCGTGTATAAGAGTTTAAACATACCTCGTCACCAAGCCAACCTTTAGCTGTATGCAGATTAACAAACCACGTCACGGATGCTTCACTCTTGCATTGCGTTGGTAATAGGATTTTCCGGTCCCTGCGGCAGAAGCACAATCATTAGACAAGCCACATTGCATATTATTTACTTAAAAATGAGCAACGAAAATACTTCAGCAGACATACGGGTTTTCCTTACGGCCTTTGGTAAACCACTCGTGGAATGGCTTCTCAACAACCCACTCGTAGTCCCTGTGTGGCTCAAATATGTCCCACCTCAATGACTTCAGCTTCATGAAGTTGGTTTGCGTGCATTTCTTCCCCATAGTCTTCAGTTTTTTCGGGAGTGGCTCAACACAGATAGCTCCATAATATGGTTCTGCACATCCTTCTACTTGATCAAACAACCTCTTCTTAGCAGACACTTTTTCAGTTTTGTTCTCGGGAGAGTTGTCTGGCTCATAAGCTGCTATATCGGAGATTTCATACTCCGCTGAATGAGGCTCATTCATGTCTACTGCCATGACCGGGGATCCTCCAACTTGATGTTCTTGTTTTAAACTTGGCTCATTCATCTCTATTGGCACCTCCGGTGCACTTCCGGCTTCATGCTCTTTCCTTAAACGTTGGAACCAATCTCCCTGCAAGATCTGGTCTATATTCTCCCACAAGCTCTTTATCTCATCAGCAGTTGGCAGAACTGTCCTCTCCACGAACGCAACACCCTCACAGTCCTTCTTTGAAATCACCTTCAATGGATCAGTATGTCCACCGTCTGCATCCGGCCTCCCAACAGACCCGGCTCCCTCCACGTCCTCCTTTTCCTTCACTTTGTCAACGGCATCCACCTCTTCACTGTGTCCACGTTTTTGGTAATCAACACCACCATGGTCACTGCCCTTTTCACCATCAACCCCTTCCAGATTAGGGTCAGAGTTGGGTCTAGCAGCACATTTTTCTGCGACCTCAGGGAGGAGATCGTTGTTCAGCCATTCTGCACCTTCGCCTTGCACAGAAGCAACACCCTCAAAGCTCCTTCTCATCTCAACAACACTTTTCTCTACAGCAGCAATCCTTTCTAATGCGGTCTGTAGCAAGACGTTGATTCCCTATTATGAACAATCAAACACCCTCAAATCAGCTATATTATATCAAAAAATGATGAATGAAGGTCTGCATGCATTTCAAAAGTTGGGAGGACATTACCATCATCATCTCTGACATCTTCTGCATACATATAGAGTCTGTCTGCATCCTAGCATTCATTTCCTGACATTCAACCTCAAAGTGAATAGGCTTGTGTTAACTAGGCAAACAAAGTTGGGTTAAAGAAAACTGTCACACTAACCAATATAACTTTCCCAATCTTCTCAAGGGAATTGGATTCACCATTTGAGTCTTCTGGCACTCTGGAAGATGAAGCCCCCGTGGCAGATCTCAACAGCTTCCCCAATCTAGAAGCATTCTCTCTCCGAGACCTTCTTGCTGCAGAAGTCTCACCCTTCTTTCCCTTTCCCACTTCAGACACCTTATCTGCATCCTCTGGTTTCAACAGATCATCAGTCTCCTCATCCTCCTCATCCACCAGCTGCCGAATAATTGGTTGGCGCCTATGCAATGACTCAACATCCGATAGACCAGTTGATCGCAATTAAGTTCTTTCTTCAGCAGACTGCCGAATAATTGGTTGGCACCTATGCAATGACTCAACGTCCGATAGACCAGTTGCTCGCAATCGAGTTCTTTCTTCAGAAGAGAATTGAAAGTGCATCTGTCACAAACAATGGAGACATTAGCAGACAATTGTAAACATAGTCAAATTTAGATTTCTACAACAAATGTCTCCTCAATTACCACGCTTTCGACATCTCCGCTCTGAAAAAAACTTAGTAGATGAGTATATTTGAAATATAAGTCAGTTGTCCACCATTGGATCCGAGGAAAGGCCACTGTATCAACCAAACTAGCGCAGTGCCTTGCAATGAGGGGCATAACCTCGAATGCAAAAATCTGCAAAGTCAAATAGAAACCATAGACATCACTTGCAGGCCTGTCTGATCCTGGGGTCAGTCGGTCTACATTTCTGCCCGCGTCGAATGTCGACCGAACCAAGAAATCATAGGCCACCATCCCCCATGGATATTGGTTGAAAACATCTACATTGTCCACAAGATGCATGTAATCAAGTTCTATCGACTTCCACCCTTGGTCTCGGTTTAGAAGCATGCCATAGACAACGTGCAGCAGGGCCAATTTTAAAACTAGACTCCCATTGCCCTTATGTTTTTCGCTATAGTTCTCAAAAGCTTTGTCAATCCTCACAGCTTTCAACTTTCACTCTCTTTGGAAAACATCTCGATGCATCATCGATGAAGTGGGCAGTCTCACAGTTTCTTTGAAACTCAACCATGTGATGCAGAAGAACTCTTGTGGCCCTAATTCGACGATCCTATCATTAATATGGAAGGCCATTACACCCCTATGCTCGGATGCCTGATCTAGATGCTTCAGCATTAAGAAAATCAATTGCATTTGAGGCTGAATTGGCTTCACATCCAGCAGGTGACCAAAACACGTCCGCCTGAAAGCATCGAGATTCTTCGGGCTCAAACGTTTACACGCACATCTTTCATCACATTATGCAGCTGACCACGGGCACTAAGGCGGCCACCTACAACTGCAACATAGCATTGGGGACTCAAAAACAATTCTTCGAACATAATACAGAAACTATAAACTAATCAGTGGAAAAATAGGAACATATCAAACAATTTCTTTCCACACAATCGACAATCTCAGATTGGGGGTACAATAATGCAAATTCCACTATCTGCAATGGAATCGCTGACAAAAATATGATCAAATAAAGTGGCACATTGGCATAGAATATTCCATATCAGTTAGACAAGTATGATAGAGAAAAATGATCACATGGAACTCAATTCTTTCATTCAGAAACGACCTTACAAAGTATGCACCAATACCATATGATCAAATGAAAGTCAATTGTCTCACATGTATGAGTATTAAATCTGCCTTACAAAGTATGAAAAAAAAAATAGGCACAAATAAGGGTACTTCAATTTCAGAATAATATTGAATCTATGAACAAATAAACTATGCTCAAATAAAATCAACGCTTTCAGAATACTATTGAATACGCCTCACAATGCATGCAAAAGTCTTTCAGTATGATGAACTCAAATCACTTTCCACAGAAAATTGAATCTGCCTAACAAACAAAGTATGAAAGAGAGACTTATCAAAGGATAAAACAACAGAAGCTTCAGAAACGATAGTCTACCCACTTCATGAAAAAAACGTCATTCCAATTAAATCAAAGTAAGATAAAATACCATAACTTTCAGAGACTGGGCAAGAACCCGTTAACGATTAAAATTTCACTCAAACAATATCAAATAACTACAGATTCACTAGACTTTAAAATGGAAGTAAAAAGACTCACCGTCCAAGTCAGGAAGCGTCCTCTTCCCCTTCTCTTTCAATTTGCCTTTCCCACTACTTTGCGGCGTGCTAACTGATCGGCGGCCCGACGACATTACGTTACCACTTCTTCTCTCTTACAAAAGAAAGTTAAAGAAAAAGCAAAAAATGCAAGTGTATTTTTTTCGAAAGATGTTAACGGAACCAAAGCCTAGTATATATTACAGAAACTCACCGATTCAAATCGAAAAAAAAACTTATCAATAAGGTTGTGGCAGTCGCGACCCTACAAAACGTCAACTGTCAACAACCATTCACGATGAAATGGTAGAGCTCCGGCAGAAAAGGATGAGTGAGGTATGGAGAGAGAGAGGGAGAGATCGATGAGAAGGAAATGAACCGTCGCTTTCTTTTTTGGATTTTTTGAATTGGAGCTTAACGGTACCTGCGATTTCATAATCCTTATTTTAGCTTAATAGTATCTTAATACCATATGTTGAAACTAAATATAATACGTATTATGTCCTATAAAATAAATATTAATCAATAGTAATCTCGCTCGACATGTCGCGGGAAACCTGCACGTGGCCAATGATTAGAGGGTCCAAAAAATTAGGGTTCTCTCCTTAAATCTCCAGAAAATCCTATTAATAGAACAAACAATCTCCGAAAAATTTGAAAATATGGGAATCTGGAAGAACTCATTGCGCTCTATATCCTGGATGACTTGCCGACGTGAAAAAGATCCGGCGGGGATGCCGAAATCGGAAAGCATTCCATCTGCCAACGTGCTACGATGTTGTGCCGACGTACATGGTGGGGTCCATTCACCTATCCAGTCATTACTGCGAAAAGTGCCTCAATAGCTGTTGACCGTATATCTGCAAAAATACACCGTGTTTTAGATTTTCAGGCTACAAAAAAAAAGGAAAAGGAAATTAAAAACACTGTCTACGCATCGACAGGGAACACCCCCCAGATAATACCCAGAGGTAGCATATAATTAGCCTTCTTCAATTCTTTCTTATTAAAACATAACTAACAGTTCAATTCTTCTAGCTTGACACATTTATCTGTCATTTTTTTTCTTTTCTTTTTCTTTTTCTCTCTCTTAGATTATGTGAAAATGAGAAGCGGACTATATATAATTTTAAGACAAATAGAATAATAATTAAATTTAGGATTGTCCCGAATTGACTTATTAATGTGGCCAGTTCGAATCTTAATATAGTTCCAGTTCTTGGCTTAAAAAAATGTACTTAGGCTCGTGCTTTATTTATTAACAAGACCTCATTCTATTCTAATAAAAATATATAAAACGTTTTAATATTTTTTTTTCACGCAACAAATCTTAAAATGTTATTCAAGATTGATGAGTAATTTTTTAAAAAATAAGCAATGTTTGAGATCTAATGACTCAACTTATATCTCATAAAACTTTATTGAAATTATATGAGCCTGATTTCATTTAATTAATTAAGTTATATGAAAGTATACTTTCAATAAAATTTAAATATCAAATATATGTCAACTTGGTTCAATTTTATTTGTGTTTAAGTAATTCATATTTGGTAGTGTATCACATGAAGACATATAGTTGCTTACTTAAATCACTTATCCTTTTCAAGAGAAAAATATATGGAATAGATTTAATAAAATCATCTTTCTATTGCAAAATTTTAATTACATTTTCGTTTTTTCTGCAAGTGGGGGGGTGGGGGAGCTTTTCCTTTGCACTTTATATATATATATATATATATATATATATATATATATATATATATATATATATATATATATATATTATTCTTCTGACCCCACATGCCACTTTTGTTCAAATTTATGCCATTCATATTAATGGAGGTATACTGCTACAATTGATGGACAAAAGTTCAGTTCACTGTCCCAGTCCAATTTATTTATTATTTATTGTATTTTAATTATATTTTATTTGATTATTGAATATTAATATGTTTGCAATATGATATTATTTATTTGTTCAATCATTACGCATTTACGCGTATCTTCGTAGAGATTACAACCTATGTTCAGGTTATATATTTCTACGGTAAATCTTCATGTTTTACTCTATTACACTTCTACCAATTTCCCTTGTGCATTAACTTTTATTTTTTATTTTTTCCCCCTCAAAAACATGTGTTGTTGGAAATTAATTATTATAATTAATTTAATTGATTATTTTAATTAATTTATAAATTATGTTTTCATTTGTAAAAATGGAAAACTAGCCGCCAATTTATAATCTACGTTTTGTGTAGATGAATTTTGTATATTTATAATTTAAAATTCAATTTCGAAAAAAATAGATATTAATTATTAAAGTTGACAACATAAAATATGGAAGAGTGACGTATATGACTGAGGTGATGCGGACAGCCGAATCAGTGCGCAGGTTCGGGTTTATTTTTGAATCATTGGCTTGGAATATTGCACCGTTTCAACCTAAGGCTTGGAGATGGTTCTAATGCGAACCAATGGCTCCAACCAAGGCATTCGTTCAACTGAGATGGTTAAACCATGAACCATTGCCTCCAATGGTTGAGTCCGTTCAACGAAAATGATTCAAATGTGGAACAATGACTTGATCCATTGCTTCCATTCACCTTAGGAGCTTCAACCACCAATTGGTGGTTCGAATCATTACATCCATTTGATCTAAAATCATTGGATTGTGTGGATTGATCAACTAGCATGATCCAATGGTCTAGATTGATCTGGATCGAAACAATATCGTCGTTTCGTAAAGAAACAACATGAATCTTCGAATATTATAAATAGAACCCCTGGAATTCATTTCCTCCACTCGAAAATCAAAAATTTTCTATACTTATCTTCTTACCTAGTAATCAATTGAAAGTCTCAATTATTATTTTGTTTATCGTAACGTCGTTTTTGTAAGTGCAACAAAACGCCATTGAAAAGTCATTGTATCTTGGGAACAATTGCCAAAGTCCGTTTTACATTAATATTACGGGACAATTTCGTCTTGCGGAAAGAGAGTCTAACTCCCACTTCGACTTATAACCTACCCGTTATTCTGTCTGATTATTTTCAAAGAAAAAATCCAGTTTAACTCCCACTTCAACTTATAACCTACTCGTTATTCTGTCCGATTATTTTTAAAGAAAAAATCCATAATTTACCATCATGTGTAAAGTGTAGGAGTGTATTTGGATAGTCTGCCTAGTGCCTACACAGGCACCTAAGATTTATCCATTTTTATTTAGCCTCACGATTTGCCAGCAATGACAATTAACAAACAATGTTTGCATTCTTTTGGCAATAAAAGTGGCCTTCAAAATTAACTGTTTGAATATTTCGTATAGATAAATAGTATTTTTAGCACGTTATCTGGTCCCTAAAAAACTGTCAGCACAAGAGCTATCAAGGTAATGTTCCTATATAGCATTAGCAATTGACCTTTGTCACAAGTGATTTTTGGGTCTGGAGCAATGTTTAGATTTTTTTTTTTCCCTCTCCCTCTCTTGTTTTGTTTTTGTTTTTGTTTTTGTAACTGATAGTTTGGTCCCATCGAATACTGTCCTTGAACCACTAAATTTATTAAAATACCATAAGAAGTTTTTATTTAAGTGAAAGTATTGAAAATTGCCTGAATTGGCCGAATTTGTGCTTCAATGGTAGCAGAAAATTAATTCCATCCTTGAAGCACAGGTAAGAAAATATTTATTGAAAAGAATTAAAAGTAAAATAAAATAAAATCTACACGCATGATTCTTTTTATGTATGTTGGTTTTTAATTTTTTTTGTTATTACTTTTAATAAATAGTTTATGGAAAATAATTAAAAGAATTAATCATAACACACAATTTTTATGTTTTAGATTTTCAACTCATAATGATAATTGTGATTAGTCCTTAGTACTCCTTATTGTTAATGCTTCAAAATATATTTTTAAAAAATGGCCTAGTGACTAGTGTTATTTGTAGTGGAAATAAAAAAGTAGGAAGAGACATGTATATCAACGGTAACTACAATAAAGATTTATTTGTGCTTAAAAATAATTAAGGGTTTATTTGATCATGCGGCAAACTTAGTGGGCTTATTTAAACTTTTTTCCTAATTTTAATTTTTCAGGTGTAGAATTGATACTTAAAATGTATATGGCTTATTTAAACTTTTTTCCTAATTTTAATTTTTCAGGTGTAGAATTGATACTTAAAATGTATATGGAACTCAAAATCGATAATGGATGAAATGATTTAACATAGTGTGGTCCTAATTGCTAAATAGAATCCACAAGGGGATGGTTGAATAAGAATTGGAGGTTGGAAATGAAGACTCAAAAGTAAAAAAAACAGTGCTTGATTTTCGGACTCTCTTTTGATCCTCTTTCCCCAACACATGTGGGACGCAGACTCTCTCTCTCTCTCTCTCTCTCTCTCTCTCTCTCTCCCCTTTCCCTTTCTCTTTCTCTCACCACCTCAAATCCCAACAGTTTCTGCCGACTGCTCGGAACACACCACAACAACAGCAACAATGGCGGGCAATCAGGCGCGGCCTCACGCCATCATGATCCCCTACCCCTATCAAGGCCACATCAACCCCTTCGTATCTCTCGCCCTCAAACTCGCCTCCCACGGCTTCACCATCACCTTCGTCAACACCCAATCGGTCCACCGCCGCATTTCCCGCGCCACCAACTCTGCCGATATATTCGCCGCCGCTAGGGATTCCGGCCTCGACATTCGCTACGCCACAGTCTCCGACGGATTCCCGCTCAAATTCGACCGGTCGCTGAATCACGACCAGTTCGTGGAAGGACTGATTCACGTTTTCTCGGCGCACGTGGATGAGTTGTTGGAGAGTTTGGCCGACTCTGACCCTCCCGTTACGTGTCTGATCGCCGACACCTTCTACGTTTGGGCTTCGGACATTGCGAGCAAGTTTAATTTAGTTTGCGTGTCGTTTTGGACGGAACCCGCGCTCGTTTTATCCCTGTATTACCACCTAGATCTCCTCAAGAAAAACGGACATTTCGGTTCACAAGGTAATTCATTCTTCTTTCTCCTCTTTATTTTTTTTTTCATTTCTACTCAATCAACCATTTTCTGAATCTTGCTTTTTTCACATTTTAACATCTCAATTCTCCGTGTTTCCGATTTATCGATTTTGAGTTTTCACATGTTACGGTTTGTTTGTATTAAATATATAAACTAATAAAAAAGGTGAAGTACCACCAATAGTTTTTAGTTGAGAATTGAGATGATGCTATAACTATCACAACTCACAAGAAGAGAGTTTACAAGGTAAAATGTCAAAACCTCATTAATTGAAATGATTACAGAAAAAATAATTTAAAGCATAACAATTTCGATTGGACAAAATGAACAATGTACTTTCCTCTAAGAATCATTTCATCTAAAATTAAGCCAGATGATGGCAAATGCATTGGAATCATTCACCCCCTAAATTTTGTTTATGTCATTTAATCATTTGAAGTAGCTAGTATATATATTTTCTGAACTATAAATTATTGTGTTTTTGATACTGACATGTACAAAAGTATTTGTAAGCATGTGACAAATTAAATGTTAGTTTGGTTGGGGTAATAAAAATTTCTAGTTTATCTGCAATTTATCTCAGGCCGACGCAAAGATACGATAGATTACATACCAGGCGTTGGATCAATGAAGCCAACGGACCTGATGTCTTACCTCCAAGCTGATGATATTTGGACAGTGGTGCATCGTGTGATCTACAGAGCATTTGAGGATGTTAAAAAGGCTGATGTAATAATCTGCAACACTGTCCAAGAACTCGAATTCAACACGCTCTCCGCGCTTCACCGGAAACAGCCCACCTACGCCATCGGCCCCATCGTCTCGGGATTCACCAACCAGACCACTGTGGCCACGAGCTTGTGGTCCGAATCGGACTGCACCCCGTGGCTCAACACCAAGCCCACGGGCTCCGTTCTCTACGTCTCCTTCGGTAGCCACGCCCACACTACTAGCAAGCAGGACATCGGGGAGATAGCCAACGGCCTCTTGGCTAGTGGTGTGAGCTTCGTGTGGGTGGTCCGTCCCGACATTGTGAGCTCGGACGAGGCTAATTTTCTACCGGTTGGATTTGAGAGCAGCATGAAAGGCAGAGGATTGATTGTGCAGTGGTGCAGCCAGATAAAGGTTATTTCACACCCCGCGATTGGAGGATTTTTGTCGCACTGTGGATGGAACTCGGTGTTGGAAAGTATATGGTGTAGAGTCCCTTTGTTGTGTTACCCTTTGTTCACGGATCAATTCACTAATCGTAAATTAGTCGTTAATGACTGGAAGATCGGGATTAATCTTTGCGATCAGGCATCCATAACCAGGGAAGAAGTCGAGGAAAAGATCAAATATTTGATGAGCGGGAAAACTTCAGAGGACTTGAGGAATGGAATTAAGGAGGTTAGTACAAAATTGACGAGTGCATTGAGGAGTGATGGATCTTCTGAGAATAATTTTAGGGCCTTTATTGAAGATATAAAGGCTCAAATCAAGAAAAAACCTGGGGTGGCCTATGATTTACAAGATCAGTCCAGGGCACATGTTTGGGCTCCCCCACCACTAAATCTTTGTGAGCAAACTATTTTATAGCTCTTCTAGTAATACAATTCAATGGGCCTTTGATTTGTATGATTGGAATGATACAGAAAAGAAATTAAACTTTTATCTTTTCTTGGAATCAACACTGTAACTGTGTATGTAGTAGTTTTTCTAGTTTAGGGGGTTCGCTTATAAGTCGAAAGAGTTTATTTGTACTAATATTCAACGCAACAAAGTAGCAACACAGGATCAAGTGTATACTTTTTATTCGATCCCCTAAAAAACACGCAGGAGTATATACTATTTTTATTTTCTTGGACAAAATATGCTTATGTAATATGTTATTTGATAATATCTTTTAAAAAAAAACTAACGATTCAGCATTCAAAAATAAAATTGACAAAAAAATAAATGCATAAAAAATATGACATATAATTAAAAATACATATGTAAATTAATGTTTGTAAACCATGATCTGAAATTAGAGCCTCAACTTGTTAGTCATGACTTAGGGGTGTATTGGATGTGGATTTCGTTGGATTTCATTGGACTTTTAAAATCTGGGTGTATTCAATTCAGACTTTTAAAACTCCAACAAAATTCTGGTGTATTCAATCAAGACTTTTAAAAGTCAAATGAAATCCTGGTGTATTCAATCACGACTTTCAAAAGTCCAACGAAATTTTGAGGTATTCAACAATCCACGGACTTTAAAAAGTCATTGACTTTGTTGGATTTTAGATGGATTTAACGTGAAAATTAAGAAGGATGAATTCCGACCTCCAGACACGAGATTTTGATGGATTTGAAAAATCCGGCGAGCGTTGTGACCCAGCGGCCGGTGGGTACACAAAATTGGGAAACCCAGCGGTCACCTGAAGCCAGCGGTCGTTGGCTTCACTGAGGATGACTCCCTCAGCGGCCGTTGGGTCGAGCGACCGCTGGGCCTGGCCCAATCCGCTATAAATATTCGTGCACTCCCGCTTTTTGATCCATAATTTTTTTTACGAATGGCGACGGCGTTTTCAGCCATATCATTATTCCCGAGTGGCGGCTACTACAATCTGCGTCAGGTACTCTCGTGTATTCATTATTGATTAAATTTGTCTTCAATTTATGGCATGTAAGAATAAAATTTTAAATTTACTCTCTTTTGGTTTTGATATAATTTGACTGATTATTGAATCATAGAAAACTAGTATATATGGTGTTATTGTTAATGATATGATGATTAATAGTGTATACACAATACTGTATTAGTATTATCATAGGGGACTCACAACAAGATTCGAAAAAGAGGACAACTTATGAACCTTGGACTAACGAAGAGACTGACCTTCTGCTAGAACTTATGGTTGATGGTGCGCGTCGCGGATGGCGTGATAATAGTGGCATATTTAGCAAAGTCACTGTGGAAGAAAGAATACTTAATGTGTTTAATGAAAGACTCGGGTGTAATAGGACCTACAGTAATTATCAAAGCCGGCTCAAATGGTTTAAGAGTCGTTGGATTGGTTATTCGAACCTGTTGAAGTATAGTTCTGGTTTTGGATATGACCACAATACGAAAAAATTCACGGCTATAGATGAAGTGTGGGACGCGTACTTATCGGTATGTATCATATTGGAAAAATATTATTCAATATTTTTATTTAACTAATAAAGTGAATTAATTATTTTTATTTTATTTTTTTATAGTCTCACCCAAACGACACACACTTGCGATATGGAGAAACCACTGATTATGAGGATTTGAGGATTGTGGTGGGTAATGGTGTTGCCGTCGGAAGAAATTCAATTGGGTTGGGAATTGCTACTGATGCAAATACATTAGGAGAAGATGAAAATAGAAATGCGCGCATAGAAGATTTAACATTTGATCCTGAGAATGATGCGTTTGTCGCACTATCACAAGATGACCAACCGCCGTCTAGTTTCACACCACCTTCTGGGCAGCCTGAAGTGACTAAGAGCTCCACTCAAAGACCGAAGCAAGCCAAAAGAAGTAGAACTCAGTATGAAGCAACTTCTGGCTCTAGTGAAAAGATCATGGAAGAGATGAAATCACTGTTTGGTGAAGTTCACGGTCTCTTACTGAAAAGAGATAGCGAATTGGAGAAAAGAGAAAAAGAAAGATCGTACACTACATGGGATGCAATCAAAGAGATCCCAAATTTGAATGCAGACACTCAGATTAAGGCATTTAACTTGCTTGTCACGAAGTCCTAAAAAGATGGTTTTTTGAAGATGAGTGTTGAGGAACGAGCTCAGTGGATAGCTTACAAGATTAAGAAATAGGGATATTTTGCTTCATATTTGACATACTTTGATGTTGATTTATTAGTATTTTTTCGGATGTCTTGTTAGAATTTATGTTGATTATTTATTTGATGTTATGAATTATATTTTTTGATTATTTAACATGTTTGGTTTATTCGAAATTATTTTTTTTGGGTAATTTTTTTTTTATTATTTAACATTATTTTTTTTGGGTAATTTTTTTTTATTTGTTGATTTATTAAGTTGTATGCATTTGGATATATTTTTTATTTAACATAATCGTTGTAATCAAGAAATTTTATTTTTTTAAATGCAGCATGGAACATTATGAAATATTGGAAGAAGAAATAGAAAATGAAGAGATGGAAGAAGAAATTGATGAGGAAGAGGAGACAGAATTCTATGAAAATGTTAAGCTCTTGCTATTGACAGCAAAGACATTGTTAACACTATTAGGGGAAATTGATATGATGCGTCAGCATATTGAACGTTCTTTGCAGCGACGACCAATTACGAGAATTGGATATCATTTTGTTAAAAATATGATTGAAGGAGATCCACAAAGTTTTCGACAGCTGTATAGAATGTATCCTGATGCGTTTTTGAAGTTATGCTCTATCATAAGAGATAAAATGCCTCTACAAGATACAAGACACATATGTGTTGAAGAAATGTTGGCTACATTCTTGATCATTGTCGGGCACAACGACAAATATTGTAATGTTCGTCAAAGATTCAGTCGTTCTCATTTTGCCACTAGTCAAAATTTCAAAAAAGTATTAAAGGCATTGAACATCATAGCACCAGACATGATGGTTAAGCCGTCTATATCGACCCCAGCTAAAATTCAGGATTGCACAAGATTTATGCCTTTTTTTAAGGTATGTATCATTTATCATGTAATGTATTTTAAATGTTTTATTTGTTTATATCTTATCTTGACTTTATTTTAGGATTGCATCGGAGCTATAGATGGAACTCATATCCTGGCAACGATAACAGGCCGAGAAGTAAGTAGTTTTCGTAATCGTCATGATATGCAATCACAAAATGTTTTGGCAGCTTGCAACTTTGATTTACAGTTCATGTATGTGCTAAGTGGATGAGAAGGTTCAACACATGACTCCAAGCTTTTAAGTGATGCATTATCTAGAACAAATGACCTTCAGGTGCCACAAGGTATGTACCATAATTATAATTGTGTTTTTTTTAAATAGTGTAAAGGCAGCTATTTGAAAAATAATAATAAAATAATTTTGTTGTAGGTAAATATTTTCTGGTGGATTATGGATTTGCTAATAGACATCAATTTTTAGCTCCTTTACGTGGTGTTCGATATCATTTAAAAGATTTTGGTGGTCAAGGTCGTCACCCCAGAAATGCAAGTGAATTATTCAATCTCCGTCATGCATCATTAAGGAATGTGATTGAGAGGATTTTTGGTGTCTTCAAATCTAGATTCACAATTTTCAAAACGGTACCTCCCTTCTTATTTGAAATACAAGCTGAATTAGTTTTAGCTTGTGCTGATTTACACAATTTTCTCCGAAAAGAGTGCCGATCTGATGAAGTTCTAGTGGAATATGAAGGAGATGAAGATTTACCACCTCCTCCTCCGGAAGAAGAAAATATGGAATGGCTATCTCAAAGCCAACTACAGTAAAGAACGGAAGCTAATGCATGGAGAATGAGCATTGCCAATGATATGTGGGAAGCGAGGCCCACGTATAACGACCATGGAAATGATGATGATGAGACCGAAGATGAAAATGCTGAGTAATGTTTTTTTTTGTTTTTCCTTTTTATTTTTTATGATTTTAGTGGTATTTTGAAAACAACATATTCGTCTTGTGTCTAATTTTAATAAACACTTTTGAATAACAAATATTTTTATATTGTTGATGCATTTTTTCTTAACATTTTGTGTTCATAATCAATGTATCCAATCAAGAATTGAGTAAAAGTGAAAAAAAATCAACATAATAATGTAGAAGATGTTTAATACATAATTACCCAACATAAATTCTGAATAAAAGAAACACATTGTCTGAAATAAAAGTAATTCAACACATCAAAAAAAAAAGTCCAGCAGCCGCTGGATGCCAGCCGCGGCTGGGCAGGAGTCCAGAAGCTCCTCCCAGTGGCCGCTGGGTGCCAGCCGCGGCTGGGGTCCTCTCCTGGCGTTTATTTTCTTCGATTCAGCACACCTACACGGTTCAAATCAACCAAAAATCTTTATATTTCAACAAATTCAAACACATTGCGCAACACAAATTCAAATTAACTCCACAAAATTACAACTTAAAAAATGAAAACTCCAACAAGTGTACAACATATTCAAATAAACAAATCAAACTCTAAAATCCAAAACTCCAACAATTGTACATCATATTCAACTCAACAAATCAAACTTTAAAAAATCCACATTAAACATTATCAACATCAACTTCAATCACTACCAATTGAACAAAAAATCCAACCAATCCAATATGCACAAAACTCATCAAATATATAATTAAACTCCAAACTTAAATTAACATAAACATATAATCCATGAAATTCAAAAAACAAACCTTTAATTATGAGGTGGTGGATGTGGTGGCGGATAAAAGGTAGTCTAAGCATCCCACTGAGTCTGTAAGGATGCAATTTGTGCATCATACGCATTAAAGCGGGCGTTCATCTGCTCGGTATGCTCGTCAAGTCGGGCGTACATCTCCTGGGTATGCGCATCATACCTATCGTCGATATGCTGCCTCAGTGATCCAAATGATCCGTCGATATGCGCCCTCATATCATTTTGGAACTGCGCATAGAAATCTCCGGGAATTGTAAAAGGAGGTTGTTGAGGTTGCTCTTCTTCCTCATCCTCCTCCTCCGCCTCCGCCTCCCCCTCCCCCTCTTCTTCCTCCATCTCGACATCTCTTTCACCACTAGTCGACGAACCGGCACTAGCATCACCTTGGACTCGGGCAATATTGGCATTTATTTGCCTGCTTACACATTGCCTCTTCGCATGGGGGACGAGGGTGAACCGATCAGAAATAATCTGAGCTCCTTTTAGCTCACTGAAGTCGATCGTGTACGCCCTGATCTCATCTTGCCCCTCCTAGGGCCCCGTCGTGGCACTGAGAATCCCGAGGCTATGTGCCAACCCCGTCACAATAGGAGCAAGCGACGGGTGCATTCCTGCGCGAGTCTGCATCGTCTTCATAGTCGCCCAAATAAAATTCGAAATGCAGACCTTTTTCCCATTCAACGGACAATGCAACAAATACACTTCATTAGCATTCATCTTGTTCCCCTGCTCCTTTCCCGACACATTATACGCAAGAAATTTGTGCACAACTGCTAGTGCCGGGTCTAGGATGTACTCATTCGGCCTACCCGAACTATCCCAATTATCAAACCCAGTCAATTCATTCCACGCCGCCTCCACACTAAATGTGGGGGGTCTATCCCGTTCCCCGCCAGTAGGAAACCCAAACACATTTTTCATCTTCGTCAAATTAATTTGATAATCTCGACCGATCATCCTAACACCAATCTTCTTCTTATCCTCAATCACATACATAGTGCACAAAAACTCATAACAAAGAGCCTCGTAACCAGAAAAATCAACATTTTTAGCATAATCTTCAAGCCCTAAAACCTTCAAATATTTAGTAACTTTTGCAACAATTTTCAAATCCCTCAACAAATCCCAATCAAAATAACGAGGGTTTGTAACCAAATGCTTGCTTAATTTCGTATATAAATCACCTTCATGCTCGGTTCGTACATGAAATAAAGCCTCGTACCTTGTCGTGAGGTCCTCCTCTTCGACCTCTTCATGTAGCCCAAAATTGGGAATTTTCATCCGAGACATGGTGATGTTGGTAACGGTCGTGGACTTCGAACGGGGGGTGGTCGGATTTGTGAGGGATGACTCGAATCGAGCGACGGATGGAGAGAGGCGAGCGTGAATTTTTTTCGCTGTTTCTCGGGTGTTTTTGATTTGGGGATCTATTCTGGGGCTTTCTGTACTTAAACCCGCTTATTTCCCAACGGCCGCTGGGTTCCAGCGGTCGTTGGAATCGGCTAATTCAACTCCCCAGCGGCCGCTTGGTTCCAGCGGTCGCTGGATACCAGCAGCCGCTCGGTACGAGTTTTTCACGTGTCCAACGCTCGTTGTGTTCCAACGAGCGTTGAAAATTAATATTTCAAATCCATTGAAATCGTTCCAAATCCATGCGAAATCCGTACGCCAAATCCGTCAGACTCCGCGTGGAGTTGACAGACTCTACGTGGAGTTTATGGATTTTTAAAAGTCCAATTAAATCCAACGAAATCCACATCCAATACACCCCCCTTAGATTCTAACTGCCGGAAAATTTACAGAGGTTTGAATTATTACAAAAATGACATGTTGGAGGTAAAATTGGTATTAAATATAGGTTGGGTATTATTAGTAAATTGGAAATATTGGGGTATTAAGTATAATTACCCACACAAAAATTAATTAAAAAACGTTATGTGTAAACCAAAAACCTTGGAAAAGGTGTTGATATTATTGGTTAAATTAAAACGTTGTGTAAAACCAAAAATCATTTATTTTAGTATTATTACAAAAATTAAAATATTGGATGTAACTTTAATTAATTGGAGACAAAAATGAACCGATCACTCACCATGGATAAGCACATGTTTGACCGTGATAGCTAGAGAATGTAATACTAAATGAAAATCTAGAAGAACCAGATTCAAATTCAAAGTTTGCTTCCAAAAGTCCGAATTTGGTAGCGCTAGCCGCCAACATAGTGGAATTAAATTCACTAATCCTCTTATTTATTTAGTTTTTTGTAAGAATTGAATGTATCGATTCTTTTTTATTTTCTTAATCCAAAACGAAATCCGACTGTGATCAGATTGAATCGAGTTGATTATTGGTAAGGATTGAATTTTCAAAACCAACTATCCATAAACAATTCAATATCAGCTACAAATTTTGATTTAGACTGAGTTGATTTATTCGATTCGATTGATTTAAATTAATTTTTTAAAATACCCCTACAACAACATATAACATTAATATCTTAATTCTTAACGTTGAATTGGACACAAAAAAAACCAAATAAATTACAGTTTAACGTCTGACCTTTGAAATTTTTAACAAAAATGTCTTAACTCTCGACCTTCAAATATTTTGAGCTTAATACTCGACCTTTTTTTTTTTTTTTTTTTTTATCAAACCTATGATATAGTCAACTATCTAGTACATATAACATATGTGGACGACTGAAAATGTGATGTAGAATTTTAAAAGGCCACATCATAACACAAAAATTTAAAAAGTTCAATTTCCATAGTTAAATAAACGTCAATTGAATTGTTAGCGATTTCGGCAATTTCATTAACAAAATATCATGAGAAGACAAAAAATACGCAAAAAGGGTAAAGGGAAAAGATGTAAAAAAAAAAAGGGACCGATACGTTTATAGTAGACGTATTTTTAAGTATTGTCATTTTCTCAACTAAAAAAAAATTTGACATTTTATCTTATATTTTGATCTGTAATTAGAGCTTATTGATTCGTTTACATGGAAATTTAATTTTTATTTTATTTTTAGGTGTAATATGGCATTATTAAAATTCACACCATATTTTCGGCCATCCATTTATGCTATAAT
The DNA here is from genome assembly GCA_026008535.1 of Perilla frutescens. Lineage (NCBI taxonomy): Eukaryota > Viridiplantae > Streptophyta > Magnoliopsida > Lamiales > Lamiaceae > Perilla > Perilla frutescens. The sequence goes on along the minus strand of BRKX01000017.1, from coordinate 37,961,581 downwards.
AGTTACAAGAGGATTATTATTATTATTATTGTTGTTGTTATTATTATTATTATTATTATTTATCTTTTGAGCCTCGATCACTATCAGTCAGCACACCTGAGAGAGGCGTGACTTGTTTTAGAGAGAATGGAATATCTAAAAAGGCTACAGATTAGAATTCAAAGTTTGCTTCCAATGGTCTTGTTGTTGTGAGTTAAATATGTTATTGATGGACTTAAATTGACTGATTATTCACCAACTTATCCTTGTATAAGAGTGAGATCCACATTCAAGTTTCAGCCTAATTCACAAAGCAAAGCAAATTACAATTGAAGAAATGGCGAGCAACAAACCACACGCAATAATGGTGTGTTTTCACCTACAAGGTCACATAATCCCCTTCGTCAACCTCGCCTTAAAACTTGCTTCCAAGGGCTTCACCATCACCTTCGCCCACCTCGAATTCGTCCACCAACATATTGCCGCCAATTCTCAACAAACCGATATCTTCGCCGCTGCTCGCAGCTCCGGCCTCGACATCCGCTACACAACCTTCAGCGACGGTCTCGATTACGACCGCTCAGCTAATTTCATTCGGTGGTTGGAGTTTTGCCTCGATGGACTTCCCGATAGAGTTGATCACCTAGTCGCCAGTATATTGCAGTCTGATTCTTGTTCTAATTATTTCTTGATTGCCGATACAATGTGCGTTTGGCCTAAGAAAATCGCCCAGAAATATGGGTTGGTGAACGTCTCTTTCTGGACGGAGCCGGCGTTGAGCTTCTCGCTCTATTATCACTTGGAACTTCTCAGGGAAAAGGGCCATGTTCCGGTTAACGGTCGTCGGGAAATCGTGGATTACGTGCCTGGAATCCAGTCCATCAACACCAAAGATTTCATGTCGTATCTGCATGACACGGAATTGCAGCTGTTGCACAAGTTCATTTTCAGGGCGTTTGATGCGGTGAAAAGCGCGGATTTCATACTCTGCAACACCGTGCAAGAACTGGAAGCAGACACAATATCAGCTCTGCATCAAAAGCAGCCATTCTATTCGATCGGCCCTCTCTTCCATGAGAAGAACTCCGTCACCACGAGCCTGATGCCCGAAGCCAACTGCGCGGATTGGCTAAATTCGAAGCCGCCTGGATCAGTTTTGTATGTCTCGTTCGGCAGTCTCGCGAGGCCCGAGAGAGACGTGATTCGTGCAGTCGCTGGCGGGCTTTTATTGAGCGGGGTGAATTTTATTTGGGTTATTCGGCCTGGAATGGTGGAGCCCGGTGATTTGCCGGAAGGATTTGAAGACGGAATGAGAGAGAGGGGGCTGGTGGTGGCATGGTGCAACCAGATTGAGGTGCTGCAGAATCCGGCGATCGGCGCCCACTTGACTCATTGCGGCTGGAATTCGGTTGTTGAGAGTATATGGGGTGGTATTCCGATGATTTGCTATCCGTTTTTCGCGGGTCATATTACAAATAGGAAATTGGTGGTTGATGATTTGAGAGTTGGAATAAATGTGAGCGAGACCAAGGAAGTTGCAGAGGAGAAAGAGGAGGAGGAGGTTGTGAGGAGTGGGAAAAGGTGGAACAATCTGTGCGACGGAGGATCGATGAGCAAGGAGGAAGTTGCAAAGAAGATAGAGGTTGTGATGAGTGGGAAAAGGGGTCAAGAGTTGAGACAGGAAATTCAGAAAGTCAGAACCACATTTCGAAATGCAATAGCGGCCGATGGATCTTCGGACCACAACTTCAATCGTTTTATTCAGGATGTGTCGCAGGAAATTGTCAGAAGATGCCACTCAAGTACCTAGGGTTACCCCCCTTTTCTGTTCTAAATATTATAAATCTACCAACTCTTCAATAAAAGCCTAGGGGAGCACCGCTTAGCCTCTCTCACTTTATTTTCATCGATCAATTTTTCAGGAGTCTTGCTTTGCTTACTAATTACCTTCTTGATTGTCTTATATATTCAATAAAATGATTTGGATTGTCATCTATTATTTAAGTAATAGGATATTAGAGTCACCACAAAGTATAAACTGGCCACCTCACATTAGGCTTCCAGATTTAATTGAAATAGCAAGATTTAATTTTGAGTCTAATCATTAATCATCAGCCCATCATTCAATTCTGGCTCAACCAAAAATAACACGAATTTTTAAAAAATGAAAGATAACTCATAAATCGAATTGTTAGGCGCACTTACAAAAATTCAAGCAATTATTCATGTTAAAATTGTTAGGCGGCTTCGCTTGCATATATAAATGAGGGGAGATTCTATTTGCACCACCAAATTTACTCTTTGCACCACAACTATTCTTTGCACTTTTGTTTTTACTCTATGCATCACACATTATTACTTTAATACCTTTAATTTAAAAAATTAATTTTATACTCAATAAAAAGAGCAACAAAATTAAAATACATTTAAACAGAAATAAGAAATGGAGAAGACGATCTGCCATTCTTCTCCAAGGCCGGCTGCGTTCGTTTCTCCACCTTCTTCTAACCTTTTCCGGCGTGGTCGATCACCACCGCCTAGACTGACTTGACTTGACGATAACTACTCTATTTGGTTCCAACTTCACCCACTTTAATTGGAGGAAGGTAAAATTGGATTAAGAAATCTCTTGACAAAATGATTTTTTTTGTTTGAACTGTAAATTTCGAATGTTGTATAGATAGTTCGGAAAATAATTTTCGAACAAATTCGAAGTGTTCGAAAGTTCGTTTTCGAACGACATCAGAATTGCATTCAACTGTGTTCGAAAATTAAATTTTCGAACAACCTTCTATTGCTTCGCAAGTGTTTTTCGAACATTCTTCATTCGAACTGTAATTTTCGATCATTTGCGATGAAAAATTGGAGTAGAAAGAAAGTAGGGTAGGAAGAAGAAGAAGAAGGGTGGCGAGAAGTGGTTTGAATTTGGGCATAATCAATGGAGATAAATTATTCCTGAATCGATCGTGTATTTCATATTGATGGTGGTCGGAATCTGCAATATGAGATTGCTAAATCTGGTGGTGTTTTGGGGGCAGATTCCGGCGTCTTTTTTGGAGTAGTTCCATTCCATTTCCGGCAGAAATGAAGGGCAAGAATGGCAGTAGTAGGAGGACATTTTTTTTTCTTTTTAAATATTTATATTTATCTATTAATTATTATTTTTATATAATAAGGATATTTAATTAGTAATTTTATAAATAATTATTTGATCTATTAATTTATTATTAATTTATTTTATGGTGCAAAAAGTATTTTTTGTGGTGCAAATAGAATTTTCCATAAATGAGTCGGCTTTTGTTGTTACTTTTGAAGCGATGCCGTCTTGTTGTTGCTAACTAATATAAAACCAACAAATATTGCAATATATCACTATCAAGTATCACCTCTCCCTATATAGGCCCGGGGTATGTAACGTTACATATAACAAAAAAAAAATCTGAAAAAATGGGGCAAAGAAAGCTACATGCGATTATGATTGGTTTCTGCTACCAAGGCCATATCACTCCATTCAGCAATCTGGCTATGAAGCTTGCTTCAAATGGATGCACCGTAACCTTCGTCCACCCGGAATTCATCCACCACTTGTTATCTAAAGCTCATCGAGGCAGTGAGTCTGCAGAGGTTGATCCCTTCGTCGGAGCTCGTGATTCGGGTCTCGACATACGGTATGCCACCATCAGTGACGGTTTATCCCTGGAATTCGACAGGATCCTCAACTACAAGGAGCACTGGGAAGCTATTTTCCGTGATTTTCCATCTCGTGTGGATGAATTAGTTGGGAAGATAATTCAGTCGGACGAGGCATCGGTTTTTGTACATTTCTTGGTTGCTGACACGTTCTATTCTTGGCCTGCAATTATTGCTCAAAAATATAACATTTTGAATGTCTCCTTTTGGACACAGCCCGCTCTAGTATTTGTCATATACTACCACTTGGATCTTTTGAGAGAGAATGGCTATTTCCCAATAAAAGGTATGCATTTTTCAAACTACTATAAAAGTTTTAAGTCGTTAGAAAGAAGTGTTATTGTTTTGTGTTTCAGATCTTGAACGTACATGTTGAATATTTGCTTGATCATCTCAGGTAATAAGGAGACTACTATCATAGATGTTATACCAGGGATCCAGCCCATTAAAGCGAGAGACATGATGTCCAATTTTCACGATTTGGACGTAACAAGTATAATAAAAAAGATTGCTGTCGAATCATTTGAGCAGGTGAAGTATGCAGATTTCATCTTGCTCAACACACTGAATGAACTCGAACACGAATCTGTTTTAGCTATAAACCAAAAGCAACCAGCTTACGCAATTGGCCCTATAAACATCACCACCGATTTCACCAAATCTGTTGTTCCAAAGAGCCTATGGTCCGAAACAGATTGCACCGAATGGCTTAATTCCAAGCCCCCCGGCTCTGTTCTGTACGTCTCGTTCGGCAGTATAGCTCAGAGCAACCAGCAAGTTGCTGAGGAAATAGCTAATGGGCTTCTCCTAAGTGAAGTTAACTTTGTTTGGGTGATTCGCGACGGTGCAGAAGTGTTGCCTGATGGGTTCAAGAATGATACCGAAGATCAAGGGCTGATTGTTTCATGGTGTAACCAGAATGCAGTGATCTCGAATCCTGCAATAGGAGGATTCTTGACGCACTGTGGGTGGAACTCGATTCTGGAAAGTATATGGTGGGGGGTTCCGATGATCTGTTATCCGTTCTTTGCTGATCAGCCAACTAACAGGAAACTGGTGGTTGATGATTGGAAGATCGGGATTAATCTCTGCGACGCAGCATCATCAGTTGATCGAAAAGAAGTTGCAGAGAAGATTAAGGTGTTGATGAGTCAAGAAATGTCGAATGGGTTGAGAGATGAGATGAAGAAAATAAGGATGGTGATGCACAAGGCATTGGATGAAGATGGATCCACGCAGATTAATTTTCATCAATTTCTCAAGGATTTGTGGGTAAAGATTAATGCCGCAAGCTAGCCATGCCTCAAGTTTCTCACTTATCAATCCATTTTGCCGTATCATGGCGTTTTAGAAGATTTTGAATCCTCTATGGAATCTTGTATTTCATTTCTTATTTTATTTCATCATTAATGTAATCATGTATTAGTAATGTCAAGTTTATTATTATTATGATTATATTATATTATATATCGTTTAATATTATTGTGAAAAGGCCTAATATCGGAAAATTCTATGACGCGTGAGAACGTAGTAGATCTAATGTGACACTTATATGTGTCACAATTAGAGCTGTCAAAATCGGCCCGGCCAGATGGGCCGGCCCGACCCAGCCCGATTTTGGGTCGGGCTGGGCCGCATTTTTATAGGCCCGAAATGGTTTCGGGCCGGGCCGGCCCGACCCGAAAAAAATGGCCCGAGTGGGCCGGGCCGGCCCAGTGAAAAAAACAGAAATTTACCTTTAAGCCCACGGGCGGCTCGACCCGGCCCGAAATTTGGGCCGGGCTGGGCCTCATTTTTCTAGGCCCGAAATGGTTTCAGGCCGGGCCGACCTGACCTGAAAAAAAGTTGGCCTGTGGGCTTGGGCCGGGCCGGGCCGGCCCAGCCTGTTTGACAGCTATAGTCACAATAGATCTATTATAGCACATGATGCATCGTATGATTTCCCCGTAATACCCCCGTCCGGTCCTAACTAACCAAAAAAAAGTACAAATCGCCGCCGCCATGCGTGGTCGTGTGGTGGTGGTGGTTGATACAAAAATGTGTATAAGCTGAATGAATGAATGAAAAATGAAAAGAAGAAATTAAGGACTATTTTGTAATTTCAGATTTTTGAAAAGGTAATATGCAGTGATGAACAGTACATCTGCATATATGGGTATACACTGTTCACATTTGAGGTTTTACAGCAAAATAGTGTTGGATTTGGAGGTGGGTTGGAGCAGCTTATTAATTGCAAAATGAAATTTGCAGTTGGGTCTGAGATGGTCTCACTACCCCTAAAAATAAATTGTGAAATGATTGTACTTGCACACATTTCCATACAATAATGACACTAAAATTTAAACATTAGCATGGTAAAATGATTGCACACATTTCCATAATGTATTTTCCATAACTTTTGATTTTTGGTAGGTGGATGATTTAAAAAAAAAATTACATCCAACTTTGCTTTTTGGTAAATGAACACTCTCATTCACATGTCCTACACGTGACTTTTTTCATTATATATAGATGCATAAATATATATATAGGGATGAGATCTGGTAAGAACCAGTCACCAGGTGGGAACTGGGAACCAATCCCATCCCTCTATTCCAAAATCTGAACGGTCCAGATTAAATAGATAAAGTGGAATAGGGGCGGTGGCAATCTCGTAATTAAAATGAAAACTTTAAATTCACACGTTTCATTAAGGGTAAAGTTGGAACAAAAAAAAGTGACATCATCATGTTTTGAAATAATTCTTAAAAATCTTAAATAATCATAATTTATTCATTTTTAATCGGATTTCCGCAAATCTTATATCAAATTAAAGCTCTTTTCATACTCTTTCATTTAAGATCCATATTGTATATGTTTATTTGAAAAAAATAGATAAAAATACAAAAAATCATTTTTAGGCATAATTTTCGCAGAGAGTAACCCCAGATTTATATTAGCATGTTGTATACAACATTTTAGCATGACCTATGTAACATTTTAGCATATTGTGTAATACATTTTAGCGGGTGATATTATTGATGCGATATTTTATACCTCAAATAATAAGTCGTGTCATGTGCAAGTGTACACAGATGTAGCAAGCAATGATACGAGTCGAACCACACGGAATAGGAGATATATTCTAAGATGCACAAATAATGCCTAATTAAATCTCAATCACTATTTAAACTTAAATAATTCAAAGGAGTTGTTGTTCACTTCATTCATCAATCCAACATAAAGATTTAAAATTCAATAACTTTCAACACTAAAGAAAGGAAATGTACGAGTTAACAAAGGGGTTTAGGGTGTTGGATCATTGATTTAAGGGTTTACACAAACATGAAGATCATATATATATCAAAACTTTATTTATGATAAGGGTTTGTTCATTTAGGCATTTTCTCAAACACCTAATATGCAAAAATGATGTTAATACTTGCTATCTCTAACAAGCATTTCACTCAAACATACAAAGAGTCCCCTCCACAAATTTCAACCCTAAATGCTCATACGTCTTTCAAAGTATAACCACAAGGTCTCATAGATCACCAACAAACACCAAATAAGCAAAACTAATCACCCATTGAGCATAAAGATAAACATAAATGGAGGCCACCCATAAACATTTACAATCACAACTATGATCCACAAGATTTAATCAAAGAAATATACATTCATCCCACATTCATAATAAACATCCTCATTTCAAAGATCCTTCACCCCAACCCTAATTAAATTAGCTACTCATAATCTTAAAAGCAAAATAAATTACTTGAACATAAATCATAAATAGAGATTAGATTAAACCGATAGAATGTACAAAGATTGCACAAGATCCTTCCACATCAATTCTTCAAACTTCAAGAATTCCTCTTTACAAGCCCCAGCCCTCTTCCTCCTCTCATTTCTATGGTTCTATCCTTGATTTTCTAGGGGAAAAATGGGTATAGGGATTGGGAGAAATTTTTAGAGTTTGATCCTTAATTTTTCTTCTCAAAATCCGTCTCTCTCTCTCCCCTGTTCTATTATTCAATCCCCTCTTCTTCAATTAGAGAGGGAAACGCGTTGATAAGGAACGCAAAACAGAGCGTCTGGGCGCGACACGGGCTCGGTCGCGCCCAGGTCGCGCTGTAGATCGTGCTAGAGAAGGGCACAAAGGAGTGTCTTGGCGCGTGAGCGCGGTCGCGCCGTAGATTGCGCTGTGGGTCGCGCCAGAGAAGGTCACGAGGGAGTGCCTCGGCGCGGAAGCGTGGTCGCGCCAGAGACACGTGGAAAGCCTGGCTTGGCGCGACCCGATCCAGTCGCGCCTCCACCCGTGCTGTAGCTCGCGCCAGAGACGCGTGGAAAGCCACGTTTGGGCGCGGGCGGAGCGGTCGCGCCTCGACCCGTGCTGTGGGTCGCGCCTGGTTCTTTGAATTCGATGATCTTTCAATAACACACCTAGAATTTGCACTTGGATTAAAATATGGGTTTGGACATCAAAAATATACAATTGGTTTATAAAATGGTATTGAAATAGCCCCAAGTTGCAGTCAAAAGAAGCACAAAATACCGATTATCAACTCCCCCAAACTTAAGCTCTTGTTTGTCCTCAAACAAGTTTTTAAAGAAAAAGAGAACATAGGAAATCAAGATCAAGAATGCCTCATAAGAAAGAACAAAAAGCATATTATCATACACAAGTATATGAAGTTCCGATATACAAGAAATGAACATGTAAAAATACGGCTTTTCTTGCTTTAGTAATGTCAACACTCAACTCAACCTCTCAAGGAGAAAAAAGACGTGTATACACTCGACATCAAATAATGCTAGTATACCACCATAAGCTTATAAAATAACTCATCTCTTCTTACAAGTATGCTCAAAATAAGGATCACATTGGTCTTAAGGGTTGAAACGTTAGGCTCTTTGGACGAGGTAGGAAAAATATAGACTAAAAGTGACTTCAAAATCAATCCCCATAACCTGCTTTGTATTTCAAGATAAGCAAATCTATTTTGAGTTTTCTTCTACCCCGCACATTGCTTTGGGAAATTTAATTGGATCTAAAGTCTATAGCCAACAAACATTAATGCTCCTCTTATTTATTTTGATTTTCATTGGTGTTCTTCAACAAATCACAATTTATTTTTATTTCACTTTGCAAGGCTTGCATATGTGTTTGATCAAAAAGGCTATTTTAACAAAATAAGATTTGTGTTCAATCCACCATTAATTCCCATTAGTTTTATTTTCAAGCTTACTTGATTCTTAAATTTCTTCTACCCCTTGGTTTCGAATAAAATCAATAACAAGCACAAAGGGGCTAGCAAGGGTTGTATTTGTAGGAAAAATTTTAGGCACAATTTTGACAAAGAAAGCCTTAGGTCATCTCCATATTTTAAGCACAACTCGTAAAATCAAGAGAGTTCAAAAAGGCAAGTTCTAGAGATACCAATATTATTGATGATTCACACATGAAAAATGAGATTAAGGCTCAAATCTCACAAGATGGTTACAAGCTAATGCCAATATTTCCACAATCCAATCAAGTGTCCTATCAAGTCATATTCTTATGCATGTATTTATTTTTACCAAAAACAACATCATATGCAAATCAAGATTTCCCAAAAAAAATGAGCATGACAAACTTAAGTCCATAAGTAATAGAGGAGTTGAAACACGAGATCAAGGCTAAACCTGCTTATCATCAAGGCTATTACCTTATCATTAAACCAATCATACGTATTAACAAAAAAATATAGAACTATAAAATATCGCAAAACCCATGCAATAAATTAAAAATTATCCGAATTTTAAGTAGCAAATCCCAACAATACATAAATAAATAAAAAGCATCCATGCGACAAGAGTTTTAACAATTCTAAATAAAAAGCGTTCTAAAAAGATAGAGAGATCAACGATACACACATATCACCCCCACCCCCAAACTTATTCGAAACCTAAGTAAGAAAAAGTTTAGGGGAGTAGGCTTGTGGTATCGTCGATCAACTAACAAGGCTCAGGCATCAGCATCCGGTAGCGGGCGTGGACGGGGGTTCTGTGGGAACTGGAACGGCCCAGAGTACGGAAAGGGGTATTGTTGGAACGGCGAGAATGAGGGCGTGAAGGTCTGGGACGGGTTTTGTGAAGAAGATCCAATGCCACCCCATTGCCTCATCATGGTGGCAATATCTGAGACGTCCGACCTCAGGTGAGAGTAATCCCCATGCAGATTTGAGTAATTGCTCTGCAATCTCTGGAACTCTGTCCTCATGCCGGAAAACCGGCCATCCATATGACTCTGCAGGCCTTGGAATCTCTCGTCAATGTCCGCCCGCATATCTGTGAACCGATTGTCCACATTCTCCCTCATATCCGTGAGCCGTGCATCGAGATCCGCCCGCATGTCCGTGAACTGAGTAAAGACATTGCCTTGAAAGTTAGTAAAATTCTGATTCATAGTTGTCATCATACCTTCAAGGGATTCAAGTTGTTCATCCACCACGTCCCCTCTGTTTCGTCTTTGCCCACGAGGTGCTCTTGGTGCCGCATTCTCTCTTTGTAGATGCACTCCCATGGGTTCCGGAGCAATCATCAAAGCATTATGCTCCAGAGTGTTCATCAACCAATTTCGTTGATCCTCGAAATTGGTTACGGATGTGAGTGCTGGGTTCAGGAGTGGAAACTTCCTCCCATCCTTCATTATGAGCTCAATGGGGGCGGCATTCGGGCTAATCATGCGGACATTCCGAAGATGGGCGAGGTTGAGAGCTCGAGGTCCCGGAAGTGGCTGATAGTTAGCCAGATTCACGTCCAAGGCCATGGCAATAGGAGTGATCATGCCTCTGATACTGATTGTGCCCTTGCTCGGCTGCACTTGTCTTTTAAATTGATCCAGAAGCAACGCCCCAAAATCCACGTATATCGCTTGTAGCATACTCCACAAGATGTAGAGCTCATCCTTTCGAAGTCCACTGTTCTCATGTCGAGCAAGGACAGTGGAAGAAAGGATCCTATGGAGGTATCGGAATATCGGATTTTGGATTTGGGAAGCCTTGGCCAAGCCCGAGTCATACTGGAACATCCGCTCATCCAGGTCCAGGATCAATCTCCAAAATGTCTCAGCATTGAAATTGATGTGGTAGTGATAGTATCCATCTGTCGGGGTTTGAAAAATTTGGTTAAGTTGGACCAACGTGAGCTCATGATCACGATTCCCCAATCAAAAAGTGCACCCGATCGGCCCTCTGCTAGGGAGTTTGTGGACCTTAAGAGAGGATATGAACTCTTTGACTAACACAGGATATGTTAGCCATCTCCCTTGCATGGCATTTTCCCACCCAATCCTAGTGAACATTCTCCACACATCCTCGTGGATTCCCATTGCTTGAGTGGCTGAGTCACATGAATATTTGGTAGGGAGTATGTTGAAAGATCCCGTCAACTTCTCCCAGCAGTCTCGTTCCTCTTGGGTACGGAAGAAAACACCCGCTCTTGCAGGGTCATTTGGGCCACTGTCAGGAAAATCCGGCAATGGCTCGGGTTGCACAAACTCCTCTTTGTCATCTTGCCCTTGGTATTCTTCCTCTTGTTCATCCTCTTCTTCTTCTGCTTCCTCTTCGGAGAGATCTACACTCGATTCTTCTTCCTCTGATTCTTCAACCACGTATCTCCTAGAAGCTTGGCCTCTGCTTGGTCTTGCCATTCTGAATATATGATTTCTTGAAAGTGCACAAGACCTTGCAAAGGATAAAAATAAAAACGATGAAGAGTAAGATTCAAATTGTAAACAACATACCAAAACAACAAAGAGAATTTTAGCCCAACCATAGCAAAATATAACAAAAACTATTCATACTTGCAAGCCTTAGCATAATCTTAAACAAAAGCAAAAAAGCATTTCCAAAGTAGACACTACAATTAGATTATAAAAATCATACAAACAGACATATACTACCTCTCAATTCACAACAAAATCCAACAACATTTTTGCCTCATGGAGTTAGAGAACTTCCAAATTTCCCATTTTCATTCGTACACAAAACCATATGCACATTGTGAACTATCACCACCAACAAATATCAATCTCTCAACAATTGTAAAATTCACAGAAATTATGCATAAATTCATACTAAGCAATGAACAAGGCTAGAAATTCAAAATCTCCAAAAATGCTAACCATTGTTCTCAATTCACAACAATGCAAGTACAAACATCTCCAAACTAACTTCAATCCTTCTACATAATTGTCTATCATGCTCATGGAAAAATTTAGAAGCAACAATACCAAGCAACAATTCACTTCAAGCAATTTTCCCCAAATTTTAGCCCTAATTGTGCCATTTCTACGATTTCATCCACAATATAACAAAATCAAAGCTCAAACAAAGACGTAGAAATAACAAATTCAAACATATTCTCAATTCATGAAAATTTTTCCCAATTATGAACCCTAATTTGTATTTCTAGCAAATTTAACCAAAAATCTTCAAAATCACTTGTAATTCATAGACAAATTCATGGGCAAAACCAAAATGTAGGAGATGGGGGAGAATTTTACCTTGGTTTCTTGCTTGGAGGGAGAATTTCGTGTGTGTGCGTGTGTTTGTGAGTGTGGTGTGTGTGAGAATGGGGTGAAAAATGAAAATGGGGAGATTAAAAACCCGCTCAGAACTTCTCTGTTTCAGCTCGAGCGGGCTCAGTCGCGCCTCCACTCGCGCTGTTGGTCGCGCCAGAGAGGGTTCTCCTCGCGTGCTTGGGTGCGAGCGGGATCAACCGCGCTTTGTGTCGCGCTGTAGGTCGCGCTATGTGGCGCGACTAGTGATCGCGCCTCTGCACGTGCTGTGTATCGCGCCAGTGCCTCCGTGTTTGATATGTTGCGTTTATTTTCTCCGTGTACCCTATTGTCTGATTCCAAAACTATACAAACTCTCAAACCAGCATATTAAATCCAATATAAAGATAAGCATAAATGAACAAGGAATATAAATATAAATATACAAGAAAATGTACAAAAGTACGAGGTTGGGTTGCCTCCCAACAAGCGCTTCATTTATTGTCCGTAGCTCGACTTGGTCTTACTTTCCGTCAAACAGTGGGAATATTGGAATCATTGTCAAGTGTCATCTCTGGTGTATAAAATCTCTTGACCCTTTGTCCATTAACAACAAACAAGTTTCCATCCTTCCCTTTTAGCTCAATTGCACCTCCGTCAAAAATTCTTGATATCTCGAAGGGACCACTCCATTTGGTTTTTAGTTTTCCGGAAAACAACTTCAAGCGAGAGTTGAACAAAAGAACGACATCACCCGGTGATAGTTCTTTCTTTCTCAAAAGCCTGTCATGATATATCTTTGATCGCATCTTCGAAATAGATGAATTTTCGAAAGCTTCATGTCTAAATTCATCCAACTCATTCAACTGGAAAATTCTTTCACCCCCCGACATCATGAAATCCATATTGAGCTTTTTTGTAGCCCAATAAGCCTTGTGTGAAAGCTCAATAGGAAGATGACAAGATTTCCCGAAAACCAATTGATATGGTGACATCCCCAACGGGGTCTTGTATGCCGTCATATACGCCCATAATGCATCATCCAAGAGTTTGGACCAATCCTTGCCATTTGTTTTAACCACTTTTTGCAGGATTTGCTTCACTTCTCGGTTGGCAAGCTCGGCTTGGCCATTTTCTTGAGGGTGATAGGCCGTTGTGATGTTGTGACGAACTCCATATTTTGCAAGCAATGCGGCCAACCACTTATTGCAAAAGTGTCTTCCTCCATCGCTAATAAGAGCTCTCGGGGCTCCATAGCGTGTCAAGACATTCTTCTTTAAAAATTTCAAGACCACATTTGCATTGTTCGTAGTAGTAGGCACAGTTTCGATCCATCTTGAAACATAATCCACAGCCAACAATATATATTGGAAACCATTTGAAATGACAAAGGGACCCATGAAATCAATTCCCCAAACATCAAATAGTTCCACTTCAATTATGTTCTTCATTGGCATTTCATCTCTTTTCGAGATGGATCCCATCCTTTGACACCGTTCACATTGTTTCACAAAATCAACACAATCCTTGAAGAGTGATGGCCAATAGAACCCGCTTTGCAACACTTTCCTTGCGGTTCTGTTTGAAGCAAAATGTTCTCCACTTGGGGAGGTATGGCATGCATTCAGGATCTCTCCCCACTCTTCTTCTGGCACACATCGTCTTAACACCAAATCAGCACATCTTCGAAATAGATACGGTTCATCCCATACATAGTACTTCAAGTCGTGGAAGAATTTCTTTCGTTGATGAGGCTCCAACTCCGATGGTTTCACCTTTGCTACTAAGATGTTCACAATATCGGCAAACCAAGGGAGTTGAGACTTGATTGCTAAAATTCTTTCATCGAGAAAAAGCTCGTTAATAGGCCGTGATGACCCCAAATCATCTTCCACTTGTTCAAGCCGAGAAAGGTGGTCGGCTACCACATTCTCGCACCCCTTCCTATCTCGGATCTCCACATCAAATTCTTGAAGTAATAAGATCTACCTTATGAGTCTTGGCTTCGCATCCTTCTTGGCAAAAAGATGTCTAAGAGCGGAGTGATCGGTATGCACTATAGTTCGGGCCCCAATGAGATAGGGCCTAAACTTGTCGAATGCATACACCACAGCAAGTAGCTCCCTCTCCGTAGTGGTGTAGTTTGTTTGGGCCGTGTCTAAGGTCTTACTCCCATAATAGATCACTCTGAAAAGCTTATCCCGTTTTTGACCCAAAGCGGCTCCAACTGCAACCTCACTTGCATCACACATCACTTCAAATGGTTGACTCCAATCCGGTGAAATGAGGACGGGTGCTGAAATCAAGGCCTTCTTCAAAGTCTCGAAAGCTTGCAAATAATCATTATCAAAATTAAAATCTGACAGTTTTTCTAGGAGACGACATAAAGGTTTTGAAATTTTAGAAAAATCTTTGATGAAACGTCTATAAAACCCAGCATGCCCTAGTAATCTTCTAACTCCTTTCTCATTTTTCGGGGGTGGTAGCTTTTCAATGGCTACAATCTTTGCTCGGTCCACTTCAAGGTGGCGGGTGCATTACACAACCCGAAAGACATCCACCTATATGCAAAAATGCCATATGGACAAGTAAAAGCCGTTTTCTCTTGATCTTCGGGAGCAATCATTATTTGATTGTAGCCCGAAAATCCATCCAAAAAACAATAAAATTCATGCCCTGCCAACCTATCAAGCATTTGGTCAATAAAAAAGATCGGAAAATGATCTTTTCTTGTATACACATTTAAAGATCTGTAATCAATACACATTCTCCATCCCGTTACCAACCTAGTTGCTATTATCTCATTCTTTCCATTTTCAACAAGAGTTGTACCCCTTTTTTTCGCTACCACTTGAGTAGGACTAACCCACTCACTATCAGAAATTGCAAATATAATACCGGCATCCAACAATTTTAGCACTTCCTTTCTAACTACTTCTTGCATGATTGGGTTTAATCTTCTTTGATGTTGCACTTTTGGTTTGTAATCTTCTTCTAAAAGGATTTTATGCATGCAAATCGAGGGACTAATCCCTTTTAGATCCGACATAGACCAACCTATAGTGCTTTTATATTTTCTAACCACCCTTAGCAATTTATCAAGTTGTTCATCCGTTAAAAAGGAAGAGACTATTACCGGTTTGTGTACTCCTTCTTCAAGGTACACATACCTTAGGTGAGGTGGAAATGGTTTCAACTCCAACTCACTTTTCTTTGACTCCTCTTCATTTGATGTTTGTTCCGTTTCTCTCAGTAGAAGGAACTTGGGCTTCCTCAGGTATTCTTCCTGCAAAGAATTCATTAGAAAGATAGTGTCAATGAGAGGAAAATCGAAAGGATAAGAATCATAAGAAGGTGTATTAAAGAGTGAGTGTGAAATGCATGTCTCTAGTGGATCTTGCATTCCCGAGACTTGTTCAAATATGTGCTCCGATGCCATACACGAGTTCACCATCTCGAGCACTTTGCACTTTTCTTCAAATTGCATCTCATCCTCTTTATGCCTCATTGCTTCTCGAAGTGAAAACATCACCTTCTCATCATTAACTCTCCCCTTTCTACATCAATAAGAGCCTTCCCCGTATTCAAGAATGGTCTTCCAAGAATAAGGGAAACATCCTTATCTTCCTCCATGTCTAACACCACAAAGTCAACGGGAAATATGAAGTCTTTGACTTTAACCAAGACATCTTCAACCACTCCCTTTGGATAAGTTATGGATCTATCGGCCATTTGTAAACAAATGGTGGTTGGTTTGATTTCTCCAATATTCAACTTCAAGTAGAAAGAGAGTGGCATTAAGTTAATGCTTGCTCCCAAGTCGCACAATGCCTTCCCCATATGGCTATCCCCAATTGTTACTTTGATAGTGAAACTCCCGGGGTCCTTCAACTTTGTTGGAAGCTTTCTTTGGATAAATGCACTACACTCCTCCGTGAGATTCACCGTTTCATGATCTCCTAATCTTCTTTTCTTTGAGATCACCTCCTTAAGGAACTTTGCATAATTCGGCATTTGTTGCAAAGCTTCCATTAATGGAAGGTTTACTTGAACTTTTCGAAAAATGTCGAGGAACCTTGAGAATTGTTCCTCGTTCTTCTTCTTTAGCAACCGTTGAGGATAAGGTACTTGCACCTTTGGTTCTTCCTTCTTTTTAGATGGTGCTTCCACCATCCCTTTTGTTGAAGTCACATTTTGCTTGGGAAGTTCGTTATCCTCAACTTCCTCTTGTTGTTCATCTTGCTCATTCTTGCTAGTTTGATCACTTGAACTTGGTTCACCACTTTCTCTCTCGTTGGTAGGCATTTGTGGTCCTTCATAAGTGGTGCCACTTCTCAAAGTGATAACCTTGCATTGATCCTTCGGGTTAATGGTTGTGTTGCTCGGGAATTTCCCTTGTTGATGTTGGTTCCCCACAATGGTTGCTAGTTGGCTCAATTGCTTCTCCATTTGGTTAACTTGAATGCCAATAGCCCCAACATTATTTTCCAATTTAACCACACGAGCTTGCGACTCAACCATGTACTTGTCCGTCTTGCACATAAATGCCATCATCAATTCTTCCAACTTAGGCTTCTTCTCTTCATCGATCACTACATTTGTGACGGAGAAACCCGGAGGTGGTTGGGTGGCATTGTTTGGGTTACCATAAGACAAATTTGGGTGTTGTGCCTTGTATTGGTAACCTTGATTTCCTCCATATTGACCTCCGTATTGGGGCTTGTACCCCGGATTGAATGGCCTTTGTTGGTTGGAAAAACCTCCTTGTTGATTCACATAGTTGGCCTCTTCAAATTGGTTTTGAGAGGCCTCGGCTTTTGGATTTGTAAATGTTTCAAATTTTGAGTTCAAGGTAGCCATTTGGGCCGCCAAAAGCCCAAGTGCATCCGAACTCGAGGTTGAAGCCACCTTTTTTAGAATTTGAACTCCTTCTCTTGTTGTCGGCCATTGAAATGAATTTGAAGCCATTTCTTCAATGATTCTCAAGGCTTCTTCCGTTTCTCTTGCCAAGAGAGAGCCACCTGCTGCTGCATCCATAAGCGTTCTCACCTCATCCTTGCATCCTATGTAGAATAAGTACACTTGGTGATCGGTGCCATATCCATGACCGGGACATTTCCTTAGCATTTCTCAAAATCTTTCCCATGCCTCATACATGCTCTCATCTTCCCATTGCTTGAATATGGTGATTTCGCCTTTGAGTTTTAGAGTTTTTTCGGGTGGGAAGAACTTGTGCAAGAACTTCTTCACCAATTGATCCCAAGTTTAAAATGACCCTTGGGCTTGGCTCAACCACCATGACTCTGATTTGTCCGCCAATGAGAATGAAAAGAGTCTTATTCGAATTGCATCATCCGGAACTCCGTTTGCTTTGATAGTCCCGGTGTACTCAAGGAACTTTCGGATATGCTCATTTGGATCCTCCGTCGGTGTTCCTCGAAACTTGTTTTGTTGAATCATCAATATGAGTGATGTCTTCAACTCAAAGTTGTTGGCTTGAATAGGCGGTCCATTGATCACTCCTTGATCAACGGCGGGTTGGAAAAGGTTCCGGATTGGCGCTTCCACATTCCTATTTCGAGCCTCCTCTTGGGTTCTCAGTTGCTCTTGCATTTCCCCTAATTGCCTTTGCATTTGGGCAATTATCGGGTCTTGCACCGGTGGAAGGTTGTCCGCCATTCTCCTCCTTCTACGTGCGTTGTTGTGGCGAACCGTTGCTTCGATCTCTGGATCAAACTCAATGGGGGGTTGTCCTTATGATCGAGTGTGCATACACTACCTGTAAAAAGGTTACAAGGTGAGCCACCTCAATGTGAAATAAAAATAAAGAAAAACATTCAAATTAGTAAAGAGATTCGTTGAGCAATATTGCACAAATCTTAAAACAAAATCATCTATTCCCCGGCAACGGCGCCAAAAACTTGATGCGATATTTTATACCTCAAATAATAAGTCGTGTCATGTGCAAGTGTACACGGATGTAGCAAGCAATGATACGAGTCAAACCACACGGAATAGGAGATATATTCTAAGATGCACAAATAATGCCTAATTAAATCTCAATCACTATTTAAACTTAAATAAGTCAAAGGAGTTGTTGTTCACTTCATTCATCAATCCAACATAAAGATTTAAAATTCAATAACTTTCAACACTAAAGAAAGGAAATGTACGGGTTAACAAAGGGGTTTAGGGTGTTGGATCCTTGATTTAAGGGTTTACACAAACATGAAGATCATATATATATCAAAACTTTATTTATGATAAGGGTTTGTTCATTTAGGCATTTTCTCAAACACCTAATATGCAAAAATGATGTTAATACTTGCTATCTCTAACAAGCATTTCACTCAAACATACAAAGAGTCCCCTCCACAAATTTCAACCCTAAATGCTCATACGTCTTTCAAAGTATAACCACAAGGTCTCATAGATCACCAACAAACACCAAATAAGCAAAACTAATCACCCATTAAGCATAAAGATAAACATAAATGGAGGCCACCCATAAACATTTACAATCACAACTATGATCCACAAGATTTAATCAAAGAAATATACATTCATCCCACATTCATAATAAACATCCTCATTTCAAAGATCCTTCACCCCAACCCTAATTAAATTAGCTACTCATAATCTTAAAAGCAAAATAAATTACTTGAACATAAATCATAAATAGAGATTAGATTAAACCGATAGAATGTACAAAGATTGCACAAGATCCTTCCACATCAATTCTTCAAACTTCAAGAATTCCTCTTTACAAGCCCCAGCCCTCTTCCTCCTCTCATTTCTATGGTTCTATCCTTGATTTTCTAGGGGAAAAATGGGTATAGGGATTGGGAGAAATTTTTAGAGTTTGATCCTTAATTTTTCTTCTCAAAATCCGTCTCTCTCTCTCCCCTGTTCTATTGTTCAATCCCCTCTTCTTCAATTGGAGAAGGAAACGCGTTGATAAGGCACGCAAAACAGGGTGTCTGGGCGCGACACGGGCTCGGTCGCGCCCAGGTCGCGCTGTAGATCGCGCCAGAGAAAAGCGCGAAGGAGTGTCTTGGCGCGTGAGCGCGGTCGCACCGTAGATCGTGCTGTGGATCGCACCAGAGAAAATCACGAGGGAGTGCCTGGGTGCGGAAGCGTGTTCGCGCCAGTGATCGCGCTGTGGGTCGCGCCAGAGACACGTGGAAAGCCTGGCTTGGCGCGACCCGATCCAGTCGCGCCTCCACCCGTGCTGTAGCTCGCGCCAGAGACGCGTGGAAAGCCACGTTTGGGCGTGGGCGGAGCGGTCGCGCCTCGACCCGTGCTGTGGGTCGCGCCTGGTTCTTTGAATTCGATGATCTTTCAATAACACACCTAGAATTTGCACTTGGATTAAAATATGGGTTTGGACATCAAAAATATACAATTGGTTTATAAAATGGTATTGAAATAGCCCGAAGTTGTAGTCAAAAGAAGCACAAAATACCGATTATCAATTATGAATATATTTCTAACAGTTTTATATAAACACCTACACCTATATAGATACTACAAAATGAAAAAATACGAGTTAATAATAAAAAAATAATGAGAAAGTGAAGCAACGAAGGAGATGACTGACAACTAAGAAAGAAAATGCGTAAATATTTTTCGAAACAAATATCAAATTTAGCCTCCTACTTCGCTCATTTTAGCCTTATTCATTTCTCATTATAGCATGTTCTGATAAATAAAATATGGAACGGTGATTTCATTAGAATGAAACACAATACACATATTTGGGGACAATGAACCCTAATGAGAATCTGATAATTACTAATTGGGATCAGATGAACCCTAATTGCAATGTAATAAACCTTAATTAGAAACGGTGAACCCCAGTGGAAAATGTCACATCAAATTTAGCCTCCTACTTCACTCATTTTAGCCTCATTCATTTCTCATTTTAGCATGTATGTTCTGATAAACAAATATGAAATGGTGATTTCATTGGAATGAAATATAGTACACCCTATTTAGGGACAGTGAACCTTAAAGGGAATTTGATAATTACTAATTGGGATCATATGAACCATAATTGGAATGCAATAAACCCTAATTGAGAACGGTGAACCATAGTGGAAAATATCACATCAAATTTTGCCTCCTACTTTACTCATTTTAGCCCAATTCATTTCTTATTTTAGCATATATGTTCTGATAAACAAAATATTGAACGGTGATTTCATTGGAATGAAACATAATACACCCTATTTGGGGACAGTGAACCCTAATGTGAATCTCATAATTACTAGTTGGGATCAGATGAGCCATAATCTTAATGTAATAAACCATAATTACTGAACTCAGAAACTGCCCAGATTCAATTTTAGCCTCCTACTTCACTCATTTTAGCCTCATGCATTTCTCATTTTAGCATGTGTTGATAAACAAAAATGGAACGATGATTTCATTGGAATGAAACGCAATATACCCTATTTGGGGACAGTGAACCCTAATGTGAATCTCATAATTGCTAGTTGGGATCAGATGAGCCCTAATCGGAACGTAATAAACCCTAATTGGGAACGCTGGACCCTAGTAGAAAATGCCACATTAATTTTAGCCTCCTACTTCGATCATTTTAGCCTCATATGATTCTCATTTTAGCATGTGTTAATAAACAAAATATGAAACGGTGATTTCATTGCAATGAAACACAATACACCCTTTATGGGGACAGTGAACCCCTACTGGGAATCTCAGAATTACTAGTTGGGACCATATGAGCCCTAATCGGAACGTAATAAACCCTAATTGGGAACGGTAAATCCTAGTGGAAAATGTCACATCAAATTTAGCCTCCTACTTCAATCATTTTAGCCTCATGCGTTTCTCATTTTAGCATCTTCTGATAAACAAAATATACAGTGGGAATCTGACAAGGTATTTAACCTCATGCTTCCGTTATTTTAGCATCATATTCTAAACAGTAACCGTGGTTAATAAAACTTAATAGTAATATAATTACTGCAAAGAAAATGCCATAAACACTTTTATTAAAAATCATATATATTCTTAAAAATGAATGTGTTGAAAATAATTCACAAGCATGGTAAAACATGATATTAAACTATGCCCAATCGCTATAATAACATCAAGCTGGACAGTTCCTAGCATCATGATCTAACAACTTGTAGCAATTGCTGCATATTCTGAGTGGTTTGTTCTCCTTTCTCTTCGTTGCCTCCTTCTTAGATATCAAACGACTGTCGCTATCTTTTGTTTTAACTGGAATAGGTGGATGAATAACAACTTCAGAAGAGGCACGTAAACCGTAGAATTGCTCAAACATCATCATCTTGCTATGTGAAGTAGAACCCTCCATATCACCGTGTGAGTAATCTTACTATGGTCACTTCAAACAAAAGAAGCTGACACATTAAAATCAAAAAATTATAAACTGAACAAGGTAAAATAATAATACAATCACATCAAGAGATGTTCAGACACACAAATTGATTTTTAGCATTAGGTATGTCCCATTCTAGCATCATGCAACAGGCATTTTAACACCAAAGTATTCTAATATTTACATGGTGTCTATAACATTGTGTAGCTGAGTCACAAACACACACACACACACACAAAAGAAAAAAAAAGCAAAACATGGTTTGTATGGCATGTTTCACAGAGTGCAGTAGAAATAACATTAAACCAGCGTGTTATCATGCTAAAACATATGTAACGACAGGCTAAAATGACTACATTAATAGGCTAAAACATATGTGATGATAGGCTAAAACGAATACATTAACATGCTAAAACAAATAAACAGATCAAATTAATACATATTCTGTATATTCTCGTACATACTAAACCCTAAAATTCCTAACAATTAGAAAACTGATATTTTTCTAAAAAAAAACTGATACAACACAGATCTAAACGACAAAGATCAAATCAATCAAATATATCGAATCTTCATAACAAAAAGATGAAGCCATAAACTAAAATAAGATGAGAAATAAAAATCACGAGAAGAAACAAGAAACAAATCGACATACCAAACTGCTAAAATAAATTGAAAAAAAACACATACATGGAGTCACCATACAAAAGCAGCGCCGCCGATGAACTCTACGAATCACAGGGTCGAATCCTCGCGAATAAAAAGAAAGCAGATGCTGAAAAATAATGAAAAATCAAAAGGGAAGAAGGAGAAGAAGAAGAACGACGTAAATTAGCGAGAGAGGGAGAGAAAAGGGGAAAAATCTGAAGAAAGAAAGTTGAAGATCTGAATTACTATATTGCCCCCCTCTTGATCAAACTTGCCAAATATTACAATTATGCCACCGCCCCATTCACTTAATATGGGCCGTCCAGATTGAATCAATGAAGGAATAGGATTGGTTTCTAGTTCCCACCCAGGGGAAGGGTTCTCATTTGATCCCTTCCCTATATATATATATATATATATATATATATATATTTAATTGTACTCACAACCTCAAAAAGTGACCCACATCATATAGACAAGCTATGAATTTTGTTTTTTTTACTCACATGCATAAAGTAAAAAAATGATATCACCTAATAAGTACGTAAAAAAATAAAAATTCACATACAATCTCAAAAAATATGATTCACACATGTGACATTAGTGTAGGCATATATTCCCCAACTATACATTCATCTTTCTCTCATTCCATTTCAACTTAAGTTTGGAGATAATTTGTTCAACTCTTTTGTCTAATACATTCATCTTTCTCTCATTCCATTTCAACTAAAGTTTGGAGGTAATTTGTTCAACTCTTTTGTTCAATTAAATTAGAGTTACATGTTCTAATAGTAAGAATATATATACACACTTATAAATTTTGAAATTTATCATGATTGCTTGTAAAATCTTTCCAGCGCTAATGAAGATTTGCCTACGCTAAAAGAAAATTTAACAGACGCTAAAGAAAATTTACGAGCGCTAAGGATAGTTGTTTCAAATAAATATATTTTCAACTTGAAATATACTTGTATAATTGTATTTTTCATGCAATTGATTCATATAAAACAAAATTAATGCTATTTTACTCACATGCATAAAGTAACAGTGACATGACCTAACAAGTATAAAGGAAAAAATTCATATGTAATCTCAGAAAATATCATTCACCCATGTGACATTAGTATGTGTATATATTCCCCAACTATACACTCATTTTTCTCTCATTCCATCTCGATTAAAGCTTGGAGGTAATTTTTTCAACTCTTTTTTCTATTAAATTAGAATTACATGTTTTAATAGTAAGAATATATATATATACACACACTTTTAAATTATGAAATTTCTCATAATTGCTCGTGAAATCTTTCCAGCGCTAATGAACATTTACCAGTGCTAAAGGAAACTTTAACACACACTAAAGAAAATTTACCAGCGCTAAGATTAGTTATTTCGAATAAATATATTTTCAACTTGAAATGTACTTGTATAATTGTATTTTTCATGCAATTGATGTTTGATAATGCCAATTTAGTGTGATTGTGAATTTGATAATTTTAATATTTATTAGAATTTGTAGTGGTGTAATTAATATTGTTGGCGATGTTATAATCTTGGTGTGGATGATGCTAAACTTGATTATGTTATAATCTTCGTGTGGAAAATTTGTTGTGAATAGTAGGCGAGTATGCTTTTATTGATTTTGTAAATGCTTTTATTTTTGTAAAGTGATGCTTTTATTTGATAAAAATAATGTGATCACTATTATTTGTATTTTATAGAAATATGATTTTTTTTGTAGATGTTAATTTGGCATTATGTGATTCTTTAATTGATATTCGATAATGCTAGATAGTTAAATGTAAATTAGAATTCTCTAATAATTCATGATATTGAATATAATATATATATATATATATATTTGTCACAGTAATTTTGGCGTAACATGCTGATGAAGACTCAAATTCGTGTTTTTTCCTTTATCTTTTTACACCCTTTTTAAGTGTTTAGTATAGAGTCTAGTCTAGTTTTGGGGGTAAAGCTGATTGCAGGAGGCTGAGGGCACAAAACCACCACAACAGGCACAGACAGGTGCTATTTATGCTGAGGGCACAAAGGACTGATTTGCCTGCCGAGGACCCAGTCAAAGTTGTTGCGAGAATTGCGCAACAAGATCGCGGGACAGTTCCTAGATGCACGTGGAGGTAATGTGGCGGTCAGTTCCGAGTCTTGGGGAGGTCTACACACGTTGGGAAGGAAGTGGGGACATCAGAAAGCCGTTGAAGATGCTAGGGTTTGTTGCTATCCCTCCTAAATTCAAGGAAGAACGTTGAGCATAAAATGAGGAAGTGGAGGAGTGCAAGAACCCCTGTGTGGCTGAGATATGGGCTGCGTGAAGCCTTAATTCAGTTGCTATAAATACTTTTATCTATTTTTCATATCAACACGTGTGCACGGACACATTCGGTCTTTACATTTTCAAGATACAATTTACTGCTTTCATATTTAGTTTATGTTTTGGATATTCTGACTGCCTGAAGCTGGCGGTTTGCCTGCGGAGAGGTAGTTCAGTTGTTTTTGTTGGCAAACTGGGGTTGGGCCCAGAAGTTAATCAAGTTATTTCATTTCCAAGTAAGATGTCTTTTATCATTTCTTTTACTTTCGTTTCTATGTTTAGTGGCTAAGTATCCACTGTTCAAGTCAAAGTAATGGTCTAAGGGTAGAATATGTGCATGAGGTAATCGGACTTTAAAGCCTTAAGGGTTCACAATCTTAACTTGTTTTTCACTTAGACATAGGTAAAGGGTGGTTGGAGATGAAAGCGCACATTTCTGATTAACTGGTGCTAGTGTTAGTTATGTGGAAGTGTATAGGTGACCCATGCCTCGATACCCACATAGTAATAAGTCCGAGGGTGACAGCCTTGGTAGTTGAGATTGAGTAGTATATGCAGGCACAAGACCGTGTCAAACCTACTAGAATCGGGTCGCTTTTGCCCTCAAAGCTGCTATGCTTGCAAAACCTTTGTGTGATTCTCTCCTT
This sequence comes from Perilla frutescens, assembly GCA_026008535.1. Classification (NCBI taxonomy): domain Eukaryota; kingdom Viridiplantae; phylum Streptophyta; class Magnoliopsida; order Lamiales; family Lamiaceae; genus Perilla; species Perilla frutescens. The sequence goes on along the minus strand of BRKX01000017.1, from coordinate 37,936,388 downwards.
AGGTTCCTGTATAGTTAGGTCCCTAGGTGCCGATCGTATCATCTAGACGATATAATGTAAGAAGTGATTGGGGAGTGGCCGATCGTATCCATTTTCTATAACCGGTTAACCCTCAAAGTGACAATTACCCATATTTGGCCATAGGGATTCGGTTTTTGACCTTTCTGCTAGTGTGGGCACAACGGCTAGTAGTGGTAATTACATATGTTTTGCCCGGGATTGCGCATACCTACCGAATGACTTGATGCTTTGACTTGAGCACTTTATTACTGATATTTTCTTTTGTGATTTCCTTTTCAGCATTTAGTTAGTTTAAGTTTATTAGCAAGGTTTTTAGAGTGATACTGAAGACCCAACCCAAAACTAAGAAAAGACAGAAGGTTAAAACACTCCTCGTGGGATCGACATTCGTCTTCACTAGCTATACTAGCCCTTGAGGGCAGATTAAACATTTATGGACCAATTGCCCGCAAGTGTATTTTGCACACGTAAATGACGGGTGTGCCAAAATTGGCGCCGTTGCCGGGGAGTGTAAGCGCACTTTTCTGTCTATTTACTGTTTTACCTTAGTATATGCTTCGTTCTAACCGCGCAGGAGATTTACTCTACGATCCGGAGATAGAGAGCTCAGCGAGGGCAAGAAGAGCACAAGCTAGGGCATTTTTGATAAGGCTGGAGGAAGAGAATCACACTGAAGGATCCAGTGACGATTTGTCCTCAAACGGAGAAAGTGAGAAAAGCAACATCAATTCACTCTATTTCGACGAAGAGATGGAGGACGATCAGATATCAAACCACGAAGAAGAAGAACAACAAGGACCACCACCGCACACCCTTACTTTGAGACAGCTGAGTTTCCCTCAAACTATGAACATACGTCCCACGGGCATCGTTTTGCCCACAACTACTGGTAACTGGGAGCTGAGGGCAAACTTCATCTCGATTTTGCCCAAATTCCATGACCATCCAGGGGAGGATCCGCAACGATATCTACAAGATTTTGAGATGGCATGTGAGACGCAACGCACACGAGCTAATGGGACAAGTGAATACATTCATCTGGTTTCTTTTCCTTTCACCTTGCAGGACGGAGCTCGAGAGTGGTTATACATTATTCCCGCTAGGAGTGTAACCAACTGGAGTCAACTCCAGCAAAAGTTCCTAGAGAAGTACTTTCCCACATCAAGAGTGCAGAGCATGAGAAAGAAGATCTCAACCACAAAAGCTGGTCCCCACGAGAGCTTTTACGACTACTGGGAGCGTTTCAAGCAATTGCTCTCGAAATGCCCACATCACCAGATTCCAGATCATGACCTAGTGAACTAGTTTGTCTCGGGGTTGAGAAGTGAGGACCGGGCCCTACTGAATGCAGCATGCGGAGGATCTATCCTGAACAAGAGGGCAGCTGAGGCTCTAATACTTATTAGAGAAATGGCCGAGGAAAATAGAGACGATTCGTATGAAAGAACAAGTGTTGCCGCTGCGGGCAAAACTATCTATGTGCCTGCAACTGATGACCGAATCGAACAACTCTGCAACAAGATGGAGAAGATGATCACCATGTTTTCCGCCAATACCTTGCGAATTTGTGGGGTATGTGAATTGATGGGGCATCACTCTGACCAGTGTCCACAAGTGAAGAAGAAGGAAGAAACGATCAACGCTATGGATGAAGGCCACAGAAGAAGGCACAATCAATTTGCCCCCAACTACAGTCAGAGGCATACAACACCATACTATCCTGCGCCCGCAGCAGGACCGTCTTTATCAGACATGATTCACAAGATTGTGAATGAAACGGTGGAGGTACAAAAGAAATCAGAAGCCTTCGAGCAGGAGACAAGGAATGGGCTGAGCTATTTGGGAGGACAAATATCCCAAATTAGTGATGCAATCGCAAGGATGGAAAAAGCTAAAGGAGTTCTGCCCTCACAGACAAAACCACCAAAAAAGGCTGGGGGTAAATGCAATAACACTGAAGAGTGGAAGGCAACTGCCTGCACCATATCCAGAGACTGCAGAGGATAATGCCCACAGCAACAATGAGCCCACAAAGGATGAACCAGAGTTGAGGGCAAATGACGAACCAGAAGCAGTTGTGCCCAAACCCATCCTGAAGAGTAATATTCCAAAAGAGATCGAGGTGCCTTTACCATTTCCAGGAAGGATGAAGCGAAACAAGAAAGAAGAAGAGGATAGGGAGCTAATGCACATCTTCAAAAAAGTGGAAATCAATGTTCCACTACTAGACGCAATCAGGCAGGTACCCCGATATGCCCGTTTCCTGAAGGACTTATGTACAAAGAAGGTGAGATTCACGGAGGAGGCACAAGTGGTTGTGAATGAAAATGTGTCAGCATTATTACAGAAGAAGCTGCCTGAAAAGTGTGGAGATCCAGGGATGTTCTTTATTCCCTGTGAAATTGGAGGACTTCGAGTTGAGAGAGCTATGCTGGACTTAGGGGCATCAATCAATGTTATGCCCCGAGGGAGTGCTTGAAGATGTCTTAATCAAGGTGGAGAGTCTGATTTTCCCAGCAGACTTCTATGTGCTGGATATGGGCAAAACCAATCCCAAGGCTGCCTGTATACTTTTGGGCAGACCATTCATGAAGACGGCACATACGAAGATTGATGTCAATAAGGGCACATTGACGTGCGAGTTCGATGGAGACAGAGTTGCCTTCAACATCATGGAGGCAATTCTGCAATTATATCACATCGAAGCCAGTTTTTCAAGGGATCAACGCCTGCCTTTGCCCACAACAAGGCAGGGTGATAAACTGGTACGGTCTATCATCAAGCCACCAAAGTTGGAGTTGAAGGAGTTGCCCGATCACCTCAAATATGCCTATTTGGGTGAAGGAGAGAGTTTGCCAGTTATAATCAGTTCATCTTTGACCATGAAGTAGGAAGTCAAGTTGATAGCACTATTGAAGACGCACAAGGAAGCAATTGGATGGACTTTGGCCGACATCAAAGGCATAAGTTCCACCATTTTCATGCATCGGATCCAGTTGGAAGAAGGGGCAAAACCAGTACAAGATCCCCAAAGGAAGCTGAATCCCTTGATAAAGGAAGCTGTGTTAAAAGAAATTCTAAAGCTGCTCGATATGGGCATTATCTTCCCTGTGCCCGACAGTGAGTGGGTGAGTCCTATTCACGTTGTGCCCAAAAATTCTGGAATCCAAGTTGTAGAGAATGAAAACAAGGAACTTATTCAGATGAGACTGCAAACAGGATGGAGAGTTTGCATTGACTACCGCAAGTTGAATGCAGTCACAAAGAATGATCATTTTCCTTTGCCCTTCATCGACCAAATGTTGGAGAGGCTTGCAGGAAAATCATACTTCTGTTTTCTGGATGGGTATTCTGGATATATGCAGATTGTGGTGGCCCAAGCCGATCAAGGCAAAATGACATTCACTTGCCCCTTTGGCACATTTGCCTATAGAAGGATGCCGTTTGGCCTTTGCAACGCTCCAGGCACATTTCAACGGTGCATGATGAGTATATTTTCGGATATTCTTGAGACTTGTATTGAGATCTTTATGGACGACTTCACAGTTTACGGAGATAGCTTTGATCAATGCCTTGACCATTTGAGCAAGGTACTGAGCCGCTGTGTGGAAAAAGACTTGGTGTTGAATTATGAGAAGTGTCACTTCATGGTGAGAGAAGGAATCGTGCTGGGATATGTAGTATCCGAGCGAGGAATCGAGGTGGACAGGGCAAAAGTGGAGATAATTGCCAAATTGCCCTATCCCATCAATGTTAAGCAGATTCGGGCATTTCTAGGCCATGCGGGGTTCTATCGTCGATTCATTAAGGACTTCGCAAAGATTGCTCAACCACTCACAAACCTGCTACAATTGGAAGTAAAATTTGACTTTGATGATGACTGCAAGAAGGCTTTTCACACATTACAGAATATGTTGGTATTTTCTCCAATTATCCAACTTCCGGATTGGGGAATGCCATTTGAAGTGATGTGTGATGCCAGCGGATTTGCCGTAGGAGCAGTTTTGGGCCAGAAAAGAGGCAAAGAGAGCTATGTTATCTATTATGCCTCCAAGACATTAAATGCCGCGCAACGCAACTATACCACCACGGAGAAGGAGCTGTTAGCAGTAGTGTTCACTTTTGAGAAGTTTCGTTCCTACCTGCTGGGGGCACAAGTGATTGTTTACACAGATCACGCAGCTCTGAAGTACCTACTGTCTAAAACGGAGTCAAAACCGAGACTCATAAGGTGGATATTGCTCTTGCAAGAGTTCGATGTGCAGATCAAAGACAAAACTAGGGCAGAAAATCTGGTTGCAGACCATCTCAGCCGTCTAATGGTTGAGAGTAAAGAGGAGATCACTGAGAATTTCCCAGATGAGCACTTATATGAGGTTGTGGGCAAAACGGCAAGAGAGCCATGGTTTGCCGACATAGTGAACTATCTGGTCGCAAGGCAGTTTCTAGTTGGTTTAAATAACTACCAAAGGAATAAGATGAAGCGGGAGTGCAGGTTCTATCTTTGGGAAGCACCAACTCTTTGGAAAATTGGAGCCGATCAAGTCATAAGGAGGTGCGTCAATGATGATGAGGTTCTTGACATCTTGAAGTTCAGCCATAACAATGCATGTGGAGGTCACTTCGGCCCACGAAAGACAGCAAGGAAAATACTAGATGGAGGATTTTATTGGCCTACATTATTCAGGGATGCTTATATATTTGTGAAGAAGTGCAAGAATTGCCAGATGACTGGGAATATTTCCATTCGAGAGGCCATGCCACAAACACCTATCATGCCCGTGGAAGTCTTCGACATATGGGGCATAGATTTCATGGGACCATTTCCCAAGTCAGGTAATAATCTCTACATTATCCTGGCTGTAGATTATGTGTCCAAGTGGGTGGAGGCAAAAGCCACTCCAACGAATGATGCAAATACAGTGGTGAAGTTCCTGAGGGCAAATGTGTTCTGTCGCTTCGGAATGCCCAAAGTCCTGATCAGTGATCAAGGGACTCATTTCTGCAACTCAGTCATAAAGAAGATGATGGCAAAGTATGGGGTCATACACAAGGTTACTACGGCATATCACCCCCAGGAAAATGGACAAGCAGAAGTCTCAAACAGGGAGATCAAAAATATCTTGGAGAAAGTTGTTGGACCAAGGCGCAAAGACTGGAGCAATCACTTGGAAGATGCTCTGTGGGCATATCGCACAGCCTACAAGACACCTATTGGGATGTCTCCTTATAAGCTGGTTTTTGAAAAGTATTGCAATTTGCCTGTGGGAATGGAGCATAAAGCATTTTGGGCAATCAAGAGGTTAAATTTCAATGCTTAATGTGCTGGAATTGAGAGGAAGCTGCAGATCCAAGAATTGGAAGAGTTGAGGTCCGAAGCCTACGATAATGCTGTGATGTATAAGGAAAGGACCAAGAGATACCACGATGCACTTGCAAGGGGCAAACAGTTGCTCTGCGGGCAAAAGGTACTCGTATTTAACTCAAAGCTCAAATTGCATGCGGGCAAATTAAAGTCAAAATGGATGGGCCCCTATCTGGTGCAACATCAACACCCAAGTGGAGCAATTGATCTGGTGAATCCCAAAGATGGGTACGAATTTCGAGTTAATGGCCAGAGGGTGAAACAATATTTCGAGCAAGAGAAGGAAACTTGGGCAGAAACCCAAGTTTTGAGCACTCCTGAGTACTACTGAAGGCACAACAAGGTCGAGCCAAAGACCTTAAACAAAGGCGCTGGACGGGAGGCAACCCGGTTTGTTTACTTGCTTTAATTTCAATTAAGTTTGTTATTTGTATTTTGTTTGTGAGCTAACGCTGCAGGAAGGCAAAGACTGGAAACGCATCACTGTGGGCAAAGTAATGTACGGGGCACAGCAAGGTTTAAGTGTGTGGGTGGGTACTGTAGCTGATTTGACTGATTTGACACGAAAAGGCAGCTGCAGAAACGGTTGGCTTTCCTCATGCAATGTGATGATTATTGAGAATGGAGACCGAAAACAAGGGGAGTGAAGGGGATATGATATATACAGATAATCATTTTGAATTTCAAACATATCTTCTTCTCCAATTCAAAATTCCCCAATTTTCTCAAAATTAGGCACAACCGTTTCTCCTATATTCTCGGCCAGAATCTCGCCGCACAAACCCACCACCCTCACAACACCTCACGTCTCCTGAAGCATTCAAATACCCCCTCCCACTCTCTCGATTTCTCACAGATCAAGCAAAGAAAACCCTACCTCATAAATTTCCCAAACCCTTGTCAAGAAAAAAATGATGACTACAAAGAAAACTGGAGAAACCGCCAAGCGAGGCACAAGGCACAGTGCCCGCAACACCGGTGACTCGTCGCAGGAAACAACGCAGACCACTCAGTCAACCCAGCCCGAGGAGCTGAAACAAAGCTCCGAACCAGTTCTAAACCCCTCACCTATCCAGACCATTCCACCACAACAACCACCGCTCCCACCGCCGCAAGCAGAGAAAAAGAAGCGAGCACCGCCGAAGGCTAAGGGCGGTGCGTCGAAGAAGAAGAAAGTGGAGGCTGACAAAGGCAAACCCCAGAGCCCACCACAAGCTAGGCAAAGCCCTGACCCAACGCCAACACCTGAAAAACCACCAACTCCGGAGAAGCCGCCGACACCCCAACCCAGTGAAGAATTAAACGAATCTGAGCCGGAGAAAGAACCACAGAAGGACGGGGAAGATGGTGGTGGACCAGAAAAAGAAGAAGAGGTGGAGGAAGAAAAACAAATGGGTAGCGGTGACGAAGAAGAAAGCGTTGATGAATCTGAAGGTGAGAGCTTGGAAGAAGAAGACAAGGAGGAGGAGAAACTAGAGCAAGATCAGCAAGAGAAGAAGGAGAAGGAACCAGAACCGGAGGAAGAGAAAGAAGAATCGTTGGAAGAAAATAAAGCGGCTTCAGAGGGATCTACATCTGAGAATGCCCATAGCCAGTCTGAGCAGTCGAAACAGGCACAACCAGATCCACCCACAAAGAAGAAGAAGTCGAAGAAGGCAAAACCACAAGAGGTCGCGAAAGAGGCACAAAGGGAACCAAGCCAAAGCAAGGGTCCCGATGTGCCCGAAAAGGGTAAGAACAAGCAAAAGGGAACCAAGTCAACCAGCAAGGAAGCAAAGAAGCCAGTCAGCAAGGAGTCAAAGAAATAAGAGAAACCCCCCACTAAGAGAAAGCTAGATGTGGAGCAGTCCCACGAGGAAGAGGAAGAGAAGTCGGTGCACAGCGAGGAAGTGGAACCGGAAATTCAAATTATCCCAACTTCAGTTCAAACATATGTGCCCGTAAAGGTGAAAAAGGGAACAAAAGGCAGGGTGCCAATCAGAACCCTCCCCCGCCGCTCGGTGAAGGAGGAGAAAGAGGATCCAAGCAGCTCAAGACAAGGAATTGTCGAGAGATTAAACAAAAAGAAGCATCTGCCCCTGTATGTTCTTCACGACAGCACGCTGAATACACTTGGAGTCATGGACCAAGTGTATGAATACTTTGCCAACATCGGTTGGGAGCAAGTACTTGGCTGGAGGAACACGGTACGCCCCTCTTTAACCATTGAATTTCTTTCCTCATATGAGTTTAAACCAGTGCAGGGCTTTGGTTTGGAGACACCTGGAGTTGTGAACTTCTACATAGCTGGAGAGAGCTATAGCATGTCAATCTCAGGATTGAATCTGATGTTGGATTTCATCCAACCAAAAGATGTTCATTCGAAGTGGTACAAAGAAGCAGAAACCAGTGTTGGCGACGACTAGAGTCGAAACATTCAGCAACGGTGGGAGGAAATTGGAGGCAAAGACTTTTATCTTTCGGGCTCAAGCAAGGACAAGCACATCTCTGACCACGCCCTTCAGATTTGCCATAGATGGATGGCATTCAACCTTTATGGGCGCAAGGATGGCACAGGCCAAGTCACGCAGCAGGAGGTGTTCCTATTGTGGAACATGGTGCATAAGCGGAAGGTCAACCTCGGCTATATTCTGGTGATTCAATTGCAGGTGCAGACCAGCAACACCAGAGCAACTGTTGTAGCCTTGGGCATGTTCGTGGCTAGGCTGTTTGAAGGATTGAAAGGAGACGACCTCGACGACATCTTCGAAGGTTACCCAGAGCTTGATGAAGCAACAGAGTATCTCGATGCCCAGAGGCTGGAGCGGATGCAGCTAGTTGGGATCACTGAAGAGAACACCCCATACTTCCTCCCTTTTGATGAACCAACGTATTTTGACAAGAGAAAGGCCCCCAAGGCACAAGAAGGATCACCCAGGGCATAAGAAGGATCGAGCAGGGCACAGAGCAGTGCAGATTCAAAAAAGCTCGAAAGAGTTGAAAAAGCTCTGCAGAGCATTTGTGTTCACCTCGGGTTAGACTACCCCTCCTCTCCTTAAATCATGCTTTATCCCCAGTAGTTTAGGATTTGTTTGTTTTTATTTTTGATTGTCTGTTTAGTGTCTATTTGTGTTTTTTGTATATTTGCGTCTGTATATATAGAGTCTGTTTTGGGCATATCTAACCCACATTACTGCTTGTGCCCGAAAGGGTACTTTGCACAGCAAGTGTGTGGGAGGGATATGCCTAGGTTGTTGTGTTCGTATGTTTTGTTTTTATTTTGTGTGTGCATGATGAGTCTATAGCATATGAGTCATAGATTGATATTGGGCATATATGGACATAAATTGTTAGGCAGATGGAATTAATCAATCGCATGTGAAAGCAATACATAACTACCCAGTGAGCTTTGAGCCCAAATTCACATTTGCGACTTCTTTCTGTGTGTTTAAATTCCACCACCTAATTTGATGCTTACTTGCTTATGCCCTGTCAACTTGATTTCATGCATGCTTAGATGATTAAGGCAATTTCTTTCGTCGTTATTTAGCCATATTATTCACTGATAAATGCTTCACATTGCTGCCATTATTTGAGCCTGCTAATTTGTTCATGACCTGCATTCTGAAAAGCTCGCTTTAAAGAGTATCTTATGACTGGGCATAAAACCTTTTATGCTCGTATTGGTGGTATGGTTTAAGCCAAATAATGACAGGATGCCAGAAATGGGCACAAAGAAAGAAAATAAAGAAAGGAAAAAAAAAGAGAGAAAAAAAAAATAAAAAATAAAAAATAAGTGTATGAATAAAAATGGTTTCCCAGGTTGTTATGTGGGCACAGAGCTGCCAGTGTTGATTTTGCCCAAATGATATGAAAGGTAGCTAGTTCCTAAATATTCCCAACCTTGATCCGCATGCCCCATTACAACCCTCACAAGACCTTTTGATATGCATGCATGTGAATATCGTAAATGGTTTATACAGGGTGTTTGCAAGTTTTTTGATGATGATTTGGTGGAATTGTTGAGAGTATCACTTAACCTAAACACTCGAGAAAAAGCCGAGCTGAGTGCACACTTCAATAGTAGCCTGAGTTTGATTGATTCGATCTGCCTGCATCATTATGTTCAACTGTTATGCCCTTTATCAACTTATGATTCATATGTTGTGTTATCTTGTTTTAAGTCATTTGAGTCTTCTGTTTTTGTTGTTTTGAGTTAAACTTGCATTCATACTTGAGGACAAGTATAGTCCAAGTGTGTGGGTGTGATGAAAACTCAAATTCATGCTTTTTCCTTTATCTTTTTACACCCTTTTAAGTGTTTAGTATAGAGTCTAGTCTAGTTTTGGGGGTAAAGCTGATTGCAGGAGGCTGAGGGCACAAAACCACCACAACAGGCACAGACACGTGCTATTTATGCTGAGAGCACAAAGGACTGATTTGCCTGCCGAGGACCCAGTCAAAGTTGTTGCGAGAATTGCGCAACAAGATCGCGGGACAGTTCCTAGATGCACGTGGAGGTGATGTGGCGGTCAGTTCCGAGTCTTGGGGAGGTCTACACACGTTGGGAAGGAAGTGGGGACATCAGAAAGCCGTTGGAGATGCTAGGGTTTGTTGCTATCCCTCCTAAATTCAAGGAAGAACGTTGAGCATAAAATGAGGAAGTGGAGGAGTGCAAGAACCCCTGTGTGGGTGAGATATGGGCTGCGTGAAGCCTTAATTCAGTTGCTATAAATACTTTTATCTATTTTTCATATCAGCACGTGTGCACGGACACATTCGGTCTTTACATTTCCAAGATACAATTTACTGCTTTCATATTTAGTTTATGTTTTGGATATTCTGACTGCCTGAAGCTGGTGATTTGCCTGCGGAGAGGTAGTTCAGTTGTTTTTGTTGGCAAACTGGGGTTGGGCCCAGAAGTTAATCAAGTTATTTCCTTTCCAAGTAAGATGTCTTTTATCATTTCTTTTACTTTCGTTTCTATGTTTAGTGGCTAAGTATCCACTGTTCAAGTCAAAGTAATGGTCTAAAGATAGAATATGTGCATGAGGTAATCGGACTTTAAAGCCTTAAGGGTTCACAATCTTAACTTGTTTTTCACTTAGACATAGGTAAAGGGTGGTTGGAGATGAAAGCGCACATTTCTGATTAACTGGTGCTAGTGTTAGTTACGTGGGAGTGTATAGGTGACCCATGCCTCGATACCCGCATAGTAACAAGTCCGGGGGTGACAGCCTTGGTAGGTGAGATTGAGTAGTATATGCAGGCACAAGACCGTGTCAAACCTACTAGAATCGGGCCGCTTTTGCCCTCAAAGCTGCTATGCTTGCAAAACCTTTGTGTGATTCTCTCCTTATGTTCCTGTATAGTTAGGTCCCTAGGTGCCGATCGTATCATCTAGACGATATAATGTAAAAAGTGATTGGGGAGTGGCCGATCGTATCCATTTTCTATAACCGGTTAACCCTCAAAGTGACAATTACCCATATTTGGCCATAGGGATTCGGTTTTTGACCTTTCTGCTAATGTGGGCACAACGGCTAGTAGTGGTAATTACATATGTTTTGCCCGGGATTGCGCATACCTACCGAATGACTTGATGCTTTGACTTGAGCACTTTATTACTGATATTTTCTTTTGTGATTTCCTTTTCAGCATTTAGTTAGTTTAAGTTTATTAGCAAGGTTTTTAGAGTGACATTGAAGACCCAACCCAAAACTAAGAAAAGACAGAAGGTTAAAACACTCCTCGTGGGATCGACATCCGTCTTCACTAGCTATACTAGCCCTTGAGGGCAGATTAAGCATTTGTGGACCAATTGCCCGCAAGTGTATTTTGCACACCTAAACGACGGGTGTGCCACATGCCAATCAATGTGGCTTGATTTATAAACAAATGATATAGCACCTAAATATTTGATCATTGTGAATGATGTATGATATGGTAAAGTGAAGATGGTGATAGTGGATTCATATAAAATAAAATAAATTTTATTTTACTCACATGCATAAAATAAAAATGATATGACCTAACAAGTACAAAGGAAAAAATTCACATGCAATCTCAAAAAATATCATTCACACATGTGACATTAGTGTGTATATATATTCCCCAACTATACATTCATTTTTCTCTCATTCCATCTCAATTAAAGTTTGGAGGTAATTTTTTCAACTCTTTTTTCTATTAAATTAGAATTACATATTTTAATAGTAAGAATATGTATACACACTTTTAAATTATGAATTTCTCATGATTGCTCGTGAAATCTGTCTAGTGCTAATGAACATTTACCGGCGCTAAAGAAAAATTTAACAGACACTATAGAAAATTTACCAGCGCTAAGGTTAGTTGTTTCAAATAAATATATTTTCAACTTTAAATGTACTTGTATAATTGTATTTGTTATGCAATTGATTCATATAAAATAAAATTAATTTTATTTTACTCACATGAATAAAGTAAAAAATGATATGACCTAACAAGTAAAAAGAAAAAAATTCACATGCAACCTCAAAAAATATCATTCATACATGTGACGCGGGACAGTATTAGAGACACATCATAAAATTGGCTCCCCTCCTGCTCCTTTCGTTAGAGGACGCGGGACAATGAAACCTACCCCAATTGGTCGCTCAATCTGACTGCTATTCTAATAGGTTTGATTTTCTCATCAGGTTCTGCAACCAAAACCTCGTCGCACAAGAGCTGCATGATCTCAAATTAAAAAATTAACATATCACGAAGGAAAATACTATCTGGCGTGAAGATAATTATTAAATGTGCTAAGCAAAAAAGATTTATCACTTTTTAAAGTATATTACCTCCTGCTCGAAAAAATGTTCAAAACTCATTTTTATTTCACAGAATGACCACCTCAGTAATCGGGGGATGGAAGTTTGGTCAACACGCTCGGCAACCTTCGTTCCCAAATAGGATATGGCCTCGTAGGCTATATATACAATAAGAGAACAAGGATAAAAACTTCTTCCAATTCAAATTAAAAGGTTATGTAAAGAAAAACATAATATTATTTACAAAACATTGCACCTGTATAGCCCACACCGGTCTAAACAAGTGATAGTGAGGTCCACATTCAACTCTCGTATTCGGTACCAGATTGATGTAGTGCATAAGCGCTTGGTACGTACAGGGCCCCTAAGGAAATTTGTTCCATGCATCTTCATCATCGACCAAAACCCATATAAAGTTGTCGACTATCCTTCGCTCGTCGTATGCTAAGGCAAAAAAATATAATGCTATAATTTCTGCCACCTTTACATTATCATTGTGATCTTCTATCTCATGATTACTGAATCTTGTGTACAACGTTTGGAGCGAGATTGGCTGCCCTCTACAAACTTACTGGTAGACACTGATATCTGAAGGATCATGATTTGCTGTGGGGTCGAAATCTGATGCACCAAATAAAAATCCAGTCACTAATGTGTACTCAGATAGAGAACATCGGATATTTTTCCCGAATATGTGAAACCAGATTTCATGTATTGAAGCCCCGGGCACCCTGATTTCATGGGCTAGCAATTCATGCAAAGCCTTACTACAACTTGGACCCCCTCTCCACATAAGTAAGTGTTCAAAACACCCTTGTATAAATTGTAAGAGTAGTGGTTTGCCACCAATTGCAGTCAAAACTTCCTGAATCTTCTCTAATTTATTTATCTTATAATATAAATTAATTGCTGGCAACCTCCCTATCATCTCGATCCTCTTCTAATCAGGTCATGCCTAACAATAAATTATTAGAGAATGAGAATTTTTACAAATAATTACTATCACTAAATTATAATTTAAATTACGTTTTTTTCTACTCCACTACATCAACTAAATCAATGAAATAATTTATCTTAATTATTTGTTCTTCATTTTTGGATTCATGTACTTCTCTCTCAGTTAAATTTGACCTCTTTGAAATGGCTAGTTTAGACTGTTTAGTATTTTAATGAGATAATTAAAAGTTAGACTCTAAGAATATAAGTTCCAATTTACAACGAGACAATAGGTGATTCTACAGGTCAAGTACGTACCCTCTATACATATATGAATTTTAAAATTTTTATAATCTAAAAATTAATGGAGACTGCTGCTAATTAATTTCTCTAATAATGGAAAAATTGGTCGATGTTTTAAATTTCTTATCTCAAAATTTGGTCTACCTTGTGATGATGTCGTCCCACTTCACAGAGAATGAAAGTTAATTTTAGTGCACAACTTAGTGCATATATTACATGAAGAGGTAGCATACTCATGTGCATTAGTTATCATGATTGGTCAAATACTAATTTATTAATTCTTGTTTAAAAAATTTACTCGGTCTAGCAATAGGGAACAAAGTAGCAAACTGAAACAGCATGCAACACACTTTTATATAAGCGTTGTGTATTATTTGATATCTCTATGCTATTTCACCGTTTGATCCTCTATTTCATACTATTATCTTATAATTTTATATTTTATCTCCTCAAGCAAAAGATAATATTAATCATTTGCACTCATTTGCACTCATTTTGAGTGCATTTGCACTTGGTTATCATGTAAATATGTTGTAAATTTTGTTAATATTGTTTTAATATTAAGTTTTATTTAATGTGGCCAATATAGGGAATTTTTGGGTTAGAACAATGCAAAACAAAGTCAAATTGATAATGAGATTGACAAAGAGTGCACGAGGCATGAAACGACGAAGAAACGAGCAAGAAAATGACAAAGTGCTTGAAATGCGACCCCAAAATTCGAGTTATTGGGGTCGCGCTTCAAAGGCTAGTGGCACGCGACCGATAAATGCGACACCTCGGGATCGCACCTCGGCCTTCAATCGAAACTCGACCCCGAGGTGCGACCGAAATCCCATGTTGCAGAGCCTTCAGAGAGCTGAATTCCTTCACACCAAATGCGGGTGTCAAACGCGAGTTCCATGGGTCGCGTTTCGGCCTTCAGTCCAAATACGGCCTTGAAACACGACCCAAATACCGTGTTGCAGAGCCTTCAGAGACCTGATTTCATTTGTTCCAAACTCGACCCTCAAGCGCGAGTTCCTGGGGTCGAGTTCCGCACAGATGAAAATAACTTTTGACTTTTGGCATCCAATTATTGGTCCACTTCTTTATAAATCTATTAGGGATTTCAAAGAACAAACCCCAACACCCCTTAGACTCGAAAATACACAAGGAGAACACCACATTTGGGGATTTTTGAAGATCAAGAAGAAGAAGGAAGATCCATCTATCCATTTGAAGATTCAAGTCATTAGATTGAAGAAGAATGTTCTACATTGGGTTTATCATCTCTTCTCCTATTTTAATCTTGTATCTAGATTGGGTTTTTGTTCCTCTTTTTGTATTCTTGATTTTGTTGTGAATATGGTTGGTTAGAGCCTTAGGGCTCTAGGATGTGGTAAACAATGTGAATATTGATCTTGATTTGGGTTTTATATATATGATTATGCTTTGTCAAGGTTTTAATCCATATTTGGTCTTGAATGATGTTGTTTGAGTGGCCTTCTTACTAGCATCACATGTATGAATCACTTGCATCTAGTCAATCCCGTAATCATAAGCATGCTTCGATTAAATCTTCATAGTTGTCTTCTTAGTCGAATGTCGATTATGTAGAAGGAAATGTGACCCCTTAGAGCCTTTGGTAGGTGTGACCTTGGAATGCGTTAGAGATAGTCATCCTTGTCGCATTCGCAATTTAAGAGATATTCGAGAGAAGCTCTTTCTATATACATGGTAAAAACGAATAGAAAATATTGGTCGAGCCACCTCGATGAAGCACTTTGGGCCTATCGAACGGCCTACAAGACTCCATTGGGCATGTCTTTCCTATGAAATGGTGTTTGGGAAGTCTTGTCACCTTCCAATTGAGCTCACTCACAAGGCATATTGGGCCACCAAAAAGCTCAACCTCGACTTTGAGATGTTGGGAAAGGAGAGAATATTTCGCTTGAACGAGATTGATGAATTTAGGCTTGAGGCCTTCAAAAATTCTTCCATATACAAGATGAGGACCAACCTCTACCATGACAAGTTCTTGAGAAAGAAAGAACTTGCACCCGGAGATGCTGTATTGCTATTCAACTCAAGGTTGAAGTTGTTTCCAGGGAAAAAACAAAATGGGGAGGTCCTTACTTAATCTCAAAGATATTTGAGAGTGGAGCGATGAAATTGCAAGCCAAGGACGGAAGTCGATTCATTGTCAATGGGCAACGTGTAAAAAAATTCTACAACGCGGAGGAGCGAGCCGGAGTGTTTGTCCTCTATTTGAAAAACGTTTGAAGACCGTATCCCGTCGAGCTCACGACATTAAACTAAGCGCTAATTGGGAGGCAACCCAATGGTTTTTAAGTTTTTGTTGATTTAAGATTTCTTTTTGTTGTGTTTTTCTATGGTTTACGTATGTAGTTAATTTAGTTTAGATTGCATGATTGTTTATGTTTGGGAATTTTTGTTAAGGATGTTTAATGTTTTTGGAGTGAAATATTTGTAGAAAATGGTGCTCGGAGTACGGAAATGTATAGAGTATGAAGAAGGAGCCTAAAAAGGCTCGAAAATTTAAATATAATGAAAACGTGGCTCAGAAACGCGACCTTGTAGGTCGCATTTTTATGAACTGACAAAGCACGGGCCTTAAACGTGAGCTACGTCAGTCGCGTTTCACAAACAAGGCAAGAATCGACCCTCTAACGCGACATATATGTCGTTTTGCAAAACCTTTAAAGCCGAGTTTTTCTTCAACCAAAACGCGGGCCTCAAACACGGGTTCAGAAGCTCACATTTCTCCACATCTCCAAAGCGCGACCATTAAATGCAACTAGGGTCATGGTTTCACATTGCAGACGGGTTTTAACCCTCTTTCTCACACTTTGAATTCATTTTACACCCTCTACTCACTCTCACTCACTCCCACTCTCACATATATGAAATTTCACCCTCCTATATCAAGATTCAAGGTAAATCTCTCAACTCTTCCATTAATCTACATACATTATCCCTATACATATTGATACTGAGGTCTAAATATTCATATGTATGAAAAATTGGGGATTTTGCAAGTTCTTGTGCCCGGGGTCTCAAATAAATAAAAATTGCCATGAAAATGCTCACATTGTGCTTACACTTGAAGAATTATGCAATTGATGGCATGGGTTTGAAATGGGTGGAATCAATTTGTGGATTTATGGTGGAATTTGTTGGTTTTTGGTGGATTTACTTTGCAAATTGCCATGAATTTGGGCAAGGAACCATGTGAACATCAAATTTTCAATTTTATTTGATTGTTCTTGTCCAATTATTGATTGAATAATGGTCATGAACGTAATACATGAGCTTTAGGCCATATGTGACTCAAATGCAAATCTTTAGGTTAGTATAGAATGATTGTAGAGATTTGGATATACCAAATGAAGTATGAAATGCTAAATTATGGCACCATATGCCTTTGTTGTTGATGATAGAGTTACATTCTCATTTCTTAATTTGTCCTAGGCCAGTCTATGAGAGTAGGATAATGTTGAGTCACATGATTAGACTTTTGATGAGGGGTTTTGTTTTTTATATTGTCATATGATTTGATAGCCACTAAATTACTTGGAACAAAGCATAAATAATGGCATTTGAGCATGTTGTTATGGGCCTATGAGTTTTGATTTTGTCACATTTGTTTAGGACCATTGCCTTTTGTCAAATGTTATCAATGTTTTGATTTTGGAAGTGCACTTCTATCTTGAATTGTTTTTGATATTGTCATACTTGGTGTTAGGCCCCTTTAATCGAGATAAAGTTGTACTTAACTTTTGTTTTTGTTGTTGGTAATATGGATAATTTGGGCAAGGAAGTGACTATGGAAAGCATGAGTTAATTATTTTGGAGTTTATATATTGTTCAATGAAGTGAAATGTGGGAATGCATTGGATTTTGTCATATCTGTTAAACTCCTAATTCTCTTTGTTGAAATGATGATTTACTTGTGCTTATAAGCTCTAAGCCTTGTTCAACTCTTTTGTAGGTACTAAAAATGGGACGAAGAGGTAGAGAATCTTCAAGAAGAGTCGAACCCAAAACCGAATCCGATCCAGAGGTAGAGGCTCAAGATGAGGAACAAGACGAGAATTTGGCGGTAAGCTACCCTATGAGATTTCGCATCTACCTCAGAAGTGACGAATACTATGAAAATTGGCAAAGGCTTTTCAATGTCAACCTTGTCACGACAAGGTTTATGTGCAGTGAAACATGTGAGGCTCTTGGGATAAAAAACGATGTATGGAGACTCTTGGACCAAATGGGATGGCTCCAAGCCATGGATAGGAACTGCATGACGTTTTCTCTCTTGGTTAGAGAGCTACTGAGCACATTTGAGATGAAGAGAACGACAAGGAGGGGGCACATTCCGGATGGGTAACACAGACCGTGAGCTTACAGTGGAACAACTGAATGAGATTTTCAATGCTCCTACTGACGGTCTCTATCACCAACCTCGAGAGTACAATCAAGATGTTGTCTACCGCCTCCTATGCCTCACAGAGTCAGACACAGAAAAATACAACTCCAGCACAGCAAAGGCATCTGCAATGCCTAACCCGGTTTTCCGATACCTACACTGCATCTTAGCGAACATAGTTTTTGCTCGAAGAGAGAACATCGGGTTGAGGACTTCAGAATTGTTTGCACTTTGGGCTATGTTGAATGGGGTCCACTTGAGCTTTGGTGCTTTTCTAATGGAGTAGCTTTATAGGTAATCATATCTCGACAGTGGGCACATCTGCATTGGAGGAATGATCACCCCAATTACTGAGCACTTCGGCATAAATATGAGAATTATCTTGATAATAGAGGATCGAGGCTACTAAACCTCAACTATTTGAGGAATGTGAAGATCTTAAGCTGAACACATATCTGCTAAAAATGAGAGCTGAAGGGACCTTTCCATTGCCCAACACGGCACTCACTCGTGTGTCGAATTACCAAGAGATGACAAATTAGAAGATGGATACGGTAGCTCACTTGGCGGCTATAGCTGCAGCTGGAGTACCAAGAGGGATTTGAGCCTTCGTTGAGGACCAAGGAGGGGCCGGTGGTGATAATGGGGGAGAGGGATCATCCACTGCCACATTCAGATGAGGGTGGCACTACATGAAAGAGCAAATTTCTAGCCATTTTGACACGTTGGATGGCTACATGACTTCGATGGATGAATCTATGCAGAATTGGAGGAGTGATGTGCATGACGAATTTGGGATGCTAAGGGAAGACATGTATACAAGGTTTGATGATATCCGACACGACATGTATGGCAGAATGGGACAGATACAGTCCAACGTTGATGACAGATTTCATGCCATACAGACGGATATTGACGAGAGGTTCACGGGCCTTAGGGGTGACATCAGGGCTCTAGCTGATAACATGGGCTCATTTCGATCAGAGATACAGGACCTAGCCGGACTTTTTAGAGTAATGAACACCAGATCTGGGTCACAGCAGCAGCCCTACACTCCATCTCAACATTAACAAAAGATGACTCCTTACCACTCCTACCAGCCGCAGCAGCAGCCGTTGCAGTCGATGCAACAATTCTCAACTGGATAGTTTTTGGCGTCTTCATCCTCCTCTCAGCAATTTCAGCAGATGCTGATGGGCTAATTCATGGCGACCTCCTCTCAACAGTTCCAGACCTCTCAGTTCATGCCTTGATCCTCTTCACAACAGTTTCCGCATCAGTCTCCGCATCACCAGTAGCATCCACCTCACTGAGCCATTAATGACCCTTGCCACCATCTTTTTACGTCCAAATTTATTTCCCCGCTTGGATAAAAATAAGTTTGGGAGAGGGGGAGAGAGTAATGGTGGCAAGGATCTTTTCTGCTCATTTTTATCGCTTTATTTTAAAACAAATGCCTAGTTAATTTGTTTATATTTTTGGATAGTCGAGCATGCTTGCATGCTTATGTTTATTTATGCTTTGAATTATGTTAGGATTTCTAAGTTTGTTTTATTTTGGATTGATTGGATGGAGGCAATTGATAGATATTCGATCGCATGCCGTTTTGTTTCATGCGCATGTGATGTTTTATCTATATTTTTATTCGATTGTCTTATGATATGTGGCTTGGGATTATTTTGACTTAAATAGGTGTATGTTCTCGTAACATGATATGAATTATGAGAGCATGTTTTTGATGAAATTGGAATCGTTGATGAGCATGAGCTTATATTGATTTTTTTTTTTTGAAAAATGTTGATAAAATGCATGATTTTATGGCATGAGAATGTAAAAAAGGTTCTTGTAGTATCTCAAAAGTACAATTATTGAAGAAAAAGCTTACCTTGGGAAGATTTTGATCCAAAGATTACACAAGCATGATCTTTTCTTTGATGATTGATTGATGGTCTTCTTGGTGCACTAGTCTTTCTCTAGAACTTGCTTTGTGACTTAATTGAGGTTACAATTGTGTGTTTGATTTCTTGAAAATGACTTAAGGCCATTTGTTGTTTAAACCTCATGATAATCCAAATACTTTACTTTCCTATACAAATCGAATCCCTTGCAAGCCCTTTTGAGGCTTGAAATGTTTTCTTGATATTGTTGGGTTTGGGAATGAAATAAATGACAAGATTGTGTATATTCTTTCAATTAGAACTTTTGAGAAATCTTGTAATTGAAAAAAGGTAAAATGTTGCAATACTCTTGTAGTGAAAAGAACAAAAATAAGTGCAATATTTAGATTAGAATTGTAATTTCTTAAAGAAAGAAAAAGAGGGATTTTTGCACAATATGATCACAAATGAAAAGAGTAAAGAAATGATGAAAAATTTGGAAAAATCTTAAATAGTTGGGGTTGTGAATCAAAAAGGGTAGAAGAGAACTTGTGTGGTTCTTCTTGCTTGGTAATGTATCAAATTTGGTATTTTGGGAAGCCATTCAGCCAAATATATACCTACCTTTCCGAAAAAGCCTTCACTACAACCCAAAAGTCCTTAAGGATTCTTGTTTGTGAACACGCATGATGTAGTTGAAATGATAGTCACTTTGCAAGCTTATGGTAGGATTCTAGTGCACTCTTGACCTTGAGTGGATACACATCTAGTCTATACACTCGAGTGTGAGCGCTTATTGATCCTTGAGAGAGCTTGAACTTTGGTAATTGTATCATGATGATTGTATGGCACTTGTTTATGTTTGATTGCCAATATCATCTTTACAATGCTCGTCTTGTGATTTTTGAAGCAAATTGTCATCTTGATTCCACTTCTCTCAAATATCTTGCTTTTGTGCTCTTGTTTTTGTTTGGGGACAAACAAATATTTAAGTTTGGGGGAGTTGATGAGTGCATAATTTGTACTCATTTTCACTCATTTTGAATGTATTTGCACTTGGTTATCATGTATATATGTTGTAAATTTTGTTAATATTATTTTAATCTTAAGTTTTATTTAATGTGGCCAATATAGGGAAATTTTGGATTAGAACAATGCAAAACAAAGTCAAATTGATAATGGGATTGACAAAGAGTGCACGAGGCATGAAAAGATGAAGAAACGAGCAAGAAAATGACAAAGTGCTTGAAACGCGACCCCAAAATGCAAGTGACTGAGGTTGCGCTTTAAAGGCTAATGGCACGCGACCGATAAACGCAACACATCGGGGTCGAACCTCGGCCTTCAGTCAAAACTCGACCCTGAGGCGTGACCGAAATCCCATGTTACAGAGCCTTCAGAGAGCCAAATTCCTTCACACCAAACGCAGGTGTCAAACGTGAGTTCCAGGGGTGGGTCGCGTTTAGGCCTTCAGTCTAAATGCAGCCTTGAAACGCGACCCAAATGCCGTGTTGCAGAGCCTTCAGAGACCTGATTTCATTTATTCCAAACTCGACCCTCAAGCGCGAGTTCCTGGGGTCGAGTTCCGCACAGACGAAAATAACTTTTGACTTTTAGCATCCAATTATTGGTCCACTTCTTTATATATCTATTGGGGATTTCAAAGAACAAACCCCAACACCCCTTAGACTCGAAAATACACAAAGAGAACACCACATTTGGGGATTTTTGAAGATGAAGAAGAAGAAGGAAGATTCATCCATCCATTTGAAGATTCAAGCCATTAGATTGAAGAAGAGTGTTCTACATTGGGTTTTATCATCTCTTCTCCTCTTTTAATCTTGTATTTAGAATGATTTTTTGTTCCTCCTTTTGTATTCTTGATTTTGTTGTGAATATGGTTGGCTAGAGCCTTAGGGCTCTATGATGTAGTAAATAATGTGAATATTGATCTTGATTTGGGTTTTATATATATGATTATGCTTTGTCAAGGTTTTAATCCATGCTTGGTCTTGAATGATGTTGTTTGAGTGGCCTTTTTACTAGCATCACATGTATGAATCACTTGCATCTAGTCAATCCCGTGATCATAAGTATGCTTGGATTAAATCTTCATAGTTGTCTTCTTAGTCGAATGTCGATTATGTGGAAAAAAATGTGACCTCTTAGAGCCTTTGGTATGTGCGACCTTGGAATGCGTTAGAAATAGCCACCCTTGTCGCATTCACAATTTAAGAGATATTAGAAAGAAGCTCTTTCTATATTCGTGGTCTTCCTATCTATGAACTTGGCATAATTGTGTGTTTAAACCCTTGTTGTTTGATCAATAGGAGCATTGTGTATCCATGTCCTAGAGTCTTGCCTTTATTTATCTTTGGATCTCTTCCTTGTTGGTATTATTTCTTGATTACTATTTAGTTTGTTTATTGTTGTTATTTGGTGTTTAATCATTTATTTATGTATTGGTTCTGTGTTAAGATAAACAACCCTCTCCTTATCATAGTCTAGATATTCCGCTCGTCTATCGTCGTGGTACTTGCATTTTCTTATTCCAATTCCTTTTCTCTGTGGATCGATCTCGTTTCATCCTTGCTACAAATATGCTTTTATACTTGTAAGCATGACACGAGTTTATAAATATTGAAATTATTGTGGAGAGTAAATCTCTATCAGTAAGACGAGTTTTGAATTCAAACTCATATCCAAAATTCAACGACATTTATACGTACTTTTATTAGAGGTTGAATATTGTGTTTAAATTAGAATTTTGACCTGCCCGATAATCGTTACATACATATATAGTCCCAACATTGTTTACTTGTAGGAATAATTTGTGGTGCTATCTAAAAGAAACATTTTAGTATTCTTTGATCGTAGATATTCCCGGGCTAGCTAGCTAAGAAATTTCGCTTAGCTTTGACGATCATATATATAAATATAATTGTGAGTAAATTAATGCTTGCAAAATTGTATGACACCTAATTATATTACTTGCAATACTAATGGTTGAATGGGGTCTATTTCCATGTCTAAATTATAATAGAATTAAAATTGTGCACTAAAAGTAACTTATTCCAAGAGTATTTTTAGAAAAACTGTCTTGATACAATATAACACAATTTTACAAAATTTAGCACTTCTCTCTCTCTCTCTCTCTCTCTCTCTCACTCACTTTACTATGTGCCCCAGATGACATGTTTAATTATGTTGCTCCAGACCAATTAATAACAGATTTTAGAACATGGGATTTGTTTTGTTCTTGCTCTAATCACTTATATATATCTCATGAAAATTAGATGGGAACGACAACCACACCGCTTCACATTTAGCATATGAAAACAACAGAATCTAGAAAGTACTAGACCATGATCAAGCGAGACTCATTGGAAACTAATATCAACACCCTAATTCAACAAGATTAGAAACGAAGGTCAATAAATAGCTACACACAATTATTTAAGACTTCAGACATGGAAAATAAATCTAAGGAGCTCTGGGGCTCATAGGAGTATATTTTCATGAATATTAACATGTTTTGATTGTTGGTGAGAGGAACCGCGGAGAGACTTACTACGTCTTCCGAACACCATTTTTTAATTTTTATGCTAAGAAAAATATTGAAATGGCGAGAAAGAGTGAGAAGGAAAACAAGTGCAAATAAAAGAAGAGAAAATGAAGGAAGGAAGGAAGAGGAAATGAAAGTGTGATATAAGAAAAGAAAATTGAAGGAATATCATGATTTTCTTTTGAATATTATGGCATGCACGAGAGAGAGAGAGAGAGAGAGAGAGAGAGAGAGAGAGAGAGAGAGAGAGAGGCATGCATGCATTGTCTTGTCATAGAATATTATGGCATGCACGAGAGAGAGAGAGAGAGAGAGAGAGAGAGAGAGAGAGAGAGAGAGGGGGGGCATGCATGCATGCATTGTCTTATCATATATTTGTGTAGAGAGACAGAGTTGTGCAGAGAGAGTTCCACTGCTTATTTGAAATCAAAATTGAATTACTACAAAAAAAAAAGTGAAATGGGTATCAAAAGGACACTTTTTTTGCTTTGTTTGCTAAAATAGAATATAATTAATATTCTAAACTTCTAACACACACCCCTTAGTACTAGCTAAGCTGCAAAAATCAATTCCCTAGGCTACAAAATCAATTCTCTAGGCGTAATGTTGGACCAATTTTTTTACAATTTTTGTGCCAAATGAGGGTATATTTATCTTGCACCCCAAATATGTTTATGGGGTGCAAAGTATATAACTACTTATCTATTTTTGCAAACATACATTATAAATTGACTATTCCAATAAATTCCCCGGAAGTGGTACATAACAAATTGACTATTCCAATA
The DNA here is from genome assembly GCA_026008535.1 of Perilla frutescens. Taxonomy (NCBI): domain Eukaryota; kingdom Viridiplantae; phylum Streptophyta; class Magnoliopsida; order Lamiales; family Lamiaceae; genus Perilla; species Perilla frutescens. Next base: position 37,912,334 of record BRKX01000017.1, on the reverse strand, counting down.
AATCCCCAAAATGGAATATCTAGAACAGCTACAGATATTCATACTCCAATTGTTTATTTTGTACCGTTGAATTTAACTAATTAATAGTACAAACTTTATTATTGTCCAATATATATATATATATATATATAGGTGAAAAAATCACTTGAGATCCTCTAATTCTAATATGTGCGTCAATCGTGTACCAAACCTCAAAATTATTTCTTTTATTTTATTTTTCAATTTTAAATTCTTTAGGTGTAGTATAATTTTATAATTCTATTTAGGGTTTATTCCTTCAATTAGGTTTATAATTATTTTTAAATATTTAATTTGAATTTTTTAGTTAATATAATTGATTTTGAGGTTGATTATTGTAAATTTAAAGTATATGATTTTTTAAAATTTTAATTTCTAGTAATAAATATTAATTGTGATTAGTTAAGATGGTAGGCACTGAAAATTTATAAAATATAAATAATATTTTTATTAATTTTTATATATTTATTTAGTTTTGGAGTCTTATGAAATAAAAAATTAAATAAAATATTTAAATAACAAAAGATATTATTATATGATAAATATCAAAAGTCTTTAGCAGCAAGTAAATATCTTTCAAAAAGATATATATCAATTTCCAACAGCCAATGAGATAGTGTCACATGAGCTCTAGATTTCTCTCCCTACAACAATAGGCCTTCATATCAGTTGAAAATCACACCAGAAATCATTTGAAGAGTTCAAGAATTTGAGAACTTCCATAAGTAAAATTCTCTCAGATATTCAAGGCGTTCTTGTGACATTCAAAGACGTTCTTCCCCGAAAAATTCAAAGATCACTTGAAGATCGTTCATTGAATCCAAAAATATAAATTTGATCCGAAAATATTTTTTTTGTACACTGTTTTGTGTTTTATTAAATTAAATACAAAAATTTGTGTTTACAAAGACATAATAGATTTTATTTTTACAAAAAATATTTTTAACAATACATAATTTTAATGTTGACATACAATAGACACACAAAACTAAGAACAAAGGATCTCCACCCTCAAAACACAGCTACTTACAAAATCAAATACAGAGTTCGCTTGAATAAAAATCAGAATCTGCAAGAGTAAATGGCAGAATCTTATTAATTACATTAATTATAGTTTAATTAAAATTTTGAGACTGTAATTCTAGTCCACTTTTCCCATTCCACTTAATGTCATATTTTGAATGTATTAATTTTCTTCATTTGTTGTGAATTTGAGAAAGAAGATAAAATTGAAGATTAAAAATAAATGCAACTATGATCACAGGGGTAAAAAAATATATAATTAAATTTTTTTCGATTTATTTAATTTGTGGGCTACAAAAATTAAAATACCCATTAATGTGACATAATTGGTAGTATTTTTAAAATCGCAAACCAATTTAATTGAATTATTAAGGCGCACAGCACTGACAGCAGACCACATCCACAATACGTGGACGGTCAGTAATAAGTGAAAGAAAATAAATAAAAAATATTGAAACATTTTTCCTTTTAAAAGCAGAAAAGCGTAACAAGTGAAGCAGAAGCAGAAGCAGATATGGCGAGCAACAGAGCACACGCAGTAATGGTGTGTTTTCACCTACAAGGTCACATAATCCCCTTCGTCAACCTCGCCTTAAAACTTGCTTCCAAGGGCTTCACCATCACCTTCGCCCACCTCAATTTTGTCCACCAACAGATTTCCAAATCTCAACACAACGCCACACAAACCGACATCTTCGCCGCCGCTCGCAGCTCCGGCCTCGACATCCGCTACACGACCTTCAGCGACGGTTACCCTCTCGATTTCGACCGCTCCGTTTCCTTCGATCAGTGGTTGGAGATTTTCCGCGACGAACTCCCAGATAAAGTTGATGACCTAGTTGGAAATATATTGCAGTCCGATTCTTCAACTGCACCTTCTAATTATTTCTTGATTGCCGACACATTATACACTTGGCCGAAGAAAATCGCCCAGAAATACGGTTTGGTGAATGTCTCTTTCTGGACAGAGCCAGCGTTAGTTTTCTCGTTGTATTATCACTTGGAACTCCTCAGAGAAAACGGCCATGTTCCGGTTAACGGTCGTCGGGAAATCGTGAATTACTTGCCTGGAATCGAGTCCATCAACACCAAAGATTTCATGTCGTATCTGCACGATACGGAATTGGGGGCGTTGCACGATATCATGTTTGGGGCGTTTGATGATGTGAAAACCGCAGATTTCATACTCTGCAACACCGTTCAAGAAGTAGAGGCAGACACAATATCAGCTCTGCAGCAAAAGCATCCATTCTACGCTATCGGTCCCCTTTTCCCGGCCGATTCTGCCAACAACTCTATTGCCAAGAGCCTGTTACCGGAATCCAGCTCCGCCGATTGGCTAAATTCCCGGCCGCCGGGATCAGTTTTGTATATTTCGTTCGGAAGCCTGGCCAAGACCGACAAGAAAGTGATTCTGGAAATCGCTGGCGGGCTTTTACTGAGTGGAGTGAATTTTATTTGGGTTCTTCGGCCTGGAATGGTGGATTCCATTAGCGGCGATGGTGGGGTTTTGCCGGAAGGATTCGAAGATGGGACGAGAGAGAGGGGGATGGTGGTGCCGTGGTGCAACCAGAATGAGGTGCTGCAGAATCCGGCGATAGGCGGATTCTTGACTCATTGCGGGTGGAATTCGATTCTGGAGAGTATATGGAGTGGTGTTCCGATGATTTGTTATCCGTTGTTTACCGATCAGATTACGAACAGGAAATTGGTGGTTGATGATTGGAGAGTGGGGATAAATCTGTGCGACGGAGAATCGATGAGCAAGGAGGAAGTTGCAGAGAAGATAGAGGTTTTGATGAGTGGGAAAAGGTCACAAGAGTTGAGACAGGAAATTCAGAAAGTCAGAACCACATTTCAAAATGCAATTAACGTTGGTGGATCGTCAGACCACAATTTCGATCGTTTTGTTTTGGATGTGTCTCAGGAAATTCTCCGAAGATCATGCCATTGAATTTACGGTAAAGCTTTGTATCCAAAATTTGGATGTCCAAAATTTATAATTATGTAAAAGTAGGTTTTAGTAAATGTCCATAATGTCCCCCACTCTAAAAAATTTGGAATTCTAGTTTGATTTCAAATTTGAATTCAAAATTTAAATTTGTTTCTCTCTTCCTTTAATTTTTTTATGATACCAAGATAGTGGATTATTATTTAATCATTTTTGTTTTTACGAAAATTGTGCGCCATGACCCATTAAGTACGATACAAAATTATGCTCAACAAACTAAAATATCTAACTTTATCTAGAATATATTGTTGGATTGAATTAAATTATAATATATTATTCCTTTCGATATGAAAAAACTCAGACCAACCCCAATAATATATAATTTTTATTATTGATGTTTTGGTCTAACCGAAGAGTTGCCCTTCGAGCATAGTTTCTTTAATTTCTCTTCTTTTTGTCCTCTGTTGCTATCCTGTAGTGAGCTAGAGATGGCTTATGTGGCTCTTGTTTCACTTGAGCATACCATAAATCAAATCTTGAATCAAGACCGATAATCCACTTCTCCTCAGCTAATAGAAGATGGAATCTTAGATATGTGTCATTCTTTTACATTTACATGTCAAATTTGTCTCGCTTATAAAAACAACAAATCACAGAATTTAGAATGGTCTAAAACAATGCAAAAAGAAAGCAAAACTGCAATTCTACAAATTTAGAATGCTTCTATTCAACAAATTTAGAATTGCAGTTGGCGCCATATGACATATATTTGGGTGTGGAATTAGGTCGAACAGTTGGCGCTCATACACTTAAACAACAAAATTTTGGTCGATATTTTTAAATTTCATCTTCTCTTTTTTATTCTTCCAACTGAGAAGGAGAATCAACAGCACATTATCATACTAGCAAGGCAATACCATTAATATTGAACGAGATAAAAATTAAAAGTCGGCATACAAAACAACAACAAAAAAGTCGACTAGAACAATACAGAACAACAACAAAAAAAGTCGATCGACTTATACAATAAAAAATGAAAAAATAACAGAACAAAGTCGACTCTAAAGAACACAAGCTAGAAAAAAAAGTCGACTATAACAAACTAGAAATGACCAACCATTTTTTAACCAAATTAACCACCAACTACTAAACCCAACTAGCGCTGGAGTCGGAAATGACCACTAGAGAAACCTCTACATCCTTTACGACTTCAAGAAAGAAATCGTAAAAAACCTTCACCAACGGTTCATCTTCGAGTACGTATCACATTATTCACCACATTAAAATTGACATCATTCACCAATCGTCGCATGAGTTCTTTTACTTCATCCCTCAACTCTTCGTGTTGTTTTCGAATGTTGCGGTACAAAACATCGAGAGCCTTAGGAGTCGAGCTCTCATAAGGATTTGTTCCGTTGTTTGGTGTGTGTCGTCATTTTGAAAGAGACTAAATTGGTTGCCTTAGTTGGTGTGTGCGCCATTTGAAATACCTAATATGAGAAGGATGATAGATGTCGAAAGAAACAATTAGAGATAAGTTTGATCGTATGTTATTTAATTTTAAAGGATTTACGTTGAGCTTTTTATATGACAAATAGACTCTTGCCCTCCCTATTATCACCGCCCAAACCAGCCAATGAGAATATTAAAGAGAAGTATGATTTAAGATTGTGTTTATCAGATATAAGAGACTGTTCGATCCCCTCCTTAATGTTACTGCTCGCTGCACAAATCTGTCATTTACAAGGATTGAAACAATTTAATTATCTTTATCTTTAGGAAAAAGTGCACTCCAACCCATATATTTGAGATGAATTGAATTGATTGATCCATATCTGATTATCCATTTGTTTAAATATTGAGATTAGCGATTTGTTCAATTTACAATTAATAATTATTATGATTAGAATTATACCAGATGCATTGAAATAGATGGAGTGATTATCGATCGATTTAAATAATGAGATTGGCGATTTGTTCAATTTACAATTAATAATTATTATGTTTAGAATTAAAACAGATGCATTAAAACATATGTGTTTTTTAGGCCAAAAAAATTCATTTTTAAGAATTTATTTTTACAATGACTATTTTAAAATGAATTATTATATTATAGTGTATAGGTTGTGTCGAGAATTAATTATTATACTATAGTGTATAAGCTGTGTCGGGAATTCAGTAGTGATAATCAATTATTATACTATAGTTTATAAGTTGTGTCGGGAATTCGATTGTGAGAATCAATTATTATACTATTGTGTATAAGTTGTGTAGGGAAATTCAACAATGATAATCAATTTGATGTTATGTTATAATATTGTATAAGTTGTGTCGGGAATTCAATAGCGAGAAATAATTATTATACTGTAGTGCATAAGTTGTGTAGAGAAATTCATTAGCGAGAATCAATTTGATGTTATGTTATAATATTGTATAAGTTGTGTCAGGAATTCAATAGCAAGAATCAATTTTTATACTATAGTGTATAGGTTGTGTAGAGAATTCAATTGCGAGTCAATTAGATTATACTATAGTGTATAAGTTGTATCGGGAATTCAATAGCGAGAATCAATTATTATATTATAGTGTATAAGTTGTGTAGGGAAATTCAATAGCGATAATCAATTTGATGTTATTTTATAATATTGTATAAGTTGTGTCGGGAATTCAATAGTGAGAATCAATTATTATACTATAGTGTATAAGTTGTGTAAGAAAATTCATTAGCGAGAATCAATTTGATGTTATGTTATAATATTGTATATGTTGTGTCGGGAATTCAATAACAATAATCAATGTTTATACTATAGTGTATAGGTTGTGTAGAGAATTCAAATGCGAGAGTCAATTAGATTATACTATAGTGTATAAGTTGTGTCGGGAATTTAATATCGAGAATCAATTATTATACTATAGTGTATAAGTTGTGTAGGAACATTCAATAGCGATAATCAATTTGACGTTATGTTATAATATTGTATAAGTTGTGTAGGGAAATTCAATAGCATGAATCAATTATTATACTATAGTGTATAAGTTCTGTAGGAAAATTTGATGAGTGCATAAATTGCACTCATTTTTGAGTGCATTTGCACTAGATTATAATGTATATATAGCGTAAATAATTTAAATATTATTTTAATCTTAAGTTTTAATTAATGTGGCCAATATAGGGAGTTTTTGGGTTAGAACAATGCAAAACAAGTCAAGTTGATAATGGGATCGACAAAGAGTGCACGAGACAAGAAATGATGAAGAAACAGATAAAAAAACGACTAAATGTCGGGAACATGACCCCAGAACGCGAGTTCTTGGGGTCGCGCTTCACAGGTCCTCGGAACGCGACCCTTAAACGTGATACAATGGGGTCGCACCTCGGCCTTCAGTCGAAACTCAACCCTGAGGCGCGACCGAAAGCCCGTTTTGTAGAGGCTTCAGAGAGCCGAAATCCTTTGGCCGAAACATGAGTGTCAAACGCGACTGAAATCCCGTGTCGCAGAGCCTTCAGAGACGTGTTTTTCTTTGTTCCAAACTCGACCTTAAAACGCAACTTTCTGGGATCGAGTTCTGCATAGGAGAAAATGAATGTTGACTTTTGGCATCCAATTATTGGTCCACTTTAAATATCTGTTTTGGGGAGTTCAAAAGACACTCCTCCCACTCGATTTTTGCCAAGAAACACTCCACACTTGGGATTTTTGAAGATCAAGAACATCAAGAGGAAGAGGAAGATTCATCCATCCATTTGAGGATTCAAGTCAAGGGATTGAAGAAGATTGTTAAACATTGGATTTTATCTTCTCCTTCCCTCTTTTACTCTTATACTTAGAATGAGTTTTGGTTCTTTCTTTTGTATTCTTGATTTTGTTGTAAATATGGTTGGTTAGAGCCTTAAGGCTCTAGAATGTGGAGAAACAATGTAAATCTTGTTCTTGACCAGGGTTATATATATATATGATTATGCTTTGTCAATGTTTTAATCCATGTTAGTTCTTGAATGGTGTTGTTTGAGTGGCCTCCATTTAATATCAAATATATGAATCACTTGCATTTTGCCCATTTCGTGATCACAAGCATGCTTGGATTAGATCTATGTATTTGTCTTATTTATCGAATGTCGAATATGTGGAAGGAAATGTAACCCCTTTGAGCCTTTGGTAGGTGTGACCTTGGAATGTATTAGTGATAGTCATCCTTGTCACATTCGCAATTAAAGAGATATTCGAGAGATGCTCTTTCTATATTCATGGTCTTCCTATCGTTGAACTTAGCATGATCATAGATATAACCCCTATTGTATATTCAAGAGGAATATTATGTATCCATGTCCTACAGTCTTGCCATTATTTGTTATCTTCAAATCTTCTCCTTTTTGCCTTGTTTTCTTGCATCTTATTTAGTTTATTTTGTTGTTGTTGTTTGGTGTTTGCCATTTAAGTTTATGTGTTGGTCTTGTTAAATGATAATCAACCCTCACTCAATTATAGTCTAGATATTTCACCAATTTATTGTCATGGTAATTGCATTTTCAAGTCTTAATTCATATTCCTTGTGGATCGACCTCGTATCATTCTATCTATATTTATATGCTTATACAATTATAGGCATGACATGAGTTAAATATTAAAACGAGAAAGTATAGCACGAGAGTAAACCTCGCATGAAAATTCAATAGCGAGAATCAATTTGATGTTATGTTATAATATTGTATAAGTTGTGTCTTCAATATCGAGAATCAATTATTATACTATAGTGTATAAGTTGTGTCAAGAATTCAATTGCGAGAGTCAATTAGATTATACTATAGTGTATAAGTTGTGTCGGGAATTCAATAGCAACAATCAATTATTTTACTATAGTGTATAAGTTGTGTAAAGAAATTCAATATCGAAATTCAATTTGATGACCACTATCCTGTATAGGTTGTGTCGGGAATTTAATTGTGATAATCAATTTGATTGTATTATAATGTATAGGTAGCTTGGGTAAGGAATTCAATTGAGAGAATCAATTTGATATTATCTTTTAATTTCAATCCTATGTTATAAATTGATGTTTATGTTATAATATCATAATTATAAAGTATTACTAATGGAATAAAATAATAATATTAATTTTTACTAATTAATAATTACTTATAATAATAATTATTATTATTATTATATTAATAATAATAACATTACGTATGTCTAATTAATAATAAAATATCACGTCCAAGAGTAAAATATACCTATTTATTATCAATAATGACTAATTATCTATCTTATACTTAATTATAAAAAAATATATTTTTAATGAATTATTCGATTAATTCGAAAAAGTTTTCTAATTGAGATCGAACTCATTGACGGTAGTTCCTCCTCGGGTGTGATTGGTTTCAACATTTTCTCACTGGGTATGATTAGTTCAACATTTGTTCATTCAAATCCATTCTCATGATCTTCTCAGAATAAAGTATACATCAATCCAGATTCGGTTGGCTCATTTTCCATCACCTCTTTTTTTTTTTTTTGGTTCTGGTGTGCAGAAATTCAGATGAGTACTTGCTGTAATGTGTGCAGTAGTTGGTGAGATTTTTTTTTGAAATAATTTTTCTTTCTCCTTATGCAATTGATTTTTCTTTCAATCGATATGAACTGAAATGCAGCGGGAGTTACTGAAATGCAGCGGGAATTGATGAGAATTGGCGCTAAAAACTCTAATTTGCCTCCAAAACTAAGTAAGGGCATCAAAGTAGTTATCTATTATTAATTTTCTTTAAACTTTAATTATATTAATTCTGGATATTCAGAATTTGTACGCTAAGCACTACCCTTGAATTTATTTCTGTTTTCATATATTATTATTTTTATTGGGCTCGCCATTGGGGGTTGAAGAGTTGTTATTATTATACCTCTTGTTTTTGGCACCAAGAGTCGTTGTCGGTCATCTTTTTTTTTTTTTTTGGTCTTATCAGTAAAATTCTTGGAAATGATTTGGACATCAGAATTAACAAAACAAAACAAAAGACGCAACTTGTGTTTTGACAGGCTTTTTTTTCGATCCTACACGTATGTGCAATGCACACCCTCTGTGAGATGTCACCACGTGTAAAGTTGTGGTGTGAAAAGTCAACAATTTTAGCGGTACTCGGGCTAGGCAACACACTCCGGTTCGATTTATAGTGGAGGGGTTCATACGAAGCCGGTGACGGACGTTAGGGAAACCGTCCCTCGTTTGGTCAAAAAATTCAGCAAGGCAACTGAATTTTATTAAATGTTGGGCCCCATACTCAGCTACGTACAACCCTTTTTTTTCTTAATTAGAATATTAGATATTTTGCCAATACTATTATTTGTTATATCTCAACACTGTTATTTCTTATTTAGATCTGTGGCTGTTCATCCCTGGGAAGATTTCTCAAATATTTGAATTAATCAGTACCAGTGTAAATTAGTTCTCTTCATATTTCTGTATATTTATTCGTAATTACTCTTTGTAGTCGCCGTCTGCAATCTCACCGATTGCTTTTATCGGAAGGATCGCGTAGAGATTGAATGTTGTCTGTCATAATTGGTTCAGTTCAGGCGGGATCAAACGTCAGAGTAGTGTCATTCATGTTGTTCCAGTGTTCATTATATGTAAGTGTCGGGATTTTCTATTTTAGAGGAGGGAGTATGCGGCGCAAGAGTTGTGGCGGTTACGGGCGTGGTAAATATCAGTCCTATTTCTGTGTATGCGTTTATTTGTTTATTGTTATGTAATGTGGTTTTAATTTATTTGAATCCTCGTCTGGGTTGGTATGAGATTGCGATATTTCTTTTTTGAAATTTATTTGAATCCTTGTCTAGGTTTCTACGATTTTGCGTTGTTCTTTTTGTGAATTATTTTTTCGGATCTTTGGTTCCCGTTGTGGCATCATTTAATTAAGGTCTCTGGATTTACTATTTTTATGCGTTCTGATTATGTGTAAGTATGTTTCCTAGTCTCCTTTTCCTGTTCTTGTTCCATGTCTTTGAGCTGAAGGAGTGTTATATGACAGTTGTAGTGGAAATATAATTGTTTGTGCGGTTGTGAATATACTTGGTCTGGTTAGTTTGTTTGTCACACAATTCAGTTGATGGCTGGGTGAATTAAACGATGAATTGAGTCCGGAAGTTTGAAATGTTATTTGTTTAAGTTATATCTTCAGCAATGGCATATGATCGGTTTTATCGATGCAGAGTCTTTCTTTTTTTTTGTCATGTTATGAAACTGCATTCCTTTTACTTAATTTCATGGTTTAGTTGGTATTATTAGACGATGAACTGACTGTTTTAGGTGCTTTGTTTTTGTGTCTTGGCCACCTTTCTTGGTTGGATAACATCCGAAAAATTCTCAGGAAGGAAAACCACCATCGGCTACGACATTCCTGTTTTGGTCAATTTCTCGCATTTCCGGATATGTAATTTCAAGGGAAATTGTATAACGTCCTTATCAAAAAACTTGATAAGAGGTCACTGGGCAAGTTCTATTTGTCTTTCTATATAAATCACCGCGCGGCTGTGTTTGGACCAGTGGAATTTGCCCTTATCACTAGGTTGAAGTTTAAAAAATGGAGTGAGCCACCTACTCATTCGAAGTTCTATAAGCTTGTCTTCGACGGATCTGAAGATCTGGTATTCTATGTTATTCATAAAGCGTTCATGAAGGAAAGTAAAGCCACTGCTGGGGAGTCAGAAAACTCACTGAAACTGGCCCTACTATATATTCTGTATGGAATTTTGCTCATTCGGGATTATAAATGGAAGAGACTTGATCTGAGATACATGCATTTGGTTGATGACTTGAGTAATTTCAATGAATTTCCTTTGGGTCTGGTTGCCTTTGAATTCCTTGTGAGGTCAACTCATCGTGCTCGTGATGTAGTTGAAAATATGCTGGCTAAAAATAAGAACTTGACATTTGATGCGAATGGCCTCAGCATTGCCCTCCTGATTTTTGTGTACAAGGTGGTACCGAGTATAGGCCGTGAATGTGTGAAGTTTGTGCCTGGCTCTACCGATCTTATTCCTAGGATGATGAGGTGGTCCGCTTTGAAATACTTTTGTTTTGATAAGATTCATACATTGTTCATGGCATCCCACACCGGCGAAGCATCAATAATTGTAAATCTATTTGGTAATGAATTTGTTTAGGTATCGTCCTGTTCTTCTGTTGTAATTTTTGCGCTGATTATAACAGGTGTTAATGGAACCATCCGAGAAGGAGAAATTGTTATTGGATTAGCTAGGGATGCATACGGCGATTGAATGTCCTGCTGCGTTGGTTCATGACGGTGGCCTCAAACCCAAGAAGAGGAGTTTGGGTGTGAAACATACCTCCAGATACACAATTCACTGAAGAAAGTTGTCAGTTGATATGTGAATGCAGTGATACACTATTTGATATGAATGGTACAAAATGTATCGTGCATGAAGGCTTGATAAGTGACGCGCTTTCATGTCTTGTGTTGAAAGAATATGTGAGTATGTAATGATTGATGGGTTTATATGTGTGTAATTAGAATTTTTGGTCCGTGATTATATCCTGATGTATATATGACCAATGATTATGGACCACAGACAACATCTATCCTGGTGGACAAGTTGTTGACAAGAGTGGCATCCCTTGAGAGCAATCTTCTCTAACTCAGGGGTTTGAGTAATGGGATTGTTGATAGGGCTGTCACTCGGTCTGCATTGCAGTACTCGATGTGTGTGGATTTGGCTCAAAACCATACACTAGACGGGCTGTCTGAGTGCGACCTCTATGGGCTGCCTGTAATCGAAGGAAACCAGCTAATTTTTACAGATCCATTGATCGGTGTCACTCAATGACATCAAGATCCCTGTGAGCTCGCATTGGATCATAGAAGAGTGCGTGCATATGAATTGTGGTGCAGAAAAATACAATATGTCATACACTTTTCACAAAAATACTTTTTTCTTGCTGCTTTTGTGGGCCAAAGGATGTACATATTGTACAAACTTTCGAACATGGAGATGATTATAAACTATCGAACTTTTATCAAATATTTTTCGAACTTCTTATCGAACTTTTATCGAATATGTATCGAAATTTTGTTGAATATTTATCGAATTTTATCGATATGAGGTGTATCGAATTATTTGTTGAACTTTATGAATTTGTTGTCGAACATTAATCGAATAGTTTGTCAAATTTGTTATCAAATCGAATTCGACCATAAATTTTTTTATCAAACTCGAATTAGAAAGCCCTATTTCAAGTTCGAGTTAAACTCAAACTTGAATTCGAAGTTGAAATTGTTGAATGAATTCGAATTCATAGTTGAAGATATTCGATGCGATTTGGTTCGTTTACAACCCTAATTTACTTGTGGCTATTTTGTTTTAAAGTCTTTTAGTAAACAGGACATATAAAAACATTATGAGGGTATAGTAACATCAGCCAATGTATACCAGATCAACTTGTTGCTAAGTTTAGCGCTAATCTAACCGGTCGGATTATGCACAACGAAAATATTTTTGTGTTAAAATATAATCCATTTAGAAATTTTATTTGCGAATATTTGTTAGCATAAAATATCGGATTTGTCTTTCACCTAAACATCATGAATTCCTCACCCGAACCCTAAATATCGCATATTTAACCAAAGATGACTAAAAAATGTAAATACGACTAATACTTTCTTCTTCTTCTTTTTACCTAGATAGAGGAGAATGATCACTTTCTCCTAAAATAAAAAACTCTATTTTTTAACAGGATCAAATGGTTCCTTATAGAACTCATCTATACCCTAGATAGAGTTTGTACATAACCATATTGGACTTTCACTATGTGGACCCTTATATTTTATCTTGCGTTATATAATAGATAATTGTAACAAAAAATATTCAAATTAAATTAAATTGGATTACATAAAATAAATGTACTCAATATGTTTTGATTTAATTACGATTTGGTAATATCATCATGACATTTTTAAAAATATATATTTTTAAGAATTTGCAAACCGTTCAATGATTACGAATAAAAATGTTATACTTAATTTTTTATTACTTTATAAATATTATAAATTCTTTGTAAAATTGGATCAACCGTAATAGGTTTTTTGTTCGACGGGTAATTAGTTTACTATTTTAATATTTGCAAGAGACCAGTAGATAATAACAGTGATTTATAATAAGGTTAATCTGGTATCAAGTAATTCCATAATATATCTCTATTGATACCAATTTTTTAAACAGTCCACTCTGCACATAAAGTATTACGATAGTAGGATATATCATATATATGACCATATATATAATGTATATATATATATACACACATATGTTACTTCCTCCAGTATCTAAGAAGTATTCGGGTTTGAATTTGAAAGAAAGAATGGATTCAACGAGCGGCTCTTACTTTGACTCAGCGTCGTCGACGAGTGCGTCAGGACCCTCCGGTGAGATTGTCGTATATGGTGAACATTTGGCTGCTGATTGATACGTCTCGAAGACACTCTCTAATCTATTTAGGTGGTTCATTCGTTGCCCGGAAACTAAGATATGTATTGTAGACTAAAATTTTTAGTTAATCACACTTGTGTTGTGCCCATAGTCACCACCATTTCATTCTCATCCGTGCATTTGGAACCTCTGACAGGTGTGCTCATTCAAGCAATGGATGGACGATGAGATGCCACCATACCAATGGGCGCGTGTTCGAAAACTGATACTGGAAAAGGATGAGTTAGAGTTCCATCTGAAAACTCAAAATGTGTTGGTGGAGTTGTTGCAAGAGATGATAAGCTTGAAGGAAGTCGAAGTGGAACGGATACGTCGTCCACGTAGCAATGAAGAAGTTCTCTTTTGGGCATTCATCATCTGAGTTATGATGTAGGTGTTCAATCACTTGTTCAATTTCTCTCTTGTGGAGGCGTAATCGCAGCCCCCTGTATGTGAGATCTTGTTATCTAGAGAGAGGGATAGACGTTCCCCGTCTATTTGTGCTTGTTTCTGAGTGAGGATCCAAAATGAATCTAACTCTTTAGCTGCGCTTAACCTAATTATTGATACGCGGCTATCACGCGCCCAAAATAAAACTGTTCTTTCGAATGCCCAAATGTTTGTAGGAGGTGGGAAGTACAGGTCGAATCCTCAGGGAACGGTGTATTCTTCTTTCAACTGTAACTTTTGGGGTTTTGAGAGAATAATTGTTTAACTAATCAACTGAAATGAAATGAGTAATCAATATATAAAAAACGGATTGAGATTATAATTAATAGTGGTATGCCTCATTTCATTCATTGGTGCAAAAATATCAATTCAAACATCAAACAAACTAGTTATGGAATACCGGAACCCGCTGACGCATTCCTCATTTCTCCTTAAGAATCGTTGAACAAAAGAACCCTTATTATCCAAACTCTTATTAATTAACAACCCACAAGAACCCTTAACAGATTTAATTAATCAATAGCATTATGAATTAGAGAAACCCAGTTATATTACAGGCATACGGACCCGTATGCCCATAATATCCCCATATGCCCACTGACAAAGAAAGTCAGTCTTACCACTTATCAAACCGATTAGACAATTACAAATCCATCGGCTTTGATTGGTTTTAATCCTTAATCAACTAGTTATATATTGGCCACTACACAATTAATCAATTCAGAATATGAACTTGCTATCTCGGAGCATAAAAATGTATCAGTGTGTGAATTGTATAAAAGCAATTAAACCTCACGATATGGGCATACCAGAATTATTATAATCTCATCTAGAAAAATAGCTTAGCCACTCATATTGAACTCAATACAAGTGATAATTATAAAATATGATAAACTTGAATAGAAATAAACAACGATAAAACTAAACAGAGAATTGTCTACAAAACTATCTATCAAAACTGAAATGCCTCTTCCAAATGACCTCACGACTTTATATAGGCAAAGAATAATTTAAGAGTCATCAAGGCATATCGTGATTTTTGCTAAGTAATCGCCAATTTCTTCCTTCATAACCGATCGATCTCTCTTTCATCATCTTTTTATTAATTTATTTCCTTATTCTTCTGATTCTTTCATAAATGTGAATGGTTCCTTCCTTTCTTATATTTTTCCTGCAATAACCATAAAAATAATATGTTAAGTCTCAAATATATAAAAATATATATAATAAAGATGCAATATTTGTGACTTATCAATTATTAATCACATATCCATAAATATTATGTATGAAATGCTCTCCGTGATATTTGGTTAAACCAGCACAACCCTCTATATATTTAATCTGCACGGAACATAATCATGTTTACTAATACGAATGGTAAGTATAGCTACGTCTGGAAATCAGTACACACCACGCCGCAGTGGGTTGCCCATGCGCCTAGATCATTTCGGAGAACGACGACGATGAGATTCCAGCCATTCCAATCGGAAACATACAGTGAAGCCAATAACAAGCTTAACTAAAAAATATAAAGTTGCGTATGGAGAAAGTGATCGTAGCCAATGTATATTAATCCAAACTAAATATTATTTTGGAATGTGTATTAAGCAGATTAACATATTAAGCATGTTGATTGCGTGATTAGCGATTTATTTATCTACTATCCCTTCACTAATGCATCAAAAACATGTAATCTGAATTGACGGTTGGTAACATACACGTGTAGATGGATCTAATCTATTTATGGATACACTCATATTGCAAAATTTAGTCCAGAGAGTAATCATGCTAAATATCTGGGAATTGTAACAAATCTGAAAGAGGCCGATCTACTTTAATTACCTGCCAAAGTCTTGACTTTTACAGCAAGCCTTGGTAGCTATGAAATGCACAGTTACTGTTGTGGTACAGACCTGGCTAGGGATTACACTTCTTGTTTTCCTACCACTTGCGGTCTCTTTCACGGGCTACTCAAGTAGCAAGACCAGAAAAGAAAGCTATTACAAGCTATTACAAGTGATTCTAAGAGAAATCAAACTTCAGGCTTCACAGCAGGAGGGACAACACCGAGAGGGAGCCTCAGAAACAGTAGAACAGATGGATCTACAAGGATTCTTCACAGGCTAAGGCACTAACTCATAAATCTGCACAATAGCAAGTAAAAGTAGTAAGTACAGAGAGTATGAAGCTGTGAATCAAAGTGACAAGAAAAGACAGAGAAGGGTCAGAGGTGGGAAAAGTGTGCGCAGGGCACGGTGGCTCAGATTTTCCCACTAGAGACGACGACGGCAACTCCGGCGACCGGAAAAGACCCAGAGGGAGGGGATGGCGAAATGATCCCACTTGAAGCACACTCAAGCTTTCAATCTCAAATGACAGCCCAGCCGTCTACACTCATAGGCCAACAGAAATCACGGTCAGATTCCGGCCAGAGAAATCGAGAACGTCGGTAAGAAACACAGAGGGAAAGAGAGAGCTTTTCAGATTAGGGTTAGGGATCAGAGAGTGACTTGAGAGAGAAGAGGGCTCTCTTGCATGTTATAGAGGGTTCCAGAACATAGGAAATAGAAATCAGCAATAATGTTGAATAATGAGGGAGGTGGAACGTCGGGTTAGGGTTAAGGGTTTTGGGTTGGGCCGGAGCGGGTAGGGAATAGAAAAGGCACATGGGCTAGAGAAAAGGCCAATTGGGCCAACTTCAACAGTTACATTACAAATCTCGATGACACAATTGTGAAAACAAAAAATATAATTGAAACTGAAAAATAAAAAGACTGAAAACATCATAAATTTATCGGATCCTCTCCTTGACTAATTCAACACTTCACCTTTTTTTAGGGATAAGATTATGTTGCTACTATTTTCCTAAAGAAATTACATTGAAGATTTCGATGTCATTTGTCAATACAAACGAAGCCAACACAAAATTTTATTGGATGTTTAACATACATAAAAGTGATGTAAACGTTTAAACTAATTTCTTCATTGTTCATGAAGAAATATGTTTGCTAATTCTATTATCGTTGTCTCTAGAAGAAATAATGAGAACTAAAGAAAAAAATACTTATCAACAGATTGGTGGAATGCTTGTCGAGGTTGGAAAAATTCATGTGGCCCATTTTTTATGTTCCAAATATGGTTTCCCACTTTGAAATTTTGGAATATATAAAAACGTTATAACATAAAAAATTGTTTCTTCAAACTGTACTGAATTCATATTTTGGTCGTAAGTATAAATATAAATAATAAATGGCCAACATTTGGGAATAATGAACGGTAATAGTCATTTAGTTTTATAAAAAATTATCATACAAAGATTGAAATCCAACTTTCATGGAAACAATCTCATATACGTAGTAGTTGCAAAGTTTAAGTAAGCTATTGAATTATGAAATTTTTCAATAGAATTAGCACACATCAAATAATAAATAAAGGGGAAAAAACACAAGCTTATAGTTTTGGGCATTGAATTCATATTTCGCGTGCAACCTATTAGATAATATATATATATATATATATTTCAATATATATATTTAAAAAATGTAGTAGAAAAATGGAGAAATATATACTCTAAACAGTGCAATGAAGGGGAGACCTTGCCCTATAACAGTGCATTTTCAGGGGCCCAAACGTCAACAACGGACGAGATCAAGCCATATCGGACAAACCCTAAGTTGGAATAGGTAGTCCGAGATCTACATTATGGACGGGAGAGAGAAAGCCTTAGAATTAAATGACTTTCAAATGAGAATAACCTACCACCTTTTCTGCTTCTATAAATGGTGGTGATATGATCAAAGGCACACAAAACACTTCATCTCTGCAGTCTATAATCCAAAAGTGTAGTACAACATGACGAATGTTGTCCATGAGTCGAGTGACGAACAAAATGATGCTTTGATCGTCCACCTTAATTGTGGGGCTGCGGTCATCGACATGTACAACCCACCTCTTCTTGGTTACTTTGTCGAGGCTTTAGCCTCGATGCTGTCGCGGAGCTTAGGTGAAACCATCACGCGGGAAGATGTTGCTATGCAAGTGATCAAACTCTAAGAATGGTACGAGAGGTTCAATCGATACATATTGACTGAGGGGGTGACCTACGACGTTCAATCTAACAAGGTCCGTATCAACGGACTCTTCAAGCTCTGATTTTGAAAGGTAATACTTATTCTCCTTCACCAATGGGAAGTTTTTCCCAGCACCAAAGTCTTTGTTTTACATTTCACTTCACAATATGCCTATGTTAGGAACCACGACACATGGGGCTAATGCGTCGGGACGGAGAGTCGTGGTTTGTAGAGCTCCACCGTATTTTCATCGTCTTCCATGAAGTGGGAGACTAGTGGGCCTGGATATTGGAGGCTTTCCGTCGTGGACCAACTGATTGGCTAACTGATCCTCGGGTGCCGCCGGTGTGGGGGTATGACAACAGTAACCATGGAAGGGGTACCGATTAGAATCGCTTCCTGGGATGGGGTCACCGGCAGAAGGTGCCAAGAAATTGAGTGAAGGTTAGGTTGGTGTGTCGGTTAGGGTTTTGGTTGCGTATTATCTATCCTATTTCTATGTAATGTTGTAGGTATGTCCCACTAGGGCAAAAATAAGTTCGTAATTACTAATGCATGGACGGGTAAGATGTGTATGAATGAATGTTGATTGGCCACTGTATTCGTATTTTGGTTTATGAATGAATGCTACCACTCTATGGTGTGTTTGAATAAATTGCATAGGGTCATATTTTGGATCGGAGATTACAAAATCGCGAGCATGAATCAAGAAGGTGCATATGGTCGTTTTGCTTTCATGATTGCCATAAAATTTGCCCGTGTTCTGTTCTGATTTTAGGTTCTATTGTGTCAATGTAAGTGATATTTGTCATCCCCTAGTCCAAAAAATAATCCAACTTCCAACTTTTCTCGATTTTAATTTGTTCTATAATCTTATCCCTAAATCTGAAGATTTTTGTGCTTTCACTGTTGATGTGTTAATTGCAAATGCACGCTCTCTCCAATGAGAGGGGAAATCATTATATTTTTAAGGAAATTGTACTAATTAATTAATGAAAACCTCGTTAATATCAGTGAATGCGCATGTGATGACCCGTATAAATTAACTATATTTTAATTGAATTTTATTCCATCCTAATTACAGTTTTATTAATTATAAATTAAACTATTACACTATGGATCAAATTAAGACAAAATAAGAGTGTCAACTTCATTGAAGCGTTTTGTTTCGGTGAATTATTTTGGAAGCGTACACGGTGTTCAAGCATTCTATCTCGGTGAACCAACTGGAAGTTACCTATATGAGTAGCAAATTATTTAAGTCCCATGTACATGGTTATTCAGTTCATTTTTATGGTGACTTGAGATTGTCTTATCTTAAAAGAATGTACTCCTTCGATGACTCTACGTAGATTACAACCATTTAAGAAACATGAAAAAAGGGATAGTTTTAAAGATAACCCTAAGGCCCTAAATCGAGCAATATAAATAATATTTTACCTCACATTAAATGTAATTGTTGAAAAAGAACTAGAATAATTAATTAATCATGCAAATACACCCACACTACATCTGAAACTCGATATTAAAGCTTTCCTTATAGTCAGACAATCTAAAATTTTAATTGCAAAACTCAGGCGTTCAAAACATGACAATTCACTTAAATATCACGATAAATTTAGGATAACAAGTGAATCCAGATTTGATTACTCTTCAAGACCCAGTGAGCCCATCATAGATACCAAATGTTATGGCAATGAAAATACAAAACTATGTTGGGCTGACTTTTTTAAAAAGAAAAAAGGGATAAGTATATTGGGTTACCAAATTATTCGAAGGCATACTCGTCTGGACATGTGAACCAAATTAAAAAATATGTTGGGCCAATTTTTTAAAACAAAAAAAGGGATATGTCTATTGGGCTACCAAATAAATAACCCATATATGGATCATTGCGGATGAGCTACAAAATATTTTGATAAATAAGTATTGCCTCGAACATATTTTGATAAAATATGGATATATAAATATGGACTGGAAAGGATTTTCATAATGAAGATAGACTCCTACGCATCGTATTCAACAGACCAACTAAGGTCTTACCCTCGAACTCAAAACAAATAAAACATGAGTAGCACTAAGCAGAAAGACCAAAACATATATTAATACGAAAAAACGCACGAAAAAGCTCCATGAATAAACTAACTGAAGTATCCTTCATGATGCTTCAACAACTGTTATTATTACATAAAAACACAAACGCTGCTATCGCGAAGAACAAAATAAGACACTTATAAAATATGCATCTAGACAAACGACGAAAATGGAGTATGTTCATTCGGGTTCAACCTACTCAGTGTGCCTCACGTGGCATCCCCCTCTCCTTCAGAATGTTCAAACCATACTGGAAGATCTGTCCATAGAAGATCTTTCAATAGTCGGATGCGCGTTCAGGGATGACAGCAGAAAATGGGGTTCGGTTGAGCAAGCATTGCATGTATTCCAAACCCAGTACGCCACAGTTCGCGTTATTCTTTTGCTGCGGCGGATGCTTGTACTGGACAATATCCCACTTACTCTTCAGCTTTCCATTCTTGATCACGTTTACATTCAGCTGGCTCAGTAGCCAAGGAATATTCCTGGAAAAAATATTTTAGCTCATCCACAATGAGGGGCCAATATAGCTTCGCAATGTAACACCCTAATTTTATAAACCTAAAATGCTATTAACTTTATAAAAACTAACATGTAAAATAATGCATAACAGAGAATTAAAACATTTTCTTAAATATGTAAATAAACACTGTACTTAAAAACTATAATAATATATAAATAAACTTCTTTCGAAAAAAATACCATAATACCACAATAATTCAAATAACATAGTGCGGAAGCGATTTAAATAGTTCAAATACCTAAGCATTTTTAAAGTTGAAAATCACAAACAAACAGATCATCAACTAAAAGTTTAGTAGTCAAACAAGTTTAATCACTTAAATACTTAAATAGAAACATAGTTCACATCCATCTCCTCCTTGCCATCACCGAACTCCTCAATCTGAAAGATTGTAATCGGGGGATGAGTATAATGAATACACTCAGTGGAGAATGCGCATTATCCAAAATATATTAAACAAGTAACTCATATTCAGACATTCATGTCATATCACATAATAATAATTATTTGAACAGTGGGGAGTCAGCCCAAAGGCAACTTATCACGGTCTCAAACCTATTAACGGTCTCTGAACAAGTATATGCATATACACATGCACGGTGGGTGACCCAAGGACAACTTTTAACTTTTACTTTTACTTTCATATAAACACTCAGTTGAACAATATTAACGGTCCTGGACCTATGAATGGTCCCTGGCATACTTTAACTTTTACTTTCATATAAACACTCAGTTGAACAATAAATCACAAGCATAATATATAATGGATAATAAATAACCACGTGCGTATAAAATTCACCACCTTTACTTTGAAGACTTTTTACTCGACTTTTCAATAAAAATGATAAGGACTTGCAGAAAATAACTCGCCTTCACCTAGCGGAGAATATAATTAATTATATTAAATAATTAAAGTTATTAAGATATTAAGTGAATAATTTTTTTATTAGAAGATTAAATTTTATACTAATCAGAAAGTTCAATTTTCAATAGATACATACTATGAATATGTTAGGAAGAATTAGAGTTGTGGAAATATCTCATATTTACTCAATTACATACAAATTCGAAATACATTCGTGACTTGAAGAATAGTTGATGGAATTCAAAAGCTTAATTATTTAAATATTAATTAAAGGTTTTGGAGTCAGACTAACTATGACCTAGGAATTTGTGTATATAATTAAATAAGCAAATAGTGTTTCAAGAAATAGACTCCCAAATCAATACTTATTTTCTTAAATCTCGTCTCTCTCTCTCTCTCTAATCTCATCAGATCCATCTCTGCAACTCTTCTCTATCTCTCCCATTACTTTCTTTTTCTTTTTACATCATTTAATTTCTTTTGATTTCTTCCCGAATCCTATTTTCCAGCATTAAAATATCCCATTAAATCACCTAGATCTAGTAGAGATCGAGAACATAGGGCTAGAGTTCTAATTAGAGATAAATTTTCAATTTCTTTTGATTAATGGGGGTGTTGAATTATATGAAGGAGGCACAACAACTGATTTATATTTGAAGGTCCAACATTAGTTTTCAATGAATTTGAAGGATTGTTTCCTAGATTGGTTTTATGAAATAAAAATAGAGTCTACAGGTACTTTAATACTTATATTTTCTATTTATTATTAAAAATACGGTGGTTTGATGTAGGTTATCGTCGAATTTTGAAGGCTTACCCGTTATGAAAGTGCCTGGAATTTCTTCTCTGATCAGAATAGAGTGTTTCCGAATTTCTCTGCGGTATTAGAAGGGAAATAGAAATGAATGTATAGAAAATAATGATATCCAGAAATTATATGGAAACTTTGTTCAAATGTATACCTGACTTTTTGGTTTGAAACTTAAATGTCAACTCTTATTTCGAATTGCTTCTTAAACGCATTGATAAACTCTTATTCTGGATTCAAATGAAAAATTGTAGCTTTGAATTGGAAGATTTGATGTAAACAAAGAGATGCTTCATCGTTGTTTCAAAGGGTGGTTCTTTGAATATTTTTTTTTTTTTTTTCAGTGACTCAATTGGTTTCTGATGCTAGTTTTTTCTTTTTGACTGGAAGAATAAATTGAATTTTGATCGTAGAAGTGAGGATTAATTATTATTATTATTATTATTATTATTATTATTATTATTATTATTATTATTATATTTGGATTTTTGTATTAGTTATGGAATTTGGTAGCATATATTATTGCATTTTCATATATTTATTCAATTAGAATTCTTAATATTATCTTTAAATTTTTCTCTGCAGGCAGGACGACTAAAATATAAATTATGTAATTGAGATTATCATAATGTCAAGACTAAAAATACAGTATTTATAAAAAAATTTGAATAATGGGTCGTTATACGCAGACATAGAGTCATACATGGTGACTCGCTGCTCTTGAATAGATATCTCATAGCATAGCCAGTGAATCTCATACACGTGACCAAAACCATAGATTTTGTCTACATGGACCCATGGATTGGCGCCAATAGCCGGTCGAGCTCCTCGAACATATGGCATTGTCTGCTCGTACAAAATGTTACGGTTACATTGTTTCAAAGCTCTCTACGACAACATAGTTCATAAGTGGAATGTTAGTACCAAATATACATGGGGGACATGGTACCATATCTTCCAAATGATTCCCTCACCCAGCAAGCAGTATCCAGAATGCTCCAATGAACACTACTTCTAGCTGCTCCCAAATCTTTCATCCAGGCTTCTACGACAATCAACGCCAAGATGACATCCATGTGTTGTATGAAAACACCTTTCACTCCCAACACATTGTTCCTTACCTCATCAGCTAGCCACCATTTGGGATTCAAAAGAGGATCAAACCATAACGTGCTAACCCCAACAGACCACATGGTCGACAGAGGAAGATTGGATACACTAACCAAATTAAATGCACTACATTAAAGCATTAACAGACAATGAAAATAAATAAGATATAAGAAAGATAACATACTCTCGATGCAAGCCACGACAACTATACCATTGAAGGAATTTGTTTAAGGATGGATGCACTTCACGCGAAGACTGTTCATTCGGGGCCGAGTCCACACTATCGTCATCTAAATTACTCGGACCCTGTTATGCTTCTTCTTAGGGGGCCGAGATAGAATGATGAATCAGATGACGAAGAATCAAAAAATTTCTCCCCTTGTTGAGGAGCAAACGGAACAGAGACGGGATCTTTAGATGCAGTACCTTTTCGACCAGGGTGACCTTTGGAGGTTAACAACATGTCACTTATTTCGGACACTCTTAGTTGAAGTCGACTGACCTCCAATACCAACTCACTGAGAGTCGGCATCTTACCCTGTATCAAACATAAATAGAATCAATATTCAAAATACAACGACACACTACTACGCTTTCATCTGCTAAACAAACCTTCTGAAAATCAAAACTAAAATCCTCCCGAGGCTCCGGTGTTCTATCGATTGTCAAACCACCTGTCCCTGTGGCCTTCATTGCTTCGGTATGGTGAAGAGCTGATTTCATGATAAAAGTTTTCTTCAAACTAGATGAAAAACAATCGGGATTCGTTGCAATCATTGCCCCAATGTCAAACTTGGGTAGGGTGCTATTTTTACCTCTTTTGTCCTAACAATGCTTACCAAATGACAGCTTTCTCTTAATCAGATTAAACCCTGTATGAAACTGCAGGACAGGAGAATCGAAATATGTTTGATCGACTGTGGCCTAGGTAGGCGTTCTATTAGAATTCAACAAAAGTAAAACCCGCTCTTCATTTGAAATATCTTGTATTAGAGCCTGCGTTGTATAAGAGACAACATATATAATGACAAGTTAAGAAAGAAAGATAGAAAATATATTTAGATAGATAAAATATATTTTTTGTACGTACCGAAACTTGGAGGTCAAATGATGAAAATAAGTCACTAATATGGACCTTCGAAACTACAGATATGGGAACCCAACGTATGACACGAGGTAGTTTACACTGTCAACCAAGAATTCTATTAGCACACAATCAGCCAACACTTGGCATCACCTCGTAAGCCCACACTTGGAGGGCGTAGGAGTACCCAAGGGTGTCAACTATGGATACCGCCAGAGATGAAGCAGCCAAGCTTATAACGTGTAGCTTTCATGGACTTAACCAGGTGCTCGTAAGCAAGACGTCCCCAAGGAAAATGATCAAATGCAACAAGATCATCAATAAGGTATATATAACGATTGTCTATAATGCTACTTCCCTTGTAAAAAAGTATTACTCCGTACACGATGATGAGCAAACCGAGTTTGTAGCAAATTTGACCCGCACCGCCTCGTCCCTTACATTCTACCATGAAGAGATATTGAACGTCATTGAAGCAAAGATTGTGGCGACCATCAAATATAAGGCTATGAAAAAGAGACGACGTGGGGGTAGCGGGTAATGGAGTGAAGCGCAAACCGGTCACTGAAGAAAAATTCGAAGCACGGAACTGAAATGACTGATCTCTTAGTTTGAAAGCAAGACAATCTCGAGACTAGGAGGATTGGTCTATGATCAACAGTAGCTGCAAATAAAGGTCATCTTGCAGTCTCAATGCTGGAATGCTCAGAATATTCCCAAAACATGATGTACGGATTTTAGTTTGGTTCTTGGGGCTTAATTCTTTGTTTACGGTTTCAATCCATGAAATCGTGCGTGCCTACCCCTCCTCACGTAAACCTGTAAGCAAGATCAATGATGTCAACCAAATATATATGAGATACCTGACATGCAGATGAAAAACGACTTTGATTCTTATACGAGCACTACATGCAGGCCTTAACAAGTTAAGGCTAACTTAATGTGATACATAAATATATTTAGTACCGAAACTTTGCATATAGTCACTACGTAATCATCAAACATACAAAAGAAACCGCATCGACACTCTTAACATTCACTACTACATTATATAACTTACAAAAAATCTATGAAATGCGCGTCAGAGGCAACAAAAAATTGGAATCATAGTAATGGGCCAGCAGCAGCTCCGTTTCGTTCCATAACACACGTCGAATAAGAAAACCCGCTGGATAATTCTCAATGCACGCCGACAAAGCTTCTTACTCTGCAAATGATAATGCCTATTAGAAAAATGACGACAACACGGTCAAGGCTACAAGTGGGTTTTTATTTTACTACAACAATTAACTCGTCGTGCGGCCACCGATGAACATTGAAACTCGATAGCAATTCTCAAACCTACGTCAATCTACACCAAGAACACAACCTCTAAAATTTTGTTGCAAAAAGTCGGAGATGGAGCTTGAATTTATAGTCGCTAAGGACCAAGGGTTTCGCGGGAAAAAACAGTGAAACTTGGCGCGAAAGTATACGACGTATTTATGAATAAAGCCGACAAAGTATATTGACATTATTTACTTGGTCTTTAGTGTATATTTTTAACCTTCGATAACTACGAGTTTAGTGTACTTAGTGTATATTCACTTTTCGTTTAAACTTTCAATTAATAACCTCATTATTGAAGTTCAGTTTACTTAGATTTATACCGAATATTTACGTAAACTACGAGTGCATGTTCATTACCATAATACTCAGTGAATCATTACTGTGCTAGAACTCAAACTTAATACTAATTACCGAAATAATGGAAATTAGGAATATTAAAATCGAGAGTGAGACCAACATTATTACATTTAAATTTTGATAATCATACTCAAACTTTACTTGGGGGATACGCTTATGCTATTCTAGAGTGGAAAAAATGTTGTCTGCCACTGTCTCCCCATTTAATGTCTCAAAAAAAGATGTGGTAGGTGGACCTGTAAACGACGTCAAACCAGTTCCATACCGTCACTTGAATCGGGTTTAAACGTCTGAACCGCCAAACTGTACAACCACCTGTCAAATCCCAAATAATTTTACACATGGTAGCATCTCCTCGCCTCATTGCATTAGAGGGGAGGGGGTGTAGGGTCGAAGCACCCCGTTTCGACCAGGTGATAATCTGATATGTCGTTAATGTACCACATCAATCCAAAGATAAAGGTTCTTGAAATTAATTAAAGGGAAAAACTTAGACTTTTTTATTTTTATTTTTATTTTTATTTCTAATATCAATTTTCAAAATTTTCATTTCAATTTAGGGGGTATATTGATTTTTCAAAAAATATAATAATTTTGTTATAATGAATAATTTATTGTTTAGAGTTATAGGTTTGGAAAAATGAAATATGTTTGTTTGATTATATTTTCAATTTGAAATTTGTAGTTAAAATGAAAAGATAAATATTTACGTGAATTAATAAATATTTAAATAATGAATCTCCTGTAATGTGTGTGTATATATATCCTGTATGGTAGGGTTCATATGAGAACCAATCTCCATGTGGGAACTATGAACTAATCTCAACCACACAATGCTTTGATCTCACTGGTCCAGATTTAAATAAAAAGGCGGTGGCAGAATGGTAAATATGAGGAAGTCAAATTTACCCCTGGTCAAAGTTGACATCAACATCCTTACACAAAATTTATTTAAATTTTAAACATCCATAACTTGCTCATTTTTCATTAGATTAACGCAAATTATATATCAAATTAAAGCTCTTTTCGTACTCTTTTATTTAAGATCCATTGTTCATATGTTTATTCGAAAATATATTTTTTCGTCCATAATAGCATGATGTTAAACTCAGAATAGCATATCAAAATATTCACGATAACATGGAAATATACACATAATAACATGAAAATATATTCATAACATCATGAAAAATTTTCATAAAACACATAAATTTTACTCATAATAACAGTAGTAGTATTCGTTAATAGTAGGACATTATCTGTTCATACTAGCATGTATATATATATTCATATTAGCATCTATATATGTTCATAATAGCATGATATTACTCTCATTTTAGCATAGCAAAATTTATAAGAATAGATAGCGGTCTTAAAGCGTTGTTTATATTATTTCCGAAAATTATGCTCAAATATTATAAGTTTGCCACCGCCTTTGATCAAAAATTAACCAAATCTTAGCCATCTAAATTAAAGCAATTGATGGATGAGATGAGTTCATAGTTCTCACATGGGGAATGAGTTCTCATTTGATACGCTCCCTATATATATATATATAGGATTTGGTTTAAATGAGAACTAGGTATTCGCGTGAGAACTATAAACCATGCTTATTTAGTGCAATTTTATAGCTTATTTTATTGTATTTTAGTGCTATTTTTTTTTAAAAAAAATTTATAGCTTATCTTGTTGTATTTTAGTGCTAGTGACAATAGCACTAAAATACAACAAGATAAGCTACAAAATTATATTAAATAAGCATGGTTTATAGTTCTCACAAGAATACACAGTACCCATTATAACCAAACCCTATATATATATATATATATATATATATATATATATATATATATCCTGAGCGCTTAGGGGGAGCGACAATCTTGAGTGATAGTCCATGTCAATTTTTTTTTCTTTTACATATTGAGGGGCTTATTTATTTCTTTATAATCTTTTTGTTCTTTTTCTTAATTTTATCAATTTCTTATTCGACTTCTTTAGTTTCTTATATTCTTTTTTATTTTTCTTGCCTAGCTCGCTCGATAGCGCCAAACCATAGCTTTTCAGTTTTGCGTTTTTCTTCGTCGTCAAGAATTAATTTTCCAAACCAGATATCAGAATTACAATCTAGTTACGTCTTTCATCGTGCCAAAATATCGATAAGCTATTTTACCCATCTCTCTCGTCTTGCTCTGCTCCGCTGCTTGCTTGAAAACCTTCTATGTTATCTCTTCATTGTGGTGAGGTCGCCCATGAATTTCTTATGTCGTCACTAAATTATTAACGGTCAGTTTGACGAAATCGTTTTTCTATATAGTCGTCTTCCCCTGCACTGTTGCTACTCCCGATCTGTTCTCGTATGCTCTTCTATATCATCTACGCACTCTAATTGATCATATATTAAATGTTTTAGTCAGAATATTAATGAAAAAAAAAAGAATAATTATTGTCTAATGTTAATAGGAGTGTTTACATGAATAACATTAAATTTTAGGGAAAACTAGAGTATCATCCCAATATAGAGGTTGATTGTTGCAAATAGTACACGTCCCATATGCTCTCTGCTGTCCCAATGTAAATATCAAGAATATTACATTTATTTGAGTAGTTCCATTTTTCAAATTTGACTTCCCTCTCTTCTTGAATGTTTGCAATTCAATTATATATAAATATTAACACTTGAAATTTCTTATTACACTCTCTGTGTTACACCCAGTGTTATATTTTCAAATTACAAGTTTTTTTTGTACTTTTTTTCTTCAATTTTATTTTTATGTGATTTAGTTTAATTTTGTGATTATTTTAGGGTTCACCCTACCCAATTAGGGTTTATAATTATTTTTTAATATTAAATTTTTGATTTTCAATTAATAATTCATTATTATGGTTAATTTTTTTCAAAATTATGTTTTATAATTTTTTTAATTCATTTTTTTTGTTGATAAATATTGATTATGGTTATTTATGTTATAATTAATTTTTATTTTATAATAAATATTATTAAAACCATAAATTTAATGATGAAACTTGAAGTGAAACACGAAATAGTGTAACAACAAATTCCAATCCTAAAATTAAGCGTAATGGGAACTACTAAATAAAATAATGCAATTTAAGAATTCTGGGATAGATAATGAAATACAAGTATGAGCTTGGATACAAGGTAAATGCAAAATATAGATAAGCAGATAATGTAGAATATATATTATATGTTACTGCTTTATCATTATTATTTCACTAATTTTATTTTACACATTGAAATTTTATATGTTACTGCTTTATCATTATATTATTTCACTAATTTAGTTTTGCACAAAATTAAATAGTAACGTATTGTAATTGTCATATTGTATATTTGTACAACTATGAGTGAAAATATCGAGAATCAATTATACACTTCTGAAGTTGCAGATGATCAAAATCCAAAAGTCGGAATGAAATATTTATCAGCGGAGGAAGAATTTGTACTTAGTAAGAAACATTTTTCAACATGAAATTTAACACAAAGATGAATTAGTTACCATTCATTTTCATATAAAATAATTTATTTTAATATTCTCATATAATTTTATTCTAAATTTGATATTTTATAATTATAACATACCATATAATTATTAATAATTCATATTATATGATTATTTAATAAAAAGCATACCAATTACGTGGCTTGCACGTTATCCATGCTAGCAAGTAGTAATAAATAGCCGTTTAATTTAATGGTTGAACCTAATTAGATCAGGAATCCCAATCAGAATCTAATTAAGGGTGTGGACTGTAAATAGTAAATACTAAATGGGTGAAACTGTGAGATTAATTAGTCAAATCCCCAAACCGAACCTCCACTCCACTAAAAAGGTGTACACGTGCTACGATCAAGCTTATCATTTAATAATAGTTATTATAAATATAAAATTAATTATAATATCATAAAAATAATTCGATCATTATTATGATTGATTATTTTATAATTATGATTATATATATATATATATATATTATTATGCTATGAGGTAACTAATTTGAATTTTATAATAATCATTACAAAAACAATAAATTCGACAGCAGTACACGAAGTAGGACACGAAAGGTTGTTTTCTTTTGGCCGCAATGTCCTTTCTTCAACATTTTTTTCACTTATTTTCATCTTTTGTCATTTAGTTTTTATAAATGAGATCATGTAGGCCATTTTCTGCGTCTCATTTGACGTCACACTTTTAATTTTACTACTTTTACTTTAATTTTAATTTTATATGATTTAGTTTAATTTTAATATAATTAATTACAATTTATTTCATCTTATTTTTTTAGAAATTAATTTTTTATTTTTTTGTTAATAATTTATTATTGGGATTGATTATTCCATCATTAGGTATATACTGTACTTTTTTAAAATTTAAATACGTAGCAATAAATGTTAATTGCTATTGATTATATTAGAATAAGCTATATTCACTCCTACAAAAAACCATTAACACAACGGTTTTAAACCGTTGTGTAGCCAGAAAGAAAACCGTTGTCTTAGTCACTATTGTAAATTCTTCACGCCCATAGACAACGGTTTATAACTATTGTAAATTTACAACGGTAATGAGAATCATTGTAAATCTGTTCACTTTTTGTTGTTTGATGAATAAAAAGACAACGGTTTATCAAAATAATCGTTGTAACATAACAACGGTTTCTTCAAAACCGTTGTAAAATTACAACGGTTTGCAAAGAACCATTGTTATGTTACAACGGTTTTAGTTAAAACCGTTGTATTTGAACAATGGTTCTTTGAAAACCGTTGTAATTTTACAACGGTTTTAGTTAAAACCATTGTAATTGTACAACGGTTTAACTTAAATCGTTGTGAAGTTACAACAGTTTAGTTAAAACCGTTGTAAAATTACAACGATTTTAACTAAAACCGTTGTAAAATTACAACGATTTTAACTAAAACCGTTGTAATTTTTTGTTGTCGAAAAAAAAATTACAGCTGTTTTATATCTTTCTGTTGTAATTTCAGAACGGTTTTTAGAATATCTGTTGTCTTTGTATTTCAAATTTTTAATTTTTAAATATAAAATCTGAAAAATCAATAATTAATAAAATAATTACATTAAACCAAGCATAATGCAAAAGTTAATTAACCACCCAAAAATAATATATTTCAATGCCAAAGCAACCAAAATACAATAAATTTCGATACAAAATCATCCAAAATCCAATAATATCTAAAGATAATTTATCTAAAATATCTCGTACTTTGATCCAATATGACATATCTAATGTTCAATTACAAAAAATACGTATGCTTCTAGATCTTGTAGTCATCACCCAGGCACAAAACAACATGAATTCAAGTTCAAACACCGCCATGTCCTAAGTCAAGGAAGATCCCATCATAAATATTTAAACATCAATACTTAAAAAAAACCAACAATCACTTCTCTATATCAAAAATACCTTGTAAGATGATCTTTCATACATAATCAAGCACACAATTAGTCCGTTCAGCACGAACTTCATCAATCTCCTTCGTAGAATATGGTTCTTGTCTAAAGGTTAACAATATAAAATAGAACATATTGATAAAACTTAAGAAAACCTGATTCATGGGGTTTAATTATGAATTATCATAAGGAATGAGTAAAATTTATTACCTGTTTTGAAATTGAACCACTTTCAATTATTTCTTTCATGTAGCGCATCACGTAAAATCCACATTACTTGGAATCAGGTTGACGAGGTGCCTATGTTAAAAAAAAATATCAGTACATATATATACAATTATACACCAGCTAACAGGTTGGCGAGGTACCTTCAAGATTTCCAAAAACTGGTTGTTTCTTGCCTTTCTTCTCCAAATTGGCATTGAATAGACTTATTGACCTTTATACCACAAGCAATTAGGGATTCATCCAAAGACCTTATTGCATATAATCATTAATGAACTGGACTACATACTATATTAATAGCAAAATTATATTTCTTACCTGTCCACGACATTTTTCCAGCTGTCATCACGTATTCTATTTCCAAGAGGGTCAAGCAAGTAAACAACCTCTTTGTTGGGGTCTATTACTGTGAGAATCCAATGGAGTCTTATCCAAAAAATCTATTGATTAGTCTAAAAAACCATAAAAATATAATTGAGGACAAAATAGAAATGAAGTCCAAAAATTAGAAATTTTATTAGGTGTATTCAAGTCAGGTTTGGAATAATGTGATGGGTATCGGTAAATTATCTTAATAACATATCAGAACAGTCTATTTTTTTTTTACTTTTTATTGGGCATTATTTTTAGGCATGACAGAGAATCACAAGAATAGGATAATTAATCAAATTTATAGATATAACAGATAACCACAAGAGTAAAAAATGGAGCATAAATCGATTCTCAAAATAGCACAACATATCTCAAAATAGCATAAGAGTATAAGAGAAAATATTTCCACTCACATAAAATATTTTCAACGGGGGTATATGTTTTAACATGTGTCGGGACAAGTTAAAATTAAAAATAATGCAAATTTAAATATAGGAAAAGATTGATAAATAAAGTGAATGCACCCCACAATGTGTGAGCTCATTCCTTAAACAATGGACTGACCTAGTAAGAGAAGTCGGGAACTATCTTCGCTAAGGAAAATCACCAGATCTGATAGCTGATTAACAAGTGTATATCTACAAGAGACTTAGGAAAAAATTGAACCTGTACAAATAACCAAGTGTTATGGTCAGCAATAATATATACATATATGTGTGTGTGTGTGTGTATGTAATTGGAAATATGCAAACTAATTTCAACTCTTCTAAGAGGGATAGATATTTGTTTATGCTGAATTAGACCTCCAAATTCATCTACTTGCAGCATTATGTCTACTTTCTCAATCAATGTCATTTTTAGCTCTTAAAACAGTCTGCCTCTTAGAAAACTCTGGTTTTTATGAAAAAAAAAATTGCAGCAACCTAGTTGCTATCACATGCAAAATTCAAGAAACTCAACAAAATTGTCAGCTAAAACAATTGAAAAAACAAATTTTAGAAACAGAGAAAGAAGGAATCAAACCAAAATTAAACTATGAAATCCAACTGACAAAACAATCAGAATCATATTTCAAGAAGCAAATAAAAACTTGAACAAAACGTAAGCTAAACTTACCTGAGTGAATTAAGAAATACAAGAACTAGGAGGATACAATAAAATTTGGAATTATTTTATTTTATTTTTTGCAGAAACTGTTTAGCAATAAGCAAGAACAGAGCAGAGAGGGTAGTTTGAGAGCCCAGAAACTAATTCTGATATCTTAAACTGCAAAAAAATAGAAAATAAAATGTTTGGGAACTGTAAAGTTTAATTTGAGATGATTGGATTGTTTTTCCTTCCGGATAAAGTTCAGCTTTTTGTACCTTGTCTTTGTTGTTAAGCCCTTTCAAAGAAATAGTCTGGTCTAGTATTTTCATCTCCCACTAATCTTGAAATCATTCACTGAATAGTTTGAATAGCTCAACTTAAAATGTGTATATAAATTCAAGTTCATAATACTAGAATACTCCACTGTTAGGAAAAACTGTCAAGGTTTTTTTTACAAGGGGTTTTGATGAGATGTCAAAAGATGTTAAAATATGTCAAAATATGAAAAGAGCCTTGAAAGAACTGAAAAGAAATCAAGTAGAAAACATAAAGATGATCAGACAGAGTCAAAGCTATCAAGCCAACAGATATGATCAAGTCGTGTGAAAGAGGATAGAAGAATAGAGAAAAAGAAGACTGTAGCTTGCTATAATAATCAGCAAGGCAAACTGGAAGTTGCAGTTACCAGAGAGAGAAGGTATCAACTGCCACCAGTCTACAGTAATGAACTAATGACCAATACCAGTTC
The DNA here is from genome assembly GCA_026008535.1 of Perilla frutescens. NCBI lineage: Eukaryota > Viridiplantae > Streptophyta > Magnoliopsida > Lamiales > Lamiaceae > Perilla > Perilla frutescens. Next base: position 37,878,311 of record BRKX01000017.1, on the reverse strand, counting down.
AAGGCCGCCACCAGCTAAAGAGAACTGAAGCACATACTAGTTCTAGGCCATCACTAGCTGAAGAGAACTGAAGCACATACCAATTCTAGGCCATCACCAGCTGAAGAGATATTCCAACTGAAGAGAACTGAAGCACATACCAGTTCTAGGCCATCACCAGCTGAAGAGATGTTCCAGCTGAAGAGAACTAAAGCATATACCAGTTCTAGGCCATCACCAGCTAAAGAGATGTTCCATCTAAAGAGAACTGAAACACATACCAGTTCTAGGCCATCACCAGCTGAAGAGATGTTCCAGGTGAAGAGAACTAAAGTACATACCTGTAGCGCCCCGGTCCCGAAAGACTATGAAAATGGACGCCACGGGGGTTGGAATTAAGAAACGGGAAAGAAAGGGGTAAGCTGATTAATGAAAATCTCAAGAGAAGACTCAAAATAACCAAACATGCTTTATTATAATATATGCTTATTCACAACACCAAGATCAGAGTTCTTAGTGTTTAACAAAAGGATATTACAAGCGCGGAGACTTAATTATCAACAGAATACTTAACAAAAAGAGACAATGGGAAAATAAGTAAATAACAAAAGCCCATCTCTCAGCATCGTCACCCCCATGCGCCAGCCTACTGACCTGAAAAATATTTAAAAATATTTGGACTGAGTACTAGTGTACTCAGTGGGTAAGTTTTTACAATTCAAGTTATGCAAATCATTTTATTAAAGTAATCTATCTGTGTTCATGTAGGTAGTGAAGCTTAGGAGGTTTTAAAATTGAAAGCAACCTAAGTTCACCAAAATATTTTATCGTGAAGTGCTTAAGAGTGTAACCAGTCACTGCCCGCAACCCGTACTACATCACCACGCGTAAAGTTGAGTATGACCAAGTATACCCAATGAGTATAACCTATAAATGTTTCATTTTAGTCTCACCGACAAGGAGTAGGGCATGACAAATAATGCATGCATACTGTAGCTACTCACATTGACACAGCGCTGGTATATGAGACTCCGACAACATACAGTAACATGTAAATATTTAACACAGATAGTCACATATGCAATTTTAGCAAAGCAGAGCTCAATAACTCGAAAGATACAATTTGCAAAGATATAGTAGCCCACCTGGATAGAAGATAAACTTTCAAATTCCGGGTTTGTTCTGCTCAAATTCTGCTACTTCTTCTAGCTCTACAACAACCAGTCTTAGCTTAATTAGACAAAGGCCCCTAAAAAAAATCCAACCCTTAAACTCTATTTTAATTATTTTATTTTAAAACTTTATTATCAATTAATCCTTAAATTTATTAAAATTCGATATACATAAATGAATATAAATTCCAAAATCTAATCCTTCTTGATGTTTCAATTATCTGGAATAATAACATTTGATATGCGTTGTGATTGAATATTTTAATAGCCCAAACATTTTTATGATAATCAAATGAATTGAATTCAAATTAATTAGAAAAGAAAGAAAAATAAAATAAAATAAACTCTTATCTTCTGCGATAATCAAAAAATATGAGTGCAGAGTTTTTCTTTATTTTGAATTATTTGATAATACACGAATCTTAGTCCTTTTAACGATAAGCAACCAAATTATTATTATAATCAATTTACACGTGTAAGTATATGGTAATGAGTTGTGTGCATGTTTGCCACATTATTTCTTTAAAGACTATCACTAACTTATTTTTTTTTAATTATTATATCACCCATGCAAGTATACCCTACTATATATATATATAATAGCCCACCATGCACGTATTGTTATAAATATATATATTTAGATATGTACAATTTATGATTGCAACATTAATTAACTAAGGTTATAGTAAGTATATTTATATATATTTCATTTTTTCCCAATAAATAAATGATATGTGTATATATAATGTATAGGTGTGTATTTTATATAAAAATCATATTAATTCGATTTGCACTTAGTAAATAAATTTTTAATTAATCTAATTAAGTTGGAATCTAAGGTTCCGAATAAAAATAGAAGATGGTCTTGGGTATCACTAACCCACTAAATGACACATTTTACCTAAAAAGAGATTTACAACGATAATTTTTTTTTCTAGCTTACTCTTAAGAATAGCATAGACTATTCTTTTATACTGAAAATGTTTAGATATTTCACTTATTCTAACTATTAGATTTATATTTCTACTTAAATTTAGATAATAAAATTTTCGGGGTATTACACTCCTCCCCCCTTAAAAGAATTTCGTCCCGAAATTCACGTACCTTCGAATAACTCAGGATATTGATGTCTCATTTTTCTTTCTAGTTCCCACGTTGCTTCAGTTCGATCATGATGATTCCATTGCACAAGCACCAATGAAATTTGCTTGTTTCTTAGGACTTGAACTTTTCTATCAAGAATTTCGTGGGGTTTCTCCTCATACGTCATATCAGAACGTAAAACTAACTCACTTTCTTTGACAACGTGTTCTGGGTCAAACACGTATTTCCTGAGCATTGAAACGTGATACACATGGTGAACTTGTGACAAGTTTGGCGGAAGAGCTAATCGGTAAGCAACTTCACCAATTCTTTCTAGTATCTCGAATGGGCCAATAAATCTTGGTCTTAGTTTGTCTTGTTTTCCGAATCTCACAACACCCCGTGTTGGAGATACCTTTAAGAAAACCTTTTCACCAACTTGGAACTCTAGGTTTGTCCTGCGCTTGTTTGCATAAGCCTTCTGTCTGTCTTGTACTTCTTTCATTCTTGCTCGAATTTGGTCGATCATCTTGACAGTGGTTTGCACGATCTCTGGACCCAAAATTTTTCTTTCTCCAACTTCATCCCAGTATAGGGGCGATCTGCATTTGCGACCATACAAGGCTTCATATGGTGCCATTTTTATAGTTGATTGGTAGCTGTTGTTATAAGCAAACTCCACCAAGGGTAAAACATCTTCCCAACATGTATTTCCGTCCAACACAACTCCCCGTAGCATGTCCTCCAGAATTTATATCGTTCTTTCTGACTGGCTATCCGTTTAGGGATGAAAAGCAGTACTGAAGTTCAGCTTCGTTCCCAATGCTTCTTGAAGACTCTTCCAGAACCTTGATGTGAAGCGAGTATCTCGATCTGACGTGATAGAAACTGGAATTCCATGTAGTCGAACAATCTCCTTCACATAAATTTGCACCAACTTGCTTAATTCCGTTGTTGTTTTGATTAGCACGAAATGTGATGATTTGGTCAATCGATCCATGATGATCCAGACTGATGAGTTTCCTTTCGCTGATCGTGGTAAGCCTACAACAAAATCCATTGTTATATGCTCTCATTTCCATTTTGGAATTTCCAACGGCTGCAATATCCCTGAAGGTCGTTGATGTACCGCTTTCATTTGCTGGCATATTAAACATCTTTGCACAAATGTGGCTATCTCCCGTTTCATATTATTCCACCAGAAATATTGCTTCAGGTCCTTGTATAGTTTTGTGCTGCCTGTATGTGCCATGTAGGGAGTATTATGAGCCTCTCTCATAATTTCTTGCTTCAGTGTGTCATCACTGGGAACGCATAATCTATCACGGAACATTAAAGCTCCATCATTATCTTTCCCAAATTCTTTTGGTTCGCCCGCTTTGACTCTTTGTCTTATCTTTTCTAATCGTTTATCTTTTTGCTGAGCTTCTACGATTATTGACCGTAATTCTGGTTTCGCTACCACTGCGGCTATCACACTTGCTGTAGAGTTTGGTGCAAACACTAACTCTAATTTTATCTTTTCTATTTCTCTCACAAGTTCCTCCTTATTTGTGAGCAGACATCCCATCACTCCTTGTTTCTTTTTGCTCAATGCGTCGGCTACTACATTTGCTTTCCCGGGATGGTAGTGTATCCTGCAGTCATAATCTTTCACTAACTCTAACCATCTTCTCTATCTCATATTAAGCTCTTTCTGTTCGAAGATATACTTCAAACTCTTATGGTCATTGTAAATCTCGCATTTTACCCCATAAAGATAATGTCTCCAAATCTTGAGTGCATGTATGACGGCGGCAAGCTCCAAATCGTGGGTTGGGTAGTTCAGTTCATGAGGTCTTAATTGTCGTGAAGTATATGCTACCACCTTCCCATTTTGCATCAGCACGCATCCTAAACCCAATTTAGACGCGTCAGTGTATATCACGAATCCTTCTACTCCTTCTGGCAAAGTTAAGACTAGTGCAATTGTTAATCTTGTCTTTAGTTCCTGAAAACTTTGTTCACACGTATCAATCCACTCAAACTTGACCTTCTTCCTCGAAAGTTGTGTCATTGGCCTTGCTATCTTTGAAAAATCTTTAATGAACTTCCGGTAATATCCTGCTAAACCAAGGAAACATCTTATCTCATGAATGTTGGCCGGTGATTTCCACTTCTTCACTGCCTCAACCTTTGCAGGATCCACCTTGATACCCTCTGCTGACACAATGTGCCCGAGAAACATTACTTCATTTAGCCAAAATTCACACTTGCTGAATTTGGCATATAATTTTTCTCTCCTTAATGTTTCTATCACTAGTCACACGTGTTCCTCGTGTTCTTCTTTATTTCTTAAGTAGATCAATATGTCGTCAATAAAGACCAACACAAACTTATCCAAATATTTATGGAAAACCCGATTCATTAAATCCATGAAGACTGCAGGTGCATTTGTTAACCCAAAGGGCAATACTAGAAATTCATAGTGGCCATATCTTGTTCGGAATGCAATCTTGGGTATGTCATCTTTTCTTACCTTAACTTGGTGATACTCAGATCGTAGATCAATCTTGGAAAAGATTTTTGCACCGGTCAACTGATCAAAAAGATCATCTATCCTCGGAAGTAGATACTTGTTCTTCACTGTCAATTTGTTTAACTCCCGATAGTCGATGCATATTCTCATAGTACCATCCTTCTTTTTGACAAATAAAATCGGTACTCCCAAAGGCGATACACTGGGTCTTATACAACCAAATTCCAATAATCCCTCCAGTTGCACTTTTAACTCTTGTAACTCATTCGGTGCTAACCGATATGGGGCTTTGGATACTGGTGCTGCTTCTGGTTCTAGGTCTATGGTAAACTCTACTTGTCTGTCTGGCGGCAGACCTGGCAAATCGTTTGGAAATACCTCTTCATATTCCTGTACCACTGGTACCTGACCCACTGTTAAACCTTCTTCTTTCTTGCTTACAAGGTTTACTAGAAACGCCTGACAGTCTCCTTTTTGTAACAACTTTACAGCCTTTAATGCTGAAATGATGGGAATTATATTTCCCATTTTTGCTCCATAAAACTTCACTTCTTCCTCGCCTAGCTTCTGAAATATTATCTCTCTCTCGTGGCAGCGTATTGTTGCACTCTCCTTTGTTAGCCAATCCATCCCAAATATAATGTCAAAGTCCCGCATCTCAAAAGCATAGAGATCAGTTGTGAAATTCTTTTCACCTACTACATAGTCTAAGTTCTTACAAACACAATCGGCTAAAAGTGTTTACCCTGAAGAAATGCTTACCGCTAGGGCTTCTCCTGCTAATTCTAGCTCTAGATTAAGACGTTTACATACATCTCTAGATATAAAGGAATGTGAAGCTCCAGTATCAAATAAAGCAAGCACAGGTATATCACACAAACTAATCATACCTGCCAAATTTCCAGGGTTTCCAGCTGCCTCTTGCTGGTTGAGAGCATACGCTCTGGCTTGTTATGGTGCACGAGGACTTTGATTCTGATTTTGCTGAGGTCTGAGATTACTTCTATTGTTGTTGTTATTCCCTCGACCTCCTCCACCTTGTGGTCTCGTATTTCTCATGTCCTGTCTGAATTGTGGCCTCTGCTACTGTTCTTGTGCTCCAGAATTCTGTTGGCATTTATTAGCATAATGACCCTGTCGACCACATCGATAGCATTAGACACATGGTCCAAAGTGATATCTGTTACAAGTTGCACACAACGGTGAATTCCCTTGATAGCCCTGAGATTTTGGTGCAACATTCACTTGCCCTGCAGGCCTTGGTCCAAAGTTTCTTCCTCCTTGATAGTTATGCTGAAATTTCTTCCCTTGATAACCTCGTTGTGGTCCATCCCACTTCCGTTTTCCCTTCTGATCCCCAGCTACTAGTTGAGATGCTGAAGTCTTTGATGTTCCTTGCATTGCCTCAATACTAAGTGCCCAACTCAGTATTTGACCATAGTTTGCTTCATCCTTTCTGATCAGTGCAGTGCCTATTTCCGGTTTCAAACCCATGTGAAAATTTTCAATCCTCTTTTCTTCTATGTCTACGGTCTGTGGAGCGTATCGAGATAACTTGTTAAACTGCAAATCATATTTTGCGACTGATTTGCTCTCCTGTTTGAGATTTCAGAATTCATTAGCCTTCTGATGCTGATAATGAGCCGGTATGTACTTTTGATATAAGATTGTCTTAAAGTTCTCCCATGTGAACACTTCCCAATCTGTATCAGATATTGTCCTTCGAACTGACTCCTACTAGAAATCTGCATCATCCACAAGTTGATACAGGGCACATGCCACCATTTCTTTATCACTACAATGTAAAAACCCAAATATCTTTTCAAGTGCTCAAACCCAACGTTCGGCTGTGAGTAGGTCCCCTTCTCCTTTGAAAGTTGGGGGATTATGGCATCTGAACTCCATTTCAATTTGTGGTCTCTGACCATGCGGAATATTCGGTACTTCCGGTACCGCCAAGTTCACATTTCTTGGTCTTCCTCTTGGCATTCTGCAACTAGTCAAATCTCCAATCGATCAACACTTGCGTAAAGATTCGAAAAGAAAATAAAGATAATAACCACACATCTCATAAAGAAAATGAAATGTATATATGCAAAGCCTTCCAAAAATATATACACAATATATATATATATAAATCTAAAAGATATCCTGAAACGGAACTTTATATAAAAGAGTGGAGTACACACATACATCATCTATACATCAAAAATATAATATACCGTCTAGTCTACTAAGTCAAAAAGAGGCTAACTACCGAATGCCTCATGTCGGAACGGTCTTATAACAACGACAACGTTTTCGACTAACAAAAGCTACTAAGCTGATGATAAAAAAAATGTCAATGTCAGTATATACTAAACTACTCAAACTACTATAACTATACATATATCTATGGAGACGATGGAATATACCAGTGCCCCAGACGCTGCTCCGCATCGAAATCACGTCGAAAGTGGAGCGTCGTACTTCCATCAGTTACTTCCATTGGCTCCTCATCGGGATCCTCCTCCGGGTCCTCCTCTGCGATGGGCTCAACTGGGTCCCAGATGGACCGGCCTCATCATCATGCGATGCTATCGTGATAAGTGGTGACTGTGGTGCAGGTGGTGCTGAACAATCCATCTCGATCGTCCTCTCCGCTGGTAAGACCGATGTAAATGGTACTCTAAACATATCCATATCTTCCTCTACTATGGATAATTGTGGATCCACACATCGTCTATCTGCCCAAGTCCATAGCACATACGTGAAGAATCTCGAGAAATAGACTTTCTCTGCAAAAGTAGGTGGAGATCTCTCTAAGAAAATATCAGCGACTCTTGCAGCCCATGGTCTCCAGGATAGGGATAGTCCAATAATATATCTCGCCGTAGCCTCTACCTCTGTAATACCACCGATACCTGAGACAGTCATCCATAAAGTCATAAAACGTGCGGTGAACTTTGGCACATCCTCCCCTGGTCTACTAATGCATGCACGAAACCTCTCTATCCACTCATCCATCATAACATGAGTACGACACCTCTTTCGAGGTCTCACCTGCCATCCCGCCATGTACTTAACATAATTTCTCAATCAGTCTACGTTCAACCATTTTCATAAATTCTTACAAGTTCAGCCTAAGTTCAATAACTACAGGCTAAATTCATCTTAAGTTCTCAAATTCTAAGTCAAAGTACTCATCTAGAGCACAAACATCAAATACAAATCAACTATCAATGTGTGCAATCAACATATGTCAATCATTCATAATTATGCCCAAAACATATATAAACAAATTCCTCGCATTTATATAATAGAATCAACATGGTTTAACACAAAATCCTGTACGCCCATAAGCATATTTCATTCTCAAACCAGTAAGTAATCAGTGTAAGACTCAATCTTTCAAGGCATTCCCGCCAACATGGAAAATCACAATCTTTCATTTCCAACAAACATAACATTTCACCAATTAATGTAAACTTTTAAAATCTAAAAACCGCATAAAAACATACGTACCTTTTAGCTGTTGCGTGAGTGACGAGTTGAGGACTTTTATAATATCACACGAGAATTTAATGAAAAAGAAAAAAAATAAAATAAGTTGACCCAACAGGTTTGCATAGTTGCAAGACCTGCTCTGATACCACTCTGTAGCGCCCCAGTCCCAAAAGACTGTGGAATTAAGAAGCGGGAAAGAAAGGGGTAAGCTGATTAATGAAAATCTCAACAGAAGACTCATAATAACCAAACATGCTTTATTATAATATATACTTATTCACAACACCAAGATCAGAGTTCTTAGTGTTTAACAAAAGGATATTACAAGCGCGGAGACTTAATTATCAACAGAATACTTAACAAAAAGAGATAATGGGAAAATAAGTAAATAACAAAAGCCCATCTCTCAGCATCGTCACCTCCACGCGCCAGCCTACTGACCTGAAAAATATTTAAAAATATTTGGGCTGAGTACTAGTGCACTCAGTGGGCAAGTTTTTACAATTCAAGTTATGCAAATCATTTTATTAAAGTAATCTATCTGTGTTTATGCAGGTAGTGAAGCTTAGGAGGTTTTAAAATTGAAAGCAACCTAAGTTCACCAAAACATTTTATCGTGAAGCACTTAAGAGTGTAACCAGTCACTACCCGCAACCTATACTACATCACCACGCGTAAAGTTGAGTATGACCAAGTATACCCAATGAGTATAACTCATAAATGTTTCATTTTAGTCTCACCGACAAGGAGTAGGGCATGACAAATAATGCATGACCCGTTCAGTTATTTAGCTACTCTGCAAAGTACAGTGGCGAGCAGGATCGTTTCCCAAAGGACCGGGGAGAATTACTCTTGACTTTCAGTCTGCGTGCCCAAACTTCCAGAAACAGTTTGTATGTGAATTATATAACAAAATAAATTGAGGAATTAAATAACCAACTAAAGAAAATATTAATGCAAACGAACTGATTTAAACCAATGTCAAAAGGGGTATTCCGGATCCAACAAACTCCACTCCACTTATAACACCGATCACAGATGCAGGAATTAATTAATGAAAACATGCAAATCAGTTATAGTCACCGAAGACGCTTCTGACATGATCTCATCTCTCCATACTGTTTCGATAATTAAGAAGACGCTTCATTAATTACTTCCCTAATCGACTGACAACTGTAAGAGATGCTCTATGAGTTTAATGAGCCGACAGCAATGAGCACGAGAAAGACCCGATTCTTAACTTACAGACTCTGACGCAGGACTGTAAAATTAACTCTGTTATTCTCCTAGTTATTTGAGCAACTGTTTTACCACTTATTAAACCTAAACCACGATTATGTATGGCCGATTTAAATTGGCTAGTAATTAATCACAACCTACCAAATATTTGTAACTACTCGATAGACTTAGAATAATTAACGACTTGAAATCCAAGAATAACAGATACATGCATCAATTAATTATGAACAAACAATTAGATCTCACAGTTATATAAGCGAAGCTTCATCGTCGTCACCAGAATACGAGTAATTTAACTACGTTGCATACTAGAATTGAACAACAATAGATTGTGTAATTGTGCGATGGTGATATCGAGAAAGAAGAAAAGAATAAAACTGGATTAAATCGATCGCTGCCTTCGTTCCTTGTTCCTAGCGTGCGTCATTATAAAATAAGCTAAATACCTAATATATATTTACAATCCATAAAAGATAAAGTCTCTAATAGGAAATAAGATCTTAATCTAGGTAAATCCCATAACAAAATACTTTTAGAGGCGGTGGAGAGGGATTTCCGCGTCCAGGTTCGCGCGTGGGCCGAGAATTGGGCTCAGCAAGCCCAAAACGTATTCTGGACCGGGCCTCCAGAAACTTGTCCCTATAATCCAGCTGCATGCCCTTGCAGCTTGCTCTGCTCGAACTTCTCTCTTTCCTTCACTTATATATTTTCTTGTACCAAAACCCTGCCTCTCTTCTCCATTTTACACCATGTCCCTACACATCTTAATAACATGTCAAAGCACCAAAATACACAAATATAGGGTAAACAAAAAGTAGAAAAGGCACCAAAAAGTAGTGACAATAACAAGTAGAATACGTCCTATCAAATCCCCCCACACTTAACCCTTGTTCGTCCTCGAGCAACAAAAACAAGAACACATAAAACATCAAGAACAAAACAGACTCAACAAGGATGAATGACCAAGCATCAACAACCCAAATCAATGAGAACTTTAGAGCATAAGCTGTGATATATCAATCCACAAACCACTAACCACTTTGTTCAAGAAATATGCTAACACTTTGTTAATCAAGTTAGAATAATACTTCACAATCCAGCCTCACCAAGATTCCCTCTTCATCACTAAAAAAAAACAAATTCAGATCAGGAGGCCATTCACTCAAAGATCATGACTAGCTATTTTCAACATAGAATTGCTCATTTGTCATCAAGATCATCACCATTCAGGTTCATCACAAATCACAAGGTCTTTCCCTCTTTGGTTGTAATGGGGCTTAGGCTCATGAGGTGGGATGTTTTTGGCTAATGTGGCTCAAGAGAAGTGAAATCAGGCAGGTGCAAGCATGAATGTCTTTGTGGAGTGTAGCTGCAATAAAATCTTTTCTTTTTAGCTTAAAATCGAGCTTTCTTCAAAAGTGGGAGCATTCTTGAGTTTCACCCTTCTTCACACCCTTCTCCTCAATATTTTCTTCTTTTTTTTCTTTTTTTCTTTTGAAGCTGTGCTTCTTTTATTTTTTTTCCTTTTTTTTCTTTTTTTTTCGAGGAGAAGGGAGTGAAAATTTGTGAATCTCCTATCACTTCTAGCCCCTCAATTCTTTCAACATCGCAGCTTCAAATAACAATTCATACCCAACGTGCATGATTCAAAGGACAAAAGCAGGCCAAAAGAAAAGCTAAGGTTGGTTTATAGTGGCTGCATTCAATGAATTGGATCTTGTTGGGCTCATAGGGGCTAACTAATTGATAATGAATGGGTAAGGCATTTTCTTTTGGTCTAGTAGCTCGGGTATCCCTAATGCCTTGATCATTTTTATGAATGAAACCAAAAGGTGACAATAAAACGGCAGCAAAGCAATTCAAGCATCGAATAACATAGTCAGATAACACTCATCAACAAAAAATATTGAGCTCTTAATTCATGCATGCTCATAGGCTCAAGAACTCACAATTTGTAGGCTTAAAAAGTTTCGATTGCAAGCACAATTCATCATCCCAGATTTCATCCAAAAAATGGCATATTCTATCACAAATTCAACCTCTCATCCAGTCAAACCATCACAGCTCATACATCCTCATTCTCATCAATTCAAACTATCAACACTTAAGCAAAATCCCAAGCAAAAACCAAAGAGAACAACTCACATAAAACAACATTTTCTCTTTTTTTTCATTTTTTTATCTCAACACAAATCATTAAGACTCCCCTCCTACACTTTGAAAGACACAGTGTCCTCGCTGTGAGAAGGGGTACGAATCAAGACAGAAAACTCAAAACAATATCGGAAAAACAAAAATGAAAAGCAAATAAAACACATGCAAACAAGGAGTAACAGGGGAGGGATAAGGGAGAACTAACTCCGATCCGCCAAATGGCGGATCACTTGCTCCATCACGTCAAGACGACCATCAATCGAAATAACATGGGTGTTCAAGTCGGTGCGGCACTGTACCTCATCTGGTGACAGGAAAGCTGGGAGGGCAGAACTCGAAGACGCTGTTATTTCGATTGATGGTCGCCTTGACGTGATGGAGCAAGTGATCCGCCATTTGGCGGATCAGAGTTAGTTCTCCCTTATCCCTCCCCTGTTACTCCTTGTTTGCATGTGTTTTGTTTGCTTTTAGTTTTTGTTTTTTCGATATTGTTTTGAGTTTTCTGTCTTGATTCGTACTCCTTCTGACAGCGAGGACACTGTGTCTTTCAAAGTGTGGGAGGGGAGTCTTAATGAGAAGCCATGTAACAAGACTGGGTCACAGGAGAGGAAAGGAAAGCCATGTAATTTACTATGCCTCCAAGACTCTAAATGGGACACAGTGTAATTACACTACTACTGAAAAGGAGCTATTGGCAGTAGTGTTTGCATTCAAAAAGTTTCGGTCTTATCTCTTGGGAGCAAAGAGCATTGTCTACACAAATCACAGTGCCTTGAGACACTTGATGGCCAAAAAGGAGACGAAACCGAGACTAATTAGATGGATCTTGCTCTTGTAGGAGTTTGATGTTGAGATAAAGGATAAGAGCGGGGCACAGAACTTGGTAGCCAAACATCTGAGCCGACTGCTGAATGAAAAAGACGATGAGATGCCCATTACGGATCATTTTCCTGATGAGCATTTGTACTCAGCACGGGGCACATTGGAGCCCTGGTATGCAGATATAGTAAATTTTTTAGAATCTGGACAGCTGTCAATTGGGTACTCATGGTACCAAAAGAATAAACTACGGTAAGAGAGCAAGTTCTATGCCTGGGATAACCTTATTCTATGGAGGAGGTGTGCAGATCAAATCATAAGAAGATGTGTCCCTGACCATGAAATTAAGGAGATTTTGAAGCATTGTCACAATTATGCTTACGGATGGCACTTCGGACCAAACCGAATAGCAAGAAGAGTTTTGGACTGTGGGTTCTTTTGCCTACAATTTTCAAGGATGCCCGCGATATTTGCAAAAGGTGTGATCAGTGCCAAAGGGTCGGGAACATCACAAGAAGGAATGAAATGCCCATGACGCCCATCATGCCGGTAGAAATTTTTGATGTTTAGGGAATGGATTTCATGGGACCCCTTACAAATTCTAAGGGGAACCATTACATTATCCTGGTAGTTGATTATGTGTCCAAATGGGTGGAGGCAAAGGCTACTCCTACCAATGATGCAAGGGTAGTAGCCGCATTTCTGAAATCCCACATTTTTAGCCGATTTGGTGTGCCCAGGTCCATCATCAGTGATCAAGGGATCCATTTTTGCAACTAAATGATGGAGAGGCTATTGAAAAAGTATGGAGTAAATCATAGAGTCACAACAGCCTATCATCCACAAGGAAATGGCCAAGCTGAAGTCTCAAATCGAGAAATTAAAGCCATCCTTGGGAAGGTAGTGAATCCAAGTCGAAAGGACTGGAGTGTTCATTTGGATGATGCCTTGTGGGCATACCGGACTGCATTCAAGACTCCAATTGGGATGTCTCCATACAGGATGCTATTTGGGAAGTGTTGTCATCTGCCAGTCGAGCTGGAGCATAAGGCATGATGGGCACTTCAGAAGCTGGCTGAACAAGGATAAAAATGCAGTCGGGCATTTCAGAAAATTTCAGATTCAGAAATTGGAGGAAATGAGAATGGAAGCCTATGATAATGCTGTGCTTTACAAGGAAAAGATGAAGAGGCTTCATGATCAAGTTATTAAAAGAAAGAGATTCTTCCCAGAATAGCAAGTACTTTTGTACCATTCAAGGTTCAAATTGATGGGAGGAAGTCTAAGGACCAAGTGGGTTGGTCCATTTGAAGTCTTTGCAGAATGCCCCAATGGGGCAGTTGAACTCAAAAATCCCGAAACTGGAGAGCAATTCAAAGTAAATGGCCATTGTCTCAAACCATACCTAGGGCATTCTGATCGCGATGCTAGAGTGGTCTGGCTAGGGGAGCCCATTTACACCTGAGCAGGGATTTTGTCGTGCCCACGACAATAAATGGGGCGCTACTGGGAGACAACCCAGGTTTTTAATTACTTTATTTTGTTTTTATTTTAATTAAATAAAGTTTTCAGTTAATTAAACTAGATTAGGGGTAATTTTACGCTTGGTTTTGGATAAGTTTGTGATCTACAGGTTAAGATAAGGAGAGAGAAGCAAAGAATAAAGATAAATCCTGGAAAAATAGGGATTCTGAAGCGGGGCATTTTGAAGAGATAAAGTTCATTCCGATTTTTCAGTGGATAATGCTTATCCATTAATGTGGGCATAGTGATTTAAATAAATCTTTGGAAATTCGAAGAGTCACGGTCACATCAGGAACAGTAACCCACTTTAATAAAAAGCCAACCCCACTAAATCTAAACTTTCACTTTCATTCTTTTCAGGAAAAATTCAAAGTTTCTCTCATCTCCCTCTCAAAAACCCTAAGCATTCCTCTGCAAATTTTCAAGCTGCAACAATGGTGAACACACGAGGTAAGAAGGTGGTACCAAAAGCTGGAGTCAAGGAAAAGCTGGAGTTCGATACTCCAGTCACTTCTGCAGAGCCCACCCCAGCTAAGGTGGTGAAGAAAAAGGCTGTAAAGCCTAAGGAGAAAATGGCACCTATCACGGCTATCTCGAGAAAACCGATAAAAGAAACTCCGCTGGAGAAAGAACCTGTAGTTGAAGCAAGTTCTGCTACACCATCGCAAGAGGAACATGCTGAAGATGACACCACTGTGGGTAGAACACAAGAAGAAGAAGAAGAAGAAGAAGAAGTGGCCACAGAGCCCACACCAGAGCCTGCAAAAATAGCCTCTAAAAGGGCGAAAAACCGACTAGGGTTCCGACGCCTCCGCCGTCTGAAGAAGTTGTTGAAAAGGAAGAAAATGAAGAGGAAGAGGGCGACGACAAAGCCCTAGATGACTATGTGAACGAGTTGGATAAAGAGGAAGCATAACCCGTGGAGGAGCAAATCTAAGAAAAAGGACCTGCCGAGATCAAGAAAAGGGCATTGGAGAAGGTAAAAGGGAAAAAGAAGATCAGAGAGCCCATTCTGGAACAACCAACCGAGCAGCCAGCCGAGTCCCAACAAGATGAAACCGAAGAAGAGGTTTCAAAATGCCCAGAGCAGCAACAACAAAGTGAGCCACCCCAGGCTCACACACTCGAGGATGAACCCTCAGATGGCTCACCACCCAAGCAGAGGGTGGGGAAAGCGGTGGCCGTGAAAGCAGGGGCCAAACTAGTTGGGGAGCCCTCATCGAAGAAGAGAAAAGCTACAAAGGGCATTCTACACCCTGAGCCTAAAAAGGGCAAATGAGTAGGGAGCCCCACTCCGAGTAAGCCAGGGAGTGGCCCACCACCAGTCCGTGGCATTATAAATTCGAAGGGGGTCCATGCTGAGTCACTTGCAGCTCTTGGGATAGAGCAGGAGGTAAGGGATTTCTTTGTTACAATTGGTTGGGAGTTTTTCCTGGATATGGACTGTGTTATCTTTCCTGGATTGTCTCGTAATTTTGTTAATAGTCTAAAGATAAAATTTGTGAATAAGTCTGCTACGTCTACTAGGGTTATGAACTTTAAAATTCTGGGAAAAAAAATTTCTATGTCCGTCGATGATTTGAATATGATGTTGGGCATCGTATCATACTTGGGCCTCTAGGAGGAGGAGTATGAAGATACCGTGACTGTTGTGCCCGATTCTGCTGAGGGAGTTGAGTCAAAATGGGCTGAGGTTGGTGGTGCGTCGTTTTTCACCAAAAATAAATGTTCCGACTTTCATCGGCAAGCCCACACTACAGAGTACAGTGACGAGCAGGATCGTCTCCCAAAGGACTGGTGAGAACTACTCTTGACTTTCAGTCTACGTGACCAAACTCCAGAAAATGGGTTTTTGTGCTTATAATAAACTGAACGAAATTAATAAATAAATAGAAAATAAATGCACAATTTAACAAAACGAACGAATTTAAAATATGAAAAAGAAATATTCCGGATTTCAATTAACTCCACCCTAGCTTACCTAAACTGATCCTCGACGCAAAGATTAATTCAATTAACACATACAAATCAGTTATTGATGTGACCCGGGACTCAATGACCAACGAGACACAAAAGACGCGGAAGCAAAGGAAAGAAACTACATCGGTGAAGTAAGGGATCTATACTCGATTATCTAGACGACTAAGACTCAACTAAAATACCTAGACAATGACACACAAAATAACACAAATCCAAATAGAAATAGGGCTGTTTTGGACGAGTTTATGGATGGCTTGGATGAAGGTAAATCGATGGTGATGAATGGGTTTAGAATGGCTAGGGTAGATAGGATATGATAGAGGTTCGAAGGACTTACGGTATAGATTGAAAACACGATGAATTTATGCTGAATGGAACCGAACCCTTGCTGATTGACACACGATCAGGTCTTGATGGCTTGGGAGTGTCACGGACGTTGATGGGAGGTGTAGGACGTCGAAGATGGTGGCTGGACGATGGAGGTGTTGTGATTTGCAACCCGATTAATCCCCGGCGTATCTTGTACGATGAAAACGAATCTCAAAGTTACTCCTCGGTAGCGAGTTCACCCTAATTCCTCGTGTGAATTAGAACGTTCCCTTGATGTAAGACTCAAAGTTGCTAGGCTTCAAGAATGAGTATTTTCGACAGAAAACAATCAAAAGGTTTGAACGGTTGAGACACAAATTGAATGCAAAAGCAATTTTAATCAATAATGTCTAAAATATCAAAATACAAAGATCCCCTATTTATAAGGTTAAAAGCCACGAAAATAATAAGGTTAAAAGGCCTAAAAATTGATCCAAAAGGGATCTCTAACTATACTAGGAAGATACCTAAACTAGAATTCTATTCAAGGTAGAAAATTGCCTTAAATACAATTCTAGTCAAACCTAATCTCAATATGGACGAAAATTACTCAAATAATGAAATAAAAATCTGATCTTCTATAGTCTAAATTAAATAAAAATAATACTATAGTCTAGATAAAAAATATCAAGTGTCGGAACTACTCGGTATGGGCATACCAACCGAAACTAGTCAGTTTGGGCATATCGACGGGTTCACGCACTTCAACTCTTCATGCATTGCTCTTCAAATCTTGATCTCCAATCTTTAATTATTAACAAAGTAGCAATCTTTGGGATGCTCTCAATTCCTTTGTCATCTTCGAACTTCTTATATACAAATGCTTGGAAAAATCCTTGCAATTGTATTGCTCGAAGTTGTGTAAATAGACCACGTATTTGCAGCTTCGGATTAGATTCTTCAAGGATTTTCGTGCTCATATCATTCCCCTCCTCTTGAAAAGAATTCTTCCTCGAATTCAAAGCTCCGAGATCAAAGACGAACACGAACTGGCCATCAAATTCTTTTTGCACAAGCTGCATAAAACACCTCTTCATGAACGTACACATCCACTTGGTGTCAAATGGCCGAAACTCTAGCTCCATAGTTTGCCTTGTCATGGCATTCACGATCAAATCTGGTGGTTCATCAACTTCCAATGGAACATCTTCAACAACCTGTAAAATAAAGACATCACAAGAAAATGGTTGACAAAAAATGTTAGAACTCGGCAACTGCTCCATGTTAGCTTGTTCGAGCTCTTCATGATCTTCAACCATTGCCTCGCAAATATCATTCTTCTTTTCAAAACATGGTTTTATCTCCAATAACTCTTCAACTTCTTCGGCTTCCTCAACTGCTTCATGGATCTCCAAATTCACAATTTGTAGTTCATCTACCATACAATCTTTAGGACTTGTCATCTCCATGGACAAAACTTCCAAACTGCAATTTTCTAACTCCTCCAAATATGGCATCTCTTCATTCGTTGTTTCTATTATGTCTACTTCCGGCTTAGCTTCTTCAACTATCTTATCTTCTAAACACATTGAAACAGATGGTAATGAGATAAAAGGTACTTCAACGAAGTCTAAAATTTGTACCTTGGAAATAGAATCATCATGGGTGGCAACGCTCAACTCTACTTGAACCTCTTCCTTTGACTTCATCTCTAATTCTTCTAGCCATTTTTCTATCCGAATGGCGTAATCCACCATGTCTCCCAACTCATCGAAGCGATACAATGCTACTCTTTCACGAATTGCCCTTCGTAGACCAGCTAGAAATCTATCCATGGTATCTTCTGGATATTCTTCTATATTAGCTCGTCTCATGGCTTCAATCATTTTGTTGTAGTAGACATTTACACTTTGATCTCTTTGCCTAAGCTTGTATAGCTTCTCCTCTAACTCCCATTGGTAGTGGTCTGGAATGAAGCGTTTTCGCATCAAATCTTTCAACTCACGCCATATGTCGATAGGTGGAAGGTGATCTCGATGGCATCGGTTTTGCTGTAATTCCCACCATGTTGATGCGTAACCTTTAAACTTTGACGAAACTAGCTGCACTTTCTTTTTCTCGGGAAAGTCATAGCACTCAAAAAGTTTGTCTACTTTGCGTTCCCAATCCAAATAGATGTCGGGATAGTATAGACCTTCAAACTCAAGTATGATCATGTTGTTGTTGCGGTAGAGATGGTGAGAATTTGGTGTATAGGGTGTATGGGTATACGGAGTATGAGTGGTGTATGGTGTAAGGACCGAATGGTACATGGGTGCATATGTGTATGGTCCGGATGGTGTATATGGGTATGAACAGATGATATATGTGGAATAAGATGAATTTCCGATCCCCTTGTTAATGGTGGACGAAAATTTGAAGGGAGGAAGTGTATATGGAAGGTTTGGAAGGATTTGGATGGAAGAAAGCTAGAAAAGGAAAGAATTAGATGTATTTTTGAAGTTCCCAAATAGAATAGGAATCCAAAAATAAATCCCAAAGCTAGAAGGAAAGAAATAGGAAAGAAAGATTAGGTAATTTGGAAAGTGTTACACAATTGTGACACAATCTAAATATCCTAATTGAACTAGACTCTAGAAGGAAAGAACTAAAAATAAAATAAGATATCTAAGGTAGTTACCAAAATCAAAACAAACTAAGAAGGAAACTTCTTAAAAGAAAGAGAATCTAAAAGGAAGGTACCAAAATAAAATAGAACACAAAAGGAAACAATGGATATACCTCTTTTTTTTTTTTTGAATTTTGGGATTTTTTTTTATCCGATTTTTTTTTTTGATCGTTTCTTTTCTCTTTTTTTTTGTACGATCTGATCCCTTTTTTTTTTTAAACAATGAACAATACGGAAATTAAATTACAACTCGATAAAACGCAAACAAAATAAACGGGACAAATAAATGAGTATGGAACCACGAACGATATAAACCGACGTGGCTCTTGATACCAATTTATGATGTGACCCGGGACTCAATGACCAACGAGACACAAAAGACGTGGAAGCAAAGGAAAGAAACTACGTCGGTGAAGTAAGGGATCTATACTCGATTATCTAGACGACTAAGACTCAACTAAAATACCTAGACAATGACACACAAAATAACACAAATCCAAATAGAAATAGGTCTGTTTTGGATGAGTTTATGGATGGCTTGGATGAAGGTAAATCGATGGTGATGAATGGGTTTAGAATGGCTAGGGTAGATAGGATATGATAGAGGTTCGAAGGACTTACAGTATAGATTGAAAACACGATGAATTTATGCTGAATGGAACCGAACCCTTGCTGATCGACACACGATCAGGTCTTGATGGCTTGAGAGTGTCACGGACGTTGATGGGAGGTGTAGGACGTCGAAGATGGTGGCTGGACGATGGAGGTGTTGTGATTTGGAACCCGATTAATCCCCAACGTATCTTGTACGACGAAAACGAATCTCAAAGTTACTCCTCGGTAGCGAGTTCACCCTAATTCCTCGTGTGAATTAGAACGTTCCCTAGATGTAAGACTCAAAGTTGCTAGGCTTCAAGAATGAGTATTTTCGACAGAAAACAATCAAAAGCTTTGAACGGTTGAGACACAAATTGAATGCAAAAGTAATTTTAATCAATAATGTCTAAAATATCAAAAAACAAAGATCCCCTATTTATAAGGTTAAAAGCAACGAAAATAATAAGGTTAAAAGGCCTAAAAATTGATCCAAAAGGGATCTCTAACTATACTAGGAAGATACCTAAACTAGAATTCTATTCAAGGTAGGAAATTGCCTTAAATACAATTCTAGTCAAACCTAATCTCAATATGGACGAAAATTACTCAAATAATGAAATAAAAATCTGATCTTCTATAGTCTAAATTAAATAAAAATAATACTATATTCTAGATAAAAAATATCAAGTGTCGGAACTACTCGGTATGGGCATACCGACCGAAACTAGTCAGTTTGGGCATACCGACGAGTTCACGCACTTCACCTCTTCATGCATTGCTCTTCAAATCTTGATCTCCAATCTTTAATTATTAACAAAGTAGCAATCTTTGGGATGCTCTCAATTCCTTTGTCATCTTCAAACTTCTTACATACAAATGCTTGGAAAAATCCTTGCAATTGTATTGCTCGAAGCCGTGTAAATGGACCACGTATTTGCAGCTTCGGATTAGATTCTTCAAGGCTTTTCGTGCTCATATCAGTTATAGCTACCGAAGACGCTTACTGACGTAGCCTAATTCCTCCGTAGTTTCTCGATAATCAGAAAGACGCTTCACTAATTATTTCCCTAATTGACTGACAACCATAAGAGACGCTCTATAGGTTTAATGAGTCGACATCCTTAAAGTCTAGAGGAACCCAATTCATAATTAACAGACTCTGATGCATGACTGTGAATTAAGATTGCTATTCTCTCTGATTCTGAAGAATCGTTTCGCCACTCATTAAACTTAAACCACAATTACGGATGGCCGGTTTAATTGGCTACTAATTAATTCCAAATTACTAAATATGTGCACCTATCTAGCAATATCGAAATAATTAACGACTTGAAATACAAAGAATAACAAATGCATGCAAATTAATTGAATGATAAAAGCACAAATAGATCTCACAGTTTAGCTAGGTCAGGGCTTCGTTAATTGTCACCGGAATAAAAAGAACTTATCTTGATTGCATAATTAAATCAAACCTCCAAAGTATCATGTAGCAGAACACGATGAAAACTAACGAAGAAGAAAATAATAGTTGCTGGAATAATCGTCCCTCTGGTCTGCTTCGTGAAGAATAGAATGAATAATAAAGAAATAAGTCATAATCTATATATAATATCCTTATATAATATCTAAACACACAATACAGAATCCAAACGAAAATGACTCCAACAAGTATAAGCTGCCATAAACCGGAAAATACTCGGAGTAGGGATTACAACTCAACCAATCACAAACCATCAACCTGTATTGTTTCAAGAAATATACCAATGCCTTTCATTCAAGTCAAAATTATGCACATTGATCTAACCTCACCAGGATTCACTCTAATTCTCTCAACAAGAAAAATGATACATGGAATTTTACACAAGTCATGATTTGTTACTCTTAACATAGATTAGCTCATCTGTCACTAAAATCATCAATCATTAAGATCACACATGAATCAAAAGGTCTTTCTCCAACGGTTGTAATGGGGCTCGGGTTTATAAATAGGATTCTTTTTGGACGAGTGCCTCAATAAACTAAGAATATGCAAGTATTTCAAAGTGTAGAGTCCAAACATAGCTGCACTACTCAACAATTATAATTCAAAGCTGGTGCTCTTAAACAAATAACCATAGGGCATTTCTTTATTCACTTTTTTGTTTCTTTCACCCCTCCTTGATGTTTTATTTCTTTCTTTTCTTATTTTTTTTCCGAAGCTTTGCTTCTTCTTATTTTTTATTTCCTTCTTTTTTTCTCTTTTTTTTGTGTAGAACAGGAGCATCAAATCGCCCTTCAAATCTTATCGCATCACCTCTTTTGTTAAGGCAGCTCAACCAGTTAGGAAATAACTTGCACATTCTTAAGGTCAAAAGCAGGCTAAAATTAAAGGCTAAGGCTAAGTGTATAGTGGCTGAAATAAGAAAAAAATGGAATTTAAAGTTCAAACAGGCTTCCTAATTGGCAATTCAGGGCATAGAATATTTCTTCAGGCCAAAGCGTGGGTAAATCCTAATTGCCTTAATCATTATCATGCTTGAAACTCAAGAGAAACAAAATTGTGACAACAAAGCAAATCAAGTACTGAGTAACATAATCTGACACACTCATCAAAGAAGGGTGAGCACTTTAAGGATATGTCATGCTCACAGGCTCAAAACCTTTCATTTATAAGCTCAAGAAAATATGATCAAAGGTATAATTCGTCATTCAAGAAGTCATCAAAGTATGACATATTCCAATCACAACACAACAACCAACAATCCAGTTAAAACCAAGTTGCAACCCTCCTCCTCATACTCATCAATTCGTGGCAGCTATTACTTATCCAAAACAAGTAAAACACATAAGTTTTTTTTTATATTAAGAAAAACAGACACAAAAACAACAACTGTCCCCCCACACTTAGACAACACAGTGTCCTCACTGTGTAGGAAAGAGAGTCAACAAAATGGACACAACATGAATGAAAGAAAAATAAAAACGCAAGGGCTAGAGAGGGCAAACTGGCAATTAAGGGGAGAGTCGGTCAGTAGGGGCATACAGACGGCACTCCATGGCAGTGGTCCAGCTCGGTGTGTAGGGGTCAAACAACTCCATGAGCTTGGCAAGGGTAGGGGCAACGCTAGAAGAGGTACCTGCAGGAAAGAGCTGGAATAGATTTTTTTTTTAAACGAAAACAAATAAGCAACTAAATGAAAAAAGAAAAATGAAATAAAATGAAAGAAAGTGATAAAAGGTCGGGTTGCCTCCCGAGAAGCGCCCTTATTTAACGTCCAAGGATCGACACAAGTAGAACTCGATCATGAGACAATTTCGGAGGTAGCAGATCTACCCCTGTCGAAAGGAATTGTTCCCATCCCCACACTTTTATGTTTCTTCAAAAACTCAACCAACCTTGCTTCTTGCCCTTTCAGCCCCAACACAGGGGCCTTCACATAAGATGGTAAAATCAGCTTCGAGTTGGTCAGTAAGGGCATACGGCCTGTCAGATTTCTGGCTGGAAACTCCTCGGCTGCGTACAGCTGCTGGACTATCTCACGGTTTGTCCTTTCTTCCTCCGAATCTGGATCTCTGCATTTTTGAGGTAATTTCCGTTGAATAACGGCTGAGACATTTTCTCCTACCTTGATTTTTGCATCCTTTCCATATCTTATCTTCTTGGCACACAGTTCCTTCAAGAATTTCACGTATCTAGGGACTTGCTTGATAGCATCAATCAATGGTAGATTGATTTCGACTTTCTTGAAAAGCTCTAAGATCTCTTTCTCATCCTCCTCTTTCTTATGCCTTGCTAACCTGGAATGGAAAGGAGTTGCATTAATAGGTTTAGAACATTTAGGTAGAACTTGCACCTCAGTAGAGGCAAATGGGGCAGCAGATTGTTTGCCCTCTGT
This sequence comes from Perilla frutescens, assembly GCA_026008535.1. Lineage (NCBI taxonomy): Eukaryota > Viridiplantae > Streptophyta > Magnoliopsida > Lamiales > Lamiaceae > Perilla > Perilla frutescens. The sequence goes on along the minus strand of BRKX01000017.1, from coordinate 37,854,908 downwards.
GCTTGGTCTGTCTTCAGCTTCTGAAGTTTACCCACACCGCATGTTGTCTTTCTTCTTCTTTGTTTCAACCTCAACCAATTCTTTACCGCTTTGAAGGGCCACAACACTGATGTTCCCTCGTGGATTCAGCTCGGTTTGAAAGAGAAGAGACATAGCAGGTTGTTCATTCCTTTCGCCAGATTCTTTTTTCGGCCCTTCAGTATTCCCTTCCGGCTTCTTTTCTTCCTTCTTGGCCTCCAACTTGGTTAACACCTCCGTATTTCTCAAAGTGATAGCGCAAACATGCGCTCTTGGATTCATTTCAGTTTGGGATGGGAGTTTGCCTTAATTCACCTGCATCTTGTTCATTTGAGTAGTGAGCTAAGTGATCTGCATGCCCATACTGCCCAGGGTAGCTTGTGTCTCTTGCTGAAAGGCCTTTTGGCTCTGTGCTCGACTATTCACAAGGACACTGCTCTGCTTGAGACTCTTCATGATCTCACTCATAGATGGCACAGATCGGTCCGTGTGGGCATACGGCTTACCCCTTGGGTGCTCCGGTGGCAAATCAGCCTGTGTTGGTGGATCTCCAGGTTGTCTCCACCAAAAATTGGGAAGACCTCTCCATCCGGGATTGTAGGTGTTGGAGAACGGGTCATAGTTTCGCTTCATTCTTTCTCCGGGTGGACCATCTAAATATATGCCTCCAAGGGCATCCTACTGGGCATCACCTGATCCATAACAGGCTTGTTCAGTTGAGAGCCCTTGCAAATTGGGACACTCGTCAGTGAAGTGTCCATTTTCAGAACAGACTCCGCAGCGGTTTGGCCTTGTCTGCGCCACAGCAAGGCTTCAGACCAAGGAAGTAAGAGCATCTATCTTTTCATTCACGCCCGACCCTTCATCTTGGCCGAGTGCCCTTACAGGTCGGTGTCTGCTGTCGTCTTCTTCTTCGTACTGCTGTCCTCCAAACGCCATGTCTATGATGAGCTGTTTGGCCTCGCCGAGGGTTTTGTTGGTAAAAGATCCCCCGCTGGCAGCATCGATGATTTTCCTATCAAAAGAAGACATGCCATGGTACAAATAATTAGTCAGAAGCTGATAATCAGTGAATCCATGGTCCGGGCATTTGCGACAAAGTTGTTGAAATCGTTCCCAGTATTCGGCCAAGCTTTCATTCGGCTTTTGCTTGATGCTACTGATTGCTATCCTTAGATTTGCAGCTCGAGTTTTAGGGAAAAATTTCCGCAGGAATTGTCCTTCCATCTCCTTCCAGGTGGTGATCGATTCAGGTGGTAGATCGAAAAGCCACTCCCTAGCCTTACCTTGCAAAGTATGAGAGAAAGTTAGTAGCCTTAAATTGTCGGCTGTAAAGCCTTGCGAACGTAGATTTAAGCAAACTAGGTCAAATTCAGTCAAGTGATTGTGTGCTCTCTCTCCCGGCAGATCACTGAATTTCGGTAACACTTGGATGAATGCAGGTCGGATCTCTACATTGTTGGCAATCGGGGGCAGCACTATGCAGATGGGTTTGTTGCTCTGAAGGCTCAGGTTCGGGCTTAGGATCAGCAAAGTTGGCATTGATGTGTGCTCCACCAGCGGCAAAGTCTTGCGGGTTAGGTGGATTATTGGCCATGTTGAACAGTTGATCAAGCCCAGACGTTTCTTGCTCAGGTTCGGTGGTTTTCCTAGATTTCCGAACAGCTCTTCTTTGCTGGTGTAACGTTCTCTCTGGCTCTGGATTGAACATCAATTCCTTTTCGGCAGAGGAACGGGTCAGGCACTAGAAAAATAAAAGAAAAACAAAGTAAAATAACAAACTGAAAAACAAGAGTAATCACTGCTTAAAACCGATCCCCGACAACGGCGCCAAAATTTGGTGCGTCGTTTTTCACCAAAAATAAATGTTCCGACTTTCGTCGGCAAGCCCACACTACAAAGTACAGTGGCGAGTAGGATCGTCTCCCAAAGGACCGGCGAGAACTACTCTTAACTTTCAGTCTGCGTGACCAAACTCCAGAAAAGGGTTTTTTGTGCTTATAATAAACTGAACGAAATTAATAAATAAATAGAAAATAAATGCACGATTTAACAAAACGAACGGATTTAAAATATGAGAAGAAATATTCTGGATTTCAATTAACTCCATCCTAGCTTACCTAAACTGATCCTCGACGCAAAGATTAATTCAATTAACATATACAAATCAGTTATAGCTACCGAAGATGCTTACTGACGTAGCCTAATTCCTCCGTAGTTTCTCGATAATCAGGAAGACGCTTCACTATTTATTTCCCTAATCAATTGACAACCGTAAGAGACGCTCTATAGGTTTAATGAGTCGACATCCTTAAAGTCTAGAGGAACCCAATTCATAATTAACAGACTCTGATGCATGACTGTGAATTAAGACTGCTATTCTCTCTGATTCTGAAGAATCGTTTCGCCACTCATTAAACTTAAACCACAATTACGGATGGCCGGTTTAATTGGCTACTAATTAATTCCAAATTACTAAATATGTGCACCTATCTAGCAATATTGAAACAATTAACGATTTGAAATACAAAGAATAACAAATGCATGCAAATTAATTGAATGATAAAAGCATAAATAGATCTCACAGTTTAGCTAGGTCAGGGATTCGTTAGTTGTCACTGGAATAAAAAGAACTTAGCTTCATTGCATAATTAAATCAAACCTCCAAAGTATCATGTAGCAGAACATGATGAAAACTAACGAAGAAGAAAATAATAGTTGCTGGAATAATCATCCCTTTGGTCTGCTTCGTGAAGAATAGAATGAATAATAAAGAAATAAGTCCTAATCTATATATAATATCCTTAATTAAAATATTAGATAAGAAAATAAAATCCTATTCAATCTAAACTAGGAAACATAGCAAAAGAAGGACTCTTGAGGCGGTCAAGAGGTGTATTTCCACGTCCAGGTCTAAACTTGGGCCGAGAGTTGTATTTTGCAAGCCCAAAATGCATATCCAGTCCAGCTTCTAGAAGTTTGCTTCAATCTTTCAGCTGCATGCCCTTACGGCCGGATCTACTCACACTTGAATTTTGCTCTTTCTTCACTTAGATTCTTTTTGCACCAAAACCTGCCATTTTCTCCAACTTTGTACTACATCCCTACACAACTCAAAAAACACATCATTCTTCCAAAATACACAAGTATAGGGCAATTAATTAGGAGAAATGGTACCAAAAGACAACCATAAAAGCAAGTAAAATACATCCTATCAGTTGGTGATGGCTCCACTTATCAAAGTAGAGCCACAAAAGGCTATTGTCTGAACAATGAAGCCTTGAGATTCTGCCATAGGGTGCTTGCCTACAGTTTATTGGGTAGGAAGGATAGTTCAAATTCAATAACAAATCAAGAGCTTTTTATTCTCTGGTGCATGGTGAAAAATATTAAAATTAATTTTGGCTCTGTGGCCATTGCACATTTCAGGGAAATCAAAACACACCCTAACCACAGAATCTCTTATGCCCAGCTTATCACCCAAATTGCTGTTAGGTCTAGGTTGTTGGATTTAAGCACCACTGATCTAGTCTCTTTGCCCATGAAATTCTTTAATATTTCTTGTTTGAAAAGAATGCAAGATGTGGTTGATGACGAGGATGGCAAGCCTGTTTTCTTTATGCCGAGGGCAGACCCCTGGAGCCTTCTGATTATTGCAGGTACATCCAGGAAGCCACCAACAGGGAAGGCACAGCAAGGGGAGCATCCGGTCACGGTGATTCTGAAAAAGTTGGAAGCATTGGAGAATGCCCAGTCCCAGACAGAGGAGAAACTAGACCGTATTGAGACAGCCCTGAAAGCCTATTTCAAACACGTTGAGTTCTTATACCCAACGCCCTCATCCGATTAAATCCTGGTTCTTTCTTCCTTAGATTAGGTTTTTTTTGTTTTTTGTTCGTTGTATTATTTGTGTGTCGCCCTTGTTCACCCACTTTGCCTAGTGCAAAGTGTGTGGGTGGGGGCATTCCAGTTTATGTTTTTGTATTTATGTTGAGTCTGTTTTAACACTTTGCTTAGTGCAAAGTATGTAGGTGGCTAGTTGAGTCAAGCATGCTTTCTGTGAAATCTATGTGGCCATTGCATTTGATATGTTCAACATTAAACTGCTTTATATCAAAAAACAGCATGTCCGCATGAGATAGGGATGACTAACGAGTTTAGCATGCCCTGTGAGAATTGAGCTTAAATGCTATATGCCTATTTCACAGCTTTTTTTACTTCATGTGTGAACGATTATGTGCTTAGAAATTCTAGAACATGCTACTGTTCTATTTTTAAGCTTGGGAATTGTTGATGCATAAATAGATGATTTAGGCCATCTTTTTCTGAGCCACTAAAAATAAAGTCATGCCCACCAATGACACAGCCTTGTAACCCCTTTGAGCATATGAAATGCCCTGGCAGATTTCTTGTTTGGGATGGTGAAATATATAGCCAGGGCATTACAAGAACCTTGAAAAAGAAAAAAATGGGTTAAGGCAGAATTGTTGGGGGATATTTGTAAAAAGGCCAGAAAAGATAGGGGAATAAATATATATAAAAAAGAAACAAAAAAGAAAAAAATGATGATGAAAGAAAAAGAAAAAAAATAAATTCCCCTAGTATTAAGTGTTCAGAGTGCCTAAGAGTAAAGAAATAAGTTATTGTCTGAACGGGGCACAACAGGGTAGTGATTTAGAAAAAAAAAGGGCATGTACAGAAATAAAACTCCACCTACATGAAATTCCCACTATAGCCTAAAAAGCCCTATTGATACTTATGCATCTATAGTTTCTGAAGATTGATAATAGAACTTTAGCAAGCCTATGGGACGACTAAGTACATAATTGCATTGATTTGAGTATATACACTGAGCCTGAACATTGAGTGAAGAGAGTTTGTGAGGATTACCACGCTAAACTAATTTTTGACATATTTTTGGTATGCTGATACTTTGCAGTTTTGTTAGAATATTGATTGTGATGTGCCTACACTGATTAACAGTTTGCATGCTTTGTTTTGAGTTTGTTTTTTTTATTTTTTTTCTGGACGCATTGCATCCCATGCTTGAGGACAATCATGTCTAAAGTGTGTGGATATGATAAGTCCATTTATTTTGTGTTTTTATGGGCATTTTATTCGTTATAAATGTCATTTTTCGTGTGTTTTGAGTTAAAAAGAACCAGGATGAGGTCATGGGGCATTGCGGAGGTCAAGTCTGGTGAAAGGGGCATTTTACACCCCGTTATCCAAGCAAAATCCAAGCTTTAGATTTAGTCAGAGGCACAGGGGACTTCTTTCAGCACTCATCCTATATTCAGGTGGCGGAATAGGCCTATCAAAGATGGATGAGGCTGACTGTAAGATGTCTTGCCCACTTTGCTCGTGCAGACTTGACAACAATGGGGCTGGGCTAGGTCGAATGCGAGGAACCCGTGATCAATTAAAGAGAGAGAGAGAGACGAGAAGGATAAATACATTATCCGAATAAGAGTTGGAGGTGGAGTAGACTCTTGGAGGCGTTGCAAAGAAGAGATAAGCCTAATCCCTAAAAAATAGGGATTTGGTCAACTTATGCTTATCCAGTCAGATCAACAACGGCACACCAGCTCCGGAAATCCAGTAAAGACCCCAGTTTTTGTGGAGTCTCTGATTCGGAAATGTACTATTTAATCTCCTTTTCATTCTGGAAACAAAAAAGCTTTGGCAGTCAGATACATTGCTACATTTTTACGTTCTTGTATTTTCATTTCCGTAAGCTGCTTTGCAGCAAGAAACAATTCCAATAGGCCTTAAGCCTTTGGACGTAGGATTATGTTTCAATCTCAACGTTTATGTTTGAGTGTTTTTGCGTATTAATTTCAGTAAGTTTCTTTTACAAATTATGTTCTTTATTCCTGCAATTTTAATTATGTCTAGCATGATTGGCTAGATTTTTAATTCTGGTGTTTGAACAACGAAAATGGTTTGAATATAAATCTGAACTCGTGAGGCCAAAATGGGCATAGTAATGCATGATAGGTTTCTGTTGATTCTTGTGCCTTGTTCCATGTGAGTGTGTGTCTGAAATGCCCAATGTGGCTGATCACTATTTAGGTAAAGAAGGCACACCACTATTAATTGAATTGGCGAATCGTGACTATGTGTTGGTTCATATAGTAATAAGAGATTCAATAGGTTGTTGTGGGCACACGAGGAATCAGTAAACACAACAGATCTGGGTTCATCTAGGACACATTGCTGTCTGTTCGCTTACATCTCTTTGAGGAACCGGGGGGTGGATGATTGATTACGGATTTAATTATGAGAAATCGCTTTTAAGTATATACTGAAAGGATGAATGAGGAGACTCAGAGAGGAATCCGGTCTCCATAACTAGATGATTTATCATGTATGAAGATCAGTGTGCCCATGATCGAGTTGATATATATTTAAACCAAATTCAAGTTCAAATGCCAGAACCTTTTGTTATTTGATATTGTCTTTTTAAGTTTCTTTTGCAGATTCAATTTCCAGTAGTGACAACAAACCAAACCCCTTTTATGATTGGTTAGTTGAAGATGGAATCACAACAGCTCTCTGTGGGATCGACCCGTACTCATTAGCTGGCTACGTTCACTGTGGGCACAGGAGTTATAAATTTATTTTTGAGCGCGAAACGACCGTGCGTCACAGGTACAAGTCAAATGACTCAGCTCAGAGGAGGAGAGCTGGAAAGACAGTAAAACTAATCAGACGATCAAAGTCTGAAAACTCTCTATCTGCCATAAAGCCAAATATTTGGAAAATCTAGATCCCAAAACATCTGATTAGTAAAGAAGGACCCAATGTTATGCGGGCTCCTAAAAACTAATCATCTCTCTTGTAGGAAAAGGGTATCCTATCGAAGAAGAAGACCAAGGAGGTTTGGTACCTAGATAACGGGTGCTCAAAATACATGACGAGAGATAAAGAGGATCTAGAAGGATACAAGGAGAAGAAAGGCCCATTAGTCATATTCGGAGACAACACCAGAAGCTGAACCATTGGAGAAGGGTTCGTGGTTAAAGGAAAGGTGATAATCAATGGAGTCTCCTACGTGGAAGGACTGAAGCACAAACTACTCAGCATCAGTCAATTATGTGACAATGGATATATCGTTGATTTCAGTCAGAGCTCGTGTGACATCAAGGATAAGTCCACTGGAGCAATCCTCCTAACTGGAGTAAGGAGAGGCAACATGTACGTTGTTGACTGTTCAACTGGATATGGAGAAGCTTGCTTTCTATCAAAGAGCTCAACAGAAGTAAGCTAGCTATAGCATCGACAACTTAACCATCTCAATTTCAGAACCATCAATCATCTAGCCAAGAAAGAGCTAGTAGATGGGTTTCCTATGGAAATTTTCAAGAAAACTGGTGTCTGTGGACCATGCCAGAAAGGGAAGCAGGTGAGATCGTCATTCAAGAACAGAAGTCATCCTCCAGGGATAACCGGTCCCCTCCAGCTACTACACATGGATCTATTTAGGCCAGTCAGACTACCAACGCTCCAAGGAAAAAGATTCACTATGGTAGTAGTCGATGACTTCTCAAGATACACATGGGTAGAGTTTCTTAGGAGCAAGGATGAAACCTACGCCAAGCTATCAACGATGATCAGGAGGCTGCAAACTGAAAAAGGAAAATCAGTTCAACGAATTCGTTAACTAGCAAATCATCAGTTTTCTCAGTGAACTGAGAATAAGTCATGAGCACTCAGCTGCCAGAACTCCACAGCAAAATGATGTTGTTGAAAGGAGAAATCGCACACTCAAGGAAGCAGCTCGAGCAATGATAGCTGATGCCAACATAGCAAAAGGATACTGGGCAGAGGCAGTCAATACTGCATGCCACTCAAAACAGAAGCGCTATCATCAGTGCAAATAACAAAACACCCTATGAGCTCTATAAGGGTCGTAAGCTATCTATCTCATACTTCAAGGTATTTGGCTGTAAATGTTATATTCACAACAATGGCAAAAGTCAACTGAGGACTTTCAGTGCTAAAGCTGATGAGGGAATATTTCTTGGTTACAATTCCCCACATGGTCAAGTTTACAGAGTTTTCAACAAACAAACACTAGTTGTGGAAATAACTTGTCATGTTGTTTTTGATGAGTTTACCAACGAGTGCAGAAGTAGGGAGGTACTCAATCCATCAGTTCAAATAAGTAAAACTGATAACTCACAGGACTATGTAAATCACACAGTTCCAGAAGAGTTTGAAGTAGGGCTTGATGATGAAGGAATGAATCCAGCACCAAACCAACTGAGAGCACAGCTGAAGACGATCAGGCTAATGAAGAAAATGATAGTGCTGAGACCTTCAATCCCACAACTGAAGCAGGGGGAAGAACTGATGAGGAGGAAGGGCAAACTGAAGATAAGACATCAACGGATGTCAATGTAGAGGACCCAACTGAACATCCAGTTGAGGAGAGCCTACCCAAATGGCTTAGAAGTCACCCAGCTGACAAAATAGTTGGAGATCCAAGAAGTCGAGTTCAGACCAGAAGTTCAACTGAGCATGCTCTCTTCACATGCTATATATCCTAAACTGAACCGACAAGCATAAATGAAGATCTTGAAGATGCGGATTGGATAATTGCCATGCAAGAAGAGCTTAACCAGTTTATAAGAAATGATGTATGGCTTCTTGTTGATGGGCCAAAAACCCAGAAAGTCATCAGAACCAAGTGGGTTTTTCACAACAAACTGGATGAACAAGGCGTCATCATAAGGAACAAGGCAAGATTGGTAGCCAAGGGATACTCTTAAAGTGAAGGGATCGACTTTGATGAGACATTTGCACCAGTTGCAAGATTAGAGGCTACCAAACTGTTCCTCACCTATGCGGCTCACAACAATTTCACGGTTTATTAAATGGATGTGAAAAGTGTTTTTCTTCAAGGGATGCTCAAAGAAAATGTGTACGTTGAGTAACCATTAGGATTCAAGATTAGAGACCAAGTCTTCAAACTGAAGAAAACACTCTATGGGCTGAAGCAAGCGCCCAGAGCCTGGTATGAAACCCTCACTACATTCTTGCTTAAGAATGGGTTTCAAAAAGGAATCATTGGTCGCACCCTATTTAGAATAGAGCGATCATTGGATATCTTAATGGTTCAAATTTATGTGGATGACATAATATTTGGATCGAAGAGTAAGGATCTCTACACTCGATTCGCACAATTGATGAAAAGTGAATTAGAGTGGAGCATGATGGGATGAATGACCTTCTTCCTAGGACTCCAAATGAAGAAACTCCAAGATGGGATATTCATCAGTCAAGCCAAGTATACTAAGGAGCTGGTCAAGAAGTTTGGAACTGACAAGGGAAAAACTATCAAAATTCTCATGAACACATCAGTTCAACTGACTCTCGATGAAGAAGTAGAATCAGTTAGCCAAACTCAATATAGAGGCATCATCGGTGCGCTTCTCTATCTAACTATAAGTCGGCCAGACATCTCGTATTCAGTCGGCTTATGTGTGCGCTTCCAAACCAATTCGAAGAAAAGTCATCTTGAAGCAGCAAAGAGGATTATCAAATACCTCAGAGGAACCATAAATCTTGGAGTATGGTATCCTAAGAATGACAGCTTGAGTCTAACTGGTTATTCAGACTCAGACTTTGGTGGGTGCAAGATTGATTGGAAGAGTACCAGTGGAACATGTCAGTTTCTTGGTCACAAACTGATATCCATGTTCAGCAAAAAGCAGCACTCAGTTGCAACATCGATAACTGAAGCAGAATACGTAGCTGTTGGTAGCTGCTGTGCACATATACTCTGGATGAAGCAGCAATTAAAGGATTACAAGGTCGAAACTGACAAAGTACCTATCTTCTGTGACAACAACAGTGCTATTGCTATTTCTCATAATCCAGTTTTGCATTCGAGAACAAAGCACATTGACATCAGGCACCACTTCATCAGAGATTACATTGAAAAAAAAGACATATGCATCCAATATGTCAACACAGAGAAGCAAACTGCTGACATCTTCACAAAGCCTTTACCAGAGGCAAGATTCATGGAGCTATGCATCCAATTAGAGCTATTGGAACTAGCATTCGAAGATGAAGATGATCAAAATGGGAGAATACAAAGAGCAATCTCAACCGATAAGAAAAAGCGAGCAGAAACTAAAACTGAAGATGCATCAGTTCAGTCGATAAGAGAAGTCAAAACTGCTTATATCATCAATCAAAACGAAAAGCAAGCTGAAAAGTTTGCAAACTAATGAAAAGTGTAGAAGCTGAGAACTTAAAAGGTCAGAACTGATCAGATGTTCAAACAGTTCGCAATGAAAAAAAACAGCTCGTGATCAGCTGGAGCAAGCAGCTGCACTGCAAGGAGAGCTGAAAGCCAACTCAACAACAGGAAGAGCTGAACTGAAAAATTAGAGCTGAACTGAAGATTGCCAGATGTAACCAAATCATCTGATGATGTTAGCAGCTCAAAGCCACGCGGAAGCACCAGAAGAGAGAGCTTCAAACAGATAAGTTTGAATTTACTTTTTTAGTGGAACGGTAAAATGACGTGTTATACTATTGTTACTGTTGGACCCACTATCTCTCTTCAATTAAATTACAATGGATAGATTTGAGAATTAATCGATGGATTAATCGGAGCCGTTCAAAATAAGCTCTGTTCAAATTCTTGTTACCGTTGGATTTACCATGAATTTTGAAGGCAATAAATAGATTGGTCGAACCTTCTTTCAGCCCATTCAAAAGCCAACAAGCCCTCAAGAATTCACTCAAAGAGCCAAACATACAGAGTTTTCAGAGCTATGTGAAATGATCATCACATAGTAAAGAAAGCCAAGTTGAAAACCTTCACTGAAAAGGCTCCTTCAAAAGGCTATCCAGAGGCCGTAGCAGAGTTCTTTCTGAACTCACAATATAGGGCTAATTCTCAGAAGATTATCACTGAAGTCCGAGGAAAAGAGATAACTATCACTCCACTGATTCTGCGGAAAATTATCAAAATTCAAACTGGTGGTAAGAAGGTCGAAGATGTGTGGGTAAATCCTGAACTACATTTCAATGAGTGGAAAAAAGAATCTATTACTCAGGAATATCATAATGGTCATATGATAACTAAGTTCAAAGATGGGTATCAAGTGCTAGCTATAATTGCCGCCAAGATGCTTACAGGAGCAACAAGAAGCTTCTCGGAGATGACAGTGCCCAGGTATCATATCTGCATGGCCATTTGCAGAGAAATAAAGATTTATTGAGTACAACACTTCTTTGACCAACTAAAAAAATACGTGGCAATCATTGAAGAAAAGACCATCAGTGACAAAAGATTTCCACAAAAGATGTATTTCTTAAATTGAGTCAGCATAATTCTGGAGAACCTGCTTTCAGAATTAATGATGAAGGAGACCATAATCGAACCCGTTGATTCAGACGACTTTCTACCAAAGTCAATTAAACGGATTCCAGAGCTGCCAGTGCAAATCAGAGAGTATCAAACTCGGCAGAAATCAATCAAAACTTCAGAAGAACTGGGAAAAGGAAAGGCCAAGATGATTGAACCAATCAAAATGGAATCATCTAACTCTGGTGAGGTCTTTCCAATGTTCATGAAGTACAAAGAAAAGGGACAAGCTGAATCAAGTGCAGCCAAAGAGACTGCTGCAGCACTAGCTCAGACGGAGTCTGCTGAAAAGAGAGTTCAACAAGAATCAACATCAACTCAATCAATGAATTATGCACAAGAGAAAGAAGAAGCTAAGAAGATAGCTACTTTAAAGAAAGACAGTGTGCAGAAAAAGAAGAAAACAGCAGACCCAGAGGTTGATGAAACTCAGGATATTCAGTTAAACAGAAGTTCAGCAAGTCATCAGTTCATACCATCTCACTTCATGAGAAGCTGATCAAACAACTGCATAACAGATAAAGCAACTATCTGAATCAGTTAAAGAACTGGAGGCTCACACTGGACTGAAGCCCTCTGAAGAGAAATCTCAAAATATCAAAGAAACAAACAGTCCTAGTAAGCCAGTCCCTAAGAAGAGAAAAACATAATAGAAGAAAAACTGAAAGTCAAACAAGTCAACTGGTCAAAAAGGGAGACCATCTTGTATTTCAGTTTATCTTTCCGAATAAAGCCAAATTACCTTCAAATTTCAAAAGTCTTGTCAAGCATTTACTTCGTACCCTCCCCCTCGTTGCAAAGTCTGACAAGCACATTTAAAGATAAACAAACAAAAACAAGAGACCAAATTTCTCAAAGATATATGAGTACTCATTCATTAATCATAAATCAATTCAGATCTAGTCCCCCTCCCTTACAAAAAGAGAAGAGACACACTCATTTCCCAATCTCATTTAAGAGTCTCTCTCTCTCTCATCTCTTTCAAGAATTCTAGCCAAACCTTCTTTAAATGGCAGAATTACTTTGTTCCCCCAGCTCTTTCAAGAAACAAATGATGAGAGACAAATTCCTTAAAAGGAAGAAATTCCAAGATATTTTTAAAAATTCAAACGGTCAGAACCTGCTTATTTCTCTTCACAAGACAGTGATTCTTCACTACCTGGAAACACCACCCAGATTCTTCAGATAAAGTCATGTGTGTGAATTTCTTCTCCAAGCACAAATCAGTGTTGATGGCAAGGGGATTACATCAGTTATCCATGGCCGACCAATCAAGATAACTGAAAGAACAGTTGCTGAAGTTTTTCAACTTTCAAGGTAAGGCGCAACCGTTCAAGAGTTGAGTGAAGCAGCTGAACCACACTAGAGAAGGTGGAAGACCCCCACCTGCCAAAAGGCATTCAATTTTCCACAGCTAAAACTGATCTAAGACCAGAGTATGGAGTTTTTCTCGACATCACAAACAAGATGATGTTTGGAGCAATTGGAAGCCTAAGTCAGCTTACTCAGAAGAGGTATAAGGTGATGATACACCTAGCTGTAGGACGCGAGAAAACCTGGGCAGAGTTTGTATTCTCACAACTCAAGCGTCAAGTTCTCAACACGAAAGTTTGAGTCCATGGTAGGACTTGTTCTCAGAATAAGCAAGATGATTGAAGACATCTTGAAGCTGCCAAATGATGATGCATTACCAGTTCTCATCTCAGACTGGATTCCCAAGAGAGGAAACATTCATCTGCACTCACTCAAGAAGAAGAGGCTAGAAAATGGCAACACAAATGCCACAGCCTCAAATACCTCGACTGTCAATGTCGTCCTGTCATCATTCTCCAAGAATGGATCAACAGCGGACTTCCAAGACTGTTCCGATCCAGATGAGCTTATTCCATTCATCAGAATTCCTCATTCAAACTATGGAGCTAACTACTTCAGGAGAACTTGTCCCCTTCTCTAACTGATGGAAGAAGATATTCGTACTTTCTATAGTGACGAATATGCAGCCAAGAATGCACAAAAAGAGATAACAAATTTACTTCTTACTCAATTTGCATTTATGGCCAAGCAACTTTTTAAGCTACTACACTGGTACTTTTACTGGTACAACTGGAGACACTCAATGTCCATCTAGTCTCATTTCTTGATCACTGTTTATCATGGCATGAGTTTTTGGCAAAGAGATGAAGTTTGGAGTTTGAAATGGACAGGGTCAGTAAATCCATTCTCTCCACTATCGTGCAAATATAGAGGATTATGAGTCATAGATTGATCAAGAAAATTCCTCCAACGGCCTTACTTGCCGAATTGGGAAGTGACATCAAGGCTCATGAAGAAGTAGGAGCCAAGCAGCAAGAGACCTGCACAATCAGCCCTGCCTGTAGAAAACTGAATTTTGGATGTCTGCAAAATCAGTTAGCTGAACCTTATCGACCAACTGAACCTGCAACTGCACAGAAGTAGCGAGAGCCACCTCTCACCCCCAGTTGCAGTGAGTCGACTATGTGATGATGAAGACACTGCCCACATTACCTAATCTCTTATCAAAGAGATATGTCACCCCCACTGACTACTTCAAGCCACAAGACAGCCACCTAACTGAACCTGCAGGAAGTTCAGCACAAGTCATCCTCAAGAAGGAACTTGAACAGAAGATGAAAGGTCACATCCGCTGAAGCCAAGCACCCGAGTTAATCTATGAAGAAAGTAAGGCCAGAGATGCCTGCTAAAGAAACTGGATCCGCCTCCAAGCCAAAGAGGTCAAACTGCCCTGACGAGAGCAGTGAAGAGAATCCAGTTCGGCCCCTGAAGAAGTGAAAACTGACTGAGATATGATCCAACGGTTTAATAACTGATCTCATCAATTCAGTTATGAATCAGTTTCAAGGACCAAGAAGAAGATATGACTAGAACTGATTGATCAGTTGCCACATCATCAGTTGGACAAGTTAGCCCAACTGCCAAGGAAAGTTTAAATTGATTATAATATTTAAACTTATTCCTCATCATTAATGCCATCGTGATCTAATGGGCATTATTTTCAAATGGGAGATCTCTCAAGATAGTAAGTCTTTAATACTACTAAGCAAAATCAATCACTAAAGTGGAAAGTGAGTTGATAGCCTGAGGGATATAAATAGCAAAATCCTACACAAAATATTTGCTATTTATGGCAAGTACCCCATTTCCAAATGGATGAAATCTCAACCGCTCATCTACAAGTTGAAGCTAACCTTGTTGACAGCTGAGATGATCATCTCATTTATGCCAGCTGCAAATCAGTCAAATCCATTTAAACTGATCAGCTAATGCGTACTCGAGTGAACTCGAAGTACATTCATGGAAAGCTTCTTTAAATGCCAAAAGGATATTGATCCAAGCTTCAGATCAAACTCAAACTCCTTCTGCATTTACTTTGCATCCTTTTTCTCTAATACCTTCATTTTCTCTCAAACATTCTATTAGAGAATGGAACTGCCCACTCAATACATCGACCCAGCTAGGCTTGCTCTCAACCTTAAAAGATACAAGTTTGTAGAACTGGACTGCATGATGGAGAGACTTAAGTCTGACTTGTTTCATCACTTAATCTTAGCAGCGGAGGAAACTGGACTCCTTCAGTTTCTCACACGAGGTCCAAGATTTGGATGATGCTTTCCAGAGGTAGTTGCCGAATTCTATATCTTCTCAGACATCGTAGAAGATGGCAACATAATCTTAACAGTCAGAGGAAATCTAATCGTGATAACCAAGGAAGTTGTGATGGAGTCACTTCATCTTCCTGGAATAGGTGAATAGGCAGACACCATAGTCATGCCAAATCATACAGATTTGTGGCATCAATGGACAAATCCAAAAGTCGATCATAATGACCACTCTCATAGAGTGAAGGACAGTCTTCGGCCGGAGTTTATCTAACTCGAAGATATAGTCATCCACTGCCTGAGAGGCAATCTGGACTATACTCGTTTCAGCGCCGACAATGCTAACCTGATGGCACTTATTTACAACCGATGCAGAGTTGACTGGGCATTGTATGTGCTATCCCAACTTCGCCAAAATGTTCACAGGGTCAACTTTGACCATCAAACTAGAACATTCACAGAGAAACTAGGATTTCTCAACAGGATCAGCATGATCATCACTAATCAGATCCACTTTCTCAATCAGAGAGGTGAGTTGCTGGACAGGAGAGATTATCTCCCCACAATCTTTGTCAAAAGGAGAATGAATCTCAAACCTTATAGCCGTGATCAAGGAGGCAGCGCACTGCAGAAGAAGGCCCCTCCACTCCGACTGAATCGACTTCAAATAGTCGAGAAAAGTAGCTCATGTCAAATGACGACATGACCACAGAATCAATTGCGCCAGCTGAGTCTACACTAGCTGAAACCCACTACATGGATGGTGTTGAAGAAAGCTTCAACAACTCTCTCACTGATCTACTCAGCAGCTTTCAGCTTATCGAGAGATACGACTCCGATCTCTTCAATCAACAGAATCTGAAATGGAGTACCTGCCGCAGCTCCACTACCATTTGCAGAGCCATCCAACTCATAATCCACACCTATGATGTTCAACCACCCACCTCCAACTGAAGACTTACTCCCAAGGTTGGCCATGACAACAACTGAACACCAAGTTCAGTCCTCACTGCCAGATCTCCGGCAGTTCATGCCAACTGAAGAAGCCTCAAACTGGCTACCCTCACCACCAAGGGAACAACCATTCTCTTCCCTATTTGAAGGTAACCTAGCTACAACCTTTAGCTTGTTACCAAATGTTCCCATTCCATTCTTCGATTTACACATGCACACCCTTTTGGATGATGCCAAAAAGGGGGAAGAGATTGAAGAAATTGAGGAGAAACATGATGGAAGATAGTTTTTGAGTCTCTGGGATGAGATTCAAAGGGAACCCTTGCAGTTTCAAGAGAAAGTATAGCCTTAAGAGGAAGAATTGATGACCGTAGAAACTGTTTGAGAAGAGAGGCATCAGCTTCAGATGGAAGATTGGGGAGCTGTACAGAGACATTTGTCTCAGGGAGAAGTCTGGGGAGAAGTCTGGAGAAATGCTAGTGCCAGAGAAATAGGAGAGCCTAGCAATTGGTGGAATAGGTGAAGAAGACGATGAGATACCAGCTGAAGAAACGCAGCAGCTGAAGAGCTAGAAACTCAAAAAAAAAAAACACAAACTATTGTAGATTGAAAGATATCTAATCAGTTTACATAAGCAGTTTCTTAGCTATAGGTTTTCTTGCTTGATTGTGTCTTTACTACACAGCTCAAAAATTTCTCAATCAGTTCTTCCATCATTGCTCAATTTTGCCATGTTTTGGACATCATCAAAAAGGGAAAAAATTGTTAGGAAAAACTATCAAGATTTTTCTTACAAGGGGTTTTGATGAGATGTCAAAATATGTCAAAATATGAAAAGAGCATTGAAAAAACTGAAAAGAAATCAAGCAGAAAACTAAAAGATGATCATATAGAGTTAAAGCTATCAAGACATATGTGATCAAATCATGTGAAAGAGGAGAGAAGAATAGAGAAAATGAAGATTGTAGCTTGCTAGAATAATCAGCAAGGCAAACTGGAAGTTGCAGGTACCAGAAAGAGAATGTATCAACTGCCACCAGTCCACAGTAATGAACAGATGACCAATACCAGTTCAAGGCTGCCACTAGCTGAAGAGATGTTCCAGCTGAAGAGAACTGAAGCACATACCAGTTCTAGGCCATCACCAGCTGAAGAGATGTTCCAGCTGAAGAGAACTGAAGCACGTACCAGTTCTAGGCCATCACCAGCTGAAGAGATGTTCCAGCTGAAGAGAACTGAAGCACATACCAGTTCTAGGCCACCACCAGCTGAAGAAATATTCCAGCTGAAGAGAACTTAAGCAATACCAGTTCTAAGCCATCACCAGCTGAAGAGATGTTCCAAGTGAAGAGAACTGAAGCACATACCAGTTCTAGGCCATCACCAGCTGAAGAGATGTACCAGCTGAAGAGAACTGAAGTACATACCAGCTCTCATCTAATATCGACTGAAAAAATGTTCTAGTCAAAGGAAGATCCCAACTGAAGGGAATACCAGCTGAAGGGGAAGAACTGAAGAACATGTCAGTTCTAGATCATTCCCAACTGAAAAAATACCAGTTGAAGAGCACATCGGTTTGAACTGATGAACATGCCAATCCACGATGACGTCAACTGATGAAAACTACCATCCGAAGAGAGGATAATCATGAGCTGAAGAAAATACCAGCTCAAGATATTCCAGCTGAAGAAATGTACCAAGTCTAAAAATCCATGCTGAAGGAAATACCAGCTCAGGATATTCCAGTTGAAGGACCATACCAACTGAAAAGAAGACCAAGGTACAAGCTGATGGATAATACCAGCTCAAAGCATACCAGCTGAAGAATGAAGTTCCAGCTGATGAAACACCAGTTCGAAGGACAACAGCTGAAGACGCATCAGTTCTGAAGTCCAACTGATGAAGTGCCAGCAACCGAACTAAAGACTAGTTCATGAAAGTTCTTGCTGAAGGGACACAAGTCTAAAATACCAGCTAAAGAACATTAGTTCAAACTACCAGCTAATGCAGAAGCAAACTGGAGCTCGGATGGCATCAAGCCCAAGCCCAGAATCGCCAGCTGAAGATGATCTCAACTGAAGCTTTCCAAACCGCCAAGGGACACGCAGAACTGACAGACAAATGAACTGAAGATTCCAGCTGCCAGACGAATCTCAGAATTGAAGATCATGAAGGGTGCCACAACTGAAATTTAGATAAACCAAAGAAGATCTTGAAGTTAATGCAACCGAGATCTTGAAGCAAAATCTCGTCAGAAGAGCAACGGCAATCCACCGGCCCCATTAAACGTAAAGCCTTGTAACTGGCTTTTTTCATTTATGATCCAACAGTGATCACCACCGATCACCAACTCACCTGTCTTTAAAAGGTGAGCTACCCCAATGAAGACCGTGGGACTTTTGAGAATTTGGAGAGCACTTTAGTTAAGTCTTTCCACGAAGATGTTCCCCGAAGCACTAAAGCCTCACGCTCAAAAAACTCAGAAAATCAAAAGTTCCAATTGATGAGAACGAGCCTGAACGCTCTTCGAGCTAGCTATTGAAGATTTCTAGCCAGAGCTGTTCTCTCAGTCACCGTGCTTAAGTGATCAACTACCTCAGCTCAAACGCAGACGCGCAAAGGAGCAACCCAGTTGATACTGACGCGCGGTCGTTTCGCGCTCAAAATGAATTTGTATGCTCCTGTGCCCACAGCGAGCGTAGCTAGCTTGTGAGTATAGGTCGATCCCACAGAGAGCTGATGTGATTCCACCTTCGAGTCACCAATCAAAAAGGAAGGGTTTTGTGTTGTCACTGTACTGAAAGTAAATCTGCAAAAGGAAACTAAAGACAATATCAAATAACAAAAGGTTCTGGCATTTGAACTAGAATTTGGTTTAAGTATAAAACTACTCGATCATGGGCACACCGATTTTCATACATGTTAAGTCACCCAGTTATGGGGACCGGATTCCTCTCTGCATCCCCTCATTCATCCTTTCATTTTAGGCTTAAAAGTGATTCCTTGTCAAGTAAACCCCTAACCTATTATCCATCCCCGGTTCCCCTAAGAGATGTAAATGAATAGACAACAGTGTGCCTCTAGACGAACCCAGATCTGTTGTGTTTACCGATTCGTTGTGTGCCCACAACAACCCATCGATTCTCTTATTACTATATGAATCAACACACAGTCACGATTCGCCAATTCAATTAATAGTGGTGTGCCTTCTATGTCTAACGAGTGATCAGCCACATTGGGCATTTCAGACACACACTCACGTGGAACAGGTTCAAGAATCGACAGAAACCTATCATGCATTACTATGCCCATTTCGGCCTCACGAGTCCAGATTTGTACTTAAACCATTTTCATTGTTCAAACACCAGAAATAAAGATCTAGCCAAGCAGGCTAGACATAACTAAAATTGCAAAAATTAAAGACATAATATAAATGAAAACTTACGAATTTATTAGGCAAAAATCTCAACTCTAACGATGAGAAACATAAACATAATCCTAATTCCCAATGGCTTAAGGCCTATTGGGTTGTTTGTGGTTGCCTAAGCAGCGTATGAAAATGAAATGCAGAAAAGTAAAATTGTAACAATGTTTCTGACTCTTCAAGGCCGCATTTCCAGAAAATAAAACTTGTTTAAATAGATACATTTTCGAGTTCAAACTCCCCCACAGGTGGGGGTCTTCAACTGCCTTCCGGGTCTGGCGTGCCCTCCGCACCTGACTAGGTAAGCATTATCCATTTTGTTGGCCAAATCCCTATTTTTTAGGGATTGGCTTTATCACTTCATCTCCAAGCCTCCAGCAGTCCTTATCTCATCTATCTCTTAGTTGCCATGCCTCTTAGGAGTCCAGCTTATCACCAACTCTTATTCGGATATGCATCCATTCTTCATGCCTCTAGCTTCCAATAGAATCCCGAAATTCACGCATGTGCCTATTCTGGCATGTGGTTGAGTCTGCGCGAGCAATGTGGGCACGACATCATCTGGTCAGCTCCATCCATTTCTGATATGCCCATTCTGCCCCCCGAATATAAGATTGATGCTGAAGAAGTTCTCTGTGCCTCTGAATGTGGTTTATAGCGACGAGATAATCATGAATAATTGGCATAAAATGCTCTTTTTGCCAGACTCGACCTCCGTAATGCCCTTTGACCTCAACCTGGTTATTTTCGACTCAAAATAGACTAAAAAGGACATTTATATCGAATAAAATGCCCATAAAAACACGAAATAAATGGACTTATCAATACCAGTTTCAAGAATGTACTCTTGAAGATCGAGCGAGATCTAAAATCGTGAAAAGACGGGCAATAGCACCTTATCTCTCCATCAAGCAGTTGGGGATCACAAATGTGAGCTGTCAACCTACCGGCTGAGGAAGTTGAGAGTGCAGCTTCTGGGACAACAACTGTCTTCACTGTGTAACTGTAATAAAGGAACTTTACACTTGCATAGTGAATTGCCCTTCTGCGGAAGGAAGAGAGGACGTGAAGTTGAGCTTCGAACCTGCATAAACTGTTTGTGTGCTCTGCTTTACTTTTCTGTTTATTTGCATGTTTTTAACTGCACACCATAAGCACACACATCACTCTGAGCTAGTAGATCTTCTCAACTGATCTCCACATAGCACGGATGATACTTGTGAGTCAAAACGGGCCCTTAATATTCCGCATCTAGTTCAGTTTTATAATCAGTTTATTCACCCCCCTCTAAATTGATTCTGACTCGCCCCGGGACCAACATCCACCAACTATTTTTCTAATATACTCGGTACTCTAATCATAAAAATTATGAATTGAACAAAATTCAATATACGCATGAGAAGGACAGTAATATTACCACTTTTTGACAAAATTAGAGGATGAAGTTATGAAGAGGACAGAAGCATATCTATTTTTTGTTTTTTGGATAGTACAATCTCTTGGTAAAAAGAGAATGGGTCTTTTTCTGGACCTTGAATTTTTTATGTGTTCGTAAATACTTGAGGCCTTTTTTACAACATTTTGGAGAGAGGTATATAGGATGATATCACAATTTATTCAAGATTTTATATTACTAAATATATACATGGTTGTTTTATTTAGGGGTTTCAATGATGAGGTCAATTGATTTTCTGAAGATGGGTGGGCATTGATGAATCCTGATGCCTCTGATGATGTCATTATGTCCATTAAGAGAACTAAGGGTTGCTGCAATGCAGTTATTTCACCAAGTTCCAAGCACCCGGTAGCTGAGTTCTACACAATGTGGCTGCCACGCTGTAGAAGTTTCAAGAAATGGGGTTCCTAGTGAGGAATCCAAGTGCCAACAGTAAAAGTGAACAAATTTTCAACAAAATGAACAGTAGTTGTCGGCCACAACCAAAAGCCATTAATTTTTTTTTCTTTTTGTATTAAATGTGGCATGGAATTCCAAATACATACATACATACATACATACATATATATATATATATATATATATTTATCACACATTCACACTAGCAACACTACTATATGTATATATATATTACCGTTACTATAGTATATATTGTCAATGGCTATTTGTTTTTTTTAATTATAAATGCCAACGGCTATTTTAAAAAAATTTCTATAAATTGAACTTCAATTAGCTCACTTTTTTCACAATTCACATACTATTTAATTTCGTTCTACACTTTCTTGCCGGCAGGAAAGCGTGGAAATAGAGCATATGAGGTTTAATTTCGTTCTACACTTTCCTACCGGCAAGAAAATGTGGATAAATTAAGTTAATAGTATGTTGTATTATTTCAATTTCCTAGTATTGTTGTATTATTATTGTTGTTGTTGTTGTTGTTGTAACACATTTTGAATAATATTTTTTATTTTTTATTTTTTATTTAATGTTATAATTTTTAATTTTTTAATTAAATTTTTTAATGTCGAAAAATGAAATTAAATTAAATACACCATTAAATTAAATTAATTATATAAGTGAATATTGTAAATAAAATCAATATATATGTATATATATGATGTATATAAGCGGGACCCTCTCAAAAGTTACTTTTTGACTTTTCCATTGTGGAAAAATTGTATTAGAAGTTAGTGGAGAGTTAACTTTTGACGTGGTGCTAACGTGGCAATGAAAAAGTTGAGATTTCTGGATTCTAGACTGCAACCACCCTAATAATGTTGGAGTCAATGCAAATTTTGATAGCGTAATTTGCGTGAAAGCCTCGTTACTGCGAAACATCTATTCAATTTCCTTTTACTTCCAAGACATTGAAATGCCTTTCAGACATATCAACGGTCAATCAAATCCACTAAAACAGATTGAGCTCAAATATTTTAACCTCTAATATGTAAAATGATCGAACAGCATTGGAAAATAAAGCAAAACAAAACTTCCAATGTCAAATAGACCAAGTCCACCTTAAATAACCTGATTTATATAATAAATACCACAACCCCGCACCTACAATCAATGTCAATAAGCAATAAACTTACTAAATAATTTTCATTTTCCTATTTTTTTTTAATTATATCTATAACATGCCATAGAAACCATCATACAAAGCAAGGAATATAACTCAGCAGCAAGCCAAACGTAAAACTGAATAGTGAATGAAAACTAGCTCTCTATAAACATAACTATAAAAGCTAAACATAACTGAGCAGTCACTTCAACAACTAAGCAAACAAAGCCAATAGTAAAAAAATGGATATCTTCCCTAGCATATCGATCTTTGCAAATGAATCTTATATTTTCAAACTGAGCAGAATTGCAAAAGTGAAGAAGAAGAGAACTACAAAAACCGCAAAACATTGAAATAGCGAAAACCAATTAAATTACCCCAAATAAATTATCACTCAAAAATATGTCACTCACCTCCATAAACAGCTTCATCAGCTTGAGATTCCTCACTTGTGCTCTTGATATTGAACCATTTTCTGATGAGTTTCACTTCTGCAATTCTGCTCAGTTTGAAAATATAACATTCATTTGCAAAGATCGATATGCTAGGAAAGATATCTATTTTTTTACTATTCCTCATTACTGTCTCCCCCACCAAATTCTAAACTCTGAACTCTGAACCTATGTCTTCAACAAGGAAGAACAATGCCTTATTATACAGATGCACCATAAATTCAGATAATTAGACAGGCATCACAAAGAAATGCCATAAGAACACAACTTACCTTAGCGGAGGATGCATGAAACAGCGTCGAAAGGAGAGTGGTCGGCGAGGAAACTGTGTCGGGGTGATGCGGTGATGCTGAATTAATGGTGTGGGGCTGTCGGAGATTAGTTTCTAGCGAAAGTTCTAGAGACGGCGAAAGGTTTTGTAGAGCAGAGAAAAGAGATTAGAGAGAGAGTTAGGGCTTTTGGAAAGGAATTTAGGAGTTTTTGGAAAAGAGGTGAAAGAGGGCGGCGGGAGAGGGGGAGGAAGGAGAGCAAGAGAGTTTATAATATCTGTAACTCCGCCAAAAATAAGAATTGAAACAAAGGTCATCGAAATTAGCTTGACAATTATCAAAGAAGAAAGCGGCTTCTATGTTTTAGAGAAGAAGAGACTTCAACGGCGAGAAGAAGAGGGAAGCTCTTTTTCTCAATTGGGCCACTAGGTTTAATTTCTGTTTTCATAATTTTATTAAATATTAAATTAATATATTTTCTCAACAGTCCAATAACAACGTTATAGTTGTATTGTTCAAAAAAATGCGCTCATAGACAACGTTTTCTATAAAACCGTTGTTATTATACAACGGTTTTATTTCCACCGTTGTTATCAGACAACGTAATTTTTAAAAACGTTGTAAATTTAAAGGCCGTTGTAAATTTTTAAATTACAACGGTTTTATTGGAAAACCGTTGTAAATCCTGTGCTGTCCTAGCCAGTTTTTGTAGTAGTGATTTTTATAATAAACATAAACATTATTATAATGGTGAATTTGATCATGAACCGGATAATATCTCATCTCCAATTTCGCAAACAGACCGAAGATAACACGAATCATTTTGTCTGTTTCGATAATTGCCTATCTAATCGATCTTGGCATGCATGCTTTTGTTCGGTTTTGGTCGTCTGTTCTTTATGTTTTAACACAACTTTTGAAATTAATTATATAAATTAAAACAATAATATATATTATACATTGAATATATCATTATCATGATTCTGTTTCTATAATCTATAAATATACATAATACATACTAGAGGAAGAGGAGCATATATATATATATATATATATATATATATATATATATATATATATATGTATATGTTAAAAAAAAAAAACTGAAAAATGGGGCAGAGAAAGCTACATGCGATTATGATTGGTTTCTGCTACCAAGGCCATATCACCCCATTCATAAATCTGGCCATCAAGCTTGCTTCAAATGGATGCACCGTAACCTTGGTCCACCCGGAGTTCATCCACCACTTGTTATGCAAAGCTCATGATCAAGGTAGTGGCAGCTGTGAGGTTGATCTCTTCCACGGAGCTCGTGAATCGGGTCTTGACATACGTTACACCACGATTAGTGACGGTTTACCCCCGGATTTTGACAGGATTCTCTACTTTGAGGAGCACTGGGAGGCTTTATACCGTGATTTCCCTTCTCGTGTGGATGAATTAGTTGGGAAGATCATAACGTTGTCTCAGTCGTCGGATTTTGTACATTTCTTTGTTGCTGACACTTTCTATTCTTGGCCTGCAACTATTGCTAAAAAATATAACATCTTGAACGTCTCCTTTTGGACTCAGCCGGCTCTAGTATTTCTCATCTACTATCACTTGGATCTTTTGAGGGAGAATGGCTATTTCCCAATTAAAGGTGCGTATACTATATAGTTGTACGTTTCCAATTAAATTATTAATTCATGGCGATTTTCATCCATACAACACGTACTATTCATTAATTCATAGTTAATGAAGCTAGTTAGGCCACTTCATCCATACTTCTTAGTGGTATATTTGTAATTTTGCTAGTGTTTGAATTTAGGTATGAGTACTGCACTGCACGTAGCTAGTTTGACAAAAACTCCTTGAGGAATTAAAGTTTTTAAAATCAGATGTTTTTTAACACATTGGATATATATTTGGTTGATGGGCAGGTGATTATAAGGAAAATCTCATAGATTTTATACCAGGAGTTGATCCCATTAAGGCCAAGGACTTGATGTCTTATTTACACGATTTGGACGTAACAAGCACGACCAGCAAGATTGTGGTGGATGCATTTGAGCAGGTGAAGTATGCAGATTTCGTCTTGCTCAACACAGTGAATGAACTCGAACACGAATCTGTTTTAGCTATAAACCAAAAGCAACCAACTTACGCAATTGGCCCTATAAACTTCACCACTGATTTCACCAAATCTGTTGTTCCAAAGAGCCTATGGCCCGAAACAGATTGCACCGAATGGCTTAATTCCAAGCCCCCCGGCTCTGTTCTGTATGTCTCGTTCGGCAGTATAGCTCAGAGCAACCAGCAAGTTGCTGAGGAAATAGCTAATGGGCTTCTCCTAAGTGAAGTTAACTTTGTTTGGGTGATTCGCGGCGGTGCAGACGTGTTGCCTGATGGGTTCAAGAATGATACCCAAGATCAAGGGCTGATTGTTGCATGGTGTAACCAGAATGCAGTGATCTCGAATCCTGCAATAGGAGGATTCTTGACGCACTGTGGGTGGAACTCGATTCTGGAAAGTATATGGTGTGGGGTTCCGATGATCTGCTATCCGTTCTTTGCTGATCAGCCAACTAACAGAAAACTGGTGGTTGATGATTGGAAGATCGGGATTAATCTCTGCGACGCAGCATCATCAGTTGATCGCAAAGAAGTAGCAGAGAAGATTAAGGTGTTGATGAGTGAAGAAATGTCGAATGGGTTGAGGGATGAGATGAAGAAAATAAGGAAGGTGATGCACAAGGCATTGGATGAAGATCATGGATCCACGCAGATTAATTTTCATCAATTTCTCAAGGATTTGTGCTCTAAGGCTGATGCCTCTACTTAATTATTGAAATGATTAATATGAGTCTAGTAATTCTTTTCATGTTTTAATTTTGTACTAGTAATTATTATTAATCGAAGTTAATTATTTCATAATTTTTTTCATGTTTTAATTTTGTTCTAGTTATTACTGGTACCAAATGGCAGTTTGGATTGACGAATCATATGATATATTTTATTTTATATATATATATATATATATATATATATAATTGTTGGCATATGTGATTTTTTTAAGAATTCTTAACTTGTTGAAAGGTTTTCCATTTAAATAATATTTAAAACTGCAGAGAATAACTTTAGACAAGGTTTACAAGCAAAGCCTAAATGAATTAATATTAATTTTTCAAGTTACAAGCTACAACTTGTTAGACCATTGAACTTCGATCTGTTTTTCATAGGTACAGTATTATTAATAAACACATTTTCTCTTTCCGTAAACAATTTTCTTTTTTTTTTTTCTGTGGAAACATGTTAGACGCTTTTCATTTATGAAAGAGTACTTACCAGAAGGTTGTTGGTTGTAAACATTTTCTAGTTTGATACTCTTCAATGTCAAACATTTTCGAACGGAAATATCACACTAATTATTTTCAAAATATTACAAATTCCAAAGACAATTTTTTTACCAATACACCGATAAATGATTTAATTACTTCATTATCATTCTCTTTTAAATTATATATGTGAACAATAAGATTCAAGCAGTTGCACCTTAAATAATTTAGCCTTCAATAAATAATAAAGAATTCAAAGATGGAGTAGCAATGCGCATATTAAGATGCGCATAACATTATATTACCCACCTAAAAACTGAAGTTAATAAACATTAATAATATTATCCACCCAAAATAAATAAAAATAGTTGTATACCGCGCGCCCACCAAAGATTGAAAAAGGGAAATCGTAATTAAAAATAAATACTTCTTCTATTATTATTAATATACTCATATCAATTATATTTTATCATTATATTTATTAAATAAGGGTGGAACAAGAAATGCATTTGTAAATCTATTTTCTCACATAATTTTTAATATGTGATAAAAAAGACTAACAACCTGTATATATTGGTCAAGGAAATATATATTTTAATAATGCTCTAAATTTTAGAAAGATATTAATTAATTATAATACTCTCCTCGTTTCGTTTTGATTGTTGTTTTAACTTTTTTATTTTGTGTCAAAATATTTGTTGTTTTATAAATTTTCAAACACTCCCTCCTAATTTTAATCATATCCCAAATACTATTTTAGGAAAACATAGATGAATAAGATTTTATGTAAGGATGTGTATATTAGTTCATAAAATTAGGTATTAATTTTAGATAAAAAAATTAAAACAACAATCAAAACGAAAAAGGTAGGAGAAGTATAACATAGTTTTTTCTATTTTCGGAAACTTGGACAAATAGTGATAATCTGAAAATAATACATCCCACAAAGACGCAATCTACCTGGGTTCAAAATTTCAAATAAGGCAGCAATTGGCCAAATAAAGGCATCAATCAGAGTTTAGAATTCTTTTTTGTGTGTGTGTTTTTTTTTTAATTTAAATAATTCTATTGGAAAAAAGGAAAAAGAAAAAAGAGCTCTAACTTAGCCTTTTCTTTCCTAACAAGAAACGCCTCTTTTCCCTATATATTCCACATATCTCACACCCAATTTCCAGATCCACATTCTTCAATTCGTTCTTATACAAACCCTAAGCCAAACTTGTTTCTATTTTCGACAGCATGAGTAATCAAGCGGAATCATCCGATTCGTAAGTGTTCCTGCACATTGTCAGATCTCGCGCAATGTTTATTGATTGTATTAGTGATGTATTTTTGCACAAGTTTTCAACTTGAATGTTATTCTATTTTTTATTATTTTTTATGTTCTTATTGTTTATTGAATTTGATCACGATGTTCAGTAAGGGTACAAAGCGGGATTTTAGCACTGCGATTTTGGAGAGGAAGAAGGCGGCGAATCGGCTGGTGGTGGATGAGGCGATCAATGATGATAATTCGGTGGTGTCTCTTCACCCGGAGACCATGGAGAAGCTCCAGCTTTTCCGCGGCGACACCATCTTAATCAAGGTTTTATTCTTTTTCCAATTTCTTTCATGTGGAGTTTTGGTCAATTAATCAGTCGATTTTGATCCCTTTATTGATTTATGGGGTTTAATGTGGGTTCAACTGCAGCTGAATTAGTTTACAAAGAAGATTACTATTTCCGTGACAAAAAGATCATATTTTGAAACAGTTTTGGTGATTTTGTTGGTTGTATCTTTTTCACTAATTACCCAGGGCCCAAATTGACCAGAATTATGTATGTAGATTAGTACTGCCCATTCTAATATATAACATTATGAATGCTTCGTCTGCAATTGAATGTTATTTTGTTGATAAAAGATGTCTGATCTTGCTACATTGACAAATTGGTTATAAGTGTATTGTGGGACGCAATTGTGAACGGTACCTATTAGTTGAAGCAGATATCAGATTGTCTTTTTCCATGCTAACATTTATGGATGACACAGCATCTTGTAAGATTGGGTCTTGTAAGATTGGGTTGTCTGCTGCTCATGTGGATGGTGACTCTTATATCCGGTTATTTGTATATCTTGTTGGTGTTTGCGTGCTAGAGAATGTGTTGTGGTTATATTGGTGGTCCTGTGGATATTGTGTACTTAAGAAAAGAACTTGGGGGGTCAATGACAATTTTAGATTTTTCAACATGTCCTAGTTATTTCCATCAATTTGCTGCATTTCCAGCCTTAAGGCCGTTATGTGCCAAATTGTTTGAATTTTTTTATATACTTTTTTAGTAACCCATCTGCTTATGGGTTAATGATATCAATTGTTGTTGTAGGGCAAGAAAAGAAAGGATACAGTGTGCATTGCACTTGCTGATGATACCTGTGATGAACCAAAGATTCGAATGAACAAGGTTGTCAGAAATAACCTCAGGGTCAGGCTCGGTGATGTTGTTTCTGTGCATCAGTGTGCTGATGTGAAGTATGGGAAGCGTGTCCACATTCTTCCCATCGATGACACAGTTGAAGGAGTTACTGGAAATCTCTTTGATGCTTACCTAAAGCGTAAGTATTTTTACTCTTAGACTTGCATGCCTTCTCATTTTGTTTCGGCCTGCTTACATTTCCGAGGGGGTCATCATACCAGAACCCTAAGTACATGTAACTCTCTGGTCTTTCGAATCGGGCCAGAGTTCAAGTGTGGACATTTGAATGAGCGCATTAATATGTAAAATTGAAAGAAGTTCCCTGAAATTGTTGTAAATAAAATGATTGCTTATGGGTGGCTAATTTGTCTTTTTTTTTTCCTCAGCATATTTCTTGGAGGCCTATCGGCCAGTGAGAAAAGGTGATCTGTTTCTTGTCAGGGGTGGAATGAGAAGTGTAGAGTTCAAGATTATTGAGACTGATCCTTCGGAGTACTGTGTAGTTGCTCCTGATACTGAGATTTTTTGTGAGGGAGAGCCTGTTAAAAGGGAGGACGAGAATCGATTGGATGAGGTGGGCTATGATGATGTTGGTGGGGTCCGCAAACAGATGGCTCAGATTCGTGAGTTGGTAGAGCTGCCACTAAGGCACCCACAGCTTTTCAAATCAATTGGTGTCAAGCCTCCAAAAGGAATATTGCTCTACGGACCTCCGGGATCAGGAAAGACCTTAATTGCCAGAGCTGTGGCCAATGAGACTGGAGCTTTCTTCTTTGTTATTAATGGACCAGAAATTATGTCAAAATTGGCAGGAGAAAGTGAGAGCAATCTCAGGAAGGCATTTGAAGAAGCTGAGAAGAATGCACCGTCCATTATATTCATTGATGAAATTGATTCAATTGCTCCCAAGAGAGAGAAAACCAATGGAGAGGTCGAGAGGAGAATTGTTTCCCAACTGTTGACATTGATGGATGGTCTGAAAGCCCGGGCCCATATTATTGTGATCGGTGCCACAAACCGTCCCAATAGCATTGACCCCGCCCTGAGAAGGTTTGGTAGGTTTGACAGGGAAATAGACATTGGTGTTCCTGATGAAGTTGGGCGTCTCGAGGTTCTCCGTATCCACACAAAGAACATGAAGCTTGCTGAAGATGTAAGCTAGAGTACCTCAAGATTTTCTTTGAAATTAATTCCATCCATCCTACGTGACAAAGATATTGTAACACCAATATACACTTGGGCCTTTTGCAGGTTGATCTGGAAAGGATCGCTAAGGACACACATGGCTACGTTGGTGCCGACTTAGCTGCATTGTGCACTGAGGCAGCTCTTCAATGCATCAGGGAAAAGATGGATGTGATTGATTTGGAAGATGATTCCATTGATGCAGAGATACTAAATTCCATGGCTGTTAGCAACGAGCACTTCCAGACTGCTCTAGGAACAAGCAATCCCTCTGCTCTACGTGAAACAGTAATCATCGTCATTCTTTTCCCTGTTTTCTGATCCTTTTTTTTTGGTAATTCATAATATCTGATAATATGCATTGCTGAAAGGTTGTTGAAGTGCCCAACTGTAGCTGGGAAGATATCGGAGGCCTTGAAAATGTCAAGCGTGAACTCCAAGAGGTACCTAGATTTATCAAGTTTGATGTTTTCTTGCTCTTTGATTTTTTATTATTGTATTCGCAAGTCAGAAATTGTTCTCTTTGAACTCATGTTATCTGTCTTTTTGCTGTCTTGTAGACTGTTCAATATCCAGTGGAGCATCCTGAGAAGTTTGAAAAGTTTGGCATGTCACCTTCCAAGGGAGTGCTTTTCTACGGCCCTCCTGGATGTGGAAAGACTTTACTGGCCAAGGCTATTGCCAATGAATGTCAGGCGAACTTTATCAGTGTCAAGGGTCCTGAGTTGCTGACTATGTGGTTTGGAGAGAGTGAGGCCAATGTTAGAGAAATTTTTGATAAGGCTCGTGGATCTGCTCCTTGTGTCCTGTTTTTTGATGAACTGGACTCAATTGCAACTCAGGTTTGTATGGCAATTCTGGATTTGTATTTTTTAGTTTCATAACATGATTCTTTTTCCTAGTGTTACAGAGTTGTCTTGCTTGCAGAGAGGAAGCAGTGTAGGAGATGCTGGTGGGGCGGCTGACAGGGTATTGAATCAGCTCCTGACTGAAATGGACGGAATGAATGCTAAGAAAACAGTTTTCATTATCGGTGCGACCAACAGGCCTGATATAATTGATCCTGCCCTTCTCCGTCCTGGCCGTCTTGATCAATTGATTTACATCCCTCTCCCTGATGAGGAATCACGCCTTCAGATCTTCAAGGCATGCTTGAGAAAGTCGCCTATTTCCAAAGACGTTGACCTTAGAGTCCTTGCTAAATACACTCAAGGTTTCAGTGGTGCTGACATTACAGAAATATGTCAACGTGCATGCAAATATGCTATCAGAGAGAACATTGAAAAAGTAAGTGTCTTGTACATTTCCGTAATATGATAAATGATTGCTTCGAAAATATCATATATTTTTCATAGACAAACTCTTATATGCGCAATCCTCTCCTTTTTAGGATATTGAGAAGGAGAGGAGAAGAAGAGACAACCCTGAAGCTATGGAGGAAGATGTGGAAGACGAGGTAGCTGAGATCAGGGCCAGTCACTTTGAGGAATCAATGAAGTATGCTCGGAGGAGTGTGAGCGATGCTGATATTCGCAAGTATCAGTCATTTGCTCAGACGTTGCAGCAATCGAGAGGGTTCGGTTCTGAATTCCGTTTTGCTGATAATACTAGTGGTGCAACTGCAGCTGATCCTTTTGCAGCTCCCAGCGCCACAGCCGATGACGATGACCTTTATAGTTAGTTAGAGGTTGTTGTCTGCATCGCAAGGCAGCAGAGCCTGCGATGGTATTATTCTCCCTTCATTCAAGTTATTATCCCCTAAAAGAGGGGAACATTTGATTCATGGGTTCACCTGTATTTTAACTTGGTGATAAATTTATAGATTAATTATTCAAATTCTCATTTTTTATTTCCATTCACCTTTTCTGTTGCTTGGTGGTGGTATATGGTCTTGTTTCTCTTCAATGGTATATTGATATTGTTCTTCCTTCATTCAAGTCATGGAATAAACAAGCAGTAGCAACCAATGGGCCTGATCATGATTCAATTTGAGAGGTTGCCAACGGCCCACGTAGACGGCCTCGATATTTTCTGAATGAATTTGAACTAATTGCACTTTTTTAAACGTTATACAATATTCTTACGCTATACTATTTCATTGCATGAAATACGAACATGTGAAAAATATATTATTATTATTATTGTTGTTGTTGTTGTAATGTCAAGCTTTAAAAGAAGTTGCAAGAAATGTTGATTGATATACGATGGAGTAAACCGAGATTTAGAGGGGCCCTATATATTTTTGTTTGAAAGTTGAAATGGTAGTACAAAATGAGCTAAACTCCGGAATACAAAGAAGATGCACCAAGAATCGGCACAATTAGGAATTCATCACATGCAATCACATTTTCAACGTCGAATTGGACCAAATTATTAATTGTTTGAATTGATAGGACCTCAAAAGCTCGATGTGTCTCATACACCACATCCCACTAATACTTTTCAAAAAGTTTAATCATTTTTACTCACATTGGTGCTATACTCAGATTCACCTTTTCACACATAGCTTAATTTGATTTTTTTTCTTCTCTTTTTTTTTTTACTTTAACAAAAAAATAAATCTTAATGGTAGGTATGGAGGAGACATTTATAAGACTTTCCGAGTTATGGAATTCAAGTCAATGCCGTTAATTTTGTTTTGGTCCTACTTTTTGTTAATTTAATTGACTTAGTTTAAAAAGAGTTGCACATTTGAATCTACACGTGGATAAAATTAGTGGGGTTTTTACAAGCTTATAAAACTACACACCAAGTGCATAAAAGGGATTAGATGCGATGGGAGGTTTTTATCATCTGTTTTGTCGAAAATGCTCTATGATATTTCCATCCCATTTTCTGGTAGGTTAAAAATTACAAAGAATTTTATTTAAACTTAAATTGATATAAGGCATGTTGCCTTTAATTTTTTGCTTTTAATACTCGCTTGCTATCTATACATATAATAAGCTAAGACAAAATCCTACAAGGTAAAATTATAATTAAAAAATAATTGAATATATTAAGGCAAAATCGTGAAGGGTAAAATTATAATTAAATAAAATAGTATAAATAAATTACTTGTAAAATTTATGACAATAAATCAATAATCTCAAATACTCACTTGGTACCATCTCTCTCACTTTCTAAAGGTATCATGTACGAAATCTTCGGGCTGCGGCATTTACCTTTTTTATATGCTTTTTTAACTTTTTTTTTGTTTTTTAAAGTAAGCAAATTTTGTAAGATTCCAAAAATAGCAAGTTTCCTAATCCACATGATTAATTATATATATATATATATATATATATATATTAGAAAAAACTGTAAATTATATTAAAATACTCTTTCTCAAAAAATGAGGAAAATTGCTGCTCCAAGTAACATAAATTATTACATCAAGCACCATACTGTGCAAGTGAATGTGCATTAAAATTTGATTTCCAAAACATATATGGAAAAGTAAGAATTCCCCTACCTCTAAACACCTTCAATAATGGAGGGACTGCCCTCGCCATGTAATCATCTCCCTCAACTTCGTTGTCAAGGAGTTTTATAGCCACTAATGAGTTTGAATATATCATACATGACATCAAACTTTCTTGCAAATAAAGATCCACTCCATACAATATCGCGTTCAACTCTGTCTCAAGTACAAAAATTGGCTTTTGAATCGGTTTTAGCCAAAGCAGCTCACGCTTTTGCTTCAAAATCCAGAATCATAACCCCCACCCCATAGCAGCCAGCATTATCGTTCACTGTCGCATTATTTCATATATTTTTATTTGTTGTCTAACCTAATTACGGTAAATTGCTGCCTAAATTAATTATAATAAAATATTGTAGCATGCTATATAAATAGGATATTATATATATAGAGAAAGAGAGAATATACATATGATCAATTAAGTACCTAATTTTTTTTATAGGCTTTCGTCACTCAGCTTCTTCCGAAAAATAATAAATTACGTAGGTTCTTCTTTGTATCTAACTATTTGAGTGTTTTTGTGTATGTATTTGTTTATATAGCACTAATATTGAAAACGTCTTTGTAAATATTTTCATTAAATACTTCAAATATAAACACAAAGTTGTGGCTCCATTTTTTAGCTTGGTGAGACATGGGATCAACTTTCTACGGTTTACTTGCATACAAAAGTTAAAGTAAACTCTTCAATTTAATTTTGATGAGTACTTCCTTTTTCAATATGTACTTGCATATTGAACACCATTAGCTACTTGATAAGAAATAAAATTAACATTTCAAGTATTTTTATATTTACTATTTGTATAATTACAACACAACCAATTGCAGATTCAAGATTCCATATTTATAACTGAGATTGTCAAATAATTGACAGTGCGTTCCCGTCATATATGTGTTTTTAATGGGTCAACCGAATTGAATAAGGATGAACTATTTAGTGAGTTCTAAATTTTAGTTTGTGATTGTTATAATATGTATTTTTCTATAAAATTTAAATGGTTTCTTTGCATTACTTAACATATTCACATTGTTTTAATATCTTTTTTATTGGAATATAGACAAAATATGCCCATAACGGTCAAACCTTAGTTTGTGGATGAAAACTTGGTATTCTATTGTTAGTTTGGGGAAATTAATTGTGGAAATGAAAATTGTTCTCATATGGAAATATATATTCATTTTTATTTGAATAATTTTTTATTGTATTGTTAATTTCACCTATTAGAATGCATCATAATTCATATAATGAAGTTATCTGGTGAAACATAAGAAGACCAAAGTATCCATCAAACAGGGAAGATTAGATTGCGTGGTATAGTGAATTAGCGTTGTTTTTTATTTATCTGATATTTTTTAATTTCTATCTATGAAAAATATATCTTCTTAATTATTGTCTAATTAAATGTGTATCTTTTTCAAAGTTAAAAAATGATCACAACATACATAACTCAAATAAATTAATTTATTTTGCGGCATCTTTTTATATTATTTTTGATCAATTATTATTTACTCTAAGATGATATGAAGTTATTCGTGTGTTTAAATAATTATGATAATTATCTATCTATCTATCTATCTATTAAAATATAGTTTAGTTTTTTAATCTATTTAAATATTTTCATACATTAGTTTCACACTTATATACACATATATGTGTGTGTATTATATATATATATATATATATATATATATATATATACCTAACAATGATTGAATTTTGCTATTAATATTTCAATTATTATAAAATAAAATAGTATCGAGTATCGCGCGGAAGACATACTAGTATATTGTCATGATCGATGTGTAAATAATTTGTAATGTTACCCACCTCACACTCATAGTCAATGGCCGAACTACATGGGGGCTAGGGGGCTGTAGCCCAACTGATTTTTTTTTTTTACTACTAGATTTATTTTTTCCGATAATAGCCCCCGTAAAAAAAAAGCAAAATGTGATATCTTGTAGAGAAGAAGAAGAACAACGAAGGGGAATTAGATATGTAATATATTAATAATAATATTAGGGTCTTGTGGTCTAGGCATATAATTATGATAATACTTATTGTCAATTAAACTCTCAACTAAAGGTTAATAAAAGTGTGTTTTCAAAACCCTTTCAAAACAAAAACATAGAATTTAATTGAGCTAAGTTTTGAACTAATTACTTCGAAAAAAAATTGAGAGAACGGGTTGAACGGCTGACCAAGAGAGAAAGACAATTAAATTGGGCGAGTTATAGATTTGGAAACTCTTTTCTTTCTCTCGATTTTTTTCTCAGTCGCAGATAACAAATAAATTTGAGGTAATTTTTCTAAAATTTATTTTTAAATACTAAATATTTGGTTTTTTTTGCAGTTATGCTTCATGAATTTTTTGGTCTTTTTCTTTGGTATTATTTGACGTTAGTCATACACTATAAAAAAAAATCCGATCTATCGACGGGGTTTTCCGTCGCTATACCCGTCGCTAAACCCTGTAGCGACAGGTTCGAATCCTCTTAGGTGCATATTATACACAATTATTCTCGACGGGCTTGAGCGCGGACCTTTCATCGGGTCGGGTCAAGGGCTCATTCACGGGCCGGGCTCCCGGGTCTGTGGCTCATCCGCGGGTCGGACCAATCAATAATTTTAAAATTTTAAATTATAATTTTAGCGGCGGATATAGCGACGGGGTACCCCATAGCTAGATAGCGACGGAAACCCCAAGCCCGTCGAGAATAATTGTGTATAATATGCACCTAAGAGGATTCGAACCTGTGATCTCCTAGAAGGAGGGACAAGCACTTATCCATTGGGACAAGTTGAATTAATGTTATATTGATAGTTTAAATAATATATATACTTATATGATTTTTTCATAATTTATTTTTCTTTATCTCTATAAATTAAAAGTGTTGTATTATTATTAATATATTTATATCTATTTGTGCACAAATATATATATATATAATATTGATATTATATTGTATTATATATCTGTATATAAGAACTATAATTTAAGGTGATACTTATTAAGTATCCATGCATACAAAAATTATATCTCTAATATAAATTTAATATGGAGAAAGATTATAGAAGTTTTTAATTAAATTATTTTAAAAATTATATATATATATGTATATATATATATATATATCATGGTGAAAATGTGGTTAAATAGTCTTACTTTGTGTTTCATACTAAATATCATAATGAATTAAATTATTTTTACTTACATAATAAATAAATTTAGTTTATAATTAAAAATTAAAATCCATTATATACTATATTATGTATAGATTTTCATAGTATATTTTAGTTTGTTAATGTATAATTGATTAATCTTGTAGTAGTAACTATAATAAATATTATGTTAAACTTAATAAATTTTATAAATATATAATAATATACTAATTAGTTTATTTATAAGAATAGTAATAAAGCTAATTTGTATAGATTTGTATTTAATAAGGAAATAATACAAATTTAAAGATGTGATATTAATAAATGTTTATAATTGTGATATTATTTTTTTGAAAATTAAAATAAATGAATAAAAATATAAAAATAATTTTAATAGGGAGAATATTTGTATTAGAATAAATTGAAATCATGTTTAATTATTTTAAAAATAATTAAATAAAATTTAAAAAATAAATAAAAAATTAAAAAAAATTAAAAATTAAAAAAAAAATTAGCTACGGGGGTTCCCGTCGCTATCCCCGTTGCTAAGTTGTAGCGACGGGAACCCCCGTCGCTAAATTTATAAAAATAATGATATATTAAAATTTTAAAATCTAGCTACAGGATTCCCTGTCGCTAGAATTAGCTACGGGGAACCCCTCGCAAGATTTTCTGTCGCTATTCCCGTCGCTAGTGGCAACCCATGTCGGCCCCGTCGCTAGAATGGACTTTTTTTGTAGTGAAAATTGTTAAGTTTCATGTTTATATAGTTATATTTGTAGATTATTAAATCAATTGTGGTGCGGGTCAGTGGGTATTTAAATGAATTCAATTTATATGTATTTATTTGTTAACTTGAGAAGATGTTTTTTCAACAATTGGTAATGAGCAGATATTGCAGCGCTTCCAATCGAAGAACACACGCAGATACTAGTTGCCACCACTTTCTCAAACGACCACATCTATCACATCACCTAGTGTCAATTTTAATGTATGAAATATTTAAACATTTGTGTTGATATTAAAATTGTGTTTTTATGTCATAATGTTTTATATTTAAGTATATAATTATTTGACTGTGTGAAAAAATATATATACAATAAGTATGAGGATGGTTATCATGTAAATATGACCCTATGTGTAAAATAGGGATTAATTATATCCGTTAAACTTTTAATTTGGACGGCCTGGATTTTAGATGATTTTATTAAGATTAATGCTTTTTTTAAAATTTTGATAAAACTTAAAGGGTAATTGCGGAACATTGTGCTCCATATCTTGGATATAATGGCGGCGGGATTTGGGATTTTTTATTAAGACAATTAAATCCGCTACTAAAATAATATCAACCCACGAAAGTGAATTTTGAGGAAAAGATTCATTATACCTATTTCCTCACAATTCTTTCATGCATTGCACACAACTACAATTTGATTTGAGGATTTTATTTTTAACTGCGAAGCAAAGAAGCATCAAGACAGTTTGTGCGTCATCCTTATGTTTTTATTTGCTATGTAGATGCTTAATAACTTTTTTTTTTTTTTTCTTTTCGTCACCACTCTTCTCATTCAAAACACCAACGCGGAACTCACAAATGGAATCAAGGTTTGATTTTTTTTTCAATTATTTTCACTGATTGTTCTTGTGAACGATCTGTTTTTCATATAATGAATATTGCGAAAATCACTCACATAGTATTTAATTTAATAAAAAAATCAAATATTCTAAAAAGAGCATTCGTAATGAAAAAAAGGAAAACACAAGAATACAAAAGGCACAAAGCATATAATTTAATAAAAAAAACATCAAATAATATTAAAAAAGTGTTTGTAGCCAAAAAAAGAAGCAAAAGACATAATTTAATTAAAAACTTCAAATAATAGAAAAAAGCATTTGTAACGAAAAAAACACAAAACATATAATTTATTAAATAAACATCAAATAATAAAAAAAGCATCTCTAACAGAAAAAAAACACAACATAAAATTTAATAAAATAACATCAAATATCTTAAAAAAAGCATTTATAACGGGAATAAAAGAAAAACAAGAAAACATAAGAATAATAAAAAAAAATATTCTAAAAGAAACATTTGTAACAGGATTATTTATTATTATAAGAATTCTTTAATATTAAATAAAAAACTAAATAAAAATAATTACGATAAACATTACAACAATTAAATCTTATGAAAAATAAAAACATACAAACGAAATAAAAAAACTACACTGCGATAAAAACTAAATGAAAAATTAAATTAAGATAATCATTCCTTACATATCAATTTATGAATTAATCATTATCCTAAACTAAATACATAAATGTTTGATAATGGATCGAAAATATTCAAAATGGACAGTTGCACAAATGGAAAATTAAGGCGTGATTTTATGGAATAAAGATTTATTAAGATATTGATAATTTGCTTGACAAAAATGATCTTTTCCACACAACAAATATAAAATATAAATAAAATAAAACTAATCCTAACCGTACATGTAACAAGATCTACTGTGTAGGATCAATTCCTAATTTATACACTAGGAAAATATTTATATTTGATCCCTCATCCAATAAGGCAATGTTTGGTAGTCTGGATAAAGGCATATTAGTAAAGGTATCCAGCAAGAACCATGTGTTTGGTAGCCATTGCTCGTTCACGCAAGGCCCGGTCCTAACGTGAGGCCCGGGGTGTAATTTACTGATTCGGCTGGACAATGTATCCGACGCCCCCCCTTGGTTACAGTTTCTGGCGTAGTAATCTTAGTATATATGTCTTTATCTAAGCTACCAAACATTGCCTAAACTAATTTACTCATTCCAGAAGTTAGTCTACCAAATAAAATAATGTACCAAACAGATGTGTGAAATAATCTTAGTATATTTATCTTAATAACCAAACACACAATTAAAATAGCTAATACGCAATTATCTTTCAAAACAATCCAGATTTTATTGATGTGGGTATATCCGTACCAGTATATCAAACATTACCTAAGTATAATATCCTCCCTAGAAAAAAGTGAATAACTCGGATTGCACATTAGATCGCTATGTCATTCATTATTATATTTTCTACGCCAACCCTTTTTTTATTATTTTTTTATTTTTAACTTATTATGATTTAATTTAATTTAAAATATTTATTTAGAATTTATTTTTCCTTAATTGATATATTAAAAAAAATAAAAATTAAAAATTACTCCCTCCGTTCCAATAGTAAGGTCTCTTTTGTCTTTTTGGAATGTCCCAATAGCAAAGTCTCATACCAAAAAAGGAAAAATAGGGTGTAGAACTCACTTACTTTTTACAGTAAGTCTAGACGGCCACAATGTGGCCTGGCCACATGAGGGTATAATAGTAATTACTGAGAGTATTAATTAAAAAATTAAAAGTAATGGTTAGTGCTTTATTGTGAATTACATAAATATCCTCCCACTTATTCTAGAGAGATAGTGAGTGGGATTAACTTTAAAATTCAAATTTTAAAATTTGTCATTCTCTCTCTCTACATTAATTACGAATTGCAACTTCCAAAAAAATAATATCAACTAGTAAAAACTAATTTATTCTTCCATACACAAATATAACCTTATTGTGTAGGATAAGATTGAAAGAAATTATATACATTTGAAATATATATCTTAAATTCAAAAATATTTTTTAAACATATCTATTATATTTGTGTAAATGAAAAGGAAAAAAACTAATAAAAAAAATAGATGGCAAACATAGTTTTCGAAAATGTGTTTAAAATTTATCTAAAAAAGATATAAAATAATATATTAAAAATAAAAATTAAATATCATATTAATTATCGATTTATTATAATATGATGACAAGACTTAATATTATTTAATTATTATTAAATTTTAAGTCTTAGCATAATGTCACAACTATATATTATAAATTATTATTAATTTATATAATATAGTATGGTATCACAACCGACTATTATGGACTATTATATATGCATATAGTACAGTATGGTCTTAGGACTTATATTATTGATTTTGTATTTATGTAATATAGTTGATAACACAACTTAAGATTATAAATTATTAACATAAACACCATATATAGTATGTTGACATGATTTAATATTATAGAATATTATTGATTTATAGTATATTGCATGGTGACAAACATGACTTTTGAATAAACTTACAACTTTGATATTACTTTTGAAATGTTTCACAATGATCCAACTTTTTTGTTTTGAGAAATAATGATCCAACCATTTCATTTATACACTCATAACAAAATTCGACGCATAAAAAATTATCATGAAAATTTATCTAGCATTAATTTATTTCTTTCTAGGTCTTAAAAAAAACTTCATTTCCAACAGCCATATAATGTGAAGATTCAATTCTAATTTATTTTATTAGATTATAGTGTATGGTTTTATCAAAAATCGAAAAACCCCACTCATTTCATTAAACCTTACGTAGTAATATCAAGATGTTTCGATTATGTCATCTAATTATGTTTTGATTTGGTTCATCAATTTAATTTTATTACACTACTCTATGGTATAATTTTTATCAAAATTTCAAAAACCTCACTCATCCAATATGATTTCACTAAAATTTACTCTTGTAATTTTATTTCATTTTATTAGAGTATAGTGTGATTTTACATTTCATAATACTAAGTGTATAGTTTTATCAAAAAAAAAAACTCACTCATCTAATATAATTTCACCAAACCTTACTCTAGTAATTTCATCTCATTTTATTAGAGAATTATATAGTAAATTACAATTACTAGATTAATGATTATTGTAATTCATATACTATATAGTAAGGTTTTTTCCAAAATTATAGTGAAATCATACACTATAGAATAATATATGATAAAATAGAATTAAATCTTAAATTTTCATTCATGATTTTGAGAAGAGTACCACATAATTATGATGGCTCAAGGAGTCAAAAGTCGTCTAGAGTGAAACAATGGACCAATTAGGTTACATTGGGAATTGTGATTGAGTGCTCAAGAAATTATTACACATTGTTTATCTTATTGAATTTGAAAGGTTTGTAATCTTTTAATAAAATTTAAACTATTGTTATTTCATCAATCTTTAATGACATTTAAAACTATAGTCTAATAAAATGAAATTAGAATTGAATTTTAGTATTTTGTAATGTAAAATCACACTATATTCTAATAAAATAGGATGAAATTACTAGACTGAGATTTAGTGAAATTGTATTAGATGAGGTTTTTCGATGTTTGTTGACATCATACACTATAGTCTAATAAAAAAATTGTAATGGAATCTTAGTATTATGAAACGGAAAATCACATTATACTCTGACAAAATGAGATGAAATTACTTGAATAAGGTTGAGTGAAGTTATACTAGATAAGTGAGGTTTTTCGATTTTTGATGAAATTATACACCATAGTCTAATAATATGAAATTGGAGTTGAATCTTAGTATTATGAAATGTAAAATCACACTATACTCTAACAAATGAGATGAAATTACGAGAGTAAGAGTTAGTGAAATTATATTAGATTAGTGGGTTTTTCAATTTTTGATGAAATTAAAAATTTTAACTAAAAATTTGAACGAAAAATTTGAAACAATCCCTCCTATCGTTAAGTTTTTAATTATATTCTAATTTAGTTTATAAAGTAATAATAATTTAAAATAATAAATTGTGACAACATATTATAATATATACATATATGTATATAAATCAATCAAATTTATAATATTATAATTCAATACTATTATAGTTAATAATATAAAGTTTGGGCATCATATTGTATATAATAAAAGACTCCATCCAAAAATATTTACTCTCATTCTTCCAAAAATATAAATATATTAGTAGATTATAAAAATATTCGCTCTTGTTCTGATTACTCCCTCTCATTCTTCCACTCGGATAAAAGACTCCATCCAAAAATATAAATATATTAATAGATTATAAAATAAAAATATTATCTATTTTTAGATCCATATTTTACGTCTATAATTAAGATAGGATATATCCTAGATTTATCATGAGATATGGTCAATATAAATAATCAATTTAAGTTATCTTTAAATGAGACTTTAAATTATTAAACATAAAAATCTAAACCTATATTATATAATTATAATATTTAGTTCAATTGTAATTAATGATAAACATATTAT
Organism: Perilla frutescens; assembly: GCA_026008535.1. Lineage (NCBI taxonomy): Eukaryota > Viridiplantae > Streptophyta > Magnoliopsida > Lamiales > Lamiaceae > Perilla > Perilla frutescens. The sequence goes on along the minus strand of BRKX01000017.1, from coordinate 37,812,006 downwards.
ATTACATGGGAACGAAGTCCTCTTCTTCCCACAAGTATAATCTTATTCCATTCATTACTCCATCCGTGCATGAGTAAGGTTTAGTGAAATTATATTAGATGAGTGATGTTTTCGATTTGTAAAGAAATTATATACATTAGTACTCTAATAAAATGAAAATGGAATTGAATCTTATTACTATGAAACATAAATCACAATATACTTCAATAAAATTAGATAAAAATTACTAGAGTAAGGTTTTGTAAAATTATATTTGATGAATGAGGTTTTTCGATTTTTGATGAAATTATACACTATAGTCTAATAACATTGAATTGGAATTGAATTGTAGTATTAATATGAAACATAAATCGTAGTATACTCTAATAAAGTGAGATGAAATTATCAGAGTAAGTTTTAGTGAAATTATATTAGATGAGTGATGTTTTCGATTTTTAATGAAATTATATATTAAAGTCTAATAAAATGAAATTGGAATTGCATCTTAATATTATTTAACGTAAAATCACACTATACTCTAATAAAATGAGATGAAGAATGTTTAGTGAAATTATATTAGATGAGTAAGATATTTCAATTTTTGATGAAAGTTTACACTATAGTATAAAATGAAATTGGAATCGAATTTAATATTAATTAAGAAACGTAAATCACAATATCTCGATCTATAATAAAATGAGATGAAATTACTAGAGTAAGGTTTAATGAAATGAGTGTGGTTTTTTTACTTTAATTTTGATGAAATCATACGTTATAGTCTAATAGTATGAAATTGGAATTGAATCTTAATATTATGAAACGTAAAATAACACTATACTCTAAGGGCTCGTTTGCTAGGTTGTATGGTATAAGGTTGGATGTGTTTGACATTGGATGTGTTTCATGTATAAGATATCAATATCATGTTTGTTTTGGTGTATTAAAATATATGTATTAATAATATATTATTTGCTTAGATGTATTATATTCTCTATAAAATTTCAATTCCTAAAATATCATTTAATTAGTTACCATATATTGTGTGAATATTCTATAATAACATTTTTAATTAATATCTGCAAGGTTATTTTAGTCTACAATTTTTAATAATTCTCTATGGTATTAAATATCCCACCAGCAGGGTGTGATATGTTATACCATATAAATGGTTAACACATACCGGGCCCTTGCATAATCATGGGCTTCAATATTGCTAGCAAACAAAGTATTAGGGTGTCATAGGTATTTATCCCACTCTTATACTACCTAGCAAACAAGCCCTAATAATACGAGACAAACTATTAGAGTAAGTTTTAGTAAAATTGTACTAAATGAGTGATTTTTTTCGATTTTTAATGAAATTATACATTATAGTTTAATAAAATGCAAGTGGAATTGAAACTTGGTATTATGAAACGTAAAATTACACCATACTCTAATAAAATGAGATGAAATTACTAGAGTAAGGCATAACATGAAATTATAATCTGATCTTAGTATTAATATGAAACATAAATCACAATATTCTCTAATAGAATGAGATAAAATTACTAGAGTAAGGTTTAGTGAAAATTATATTAGATGAGTGAGATTTTTCAATTTTTGATGAAATTATATACTATAGTCTAATAAAATGAAATTGAAATCGATTAATATTAATATTATGAAATATAAATCACAATATACTCTTATAAAATGAGATAAAATTACTAAGGTAAGGTTTAGTTAAATGAGTGAGGTTTTCGGTTTTTTTAATAAAAGTATACCCTATAGTCTAATAAAATAAATTTGGAATTGAATCTTAGTATTATGAAACATAAAATCACTCTATACTCTAATAAAATGAGATAAAATTATTAGAGTAAGGTTTAGTGAAATTATATTGGATGAGTTATTTTTTTTTTATAAAATTTTTAATAGTATAATAAAATGAATTGGAATTGAATCTTTCAGTATTATGAAACGCAAATCACATCATACTCTAATAAAACGAGATGCAATTACTAGATTAAGGTTTGATGAAATTATATTAGATGAGTGAGTTTTTTTTTTTTTTATGAAATTATACACCTAGTATTATGAAACGTAAAATCACGCTATACTTTAATAAAATGAGATAAAATTACAAGAATAAGGTCTAGTGAAATTATGTTGGACGCGTGAGGGTTTTCAATTTTTGATAAAAATTATACACTACAATATAACAAAATGAAATCAACAAACCAAATCGAAACATAATTAGATGATAGATAATATTTATAAATTAAACTAATATTTTTACTCAATATTTATTTAATAAAAATATTAAATAGAATATAACAAAAAATAAAATGATGAACTACACGAGTTTCAATTAACTAATTATTGTTTATTTGGAAACTTTTGTATGGTTTTCTTTGAAATATTGAAAAATAAAAATTAAGATGAATAAATGAGGAAAAAATAGTGAAAAGAATATGTAAGTGAACGATCAATTTAATGATCAATAATGTATTTTATTAAAAAGATAAATCAATATTAATGTATACTCCACATATAATAGATAATAATATTTATATTATTATATATAGGAATAATTTATTTATGAACATTATTCTAGTGTAATTAGTCCAGTATAATATATAATATACAATAATATTTATATTATTATATTATATTATATATATATATATACAGATCATCTAAACCTAAATACTAGAGGTCGAGACTCCCGCCGCTACCCATCACTCTTAGTCATCAATCCTACAACTCATCTTCTTCCGCTGAAACTAATCGACACAGCTTCTGAAGTTCACTTCTCATCTTCTTCTGCAAAATCCAATCGATAGTAGCAAAATCTTCACTTTTCATCTTCTTTCTTTCACAATAACCCGCAGTCCGCCGACATCGAAGACCAGCTAATTGAAATCAACCACTTCGTCTCTTCAACACATAGCACCGTCTCTTGAGGAAGACGGAGACGACTTCTCCATCTTCATCGATAACGAAATTGTTGACAGAAGATATACCCATTTCTTCGAGTTCGTTTCGGATGAAGATGAGCGGTAGTCTCGCTTGACTCATTTTCTCTCTCCTCGGCGGCTCCAGTGTTGGAGATGAAGTTAGTGAAGTCTGCGTTTTTGCCTTTAAATCAATCTGTTGGAAAGGATCACAATTCATTTAAATTATTGGGTTATAAAATTTATCTCAGATCTGAAATTGACAGATTATTGTGTTGTTGATGGGATCCGGGTTTGAGTTGCTTTTGTTTTCTTAAAATATTTTGTAGTTTTTCTCTTCAATTTCATTAGAATTCTTTTATCTGAAACACCAATTTCTGTTGTGGACTGAGAACGAATGGATGATGATGGTAGTTTGAGCTTTTATAATTGACAATAATAAAAAGAAAAACTGCTGTTCATAGTCGATATGAGTGGTAATCAGGAAAAAAAAAGATTGTACAGCGGGTGTAGTATGGAATTCACTTGAGAGAGAGAGAGAGAGAGAAAATGGAGCACCCATTACAGATTGGAAAGAAAGAATGGAATTTACCTGAGAGAGAGAGAGAGAGAGAAAATGGAGCACCCATTGCAGATTGGAAAGAAAGAATGGAATTTACCTGAGAGAGAGAGAATATAGCACCCATTGCAGATTGGAAAGAAAGAAATTAAGCCAGATAATTTGTCATGATCAGTTGAAATTTTTGATGAACCGAATTTTGCTATGAATCTAGAAATGAGAAGGTTGGATCATTATTTCTTTAAAACCAAAATAAAAAGTTGGATCATTTTGATTCTTTGAAACATTTCAAAAGTAATATTAAAATTGTAAATTTATTCAAAAATCATGTTTTTTTATATATAATTAAAGCTATTTGACATACATATACAATAGTATGATGTAATAATTTAATGTTACGAATAATTTTTTTAAACCATATTATGAATAACTATTGAATCATATTTTATATTATTGTTGTATAATAATTAAATTTTATATTTCATATTTAAAATATTATTTTAACATTACTTAAGATAATTATTATTGTAATATAGAATATATATCATGATGAATATGGACATATCTCACCTTACTTATATTAATATATTTATTTTAATATCTTGCTTGACGTCTAATATTTATGATTTTACAGTCAGTTTTTTTAAGCTTATTTATGTCATTAAATCCAAATGAAAAAATTGAGAGATAATAAATTTACATGTGATGATGTGAAGTATGGGAAATCGAATCTGGATAGGAAAAATGGAGGGAATAAAGTATTACTCCTGAGTTTTGATAAATTTGGAGCCAAAGGGTATTAAGGTCAAATTACTTTTTTTACTTTTTCACTAAACCGGTTTTAATTCAATAAATATTAAATAAACCGGTTTAAATTGGTTCAACCAATTTTTTTTTCTGTGTGGCCATTTAGCACTGCTCTACTTTTTATTATTTTTGATTATAATACTCTTTAAAAAAGTGGAACTCACCTATTTTATATTATTTTTGATTATAATACTCCTCCTCTTTAATATCCGTACCCAATAATAAAGAGATCTTTCTATTGGGATGGAGCGAGTATATAATGAGAAATGTAACACTTAGGAATCTGATCATGTAGGTGGGGAGGGTGTGGCCAATAATAATAATAATAATCAGCAACTCTTTTCGAATTTTCAAATGGATAAGACACCACCTTTCTGTAATAACACTATTTTTCTCAGGCTTTGTCAGGATTGCACGTGTTACTCTTTTACCAATGTTCCTTAACCATCTATTATTTCTTTACCAAATTATTACCTCCCAATTCCATTCCAGTACTCTCTCACATTTAAAATCTAATCATATATTATATATAGTATGGCCTTACTGTTTGTTGTTGTTTGAAGCTATATATTACCAAGCAACATCCGTTTGGAAAAGGATAGAAATTAAAATTCATTATAAATGGTAGAGGGGGCTATTTAGGTTTAGAGTAGCTAGGGTTTGTTTGTGCATAATATATATGAATATGACATGCGTTTCAGTGTCCACACCTGTATATATATATATATTAAAAAATAAAAAAAGGTTGGTGTTGGAGTTGGTCCTAGCTAGCTAGCACCCATTTATTATAAGAAAATAATATCTTTGACGTGGTTTGGAATTTACCCGGCACGCCTCCAGATTTCCCCCCCGCCTTCATTTGGAAGCTGACAAGGTAACAACAGCAGTGGGAAAAAGGGTAATTATATATATATATATATATATTGTAATACATATTTGGAAGCAGTTAAACTCTTTTGTGTGTGGGCAGCACAACAAGCTAGCGGCGATAAATTATTGAGAGAGAGAGAGAGAGGCAAAAAAGGGGCGCACGAGCGGGGAAGCTAAGAATAGAATAGCAACTGCATATATATTATTATGCTGCTGCAGGGGAAATCGTAGTCGTCGTACGCCCCTCTCCCCTGTCCACGCTTTTTAAGGATTCTCGCTGTCGGCTATATATCTTTTCTTTTTCCTACCTCCACTTTTAATTATTTCACCCTTTCCACCAAAATTCTACCTATACTTTTTAATATATCTAAATTAATATTAAGTTTAGTATCGCCGACTTATGGTTAATTACAAATTTGGCAACAATATATGCTATTATGCAAAAATAAAGATAAAAAAAATTATAAAGTTATAGGTTGTCAAATATATGTAGACTGACTATGATTAATGTTGAACGAACGTAACTATATATATATATATATCCTAGTTTATTTCTTAAATTGAAGGGCACGAGGGGACCAGGAGGATCGATGATGAGATTCCAATTAATTAAACCGTGAGGTTGTTGTTGTTGTTGTGTGTGTGTGTGTATTATATATTTAGAATACTTGTAGGCTAGATTTGTGTGTTCTTTTTTGGGTGATGAACTTGTAGCCGTTACTCGATTTCGTGTATTAAATAAATTTTGTTTTAAACTAATAATCTGCAAATCACTTTACGAAAATCATGCATAACATGCTGGATTTAAAAGTATTGATGAAATTTTACTTGAGATATTATTTGATCATAAACTGTCCCACTCCATCAGTATAGAGTTATGATTTTTAGTTTTGAAATGTGTGCTAAACACTTCCAATCGGTATTGTAATTTTCTTGGTCGACGTGACTGATCCTAGCTACGAGAAATGGGATTTTAGTTGAGGTGGATATGACGTGACTTAATTAGATAAATCGTAGCATGTTTATTCTTCCTTATTTTGTTAATCCATGATAGTCGACTTAATTGGGTTCAGGTTTGATTGGATTTAAATTTCATGTTACACTTCTACGTGTTTCATTCCGTATTTCACTATAAAATTTATAATTTTAATAATATTTATTATAAAATAAAAATTAATTCTAACATGAATAATCATTGTCAATATTTATCAACAAAAAAAATAAATTATTAATTAAAAATTAAAAATTAAATACTAAAGAATAGTTATAAATCATAATTGGGTGGGGTAAAAAAAATCTTAAAATTAAACTAAATCACAAAATATATATATATATATATATAATTAAAGAAAAAATATATAAAAAACATATAATTTAAAAATATAACATAGAGTGTAACTTGTAGAACATATAGTGTGTAATATGAAATCTCAAGTGGACTTAATGACACCGACACACACTTAACTTTCGCTTTTTGGCTTCGATTAATTAGTTCGCTAGCTATTTATTTGATCCCTTTTAATTTAGATAAATGTTTTTAAATCGAAATTAGTTTTATTTTTTAGCTACTAGGCAGTTGTCTCGGGGAATTATTATTAATTAATTACTTATAAGCTACTAGTTGGTTTAGATTAAATAATAGCAAATAATCAATGTATAAAACTAGGAGATACCCCTTAATTGATTGTTACATGAACTCTAAAACGGGATGAGATCCTCTATTCCAAATTTAATACTCTAACACGTATTCCACGATCAATTTAACAAGTTTAATAATAGATTTTATAAAAATAAAATTTAATTATAACACAATCGACCTAATCACATCTATCAATAAAAGATTGAAATTCTAAAAATTATAAATCATATTGTTAAAATAAATAACCATAATAATCATTTCTTTGAAAACTAAATACTAAAAAATGATTATAAACCCTAATTGTGTGGGGTAAATCCTAAAAACAATCATAAAATTAAACTAAAACATAATAAATTAAAATTGACGAAAAAATAGAAGAAAACTTCATAAATTTGATCGTGGAATACGAGTTGGAACACCAAATCTGGAGTAGAGGATCCCATCCGCTCTAAAACCCCTTTTGAATATTGTTGCTACATATCATCTTCTAATATATCATGCAGCTGTTCCAAAATATCTCAATAGTTAATAACCACAATATTCAAGAGAGAAATTAAAATTCTTCTGTTTTCTTATAGATTCCAGCAAATGTAATGAAGATACAAGTGCGGGGAGCACATGTATATATAGGTCGATCAACCAAGTATAATAAATAAATAAAACGATTCGAAGATTGAGATGGGTGTCTTACATATAGATTGCAATTGTAACAAAAAAATAAAGACACGGGTGAACAAAAACAAATTAAGATATTCACAGGTCAGTGTATAATTGGATAAATAATTGAAACGGCGTAGGAAATTAACCCTATACATATGGTGGGGCAATAGATATGACAATTTTAACTAATATTTAATTAGAGGGAAAAATATCTATTTGGTTTAATGGAAGTACACACATACACCAAAAAAAAAAAGAGATTCCTCTCCAAATTTTTTTTTAAGAAAGTAAAAAAAAAAAATGAAATCAAATAAAATGAAGCGAAGCACACATATATCACATGATTGAGTCTTATGACCTTTTTTGATACACCAAATTATGACAATTGGATAAGATAAGAATAATTGGTAAATTCTGTTGACTAGCTAGCTTGCTTATATAAACCCTATTTGAAGAATATATAATTAATAAACTTGTTTTAAAGGCATCTTATCATCAGATTATATGCTAGCTGCTTAATAACGCATCCCCTTGACCTAGCTATTGCCCCAATATCCTCGCGTTTTGATTATCACGAATTTAATTTATCAGGAAAAGTAAATTAATTAAGCACGATTTTTATGAATTATGATACGTCGTCGACGACAATGATAGTGGGGAAGACATGATGAGGTAAATAAGAAAATCATTAGAGAATTAGAAACAAAGAGAGGGCGGGGGATAGATCCAGTTTTAAGAAGTAATGAACTTATTAATACATCTATCTTATAAGCATGAAAGAAATTAAAATAAACTATATATATATATATATATGTGTGTGTGTGTGTGTGTGTGTGTACGTACGTACATACATACTGATTCCTGAGAGAGAGAAAAACTAATATTGAATCTTGAATTATTGTGGAGCTAGCTAGCGTCAAAGCTCATTTCTCTCGATCATTCCAGCAGACAAGCATGGCAATGCAACGTCGGAGAATGTAAAACTTGGCTCTCTGCTTCTTTGCCAATTGGCTGCACTTCTCTCCTATAGATCTACAAGAAACACTCATCCGACTCCGATGCCCCTCCAATTCCATACCCTTTTCTTTTTCTCTTTCACCCATAAATTTCTTCCCTACACCTCAAAGATTATAATTACTCTTGGACACTGGAGGTGGAGGAGATCAAAATAAATACTCTCTCTCTCTCTCTCTCTCTCTCTCTCTCTCTCTCTCTCTGTGTGTGTGTGTGTGTGTGTGTTAATAAGGGTGAAGAGAGTTTTAATTTAAGGTTTTAAGGGGTGTCTGGAAATGGGAAACTTACGGCATGTACGACATAACCTTTTCAATCACCAGCTATAATTGAGAGGCATATGATATTAATTAATAATAACGTGCTATACATATGTATAACCCTCGATCAAGAAATAATCAATTGTCATGCTCCTTTTTCATTATGGTTAAAATTTACGGTAACGGGAATATATAAATAAATATTTACTACACGTACGAGCCGATTCTTAATTTGCATAAATCATATGTGGACCCTTGACTTCTGTTTTCTCAATTCTTTTTTTAAGGTATGATCATTCAAGATTTCTAATATATTTGAGCAATAATTCTCTTGGGGTACGATCACGAAATAACTTGTAGATCAAAATAGTATTATCACGGTTAAATACTATATATTTGAAGGAAATTATATATATATATATATATATATATATATATATGTATGTATATGATGCTACAAAGATCATTACAGTATTCTTTTTGAGATTATTCCAAATAAATAGGTCCAGATGCAATATTGTTCAATCTGTTCTCGCTTTATCGCTTTATATATATAAATTAACGTGTTGACTACTCTGTGATATATAGAAGCACTTTTCAGTTTTCACCGCCAATTTTCATATTCCTTTAATTAATTGTTTTCTTAAGATAGTTTTTTCAATAGTTTAATCGCATATTTTGCTCATTTTTGTATTCGAAAAAGCTTATCGAATAATTGAGTGGTCGACATCGTGAGATGGACATTCAATCTCAAGTGGAGACAGTACTGTTTTAAGAAAAGATCAGTAAATTGACACGTAACTTTTTGAGAGAGGGGGCAAAAGTTGGAACTCACCAATCCATGATAAGTGAAGTTAATTTAATTATTTTACTTGGTTTAAAGTATTTGAAGTGTCGAATCTAAATTCATGTTAAAATATAACAAATTTATTGAGGTGGCATTTGAAAAAAAAATAAAAAAATTGGTGATTTTAGAAGAGGATTTGAGTTAGGGTTTCAAATATGTATATATTATATGAGTTTTTTAAAGCCACTAAAATCATTGAAAAACTATGGCAAGGTTCAAATAAGAATATTGAATTTCAAATTCCTTACAGAAGAGCACTGTGAAAGCGTAGAAAATTTACATCTATGTTTGTTTGTGTTTTTTTATTATTATTATTTGTGGTGTACGTTTTCTATACAGTGGGAACGCATACATATGCATGCGCGTTGTATATCTGGGTGGATGTGGAAACATAGTCGTCAGATTTCATTTTACATTTTTGTATTATAGTTCATGTTCTACCATCATCAGTATACCACGTGTATTAATTTTTATACTCATTTTGATAACATAGATAACATACACATGACATGTATTATTGGTAATATAAAACTTGAGATGTAATATGAAATGTAATAGAAGATTCGAACAGTCAAACACCCTCACATAAGAGATTCAAAATTTTAAATGATGTAGTCCTACTATATCTAATTTTATTCCCCCCGCCCCCAAAAAAACCAATTAATAATGATATACAATTGATGTAGATTACACTATTATATATTAATTATATATTAATATATTATTTTGCATTTATTAGATAAAGTAGGATATGATTATATATCATATAATTAATATAAGGGGCAGACTTAGGTGAGACCGTCTCATACATGAGACGAGTCAATACTCACATGCGGAGATCATTATTTATGGGTGAAGTTTCATTAACTCGCATGTAAGTATCATTATTTATACCCGCATGTGAGTATCATTATTTATGGATGAAGTATCATTAACTCACATGTATTGATCCGTCTCATGTATGAGACCGTCTCATATAAATTTTTGTCTTAATATAATATAATAGTTTATATTCGTATATCTAATCTCATATACAAATTAAAAAAATAATATAATACAATGTAATATACACAATACATATATGCATACATATAGTAACATTATAGTAATATAATATAATATGATCATTATATTATCGTAATTTTACTGGTAATCAATATTTTATCATATTAAAAAATAATTTGTATCCAAAAATTGGACTCTAATTTCTATCAAAAAATTATAATTAATTACTATTTTTTGAATAAACTAGATTGTTACCCGTGCATTGCACGGAATAGTTTATGCGTTGTAAATTTAAAAGAGTAGGTCTCTTGTGTGCGATTGTCCCCTTTTTTATTTATTTTATATTTTTCCCCCCTAAAAATATATGCTCTCTAAAATAAAATTATTGAATCATAAAATTAAATATTCAACAGCTCGCTCGTTATTTAATTTTTCGAAATAAATTTATGCTCTAAAATTGAATTGTCAACATTTCATGTGGTGCATTCACCCAACAGTAACACAAAGGATCGTGCACCCCATTGATTAATAATATTTTGAAATAAATATACACAAAAATAGAATTAGTGAATCTTAAAATTAAAAAAAAAATCAATTTATTTATTTTTATCTGGTAGCTCATGCCTAATCCTAACTTGTGGACTCATGCACTCCTCTTGACAATTAATTTCATTGAATTAAATACAAATCATAAATGAAACTAATGAACATAATTAGAATTAAATAAATGGTTTTTTAAATAAAAAATTGAAAAATAAGATAAAAAAATCATAAGCCACCGTTTGATCATGGGAATTGTTCTTTTTAAAATTTCTACTTCATTCATCCCGAAATAATAGTCCTCCTCCCCTTTTACACATTAAAAAACATTTAATATAATTAAAAAATTAAAATTGCATAATCACTTGATGTTGCTACAGAATCTCTAGATTCTTCATCTACCAAAAATACTAATATCAATAAAAGAATTCAAGAGGATTTCCTGTTGAAAAATAGAAAAAAAAAATTATTTCATTAAATTTGGCAACATTGAGGTAATGAAGTGTAGCGCCCCGATCCCGAAAGACCGTGGAAATGGACGCCACGGGGGGTGGGAATTAAGAAGCGGGAAAGAAATGGGGTAATTTAATTAACAACGGGGTGATAATCTAAAAAGGATTAATGTTTGGAATAAAATTTAACAACCGAGTATGCCAAAGATAGGTTATGCCTTCCGGAAAATTAGACAGCATAACCTCTGTAACTAGAGCGAATCCCCGTTTATAACGGCTTATAAGAGAAGAATGGAAGCTGTAACAATTCAATAAGCCCTTTCATAGGCTAAACGGAAACAAATAACTAGATACCAACAATCAATAGACCCATTCATAGGTCGACAAAAGAAACAGATACCAATATGCTGAACAAATGAAGCCCTTCCATAGTCCAAAATGAATGATCAAATAGACATAACGAAAGACGGGCTTCCTCCCCTTGGAATAATTATGTAGCTAAGCATATGATACATGTTAACTAGGAAGTCAACAAATGTTCAGAATCAAAGAAGCAGAATCATATCGATAAAATACTAAGATCAGGGTTCTTAGCATTTAGCAAAAGAATATCATAAGTGAGAAAGCTCAATTCTTAACAGAATACTAACAAAAAGAGACAACGGAAAAATATGAAAATCATAATAGCCTATATCTCAGTCTCGTCACCTCCACGCTCCAGCCTACTGACCTGAAAATGTTTGAAAAGATTTGGGCTGAGTACTAATGCACTCAGTGGGCAAGTTTTACAATTCAAGTTATGCAAATCATTTTGTTAAAGTAATCTATCTGTGTTCATGCAGGTAGTGAAACTTAGGAGGTTTAAAAGTTGGAAGCAACCTAAGTTCACCAAAACATTTTATCGTGAAGCGCTTAAGAGTATAACCCGTCACTGCCCGCAACCCAAACTACATCACCAGCGCATAACGTTGAGTATGGCCATAGTATACCCAAAGAGTATAACCAATAAGTGTTTCATTTTAGTCTCACCGACAAGGAGTAGGGCAGGACAAATAATGCATGCATACTGTAGCTACTCACATTGACACAGCGCTGGTCTATGAGACTTCGAAAACATACAGTAGAACGTAAATATTTAACACAGATAGTCACATATGCAATTTTAACAAAGCAGAGCTTAATAGCTCGAAAGATACAATTTGCAAAGATATAGTATAGCCCACCTGGTTAGCTAATAGTAGCTGAAGCTTTACACATGTCTTGCAAATCCTAATTAAATATGGGTCTCGGATTCGGACCTACAAAGGAGAAACTACCTATTAGTATCATGCTAGGCCTTGAAACTATAACATAAGGTAAGCTTCAACTTAGGATAGATAAATGATTTTTTCTAAGCTAAACTAAATGTAATACGAATATTCTAAACTAATAAAACGGCTTCAGACTACAATGCGCAACATTAGGATTTCATTCTAAACTCAACACTTTAGGGAATTAAATTCAGCAAATATTTTCGAGTAAAGTCGTCCAAAAACATTTGAAAAAGGTGGAGGTCGATCACTTGCCATTTTACTCGATTCTGATCAAATTTAATCTACGAGTCTTTCTGGCTTTCAGAAAATTACCAAATTTAATTGATAACATACTTCACATAAAACAATGCAAGTGTGAGAATTTCATGATTTTCAGACGACACATGAAAAAGATACGAATTTAAATACACGATTTGAATAATTGGGTAAACTCAAAAATCCGTCTGGACAAAAATGGAATCTATAGCTAAGTAGAGAATCCACCATAGGGAATAAATGCTGAAGGAACCTTTTTGCTAGGACAGATCTAACAAACATTTTGAAGCAATTCTAACTAAAATGAAATTTTTGAAAATGAGACATTAACTTCGAAAAATCATTTTAAATTCATTTCAACACGAAACGGAGCACCGTCTACGGCCACGCGTCAACCTCGACGAGTACCACAATCGGTCAGAAGGGATCAAAGGCTAATTCCGGCCACACCGGTCGGAAATCGGTCGGAAAGCTGGCTGGTGGAAATTCTCGTCACAGATTTTAGCTGAAAATGTATTGAGCTCGATCGGGCTCAATACTCGTTGGATTTTCGCTCAAAAGTATAATTTTTGATAGTGCAGAAAATAAAGAATTTAATAGTGTAATCAGATCAAAGATCGGACGGCTAGAACATAAATTAGAACTGGGCAGATATATAATATAATATTCGGATCCGGATTTCAAACGACGAGAAATCAAAAATCTATTTCGGTTAACTATAAGATCCAAATGATAAAAGACTATTTATAAAAAGAAGATTTCTAATATGACTATCCAGGAAGAGTAGATCTGAGATTTACATAAAATGAAAACGGGGAAAAATACCGAAAACTCACAACATCAAAAATCAGAATCGGTAGAATTAAACATAATCGAAATATAAGCATATTTAGAACTTGAAATTTCTAAATTCATCGATCCGAATGACCAGAATCGGAGAAAGTACCTTCTCCGAGGAATTGGCGGCGGTCACGATGATTTTCCATAGTGATCATCCTTCGTGTCATCATTTCAATCATGTATTCGTGATCTACGCGTTGACACCTTCAAAATGACTATTTCAAAATTGAAATAGGAAACTAGAGTCGTACATTCTCTGGAAGCTGCTCGGCGTTTCGATTTTGAAAATGAATGAAAAATGAAACCTTAAACTCCTATTTATAGAGGAAAAATAAATAGGATAATAACGAATAAAAGAAAGAGGATAATGATGGAAAAAGAATAGGATAATTACGAATAAGATAATCTTTTGAAAAAGAAATTGGATAATGACGGATATGCCTTTTTCTATTAAATTTATTATTTTCCAACTTAAAGTTGTGCCAAGAGTTCATTTGAACTCGAAATTTGAAATTTCAAAGGTTGGCATGATTATTGAAACATTTTCTATCAACCCGAGAAAAATATCATAACATATTTTTAAGGCAATTTTTGACCAAATTAGATTTAACAAATTTCTCTGGCTGCGATTTTCCTTTATTTGAGTCATTTAAAGACCCAACTTATTTTCTAACTTACCAGAGGGTAACATAAGTTGAATAAAATCTTCTAAAATATTTCAGGTTATTACATGAAGTAAGAGATTAAAAGAGTTGAGAGAATTGATGGTTGGCAATCAAACAGTCCCTTTGGCAATGTCATCGCAGTCTTCTTGCATGTCAACAAAATAAGATTATTCCTTCATTGAAAGTGTAAGCTACGTCTACAATTATACTAACATCACTTAAAAAAAATCACATGAACAGACAAATAATTTAGATAAAGAAAAACATGAACTACATGAAATTTGTGAAAGCTAGCCTGCAAGGTAAAAATCTTGTCCTCATTGGTTAAGAATAGGAAATCAATTTCGATTATTTCTTCTTGCTTTATATTGATATATTATTGAATTTTCTGATTCACGTAAACCTAACTTCAATACGATATTGTCATTGTTTCACATAGCTAAAAGTTCACACTAAGAAATTTACATGTATGCGAATTTTACTATTTATTTACAAAATCTACAACAATAGGATACTGTTGGAGAAGAATATACCTTGACATACGCAAATTATTTGTAGCTTGTTAGAAACTTGGTTATAAAAGAAGTTAATAATAGTGGAATCAAGTTATCATACTGATAGAGGTGAAAATGCAACTCACTTAGGATTCAAATAAGCTTCCCTAAATTGTTTCAAAGCTTACAATTGTGTTAAACAAAACAGCAAAAAAATATTTGCACAAACTTGATGTTTTTTATCTACATGGTGCATAAAACCAAAACATGTTTAGATATAATCAGGTCCTAAACCACAGTCCAACACTAAACCTAATGTAAATCTGATTGTCTTTAACATCTCTTCTTCAAATGATCATAGCATATATAAGCAAGTACCCATAATCTAATGATAGTAAATATTTGATTGATCAATGATAGTGACTTGAGAACAATTAAGGACAAACATGTTGCTACTCCATGAGCAGGCTATCTTTTTCTTGAATATGTTACTGAAGTTCACGAATTTATTTAGTCGGCTATCTTTTTCTTGAATATGTTACTGAAGTTCACGAATTTATTTAGCCAGCTTCACTCTTTCAGTTTCATTGTTGTCCTTTTCCCTCCAACAAATGCAACAAAGATATCATGAACTCCAAAATCTCCTGACAAAAGTGAAAGAAATCATACAATTAAAACCAACAAAAAAGTAAAAAAAACTAAAATCAATATTTTAAATAAAATTGGTTGGTTAGGTTAAGTTTTTCAAACATATATAAAATGGTCCGAGAATTCTTTCAACCATAATAAACATATCTCTCAATGCATGAGGGTCTTTGGAATCACTCTGCAAATGGAGACGGAAACATGACAAAATAAATTTTGGGGGAAACAAATATGCAACATGCACTAAACTTATATATGTTGGTTTTTAATACTTTTTTTAGGTAATTAGTCAAGACTTAGGAGCACGGGGATTAAAAATTGACATGGACAACAATGTGAGGATTTAGAACTAAACTGAAATTCCACATAAAATCAATGGAAGTAGAGAAAATTATATTCAATCTTTTATCTTGTTCTTGTACATAAATTTTAAACAACATAGGTGGGTATTCTTCGACCATCTAATGAAACCTTTGAAGAAGCATCATTTTAGAATTAAAGCTTGCCAATATTCACCAAGATCACAAAATGTAAGCTATGATTTCTCGTAATTTCACCCGAAACCAAGCAACATTTTCAAATGTAACAATTCTGTTTACATATCCAAAAGATGAGAACATGTGAGATGATTAAACTCCAAAATAAGCACATGACAGAGCAATAGAGTTGAAAACACTAGGAAAAAAAAAGGCATGGACTTATTTCTCAATTAAGAAAAATAAAAATAGTGCAATAGGGAGAACACCATCTAATATGATATAAGGAAATTATCAAACCAGAATATTATCTAGACTTGCTGAGGAAATTGCCATAGCGCTATCATTAGACACGAAACCATTCATAATATGAGCAAGAAACATCAACAAATAAATCAAGCATCATTTAAAATCAAATACCTCAAAATAAAGGGTGCAACATTCGTGCCTAATATTGGACTGAACATCCAATTATTGATCAATGCTAGATCTACCACCACCACCACTGCGCGTTGTTCCGACGTCGTTTTTTTGCATCGTCAAATTTCCTCGCCCTCTTTATCTTCCACTTCGTAGACGCATGGTCTTGATTCGTCATAGTTTTTTTTGCTGAAAGTCTGAAACTATATTCCATAGTTTTCATATTCTGCTCTCCACAAAATCAGTCACCACCTTCCGCTGTTATACGACTTTTTGGTAGCAAGATAAATCAAAATTTTGAATTCTTGATGTAACACAAATTCCACGTATTTATATTAATAAACACCGGAAAAGAGTACAAAGAAATATTTTTAGATTGAAATTACAATTTGTGGTTCGATTCTCTATCTAGATCTTCTGATTCTTCTCTTTAGAAATTTGATCTTCATGTTCTTTAAGATCTTCAAGGTGAATTTGCCTCTTCAATCTTCACGAATTTGATTTTTGGAGTTTATAACGTTGATTCGAATGGTCAAGACCTTGACTCTGGATCAAATTGTGGATTTGAGATGATCTTGACGAAGATTGTGTTGCCTCTTTGAAGAACGAGTTGAATCTTGTAAGAACGTCTTGAAGATTTAGGTTGATAACGTCAATTCAGAGGGTCGAGAACTTTGATTCCATATTGAACAATGTATTTGAGTTGATCTTGATGAAGAACTTCTTAAATCTTGTAAGAACAACTTGAAGATTTGGGTTGATAACGTCAATTCGGAGGGTTGAGAATCTTGATTCCGGATTGAACAATGGATTTGAGTTGATCTTGACGAAGCACTTCTTGACTCTCCAAGAACAAGTTAAAGATTTGGATTTGATAACACCGATTGGAGGGTCGAACACCTTGGTTCCAGATCAAACGTCGAATTTGGGATGATTTTGGAGAAGAATACGAAGAACGTCTTGAATCTTAACTTGAATGCCTTGAGGAATGGAGAGAGTTTTCTCTACGGAATCCTTCTCCAAACTTGATCTCTTGAAGTTATTTCCACTTCCTTTGGCCTAGGCCTCTATTTATAGGCAAATGAGAGGGCATTTAAGGCTTATGTGGCGACATCTCATTGGTGCATTTTTTAGGGCTTGTGTGGCTTGATTTTATTGGTTCCTTGCCATTTGTGATCACATACATCAATATGCGGATTCCATGCATGAGCTCGACACTTGTCAATTGCTTATTGGTTGAAAATTTCCACACATTAAATATCAAATTATTATTTATTTTATTTAGGAATTAGGTTAAATAAAATTCCTAAAATATAAATAAATAATTTAATGTAGCGCCCCGATCCCGAAAGATCGTGGAAATGGACGCCACGGGGGTTGGAATTAAGAAGCGGGAAAGAAAGGGGGTAACCTGATCAATGAGAACTCAACAGAAGACTCAGAACAACCAAACATGCTTTATAATATAACATATACTTATGACTAGAGTTCTTAGCGTTTAACAAAGGAATATTACAAGTGCGGAAGCTCCATTATTAACAGGATACTTAACAAAAAGAGACAGTGAGAAATAGGTAACTAACAAAAACCCATGTCTCAACATCGTCATGTCCACGCGCCAGCCAACTAACCTGAAAATGTTTGGAAATATTTGGGCTGAGTACTAATGCACTCAGTGGGCAAGTTTTCACAATTCAAGTTATGCAAATCATTTTGTTAAAGTAATCTATCTGTGTTTATGTAGGTAGTGAAGCTTAGGAGGTTTTAAAAGTTGGAAGCAACCTAAGTTCACCAAAATATTTTCTCGTGAAGCGCTTAAGAGTATAACCCGTCACTGCCCGCTACCCGAACTGCATCACCAGCGTATAAGGTTGAGTATGGCCATAGTATACCAAATGAGTATAACCAATAAGTGTTTCATTTTAGTCTCACCGACAAGGAGTAGGACAGGACAAACAATGCATGCATACTGTAGCTACTCACAGTGACACAGCGCTGGTTTATGAGACTCCGACAAGATACAGTAGCACGTAAATATTTAACACAGATAGTCACATATGCAATTTTAGCAAATCAAAGCTTAATAACTCGAAAGATACAATTTGGAAAGATATAGTATAGCCCACCTGGATGTCAGATCTGTAAGACAGGTAAGCTTTCAATCTCTGAGCTGGTCTTGCTCAAGTTCTGTTATCTATTCTAGGCCTGCAACAACCAGTCTTGACTTAGTTAACTAAATAACCTATCAAAATTAAATTTCTAAGCTCCTAAGTAAAAATTACTTAATTAACTGTAAATTATAAAATATTTCAAGAATACCAATATTGCTAATTAGTCGAGTTATACCATATAAATTCAAAGTATAGATTTTGACCACCTATTAAACAAAGGGATTATAACATATTTCCACAAGATAAAAATAATTGAGTCTATTGATCTCTATTTATATTTTAAACAATTTCCTTACTTCGCAATTATATATTGTTACAAAAGCAAGCCATCAATTTTTAAATAATTAATTGATTAACATAAAACAAAATCATTGACTATTATTATTATTATGAACTAAGCCTATTATATAACCTAGACACACGAAACATAAAAAGATATTTAATCTTATAATTTCAAAATTAAATCAAATGAATCATGTCTTTTGAATTGTAAACTAATTATGAATACACCCGTATGCATGTATATAAACTCAACAAGTTTCATCTAAATCACTAAAAATCTAGTTTAGACATCCCTTAGTTAAAGAAGATGAAGATTAATATAGCAAGATGAATAAAATAATTTTAGCCAAGATCCTAAAACAAAACATATTATTCTGAACTCATTAAAATTTTACTAATTTTAAATATTAAACATTAAATTTATAGAAAAATAAAGAGATAACAAGGATAAAATTACTAACCTTCCACTGCTAACCTTTCTCAATATTTATACAAATTAATTTTTGGTATGATCTATTTTTCTCGTTGATTATGAATGGATACAAGAGATGGTTCAACCTAAATACTTTAAAGACAATCTATACTAATATATAAATTCATTATTTTAATTTTAAAAGGACACATGTAGTTATAATATAATGTATGGACTAAAATTCTTCCACGTATCAATTCTAATTGCTTACGTGAGCTAAGTTTGAAGATTCATTAACTTATTATTATTATTATTATTATTATTATTATTATTATATGTGTCCACATTAATCTAAATAGTATATAATGAGAACTAGTAGTATGTACGACACACACACACACACACACATATATATATAAAGCTATATGCACTTAATAATTTTAATTCTACTATTACATACAACTAACTCTATGTCTAAAGTTCTAATTAAAAAAAATAAAAATAAAAAAATATCAAAGCATCTCTAACCCACTCAATAGGAACTCTTACCTAAAGATCGGGATATACAAGGATCTATTTTCTTTCTTAGCTTTATCCTTAAGGTATCATAGACTATTATTATAATACTGAAAAGTTTTAGATATTACACTTATTCTAATTATTATATTTATATTCTTAATTAAATTTAGATAATAAAATTTTGGGGTATTACACTCCTCCCCCCTTAAAAGAATTTCGTCCCGAAATTCACGTACCTTCGAATAATTCAGGATATTGTTGTTTCATTTTGCTTTCTAGTTCCCATGTTGCTTCAGTTCGATCATGATGATTCCATTGCACAAGCACCAATGGAATTTGCTTGTTTCTTAGGACTTAAACTTTTCTATCAAGAATTTCGTGGGATTTTTCCTCGTACGTCATATAGAACGTAGAATTAACTTACTTTCTTTGATAACGTGTTCTGGGTCAAACACGTATTTCTTGAGCATTGAAACATGATGTACATCATGAACCTATGACAAGTCTGGTGGTAGAGCTAAACGGTAAGCAACCTTACCAATGTTTTTTTTTTAGTATCTCGAATGGCCCAAAAAATCTTGGTCTTAACTTGCCTTGTTTTCCGAACCTTACAATATCTTGTGTTGGAGATACTTTTAAAAAGACTTTTTCACCTACTTTAATTTGTAGGTTTGTTATGCGCTTATTGATAACATCATATTTTACATGTATTTTGAGATACATTTGAGTGGTATTTGATGGGCATTGCATGCGTGAAGTGATAAGTTTTGCATTGTTTTTTATGTTTTGTGCAATGTCACGTGTTTGTTCATTGTGAAGGGAATTAATGCCATTTTTTGTGTGGACCTCAAATGAGTGTGGGAAGACCCTAGAAATATGGGAAATCAAGTTAGGAACGCATTCCAAAAAGAATCGGGTCAATCGGACGAGAAACAAGTGAGAACGAAGCAAAACAGTGAAAGGCTGCCGGACTGCCACGTGGACCCGCGACCAGGGAGATTAGTTGCGACCGGGGTCGCGAATTTTGCTCTTCGGACCCCTCTCTGAGTCGCGAGAATGCAGAAAAATGCCACGTGGACTCGCGACCACACCCGTGACCGACCCGGTCGCGAGCGAGGTCGCGAGTGAAGCTCTGGGAATCCGATTTTTAGCCTATTTTGGCCCGTTTTCTTTCCTTTTTCGACTGGGATACTTCCAACACTATATATACCTCCTCAAACACGAAAATTGGATGTCAAAAACCCTACCATAACTCCAAAAAACTACAAGAACACACACCATATTCCTCTCTTAAACACAGAGATAGAGAGTTGCAGAGAAGAACACGGAGAGCAAGACCAAGAGATTCAAGCTAAGCAAGAATAGAGACAGAATAATTACTTCCGGGTTTTATTTATCTTTATTTATCTTGGACATGATTTCTTGTTGGATTTTAGTTTTCTATATTTATATGGATAGCTAAACCCCAGTTTTCTAGGGTTGGATGATGAATTATTTATGAAGTTTATTTTATTAGTTTTATCATATTTCCTATGACTTTATCTTGATCTTTAATTACTCTTGTTTTTATCTGTATTGTTTAACTGATCACTAAATGATACAATTTGACGTGTTAATTCATAAATCGAGAGAGGAGTTTTAACACGTGATCTGGAGTAATTAACTCATTAATCAATAGCACTCGAGAGGGTTGAGGTTAATTGAGAGAACAATAGACCCTATGAGCCATTAGGAGTTGCATGATAGGCATTGAACGGAGACGTTAATACTAGTTGTGTGATCCACGCTTTAGGCACTTCGAGAGAAGGTTTAAGGTATAATTGTGGTTGTTCTAGCTAGATTTAAGTCTCTACATAGGTGTATGATGAAATAATTAAATAAATGGATTAGATAAGGATTCTCCAACTCTAGAATTCGTCTTTCCCCGTTGTTTCTTCTTTACTATTTCTTCTCTGTATTTCCATTTATATTTTATGTTTAAGTACTTTAATTAGTTCAAGCACTTTAATCGGTTGTCTAGATAGCATTTAGGAGTTAAGTTCTAGTACTTAGTTAGTTAAATATTAAATCTCTGTGGATACGACCTTGTTCACCGATATCCTATAAGCCTCACTGTGCACTTGCAGTTTAGGTGAAAATAATTACCGAACACTTATCTGCATAAGCCTTTTGTTTGCTTTGTGCTTCTTCATTCTTGTTCGAATTTGGTCGATTATCTTGATAGTGGTTTGTACAATCTCCGGACCATTATTTTTCTTTCTCCAACTTTATCCCAATACAGGGGTGATCTGCATTTGCGACCATACAATGCTTCATATGATGCCATCTTTTTAGTTGATTGGTAGCTATTATTATATACAAACTCCACCGAGAGTAAACCATCTTCCTAGGTTGTATTCCCATCCAACACAACTCCTCGGAGCATGTCCTCCACAATTTATATCGTTTTATTTGATTGGCCATCTATTTGAGGATGAAAAGCGGTACTGAAGCTTAGTTTTGTTCTAATTGCTTCTTGAAAACTCCTCCAGAACCTTGACGTAAAACAACTATTACGGTCTGACGTGATAGAAATAGAAATTCTAGGTAAATAAATGATATCTTTTACATAAATCTATGTTGATTTGCTTAACTCTGTTGTTGTTTTGATCATCACGAAGTGTGCTGATTTGGTCAATCGATCTATAATTACCCAAACTGTTGAGTTTCCATTCATTAATCGCGGTACGCCTACTATAAAATCCATCGTTATATTCTCTCATTTCCACTCTGGAATTTCCAACGGCTGCAATAAATCTGAAGGTCGTTGATATACGACTTTCACTTGATGATATGCTACACATCTCTATACAAACGCTACTATCTCTCTTTTCAAATTATTCTACCAGAAATATGTTTTCAAGTCCTACAAGGACCAATAAAATAACTTCCAGAATTAATCTAATATATACTTTAATTTAACGGAAGCTTAATTCATTTTACTTCGACTAGGAAAGCGTAATACTCGGGTTTTAAACCCATCATAACTTAATAATAGGTTCTTACAATACTTTTCAATTAACTTGAAATAATTCTGAAAAAATCGAACAACTTTAAAACAGGGCAGAAACATAAAAATTTCATAGAAAATTCAATTTAAATCTGATTGAGACACGGTCAGCGACCACATGTCCGCGACAAAAGGACCTAAAATCGGTCAGAAGGAATCAGAGATAAATTCCGATCTCCTTGGTCTGAAATCGGCCGAAAAGGAAACAATAATTGTTCACCCAAACAGATTAATCAACAAAAAGTTTGGGTCTTGATCAAGCTCGATACTCAACGGATTTTTGATCAAAAGTATAATTTTTCATAGTATGGAAGATAAGGGATTTAATGAAATAAATGGGTCAATAATAAAATAGCTATAATGACCGGAAATGAGCAAGGAATATAGCATCTTCAACATAGATGGAATCTGCCAGAATAGAGTACGGTTTTCGAGAAATATTATAGCTCGGATTTGGAAAATCAAACGATATTTGATCTTAGATCGAACATAAGGGATTGGAAGACTGCAAAGAAGAATTGCTATAGACCAAAAATCAAATTCATGCATTGGAGAAAATGACGGAAAACAACCTCTGAAGTTGCACTCGCAACACAATGATTTATATGGCAGATTTGACACGTCGATTTGTGACGTGCCTTTGATAGACCAAATGATATCATATTGATGATCCGAGACTTGTTATGAAAAGGTTGAAGTGCTAGGTTTACAATGACGTAAACCTTGGGAAAGAAAGTGGCTAGATTAATGGAAAAAGATGTCGCAATGGGACTGCAACACAACTCGGTGACCGGTAACACCACTAAGGTTCTAGGTCTATTTTCTGAACTTTTCGGGCACCGATTGGAAACAACATCAAAACAAATTTTGTTCTATTATGAGAAAGAAATGTGTGTACAAAGTTTCAGAATTTTTCTCAACTGGTTTCATTCCCAAAAGATTGAAGGAAAAATGGCTTCTTGGGGAGAAGAGGGCTGAGATGATAGAGAGAGAAGATAAATGAGTGATGCTTCATTATGTTTGCTCATTATTTTCATGGTTGAGAATGTTCAGTTGCCCCACCCTTAACATGTGTGGTGACACAAGGAGCAAGATAAGGTTGAGTGATGGCAATCAATTTGTGATGTATTTTAATATATGGTATATGGTTGAAATAGAGAACGAATAAAATTCCGTTGGAAGGTCAAGCGAACTCCGGTTTTAATGAAATCAGTGACCACACGATAATGAAAAGATTTGAGACTCCTAGTCAAAGATGAAATCAACTTCAGAGTTTAAAATAAAATAGTAGAATTTTTAAGGATGAAAAGACGATCTTTCAATATTAGGACATACAAGATTCAATAAATGTCCAAATGATGAATACAAAAGATTCATAGAAATGTCTCGTCATGAGAAGCAATATACGTGATCGAGAAAGATTTAGAGAACAACATGATTTTAAGAATAAAATTGAGTTAATTTTGGGAGTCATTGTCAACTTCTTCTTATAATCTTGAAATCTCTGTTTACTAGCTAATGTGTACTTAAAGACCGCGCCCTTCCTAAATAGTTGTATCATAGAAGTGGCTATCTTTGAGAATTCTTCAATAAATCTATGATAGTCTCCTGTAAAGTCAAGAAAACTATGTACTTCTAAAGATTTGTTGGTTGAGACCAATTATTAATGGCTTCAACTTTGTTTGGTGTAATGATCCAATCCCGAAAAAGAGGTAATAAATGAGGGATAGGGTGTTAATTAAAAAGAGAAATGAATTCAGGGACATAAATTAATGGAAAGGCATCAAGAATAGTATGATAGAAAGCCTGTAGATCCAAGAATAGGTTATGCCTTTCAGAAAATCAAGTAGCATAAATTATGTAGCTAGAGCAAATCTCTATCTAATAATGGCTTATAAGAAGGAAATGGAACCTAGAATGAATCAAGATGCTCATTTATAGATGAAGAAAGATATAAACAGATATCAACAAGAAAATGGACATCTTCATAGGTCAAAAGAAAACCAACTAAGTCCTCTTCATAGGACGGAACAACAGATGACAAGTAAACCTATTCATAGGTTGACTAAAAGTAAATAGACACCAACAGGTGAACAAATAAGACCCAACCATAGATCGAGACTTAAATGAATGAGAAATAGCTCAAAAGAAAGGGGGCTTCGTCCCCTTAACTATCAAAGGAACAAAGTTCAATCAACATACTCGATCAAAGTGTACAGAGTTGAATAGAAGCTAGTTAAACAAGAAAAAAAATAACAAACTTAGAGCACTGATCAGAATGACTTATATCATGAAAGTCTTACTTCAACCCATAACATCAACAAATCATCACACCTTGTTTCAACTGTGCTTTTCTCATCGCAGATAGATAATTGTAAGACATCCTTTTAGCTTGTGTTCTTATCAAAGAAATCTTCTTGAAGCATGCATCATTTATTTTGTATCGTTTGTTTGATTTGGTCATTCATTTTTGTGTGAAGTTCAATTTCATATTCATAGCTTTCTGACAGAATGTCGATGTGAATCACGTTTCTTGATCTGACGTGATTGAGATAAGAATTCCACATAGGTTTACCATAACTTATACATATAGCTATGCTAGTGTGTTCGACTCTATCTCTATCTTGATTGGTATGATATGTTGTTGCCCATGAAAATCTCTTGTTCTACTATCTCCTTAGCTCCTCCAAGGTGGTAGATTTTAATCTCTTCTTGCATGTAACATCAGGATAGACTCATCAAAGGAAGACAACATTCTAGATCTACAAAAGGTGCCAAGTTCATCTAACAACAAATTACCAAACTTGACCCGACAATATCGCACAATCGTCTATAGTCATCGTACGTTCAGCATCATCCATCTGCTTATTGCTCAGCGGCTTCCAATGATAAAGTTCGAACATAATGTATGCAAAAGGCATCAGCAACAACTTCAAATGATGGCGCCAAAGTCCATGAATACGTTATCGGTTGTTGTGTAAACTTTATAACCTCATCTCATAGGTAGGTATAAAAGGCGGTGATCAATCTATCTCGATATTTCACTCAAATGATAATTCTGATGTTAAACCTTGTTTGTAGCAGCCATCATCATCTAGTATATATCCATGAAAATTCACAGTCTCCACATAGATTGTTGAGTTATATTTTTTTTTAATATTTCGATGCTTAATGTGTCCATCTTTCTAACAAAAACGTAAATTCTTGGTCAACCTTAATACAACCTCAATCTCGAGACCTCTTCTAATCAGATGTTGACTCCTACAGAGTAAGTTATTTTCCCAATGAAGTCAAACACCGAATTGATTTCTTTCTTGGTATATATATGAAATCTCGCAATCTGCTCATCGTCATATACATGTGGCAATTCTTTTGAGCCATAAGTTTATGTTCGATCATCAAAATGAAATACCTCCTCAGTCAAACTATGTTCTTAGCACTCTCGTAAGTGTTTACAAGTTCAGCCTAAGTTCAACAACTATAGGCTAAGTTAATCTTACATTATCAAGCTTTCAAGTTCTCGTACTCATTTCAGAGTATATATAAAAAAAACACTTTTCAACTATCACGGTTCAAAGTATGCATTATGCATATTCCCAACATCACAAGTATGTACAAGGCATAGATAAACAAGTTCGTACAATTATATAATCAACATAGTTTTTAGACAGAAACCAATATAGGTTCACAGACATATTTCAAAACCAGTATGCTATCAAAATAGCAACAGAGTACGCAATCCGCGTAGTTAATCAAAGTATGCAATCATCATAAAAATCAATCTTTCGAGGAATTCCCATCACTATGGTGAATCCTAATCTTTCGTTTTCAGACAATCTTAACATTTCAACAAATAATGTAAACTTTTGAAAACTAAAATCCGCATAAAACATGCGTACCTCCTTTTGGCTGTTGCGTGAGTGACGAGCTGAGGGCTTATATAATATCACACGGGAATTTAATGAAAAATAAAATAAGTTGACCTAGCAGGTCTGCAGAGTTGCAAACCTCGCTCTGATACCACTTTGTAGCGCCTCGATCCCGAAAGATCGTGGAAATGGACGCCACGAGGGTTGGAATTAAGAAACGGGAACCTGATCAATGAGAACTCAACAGAAGACTCAGAACAACCAAACATGCTTTATAATATAACATATACTTATCCATAACGCTATGAATAGAGTTCTTAGCGTTTAACAAAGGAATATTACAAGTGCGGAAGCTCCATTATTAACAGGATACTTAACAAAAAGAGACAGTGAGAAATAGGTAAATAACAAAAGCCCATGTCTCAGCATCGTCATGTTCACGCGCCAGCCTACTGACCTGAAAATGTTTGGAAATATTTGGGCTGAGTACTAATACACTCAGTGGGCAAGTTTTCACAATTCAAGTTATGCAAATCATTTTGTTAAAGTAATCTATCTGTGTTCATGCAGGTAGTGAAGCTTAGAAGGTTTTAAAAGTTGGAAGCAACCTAAGTTCACCAAAATATTTTCTCGTAAAGCGCTTAAGAGTATAACCCGTCAATGCCCGCAACCCGAACTACATCACCAGCGCATAAGGTTGAGTATGACCATAGTATACCGAATGAGTATAACCAATAAGTGTTTCATTTTAGTCTCACCGACAAGGAGTAGGGCAGGACAAACAATGCATGCATACTGTAGCTACTCACAGTGACACAACGCTGGTTTATGAGACTCCGACAACATATAGTAGCACGTAAATATTTAACACAGATAGTCACATATGAAATTTTAGCAAATTAGAGCTTAATAACTCGAAAGATACAATTTGGAAAGATATAGTATAGCCCACCTGGACGTCAGATCTGTAAGACAGGTAAGCTTTCAATCTCTGAGCTGGTCTTGCTCAAGTTCTGTTATCTCTTCTAAGCCTACAACAACCAGTCTTGACTTAGTTAACTAAATGGCCTATCAAAATTAAATTTCTAAGCTCCTAAGTAAAAATTACTTAATTAACTGTAAATTATAAAATATTTCAAGAATACCAATATTGCTAATTAGTCGAGTTATACCATATAAATTCAAAGTATAGATTTTGACCACCTATTAAACAAATGGATTATAACATATTTCCACAAGATAAAAACAATTGAGTCTATTGATCTCTATTTATATTTTAAACAATTTCCTTACTTCGCAATTATATATTGTTACAAAAGCAAGCCATCAATTTTTAAATAATTAATTGATTAACATAAAACAAAATTCATTGACTATTATTATTATGAACTAAGCCTATTATATAACCTAGACACACGAAAAATAAAAAGATATTTAATCTTATAATTTCGAAATTAAATCAAATGAATCATGTCCTTTGAATTGTAAACTAATTATGAATACACCCGTATGCATGTATATAAACTCAACAAGTTTCATCTAAATCACTAAAAATCTAGTTTAGACATCCCTTAATTAAAGAAGACGAAGATTAATATAGCAAGATGAATAAAATAATTTTAGCCAAGATCCTAAAACAAAACATATTATTCTGCACTCATTAAAATTTTACTAATTTTAAATATTAAACATTAAATTTATAGAGAAATAAAGAGATAACAAGGATAAAATTACTAACCTTCCACTGCTAACCCTCCTCAATATTTATACAAATTAATTTTTGGTGTGATCTATTTTTCTCGTTGATTATGAATGGATACAAGAGATGGTTCAACCTAAATACTTTAAAAACAATCTATACTAATATATAAATTCATTATTTTAATTTTAAAAGGACACGTGTAGTTATAATATAATGTATGGACTAAAATTCTTCCACGTATCAATTCTAATTGCTTACGTGAGCTAAGTTTGAAGATTCATTAACTTATTATTATTATTATTATTATTATTATTATTATTATTATTATTATTATTATTATTATTTTATGTGTCCACATTAATCTAAATAGTATATAATGAGAACTAATAGTATGTATGACACACACACACACACACATATAAAGCTATATGCACTTAATAATTTTAATTCTACTATTACATACAACTAACTCTATATCTAAAGTTCTAATTAAAATAAATAAATAAAAAATATCAAAGCATCTCTAACCCACTCAATAGGCACTCTTACCTAAAGATCGGGATATACAAGGATCTATTTTCTTTCTTAGCTTTATCCTTAAGGTAGCATAGACTATTATTATAATACTGAAAAGTTTTGGATATTACACTTATTCTAATTATTATATTTATATTCTTAATTAAATTTAGATAATAAAATTTTGGGGTATTACATTTAATTTGGTATTTAATCATTTTAATTTGCACGCGGCATCATTTGATTGGCGATGAAAATTCGATTGCTTACAAATGCCCCCATGAGATGAGTTCATGAGCAAGTTGTCTTGAAGGTGGACAAGTCTCATATTTCAAAATTTTTGTCAGATAGTTTTAACTCATATCTAGGAGTTTTTCACTTCATTTTGAAATTTACTAGATAGTTTATACTCGTATCTAGGAGTTCTTCACTTCGTATTGAAATTTACTAGATAGTTTATACTCGTATCTAGGAGTTCTTCACTTCAATTAAATTTTGCTAGATAGTTTATACTCATATCTAGGAGTTCTTGAACTCGATTAAATTTTGCTAGATAATTTATACTCGTATCTAGGAGTTCTTCACTTCAATTAAATTTTGCTAGATAGTTTATACTTATATCTAGGAGTTCTTGAACTCGATTAAATTTTGCTAGATAATTTATACTCGTATCTAGGAGTTCTTGAATTTATAGAAGAAATTGGGTCATTTGGACATTTAGGAAATGATTTAAGACAATGGGCTTTAAAGATTTATTGAAAATTGAGCCCAAAACATTTCTTCAATGGCGCGAATTCTTAATTTATTTGAATGGCCCAAAATAGATCTATTCTAAATTTCTTTTGGTGGCCCAATAAGTTTATTTTTATAAGAGGCGTGTTTCTTTTGTTGCATGAGTCCAAAAAGGTACAGGAGCTGCAAAATTTGTTTGTTGTTCCCTGATTAGTCATTTCGCGCAGCAAGAGATTCCTTTTTTTTTTTGGCAGTACCAACATAGCAGCACCCCATTAAATACTCTTCTTGTAGCCGAGTGTATACATGCATGTATACTTTGTTTTGAAATCTGGGAGCATCTGTGATATGGTCATTTGTGTCTTTCACTTTTAAAAAAATCAAAACAGGGTTGCACCAATATGGAATGATTTTTTTTTTGCATGGAGTGTGGTTTTGGAGGCACCTGCCCCGTTTAATGAAAGAGATGGCTTCATTCATTAAATGATACGAATGTGGAGGTTGGAAGTGTAGGCTTGGGATTGGTAGATGACCTGCCTTGAAAGAGTACAAGCACACCACTTTACTGCATTTTCTGTAGAATCCGTTTGTTGCTCCCCATTTTGAGCAGCATCTACAGTGAGGTACAAGCCATGGATTGGTCTAGGAGCACCTGCATTGAGAGTACGAGTGCACTACTTTGCTGCTCATTTCTGTGGAGTTTGTTTGCTGCCGGGCATCTCCTTTAACAGCTAGCAGGCCCCCATACTTATCTATCTATAGGTTTTCGACCCTATAAATACCCTAGCATGGCAGACATAGCCTCTCTATATTTCTTCAAGCTCTTCATTTTTTTTATCAGAACATGTCTGCAACTACAATATCCATTCCTTCTGCCTCCGTTCATTTCCACCTTTGAAGAGCTAACGTTTCTCTTAGCTTTAAGTCATCGTTTGGCGGTGAAGTGGTGAGTTGCCACACCGGGTTCTTCTCCTGTTTTCTCGTTCGATCTTCCGGTGATCTCTTACTTTGTGATTTTGCTATTTCAGGCAAGAGAAAGGTGGTACGACGTTGTTGTGCTCTTCACAGTCGGCAAATCTCGCTGCATGCGTTGGAGGGAGGAGTGATCCAGGAAGCTTGAAATGATGATGAAGGCTTGCTGTTCATGTGAGTTTTACCTCTTTCTTCCTACTGTTCGTCTTCTCCCTTTTTTTGTAAAAGCATGCTAAAGGATCGATGTAGTCATAGGCTTTTTTTTGGCTGTATGGTGGCTTCTTCCTGCTTGTCTAAAGTTTACAGTAGTCTCCTGATTCTGGTTATAGATAGCAACAGTAGGAAATATTGAACCCTTGACATCCTTAGAGACAGAGCCTGCTAAAACTCCATTTTCGTAAGAAAGAATTCCTCAGCGTCCCTATTTCTAATGATGCATATTCCTTACTGTCATTTCCAACAATCAGCAGCCTTCTAATTGCCCAAATCACACAAAACCAAGACTTCAACTCTTGACACACTTGGAAATGAAACTGGCTTCAGTTAACCCTGCTCACCACACTCTTCTCTTTGAATAAAGCATGACATTTGAGCTGTGAATAGGTGCTTCAATCTTGATTATCTGCCTTGGTTCTTCTTTCCCAAAATCAGCATATTCTTATTCTTCAGAAATATTCAATGTTAGAGATAAGCAAGTAGTTCAAAGTCTTAGTGATGAACTTAGCCTCCTCTCGATACCTTTAATGACTAAAATCTTAGCCTTTGATAAATAATGCGAAGACAAACCAGTGACAAGATCCTTTTAAGATACTCTTCTGAACACGTTACACCCAGTAACTTTAATTTTCTTAATCATCTCTAAGATGTAACTTCTCTCCTTCAAAATCTTATCCGTCTGTGAACAGCCAGAGACCATAATGCTCTGTTCTATATCAGTTCCAGGTGAGGAGATCTGAAATTGGATCACGGCCACTTAGCATTTTCGACTCTGGTCCATAAGCTGCATGACTCACCTTCCTTCGAGTTCAGAGGAGTAGACGCGGATTTGACGAGCGAGCTCTCCAAATTTTGAGGCTGTAAGTTGTTGTTTGAGAGCTGGAGATAGCTAGCTCAAAGATCAACATTGATGTATCGGTTATATGTACTGTAAAGCATCTGATTATTACTCAAGTCAGTTATGAAGAAGGCAGTTAGTCAGCTGTAGTGGGGAGTTATCTTGTGCTGGATCTTTGACACATGGTGCAAGATGCTTGTAGCAGTTACTAACTGGAGAAAAGTCATTCGTGACTGGAGGATTCGGCAGAGAATAGATAGAGTCAAATTTTTCAGTTTCAGAATGCAATTCAGATTGAGAGAAGAAGAGCAGTTGAGTGAGAAAAGAAAAATTTCAGTTTATTTGTGAGAAGTTCATCACAAATCTCAGTTCGAATTACTGTACTCTGTAGATTGTAATTGATTCAGTAATAAGATCATCTCTCTCATTCACAGTGGATGTAGACTTGAAAAAGTCGAACCACTTAAAGTTCTTGGTGTTCTTTCACCAACATATTCGTTCCTCAGCCATTTACCAGCTTTGAGAGATGCGTCGGCTTGAGCAATGTTTCTCGACATGGCAATGAGCAGCGCTATCTCGTGCTTTGTGGCGGCGACGGTGTTAGCAATCGGTGTATTCACCACGAGACAGTCATGCTCGGTCTCTCAATGCTGGAATCATGCCACACACTCCCATACTCAGCAACAAGGGCAGCAATGCTAGTAAGAATCAACACACTTCTGCAGGGATATTCCGGCATAAGATTCGAAATCTTGGAAGTCCTTACCAAATTCCTCAACAACAACATCACGCCCTGTCTGCCTCCCCGTGGCACCATCACCGCCTCCGGCTATCTCATCCCCCTCTCCTACATCATCGGCCTCCTCACCGGCCGCCCCAATTCCAAGGCCGCCGGCTCCAACGGCCAAGAGTTCACCGCCGAGGATGCGTTCAAGCTCGCCAATGTCACCAGCAGCTTCTTCGAGCTGCAACCCAAGGAAGGCCTCGCTCTCGTCAATGGCACCGCCGTCGCTTCCGGCTCGGCCTCCATCGGTCTCTACGAAGCCAACATTCTCTGTCTTGCCGAAGTCACTCTCAAGTGGCTGTATGGTGATGAGAGGTTGAGCGGCGACGGCGGCCATTTCTTCGAGCTTCGAGTTTGGGGTTTTGGGTAGAGTGAGAGAAGGCGTTGAGGGAGAGATTGACAGAGAGATACGGCGAAGTTTCTATTGGCTTCGCCTTTGACACCGCAGTGGACGCCATTGATTGGGAGTTTGAAGAGGAGCGAGATTTAGAAGGCATAATAGAGAGAGAAGACAGATTACTTGATTCAGGGTTAAAAATTTGGGCTTCTTAAATATTTGGGCCCCGGGTTTGGGCTTAAAAAATTTTAGTCCTTTTCTTTCCTTCCCCCTTTTTAATATTGGGCCTTATCTTTTTCTCTTTTTTTATTTAGGCTTTTTCCTTCCCTTTTTATTTGGGCTTTAACCTCCTTTTTTTTGCAGGAATTATTTGACTAAACTTGCCCGTGAATTTGATCGAGACATCCAAAGATTTTGAGGATCCTTTTAATTTGGAGGCAGAGTTTTTTTTTCTTTTTTTTGGCATATTTCATACTTTTATTCATTCTTTTTTTTTTGTTTCCAGGTATGGTTTATTTTCAAGACACGAGTATCTCCGGAAAGCAACACTTAATGATCGTGGATGATGACAAGCAGCTCGCGAAGAGAGGAATTGATTTGTAATCCCCCACACGAAGATTACAGGCTTTGTCGAGATGGAGATTTTGACTTCAACATGGAGACTTCATTTCTATTAAGCCGAAGATGTCAACTATCACTAGAAAATGGTTTCCACTTCAATAAGAGCATGACTTCATTTCAACTTCTACGTGGAGAAGATTTCAACTTGAGTTGCTTGAAGCTTAAAGGTGAAACTTGAAGATGGAACCGAATTTCATACTTGAAGCTTGAAGACGTAGCTGACTTGGATACTTGAAGCTTGAAGACGGACTTGAAGATTGAGTCAACTTGCACTTGAAGCTTGAAGACGGACTTGAAGATGGAACTGGCTTAGATAAGTTTGAAGCTTGAAGATGGAGCTAGCTTGGATAAGCTTGAAGCTTGAAGATGAACTTGAAGATTGAGTCGATTTGCACTTGAAGCTTGAAGATGAACTTGAAGATTGAGTCGATTTGCACTTGAAGCTTGAAGACGGACTTGAAGATTGAGTCAACTTGCACTTGAAGCTTGAAGACGGATTTGAAGATTGAGTCGACTTGCACTTGAAGCTTGAAGACGCACTTGAAGATGAAACTGGCTTGGATAAGTTTGAAGCTTGAAGATGGAGCTGGCTTGGATAAGCTTGAAGATGGAAAAGACTTGCATACTTGAAGCTTGAAAAAGGAACTCGAAGATACTTGAAGATGGAGCCGACTTGCACACTTGAAGCTTGAAGATAGAAGAGACTTGCATACTTGAAGCTTGAAAATGGAAGAGACTTGCATACTTGAAGCTTGAAGATGGAACTCGAAGATACTTGAAGATGGATCTGTGATGGCGGGATCATTAAGAAGGTGCTCCTTGAATTGGGTAAATAAAAGGCGGATCTACTTGACGCCACACCCGATTTCTCCATATCGTCATTGTTCCTTTAGTTGATGTTTTGTACGAATGTTTATGAAATGATGCTACTTTTGTGATTTTTCTGAATCTCTGAATTGCTCGTCATTCTTTTTGAAGATATACATCATCAGAACCCTTCAACTTCCAAAGTAAAAGACAAATCATGACTGAAACTTAGATTATATCTAAGCTACCTACGTATCCATAAGAAGGATCAAGTCAAAACGTAGTTCAAGTTATCAATTTATTTTGAAAGGGGTGCCGTACACAGTTTATACTCATGCGGGCCAGAAGTGACTATTTATTTAACCACTATATAGACAAAGTGGAGTAAACAATAGTTGAACCACTAAATTTTACCATTTTGGTGGGATAAATAACAGTTTAGCCACATAAATTTAACTTTTGGTGGTTACCGTACACAGTTTATACTCATGCGGGTCAGGAGTAACATGCAGATTAGGCTCATGCGTTATGGAGCACTGTAGATAGTTTAGGCTCGTATCAAGGAGCATTGGAGATAGCTTATGCTCGTATCAAGGAGCCTTAGAAGATTTCTTGGATATTTTAGATAGTTTTGGCTCATATCAAGGAGCTATGAAGACAGTTTATGCTCGTATCAAGGAGCGAACTTCTTTCTTAGTTCAGGGATAGAAATTTGTGGCGACATCACCCTCTTCAAGTGATATATTTCCTTGTTGCGCCAGCTGCATAACTTTGTCTTTGAAGATGAAACAGTCTTGTATAGGATGTCCGACCAAACGATGGTACTTGCAGTATTTTGGATCATCAATTCGTCTTGTTTTTTCAGGTCGCTTCATTTCTGGCAATTTGATGAGTTTGTTTTTGCACAAATCCTCAAAGATTCTAGGGACATCTGAATCCAAAAATGGATATTCTCTTTGTTGCATCTCTCTTAGAGTCAGTTTTCTTTGCTCTCTTTCTTGAGGAACATTTTTTCCAGCATCCTTTCTTAAGAATTTGACGGGCACACTACCATAGATTCTTCATTTAAGGTCATGTCAAAAGGTTTGCCCTCATTCTTAAATTCTTCTCTTTTCTTGAATTCATGAGGTTCTTGGATTGGTGGTCTTTGACTCCGCTTGCTGTCATGCTCAACTCCATGTCATGAGCTCTAGTAGCCAAATCTTCAAAGGTCTTTGGCTGAATTCCTTTAAGAATGTATTGGAGGCCCCATTGCATTCCTTGAACACACATTTCAATCGCAGAAGTCTCGGATAATCGATCTTTACAATTGAGGCACAAATTTCTCCATCTATTAATGTAGTCAATGACAGGTTCTTCTTCCCATTGGTGAGTGTTTGTGAGCTCCACCATACTGATTGTTCTTCTTGTACTGTAGAAGCGATTAAGGAATTCATTTTCCAATTGCCCCCAACTGTCGATCCAGTTTGGCTCTAAGTCTATGTACCAGTCAAACACATTTCCTTTGAGTGAACGGACAAATTGCTTCACTAGGTAGTCACCAAAGGTTCCGGCAGTGTTGCAAGTCTCTACAAAATGGGCAACGTGTTGTCTGGGATTGCCCTTGCCATCAAACTGTGTAAATTTTAGTGGTTGGTAACCTAGCGGCATCTTCCAGTTATTGATCCTTTGAGTATATGGCTTGGAGTGAGTCGAAGATGACTTGGAGCTTCCATCAAATTTGCTTTTGATGGTACCTTCGACGAACTCCCTTAGCTGATCAATTTGAATGAAACCATCAGATGAGACTTGGATCCCTTTAGTTGCAGTTCTTCCTTCTTCATCTGTCTGCTGTTTTGAGGATGCCTCATCGCCATTGTCATCATTCTCTTTGCTATTTGCATGACTCGTTTCTCCCTTATCCTTCCGGAGTCTTGATATTTATGCATCTTGGTTTTGTATGTACTTTTGCATTTCTTCAACGAGCTTAGTTAGGTTGGGAAGTTGATCTTCTACAGTGGAGTCAATTGCCATCATGACAACTTCCTTGAGTGAGTAGCTTGCTTGTGGTGGAAAGTCACTTTCCAGTTGTTTGTTGTTTCTTTTGATGTTGGCAATATAAAGCTCTTCTTCCTCAATGCTAGCCATCTTGAAAGCTTCTAGTGTTTGTTATTTCATGTTTCGTGCAGTCACTCCAACACTTTTCATAGTGGAATCAGGAGTGATTGAGATGTTAGACATCTTTGAATTTGAAACTTGATGAAGAGAAGAGATGAGAAGTAGAGAATGTCCCACTGGGCGTGCCATAATTTGTAACACAAATTTCGCGTATTTATATTAATAAACACCGGAAAAGCGTACAAAGAAATATTTTTGGATTGAAATTACAATTTGTGGTTCGATTCTCTATCTAGATCTTCTGATTCTTCTCTTCAAAAATTTGATCTTCGTGCTCTTTAAGATCTTCAAGGTAAATTTACCTCTTCGATCTACACGAATTTGATTTTTGGAGTTTATAACGTTGATTCGAATGGTTGAGACCTTGACTCCAGATCAAATTGTGGATTTGAGATGATCTTGACGAAGATTGTGTCGTCTCTTTGAAGAACGAGTTGAATCTTGTAAGAACGTCTTGAAGATTTGGGTTGATAACATTAATTCAGAGGGTCGAGAACTTTGATTATAGATTGAACAATGTATTTGAGTTGATCTTGACGAAGAACTTCTTGAATCTTGTAAGAACAACTTGAAGATTTGGGTTGATAACGTTAATTCGGAGGGTTGAGAATCATGATTCCGGATTGAACAATGGATTTGAGTTGATCTTGACGAAGCACTTCTTGAATCTTCAAGAACAACTTGAAGATTTGGATTTGACAACACCGATTGGAGGGTCGAACACCTTAATTCCAGATCAAACGTCGAATTTGGGATGATTTTGGTGAAGAACACTAAGAACGTCTTGAATCTTCACTTGAATGCCTTGAGGAATGGAGAGAGTTTTCTCTACAGAATCCTTCTCCAAACTTGAGCTCTTGAAGTTGTTTCCATTTCCTCTGGCCTAGGCCTCTATTTATAGGCAAATGAGAGGGCATTTAGGGCTTAGGTGGCGACATCTCATTGGTGCATTTGTTAGGGCTTGTGTGGCTTGATTTTATTGGTTCCTTGTCATTTGTGATCACATACATCAATATGTGGATTCCATTCAAGAGCTCGACACTTGTCAATTGCTTATTGGTTGAAAATTTTCACACATTAAATATCAAATTATTATTTATTTTATTGGAATTAGATTAAATAAAATTCCTAAAATATAAATAAATAATTTAATTTAATATTTAATCATTTTAATTTTCACGTGGCATAATTTGATTGGCGATAAAAATTCGATTGCTTACACTTGAAGAGAGAGTAGCTCCACTTGTTAATTTCAGTTTATGGGCTCCAAAACTTGCTAAAATTCTAAAAATTGAAAATGAAATTCAAAAAGCAATCAGGAAGATTAATCGGCACATGTGGCAAAGTTAGAGTTGTACATAATTAAGTTTAAGATGATTTTTTTATGTGTCATGTGTCAGTAAAGAAAGGAAAACATAATTAAGTTGGGATTTTTTTATTAGCCATTAAACGTGGCCATGTTTGGACCACAAATTTTTTTCAATAGCTATGCATGTGCATGGGTTTTTGGGCGGGCTATTTAGGTGGGTTTCTAGTTTGGAACAGTGCAAGACTTTTTGTTATAGTATATTAGATAGATTTTATTATATATTTAAATGTTCATCATCAATACACGTATTACCTAAATAATTTTTCAAAATTTATGTCTATTTTTATATATTACCATATAGTTTAATTTTCAAATTATAGATTAATGTCAAGTATTGTGATTAGAAATCAATCTATTTAATAGCAATCAATTGATTAATTTAATAACACATAAAAAAATCATCTTAAACTAATATAGTATATCAAACTAAATATCTAAGTGTATAGTATATATAATATACAATAATTTAATAATTTATATCTATATATTAATTTATATTATACATATATACAAATAATGTAATAATATGATGGTCGTTTTTAAAACCAGTGTAACAATATATTATCACATGAGAGATTATACTTAGAGACATTACATAATTATAAACTCCTATAATAGACCAACAATATATATATATATATATATATATATATATATATATATATCCTACTATATCTAAAAGTAAGATAGTCTAAGGTAGAATTGTAATTTTATTTTCATCCCAAAACTAATTAATATTGATATACAATTAATGTAGATTATATAATTACGGTATATATTAATATATTATTATGCATATATAGATAAAGTATGATAGGATTATATATCATATATTTAATATAATATAATAGTTTATATATGTATAACTAATCTCATATACAAATAAAAATAATAATATAATACGATGTAAAATACATAATACATGTCTGCATATATATAGTAATATAATATAATATGACCATTATAGTATCATAATTTTATTGGTAGTTAATATTTTATCATATCAAAAAATAATTTATATCCGAAAATCAGAGTTTAATTTCTGTCAAACAATTATAATTAATTACTATTTTTTGAATAAATTTTATTATATATTTAAATGTTCATCAATGCACGTATATAACATTACCTAAATGATTTTCCATAATTTATGTCTATTTTTATATATTACCACATAGTGTGCAAATTATAAATTAATATCAATTATTGTAATTAGAAGAAATCAATCTATTTAATAGCAATCAATCAATTAATTTAATAAAATATTAAAAAACATCTTAAAGTAATATAATATATCAAACTAAATATCTACATGTATAGTATATAATATACAATAATTTAATAATTTATATCTATATATTAATTCATATTATACATATATACAAATTATGTAATAATATGATGGTCGTTTTTAAAACCAATATAACAATATAATAGAATATATTAATATGCACAATATCTATATAATAAATAATTATCACATGAGAGATTATACTATAGAGAGACATTACATAATTATAAACTCCTATAATAGACCAACAATATATATATCTTACTATATCTAAAAGTAGGATAGTTTAGGATAGAATTGTAATTTTATTTTCCTCCCAAAACTAATTAATATTGATATACAATTAATGGAGATTATATAATCATATATTAATTATATATTAATATATTATTATGCATATAATAGATAAAGTAAGATGTGATTATATATCATATATTTAATATAATATAATAGTTTATATATGTATATCTAATCTCATATACAAATCAAAAAAATAATATAATATGATGTAATATACATAATACATATATCCATATATACACTAATATAATATAATATGATGATTATAGTATCATAATTTTATTGGTATTCAATATTTTATCATATCAAAAAATAATTTCTTTCCGAAAATTAGAGTCTAATTTCTATCAAACAATTATAATTAATTACTATTTTTTGAATAAATTTTAGTATATATTTAAATGTTCATCAATACACGTATATCATATTACCTAAATTATTTTCCATAATTTATGTCTATTTTTATATATTACCACATAGTTTGCAAATTATAAATTAATATCAATTATTGTGATTAGAAATCAATCTATTTAATAACAATCAATCGACTAATTTAGTAAAACATAAAAAAAACATCTTAATCTTAATCTTATATATATATATATATATAAAGCGAATAAGTATGCCATGGTATAGTTTAAAAATACTATAAATACAAAAATCAATTTAGATTTGCAAATTTTATATTTAAATACAATAAATTAGATTTACGTTTCCATAATAGTTAATAGATATACTAATATATATCATGCAAATAAATATATAAAATAAATACTATAAATACGCCTAATTTATATTAAAGGCATCATTTTCTTTGAATACAATTAAATTGCACTTATTATTATTGATTACAATAAATTTTGATTAATAAATTTGTGCATATTTAATTAATCACTATATTTGTGTGCACGTTCAATTCAAAATGTATCTTTGATGCCTATAGATACCAAATTGTTGTATCATAATTTTTTAACTCCAATTTGTGTGTTCATGCATTTTTTATGTTTTGCTATATTTATTTCTTCCAACATTCTTATTTTGTAATTTGATTTTTCATTTTTTTAATTAATATTATGTTGTAGAGAATAGCATAATTACTTCTAAATCTTGAGGAGATGTCATTGTTCATCCTTGGTTGAGAGTTTTGAAATTCATTTGATCAAGAATTATCATCTATCCGCACATCGATTGGAAGAGACCGGGACAATTTAATTTTGAGTTATTGTAAAAATAAAATAGCTTTGTATTCATCTAAATATGTCATAGCTAGAACGATTGTATCGTAATCATCTATTGTAGCTACTTTTAGTAGTGGTTTATATTTGTCATTTGTTATTTATAGTTTTAATCATTTTCTTTTTTGAAGTTGATCTTTGGGTGAATACCCCTCGATTATAAATAATTTGTTTGCTTTACCAACTTATATATTTTCAAATTGTGTATGTTGGATTAATTTTTTATTTAATTTACTAAATTTTCTTTTGAATTTTAAATAAATTGTCTGTTAGGAAAAACTATCAAGTAACCTCTAGATTAGGTTTTCATGAGATGTCAAAATTAGTTATGAAAAAACTGACTAAAACTTAAGTTGTAGTTCGGAGCTGACCAATCCAGGGCATCAAAAAGGAACTCAAGTAGAGTCAAAGTCAACCAATCTGAAGAATGGTCTACAAGCTGAAGGATACGTCATCTAGTCAAAATTCGACTCAACTAAAGAGTAAAAACAGTCGAAACAAACTGACAACCAAGTCAGCTGAGCTGAGGGAGAAAAGCGTTGACTAAAGACTGAAGAAACTGATAAAACATCAATTTAAGCTAGAGACTGGAAGTATCCAACTAATAGCCAAACTGCAATAAACAAGACAGATCAGCTGAAGGTCAGAACTGTAGTCAGCCAGCTTATGATTATTCAGGCTGGCTAGAAAGATCAAGAGAAATTAGTCAAGCTGACAAGATAGCTAAGAACTTGAGATCAGTCGAACTGGAGAAATACAAGCCCAGAACTGCCAACTGGAGCAATAGTCAAACTCAGCTGACAAGCTCAGAACTGCCAACTGGAGCAATAGTCAAACTCAGCTGACAAGCTCAGAACTCCCAACTTAAGCAATAGTCAAACTCAGCTGACAAGCTCAGAACTGCCAACTGGAGCAATAGTCAAACTCAGCTGACAAGCTCAGAACTGCCAATTGGAGCAACATTCAAACTCAACTGACAAGCTCGGAACTGCTAACTGGAGCAATAACCAAACTGAGCTGATAAGTCCAGAACTGCCAACTAGAACTCAAAACTGCCAAGAAAACTGAAGCCAGAGAACCCTGGAGTTTATTGCTCAAACCGGCGAATCTTGGAATAAATGCTCCTACAAAGATCCTGGAATTAAATATCTAATGAAGATCGTTTGGCAGAGTAACGGCTACTTCAACCAAAAGCTCCAAGCGATCATTAAAGACCACATGCCATTGATGAGCCAACAAAGCCACCGATCAATGGACAATAGAACTCAACGGTCATAAAATCACTCCTCTATAAAAGACGAGTGAATCAGAGTTTAAAATACTCTTTGCCAACTCCCAACTCTTCGCCTACACAACTTTCGCATATACAAGCAAGAGCTTTTCTTTCTCCCTCCCACTCAAGCTTAAGTTCAGCTTTTGATAGAAACTGCGAGAGTCCAACTGAGAAGAAGAATTCATAGAATCAAGATATTCAGCTAGCTATTGACGATCCAGCCAGGGCAGCCTTCTTAGTTCTAGCTATTCAACGATCAACTACCCAGCTCAATTAAAGGAGCACATCAGTTGATACCCCCTGTTCAAGACTCACCT
Source organism: Perilla frutescens (assembly GCA_026008535.1). NCBI lineage: Eukaryota > Viridiplantae > Streptophyta > Magnoliopsida > Lamiales > Lamiaceae > Perilla > Perilla frutescens. The sequence goes on along the minus strand of BRKX01000017.1, from coordinate 37,769,561 downwards.
CTTGAAGATCGGAAGAGATCTAAAACCTTGTAAAGACAACAATAACACCTACCTTCCTAGCGAGCAGTTAGGTACTTCAAGTGTGAGCCATCGACCCGCTGAGGTAGCGAGCAGTTACCAGGTTCAGCCAACTGTCCTTCATTGTGTAATTTGTAAAGAAACTCAATTTATATAGTGAGGTTGCCCTTCTGCGGAAAGAAGAGAGGATGTAGAAGTTTGAGACTTCGAACCTCTATAAATCACTTATGTGCTGCACTATTTTTATTATTGCATATCCTTGAACTGCACACAATATCACACAAGCCGCACTCAAACTGTCTTAACTGATCAACAAGTTTGTGCACAGATAAGTTTCACTAAGCGAGTCAAAGGGCCCTGTTATTCCGCATCTAAAGTAAAAGTTTTTGAATCAGTTTATTCACCCCCCCTCTAAACTGATATCGACTCGTCCGGGACCAACAAGTGATATCAGAGCAATTGATTCTAAGGATCAGCCGTTTCTGTAGATCAACTGAATCAGATCTACTTATCTGTGCTAACATTCCAGCTATGGGAAACCATAAGCTACCTTTGTTTTCAGTTGAGAACTATGATAACTGGAGCAGGAGAATGAAGGCGCATCTCTGCTCAATTCATGAGAATATGTGGGAAGTCATCGAATACGGTCCAATCATCATCATGATGGACAATGATGCTCACATAGTTGATATCAATCAACCGGCAAGGATCCCAAAGCCAACTAATCTTCTCACCAGTGAAGAGAAGAAGTTAAAGAATCTAGAGTTCGTTGCTCAAGCCGCATTATTTCAAACTCTAGATGAAGATCGAATGAAGGATACAAAGAATTGCACAACTACCAAGGAGATATGGGACCTACTAGCAGATCTTTGCAGAGAGTCTGAAGCCATCAAAGGAAACAAGCTCCAACTGGCAGTTGACAGATATGAATCCTTCATAATACAGCCAGAAGAGTCCATCTCAAGCCTTGAAACCAGATTTCTAGGCATCATAAGTGAGATGAACAACCTCGGGAGGAGTTATCCCAATTCAGAGATGAATTCCAAGATATTGGATAATCTCACTGAAGAATGGGATATGAAAGTGATAGCTACAAAGGAATCAAGAAATCTAAATAGCATCACTCCAAGGGAACTATTTGGTTCTCTCAAAGCTCATAAGTATAGTCTAAACCGAAAGAAGGAAGCATCAACATCGTCAGCTCAAGATGCAGCTTTCTATGGTGAGAGAAACAGGTTTAAAAACACTCGAGGAAGAAACAACTTCCGACCTAGGAGCTCACTAGCCAAAGATAATCAAGGCTGATCTTCAAAATGAAAAGAAGGAGAATCTAACTGATGACATCAATGATCAAATCCAATCAGTTACCAAGTTACTAGAAAAGTTGAAGAAAGCTCGGGATAAACAATCAGTTCCACCTCAAACTGATGAAATCCCAAAAGTTGAGAAAACTTACCAACCAGCTGAACGGTCAGCTGAACCATTCAGGGGTGGCAATCAAAATCTTGGAGAATGTTTCCATTGCCACAAACAAGGACATTACAGGTTTGAATGTCCAGAACTCCCTGAAGACAATAAATCCAAGGTGAGGAGAAGCTTCTTCAAAAGGAAAGCAATGGTTGCAAATCTCGAGAATGTCGTGCTAGATGATTCAGACTATCCTTCTGGAATCGATTCTAACGGCTACAGCTCAAATGATGAAGCGCTATTCTGCCTCATGGCTGACAATGATGAAGAGGTTAGCACATCTGATTCCCAAACCTATTTTTATCATATAAATGAAGCAACTGTCTCTAGTAATGAACTTGATATGAAACTTATAATGCTAGAAGACCAATTAGCTTCAATTTCCTACTTACATGTTGAACTGAAAGATGAAAATGATGAACTGAGATATAAAGTTAGAAAGCTGAACATAGATCATGAAAGATTGAATTATCTTGAGTCTCAGTTTATATAATTTGAGAAATTGAAATTGAGAACTGCTGATCTAGAAGCTGAAAATCAAAAACTCAAACAAGAGATCCATGAGAAAGAAAAAGTATCTCTGAAGTTTAAAAAGGGGTCTCAAACTTTAGATGAGATACTAAATCATCAAAGAACTGGATCTAGCAACTCAGGGCTAGGATATAGCAAATTCACTGCCCTAGAGAAGGGAAAAGCAGTTGCTCAACCCAGTGATAAGGGAATTCTAAAAAGGTTCACTAGATCTTATGATCAGCTAGCTGAGCCAACCAAAGAAAAATGAATATTAAAAAATCCTCAAACTCAGCCTAGACAACTTGGTCAGTTTTACCAACCAAAAACACCAGGTCAACAGAAGCCCAATTTTCAGCCAAGACTATCAGTTCACTCAAGTCAATCCACTCGTCCAAAGTCCCCAGTTCAACAAAGGCCACCAGCTCAATATAGAATGCCGACAAGATAAACTGATAGATCAGTTCATTTTAAGAAAGACCAGTTTAGATCTCAAACCTACCCTGCCAAGCAGTTCAATCAAGGTACTTCTAGGATAGATCAAAGAAACTCATTTCAACCTTATCATCATTACAATGAGTATCTGGATTCAAGAAATGAACCAAGAGCTGATCCTAAAGGGTTTAATCCAATAAATTGGAAACACACAAGACATTGGCCTGATAGAAGAACTTGAAAATCTCGAGATAACTGCGTATTAGTTGAATTGTTTTATCCCACTAACTTGTAACGCATGTATCATTCAACCGATTCTAGAAGAGTTGAAAGAGAGTCAAAACTGATCAAAGGATCCAAATCAGTTGACTCTCTGAGTGATAAAAAGCCAAAAGTTTGGCAAGTTTGGATTCCAAAAAGCTTAATGTATCAACAAGGACCCGATATGAAATGGGTCCCTAAATGCTAATCCTTTTCTTTGCAGGACAAGAGCATCCTATCTATGAAGAAAACTAAAGACATTTGGTATCTAGATAGCGGGTGCTCCAAGCACATGACCGGAGACAGAGAAGATCTCGACGGTTATGAAGAAATCAAAGGCCCACTTGTCACATTTGGAGACAATTCCAAAAGCTGAACCATTGGAGAAGGGTTCGTAGTCAAGGGAAAAGTAGTAGTAAATGGAGTCTCCCACGTGGATGGACTGAAGCATAAACTACTCAGCATCAGCCAGCTGTGCGATAATGGCTACTCAGTTGAATTCACCAAAAACTCCTGCTACATAAGAGACAAGTCAACTGGAGTAATTCTGCTCACTGGCATAAGGAGAGGCAACATGTACATTGTTGACTGGTCAACCGGCTACTCAAAAGCTTGCTTTCTTTCTAAAGGATCAACTGAAGCAAGCTGGCTATGGCATCGATGACTGAACCACCTCAACTTCAAAACAATCAATTACCTAGCCAAGAAAGAGTTTGTTGAAGGGCTTCCCAAGGAAATATACAAGAAAACAGGTGTATGTGGACCTTGTCAAAAAGGGAAGCAGGTGAAATCATCATTCAAGAATAAGAGTCATCCACTAGGAACAACTGATTGCTACCAACTGCTACATATGGATTTGTTTGGTCCAGTTAGACCACAAACTCCAAAAGGCAAAAGATTCACTCTTGTAGTAGTTGATGATTTCTCAAGATATACATGGGTGGAATTCTTGAGGAGCAAAGATGAAACTTATGACAAGCTAACGGCGTTGATCAGAAGGCTACAAACTGAAAAGGAAAGATCAGTTCAAATGATTCGCTCCAACAATGGAACTGAATTTGTAAATCAGCAAATGATCAACTTCCTCAACCAGCTTGAAATCACTCATGAACACTCAGCTGCAAGAACTCCACAACAAAACGGTGTAGCCGAACGGCGTAACCGGACACTCAAAGAAGCAGCTAGAGCAATGATAGCTGATGCCAACATAGCTGAAGGGTACTAGGCTGAAATAGTCAATACAACTTGCCATACTCAAAATTGAAGTGCCATTGTAGCAGCCCATGACAAAACACCTTATGAACTAAACAAGGGTCATAAGCCTTCTATCTCATATTTTAAAATATTTGGTTGTAAATGTTATATTCACAACAATGGCAAGACTCAATTGAAAGCTTTTAGTGCTAAAGCTGATGAGGGTATATTTCTTGGATATAACACTCCTCATGCACAAGCTTACAAAGTGTTCAATAAACGAACTCTTATTATGGAAATAATGTGTCATGTGGTATTTGATGAATTTGCTAATGAGTACAGGAACAAAGAAAGAATAGACACATCAGTTTAAGTACTACCTAGTGAAACTGAGAACTCGCAGGACTATGTGGATCACATTATTCCAGAGTGGTTTGAAGGTTTACAAGAAGAAGGCAATGAAACTGGTACCAAACCAGTTGAGAACAACATGGTCAATGAAGATACAAATCGTGCTGAGACCATAAATCCCACAACTGAAACAGGGGGAAGACTGATGAAAATGCCGAACCAACTGATGAAAGAGCAACTGATGACGTCATCACAGAAGAGCCAGCTGAAGCTATCCAAGATAGTTGGTGATCCAAGAAGTCGAGTCCAAACCAGAAGTTCAACTAAGCATGCATTATTCATATGCTTCATATCTCAAACTGAACCAGCAAACGTCAAATAAGCCTTAGAATATTCAGACTGGATCATGGCTATGCAAGAAGAACTGAACCAGTTCACAAGAAATGATGGTTTCTTGTTGATAGGCCAAAAACCCAGAAGGTCATTGGTACAAAATGGGTTTTTCACAACAAACTGGATGAACAAGGAGTGATCACAAGGAACAAGGCTAGATTGGTAGCCAAAGGATACTCACAGAGTTAAGGGATCGACTTTGTTGAGACATTCGCACCAGTTGCAAGATTGGAAGCCATCAGACAGTTCCTAGCCTATGCAGCTCACTTCAATTTCATAGTCTATCAAATGGATGTCAAGAGTGCTTTTCTTCAAGGAATGCTCAAGGAGGACGTGTATGTCGAGCAACCGCCAGGCTTTGAAATTGGTGATCAAGTCTTCAAACTGAAGAAGGCCCTCTATGGACTGAAGCAAGCTCCTAGAGCGTGGTATGAAACTCTCACAACATTTTTGCTAAAGAATAGGTTTCAAAAGGGAGTCATTGATCGAACTCTGTTTCGAATAGAACGATCAACCGAGATCTTAATGGTTCAAATTTATGTGGATGACATAATTTTTGGATCAAAAAGCAAAGATCTATGCACATGATTCGCTCAACTGATGCAAAGAGAATTTGAGATGAGCATGATGGGAGAAATGACATTCTTCCTAGGACTCCAAGTAAAGCAGCTGATAGATGGGATCTTTATCAGCCAGGCAAAGTACACCAAGGAGCTAGTCAAAAATTTTGGCTTCAGCAAAGAAAAAACTCTCAAGATTCCCATGAACACATCAGTTCAGCTAACTCTTGATGAATAAGGAGAATCAGTTAGCCAAACATACTACAGAGGAATCATTGGGTCGCTACTTTACTTAACAGCTAGCCGGCCAGACATCTCTTATTCAGTCGGTCTATGCGCACGGTTTCAAGCTAATCCAAAGAAAAGTCATCTTGAAGCAGCTAAGAGGATTATCAAATATCTCAAAGGAACCATAAATCTTGGACTATGGTATCCCAGAGATGACAGTTTGAGTTTGATTGGTTATTCAGATTCAGACTTTGGTGGGTGTAAGATCGACAGAAAAAGCACCAGTGGAACATGTCAATTTCTTGGAAGCAAACTGATATCCTGGTTTAGCAAGAAGCAGCACTCAGTTGCCACGTCAACAACTGAAGCAGAATATGTAGCTGCTGGAAGCTGCTGTGCTCAGATACTCTGGATGAAGCAACAGTTGAAGGACTACAAAGTCGAAACCGAAGAAGTACCTATCTACTATGACAACAACAGTGCAATTGCAATATCTCAAAATCTAGTTCTACATTCAAGAACTAAGCACGTTGACATAAGACATCACTTCATCAGAGATCACATCGAGAAGAAAGACATAAGCATCAAATATGTCAACACTGAGAAGCAGATAGCTGACATCTTCACCAAACCACTGCCTGAAGCAAGGTTTATGGAGTTATGCATACAGTTGGGACTACTTGAGCTAACCTCACAAGATGAAGATGATCAACTAAAAGAAAACGGCCAAGGAATTACTCCAGCTGAAGAGAGGAACTGAACCAAAAAGGCAAGAAACTGATCAGTTGGACACATAAGCCATCAGTTTGAAATATAGGCAAGAAGTTGCAGAGAGAAAAGTAAAATAAAAATGATCAGTTTACCCCACCAATTCAACTAAATCATCAGTTTAGTTGCTTAAACTGATGATCCAGTCAGCTGTGCAGAACATACTAGCTGCAAATTGATCAAACTGATAAAAGAGTCATAGGAACTAAAGTCAAATCAAAAGGAGATATCAGTTCAAAGACCAGCTGAAGGAGAACAGCTGAACTGGCAAGCAGCTGAATAAAAGGTCCAAGCAGTCAAGACCAGTTCGGAACTGATGAGAAGACATCTCAGTTGGAACTGATCATCAGTTACACTCGAAGCCAACTGATGACGTAATCAGTTTCAAGTCAAGGAGAAACTGCTAGAGAGAAAAGATAAGTTCAAAAAGTTTGAATAGTGGAAACGGTAAAAACACGTGTCAATCAAATGTTACCGTCGAACCTTCTTTCTCTCTCCTCATTTATCCCCAACGGATAGAAGTGAAAAGCCAATCGACCCGTTAAACTTAGGCATTCGAAGCGTCACAACTGTTGGATGAGCCCAATCTCTCTATATAAATAAGGCGGCTGAATAATTGAGATAAGCTTCCCGATTTTCACTGCAAAATTATTGGTTTTCTATCTACCTCTCGTCAAAAGCAAAACTCTTCAGCCCTGAAAGATCAATTTCTCAGCCTTTCAAATTAATCTCTCTCTTCGAAAAATCATGGCCCAAAATCCAACTCGCAGAAGATTCAATTTCCGTCAATCTGGAGAAGACTCTAAAGCTTTCTGTGACAAGCTCGATAGAGACAAGTTTTTCAATCTAGCCGAATTTCTTCAAGCCTGCAAAGTTTCTCCTCTCAGTAGAATGTTCATCGAAAAGCTTTCTCAGGCCAAGCTGAAGAAGTTTCTAGAGGTATTTCCAGAACGGATCTACACCGAACCAGTTGCTGAATTTTACTTAAATTCAAATGGATCTTCAAATTCCAAAGAAATCAGATCGGAAGTAAAAGGACACTTCATCATTGTAACAGCTGAGTCTCTAAGCAACATGTTCGATCTACCCAACAACGGACTCAAGCTGGAAGACGTTCAAGTCAATTACCAGGAAGCTTATGACTTCTGGAAAAAGGAAGGCGAAATTCAACCATATAAGAGCAATCATCTCATCTCAAAGCTGGAAGATGAATTTCAAGTGCTTGCTGCCATCGCCTCAAAGATAATAGTAGGAACAATCAGTCTGAAATGTCAGCAACGAAGTACAAAATCTGCGCCGCAATTTACAACCGAATGGATATCAACTGAGCATAATATTTCTTTGAACAACTGAAGAGATATGTTGATATCATCGAGAGAAGCTAGGATGGCAAGAAATTTCCTCAACGAATTGGATATATCAGTCGGATCAGCATCATTCTGGAGAAGCAGTTTCCTTGGATGGCTGAGGAGACAAAGTTCAAAACAATAGTCAGTAATGACTTCATTTCGAAACCTCTCAAAATTGTGGAGATTGATCCTGAACAAACTGACCAGCCAAAGAGAAAGACGCCTGCAGCTGAAGGAAAGGGAAAGAAGCCAGTTACTAACGACTCTGATGATGACATACCTATAGCTCAAAGATTCAGGCAAAAAGGCTCAGTTGCCACCAGAACTGATATCATTGGACAATCAGCTAGGCAAGCAGCTATCAGATCAGCTCCAAAGAAGAAGCAAGCTGATCAACCAAAAAGGAGAAGAATCTTACTTTCTCAATCCAGAAGGAGAAATGAATCAAGCCCTATACAAGATCCAACAATCCCACCAAATTTAACTGTTGAAGATACAGTTCCGTGTGAAGATCCAGATGATATCATCCCTACAAGAGGGATTCCTCACAATAGAGCTGGAGCCGATTACTTCCAAATGACGTGCCCACCAATGGCTCAAGTTGAAGGAAATATAAGAGCCTACTCACAAGGAGAGTCCGTGAAAAAATAGGCTGATGAAACCACACAAAAGCACATGGCTCAACACTATGCCCAGGAACTAACTGGCCATGAAGAGCTCTTCCACACCTTGACCAGATACATTTACTAGTTTTTGTGGAGACACGTATATCAGTCAGAGCCTTTCCTCTCATTGCTCGCATTCCATGGAATGAGCTTCTGGAAGAGAGGGGAAGAATGGAGTCTATGGTGGACGGATAGTGAAAATGCTGGGATCATGAAGGGCAAACACCTTATGAGGCAGCTACAACTGAGGAAACAATGCTCAAACCCAGCTGAAGGATCGATGAAAGACGTGTTTGATGAACTGTGCAAGATTCACGGCTTAACACTGCTAGTCATCACTACAGAAATGGAACAAGAAAGATGGTCGCACCCCCCATGTTCAACACAAATGGCTATTCAATCAATTGATGAAGAAATCACAAAACCATTAGTCTGGACAGTCATCAACTGCCGTGAGCGATCAAACCTTCAACCCAGTGGATGACATCATTGATGAGGTGATGAGAGAACTACACTCTGAGGAATCTCCTCACAAAACTGAAGTTGAAATCAACATTATTCCTGAAGAGTCAGATGAATCAGCTGAGAAGACTCATCGGTTTGAGAAGGCAGCTGAGCTCTAGACAGCTCCCTCACAAGACCCAACTGCCGAGAAAGAAATATCCTCACCTATTCCTCCAGCTGATCCAGAGCCAACTCATACAGACAAGTCAACTGATCAGTCAGGTCAAAGAAATGATCAACTTGTCTATCAAACAAGTGTGGAAGCAGATGAGATATCCCACACAGTTCCTTGCGATGAACTTGTAGGAACTGAAGAAGGAAAGAAAGCTGACTCTAAAGCAGTTCAGTTCAACGCTCAACCGAGCAGTTCCATAGTCCAGCTCCCTCCCTATTATGTGGAACTGATCGATACCCTGCAGCAACAGGTTAAACTGCATACTGAGTAGATCAAGCAGCTGCAAGCCCATCAACGACTCCAGTTAGCTGAGACTGAGTCAGCAAGCAGCGATGAGGATGAAGAAGATGACAGCTCGGAACCGTTGGCTAAAAGGAGGAAAACTGATCACAAGAAAGACTGAGTGGCTGATCAAATTAAACATGATTAGAAAAGCCCTAAGTGTACTTCTTGTTAATCAGTTTGTAATTATCTTTTGATATATTTATAAATTTTATTGTTTTGATTTCAAATAAATGTTAAGCTTCACATTTATTTTGAAATTTTGACCGTTGCAAAACAATGACACGTGCCAAAGTCATTAATTGCCAACGACCAAAAGAAATCAGAGGCTAGTACCATTCCAACCATCATATCTATGAGCCTGTCTAAACACTCATAAAAAGCCTCTCTCTTTCAAGCCTCATCCTCCTACAATCTCAAAAACTCTCTCTCTCAAAAGATCTTGAATCTCCCAAAATTTCAGCCAACCTCAAAGATGGCCGAATTATCCAGATCTTCAAATTCCTTCAAGGAACAACTTATGAGAGATAAATTCCTTGATAGGAAGAAATTTCAATTGATTCTAGATGAATCAAACAATCCAATCCTTCTGTCAAATCTTCACAAGACAGGAGTTCTTCACTACCTAGAAACACCACCAAAATTCTTTAGACAAAATTTGGTGAGTGAATTTTTACTTCAAGAAAAATTATCTGTAGATGGAAAGATAATACTATCAGTGATTCAAGGAAGGATGCTACAAATCACTGAGAGAACAATTGCTGAAGTGTTTCAACTTCCACAAGAAGGTTCATCCGTTCAAGATCTAAAGGAATTTGCAGAGTCACACTGGAGAGAATGGAAAGCTTCAACCTGCAACAAGCAATTCAGTTTTACCACAACTAAAACTGACCTCAAGCCCGAGTATGGAGTTCTACTTGACATAACGAACAAGATGATGTTCGGGGCCATTGGAAGCCTGAGTCAACTCACCCAAGAGAGATACAAGGTCATGATTCACCTTGCTGAAGGGAGACAAACAAACTAGGCAGAATTTGTCTTTCAACAATTCAAGCATCAAGTCATCAAGGCCGCAGACTCAAAGAAATCTGGCAAATTTGAGTCCAAGGTAGGACTTGTTCTAAGAATGAGCAAAATACTTGAAGACCTGCTGAAGCTTCCAAGTGATGAATCACTACCAGTCCTTATTTCTGATTGGATCCCTAAGAAAGGAACTTCCCATCTTCAGTCACTAAAGAAAAAGAGAAGAGGCAAGGCCAAAATGAACAACCACAATTCGAGCAACTCAACTGCCAATGCCGTTCATTCTCGAAAATCAAAGAACGGATCACCAGTTGATTTTCAGGTTTGCTCTGATCCAGATGAGCTTATTCCATTCGTTGGAATCCCTCATCCAAACTATGGAGCGGACTACTTCAGAGGCACATGCCCTCCTCTTCAGCTGACTGAAGAAAATATTCACACTTTCTATAGTGGTGAATATGCAGTCAAAGGTGCACAAAAGGAAGTGACAAATCTCCTTCTCACTCACTTTTCTTTTGTTGCACAACGTGACCAAGAGTTGTTCAAACAACTTCACCGGTACTTCTACTGGTACAACTGGAGACATTCTATGTCCATCCAGTCCCATTTTCTTCTAACTGCCTTTCATGGCATGAGCTACTGGCAACGAGAAGAAACTTGGAGCATCAAATGGATAGGTTCATCAAATCCATTTCCTCCAACCATGGTGCAAGTTCAGCACATCATGAATCACCGGCTTGTTAACAAGATTCCACCAACCGCCGTACTAGCAAAGTTCAAATCCATCATGCCTCAAGCAGTTGGGACTGCAGATCAACCAGTCAACTGTCCAACTGGCTCGCTTTGTCGACAACTGAACTTTGATAATTTATCAAGTCAGTCAGCTGAGCCATCATGACAAACTCCACCTATCATCAAAAGGAGAGAACCTCATCTCTCACATGCTAAAGCCATTAGCTTCTCAGAAGAATCCAAGGCGTGCTGATAAAAGTGATAGTGATAATGAAGACACTGTCACATCACCAAGTCTCCTATCCAAGAGCTATGTGACTCCACAGCTCACATCCAGCTCCAAAGGCATGCAACTGCCTATGAAGAGTGATCAGCTTGGGTCATCGCCAAAGGGAACTTCACAATCCCTTAGTCAAAGGATGAAAAACTCGTCAGTTGCTATCTAGCTTCACCTTCACCAAGCCAAGTAGACAGCAAGGCCTGAACTATCAACGCACAAAACTACTTCCAAAGGAAGCAGTGCTGCTAGTCCAGCTCTGCCCCTCAAGAAGCGGAAACTGTCTGCAGAAAGCCAAGCAACTGATCAAGCCAAATGATCAATTCAGTTCAGTTACAGCTTCAACTGCAGCCAGCTCATCAGCGACAACTGAGAATCAAGACTCAACTGACCAACCAACCGCCGAGCAATCAATCAGTTGGACTGTATCTCAACTGAATCCGGATAAGTTTTTTTTAAATTTCTCAAAGCTTATCTTAATTACATTGTTACCGTTTTGATTATGAAATTTCTTATATTATATTTCAACAGTTACAATTTGAAAATAGGGTTCTATCTCACAAAGTTGCCATTAATATCTCTGCATTGATATTAAAATAACTCTTCAAAAAGAAGAAGAAAAATATAATTTTTTAATGAGATATAAATAGAAAGATCTGCAGAAAATATTTCGCTATTTATGGCAACTACCCCATTTTCAAAATCACTACATCTCAGCCACAAGATCATAAAGTTACTTAACCATTAAACGGCTGAGATGCAAGCATCATTAATTCAGCTAATCAACCATCAAATCGGATGGCTGATCAGCTAAGAAAAGCAATCGAGTGCCCTCGATTCCTGCATGCAAAGATGAATAAATATATGCAAAGAAATGAAGGCTCCGATCATCTGCAAACTCTATCTCTCTCTTGCCTTGATCATCTGTTAACCCTTCTCTCTCTCTCTTCAAAAACACTTGCATCTCTAAACTAAAACAGCATCTTTTTGCAGATATGAAGCCCCCATTTTTGATGGTAAATGTAAAATCTCTAGAGTGCAAGATGAAAAAGGATAAAAGTCTAAATCTAGAGATGCTCAATGCACGTCTCGGCCCAGATGCTTTTCAAAGAATTTATCGACCATTGGAAGCCACTGGTTTGCTACCCTTTTTTACACTCCTGCCAGTCAAGAACATACCTACTTATGTTGCTGAGTTCTACTACAACGCAACCATCTCCGGTGACAACATCATCTCCACCGTCCAGAATCAGGTGATCACGATGATAAAAGATACGATGATGTCCACCATTCACCTCCCCGGCAAAGGCCCAGACGTGATGGACCTGAAACTACCATGCAAATACACAATGTGGAATGTCTAAAAGCTTCCTCATGTGCGCCACCATGATTCTTCACACAGACTGAAGGAGAGCATGCCCAGTGATATTATCCAACTCTTGGATATCACCGGCCATATTCTACATGGCAACTTTGAGACGGTCCAGCTTTCCGATATCAAAGCCCATCTCACACCCGCTCTATACTTCGGATGTCAAGCCGACTGGGCCTCCTTCATCCTTGCTCAACTGAGAGCTAATGTAGAGCGAGCTGCATATGATCCATCAACTGGCTCATTTCGCGAGAAGGTCGGGTTTATGAATCGCATAAGCCATATCATTCAAAGCCAGTTTGATGAGGTTATCCCAACTGGCGAACAACTCGGAAGAAAGGACATGCTCCCAACTATCTACTGCCATCAGATCCCGAAGCGTTCACGTCCACAAGGGCCTTCCAACTCAGATCATGGAAAGGCACCTTTGGAGGCACCCGTCAGCTCATCTGACAAAAGAGAGCTGATGCTTGAGAGAGAACCTCTTTCAAGGCTGAGTGATCAGCCTACAATATCAGCCAACTCCCAACCTCTACCTTTAGTCCAACGTGACTCTATAGAGGTTGATTTTGAAGCAGTTCTAGACCATCAGCTCAGAAGTTGCTTTGGTCTTATTGAGGACTCAGACTCCTCTCTATTCGCGCAACTGCGGCGGTACCTGCAGTACCACATATGGCGCTTCCAACTGGATGAGTCAACAATGTTCTACCTTATCCATACCCGTGGCTCCACCTTCTAGATCACCGAAGGAACATGGAGTAGAAACTGGATGAATCATCCACTCTCCTCGCCACCAACGCCTTCAGACATAATGGATTCGATGATCAAACGAATCCAGCTCCATATACCAGCCGATGCTCCTCTCCCTGACAATGAACTGGCCAACTCCTCATGCACACCCTTCGTTGGTGATCCACCCCTTCCGTCAACCGATGAGATCTTCAACAACTTGGCCTCAATGAACTTCAGAGAGCAAGACATCTCTAATCAAGGTCAGTTCATGACAACTGAAGACGCCTATACATGGCTCTTCTCAGCCATGCAAATTACTTGAGTTCCCTCAATTCCTGATGACAATTTGGCAACTGCCTTCACATTCCTGCCAAACTTGTCACTACCATCATGCAATCCATTCCACCTTTTGGATGATGCCAAAAAGGGGGAAGATGGATAGTATGATGATGGATGATTGACTCTTTGGGTTCAGATTCAACGAGAAATTCATCATAAGGGGGAAGATCAGCTTCAGGGGAAAGCATGGAGAATACAAAGAGTCCAAGAAAGGGGAGAATCGAGCAGAAAGAAAAGGAGCAATTGGAGCAATTTTCAAGAAGTAGATTAGTAGTTTTAACTACTCTTGAAATTATAATATGCTTTAAAGTGAATATATAATACAAGTTTCGATCATGCTTATAATGCTCATGCTCTGATACTTCAAGTTTGAATGCTCTAACACTTAAATGCTCTGATACTTAAATGCTCTAATACTGGATTGAAAGCATGCCCAAAGTGAAAGAATGAAAAGAATGCTCTGAAATTTGAAGTACAAATTGCTCTTGAATTTGATATGCTCTGATACTTGAATGATAGCATGAATGACAAATGCTCTGATACTTGAATGAAAATCATGAATCAATTTTTCTCTCAACTTGCTCTGAATTTGCTCTGATTTTAACATTCTACTTAAGCATTTGCTACACTTGCATTTTTCCATCATCATCAACAAAGTTTTGACATCATCAAAAAGGGGGAAATTGTTAGGAAAAACTATCAAGAAACATCTAGATTAGGTTTTGATGAGATGTCAAAATTAGTTATGAAAAAACTGACTAAAACTCAAGTTGTAGTTCGGAGCTGACCAATCCAGGGCATCAAAAAGGAACTCAAGTAGAGTTAAAGTCAACCAATCTGAAGAATGGTCTACAAATTGAAGGATACGTCATCCAGTCAAAATTCAACTCAACTAAAGAGTCAAAACAGTCGAAACAAAATGACAACCAAGTCAGCTGAGCTGAGAGAGAAAATAGTTGACTAAAGACTGAAGAAACTGATAAAACATCAGTTTAAGCTAGAGACTGGAAGTATCCAACTAATGGCCAAACTGCAGTAAACAAGACAGATCAGCTGAAGGTCAGAACTGTAGTCAGCTAGCTTATGATTAGTTAGGCTTGCTAGAAAGATCAAGAGAAATCAGTCAAGCTGACAAGATAGCCAAGAACTTGAGATCAGTCGAACTGGAGAAATACAAGCCCAGAACTGCCAACTGGAGCAATAGCCAAACTCAGCTGACAAGCTCAGAACTGCCAACTGGAGCAATAGTCAAACTCAGCTGACAAGCTCAGAACTGCCAACTGGAGCAACATTCAAACTCAGCTGACAAGCTCGGAACTGCTAATTGGAGCAATAACCAAACTGAGCTGACAAGTCCAGAACTGCCAACTGGAACTCAAAACTGCCAAGAAAACTGAAGCCAGAGAACCCTGGAGTTTATTGCTCAAACCGGCGAATCTTGGAATAAATGCTCCTACAAAGATCCTGGAATTAAATATCTAATGAAGATCATTTGGCAGAGTAACGGCTACTTCAACCAAAAACACCGAGCGATCATTAAAGACCACCTGCCATTGATGAGCCAACAAAGCCACCGATCAATGGACAATGGAACTCAACGGTCATAAAATCACTCTTCTATAAAAGACGAGTGAATCAGAGTTTAAAATACTCTTTGCCAACTCCCAACTCTTCGCCTACACAACTTTCGCATATACAAGCAAGAGCTTTTCTTTCTCCCTCCCACTCAAGCTCAAGTTCAGCTTTTGATAGAAACTGCGAGAGTCCAACTGAGAAGAAGAATTCATAGAATCAAGATATTCAGCCAGCTGTTGACGATCCAGCCAGGGCAGCCTTCTCAGTTCTAGCTATTCAACGATCAACTACCCAGCTCAATTAAAGGAGCACATCAGTTGATACCCCCTGTTCAAGACTCACCTCTTGAAGATCGGAAGAGATCTAAAACCTTGTAAAGACGACAATAGCACCTACCTTCCTAGCGAGCAGTTAGGGACTTCAAGTGTGAGCCGTCGACCCGATGAGGTAGCGAGCAGTTACCAGGTTCAGCCAACTGTCCTTCATTGTGTAATTTGTAAAGAAACTCAATTTATATAGTGAAGTTGCCCTTCTGCGGAAAGAAGAGAGGACGTAGAAGTTTGAGACTTCGAACCTCTATAAATCGCTTGTGTGCTGCACTATTTTGATTATTGCATATCCTTGAACTGCACACAATATCACACAAGCCGCACTCAAACTGTCTTAACTGATCAACAAGTTTGTGCATAGATAAGTTTCACTAAGCGAGTCAAAGGGCCCTGTTATTCCGCATCTAAAGTAAAAAATTTTGAATCAGTTTATTCACCCCTTCCTCTAAACTGATATCGACTCGCCCGGGACCAACATTGTCCTAATACAATATTTTATTATTTGTAATTTTAATTTTAATGTAAAGATACATTATGATTTCATTATATTACCTCAATGAGATATGCCAACACTTTGATTCATGATATGGGAGGTTTTAGAGTTCTAATTCGTCTAACTACAAATGGAAATGAAGTGTTTGTCCAACTCTTCAACTTGTCCAGTTTGTTTCATATGTTTGTGTAAAACAATTACATTTTAAAACTCTATGTAGATATTGTGTTTATCTTATAGTAGTCATATAAGCTCGATTATTGTTTATTCGTTATTTCTTTTATTTGATTTTTGCACACAAAGTAATGAAAAAATAACTATCAGTTTTCTTACCCATTGGACAATTTCATGCATAGAAATTAAAGATATAATATTCAAATAATTCCACATGAATTCTGTTCAATATTTATTCATTATACAATAATTAAAAATAATGATTAATACAACAAATTTTTCATTTTTAAAATATGTTAAATTTAAACGTATTAATATTATATGTCAATATTGAATTTTTAAAAATATATTTAGTTAACATAAAGAATTATATATATTAAAAAATTCAATATTAACATCCAAAATATTAAATTAAATATATTTAAAGTTGATTAAATGAATTAATTGATTTTAGTACATTTAATATCGAATAGTTTTAAAATTTTGAAATTAAATATATTTAAAGTTGATTAAATGAATTAATTGATTTTAGTACATTTAATATCGAATAGTTTTAAAATTTTGAAACGAGAACACTTAAGTTATTAACTTAAACAATTTAAGCTTATGTGTTTTAAAATTTGAAACAAATTTAATCTACAACGAAGAACTAAAAAACATATAATATGTTTTAAATTTGTAGAAAATAAATATAATATATAAATTTAAATTATATCGTTAAATATAATTTGTAATATTTTGACATTTGATTTTATTAATTTTAAATTAAATATTTTATAAATTTTAAATTTATAAAATTTAAATTTTAGAAAATTAAAATATTTAATTAAATATATTAAAATTTTCTAATAAAATAGTTAAAAAATATATTGAATTAGTTTTATTTTTAAAAATTAGTTAATTAATTATATTAAAAAGTCAAGATCCACATCAAAAATTTATATTTATATTTAATAATTTAATGTTTATTAATTGATCTTATCAATTTAATGTAAATATTTTTAAAGTTTTGAAGTTAAAATATTTATGTTATCAAGCTTAAATATATTTTAAATAGTTAAAATTTATACATTTTAATTTTTTAAATTAGATTTTTTCCATATCGAAGAACTTACATATAGTGTTGTACATAAATAAACTATAAATAGTGAAACCTGAAAATGATTAATCCATCTTCTCAGTCTTTCAGTTGAGATCAATTGTAATATTTAATTTTATATAATTTAATATTATTAAATGTAATTTAGGCTTATAGAATTTCAATATTTTAAAATTTAAAATTTGAATTAAATATAAAGAGTTCAAATAAAATATTTTTAATATGTTTATGTAATATATTTTTTATTTTTTTAGTTAACTAAAATTATTAAAAAATACAGCCACATCCAAAAATTTAAATTAAATATATTTAATTTTTGAATTAAATGAATTAATTGATTTTATCTACTTAATTCTAATTTTTTTTATAATTTTGATGCTAAAATATTTAAGTTATCAATTATATATTAATAGATAAAACTTATATATTTTAATTTTTGAAAAATATGCATCAATGAGTTAATAAACATTAAATTTATATAAGTTTAATATCAATGTTAAATATATATTTATATTCTTATATTTAAAAGTTAAAAATTTTATGTTAATGAAATATATCAAAATTTTACCAATCAATAGATATTTCATAAAATATTAATAAATTATTCATTTACTAATTTAAAATATGAACTAGCTAGATCACATTTCAATGATATATTGAAAAATACACTATCAAAGACTATTAACACTAAAAGGTACTCAGTATATATAATTTTATCTTTCTAATTTCATGCACAATTACCTAGTGATTATCTATTTTATTATTGGTCATGTCATTTTATGAATACTTTGTGCAATATAGTAGGTACTAGAAACAAATGGCGTAAAAATAATATAAAATTTATGCTTAAAGTACGTTCTTCACAAAATAGACTAGAAGGTGAAGATTAAATTAACAAGTAATGTTAGTTGCAAATGCCAAAAAAAATTTAGAATGAAAAAAATTCTTGATAAAGAATGAATCAGCGAGAGCCAAAAAATGAGAGAAAAAAATCGAAGGAAGATAAACCTGACGTTGAAGATATTTTATGGGTTGAATTTTCATGTTTGGATATATATACCTTCATTATTGTATTCATTTTTTAATATTTTTTAAATTTATTAGGTATATTTAAATTTGTGTCTAATATATTCCACGTGTTTTTCTGTTGAAATAAATATATTTTTGAGTTAAAGTTTAACCCATTAAACAAATAAAACATTTTTCACATATTTCATTGGTAAAGTTAATGTGATTAATTTTATGTTTGTATACAAAATTCTTAATAATTTGATTTAGCATAAGTAATTAAATTCTTATTTATATATGGTTTTTATTTTTTTTATTATTATACACAAATAATTCATTTCAGACAAATATTTTTCTTATTGATATTGTTTAATGAAGCGGTTTGTGGCTCTCAAATCCTAATTGAACTTCATTTATGTACGAAACTCCAATCCCGACCTATTTTTAGAATTTTGAATGTTAGACAGTCAAATCATGTTAATTAATTATGTTGAAAATTAACCATTTTTTAGTTATCAAATCCATATTATTGTAGTGCCCCGAACTTTTTTTGTATAATTAATTGCAATTATAGACTATGGAAGTCGCGTCATTTTAAAATTTCCGTAATTCGGTGGTTTAACCGAACTTGCGATGTGTCGTATCGATGATAATCGAAATTTATTTCAATATGAGTATTAATCGATTTATCGATTTGTGTCACTTGGTGTATTTAAAATATTTGAGAAAATGTGTTTAATATATGGTTTTAAAATCAATGAATTATTTCATCCGTTTCGGTCCAATTTGGAATTTTTCCGAAGACGGAAAATATCACGATAACCGAACAACCGGTATTTAAACCGGGTATTTTGACTAGTCAACTCCCAAGACATGGGAGGCCATACCTCCCCTCACCTCTCCCATGCCTCTCACGTCACTTTTGCTCCCAAAATAAGTAAATGGATATGTATGCATAGTATAGAGAGAGAGTGCTTCACTTCATCATTTTCCATTCTTCTTCTTCTTCTTCATTCCATCTTCATTTCCACTCACAAATTTTCGAAGAAGAGAGAGACAGAGAGAGAGAGAGAGAGAGAGAGAGAGAGAGAGCTGAAGGCAAGCTTGTTCTAGCCGTTCTTCACCGTTGTGTTTCCGGCGTCGTCGTTGGAAGCTTCGTTTCCATCGTTCCAACTTCTTCAAGCTTCTTCCAACTCTTCTTCCATTGTTGATCTGAGGTATTTCAATAATGGTAGAGAAATATATATATATATATATATATATATATAAGCATGCAATCCGGATTTTTAAACTTAAGAAGTTGTTGTATGAACTCTTGGTGTTCAAATGATGTTAGATGATTATGAGTTGATTAATGCATGATTCAAAGTATGTTGATTGAGTTTTGGTTGAGTTGAAAGCTTGAATATCGAGTTTCATGGCGTCTATCGTCGTTATTGCGTTCTCGGCTCAGTTCCGCGCGCGCGCAAAGGCAACGACGCACAGGCCGCGTGCCCGCGCACTTCGCGTTCGGCAGATTCGCCACTCTTCGGTAAAACGAGCATAACTCCCTCGTTATACGTCAGATTTAGACACCGTAAATTTTTCCGGAAACTAGACTTTCATGGCTTTTCTAATGGTATATGTCTCAGTCTCTAATTCATTCTGAGTCAATTATGAAAAATTGTCAAAGTCAGGTCACGTGTTTTTCTTTCGGAAATTCGTGACAGATTTGCTACCTTCCAATAAATCGGTTATAACTTTTTCGTTAGTTATCGTATTGAGTCACCGAAAAGTGTTCCGGAAACTAGACTTCCATGGCTTTCCAATGGTATAGGGATCATTCCATAATTACTCCTGTATAAATTTTGATAATTAATCAAAATCAGCTGTTGTGCAGATTGCTCAACAAATTTCCAGTTTTCAAATCGCCCTTGTTCGAAATTAGTTTTAAAAGGATCTTTTAACTCCTTGAACGATACT
Organism: Perilla frutescens; assembly: GCA_026008535.1. Classification (NCBI taxonomy): domain Eukaryota; kingdom Viridiplantae; phylum Streptophyta; class Magnoliopsida; order Lamiales; family Lamiaceae; genus Perilla; species Perilla frutescens. The sequence goes on along the minus strand of BRKX01000017.1, from coordinate 37,749,286 downwards.
AAAGAGTGTCCTTATCAGTTAATAGCTAGGGTTGAGAGGAACCTTGAGCTAGATCAATTTTAACGATGGATTTAAATTATGTCGTTTATAATCGCACGCCAAGTGTTCGATTTATACTCAAATGAGATAAATGTGTTTTAAAATGGTCCTTTTGTTTTTAATAAACTCTCATAGGTCTATGATGTTGTTGAGTCTCATTTATGTGATTTAGGATTGTTGAGATTTGAGTCATTATTCGTTGCTGGGGTAGGCAATTGTTAAGCTATTAAGGTTTAGCTTGGGTCGGTTTAACCAACGAGCATGTGAAATTATGTAACTGCGAGAGTCTTGACCTCGTGGAGGTTCTAAGACGAATTTTGATATTTGTAGATCATTTCTGTAAGACGTAATCATTGTGGTGTTGCTCGATTCCGTAGAAACTGAAAAGCTTCGATTATTATAGTCAAAAGGTGGGCGTATACTATCTTTCTCAAAATGCTATGTTTGAGTTATTAAGCTCATTTTGAAACAAATATGCATATATGATTATCTGTGTAAAATGATTCGTTCTGCTTGTTGTGGTTGTCGGAGTATCATATACCAGCGTTGTGTCAATGTGAGTAGCTACAGTCTTGCTTGGTTTGAGTCGCACCCAAGGATGAAAATATCGCTATCGCAACATATATCGCAACTTCAATTTTACGGATATATCGACGGATATATCGATATCGCATATCGATATCGCAGAAAATTGAAAAAAAATGACGGAAATCATATTAAAATCTTGGAAATTTAGCATGAAATTTTAGAAACTATTATGACATATTATTATGCACATATTTCACTAATTTTTTTGATAGAATTGTATTTTGAAAGCAAATATATGAATAATACATTATATAAATACCGTCTGAGACAATACATTTGACAAAATAATACATAATACAACATAAAATGACTAAATAAACATTATAAAGTACAATTAATACCAAAATGAGGATCTATAATATTCAAATATAGTAGATGGAATGTCATCTTGTTCTAAACAATATTGGTACCAACTTATCACGTTCGAGTAATTATGGATATAATTATGCACATGCACTTGATATGTTTCTTGATTTATTCCAACAGCTTCACCATGAATTGGATAATGTCCACTGACCCAATTATTTTGTTGATACACATTTTGAGTAGTCCAATCAATTTGTGAACTCCCATATGTGTAAGAAGCATATGAATCTTGGAACATATCACTATGATCATTACCATCCATATTCATAGAATCAAGATTGGCAGAAAGTTCTTCAATATCAGTCCTTGGACTTTCTTCTTGAGTCCATGCATGTCTCCGCATGTATTCATTTCCTATTGCACCTATTCCAAAATCTCTAGCTCTACTTCTGTAGTCCATATCTTGTGTTGGCCTCACAACTAAATGGACTCAATAACGTATGACTTGAACCATAATCGTCTTGATTGTTCCCACCATTTCCACCACTTCCATCATTTCCTCCATCACTATTTCCCCCATCCTCTGTCGAGCAATCTGTTTTTGAATCACGAGAAGTATTACCCACTTCTTTTTGTAATACTTGATTCATATCAATGCCATAATCACGAGCCATAGCAGTTATTTTTGGATCAGGATTTCCCTCATTATCATCTAAGTGTGCAGGGCAAACTCATTGAAAAAGTGGATTTCCTTCTTCATCATTTTCATCAGCTGTTATATCTACTAGATCTAGATATTCTTGCTCTGCAACCTTATAATTTGTTACAAAGGTGTAGCTCCTGGGCGTACAATATCTCCTTGACACATCTTCCGCATGAGTGCAAGTAACCAACCATGGTTATAAATGTAATTGGTTAATTGTCTAGCCTTTGCAATTACCTCTGCAACAATCTCTTTTTTTCCAATATCTTCAAATATTAAGTCGATACAGTGAGCAGCACATGGTGTCCAATACAGATTATACTTACTCATGAGTTTTTTTCCTAGTTTCACAAAAGCGGAACCATTATCAGTAACAATCTGTACAACATTCTTAGAACCAACTTCCAACACCACATCCTTTAGCAAACCATATATATACTTATGATCCTTGATTATATTGGATGAATCTCACTTTTCTTTCTAAGACATCCGTTGATTTCCCGGTCTTCTTTCTCTTATATTTTTTTCCAAAGTGAATGTCTTTATAAAGCAAAGAATATTGCAACTCAAATAATTACATTGAAGACCTAAAAAAGATCACAAAAATATATAATATTAAATAAAAATCAAAATATATTATAGAAATATTAAAAAAAAACACGATATATTGCGATATCTTGCGATATATTGCGATTTCTCGTCGATACTCGGGAAAAAAGATATTCTCCCCAATATCCGTATCGCAATGTCAATATCCGCGATATTTCACGATATTTTCATCCTTGGTCGCACCCAATCCCTTGCTGTTCTCAGCTAAAAGATCTTTTAATTACCTTGTGGGTTTACTCGGTAATTGCGCATGATGATGTAGTGATGGTTGCGGGTGTCGTACTTAGCTCACTTCAGGGTTTACTGGTGAATGGGTCCATTTTAGGGTTTACTGGTGGATCAGGTTCACTTCAGGGTTTACTAGTGAACACATTCATGTAAAACGTTTTGATGAACTTAGATGCATTTCCCTTTACAAAACCTTCTAAGATTCATCTGCATACTCACAGATAATTATTTTATCAAATGCTTTTGATAACTCGGTTTTTCTCAGAAAACCCACTGAGTACATTAGTACTTAGCCCAAATATTTTCTCAAATGTTTTCAGGACAATGAGCTGGAGCGTGAAGATGATGAGCTGTGTAGGGGCTTATATGTGTACTCTTGTAGCTATTCCGTTGTCTTGGCTCGTCTTAACCTCTGATCATCGTATTATTTCTTTTGATACATCATAGCTTCCGCAAGAGCAAAAATTCATATTTTGGATATACATATATATATATGTATATATAACTCTGAATTTGTTACGATGATCGTACTCTATTATTGAACTAATTTGGAATCGTTCATTGAGAATTATCCTCGAAATCCCCTTTCTTTCCCCTCTTCTTAATCCCCACCCCCGTGGCGCTCATTTCCACGGTCTTTCAGAACCGGGACACTACAATTATAAATTATAATGAGCTTACAATATATGAGACCTTGTGTTTGAATATTTTTATGCGGTTTTCAATCTAAAAAATTTATATTGCATCTTTCAATTTCTTTAACGTTTTCATTTAATAGTTAGATATCATACGTATATTTTACATATCATACATAAAAGTGGTCAATATTTAATTTCACACTACAGATATAGACCAACATTTTACAAATATAATTTAATACATTCATATCCGTGTGTAAAGTGACATAAAATGATATAATTTCTAAGATGGAGTTTGAGATGTTCTCTACAATAAAAGAGATGATGATGTTGATAATGACAAAGCATTAATCAAATTGTAGAAGCGTTGCTCAAGTTGTGATAATTTTTCTTCAATGGTGTCCCATATATCCAATTCACCATAGTATGGAGAGAGGACGATGATGTATATATAATAATTTTCTTAAATGTATTTATGATCATGTATCATTTTTTCTTAATTTTTCTCATTGTACCTAAAATTATAAATGATTTCAATTATGTTTGTAATGGATTTTAGGAGAACCGATTGTGTTATTTTTTTAATTTGAAACAATGAATGAAAAGTGTAAGTTTATTCATGGATCTGGATTGACTGCCGATAAAATAGTGAATAAACTTGAATATATTTAACTTAACATTATATAATTTAAACATTTTATAATCATTTCAATTAATTATTTAATTATTTTATTTGTACAAATTATCATAAATTATATATAATTCTCTCACTGTGCATCGCATGAGATGTAATACTAGTTACACATATAATTAAATCGTTAACTAAAAGAAACGTTGACAAATTAAAAATATTCAAGACTGAATTTCGAAAAGTGAAAAATTAAAAGACAATGCGTTGAAAGAAATGAAACAATATATATTGTATTGATTGTTATTTCATAATTGCACGTGGTATGTACAAGTCAGTCATGTATATTAATTAATGGCACACGTCAGACTAAATTGGCTAGAAAACAATTGGTGTATTATGATTACAAATGACAATAAATATGTTAGTTACAATTATTAGATCATGTTATAATTAGAAAACTAGTATCTCACATATACGATCTACAAATAATTATCATTTTTTAGATTTATAATATTATAATTAGTTTTTAATTTTATATGTTGTGTATAATTATTTTTGTCTATATATTGTGTTTCATTTTCAAAAATTAATAAAACGATATACACATACATTAGTTAATTAGGTAAGAAGATCAATTTTGTGTAGTTACGACAAGCAAAAATTAAATTAAATTTTAGGAACTAAATGAAAATCAAACGATACGATTTTTTAAATAGCAATATTTGTCCACGATTAAAGAACATTTGATTTCTATGAATATATGATAAGCATAAAAAATATAATTATTTAATTATTTTAAATGATGAAATTGAAATAGAAAAATAATACATTATTAAAAATTATGTTATTATTATTATTATTATTATTATTATTATTCTACAAATGAAATCTATTTTTTAGGTGACAAATGTAGAGTAATATAAATATGAGCATAAAAAAATAAAATAAAAATTGTTACATATCTCAAATTTTCAAGTAGAAAAAATAACTATGATTGCAAAAATTTGTTAACAATTAAACTGTCGTAAAAAAGCAAAATAAAAAAAAAGGAGAAAATTTACAACAGTAAATATCACTACTGTTGTCTATTAACTCAAAATTGTTATGTATTTTGCAAAATTTATTATCTAAAATATAATTGTTAAATCATGTGATAGACAACAGTTCATACAAGAATCATTGTCTATCACACGATTTTATCTTAATATATGGATAGATAAATAGATAGATAGATAGATAACATATAGGCTATAACTCGTTATGATTCTTAATGAAGAATCACTAGAGAGACTCAACCACACAACTACACAAGAAGGCATATTTTGCTGTCGATTTTGTTTCCTCTTTATTTATCCCGCAATGGGGTGTCTAGAGAGATACAAATGGGCTCAGATAAGCTTATGATAAACTTACTTGGGCCCTATTACATAATATTTTTAATTAATTTTGTTGGGCCTTCCGCGAGCTTGGCTAGTAGAATATACTAAATAAACAAATTCCACTTATAATCTGATGGCCTAATTAATCTAAAGTGCATCGTCAATTTAATCTGATCTCCATACATTCCTATATATATAAACTAGGATGAAGTAAACAAGGCATGCCAATCTTATTGACACCAAGCAAATGCGTGTTTAAGACAAACGAAAAAGAAAGAAAGACAGATGTGAAATAAATAAATATATATAGAGGAGGAGAAAGAAAGACAGATGTGAAATAAATAAATATGTATAGAGGAGGGTTAGTGTAACACCCCAATTCCGGAAAATCAAGATGCTAATAAAAGGTTAAAATAAATTTCCTACGTATTTAGAGAAAATATTTATACAATAAATATTCCCTAATTTTTAAACCAACCAATCACGATTTGAGAAGACTATTCAAACAACCAATCACACGCAAATTCAATTCACGACTAGTCAACGTTGACAGCCTACTATTTTCAAAGTCCAAAACAGCAGCGAAATAAAATAAAATTTTAAGATACTTTAAAATAATTCAAAATAGTAGCGGAAGCATAACATGTTCTAATATTGACCATAGTCAATATTCAAAATTCAAAATTCAAAATTCAAAGTACATATTAATGACACGGTCCAAAATAAACAAAAATCATGTGTCCACGTCAGCAGCCTCCCATCACTTCATACCTGAAAAATATTTTAGAAACATGGGCTGAGTGCCAGAAAACACTCAATGGGCATGCTTATCCTGTTCGTCCAAGCACATATAAACATTTTTCATCTCATAAGGCCAAATAATTTATCATTCATTTGAGATCAATGCGCTCAATTAATCATGCGTGGAGACAGACCCTATGTAATCATATAACTATATTTTAATAGAATTGACAATGTATGAATTCATCATGCAGGTCAAATCACATCCACGAAGAGCGAAAACATTGTATTCATGTTGAGTAAAATCTCAATTCATTTAAGCATGGACGAAAGCATTTAAAACATGTTTGTAAAGGTTTTGGTTAGCAAAACCCACCTTGTAGCTAGTATATAGCTGAAGCTTTAGCCGACTATCCTGATGATCCTTCTACATTTGAGGTCTCGAGTTTGGGCCTACAATATGGTAAACTTCCTATTAATATCATGCTAGGCCTTAAATTATAATATAAAATAAGTTTGGCCTAGGGAATGAGCTCTCGAAACTTTTGGGCCTAAATGAATATACTCGAGGTGTTAAATGGACTTAAATTAACCATTTGGCCCATTTGCAATTTTAATCCATTATAAAATATTTTAGGATTAATCACTTAGAAAATTAATTGAATTTACTCCAAAAATAGATAGTGTTTGTAGCTGATTTAGAACAGATTTCATAATTTATTTTCATGACATTTTACTTACTATTTGAGAAAATTAAATCCGAAAAGAAGAGATAATTAAATAAGAATACAAGAAAGTAATAATAAAAAAAACAATGTACACCCAAGATAGAAAACACACACTGCCTACACTACTCAATATTTAATGAATAATAGTTTTCTTCCTTATTTTTTTCAAAATCACGTCACACCCACATACCACACCTTTTTGGTCTCCAAATCAAACTATCATCTCTCTCTACACATATACTAAAGGTAATAACTTTACATCAAAATCTTTCTCTCTCTTCTAACCTCATTTTCCACACACATACAACAAACTCAATAATTACTTAATCTCACTACATTATTCATCTCTCTCTCTTTGGACACTCCTTTCATTTACTGCACACACATCCACATCTTTGTTTATCAATCTATTTTCTTAAAAGAGAACCAACAAATTCCCTCACCCTCTTTTATCTCTGCACACTTAGAAATTAGGCAACTAAAATTTACAACTAGTTAATCTCCTCACTATACACATACAACCTAAAAAAAAATTAGAATGATAACTAAAAGTCTCCTTCTTGCTTCTCTAGTGGTCGATCAACACCTCACACACATGCACCAACTCTCTATTTTTCACATTTATTTACATGCACCACCTTCAACATCAAAAGAAAAATAAAATATCAATATTTTTTCAAATGGTGAAAACCTCAAAAGAACACAGAATTTAAATAAAAATGGAGAAGTGAAATTTTTTTAGATATTGATACTCATGGAGTTTAAACTCAAAATTTGACCTTTAAAACACTATGGATCTTTAAAATAAAATAAAGAAAGGGGTAGAGGAGGAAGAGGGGAGGACTATGGTGTGGTTGCATGTTAGATCCGCCTATCAAAAAAAGTCATCGGAAAAGCTCCGACTTGCAGCCATGGTGGATCTTTTCCGGTCATCACAACATTCATCTCCCCACCAAACATGTTCCAAAGTGTTTATAAGGTAAAGAGAAGCTTAAATATCGAATTTTGGAGAATTTGACCGAAATTAAATTTTTTTGGCGGCGGCGAGCGGTGGTCCGATGGTGGCGCTCGGCGTCGCTCCGCCTCCAGCCACCCTGCCGGAAATTGCCGAGAAGTGCAGTGCTCACCTTTTGAAATGAGGAAGAAGGTGAATTTTAATTGAATTAAGATGTATATATATATATATTTTTTTAAATTGGGCTAAAAGGCCCAAGGTCAGAAATATCTTAGAATTGAGCCTGCTTTACTAATCCGAAATCAGCCCATTTAGGCTAGATTGACCCATTACTAATACAATTCTATAAATTCCATTGATTTGGCCCAAACCTTAAGTCCAACTAAATGTTTTTAGGGTATTACAGTTAGTATGAGAACCAATCTCTATATGGGAACTCAAAACTTATTACAACCACACAATATTTTAATTTCAATGGTCCACATTCAAACAAAAAGGTGGTGACATGATGATAAATATCAAGAACTTAAAACTCACGCCAATGCAAATGTGATGTGGCATACTTCCACAAAAATTTATTGAAATTTTAACATTCATAATTTGCTCATTTTAAATCAAATTTACATAAATTATATACCAAACTAAAGCTTTTTTCCGGCCTTTTCATCTAAGATCCATTGTTTATATATTTATCCGAATATTTTTTTGCCTCAATCCATAATAACATGACAAAAAAATCATAACAATATGAATAAATACTCATAAAGCATATAAATTTTACTCATAATAGCAGTAGTGTCGTTCATTAATAGTAGCATCATTAAATATTTATCATACATGTATATGTGTTCATAATAACATTATATTATTTTCATTTTAGCATAGCGAAATTTAAATGAATAAACAACAGTTTTAAAGTGGTGTCTATACAATTCTAAAAATTGAATTTTTTTTTAGATTTTCAAATATTACAAGTTTGCCACCATATTTGACCAACAATGGACTAAATCGTGGCTATCTAAATCAAAGCAATAGATGGATTATATATATATATATATATATAGCACATTTAAAATAATGTTGTAGAACATATGTAACATCATTCATCATAATACTAATATGTTAGTAATATGTATACTGCCAATATTTGAAGAATAATTTGTAATATGTTACTAACATATTAGTAATATATATGTGAATAATGATTTGTTAATTTGGCTCATAAGCAATGTTGGTTTGATTTGAATCCTATTTTTTTTTACAGTTTTCGAAAATTAGAAATGAATTTTGACAGAAATACTATTTTTACCAATGATTTTATTATTAAATAGATAAAGATATGATCATGGTGCGTAGGTTATCTCAATCATCATTTTATGATTAATCATAGCGTTATACTAGTATAAATCAATATGTATTAAAGCTACCATCAATTAATTTCAATCTTTGTGGAACAAGATAAATAATTGATCACAAGCCTTTTCCTTTTGAGTTGTACATTATTTTAATATTAAACATGTAAATTAATTTTTCACACCGTGATATATTAAAACAATATAGTAGGCGCAACGATTTCACAGATATCCATTTGTCACGCACATGCCGGCGTGGATTCAGGCGGCGTCACCGCCGAAATAACACGGCGGCCCCTCTCGGAGCGGCTGTTCTCGGCGAACTTGAGAGAACCGTTATGCAGCCCCCTATTCTTCTCCTCCGTATTCCACTCCTTCCCATAGTAATGCTCCTCACTCCACTTGTCAATATTCTCACTCGCCGCCAAAAACATGCTCCCCCACTGCGGGAAATGCACCACCGCCACCGGCAGCGTGCACGCCACGATCATAATCCCCATCAAGCTCAACCCCATCGCCGTCGAATATCTCGAACTCGTGAAGAAGAGCAATTGAGTGAGCCCGGACCCGAAGTTTCCTCCGGCGCCAGTGAGGCCGGAGATGACGCCGAGGGACCGCCGGGAAATAAAGGGGATGATGCCGAAAGTAGCGCCGCAGGCGGCTTGTGCCCCGATGGAGAAGAGAATCATGGATGTGACGGAAAGCGGCAGCGTGTTGGCTCGGCCCAGGCAAATGCAGAAGACGCCGCCGAGTGTTTGGAGGATCCAGAGGTTCCAGAGGCGGCCCCTCATGCCGAACCGCAGCGCCGCCACGTCGGACATTAGACCGCCGAGCGGTCGGGATACTAGATTGGCCATGCCGAATGTGGCTGCTATTGTGCCGGCCGTGTGAAGATTCAGATCAAACCTAAATCGATCATTTTAATTTATCTCATCATCAAAATTAAGCAATACATATATATATATATACACATACGTACCTGTCGTAGAAATATTGCGCGATGACGTTGTCGGTGGTTAATTCTACCCCTAGTGACATGCCATACAGCAGAACAAATATCCATGTTCTGTAATTTGTGACACCGTACCAAAGAACCTGTACATATATACGTACGTAGGCACAAATTAATTGAGAATTTGTAATAAAATTATTGAAGCTGGTTTTGAAGTAATAAAATTAAAACCTTAGAAAAATTGTCTGTATGGACATCTCCTTTGTTCTGCAGGGTTCCAAGATTTCCATTAGGAAGATCCTGGCCGAGGGTTAAAACAAGTAGGCCCATGATGACATGCATGGATCCAGGTACAAAAAAAGCAATTCTCCAAGCAGTAAACGGCGTCGCTCCAGCTCTCCGAATGAGCTCATAAAGAAGCGGCATGAGCAGCTGCGTGGCCCCGCCGCCCATGTTCCCCCACCCTGCCGCCGTGCCATTGACGAGCCCTATAATCCTCCCATTAAACATGGTGCTCATCCAGTACTGGCACGATACGAACGTCGCCAGCGAGAACCCAATCATGAACCTCACCGCCAGGTATCCCCCAGCAGAAGAGACAAACGACATGCAAAACACCGTCGGCGCCGACACCATCATCAAGAATGCACAAGCGTACCTCGGCCCCAGGAGATCGCAGGCCACCCCCATCACCAGCCTCGAGAAAATGCTGCCCGACACCGACGCTATGCCCGCGTTCCCGATGTCGGGCTTCGTCAGGTTGAGGTTGTCGCGAATGATGGGGACCAGAGGCGCCGCCGCGAACGTCGACACGAAACATGTGAAGAAGGCTATCCACGAAAGGTGGAAAGTTCGCATGTGTGGCTTTGCGAACGAGTTCATCTTGAAGACTTTGGCCTTGTGCTCTGAATCAACCGGCAGAGCGAACTTCGCCGTTCGATCCGTCGGAATTGTTTCGTCTGCGGCGGCCGAGAAGGCGAAGGATTGTTCTTTTCCGGTTAATCCGTGCATGGAGCTTCCCGCCGACTCTATTTCTTTTTCATCACCCATTTTAATTTGCTGATGGATGATATTTTTTTTTATTTTCTCTTGAAATTTTTCAAAAGTTTGATTGCACCTTAACTATATATAATCGATTAGCAACGGAGCGCCGAATCAGATTATGCATGATTGAATTTTTTATTTTTATATTTTCTGCTGTCCTTTAAGTGAAAGTAAATAACATATATTAATCCTCTGCGCCTTATTGTAAATTTATACATAATATATGGTCTTTTTCTATCTACATGTTAATTAATTAATGGTTTTTGCCTACATTGATATCGAAACACCAAAATGTTTGGGATGTGTATTTGTTTTACGTGTATGTTTTTACGTGTAATGTTGTTGAATTTAATGCAAAACGATACACCTAACATTGTGGAACGATAAAGACTAAAAAAATATTCATTGAAATTATCCTCTTTCACCCTTTCAAATGTTCTAAGAGTTCTTTTTGTTATAGTGTTTCCCCACATAAGTAGCATGCATGTGTATTATTGGTCAGCAGGCTAGCTGAGAATTTTACTCGGTCATTTTAATTTGTCTTGGTCTTTTCTGTACTTTTCCAAATTGCTGAATCTATGCCGAATGAAGGATATACATAATACAATAAAATTGTTATATAATGTATTGACGAACAAAATATAATAGATCGAGTTTCATTATATTTATTATATATAAGAGAAAGAAAAACAATCATGATATATAGAGCTTGACAGAGTCTTGTCTCTTGTGAAGCACACTCTAAAGAAAGAATGTTATGAAGATATTGCATTTGATTTCCTCTAATCAAATCTCTCTCTCTCTCCCTCTCTCTCTCTCTCTCTCTCTCTCTCTCTCTCTCTCTCTCTCTCTCTCTCTCTCTCACACACACACACACACACACACACAATTAAAGCCCCACTCTTTCTCAAATTAAATGAAGATATACACGAACATTAATTAATTAATTTTGACCCCTAATATAATAAAATTGTCGCAATATTATATGAATACTTCCCTACACAGTGACTGATGAGAAAAATCTATAGTAGACCTCCTAACAGGTCACAAATCATTAGACAGGCCGAATTAGTTCAAACCCATATCTTTTAAAAAAATTATTTTCCTTTTTGTTTTCCTTTTACAAAAAACTTTATTTCGTTCGAACGAGGATTTAATAATCCCAATTAAGATTTATATTTAATTTTAAAAATTTAATTATCGAGTGTAGTACGTGCATGAACCCAGACATTAACGTGGGGTGTATGCACTACGCAAGTCAATCGTAATTTTTTTAATTAATTCATTTTAATTTTAGGATTTAGTATTTAATTTTAAGATATATATTTATTTCAAGAAAATTAATTACGAATGCGGTGCACGAGAGATTCAATTTTAGCTAGAGTATGTATTTTTGAAAGAAAAAAAAAAAGGAAATTGGCGAGACATAGAATGCCTCCTGAATGATTATGAGTCCCCAAGGGAATATATATTGTATAAGACTATCTCCAATCAAGACACAAAATTAGTTTTACAATAAGAAAATGGCTCCAACCATATTGCACCTGCAAAGTCAAAATGAGATTTTGTTGATTTTCTCTATCCTCCAAACACAAATATATGTTTGAACTTTTCACAATCTCATCACTATTTCATCTTAAAAAAAAACTAGTATTACACGTGTGCATGTGCGATGGAGAGAGAAATATAACTAATTTATAATAAATACTTTATGCAAAAAAAAATTAAATATAGTTAAATAAATAATAGAAAAAATTAATGAGAAAATGGATAAATAATATAATATTTAATTTTATTCACTTAAATTTATTTATGGGCTAGCAAGCCATATCTAGAATAAATCCAAGAACGCCACCTCAAAACACATTTAAAAAAAATATACCTATTCGACATCCTTTCGGACCATGCGAAGCATATAAGAAAACATTGAGAAATAGTTGTCACAATTTGAGATGTTTTACCACAAATTAATTTGTCATTATCTCTTTTATTTCAATATAGAACACATATCATTTTACGCTTCCTTATACACATATATGAATATATTAAATTGAATTATTTTTTCCAAAAAAAAAAAAAACAAAATCGTATAGGAAGTGTGTATTGTACTTTTATGTCTCCTTATTTGTTTTATGATTTAAAGTTACTGAATTATTGAATTGATTCAATCTTCGAGACTTTCGCAATTTCCATCTAGTGAATGAGTGATCGCTCGTTACTTAAACACAACACATAGCCTATATATGTTTCCGTCTACTATTTTTAATATTTTTTATGTGTTTGTGGTTGATTTTTAGATGATATTAATTAATGCTAAGTGGTTTAAGTTATAGTGATTGGATAAGGACTGTAATGACCCTAATTGATTGTGAATTTAAAGTTCAAACATGCTTTCGACCAACTTCATCTTTTGAATAATTTAAAATAAGTATATTCTCCTCACATGAATTGTTACATGCCCAAATTCATAGTACTAAAACAATGTGTGTACCTCAACATATATCTTAGATTTATTATATCCCCATAATACATTTTATTTAAAGACAATAAAATCATATAATATATTTACATGTACATTATTAAGAAAAAAAAAAGTCCATACATTTTTTGTTGACAATAAAAGAAACTATAATTGTGAGATTTTGACAAACGGTGCTTAATTGCATTTGAATATTATATATGGTAGCTTTTAGAACACTATTATTGGCTACATTATATTATATATATTTAATTTCGAATGATGTCATATGTGTATATTTATATTTCTTTGTATTTACATATTCTAATTTAATATAAAATTTTATACAATTGATTAATATTCTTAATTCCTTATATATAATACTGATTAGATATAAATTATATATAAATTAACCATAAATATTTTACCCATGCATTCATGTAAAAAAAAAATCTTATTTTTTTATACAAGGAATTAAATTTATTTTTAACATCAATTTATGAATGTTGAATTTTGCATATTATGGATGTTGATCATATCATACAAATGAAAATTGGTGATATTATTAAAACGTTTTTAAAAATCATGTCAAAATACAAAAAGATCAAATGTAGCATTTTATTTGGAAAATATGTATCCCTATAATTTATTCAACGTGCTTCAATCTTAATTTCCACCTATAAAAATTGTATTAAAGTGAGTTTTATTTTTTAAATTATTAATTTCTAAAATTATGCTGCAATTTAATGTCATGTAGCTCAAATCATAAAACTATTTTATGGAAATTTAATTATTCTGTTAAAATATGCTTCACAACTCCTTAAACTTAATAATTGGTTTAAATATGATTAATTATACACAAATTTTGATACTCAACAAGAAATTTAAAATGACATATATATCCCTACAACAAAAACATACATTATTATATTTTTAATTACATCATCAATTCGAAATTTGGTGCATTCGAGTCTGACATAACTACCGGAAGATAATTTTGTGTTTTAGGAATATTCGTGTATAGTTCGTGATATTAAACTAATTAACCCCTAAACTTAAGAAACTTTTGATTTTCTACAATGTCAAAAGCATAGAGGTTAATATTCAAATATATAGATCAGTGAAAATATAATTATTTAAATATTTTTATAGGAAAATATATCAACTTTAATCTAACACTTACAAGTAATTTTATTATATATATTTATATTGTATCTAAATCAAGAATGCGTATTTTTTTATGCCATGCAATATAGTGATGATCAATATATACTAATGATATATGGGCACATTAATATTTCTAAATATTAATTTAATTGTTGATATCAATTTAAATTAGATTTTATGCAAATAAAAAATTTATTTATTTAGATGATAAACTTTCACAAGTCCATGTGTATTTTTATATTTTGTTTAGGTAGGACTCTGTAGAATTTTTTTTCGTAAGTCCTTCTACTTTATATTTAATATATTATTTAATGGAACAAACATAGTTGTTAACCTTTTTTTTAATAACTCTTAAGTTATTTAAATAATTTTATATTTTATTTATTTTTGCATTTATATATGTAGTGATGTATTAAAAATGTAAAAAATGAGAACTATTATTATATAAGCTATTATTGTTGTGGTATTTTTGGATATTTTTAATTTAACTGAATGAAAACTAAAGGTGTTTTTAACAGAAAATATTTTAATACCATTGAAGTACACACACACACACACACACACACACACACACACACACATATATATATATATATTACAACAAATAAAAATAATATTATATCAAGTGTAAGAATCAATTATATGTATATATTGTATATGACATACATAATTTTAAATGAAAAGGTTTGAAAGGTAGAAGAATTCGTCCGGAATCAAAATACCACTAGGATTTGGAATAAAAATATTAAAACAATTCTATAGTATGTCCTTGTTGGAATTACAAAAAAAAAATAGTTGGATCGAAATGCATCTGCAATATATATCCAAGGAGTAAAAATTATGGTATAATCTCTAGTATACATAAATCATGCTTGAACATCTGCTAGCTAGAATTTCCAGCAGACATAATTCATGTTCTAGATTTTTCTTGAAATTGAATATGTTAATAATTTTTGTTATATATTTTCAAGTGTATTGTCCAATTGAAAAATATTTTTCAACCATACATGTTCTGTAAAAAAATAAGGTTTTCAAAATTTAAGATACTGAAATCTTATTTACGTTCGACCATGTCACAACAAAGATTGAATGGACTTATTTTGATATTCACAAATACGATTTGCTATAAAATATTAATTGTGAAAAATTTATAAGCAGATTTGTTTAAAAAACAACGCTAGAAGAAGTATCTTTAAAAGATGTTCAAAGTAAATTTTTTCTTTTGTTTCAAAATTGTTCGAAAATGATAGTGAACTCATGAGTTGGATGACTTCGAACATATGTAACATATTTCTTGATTTTAAACATTATAAATAGTTTGGAGTGACATTTTTTTATCTATGATATGCATTGGAAATTTAAAGAATATATTATGCTACCTTTATAATGTATTAATTTTTACATTTAACAAATAAGGGCACATTTTTAAGGTTCCGTCCAGCCCACAATTCCCTCACCGTGGACACGTCATAATCAGAGCAAGGTGGCAAAGTCAATCAAAGCACTGGCGCCATTGCATGCGTTTCAAGAAATAATCAAATTGCCAAATACTACGAGAATCCGGTGAAATGCTCACGTGAAGGCATTTTTCGTGGCAAATTGAAATATATGGACGTTTGAAACGAATACTTGATGACGTTCGAAGTCTTGGACGTTTTACAGCGGAAGCAAGGGCAGAGAGGACGTGCAGCGGATGACGTTCGAGAGCTATCCGTACAAGAAATTGGAAGCCGGCGGAGGATGCAAAGATGGCGGTGGCGACCGTCAGGAGCTTCATTCGCTATTATATTGATGGTTATATACTGATCGTGGATTGTGGAAATGGTCGTCGCGTCGTCTTCTTTTTGTTCTTTGGAAATTAATGATAAAAGGACTTCTATTTTCAGCTGGAAAATCTGTAGTTAATGTGCTAATATTATAGTTATTTTTTTAAATATAATTAACATGTATTACTAGCTAATTATAGCTTCCAAGAGAATAGTGCTACAGTTGTGCAGCTCAATCTCATGCTACAAGACTAGAATAGTAATTAGTAGTATAAATATGTTTTGGTGTGTAGGAGAAAGCTAAGAGCAAGAGATTGTTTCTCATGTTTTTTTAATAATAATAATAAAATAACAGAAACAACTATTCTGAATTTAATTAGGAGGAATAGTTAGGCCTTTTTTGTTTTTATTTCCAACATCATTTTTCAGTTTTTAGTATTTTCAGTTCAATTTATGAGGTGTATTGGGTTTTGAAAAAATGTAATGATTTTGTTATGATAAATGATTTAATATTTATTAGAGTATAGGTTTGGAAAATAGAAATATATTTTTTTAATTATATATTTAATTTGAAATTTATGGTTGAGATGAAAAGATAAATATTTATGTAGTTATGATGAATCGATGAAAAATTAAATAATGGATCTCACGCTAATGATATATATATATATATATATATATGTATGATTGAAAAAAGTGAAAATTAAAATTAAAAATGAGTAAAACAAATATGTTTTCAGTATTTTAAATAGTAAAAGAGGGAAATTTCTATTTGAAAATAAAAACAAACAATGCTTAAATATTTCATTTCATTTGTTTTGTTTTGTCGGAGTCCATTTTACACATCTGGCTAGCTACCTCAAATTTTGCTAATAAATAAATGAGTTCATGTTTATAATATATATATATATATATATGGAGTTTCTGTTTGCACCTCCATATTTACTCTTTGCACCATAACTTCTCCATGCACCCTTTTTTTTTACTCTTTGCACCCCTAAAATTGACTATAATGCCCTTACTTAAAAAAACATAAAATCTGAAAACTAAAAGCATAAAAAAAAATCGTGTTCCGTTCGAAGTTGTGTATTCAAACATTCTGAATATGTTCGAAGTCTTCTGTTCGAGCATAATGGATATGTTCGAAGTCTTGTGTTCGAACGGTACTTAAAAAAAATTCATGCAGTCCGTTCGGAAATTATTTTTCGAACATGTCATGTTTGTTCGAAAATCAATTTTCAAACAAACATGGTGTGTTCGAAAATTAATTTCCGAACATGACTTATTTTAAAATTATGTATGTTCGAAAATAAAATTTCGAACAAACACGATGAGTTCGAAATTTCATTTTCGAACCACACTTAATTTTTTCTTTTTGAACAAAGGACATTTAAGTAACTTTCAAACTATTTTATTTTTTCTTTTTTTCTTTTGGGGTGCAAAGAGTACGAGGGTGCAAACAGAAACTCCCATATATATATATATATATATATGTATTAAATTATAATTTCTTGAAAGACTGGACATTTTAAATGTGATGGGAAAAAGTGATATTTCCCAAATCTTTTTTTTGCTATATTTGAATAGTGACAAATTCCTGTTCAGCGCCAAAACGGAAACACTTCTGCAAAAGTTTGGTGTTGGCAGTTGCACAGGGAGTGCAGTGACAGACGTAGAGCGCAGGCGGCTGGCATCCCTTCCAATACGTACAGGACGCGTGTATGCAGTGTATAATCTCACGACTATTTTTGCAACCACAATACCTTCCTACCATCGTTTTTTCATCTAGCTCGCCCGATCACACTTGTGCAGCAACGCACAAATTAGCAAACAAAGATTGAGCTAATTAGAACTTTCCAGAATCTCCGTCGCTAGTTTGGGCGTCAAAATTACTTCCGCTTCACTGCGGCCGCCTTCCATCGAATCGATGGGTTGATCGAGTTTAATTTCGATTTCCTTTTTCTTTTAAGGTTATCTTCGGATATTGCTTGATGTTTTTTTTTTGGGGGAATATTTAGCTATTCGAAGATTGCTTGCTAGTAAAAATAACGAGCCTTTGGATAAATAATCGAAGTTGGTGTCAGTAAACTTCATGTAGAAGTTAGAACACGGCACAAATGGTTTTATTTCTCTACTGGCCCCTTTGAACAGAGTTGGAGAATTCTAAGCTATGGTAATGGAGAAGGAAATTATGAATGCTGTCAAAAGCTTGGGCACGATAACTTGTCGCAAGAATGAGAAGGAAGGTACGGTTGCAGTCCAGATTTCAAAACGGAGAAAGCTAAATGGTCGAAGGTATAAAGATTGGATGAAATCACTGGGGAAAGCCAAAGGATCAGGTTGGTTAGTTTGCCCTCTTTTAATGTCTGTTGCAGCAGCAATCAGTTGCGTTTCGTAACTGTAGATTTTTTTAATTTT
The DNA here is from genome assembly GCA_026008535.1 of Perilla frutescens. NCBI lineage: Eukaryota > Viridiplantae > Streptophyta > Magnoliopsida > Lamiales > Lamiaceae > Perilla > Perilla frutescens. The sequence continues at coordinate 37,730,584 of BRKX01000017.1, read as the reverse complement.
TTGCTAGATTATGCGCTTTCTGTATAGCTCATGCTTACCCCGAACGGTGGGAATTTGGCGTTGTTGTTAGTTATGTCTACTGACTTATGAAATTTTGAGGAAAATTTGGGCATTTATCATTGATGAAGTTTAGATTGGGTTTTTTTCTTCTTTTTCTTTTTTCTGATTATGCAGTTATTGAGTGGCCTTCGTATGTTTCTCCTGAATTTTATATACCTAATGTTTTACAGACCCTTCAATTCAGAAACATAGTTTGTTGTCTCAAATTGAAGTTAATGTTACTGGACCAAAAGATTCTGGTGACAATGAAACAACCAATATTGATAGTTCACCATCACGCCCAACACCAGAAAGGTACTAGTTACTTCCTCAAAATTCTGAAAACTTTTATCTCAGATGATATTGATACTTGTCATTGAATTTAGAGACTCCAAATGGTCGAAACGGAATTCTGAACATCCCCCCCTTTATAAGAATAATGGATTTTATTGAATTAAAAGAAGGGACATGCATGAAGTCGACATGACATCCACCCCAGAAAAACAATAAACAAGATTACAGTTAAATTAGAGCTAACCTCCACTCTCTAAACAAGTCTAAAACAAAGAAAAAAGAAAATGCCTAAATTCTTTATGCTTTTGAATCCATGAAGCCACCCTGAACATTCCGATTTTGTTGACAAAAAGCACAAAGCAACAATAGAGAAATCACAGTACAATCAATTGACTTAATTTTTCTTACAGTCTGCATTTTGATTTTGCAGTTAATATTTTTGTTATTATTCCATAACATGATTCATATAATATCATGTCAAAAACGTTAGTCAGAGAACATTATGAATTTTTGAAATTTTCACACTCACCAAGTGGGAGAGTGTTAGTTACAGATTACAGTACCTTCATCTCATGATGTTTTCGCGTTTTGATTTGCTCTTGTATTTCAGATACAAATTATATTTTGGTTATTGAGTTCTGAGCTCTAGGTGAGATAGCATATCTTGGATTTGGTTTCCTTGTTTTAGTAAATTGAATTAGATTCTTGTATTAGTGCTAGCTACTTTGTGCTGAGAATAGAAATGAGTAAAACTCTGATATCTCTTTTCACCAATCCTTCTTGAACTTTTGTTTTCCTTTTTCCTGTAGACTAACTGAACATTTGAAGCAAATGACATGTTTCTTGGCAGGGTGGAATTTCGTTTGAGGCGGGTAATAGACTCCGGTCATGCCAAAAGAAGTGATAATCCAAACCTTGCTGCTCAAACTAAGGTAAGTTTCTGCTTTTGTAACATACAATAACCATTTGGTTCTTTTGCCAGCATCATGCTTGACTTGTTAAGCGTCTCAGTCTGGGATTAATTGTGGAGATAGGAACTTGTTGGTTGTAACCTAGCCTATTAATTTTGTTAATATTTACCCTTGCTTCATCTGTGTTTAATTCGAGATTGGTAATATCACTATTTATTTTCCTTGGAGGGAAGCTTCATTTAGACTTTACTAATGCACAAAGCATGTATTTACTAAATATTATTCTTCACGAACCTGTTTTAGGTTATCCTTTGTTGCTCTCTTTAGCTCTTTTTTTTTTTTATTTGTTGACAATCATGGTCACAGATATAAAGGTTGTTGACAAATAATTCATCATGAAAGGGAAAATTCAATACTTATGGTGTTCATTCTCCATTATACCATTAAGTTGGAGGGGGGGGGGGGGGGGTAGGGAAAGAAAAGGCAGCTAGACCCCCTCAGAATGAAGTTTTATATCCATTCAACTGATGGAGTGATTGTAGGTTGTAATTGAGAATTTAACATCAGTTTCAGCTGCAAAGGTAAAAAAAACAAAAAGGAAAAATTTAATGTAGACTGCTCAACCTGTATTGTTTTGGGATTAACAAGCTACTTTATATTGTTGTGAATGGAAATTATCACTTGAAAAGTATGTTTAAATTCTCAAGGTTAGCCTTCTATTTCTCTGTACATACTCCACTCTGATATATGAATACAAACTGTATACATTGTCACCGCAATGGGTGCTTAGATCTATTTTAAGATATTTCAATTTTTATTCTCTTTTTTATGCTCCTCCACGGCTGATTGGAAGGGGTTGTATTTTATGACCTATTGAATATATTAAAGCATGCATAGTTCCGGCATATGCTTTCTGTGTAGTACAAGGGTCCTGCATGGTTGACAAAAGTTTTAAAATCTTTATATTTAGTCATTTTCATAGTGAGGCGAGTTAGTTATGGTTTCCTGTTGCGTGGCTTATCTAGATATTTTAGTTCTTGGGATTTTATATCCATTTTATTGTATATTATGGTTAACATTGACATATTATAATAAATTTGCAGAAAAGAAAGAACAACATTTTAGAGAGTCGGTGCACTATGGACGAGTCTAAACTGCAAGAAAAATTTGTGCAGCCTTTTGGAGAAGATTGCAAGTCTACCACAACTGCTTTTGTAGAGTACTGGGTTCCTGTGAGGCTATCCAACTTACAAACAGAGCAGTATTGTGGCTCTCTGTTATCAAATTCAACAGTTTTATGCTCTTCTTATCAGTACAATTCAATGAGAATCCTTCATGAGATATTAGTCTCAACCAAAAAGGTAAATATTTTCTTTGACATTTGAAACTCCATCAAGCTCAGATTTAAACATATTATAGTTATCAGCTTTCTTCTATTGATGCGCATATACTTATTTCTATGTTCAACTCTTTTTATTTACTTATTGTGGTTTGTTTAGTTTCACTATTTTTATGTTTTGATTTAAGAAACACTCTGTTCTGTCCCAGTGTTGCGATCATCCGTATCTTGTGGACCGGTCTTTACATACCTCTTCGACAGAAGGTATTCCACAATCTGAACAATTGGATGCAGAAATTAAATTGAGTAGCAAATTGCTTCTCCTCCATAAGACCCTGCTTGAGATTAACAAGCGAGGATTAAGAGTACTTGTCCTTTATCAGGTATTTTGAACAATCATCTCCCACAAAAAATGAGGTATTTAGAACAATTATATTTCAATCTAATTTCAAAGATTGACAACTTTTAACACCTAATTATGATTTTAATGTGACAACATGCAAAATGCCTGTCATATCTCTGATTCTTGGGCAACTTAAAAGCATTTTTGCATTTTGGTTATTTTGAGTTGTGACCGGATATCCTTCCACTGTAGACTATGAAGCTGTGAAACTATATCGCTGTTTTTTTATGTTATGTTTGATATAGACCTATATAATCTTGCAAATGATTTAATATATGATTTGATATTTGTCTCCTTTTAAATGTGTTACGAGAAACAGTCACTTGGAGCTTCTGAACCAGTCAATACAGGAGATATTTTGGATGACATTATGCATGAAAAGTTTGGCAGAGATTCTTTTGTACGCATTGATGGACAGGTATCTCGGTCCAAAAGGCGAGAAATCCTTGACAGTTATAATGATAAAAAGGGTGGGAAATTTGTCTGCTTGATGGAAACCCGTTCCTGTGTTCCAAGCATTAAACTTAAAGCTATAGACACTGTTATTTTCTTCAATAGTGATTGGGACCCAATGAATGACTTTAAGGCTCTGCAGAAGATCAACCTGGATTCTCAATTTGAGCGGGTGAAGGTCTTTCGCTTGTATTCAGCTTTCACTATAGAAGAAAAGGTACTGATGCTTGCCAAGCAAGGCATAACTCCAGAAGGCAACATACGGAATATAAAGGGAAGTACATGTCAGGAGTTGCTAACATGGGGTGCCTACTCCTTATTTCAAAACCTTGATGGATTCCATAACATCAGTACTACTGATACAGATTCTATTGTTTCTCATGGGAACTCTTTTGTGGAAGATGTGTTCCATGAGATGTCCATCTTATTACCTAACAATGACAAGAGCACTGTTCATACCAAAACCTCACTGATTTTGGAAGTACAGCAGACTGAAGGTGTTTACCCCAGCAATATCTCTTTAGTAGGTGAGGTAGAGTATCCTCTGATGGACAACTTTTCAGTCATTGAGGAGATGTTAATCAAAGAACCACCACAGGTTTTCTGGATAAATATACTTGAAGGGAGGAAGCCTAGGTGGAAATATTTAAACTCTCAATCACCAAGGACTAGGAAAAGTGCTCAAAGCGTTGGCGATTTACCTGACGCAGGTATTGTGGCCTCCAAGAAATGCAGGACAGAAGCCGAAAGCACTCCTTGTCAAACTTCAAGTATGAGGACTAGAAACAGACGTCGAAGTCGAGATAAAGAAAGAAAGCTTCCAGGTTTGACCCATGTTTCTGTCTTACAAGAAGGGCTTCACTGTACTTTAAATTGTAAATTTATTGGAATGTTTGAGAGAATCTGGCTTTCCAATATCTTTTGCATCTTATGATAATGATGAATTTCCTTCACCTATAGCAATACAAGACGAGCTTGAATCTATAGGAGAGTCTCTTCTGCAAACCACACAAAAAGCTTCAGAAGATATAAGAGCACCAGAAACCTGCCAAGTAACTCACACTGAGGTCCTTCAATCTGCTTGTAAAGCTCTCGAGATGGAGTTGGAAAGACTACAAAAGCAGAAAATCGAAATGACAAAACAGCATGAAGATCTGGTTTGTAATCCTAAGTTTTCTTTTTCAGACAATCCTGTGTTGATGTTTGTTAAACTCAGAGAACAATTCTGCCTCCCATGATGATCAACCTGCAGAAACTGCAAACAAGAATGGCGTGCGAGAAAGAGATTGATGAGATACATAAGAAGTATGAGATAATGCTTCAAAATGCTGATATGACTTTTCTGGAAGAGGAAAAAGTTCTTGAGACTAGACACAACAAAGTCCTCGTCAATAAGGAATTAGCTGAGGCGTTGATGCAGAGGGATTTAAAAAATACAACTCTCTCACAAGGTTTGTATGTATCTGTATCGAGCATTCAATTTTTTTTCTGCATGCCTTTGATTTTCGCAAGCAAAATGAGTTAATCTGGAAATGATGTTTAAATCTGTTAGCAAAAGAGTGAGCTTATCATTATTTGTCCATATTCCAGTGGCTACAAAATTTGCAGTGGAGCAGGCATACAGACTAATTTCTGAATGGCCTAAATCAAGCACGGTGACAAGAGATGAACAAGAATCAAGTAAGCTTTCAGTTGGTTCACCAGATGTTCATGTTTCAGCAAGTCTTCGAGAGGGATGTTTGAGGGGTCCTGCCCCACACTTGAGACGAGTGGGGCATTCGCCGTTCCCCCAAATGCCGTCTGAGCGCCCAACAATTGTCTTTTCGCCAGTTAGCCTTCAGCAGGTATGTTCGTCGTCGTTACCTTCTCCGTCACCGCCGTAAAAGACTTGGCAGATTCCCGGACTGACTTCTACCACTTGTAGATAAACAACGGCAAGCCATATACTTACATAGCCGATTTTTGAGAGAACTGAGACCCAGCAAGTAGTAGTGCATGTTTCAGTCAACTTTTTTTTGCATTAAATACCAAAAAATAGGTATTTGATGAACCAACATCAATCACAACGTTGTCTTGGTTTACCATATTTCTTATATATTTGCAATTTGTTGATAACAAAAGATTGCAGTATAATTTAGAGAAAAAACATATTAAATGGACTGTTTTTGGTAAATAAATATTGAGGGTTTGTGCTAAAGTGAACGACAATTATTATATCATTAGGCCAAGTCGAAGCAATCTAATAAGTCAAGTCTTAGGATAACAAATCATGAGCCGGATTATAAATTATTTGAAATTCGATTTGAAAACAATGTTAATCAAGCTCAATTCATTATAGTGGGTCCATGTCAAATTTGGTGAAATTAGATTCTTAATCTTACATCACCATATTCATTTATTTAGTTAATAATATATTACTGTTGAGTAATTATATATAGGGTCAAAAATATATATAGGCAAAATTTAATTAAATTTGGGGTCCATTCACACACACACACATATAACACTGACCTAGTTTAAACTCGTCGGTCAATTTTGAATGGGTTAAAATTTAATTAGAACCAAGTTGAATAATAGATATGATATAGATGGGCGAAACTCAACTTCTTTACTCCCCTAATCTACTGTGGGGAATCTAAAGAGTGTAATTTTTATTTTTATTTTGAAGGTCTAAAAAATGCAATTATTTGTAAAAACTCTTTTTTCATTTTTACCAAAGATATTCTCATATCCAATCATCTTATTAGAAAAAGGCAAAAGAAGTATTCACACCAATTAAAATCATTACAACTTGGCCATCATGTTGTGTTCATTTGTTTATTCATTTTCATTGATAGCATTTGTCCAATTTTATTTATTGATAAAAGTAGCCAGATGCCTACCGCTGTTACGTACTTACGTGTTAGCCGCCCCGCTTCTCGCAATGCTAGTACACCCATATATACACAAAAAAATTGTATATAATTATTTCGTCAAACACACATACTCAGTCACACACCCCTGCTCGCCAACTTCGGTCGCTCTGTCCCTTCAACCTCAGGCTTTACGAAAATTAAATGGAGTACGAAGGAATCCTTCTGGGGATGGGCAATCCGCTTTTGGATATCTCTGCTGTGGTGGATCGAGAATTCCTTGACAAGTTAAGTAATTATCTGCTTCATAATTGCTCATATACATACATGGATAATTGGATATGTCACCTATCAGCTTGAATTCCTTATTTTTGTATTTTGCTTTATCAGGTCTGTTCCTTTTTTTCTCTCAGATCTCTGTATAATCATGAGAGTTTATCTTTATTTGAATGGTGCATATGCAAAATTGTTATGTTTTCGGCTCCTCTTTGTAGATCATAGTTCGTATCCATAATCCATTGAATTTACAATGTCTTGGTATGCTTTGAAGCTGATTTAGATCTTTTGCGCGGCAGATATGGTCTTAAGTCAAATGATGCTATTCTCGCAGAGGAGAAGCACTTGCCTATGTAAGTAATTCGGTTGTTTTTGCTTCAGTAATTACATGATCGCCACGTATATATAATGCGAATTGCTATTGGTAATGTAGATGCAAAATTATTTGATATTGTCAGGGACCTGACTAACTTGATCACTGCATTAATTTTTCAGGTACGATGAGATGATATCCAAGTATAAAGTCGAGTACATTGCTGGAGGTAATTGATCAATTCAACAACGTTTGGTTTTGCATAGGTCATTTTGAGGAAAATTTTCTTAGATAATCTATTTGTTTGGTTTCATTTCCCACTTCCATGTTTTCATCTTTAGAAACAGCAGTTTGTTTAATTTTGTATGGCTTATAAATGATGTATTACGTCAAAATATCTATCATGCATCATGATTTAAATACATATGTATTCTATTATACTCCCACTGACTATAACGAAGTAATTTAACAGGTCATCTGCAGTTGAAAATATTTCCCTAAACTGTATTATTATTATTATTATTATTATTATTATTATTATTATTATTATTATTATTATTATTATTATTATTATTATCACTACTTTAATCGTTTGTGGGATAAGGAACTTGTAATACCCAAAACTTGTAGGGATGTTAGGGATGTAAATATGTTGGTAGACTTACTTATGAAAATAGCCTAATATATTTAAAAGACATTTTCAACTGTATATTATTGTAGTTAGTAGGACTTTTCAAGATGTAGGATTATATAATTATTTTAACTGATGATTGGTATTTTGCACGAATATTTTATAACTTCTCTTGGAATGCAAGTAAGAAAGGCATTTTTGTATCTGGAGAAAGGGATAAGTTATTTAGACAAATGAAACCAAACATGATCAGAGAATTTATCAAATTGGTCTCAATGTGACATTGGACTCTTGCAATATCATTATATCAGCATCTGTGACTATTTTTTTTATCATTCTGCAATGCAGGTGCTACCCAAAATACAATCAGAGTTGCACAGGTACTTGTGCTTCTTGTTTATGGCTTGTTAATCTCATCATGAGTACAAAAAACATGTATTACCAAATAATTATTTTTGACTTGTCATTTTCAGTGGATGCTTCAAATTCCTGGTGCTACTGCTTACATAGGATCAATTGGGAAGGACAAATATGGGGAGGAAATGAAAAAAAAAGCAGCCCAATCTGGTGTTAACGTATACCACATTCTTAGCTTTAGCTCTTTCAAGTACAATCATAATCCCTTCTGTAGCTAACATTCTCATCAAAATGGTTTTCCTTATTGAGGAAAAGCCTGCGTGTGCATTTTTTGCATATTTTATTTGTCATTTTTTTTTAGTCTGCATAACTTCCATTTGTTTTCTTGTTACAGATCAACTTGATTTTTTTAATCTTTTACCCCTTACTAAAATATCATTTGAGATTGCCACTAAATTATTCCTAATTTATGAATCTACATTGGTAATATTTTCATTGATGTCCCCTTGTTGGATTAGGTTCATTATTATGAAGATGAATCTCCTACTGGTACTTGTGCTGTATGTGTGATGGGTAGCGAAAGGTCAGTCTCCTAAACAGCTAAATCTGTTTTAATTTCTTTGTACCCTTTCTATGATGCTTCAGTACTATATTGGAATTTTAACTGATTAATACAATGGGTTGTTTTCTAGATGTCATCTGATCAGTATTATATGTGCAAACATCTGCTAGTGCACAAATGTGGAAATAGATGCAGGCACATATGAATCATATAATCTCCCAAACTTTCCACTGCTTCCATTATTATACTTTTACTTAACATGGGCATATAAATGTACGTTTTTTGGGATAAATAAGTTAATACTTTTTTCAGTTTTTACTGATGTCACAACCGTCTGAAGTATCAACATGATAGACAACTTTCGTATATGCTACTCACAAGGAAGGTTGATCCAATCACTCAAATGACTGAAAATTTCACTGAGAAAGAGAGTTCCTAGAAATTTCAAAATTTGAAGCAAATAGTTCTTCGTTGTGCTTCTTGTTTAAATTTTATCTTTGGTTAACTCACTCATTTTCAATTTTTTCCATTTCAAATATTCTTTGATAACTGACCATACAATAATACCACATACTGCAGGTCACTTGTTGCCAATTTGTCAGCTGCAAATTGCTATAAAACTGATCATTTGAAGAGATCAGAAAACTGGGCAATGGGTACTTTTTCATATCATGTAGTGGTTGGTACATATTATGCACTTAACAAAACATGCTCATTTTTCTTTTGGCAGTGGAAAAGGCCAAATTCTTGTATATTGCTGGATTTTTTCTCACAGTCTCACCAGAGTCTATAATGCTTGTTGCTGCGCATGCAGCTTCCAGAAACAAGGTTGGAAATTAGAAAATCAGTTTCTTGTGGATTTGATTATGTACTAAAGATTGGATGAGACAGCCTCTGTTCCTGTATATTGGTTACCGTACAGGTTTTCATGATGAACCTTTCTGCTCCATTTATCTGTGAGTTCTTCAAGGATGAACAAGAAAAAGTATTCCCGTAAGGCTGAACATTTGATTCTTCTGATTACCTAGAAGATTGGAAAGTACACATATTCGTAGTGAACATTATTGTTCGGTTTCAGGTACATTGACTATCTTTTTGGAAATGAAACAGAAGCTCGAACTTTCTCGAAAGTTCATGGGTGGGAGGTAATTGTTTAAGTATAGTCAGATTCACCTGTGTTAATGTGCTTAGTAAGGACTGACTTGTTTGTTTTCTTGGGGGACAGACTGAAAATGTTGAAGAAATAGCTTTGAAAATTTCCCAACTGCCAAAGGCATCGGGGACACACAAAAGAATTGCTATAATTACACAAGGTGCTGATCCAGTAGTGGTTGCAGAAAATGGGAAGGTGAAGTTCTACCCAGTGATTCTGTTGCCAAAAGAAAAACTCGTTGACACCAACGGTGCAGGTGTGAATATCTATGTTACTTTCTACTTATATTTTCTATCAATTTTCACATAAAAACAGATTAAGATTAAATAGCCGCTTTGCAAGAGACCATTATGTCAAACTTCTCCCATTGTGATTTTTTTTTAAAGCGTCCAACTTTTGGGTGGAACTCTTAATTCAAAATTTTTTTAAATCAGCTACTCACATCACTTTCATAGTCAAATTATTATCATGGTAAAGCCCTTGATTTCAAAATATTGGTTTTTTTATTTATTTCAGGGGATGCATTTGTTGGTGGATTTTTGTCCCAGTTGGTTCTAGAGAAACCAATGGAAGATTGTGTAAAAGCAGGTTGTTACGCTGCTAATATCATTATCCAGAGATCCGGCTGCACTTACCCAGAGAAGCCTGATTTCAAATGAGAACCCTTTTCTTTTTTCCTGCAGGCCCCCATTCTTGGGTGAAGTTTTTTATCGCTAAGAAACTTATTTCAGTACTTGTGCTCATCGTAGGGCTTCCACCGCATTGATGATCATGTCATAAGAACTGTTATTGAGATGATTGTACTTGTCTTAATTGGTGGCCACTTTTTAGAGATTTAGATAAACTTATTGTTGATATGTTGATTGGTCAGTGTTAATCGAGAGGGATTCTTAGCAATATTTTGACGGCATACAGCTCGTCCGTGGTGTCCTAACTCAACCGAGTATTGGGATTTCATAGCCATATTTGGACTAGAACATTAAATGTTCATGGCCTCCTATCTATACCAGATATTCTGGCCCCTTAAATGCAACTGTAAACTAATGAGTTCGCCAGAGCTAAGGACTTCTTCTTGCACTTTCTTAATGTACTGATTTAATTCTTAGTTCAGTTATAAGTTGATCTTGCAACAGGAGAAAATCTTCCTCTGTTACTCTTACTGGAATATTTGAGATTTGCCTTCTAACTGTTTATATGTGCAGAGTTTTGGGGGTTGTTGGTTTGTTTACTGCCCAGACTATTGAGTATGATTAATTGGTTCATTAAACTGGGCATTCGTTGAAATGATTAATAGCTCCTTGAGGGGAAGTGCTATTACTAAATGCTCAAAATTTATAATTTTGAGTAAAGATGCTAGATATTGTGCCATATTCACGTATTGTATGTTCCAGAATTTTTTGGCTCCTGCCTCTTTGCTTTCTAACTAGCTAGAAGTCATACTTGATTATAGCTTTGAGAAAATTGTTCAGCTTAAATAAACGAGCCTCTAGTTGTTGGAAGAATGTTGACCACTTGATACCTTCCATGGAAGAAACCTGCAAGCTGAAGTTGAGCCAACGGTCCAGTCGATACATTTGGGTAGGTAACTCCTTCAAACCTACTGCTTTGAGGATATATTCCTGTGTTGAGACAGTCTAGGGGTTCACTCCAGATTACATAATCTACAACTCACTTGGAAAAATTACATTGTGATGATCCAGTACATGAGGAAAATGAATATACATATTGCTCATGAAAATAGTGTACATCAGGTTGTGGATATAGGCAGGTGTCATCCTAAATTGGGAGTTAAATAACAATGAATGATATGACAAGGCAAGAATTGCAGCTGAATTGTCATAGGCAGATGGGTAGTCGTCGATCTGGTGGAGATTTGGCACATTGAACAATGCTGAGGAAGATATTTTCATCGCAGGGGATGCGAAGTCTTGAATCAGCATTGAAATCATAAACTTCCTGAGCTTGATCGAGCAATGCCTGAAAGAGTGGGTGGTTGAGTAAGGTAACTTTGATCACAAATCTCTTGTGATATTCTCCTACATACACTACCAAGTGACCCTTTGGGACGTCGCTGGGCACGATCTTCTCTTCGTGCAGCAACGGCCAAAAGGACCATGCACAGCAAGTTTCACAGGCCGCACAAGGTATGACTCTTCTGCCCATTCTTCGCCACTTTTTCATCCATGCTTTGAGGAATTTTCCTTTCATCATGTTCATCTTAAAGTCTCTCTCTTGTGAGTGCTTATAATTCTGTTTGAGAGAGAGAGTTGTGTCCTGTGGAAGTGATTGGATAGTGAGGTTTTCTTGGAGTGATGATGTTTGAATGAAGGTGAGGAAAGCTTTATATATAAGAGTAGGAAAGAGTCAAGGTTTTGGAGCATTCAATGCTTGACATATGTGTGCAGCTAAGAGGCAAGTTAAGTGTGACTGTGATTTTAAAAGTGCACTTATAGTGCAGGTTGCTCTGCTGTACCTTTCTCTTCCTTATTTAGTATTGCATTTCCATACGAAATTGTACGAACATGCACTGCATGATTTAGATTAATATTTTTTCCTATAAAAAAAGTTAGCACCAAATAACCCTACTCTCTCTCTCTCTCTCTCTCTCTCTCTCTCTCGTGCGTGTGTGTAATCTTTCGAAGTTTTCAATGGTAGACCCACCGGTTGAACAAATGAATAGATAAGATATGAATAGGGATGGGAGAGATAAGCTTCTTGGGTAAAGTGCAATATCCACTTATAATTCTCACCACATTACTTGAGATATTGTAAAAAACTCTCTCTCTCTCTCTCTCTCTCTCTCTCTCTCTCTCTCTCTCTCCATATATGGAGGAGGTGGAGATGCAAATGTTCATTTCACTAAGTTACCATTTCAACTCATTTGACCCGGGCAACCGAAAGGATTGGTGGATGGGTGTTCCAAAACTGGGTTTAAAGAGCATTTAATGGATAAATATGCAATTCAGTTGAATTGTTGATTATCAGCCAACTATTTCCCTGGTATATAACAATCACATTTTACGTGTATAAGGAGTTTTACATACATATATATGTATACATATATTTTAATTTATCATACATCTCGGCATTATTTACTGGCAATCATTCTGTTGTGGTCGTCTAATTATTTTTATAATTGTCTTGATCTGTACTGGCCGTACTGAGTGGTTTTCCTATTTTTTTAAGCGCATAACCTTATCCCTGATTCACCCAAAGATTGCGTATCCTTTAATAATCTCTCCTTTCTGACCAAGTCACCATACTTGCGTTGCAGGAAAGAATCCATGCATGAACCCAAAAAAAAAAAAAACAAATACAAAAAAAGTCTTGGGATTCAGTAAAACTATAATTGGTAATGAAATTACTATAATTATGACAATAAGTTAATGCATATTCGTTTTGTTCATTAACCTTTTTATCTACTTCCTTTTCTCTGTGGTTTGATCATTTGGCAGGAGTCGATCAGTTTCTAGAATGGGTGCAATATTCATCATATCTGCAGACACGGAAGGTGCATTTAGGCGAAATGTATCGGTACTACGATCATCATAAGCCCACATAGTATTAGTAGGTGTTCTGTTTTGCAGTTTTGTGTGTGGTTGAAAATGGAATATGGTTTGGCATTCTCATTAAATTCGACGCTAAAAAGATGAGCTGTGCTGATAATGGTGTTTTTGGTGCCTCTTCATCGTCAGGTTTCCATGGAAAATATTGATGTGATGTATCATTCATGTGAGCAGAAGTGTACATGATTGAGAAGCCAGCAAACTGATTCATCCCCCAAAGCCTACATTTTGATGGTACTACATCTAATGCTTCCCGAACAACTACACCACAGCTGCTTCCTACATTTATTTCGATAATCCAAAATTTTCAAGTTTCGTTCCCTGTTACGCTTTGTAAACTAAATCTTGTTTTTGTTATGGATATACAAATAATCACACAATCACGTGCATGTCTATATTTCAGTTATAAACAATCTTAATTTGGTTTGGCTAATATTACTATCCTATGAAGCTTTTTACCCTTTTGGTCCATATCATATGGGACAGAACATACTAAATTGATACGACACGCACCAAGTGTATAATTTAGGTGTAGCACCTACAAAATAATTTCAATCACTAAGTAAACATTAATCCCCCCGTTTCATATTAAATGCTGTATTAATTAGCTTTTTTTTTTTTCAAAAAGAACGTGGTTCTACATATTTGAGGTGGAAAAGGCATAATTTTATTCAAATTGCATGCCCTTATTTAACGTATTTAAACATTCAATTGCCCCACTAATCATTGAGAGAAATAAAGAAAATTAAATAAGGATATATTAGATAATTTAATTATTCTATGAATATGTGTTTAAAGTTTAATGATATTTAATATGAAACGGGGGAGTATTAGAACTAATAAGCAAAGGCAAGCAATGGTGCAAAGGATATTTTTAGGAGAGCTGATGAATGGAAGGTAGGAACAACATATGAAAATGGGGTGTCTTAATTAAGGAAACCCAACCCTGTAAAATCTGAACCGGGTTTGCGGGTTGGAGTTGGAGTTGGGGGTAGGGGTCTCATTAATAGGCACATGAGGAGGGGCCGATGTGGCTCACCGGGAGGTTGGGAGACATGCATGTTGGTGACACCTCAAAACTCCACACTCATTACCCCATACAATATATATACATTCATATATGGCATATATCATTATTTGATAAGAAATATGCTTCCGTTATATATATATATATATATATATATATATATATATATATATATATGTGGGTGCACCATCTCATTATTTATCGTATAATAGTCCGGCCACAAACACAAACAATACATAAAATTGAAACTGCATTTGGCCACCTTGTGCAACATGCATGACTAAGCTATTCCCTAATTAGGTCAAACGGAATTATTAATAATCTATTAAATTTGTTACGTGAAAATATTTTGAAATTAACACATGCAATTCGATTGGCAAAAGATTAGAAAATGACTTAAATTGATATTTAAATTAAAAGAGAGAATACCCTTTTAAGGGAAAAAAAATTACATAATTCATTTTTTTATTTATTTGCGAACTGAATTATGTAAATTTCAAAATATTTTCTAGCAATTTTCTTTTTTTATTTTACATATCATGTAAGTGTCCGATGATTACATGGAAAATTTAAGACAATTAATAACTTCACATAAGATATCAAATTAGATCTAGTAAATTGGACTGCGCTGTTAGATACCCCTGTTTTATTTATTATTTATTTTTTTAATGAACAAATAACACAGATGATACAATTTAATAATCTTAAGTAACTATATATATCAAATGAATCATAAAATATAAAGTTAAAATGAAATTGAACCCGCCAAATCGATACCAAGCGGTCAGTTCAAGATCTTTTGAATCCAAACAAAACGGAGGAGCCATCAATTAATATATTCCATCAAATGATTAAATCAGTTGATCTCATTCAATTTTAAAAGCATTTGATTTTAACAATATTGACTGGATTCAATAAATCTACCAATTAATCTTTTATTTATTTTTTAAATTGAAGAATCGTTCTAGTATAAATATCGGGGTTGATGATTGAAATGAGAGTAGGAGTATAGGGAATGGGACGATGGACGACAATGATTTGATTTGATTCGACTACTGAATTAATTAAATGTCACGTGTATTCCTCAGTTTTTGTAGTCTAAAATATTTTATTAGCTGGCGATCGGATCTATTTTTATTTCTCCCAACTAAATAATTTTGAATCCTTTATTTCGTGGGACTGCCTTCCTTCAGGAATCAGGAGATCCTTTCATCATCATCTTATGCAACTCTTCAAACTTCAAAGCCTCGGATTTTTATTATTTTTCTCAACCCAACTCTTTTTTTTTTCTTCCTCCAGCCAAGTAATTCATTCATAACACAGAGCATTAAAACTAATCATTAAGTAATTTATTCCATCAAAATCATTGCAAACCCCTAACTAATCATAATTCATAAGGTTTTGGTCTCGTAAGGACCTAGCCTCAACAAGCTATGTTCGAATCCCTCCTACACTTTCTATCCTATTCGAATGCCGCGGACAAAAATGAGCCCGAGCACCGGCCCAAGTACCGGCATGAGCCGGCGTGTGTGGACTCAGAATCGACATACTTGTGCACATTAGATATTCCATTTAAGTGTTAATATACACAAAAAAAAAAAAAGCAACACTAAGTTAAAAGACATTAGTGTGGAATGTAATAAATGTGTCTCCTCACATTTCTCCACACTCCATAAATGCGCTATCGAGTGATCAACTTTAACAATTAATTTACTCGTCGAAAATCGATTTTGAGAAAATAAACATACTAAGATTATCTACTACAAACATAAATCAATCGTATACTATTTAATTCATCCAAAATTAAATATCTTGACCACTAAAAATTGGATCAAATATGCAAAAACACCTCTAAATGTTTATTGTGAATAGCAAATTCTCCTTTGATATTTTTTTAGGTGCAAATTCCCCTTTCTCTCCCAAAATTTGGGTTTTTGTTGGAAAATATCATTTTATTAACATTTTTTTTTTATATTTTTCATCCCTAAAATTATTATTTGTTTGTATAATTTCTCTTCATTTTTTTGAAAATTATAATTTACATTTAGTTATATACATGCATAAAATTGGTATTATTCTATCATTATCGAGTTCGTACTTTTGCGAATGAAATTTAATGAAAAAGTGTATGAAAAATACATATAAGACTTTTAATAAAAATTCATTCACAAAAGTACAAGTTCAATTATGATAAAATAATATTGATTTTATTCATGTAGATATTGTCAATAGACTATAATAAAATGGAAATTATACAAAAACAAATAAATTTTAGGGATGAAAAACCAACAAAAAACTATTTATTGGGGAGGAGATGAACGCTAAAGGAAAAAAAAATTGTGAAGATAAATGTTAGGGGTGGTGTTGTAGTTTTTTTTCAATATTTTTTTTAATTACATACGCACTGAGAGGCACATTTAATGGTAGGGTTGATTTATGTTATCGTGGCTTTGGAATGGGCTAGAAGGCTGTCTCTGGACTTTATTTGGCTGGAGGCAGATTCAATCTATGTTGTGTCTCTTCTTTCCTCTCGTGGCTTGCAGGTTCCTTGGAAGCTCAAAGCTCGTTGGCGTGTGGTGCTGTAGTATATTGGGAGCATTCATTTTTGTGTTTCTCATATCTATAGAGAAGAGAATAGCGTAGAGGAGTACTCTTTTTTTCTAGACGCACGTAAAGAAAGAAACTAGTCAGACTAATTGCAATAAATAAAAAAGTTAATTCTAAAAAAGTGTAGACTAGAACTAGAAAGCAATGTGGAAAGTGATTAGATATAAATATAATAGATGTAAGTTTTTAAAAATCTACACTATACAAAAATGTTCAATGTGTGTGTGGCACAAAAATGTTCAATGTGTGTGTGGCACAAAAATGTTCAATGTGTGTGTGGCTGCTGGGATTCGAGCCCAGGTCTCCACGGCCACAACGTGGAATTCTTACCACTAAACTACAGCCACTGTTGTGACAGTCGGGCTTTATAAAAGTTTATTATTATTGAAACCAAAATTCAGAGTGTTTACTCCCTGCTAATAGTAATACCTATACTGGGTTGACAAAGGAAAAGCTTTATCTTGAATCTCGATCAGAGAAATACCTAATTAGAAATTATCTTATTGAACTACAATTTGGTTTAATTTTTCAATCGAAGATCTGGTTATTAAAATGGACTGTTGATTCAATTAGGATATGGATTGTGGTGCAAAAAGGCTTCTCCACATCCTCATTTAATTTCCACTAAATTACATACATGATTTCACAAAGTGCCTAGAACAGTAAATCCAGATGCTCTCAAGTTGACCTCGTGATTAATTAATATTCCCATTACCTAAGTGGAATTTTCCTATTTAGGCAACTAATTTGGACAAGTTTTTTCTCTTTGCTATAATAATTGCTGAATAAAAAACACACCAGAAAGATAAATATTGCTCGCCCACTCACCCTTGTCTACTTTTTGGCCATACCTTATAAATTAAATAATAATAATAATTAAATTTTAGATTTATTGTGACCGAACAATTAACAGTAACAACTTCAATCTTCTTATATATATATATATATATATATCCAAGAAAATCCCTTCTTGTTTTGTCCAGATTATTTCTGCTTAACCCTGGTGAGTAATCAATCAAAGCTACTTCCTTTTTTAACTGCAAAGCTCAGATTTACCATGATTTTTTTTTCCTTACAGAAGTTAGTTTAAAAGCTAGTTTTTTATGTTCTACTCTCTTATGCATGTCCTGGCATGCATGGATCACACCGTGTAGTTTATAACGACTTCAACTCGTCTTGAACTGTCGTTTGTGGATTGGTTCTAACGTAGTATGCTCTCTTCTTTGTCTTGAATCAAAACTGAAGCAGCTCAAAGAAAATGAAACTCGAAGCGTTCGTGTTGGTTGCGTTGATGACTTCCCTGTGCTTGGCAGCTCCTCGGAGGGCTCTAGTTAGCATCGGAAGAAACGACGTTGTGGCAGAGAAGACGAAAAACGAACAAGCCAGCTTCCCCGACGGCACCATAGAGAACCACCACAACATACCAAGGCAGTACTACAACCAGTGGGGTAGTGGTTCCAGTGGAGGAGATAATAATGGCGACAACAGTGGTAATGGCAATGGCAATGGAGGTGGTTGAGTGAACCTGCTCAGTCACTACTTCTGTGATATGATGTACTGTTTTCAGTATTTTTGTGTCGAGTCAATAAATTGTACAGTATGTTTGAATTTCCCAGGAATGGCATGTTTATTAATGATTAACAGAAACAACTACAAGTGTAATAATCTTGCCATTTTCGTCATAAGAAATAGCAAGAAATGATGTCCTAATTCTGGTCAGTTAATATGTAAATGAAATGATAAAGCAAGTCGCAATACCAAAAACACAATTAACTGGAGCAACGCTGATACTGTTTAAAAATCAGTCTAAATTGTTTAGAAAGCCTCATTCCTTCCCCTGCATTGTTTAGTTTAGAATAGACAGGCAGACTTGGGCGAGGGATTATGAAGAAAAAAAGAGGGGGTGGGGGTAGAAAATTGGCTAGCTAGCTATGATAGTAGAGAACGGAAGAATCAATTGCCGTTAATACTTCGTAAGATTCTTCTATAGTCACTCAATGTAATATCTGTACTTCTATCTGGAGAAACATTACGAATAAGTGCAAGCTTCGGTTTCCCGTCCTTGGGATATGGATGCATGGCTGCCAATTCACAAACGCGTCGCAAGATGGACTTTGGCAGAGGGCGCCATGCCACGTTGCGTTTCCTCTCTCCCTGCATCAATTTGGATACCAAAACAATATTTATTTATTTATTTTATCTGAAGGGCGATGAGAATAGAGGAAAACAATCAGCGAGAGAAATTACGGAAAGAAACCTGTTGATTGTGTTGTCCCTGCAAACCGCTTGCTTTCAAAAGATTTCGCCACTTGTCCTGTGAAATTGCAAGCAACAAATCACATGCAATCGCCAATATGGCAAGCATAACAAAAAAGAAGAGGATTTTACCTTGAGATCCACAGAGGTACGATGGGCCGATGCAGAAAAGAAAATCTTTTTTATTCGACTCCATCTTCCAACACCATACTCAGAGACACCATCAATTAATTTTTTAACCTCTGCAATAGTCCACAGCCTATGATGCTTCCTCCGACCACTAGCTTCTTCAGGGCTCTCTACAATGGGAGAGTCATCTCTTTTCCTTAGACATATTGCTGTTACACACTCATCCTTCTTTTTTGGGCTCGCTGAAAATGCAGTGTGTTCCCGATGGTCATCATTTTTCATTAAATGAGCTCCAGTGACATCTTTGTCCTTTTTCTTCTGACTTGGTGCCGTGACATTGTCATTCCTTTTTGTTAAAGGAATAGTTGCGGTATATTGATCCCTTTTCATTAAATGACCTCCACTAAGATTGTCATCCTTCTTCTTCTGACTTGCAGCCGGGATACCATCACTCCTTTTCATTTGATGAACAACTAGGGCATATTCATCCTTTTTCTTTTGACTCTCTGAACTATCTTTTGGCTTATTCATCAGAATTCTTCGATCTGAACTGCGTGCCTGCTTATAACAAATACCAACTTCATTATTTGGTGATATTATAGACCCGTTTGTACAAAACCAAAACGCAAAAAGTGAATCCCTGAACACAAGGGAGTAGGGATAACAACCATTTTTTAGCAAAACCAAATAACTAGGTGATTGTCAAAGGAAATCTTGCTCTAAAACTTACCAAATTATATGCAGGACTCTCTGGACATTCTTTATGCACTAAAGAGCCAAAGGGCACTTGAATAGCTTTAACAGCAGATTCTTCATCAGGTAATCTCACAGCTTTAGATCCCATATGACATTTCTTATGATCTTTAACTCCTACAGACTTATCCCTAAAGGTTGAAGAAGACACCTCCCGCCTTTTTTTTGAATGTCTTGAAATAGGATCCACTACTTCATCAATGTACCTCTTTGTAGGCTTTCGTGATCTCTTTAGCGTAGGAAGGGCATCAGATTGGCTCTCTCCAGACAACAAGGTTACAAATGCATCCTGCCCCTGAAATCTGTTGGACTCACCATTTTGGCATGTTCGCTTATATTCATCATTTTTCTCCTTGTTTGGACCGGATAACATCTCCACCGGTTGGGAAAGGCTTGTAACATTCTCATCAGATGGTATATCATCAAAATTATGGCTTGAAATGTCATGGATCTTGCCAATATTCTCATCTAGTGATTTCAGAGGCTTCTTCTCAGCCAATTTTTCAAACTCTTGACAAGGACTAGGAATTTCACCAAATTCAGAACTTTTGAGATCAACTACATCATTTCGGCATTCTGGCACTTCCATTATTCTGAATAGATCGGCTTTCCACGGAGAGTCAATACCAGCACATGTAAGAACTGGACCGTCTGAAACAGAAGTCTGCAAGCATTCACTTGAAACATATTCCAGATCTGTAATACTTTCAGCAAATCCGACACCTGCATACCCAATACAGCAGTTTTCTTTTTTATTGTTTTTGGGTGTGGGGGAAGGAGAGGGGGTTAGCAATTTGAGCTACTTAATGTCTGGAAAGTTCAATCAAAACAATTGAGCACAAGGATTCTTACCTAAAAGATACTCTTCTCCCATGCTACAGAAATCATTTTGCAATCTAAAATATCCACCGTCATCTTCACTGTGCAATGAATCAAGTACCTACACACACCCATCCTCAGTGAAAACAAGACTGCTTTATTTTTTTATGACAGTTAAAATGACATAGCATACACATCATAGAAAAACTAAGAAATAAATCTATGACTAAGAAATAAATCAGTTTACTGTTATATTCATGTATTAAGAAACACTGGCTCCTCAGGAATTTCAATATATGAGTTCCGGAAGGCACAAAGTTCAACAAGAACATTGACAATGCGAAGTAATAATCTTTTTATTCTGAATTAAGAATACAAACATTCAGCATCTGACCACCTGTCAATTTCAAAATTTCAGAACAAATTTCTATTCAGAAACCAACTTATCGATTTTCCTAGTCTAAGAAAACAAAACAACTTGGTTAAGAAAACATTGGACATTATAGCCTTGCAAGTGAGAGATTAGAAGAACGAATTTCTGATTAAAAAAAATTATAAAAAGCTTTTTGTATAAAAAAGTCTACATTAAAGGAAATATATAAAAAAAGCGTCTTTTAAATATAAATGCTAATATTAAAGGAGTTAAGGTTTCCAATAGAGTGCATGTACACTGACTTTTTAAAATACATTTTCGGGAGAAGGCTCATTTGAGTCCATCATTCTTTCCCTTTAAGTCTAGTGTGGCTCGACTAGACCCTCCAGCAATGAGGCACTTCCATCAGGCATCAGCAATTCATAGGTGTTATCTTTTGTAAATAAGTTTATTTACAGAGAATTTTGTAAGTTCAAATTTTTAATATGTTAATAGTTCTAGAAATTTAATGTAATTAATCTTAACATTAAAATAAGTATTATAAAAATACCTTTAAAAATTAATACTATAATATTTATCTTTTGACACTCAATAAATAAATATCATAACAATGTGCACTGTGTCAGTGGTACAAGAGGGAGGAGGCATGGTGGGTAAGGTTTGGGGTAGTTTTTAAAATATAAATTCTAAAGTGTAAATATATTATTCAGTAGTTCAGAAATTAAAATTTTATTTACTTATTATAATACAATTGTAGTATTTATTTCGCACTGTTAGAAAATTTATTTTATTTATTCATTATTGAATGGTAATGTTATTTCTACAAATTAAATTCTTAGTGCTATAATTGAACAATATTTAAATTTATAAACATAGAGTGCAGTATATTATTATATATTATTTGTAAAATTAATATATTTATTTGTTGAGTGTTAAACTTTGTTTTTTGAAACCATCAACACATTATATATTAAGCTTAGAATATATTCTGGAGTAAAAGGTACTGGTTGCTAACTTCACTAGCAAAGGAGGGACTCATTCCCCAATTTCTAATAGTTCAAGTATCTAAATAAGCCAAAATTGACTTAAAGAGAGAACAAATTGTTCCCCTCAAAATAGTTTAGGGACTTTTATGAGCCTTATCCCTATGATTTTAAAGTAAGTGCTATGCATATATTGGCAATGCACTGAATTGAACCATTCTGATAACTTCAAAAAGTTTTTAAAACTTAATTAATGGAACAGCGATAGAGTATATTTGCTTGAATAGTGTTTTAGACCTACAGTAACCAGGCAGGCCGACAAGAATAAAATCTCTCTATTCCAAAAATCCCAATTCTCCAAATTCTCAAACAAAGACCCTCTAGTTTTCTTATTTTCTATAATGTTTTTTTACTTTTAAAAAAAATTGTAATATCACATGTCCGTAGCAATCAACCATGAATTCAGAAGAATAATGAACAATGACATACATCTCCATTGAGAATATCTCCCCCTTCATGAGCAGTACCAGTACTCGTCAAACCTGCATGAACCACAATTTATGAGCAATTGCAAGTAATTAAAAAAAAGGACCATTTTGTAAAAGAATTAGAGCATGTGCTCTAACAATATCAAGAGCAATGTATGGTATCTGTGTTGATCACATTTCACAGAAACAGAACAAATTTCTTGAACTGAAAGATTTGGGGGGGGGGGGGGGGGGGGGCGGGGGAAGCAACTGGAGAGGTGAATATTTTAATTTACAAAATTGAAAAAATTGTGAGCAATACTTCATATGTGGACCGATACAATATGACCTGTCAGGGAATCTAGTCCAAGAAGGCCAAAATATATGTTCTACAAAACAACCTCTCATCTCCTTTCTGGCAGTAATTAGAATAATGCTGACTCAAAAATATAGATTATGGATCTGCAGCTTAGTGCAATTTTACAATATAGAATACTACAACTAGATACAGGTAAGATATAACCAAATAAAAAAGCTAAACAACAAGATAATCACTCAAGTATCAGTCCCCCTATCTTCCTCAGATATGTTTCAGAAGTATCTGTTCGATAGACTCCTAAAAACATGAACCAAATTGCAACAATAATCCCTCATTTTTTTATCTTTTTAGTCAGAGTGGGAGGAGAGATAAGTTAACACTGCTTTATTCCAAGGGTATACCAAAACCGTGGGAAACCTCTGGGATGTCCATAGCTTTCTCTGACATCTTCTCATTAAAACACATGACACTAGAGATAGGCCCATCTTGGGGTTCTACAAGCATACGCTCAACATCAACTGTCCTGTCTTCAAATCCAAGTGTTGGAGGTCCATTGTCCATTACCTGATAAATATTATTGATAATAGAAGTATTCTATTAAAGCTTTACTAAAAGAAGAAGAACAAGATACTCTGTTTAAGATAAACTGACAGGAATTATTGCATAAGAATGCATCAATAAGTGCAATAAATAGAGAGAGGCATCAATGAGTGGCTACCAAAAAATATGACCGCAGATGAAGAATGGTATCATTGGTTGATGTACTGTTCAAAGAAAACAAAATCGCACTCCACCGGCATCTTGAGTTCCATTAACGCACTATTTAAGACATTGGTAATTATTACACATGTACTCATTGATCTTGTAAATCTAATTATAAAGATATCACAACATAATGATCACAAACATAATATCAAACCAAAAATCAAACAATAAGACAAAAAGATCGAAAAAATAAAAAAGAATGCTTCAAAAGCAAAACTACATACTCCCAATAACCATTAGTATTGGTATGTGAAGGAATGCAAAAGAAAGTATTGGCATACTTACAAATCAAGGATACAAAATCAATCAAGGAGGTCTAATATTTGAGATTCCAATTGAACTCACCTTATTCTGACAAAATTAATTAGTTCCTACTAAAAATCAGTTATTTTCAACCTTCAAATCAATTGAAGTTCATAACACTAACTAAATCCAATCACTCTTGAGTGGAGTTACTTTTCACACTTAAATATGTTACCGGGCTATTCATCACAAAATCATAAATATAGTAAGAGGTGCTGACATTCACCGCCATTTCATTTTAATGGGTTAGACATAGCATAGCAATTATACACAATAAGTAATAGCAATACTTTCTAAGTAACATATTTGTCCCATTTCGTGAATAAGCTAAGATAGACCTGTAATCGGTAAATCATAGGTCTGAGTCTAATCTATTATTCTAATAACTCCAACATTACATGCACTCAATTAAGAGCGCTTAAGTGTTTGTAAGGAATTTATTACCGTATCAATCATTTTCCAACCTACAAACAATTGAGCACAAAATTACAGTTCAGTTTGTACGAATGCAACAATCTGCACAACTAAAATTGTCGAAAAAATAGATTCTTTAATGCATTTCCTTACATCCTTCACTCCAAATTAATAGTTCAAATTCATTTATTCGAATTCAATATATCCACTTTAAACAAATAATCTACTTGAAACACTACATATCTTTACAAATTTAAACAAATTTCAACCATCGATACACAGCCTCGCCCCAACAGAAGAAAACCGAACAGAAAACGAATCTCGCGAACTAAACATTCGAGGAACGAACCAAAAGTACATGGCAACCAAAAAAGAATGTAGAAATCAACAAAAACGAGACTACATTAACCCGAACGAATAACGAACAAAAAAGCAAACTTGTTAACATTAGAAAACATCTAACCTAACGTTTCAGTTGTCCGCTTCAGTGTATGTAAGTGTGTGTTTTGGGGGGAGAGAGAGAGTGGGAGAGAGAAGGTACGTGGGAGAGTGTGAGAGTGTGAGAGAATGTACAGTAACTCAATTTATTCGACGGAATCGAAAAGGATTTCACAAAGTTGTAATGGAATATGTGGTTTGGCGTCCGCCGTGGCGATGCGCAGTTATTGTGCGCGACTGTGACAGTGACACCTAGCTGAGGGGAAATTTGTTGCTTTTTATGAAGAAAGAGAATCGTGTCTCGAGTCAAACTAGGTCTTATATATTTCAACACTTTCAAGTGTCTCGATTTTTTTCTAACTCAAAAAAAAAAAAAAAAAAGTCTCGAATTTTATATATAATGATAGTAGTTAATATTATGACTTTTAAAGGCATCGACACTTTTAAATTTCTCTATGCTCGAATAAGGTGTAGTAGTTAATTTTCTTAAAAAAAAAGGTGTAGTTAATATTATCAACATATGACTTAAATATATATATATATATTTCTAAATTATATTTTTTTAGTATGTGATTTTCTTTCTAATTTTATTTTAACAACATATAATTTATTTATTTTATTAAAAAACTTTATTCTAAAATATTTATTTAATACATATATAATAATTTGTATATCATAATAAAATTATTTTTTACATCATAGAAAAATAGTTTATCATTTCAGTTTTTCATTTGAATATATTAAATTATATCAAATACATAATTATTTTATTTTTTATCAGAATATAATGATATGTTATATTTATTTTGGTACCTCTTTTATTTTTCTTCAGTAAAATTTTATTTTAATATATATGTTTTTAATTTTTTAATAAATTAATAATATAAAAAAATATTTAGTCTGATTTTGAAATTATTTTTCTAAATATGATAAAATAATATTATAAGATATGATTATGTGTAAATATATTATGATATATTAATTTTTTGGTTCCGTTATTTTTGAAAAGGAGGGAATTATAGAAATGAAAATAAGTAATTGAGAGAGGGAGTGAGGAGAAAGGGTAAAATGGTCTCCCATGAAGCAGTACAGGCTATACGGCCATCGCCATCCACATTTGATTGGTATTGGCATACACTTTCCGACTACATTTTGAATGGTCTGTCTACACTCACTAACTAGTGTATTAAGGGAAGAAAGAAAAGAAAATGAAAATGAAAATGAATGCCCACAAATATTTTGTGACGGAAAACCCCCAAAAGTGAAGGCATTGAAAAGTTAGTGATATGATACACACAACTAATCTACCTAAAAAACTAATCTAAAGAAGGAAACTTAATTCCGTCCAAATTTAAGCAAACTATAGTAAGCTATAAACCTACAACATATACCATTGAGGATGAGGTTAAGCAGACAAATAATCCAACGATGAACATCGTAGCCTAACTCGTTTAATGAGGCACACCGAGTTATCAACCAAACTCCAGAGAATCTGCACACAACAAATATTCATCAGCTCTCTACATTCTTGTATATTTATCCACAACATGATTAAGCTTTCAAATTAAATTCTCTAGCATTTCATTGTTTCATACAAGATATACATATATATGTGTGTGTCTCCATGCAAGTACGTGCTTGTACAGAATCCTATTAAGTTGAGCCTAAAATGCACTCACCTTTGGGCATTTGCTATCAGAAACGCTTCTAAAGCCCACGTTGGATAACAGTAATTACGAAGTATCCTTCCATATCTATCGTCTTTATCTTGATTTGCAATGAGAGTAAGAACAACAGGAAGAAGTACACACCACTGCATCCAAGGCATGAACAAAATTGCACTGTCAGCCTAAGAAAATAACACAGATATCACAAAACATGTGAATATGCTCCCAGGGATTACCAGTTGGGCTTGAGCGGGCTGAAATACGATAGCAAAAACATATCCTATCCCAGTCACACAATACACAAGGCAGAGCAAAACAATGTAGTTTTCTGGGAATGTTGACCTTGGATTGCTGAAAGAATAGAACATGGAAAGGAAAACCAAAGGCTTGATAAGGACATTGAAAAGATCAACCGTATCCTTGGAAAGGAAATAGGCTAGAGTGCTCATGCCACTTTCACTCTCTCTCCTGTAATGTAATTTGTCCATTGAAAATGATCTTATAGCAGCAATCTTACACAAGAGTGCTGCAAAATAGAAAATAAAATAATAAACAATGAGGAAATAAGGTTCAGAAAATTGCATAACAGGAAGTTAGAAAATAAAGTCCACTATTTGTTCAAAAAATAAATATATAAATAAGGTCCACTAGCTCTTCCATAGGCAATATTCTACAACAGGAGATTATTATTATCTGGGTTGAAAACAGTGTTGTCCAGTTTCCATAAGAAGTAAATCCAAAAATAGAGTTGACATCAATCAAGAATAAACAACCAAGAAAAGGGACAGATTGAGAAACTTGAAGGAAATAACCTCCACACAGAAAATTCAGTGAGAACATGGAATCACTGGTGAAAAATATACTTACAAACTGCAATCACTGAATACATATAGCCGTAATAGCCAAATGTGTCACCCTTCGTTTTTGAAAGAGTTCCTAAGCATGCCCCGGCAATCAAAAGGATCAGATAATCTGCTCCTTGCATCTGAGCTTCTCGCAGCCGTTGCTTGCTGATTCTGAAGAAATTGAAACCGGACCGAAAATGACCAGCATTAAAAATAAAGCACCATATATAGTACCGAATCCAGGACAGCAAAGTGCATGAAACTCCTAAAAATTGTGCAGTCCAGAATTGAAGGTTGTAGCATTATGCCCAAATAAATGTGCAGAAGTGTCAGAAAAAGAATAACAAGAACATAATGATTCTAGTTTTTGGAGGAAAACTAATAATCTATTAAATACAATTTCCACAAAAACAAAAAAAGAAGAATTGACCATGTGACCATGAGACAACACACAAATATCTTGTTTCAAGTAACAGAACTCACAACAGCTATGTAGATGACCTGGTAGATATCCAATCAGGGATAGAATTGCCAATCCTCCCACAGCTTCTTTAAACACCTTTGTGTAGTGCAGATTAGAAACCCCCCCCCCTATACTTAATACTCTCTTGAATGATTGCAATTCTATCCCGGAGTTGGGTATTGAAAAACGATGAAATGGAACCATTTTGCTGGAAGAAGTAACAGATTACATACCTCCCAAGAAAATATCTATATTGCCGCATCAAACCAGGTGTTTGACGGAAAGATAAATCATGTGGTTTAAGGAATTTGATTGAAGGCTCATGAGTGTCCTTCCACTCAGTTCCTGGAGTAGATGGTTCTGAAGCTCCTTCATCAATACTACTTCCACCTTTAGAGGCAGATGCAATTTCATCACAGTAATGTAGCATATCTGGTGGCACGGAGTAGCCATTGTGAAGCATCCAGCGAACAGGTAGCTGTTCAGCAGTCACACCAGCGCTTGGTTTTACAATACCCTCAAGTATATCAATGAAATGATCTGGCGGATTGACACGATCAGGTACAGTGATTCCAATGCCTTCAAAGTATTCTTCCACTTTCTTCACCGGTCCATGATATACGGTAAGACCACCTTTGGCTAAAAGTATTATATCATCGAACATCTGGTACAATGTGTAGCTGAAGCAGGAAAGTAAAGAAAATCATAACATCTAACAGCAGCAACATTGCGCAAAAAAAAAAGGAAATCTGTAAGTGTTCACAAGTAATTATGTTGAACACCTCTTCTCCTGACATAAAACTCGCATTGATGAATAATTTTTTTCAATTGTCATGGCATAATTTGATTCCAGGGAGAGGAGCAGGGAATAATCATTAAGTCTTACCTGGGCTGGTGAAGAACCATGCAGACATTTACTCCCTCAAGAGCCTCACGCTTAAGGGCTCTGATCAGTAAGTTGGAAGATGAACTATCTAAGCCAGATGTCGGCTCATCCAAGATTAGCAGAGAAGGTTCCATGACCATTTCCAGCCCTACATTTACTCTTTTTCTCTGGCCTCCAGATATACCTCGCTTCTCTACAGTTCCAACAAGAGAATCTCTAATTGCCTGTAGTCCAAGGGCCTCAATCACTCTTTCAACAACAAGAACCTTATCAGCCTTCGGTATGTCAGCAGAAAGCCTTCATAATGTTGAAACCAAGCAATGAGTGAAAAGCAACATTCAGCACACAGAGAAAAAAGCCAACAATTTATCATGTTAAAATAGATTATAGATGATGACGAAAAAAGTCATTACAAGAATGTTAAGAGGCCAAGAAACACAAACGACTTTTATACCAAGTCAAACTAGGACTGAAAACTAGAGGAAATTTTCACTTATTTCGAAACAACTAGCACGAGCTATTATACGGATTGCGGAGTGAACTGGAAAAATTGAAGAAACATAGCATGCTGTTCATGAATTTCTTCTACAAAATAGTGCATCTACAACCACCCGGCTCCAGTATATACAGAGATAGCATGAACTCATCTATGCGTAGTGTCTTGCCGCACAATGAAAAAGAGAACATAAACAATGGCGTGCAAATAAAGGATTGGAGAGATTCAAGACTTTCTTAACAATCACGTTGAGAAGCTAACAACATAAGCAGATTGAAAGCAATGTAGTTAAAGAAGAAAACAAACCAGCTATAGGAATGATATCAGTTAGAAATCTTAATTATCAAGACAGTTTTTTAATCTCATATATTAGGTTACAGAGTGATGATAATTTCTCTACATGAATAAAAATTCAATAACCAACACACCTGCACCGCGCACTGAACCGGAGATTTTCTTCTACAGTCAAATTTCCATGAACAATGTCATCTTGTGGGACAAAGCCCACAATTTTCTTGTAGCAGTGAATGGAATCAGGCCTTCCATTTATGAGAATTGAACCAGAAATATGGCATCCCCTTATCTTTCCTGCCACTGCAGAAAGAAATGTTGTTTTGCCCGCTCCTGATGGACCCATAACAGCAGATATTCGTCCTGGCAAAATTTTCCCCGTCACGCGCCTCATCAGATGTTTGTGTTTGTGTCTCAGAGTTATAGTAAGATCTTTGAAAGCAAGCTCAATTGTAGGCCTAGTCTTCATATCTGTCTCAGTGGCCATTGATATCACTCCAGAGAAGGTTAAGTTTTGCTGCATCTGTTCCATAGCTTTCTCCTTTTCAAGTTGACCATATGCATACTTAAATATTTGGCTCTTAGTGTGCAACTGCTTGGCCTTTGGCATTTGCTTCTTAATATGTCTATCTCCAATCGCCATGTCAAAACCAGAGTGAGAATCTAAATCAGTTTCAAGTGATTGCACCATCTTAGTGAGACTGCCTGCTTCTTTCTTTGCATTATGAACACCAGAGGGTGGTATACTTGAGTTACTAGGAACTGGTGCATCACCTTTATTACGTGAAAATGTACGTGATAGCTGTTTCTGTAAGCCAGCAGCTCCCTTTTTTGCCGCCTCCCTTGCAATTTTCCACCTCTCTCTTGCTTGTGCAGTTTCACGGGTACTTTTAATTGCTCTTTCTCTGGACTTAGCTATTCTCTCATAACGAGTTGTAAGGACTTGATCAGAGCAATTATAGAACACTATCAGCACCAAGCTCAACACACCCTGCACATGCAATTTAAATCAAATTTTAGCAGGGAGAAATATCAGTTTTCATCTTCCAATCTGTGCCTTTTTATTTCCTGGAAAGGGGAGGGAAACAAACATATGAAGGTGTGTTAAAGTAAGATGAGATCAGTAGTTAATCAAGGTCTAATGCCAAATAATCCACTTACAATGAGCATAAATCCATAGGCATGCAAGTTCTGCGTGTACGAATTCCGATTACAAGTACTCAACTTGAAGCAAGCTGCAAATAATTAGGACCGTATTAGACGAGTGAAACAAAATCTGCTACAAACTAAATGAGCCAGCATTAAGGGACCAATATTTCCTGATTAGACAAGGAGGAGAAATGTCGATATGAACAACCCTAATATTACTAATATATGAAAGTTTGATAAGCCCAAAAATCCCATAATTGAAAACTATACATCTATGACCAAGTTTGTGATTGTTATTTTGTCAAATTCTAAATTCAGTTGTTCTAAAAAGTCAGCAATTTGACCAGAGAGAATCAGAGTATTACGTGTAAATTATCAAATTATTCCTTTTCAATCACGGGTTACTCACAGTACAAACACAACACACAACATATAAAACGTCCCTCCACGTCAAATGCTACTGGAACAAATAATACCATGGAATGGGATTTTTTTTCTAAAATGCATGATATAGACTAATTTTTATCAAACTCTCCCTCCCTGCCATTTTGACATGTCAAGGAACTATGCTATTAAAAAAAAATCTTATTTTTGAGTCCTCTATGCACCAGTTCATTCATGAAACAACTTAAGAGGTTTTATACGACATATCTTAGTTCAAAGGCTATATTAACATGAAACCTTATTGTTGAGACCTTGATAACTAATAACATTATATATTTAAAGAATTTCCCCAAATGGGCAATGCTTCAGTTCATCTATGAAACCACTTACGAGTTTTGGAAGATTACCTGTTTCTTCAGTGGAGCCATGCCTGCAGTAATGTCTGGAATTGAAAAAAGAATGAATATCACTAAACAGAGATGCAAATTTTTAAGAATAAAGAATAACTGCTACTGCCTCAGTGAAAGGTTTCAGACAAGAAGCCTTCTTGATGGTACACATACCCCTTGCTGCATGGAATCATTTGGATTGTACTCGGACAGTAAAATCCAGCTGAACAAAATATTTCATCACTACCACTTACACCCGCCCATATATCTGCTCCACCGCAAGTGTGATTTGTACTCCCAGGAGGTAACTGATATGCATATCTGTAATTGTTTTCCACTCAAAATGGTATCAACTGATCGTAGAAGTAACACAATTAAATCTGAGCTGCAAAATTAACTTACGGTTCACATGTGCCAGTTGCCTGGTTGAGTTGTGCGCGTGGGCAATATGAGCCTAAAGGGCAAGCTTCAATGCAAGAGAACAAGAAAAATATGAGTTAGTTGCAAGAGCTTCACTAATTGACCATCTTTAAATGATTAGGCTGATGGTTTCCACTGATATATGTGAGATATATGCATCTCTATCAAAGAAATTTGAGGATTTTTCATCAGAATACAACCAGGTAAAAGCTATAGAAAGATATTTGAGTATTCTCATCAGATAAACCAAAGTAGATGACCCGTGAAAGTTTTACAATGTATCATGTATTCAACTTGAATTACTCCTATAAGTGATTCAGAGTGGCGAAATGGAACCCCTTTAAAAAGCACTAATTCAATGGGTTCATTAAGCCCTACAAAATTACCACAAACTAAATGGTGTATATGAGCACAAGAATTTCTTTCAATGCAATGTAAAACACTGTGTAATTACATGCAAAACACAGTTGTTTGTTGACTTGTTTGTTTGGGCTAATTGTGGTCGTAAAAAATGAAGAGGCACTTACGAATCATGCAGGTGAGACCTCTAGGACAGAAAAAGCCTGCACAGCAAGGTTGACTATCATACACCCTATCAGGGAATTCTTTTATGTTTTTCAAGTCAGCCTGTTCAGTTTCTGGAACGGAACAAGCCCAACCGGGCTCACATCCAGGAACCCACGAGGTTAGATTACAGTTCCTGTTGAGTTTTAAGATTTGAGCATCTGCTTCTGCCGTAGTGTTCATAAAACTGGAAAAGTAGGACTTCATTTCTGCTGCTGTACAGATCCTCTTGGTCACATCTGTCAAATTGGGAGGCAATGCCAGAAATTACTACGCATATATGAAGTAATACATACTACTGATATATTGTTAAGCAGTAATAGCAGGTCCTACTCCTACAGTACAGAGGAAACCCACATTTGCTTATTATGCTGGTTCAGAACCACACAATCAACATCTATGACAATTTTTACATATAATTAAGTTAGCCGGCATAACACATGGGCACATCTCGTTTGTTGGCATAAACAATCTCTAACATTAAATGGGAATACCTTTGGTCTCTTTAACACAATTACTAAGAAAATCCAAATTGTTCTCGAATTCGAATGCGCCATTCAAATCATGATCCCTGGGATAGCGAAAAAACCTTGATCAAATTAGCAAAAGAAGAACATTAACAGCGTGGTAAAAAAATCAAGTTCGTCGAATTCAACTCACACGTCCCGCGTGCAAAATCCCAATGTGGAAGTAATCTCCTTGTTGAATATCTTGGTGAGATTGAGAATTTGGTTGTAGATGAGAGTGGTGACAAGGGGCAGCACTGCAGGGTTACCCGACTTGGAATACTCATCCTCACCCACGCACCACACTCGCCGCGGGGAAGAAGCAGCAAGCAGGAACGAAATCAACACCACCAGCGATGCAGCTCGAGAGGAATTTGCCCTAATTCCACTCATTTCAATCGTGTGAATCTTTACAGCGCTCGCACATAAGGATAATCATCCAAAGGATCGCATAGAAAATTCCAGATTTTTGTCGGGTCTTTTTTTTTTCGTTTCAACTCATGCGGCGAGCCCAAGCTTCATCGTTACTGCAAAATTGTGCATTTTTCGAGCATGGGCTCCAACGATTGATAGATGGAGGAATGCGCAAGTGTATTTTTCTGAATTGTTTTGGAAGAAATGAAGAATAGGAAAAACTTTTTTGGTAAATTTTTTTGTTGATGTTGAGGTGCGAAAATGGTGTTTCCATGGGATAGGAGGAAGAGTTGGCGGGGAGAGATTGATGGCGCAATTTTTGGACTCAAACATAGCGGGAGATTCATATTCCTTCTTTTAGTTACTGCCGTGGAGGATCATTGTGTAAATAATTTCGTTTTTTTTTTTTTTTTGTCTATTAATCTTAATTACTGTTTCCAATTATTATATAATTAATTGTTATTGTTATTATAATTGAAAGCGGTGTTCGTCGGTAGTTAGATTCTGCTTTGACTCTTTTTTTTTTTTATCTATCAAAGACTACACTTAAACTTTCGCTAAAAAAAAAAGACTACACTTATACTTAATTTAGATTGGTCAGTTTGCTATTAAAAAAAAAGACTTGAAGAAGTCATGAAGATTCAATAAATATTTTATGGGCAAGTCATGATGTACATCAGACGGTCAACGTGTTGACCGGTTGGGCAAGTCTTCTGTACATAAGATGTACATCAGACGGTCAACATATTGACCGGGTCAACACGATGTCCGTTTACGCGGTGAGCATAGCACAACTCCGCTGGTCGGTAACAAGACTCAAGTGCCCCTCGAACCGCGCGAAATGGTGCTTTGACCAAAAAATCCGTCAAAATTAGTATTATTCATAATACTGAAAAGTATCATTTCAAAGGTTCAAAAGTATTATTTGTATCAATAAAAACTGTTAAGATCAATATCAATTGACACACTAAAAAGTATCGTTCGAAATTAAAAAAAGTATCAATTGCATCCCTAAAAAGTATCACCCGTTTTCATAATTTTTTTGATCAACGCGCATTGATCTGGTCAACGCGTTGACCGTCTGATGTACATCTTATGTACATGAGTGTTTGCGATATTTTATTAATAATTAATTAGTTTAGCGACACTTAATATCAAAAGTTTGTTTTATATAATTTATTCAAACCAAGATCAAGCAACGATCTAAACCTCAATTTCTATTTTGTCTCAAGTTTCATTTTTTTGATTTTTTTTTTTCAAAATGATATGTTTCGAAGTTTTTGGTCCAAAAACTAATCAGATACTTAATGATTGTTAAATTTTGGGAGCAAAAACGTTAAGACTGAGCTCAAAAGTGATTAGATCCTATTAATTAGTTATTTGAAATATTTGAAAATATATTAATTAAGGCCTCCCAAAGAAAAAAAAAAAAAAAAAAGAGAAAAAATAACTCGAAATTTAATTGGGAAACACGGTGTGAAATAAAAAAAAAAAGTGTACAATGGAATCTGGATGAGACCGTCTATTACACTAATGTTGTGATATCTTTGTGTTACTATTATGATCAAAATATTATATTATAAACTATACAACATTTGCTTCTATACAACGTTTGTAGTATCATTTATAGAATTTATAAATATTAATCTCTGCTTGATTTAATTATACATTTAATCAGAATGTTTAGTTATTAACTACTTCATATTCAATATAATTAAAAAATATTATAAGTTTTATATCTACGTATAAGGTATACAGAGCATGTTACCAACTATGATATTTTACCAAATAATGTACTTGATTATTTTATTTAATTATTTAATATATGTTGGTTATTATTTCACAAAATAAAATCTTCAGAATGTTATCAATTACTTTTTAATATGCGAAAAATAACATATTTATTCATTCATACAAAAAAATTTGAATACCATATACATAATGAAATATGTTATATAATATAATATAAATAAATTATATAATTAGAAATATGTGACGTGTGTGTGTGGGGGAGAGAGTGAGGATGAAGGGACAATGTAAAAAGAAATTATCAAATTTTCCCGCCTAAATGACATTTCTAATTGTAACAGTTATTTAATAATATAACATGAGAATAGTTAATTATGTAATTAAATAATACAAATTTATGTAATTAATTAATTAGATTGGATTACAGAAACACCGCAATGCCCGTTTCTACATATGAATACGTATACACAGAAATATTGCACATATCTAGCTAAATGAATACATAGATATTATTTAGATTGCCAAGCCAATCAATTAACACACATTTCTAAAATTAACCCTTGACTATATCATTGAAATCCCAAATTAAATATCCATATTATATACTATATTTCATTCATTACTACTTTGAATACACACACCTATATTTAGATTGTACCTACATTTTATAATATATAATATAATCAGTCCATAATTTTTTAATATTATATATATTTACTTTTATCTTATTTTATCTTAATATATATATATAAGTAAATAAGTATGCCTTAAATACTAATTAGCATTTTGCCTCACATTTCAAATTTCAAAAAATGAAAATTTATAATATGAAATGAAAATAATAATTATTGAATAAATTCTTAATATATAGATTATACCTTAATTTTTTAAAATTATATCCATATGAAATCATGCAAATTTATTAAATCCGAAAATAGATAAATACGCACATATATAACTATATATAGATTATTTTGATTAATTTACTTTAAAGTATTAATTGATTGACCACACTATATATTCATATATTCTTCACAAACATTCCTTTTGATTGATTGATTATATATGGCGGTGATTACATATTATATTCATTGATAAATTGATAGATGATATTATGTGAATTGCATTATTTATGATAAAATATGTTGATTATAGAAATATATTTGAATTTTGCACACATTCTTATATATATATATATATATATAGGTGTAATTGTGAAATGTAAATATTGGTATTACACATTTACACTCTATTTTTATCTAATGTTATTTTTTTAACCTTTCTTAATTACATATTGTTCTTACGTTTTTTTTTTTACTTTTAAAATTACATATCCATTGTGTGAAAACACTAGACTAACAATATTATTTTTTGCTTACAAATTGAATATGTGCAGATGATCAATAGTAGTCCAACTCCGTAGCTCTCTCCAGTTGATTGTGTTGAGAACTTTGAAAAAAAAAAGAAGTTATTGAAGAGGTATGAAGATCGTAAATATTTTATACACTTTGCACCAATTTTTTCTATCCTAACTTTAATATTTGATGGGGCCAAACTCTTGGTGTTGAGTCTCTTCATCTAAACTTTTTTTTTTATTTCACAATTAAGCTGTCCGTTTTTTGTTTATTATGTTGCATAAATACGTTTTGTACACCAATTGTCAATAATCATGCATATAAAATATGTCTCAATTCCATTATTTTTCGTAATTTTCTTCGAGATCTCTTTAAATAACATCATTACGATAGGGGCAAATAAAAACTCATTTTTGATTTATTGTTATATTTTTTAGTGTCCAATTAATCTTCCCTCATTCACATTAATCAAATGCAGAAATACAATTAATTAATTAATCATGAAGGCACAAGCACACATACAAAAGATAAGAATATCTTTCTGCGAAGCTTTGAGAAAGAGCAACATGAATCAACCGACCTTTAAACCCCTAAATCTTAGTTTTTAAATAAATTTATAAATTTTTATATTGTGTATTAGAAAATTTGGATACTTTGTCAGTGCATTTTATTTTTTATTGAATGTAATGAAGTCCTGTTATTTTTTATTTTTCTATTTGTTTGGTTTTGTAATTGATACTACTTTTGTTGAATGTTGGCATTATTTTCTTTTGCTTCATAATGCATTATACAATAGATATAAAAAATAAATATTTATAAAGGTAATTTGTTTCATATATGCAAATGAATTTACACTACTAAATCTCAAGTTTTCATATTTATAAGTGTCGAAAGTTTGGTTGACTTTTATATAAAAGACGTTACTTTTCACTAATTTTTCTAATCTTGTGGTTAGGTAATAGTAGTATTTTTTTTTTAATTGGTATGTGTTTAACATATACATCTTAAATGAAAAATGTAGTGCGTTTAATATTTGTTTCGTCAATATAGTGGGTATTTATTAAATTAAAATAAAAAATATAGGGAATATCTATCAAAATAGTTTCATGTCATGATTATTTGATCTCCTCTAATGTTTCAAAAAGCAAAGTGCGAACTGTATCTCATCACACTCTTTTCTTCAACTCCAACATGTAGCACTTCACTCCCTCATCACCCATTTAAGGATCTAGGTATGTAATTAAATTTTTTTATATTATATTAAATCTAAAAACAGGATAGTCGTTAAAAATAGTAAAATTAATTTTTTCTGCTCAAAGCATCCTCCAAATTCAGATATCTAATAATATATTTATTTTTCTTAATCAATTAAAATTCAATATTACACACACACACATATATATATACATATCAGTTTTAAGATTCTTAAATTTTTGAATATATGTGAAACAAAAATTTATATATATCTGAAAGTAAGATAGTCATTACAAATAAAAACTAATCAATTTTCAAATAATAGTATATAATTATAATATGTAAATAATTATGCAATTAAGTAATAGCAACTATATATAAAATTAAATAATTATATTATACATATATCTTAATCTTAATATTATTTTAATTTTAATGTACATATTAATGATTATTTACGATTTTTCCGTGAAAATAGATTGCAAATCAATCCGTATATACATATAGTATAGATATCTATATATCTATATATTATCTAAAAGTAAGATAGTTATCAGAAATAGAAATAATAATTTTTCCCGCCCAAATCACTATTCCTAATTGAGCAGCTAATATTTTCTCTTAATATATAGATTACGTATGTATAATTTAGTGATAGATATTAGGATAGATAACTTTCATTATATTATATATATATATATACATAGACACCGTATCTATTTATACTAATTGAGAAGCTAATATTTTCTCTTAATATATAGATTACGTACATATAATATTAGTGATAGATATTAGGATAGATAAATTTCATTATATATATACATAGACACCATATCTATTTATATTAGGAATTAATATATGAATATTAATATTAGGGATGAACAACTCTCAGCCGTGAAATATTAATATTAGGAATTTGTGTATATATTTATATTATATATGGATAAATTTGATTATATATACACACACACTATATCTATTTATATTATGAATTAATATATGAAATATTAAATGAGAATGGTATCTATGACCAGATATTTGATTGAGGATATATAAATCACATATAATGAACCTAATCTAATTAAATATTCCTCGTAAAAATTCTACTGATAATACACGCACTTTATGAAATGAATTTTTTTAATTCATTTATAAAATCTGCAATATCTCAATGTGAATGTTGTATAATCATCCCCACATTAATAAGATATTCCCCGCAATATTATCTAATGATATCTATTAATCTACTAATGACATATATAATGTATAATATAATATATATGAATATATCCTCATTAATTTTCACACGTTAAAGATATATTATCACATATATTTTAGAGATTTGTGTGCATATATAAACCATATATAATGGAACAAATCTAATTCATCAAAAAATTCAATTCATACCATAAATATTTTTCTTCGTGCGATTTTATAAATAGATCCGTATGCTACGCATACAAATCAAACGCTCTATTGCATTTTACAAGAAATTAATTCATTCCAAATCATAACTTAATGTCTCAATTTTTCAGTTTAGTTGAGAGGGTTAGGGAAACCGGTAATTCCATATATGAATTGATATTGAAACTTAGGGTTGTTTATATGTACGAACAACCACCGTATGGAAGATCGTATGCTAAACCAACTCTTAAGATAATTCTCCATGATCGTGTCGGTGACCATATACACAGTACCATGAGGAAGTCAAATCTCGAGCGGTTTAATATCGAATTTGTGGAAGGCAGTTTATAGGCTTTTCAATTTTTCGATATACAAGATAATAGGATGAAATATAGAACAACCCAACATTTATTCAAATTCATTCATTTATCCCATCGTGGATGAAGGTTTTCCACACTACATGTTCCAATTTTGAGATTTCACATATTTACAAGAGTTGGTCCATTTGATGAGGGTTTACTTTTTGGTATTAGCTACACTTAATATTAAAATTTCAGTTTATATTGTTTATATTTTTTTATTTTACTAATATATATAATTTTTTTATTATAATAGGCATTATTGGAAAAGTTGAAAAACACTATGAACCCCGAGAAATACAATGTAACGGACGTCCTACCAATTCATGTATGATTTATATTTTACACTATGCATGAGTTTTGTTTCAGTACGATAATTGAAGCATTTTTTTTATTGTGATCATATTTTAATAAAAATTTAAATGTGTACCCCACTCTCCGTGCATTGCACGGGTGCAATACTAGTAATTATTCATGATGTGATATTTTTTACAGGGAGAATATTTTGAAGGAAACTTCGTTTTATTATATTAGATAAACTAGTATAGCACCTGTGCGATGCACATGAGATGCTATTAAAAAAATATTTATCTAGACAATTTAATTCTAAAATTGGGGTAGTTGGGCAAGTTTTAATGGTGTAGGAGTTATATGGGCAATTTGTACTATGTTTGAATTTTTGACCAACATAATCTGAATATTCCTTTTACTTTTTCTGAAAAGTATCTTACAATTTGTACTTTCCATAAGAGATATGCATGGAACAAAATCTTTCTCTATTCAAAGTCGATTTTCGTTTGAAAAAAAAAAAGATTGTGGAATCAACTCCATTAATATTGGTATTCAATTATCGTAACTACCCCTCTATTCTCTCTATTTCTCACATATCTTCCTTTCTCCCCTCCTTGTTCTGTGAAACAAAAAAAAAAACTCCATATTCTTTGCCGCGCCGGACTGGACTTGAAGACAATGGAGGGACGACGTGAAGATGTAGTTCGACCTTCTGAAGCCGAAGCGGGAGAGGTTAGTCGAATAGATCGTTATGGTCTTTCGTCATGCTAATTTTGTTAGATCGTTATGGCCTTTTTTAATGAATCGGTATGATTTTTTAATTAATCGTTATGTGAATTTGAATAGATCGTTATGGCCTTTCGTTATGCTATTTATAACATATCGTTTTGCTAATTTTATTAAATTGTGTTTTTCATTCATGGTAAATTTTTATTGTTATGGCCTTTCGTTATTGTTAAAATTGTGTTTTTCGTTCATGGTAAATTTTTATTTTATTCTCATTATGCTAAAATTTAAACTTTCGTGTTATGTGAAATTTAAATTTCATTATTGTTAAAATCTAATTATCGTTATTGCTAAATTTAAATTTCGATATGTTAAAGTTAAAACTTTCGTTATTAGTAAAATTATATTTTCGTTAATGCTAAATTTTTATTGTTATGTGAAATTTAAACTTTCGTTAATGTGAAAATTAAACTTTCGTTATGTGAAATTTAAACTTTCGTTAATGTGAAAATTAAACTTTCGTTATGTGAATTTTAAACTTTCGTTAATGTGAAAATTAAACTTTCGTTATGTGAATTTTAAACTTTCGTTAATGTGAATATTAAACATTCGTTATGTGAATTTTAAACTTTCGTTATGTGAAATTTATACTTTCGTTAATGTGAAATTTAAACTTTCGTTATGTGAATTTTAAACTTTCGTTAATGTGAAAATTAAACTTTCGTTAATGTGAAAATTAAACTTTCGTTATGTGAATTTTAAACTTTCGTTAATGTGAAAATTAAACTTTCGTTATGTGAATTTTAAACTTTCGTTAATGTGAAAATTAAACATTCGTTATGTGAAATTTAAACTTTCGTTATGTGAAATTTAAACTTTCGTTAATGTTATTGTTATGTGAAATTTAAATTTTGTTATTGTTATTAGATTTTCGTTAATATTAAATTTTTATTTTCGTTATGTTGAAGCTTTAATTTTCGTTATTTTTATGGTTATGTTAAATTGAAATTTTCGTTATAGTTAAATATAAATGTTCGTTATATTTTAAATTAAGTTTCGTTATGTTAAATAGATTGAATGACAACTTTAATTTAAGGTTGATTTGATGTAGTCATGCTCAACCAAACCATATTGTACGGTTTTTTTTAAATAATAATATTAGTCTAAATAATACTATTAGTAAAAAATAAAAAAATAAAAAAATTAATAATAATAGTAATAATAATATTAGTCTAATATAAACAATAATACTTTTGATAATAATAATAATAATAATAATAATACTACTACTACTACTACTACTACTACTACTACTACTACTACTACTACTACTAATAATAATAATAATAATAATAATAATAATAATAATAATAATAATAATAATAATAATAATAATAATAATAATAATAATAATAATAATAATATTCGTGTAAGTAATCATAATAGTAAAAAATAAAAATATAAAAAACAATTAATATAAATAATTATACTTTTTTAATTTAAAAATAAATAATAATAATAATAATAATAATAATAATAATAATAATAACAACAACAACAACAACAACAACAACAACAACACCAACAACCACTAATCTAATAATAACAATAATATATGCTAATTAATAATATTAGTAGAAAATAAAAATAGAAAAAACAATTAATATAATTAATAATTTAATAATAGTCTAATATTCTATTGTGAAATTTAGATTGAGTGGATTAGACGCCCCCTCCAGAGGTTCAAGCCGACTGTGAATATGTACGTGAAGATGGAGTTAGTAGATAAGATTAGGGAGGTGTTACAGCATTTCGGCGGTGGGGATACGATCCAGACGTTCAGATCTGGATGCTTAGGACACTTCATGGACTTTAGGGGGGGTAACATAGCCCGGAAGGCTATGCATGCATTGATTTGTCACGAAGTGCGTGTCCAGGATCCTGCACGCGAGGGTAGAGAGTGTCGGTTCCATGTGAGTGGCACGACACTACACTTTGGGCCCTCAGAGTTCGCACTGGTGTCGGGCTTGCGGTTCGGGCCGTCCAGTTTCGATCCGAATGCGGCTCATGTGATTCCAGCCAGGGGCATCTATCACCGGCTATTTGAAGGGAAGAAGACGACAATTGCACAGATGTATGAGAAGTTCACGGCGATGCGTCTAGCCAACCACCCTCCAGATTACGTGAAGATTGCGAACATCCTGATCGTGTACCGGATGTTATTTTGCCAGGACCCTGGACGTACGATCGATGACTGGGTGTGGGCCCTGGCGGAGGATGCTGATGCGTGGAATTCTTTTTCATGGGGGGGATACACATTTCAGATCCTGATGCACTTTGTCAGCATTCTCCCTAGAGCCCGACGGGATATGGGCCCACAGGGGGACGGAGCGTATCATTGGTACGGACCTGTTTGGGCATTTCAGGTAATTAGTCGAATTTATCATGAAAAATTTATGTTTTAGTGATTTGATATTATACTTACATGATATTCTATGTTTTAAACCAGGCATGGGCCTGTGAGGTTTTCCCCGAGATTGTCTGTCATTTGGGCGTCCCTGGAGGTCAGATGACCACACCTCGCTTATTGAGGTGGTCA
Source organism: Perilla frutescens (assembly GCA_026008535.1). Classification (NCBI taxonomy): domain Eukaryota; kingdom Viridiplantae; phylum Streptophyta; class Magnoliopsida; order Lamiales; family Lamiaceae; genus Perilla; species Perilla frutescens. The sequence continues at coordinate 37,687,631 of BRKX01000017.1, read as the reverse complement.
TTCATAGCCCCGAGCATCGACTTCTCCAGATTTTTTGATAGACAGGTAACTTTTTTTATATAAATAATTTTAATTATTAAATTGAAGTAATATTGGTTAATATTAACATGGTGTTCGTTATTGGTGCAGATGGATGTCCATCCGATGGTGCCATCAGCAGCGGAGCTCCTGACCCCATATGTTCAGAGCTTGGATGGAGATAGTTTGTTGGGTGTGAGGTACGTGGTACCTCGAAAGGTCTCCAAGAAGAAGTTGCTGACTGGGGTTGCCCGTCGTGTGGTCCCGGGGACATGCAAGGGGATCTCTGACGTCGTCAACCCAGCACCACAGCGTAGGAGTGCCCGTACTGCACAGCAGCAGGCTCCACAGACGGCACACCGTTTGATAGACGAGCCGGATGAGGGATCTGGACCCTCGGAGCAGGGACCGGACCACAGTGAGAGCCCTCCTCGACCGACAGGCAGTAAGCGCCCGAGAAGGAGCCATGAGGGGAGCCGTGGAGAGTCCAGTCCACGTCCTGGTTGGTTCGATCGTGTTATCCACGTTGTTGCTGCCTCAGAAGCCCGCATTATGGGTCAGATGGAGAATAATTTCAGACAGATGGAGAACAGTATCAGAGGGATGATTGAAGGCTTATCTGATCGGATGGGGCGGTTGGAAGACCTTGTTATGGGTCGGCTACGCAGGTCGCCTACACCACCCAGAGGGCCTACACCGGTGCCCAGAGACCCCACACCACCTCCCAGGGGTCCCACATCTCCTAGAGACCCCACACCACCTCCCAGAGACCCCACACCACCCGGGGGCCCCACAGCGCGTCATATGTCCCCCCGTATGAGAGGGGGGAAAGCAAGAGGCAGATCATCTGTGGGTCGATCTTCTTCGCGCCCTTCGTCAGACGCGCAGTCATCTCCAGGCCCGTCGTCTACCCAGCCGTCATCTGTTGGCCCCTCGTCTGCCACGCGTTCGTCGATATTTGAGTTACTGGAGGCGGATGAAGCGCGTAGGGTAGATTTTGGATACACAGAATTCAGGAGGAAGGGTCATGGGGTGAATATCCAGGTTATTCCCACCGCTGACACACTCTGGCAGGCATTTTTTGAGCGTATGGAGGATGTTAATGAGCTCGTTGATTATGAGATGGTTGCACATTTCTTGCTTGAGGTGAAGCGACGACTTTTCAGAAGGCACATGAGCGATGTTGTGATTTGCTTTCCATATTTTTTTGTAAGTTCAAGAGACATTCTTTTCTTTTTTTTGTATTTCATTATCTCCGTGTGTCGAAGCTTGATTTGTTCATGTGTTTTTTTCAGGTTCAGCTACAGTCAGAATGGAAGAAGCTTCATCCAAGAGATCCTGACTGTGTGGAAGAGTATGGTGAGGACAGATATCTGCACTGGGATCCTCTAGATGTCTTACTTGATGTAATTAGAGGCAAGGGTGGCGTCCAGGAGGTCCCATGGACGAGAGCTCGTTATGTAAGTGAACTTTCAAGTACACTTATCATACTATCTATGATGATTTTTTTATATTCATCCGTTAATCATTATCATTTATGTAGGCGATCATGATATGCAATGTTGGAAATGCTCACTGGGTCACTGTACGTATCTGTTTCGAGACGTGGAGAGTCGAGTTGTATGACTCGTTATTATTCCAAATGCACCTCCCGGAGAACAGAGAGATGGGTCAGAGGCGTGATCGAGAGCTGCTACCGCTCTTACGTCTACTGCCACGCGTCATGTGGAGTGCTGGTTTCTGGAGAGGTCGGAATAGGCCAGATACACATCTCTTAGCCATGACACTGGACAAGACTATCCAAGAGCAGTTTGCGCAGTTCGACAGCATCAGTTGTGGTGTTTATGCTATGATGTATGTGGATCGTTTGTTGTTTGGCACTCCTAGTCTTGATGTCAGGCCATATGATATTCAGAGATATCGGCTTTCCGTAGCAAAGAGGATCTTCTCACTTAGCTATGGCCGTCTAGAGTGACTTATGATGTATTGCATTTGACATTGACATTGCTCGTTCATTTTATTCATGTATGTATTATATTTGACATTGCTCGTTCATTTCGCTCAAATATGTTTGTTGACTACATGATTTTTAAACAAATATAACCAAAGTAGACATCATTATCATTTTAAACAAATACAACCAAAGTCGAGATAAACCATATTATCACTGCAAGCCAACGACAATAATGTAGACATGATCAATCTAGGTCCTCCGTCTGTCTACTCGGACACCTGGGACGGGTATGAGACGTCTCACCACATATACCACACTTCTTAGGTGCTCTTCTACGTATAGACTCCGGTGGTGCGCTCTCTGGAGGTGCATTTAAGTCCACACCGACAATGGGCACCGGGGCTGTGCATATGCGTCTGTTATGGCCCGGGACATGACATCTAGTGCAGATCTGCCTCCGCTGACTGGATGACGCCTCAGCACCCCCCCGAGCTCTAGACATTCGAGGACGACCGGCCTGTTTTGTTATCACAGGAGCGCGCACAAGTGGAAGACCGTCAGGCGGAACAATCCAATCTTCTGGACTGGGTAAGCTCATGATGACTGAGTCGTACATGCTGGCAATTGTCTCCGTCTTGTAGCATCTATCCACAAACTCGTATATGTTTCCACCGGAGAATCTACGTGTGAACACGAATTATAGTTAAAAAACATGATTACTCACAACAATGATAGTGTTAAAAAATTTAAACAAGTATGTACCTGATCGCTGCTGCAGCGTGGCTACACGGGATCAAATCCAACTCGAACTCACGACAGTCGCAGGTCCGATGATGAAGATCGACCATAAAAGACTTCATGCCCACCTCTACTTTCCACAGGTGTGCTAAGGTCGTGCATCGAACGGAAAAACATCGTCCTTGCTCGACATTCTTGGATAACTTGTCCACAGTGGGTTGTGTCAACACGTGATCCCACGTCTGCGCTGCAGCCTGACGCTCAACAAACCACTCTTCCACAATTTTCCTGAACGACTCAAGCATTGAGCAAATAGGCAGTCTCCTAGCCCACAGTAGACGGGCATTGAGTGACTCAGCCGCATTAGATGTCATGAATCCGAAACGCCGTATGGGACACTGCGATCGGGACCAATGCTGCGGACCAATATTACAAAGCTTCTCGTATGCTGGTCTACTCAGCATTTCCAATGCTGACAAGTGCCTCTGGAACACATCTGTCCGATATGCATATGCAGCCTCCTTGAACAACCCAATGACATTGGACCCGCGCTTTGCCATCTTGGTCTGTAGGTGATAATAGCACAATCCGTGTGTCGCTCTTGGAAAAATAGCTGCGACAGCATTCTTAATGCTCTTGTGCTGGTCGGACACGATCAGGAGGTCTTCTATCTCGCCCAAAGTGATATGCAACCGATTCAGGAACCAGATCCAAGTGTCATCATTCTCGATCGGACCGATACCAACTGCAATAGGTAACACCTATTCATTGCCGTCCTTCGTCACAGCAACAAACAAAATCCCCTTGTTCTTCCCCTTCAAGTGTGTCCCATCAATCACGACCACTGGTCTTGCACCCGCATGGAAGGCACTGATACACGGTCCGAGTGCCAAAAATGTATACTGCAGCTCATGTACGGTGTTCGTCTGAAACTCGTACAATGTCCCGGGATTGCGTAGCTGCAACGTGTGTAGAAATGTGGGCAATTGCGCATAGGACTTATCAAAGTCTCCATAGATCATCTCAATTGCAATGTTCCTCGAGCGCAGAGCGAAACTGTAATCAATCTGGATCCCGTACTCACGTAGAAGCTCGGAGACCATCTCTTTGGGCTTCAGAACAACCCCCTCATCGACCAGTTTACGTGTAAAATACTTTGCAACCACCCGTGCAGGCACCTGTCGTGGGGCAACTCGACTCATATCCATGTGGCAAGTGTGAGTGCCGTCAAACTTGTAGATTCTCCAAACAACTCCATCCACAACGGCACACAGCTTGAACGGGCACTCCCTGCCATGCTTGCACATGTAGACTAGCCGTGTCTTGTTCGATCGATACACGGCATACTCCACTCTATTCTGCATGTGATACAGTCCCACGGCCAGGGCCAAATCATCCTTGGTGCGGAAAATCGCACCCTTCTGAAGTTCATCCGTATTGGCTGCTGAAGGCTCGTCCCAACTCAGTGGGCCTGCAACATCAATATTCGCGAGTGGAACAAGCCAATTGCTCACACCCCTCTCAGATACATCTTCAGCCCTAGTGTTCGACGATGATGCACCTCCGGTCATGCCTATCAATCGTCCCGTACCCCCTGTAGAATGAATCCATCCCGTGAACTCTGTGAACACTGATTCGAGCAAGTCCGTTCTCACATTCTCCTCCGCTTCTTCATCTGTAGTAGGAATTTCTTCTTCTCCTCCTCCTCCTTCATGCGGGAATGCATCGTCCTCTGGAGCCTCATAGTGTTGCGTATCATCACGAACCTCCTCTCTGACCGGTTCTCTGTACTCAGGCTCGGTGTCAGGGATGACCCTTGAGCTGCTGCAGCCTCTCTGAACAATATACACAACCATCTCTTGACTCTGCTCATGGAGCAAGTCAAGCAAACCAGCATCATCTTTCAGTCTTGTCTTGATCTGTCTACCACTATTGGTGCTCGACATCCATGATAACTGGTACTCGACACATGTGGGATCGGTCTCCAATAACTCATGTATCTCTCTGATCAGTGACCTAAAACATAAATCATCCGATGACATGATGATCAACTCCTCCACACCATCTACGTACTGAGCTCTATCCCATCGGCCACTATGTCATACAATAATACGACGTCTAACCATCTGCCCTAAAACAAATTTAAAAATAAGCATAACTATACATAACAAAATTTAATTTTATACCTAACGAAATATAAATTTAGCCATAACTAACATTGAATTTATACAATAACGAAAATTTATTATTAACATAAGAAAATTTAAATGTAACCATAAAGAAAGTTAATTTCTAAACATAAAGAAACTTTAAATTTAAACATAACGAAAAATAAATTTCAACACCACACGAAACTTTAAATTAAAGAATAACGAAAGTTTAGTTTTAAAAATAACGAAAATTTAAATTAATAATATCTTCACAAAATTTAAATACAACAATTAACCATAATGAAATTTTTTTTAACATAAGGAATACTCAAATTAAACAATAACGAAAGTGTATTTTTAATAATAACGAAAAGTTAAATTACACAATAACGAAAATGACATTTTAAGAATAACGAAAATTTAAATTCCACCATAACGAAAATAAAAATTTTAAGAATAACGAAACTTAAATTTAAACATAACGAAAATTTAAATTTAACCATAACGAAAGTTAATTTCTAAACATAAAGAAACTTTAAATTTAACAATAACGAAAATTAAATTTCACACCACACGAAACTTTAAATTAAACAATAACGAAAGTTATGTTTTAAAAATAACGAAACTTTAAATTAATAATATCTTCACAAAATTTAAATACAACAATTAACCATAATGAAATTTTTTTTTAACATAAAGAATGCTCAAATTAAACAATACCGAAAGTTTATTTTTAACAATAACGAAAATTTAAAATACACAATAACGAAAATGACATTTTAAGAATAACGAAAATTTAAATTCCAACATAACGAAAATAAAAATTTTAAGAATAACGAAACTTAAATTTAAACATAACGAAAATTTAAATTTAACCATAATGATAATTCTACTAAACCATTAACTAATCCTTATGATATTTCTATTTAACCATAACGTTAATTAAATTTAACCATTAACTAACCCTAACGATAACCATTAACACAAATTAAATTTCAACATTATCTAACCATAACGAAAAAAATTATTTAACCAAAACGACAATTCAATTGGACAATAACGAAAATTAAATTAAAACAAGGGTTATACTTTAACAATAATTGAAACTAACCATAACGACAAGAAAATTAAAACTATCATTTATGCCATTGTTATAACCTAATTGCAGGAACATAATTTTGGCTAAATAAAACCTAAAACAATTTTCTAAGTAAGGAACGTAACAAGACTTGAAACGTACCTTTCAATTTTGGAGAATTTTTCCGCGAAATTTCACCGATGTTGATGTTTTGTTGATAACGATGATCTTCTCACTTGCACGATCAAACATTCATTTTTTATGTGAATTCAGAGATTTTCTTCACCAAACTCTCAAACTATTTCTTCTATTTGGATGTTGGTTGAATTGATGCATCGGTGTAGTGTAAATATAGGAGAATGACACCAACCTCTCTTACACAAAATTAAATGCATTAAATTTCATTTAATTTGGGCCAACTAATACCTACCTATGCAAATACAAATATTTATGCATTTTACCTACCTCATGTTGACCACACAGAAATGACAGAATAATGCATTGATGCATAACGTTATAAATGTTTTGTCATAACTTTTCGTTATATATTAATAAATTTTCGTTATATGTTTTCGTTATATATTGATAAGTTTTCGTTATATATTGATAAATTTTCGTTATTCTTATCGTTATTACTTTCGTTATTCTTATTATCATAATTTCGTTATTCTTATTATTTTTACTTTCGTTATTATCAATATAAATTTATCCATCACTACATCGTTATGTTGAAATTTATTTTTCGTTATGTTCATATTTATCTAGAAAGGGACAAATTTTTATATAATATATAAGCAATCACATTGACTTTCGTTATATAAGCAATCACATTTTTCGTTATATAATTTTCGTTATATAATTTTCGTTATGTTGAAATTTATTTTCGTTATGTTCATATTTATTTTTCGTTATTATATATTGTCTATATTATAAAACTTTCGTTATGAGAATTAGATTGTCTATAATTGTCTATATTATAAAGTTTCGTTATTATAAATTGTCTATAATTGTCTATATTTTAAAACTTTCGTTACTGATTAAATTAGATTTTCGTTATGTGTTAAATTTTTATTTTCGTTATGTTGAAATTTATTTTTCGTTATGTTCAAATTTATTTTTCGTTATGCGTGAATTTAATTGTCGTTATATTTAAAATTAACATTCGTTATATTAAAATTAAACTTTCGTTAGAGTTCAATTTAAATTGTCATTGTGTTAAAAACCAAGATTTTGTTATTGATAAATTAAATTCTTGGGAAAGAGAGAGAGAGTGTGGATCGAGGATGATTACCAAAATTTATTAGGGTATTAAATATGAATTGATTCACAGGCCACTGATTTTTTTTTTCCAAATTTAAATTGAGTTTAGATAAATTTTGATCCAAAAGAGACGTGATATATCAAGATTTTATTCAATGCATGAAAATGTTATTCTTATTATTATTACTTTCGTTATTCTTATTATTATTATCATTACTATTAATTTCGTTATTATCATTACTATTAATTTCGTTATCCTTATCGTTATTCATTATTATTAATTTTAAAGATAAATTGTCTACAAAAAACTGGTAGGATCGATCATGTATTTATTTTTATATGTTAGGGTTTTTAAACTTTAGGGTTTGGGGTGCATTTAATGTTAGTTCTGAAAAAAACATAAAAAGTACATTTCCCCAATCATTGGGTGTGGGGCCAAATGTGTCATAACTCCAAATTGTCCATGAAACTATTACACTCTTATATGTTGCCTTTTTTTTTTTCCCTTTTTTAGTTTTTTTTGTCTATATTTATAGATTTACACATAATAAAATTATATTCAATCATGAATTTCGAATATAAATATATGAATTATATTGTTTGAATTATAAATTACTTAAAAAATAAATAAAATAAAAATAAAAAATCCCCTTCTTCTCACCACAATGACTGCACCCACCACATTGCCCCTACAATTGCTCTCACATTTCCCTCCATTTATGCTAATCTCCATTTCTCTCTTCTTCATCTATTTATTTTATTTGTAAGAATTGCCTATGAAATCAAACGTGTGTATTGATTTCATATATTTTTTGGGCTAAAAAATTGATTTCGTTAACTTCTCCAATCATAGGATTTGTCGCATTAATGTTTGAAGAAATACATATATCTGATTGAGGGGTTGAAATTTAGAACATGGTGTTGATGATATTACTTTAAAATTTAGTGACATTGAAGGATTTGTCATAATATTTTATAAATTTGAAAAAGAGTTTTGTCAGAGTTGGAACACAGTGTTGACGACAACTACGTCCTTCTCTATTTTATTTTGAAAAAAAATAATAATGGGGAAGAAAAGCAAAGGTGACAGGTCAGGAAAAAATGTGACGGTGACGGAGGGAGGTAGGTATGTAGTATGGAGGGGAGAGAGTGAGAGTGGAGAATAATTTTTTTAATTTCTTTTGATTTTTTTAATTTATTTTCATAGTGAAAGGATATAAATGACTTTTATTGTGGTGTGTAAAAAAAAAATGTGAAAATATGAAAAATATGTGTGGTGTATGAAATAAATGTGGTATATAAAGAAAAAAAATGGTAGTGTATTTAAAAACACCCTTAATCAATTAAAGAGTAGAAAATTTAAATCAATATTTTAAAAATATTTCATTTGAACTATTTAATGTATATAATTCAATTCAAATATATAAATATAAAATATATTAAATACTCAATATTAAAATGATAATATCAAATATCTAAATATTAGACTTGATCTCAACTTAGAGATCAACAAATGTGGAAATATCATTGTTGTGACTCACAATTTATAATTTATTCATGCATAACAATATTTGTAAGCTTTTTACGTGTGATGATTTTTGTTTGAAAAACTAAAACTACAAGCTTTAACTATTTAATTTATATATATATATATAATTCATTACATAAATATATTTAACAATTAATTGCCAAGTTCTACTAATACATTTTTATTCAAAAATTTAAGTAGATTTAATTTAAAATTCTCATTGTATATCTTGATTAATACATTTAATTTAAAAATTTAAATATATTTAATTGAAATTTTGATGTGGATCTGGATTTATTTTAATATATTTAATCAACTTAAAATTTTAAAATATTTTAAATTAACATATTAGAACATTCACTCGTAACACTTAAAAGAATGATAATTAATATAAACTTATGGTCCATCATAAAGAAAAAATAGGTGTTTAGAAAATTCACATATAATCAACAATTTAAAGACCACATAATTTTTTTCATTGAATGAACAAAATAATTTTTGATAAAAAATAATATTTTTGCAAAATAAAAAAATATAATATTGAAATTCTAGTATTGAATGACTATATAATATAAATATTAATTAACTAATAACTATTATACTTTTATTTATAGAAAGTGCATTTAGGCGGGAAAACTTATAGTGACTATCTTACTTTTAGATATAATATAGATTAATCCAACTTGCCTTTGTATTATTATTATTTATTAAGACCCAGAGACTATCCAAAAAAGTTGCCTCCCCATCTCATCTTAATACTACCCGATCTTACACACCAGAGCATTGGAAAAAGTCAAAGGACCCTCCCAAGACAAAATAGAAAGAAAAAAGTAAAATAAAATAAACTAATTACTGACATAATAATATGATACCCATAATTTTGTAAATTCAACCAACATTTAAAGAAATATTATCATTTAACTTATCGACAATTTCGTATTATTTTTGCCTTTAAAAAAACACATTTTTACCTTGTCCCCTCATTTAAATAAGAAGAAAAATATAACACAGGAGTAGCATACATTATTTATTCCTAATGATCCCTCAAATACAAGCAGCACCGTACCAATCAATAATATCGATAATTTTATCTACGCATAATCTAAATAACCACTCAAAGTTTAATCGATTAATTAAGCTTGGGATAAAATAATACGAGGGTGAATAGGTGGTGCAATTGGACATGTTTAACTTTTAGTAAGAGGATATATTTATGGATGTTATTAGTTGAGGATCAAAATTTTAATTTGATACGATAATTATATTTATTGACAATAGTGGTGAATTAAACAATCATCAACTTAACCATATCGCTAGTTTGGTAGGTGGCTTAATTTTATAAAGCAAATACGATATCATATATATTTTTACCTACTATCAATAAATGCACATTAGGATTGACTAAATTGAATGGCGTTATTTGACATTTCGCCAAAGTTGATCCGTAATGGGATTACAAATCAGTTGGGTTAAGTGGTTAACTCGATCGATCCGTAATTAGATTTCCTTTCTTAAAAGAAAAAAAAATAACTAGATTTGTGTAAACAAAATCAATGTACAATTACGCTGTAAAATACGGACATGGATAAGATACGTAAAAATAATATAAGCTGTGATTCTTTCCTCAAAAAAAAAATAAAAATAAAATCCCTGCGATTGAAAGATTGTCTCTGACCAAAGGGTTGACCAATTCTCCCCCGCCCTCTGTGGCTCTGAACACATTTTCTTCCTATAATTTATTAGAATCCCATTAAACACATCCCCCCCCTCTCTCTCTAATTATCCTCTCTCTCCAGAAGGCCGCCTTCACACCGGACTCACAGTTTTATGCTGTCTTTATCTCCCATAATTATACAAGTGCACAGTGTATTGTTTTATGCACATTTCTAGCGTTTAGTATATGTTCAATTATTAAATTTTAATTATTTTGATGCCTTGAAACTATATTTCTCTTTTATTTATTTATTTTCGTTGTAGACTTTTAATGAGGAGACGCTGCCGTCAGTGCCGTGTGTAAGACTTTCTCTTTTGAGTCCCGCGTCTCATCCGGCATTCGAGTCTTTCTTCAGCAGATTCAAGATCGGATTTTTGTGGGTTACTCTCATAATCGAGACGGAATTCCAGGTTTGGAAAAGCTAAACTTGGCTTGAAGATCTGTTTTTTATTTTCGTGTTGTTGGGAAATTATGATGGGTGAATTTCTATGTGATCATTTTTTCGAAACTCGCAAAAGAGTCCAGACGTATCCCTTTTAACCAAGAAAACCCGAATTAGAATTCTTAGAATCAGGTTGAGAAGTCAAACGAACCTTATCTTTGCTTTTTTATTGTTTCTTTTAGGGGGTATAGTTTGATTTTTGATGCGGGTGTTGCCTGAAAGTTAGTTGTCAGTTATGAATAAATTTGATTAACGTAATTGATATGTGGATATGAAGTTAGGATTGCTTTTTTCAGCACCACTGATGTTTGTTTCACGGTTGGGTTGGGAATCAATTTAAGTTTGCTAGGGTAGTATGATCGCTCTTATTTGAAACATGGGTTAAATATAGCTTTATTAGGGTAGTATGATCTGTCTTATCCGAAACTATGGGGTTTTATGGGGTTCTACAGGACTTGTGTGAGTGCGCAGAGAGAGAGAGAGAGAGACAGTCATAGACTCATAGTTAGTGCTCAAAGCAGAAACTAGGATGGTCTTGGAGAAAGGTGCCGTGTTAATTATGGATTTCCACAGATACACGAGAGTGCGATTGATTTCCAGTAACACTTGGGAGTATTTTTTTCTTATGAGTGGCATAAAACCAACCATGCTAGTAGATACTGCTAACAGGATTTTCTTCCATTTTAGGACGTTCGTTTCCTGTTGCGGACATTGGTTTGTATAGTGGATGTGTTTTAATAAAGTATGAATGGTGCTTGTTTACAAATCACTGCAGTCTCTAAGATTTTCTAGTAGTCGAGTGGATGCCTGAGTGATGATTACGGTTGTAGTTTTCACGGAACGGTTTTTTCTACTATAAGCAGATTAAGTTTGTAATAGTTCACTGCAGCTTAAAAAACATTCCTTTTTCTATGAATCCAACTTTTGTCATGGTTCTAATTATTCTTTACCTCTTTGCGATTTAATGGAATCTTAGTTAACAATTTCTTTAAACTATCCAACTTTTGCGGGATTTTTATTTATTTCTTTTATTGCATTTGTAGTGTTTAGTACTATAGACCATTTTATGGCCATGAAGTGCTTTCAATTCTACAATGGAGATAAAAAGGAAGAACCAAAGACACCAATAGCAAATTCAGGCCAGTCTTCATTTACTGATCATGAAATAAAGCAATCTGGATCGGAATTTAATTCTCAGGATGTATCAAATACGAGCACTGAGTCCAGAGGTCGCAGCCAATTTCCAAACATGTCTGAGAGAGCCAGTAATCTCAAAGTGTTTACTTTTCCAGAGCTGAAACAAGTGACAAAAAATTTCGGCCGCACTGCCAAACTCGGGGAAGGGGGTTTTGGATGTGTTTTTAAGGGCATCATCAAGATTTCTGATGATCCACCCAAGAAAATTGATGTGGCTGTAAAACAACTTGGTAGAAGAGGACTGCAGGTAATTTTTCTTCATGTTTGCTTTTTCTTCAGTTGCAGTTTTCAGATAATTTCCCGATACACATGATAGTTTGTGGTCCTATGTTGAGAGAATTTGATTTTTTTTATTTTTTTTGTGTTAGAACTTAGAAGACAGGATTTTACCATGGTCTATTTGTGGGTGAATGGTTAGTAGCAAGTTTAAGCTTTTTGAACTGTGTCATCCTCTGCATTGCTCAATGTTGATAATGAATATAAAGATGATTAATGACATTGCAGCACAACTCAGAGATGCAATGGTTATTGGATACTATTTGAACATCTCCAGTTTGAGTATTACAGCCCTGAAAAAAAAATTAAAATTATTTGGTGTGTCAGCATCTTTAATTAGTGTTCATAAGAAATAAGAATAAAAATAACAATTTATTTTAAAAAGACTGATGAAAACGGCTGTCAGGTCTGCCAGCAATAATGCAGTATCTCCTTTTTGGGTTTAGTTAGAAGCTATGAGAGCATTGAGCTGCACCATAAATGAAAATTTGTTATTATATGTGGACTCATTTTTTTTTTTTTTCTGATTTCGATCACACACAGCCATGCAAAACTCCATTATTTCTTACTTCCACAATATCTTGAGGATTTTTATCACAGGTTTCTGCAATTTTGTATCAGATAAGATTTTTTGTTTTCCTAGTCAACTTATTGATGTTACCACATTAAATTTTCTCGATCGAAAATAAAAATACAAGGTGGACTGTTAATTGCTTTCACTTTTACATGTCAGGGTCACAAAGAATGGGTGACAGAAGTTAATGTTCTTGGTGTTGTCGAGCATCCAAATCTTGTGAAACTTATTGGTTACTGTGCCGAGGATGATGAAAGAGGAATTCAGCGACTTCTAGTATATGAATACATGCCCAATGGAAGTGTGGAAGACCATTTATCAATTAGGTCCCAAACACCTCTTTCTTGGGATGTTAGGCTGAGGATTGCCCTAGATGCTGCATGCGGCTTAGCATACCTGCATGAGGAAATGGATTTTCAGGTTGTTCTTTAATGTTGACTGTTTCCCCCTGCGCCCTAGTGCCATTTTAGGACTATTCAATCTATCTTTCTTTTTACTGCCTCATATCACTCCATTATTTTATGGCATGCATTTAAGCCTCTTCCTTGTTTTGTCCATCTGTTCAGTATTTTAGATAGAGCTTGCACGTGCAATGCAACTTGGAGCTTCACAACTTACATGAGACTAATATTTATCATATCCTATGTCCAGATCATCTTCAGAGATTTCAAATCTTCAAATATTCTCCTAGATGAAGAATGGAATGCTAAACTATCAGATTTTGGATTGGCTCGATTGGGTCCTCCAGACGGACTAACACATGTATCTACAGCGGTATGCTCAGTGCTATATGGTTATTTTTCCTATTTTACTTGTGTTTTGATATATAAGTCTCTACTTATAGTTTTATACCATCTTAGCCTTTGCGTTGAGTATAAAGTTGTGTTTTGACAATTCTTATTACTAGATTTGGGGGAACCTAGAGTTCTTTCATTATGAACTTTTCCTTCAAACAGGTTTTTAACGTACAAGCAGCAGTCTTTGTTGATACTATTGCCAATATTCATTATTAGGTCATTCGTAGCACTTCTGTATCTTTCCTATCCATTGCGGATTGGTTATTTGTCAGTACCAATTTCACTTATGATTATTTGAAGCCCTCAGGCAAACAAGTGTTCCACAGAGAGATGATAAAGCTTATGATATATTTGAAAGCCCTTGGCCTAATGAGTATTTCACCTAGAGATGGCCAGGAATTCCACCAATAACTGGTTATTTTGATTCTTTGGAACAACTCAATGAATTTAGCAGACCGTTTTAGAGTGCAGACTGATGGGGACTTTTAGATTTTCTTTAATTTTTCAAATCTTTCCACTTTGCTTTATATCACGTGTACTCAAACACCAGGGCGTGTATGAGTCATCTGGTTTCCTGTTACTCTTGCTTGATAAATATACACTGTTCTCAGGTTGTTGGAACAATGGGTTATGCAGCTCCCGAATACATTCAAACAGGCCGTCTCACATCAAAGAGCGATGTTTGGAGCTACGGAGTGTTCCTTTATGAACTCATCACCGGTAGACGTCCATTGGATCGGCATCGCCCCAAAGGCGAGCAGAAGCTCTTAGAATGGGTAAAACCATACCTTTCAGATTCCAAGAAGTTTCAACAGATATTGGATCCAAAGCTTGAAGGAAAGCAAATCCTTAAATCAGCTCACAAGCTCTCACTTGTAGCTAACCGCTGCTTGGCCAGACTTCCGAAAACACGGCCCAAGATGAGCGAAGTCCGGGAAATGATTATCCAAGTGGTCGAGGCATCTAATGGTTCAGGCAACCCTCAACCACCTTTGAAGAATAAAGAGCAGAAGGCCGAGGAATCGGAACCTAAAGGTAAAAGGAGGATAAGTGATATAAAATTCGTGGACAGTAGCTGGCTACTTCGCGTGTGGTCATCAAAGCTCGTGAAAACTTGCTGACCGACCAGAAATCGTCGAGTAGGATGAACAGGTTGTATTGGGTACAGAAAGATGAGACCTTTAGTATTATATGACACTAGTAGATGTTTGAAATTGGGTGAAGGCATAACTTGCTGCAACTTGATTCTGACTTTAGCTGTCACTGGTGTAAATCTCAGCAGCAACTCCCCGGAGCTTAACACGGATCGCGGTTGAGCGTGCTTTTGGAATGTGATCGACCTCAATTTGTTGATAATCGTTCCATTTGGAAGTGAAGAACTTGGATCTTCTAGGCACCTCAAAAAAGGTTTCGGTAGTCTCTGTCTTGCTAGAGGCACCGTACTGTAGGATCGGTTGATAGATTACAGGTTTGGAATTTGCTTTTAATTGTTCTAATACATATATGAATGTGATCTGGATCACGATGAGAAAACATGATGGTTGAGTTAATTATATATTAAGCTTGTATATTTTCTCCCATGATAAAAAGTGGTTATGATTTTTGATGGAAAAAATATGAGTTGCTGTTGTAACATATGTATCCATCATCAACTTGCATTTTGCCTCTCTAGTCTTGTTTGTAAATTGTAATTGAATGGCCACTGTCATTTGAGAGATGGAAGCGATCAAATCTCTATTAATTTATATTTTCATTAACTAATTATCTATCTCAAATAATCGGGTTTTCGTTGGACCAGTTTGCTAAATTAATAATTTTGGTCAATTAATGTCATTATATAAACTTATGGTCCGATCATTATCATAAATAAAATTTATCCAAAATTACAAGCATTGTTAGGATGCCATGGAAAATATGACTGCATTATCATTTTTTTCCCATTAAATGTTAGGTTAGACTTTAATACTCCTACCATTCGTTTTTATTGCAGTCGAAGGTTCTACTGCGTTTTCAAACAAAAACCTATGAAGAGTTGTTGACGTCTTTAGTGCTTTCTCTTGATGGATATTATTTGATTATTCTTGAAAACATTGAATGTAATACTTATTTTCATAAACACGAGTGTGCAGTGAAATTATTTTGATATTATTTGGAACATAAATTTATGTTCGTTGAATTGAAAAAAAAATGTTTCTTAACGTAAAAGAAAATAAAAAACATGGCGCCAATTATTGTTTACCAATAATTTAGGTGCTGTAAATAATCTTTAGACCAATTCACCCAATAGATCAATTTAGAGAAAAAAAAAAAAAAACTTAGACCAAACGCATCAAACTGTACCAGATAAGATTGATCACCGACAATTCTCGATTGTCCCCGCCCGAAAAAAAAAGGGACAATTATTTTAAAAAAGTTTGAGTTGTATTTTTATGGAATTAAACTTGTCTTTATATTTGGTTAATTTATTTGAGACAAGAAGGAGATATTCATACATCCTTACATATATGGAATAATATATTATGCAGTATACCTTCCAAGTTTCTTATTTGTGAAAATGGGGGTCCAATATAAATTATGTAATCTAATAACATAACATAGCATATAATAATATTACACATTCACACTGTTTCTGTGTCATTTGGTGGTTGAATATAGGAAAGCGTAGCTGAATTATGTATATATAAGGGAATTTATGAATACATTTGAATTTTTAAAACTATACTTTGTAACTGAAATGATTCAAACACCTATATCCGACTTGAATTTAAAATCTACCCCGCTCTACTGTCTACCCCCTTAAATTAACAATGAAACATGTTACAATTTGCCTGTATATGGTATTCGAGTAAAATTTTGTTATATCTGTGTTTTGTCTTAACATGATGAATTGGTGTTTATTTTAATTAGTTAAAAATGTTTTCTCCGACGAACCTCACGATGGACGACCAGAGATTGTATATGACGAAAGAGAAAAATAAATACAAATATCTGTTATAATAAATTTTGTTTATATGAATTGCAAATATGCTGATTCAAAGAATCTGGCCACATTTTACGCTGTAAATTCCCATATTTATTAAATATATCTAGCCACTATACTATATACTATACATACATGCTCGTTAATGTCATTAATTTAAATGTGTACCCAACTAGTTGGAGAAATCGAAATGAAGGTAATTAAATTTTGGGTTTCTGAATCAAATAATATTCTACAATTTTGAATGGATATATTATATATACTTGTTCCTGTTATACTGGGCGACATGGGCGAATTAATTAATCAAAAAGAGAAAAATAAATATTTTGAGGATTGAATTAAAATTGAAATAGAAACATGAAGTTTGGCAGAGCTATAACGTTAGTCCCTACTCCCTAGTAATGGTTCAGGTAATTTTCATTTGTCAAATAAACTATCTTAAATATTTAAATTTAAACATGAATTTATGTTGACAAAACAGTTGGAGAGTCTGGAATCACAACATTTCACATAAACTAGTACTAGTATGAGTACAATTGTGTTCTTACCTAAATAAATCGACGACGCTGCTCTAGTAAAGAGGGCGATTAAACCAACGCCATCTTTCGATCTACTCAAAGGCCACCCATAAAGCGTTTCGAAAAGCTTCCGTGCGCCACTCGCTATTCCAATTTCCCCCTCAACTTGTTCCATCTTTAACATCCAAATTGTCCTTGCCCAAACTGTATATAAAGTTTCTCTCCATCCCTATTCCTATTGCTATCTTCTCTCCTCTTCTCTCTCTCTCTCTAAATATTACATTTTCTCACTCACACTTCCGGCCGTACACATACTCGTTTTTCCCCTCTCTCTCTCTCTCTCTAAATACTTTCTTTGTGGCGTGTTTCTGGAACTACAATTGAAGGTGAGTTTTCAATTCGTTGCCACATCGACTGGCTTTCTATTTGGTCTATATTGGATTTCAGCTGCGATTTGGAATTACTTCGAGTCCAAGTTTCGGATTCTTCCGGATAGTGATGCCCTTTTCCAATTCATATTTTTGTGCTTAATTATGGCGACCATATTATGATAATGGAATTCATAAATATGTCCATAATTTTGTTCCTGTGATGACCGTTTAATCTAAACATTACGTTTGGAATAGATTTAAGGTATCTGCGCTCTGAATTTCCTGATTTTCAATAGCATTATAAGTGTTGAATGCTCTACTTTTCATTGGAATAAAATACCGTTTCGTCTGAAGTTCTTCCTGATCATCGAGGTATAAAATTTATGTGTGAAGACTTCACAAGGAGGTCTTGAAAATTACTCATGCCTTATGGAAACAGAACAAAATGCTGTTTCGAGAAGTAAATCCAAGGAAAACAAATAGTTGCTGTAAAACATATTGTGAAATCAGACATGATGCAAGATTCAATTATTGTTGCCCCCCCCCCCCCACACACACACACATTTTTCTTTGTTTTGTTAGTTTACCCCTTTATGACAAATGGATGTTGATATTAGACAAAACAACACACCTTATCTTGTTTGTTTCTTATAGGTTTACTGATTTCTTTTTTCCTTTTCATATTAGTTTGAGAGAGATAGAAATATAAACAAGGAAGTTGCTTAAAGAATAAGGAGTTTTAGCTTACCTGTAGTTGCATTGCGTATGGATATGATCAATCAACCAATCTTTGGAATAACGTTTCTTCAGTAATTTGTGAATGTTAATATGATTTCCATGTTTGAAATTTTTATTTATTTTATATGTGAACTCCACCATGAATGAACAATGGTGTTGTCTTCTCAAAAATAACTTGTGGGACTCTCACATCTAAACTTGAGGAGATGATGTCAGTGTGTCAGATGATTAAAAATGTAGGGTTGGTAGATAGTTAATATTGGGCGATACTGTTTTATATGAAGATGGTCGTAGGACTTTTCAATGAAGAATCTTATTGTTGAGAAGGGTGTGCATATTTATGATTTTGGGCATTTTCATCCTTTTGGATTTAAATTCAGCAGTTTCCGAAATAAAGCCGAACTTTAAAGCTACCTTTAGACACTCATGCATCCATCTGTAAATTCATTATTTACTCAAAAGATTGTAAATTTCATTTGTATATGAGGTAGCTTTTAGGCCATATATTTTATGGAATAATTATAGTGATTCTGGCATACTGTATGCTGATGTATGTTTGATCAACTGCTTTAGTGATTTTTTGACAATGTTCAGTTAGTTTTTGATAGTGATGGGGCAAAAGATATGAGGGGAGAAAGTAATTTGTTATATACACATATATATATATATATATATTATATGCGATGCAATTTTTAGCATGCATACCATATCAAGTAATTTTTGCCGGGATAGTTGATTGAAATAAAAATTATTTAATTAAATTTACTTTTGTATCAAGGATGAATTAGTGTATTGGAAAAGAATTATATTAAAGTAACATTTAGTTTTGTTTTAACAGAAGGCATGTTTTAGATGTCAAATGAAGTACTCCTTTCATTGTTAGATATATAGGACAGTAATAGATGTAAATAGGTAAATTAATATAAAAATGGGTCTGTTCTAGAAGAGGTATAGATAGTGGTAGAGTCAAGGGAACAAGGCAGAGTGAACAGAAAAACGATTGAATCGAACAAACTGATAGAAAGGAAAAACAAGAAAAACTGTCCAAGCCTCACTGCTGAATTCTCAATCTGCTATGATCTTACGATGATTCTAGGTATAATAACCCTACTTACTTAAATAAAAGATAGTGCAAAAAGAAGAAAGGCTTGTGGCGCAGCCCAGCCCATCGCAAACAAACATCACAAAGGAAATAACAAATCACGGGAAAAAAAATCAATCAATCACACCCACGGCGGCGATAAACTCTGAGCGTCGTTGATTCGCTATCAGATAGGTTGTGTTTAAGAGAATCGGGCCTCCTAGACTACAATACTACACCTGGTGCAAATGCATCTGATGTGTTTTTTTTACCATAAACTCATACACCCATATAGGGTCCTACTGGACCAAAAGATAATTTGGAGTTCCTGGAGAAACGCTAAATTAACATTATTTCTAGGAGAATGAATTTATTTTTGTTAAAGCTAAAATGGCATTGCTTACTTACTTGTAAAACTAAGGAAGAACAATAATTTTGTTTTTCATGCTGATAACCCATGTTGGTTGTGTATGCTCAATTATCGAATAACTAGGGAGAGAAATTAAAGTAACCAAAATGAGAGAAGAAAATTCTTTTCTAACTAAGATTCTAATTCAAATCTTTTTTAACCAAAAAAGGTGTAAAAGCCATTTCCTACGTCGAACTGCATTTGGTCGTGTCCCCCACATTTGACTTAATGGTATTATTGAGATAACATAAAAGTTGGGTTAAAAAGCAATTGAATTAGAATCTTTGCCATAAAAGAATTTTCTTTTCTCATTTTGGTTTGAAAGATCTATTATCACAAATAACTATTTATGCAGTTACAACACAAGATTTTTGCAACTCTTTTTTACTCAATAAGAGGTCTTTAAAAGCAATTGAAAAAGTGGAGATTGTGGTTTCCTTAAACCTTCTAAAATAGTTTTTGTGTTTGTTGAAATAGTGTTCTGCCTGTAAGAGATGGTTCTTTTGGGAAGCAAAATTGCATTTTTTATGAAATGGATCTTAAACATGCCATCCTTTTTTATTTTTTATGTTTTGAGGTAACTTAACATGAGATCCTAAACATAGGAAATATGGTCTTTATATTTGTGATAGAAAATAAAATAAAATGATAATTAAAATATATATATATATATATATGTGTGTGTGTGTGTGTGTCTGTGTGATAGAAAGAGTATGAAGAAGCTCAATATTTAAAAATGCTTTCATGGGATTCAAATGAGGGAGAACTCATCCATTATTGCTATGTGAGGAGGATACTATTCGCATAGTTCTAATAATGCAGCCAAGATCAATATTGCTCAAATGATAATTTATCTTTCCTGTTTAGCTGGGTGTAAACACAAACTGACTAGCTAAGAATTACTGCAGCTTTTATTGGATGAATGCTTGTTTATTTCTGTGATCATTCACCAGAAGAAATAATGCACGAACCAGAACCTGATGCTGCTGCTCCGTGGAGTTTTCTCAACATTGACAATATTTTCAGTAATAGTTATTATGGAGACAGCACTCAACATGATGTAAAGATTTGCCATGAACAGTACATCAGGGATAATCAATGTGTCAGCACCGACAATGATGAGATTGTTGCACGTGCTCTTCTAGAAGAAGAATTGTCACAATTATCGATTGAAGATCCTCCTGATTTCTCACATTCTGGGAAGGAATACTTGCAAGATTCTACTGTCGACTCAGATTGGCATAATTCTTCAAGTAACTATTACACAGGTATAGTCTTACTTTTTTTCTCTTCTTGCATGTTTATTTTCACTAGACCCTACATTTATTAAATTCCAAAGAAATCTACAAAAGGTGCAGGCCAAGAGGGTGGCGCATATGAGAGTGATGATGCAGGGAGTCCATGCTCGAGTCCTGGGGATAGATCCTGTGAGGGAGATGATTACTCTTGTACTCTGGACATAACAGATGAGTCTGAACTTGATGGAGAAGTTGAGAAGAGGTTGTACCAAATGATTCCTGTTCCTGTAAGCATCATTTTCATGAAGTTTATAGAATTTGACTCACACAGAAGTCACTAAACTGTATATAATTCAGTACTATATATTTTAAAATCCAGGAGATACCTTGTTACTATATCAATATTTCTTGTTTCCTCGTGTTAATTTTTTAACTTAAATGCCACTCTCCTGATAAATACAGTTTTCAAATATGTACTAGTCATCTTATCCTATGCCTATCACAAATCCAAAGACATCCCAAATCTGTTTCTTGACAGAATTGTATATAATTAACCTAAAATGTTAAAAACAGGCGCAACTCACCCTGAAGCAGTTCAGCTTACAAGTTTGACATGATTTTGTGTGCTTGCTGTGATTTCTATTTACTTTGCAACAATCCTTTTAAGTATACTTAAGTGTTTTATTGTTACCACTGGCAGCACATTCCCAGGATTAACGGGGACATACCTTCAGTAGACGAAGCAACTTCTGACCATCAAAGGCTGCTGGATAGGTACTTTTGGTCTTGTCAAGTTGTTGGCTTGGGTATCACTTATCAGATTTGAATCAGTGGATCCAGATGTATAAATGCTGCTTGTCAGTGGATTTCTTTAATGCGTCCATGCTTGAAAATTGTCTTTGTCAATGCCACCACCCTCAAGAACCCTCTCGACCTGGTGTTGACTTTAGACTTGATAGTTGAAGCCAAATAGTCTCTGTTGCTAAGTGTTTTTCCTTCAAATTGGCATATTTGAGTGCAGTACATCTTGATATGCTTTGTTGGTGTCAAACAGTGAAGAATAGTTAACCAACTAGTTTGTAAAGATTCCCACATTTTGTTATGTCTATAAGGACTATGGTTTGGACTTCAAATCAGTCTCTTTCAGTTGAGGATGTAATAGGCATATAAGATAGGGAGCCCTAACTTAACTCAAAACCATGGTCAAAGATAAAGGGTTGACCCCACTTATATACGCTTCCACACTTTCATGTGGAATCGATGTGGGATATCGTAACAATCCATCCCCCTTTCAAACCGGACGTCCACGGACGGCACACTCCGGTTGGTAACCCACACCAAGGCCCACTTCCGGGTGGCAACCCCCTTTGGGCCCACATCTGGGTGGCAACCCCTGGGCCCACCATCGGGTAGCCCCTTTCCGCAGCCTGCCCAGATCCGGCAGGTCGGACCAAATTGTTAGGTATATAAGATAGGGAGCCCTAACTTAACCCAAAACCATGGTCAAAGGTAAAGGGTTGACCCCCACTTATATACCCTTCCACACTTTCATGTGGAATCAATGTGGGATATCGTAACATGATGCCAATAAGCATGTTAAGGATGCTTAAGTTTGCTAGTGTCATAAAGCTGACCCTTTTTATTTTGCTCTGGGATCTGATTTCATTTGACACTGTTCCCATTATTTTCATGGTCAGTGAAGCAGTTGAGCACATTTGTGATAGTTGATCTGTATGAAACCTTCATTTCAGGTTACAGTTGTATGACTTGATTGAGCACAAAGTTCAGGGAGATGGAAATTGTCAGGTTAGTTTGCCGAGTCTCACATTGCTTTGTTTCATTATATATTGAACTCAGTTTTTACTGCAGATAATAGCTTGGCCAAAATGTTTTAGTACCAGTTGACATAAATTTCCAGAACACACATAATTATAAACATTTATCTCATGTTACGTATTAAAGTGAGATCATGTGAAAACTAAATGCTACTATTTTCTCCATTATGTACATCTTGCACCTGATGAGTAGATGATGCTAACTTACTAAGTATACATCTAGACATATTGCTCTAAACTGAACTTTCATATCAAATCATAGGCTATTTAGTATTCTTACAATGCTATATTGTCCTTCTACAATTTAAAATAGTTCCACTAAATCATTATGGTTTTTCTGCAGTTTCGTGCTTTATCTGATCAGTTCTATCGGACCCCTGAACACCACAAATTTGTCCGGCAGCAAGTTGTTTGTCAGGTGGTTGTAGTTGTAAAAAAATATCGTTTATTGTTTTTACTCTTCTGCTTGCATCTTGAAGGTGCTATTGTAGTTTTGTAACTGTAATCTGACATTCCACTGTTTGCCGGCGTTTTGTCAGCTCAAAGCGCATCCAGAAATGTACGAGGGGTATGTTCCCATGGAATATGCTGACTACTTGAAAAGGATGTCCAAGTATAGTTCTTTTGTCTTGATATTTTTCTTCCTTTTTATTTTTACCTCCATGAACACCCATGATGCTTACATGATTAGTAACCAGGAGTGGGGAGTGGGGTGATCATGTCACACTGCAAGCTGCTGCAGATTCGGTATTATTCCTTGCCTCAAGATTACCCTGTTGTTGCATAACAAATAACGTTTTGCTATTAGAACTTAGATGTGGCTATTATCCTGTTGACAGTATGGTGTCAAGATTCTTGTACTAACTTCATTCAAAGATACCTGCTACATTGAGATACTTCCAAAAGACCAGAAGTCAAAAAGAGGTAATTTTGCTCTTCTTAACACTGATTAATTTATTCTGTTCCTTGACAATTGTGCTTGGTAGTTCCTATTAGTTATTAGTCACCATAAAATTAGGCTGTTGGTTTCTTTGACTGGTTTCTTATCTAGATTGTGCTGAAGCATTATGGTACTGCTTACTCTCTATAGATGACTGATAAATGGTCGATCACTAAAGTTCATTCCCTAGATGTGACAAGTATTTTTCACTTGAAGGCCGTGTTATTATTATTTTTTCACTTGCTCACAGCTGAAATAGCTCATCTGCACTTACTATTTGGGATTAACAATCCTGCAGTCTTTTGCACCAAATTTATCGCAAGTGACTTCATTAAAAGGCTAGGAAAGAATACGACAGCAGCATCCATACATAAATAATACATTCACCAAATTTATCCTTGAATGCGTGCATTTAAATCTATGCTTGGACTAAAAGGAATCGGTAGATTTGTTTTCCTCCCGGCAAGTAGCTCATGATTTGTGTTGCTGACACTGTTAGATTACTTAAGCTTCATGTCAACACGGCACACGATGGTTTATGTCTTCATCTCCCTTGATAGTTATTATAAATGTTTGCATCGGCATCATCTTATATTTGTGATTACTCGTGCAGTCATATACTTGAGTTTCTGGGCTGAGGTGCATTACAACTCCATTTATCCTCAGGGAGGTAAACTCTCATTTCTTTTTATCCTTATTTATATGGGGATAGTCAGATGCAGGCGCTTTTCAAAACCATTATGTTTGGGTTTCAATCATTACTAATATCATAAAATGAAATCTTATTGATTAGATCTGCCTCCAAGTGATTTTAAGAGGAAGAAAAAGTGGTGGAACTTCCGAAACAAGCAGTAGAGATGTTAAGCTTTCGAATCGACCGGCTAATATTCAGACCTTTAATTGCCTCAGCTCTGTACAGTTAATATTCATTCTTACTTTATATGTCTTCGTATATAATTAATGGTCACACGACGACTGCACTATCAAATCATTACATTATTAATTCATGCATCAATTCCATACCATATAATCCTTTGTTTTTCATCGTCAAACGTATGTAGATTGCTAGAGACGTGGGCTCCGCGGAAAATATAATTTACAAACCATTTCTAGTGGAGCACAATTTTTTAGTATAATTTTACACATGGCAGCACAACTCAAACTAGAATAAAAAAGATCTGGAATTCGTCTAAAATTATAAATGCATGTGTAGCGTGCATTTGTAGAATTTCCAAATTTTAGTTATGGGCCCAAGGGTTCCAACATTCCAACATCTAGAAATTTGAAAATAGATGATAGTGCAGTTTTGTACTTTCTGGTTACGCGTAAATTTAATTAATGGTTGCTGCAAACCAAATTAAGTAAAGCCATAATAATAAACATCACCTTTTTTCTTAATCACCTTCACATTCACTCTCATCATTTGAAATTTTTGTACCAAACATAATACAAAGAAAGCCTAACTCTCGAAAAGAAAAGGCTCTTTTTCCCTCTCTTTTTGTTCCCCCTCTAAACAAAAGCCTAACAAAGATTATTTCTATACTAATACTCTAACTAATAGACAATTAATGGCTAATTACTTCCGCATATACATATATAGATAGCACAGAAATATTTCTATTCACGATCTTCAGCTACCCCGCTCTGCCTCTCCTCCGCCTCCTCTTCAGCCGTCGCCGGATGCAACAGCAACGCCGTGAACGGCATGTGGCCGTACCCATTTGGAATGAACTTAAACTCCATCGGTGGTGGCGGTGGCGGTGGCGGGGCTAGCGGCTGGCACAAGTCCAGCCTGCAGCTAGGCGGAGGTGGGGGCACAGTCAGCACGCCGCTCCCGGGCACGGCGGAAACCATGTGCGTCAGCGCCATCGTGGCCGCGTCACGGGACGGCAAGAGGGAGCCGGCAGAGGTGGAAACAGCCTCCGCAGGGACGGTGCCGGTTCCCGTGGCGGCGATTATAGAAGGCTCGGCGTGGCGGAGGAGCCACTCTATGGTTTCTCCGTCGGTACGGAGGCCCAGTTCGCGCGTGAGCTGGAATAGGCGGGCGGCGCAGAGCGGAGGAATCCGCACGCGGCGGCCGCGGCCGTTAACCTTGGTGTGGCGATCTTTAGAGGAGGTCTGGCGAAGAGACCTCTTTCTAGAAGGTCCGGCGTCGGGGGTGGGGGAGTCATCATGAGCGGCGGCGTTTGGAGATAAGGGGTGGAGGGTAGTCGGAAGGGAGAGAGGAGAAGAAGATACGAGGTGAGGAAGCATATCTGAAGAAGGCATGTTGGGGTTTGAGTTTGACTACTTTAGGGTTTTTTTTTTTTTGGTATTTTTGATGACCCCACTAAAATTACTACTACTATATGGAGATGGGCCGTCACTAAATGGGCCCATCAACATCTTTGTCTCTCCCACAAAACCTACTACAAATTTCAATACACTCTCATGTTAAAATGCGTCCAATCCTTGTGCCATTAATATTTTCTACCCAATTCTTGTATTTTCTTTAAGAAATATACTTTTTCAAACAAAATTGAATAAAACAAAATGCATATACTTCTAAAAGCGCATTATTTGCTTAATACTATTGATCCTTTTTTTGGAAAATTATCAATTCAAGATCTGAAAGATGGGTAATCTATCGATTCAGGACCCGAAAGATGAAAACTCTCAATTCAAGACCTGAAAAATGAAAATTCTCAATTCAGGACATTAAAAATCACGAATTTTGATTCATTTTTATTTTTTAATTAATTTTAAAAATTTCTTTATTACATTTAATAGATAATTAATGAATGAATTTTCATTGAAAATTAATATAAAATTAATTAAAAATAAAAAGAAATTAAAATTCATGATTTTTGAGGTCCTGAATTGAGAATTTTTATCTTCCGGGTCCTGAATTGAGAGTTTTCATCTTTCATGTCCTAAATTGATAAATTACCCATCTTTCAGGTCCTGAATCGATAATTCTTTTTTTTTAAAAAATTGAGGCGGAATATATTAGAGTCCACTCATATGCAAATATTGCGAAAAAAAGAAAGTAAATGGTGGTGAATATATTGTTAAACTTTGCCTTATTGTCAAACAATCTCAACTCTCATACCACAATAAAACATCTATATAAAAATACTTTATATAAGAATAACCTTCTTATAGTAATAAAAAGTTATGGTTCCAATTTGAGACCAGTTATAAATAAGAATAATCTCCACAGGAGTGGTTCTAGAGACAACCATACCCTGTGTGAGAACTAGGAACCAATCCCTATCATCCAATCTCCCTATATCAACGGTCTAAATTTAAAATTGGACATGGTGGCATTATCGTAATAATGTCAAAATTCGCTGCTCCTGAATCTTACTAAGGGTAAAATCGAAAATTTTGAAAATATATGAATACTCAGAATTTAGGGTTTTAGCATTGTTATTTCCTATTTTAGCATTGTCATGGCTTTTTTTAGCATTGTCATGACTTATTTTAGCATGATAGGATTAGCATAAAAAATGTCATCGACATTGTAAAAAAATCATAAACAAACACTGTTACATGTTGTCTAATTATCAATATAGTACAACCACTATTAGCATTGCAATCTCTCATTTTTAATATTAACATAACCCTTTCTTAGCATTGTGATAAAAAACTTGTCATGGTCATTACAAACCAACAAATGTGATTTGTGGTACTAGCATTATTGTTAACTGTATTTGCATCATCATATCTCATTTTAGTATTATCATTAAATTCTAAAACACAATCATGAACAAATGCTATTACAGTTTTATTGAATTAACAATGTCATAAATCTCACCTTAGCATTATTTCATGATGATTTAGTAACTTCATTTTTTGTTTTTTTGGTAAACATTCAACTGTTGTCAATATGTAATTTATTTGCACATTTTCTTACTTTTTAGCACTATCGTTTTAGAGTTTTAGCGTTGTCATCTCTCATTTTAGCATTACGATAACATTTTATTTACAATTAGCATAAATTATCTTTGACACTATTGTTCATTACTTTTATCATGTTAATAACTAAATAATGCATTATCATTAAAGTAAAAGACTTATTAGCAGTATAAAGAACTATATTAGTAGTACAAACACTATTATTAGCATTATCAAACTCTTTATTAGCAATGCAAAAAAGAATATCAACTATGTTATAACATTATAGAAAAGAATATTAGTAGCATTAATAAAAAAATGAGTATGAGAAGTGGTGCGTCGTTTTTCACCAAAAATAAATGTTCCGACTTCCGTCGGCAAGCCCACACTGCAGAGTACAGTGGCGAGCAGGATCGTCTCCCAAAGAACTGGCGAGAATTACTCTATATTTCCAATCTGCATAACTAAACTTTCCAGATGGTTTTTATGCTTATAATAAACTGAACGAAATTAATAAATAAATAGAAAATAAATGCACGATTTAACAAACAAATGGATTTAAAATATGAGAAGAAATATTCCGGATTCCAATTAACTCCACCCTAGCTTACCTAAACTGATCCTCGACGCAAAGATTAATTCAATTAACACATACAAATCAGTTATAGCTACCGAAGACGCTTACTAACGTAGCCTAATTCTTCCGTAGTTTCTCGATAATCAGGAAGACGCTTCACTAATTATTTCCCTAATCAACTGACAACCGTAAGAGACGCTCTATAGGTTTAATGAGTCGACAGCCTTAAAATCTAGAGGAACCCAATTCATAATTAACAGACTCTGACGCAGGACTGTGAATTAAGGTTGCTATTCTCCCTAATTCTGAAGAATCATTTCGCCACTAATTAAACTTAAACCACAATTACGGATGGCCGGTTTAATTGACTACTAATTAATTCCAAATTACTAAATATGTGCACCTATCTAGCAATATCGAAACAATTAACGACTTGAAATACAAAGAATAACAAATGCATGCAAATTAATTGAATGATAAAAGCACAAATAGATCTCACAGTTTAGCTAGGCCAGGGCTTCGTTAGTTGTTACCGGAATAAGAACTTAGCTTGATTGCATAATTAAATCAAACCTCCAAAGTATCATGTAGTAGAACACGATGAAAACTAACGAAGAAGAAGAAAATAATAGTTGCTGGGAACGTGTCTCTCTCTGCTGCGGCGTGAATATTGAATAATAAATAAATAAGTCCTAATCTATATATAATATCCTTAATTAAAACATTAGATAAGGAAATAAAATCCTACATCAATCTAAACTAGGTAATTGCCAAGATGAGGACTCTTGAGGCGGTGGAGAGGGTGATTTCCGCGTCCAGGTCTGAACTTGGGCCGAGAGTTGTATTTTGCAAGCCCAAAACGCATATCCAGCCCAGCTTCTAGAAGTTTGCTTCAATCTTTCAGCTGCATGCCCTTACGGCCGGATCTACTCAGACTCGAATTTTGCTCTTTCTTCACTTAGATTCTTTTTGCACCAAAACCTGCCATTTTCTCCAACTTTATACTATATCCCTACACAACTCAACAAACACATCATTCTTCCAAAATACACAAGTATAGGGCACTTAATTAGGAGAAATGGCACCAAAAGATAACAATAAAAGCAAGTAAAATACGTCATATGAAATCCCCCCACACTTAAACCATGCTCGTCCTCGAGCAACAAAAACAGACTCAAAAGGATAAATGAACTAGCATCAACTTCCCAAACCGACGAACAATCAGAGTAGGAACTGTGATTTATCAATCCACAAACCATCAACCAATTTTGTTTAAGAAACATGCCAACATGTGTCAATCAAGTTAGAATCATACTCATCAATCCAGCCTCACCAAGATTCACTCATTAACTCTCAAAGAAATCAGGTTAGGAAGCTGTTCACTCAAAAGTCATGATTAGCTCTTTTCAACACAAAATTGCTCATTTGTCACCCAAAAATGCCACACTTCAATTTCGTTCACAAATCATAAGGTCTTTCTTCTTTGGTTGTAATGGGGCTAAGGTTCATGAGGTAGGATACATTTGGCTAAAGGGGCTGAGTACAAAGAAAACGATGCAAGTACAAGAATGTATATTTCTTTTAAGCACGACTCAGCAAAATACTCACATCAACATAGGGCTTTATTTCAAAAATTTGAGCACACAGATTCTTTTGCTCTCTTCATATCCTACTCCTCAATTTTTTTTCTTCTCAAGCCCTCATATTCCTCACTTGTGCAGCTTAAACACCATTCATGAAGGTACTTGCATGTTTTCGGGACAAAAAGCAGGCCAAAAGAAAGGCTATGGCTCATGTATACTGGCTGTAGACAACAAAAGTTGGATCTTTAGGCTCAAAACGGCTCACTACTTGGCAATGTATGGTTAGGATGTTTTTTTTTCTTTAGGCCAATAGCTCGGGTATTCCTAATGCCTTAATCATATTGTTGAATGACATCAAAGGTGGTGACAATGGGGGCAGCAAAGCAATTCAAGTATCCAAGAAACATAATCAGACAACACTCATCATACAATGGGTGAGCTCTTAATTCATGCAGGCTCGAAGGCTCAAACACTCACACTTTGTAGGCTTAGAATGTTGTGATTGAAAGCATAATTCATCATTCAAGATCTCATCCAAAGAATTGGCACATTCCCATCACAAAACAACAACCATTCATCCAGGCAAACTAATCACAGCCCATTCTCCTCAAGTTCATCAATTCGTGGTAATCAATATTTAGTCATCTTCCAACATAAAAAAATGACTCTTTTTTATTTTTTATTTTTTTGGAAGTTCAATAATTAATAAACTGACAGGGTAATCCCCCCCCCCCACACTTGAAGGTCATAGTGTCTTCACTGTGAGAGGAATACAAAAGCAAACTCAAGACATAACAAAAATAAAAACGCACACACAACAAAGGAAAACAAAAAACAACAAGCAAATCAAGGACAAACAACGATTAAAAGGAAGGGGAAAAGAAAAGGGGCTAACTCTGTTCCGCCAGGTGACAGATAACTTGCTCCATGGACTCGGTAAGGGTAAGGGCGGCACTAGAAGAGTAACCTGCACTAGAAAGTTGGATGAGAACTCTCGCTCACTTTTTTTTCATTATTATATTAAAGAAAAATAAGTAAGTAACTAAATGAAATACGAAAAATGAAAGAAAGTAATAAAAGCTCGGGTTGCCTCCCGAGAAGCGCCCTTATTTAACGTCTGAGGCTCGATGTGGGGAGGTACGGTCAAGAGACAAATTCGGGGATATCCGATCTACCCCTGTCAAAAGGAATTGTTTCCATCCCCGCACCTTTATGTTTCTTCAAAAACTCGACCAACCTTGCTTCTTGCCCCTTCAACCCCAACACAGGGGCCTTCATATGAGATGGTAAAATCAGCTTCGAGTTGGTCAGCAAGGGCATACGGCCTGTCCGATTGCTGACTGGAAACTCCTCGGCTGCGTACAACTGCTGGACTATCTTACGGTTTGCCCTTTCTTCCTCCGAATTTGGATCTCGGCATTTTTGAGGTAATTTCCGTTGAATAACGGCTAAAACAGTCTCACCCACCTTGATCTTTGCATCTTTCCCATATCTTATCTTCTTAGAGCATAGTTCTTTAAAGAACTTCGCATATCTCGGGACTTGCTTGATAGCATCAATCAATGGTAGATTGATCTCAACTTTCTTGAAAAGCTCGAAGATCTCTTTCTCATCCTCCTCTTTCTTGTGCCTTGTTAACCTGGAAGGAAAAATGAGCTGCATTAATAGGGTTAGAATATTTAGGTGGCACTTGTACCTCAGTAGGGGCAAACGGGGCAGCAGATTGTTTGCCCTCTGTGCTTGGTCTGTCTTTAGCTTCTGCAGTTTGCCCACACCGCGTGTTGTGTTTCTTCTTCTTTGTTTCAACCTCAACCAATTCTTTGCCGCTTCGAAGGGTCACAGCACTGATGTTCCCTCGTGGGTTCAGCTCGGTTTGAAAGAGAAGAGACATAGCAGGTTGTTCATTCCTTTCGCCAGATTCTTTTTTCGGCCCTTCAGTATGCCCTTCCGGCTTCTTTTCTACCTTCTTGGCGTCCAACTCGGTTAACTCCTCCTTACTTCTCAAAGTGACAGCGCAGACATGCGCTCTTGGATTCATTTCAGTTTAGGATGGGAGTTTGCCTTGATTCGCCTGCATCTTGTTCATTTGCGTGGCGAGCTGCGTGATCTGCATGTCCATACTGCCCAGGGCAGCTTGTGTCTCCTGCTGAAAGGCCTTTTGGCTCTGTGCTAGACTGTTCACTAGGCTTGTGCTCTGCTCGAGACTCTTCATGATCTCACTCAACGATGGCGCAGATCGGTCCGTGCGGGCATACGGCTCACCCCTTGGGGGCTTCGGTGGCAGATCTCCTGCTGCTGGTTGGTCTCCAGACTGGCTCCAACGGAAATTCGGGTGATCTCTCCAACCTGGATTGTAGGTATTGGAGTAAGGATCATTATTCCACTTCCTCCTAAAATTGTCTCCTCGCGGGGCATCATAGTTGATTCCTCTGAGAGCATCTTGCTGTGCATCGCCCGATCCATAACAAGCTTGTTCAGTTGAGGGCCCTTGCAAATTGGGACACTCGTCAGTGAAGTGTCCATTTTCAGAACAGACTCCGCAACGGTTTGGCCTTGTATGCGCCACAATAAGGCTTCGGACCAGGGAAGTAAGAGCATCTATCTTTTCATTCACTCCCGACTCTTCAGCTCGGTCGAGTGCCCTTACAGGTCGGTGTCTGCTATCGTCTTCTTTCGTACTGCTGTCCTCCAGAAGCCATGTCTATGATGAGCTGTTTGGCCTCGCCGAGGGTTTTGTTGGTAAGAGATCCCCCGCTGGCAGCATCGACGATTTTCCTATCAAAAGAAGACATGCCACGGTAAAAGTAATTAGTCAGAAGCTGATAATTAGTGAATCCATGGTCCGGGCATTTGCGATAAAGTTGTTGAAATCGTTCCCAGTATTCGGCCAAGCTTTCATTCGGCTTTTGTTTGATGCTACTGATTGCCATCCTTAGACCTGCAGCTCGAGTCTCAGGGAAAAATTTTTGTAGGAATTGTCTTTCTAATTCCGCCCATATGGTGATAGACTCCAGTGGCAAATCAAAAAACCAATCTCGTGCCTTTCCCTGCAAAGTGTGAGAAAAAGTGAGTAACCTTAGGTTATTAGCAGTAAAACCAGTAGGTCTTAAAGTTGAGCACACAAGATCAAATTCAGACAAATGCTTGTGTGCACTCTCTCCCGGTAGATCACTGAATTTCGGTAACACTTGGATGAATACAGGTCGGATCTCTGCATTATTGGCAATCAGGGACATCACTATGCAGATGGGTCTGTTGCTCCGAAAACGGCCGAGTTCCCTGATGAGAGGCTCAGGTTCGGGCTTAGGATCAACAAAGTTGGCATTGATGCGTGCTCCACCT
Organism: Perilla frutescens; assembly: GCA_026008535.1. Lineage (NCBI taxonomy): Eukaryota > Viridiplantae > Streptophyta > Magnoliopsida > Lamiales > Lamiaceae > Perilla > Perilla frutescens. The sequence goes on along the minus strand of BRKX01000017.1, from coordinate 37,654,414 downwards.
GCGGCAAGGTCTTGCGGGTTAGGCGGATTATTGGCCATGTCGAACAGTTGATCAAGCCCAGACGTTTCTTGCTCAGGTTCGGTGGTTTTCCTAGATTTCCGAACATCTCTCCTTTACTGGTGTAACGTTCTCTCTGGCTCTGGATTAAACAACAATTCCTTTTCGGGAGAGGAACGGGTCATGCACTAGAAAAAAAATAAAAAAATAAAGCAAAGTAAATAACAAACTGAAAATTTCGAGTAATCACTGCTTTTAGAACCGATCCCCGGCAACGGCGCCAAAATTTGGTGCGTCATTTTTCACCAAAAATAAATGTTTCGACTTCCGTCGGCAAGCCCACACTGCAGAGTACAGTGGCGAGCAGGATCGTCTCCCAAAGGACTGGGGAGAATTACTCTATATTTCCAATCTGCACAACTAAACTTTCCAGAGGGTTTTTATTCTTATAATAAACTGAACGAAATTAATAAATAAATAGAAAATAAATGCACGATTTAACAAACGAACGGATTTAAAATATGAGAAGAAATATTCCGGATTCCAATTAACTCCACCCTAGCTTACCTAAACTGATCCTCGACGCAAAGATTAATTCAATTAACACATACAAATCAGTTATAGCTACCGAAGACGCTTACTGACGTAGCCTAATTCCTCCATAGTTTCTCGATAATCAGGAAGACGCTTCACCAATTATTTTCCTAATCGACTAACAACCGTAAGAGACGCTCTATAGGTTTAATGAGTCGACAGCCTTAAAATCTAAAGGAACCCAATTCATAATTAACAGACTATGACGCAGGACTGTGAATTAAGATTGCTATTCTCTCTGATTCTGAAGAATCGTTTCGCCACTAATTAAACTTAAACCACAATTACGGATGGCCGGTTTAATTGACTACTAATTAATTCCAAATTACTAAATATGTGCACCTATCTAGCAATATCGAAACAATTAACGACTTGAAATACAAAGAATAACAAATGCATGCAAATTAATTGAATGATAAAAGCACAAATAGATCTCACAGTTTAGCTAGGCCAGGGCTTCGTTAGTTGTTACCGGAATAAGAACTTAGCTTGATTGCATAATTAAATCAAACCTCCAAAGTATCATGTAGTAGAACACGATGAAAACTAACGAAGAAGAAGAAAATAATAGTTGCTGGGAACGTGTCTCTCTCTGCTGCGGCGTGAATATTGAATAATAAATAAATAAGTCCTAATCTATATATAATATCCTTAATTAAAACATCAGATAAGGAAATAAAATCCTACATCAATCTAAACTAGGTAATTGCCAAGATGAGGACTCTTGAGGCGGTGGAGAGGGTGATTTCCGCGTCCAGGTCTGAACTTAGGCCGAGAGTTGTATTTTGCAAGCCCAAAACGCATATCCAGCCCAGCTTCTAGAAGTTTGCTTCAATCTTTCAGCTGCATGCCCTTACGGCCGGATCTACTCAGACTCGAATTTTGCTCTTTCTTCACTTAGATTCTTTTTGCACCAAAGCCTGCCATTTTCTCCAACTTTGTACTATATCCCTACACAACTCAACAAACACATCATTCTTCCAAAATACACAAGTATAGGGCAATTAATTAGGATAAATGGCACCAAAAGATAACAATAAAAGCAAGTAAAATACGTCATATCAAGAAGTACAAAAAAATTATATCTACTTCTTCCCGCAGTTCCTAGAATCATGACTGCATTTTTTGTTACACTTCTTGCTGGTCCTTAAAGGTTTCTTTTTGCATTCGGCGTTCACATCTTCTTTAGATTTTATATTATTTTCACTACCTTTAGTCTTCACATAGTCAGGTGAAAGCACCTCAACTTCACTAGGTGTAGACAACCTATAAAATTCAAAAAATAATTCATATAGTCCTTGAATTTCTGAAGAATCCAAGAATAAGATTCAACATCCTCACCCGACATTAAAGCAGCCTCAAAGGTGACAAACCTTCCGTGATTGTCCTTTCCATTATATGGTGCAAAAATTATTGAATATCTGCCAACATATATAAGATCACAAATCTCTGTTATTATAATGTCTTTCTCATCATAAATAAAAGACTACAAATGCTGATATTGTCACCTATCAAATATTCAAACATCAATTACCAATGCTAAAAAGGAAATGAAAGTGCTAAAACTTCAACTACTAGGGTTAAAACTTTGTATGGAAATGCTAAAATCACAGAATGACAATTTTAATAATAAGTAGACTAACTAACATGTTAGTCCTATATGTTGCATCAAATGACACAACATACATAAATAATGAAAAGTTCCTTCTTGATATTGGATCAACCCAAAACAGATATCTCAACTGATCATTCTTGTTAACTTCATAATCAAATGTAAAACAAGAGCACAATTTAGAATAAAACTTTGATGTGAAGGGTCTATATTCCTATTCAGATTTATAAACTCTTTGTATGATCCAAAACAAGAGAATGTGAATGTCTTTCTTCAAATAGTCCAACAGTGTACCCCATCAGAACCAATATACTTCAACCATATCCTAGCCATATAGCAAGTCCTCTTAGACACACGACGTCTTCTTTTCTTCGATGTTTTACCAAAATCAACCGATGTGTTCTTAAGTCCCTCGCGGTTACACACAACATACTTCCAAACTATAGTACCATCTTTAGACCTCTTTGTGGTAGACAAACAAATATCAAATCCACATGATGAAGCATAAACCTTGTAAAAGGTTATACCAGCATCCAAAGTAAGAAAAGTTTTGCCCAATGCTGGCTTCAAAGATGGTTCACAGTTAGATGTGTAAAGTTCAGAAAATCTAGGAGAAAACTCCAAAATGGAGTCAACACAATTTGCACATTAAAAAATATACAACTAATCACGTTAATGCTAAAAAAAAAATTCTTCTATCATGCTAAAAATGGTCACAGTAGTGCTAAAACTAATCTACAACAGTGCTAAAATATGTAATTAATACGACGTTCCTCGGGCAAATACTCTCGTTAATACTCATTTATTTTTATAATGCTAATAACTAGTTTCATAATGCTAATAATGTCTCTAATTCTAATAACTCATGTTGTGATGCTAATAAATCTACAAAGATACACTAATCTGCAGAAGTGTAAATATATGTTGATCGTGAAAATTCAAAAGTGCAACTTAATCAACTTCATCGACATTATCGAACAAATCTAAAATAAAATGGAAAAAATCTCAAGAAAAGTACAACACTCGTATTTTTACCCGGTGTCTTCATCCAAGAACAGCGAACAAAAAAAACTCACAGAAAGAACAGCTACATAGAGAGAGAGAGAGAGAGAGAGAGAGAGAGAGAGAGAGAGAGGAGAACTTACGAGAAGCAGAAAGAAGACAGGAGAGAGAGAGAGCGCTTACGAGAAGGAGAAATGGAGGAAAACAAGAGAGAGAAAACTTACGAGAATGAGAAAGAGAAAAAGCTCACATGTTCTAATTAGAATTATCAAATTACATAAATAACCCCACAACCCTAAAATTTATCAAAAATTACAAGATTGTCATCGAAAATTTGAAGCAATTCAGACCACTCAAATCAACTAGCTTTATGGATGAGATTGGTTCTCTGTTTTCATATGAGGCTTTGGTTCTCACTCGATCCATTCCCTAATCTCCACATTGTAATATTCTGATTTTTTTTAGCATCATCCTTAAAAAATTTGCCTCCATATAATAATAAATGACATTAAATTTTAAATATATTTAAATATCTATATAAAATATCTAGAATTATTTAATTACATATGTTACATTAAATTTAAAATTATATGAAATACTTTTCTAAAGTTGCCTGTGCTAATACTTTAATTTTTTGGGTTAATACCACATCCTTTAACTTGCACGTTCGAAGTAACTAGTCAACACGACTCCTTCTTATTGAATCCAAAATATTTTCAGCTTGCCCAACATATATGCTTGAAGCTTCTTGACATGAGACTTTTTCTATTTCTACACTATCATGCTCGAGATTATCACCTTGTTTTTTTTTGCTTGATTCATGTAATGATATCTTCTTCGGTTAAAGCATACACTACTTGCTGCTTATTTGGATGATTGAGAAAAACATCAATATCTATTTGGTTATTGTACTGAAGTTCTTTTATCTGTTAATTTCCGTCGGCCACGTATCCTTGTTGAATACAAGTTTCTAGTACTTGTTAGATTTTCTTTAGCATGTATATTAAACTAAAAAATAAAACTAGTCTTTTAATTCTCTTTTTCTATGTCTTTGCCCTCTTTTTACGATTTTTTCACAGGAGTTTAATTGTATCTCCTTTATGAGTTAATTGGATTTTTCATCTGCAGTCTACAATTTATTCAATTTTATTGGAGGATTTCTGGTCGATCCATAACATATATCCATGGTAAATTCATGGCGGTTATATGGTGAAAAGCATTTTGCAAATGAGATGTACTGGTCTACATATAAATTTCATGCTATTATCATATACATGAAGAGCCATTTCATAATTTTTTAGTGGTGCAAACAATGCAATTCTCCTATTCATCACCCCAGGCTCAATAAGGCCCATAAATTTATCAGACTGGTCGAGGTCAACGACGGCGGGGAAAAATTAGTATCAATCATAACACTAAAAAGCATCACTTAAAATTCAAAAAGTATCACTCGTATCATTAAAAAGTAATTGGTTTGCTACTTATCTTATATGAGTTTATGTAGTTCAAATTGTAATTTTTTCCATTCCAATTAATATTTAGACTTTAGGAGTTTAGGTTTTTTTAGGATTCATGGTTTTTTAGATTCATGATTTTTTTAGGGTTCATGCTTTTATAGGATTCATGGTTTTTTAGGGTTTTTTTTCAGTATTTTTTAGATTTTTTTAGGGGTTTTTGTTGTGTTTTTTAGGGTTCAAGTTTTTTTTAGGTTTATTAATTTCAAATAGGGGTTATATTTATTTCAAAAAAATTAAATTCATTTACTTTTATTTTAGGGTTCACTAATTCCATTTAGGGTATATATTTATTTCAAAATTAATTTTTTTTTCAATTACCATTTATATTTATTTCGAAAAAATTAAATTAATTATCGAGCGTAATGCATGAGCTCATGCGTTAGCGTCAGGTGAGTGCATTGCGCGAGTCACCGGATTTCAAAAAATAAATTCATTCACTTTAATTTTAGGGTTCATTATATTAAATCAATTTTAGGGTATATATTTATATTTATTTCAAAAAAATTAAATTAATTCATTTCAATTTTAGGATTCACTAATTGTATTTTAAGGTTTACAATTTTAGGGAAAAATTTTAAAAATTATTTTTGGTGCGTGTACCGCACACACTGGAGATGGGTCGTTTTTTTTATATTGAGCCTTATTAGGCATGAGCCAGTTTGATGGGCCCATGCCCATAAACCACATGCATAGGAGTTCATTTCATTAATTCATGTAGTTAACTATATCATTTTTTATTTTCTTCCCCTTCATTTTTGTAATTATAAATAGTTTCCATCAACAAAAGTTATATATTTTATTTTATCTGAAAAATAAAACACTCGAACTTTCAATATTTATATATCAAAAGGAAAAAACAGAGAAAAATGGAAATAATAGTAGGAACTGCAAAAAGTTATCAAGAGTCGAGCAAGTAACGAAATGAAAGAATTCCGCAGACTGGTGAACCATTAAAAGGCCGAGCTAGAGAGGCTGGAACCAAATCTTCTACACATACTGGCCTCTCTAGCACTTCGAGGTACCGCAGTAGTGAACATTATTTGTTCGTATTGTACGATGTGATCGTGAGATCAGGCATACCATCGAATAGTTTCATGCTCGGGAAGGTGAACTTAGGGTGCATCTCGATGAGATTGATTTCCTCAGTGAAGGATGAGTCCGCAAAGCTCGCCAGTGCTGTTTTCCTAATTGATGTAGGGACTCCGGGTATTCATGTCAGCATATCTTCGAGCTAGGGGTGTGCATTCGGTTCGGACCGAACCAAACTCCTAAAACCAAACCTAGACTGAACTGAAAATTTTGCCACCGAACCGAACATTAATTACAGCCGAACCGAAACCGAACATGTCAGTTCGGTTTTGATCGATTCTCTTAAAAACCGAAGCATTTTTTGGGCAGATTTATAAAAAAAAGTTATACTTGTTTTTAGGACATATTTATCAAAAAATAGCACAAGCTACTGCAAATTACACACATAATCAAACAAAAGACATCAACATTTAAGTCCAAATCCAAAACATCCAAATAATTCAAAATTTAAAAATAAACTAGTGAAGTACATAATATCTTGTCCAAAATAAAAGTGCAATAAACATCTTCATCATCAAATCTCGTTAACTTGACTTGTTAGACCTACAAAAAAAACATAAAAATGGTTAAATAATTCCAATATTAAATAATACAATTAAACATGAAATAAATAAAATACCTTCTTCATATTTTTCAAGACTTTCCAAATCCTCTTCAATTAATTTGATTTTTTTGATCTTCTCATCCAATCTTGGGTGCATATAAGACTTTCCACTATTTTAGGAGTTAAAGAACTCCTAAATGGATCAAGTACTCTTTTTCCCGTACTAAAGGCGGACTCGGATGATACCGTAGCAAAACATCTCGAGCAAGACATGAGAGAATGGGAAATCGAGGTTGGTTAACCTTCCACCACTCCAAGATATTGAAAGTCTTGCTTTCCGGAATGACATCGGTTTCTTCAAGGTAAAGTTGTAATTCATTTCTAGTCAATTCTCCACTATCCTCCTTGAGCTTCTTGAACTTGGAACCCATACTAATCACATGTGGTTGTGTCATCAACGAATTGGGATTGGAAGATGGAACTGAAGATCCAACTTGATCTTGCTCTTGATTTGCTACATCACTTTGAACTTGAGCAACCACTTTGTAAGCCTCAAATAACTCAATCAATGCACTCTTTACACCCTTACACATTTCATTTCCATCCTTTTCTCCATACTGCTCAACTAGTGCATACTCAACAAATTGAAACTTATATCGTGGATCCAAGATAACACCCACATATAAGTTTGTTCATCTTCTTTGGATCTCCCTAATATTTGTTAAATTTGCCTTCATTTGAGTGCCCATTAATCTTACATCAACATCACTGCTCTTCATCCACTCATTCAACAAAACACTCAATGTGCTTATCTTTTGATAACATTCATTAGAGGTGATATGAAGTGAGGCTGAAATTTTAAGAGTGAGAGCATAAAAAGTGGCTAAGAGATCAACCATCCTCTTAACATTTTCCTAATCCGAAGGTGTAGGCGGCCCACCATCAAGCTCAAATTTGTAGTATGGATCTTCAGTTTCAAACCGTTCAGACGCCTTTTCATATTTAAGAGCAACACTCAATATCAAATAGGTTGAATTCAATCTAGTTGCAACATCTAGACACGACATTTTCTTGCACTCAATAGATTCGGTGACACAACAATCTTTAAACCTTCTTAACCTAGTTGGAGAGTGTCTAACAAATTTCACTGCTTCTCTAACCTTATTGACTAAAGGATTTATATCTTTCAACCCATTCTTAACTACCAAAGCGGAATGTGAGCAATGCATCTCATATGAAGATGAATTCCCTTAGCAACAGTACAACCCCAAGAAGTAAGTCTCCCTTTCAAGTAGTTAATGCACGTGTCATTTGAAGCTGCATTATCTACACTCGCGTAGACAACCATCCAATTGTTTACCCATCTCCTCACCCCGATGACTTTCAATTGTACAAAAATTTATAATCTTTTTATGAAGATTCCAATTTTTGTCAATGAAATGAGCAGTAACACACATGTAGTTCAAATTTTGCAAAGACATCTAAGTGTCTGTAGTAATACAGACACTTTGACATGATGATTTGAAATATTCTTGCAATTTTTTTTCTCATCTAAGAACAATTGATAACAATCTCTTGAGATGGTCCAACGTGATGGGAGAGTGAACTTAGGGCATGTTTGGTATTGATATACATATATGGGCTATGGGTATCAAAATGACCCATACCCATATCACATGTTTGGTATATTAGTATATGGATATCAATTTGATATCCTTGATATACTGATACTCTATTTTTCCACTACTTCATATACCCATTATTACATCGGTATACCTCATATCTCTTTCCCTCCTTTGCTCTCAAAAAACTCGTGGTTTCTTTTCCTTCTCACTTCTCCTTCTCTCTCTTGCACCACCCCTTCTGCCCATTTTCCTTCATCCACGACTAGGGTTTTTCCCCTTTCCCTGTCAATCAAGATAGTATTTTTCTGAATCGGAGCTGATTTTTGGTGAGTAATTGATTCTTGACTTTTTGGGTTTCCGTTCTTTTTTTTTCGCATTCATTTGATTTGTGTGAACTTTGGGATTTCCTTTCCATTAGTAGGTTTTTGGTTGGGAGTTGATTATTTGAAGGAATGCTGATTATTATTCTGTTTTTCCCCCTTTTTGAGACTCGTGGAATCTATTGCAACACAGATTAGTGGGATGTTATATGGATCTTGATTTTGTAGTTCGATTGTGTTCTTGCTGTAAATTTCCTTTTTTTTCTGTATCTGTTAAATTAAATTTATATTTTCCCCCAAGATTATGAAGATGAATGGTTTATTTGAGTAAAATAAGAGAGGTACAGCCTCCCCCTTTAGATTGAAGTAACAAAAAAAATAAAAACATCGTAAAATAATTTTGGTTTTTGGCAGAAAATGAAGACATCTCCCTCTACTAATTAAGTAAAATAATTTGGTTTTTGACAGAAAATGTACTGGTAAAGGTTATCACTGAATATTTTGAGAGTTACCAAGAGTGAAATGAGTCTCTCATATTAATGATTTTCTACATGTTAAATGTAAATATCACTCATCCTATCCAGAAGCCTTTCTATCATTGCGTATCTCAATTACCAAGTTCGGTTCTTTCAATATTCTATTTCTCTGAAATATGAAAGTTGTGGACTGTTGTAAGCTGATAAAGAGATCAGGTGTGGTCACGGGGGTTTACCAGCAAATGTGAACTTAATTTGCTTCAATGAGTAATCACGGACAATTAAGAGTGAGTACGGTATTGACTGAAAAAATGATGCACCACATGTCTAGTAATTGTAATTGGAAAAGAAACTATATATATTTTTTTGTTTAGTTTGTCATAATCAATACATATCCTGGAAATTGAAGGACACAGACCCTTATTATTCTGTTTTTCCCCTTTTTGAGACTAGTGGAAATCTATTGCAACACAGATTAGTGGGATGTTATCTGGATCTTGATTTTGTAGTTCGATTGTGTTCTTGCTGTAAATTTCCTTTTTTTTCTGTATCTGTTAAATTAAATTTATATTTCCCCCAAGATTATGAAGATGAATGGTTTATTTGAGCTTTATTCCTACTAAAAATGGTTTAGCATATTTCAATCTGGAGCTTTATTCCTATTAAATTTATATTTTTGTATACGTAGTTGATTGTTGATAATGGATCCATATGAGCTTGATTCAATAAGGAGGAAGAAGGAAAGACAAGAACTCATACAACTAACAATTATACTTGTAGTGAAATTGATAGTCATTGTTATTACAATGATTCGTGAACAAACATATCAAATTAAAGAGGTTTCAATACAATCTAGGGATAAGATACGTCATAGATTGGCCAATTTAAGTAGGTTAATTCGAGAAAGTGATGTTATATGTAAGAATGAACTTCGTGTTAATAGACACACTTTTGGAGTGCTTTGTGAGATGGTCTCAAGCATAGGTGAATTACGTAGAACAAAAAATATGGAGGTGGAAGAAATGGTTGCAATGTTTCTATTTACATTAGCTCACCATAAAAAGAATAGGTCTATAGCTAACTATTTTGTAAGAAGTGGAGAAAGTGTCAGTCGACAATTCAATCTATGTATTCGTGCGGTTTTAAAGTTGCATCATCACTTGCTCAAAAAGCCTACACCTATACCCGAAGATTGTCAAGATAGTAGATGGAAATACTTCAAGGTACTATGTATAAACCTTTATTACTCGAATTGATAATAAAATAAACAATATGACATTTTTTTCTCAATAATTATTTGTTCTTTCTCATTTTGTAGAGGTGTCTAGGAGTTTTAGATGGAACTTTCATTAGTGTTCATGTGTCGAATGTCGATAGATCACGATACAGGACCAGAAAAGGTGCCCTTGCTATGAATGTGTTAGGTGTTTGTACACCTAATATGGAGTTTATATATATATTGTCTGGTTGGGAAGGATCTGCACATGACGGACGTGTTCTTCGTGATGCTATTTCTAGACCAAATGGTTTTAAGGTCCCGAAAGGTAATCATAAAAAATAAAAGTGTTTAGCTAGATGTCTTTACTGTATATTAATATTTATTTTTTATATTTGTGAAGGGTGTTATTACTTGGTAGATGCTGGATACACGAATTGTGAGGGGTTTTTAGCTCCATATAGAGGTTGTAATTATCACCTTAAAGATTGGGGAGATAGAGTACCAGAAAATCCCGAGGAGTACTTCAATATGAAACATGCTAAAGCTAGAAATGTCATAGAAAGATGTTTTGGTCTACTAAAAGGGAGATGGGCTATTCTTCGGAGTCCTTCATTCTTCCCAATTCGAACTCAAGGTCGGATAGTTAGTGTGTGTGCATTGTTGCATAATCTTATCCGTAAACACATGCCAACTGATATTGGGGAAAATGAACAAGATGATGATGATGATGAGGAAGAGGGGGAGGAAGAGGAAGATGATGATGAATCACATGAGTACATTACTCAAGTTTCAACCTCAGATGTTTGGAATGACTTCAGAAATTCTATAGCTCATACATCATTTAATAATTGGATGTCTAACTCTAGTTGATTTGTATTTTCAAATTTAGTTTACTTGCTTGTTATTAGAATGTTGTACTAGTTTATTTGAAAATTGACTTTGTTTGCTTTTTTTTTTTAATGTTGTACTAGTTTATTTGAAAATTGACTTTGTTTGCTTCTTTTTTTTAATATTGTACTAGTTTTATTTAAAATTCGATAACGGTTGAGCATGTATTGCATAATGAAATTGTTTCTTGCTTAGGATGAATAATTCAAGTAAAGTTGTTGGATGTGGAAAGAACAAGAGAAAATGGAACCATTTAGAAGAGGAAACATCGTTAGATTTCCTAAAAGTTAATTAATTTTTTTAAAATTCGGATTTGATATCTCATATCAGTATAGTCCTTACCAAACACAGAAATCAAATATCAATCTAATACCCTTACCTGATATAGTCTTTACCAAACACAGATATCAGATATCAATTTGATACCCATACCTCATATCTGATACCCATACCCATACTTGATATCTGATATACTGGTATATGGATACCAAACGACCCCTTAGGTTGTAAAACAACAACAAATTCAATAAACCCTTCCCCCTCCACAATCTTAAATGGTAGCTCATCTTTAATGATCATTAAAATCAATTTCCTCCTACATAGATCTTGATCAAATCTCCAAGCAGTGAGACTCCACCTATGCACTCATTATCCTTATCATGTAGTGATTGTAAAGACAATTGTGATTGTCTTAAATGAACATGAGCTGGATTTTTTATGCAATTATTCATGTGAGTATTGATGGCGGAAGTACCATTTTTCCTAGCATCGCATCAGTAAATCTTACCACAATAGTTGCACTTGTCCTTTCTATTTCCTTCATCATCAATAAAGGAGCTAAAACGATTCCACACTTTGGCTCTAGAAGCTAAAGTTGTAGCTTTCTTTTTCTTTGATGTCGATTCTTGTTAGCTTGACGGTGGTATCACAGTTTTCTCTCCATTAGAGCTTTCGGCCATCTTAAATTAAACCTTACAAAAATAAATAAATCACAATAAGCTGCTGTAGCCTGTTAATTTAATGCATACAAATAAAAAATTCAAAAATGAATAACCCAACTGTAACACTTATAATATCAATTTCCCTCAAATAAACAACACCACCACCACAATAAATAGCTGCAAATTCAAAATTAAATAACCACACTCTAACACAGTAACACTTGTATTCAATTTCCCTGATACGATTCTCTCGTATCTGAGCACACTTGAGCGTGTGAAACTCTATGTCTTTTGATTAAAATTTAACTTCTGCCATTCAACATAGCTTGAAGAGCTATTTAAAGGAAAAACAAAGTTATGGAATTCTAATAGAACTAGAATAGATACGTGCTAATCACGAATCCCTTGAGAAAGGAAACTATTAAACTAACAAAGCAACATTATGTAAATAAAGACTGAAAATAACTAATGAAAATAAATAATAAAAGATAAATAAGTAATATAATAACTATCAGCCTAACTGAAAAACCATGGAGTCGAGTAGAGACTTTTCTCGAACTCTTGGAACGCCTCAAGAGAATCTCCTCTGTTGAACGCACACACTCCTCCATTACCCCTACGTCTTCCAAATTTCCCAACGTATCATCCCCTTCTTCTTCAGAAAACACCTTGTCCTCAAGGTGGATATCATGAAATTCATCTTGTATAGTATCTAGCAATTCCCACGAAGCATCCTCTGGAGGCAACCCTTGCCATTGAATCAAAACATGAGTCTTTGGAACCCCGTGATGTGAAACCTTCTTGGAGCTAAGAATTATCCTGGGTAGGAGAACCAGTTGACCCTCATGAAATGCCACTGGCAAAGAAATTGGTTCCACACCTATGTCACCTTTGTATGGTTTCAATAATAAAACGCGGAAAACTGGGTGAATGCATGAATCATCAAGCAATTTCAGATGATAAGCAACAACTCCCACTTTCTCGAGAACTTCAAATGGCCCAAAATATTTGTGAGAGAGCTTGTGTGAAATCCGTTGCGCCACTGAACTCTGTCGATATAAATGAAGCCGCACCAAGACATAATCACCAACACTAAATGCCAACTCTCAACGATGCTTATCTGCCTTTTGCCGCATGCGATGTTGGGAACAAAGAAGATTCTGCTTCAGCTCCTGTAATAACTGATCCGTTGACTGAGCAATTCATCCACTGTTTGAACCCGGCTAGAGTTCTTAACATAAGGAAAAATAGTTGGGGGAACATAACCATACATAGCTAGAGTTCTTTGGCCAATAAAAATTTGTAGACAATCTTACCAATGTTCGTTTCTCCCCTCCATGCCCGGCAATAGGCATTGCGTGAAACTCATGTAATAGCTCCATTTTCAAAGTAGAAGATGAGCTAATATATAATCGATTTTTGAAATATAACAGCCCATTCCGCACTGCGTGCTCCATTCCCAACTCCCATCGACCATGCCTGGCATGTAGCTCCATCAAATCAATGTATGTTCTGTTCTCCATCTCTAAGACTTGTCAAATATCTGACATAGGTTTCGACTCTATCAAAAAATATTCCCCTGGCATCTCTACCACTACCCATTCACTCTTCTCAAACTTCCGAGATAATGCATCAACAGCCATGTTCAGTATCCCGGGTTTGTATTCGATATGAAAATCATAACCCATCAACTTACAAATGTATTTTTGCTGCTCGGGTGTATGAACTACTTGTTGGAGTAATTCCTTGATACTTTTTTGATCTGTGCAAATGATGAAGGCTCGACCCAACAAATATTGACACGATTTTTGCACGACTTCTACAATAGCATTTAGCTCTCGCACATAAGTTGAAGAAGCCCTCAACCCCTTTCCAAATTTCTTGCTAAAATAAGACAAAGGTCGATTTGATTGCATTAACACAACACTTAATCTAGAACCAGAAGCATCTGTTTCAACTACAAACGACAAATTAAAATTAGGCAGACCTAGTACTGGGGCCTCCACCATAGCTCATTTGAGTTGTTCGAAAGATTTAGTTGCAGTTGATGTCCACCGAAATTCACCCTTTTTGAGTAAATCTGTTAGCGGTGCTGCCAATCGAGCATGTCCACAAATAAATCTTCTGTAATAACCTGTTAATCCTAAAAATCCTCTCAACTATTCACATTGGTGGGTTGCAGCCATTGAATCATGACTTTCACTTTGTGTTTTATCTATGTGTAGTCCTTGAGAATCAATTATATGCCCCAATTATTCAATAGAAGGTTGACAAAAATGACACTTTGTTAACTTAATATAAAATTGCTCTTGCTCCAACAATTTTAGAACTTGCCGGAGGTGCTCAACATGCTCATCTACAGTAGCCGAATAAATCAAGTTATCATCAAAGAACACAACAACAAACTTCCGCAAGTATGGCCCCAAAACAATATTCATAGCGGCTTGAAAAGTGGATGGAGCATTAGTTAACCCGAATGGCATTACCAGAAATTCATAATGTCCTTCATGAGTTCGAAAGGCTGTTTTGTAAATGTCTTCCTCATGGAGTCAGATTTGATGGTATCCTGATCTTAAGTCTAATTGTGTAAAGACAGTAGCATTCCCCAATTCATCAAATAACTCATCTGCGGTTGGAATTGGAAATTTATCCTTAATGGTGGTGGCATTTAAAGCCCGATAGTCGACGCAGAAGTGATAAGTTCCATCTTTTTTCTTAACCAGTAACACCGGTGATGAAAATGGACTTTGGCTAATAATTTCTTGTTCGAGAATCTTTTTTACCAATTTCTCAATCTCTCCTTTTTGAAAATGAGGATACTTGTATGGACGTACGTTAATGGACTTTGACCCAACATGCAGGTGAATGCGATGATCAAATTTATGCCGAGGCGGTAACCCTTTTGGACTCTGAAAAATAGTTTTATGTGCCTTAAGTACTTCCCGGACATTATCTGGACGATCGAGTGAAAATTCATCCTCGTCGGACTATGGTAACAACTCTTTCTTTTCAGTTAGCATGATGAGCTCATATATACTATGCACACCATTTTTCTCGATCATGGCTTGGAACTGATTAAACGTGATCTTACAAGGACTCAAAGATTCTATCCCCTGTAGAATAGTTTTTCGCTTCTTCTATTCAAATTCCATAGTCATTTGAGCATAATCATGTGTAACTTTTCCCAAGCTCTGCAACCATGGAACACCAGGCACTATATCTGGTCTCTGCAATGGTAAGACATATAAATCAACCCCAAATGATGCCCCTTAAATTTCAATTGTGACGTTTGAACACATCTACTTGCAGCTCAAGTTGTCTCCATTCCCAATATACACACGAAATTCTTTAATTTCATCAACTGTTAACCTCATCTGCTGCGCCACTTTTGGTTGGATGAAATTGTGGGTACTACCACTATCTATCAACACATGAGCCTTCTGTGTTCCTATTTTTCCCTAGATACGTAATGAACATGGCACCCTGGGCCCTGCTAATGCATGCAAACTGGAAGCATCACCTAAGATCAAAGGTTCTTCCTCATCATTCTCATCAATTTCTTCATCATCTGCGCTAATTAAGAGCATCACTTTGCTAGTACATTGATGATTTACGACCCATCTTTGGTCACAATTCAAGCACATCCCCTTAGATCATTTTTCTTATATCTCAGCTTGAGTTAAATAACGAAAAGAAATGCTAGGCTTGCTTGTCTTAATTGATTGGCCTTCTTGTGAACCATAATTTCCCAGGGCTAAAGAATTTGAGCTTCCTCGAAGTGGACCTGACCCCGAACTATTGTTAATGGATATTGGCCGTGTAGAACCATTGTTTAGAATATTTCGGGACGACCATCAATTCATAGGTTGCGACGTCACCCGTATGTCTTCTTCTCGTGACTCAAACACACGAGTTAGTGAAAAAGCTCTAGTTAGGGACGTGGGTTAAGCGAGTAACAACTCACATTGAATATCCTTTCGCAAGCCTGAAGTAAACATCGAGATTAGGAAATTATCAGATACTCCAGCAACTTTATTTATAAGACCCTCAAATTCTGTCTGATATTCAATAACAGAACTCTTCTGCGTGAGTTTTGATAATTTACCAAAATTATCCTCAAATTGAGATGGGCTAAATCTCTCTTTCAATCGAGTTAAAAAATCAGACCATGTTGAAAGTGATGAAACCCCGACTATGACAATTGAAGAAGAAGCCCAAGAAAGTTGATTCATGAAGATGTCGTGTTGGATCAGCCCTTTGAAGAGCCCAAGACGCCAATTAGAAGGCCCAAATCCATTGGGATTTATTTTATCCATAGTTAGATTTTATTATTTGATTTTTGGTATTTATTTTATGAATTTTCGTTTATTTTATTAGGGTGTTTTCTAGAAGCTCTTATTTGTTAGGTAATTAAAGTTTTAATTATGGGAACTTCTTTCCTAGTTAGAATTCTAGTTTAGGTAGTTTTCTAGTCTAGTTTTTAATTATTTTTAGCCTTATTTTTGTCCATCCCTTATACTTATATAAATGGATCAGTTGTAACATTTATTTTTCAAACGTTGATTAATATTTGAAGTTTATTTTCAATAATCTCACGATCCTTTGGTTGATCACCTCTTTATACGTTCTATTGATCTAGCAAATCATTAGTCCTATTTCAAGCTTCTTTTAAATTCTTCGAGAATTAGGGAGAAGTGCTAAACAAATCCGGAGAAGTTCGAAGTAGCTGCGTTTCGTCTCTAGAAGTTGGGGTTCAGTTGAAGTTCTAATCCATTCTACCAAACATCATCGCCATTCGCCTTCAACATCATTCATCTACCATATTTCGTCCATATCATCATCATCCATCAAGTTCATCGAGTTTCCAAGCTGATTCCACCGTTTTTCAGCATACGTGCTATTCGCGCCGAGTTAAGCACCTATATTGTAAGTTCTCTATTTTTTGTCATAACCTATCTACACCGAGCCTTTGTTCACCACATAACATCATACTACACGCCCATAGCCATATCCTTTCATATTCGAACCTAAACAACCCCCTTACCATTCTATTTAGTTGTGTTTAGTCGTATATTTCATCTAGTCATAGAGTCGGATTGAAGCCCTTCATTCACCTGACGTGTTTCGATCTAAAAGTCTTCCGCTACATTTTCTCTTGGTGTTGATTATTATACCGGGATCATATCAGAAATTCTCTCATTTATCTTCATCCACTAATACTAATCTGAGGCCTTTCCCTCCGGATTAAAAACAACAATTCGGAGTCGTTGTTCGTTCGGTGTCCTATGAAAATCAAAATATTCTTGTATCCTAAATACCCACCTATTAGGATCCGTGCCATCAAATTTGGGTAGATCAAGTCTGAGGGAGTTGGATCGATTAGTAGAGTTGGATCTGTACCAATGATGGAAACTTAAGCCAAATGTCCTAACTCCACCACAAAAGCTAGCTCAAGGGTGGGGGGTTGACCCTCAACTTAAGCACCAATCCACAATTTCTTATGGATCCGATGTGGGATCGTATCATTCTACCCACCTTGACAAGCCAGACATCCTCGGACGACTCACACTCTAGACCGCTTCAGTACTATGTAGCCCTTTCCCGAGCCGGATGGTTCACACTCTGGACCGCTTCGGTACTAGTTAGCCCTTTTCCAAGCCATACGGCTCTCACTCTGGGTCGCTTTCACTCGGACCGCTTCGGTACCAGGTAGCCCTCTCCCATATAGCCCTTTTCCAGGATGAATCGGCTCTCAATAAAAGCACCAATTGATACGATTCTCTCGTATCTAAGCACACTTGAGCATGTGAAACTCTATGCCTTTTGATTAAAATTTAACTTCTGCCATTCAACATAGCTTGAAGAGCTATTTAAAGGAAAAACAAAGTTATAGAATTCTAATAGAACTAGAATAGATACGTGCTAATCACGAATCCCTTGAGAAAGGAAACTATTAAACTAACAAAGCAACATTTATGTAAATAAAGACTGGAAATAACTAATGAAAATAAATAATAAAAGATAAATAAGTAAGATAATAACTATCAGCCTAACTGAAAACCATGGAGTCGAGTAGAGACTTTTCTCGAACGCTTGGAACGCCTCAAGGGAATCTCCTCTGTTGAACGCATGCACTCCTCCATTACCTCAAATAAACAACATCACTAGTAATTCTTCTATCTAAAAGCAAACTATCCTCCCTTGCAAAAGACAGAATATGTAAAAGCCTGGGCTGTGAAACACGTAACATTTTTTTAATATTTCAACCATTTCTAACTTAATTACCTTAAGAATTTACAAACTTAATTACCTTAAGATTTACAAATATTTCAACTTTTGAATGCCTAAACAATACTGAGACCGAGATGAAGAATTTTAATATTTTAACAATTTAGCTAGAAAGCTAGCACAGGAGAATCCTTATGAATTACCGAGAGGAAAAATTTCAATATTTTAAGCTACTACTACTACGCGAAAGAAAATAGAACTTATTGATGAAGCTGCTACTGCTACGCGCGATGATGGGAGAGAGAGAGATGTCTGCTTATTGCTGCGACTGCACATGAGAGACTGGAGATGAAAGGGAGAGACGATGGCAGTGGGAGGTGGGAGGTGGACGGGAGGTGACGCTGAAAATCTATCTGTGTATTTGGGATTTTAGGATTAAGTTTTTCACAGAATCAAAATTGCAAATTCAATCTGCTCGTGTCGCGTGAATCGGTGAATGTGAGTGTGAGACATTGATTATTGGGTGTTGGACTGAAATTAAGAATGGGCTATTAATATTATAATTAATGTAATGGGCTTAATGGAATGGGCCAATGGGCTATCTATTTTTTTACATTATTAAATTTCATTCGGTTCAGTTCGGTTATTTTTGATTTTTTAGTATCCAAACCGAAACCGAACCGAGCATAATCGGTTTTTCAAATATAAAACTGAAACCGAACCGAAGTTAAAATTTAACAAATTGAACCGAACCAAACACGTCGGTTCGGTTTGGTTTTTCAATCGCGGTTCGGTTTTGCTCATCCCTACTTCAAGCTGCCACAACATGAGCTCGACCTCAGACCTATGGTTGAATTCGGAAATCTCGAAGCCATGCGGTGGTCTCAGTGGTGCTTCGTCTTGGTGCTCTTTTCCCTTTTGGGTGGTTTCAGTACTGGTGCCTGCAGTGAAATGATTAGTAGGAGAATTAAATCTTGGATTATGGTATACATGTTCCTGATGGCCATTCGACGTATGAGGTCGAATAAATGACGGAGGGAGCGATATTCGTATAGATCCATTAGAATGATAGGCGGGATTTTTGCCTTCAAGGCTGAGTTCTCCATTTGGATTGTCGCTAGTTCTATCGTGGGGGTGTAGAGTTATCGTTAGATCGAACGCAGAAGTTGAGTGAGGTTGCTATCTGCTTCTGGCAAGGGGGTGGCGATCAATCCATTCTTACTACTATCACCAGGATTAATCATTATCCTGTAGCAAACGATCTGAGCCCCAAGGTGGGTGCTAAATTGTAGAAGCGGATTTCTGCAATTAAAAGTATTTGGATCCGGGCTTTGGTGATCTACAAAATAGAGACAACAAAAATGTGAAGCCGAAGGACCGTCGAGAGATTAACGATCGAACGGACTCCGACGCTCAAGTCATAATCGAATAAAAAGAATTATTTTGGAAGTAAAAGTGAACGATAAAGCGAGATAAAATAAGAGAAAATAATGTAGTCTTTTCAGCGGTGGTTAATTCTGACGTTTTTTGCTTAAGTTCAGCGTGTTCTTTCCCTTCCTTCTCTTCTCCTATTTATTTCCGCTCTATAACTGCCTCCTCCTTTTCTCTGGAATTCTCCTTTATCACTACTAGGGTTTTGACTTAGTCTTTCCTTTATCTCTAACAGGGTTTTGACTGGGTCGGCTTCAGAGACTGATTGCCCTTGTTTGAACTCTGTTTGACCTACCTCTAGAGGTCGAATAGTTCAAGTCCCTCCTGCTATCTTGGGCTGACTTACGGTAATGGACTTCTATCGAAAAATAACCTCTACAATAATTCAATTGACTTTTTAAATGATTATATTACTTTTTTTTAATCATAAATTAATATTGAGGAGTAAATGCAATATTCTTAAAAATAGCAGCCAAACACTTTTGTATGTAGAAATTTATAATTCTAAAATAAAATATGTGCTTATAAGTTGGGCCAAATTTGATAGAGGAGTGGGTTTTTGATTCAAAGTGGGCTGGTATTAAAATATTTTATTGTAGTTGGGCAGAATTTGCAACTCACGCCAACAGGCCCAGCATGGAATGTAAGAATTAAAGCCGTAATAATGGAGTTTTATGGGGGTAATATAGTCAATATATGATAAAATATCGAGAAAAACCTCATCCATTTGATGATGGGTTTATCTGCACTCAGACCAGCAAATCTTCAGTAGCTCTTCTCATTTGCTTCATATATTTGATATTTCTAAACTCAATGCATTGACACATTTTTCTTTTCTTCTCTGTTTTTATCTATTTATTCTTACATCCCATTTTCAATCACAAAAACTGGTAGAAGTTGTCTATGGAGGCAGGAAGGAGCTTGGTTTCTTCTCCACTTCAATTTTCTCTCAGAACCCATCTCAGGAACCGCTCCTCCTCCTCTTCTTCTTCAGGTGTCATTTAACTCTAACTTTTTTTTATCAAATGAGTGCGCTGGCGTGCTTGTGTGTGTGAGGGAGTGAAGAGAGCAGATGAGATTGCATCACTTTCTCTGGAGTCGTGTTGTTCAATTTCCTTTAAATTGCTCTGGTTGTTAATGCATTTGAATTTGAATGTCGAGTGGGAAAAATAAAACTAACGTATGGAAATTGCTGCGGTATAAAATTTGCAGGCCCTTTTTTTTAATGTCATTTTCTTTCATAATCTCTTCCGTATGAATTGTCATTTAAATTTTTTTCTGATGAAACTTTAAAGTAATATTATTTTCTGCTTCACCGCCAGTATAATATATAGAATGATTAAAGCCTATCAATTTTGATTTATGTGTATGCCTAAATAAGGATACAATCGCCTAAGTTGGAGTGCCGTGTGGATTCGACAGCCTTTTTGGCTGCAGTTTTAATCTTATTCGTATGTCGTGATTAGGTTGTTTGAATTGCAATTCTTTTTTGTTTTTTCAAAAATTTATGAGATCAATTCCAATGCCACCTACAAACTTTGCAGTTTTGCTGCTGCATGAGCAAGTGACTCCAGCTCTTTCCTCTCAGTCAACTACTTCTTTAACTCCACATCCCCCCACTTCAGTTCTTATCCAGGATCAGCGCAATGATAGCAGGCCGTTGCTATTTTTGAAAGAAGACAACACGTTTCTGGTAAGATTTTTTTGCTTAGCAAAGCTATTTGTGTGACAGTAGATGTTGAGTTGTCAAGTTATTTTTTCAAGAAACAATGTGTTGTTGTGGGGATTAAGTACATTTTCTTCGTATTTTCTACACCGCAGACATTTTGCTATCAATTATGTTATTAGCAAGATATTTACTATTTATAGTGCTAACCAACTTAGTCATGTGAAAACTATTCCTGTTATATTTGATTTAAATTTTTTTATGTTCCTTCCCGGTTGAAGAAAACACCGGATAGGCAACTGGCACCTGCATCTGCATCTTCATCTCGTGATGGGAGTGATGATGTTGATCCTAATCAGCATGTAAATGACATTGAGCTCCAGTTGTTACGTAGGCCAGAATTATGGTATTTGTAAGAGTAATCAACTATCAAAAATATTCGAAATGTTGTTTTTTGATAAGCTTTGCTATGAGTTTTTCTTGGCAGCTTTCTTCTGTCAGATCAACTTGATTTTTTATTTTATTTTATAATTTTGCTGAAGCAGATTGGCATCCATTTCAAGTAAAAGTGAAAATTCAACTGGTCTAGAAGCAGATCATGTTGTTGCACTTGCAAGAGAAGCTTTTTCAGCAAGCAAGGAGGCAATGTCGATTTCTAATGATGCCAAACTTTTGGGAGTTCATGTCGATGATTCTTTTAGTGTAAGGTATGCCTCATTGTGTCTTCATCTCTTTTTTGCCTTGTGTACTTAGAAATCTCTGTACAAGGTTATACCTGATTCCTTTCTTCCTTTTGGCTTCCAGAGGTCTGGCCAGTGTTCCTGAGCGCAGAACTGTAAGGTCTACTCGTCTTCTGGAAAGGCAAAGTAAGAGGAGGGTACCTAAGCCAAAAGTTGAGTTGCAGGAGACCAATCATCACAGGAAACCAGGATCACATCGAAAACTTGATGACAGATATGATCCTAATGATCCTCTTAGACTCTTTTTAAGGGGTCCAGAAACAACAGAGCTTTTAAATGCAACAGAAGAGTCAGAGTTAATAATGAAGATACAGGTTTCTTGTAGCCCTCATTGCCTTTTCTCTAGGGGATTACCCTCTGATTATGTTAATCTGATTGTACGGTCAAAACTACTTCTAAACTATTCATTTTGTGTGTAGGAGTCAATGAAATTACAAGAAGTGAGAACTCGATTCCATGCTCAGTTTTCCCGTGAACCTACACTAGTTGAGTGGGCTGCAGCCATAGGGATTAGTTGTCAGTCCTTGAAATCACAGATTCACATTGGGAACAGCAGTCGACAAAAGTTAATTCATGCCAATCTCCGCTTGGTGGTTCACATTGCTAAGCAGTACCAAGGGCGTGGTCTTAACCTTCAGGATCTCTTGCAGGTCAATTCAGATTAAATTAGTTCAATATTTTTGTCTGTTTTCCAACTGTAAGATAATTACGCGAAACTGGGGGAGATGAGCAATCTTGTAAGTTTTTATGTGATCCTTTTGCTTTGTTGTAGGAGGGAAGCTTGGGTCTGATGAAGAGTGTAGAGAAATTCAAGCCCCATGCTGGTTGCAGATTTGCTACTTATGCATATTGGTGGATAAGGCAATCAATTAGGAAAGCACTATTTCAGCATTCTAGGACGATTCGCTTACCAGTAATGCCCTCTTACATAAGTTTTTGTATTCCATTCAAAGCTTGTTTTACCAAATACTTTTTTTTATGTGGTACTTCATTTCTATATTCCACAATTTAGCTTATTGAGGTATTCCCTAGTCATTGAAACCTATTTGATGTTTCAGGAGAATGTTTATGGCCTTCTCACCAAGATTTATGAAGCAAAGAAAATATGCATCCAACAAGGCAATCAAAACCCTTCTAGAGAAGATATAGCAGTGCGTGCTGGAATATCAGTTGAGAAAATGGAGAAATTGCTATACACTGCTAGAGTGCCTCTTTCCATGCAACAGCCCGTGTGGATGGACCAAAGTACTACTTATCAGGTAATTGTTATTTCTAAATCTGAATAAAATACTTATCAGGTAATTGTAATGGAAGTTATTGGTATGGCACTGACTATAATACTTTCATGCAATTCTTCCCAGAAATCGTCAAATAAAATAGATAATGTGCTGTTTATTCCTACAGGAGATCACCGCAGACACCACGATTGAAGTGCCAGATGTGGGTGTAACAAAGCAGCTGATGAGACGACATGTTCGGAATCTCTTGAGTGTTCTCAACCCCAGGGAGAGGAAGATAATTCGAATGAGATTTGGAATTGGTGATGGCAAGCAGAAATCCCTGTCTGAAATAGGTGCTGATTTTGGATTATCAAAGGAGAGAGTTAGACAACTGGAAAGTCGAGCGCTATACAAACTGAAACAGTGTCTCAGCAGCCAAGGGCTAGAAGCTTATGCAGATATGCTCGTTTAGTCTGCAAACTGTGTATTATATTTTGATCACAATGAATGTACATAATACTGGCACTACTTTTTGCGTTTCTTATTTCTTCGCCCATAATTTAATTTTTTTTTCAGTAGAATATAACTATTGGAATTATAATTATTGTATTTCAGAATTTAAAATGTGCATTTCCAAATCCTCTGTTCCTGAGCATACTGTTACTGCTTTCGATTGCCCGTTTCCTATGTTTTCTTTGTTATCTGCTTTCCATCTATATTCAATTAAACTTATCGTCTAAAGGGAACTGCAATCCAATTTCATGGAACAAAAACTTAATTCATTGAGATATAAGCAGTGTAGCGTTTAAACGGAAATGATGCAACAGAATCATCACAGTTATGTCTGAATCATAAAAGCAGCATTCCAATCCCATCAGAAGAGCAGGGTGGCAAATCCATGCTTTCTGAGAATGATGGTTTCTGCATATACAAACGTTTGATGGTACTGTGATACTTGGCACCACAGAGTAAAAACTCGACCACAGTTGTCTCTCCAACCACTTAAGCATGATTCTCAGACTAGTTTTGAGAAGCATGAAGACTGCCCACAAGACAAGAGTATACGGTATCATCGGGTGTCAGTCCAGCTTCTTTCATCTCATCATACAATTTGAAAGCTTCTTCTGATCTTCCATCTTTCGACAACCCTGAAATCAATGCTGTGTAGGTTATAACATCGGGAATTATTTTCTTCATTGGCATCTCTTGGAAGAGTTTCAGAGCCTCGTCTATCTTGCCAGCTATACACTCTCCTTGTACGAGGGAGGTGTACGTATAACTATCTGGCAGCAGCCCATTAACTTCCATTTTTCTCCTTAGCTTATGTGCTTCCCTCATCTTCCCATTTTTGCAATATCCATGGATCAAAGTGTTGTATGTTACAATAGTTGGTTCCTCTCCATTTCTCTCCATCTCGTGTAACATTTTATTTGCTTCAACAAGATCACCTTCCTTGCTGTATATATTGATCAGTGTTGTGTAAGCATACATATTCGGTTTCACGCCCCTTTCCTCCATTGAGAATAGTACCTTCTTCGCTTCCTCATGACGGTTTAATTTGCACAATCCATTAGCAATCATGTTGTACACATAGACATCAGGATCAAATCCTTTCTTCTCCATAATAGATTGCAGCCTCCAAGCTTCATCAATCATCCCTTGCTTACAGTAACAATCCATCAGCGTGTTGAAAACAACTCGATTCATGTCTATTCCATTGCTTTGCATCTCAACAAGCAAGACTTTCGCTGCCTCCACGTTTCCCATTTTGCAGACACCGTGTATCAATGAGCCATATGTATGCACGTTAGGCTCCAGTCCCTTCTCTACCAACTCATCAAATAAAGCAAATGCGCTCTTAATATTGCCTACCTTACAGTGTAAGCTAATCATCAAGGTATACACATGAATATCTGCCTCTACACCCTTCTCAAGCATTTCCTCAAACACCTTCACCGCATCTTCAATCCTGAAATATTTCGCTTGCCATTCAATCCGAAGAGTATACGTCGCCACATTGAAGTCCACCCCTGCTTTCTCCATTGCAGCCAAGATTTCTTTCACTCCCTTGTGATCCGATTTCTTTACATAAGCATCTATCAAAGTGTTAAACGTATATGCATTCGGTTTAATCCCTCTTTCAACCAAATCGTCCATCATATTTCTTGCTTTCTTAACTAACTTTCTTTTACACAATCCATCAATAACCAATGTCATCGAATAAACTGTAATCACCACACAGCATTCCACCATCCTCTGAAAGAAATCATACAACGAATCAAACCGGTTGCATTTCTTCAATGCAACCAAATAAACCATGCAAGAACGCTCATCAATTTCGAACCCATTTCTAACCATATACTCGAAAACCTCCAAACCCTCATCAAACTTTCTATTATCAGCATAAACTCTAAACAACATATCAAAGAATTTAATTTTCACATTGGGTTCTACGAAACTTTCACTCACTAAAAAAGCTAGTCCTGAAAATGGGCGTCGAAGATTTTCGTCTACAACAGCAGCATTCAAAATATTCTTGGCCTCCGCAAATTTTCTACTTTCAAACAGCCGCAGAATGATTATGATGTGCGATTCAAGATCGGGCTTTTGAGGATTAATAGACTGACCCGCCAGCATAAATTTGAAGAAACGCAAACAAGAAGAGATGGGAATTCGTGGGTTCGAGAGAACATGGTGCGTGATGTGAGGATTAAGATTGGAAATGAGAGATGGTGAAATATGGAGTGATTTTGGAGTCGAATTAATTAGGGATTTGGCAATCAAGTTGGCGGCGTGTTCATTGGATTTTGAAGCAGAAAATGAGCAGAAAACTTGTTTTACAGTGTTGTAGAATTCATGCTTGGACATGGAATTGTAGGAACGAATGTTCACACAGTTTTCAGTTGCGGAATTTGAATCGAATTTGCTCCTGTGAGCATTAGCTTAAGAACCAACTGGAAATTAAAAAGAAAAAAGAAAAAGAAAAAAGAAAATTGAAGGGAGAAGAGAAGTGCAGGCCCACGCGCGCGTGCAGCACGTGTGGACCTTTTTTTTCCCCTCCCCCTCACCCTTTGCTTTTGCTGTTGGCGCTCTCTCTCTCTCTCTCTCTCTCTCTCTCTCTCTCTCTCCCCCCCTTTCCCTTTCCTGTTGGGCGGGAAACTGTTTCCCGTACTTGGGTACTTGTATAAATATACGTACTGATAGTAATAAACAAAAATACGTGATGACACCCAACTCCCAAAACACTGCCCAGTGATCGTCGCAGTCGCAATTTTTTCTGTCGAAGCCGGATTTCAAAACCCTACGGTAATCCCTCACTCCATTTTCTTTGCTAATTTTAATTTTCAATTTTCAGAGATGTGATTGCCAAATGTCAACCTATTTCTTGTTCTTGCTTGGTAACTTTGTATAATAGGAAGTTGCCACTGTATGACTGCAAATTTGTAAAATCTATAGACTTCGACTTAAGCTTTTGTTCGTGGATGCGGAAATTTATTTGCACAAAGAAAAAAATTGCCCTAATTTTTCAATTAGGGCACGTCTATACCATTAAATATGCATGTTCTGAACCGACATTTGTCTCATCTCTTCACAGCTTCAGTATGGAGCCGAGCGACGTCGAAGAAGAGGAGTTCGGGTTCTCAAGAAACTACTTTTTAGCAAAAGAACTGTGCAGTTCCGGCAAGAAGTCTGCACGCAAAGTTTCTGACATCAATCTCGTCGACGAGCAGGTATTTTCTGCGTTTTCGTTTACTTGTGCAATCTTCATCTAAATTACGGAAAAAGATTGAGGTTTTATGCTGATATTGTAGGAGCTAAGAGAAGCATATGCTAAACTTGAGTTCAAGCACGAGAAAGAAATTAATGATTTGGTAAACAGTTACAAGAAATTATATACAGAATGGGTGTATATGTTAAGGTAGATTTCTTTCTTCCTATTCTTTGTTTGTGTGTGTTGGATGAATTTTAGGCATTTTTAATTGAAGGGTATTCTTGTTTTTCGAATATGTACTTTGATGTTGAGTTGTTTCTTTGTCTGTGTGTTAAGGTGTGGATTTGGGCTACTAATGTATGGTTTTGGGTCGAAGAAGGCTTTGATAGAAGACTTTGCTTCAACGGCATTAACTGATTATTCTGTTGTTGTGATCAATGGATATCTTCAGTCAATCAATCTTAAACAGGTATTGGCCATTTTGCCGTGATATGGTTCATTTACAACCTTTTTGTATGCTGGTTTTTCTGCTCTATCAGGTAACCTATTATCTTTGTTGTTAGTATAATTTAATACATATATATCGGAATAATCCAACCAAGCAAATTCCAAATGATGGATGTTACAAATTGCAGTTTTTATGGTCAAGGTGCAGGGGAAACTCTTCATATCCTCCTGCACTAATTTAATTGGGGATTGTGATGAAACTTTAGGCTCTTCAATTATCAGTTCAAGGACCTTCAAAACTGATTTCAGGGTGTGGCTAACTATAGGATATTCAAGGACATTCAAAACTGATTTCAGGATGTGGCTCACTATAGGATGCTCCTTGAATCTTCTTCCTCATCAGCTTTCTCATGTGATAATCCGGTGGAAAAAAATTGCACCAATTTCAGGACAACGACAATTCTCTGAGCTAATAATACTGCTATACTCATTATTTGTTACTGAAACATTCCTCTATTTTACAAAGATCTAATATCCTATTCTTGGCAAGTTAAATGGTGTAAACTTTTGGTATGTAAAGGAGATTTATACATAGATGTGGATGCTATTAGCTATGCCTTAGGAGCTTCTCTGAAATCTTGAAGGAATAGACACTCTGCCTTGGACAGAATGATGTGGTCTTTAAACATATAAAAAACATGACCACCAAGCAAATGTCTAGAAAAGAGCCGACATGTATGTGGCTAAAGAAATATTTTACAACATATAGCAGTGCCAAGAAATAGTCCCCAAATCTTAAAATGTTGAAAAAGTAAACATAAAACCTCAAGTTAGTAATACCAGAATTTTGCATAGTCTATATAAAAACTGAATTCGGTATTTTTCTCTTGGGTGTCCTGGAATTCTCTCTTTGAAATTATCTCAATCTCACGCTTTAAATGCATTCATGCATTCTTTGACGGACAGTTCTGAAGATTTTGTGGGAAAATTTGATCTTGGGATGTGCATTTAATATCTACCTCTTGTTTCTCACTAACTTAGGACTGAACTAGTAGTGAAACAAGTAATGTATCTTGAAGTCTCTAATTGGTAGCTTTGGCATATTCTCCTTAAAATTATAGAAGTAAACTTGTTAAGCAATCAAACAAATAGAAGATTTTGACTATATATTTCTTAGAAATACTAACAGTAAATAGAATACTTTTTCTTGCTCTAAAAAAATAGTGAATATAATACAGAATCTCCACTAAAAATAATTGTAAGAAGGGGCATTTACTCAGATATGAGATATTAAACTTTTATAGTAACATGTTTATATGGAGATGTTAATGTGTGTAGTTCTATCTGAACACATTGATCCCCTATAGATGTTCCATCACTACTTTTGTATCATTGTCATCTGAAATATTCGGCTATTTATTTGTATTGATGGTGTTTCTATTTGTCTGGACAATTAATATTTGCACTGCTGCTAGTTATTGTCCCCATGCTGTTATTCTCCTCTCTGTATGGGTAAGTAGGAAGATAATTGTCATTATGCTAAACAACTCGTGGATGTGAAATTTGTAGGTTATAGTTACATTAGCTGAACTTCTGTGGGATCAATTAAAAACCCAGCGGAAATTGGAAAATCATCCCAAAAATCAGCAGTCATTTCATACCCAATCTATGGATGATCTTATTTCATTTCTGGATGGCCCGCATCTGGAGGATGGTGAATGTTATGTTTGTGTTGTGCTGAACAATATTGATGGACCCGGTTTGCGTGACTCTGAGTCTCAGCAGTATCTAGCCAGACTCGCAGCTTGTTCTCATATTCTCATGGTGGCTTCCATTGATAATGTGAATGCTCCTTTATGTGAGTTTCAATCTGATATTTATATAGAATTCTGTTGGACATTTGGCATTTCATTTTGCTAGTTGCATGCTTGGAAAGTATGATCTGATGAATTATAGAGAAGCTATTGTTAGGCCTGTAGGTTAGTATATATTCTGTGAAATTTTGTTGTTGAAACTATTTCATTTATTGTGGCTGCAGTATGGAACAAGAAGATGGTACACACTGAGTTCAACTGGTACTGGCACCACGTTCCTACGTATGCACCGTACAAAGTCGAAGGAATATTCTTTCCTCTGATTCTGGCTCACAGTGGAAGTGCACAGAGTGTGAAGACAGCTTCAATAGTTTTACAGAGTTTGACGCCAAATGCTCAAAATGTGTTCAAAGTTGTAGCTGATCATCAGCTAGCCCATCCCGATGCAGAAGGCAAGTGGCTCTAATTAAGTGAATGGCTTAATTTATATGTATATGTATGTATATTGCTTGGTCTTGCGTAACAAATTTATTCTTATTTTCTTCCAGGAATGCCCTTTAACAATTTGTACACATTATGCCGAGAGCGTTTTCTAGTGAGTAGCCAAATTACTCTAAATGCTCATCTTACAGAATTTAAGGATCATGAATTAGTGAAGACCAGAAGAAATTCCGACGGCGAAGATTGCTTGTTCATTCCTCTCACATCCGAAGCCCTTCAAAAGCTTGTGCTGGAGATCACCCAAGAGAAAGCTTAGCTACTCTTTTTCATTTATTATTATTAATTTGCTCTCTCGCTTCTAAATTCATCTTCTACATTTCTCGAAGATGATGATTATCTGCAACAAAAAATCAACTGAAATGACTTCAAATTATTATTCTAAAAATTGTATTTTCCCTTTTTTTTTGTAAAGTCATCATTTCAGCACCCGATACATGAAGATCGACACTTTTTTTTTTCAACTACACGCATAAAAATCTATGTTCACCAAATTAAGAAAGTTTTTTCCATAATATCGGGATCTCAATCCATCAATGACTAAGGTGAGGTGTTTTGGCATTGCATTCCGTACCACGTTGCATTATGTATATAAATACAAGCATAATGTGTGTGTATATATATTATAGAATTTCGTTCACATACAGTATATATGAAGTGTATTAATAAAATAGAATACCTGAAAGAATACTAGATTACAAAATAAAATCTGAAACTAGATTTAGAATATGTGAATCATAAGATTCAGTTAAGATGAATTGAAGCTAGGATGCATGTGTGGCATGTGCAGTCAAAATATAACTAGAGATTAATTAAGTTAATTAATCTGATAAGAGATCGACCGACGAACCCAGACAAAATTAAAGTAAGCAGAGAGGTTTCAAATGCTAGATCATAAAGAATCCGAAATGAAGATTCAGAGTTAAAATAAACACAATTTAGGTGGCATTAATTAATTTAATTTGCCCACAGTTTCAAACAAGCTAGGAAAATATTGGTAATCCGGTATTACACAGTAGCATGTGCTTCATTAATTTTGTCGATCGCGCCTATAAAACATACGCATAAAATAAAAGGACAATTAAGAGAGACAACGATGTCATAATGTATGAGATTATAATATAATATAATATTTAAGTAAATTGGCAATTAATTAATTACCTTAAACATTAATCACGCGCACACACACACACATATGTACGTGTGTGCGTGTGTGTCTATATATATATATATATATAGGGAAATGATCAAATGAGAATCCTCCCTCTAGGTAGGAACTAGGAACCAATCCTAGCCCTTGTTTAAGTAAATATGGACGGCCAGATTAAAACATA
The DNA here is from genome assembly GCA_026008535.1 of Perilla frutescens. Classification (NCBI taxonomy): domain Eukaryota; kingdom Viridiplantae; phylum Streptophyta; class Magnoliopsida; order Lamiales; family Lamiaceae; genus Perilla; species Perilla frutescens. The sequence continues at coordinate 37,623,500 of BRKX01000017.1, read as the reverse complement.
TTTAAGTGATGGGGCGGTGGCATTGTTGTAATTTTAGGCAACTTTCTGGACGGAGGGGTAATATAGTAATTTAATAATTCTTACCTTTTGTTCTGTTTTTGTTTCCATCTTAATCCTTCCGCTTTTTTTGGAGTCAAAATTGTTTCCTTAAATTCTTAATCTCAGTCGAAATTTTTTCCTTAAATCCTTAAATCTCAGTTCGATCTTGTTCGTTCGTAATTTGCAGCGAAGATAAAAAACTGTATCACGGTTTTTTATTTGTGAAGATCGTTTTTTTCTGTAATTGTTGAAAATCAATTTGTCATGAAATTTCTACATCTCTGATTCTATGGCGACTCCAGATATGTTTTTAATTTTGCATTGTTTGATTCAGTTTTAATGGTGATTAATTTCGAATTCGTTGTATCGTATTGATTCTACAATTCATTCTATTGGAGTTTATTTACGTTTTTATTTTTTATTGATTTGATCTGTTTTTGTTCAGTTTTGCGTTGTATCATTCGTTTTCTAATTGTTAGGAATGCTAGGGGTTAGTTTGAGAATATACAGATGCATCAATTTGATCTGTTTATTGAATACGTAATATAAGACATTTTAGCATGTTAATGTGTTTGTTTTAGCATTTCGTAACATGTGTTTTAGCATTATAAGATGCTGGTTTTATATCGCACTCTCTCAAACATTTACAAAAAATGTTGTGACTTGGCTATATAATTTTACACACACCATGCAGACATTAGATTATTTTGTTGCTAAAATATATGTTGAATGATGCTAGAATGTTACATAGCTAATGCTAAAATTCGTGTGTCTGAATATCTCTTGATGTGATTGTATTATTATTTTACCTTGTTCAGTTTATAATTTTTTTTATTTTAATGTTTCAGAGTCTTCTGTTTCAAGTGAGCATAGTAATATGACTGTAGAGATATCTCCTGGCATGACATAATATTTTATACCACATTGTGAATTGAAGCCAACTGTTGAACAAAGTTTTAAAACTTTGGATAAGGGTGTGAAATTTTATAGGATCTATGCACAATCATCTGGTTTTGACATTTGTCTTGGATCAGAGAAGAAATCTAAAGATGGTACAACTATATGGAAATATGTTTACTGTAGTCGAGAGGGTGAGAAGAATGCAGTAGTTAAGGTTGGTGATTCAAGTGATGCAGTTAAAACAAAGAAGCGTAGAGTCTCTAAAAGATCTAATTGTAGGGCTCGTATTGTGTTCAGGTTTTGTTGTGAGAAAGGATACATTGTTAAATTATTTGAAGAACGTCATTCTCACCTGTTAGTTTCGGATGATTTCAAAAGATTTATGAAGGTGAACAGAAATTTAGATGATGTGCACAAAAATTTTGTTTTCAATTGTGCTAGAGCAAACATAGGTGCAATGAGATCTTATAGGCTTTTTAAGGAAGGTATTGGGAGCTATTCTGATGTAGGTTGCACTGGAGTTGATTTCAAGAATTATGCTCGTGACTTGAGAGCATACATTCATGGGGCTGATGCTCAAATGGTATTGGATAAGTTTCATTTAAGGCAACAATCACATGCTGGGTTCTTTTTTGAGTATTGTGTTGGCAAAGAGGACAGACTGACACGCATTTTTTGGGCTGATGCTCTGTCAAGGAGAAATTATGCTGCTTTTGGTGATGTTGTTTCGTTCAATTCAACATATAGTTTGAACAGGTATGTCATGTTTTCTAATTTTAGCATCTTTGGGTATAGAGTTTTAGCTTTATGGATATACCATTTTAGCATTCTGTTCTAATTTTAACATTATATATATAAATTGAGGTATAACATAGTTTTAGCATCTCGGGTATAAAGTTTTAGCATTGTGTATATAGCATTTTAGCATTCTGTTTCATATATGTTACCATTGATCCCAGGATGTATTTTATTTCTTCCAGTAGTACTTAGTGTTTTCTCTTTTGTTTTAATGATAGGTATAACATGATATTTGCTCCTTTTACTGGGAAGGACAACCATGGTAAATGCGTATGTTTTGGTGCTAGTTTGCTGTCAGGTGAAGATAATGAGTCGTATTCTTGGGTATTTGAGAAGTTTCTCAAATGTATAGGGAATTCTCCTGGTATGATAATCACTGATCAAGACCCTGCATTGAAGATTGCAGTAGAACAATCTTTTCCTGATTCTAGGCATAGGCTCTATATGTGGCATATCATGATGAATGTTCCTAAAAAGGCTCCTCGTACGCTGAGGAAAGATGAATCGTTCATGAAAAGATTAAGTGATGTTGTTTGGTCAGATTACAATGAACTTTCAGATTTTGATTTGAAATGGAATAATATCATGGTGGACTATTGTTTGACTACTGATAGTTGGTTCAATTCTATTTTCAGCATTCGAGAATATTGGATTCCTGCCTATTTTAGGGAACTACCAATGAGTGGTCTCTGTAGAACAACTTCAATTTCAGAGAGTTCTAACAGTCTATTCAATCGCTACATCAATTTCAGATCAAATCTAGTTGAATTTTTTATGCATTTTGATAGTGCTATTGATGCACAGAGACATGCATATGATCTGCAAGAGAGTCTTGACAAATCAACCGTTCCAATAACAAAGACTCCATTGGAAATTGAAAAACATGCAGCTAGTATTTACACTTCTGAAATGTTTAACAAGGTGCAAGAAGAAATTGTGGCTTCGTGTTTTAAATGTAATGTTGCAGGAATTAATCACTGTGATTTTGGGCTGCTGTATGATGTTGATGATGGGAGTAAGATTACTCACACGGTGACATACAAAAAAGAAGAAGATATTGTTGAATGTAGCTGTAAGAAATTTATTAGGGATGGCATATTGTGTTCTCATGTTTTCCTCTTGTTAAAGCATCTGAAAATAGTTTCAATACCATCTAAATATATTGCTTCCCATTGGACAAGAACTGCATTAGTTAAGCATATTCATGGTGGTGGTGTTGAGGTATTTGGTAAATCTATTATCTCGGATAATAATAGGAGTTTGCTAAATCAGTTGTTTTCAGAGTTTTATTCTTGTTTGGGCTATGTTGAGCGTGATGTGGAGAAGATGAATTCATTTTTAGCTGGCTTGCAGAAGTTGAAAGCATTGTTTCAGTGTGGTGATATGGAGGGTTCTACTTCACATAGAAAGACAGTCATGTTTGAGCAATTCTACGGTTTACATGCACCTTCTGAAGTTGTTGTTCATCCACCAATTCCAGTTAAAACAAAAGGTAGCGGCAGTCGTTTGATATCTAAGAATGAGGCAAGGAAGAGAAAGGAGAACAAAGCACCCAGAATGTGCAGCAATTGTCATAACTTGTCAGATCACGATGCTAGGAACTGTCCATTTTGATGTTATTATAGTGATTGGGTATAGTTCAATATGATGTTTTATCATGTTTGTGAATTTTTTTCAGTACATTCATTTTGAACAATATATATGATTTTTAATAAAAGTGTTTAGTACATTTCCTTTGCAGTAATTGTATTACTATTAAGTTTTATTAATCACAGTGACTATGCAGAATATGTTGTCAGATTCCTTGTGCATATTTTGTTCATGAGAAGATGCTAAAATGAGAAATGCATGGGGCTAAAATTATTCAAATAGGAGGCTAAATTTGGTGTGACATTTTCCAGTAGGGTTCACCATTCCCAATTAGGGTTTATATGATCTCAATTACTAGTTGTGAGATTCCCATTAGGGTTCACCATCCCCGAATAGGGTATATTGGGTTTCATTCCAATGAAATCACCGTTCATGAGAACATGCTAAAATGAAAAACGTATGAGGCTAAATTTGGTGTGACATTTTCCAGTAGGGTTCACCATTCCCAATTAGGGTTTATATGATCTCAATTAGTAACTATGAGATTACCATTAGGGTTCACCGTCCCCAAATAGGTTGTATTGTGTCACATTCAAGTTAAATCATCATTGCATATTTTGTTTATAAACTCATGATAAAATGTGTAATCAATAAGGCTAAAACTAGTGAAGTAGGATGCTAAATTAGTAGACAAATGCTATAATGCCAAAATCAAAAGAACAAAAGTATGTTGGTTAAAACGGCTTACATACTAAAAGTAAGACTTGCGAATATCCATCACAGAAAATATCCATTAACCTAATACTAATACTAATATTAATATTCATTAACCTAACTAACTATTATGCAATTAATCTAATATTAATAAACATAATGTTCATGATAAATTGTCTTGAGAATAGTAGTAGAATTTGTTAAAGATTACAAATCACTAAGACAGAAGAAATTCTTCAGCACTGATCGGATCATCTTGACTTAACATCCTGTAGAATAAACTTGCCTCTGCTTTGTTCCTCATAGCTCGGATATTACTGTCTGCACTGAGAATTGCAGCACAATATTTCGCTCTCATAAACCTGAGCTGTTTGAGATTGTTTGGCTTTATTCCACATTTCCAATTCTTCAGCCCGTCTCCCTTGTATGTTTCCAAATGTCTCATCGCAAATACCCCACAGTCAATTTTGTTGGTTTTATTCATCCACGACATCTTCAGTCTCTCAGCAAAGTTGAAATTCTTCAACAGTTGTGCCGCTTTTCTACTGTGTCCATTATTCCTCAAGAATTGTACCAGAAATTTGACCTGTATATTTTTGATTGTTAGTCGTGTTCTGATGAATATTTAACAGTTGTATTTGTTTAGTTGTTCATACCGTGAGGTCGGGGATGTCGCCATACTTGACTCTTTCTTCACCATCTAGCACTGAAGAGTTGTCGAGTATGTCGACTTTGTTTTTGCGAAGACAGATGGAAACAATATAGTAATGGTTTGACTTGTATATGGGAAAGAGGAACTGCACATGAATAGTAAGATAATGTGAGTTTTGTTCTTCTATAATTAAAAATCTTATGTATATATTTGTTTTACCATTTCAATTTCTGCGATGTTGAGCGTTTTGATCCTTTGAATCTCTCCAAGCAGTGTCTCACAAAATTTGGACATTCTTTTCTCCTCATCCCATGCTGCAACAGGCTCTGAAATTGTTTTCCACTGTACAATATACAAAAAAAGCCTTAGTATAACAATTTTAGCACCGTGGAATGCACATATTAGCATATAGATATAAACATTTTAGCATCGGACTGAAGATCTCCAAATCACTTACAGTTGTGTCCGTTGAACTGAAGAATCTTCTCAGGGAGTTCGGAGCTTTCAATTTTTCTTTATGATTCAGGATGGTGCTCCACACATCGATAACGGCATAGCTAACGTATGTTCCAGGAGCTAATGTCTTCAATTCATTCCTTCCAATGAAGACATCATCATTCGAATAAAGAAAATCATTTCTGCAAAAATCAGTTCTTTGTGAGATGTTTTCAAAATAATTTTATTTTATAATATGAAAAAATATTGAAGGACCATATATAAAAATTACTCATTTGCTTCCTCATTCATCATCAACCACATGTACAATTCCTTCTCAATCTTGGTCAACTTTTCATTTGTTGTTATTGCTCTCTCTTGGTAAGGAGATACAATCTTGTCAGTTTTTTTCAAAGATGATTTAGTCCTTGTGACCATCCTTGTGTATCCCGACACGATTATACGAAATCATAGTTGTTACGCCAAGATTGGTTATCATGATAAAATTTTATGAAGTATAATATGTAAATTATTTAATATTTATTTACCTTAGCCTCAGAATCCTTCTCAACAATCTTTTTCTTATCCTTTCTCACAGCGCGACGATGCTGAAAATTTTATATAATATCTTATCAATGTTTTGCTTGGAAAGGTAGTGCATGCTAAAGTAAATTTGGACAAATTTGTAAAATGATTTATACAGAATGCTAAAATGTAACTTACAGATTCTTCTTCAGCAGTAGAAACTTGTTCCTCTTCGTGTGGAGTGTCATTAGTTTGCTCCACAACTTGATCTTCTTTGTCAGTGTTTTTATGAACACCCTGGAAGTTTTGATTATTGTGTGATTATTAGTTTTTCAGGTAATGCTAAATTGAATTACAGACTGATGCTAAAATATGTATTTGACAATGCTCAAATGATTTATAAAGCATGCTAAAATGTAACTTACAGATTCTTCTTCAGCATTACAAACTTGTTCGTCTTCATGTGGAGTGTCAACAATTTGCTCCACAGCTTGACTTTGTTTCTCTGTGTTTTTATCAACAGCCTGCAAGTTTGGATTATTGTGTTATTGTTAGTTTTTCAGGAAATGCTACATTCAATTACAAATTGATACTAAAATATGTGATTGATCATGCTAAAATGAGTTACATGTCATGCTAAAATACTTACATCATGCTCTTTCTCATGCTCATGTTCTTCTTCTTGAGTGACAGCATTTCCATCCTTCTCAGTATTTGTCTCAGCAACCTGTAAGTTTGGAGTATGCTTCTGATATTAAGATCACAATAATCTGAGCAAGATATTCAATGCAAAATCAATGGCAAAATATTATTTACATCATCTTTATTTTCCCCTTCACCTTCTTCCTCAGGTATCTTCTCAGTCTTTTCTCCTTCATCTCCTTCCTCAGCAGTACCTTTCTCTGTATGCTCTTCATCACTCATAGTTGGTCCAAAATGAATAGGAGAAACAAATTCATCTTCATCTTGAGTGTGAAGAGGTACCAATGGCTCATTCTCTCCAGCAATTCTTTCTTCGTTTTCATCCTCCATCATCATTTCATTCTCCTGAGCAACTTTGAGGACCGCGTCCTATCTCTCATTGTTATCATCAAGGCTCAGAGTAGGGAAACCATCTAACTTCCTCTTGACATCATCTCTTCTCAATGCAGCTTTCTCTAACTCCTCAATCGCAACAATGTGCTCTGGACAGGCCCAGAAATCATCATCAATTTCTGGTGTTGTGTTTACATTTTGCTCAGATGATTATGCCTTTGTCACCAGAAGTGCAGCTTGAACCATCCTCTTGAATTCTTTTTTTCTCAGCATCTCATGCGGAGCATCATTGACAATAGTAATTATTTTTTCGATAGCTGCAACAGTTATCTTTGCATTCTTCATTATCCCTTTCCGAATTTGCTCAATAGGTTGTTGGGAGCAGCTTGGACTGGGATCAGAATGGTGAGTCACATCCTCTTCCCCTTCCTCTTCCTCATTTTCCTCATCTTCCTCTCCTTCATCTTCCTCTTCTTCAACTTCGTCTCCTTCATCTTCATCTGTCTTATCCTCCTCACCATAATAAGGTTCAGAAACTGACCATAACCCAAATCCACCTGCACTCTCTTCAAGTTCTTCTCTGTCAACTAACAAAGTATTTGTCCATTGTTGTATCAGCGACACAGATCTGGGTACATATCTCGTGTACAAGATTACCCTATCGACATACACAAGCTGTTGCATTGTTCAATTATTTTACTAATTAGTATTGATAATAATAAAAAATAGTGTAAAATTTATACAAATATTTGCTAAAATGAAATATAGATATGGAGTCTTACAGTCAAGAACAAGATAGGGCCTGTGAAGTCTTTTTCCTTATTTGTGTGCCAGGTACTTGCATGCTCAACCAAGGCTCTAAGTGTGAATTCACACCAGTTAAATTTCGACACATTCTCAATATCATCTAACAGATGCATGATCTTTGGAGCTAAAAACCGTTGCCTCCATTTTCTATAAGGCAACTTGTCAGCAAGACCATGAAATGTATCTTGAACCACCTTCCACCTTCAACGTCCTCGATCATCTTTGTAACAATGTCAGACGGTAGGATTTTGTACTTTTATTTCTTCACCTCCTTTCTCCAGCTATCCATCAGCTTACATGGATGATTCATTTTCTTTCTTTTGACAAGTGTTTCACCTTGTGGAAACCCAAACGCGATTGCAACATCATGCTCAGTAATTGGAACACTACCTCCAATATTTGGAAGTTCAATCTGGCAGCGCCTTGGATTGAAATTATCTAGAATCTAGAAGCTCAACTTTTGAGGCATATTCATCACATTCAAGTGTAGGATATCTCCAAATCCCATAATAATGACAGCTTCCTTCTGTGCATCATTCATTCTCCTAATTGCTTTTGTCAGAGGTACTGAGAGTGCTCTGCTCTTCAGTGTTGGCCAAACTTCTGGCTTCTTTATATTCTTCTCCATGACCATCTCAACTTTTGATGATGAAGAACGAGCTTTATCTTTTTGAGAATCAAGTTCTTCCTCAAGAATGCGAGCAAGAAATTGAGATTTAATTTGTTTTTGTCTCTCCTTGTCATTCCTTGCTTTCATTCTTCTTTCAGCATTTGTTGCATCAATTTCTCCAGATGAATTTGTTTCTGGATTTTTACGCTTCAAAGTATCTACATACGTTTACATAACACACAATCACTCAACATTGTCAATATAAAAGACTCACAGAGAAATGCTAAAACTGGAATTTACTCATGTTAAAACAACATTATGGACTATGCTAAAACAATTCTTATAAATATAACTGTAAAAATATGTTAAATCTGGATAAAATTTGGTCTACGTTTTCCAATGTTAAACATATCATTTAAAACACTATTAAAGAGTACGTTAGAAAAATGATTTTAAATATACCTTTAAAACTATGTTAAAACTAGGTTTTAGAACATGCTAAAAATGGGGTTTCTCTATGTTATGTTAAATATGGTATCTTGATTATTATGGCATTTAAAAAAAATTAACTTTACTGTCTTACTTTTTTCACCATTTAAAAATTCGGCACATGTATTGTATTATATTACGAGAATCATGCTAGAATTATAACAAGTTTATGCTTGCTTTCCTAGTGTTAAAAAAAACCCGCAACAAGTTTAAAATATGTTCAAACCCTAACTTTTTTGTACAGATCTTTTGAATATGTGTTCTTGTTACAGAAATGAAAAGTGTACCGTTTTCGTTGGTAAAGGCTTCAACTTTCTTCTTGTCCGCCATTTTTTCAGATTAGAGGTTACGGTTTTTGTTTTAGATTTTTTCTTTCTGTTTTTTTTTTCTATGAATGATAATTCTATGAAAAGCGAAGTTTGAAAAGAATCAATATATGCGTGTTGCAGTTGCAAGTTTCTGATCAGAGAACTTTTAATTTCAATATGTTAACTGTTTACAAAATTTAATTAAAATTACATTTTTGTCCTTAATAATTTAGGCGGGATAGAATATTTTAACGTATTAATTATTTTATTCGATAATTTATAAGTATTTTAACATACTAATTATTTTTTATTTCTTTAGATTAATTTCTACATCACATACTAATATTTTTAGGAATTTTTATTTTTAATATTAAGCTTCTAATAATCGTGTTTATTACATTATTACACTATTACAGTTCAGGGTCTAACATGCTCAAATGAGAATACTGTAATGCTAAAATTATAGTACTATGATGCTAAAATTAATTTAGAATGTTGAATATGATACTCTGGTTCATATATTTTTATATTCGATGCCAATCTTTTTCACTGATGCTAAATTGAGAGGACTATTATGCTAAACTTAAAGGAATATGTTGTTAAATTTATTTTAGATTGCTCAACATTACATTACATTCTCGTTCTTGATTTGTTATTTCCCAATTCGTTTTTAGAGATGCTAAAATGGAACGACTATAATGCTGAAATGAAAGAACTATGAAGTAAAAATTAATTCAGACTGGTCATCTTGTATAATATAGCAATCTAAAATGAAACACCAAAATCCAAACAAAGATTGTGGTAAAACATATTCATACAAAAAACACATAACACAAACTAGTTTTTCTTGTTCAGAATAATAGAATCAATGCCAACTGAAGGATTGTAGCGGATTTTTGCCTCAGCTATAATTCGTTCCTTTTCAATGTTACTGTCCGCAGCAAGTATTGCAGCACAGTACTTGGCTCTCATGTATTTCAACTGCTTCAAATTGTTTGGAGTTATGCCACAGTTCCAATTCTGCCACTCATTCCCATTGTACGTCTCCATATGTCTCATCACATATACCCCATAGTCAGATTTGTTTGTATCATCTCTCCATGGCATCTTCAGTCTTTCAGCAGGCTTCATCTGCTTTGACATTTTTGTGGCTCTTCTCTTTTGACCGTTATTGTAGAGGAAATCAATTAAAAATTCAACCTGCATTGTGTTTCTTAATATTAGTTTTATGTGGTTTGAAATGTACAATGATGTTGTAATTATATGCTTACCAAAGTTTGTGGGATGCTACCATATTTCTCTTCATTCTCATCACCATCCATGGTTGAAGAATTGTCAATTATTTCTGCTTTTTGTTTCTCAACATCAATTGCTATCATGAAGAAATGCTGTGAGTAATATATTGGGAATAGGTACTGCAAAAGAACATGCTAAAATGTATAAGATAAGATGCTAAAATGAATTAAATAAGATGCTAAAATGGATTAGATAAGATGCTAAAATGTAAGATGTTATGGTTATCCTGGAATTTCTTCATGCTAGAATAAGTATTATTTTACCAGATCTATGTCATCAATGTTCAAGTGTTTGAAGCTCTTCATCTCCATAAGAAGCAGTTCTGAGAACTGTATCATTCTTCTCTTTACATCAAAGTGTTTTGGTGGGTATGAAACAGAGAAGCACTGTCAGTCAAAATTTTAAAAAGTTATAGTTTATTTTTATAATGTTATAATATAAATGCAGGTTTGTATTTTCACATACAGTGGGAACTGTTGTGGCAAAGAATTTTCTGCAACATGATGGACCTCTTACTCCTTCATTGTGGTTCAATATTGTACTCCAGACATCGATCACAGATGAGTAAATATAGGATTCTGCACTCAACGTCCCCATGTCCTGCATTGTAATACTCACACGACCATCGGAGTATACAAATTGAGATCTGTAAAATCAGTGTGTTCTTTTTTTAAGTAATTTCACTTATCAGATAGCAAACATAATGAAACATTATCATAAAGAACTTACAAAATTGATTCATCATTATCCATCAACCAGCAGTATAATTCCTTTTCATTTCTTGTAAGCTTACATGTTGTCCGTTGAATCTGTTGTGTAATGTGATTCATATGATTATCAGATGCCATGTCATGCCTAGGTGTGATTAGAACTGTACTGGAATGGAATACATTTGATGCTAAAATTAAATGTACCTCTTCATTTTCTGTTTCAGTATCTTCACCTTCAACCATTTCTTTATTTATTTCATCATCCATGTTTTCAGTAGCATACACTACTTCATAGAGTCCTGATACTTTCAAAATCTGATTCCACTTTTCATTCTGTTCTTCTTGTGTGAGTCCTATGTTGAAGCTTGGGGCATCATCAGCCATCATTTTCTTAAAAGCATCTCTCCTCAGTGCAGCTTGCTCCATCTCAATTATTGCATTGATGTGTTATGGACACGCCCAGAACTCATCATCGCTCTGAGAAGATGATTTATGTGTATTCTGTGCTGGTGAGGTTGATGGATCAGCTTTCGTGACCATAAGTGCAGCATCAATCATCCTCTTGAAGAGACTGTCATTCAACATCTCATTGGGAAGATAATTAACTAGATCAAGTATTGTCTGCATTGATGTGGTTATTGTCTTCGAATGTTCAATGATCATTTGAGCTATAGATTGCTTATCTTTCACAGTTGGAGATCGGCATCTTGGAAGTCTCTTAGCGTTGCTTGTCTCAGCATTGCTTGGCTCTCTATATTCTATTGCTGCAATTGCAACATCAGCTCCTTGATACTCCTGTCCAGCATCATCATTGAGCTCCATGAATGCATCCTTTATAAAACCCAAACCAAATCCTCCTGCATCAATTTCCAGAACTTATCTCTCAAACAAGAAGTTCGTGTCCCATTCTCTAATAACTGGCACTGATCTTGGCACATATCGTTTGTACAAAACCAACCTATCAACATATAGAAGCTGTTGCATTTGGAAATATTGTTAGAATTCGAATTTCAGTAATATGAAACAATGCAGAAAGAAGAAGTTAAAATCGGTATATAAATATGCTAAAATTATTGTAAATATATGCTAAAATGATAAGAGTACAATAATTGTGAGGATTTTTACTGTGAGGAATAGTATTGGTCCTCTGAAATCCCTTGCTTTGTTTATTTGCCACCGTAGCGAAGCTTCCACCAGACATCGGATTACAAACTCACACCAATTTAGTTCTGACACGTTGTCAATATCTTGTAAATGGTGCATGATGTTAGGATATATGTATCCATTGCCACCATTTTCAATCAAGCAACATGTCAGAAGCACAATGAATTGTCTCTTGAACCAATCTCCTCCTTCAACATCTTCAAGCATATCCGTCACAACATTTGATGGCACAATTCTATATTTGTGCCTGGCAAATCTTTTCCTCCAAGTCTCAGTCAGCTCACATGTTGTGTTTCTAGTCCTTTTTCTTATCAAGGTTCTGCCCTTCGGCAATCCAAGAACTAATAGCACATCATCTTCATCTAAGTGCACTCGACCTCCATTGTCAGCAAGTTTTATTTCACACCTTCTTGGATTGAAGTTGTTTAAAATCCAGTATGTCATCTTGTGCGGTAACTTTTTAACTTGTAGGTTTAGGGTTTCACCAAATCCCATATTGATCACTGCTTCTCTTTGTGCCTCATTGAAATTTTTGATTGCATTAGTCAGTGGGGATGGGATTGCTCTGCTTGTCAGAAATGGGTACCCATCTTCAAGAAGTTTGTAGTCGTGTTCAGTTGTAGCTGCTTCTTTTATCATATCTTCTTCATTCCTTGCATTTTGCGTTCTTTCTTGATCTTCCTTAACAACTCTTGCTTTTCGTTTTCTTGTATCTGCATAATACGACATGCTAAAATATATGACATGGAATTCTAAAATGCAATTTTAGTAATAGATCTCTCAAAACAATGCACAAGACCATCCCAATAAATTTGAGCAATGCTAAAATGTATTATTCAGGTTGCTAAAATTTATTATAGAGAACGCTAAAATGTATTAGAGGAAACGCTCAAAACAATGCTCAAGATAATCCCACTCAATTTAAACAATGCTAAAATTTATTACACAAAATGCTAAAATGTGTTATAGAACATGTTAAAATGTATTACACAAAATGCTAAAATGAGGATTTTGCAAACACGTCTTAAAATCATGTACAGGGAAATTCGTATTCTCTGTATGCTAAAATCAACGTTTCTTATACAGTTAAAACAACATAAATTCCTCGAAACCAGTTCACTGAATTTAACTACTACACATTGATTCTATATCCTGTATTTTTTTAGAAATCAACGAATGAGCAAATGCGAAAAACTGTTTTTACAACTTTTTCTGAATTTGCGATTAAAGAGTATTGAAATCTGAAAAGGTAGGGTTCTTTTTTGTACCTTTCTCCAGTTTTGAACTTGAATCATTCTTCTTTTCCGTCATTTTTTCTTTTCTTAGTTCGATTTTAATTCGAAGCGTCGTAGATTTGAGTTTCTTCTATTTCTTCACTTTCAATCTCGTTTTTTGGTTGTTGATTTGAGTTTCGCAGCAAAGAAGTTAAATCTCGGTAGTTTTTTATTTCTGTTCTTCGCGAAAAGATGCCAATGTTTCCAGTATTTTTTTTTCCGATTTTGCCCTTAATGAGACGCGCCAATTGAAAATTTTTGCGATAATTACAGCAATGCCATCGAAAATCTGAATTCATCTGGGGCGTAGATTTTTCAAGATGGACGGATGGGATCGGTTCCTGGTTCTCACCTAGCGACGGGTTCTCACCAGATCCCATCCCTATATATATATACATATATATATATATATATAGTCGGAGAAAATCATATCCTTCTTGACAGATCGAAAAAATCCCGAAGAAACTCTAGTTTACATGGCGCAGGATGTTAAAGAGAAGATATAATTATCAAAAAATTACGAATACTTATCTTCTTCGAAATTCACGACTATTTCTTGAAGCTCAGTCTCTCCCCCATATAAACGGTTTCTATAGTTAGCACGAACATGAATGATGATTAAAAAAAAAAGAATGAAAGCAAAAGATGATATATTGAGGCGATTTAGAAATGCATTAGAGAATTAATTCTATATAAGAGTCGAATAAGGGAGTCTAAATTATTATGGTTGGTGCATGTGAAAATGGCTTTAATTAATTTGATCAATGCTAAGAATACATTAGACTGATCGTCAGACTTATATATAATGATCATAACAATATTCCTTAAAAATTAATAATACTAATGTCAATAAGCCATGCACATATATATATATATATATATGATCACCTGTTACGAGGTATAATATTAATTTACTTGAGCATATATAATCATTTGATTTAACTTAGAAAAAAAAATGACAATGAACAAATGATTGTGAATATATTATATATTGATGTTTATTTTGTGAATTAGCAGTGGAAATACAATATATTATTAATTAAGTTGAGGAAAAAGTAAAGGCATTACGATGATTACTCGGTGAGAATTAAGAAGAGCTCCAGTAGTTGTACCAGAAGGTACAAACCCTGCACAGAATATGATGATCATGGCTGATCTCTTCTTCATGCTGTCAGAACTCGATCAGAACCCAACACATGAAGATGTTCGAAATCGACAGGAAAATATCATGTGCCTCAAATTCTCCTTCAATGGATCATAAATATATATAATCATCTTTAATTAAGTGATCTTCTCGAATTAATATTCTTTACATATACATACACTTACAGCTGTATGCATAGACGCCAACTTTGGCTAGCTTTAGTTTGAAAGTAAAGCTTACTTAAAGAGTAGCTAGTATGATATGATTTCGTACTAGGATTCAGAGACAAATTAATTAACCCAGGCATTAGGCATATATACATATATGCATATAAGTAATTAATTAAGCTGAGTGTGCGCATACCAATTTAGGAGTCATTAATTAGCCTAAGCTTACTCGAATCCGAGGTAATAAATTTAAATCATGGCTGCCTGTATAGTAAAAAAAGTGTTCAAAAGTTGTATCAGCTGATGGAACATTGTTCACTGGCCTATTTTTCTTCATTTATTTACCGTGGTAAAAACATCGGAAACATAAAACCTTGCATACCTTCTCTTCTCCTCAGTTTATAGACTATAGTTATATACTCACCCGACGTACGTACGCACTTGATCTGTACCAGTAACACTAAAAAATGTCAGAAACAATCCAGAAAATGAGAGAGAGAGAGAGAGACGATCGACGACGACTATATGTGTGAAGTATGAATCGATCAGAAGAAGTTGCTGCAGTTTAATAATACGATGGAGTCGGTGATTGCTAATGCAGCATCATCAAGATTCTCATTGCTCATCGCGGTATACATATATACATGTGAATCTTGATAACGCTGCATTTGCAAACAACGACTATTTATCTTCAATTCCCACTGCACGTAGGCTGATCCAGGAATCAATTATGGATTATCAAACTGTAACAGAGATAAAAAGGTCTTAATTTCATATAATCAAGGCCGAACAATTTGAGGGCTAATTCGCGGATAAACATCAAACCAAGGTTAATGAACAGAAACCCTAGCTAGTGTATATTTATTGTTAACACATGATCGAATTGGGACGAAATCCGTCAAAGCCAAAACAATATATTGGTGTTCAAACAACAAATTAACTGGATCTCCCATCGACAGAAGAATAATATATATTTTGATCCATCATCGAAATATTCTCAAATACCCTAATCAATTTCATGACATCGATCGGTATACAAGATGGATCTGACTTGAAAAAAATAAAAATCAAATTCTTGATTTCAGACAAGAATTAATAGCTAGCAGGGAAGAAGCATGAGACATGAAACGAAACCTTAGTTTTACAGACGAGAAGATTTGGAACAAGTTACTCGATCAGAGGCCGGTCGAGAATCCGCCATGTGTGTGAGTGTGTGTGAGTGTTGGAGTAACATATATATATATATATATATATATATATATATATATATATATATATATATAGTTGAAGTTGGAGATGTCTTCTTTTAGTTCGCGTCTACTACTATATGTTTTATTTATTTTATATTATTAGGGTTGCCCAATTACATCTGCAATGCCTACTCAGATTTCTCTCTTTTCAATTACTATTATTTAATCTCTTATTTTAATATATAATATGATGTCAAATGTAGCTTAATGCTATTCTCTTCCTACATAAGCCTAACAAATATAATTAGGGTACGATCTCATTGTCCTCATCTAAAATTAAATAAATAAAAATAAATATATTATACATCACTATTAATAATATTATTTTATATGTTTAATTAGTAAATAATAGTATAATAATTTACAGAATAACGATATTGTATAGTCTTACGTTATATAATATATATATAAGCGTTTTTTTTTTTTTGTAATTTACTTATTTATATTCGTCCTTTAATTAAAATGTATAGACAACTAGTATCTATTTTGTGACATTTATATTTACAGTTGTAACCATTAGAGTCTGAATCGTGATGCTGACATCTCTTTATATCAAACTTTTTCATTGATTAAATTGCTTTTTAGCGTACGATATAACTTTAGGTGTTAAATTTGTAATAACATAGTAATTATCAATTTATATAAAGAACAAATGATAGTGCGCAGAGTACGTGGGTAAGAATAAATAGGAGGTTCACATAATCAGAAACATGACCTGTCATATTTCAATCATTAAATCTATACTATATATTTGTGTTTTTAATTTTTTTTTTTTTTTTATGATTGTTTAATATTTTGAATATGCACGTGACATTCATCCAAGAGTTGGAATAAGTACGAGATGAACACCAAATTAAAATAGAGAATCCCATCCGAAGATTCGAGCTTTCAGTATTCTATATACCATCAATTTAGTTACTATCGTCTTTGCATAAATTTTGAATAACTGACTTTTGAGTAATTAATAATTGGATAAATTTCAAATAGAATATTCCCAGTTCAAGCGTTCTAATAAAAATAATAACATTTTAATAATTATACAATTTAATTCCCAATTAATGTTTGAATGTTCGAACAAAATAACCAACATTTTAATATTATAATTTAATTTTTATTGTTTAGACATTTTAACATAAATGATTGTCCAATCAATTTCTGACAATTCTACTGTTGAGTAGGCTAAACAACTTGTATAACATGACATCTTTGTCCAAAAAATAATCAAAATGCCATTTTGTACTGAAAATATTGGATCATTTCTGTTAAAACGTGAAAATGTTGGGAATTACATTGTGATATTAAAAGGGATGTAAAATATTCAAATGTTAATAATTAAATTATAATTATTAAAATATTTAAAATTAAATTATAATTAAACTTTAATAATTATATAGTGCAATTAATATTCTTTAATCATTCTATATATGTGGGTTGAAATCTCAATATTAATGTCTTTTAAGGTCATATATTTTATGCACGCCTAAAAATAGCGGTCATTTTATCATGGACACAAAAGTTACAAATTTCTCCGCAAATGCCCCATTAATCCAATTTATAAAGTTAATTTGGTGGTTCCAAAGTCCGCCGCCGTGGAGGTCCGTGATCAGTTGATTCTTCGTATATATTACATGTTCTTTTATTTCCCGCATGGATTGGACTTCAATTCGGAGATGAAATTAAAAACCAAATCTTGTTAATTCACTACATTCTGCTACATAGAATTTCATGAATATTTGGATTGATTCGAGTTGATCGTTCAAAAAACTATATATATATATATATATATATATATATATATATATATATTTGATCTCATGAGAATATATAGGATTTGTTGGAAATGAGTGTTTGACACTTCGTTTGTGATATTATTAGTCAATGTTGTATCGAGTGTTGCACTCATCCCCGTCACATCGATCAATGAATCTTAAGGTTAATCTTATCATTTTTTAGATTTTAGGATCAATGTGTTTAAATTGATCTGATTTATTTTATGATATTTATCACCTCATTATATCCACAAAGTTTGATATAGTTTAGGGGATAAGGCTAACATATCATGGTTATTTATTTGATTTTGATTTAGTCAAAATTGGTTCTTACTTTTAAGGAACACTATTTTATCTCCCCACTTCGTCTATCTGCTTTGCATATACTGAACTTGGGAGAAAATATCACCTTGATTTGTGAGAAAATGTGAAGCTTGCATCTGTGGCTACTAGTGCTCCATCAACATTCAACTCGACATCAAAATTATTGTTTAGATCAACTATAGATAGGTTTTATGTTAGTTGTGTGTGTAGATACTGATTAGATTGAGTGTTAGTAGTTCTTCGAGTAGATACATTATATTGTTTAACTATCTAGATGCTAGATAGTGATTTTGAGATGAATTATTCAAGCGGGTGAAGTTAGAATGAGTTCCTTGTATGTTTCATGCAGTGTTATCAAGGGAGTGAACTGAGACAACATCTATGTTGTGTTTTATCACTTGTGTCAATGAATTTCACCTTGAGGCAATTACATACCGAAGGTGTGTGATTTAAAATTAATTTTCGTACAAGTTATTTTACATTTTCACTGTGTGTTGAAGACAAGGTGGTAACTCTAGCTTCAATATTAACTCTGCAAATCTTTTGCACAATTGTATTTTTCACAAGTTGCTTAATGCTTGTTATTTTTAAAGTTATTTTTGTGTAATCTGTTCTTTAATTTCCGTTGCATGTTGTTGGTACAGTGGGAGAAAAATTCGATATTGGTTCTACAGGACATGCCCTAGTTCGATTTTGGTCTCATCCCTACCACATTTGGTCCTATTTTAGAAATTGATATCAAATATGGTCCCATATAACATGGACTATCAATTTTGGTCCCACGATTTAGACGGATGTTTGACGGGTTAACGGGATTATCGATTTTGGTCCCATTTTGGTATCAATTTTGGTCCCAAAAAAAAAATTCTAGAAAATTTTTACAAGTTAATTAGAGGCAAAATTGAAATGATTTGGATATAATTATTGTGCCAAACTAACCATTTGCACACCCCAATTTAAGAGACTTAGGGATGAAAGAAATTTCATATAGTATTGGCACC
The DNA here is from genome assembly GCA_026008535.1 of Perilla frutescens. Taxonomy (NCBI): domain Eukaryota; kingdom Viridiplantae; phylum Streptophyta; class Magnoliopsida; order Lamiales; family Lamiaceae; genus Perilla; species Perilla frutescens. The sequence goes on along the minus strand of BRKX01000017.1, from coordinate 37,604,499 downwards.
AAAACATATTATGTAACTTTAAGGGTCAAAGTGTGAGAAAATTTCAATTTTGGTCCCACAGGATATGGGGTATTCCGTTTCTGGTCCCGACGGTTTCACTTTTGTTCCTTTTTCAAATAAATTACCCAAAACTAGTCCCATAGGTTTATCAGTATCGATTTTAGTCCCACAAATCAGACGACTGATTTAACGATGGACGGAAACATCACGCACGACTCACGTGCGTGTCATTTTAGAGGGAAAATTAGACCCAATTAGACCTAAATCCCTAATTCAACATAAAATAGAACTCATTCACAACCCGTAAAAAAATCCCCAAAATCGTTCCACAGCAAATTCGCAAGAAATTCCAAATTTCCACAGCAATATTAGGACGTGATGATACGAAGGAATTTTTTTTGGAAATTCCACACCCAAACTACAGTAAGTTTCGTTCAATTTCTCAAATGTATTGTCCAATTTATACAGTAATTTCGTTCAATTTCTGAAAGGTTAATTGTTGCTCAATTTGTTTTTGTTAGTTGGGTGTCAGTTTTGGTACACTCTAAAGCTCAAGCATGGAGGCATGACAATTTGGATTCGGGTAAGCTTGAGTATTTAGAAGGCACAATGAGTGCATTTGATTTTGTAGATAGTCGTAAGTGGTGCCTGAAGTATTTAGAACAATTATGTGAACAGTTAGGGTATATGGGTAGTAAGAGATTTTATGGGCTTGTTGAAAATGGCATGTTGAAGCTGATTGATTGTGAGGCTGACACTTGGATGTTGATAAAGAAGGTTGAGAAGAGCAGAGAGTTTACCATATATCTGGAGGGTGAAAGAATTTGTACAACTTCTGTTGGGGAAATGGTTGAAGGAGAGGTGGAGTATTTGGATGATGAACAGGAGGTTGATCTTGAGCAGGAATTTGAGCTTCAGAATAGGCTTAAAAGGAGATATAGGCTAACCTATCTGCAGAGTGTTGAAAAATCATTTAAAGGTCCTGTTTCAGATGCAGAGGGTCTAGATGATGATGCTGGGAAGGGAAAATCCCTGATGGAAGAGGGTGTAGGTGCTGGGAAGGGAAAGGCATTGAGTAATGCAGAGGGTTTAGTTGCTGGGAAAGGAAATGGCCTGAGTAATGCAGAGAGTTTAGTTGGTGGGAAGGGAAAGGACTTGAGTACCATAATGGAAGATGATGCAGAGGGTCTAGATGCTAGGAATAAGGGAAATGCTATAATGGAAGATGACTTAGAAGCAAAAGGAAAAGGAAAGGCACTGATGGAAGACTGTTTAGAAACTGCTAATGAAAGTTATGATGAGGATTTCACAGGTGATGAGGACAGCTGTGATGATCTGCTGGATGACATTATCTACAATGAGAATATAGATAATGATGTGGAGTGGATAGGTCCTAAAGAAGCTGATATAGATGCTGCTCAGTTAGAGAGTACTAGTGACTCAGATTATGAGAATGAGATGAGTGAGCCTAAGAGTCTGCCATCTGAGAATGAAGAGGGGTCCAGTAATGTGGGGGCTAAAATAGTATCAGGACCACAGAATGCTACATTTTACTTGGGGCAATTGTTCAGTACCAAGCTGGAGTTCAAGGAGGCTGTCAATAGCCACTCAGTTGAGATAGGAAGAACCTCCAAGTTTATTAAAAATGATAGCAAAAGGATCTATGCAAGGTGCAAAAAGGCAGATGAAGGGTATGGATGGCATATAAATGCACTTAAGGTGAAAGATAAAGAGTCATTTCATATTAGAGAGCTGAGTTTGGTACACTCCTGTGCAAGACAATTTCATGGTTCTAATGCTAAGTCAGGTTGGTTGGCAAAGAGGTTTGAAAGGTCTTTCAGATGTGATCCAAAGAAGAGTATAAAGAACTTTAGGAAACGTGCAATATCTGAGCTTGGAGTGTATGTGTCACATCAACAAGCCATTAGAGCAAGACAGAAGGTACTGAAACTGATTGAAGGGTCTAACATTGACCAATACTCTAGGCTGTAGGACTATGCAGAATGTTTGAGAGCAAGGAATTTAGGTTCCACTGTGATTCTACAGTGTGATGTCACAGGTACTACCAACAAATTTAAGAGGTTCTATGTGTGTCTTGGTGCTGTAAAGAATGGCTTCAGAGCAGGATTTAGGCCATGGATTGGTGTAGATGGTTGCCACTTAAGTGGGCTTAATTCAGGTATGTTACTGACAGCAGTGTGTATGGATCCTAATAATGATCCATACCCTCTAGCATATGCAGTAGTTTCAGTGGAGAACAAGGAATCCTGGGAGTGGTTCTTGCTGCTTTTGAAGGAGGACCTACTAACAAAGAGGGAAGATGTATATACATTTATGTCAGACAAGCAAAAAGGTCTGATTGGAGCTTTTGAAAAGGTGCTGCCATATGTGGAGAACAGATTCTATATTAGGCATTTACATGGGAACATGAAGAGGGTCGGATTCAAGGGGAAGAACTTCAAAACACTACTATGGAAAGCAGCCAATACAACTACTATTCCTGGATTTAACAATGCAATGCTTGAGATAGGGAAGCTAGATCAGAAGTTCCTAGAGTGGCTACAAGCTAAGCCACCATCAGAATGGTCAAAGTCACACTTTTCCACTTTTGGAAAGTGTGACACTTTGGTGAATAATATGTGTGAGCAATTTAATGCCTGTTTAGTGGATGCTAGGGACAGACCAATTCTAACTATGCTAGAATGGATCAGAGAGTATATGATGTCTAGGCTCCAGAGATATAGAGAGAGGAGTGAGCTTAAGTGGGAAGGCGGGAAGCTTTGTGGCAAGATTATGGGGATTGTTAGTAAGAATATGGAAGAATTTGGTGACTGTATTCCCATAAAATGTAGTGAAAATACATATGAGGTCTCAAGTTATGATGGCTCAAGATATGTTGTGCACTTAGATCATCATACTTGTGATTGTAGGAGGTGAGAGTTGTCTGGCATTCCCTGTAAGCATGTTGTGAGTGCAATTTGTGCAGCAGGGGGAGATCCAGAGGATTTTGTTGCTGTCTGTTATTCTGTTGAAACATATGATGCAGTTTATAGCATGCTATAAACCCAATGAATGGTGAAGAACTGTGGCAGAAAACAGGCTACATACCACCTTTGCCACCTACAATGCTGAAAAGGAAAAAGGGTAGACCTGGAAAGGCAAGGAAACTTGGGCAGAGTGAGACTTCAAAGAAGAAGCAGAGAAAGAGAGATGCAAATGAGGTGCAGAAAATGAGAAAATAGAACTTTAAGGTCACCTGTCACACATGTGGGGGAAAAGGTCACAACAGCCTTGGATGTACAGTAAGAAAGGTTAACTTTTCATATTATGTTGAATTTATGGTTTCATAATGTTATGCAGAACACTAACTATAATTTGTTCTATGTATATATGTTCATTAGGCTGCTGCAAAAACTGAACAACCCACTCCAGAAGCTGATGTGCAGGACATGACACAACTTGACTACCCCTTGACACAAGAAGATGAAGAAGATGCAGACTTTGATGCTTTTATAGATCAATATACACACAAAAACACCAGACCAACTACTGTGCAGGGGAGAAATGAGCTTGTGAGTTGTTGTTGTTAATTTACTTGACTTACTATCTATATTTAATTACCATCTAAATTTGAGTTACTATCTAAATTTTAGGCTAAAAAAAGAGTTGTACTTGCTGGAAGTTCCCAACCAAGGCAGAGTGGTGTGCATTAAGAGGCTTATACCATATCACAAGTTGTCAGTGCTCTACAACCAACAACAATGGGTGTTCAAATCAGGGCTCCTGCTCCAATGAGATTCCATCCAAATGAGGTCATTGGTGGACCTTCTACTGCTGCAAAGAGGGGCTTAGAAGGCATGAAGGTGTTCACTCAAGGAGGTAAAAAGTATGTCACTTTATCTAACTTGAGAGATTCAACAAAAAAAAGCAAACTCTGCTAAACAAGCTTAATGTAATCCTCTTGGTGTCTGCTACAGGAGATTTGTTGATGATAACATGTGCATAAGATGTAGATAAATGCTACTGCTTTTTTGTGTTTAATGTTCCACAGTAGTTTAGCACTAACTGTTGGGCTATTTTTGCCATATTTTTTGAATCATGATGGTTTTTGAATCATGATATGTATGCAGTAGCAGTCAGTGAAACTGTTATCTTTTGGTGGCCTTAATGATTAAGTGGAAGGTTTCTACAATTTTTTGAGTTTGCTAAATTATGTTTAGTGTGCAAATATGTGAAATTCTTCTACAATATGTTCAGTTTGCATTCATTACATTACATCTGAAATCCTGCATTCTAAAAATCTGCATTCATTACATCTGAAATTATGCATACAATACAGGGGGAAAAGGTTGCATGCATTACATCATTTGAATAATTAGTGCATAAAACCGAAATTAGTTCATACATTACATCATTTGAATAATTTAATTACCAAGGAAAACAGGAGTACTAGTAATATCATTTTCCCTATCTTATTTATTTCTGCAACATTTTCAGACATTTTCTTCAACTCTTTAGCCATTTTCTTCAATTGTTCTCTGTCAAGAGAGTTTTCCTTAGCTCCAGTTCCATCTTCATCAGCCCAAAGAAAGAAACCACACCCTCCATTTTGAGAATCTGGACATGTATGAAATGTCCTACCTTTGCTTGTCGGCTTCTTTGAAACATATGTACGTGCAGCTTTTCCACAATGACACACCAAGTAAGCTTTGCCCAAATTTTTATTTGAGGATGTGGCAGACATAGCTTTTTTTTGGTATTTTTTATTGTGCTTTGGTAGCTTGGTAATTGTATTGTGTTGGATATTTATTTTGTTTGGTGAGTTGGTATATATAGTGTCAATGATGATGGGAATTTTCCCTCCAAAAAGATGTGAAAATTCCCTCCAAAATCATAGCAATAACAGGTGAAATTTACCTCCAAAAACATTGATGATATTCTGGAAATTTTAATGTTTGGGACCAAAATTGATATTAAAATGGGACCAAAACTGATACAAATTTTAACAGAAACCGTGACGGCGTGACTGAAAATGATATTTCGTATCATATGGGACCAAAAGTGAAACCGTCAGGACCAGAAACGGAATACCCCATATCCTGTGGGACCAAAATCAAAATTTTCTCGTCAAAGTGTAATTTTTTTTATTGTTCTAGACCAGCATGGAACGTTCAAGACCACTATGGTAAATTTTGGTATTTCTTGAAAATATTGGGCTTGAATGCATATTTGAAATAAGATTTGAGGCATAGTAGTCATTTTAAAAGAAATTATAGGTTATTAGATAATAGTTATGTAAAAGTTTTGAGGCTTAAATTAACTTCCATGCACTCAATAGATAACAAACGGTATCTTAAATTCAGTTATAATTACTATTAGAATTATAAATTATAAATAATATATATATATATATATTGATTGGTTCGATTTTAACCAAAATATTTTTTACTTAAATCAAAACTGAACCAAATTACGTTTTAGTTTTAATATTCAAAACGGAGTGGATCAGTTTGGTTCAATTTTTTAGTTTTGGTTTAATCTTTTTAATATTATTAATTTTTTTAATATTATTAATATTTTTTACTTTTCAGATTTATTTTATTTTATAATTTTTATTTTTTTTATTATTTTATGTATTTTTTCTTATTTTATATTATTTTTTATTATTCAATTATTAATTGAATAATGAACATTAAATATTGCATCTTGCTAATAGAATTGCATCTCCACATCTCCACCATCCAATATATTGATCTAATGGTTGAGGTTTAATGAAAAATACAGTAGCAATTTCGTGAATAATAGAACGAAAAATAAAGGAATAAGGGTTTTTTTCGCCTAAACCCATTGAAATTAATGATGTAAGCAATTTTAAAAAATATTAAAAACTTTAAATGATCATAACTTGTTCATTTTTTAATCAAATGCACACAAAAAATATATCAAATTAAAGTTTTCTTCATTTTCTTTCATTTAAGATGTCGAAAGGCTATGTTTAGATGAAACAATATGGTCGAAAAAAATAAAAGATAAATTTTTACGAATACCCAAGTTATAAAAAAAGCTTTTGTTTGCTTATAATAATATTTTGTCAGCATTATAATAATATATGATAACATTTGTTAACGAAGCATTTGTTATATGCTAACACAATGTATTCACTATGCTAACGAAGAAATATCATAATGCTAGCGTTGTACAAATTTATTAGGTTTATTTAATCTCAATTATGATTTATTTAATCTCAATTATGTTTTATTTCATCTAATTATGATTTTTTTTTTTGAATTTAATATTTCATCCAACTAGGGTTTCTTCCATTCAATTAGCATAACGATAATGCTTCTTAGCATGATGATAATATTTTCTTAGCATGACAATCTGTTATCAAATTCTACGTGATTTTTATAAGAATTACGAAATTACGTTAATACTCTCACGCGAAAAACTTTTCAAATATTACATAATTGCCACCACTCTTTTATTCAAATATGTACCTTTAATTTTTGAGGATTGTGTGATTTGAGTTGTTGTCCTAATTCCTACACTAGGATTGATTTTAACCTAACACTTCCCCTTTGTGTGTGTGTGTGTGTGTATATATATATCATAACTTTTACCTATTTGTAAAATATTACAATTGCACCAACACATGGTTTAATTTTTAATAATTAAAATCTTCCTAGCTAGTTTTCTTTTCCTTTTTGTGAAACATATCTAACGTGCGTGTACTGCTGAAATGATTATGCCATTTTAAAGCTAAAAAGTTGAGGACGTTTTTTTAAAATGTGGTTGTGTAATTTTAATTAGAACATTTTAAATAGGGGTGGGACAAATGGTTAGTTTGGTGCAATAATTATATCCAAACCAGTTCAATTTTGCCTCCAATTAACTTGCAAAAAAAATCTGGAATTTTTTTATATGGGACCAAAATTGATATTTTTTTTTAACGGAAACCGTGACGGCGGGACCAAAATTGATAATTCAAGCGATTTAGGACCAAAAGTGGTAGGTGTGGGATCAAAATCGGACTAGGGCATGTCCTGTGGGACTAAAATCAAAATTTTCTCGGTACAGTAGTAACACTGACTGCAACATTAACTTTAACTTTGTACGTATTTTCTATTTTTCCAGTATTTGAAGCAACAAATTCTAATAGGGTCCAACAAACACATGTAATTACTGTATTACATTTTTTTGTGCCAACTCTTACTTTTTGACCTTTTCGTCTAAAATTTTATTTTTCGATATTTTTAATCATAAAACTAACAGTCCACTTTACTGTTTTGTTCCAAAAAGAACCGATGAATTTTAGGACTAAAAATGTAAAAATAAAAATAAAACTTATGGATCAAAAAGTTGAAAAATAACTGTAACACAAATTTTTGTATTTAATTTGGTAAAACACAAAACAGTGTACAATTCAGATGATCTTTGAATCAAAATATATTTATATGGATCCAATCTCTATTTTTTCTCTGATTCTTCTCTTCAAAACTTGATCTTCAAACGGTCTTTGAAATCTTCAGGGTAAATTTGTCTCTTTGATTTTCTCGGACTTGTTTAAACTTGGCCTTTGAAGTTTTCGGGGAAGATTTGTATCATCGATCTTCTTTGACTTGATCTTTAGTCTTGATAACGTTAACTCGGAGGACCGACGCCTTATTTCCGGATCAAACGCCAATTTCAGGATGAATTTGATGAAGAACGTCTTTGACTGTCTTGCTTATGAATCAAACGTCATCTTCAGGTTGAATTTGGTGAAGAACGCCTTTGAATGTCACAAAAACGCCTTGAATATCTGAGAGAATTTCATTTATGGAAGTTCTTCTCAAATTCTTGAACTCTTCAAATGATTTCTGGTGTGATTTTCAACTGATATGACGTCCCTATTTATAGTTGATATATATCTTTTGAAAGATATTTACTTGTTACCAAAGACTTTTGATATTTATCATATAATAACATCTTTATTATTTAAATAATTTATTTAATTTTGGATTTCATACGATTCCAAAACTAAATAAATATATAAAAATTAATAAAAATATTATTTATATTTTATAAATTTTGAGTGCCTACAATAACACTAATTAGGGGACTATACGTGTTTGGAGTATGGGACTCATTCGTCAAATTAAGCCTATAAAAGTGTGCGTGGATTACATGTAAAATTAAGCTTATTACATGCAGGTGATAAGTAATTCAAGCTAGAGAGTCTCGGTTAAATATTATAAGTACATAATTATATTTGAAGTAGCTAGAGGCGTAAATTTGCCTAGTATGGAGAAATGATTAGTTTTAATTTTTGTCATTGAAAGATCGATCAGAAATATTGAGCGTCGATCGATATTTAGATTTATATTTTTCCTAGGGGCCGGTGATATATATATAGTCTTTGAATGGGGAACAATAATGGCCGGCGATAGATGGTGATTTTGTGGCAGCTAGCAATAGCGCAGTGGTGGCAGTGGTCGTGTGCCGGTGGTCTGCAGCCGGAAGTAGTGGCGGCGATGGTTTGGTCGTGGAAGATCTAGAAGAGAGACGAGGAAGAAAAGGAAATTAAAGAAACAAAGGAAATAAATCAACATTTCTTTTCTTCTTCTTTTGAGGAAAATCAACAATTTCTAAACTTTAATGTACTCGTGATCAATATTATATCTTTAAATAGGTCTTGTATTCAATTAGTATAATTTTTTCTGTGTTTCAATTAAAGCTTTTTAGATTTAATTTACAATCTTAAGAGTTATATACCAGAATGGAATCAAGTAGGAATGAAATGATTTAACTTAATAATGGAATAATTATAAGAATGAAATTGAATAATTATTATCATTCATTTGGTTGATATCAGAAGTAATAAGATATGAATGAAACTTACATTTATGAATTGATTTTATTATAACAATTTGTAATTAGTAAATAAAATACATGAACTGACTTATTTATTTTTAAATAACAAATTACTCTTCTTTCACGAGATACTATTATATTTTAAAACATATTATTGAATAGTATGTGATTTTTACCGTATTAACATTTAAAAAAAAAAGTATCCTTCTAGTAAATATTTCAGTAATGATTAGTGAGTTTGTATATTTTTATGTAATGTTTTTCCTAGAATATCATTAGTAATTTTGTTAAATATTAAAAAAAATTCTGAAATATTAATGAGTTTTTAAAAAAATTCATAAATTTCTCGAATTGAAATATTTTATATTATTTGTCATAAAATAATTTTGAAATTTTGAAAATTTTTTCATATTAATTTTTAAAAATGATTGATGGCTTTTGAGTTTTATATAAATTTTTTAGGTTTTTTACAATTTCATCTATTTTAAATTCTCTAGAAAAAATATTAGATTTATTATAATTTTATTTTTTAATAAATATATTTTATAAGAATATGAGAATTCATTTATCAATATAAAAAATAAAGTATTGTTTTGTAAAACAAAAAATAATTTTTTTTAATCGATAATGCATAATACCATGGAGGTGGAGAGTAATGTTTAATCCTATATTCATGGTAATTGGGATTTTTTCGGGAATGACTATTCCTGATTGAAAAATCATATTAGCCATAGAATTAGGAATGTATATGGGAATCGTGATTCTATTCTCATTACATTTTATCATACCAACCATGCACACTTGATAATTCTGAAATATTAAAATAAATCTAATTGTTTAGGATAATTTAAAATGTGTTTTAATAATTACCAAATTCCAAAAATAATTAATTAATTCTTGTGGCAAAACGTAAATGTACATGATATATACATGCAATTTTTGGAGAAATTTTTGAACGCACGCAATTTGTGATAATTGTAGGTTAAACTATCATTTATATTCTAAATTATTATTTTTTTAATCTATAACAAACTAACATTTTTGTCAATAAAATACCTAAAATATTTGAAAACTTATCAAATTTATCATCATATGCATTTTTAATTAAAAAAATTACCTTATGTTTCTGCTAAATACTCGAATCTTCTTCTTGTGTTGTAGCCAAATCGGCCATATATATTACATAAGAGGAAATCTTGCATGCACAAGGCACGTATGTGCGCTATATCAGACGGCGCATGGGCGTCACGCGCCCGTCTATGTAGTTGTTTTTTTTCCTAGCGAATTTTTTATTTATTTTTTTCGATTTTCTTTTTTTTTCCCAACAAAATTTATACCCTAAAATAAAATTAGTGTGAACCCTAAAATTAAAGCGAATTGATATAAATTGTTTGAAATAAATATAAATTTATACCCTAAAATGAAATTAATAAATTCTAAAAAAACACAAAACAAAACCCTAAAAACACCGCCCCCCCCCCCAAAAAAAAATCCCTAAAAACACCCCCCCAAAAAACCCTAAAAAACACAAAATAAACCCCTAAAAGCACCATCAAAAAACCCTAAAGCACACAAAATAAACTCTTAAAAACACCCCCAACCCCCTAAGATAAGTGGCAAACCCCTAACTATTTAATGATACAGGTGATAGTTTTTGAATTTTGAGTGATACTTTTTAATGTTACTGTTGATACTGATTTTACCGATTTTTTTTTGCGGGTTGACCCCGCGAATTTGACCCGCCCGTCTGAAATAAGCCTCGTATGCATCTTGTGCATGCAAGTATTTGCCATTACATAATATTTTTATTCTTTCACTACATTTTTAGATCTGATTTTGACAAGAAATTAAATTTATTCGACGTTAGATTTGATATATTATGTAGTTTTTAAATAGTTTAGATATTTAATTAATAAAAATGTTAGTTTGTGATATATATTTTTTACAACCAAATAAAGATATATACTTTATTGAGTGCAAATACAAACTATTGAGAAAGTCTACTACAAAGGGGTGAGGGCTCAACCCAACAATAAGGGCTTGAGACATCATGAGCAGTCCTACCTAATCTATATATGAGTCACACAATAGTACTTTGACGAACCAAATTAATTAAGAGAAAAATAATTTGAATCCTCAAAAAGTTTGTGATAATTGGAAATAATCAAACATTATTCAGAAATGGTTGATGAAGAGAAGATTTCACAGCATCAAATTAACACCACATTAAAATCGGTTTCTAAAATAATGCGATGGATACCGAGAGATTTAATCTATGAAAAAGCTTTGTGGAAACCCAATGCTTCACCCTAGCTCATTGACCTGTAAACACCGATCAGAAAACTGCTAATCTTAGTCGCAACAAAACCACCAATATCATCACAGACTACAACCCCATAACTTGTTCTATCGGTATCAAATCATCATCAATATTGACTTTATAAAAATTGTATACTCCGATTTTGCCAGCTCCCTTAGTGAACAATCAAACCACAACTATCCCTCAAAATCTGGTAGTGTCTAATTTATAATTACTTTATTATTTTATTAGAATAGTTTTAATAAACAAAATTAGAATAGAATAATAATTACTATATTCTAACTACTATTTCCCGCCAATATTTTAGCCGATTATCTATTATATTCTGGTTTTTTTATTTAATATTTGTAACCTATATAATATGTAAATATTTGAATAGTCTTTTCCACGAGAATGATTAATGATTGGGTGGAAAAATAGTTCCTAAACGGCCAGTGGTCCCTTTGTGGTGGCTACAATATTTAATTTTAATTATTAATTTATCATGCACCTGCAAACCATGAACCCACCTAACGTACATCATGCAATTATTTTCTGAACCCCCCCCCCCCCCCTTTTTTCTGGGTAGCACTCTTTTTGTTATTGAAAATAATCTGACTGAAAATTCTCCAATCGAGCGTAGCATTCGCTAGTAATTTATAAATCTTAAAGTTTAGGTGACAAAAATAGACAACAAAAAATAATACATATACAGCACCTTGTAAAAAAGAGTATAGTACGTTCATAGGATAAAATCATGAAATTAACGTTGCAATGTCTCGAATTTGTGATCTATTGTTCCTGAAAAAAATAATTTTTCAACATGTTATTCTTTTCAAGTCTTCCAGTTTTCATCATTCCTCTCCTTAAACGGATTCTACTTTTTCCAGATTAGTTGGCTTGTTATTTTCTTTAAAGTCAACCTGATATTAACTATAGTTAAACTTTGTGTTACTTTTATCTATTAAATAACATAACGTACGTAATTGAAATTTGAAATATATTTACATCTGATCCCACTAAATCCTTTTTTATTAGAAAACAGGACTGTCTTTTACTATAAATAATTTGTCAGGACATAATAATAATAATAATAATAATAATAATAATAATAATAATAATAATAATAATAATAATAATAATAATAAACAGATTATTGCACCAATATATAAACACAACAGATTCGGGTTTCTTTTTATTACCGGACTCTTTGAAATCATTTACTTTAGATTCATAGAAAAAGAAAATTGAATGTCCTATGTTAATAATTTTTTTTTGGGGGGGGGGGGGGGGGGGGGGGTTGGAACATTTCCCATGTGAATTATATATTCGCTAAGGCCCAAAATGTACTGAACTACTATACAAACTTTTAAAATTGGAATAATAATACATTTTTTTAACGCATTGATAGAGACTTGTTATTCCTAAAATATTTATATATTTTTTTCTTTTTGTGAGCTGCCGGAGGGGGTGGTGGATCTAAGAAAAAAAAGTTACCCTTTTTATACAGAGGTTTTCACCGTTTTGGGTATTGAAGCAACAAAATATTTAAACTACTTGCTACTGTAATTAATATCGGCTAATAATTAAGATAATAATTACTAATCAGACATTGTTTTATTAATAAAAACTCAAACATACTATCATAGTACTATAGTACCAACAAGTTTAATTATTCCCTTAAAAATGTAAGATGATCAAAAGCTTTCTTCTTTGTTAATTTGGTGATATGACCTCAGATATATACAACTGATGAAACTGAAAGATGCAAATGTTTATTTATTTATATACTATCTCCGTTTCATTATGACTGTTATTTTAGCTTTTTTTATTTTATATATTCACACTCTCTCTCAATTTTAATCATATCCCAAACCTTCTTTTAGGAAAATATATGTGAATAAGATTTTATATCATATATAAGGGGTGGATATATTAGTCCATAAAATTAATTGTTAATTCTAGATAAAAAAAAATTAAAGCAACCATCAAAACGAAACAGAAGGAGTATATTTTCGTCCTTAACGTCCTAATACAAAAAAAGTAATTATAATTGAAAAAGAAGAAATAAAAGTAGATTCCAATGCAACAACAATAATTGGTTATTTTCATAGAGAGATGATGGGCTAAAAGAAAGGAAGAAATATATTAATGGGATGCGTAAGCATTATTATTTATTTATACACATGTATAAATATATATGGAATGTGGGGGCATTTTCTTCTAAATAATGTTACGGAAAATAATTATAATTTATGTTCGCCAACTACCCAAATGAAATTCTCTATCCCACTTTTCTCTATCTCATTTGGTGTTCCACTTTGATTTTTATTCGATTTTCATCGATTTTTTTCTTCAATTTCAATTTGTTATGGCTTAGTTTAATTTTATAATTATTATTTAGGGTTTATTCCATCCAATTAGGGTTTATATTTATTTTTTAATATTTATTTCTTATTTTTTAGTAAATATACTTGATTAATATGATTGATTATTCCAAAAGTAGGGTATATGATTTTTAAAAAATTTAATTTATAGTGATAAATGTTGATTATGATTTGTAATACTATAATAAAATTTATTTTTTTAATAAACATTTTTAAAATATTAAATTTTATAGTGGGACACCATAATGGGATATGAAAAGTGGACTAGAGGATTTTATCCCCCAACTACCAGCCTCTCCCGAATTTGAAGGGACCACGTCAAATACGGTTCAATGCCTCATTTTATTTGTCATATATTGATCCTATTGTTTTTTAGTTTTCCTCCTCCTGTTTTTTCATATACTTTTTATTATATGTATGTATATCTGGAATAAATCTTTTTCCAAATTTTTCCACGTAAATACATCATACAGTATGTTGTTTCAACAAGTCAATTCTCGTTCCCTCGAAGACCCCGAAACATGCAGTGGATATTGCTGTTTAAATGAAAGACTTTTTGGGTTCAAGACATACAAAAGCTAACGTAGAAATTTTAACTTGGAGGAGAAAAGTCAGAAATTTTAATTTTGGGGATGAAAAATAATACCCTCTCCGTTCCATTTTGATAGGATGATTGAGAGTTTTCACGGGGATTAAGAAAATGCTTGAGAAAGACAATTAATCAAAAAACTACCTAGTATGCCCCTATTTATTTCTTTAATATTAAATTAATACCTAATGTGAACATATTAAATAGGGGTTATATATTATTAAATTAGCTAAATATATTTAAAAACACGCCTATATATCGGAATATATAAAAAAGGAAAACAAGCCTATCCATATGGGATCGCAAATACTGTTGGGAAAAACATGCCTTTCAAACTGGACTATATCTGTGTTTCTGAATATGTTTTGAACAGTTTCAGAAACTGTAACATCCAAACTCGTCTTTAATACTTCAGAATTCATCTTTAATGAATTTGAACCATTTCAGGTTCGCCTTTGCTGAACTTGAACATCCAAACATGAATCGTGTTCTTCGACACCGTTTCTGTTCCTGGATCTGTCCCAAACAGATTCTCTCCGACGATTGTAACCATGCATTACAACGCTTCAGTTCTTGAACATATTGAACTGAGACATAAAAGAAACAGAGGAGAACACCACAGGATAAACAGAAACAGAAATACAAATACACGAGAACAAACCCACCTTGTCTAGAACAGATTCTGAACCAGACTCGAACTGTCTTAAAAAGAACCTGCAACAAACAACAAACTGATTTTGTATGAAATTAAGCCGAGTCGAGGAGACCTCTTTTCGCAAGACAATTACACCTCGGCTAGTGCTCACGGTATCGGTGCTTGTCCCCAAAGATTAAACAACTTCGTCCTACCCGGTAGTAGCACCACACATCGTTAGGCTCCATCAAACTAGATAATGGGAGAACTGAGAAGCAATGAGACTCGATGAATGATGCTAAATGCAGAGACTTTGTCTAAGAGAACCCTACAAGCTCTCATACAACTCTCTACAACACATAGACCACCAAATCTACTTTTCTACTCTCTACTCCACTCTATCTCTTCTTCTACAAAGCATGCAAGAGCACCCATTTATAGGCACATATTCCATCTCATTTAGGATTAGGGTTTGGGCATTCAAACTAAGGTGTAACCCCCATAAGTTACTAGTATGCATTCAAGCTCATATTTGTAACCTCCCATTTAAAATCCATTCAAATCCACATTTGAAACCTCCCATGGGTTACTACCGTTGCAGTATTAACTCTCCACCATGAGTGAGAGTCGGTTACACTCCTGAATATCAGGAGTTACATCACGTGTACACCAATGGATCCGATACCGAAGTGTTCCTGAATCTGTCCCTAACAGATGACCCAACACTTGATCTAAATCAACTAGAATGGACTTTGGACGAGACCCAAATCCAATCAAGTTCAAATCACAGTTCACCCTATAGCCAAGACACAAGACAAGATCACTGTCACTCTAACTGTTCCAGACCCAAGAACGGGAATGAACACTAGCACGGGCGTGCTCATATAATTGTGTACATTAGATGTTACACTCAAGTGATTACACACTTAAGTACAAACTTAACCAGCTTAGGCTTCGATTATGGGATCTCTCAATGTAACACAGTACATTTCTCCCACAGCATACATGCTCCTTTTACGTGACTAACTTTATGATTAATTCCTCACTCACCAAAAAATTGGGTTTGAGAAACTAATATACCATGATTATCTAATACAACACAGATATATCATTCAATATTTAACTCCTCCAAAGTTAAATATCACGGCTACTGAAAATCGGATAAAATGAGATCACACACTCACTTTATTAAACCCAATTTTCCAACAAATACTAATGTACATAAGATGTACATTAGACGGTCAACGCGTTGACCGGATCAACGCGCGTTGACTCGGTCAAAGCGTTGACCAAAAAAATCGTGAAAATGGGTGATACGTTTTAGGGACACAACTGATACTTTTTTTAATTTTGAATGATACTTTTTAGTGTTTCGATTGATACTGTTCTTAATAGTTTTTTTCTTTATTTTTTTTCTGGTCAATACTTTTTATTGATACAAATGATACTTTTGGGCATTTGAAATGATACTTTTCAGTATTATGAATGATACTACTTTTGATGGATTTTTTGGTCAAAGCATTGACCGGTTCAACACGCATTGACCCGGTCAGCACATTGACTGTTTGATGTACATCTTATGTACAGGAGACTTGCCCATATGGGACAGAGGGAGTATTATAATGTGAATAATATTATATTTATATAATAAATTATATGTATATATATAAATTGACAAAATTTGAGGAGATCCGTCCCTGGAGACATGCCCAGTTACCACTCCCCGCCTCTATCCTCCCCCCATCTCAAAAGAAAACGAAAAAAAAAAGAGAAGATATGGTCGATTATAATATTTTAAAATAAATTAAAATACTTAAAAAATATATGAATAAATAATGATGTATGTATGCATTTATTATATAATTTAATTTACTAATAATCATTCCATGTTTTTTAGTTGAATAATCGTTTACATGCTAGAATGTTTCGAATATATTTGAAATGCAAGAATTAATTAATACTGATATATGTGTATAATCTATATATATCTAAAAATAAGATAGTCGTCACAAATAGAAATAATAAATTTTCCCGTCTAAATTAATTTTTTAATAATAGTGATATAATTATACGTGCAATTAATTATGAAATTAAGTAAAATAAAAATTATAAATTAATTAATCGTATTACAAAAATAATGGAATGTGCGATTCTCTTTCTATGATACGAAAATTGCATATAGATTCCTAAATTAACATATTAATATTTAGACTGTAAATCAATATATATATAATTAAATCACTAATTCCATAAAATTTGTGTGCTAGAATCTTGATATGAATTAATAATTATATTGCAAGGCTACATTATATACATATTTACCATATTTAATAAATATGCCAATATTTCTCTAAATCATTCTCTATCTAAATATAAAATTAAATAATCTTAATCTTACCTTTATATATATATATATATATATCTAAAAGTGATATAGTATACGAACTTATCTATATTTTTAATTATTTATTTTCCATGTAAAACCGTCAATAATAATATATTGAAAATATATTATTATACATTTCCAGAAATACCAGATTACATGGAGAACAATTCTATAATATAAGAAGCTATTTATATTATATATATCAATATTGAATCTCTATATATAATACTTCAACTCTATGTATTCCTCTATCCGTAGAGTACATTGAATGTACAGAAATGGCTATAACAGAGTTTCTCTTATTCGTTGAAGCTAATTAAATCCATATATAATATGCAGTTACTTATAATATATATATATAGGGGTGGGTTCAAATAGGAACCAATCCCTCCGTGAGAACCTAGGAACCAATCTAACATGAGAGATTTATATTGCTAACATCAAGAGATTATGTTGCTAACATGAGGTAACCTCATTTTGATAACTTGACGAGATCATAATATTAACAACATATTGCTAATATATTAACGATTATACACACTGCTAATACGTGACTAATCATTTGCTAATATGTTTAGTTCCTAGGTTCTCACGGGTGGATTTGGTTCCTATTTGATCCTTTCCCTATATATATATATATATATATATATATATATATATATATAGGAGTTGGTTCAAATAAAAACTTATCTTGGTGTGAAAACTGCGAACTATGCTTCTTTAGTGTATTTTTAGTGCTTTTCTTTATGTATTTTGATGCTAATTTTTTTAATGCTTTTCTTATTGTGTTTTGGAGATAGATGTTTTTAGCACCAAAATACAGTAAGTAAAGCACTAAAAGTACACTAAACAAGCATAATCTGCACGTTTTCACACCAAGATAAGTTTTTATTATAACCAACCCCTATATATATGTGTATATATATATTGATTGATATTGACTTGCGAATCAATGCCGAATTAAATGAAGGGTAATTAATTATTTCTATAATTACATAGATATAGATTATATAATATAAGGTAAATATATAATTGCGTTAACCCATAAATATAATTTTGTCTTAGCCGTGATATCTATAATATGTTATTGAAAAAATAGTTTAAAAACATGGAAGCAGTCGATTATAAATGCATCTTCATTCTTGGTATCTCTTAAACTCATTTCAAGAGCGGTTTTTTATTGCTTCACTGTCACATCCGACGATAATATGCCCCTAAAGAAAAGGGGTAGCTTCAATTACACTTCGATTATATTGATAATCAAAATATTGTCGAAGTTTTGTGATTTTTTTTCTCTGTTATTTCTCAATTGTAAATTTCATTTTATTTTTGTATCTATAATCAATAAATTCGTTGGTGTTGATTTTACAGGAAGCAGGCACCAGTTCACGTACATAGTTGATTTGTATAATTATTATTCTACTATGATTTAGGTGAATGGAGTTTATTTGGATGTCATTGTTGTGTCCATATTGCAGTCTCATGCATTTTGGACCCGGAAGCTCATAGAAAAATCTCTAGCAGCACCCTATTCGCGATGCTAAGTAATTCTCTTATTTGTTGAGTTTAAGCACACACGATATGCAAATTGATTTAATTGGCTATTGTACATTATGTTTTGATTCTACGAAATGACCTATTTTGATCAAGTTTTTTGGTTTAAGGTTATTTATGTATTGTGAATTTTGTCATCATTGTATTATTTAATCAGTTGCCCAAGAAATATATACAATTTGCCAGTTTTGAAGATATTGGTGTCCGTGTGATGTCGCAACTTCACCATAATCCCCCTCTGATTGGGCTACTACTCCAGAAAGTTTGAATGATATTTTTAATTTAGCTTTGGAAAACAATGCATAAATGTTAGTATTGGACCATTGAGAGTGGACCTCGGAGTAAAATAAGAAGATTTATCATTTAATTTTTTCATGTTCTGAAGTTGGTTTGAACTTTACTGAGTATGTATTGATCATAACTTCCCGTTTCTTTATTTGGTAACCGTATATCAACAGCATAGAATTCAAGTTTCCACCCAAAAACAACTCATACAAGATTTGACACAACAACATACTCAGAGCAACTCCCCGACATGGCCTCGCCCTTTCACGAGATTCTTTTTAAGCTTCGGAAAATTAGGCCATTTTGATATATTAGATGGAATGCAGAATGGAGAAATAAAATGAAGTCATTTTAAACTTTGGAAAATTAGGCCATTTGGTTTTAGCCTATCTTATATTAATGAATTTCTTTTTTTAAATTCAAATATAAATAAATTATATTTTTTTATTGAGATATATGAAATTGACATGGCCTCACCCTTTCACGAGGTTCTTTTTATGTTTTCTTTCAATATCTTATTTGATTTAATTTAATTTAGATTTAGATACTGCACATGATTGTATTAGTTTTGGTAATTATGAATAGATGATTGCATGATACTCTCTATTCATTTCAAATCCTATTAAGATATATTTTTCTAAAAAAATGCATATTCTCTATTTAGAAAGGATTAACATTGAGAGAAAGTACTAGAAAATATGGTGAAATTTTGAAACAAACTAAAAATTCTAAAATGACAATTGATTTGAAGCATAGAGATTAGTAATTATAAAATATGGTGCATCATACTTTCAACTTCACTTTGTTTTTACTTCACTTAATAATAAAATAGTTTAAGTCTATTAATTAATCCAAATGTGTTCTTAGGTACGTCTATGGGTTATAACCTGCAAAATTCAAAGAGAAAAAATATTTTTTTTTTATCAATTCATAATCAGAAAAAAAAAATATCAATTAGGACTCTAAAAATTATGTATTTTATTTTTAAAAAAATTATATTCATATAAATTTTCATCAAAAACTATTGTATTGATTATTTTTTAATTTTAATAAAGAATATGTTTTAAAAAATGATAATTAAAAAAATTACAAGAATCAAAGTACATGATCGAGTTTTTTGAGTCATAGATTGATATATTTTTATCATATAATAGTATCTATAATAAGAAAATCCAAACAAATGTAAAAGTATATTAAACGGTTTTATAAATATTTAAAAAATAATTTATAAGATTTTGGATATTTATTTACAAAAATAATATTAAATTTATAGTTGGGTGCATGTAGTTATAGGTAATGAAATAAATTACTACGATCAAATAACATAATTATTCATTTAGAAAGACAAAAGCATCATAAAATTCATCAATGATCTTTTCTTGTATAAAGTCGAAACAGTTGATTGACACATTCCATAAAAAAATTCACAAGTAGAGATAAGAAAATATCATGCATCTATAACAATAATTTCATGATACCATCCAACATTTTTTTTAAATTCATGTAGTAAAGATTTATCATTTTTTTTTATCTCAAAAGAAGGTATTATCGTTTTCTCTCTATTATCCTTAAACGAAAATAACATGCTTATTTATATACTTTACCATTTTCATAGTATAGGTGAAGAGGCAATCAAATATTATAAATTATTAATTTCATAAACCACTATCATTTAATTGTTGTTTTTATTGCATATTGCTCCTTTAGTCCTTTACATAGTTCGTCTCAAATTTGTTGTATTACATTTATTTGTATCAAAACACGAGTTAAGGTGTTCACTATTATTGTGGCGAAGACATATGGGTAGTAGATCGAGTCAGCTTTACCAATCATTACATTTGACTATGATTTAGTTTTTTTTTTGTAACCTTTATATTATTATTATTATTATTATTATTATTATTATTATTATTATTATTATTATTATTACATCTTGCATATCTTACATTTCAATCCTAATCTAATATTGCCTTAAATGATGCAACACTTACATTTTCAAACTCCATTATTTTTAAGTTTGTTTGAAAATTAACATGATTCTATTAAATATCATTTAATATATATTTGAAATGGATAATAGGGAAGTTATAAAGGTCGTGATAGAAAAATCAATATAAAGTCACGATTGATTTTTTTAGATTATTGAGATTTTGTTATATGAGCTAATATCATGCATAATTTCATATTTTTTTAACATATTTGGTGCAAGTAATCTTTTAATAATTAGAATAATAAAATTTATTATGTCATTTTAATAAAACGCTAAGTTTATGTATTTTATCCGTGCATCGCACGGGTAATATACTAGTTATTACCTAATACAATTTAGTGATGCGGGACCATGATTTTCCTTCTTGGTTCAAGGAGGTGATTAAGTAATATATTTCTTTTTGCTTCAAAAAAATAATAATACTGATATATGCGTATAATTATTATGTAAGTTAATTAATATGCATAATAATTAATTATATTGGGAAAATTTGTCATATATGTATATAGAAATAATTAATATATTTTGTTTGCACAAAATACACACAAGAACAAAACACAAATTCAGTGATTCTTAAAAATAAAACCTTAAATTTTATTAAAACTGATTTATTTTTATGAAAAATATTTTTAGAAATGAAAACAATATTATTTGAAATTGTATCCACTTTGATTTAATAAAATAAAATAAGCTATATATATATCCCACGATAAATTTTACTTTTCTATGGTTCGAAAAAAAAAATCAAATTAACATTGGACTCTGGTTCGAACATGGGGCTCGGATTCGAAAAATTAAGTTCTTTGACTGTGATCCCGTGGGAAAGTCGGTGGATCGGAGAAGAAGGAGACGTTGCTGCTGTGGACTTTCAGTATGTTTCCGGGCAGTAATTTTGTTTGATTTATATGCATCAACCTTCGCCGCTCATTCTGACACTTTCACTTTGTAAGCTCATTATCATGCAGATTATTTAATGGCGGACAGAGAAAGTGAGGGCTGGAGAACAAATTAAGAAGAAGAGTGGCTACCGATCGAGGAGGTTTTTTTTTTTTTTTTTTAATTTCTTTTGAATCCAATCTGCCTTTTTTTCCCCTTAAGATGACTAGATGAGGGATAAAAATAGAAAATTGTGTAGTGTCTAATTAAAATAAACCAATGAAAAAAATTTGAAATATATATATATATATATATATATATATTGTATGAAGAGTACTTTTTATAGTGTGTATAGAAACAGTCGTAGAAAAATTCGTGTTACTTCATACTTAATAAATAATTAAAATTTGTAAATGGAGAAATATAAAAAACTAAATCAGATTGAAATGTTACTAAAAGAACTATTGATATAACATTAAAATCTGTCTTTTATGAAAAAGACAAAAGTACTAGTAGTTGATTATCCTCTAAGATAATTTAATAGTAATAATAAGAATAATAATTCAAAGTTTAAGCATCAAATCCAAGAAACTAACTTCACCGAATATTCATCTTGCGAAAATTATGCCATTGCATCATTATGGCAGACAACCTAGTACTAAAAGTCTAAAACAAAACAAAACTAGGGGCGTCTCTCTCTCTCTCTCTACCAAACAAACAACCGCATCTACATCTAGACTTAATCTACAAACTACATTTGCCACCTTCCCTAGTTTATCGCCTCCCCTGCTCGATGCAACTAAGTTTTATTATGTTACTAGATTTCCGTTTGCACTTTAACGTAAGTGTCGTATCTTCGTATTTTAGAACATCTCCAATAGTGGTATATAATCATTAATGGATATGCTCTCTAATTAAGAGCATCCACAGTAATCCTACAATGGATACTCTAAAAGAAAGTTAAATGAAAATTTAGTACATCTCTATGTACCAATTTTAATTGGATCCCACACGTCCTTCTATTTAATTTTATATTTTTTTATACTGTTCATTTTACTTCATTCTTTTATTTTTTTATATGATGTCTTTTTTTTTTCTTTCGGTTTTTCTTTTTTCATTCTTTTCAATGGGAGCAGTTTCAAGGGATGAACATGCCCAGCTAATTTTTTTATTAATAATATATTGAATATTATTTATACAAATTGTTTTAATACTATATTATAATTTTTAATTACAATTTTTTAAAAACTACCAAAAGTTAGAATAACATTAGAAAATGAAAAAATAGTATAATTTACCATTAAAAATTGAATATTTGCCAACAAAAAATTATAAAATTAATATAATTTTCGATTAAAAAATATAATATTTCCCGATAAAAATTGAATATTTGCCGACCTTTGTATAACTTGAAATTTTGTAAAATTAGTATATTTTTCCATTGAAAAAATTGAATATTTACCGATACAAAATTGATATTTGCCGATACAAAATTGAATATTTACCGATAAAATGAAAATATATAATGAAACATGTACTAAAATTAAAGATGAATTAACAAAAAAATGAGTGATATGATGGTGAGACCCTCAAGATTAATGTATGTTCCTAAATGATTGTAGGTGAGAAAATATTTAAAAAAGTTAGTACATAACGTTTAATGTGGTGGTGACATGACGGAGTTATGTACCCAATTGGGTACACCATTGATGATGCTCTTATAGATAATTAATATTTTATAAGTTCATATTTTTTTTTATATCAGATAATTATTTTTTATTCAAAATTTAAAAAGAGTTAAATGAGAATCAATTGAAGAAATAATTACTTGATTACAACACGCACATATGTATATAAATACATATTATATTATAATATATTTCAAATAATTAATAAATTACTACAATCAAAATATTATATTATAAATTATGCAACATTTGTTTGTATACAACGTTTGTAGTGACATTTGTTACTCACCATTATCTTAATAAATTAATATTTTCAAACCAGCACAACTTGTAACTCGTGAAACAACTACGTACAATTGATTTTGACTAAAAACTTATGAAAAATATATGTAAATAAAGATTATAACAATAACTTATGTTTCATTTCAAAGATTTTTAGGGTTGTATATTTATATAGATTTGTTAGATTTAATTCTTAAGCAATTAATAATTTTGTTGTATGTAAAATAAATGTAGTCAAAATAATATTAATACATATATATTGAAACATAATTTTTTTTAAGAAACTATAATAGTGCAACCTACATATCTTCAATATATATATATATATATATATATATATATATATATATAGGGAATGGTTCAAATAGGAACTCAATCCCCCCGTGAGAACATAGAAATCAATCATAACCTTAGATTTAATTAGATCTAATGACCATAATTTAGTCAAAGTAACGTGGCAAACTTGTAATATTTGAGAACTTAATGAAGGCGGGGTTTCTTAATTTAGAAATTAGGTTATGTTTTTTCGGATTTTGGGCCCAATTCCCAGAATTAAATAGACAACACTTTAAAACCGTTATCTTTTTTGGCGTTGAATTAATATGCTAACATGAGAGATTTATATTGCTAACATCAAGAGATTCTGTTGCTAACATGAGATAGACTCATATTGCTAAATTGAGGAGATCAAAATATTAAATTGACACGTATTAAACATCACACATATAACATTGGACCACATTTAAAATAATATGTGTAACATGCGTAACATCATTCATACATACAACATATTGCTAATATGTTAGAAATATACACACTGCTAATATGTGACTAATAATTTGCTAATATGTTGCTAACATGTTGCTAATATATGAATAATGATATGCTAATATGACTTAAATTCTCAAATATTATAAGTTTTCAAAATAATATTAAGCATTGATAAAGTTATAATTATTTATGAACTTAACTATATATAGCTCATACTTTAACTATTTTCTCATGAAAGCAACTTAAGATTCAAAGGCGTGTATAAAAAAAATCCATGTTAGCAACATAAACACAAGATATGAACAATATTGTGATATAATATTAGTAATATCTGACAATTACGAGTTGAATATACGTGAAAAAAGTTTTTTGTATTTTTCATCAATTTTTGCTCAAATAAACATATGCACTATAGATCTTAAATGAAAGAGTATGAAAACATCTTTAATTTGATATATTTTTTGCATAAATTAGATAAAAAAATGAGTAAGTTATGATTATTTAAAGTTTTTAAGAATTTTTTAAAAGATGATGACGTCACTTTATAAAAAAATCTAGAATTACCCCTTATATTTTGAATTTTACATATTTACAACTATGTCACCGCCTTTTTATCCACCATGTCATCAAAATCCTTGAATTTGATTGGTTCTTAGGTTCTTACGGGGGGATTGGTTCCTATTTGAACCCACCCATATATATATATATATATATATATATTCGTTTTATTTGCATTAAAATATGGTTGATTATACTTTAGTACCCAACACTGAGCGCTTTTACATTTGTGTTCTAAATTTTTAAAATTTACATTTTGATACCGAACATTTGTACAAATTAACGCTTATAACGCTAAAGCAATTTTACAGCCTCACAAATGTACCATGGACTTCTGAATATTGTGAAGAGCAACAACAACACCCAATATTTATATAAATAGAATAAATTAAAGACTGAGTTTGAAAGATTTTCAGCAGTCTAAGTCAACATTTGTAGAGATCGAAAAATTTCTCTAGTTCTATAAGTGTTCATTTATGCAAACATTAAATATTAATATGTAATTTTTTGTAAACTTCGAGATAAAAGTGTAACAATGTCCATCGTTTGGGTATTAAAGTGTAATGAACCTTATAAAATATACTAACTATGATTGTATATCTAATAGTCTTAAGACTATACTTTCTAACAAATAATATAATAGACTATATGAATTATAAATATCAATATTTGTTTGATTTTAGTTATTCATTTAATAATTAAGTTGTTTTAAAAAATATTATAAATGTTATATCTACTTAGAAAGTATAATAAAACATGCTACCAATTATGATATTTTTTACCAAATAATTGACTTGATTTTTTATTTATTGTATTTAATATATGTTGGTAATTATTTGACATAATAAAATCTACCAAATGTTATCAATCACTTCTTAAAATGCAAAACTTACATATGTATTAATTTGTACAAATAGATTTGGAATGTCATGTATATAATAAAATATATTATTGAATGTAGCACAAATTAGTTATATAATAAAAAATGTGTGTTTGCGAGCACGCGCAAGAGAGAGAGAGAGAGAGAGGATGGTGATGAGACATTAGAATAATAAAAAAGTATACTGCAGATGATTTGATGTTTTTGGGAAAAAAAAATTGGGGGTAACTCCATTTTATTATACAGATTAAAGATAGATTTTTCAAAACATTCGATTTAAAATATAAGAATGATCATGTTCTGAAAAATAAATAATTAAATAAGTAAGCCTATTTAAAATAAAAGATATAATCATCTCAAATATAAGTAACGATAAATTATAATTTAATTCTCAATGTCTGAGTATATATTTTGACAAAAATAACTCAACGTTTAAATAATTACGAAATAATTCTCAACATTTTTTCGTTTTATCAAAAATTCCCCTTATCAAATTTTCCGGTATTTGATGTGCCGATAATTTGACAAATTTTTATTCGTCTTTGAAATCAAATTGGATTACGTGTTCATTTTTTATTTCAATATCGAATGCTTTTAAGAGGAGTGGTGTATCTGTCAAATTATCAGTAAGGAAATTGCTGAAAATAACTCAACGTTTAAATAATTACAAAATAATTCTCACATATTTTTATGTTTTATCAAAAATTCCCCTCATTAAATTTTCCGGTATTTGATGTGCCAATCATTTGACAAATTCTCGTTCGTCTTTGAAATTAAATTGGACTATATGTTCTTTTATTATTTCAATATCGAATATTTTTAAGAGGAGTGACCTATCCATCAAATTATCGGCAGGGATCCGACAATTAAAACACTTAAACCTTAGAAATTAAATTATAATTTTCCCAATAAATAAATAAAATGTCTCAATAAGTATCTACGACTAATAATGCAAATATGTACCAATTTAACTTTAACGGGGTGGGGGTAATTAAAAATATTTTATTTAGTACGAAATCCTACAAATTAGTGGATAAGAAAGCAAACTTTAATCAGTTGAGCTGACGTCACTTACAACTAAATAAAAATAATAGAAGGAAAAATCTGTCCCCAAAGAATCTAATAGCGGATATGAAATTTACTTTGCTTAGTGGCGGTGGGACGTACTACTTATAATCCTGCCTAGGATTAGTATGATGGCCAGCCTGAAAAAAGTGTCCTCAATCATGGGGAAACTGTTATCTACTTTTTTCTTTTTAGTATAGAGGGTAACCGTAGACCTGACCTTGCTCCTATATAATACTTTACAAACTACACATAGAATATAAATTTATAATAACCTGCAAATCACATAGAAAAAATAAATCACACATTAGAAAATTTGGTTTAACAAACCAGTGACGAACACATAATTTTATTTAGGGAGGCTCATTTAATAATACTATAAAAATATTATATATATACATAATTATAAATTATGAAAATAAAATAAATTGATCAGTCTATAAAAATATACATAATATACATGCGTGGGTGTGCGCAGTGGCGGATCCAAAATTTTAAAATTGGAGGTACGATATACAAAAATGTATAAATAAATATTCTTCAAAGTTTAAAATCTCTAATTCAAATTATTATTCTTAATTTTCAATATCTAAGTCCAAATCTCAATTCAAAATCAAATATCTTTCATGCTTGTAAAATTCAAACCACATGTACATAAACTCAAATTTTTAATTAAAAAACAATGTAAACCCCTAGTTTAATTGAAATTTTAATTCGGCAAAAAAAAATGTAAGCAACACTAAACATAAATAAGAAATCTAATTAATAATATACATAGAAAAATCAAGAATGAAAGAAAAAATAACATTAACCAATTGAAAGTGTTGTTTGTGCACTTCTCAATTTAAAATTTTGATGTATTTTTGAAATTGTTACGAGTTGTATTTTGAAGACTG
The DNA here is from genome assembly GCA_026008535.1 of Perilla frutescens. Taxonomy (NCBI): domain Eukaryota; kingdom Viridiplantae; phylum Streptophyta; class Magnoliopsida; order Lamiales; family Lamiaceae; genus Perilla; species Perilla frutescens. The sequence continues at coordinate 37,576,506 of BRKX01000017.1, read as the reverse complement.
AATAAATTGTACATGTCTTGTTCCTATATTTTTATACATGTATGAGATTTAAAGAGGAGTAAGATGGAGAGTCATGAATAAATGATTGATTGGATATTGTTAATATTATTAAGGGTATGATTCACCATCTCTTTTTTTTTTTTGCAATAACATTATTCACTGTAATTAACTAAAGTACTCAATCACTACTTTATTTTTTTCATCTTTATGACTTTAGTTAATATTCTCCAATAACAAAATAAATAATTATATATATATACACATATTATGTAAATATACTAAAAAAATTTTAAAAATTTGGGGGTACAAGTGTACCCCCTTCTTCAAACGTGGCTCCGCCACTGGGTGTGCGTTCGCATACATAAATTCATATACTATCAATATCTTATAATATAAATCTAGGATTAGTGGACTGAAAATTTATGTATTATATTTCGAACAAATTAAAGATTTTTTTTAACAATTTTTTTTTTATTAATCAACCTATGACCTCAACTAGTGGAAAAATTCTTATTCCAAGTATATAGAGACTCGCATCCCCGCTCCAAATTGAGTAAGGATATGAGCCACGATATTTACTTCCCAATACATATGACAAAAGTCATTAACAAATCCCGCATCCACCACCTTCGTTGGATGAGACAATTGTTACTTCAATGAGAAATCCCCAAACTTTTGTATAAAAATATATAAATAAAAATATAACAATTTGTTTCGAATAAATAAAAATGCAATAAATTTTAATAGTGAAAATAAAATGAATTGAAACAATTCTCAACTTAAAAAAAAAAACACCCAAGAGAAAAAAGTAAAGCACCTTAGAAAAGAAAAGGTAAAAAATCAATGTTTTGGTTGAGGCTTGAATCCATGGCCTCAATTATAAAAACAACTATTTCTACCATTTGGCCAAACATTTTAAGTAGATATTTTATCATCTATTTTTATAAAAAAACTTAATAAAAACATATATTATTATTATTATTAAAATTCAAAATTTCAGGGGGGGCTAGTGATCCTCCTTGGCTCCATGTAGATTCGTCAGTGTAACAAACCACACTTGAAAAATTAGGTATAATAGACTCATACTTAGCAATGCTGGTGGAATTCGAATTTAGAATATTTAGCCTGAAGCTTACACCCTTCATCTCCAGGCCATCTTAAAGGGAACGGGAACATTGTTTTCTATTATAATTAGTTTTCGAATTAACAATTATTAATATTGATGTAATTATTTTAAACTAATTAACCCATTCGGACTATGATATTACTCCTTTTCTGAAATGCCATGCAAGATGCAACACATCTGGTTTCTGATTTTGGGCTTTTAAAATATCCCAAGTAGAATTAGGTGTAGCAAGGCCCAAACAAAGCAATCTATAAAAGTTTCCGAAATATTTGGTTGTTTTTACTTTTCTTTGGACCTCTCTGGTCTAATTGAAGTTAAAATGATTATCATGATTTGATTTCCAGAATTACACTGGAAGTTTAAAGTAACTCTTTTTCATATTTTAATGGAAAGTTAGAGGAAAGCTACATTTTCTTCTTCTTCTTTTGAAGATTAATAAATTTTGAACTTGGATGTCAAAATGTAGACTCTATACCTTCAACTCTGAAACCTTAATCACTATCTTATTTGTGATTTATACCCGCCTATGCAACAATGTCATGTTATTGTTGGAAACATTATATATATATATTGCATAGTCAAGTATTTTTATTTATATTTTTCATGCTATTCATTATTAATTATATATGGATCCAGTCCAATCCTGATCCAAATATCCAATACAATCATTTATATCACTAATCCTTGAAAATCGAAGGAAACATAATTTGGATGGGCACTATAAATACAAAAATAAAAGCGCCCAAAGTAGCTATTATGTTGGGAAATAAGTGTTGAATGATATCAATAATGATACTTGTGTAGTTATATTGGTGGCCAATTCTCATCTTACATTTCACCTAAGTTTGAACGCTACTGCACAATAATTCAAATATTGTGCGAATTCATAAAGGGAAATGGGAAGAACAAACCGGCGGCAAATATTCATAGCTCTAGGGCTCCTAATGCTTATGGGAATCGCTCTTCACTTCCGCCTTTGGGCTATCGATCACCGCGCCTCTTCTAATGATTCCGACCTTTTGAGGTTTGCTCAATTTCCCCTCCTTTTTGCTGCTCAATCTAACTTGCTCTACTGATTTCGATTCGATCGTGTACGCGGTTTTTGTTTTAGAAAAAAATATTTGAATTATCAGAATTAGATGCTTGATTCATGTAAGTAATAGCAATAGATGTGTGTTTTCATTGCGCATTCGTTCATAGTTGTGATTTCTGAATAACAGAATTATGCATTTGGCTGCAATGTTCATTATGTTTTTGTGTTGATTTACTTCCTTGTAGGAAACAATTTGATCTTGCTAACAGAGAAGCTATGGATGAATCTGCAGAGTGGAGAAGACGGTTTGATTCGGAGTTCGACAAGGCTGCCAAGTGCTCTAGGGAGCTGGAGGAAGTATGTGCCTAATTTTTTGATCAACTACTTTTAAGTTTTAACCCTTTTGCTCTGCATTCCTAATTGGTCTCATCCACACATTTTTTTTTTATTGATCTCATCCATACTTCACATAAAAGGAAGGACCTTTGATGATAGTTGAGCTAGCTGTGGTTGGACTTCTTGAACTAGATGAATTAAGTGAATCTATGATATATCATGGGTAGAATTTGTTCTACACAGTTCACCTTTAGGAAAGCACTTACCATTCTCCATCTAAAAATGATACAATAGATATTTCATTGGACGAGACTGGCTACTTGAAATTGCTAAAGTAATCAATCAGATGCATTTTTGGGCTTCACTGCACATGTGGAGAAGTAGAAACTTGAAATGTAAGGAGAGAGGGCTGAGGTGGTGCAGGACATTTATACTTGGTCCTTTGATATCTTATAGCTTTTGTCGGCCTTATTGTAAGTTTTCCATTTGCATATGGTTTGAGTTTTCTGTTGTAGGTGAATGAAAAATCTCACAGGTAAAAATGTTACATTTGAATGGGAATTTGATGTCCCGAGTGTTGTACATTCGATAAGCATGCTCAAATTAGTGGTACTGATGGCTGAGTAGCTTGTTATGTAATTCTTATCTGGTTTTTGCGACAGATTAAAAAAATTTCTCTGGCTTAATCTTGTTTTTGATTGAATTGTGATATCTGTGTCCTACTTCGATGTGGATGTTAATTTATGTTTAGTGGCAAAATTATTTGTTCATGCACAGAAGATTTTTTATCACAGCATCTCTAAATCCAGTTATCTGTTTGTATAGATTAAAAAGTCTACTGGAGGAAAAACTGAGGCTTCTGCTGTCGTGAACAGGAGAATGGAAATGATGCAAAAGGTGCCTTAAATTCGTTTTTAGTTTATGAGATATAATGCATGTATGATTAAATCTGAAATGCAGGAGATGCTTTAACTTGTAAGCTGTCTTCATTACCAGGAAAACGTGGATTTGCTCGAACGAGTTGAGTCTTTGAAACAAGAGCTTGAAGCAGAGAAACTAAAATGCAGCATGCATAACATGTGATGCAGTTGGGAGTTATAATCTTCGAGGGGATCATTCATGCCAGATTCGAGCTAGTTCAGAAAGACAATTAGATCGTCACTAAAAGCTAGCTCATTAGTTTCTATGTTGCCAATGACAATTATCAACCAAGATTAGCAGTAGTGTATGTATCAATTCTCAACCCATTTGATATGAGCAAGATTTTGTAGTCCTACAAAGATTTGAGAAGCTTCCTAGTGCACTGATTTTCAGTTTGAATTCATCACAAGAGTGCCTATAAAACTAGTGCTTCGGTCTTCCATCCAAACTCTCTTATTTGACTGTAACAAAAGATTGGTTAGTGTGTGATCTAATTTTCACTCTCATGTTCGTGCACCCAAAATTCAGGATTGAACTTTCTTTACTAAAGTCCCATGTAAAAATAAAATTACAATAACATTGTGTTTACATAGTTTATCTAGATTTAAAACAAAAAAAAATGCAACCAAAACCTAAACCTGGAAATATAAGCTCTGGATGAAAAGGACTAAAAACTTGATACATATCAATGTTCGACAGGAAAACTGATCCTTTTCCACCTCAAGAAGGATAAAAAAAAAATCTACATATTACCAATCCCCTAAACCACTGATATAAATGGTAGAAGCAACTGGATCTCTTTGCCAACCATCAAGGCCGAAAAGTGCCCAGAAGCTACATGTAGCAATATCCAATCAATGAGAAACTCTCTTGACAGTTCTTATTTTGTAATGCTCGTATAAGATGCTACCGAGAAGCCAGTGACCAGAAATTCAGCAGAAACGATGGAGACACAGCAAACCAGCTCAGAAAAGCCATGGCTGTAGCCGACATGAATCTTGTGCAGTGGTTCAGATTACATTTGTCCAGATCATTTCCAATGAGGACAGTAATACCAGCTGATGCACAGGCTGCAGCGAATGTTAGAGTTGAAGTAATCTGCAGCAGAACAATACACTCGCTTAGAGAAAGAGAAAGGCAAAATGTGCAAACAATCACATCAGTGCACGAACACACATCATCTTGGAACAAGATAAGACTGTAATGTCAGCTTTTGCACGAAACCTTCAGCTAACAGAAGCATTTAAATCAGATTTGGAATCATGTGTATGAATGAAACTTTGCAAGGGCGTTGACTTAAGAAAGAAAATCACAGATTAAAACCGTAAGGTAAACATTACAGAGAAGCTCTGGAATAAAGCAATAACTATAGTAGTATCCCAGCATCCAGAAAATGAAATAATGCATCCCCGTGCAACTTTTTTTACAATTACATGAAGATAGTCTAGCTACATATGACAAACAGAACACAAGCAGACTTGGCAATTCAACCTGGGTTCACATTCATGATTGATAAGAATCATTGAGGCAAACAAGTACTACCCAATAGAACATTTAAAGGAATATGTGATACTCATGTCACTCATGTCAGCAGAGAGTTTGATGAAATAAGATTAACAAAAAGGTACATAACCAAAAAACTTGATAAAAGCTGATAAGTTATTTTGCCTATCAAACAAGTTTCTTACCCCATCACCAATGGCAAATAAACTAACGACTCCAGCATTTCTGAAACTTCGCCTCACCATGATTGCATATACATCAGTAAGAGCCAGAGACAGGCTCCATAAACATTGCAAACCAACAGCACCAACAAGGTAGCTGATGAACAAAACAAAGAAGTTTTTTTTTATTCACAATCTGATATCCGAATACAACATCTCACCAAGAAGAAACAGTTGCACATAAATGGAATAATAAACTGTTAGAAGAGATAAACTGCAAATTCGTTAAATGCATCACACTGGTCAGGTATATGAGCTAATTCCATTTCTGCAATTAACAATGCATCCTGAGTTTGAAAGAACTGATATAGCAACTTCATATCACCTTTGACCAAGCTACGGTAGAAAAAACATTTTCTTTTCTCATAATGTTTCACAAAAAGACAAATTATCAGAGGATAATATGCTGAAAAAAGTCTCATCAATCCATCATGCTCTCATATCTTGTCGCGTGCAGGAAACAGTTTTATAAAGAGAGATTTTCCTTGAGTTGCAACAATTCGTTGTCATTTTTTTAACTCACCTGTGATGCTTCTCTTCTTCTTCGTCTTCTTTTTTAGTTTTTGGAAGTGATTCACTCATTTGAGATTAAATACCCAACATTTCAGTTGCCCAATCATATGGAATACAAACTTATGACAAATGACACCTAAAAAAATTGATTCCTGTTCAAGGACACTCTTGTTCATCACATACTTTAGCATAGACCATAACTCAAGTTATGGAAAGCAGCAGAAGTTATACAATGAGAAGCAGAAGAAATAAGCTATCTCTCTTATATTATTAAGCAAAAAGAACAAACTGCATACTCCAGCGGATAAAACACGCAGCCTCAAACCTCTCATGCAGTGCCTTCAAACTTCCAAACACCATGTTTCTAGAATTACACAACTTTGTTAACAAATCAGCAGACACAGGTGCTCCCTTGAAATTATTATATGCTGATGGCATGCTAAATCTTAAAGAACCAAATGTAAATTAACTAAGTTTGAACCAAAATTACCAGCTATCATTTTCTTAACATGAAGAAATACCCGATGTTAATAACTTCAGGAATCGCATTCTCTATCAGACTCCACTATGCTGATTAAGGGCATATACTGAGCTTCCAATTATTTTTATAAAAATAATAAAAAAATAAAAAATCGCATGGTGTCTACCATTTTAGTTATCTAAACATAATTCCAGAACAGTCATCGCTCATTTATAAGAGCTCTATTTTTCTCCATTTACAACCATACACAACATAGAAAAGGTCAAGTTTGAAAGAATTCACAGATTCAAGGAATAAAGCGCATTTTCAACACTGAGCACCACTTTTTCACACTTCGCCAAACCCTAAACCCTAATTTCAACCAAAAGACAAATAATTTAGAAATGAGAGCATATAAATATTAACCGGAAAGCGGTGACGGATGGAAAATCGGAGGTTGTGGCCATGACGCAAAGAGAAACGGCGGCGAAGGCGAACTGACAGAGGCGGAGGATGAGCGCGCCGGTGGTTCCGGCCATTCCCTGAACGTCTTTCATCCTAACCCTCGGAGGCGCGGCCTCCGTCGTCGGCGGAGGAGCATCCACCGGGTGCACCGCCGGCCCGCTCATTTGCATATTCCTTCAGTATTTGCCCATCAATTTAAGACTATGAAAAATATATCGACGCAAAATCGGGGTGTAAAAGAGAAGGAGTAATTTTCAGTGGTTTTGTTATAGTCGAAAGAAATGAGAATGATTGTCGCTGTCGCTGGTTGAGAGGAGGGAGGCGCCGAGTGCTGACGGTGGGAAAGGGAAAGGTGAGTGTAATAAAATAAGCTTTACACACTGACTGTTACTGTTAAAGAGTGTTTTCGGGTATGCTTTAAAGCGTGCTTCTTGCTAGCAACTTTCACTGAATCGTCGAGGCTCTTCATGGCGGGCTCCATTTCTTGTGCCATCGTCAATCGTTTTGCAATGCAACTCTTGTATTAAAAGTTGGGTTTATTATACACTTGTCAAAACGGGTTAAGTTTGTTGGATCGGTCCCCTCTTGTCTCTTTTTTTTATATATATAACTAGCATAGCGGATAATAGATATTGAATTAATGTGTATATATATATATATATATATATATATATAATTTCATCATAAATAGAAAAATTATAATTATACTCACAATATTAGTGGTACATCAATTTTATCATACTTTTCACATATTAAAAAGTCAAAGCACTACTATTTGAAATATCAACACACATTTTTGCAAAAAATTGGTTACCCTTATCCCTTTGGGGACAAAATATTGGAGCGATGTAAATTTTAGATTAAAGATTTCAAATTCAAATATCACCAATATCGCTAGGTGTTCGTCTGTTGTGCGCACCTCGATAATAACGGCAAATTACACACATCATCCAAAATAAAATAAATTCAGTTACCCTTATTTATTCTAATAATCATAATCTTAAAAAAAATCAAATACAAACTAAATGCGAATAAAATCATTTAATTCCATTAAAGCAATACATCAATAAAAAAAGATAATTCAATTCACTCAATCTTTGTTGACTGATGTGAAATATAATTTGATTAATTGAGATTGTTAGTTAATTTAAGTACAATGTAAATATCAATTTTTAAACGTAAAAGAGTTAATTTATTCTTTTGGGATGAAATGTTTGATATAATTAATGAGATGGTTAGTTTAATGAAATCTTTGTTTATTATTGCACTCATCATACTTCTAGTTACGTATGAATGATATATAAAGTTGTAAATCATTAAGCTGTTAATAATTATATATTTAAATTAACAAAATTATACTAACGAAATGACTAAAAGATATTTAATTATTTTATTTTTCATACACATGTATATGATATAGTAAATAGTTATTATAACATTTATTTAGTCTTTTAGCATATCAAAATGTAAAGATAGATTGATAAAAATCTCAAACCAATCAAATAAATTAAACTAATAATTCATTAGCTATAATATGAATTTACAATTACACAACTGAATCTCAAACTGGTCAAATAAAATAAATAATCAATGACCATGCACATTTCATCTTCATTCTTCTTCCATCGTTAGGATACGTACATGTCAAAATTTTATTTCTTCTCCATGACTCCACTCATCATCTTCAATTTTATCTGCAAAATCATCAACATACATAAGCATTTTTTTTCTACGCAGATATGTATAATTAAATACATATGCATTTGCATGCCCTTATAAAATAAATTTTTCTGGACAAATATGGATAATTTTTCATACACAAGTATGCATAATTGATGTAACTCACAATTTTTTTACGTGTTTTGTAGATTCTTGATGGTGGAAAACAATAGAGCCATGAATATGTTTTCTACAATCTAGATCCTGCCAATTCAAAGTAAGTTCATTAGATTAAAGTTTGTATTTATGTTTTATTGTACACTTTATATGAACTACTTTCCACAAAAAAATACTAATAAACAACAACACAAAAATAAAATTAAAAAAAACGCAGCACTACGCACACATTTGAAAGAAATAATGTAGTCAAATACTATAAATTAAATGTTATCATGAAAACTTACTTTAAGAACATGTGTGAAACTGCGAATGAGAGAACATCTACAAATATCTCTCCATATATATAGAGAGAGAACCTTCTAGAATTATTGGTGATAAAAAAAGACGATTTAATTTTAAAATATATCTAGATTCATGGAAAGTGGAAACAAATTGATTTAGTTGATACATTTAATTATAGAACATATACTAATGTCTTAAATAGAATATATAATCCATATAATTATAAATTAATTGATTATGTATATCAAGCAATCATATTCTTATATTTCTTAAAGTATCTTCTACGCGAAAAAAATTAATATTTATTTTTTAGTAAAAAAATTAAATTTACTTTAATATATATAGACATATCATATATTTATCTATATATACATACACTATATTACAATATTATTACATAGTTAAGAAAATCAATCAATAAATCAATATTTAATTGATTGAATATGGGTACATTTGTGTGTGTATATTAAGGTAATTTTATGCAGTCTATATGTATAACATAATTAATGGCTGATACATATATTTTAAATATTAAACTAAAATCCTCGATATTATATAATATTATATATAATTAAATAAATAATTTAAATAATGAATTGTGGCTCAATTAGTTACGTATATATAATAGAGTATTCAACTATTCATTTGATGGGGAAAAGTGTATAAAGTAAATATTGAAATTAATTAATAAAGAGTAGTTAGGTGAATTTGACGGGTTAGTGAATTGATATAATAGTATTTATTCCTAATATTAAAACACTCAATTAAGGTAAATTATAAACTAATTTAGTTGTTATTGCCTCCTTTTGGTAGGTTGATTTGAGCAGATATACGTATGATTAACATATATCATGATTTCTTACATTAAATAATTGATATTGATAATGCTATATAATATTAGCTAAATAATATATAATTTATGTTTCTGAAAATGTAGTTTAGACGGGAAAATTTATTAGTTTCTATTAATATAGACTATCTTACTTTCAGATATAACATAGATTCTCAAATATTCTATTATTTGATATTTCAATAGAAGAAATTGAAAATTAAACCCTCAATGACTACATCCCTAAATCTATTGTTCATTTAATGTAATTTTCACTTTAAAGTTATAGGTAAAATACATATAAAAATTCAATAATTCATATATATTTATAAAAAAAGGTGTAAATTAATACAAAGATACATGTACTTCCATTATTTTTTGTACACTGCCGTCTGCCTACCGCACATTGTCAACAAAAGGTGACTAATTAATGTTCTATACTTTATTTTCATATTTCAGAAATTTTGTATTAATTAATCATACTTGCTAGTTGCTATGCAGTGTTTCTAATATTATTTGACGGTGAAAATTTTCTTCAAAGGTTTTTTTTATTAACAATATGTTCTACATCATTTCATAATTTCATTACTTTAGCGAATTTTATATCACTCATAATATTAGAGCCCGCCAACCTGCTGGCTTAGGCAGGAATAAGTAGGGCTCTATTTTTTCAGGCCCGTCTCTCTAGCGGGCTTTTCTGCCCCGCCCCCGTCAAAAGATGGACTTTTCGAGCCTGCCACATGCTTGTTTTGACAACTCTAATTAATTACTATAAAATTCACCACCTTTCAATGAGTTTGTAATTTAAATATAATTTATAAAATATAATAATAGCACAATTTTTTTATTTGTAACAAAATAAATATCCTTATAAAATTTTGATGATTGAAAAATTAGTGTTGCACAATCAAAATCATCATTTTCAATACCCATAAACTGAACTTATCTATTCACGAGGGAATTTTTTTCTTACGTCATAATTCCAATCATCGTAAAAAAGGTTAAAATGTCGAATTTGCTATAAATAAAAATATTAGTTTATTATTGCAACATTTAAAAGTCATGTCTAAATTACAAATTCGTTCAAATGTGATGATTTTTTTTACAATTAACCCTATTGATTTTTTCACAAAAAAAATATCTTCAAATTTTGGTAAATATAGAAAACTCAATTTATTATTCGCCAATTCTCTCATTTCTCTTTGAAGCCCAGTATCAAGTTCATACATCCATCAGACGAGTGGACCATGTGCAGATTGGGCCGGGTGAATCCGCCTCGATCCCAAAAAAATTACGCCAGAAAATATCATCACTTATTCCACTAAAATGTAGCAGTAGTAGCCTTAAAAGTACCACTCTGCTACTTTAGTTATATAAGTTTATAACATCGTAATAACAGTTTAATACATTTAAATTGTGGTTTCTTATTCCTAATTATGGTTTAGATTAATTCTCTTTAATTTTAAGATTCACTAACTCCATTGTAGAGTATATATTTATTTCAAAATTAGAGTTTCCTATTTCCAATTAGAATTTATATTTGTTTAAAAAAAGTTTATCGAGCACATTGTACGAGCTCACGAGCTAGCATCAGGCGAGTAGATTGCGCAAGTCGCTAAATTTCAAAAAATTAAATTAATTCACTAAAATTTTAGGGTTCACTAATTTCATTTTATGGTATATTTTTATTTCAAAAAAAATAAATAAATTCACTTTAATTTTAATATTCACTAATTTCATTTATGGCGTATAATTTTTGGGAAAATGAAAAAAATAGAAAAATGAAAAAAATAATATAAAAAAATATAAAAAATAGGGTTGGTCCGTACCCGCCACACACTGAGCGTGGGTGCCCTGCATGCAGTGCTGGGCTATAGATATATTTGACCGTTATTTTCCAATTTTTTTGGGCTTGGCTAATTCTTTATATTTTTGTTTATAAAATGTCAGATGTGAATTACTTGAAATGTCAAAATAAAATCTGATAATACCCCTTATTTAACTATCATTAGTATGTCTAACACTCTAATTTGTGTATTTTTTTTACTACAATGAAATACGTGCTGGTTTATTAATTAACATTTTGATCAACAAATTTATGATATATTTTCTTTGTATGATGCATATTTAGTTATTTTGTATATGTAGTACACCTAGGGCTTTTTTGTTATTAATGATGTATTTTTATTTTTATTCTTATTATACATATTCAAAGATCAATTAGAATATACATACACATACATATATATACATGGACCTAGATAGACGTGTCTATATGTCTGTTTAGAAAAATTCTATGACGCGTGAGTACACACTACATACATCATTTTATAATTTAATATTCGCACATAGATCATACCACTAAAATAAAAATAAGGAAAATATGTGGAATCCATGTGATATATTTCAAATTATAAAGGGATGTGTGTGCTCACGCGTTATATAATTTTCCGCCAATCTATGTCTCAAATATGACAAATTAAATGTGTCATTAAGTGTAAATGATTATAGTTGTGAACTGGACATACGTTCATGAGATCTATCATAAGTGTTAAACATATATGTTCGAATGCAAAAAAAAAAAAAATACTGAAGAAAACATTTGATTCAAGTGAACTTGAACACAACAGTAAGAGTAAAAGAGAAAAGGAATAAATTCTGCTTTGTTGTTATTCGTGCTACAAATGTCCAGAAATGCTTGAGGTATATGCTAATTAATGGTGTGATTTAATTATTCATGGTAGGAATGCAGTTAAGTTTTTTTAAGATTTAGACTTATTAGATTCATATTATCTTATCATTATAAGTATTTGAAATATCTGTCATTATGAATGCTATACAATTGAGAATGTACGTGTGTGTGTTTTCTTTTAAAAGTAATGATGCTTGAAAGTTATATATATGTTGTCCAAGTGTTAAATTACTTATTGTTATATTTTTAGCAGATTCTCTTAACATTAATATCAACTTGTTGACATGATTGCTCAGGTAAATATAAACTTGTCCCTGAGTCTTGAGTTGTTGGCCAGTCGGGCCTCTGTTTTTCTTTCAAATATTAACTGTTATGGTTATTTTTCTTAACATTTTTTATCGCATTTATATTTTATATGATATTCTAATGGATGTCTACAATGCAACCAGAGAGAATATGAAGCATTTCAGTAAGCTTATCTAAGAATCCTATTCATTTTTCAAAGTTCTTAGTAGTAAAAATATTGCATATACAAGATTGTGGTGTTGAAGCATTACAAATTTTATCTATTTTTCATTTGTTACATGCCTTATTAACCTGAAGTCTTTACAAATTACATCCAGTAAAGTTGCAGTTTCTAAAAGGTAAGTAGACTCTTTGATGAATTCCATTTTATATGTGAGCTCTTGGATAGTATAAGTGATCAATGGAGCTACGATTGAAATGCACTTGCATATTAAGATTTTATGCAAAAAAGCATTTTATGTGACTAACTGATACTACTGATGTTTTTATTTGTTTATGTTATGTTATATGTGCTAACTGAGGTATAGTTAGAAGATTATTTAACTTGATATGAAAGATAACTATACCTATTGTCAATATTATCTTGAGATATTTGCATTTATTTTCTAAAGCCTAGATGGTTATAGACTTATAGTGTGGGTTTGTAGATATGCATAAGCTTGTCATTATATTTGGTAACTAATGTATCATTACAGATTTATTTCTTGATTAAAATGTGTTATAGTTATTATTATTTATATTTTCTGCATTATTTAGTTCTTCAATAAAAAATATACATTAAAACTGAAAAATAAAAATTATAATAAAAAATCAATTTTAGATAATACAAAATACTAGAAATTGATGATTTATTAAACAAAACATAGGAGCTAACTCATCAAAGACGACTCATGGGAAGAAGATCCATTATGAAAAAACATATATACCAATGTAGCAGGATAGAAGCTATACCTTTAAGAGCCATACACTCTTTGTCTCCCCCTGGCTGTGGAGTCACTAATGAATGTTTTAACTTCCATGCTCTACAAATCAATAAAAAATTCACAAATTTAGGAGAGCTATTGATGAGATGAATAAACAAGTAAGGAAAGAACTTTAGAATTGAAAAATCACTTATGAGTTGTAATTTAGGCTTGACTCTGGTCTGCAGATGACTATTGTTTGTTTCCACTATTGGCAGATTGGATGGGATTCAATCATGAGAATGAGTGTAGACCTGCGAGATTTATTTTTATATGAGGCCTTCTTGTATTATAATCCTCTCATTCTTGTGGTAAGTGATATTATATTGTTGAGTTGTTGATATAATCTATAGAAATTTAGTGATTGAATAAATATATAGGTATTATCGGATTTCAGGCAGTGTCATTACTACATATGAGCCTATAGCCAACATGACTTACTTTTGCTAGATGGAAATGACAAGAACCACTGTTGGATAAATCTTTATTGGGAATTCATCATGGTCAACATCAGATAGAGGTTTGAAGCAGGCATTTGACAAGTATGGCCATCTGGTAGAGGTGAAGGTGGTTGTTTTGAGTTTGTTTCTTTTGAAGAAGAGAGAGATATGGAAGAAGCCATCAAAGCGATGAACGGAATGGATTTGGATGTGAGGGCTATTACTGGTAGGTATGGTGGAAGGGATGACAGGTATGGAGGTAGCAGTTGCTATGGTCCTGATCGTAATGGTGACAGGCATGGTGGGGGTGGGCGAAGTAGAGATTCTGGTAGTGGCGGTGGATCAGGAAGATCTGGACCTTATGAGCGTCCTTCATCAGGCAACTTTTGCTCATGATATCTGCAGTAGTGACGGTTTTCCAATTCGGAGGGCATCTACAAGATCAATGCTTTCTCGATTTGGTCTCACTTCAACTGAAGCACTTTTAGCTACATGAGGCTTTTGTCGTAACATGGTTCTCATGCTATCTCACCTTTTTTTTCTCTGCTAAGTTTGTGGAATTATGTCCTGGAATTTTACATTTTGGAATGCTTCCATCCTTGTCCATTGAAAGATTAGTTTATGCTTCTTGGTTAAAATTCTGGCTTTGTTATATATGTTGATTTTCTTACACCTGTTTGATGATATTAATACCATGTGACCTATAACCTATAACCTACAACTTATAATCACCACATTTAATCTAATTATCTCTAAAACATAACATAATATTTACAGCTCTCAAAGTATTTCCTTAAATTAAACAGACTTCAAACATTACACTCTTTGGGAAAACTTTGACACAAACTAGCTAATAACAATTACTATTGTATCTGTATAGATTAGGAGTGGCCTAATCTAATATGTTTCTCACTTACCAGAAAAGAGGGGAAAAAAACTAACTAATCTAGTAATTCCCAGAATCATCAACTCAAATAAAGCAACATGAACCAAGTTAGGGCATACATAACTTGATTCGATCTATAAGAATAAATTCAAGCATAAAACAGAGCACACACGGTACTATACCCAAAAAAGTTAAAAATAAAATTAAAAATGGGGGTAACTATATATGATACAGATCAATTATCAGAAATGAAATGATTCCCACCATTGCTAAAATTCATAAGAGCGCATTCTGTTATTCTTAGGCAGATTTCTTTTCACATACAATGAATTTTCCAAGTGTAGCTATCTATACAAACGAGCAACAAATATAATAGAGCATAACAGAGGTTGAAAAATCATTTAAGTAATCATATCATAAATCTTCTATATTATCTTCGTTCTTCTTGCACGTCAACGTCTGCCATATTCAATGAGAGTGAACGCAACATAAATTAACACAAACACTCTTTTATATATATATATATATCTGATTGTTTTTCTTTAAGCCGTAGAACAGACATTAGCTTGAAAATCAGAAAAAATACATTCTTTCAATTTCTAGAACATGAACAGACGATTAAAATTATAAGAGAGACAAGGAAAAAATTAGATTAAACAATAATATCAGATGTTCTCAACATTTTGTCAAATTAAACTTATATAGAGAAAATTTGATTTAAGCTACTCACCTGTTGATAAACATGGTTTTTACATGCATTTGAGGAGTTGTATGGTTCATATTCGAAGATTAATGCATGCGTTTGTTGAGTTTTTATACTAGTTTCGAGTTTCCGTGTGCACGTGGATGTTTTGTTGTTTCTTGTGGAAGTTTGAGCTGAAATAGGGAATTATTTGAGATCTAATTCAAGGAGGAGTGTTGCTAGAAAGATAGAGGATCAAGAGAGAGTCGCAACGCAACTTGAATCGGGTCAATCAGATAAGAAACGAGCGAGAACGGAGCGAAACGGTGGAAGCACGCAAAACCCACCGACCCATCCGCCGGTCGGCGGCCCTAGTGCAATGGCTCGGCGGATTCCGGCAGAGAAATCTACCGACCCAGCCGCCGGTCGGCGGGAACTCACTTACGGGTCGGCGGGCGTGATGGGGTTTTGCCTCCGGACCTGTTTTCGGCCCACGAACTCATCTTTCGGCCCGGATTTTCGATACCCAGTATATATATGTTTGTTTTGGATGAAAATTGGAGACATTAATCATTATTTTAGAGTTCTAATTTTATTTTACATTCAAGAAACCTCTATGGATTTTCAGCCATGAAGAATTGAAGTTTTAATCAACGAATCGTCATTCCGATTTTTCTAATTTATCGCACATTTATATTATGTTTATGATTATTCTTATTGTCGTGATTTTGATGGTTTTAATTATGAGTGAGTAATCCTTTATTAATTCTAGTGTTTGCAAAGCGTGTTAAAGCTATGTGTTTAATTTAATCTTGTTATTTTTCCCTTCCGATTATTGTGTTCAAATGTTCAAGTGCTTCTGATTTCATGCTTGATTACTGATTATAATTGATGCATGCTAGCTAGTTAATTTGAGTCCTGACGGAGATAATTAATTAATGGGATTAATTGAACACTTTGATACACGTTCCATCAAATCTGTAGGGGATTTAATCTGTTGATCAATCGGGAGTTAGTAAATTATCCTAGAGATGAAAGTGATAGGTAATTTATTAATCTACATTTATCTTGAGACCTGGCGGAGATAGGTAAATATATTTCTGATTCCTCACCAATAATCGGATTAAAATGGGAAATTATTAGGATTGATGAATTAAAACATAGACGATATATGTTTACTGCATTCCCTAGGATTAGTTTTTCATTAATTGATTGAGTTTGATTATTTGCTTAGTTTATTTCCTTGTGTTTATTTAGTTCTTATTATTTTCTATTATTTCATTTAAATTCATGCATAGTTTTAGTAAACCCATAAATTGATAGCCTGGATAATAGAGAGTTATTAGCTTAGTACTCAGTATTATCAAATATTCAGTCCCTGTGGATACGATACCCGATTCGCTTGCTATATTGTATTGTCCTGTGTTAGTTGCAGTTTAGTGCATAATAAATAATGCATCACTTGTATTTCTCGTTTGAACCAATCGAGAAGTAAGGATTCTATGATTTGAAGCGAGAATCACCAAACATAATACAAAATCAGATTCCTTGAGGGCTTTCTAATTTTCACCGTCGCAGAGGGTTTACGACGTTTCCAGCGTACGGGTTTTCTGTAGAGAATGAGTTGAAGGATTTTTAGTGTAAAGGTTTTTCTTGTAGAGACTACGCAGTAAGGGTTTTTTTGCAGAGATATAGGCGGCTACCGATTGAGAAGTTATTTTTCTAGATACAAAATACTATAAGGTAATTATAATGTAGTTATATGTAAATAATGTATTTTAAAATGAACTATAGGAAAAATATAATATTAGAATTATCTAATTAAAATATATAATATATGCATGCATATATAGGAAGAATATAAATATTGAGTTTTTTTAAATTATAAAAAAAATTGCTAATTAAATTTTCTATATGGGTTATTGAAGTTTTTTCCAATTTATTAAAATTATTAATTATTTTCCTATTATCACATTACATTAAAGAATTTTATAATTAAATGTAAAATATACAAAAATGGATTAATTCAATTTCAAGTAACAACACATTACATCACTTACATAAATCGTTGTGTAATAGAAGCAACACTTGACAGACAACGGTTACAATTACAACCAACCGTTGTCTACGCCAAATTGGAAATCCACAACGGTTAAAACAACTGATGTCTATCAATTAAAATACATTCAAAATGGTTCTTTAACCACTGTTTTGGGACCGTTGTCTAATTTTAGAACTACAACGCTTTATGACAACGGTTTATTTGAAACCGTTGTCATTTTCTAAAGACAAATACAAAAATACAACAGTTTACATAAACCTTTGTGAAATATGAAAATACAACAGTTCTTATGTAAAACCGTTGTCTTAAAGGCGTTGTCTATTGCCATATTTGTAGTAGTGGTTGTAACATAATCTAACATTCCCCCGCAGAAGCTAGAGTGCAGTTGAGAAGTCCTTGAGTTTAAGACGATGTTAGAGCAAGAGAAACCTAGATTCAGACAGTGATTTAGTGAATATGTCAGCTATTTGGTCAATTGAACGAACATGACCAACATTAATGATCTTACTTTGAACCTTCTCTCGAATGAAGTGAATATCTATATTAATAGGCTTCATGCCCGGATTAGAAGCAAGAGCGAGTGTACTGAGATTATCACACCAAAGGTTGGAAGGAGAATGCAAGGAAACTTCTAATTCTTTACATAAACTTTGCAGCCAAACAACATAAGCTGCATTGGCTAAGGCCCTATATTCGGATTCAGCATTGTTGCGGGCAACGACATCTTGTTTTCTAGAATTCCATACTACAAGATTGGACCTAAGAAATATGCAATGGCCACCTGAAGATCTTCTGTCATCCGCACAACTGGCCAGTCTGCATCAGAAAAGCCTTCAAGATTAAAAGCAGAAGCAACAATGAAACAAAGAGACAGTGATCTGGTACCTTTGAGATATCTGAGCAAATGTTTACAGGTTGTCCAATGATGCTCAGTGGGTTGCTGCAAGAATTGACTCAGTTTGTTCACAGTAAAAATATTATCAAGCCTTGTGAGTGTAAGATATTTCAAAGTGTCAATTGTGCTTCTGTAGAGAGTGGGATCAGTAAACACTTTACCTTCATGCTTGGAAAGCTTTTTGCTGGATAACATAGGTGTAGAAGCAGGTTTGCAATCCAACATGTGATGTTTATCAAGAATGTCAGCAAGATATTCAGATTGATGAATATCAAAACCTGAAGATGTCTTTGAGACTTCAATACCTAAAAAATAGTTGACCTCGCCCATAGACTTAAGAATAAACTGAGTATTTAAAACTTTGATTATGTTAAGAACTATAGTTGAATCATCCCTAGTAATGAGAATATCATCTACATATACGAGAATAAGCAAAATCTGAACACATGTCTTCTTGTAAAAAACGAGAAATAAAAAACAGACCTTTGAAATCCCATAGAGAATAACTGATCTATGAGTTTATCATACTAGGCCTTAGGTGTCTGCTTTAAGTCGTATAGAGATTTGGATAATTTGCAGACATGATTAGGGAACTAAGAGTCTTCAAATCACCTTGGTTGAGTCATATAGATAGTTTCATCGAGATTGCCATTCAAAAATGCATTGTTGATGTCTATTTGCTGAATAGACCAAGATCTAGCTGAAAGAGTAAACACAACCAAATAGTTGAGAATTCACAACAGGACTAAAGGTGTCCATAAAATCGACCACAACCATCTAGCAACTAATCTTGCTTTTAGTTTATCCAAAGCGCCATCTGACTTGGATTTCACTCTAAAAACCCATTTGCAAGATATAAGTTTCTGATCTTCAGTGGAGAAAACCAAACTCCAAGTGTTGTTATCAATGAGAGCTTGATATTCAGCTTTCATAGAAATATACCAACCATGATCCAAGAGGGCTGCCTTGACAGAAGAAGAAGTAGAAGGTAGAGTGTTTACAAGAAAGAGTTTAGGCTTAGAGATCCCATTTTTGAATCGAGTTGTCATGGGATGAATGTTAAGAATAGGTGATGGAGAAGATATGAGAGAGGAATGAGAAGAAGTAGAAGGGCCTGAGGAGGAAGAAGCAATATTAGAATTAGGATTTGTATGAGAAATAGTAGGTGAGGATGAATGAGGATAGGGAGAATGACTATGAGTAGAATCAGAGGGAGAAGAAAAAGAAAAAGAATGGTATTGGTGAGGTGAATGAGATGTCATAATAGAAGAGAAGTGTAATGGTGAGGAAGAAGGGGAAGTATTTGGCAAAGGAGAAATAGAGATATCATGAGGAAATAAATTAGAAGCATGACTGAAAGATATAGAAGGAGAAGAGTTTGTAGAGAAAGAGTAGGATATGGGAATTCAAAATCATTGAATTCAACATTATCAGTAATATAAATTCTTCTAGAAGGACTAAGACATTTATAGCCCTTGTGCAGCAAGCTATAAACAAAAAAAAAAACACACTTGGCTTATTTAAATTGAAGTTTATGATTGTTGTAGGGTGTGAGCAATGGAAAACAGACACAACCAAAACTATGAAGAAAGTTACAATCAGAAGAGGAAGAAAAAATAACTTGATATGGAGAGAGACCGTGTTGGGTAAGTGTTGGCATTATGTTGATAAGGTAAGTTGTTGTATCTACAACATCCCACCAGTAAGAAATGGGCATAGAAGATTGAGCAAGAAGAGAAAAAGGGAAGTTGAGATTATATGATGGTATTTTCTTTCTGTCTGCCATTTTGTGCATGGATGTAAGGACATGGATGTTGGAACTTGATGTCTTGATCAACAACATGATGAACTAATCCTCTGAATTCTTCTCCCTAATTAGTTTGCAAACATTTAACAGTGGATGAAAATTGCACTTGAATCATTGTTAAAAATCTTTAAACAACACCAACAACATCAGATTTCAAAAATATAGAATAAACTAAAGAATGACAAGTGAAATCATCCACAAAGTGAATATAATATTTATAGCCTTGTGAACTAATAGCAGTTGGACCCTAGAGATCTGAATGGATTAATTGAAAAGGGGCAATAGTTTTAAGAGATTGGGACACATGAGCTGTTTGATGTAATTTTCTTTGTTTACAAGCATCACAAAAAGAAAGAGTATTAATATCAACCGGGATATGTAAACATTTGCAAATTTATCTCAAAATAACAGAATGTGGATGACCAAGTCTTCTATGTCGAGCATTTACATTAGTAAGAGAAGATGAGAAACAACAAGACTTATTCATAGGATCACTTGTGGAACAATCTTGCACAAAAGAGGAAGCAACATATTTATTATTATCAACTCCAGTAGGTGCATGCAGTTGAGTGGGACTTGGAAATCTTTCTTTCAGTCTATGTGTAGAAATGACAGCAACATCAAGAGGGTAAAGTCCTTTGTCCAGCTCCCCCTTCATAAGTAGCTTGTGTGTTTAAATGTCCTTAACATAGCAGTGAGTCGGATGTAATTCAACAAACACATTGTTATCCTTAGTGAATTTGGAGATACTCACAAGATTTTTTACAATACCAGCACGTGCAATATATCACTTAGAACAAGAGGCTTTGTTGCATCTTAGGTATTAAGAAAATAGGCACCAATGTGAACAATAAATAGAGTATTGCCATTACCTATGGCAAGCAGATCAACACCAGAGTATGGAGAGCTTAGTTGAAGATTGGCTAGGTCACTGGTAACATGTGCAGTAGCACCACTATCAGCATACCATTGATTATCGGTCTCTTGAGTTGCATAGTAAGCCTCTTCTTGAGCTGCATCATAGGAGAAGTCAGTATAGTAAGCTTGATGAGAGTTTGAACCACTGAAATGGACATCAAATCTCTTGAAGCACTTTAATGCAATGTGCCTATTTTTGTCACAAAGTTCGCAAATTATTTTTGAGTTACGGCCAAAAACATGATCGCCGCTACCTCGTGAAGAAGAGCCTCTTCCATGAAAACCTTCGGATAGTGGATGACCACGGTGAGAGGAAAATTAGTAGCACCATGAGTATAGGAGGTAGCCTGAGCCAGATGAGCACTTGGAAACAAAGAAGATTGCTTATTATACATACGTATTTCATGTGTTTGGAGTGCATATGCTTAGATTAACAACAACAACATCATAATCAGATCCAAAATCCCTAAGAATATGCACGATAAGATCATCATCTGCAACATATTTACCCATAACAACTAGATTATCAGCAAAGCCACGTATTTTAAGAAAATAATCATCAATCGAGAGATCTCCCTTCTTTTGCATTTATAGTTGGAGTTTGAGCTACATAATACGATCTTTGGACTGAGATTGGAAGAGATTTTCAAGAGTATATCGAAGATTATGAGCAGAAGTGCACCGCGTGATATGTTCAATCATCACCTCAAAGATCGAACTGACGAGCCAGCTGAGAAGAAACTGATCTCTTAGAGACCAGATCTGAAAATCAAGATTGATGAGATGCTCTTGTATAGGAGAAGAGATGAACTACGGTGGTGGAGTGACAAATTAAGATATCAGATCATCATAGGCATGTGCATGAATCATTGCCACAACTTGATATGGCTAAAAGGTGTGGTTTGTTCGATCTAAACGAATTGAGATGACAAGAAGAAAATAGGAAAGATTGATGGTTGCAGAAGTGGAAGCCATGAGTGGAGGAGAAAAATTAATGAACACAAACAGAAATATGCAATAGAAATACAAGAGAAATAAGAGAATTATGTGATAGAAATGCAAGAACACAAGGAATTGCAATAGAAATGCAGGTGAAGAATTAGGATCCCCAACGTGTTACCATGTTGAAAGTTGAGAGAATATTGTTTTGGAGAGATATTTGTGAGAGTTTATTAATTGAAAAAATTCATACAGAAGAGTAGATTGTAAGCTGTATATATAGATGAATCTAACATAGCCAACTTTAACTAATTGGCCTAACTAACTAACTAACTAACTAACTAACTAACCATAAACAGTTACAAGAAGTTTCTAGAAAGACTAACTGCTAACTAACAGCTAACTGTAACATAATCTAACATGCTTCTATTCGGTTTCGATTTAGACTGCCAAAAATAAAAAATACCCAAACTGAACCGAAGATACTATAATAATGTAATATATTATGTTTACAACCCACAACCCACCACATAACTAAATTAATTGAAGTAGCCCAATAGCCCATTGAGCCCAACCCGTCTGTCTCACACACAAAACAGACTTAAACAGAACATTGCACCATGTAAATCTAATTCTAAAAACCTAAATCTAAAAAACTCAAATTGAATCTCACGTCGCCTCCTAACTCCCGTCGTCACTCTGCTCTCACGGCCTGAACAAGTGTTCGCCACTATCCACCTTCAACAACGTGCAACAACAACAGCAAATTCGTGCCTCCGTTGAACGCTCACCCATCGCAGAAACAAGCTTTCCTGCCCCTCATCTCCTACTTCCCAAACTCGATCAACAGCCAATGACTTGTTCTTCATTAATATAATTTGTCCATTGGAATATTTCTTTATAAATGACTTGTTCTTCGTTCATTACTTATTTTACTTGTTGTGAAGAGATATCTAAACTAAGAAATATGCTAGACTGCTACAGTAACCATTTCTATGTTTTTTTTTGTAGGAAAATATTGGCACAACTACAATTCTAGTTAATGAGATTTGATGAAGATGTGTTGTACCTCTGTTTTGAAGATCTTTTGCAACTCTTTTTTTAAAGTTTTGAATTATTTGAGTAAAGTGGACTCATGAGTTATTTAATAAAATTGATTTCAGTGGGAAAAAATTGGGAAAAAATTGTCGATTTTGGGCAAAACCGATCGAAGGTTTCAGTTCGGTTCGATTGGCTACCCAGTATAGTTGGGTTTCGGTCCATGATTTTTCAAGTTCGGTGCATTTCATTTTTACACATTTGGTCCAATTCGATTTGGTTCTAACCGAATGCACATCCCTATAATTTATCATCACAAACTACGACAAACATACCATTTCATATGTTTATATGTTCATTAGTTTATGTTGTCGGTTTCATGCATGAATCTGAAGTGTACATATATTTTTCTGTTTGTGGTGGTTTAATGTTATGTTTCATTTATTTATATATTAGATTTTCAAAATGAATAAAAAGTTCAAGAAAAAAGAGAGGGAGTTGAAGAATGTTGGAATAATGCTAAAGTTTGATGAGACGGATTCTTATGCTCAATCAGAGGATGAAGAGACGACAATGAAGATGCTGATGATTATTATTTATACATTTGTAAATTCTTATTAACATTTTTTCTGATATATTGATGTTACGTTTCTGAATTCTGGAAAATACTTTATTTCATGTCGATGATTCTTGTGATATCTTTTTTTAATGGAACTTGTAATGCAATTCATTTCCCCCATAAATAGATGACACTTTTCTGAATTATTATTGATACTTTTGTGAATTTTTATTGACACTTTTTTTTGATATGTTGATGATAATTTTATGAATTTTTGAATATACTTATGTGTAATGTTAATTTTTTAATTTTTTGATTCCTAAATTTTGAAGGTTGATAATTCCCTTCTTGGCTGGATGTTTTGATGTGGGGAGCTTTTATATTTTGTTACATTTTAGTGAGGAATGATAACTTTTTGATATTTTGTGATTTTAGTTGGTATAACATTGTTGCTTGCTTGGATATTCGTAAGAATTTGTAGTTGTTGGTAATTTGTGTTGAATACTGAATATGGTTTATGTTTATTTTTTTAAGGATGATTTGGAAATTCTGGTTTCTAGATATGTTATTAACATGAATTTGAGTGTTTCTTAGTTTTCATTTTCGTGCATTATTTAACTTTAGTCGTCAAATTATACATGTTTCATATTTAAAAAAGTTTTTGTCATTATATTATATATGTTTTTTATGATTATAAAAAAATATCAAATTTCATGTAATATGATTGTAATCATAACTTTCTACATGTTCGGTGTTTATTAAACTTGTGTAATCAATGATAATTAGATGTAACTAAGTTTATATAATTTCATATGTTATATGTATTCATTAAATCAAATTAATTATCAGAGATTTGAAACATATCATGTGTATAGTCTTCAAGTATCATTTGTCATAGAAAAAAGTATCACCCAAGTAAAACCAAATTATTAATCAATATGAAAATGTATCAAATATAGATTACAAGTATCATACGTTATACAAAAAAGTATCATATGGGTAAAAAATATTAGAAGGTCATTTCTCTTATTTGACTTATCTACAGATAATGGCATGTGTTTATTTACAAAACAAAAATATAAAACAACAATATTTCATAATGCAATAGTTAATAATTTAAATTACTTGATAATATTTCAAAATAATAAAATCTCATCAACTTCTTATTCCAGTAGAACTCTAAAATTATCCCCAAAATATATTAAAAATGAAGAATCTTCACTCCAAAAATCTGAAAATAAAAACAAAAAAATAAGTTAGATATAAAAAAAGCATTATATATTAAGCACATAAGTATCACATATCATAAATTGTATCAACCTTATGGTCATCTATAATAATCAAGGGTTGGGAGTTTTTTTTAATGAATTGTGTAAAATAAAAGGAAAAAAAAAAACCTAAAGTCCCGGATATCACATGATGATAACTCTAGGGACCGATGCCTCAAAAAAGTCCATATGGAAAACCCAAACTGGGAAAACTCATATGGGAGGAAGAGTACCCCTCTAAAAAAATGAAAAATCCAGGACTACAAAATCCTGTCTAACAGCGACAGCAATACAAGGAAACCAATAAAAGAATCTACTTGACTACGAGAATAGAAATCCAAAGTAAACAACCACCAAGAGTTCCATAACGCCAAAAATTGTTAAAAACCATGCATGTATGAGTAGGGGAGTTTGCCACGATGTTAAAGAGATCCTCCAACTATCGCCACATCATCCAAAATCAGAGTCCTGCCGCGGAGGATTGACATTCCCCGCGAGGGGCGAATTTCCTTTAAAACTAGCAATCAACTCCATGCTCTTTAACGCAGCCGTGTTTGGCTCTGCCAGCACAAACGGAGCTAAGTCTTTCCCACCATGAGACTGTTGCACACCCTCATCCCCCAGGGCCTTTAACCGGCCAGAACGTCTGAGTTCCGCAACATAATGCTTTGTCCGCTTAGCATACGAACGCTTAGGAGCTGCAGGAGCCCATTTTACTGGTAAACAATCCTCCTCCTGCATATCCGACCTTTCCTCTTCAGGAACCGCAGCCAATGAAGGAACATCATTTTCAGATGGGTCTACAGCACCAGACTGAAGCCGCGCAGACCCTTTAGCACCAGCAACATGATCATATGGATCACTCTAATTTAGGTTCTCAATCGGAACAAGATTATCAGCCACTGCAGTCTCAAAAGCTCCTACAGTCTCAGTCACAGTAGCATGCTCATGAATAGAAACCCAAGAAGAAGGATCAACAACTGCATACTCAATTGCAGAGATTGAATCTTCCCATGACTCTGTACTTCCTTCACCTATATCTCCAACCTCGATGACATAAGTAGCTGCCGCAAGATTAACATCCGCCGCAGTCCCCTCAACAGAGCCCTCCGTACTCACGAGAGCAGCAGCCAAAAGTGGCGTCATTCTCTCAGCAACATCTCCACCAGATTGCCTACCCGCAATCTCATCAATAAAAGAAGTCTGACCCTTTTCCGCAAGCCCCTCGCCTGCTTCCTGTCGCTGATCTTCCTCTTGAAAGGAATTAGGCTGTAGCTCCTTGACAGTAACATCATGATGTTGTAAAACAACACCCTCCGTAGACCTATTATCATTCTGCAGCTGTTGTGACAACCCCATAGCAATATCATCCTGTGCATGCACCGGTTCTACTGGGTGAGTCACTGTCATCAAGACATCAAAGGCATTTGAAGTTGGGACTTGCACAATATCCCCACCATCTGCACCCTTCAAAGAAACAGGAGCAGACACGTTATTATTCACAGAATTCCCAGCCACGCCAAAGCTTTTAACAACCCAGTCTTTCATGGATTGAACAGGCTTAGAAACTGTCGTCCCTGCCTTAGGAGCTCTATCCACTTTAGAGGCAACAATCCCATCACCAGAGCCCCCATTCACCACCTCCGTGGATGGTCTTGCATTATGACACTTACTCGTCGCATGTCCAACTACTTGACAGTCATTACAGAATAGTGGGAGATTCTCATAATGCAAATCAACAAAAAAGGAAGCATCTCCTTTATCAATCATGACTCAAGGGTTAGGAGTTTGGAACCAAACTCATTCAACTGATCTTGATTGCTAAAATGACTAAGTGCAGGTTCTAACTCATTCATTTGAGCAAACATAATATTTTTGTACTATCTCACCAATATTGTTTGTCCCAACAGTGAACCCAACTTCCAGAGCATGTTTACAGTATAATTCATATATTACTTTAAAGATATGTATCTTAAAACCAATCAGAGACACTCTGAAGCTTAAAGTATCACCTGAGATATATAATAGTATTATTGAGAATATTAGAAAGTATCACCGATTGTGTAATTCACAAATTTTGTTTTGAAATTATTTACCTCCATATTGTATAACTATGTCTTCCATTGTAACAACTGATTAATACTTGTCAGTAAAACTGTAAAATCATCAGGTATCACAATAGCTTGTGCATCATCTCACACATTGTCCTAAATTAATTAAACCATTTTCTATGTTGGTCCTCAAATCAAAATATCTGGAATTCTTACACAAATTACCTAAATTTTTATGAATACCTAAAAGTAATTGTAGAACTCAAATTTACATACTAAAAAATTGCATAAAATTTATGTGTGTTTATATGAATTTCTTCAATTTATGTTGCAGTCAAGCTTACCTTGAAAAATTTGAGAACTGTAGCAAAATGCATTTAATTGTTAGCTAGGATGTTTTCACCAGTAACAACGACAATCTTCTCTTTGAGTGGTGTTAAATCGTTGGCGACAGTATCTTCACTATGGTTCAACGGCGACAATGAAAAGACCAGCAGCTGCAATAGAGACCTTCTTCACATTGGTGAGTGGTGGACGTCGCTCAATGAAGAGTTTTTTTCTTTTTCTATGTTGTTCTGATTTTCTCTCTTTTTTTTTGGTTTAGGTTTATATGAGTTGAACCAATCTCTAATGGGCCTGATGGGCCGGTCTGTCTAATGGGTCAGGCCCCATCAGTCTTATGCATAGGAGACCAGTCCTTTTCAAATATACTCTCTTCGTTTCCAATTAAGTGTCATTTTGGATGAATACACACATTTTAATAAATTAATTGAGTAACCTATTGCATCCTTGTGTGAACACATTAAATGAGTTAAATATAGATGTATAAATGCATTAAATGAGGACCAATGCGTGAAAAATATGATTTTTTTTGCTTTAAAATTTTTAGAATGACACGTTTTGAAATAAAATTAAAATGAGGAACCTTGAGCTAAGATCGGTTTTAACGATGGATTTAAATTGTGTCATTTATAATTGCACGCCAAGTGTTCGATTTATGCTCGAATGAGATAAATGTGTTTTAAAAGGGTCATTTTGTTTTAATAAACTCCCATAGGTCTATGATGTTGTTGAGATTTGAGTCATTATTGGTTGTCGGGGTAGACAATTGCTAAACTATTAAGATTTAGTTTGAGTCGGTTTAAACGACGAGCATGTGAAACTATGTAATTGCGATAGTCTTGACCTCGTGAAGGTTCTAAGACGAATTTTGATGCTTGTAGATCATTTGCCGTAATACGTAATCATTGTGGTGTTGCTCGATTTCATAGAAACTGAAAAGCTTCGACTATTATAGTCAAAAGGTGGGCGTATACTATCTTTCTCAAAATGCTATGTTTGAGTTATTAAGCTCGTTTTGAAACAAATGTGCATATATGATTATCTGTGTAAAATGATTCGTTCTGCTTGCTGTGGTTGTCGGAGTCTCATATACCAGCGCTGTGTCAATGTGAGTAGCTACAGTCTTGCTTGGTTTGAGTCGCACCCAATCCCTTGATGTTTTCAGCTAAAAGATCTTTTAATTACCTTGAGGGTTTACTCGGTAATTGCGCATGATGATGTAGTGGTGGTTGCGGGTGTCGTACTTAGCTCACTTCAGGGTTTACTGGTGAGCGGGTCCATTTCAGGGTTTACTGGTGGATCAGGTTCACTTCAGGGCTTACTGGTGAACACATTCATGTAAAACGTTTTGATGAACTTAGATGCATTTCCCTTTACAAAACCTTCTAAGATTCATCTGCATACTCACAGATAATTATTTTATCAAATGCTTTTGATAACTCGATTTTTCTCAGAAAACCCATTGAGTACATTAGTACTCAGCCCAAATATTTTCTCAAATATTTTCAGGACAATGAGCTGGAGCGTGGAGACGATGAGCTGTGATGGGGCTTATATGTGTACTTTTGTAGCTAACCCGTTGTCTTGGCTCGTCTTAACCTCTGATCATCGTACTATTTCTTTTGATATTTCTTAGCTTTCGCAAGACCAAAAACTCATGTTGGATATATATACAACTCTGAATTTGTTACGATGATCGTATTCTATTATTGAACTAATTTGGAATTGTTCCTTGAGAATTATCCTCGAAATCCCCTTTCTTTTCCCTCTTCTAAATCCCCACCCCCGTGGCGCTCATTTCCACGGTCTTTCGGGACCGGGGCGCTACAGATTGGTATCAGAGCAGGTTTGCAACTCTGCAGCCTGCTGGGTCATCTTGTTTGTTCCCTTGTTGAGTCTTTAGTTATTATTTCATAAGCCCTCAGCTCGTCTCTCACGCAACAGCAAATGTACGCATGTTTTTATACGTTTGAAATATCAAATAATTGACAACTATGAGATGCGTTGTTTATTTGGGTATTATGAAACGATTCATTGTTATTTGGATACAATTATGAGTTATGTGGTTATATACTGGCGGTTTAACCGTATATATGTTTGATAATGGTGGTTTAACCATAAATGTGATTATATACTAGCGGTTTAGCCGTATATATATTTGATGCCGGCTGTTTAGCCATATATGTGATTGTATACTGGCGGTTTAGCCATATACATGTGTTAGATACCAGCAGGAAAGCCGAATGATGCTTTAAAATTGGCGGATAAGCCAAAACTTGTATTGTATATTGGCGGGGAGGTCATATACATGATACTATGTTGGCAAGTTAGCCACATTTGTGTTTAATTTTGACGAGGGAGTCAAATATGTTTAAATTTGGTGGGTGAGCCATTTTTATGATTATGTGGGCATGAGCGCCATTTGTCCGTATTCATGTTGGTATGTAGGCCATATACGTTTAACTGTTGGTAGAGATGTCATGATTCTTGGATTCTGTATGACGTGACCTTTTAAAAAATTCAAAATGATTTTATGGGCGGGGAGGCCCTAATGATTCGATCCATGTTATTATGCATTTTGATTGTTGGAATCTGATTATTGGTACGCTCGGATAGAGCAGTATGGTATGACTTAGTGAACATAGATGAATCTAGCCTATAGTTGCTGAACATAGGCCGTCTTATGAGACTTCTTGATTCATTAAGCATGTATCGGTCTAGATCATGCGTGTTTGGGATCAACGGAGAGGTTGTACCCAAGAGATTCTTTATTGATCAATTGAATGGCGATACATAATGATCTTTATGATCATGATTCTTATTGGAACTCGGTTAGTGCAGGATGCCTCCGAGGGGAAGATGACCGAGAAACGTTAATCTAGCGATGTCAGAGGTGCCGGTGGAGCCCCCGGTCCAAGGACCACGAATCGAAATTGAATTTCGACATCATAATCCCCCGGTGTTCAATGGGAAAGGTGACCCACTCGCGGCTGAGAGATGGATCCGTGCCTTGGAGAAAATCTTTGGATTTCTCCAATGTGATGACAAGGAAAAGATAACCTGTGCACTATACCAGCTAGTAGATAATGCTGACTTCTGGTGGGAGTCGGTGAGACGAACGATTCCCGATGATGAGTGGGAGATATTCACTTGGGAGGATTTCAAGTCCATTCTGTACCAGAAATACATTCCAACTCACTATCAGCACCAGAAGGCGAACGAGTTCTGGAATCTGAAACAAGGTAGCGGCTATGTGGCCGACTACGACCTGAAATTTAATAGACTGTCGAGGTATGCGCCTCAGACAGTAGATACTGAAGAGAAATGAATTGAAAAGTTTCGTATGGGACTGAGGCCTGAGATCGGGACTGCTCTAGTCGGGAAGGACGGAGCTAATTATGGCCAATTTTTGAGTTGGGCACTGAGCATTGAGGCAATGCAGGGAGCCTCGAAGGGGTCGACGTCTCATCCGCCTATGACTGACCCTAAGGAAAAGTGAAAATGGGAAGCTCCTCAGCATGGGCACCAGAAAAAGAGTTTCCAGCCCAATTATCAGGGCGGAGAAGGCTATGGACAAAGGCCGACTGGCCAAGGGAATGCGGCAGCGGGACCTCAGGGCTACCAAGGTTATGCACCGCAGTGTGCCACCTGCCATAAATACCATTTTGGAGAGTGCCTTACATGCTATCGTTGTGGCCAACCGGGTCACTTTGCTAATCGGTGTCAGCAGAAGTCGGAAGCGCCAGACCAGAGACAACAGGGACCACAGGGAGGAGGTGTTCGAGGCAATGGCAACAACCGGGGCAACCAGAGGCCTCAGCAAAACTAGAACCAGAATCAGAGGGCACCTCAACAGGCCCGAGCATATGCGCTGAATCAGCAGGAGGCTGCCGGGAATCCTGGAAACTTGGCAGGTATGATCAGTATGTGTGATGTACCTGTGCTTGCCTTGTTTGTACTGGAGCTTCGCATTCATTCATCTCTAGAAGTGTCTGTAGGCGTATGAATCTTGAACCTGAGTTAGCAAAAGAACCTTTATCCGTAAGCATTCCTTCAGGGCGAACGCTTTTATCTGATTGCATGTGCCAGAACCTAGATGTGCTTATAGGTGAAAAGAGTTTCACAGTCAGTCTTTATGTACTTGAGATGCGAGACTTCGATATTATTTTCGGTATGGACTGGTTGACCAAAGAATATGCTACGATTCGATGCCAAGAAAGGGAAATTATATTCCAAAAGCCGGGTGGGGCCGAGACAAAGTTTTATGGAACAAGAATGGGAAGCGCGATCCCGATCATATCAATGCTGAAAGTGATGAAGATGATTCAAAAGGGCGAGTGTCGAGCATTCTTAGCGCACTTATCGAGCAAGAAGGAGGAGGAGCTGACAGTTGATCAAGTGCCGGTGGTACGAGAGTACTATGACGTATTTCCAAAAGAGTTGCCGGGATTGCCACCAGACCGACAGGTGGAGTTCACCATCGAGCTACAACCAGGAGCAGCGCCGATGTCCAAAGCACCATATCGTTTAGCTCCGAAAGAGTTAGAGGAATTGAAGGTGCAACTAGAGGAACTATTGGAACTGGGTTTCATAAGACCTAGTGTTTCGCCTTGGGGAGCACCGATCCTATTCGTAAAAAAGAAGGACGGTTCGATGAGGATGTGCATCGACTACCGCGAGTTAAACAAGTTTACCGTGAAGAACAAATATCCGCTTCCAAGGATTGATGATCTCTTTGATCAGTTATCTGGGGCAAGGGTATTTTCCAAGATCGATCTACGATCTGGATATCACCAAGTCAAGGTGAGAGAAGAAGACATATCTAAGACCGCGTTTCGAACAAGGTATGGCCACTACGAGTTTCTAGTGTTGCCATTTGGTCTAACCAATGCTCCTGCAGTCTTCATGGATTTGATGAATTGAGTTTTTCATGAGCATTTGGACAAATTCGTGCTGGTCTTCATCGATGATATTTTAATTTACTCGAAAAGTGAGAAGGAGCACGAGGAACACTTGAGAATAGTGTTAGAAACACTAAGAAGGGAGAAACTTTACGCAAAGTTCAACAAGTGTGAATTTTGGCTCCAGGAAGTGATGTTCCTCGGACACATCGTGTCAGCAGGAGGAATCAAAGTAGACCCTGCAAAGATCGAAGCGGTAGAAAGATGGAAATCACCAACAAATGGTCATGAGATAAGAAGTTTCCTCGGATTGGCAGGATACTATCGAAAGTTTATCAAGGACTTCTCGAAGATAGCGAGGCCGATGACTCAAATTCTGAGGAAAAAGGTCAAGTTTGAGTGGACTGATGCATGTGAGCAGAGTTTCCAAGAACTCAAAAAGAGATTGACCACTGCACCAGTCTTAACGCTGCCAGAAGGAGTAGAAGGCTTTGTAATCTATACAGACGCGTCTAAGTTAGGCTTGGGTTGCGTGTTGATGCAGAATGGAAAGGTAGTAGCCTATGCTTCTCGTCAGTTGAGACCGAATGAGTTAAACTAGCCAACCCATGATTTGGAGCTTGCTGCAGTCGTGCATGCTCTCAAAATCTGGAGGCATTACCTCTATGGGGTAAAATGTGAAATCTACACCGACCACAAAAGCTTGAAGTATATCTTCGAGCAGAAAGAGTTGAACATGATGCAAAGACGTTGGTTAGAGTTGGTGAAGGACTATGACTGCACAGTTCATTACCACCCAGGCAAGGCAAACGTGGTTGCAGATGCCTTGAGCAGATACGGGCCAGGGGTATCTGAAGGTCACATCTCAGATGTGAAAGAACTCGCACGTGAAATGGAGAAGCTAGAGTTAGAGGTGGTGGTCGCACCCGACTCTACGACAAATACGATAGCTACAGTGGTAGCTAAACCTGAACTGCGAGCAAGAATCATTGAAGCACAACCAAAAGACGATAAGTTGGAGAAAATCCGACAGAAGATTAGGAATGGCGAACCAAGGGAGTTCAAGGAAGCCGATGACGGAACATTGATGTTTCGTGATCGACTGTGTGTTCCAAATGTTGATGAATTAAAGTTAGAGATTATGAGGGAAGCTCATAGTACTCCATATGTTGTCCATCCCGGGAGTACAAAAATGTATAAAGATCTGAAGCAGAGTTTTTGGTGGAGCAACATGAAACGAGAAATAGCAACATTTGTGGAGAGATGCTTGACGTGCCAACAAGTGAAAGCCATTCATCAATGACCTTCGAGTGTGTTGCAACCTTCAGAGATTCCTGAATGGAAATGGGAGCATATCACGATGGATTTCGTGTTTGGTTTACCGAGATCGGTAAAAGGAAACACGGTAGTCTGGGTTGTCGTGGATCGACTGACAAAGTCAGCGCATTTTATTCCAATAAAGTCCACGACAGATTTGAGCAGGTTGGCTCAAATCTATGTGAGAGACATTGTTAGATTGCACGGGATACCAATTTCTATCACATCGGATCGTGATACCTGATTCACGTCAAGATTTTGGAAAAGCTTTCAAGAGGCGATGGGCACGAGACTAAACTTCAGCACAACATTTCATCCTCAGACTGATGGCCAATCGGAAAGAACAATTCAAATTCTAGAAGACATGCTTCGAGGAGTTGTGCTTGATGGAAACACCAGTTGGGAGGACATGTTGCCATTGGTGGAGTTCGCGTATAACAATAGTTATCAATCCACCATCAAAATGGCGCCATACGAGGCTTTGTATGGACGCAAATGTCGATCGCCCTTATATTGGGATGAGGTTGGAGAATGTAGAATTTTGGGGCCAGAAATTGTGCAAATGACCATTGAAAAGATCGATCAAATCCGGGCAAGGATGAAAGAAGCACAAGATCGTCAGAAGGCTTATGCTGACAAAAGAAGGACCGACTTGCAATTTCAAGTTGGTGATAAGGTGTTTTTGAAGATATCTCCAACACGTGGTGTTGTGAGGTTTGGGAAACGTGGCAAGTTGCGACCAAGATTTATCGGTCATTTGAAATTCTACAAAGAATTGGTGAGGTTTCTTATCGGCTTGCATTGCCGCCGAATCTATCCCAAGCACATGACGTTTATCATGTATCAATGCTAAGAAAATACGCGTTCGATCCTGAACATGTGATTCGAGATGATAATTTTGTATTGCAACCTGGCATGTCGTACGAAGAGAAGCCGCGCATGATTATCGACCGGAAGGTCTAAGTCTTGAGAAACAAGGAGATTTCATTGGTGCTTGTGCAATGGAATCACCATGACCGAAACGAGGCAACATGGGAGCTTGAGAGCTCGATGAAACTGAAGTATCCCGAGATGTTTCAGGATGCTTGAATTTCGGGATGAAATTCCTTTTAAGGAGGAGAGTATGTAGTGCCCCGAACCTTTTTGTATATATTTAATTGTAATCATAGACTATGGGAGTCGCGTCATTTTAAAATTTCCGTAATTCGGTAGTTTAACCAAACTTGCGATGTGTCGTATCGATGATAATCGAAATATATTTTAAATATGAGTATTAATCGATTTATCAATTTATGTCACTTGGCGTATTTAAAATATTTGAGAAAATATGTTTAATCTACGGTTTTAAAATCAATGAATTATTTCATCCGTTTCGGTCCAATTTGGGATTTTTCCGGAGACGGAAAATATCACAATAACCGAACAACCGGTATTTAAACCGGGTATTTTTCTTGGTCAACCCAAGGCATGGGAGGCCATGCCTTCCCCTCACCTTTCCCCATGCTTCCACACGTCACTTTTGTCAACAAAATAAGTAAATGGATATGTATGCATAGTATAGAGAGAGAGTGCTTCACTTCATCATTTTCCATTCACTTCTTCTTCTTCATTTCCACACAAATTTTTGAGAGAAAGTAAGGCAAGGACTTCAAGTTGGAGCCATAATCAAAGCTTCATCCAACCATCTTCAACCTCCTAAAGCTTCTCTCCATTGTTATTCAAAGGTATTTTCGAAAATGATGATATATTTAAGCTTAAGTTATATGTGTGGATTTTGATGTTTCAAATGATGTTTGATGATTTAGAAATGAATTGGTTATATATGCAAGCATGTTAGTTGAGTTTTGAGATGTGTTTTGGTGTGGTGAAAGCTTGTGTATCGAGTATGATAATTGTTATGGAGTTTCGTTTGAGTTCGCGCATTCGCACGCGCGGGTCGGCAGTTTTGCCACCCTTCGGTAAAACGAACATAACTCCCTTGATATACGTCGGATTGAGACACCGTAAATTTTTCCGAAAACTAGACTTCCGTGGATTTCCAATGGTATATGTCTCAATCTCTAATTCTTTCTGAGTAAATTATGAAAAATCGGCAAAGTTGGGTCGTGTTTCGGTTTTCAGAAAATCTGGCAGTTCCGCCACCTTCTAGTAAAACGGTCATAACTTTTTCGTTAGTTATCGTATGGAGTCACCGAAAAGTGTTCCAGACACTAGACTTAAGTGGCTTTCTAATGGTATAGGGTACAGCCCCTAATTCTTCCTGAGTAAATTTTGATAAATCATCAAATTCAGTTGTTGTGCAGATTGCTCAACAAATTTTCAGTTTTCAAATCGCTCTTGTCCGAAATAAGTTTTAAAAGGATCTTTTAACTCCTTGAATGATGCTAAGGAGTGTCCTTATCAGTTAGTGGCTAGGGTTGTGAGGAACCTTGAGCTAAGATCGGTTTTAACGATGGATTTAAATTGTGTCATTTATAATCGCACGCCAAGTGTTCGATTTATGCTCGAATGAGATAAATGTGTTTTAGAAGTGTTGTTTTGTTTTAATAAACTCCCATAGGTCTATGATATTGTTGAGATTTGAGTCATTATTGGTTGTCAGGGTAGACAATTGCTAAACTATTAAGATTTAGTTTGAGTCGATTTAAACAATGAGCATGTGAAACTATGTAATTGCGATAGTCTTGACCTCGTGAAGGTTCTAAGACGAATTTTGATGCTTGTAGATCATTTTCCGTAATACGTAATCATTGTGGTGTTGCTCGATTCCATAGAAACTGAAAAGCTTCGACCATTATAGTCAAAAGGTGGGCGTATACTATCTTTCTCAAAATGCTATGTTTGAGTTATTAAGCTCGTTTTGAAACAAATGTGCATATATGATTATCTGTGTAAAATGATTCGTTCTGCTTGCCGTGGTTGTCGGAGTCTCATATACCAGCGCTGTGTCAATGTGAGTAGCTACAGTCTTGCTTGGTTTGAGTCGCACCCAATCCCTTGCTGTTCTCAGCTAAAAGATCTTTTAATTACCTTGAGGGTTTACTCGGTAATTGCGCATGATGATGTAGTGGTGGTTGCGGGTGTCGTACTTAGCTCACTTCAAGGTTTACTGGTGAGCGGGTCCATTTCAGGGTTTACTGGTGGATCAGGTTCACTTCAGGGCTTACTGGTGAACACATTCATGTAAAACGTTTTGATGAACTTAGATGCATTTCCCTTTACAAAACCTTCTAAGATTCATCTGCATACTCACAGATAATTATTTTATCAAATGCTTTTGATAACTCGATTTTTCTCAGAAAACCCACTGAGTACATTAGTACTCAGCCCAAATATTTTCTCAAATATTTTCAGGACAATGAGCTGGAGCGTGGAGACGATGAGCTGTGATGGGGCTTATATGTGTATTTTTGTAGCTAACTCGTTGTCTTGGCTCGTCTTAACCTCTGATCATCGTACTATTTCTTTTGATATTTCTTAGCTTCCGCAAGACCAAAAACTCATGTTGGATATATATATATATATATATATAACTCTGAATTTGTTACGATGATCGTATTCTATTATTGAACTAATTTGGAATTGTTCCTTGAGAATTATCCTCGAAATCCCCTTTCTTTCCCCTCTTCTAAATCCCCACCCCCGTGGCGCTCATTTCCACGGTCTTTCGGGACCGGGGCGCTACAAAATCACACACTTTCGGTATGTGATTGACACAGGATGAATTTTCAATACCACAAGTGATAAACACAATACAAATGTTGTTCAACGCACAACGCAAACTTAAAATAACTTTGCACGAAATCACACACCTTCGATTTGTGATTGACACAAGGCTAAATTTCACTTTCACGGGTGATAAACACAATACAAATGTTGTCTTAGTTCACTCCTTAAACAACACTGTATAAAACTTGCAAGAATCTTGCTCTAAATTTTGACTAGAGTAAGTTCTACAATGACTATCTAACACTTAGATAGTACAACAACTTCGAATCCTCAACTATCAATTCAAACATCTAATCTACAAATACAACTAAATAATATATTTTGGTTGATCAAAACAATAGATATGATATTGAACAGATTGCAGAGAATATCGAAGTAAATATAGGACTCAAGCTCTGGATTTTCTCACTCTAATTGGTGATATTTTCTTTGCTTAGGTACCTTCTTCAGGAGTGGATACTGATATTTATAGATCCCTCCAAGTCGTACCAGTTTCCCCACAATTTCTCTTCAGTAGTGGATCAGTGTTAACCGTTCCAGTACAACTTCCACGTCCACACACGTTATCCAACTCTGTACACAACTACTCCAGTAACCCACGACTGAATGTTGTTAGTTAGAGAAATAAGAAGAGAGACATCATAGTAAGTAGGAACAAACTTTGACTATTTTAAAGTCAAAGTTATCCACAATCTTAACCGCATATATCCACTAATTCAAATTCGAATTTAGTGGATATATTATATGATTAAGATAAATAAATTAATCAGATTAACTCAAAAAGAATTAATTCTAAAATTAGGAAATGATAAGATCAATATATTCACTGTCTGGGTCAATGTCGTAAGAATGATGATACACATTCAGTGTAACATTGACAACAATCTTATCAATCGTGTTGATGACATGTGTTGTAGCATCATTCCTAACATTCATAAATACATATTATATACTAATCAAATAAAATATAAGATCAAATATACATAATTGATATTTCTCATTGACACGCTGCACAACGTGTAGAAACACAAACCCTTTGAGCAGTTATAGATCGATTCATATGTTGGATCA
Source organism: Perilla frutescens (assembly GCA_026008535.1). Classification (NCBI taxonomy): domain Eukaryota; kingdom Viridiplantae; phylum Streptophyta; class Magnoliopsida; order Lamiales; family Lamiaceae; genus Perilla; species Perilla frutescens. The sequence goes on along the minus strand of BRKX01000017.1, from coordinate 37,538,113 downwards.
CGCGAAACCACAACAACGTTGGATCCACGGATTCTTTTCCTTCATTACCAACATTACAAAAACTTAATTAATTATCTCCATTTATATATGTTGATAATGATATCTTCCAATACAAATAGGAATCTTTTATTAATTTTACAAGTACGAAGACAAACCATAAGTACAGAATAACTTAAACAATTAATAAATACACACATGAGATATGGCCTATGAGAGGTGCTTAATACTATTAAAAACTGGGAGCCTCATCGGCGAACTTAATTAATCTTGCTAATTAGCTTGGTGTTACTAATGTTCCTAGTCTATTCCTCAATAGATTAAAATTAGTGGGTACGTGCATCATGTATGTGCTTATATATAGTAATAGTAGTGACGCCAATTTCATTTTGGTCATGGGAGATAGATCATTTAATCAAGGACTATAATTAATTATAAGTTGTGAGAGCACATACGAGGATATGATAAGATATCAAGGGGAAAATCCATTTTTTTTTTCATTTGAAAATCACTTATTCACAAAATATTAATTTTTAAGGGGTTAATTTGTTTGATCTTACAACTAAAAAAGATATAATTAATACTCCCTCCGTCCCGTTTGCAAGGTCCTGTTTCTTTTGGGCACGGAGGTTAAGAAGAAATGAATTAAGATGTTAAGTAGTGGGTGGAAAAAGTGGGGTCCATTTAATTAAGGAGTAGTGGGTGGAAAAAGTAGAGTATTTTATTGTTATGTGGACCCACTCCACTTACCTTTTTTCCTCTTTCTTTGCCACATTTTCGATTCTATATTTTATCGAGCAATATTTTTACGAGCGATTTTTTGTCGAGCAATTTCTTTACGAGCTATTTTTATCGATCAATTTTTTTGAGAATTGAAACTAATTGTTTGCATAATTAAAAATTGGAAATGAATTGAATGAAGAAGCAATGCAAATTGAACATGAAAGGGCGCTGCCAATGTTCAATATTGAAATTTCTGTTAACTTAAAAAAATTTGGAGTACATTAGCAAAAATTTTGCCACCAAAAAATTTCCCACCATAATTCAAATCTAATCCTATAAATACAATAACCAAGGACTACCATTTCCACTACAACACAACTTCAAAAACAAAATCCCCAAAGATGAAGAAGTTGAGCTTCACAGATTCTCAAAAAAATCAAGCTTTAGAATGGCTTCTTCAATGCAGCCGCGACAGGAAAATACCGAAGGGCAAAATTAGTGAAGCCGCGGCCAAATTCCAGGTATGCACCTGCACTATAAGTCGACTGTGGGCTGCAGCAAAAAAAAAGAGAGAAAATAATGAGTCAATGCATATTCAACCACAACCAATTTTCAATAGAACTAAGAGAGTTACTCTTGATTTAGAAAGAGTATCCAGTCTGCCACTTAAGAAAAGAAGCAGTATAAGAACATTAGCCAAGGGGATAAACTGCAAAAAATCCACAGTTGGGAGGTGGATTAGACAAGGGCTGATCAGAGCTCACACATCAGCTATTAGGCCTGACCTAACAACTTCTAATAAGCTGTTGAGGTTGAGATTCACACTTGAGGCCTTGGAACTAGACAGGAATGCAAATATTCTAACCTTTAAAAGCATGTACAACACAGTTCACATAGATGAGAAGTGGTTTTACATGAAGAAAGAGACACACAGATTCTACTTGACTCCAGAAGAGGCTGAACCACACAGATCTTGCAAGAGCAAGAAGTTCATCTCAAAGATAATGTTCATGTGTGCAGTGAGTACGCCTCTCTTGGCAGCAGATGGTAGTGTGTTATTTGATGGGAAAATTGGAGTGTTTCCTTTCACTCACAAGGTCCCAGCAAAAAGGGCAAGTAAAAACAGAAGCAGAGGCACACTAGAGACAAAACCAATTGAGTCAATTACACAAGAAGTGATCAGAGACTATCTGATCAATCAGGTTAAATGAAACAGTGTTTCTGTTTCATTAAATGATCATTATAATAAATGATCTCTGTTGCAGGTTTTGCCAGCTATAAAGGCAAAATGGCCTGCAGAAGCAAGCAAAGTGATTTATATACAACAAGACAATGCCAAACCACACATCAAGGACTCAGATATAAATTTCAGAGAGGCATCAAGTGCAGATGGCTTTGTATTCACACTGATACAGCAGCCACCTAACTCACCAGACCTAAATGTGAATGATTTAGGCTGGTTTAGGAGTATTCCATCACTGCAAACTGAAACAGAGACAAATACTGTTGATGAGTTAGTGAATGCAGTGGTTACATCCTTTGAAAATCTATGCCCTACAAAATTAAACAAGATTTTCTTAACTCTACAGAGTTGTATGCTTGAGATTATGAAAGTCAAAGGGCACAATGGCTATAAGATCCCACACATGGGGAAAGATGCTCTTAGTAGGCAAGCAAGCTTGCCTCTGAACTTGGAAGTCCCACCAGAATTGGTGAGACAGAGCATAGATCATTTGATTGAAGCTGGAGTGGAAACTGATATAGAAGAATTGAAGAATTCCCTAGGTGTTGACAGGCTAGAGGGGAATTAACAATCACACACAACCATTTTTTGCAGGTTGAAGTGATTATGTGCAGATTGAAGACAAATTTTTGTGCAGATTGAGGACAAGTTTTTGTGAAGAAACTTTTTGTACAGATTGAAGACAGTGCAACCAGGCCTAAATGTGCAGACAAGTTTAGATTTAGGCACTTGGTTTTGTTGTAAACATGCAACTGAACATGTCATATGTTCAATCTTTTTGTATAAATGCATAAGATATGAAGTGAAACACATAAATGCAATCCTAATCTAGGATCCAAGGCATGACATCTCATATCATTGATGTCATTGGCCAATAACACTTTGTGTGAGCACATTTTACAATCATTTCAGCCCAACAATCCCAATATTCAACAATTAACCTCCAATATTCAACACAGCCAACAATCCCACAATATTCAACAATTAACCTCCAATATTCAACACAGCCAACAATCCCACAATTAACCTCTAATTTTCAATAGAACCAACATCAATCAACCAACAGAACCAACATAAATTGACCAACATAATGAAGCCTCAACAGAAGCAACATAAATTGACCAACAGAATCAATCAAGCCTCAACAAAATCAACATAAATTGACCAACAAAATCAAGCCTCAACAGAATCAATTAAGCCTCAACAGAATCAACATAAATTGACCAACAGAATCAAGCCTCAATAGAATCAATCAAGCCTCAAAAACATCAACATAAATTGACCAATGGAATCAAGCCTCAACAGCATCAACATCAATCAACTAAAGGGACAGAGCCAGAACACACAGAGAGGGTTAGATCTCACCAGAACAGACCCAAAGGGACAGATCTCACCGATTCGAAGTACAGAGGGAGGAGTATTTGGAGCATCGCAGTGACAACCTCGGCTCTCCAATCTGCGCCGGCCGCTTCAACCACCGCCACCGCACCCGCCGCCGCCGCCGCCGTCACCAGGTCACCCGCCGAAGCCTCGGCCGTCTCAGCAACGAACTCCTCCATCAATAGGTATTCCGGAGTCTCCGGTACGATTTCCTCGGAATCGGGAGCCTCCTCCACCGGCGGCCGGCAGAGATCGAGGCAGAGGGAGATGTGAAGCCGCATGTTTGCGGCGTGCAAGGCCAAGGACTGCAACAAGTCAGAAACATCACAGAGATTAGGGCTTTCGCCCGAATCAAGCCGCATCGGGGCTGAAACATCACAGAGCTCCGATTTACGGTGGGAATCGTCGCCACTCTCAGACATGGCGGTGGAATCGCGAAAGGTTAGGATTAGGGTTAGGGTGGACCTTGCAGTTTGGGACAGAGGGTAAGTGAGAGGGAGGAAAGACTGTCACAGGCGGTGACAGGGAGTCAGTGAGAGGGAGCCCGGCGGTGGTGTTGCAGGCAGAGAGCAGGCGGCGGAGAGAGCGAGAGAGGGAGGCAGGGAGAGGGAGGCGAAGAGAGCGAGAGGGGATATTGAAATGAAAGACCAAAATGCACAGTGAATCGAGAGGGGGGTTAGGGATTTCATAGGGACCCACATTTTTAATTAAGCTAATTAACCCTTATTAAACCCCTTATCTTTTTGCTAATTTTTACCAAAAATGGAAGTGGACTTTGGTATTGGGACAGCCAAAAATGACATTGTGGACCTTGCTGTTGGGACGGAGGGAGTAATATATTTTTGTCATGATGAGTCTTTTGGATGAAAGATAATTTATAAGTGCTAAAAGAGTGCAAATAGTCTCTCGATATGTTCGGCTCAAATAACCCATTTACATTAGAAATTGGACCGTGTAAAATCTTTATTGGATGAAAAAACTAACGATGTTAATAGAAGCACTAACACACGGAAATTAATATAGAAACGATGGAATTTTTTTATCTTTTAATGTTAATTATGAATTGGATCTATAATTATGCTGCTGGAATATGTGTTATACAAGTACAAATACTAAAGATATTAGAGAGGAGTTAAGTGATTCTATCTATTTATATTAAATATTTAAAATCTTATAACATGCAATCTATATATAGCTTGATAATTTTGTAAAAACTTTTGTTTTCTAAAAATTCAAAAAATGATCAGAAAACTTGGCCACAAATTTTTCTGGTGTTAATTATTTAAGTATCTAATTAATAAAAATCTAAAAGAAATGTTCAATATCTTTATCAAATGAATTATCATCCTCTTCTAAAAATAATTAACCTTCTAATTTGTTGTTTTTATATTAATTTTCAAATTTTAAAACTCGTGAGGAAAGAAAACCAATTCTAAAAAAAAACTAATCTTCCATATTTTGTTTTTAATATATTACAAAAACGATGGAAAAAAATTATATTCTATAATGATTTTCGTGCATGTAAAAAGTGTGTAAAAGTTTGTGTTAATGTGTGAAAAGATCTGCATGTGTAAAAATATATGTTGGGTATCGACTAGACCGCCTCAAAAGCCATTCCCTAATTACAACATTTTTGGCCCAAATGAATGGTTACAGATTTGGCTCAGACTTGTTTCCACAAAAGAAAATGCTGATTACAACACGTGTCTTCATCATAGACCACCGATGAGAGAAAAAGACTCAAGAACCCTAATCTGGGGCCGTCTCAACACCAGGCAACACAAACCCTAGATCAAACCCAATCGATCCACTAAGGCAGTGAATCTAGAACCCTATCACATCTAGAAATCAAGAGAGGATATACAGAGTTTACACAACCTCACGATCTCTCACAGATTTCTCACAAAGAAGAAAATGAAGAGCTCTCTAGAAACATACAGAAGAAATGAGTCGATTTTGTGAGAGATGAACACCGTAGCTTAATAAGTAGGGTTTCATAGACTGGGCCGGGTCATAGCTGCAACTGGGCTGAGTTGCTCCAGAGTTGGGCCGAGTAGAGTTGAGCCCAATAAATAAAAGATGGGCCTATCCTCACAATATATATTAGTGTATGTTTGTTAATACCGTTAATTTTTTCATCCAATATATGTTCTACATGACTTAATTTTTAATGTATAAAAAGTTATTTGAATCAAATAATTGGAGAAAGAGCAATATTAAGCTCCTCACGTATACGTAATAGTCGAGGGGACAAATTATAGTCGAGGCACTATTTGTCCATTTCCTCTTAAAAATCTAACTAGTCAGACCCAGTTGCAAACTTGAAATTCTAGCTGTTGAGTTCTTTATTTCTTTAATGCAGCGTTAGATCTAGATAAATATCAAACCGTAATATACACATTGTAATCCCAATTTTTTTTATTCATTTAGGACAAAAGGTAGATTTGGAAATAAAGCATGATTATTAATCATTAATGCATGTGGAGAGTAAAAAAGGTTGCTCATTCATGGGATTATCAAAATTGATTAATTAGCTTCGAAACTAAGTTACAAAAGTGTCGGTTTAATTTCTTTTCGAAGGTTCAGACACACAAAATCAGCTGTTTTTATATTTTCTGCAATTGAGAGATCCAATGTCCGACTGCATGCATGCCCCATGTTGCATTGCGTGCGTGGCGACTCTCCAATGACCTACATTATTTCATAAAAAAACTAACAATAATTTATATAAACATGTTTTCTGCAAAAGCGTATCATCGATCGTTGTATGCTCAAATTCTACTATAACTGTAAGTGTGATGCCCAGGATCGAAGCATGTATGGATCGTTGGTGCCAGACAGAGACGAACGTAAGAATTTTAACTTGGGAAGGCAAAAAATAATTATAATCCGAATACAAGTAAGACAAATAAACATGTATTTAATTAATTAAGTACCTCGCATAAATTATGCAATAATGTTAAAAAAAAAATTCAATATATAACACCATCATCAATAATGCGACGCTTCATATCAAGTATTCTGCCAAAAAAAAAATCTCTTTTTAGGTAAATTTTTCTGTCTTTTATGTGTATTATTGAACCGATTTAAAAATTCATAACGAATCATCAATCATGCTTCTAATATTTTTACCAAAAAAAAGGTAGGGCAAATATAAAATTATAAGAAAATTGAATATGTAAAGATTAATAAAAAAAATCAACTTAAATGGATGATTTGTGCATAACGATTAACCGTAAACACTATTATATTATATGTGAATTATGAAATCATAAGAGATAAATAAAACTCTGACACTAAAATCTTGAATAATTCCGTATCAAATGATCAAATCCATAAATATAACCTCATATATATATATATATATATATATATTATGAATTAAACTTAAAGTAAATATAAAAATATAAAATAATTATAAGATAGTAATAAGTGTGGCAAAGTGTTAAACAAATATGATAACATAAATTACTAAAAGTTATTTGCAAACTATAAAAGATTATTATAGATGTCCCATAAAAATAATTGAAATTTAAAAAAATATAGTACATAATTAGAAGATGTTAATTTGAAGTCCTGCGAAATTATATGATAAATGACAAACAAGTAAAAAGTAATTAGATTCAATTTAGAGAAAGTCCAACTACACTTATTTTTAAATTTTAACTCATAAATTTCCACATTTTGAAAATATTTAGTTTAAAATAATATCATGTTTGATTTTATTTTTAAAATAAATTTTAGAGTATTTCGTTGTTTTTTTTTTTAGAGTATTTCATTGTTTGATTGTAACTTATTAGTAATATAAAATTAACTTTAAAAAAATAATTTTCTAAAATAAGACTTTTATTTATTAAAAAAAAGAATCCATTCATTTACTCTTTTTTCGGAAAAGAATTATAAGATAGTAATAATTTATTTTACAAAAAAAATGTTGGTAGATAATCTAAACTATGTTAAGATCTTTCTTAATTTTATAGAAATATTTCAATATCTTTTGATGAATTGGTCAAACAATGCAAAAAAAAAAATGTATTATATTAATTGGGGGTTGTATTTTATTTACTATAATTTTTTTAAGTAGTGAGAGGTTGTATTTGATTTTGGTAGAGTATTAAATAGTGGGGGCTATCCAATGGGGATTGTATTTTATTTTGGTAGAATTTTAATTAATGGGGATTATATTTTATTCAATTATTGTTTTAAGTAGTAGGGGGTTACAAGAACAGTCTCTCAAAAAAATAATATATATATATAAATTTATTTTGGTGGTTGTAAAAATAAAATTGGGGATTGTAAATAGAATTACCTTTTGCCTATTCAGCTATTCATTGGTTCCACATTCAAATATGGGTAAATTATATTTAATACTCCAACGTTTGAAATTTATATCAATAATACTATCATCTATTTTTAAGAGCAATTTAACCATCAACGTTTCCATTTTGCATCAATTCTACTCTCCATCGAACTTTCCGGTTAATGAAAGATGACTTAGCCTTCAGGAATCCAACATATAAAAAAAATCATCACATCAAGTCGTCAACCACGTGAGCGTGCTATTAAACTTAAGATCTTTCTTTCTTTTTTTTCTCTAAGAGATATGCATGCTTGTGTTTAGCATTTGTATGTTGAATTTAAGCATCTGTATACTAAATTTGAGCATTTGTAATTGAAAAATTATGATGATTGCAATTATATAAGAAATTTAAGAAAATACCCAATTCAGATTTGGTGGGTTAACTCGGTGTGAAAATTGAATTCCAGACATTCGTCAGGAGTTATCATAGCTTGTTCCCGCTAAAACGTGCATCATCCTCGTCTCTATTTATTCTCATGAAAATGAATTTCTGGGTGGTATCTCTCCTGTTTTGTTCATCAATATATGGGTAGGGAATGTAGAGGTCGTGGGGAGTGGGGATAAGAAAATTAGAATTCTTTCTCCTTTGGTATCTTTTTAGTTTTAAAATTTTCACTTTGAAAATTTCAATTAATTTAGTGGGAAAATTAGCACCTCATTTTCTATATCAATGTGCAATAATGGGAGGAGATTTTTGTTTTGTATTAATAGTGACCCGATTCATGACTGATTGTTAAGAAACTAAAACATCCAATTTACACGTTATTCAACATTTAGATTAACTGAAAATAATTAAAATCCCCAAAACCTGGGTCACCTCACCTAAAATGAGAGAAACCAAAAGAAAAAAGAGAGATTAATTTGTGTTATGGGAGGACAAAAGAAACTACATATATATATATATAATAATATTTATTTAATTCAATATGTCTTCTTATATATATATATATATATATATAGTCTAGTTAATATAGAGTAATATTTATTTAATTCAATATGTCTTCTTATAATGTGTTATTGTTTTACTCATGAATTAAAGCATGTTGTAATTTAAAATGTTATATGACTTTCTTTATTTATTGTTACGATTTAGCTAGGTAAATTGTTAGTTACCTATTTTGATCTCAACAATGGACAAAGGATGGATGAGAAAGAATAGATTATCACGTGAGTATGAGGCTGGATTAGACTCTTTCTTGACTTTCGTAATCCAAAATGCAAGGGATCCCAAACTAATGTCATGTCCTTGTGCAAAATGTGGTAATTTGAGTATGAGAAATAGTGATACTGTAAGGGCACATTTATGTTGCCATGGAATAGATTTCAGACACCGTACATGGTTTTTGCACGGCGAAAGATCTCAATCAAAAAAATCATTGAATGATCAAGATGAAGCCGGAAAATGCAATCAGACTTGGGATGCAGATGATCCTGTGGATATGGTCCATAATGCGTTTGATAGTTATGAAGATAATCCAACAGAATTTAGCAAGCTATTTTTGGATGCAGAGAAACCATTATATTCAGGCTGTAGTACATTTACAAAATTATATGCAACTATGAAACTGTATAATTTAAAGGCAAAACATGGTTGGAGTGACACTAGTTTCACTGACTTACTTACTTTGGTAAGAGAAATTCTTCCTGATGACAATGGTTTACCTTTATCATCATACCTCGCAAAGAAATCCTTGTGCACATTAGGGTTGACTTATGAGAAAATTCATTCATACCCAAATGATTGTATATTGTTCCGCAAGGAGTATGAGGATTTGACTAATTGTCCTACATGTGGGATATCAAGATGGAAGTTAGGAAAAGATGATAAGAAAAATGTTGATTTACCCGCAAAGGTATTGTGGTACTTTCCACTAATACTGAGATTTCGAAGAATGTTTCGGAATAAGGAATTATCGAAAGAGCTGATATGGCATGCAAATAAAAGAAATTGTGATGGTTATCTTTGTCATCCAGCCGATGCACCAACTTTGAAATTAGTAGATCACAAATGGCTAGATTTTGCTGAAGAATCTAGAAATCTCAGATTGGCCATATCAGCAGATGGTATAAATCCAACAGAACGATGAGTCCTACATACAGTTGTTGGCCAATTGTACTTATCACATACAACCTTCCCCTTTGGTTGTGTATGAAGAGGAAATTCACGATGCTAACTTTGTTGGTTTCTGGACCAAAGCAACCGAGAAACAACATTGATGTCTATTTAGCACCTCTGGTTGATGACTTGAAGAAGTTGTGGGAATCGGGTGTCGAAATGTATGATACACACCATGCAGAAACTTTTATGCTCGGAGTTGTTCTTCTATGGACAATTAATGACTTTCCAGCATATGGCAACATGTCAGGATACAGTGTAAAAGGATATCATGCATGTCCTATATGTAGAGAAAAGACATTTGCTAAAAGTTTGAAACATGGTAAAAAGATGTCATATATAGGCCACAGAAGGTTTCTACCCCACTACCATCCTTATTGAAGGCAAAAAAGGGCATTTGATGGCCAACAAGAGTTTGATTCTGCCCCAAAACCGTTGAGTGGCCACGAAGTGTTAAAAAGAGTTGAAGTATGCAAATGCGTTTGGGGCAAATAGAAGGGAAACCAATCAATAAAGAAGAATGCTGGTAAATCACCTTGGAAGAAGAAGTCCATATTTTTTGAACTCGAATATTGGAAGTTTCTTCACATTCGACATATTTTGGATGTGATTCACATTGAAAAAAATGTGTGTGAATGTCTTATTGGCACATTACTTAATATTCTAGGAAAAATAAAAGATGGGGTTAATGCGAGATTGGACCTTGTGCAAATGGGTATTAGGACTGAGTTAGCCCCTAAAAAGATAATAGGAGAAAAGAGAACATTCTTGCCACCAGCATGTTATACATTAAGTAAGGAAGAGAAGAGAATATTTTACAGATCATTGTTTGGAATGAAGGTTCCCTTGGGCTATTCATCTAATATCTCGAAGTTAGTATCAATGAAGGAGTTGAAACTTGTTGATCTTAAATCACATGATAACCATACTTTGATGCAACAATTGCTTCCAGTAGCAATTCGTGGTGTGTTGCTCAAACATGTTAGGTATGCTATCATTCGATTGTGTTCATTTTTCAACGTGATATGCAACAAAGTGATAGATGTAACAAAGTTAGATGAGATTCAAAGAGATGTTGTGACGACATTGTGCTTGCTTGAAAAGTATTTCCTTCCTTCATTTTTTGATATAATGGTGTATTTAACAGTTTATCTTGTACGAGAAGTCAAATTATGCGGACTGGTTTGGTATAGATGGATGTATCCATTTGAAAGATTTATGAAAACATTGAAAGCTTATGCACGGAATCGAAATCGACCCGAATGATGTATAGCTGAATGTTATATTGCTGAAGAGGCTGTAGAATTTTGTTCAAACTATTTATTCAATATGCACACGATTGGGATCCCGTCAAAAAATCTCGATAAATATCCATCAAAGCCTTTATCACAACCTCGTATTCAAACCATCAATAATGATAAGTGGGAGCAAGCACATCTTTGTGTATTGAATAATGATGCCGAGATTGATCCATATATCGAGTAAGAGTTTAAAACTTATTTTATTAAAATACTTAATTTATTACATTACGTTGACTTCATTTCTATGATTGATTTTAACAGGGAACATAAAAGATATTTGAAGAAAATATTTTCCCACAAACATAAGTCTGAAAAGTGGTTAAAGGATGAGCACAATCGAACATTTATTAGCTGACTACGTGAGCGTGTAAGTTCTATGGTAATGGTTGCATAATAAAAGAGCCTGTATTTAAACTTAAATTTAATTTTATATTTTGTGTTCTAGATTGCAGCAGCTATAACATCATGCTCTAAGAATCAAGTTTCTGAAAGATTGAAGTGGATGGCACATGGACCTAGCACTCAAGTTGTAAAATATGATAGTTATTTACTTGATGGTGTGACTTTTCATACAAAAGCACGTGATGATTTACGAACTGTTCAGAACTCAGGTGTAAGTGTAGTTGCAAAGACAATGCAAGTCTCTAGTGTGAAGGATAAAAACCCAATTGACTCAAATATGAAGTATTATGGAATAATTGATGAAATATGGGCTTTTGACTACCATATTTTCCAAGTTATAATGTTTAAATGTACTTGGGTAGATGATAATAATGGTGTTGAGCAGGATGACCTTGGTTGTACATTGGTATACTACATTGGTGTACCTGAAAAAAGTTGGATACAAAACTGACTCATTTATTTTGGGAAGTCACGCAACTCAAATATTCTATATTGAAGACCCTGAAGATCCTGAAAAGTCAGTGGTAATTACAAGTCCATCAAAAGAGTACACTGAATACATTAATGATGATGAGTTGGCCAGAGAAATTTCGATCCACCATCCATGTTTTAGTAAGGGATTTCCGATAATGAATGTACTGATGTTGTAGATGAAATTGAACTTCCTTGCATTTGTGATGATTGTGATGGAATTTGGGTTGATATTTAATATGGTAAAAGTATTTTCATTTTTTCACTTAGGTCAATTTTAAATTGACATATTTCATACTAATGAATATTATTAACTTATTTACTTTAACTTTTGCTAATGTTTTACCTTTTCTATGTTTAAACAGGTTTGTGAAGAATATGGATGAAAGCAAAACCAATGATACCGACATGGAGTCCAAAGATACACAATCGACAAAATCAACAAGAGAAAATGTCAATTTAGGTAGGCTTTCAAGTCTAAGGGTCAAAAGGATCAAACAAGTGGTTGATTTTAATAAACATGGTCAACCAATTAGTCAAGTTGGGACTAAAATGCAAAGTTATATTGAGATGCTTGCTCGAAAAGAAGTTAAGATAAGTTACAAGTCTTGGAAAGTCGTGCCAAATGAGGTTAAAGATACAATATGGGAGCTTGTAAATGTAAGATTACAAATTTTTTTCACTAACTTTATATTTAATTATTATAACTTTTTAAAATTTATGTTTTCTAGTTGGCATACACCGTTGATCCTAAATGGAAGACATGATGTTTGGAATCTGCAAATACGAAGTGGAGGTAATGGAAAACTACAGTCTTTAATAAGTTCATCGAGCTATACAAGAATGATACTGACAAATTGAAGTTACCGCCATCTAAGAGTAATATTCTTCAAGAAGATTGGAGTCAATTTGTTATTAGTCGTATGTCTGATGAATTTAAGGTAAAAAAGTAAAATTTCCCTTTATATTGTGATTTTTTTATACTCACACTTGATTGTGTCTTTTTAATGGTGAAATTTTATTATCTAGAAATTAAGTGTGGAACAAAGAGAGATAATGATGAAAAATGTATTTCTCCATCGACTCTCTCGTAAAGGATATGCGGGTCTAGCTGAAGAAATGGCAAGTTTTTTTTATTTTAAATCTTATTTTTATTATTTTATTATTCTTGTATTAATACATAATTATCTAGGTAATGTTTATACTTGAAGAATGAAGAACTACGAGGGGATGATGAGATAGATAGAGCTATCATGTAGAAGAAGGCATGTTTGCCTAAGGATGGAGATATTGAAGATGAAAAATTGAAGAATACTATGGAGAAAATTGTAAGACTGACTAATATTTTGTTAACCTTAACATGTGGTTTAAGTTGTTGAAAATCTCTGCTCTGCAATTATAAAATGCTTGTAAGGTAAATGTGTGATTTTATGTTATTTGTAGATAATATATTTAATCTTGTTGAATGACAGGATGAATATATACGACAAAAAGAGAATGGAGAATTCAAATCACAAGGCAGGTATGAGGATTTGCTTACTCAAGTACTTGAAAAACCTGAACATCCTGGTCGTGTGCGGGCAGTTGGACACTCTGTTACTCCTACAATATACTTTAACCATCCTCGGAAAAAAGACAAGGCATATATAAAGACCATCTACAAGAGCTTTTGGATGCAAAGAAGTTGATCAAAGAACAAGATTTATGTATAAGTGAATTGAAAACGAACATGGGAGAAGCTTATGCGCGCTTGGGAAAGCTTGAAGCAATGTTCTTGTCGATGACTCCAATGGATAAAGTGCAAGATGAGAAAGAAAGTTGTTCTGTGATGTTTCAACATTCCAAAGTAGATATATCCATTGATAAGATTGGTGATGATGATGATGATGATGAGGATATTATCCAGGTTATTGACCATGAAATCAATTCTTTATAGGTATTCGTATGTTTTTGTCTTTCTGTCAATTATATACTAGTATACTTAGTGAAGCTTGTAAGAATTGTTCATTTCATATTTGAAGTATTATTAAAAAAATGGAATTTTGAACTGTAAGGAAAATATGTGGCTTTGACCGCCGAATCTACAAATGATGTCATCGCTTATGGCACGATTGTCAGTGTTGATGAAAAGACATTACATGGTCGATCAATGCCTAAGAACTGTTATCATGTGTTAATTGATGAAGCTATTGATCCCAATGCCTCCTTTCCATTTTCTATCCCAGACGTGTGTGATAATGTTAGTGATGCAATAGGGACCCATGTGGCATGGCCTTACTCTCTAGTAGTGGCACAATACAAGGTAGTTTTTGGATTTGTTTTCATATCTATTTATAAAATTAATTTTGCATTGCACCTTTAACATGTGATTATGAGATTATTATGGTTCATCAATGAAGAAAGCTAAAAGAGAAATAACTAAAGAAAAAAGATGATGTGTTCTGTCTCGATGCCCCACCATTAAAGATGGTGCATAGTTATGCTCAGCATGTTCTAGCAAATGGGAAAGGCTTATTCATTGATTTAGATGATGGTGTTTTTGGCCATCAATGTGACTTTTATGTCCACTTTGAAGATATCAACCCTTTCTGTCTCTTGGAGCCAATATCAGGAAATTGTATACTTGTATACATATGGTAGGCATTTCTCTACTAGTATTATTATGACAATTAGATATGGCATGCTTTCACTTTGTTGTGGTTTTTGTTTGTAGGCACTTGTATACCAAGATAAAGAAGCAATACACTCACACAAGATTTCAATTTGTGAATCCATTTGCCATATAATACGTGGGCAATGCAAATATGAAGGAACGTGCAAGTGCAAAACCAAATGAACGTGCTAATGCATTAGCAAAGAGGTTAATTAGTGCATTGTCTAACCAACTAGTGCTTGTGTCATGCAATGTTGGGTAAGTTTGTAGATGTAGTAATTCCAGTACCAATTTCATGATTTGCATTATACTTCGAGTAATGTGGCATAGTTATTTTCTATGTGGTTTAGTGAACATTGGATTCTTACTGTAATCGAACCACACAAAGAGGTTGTTTATTTTCTTGACCCACTTAGTCACCGCATACGTGACGATTGGAGATATGTTGTGAACATGTAAGATCTTAACTCTTTTAATTATACAATTTCCACTTCATGGAAAACTAAATAATATTCAACAACTTTTGTCGCAGTGCAATGCGTATGTTCAATGCAAGCTTGGGAAAGAAAGAGAAAACACAACCGACTTGAGAAATTATAAAGGTATATACACTTTTCAAGCACACATTTGCTTGATTTTATTTTATCAATTAGCATTTAATTTTTTTAATGTAGGGTCCTCATCAACCTGATAACAAATAATGTGGGTATTATGTGATGCATGAGGGAAATTGTTCAAGAGTTTAAAACAAACAATGTTAATTCCATAAGATCATTGGTAAAGACTTACATTATATATATATATATATATATATATATATCTGTGTGTGTGTATTATTATTATTCTAATTAAATAGAACTCTTTCAACTGGTGCGTGATTATATGTTTTGTGATTGTGTATTCATAGTTTGAAAAAAAAGGAGTATATTCTCAAGAGGATATTGATGAAGTTCGTAGTGAGTGGGCACATTGCATGCAAGATCACGTACAATAGGGTTAATATATAAGGTATTTTAAATTTAATTATTATATTATCAATGTTTGCTATATATTTTTTAATTAGCAAATGCTAGAAAATTAAAAGTATATGAAATTATTTGTATGGTTTTTTTTTCTTAGTTTTAAGGTTAAATCAGTGGATGTATACTTTTTATATCTTACATATTGATTTGATATTTTTCATTTATTTGTTTGTCATCAACTTAGACGTTGTTTGTATTAATGCAGGTGAAGAATGAACTTGACATAGTTGCACAAATTTTGCTGACATAGAGATTTATCGTCTATATTGAAGACAAGTAATTAGATAGTTTGAGTCTAGCATTCACATTTTTTAGACTATATAGAATTTTAATTAGATATTTTTTAGCCATTCCACTAAATATTTTTCTATATTTATGACTTCATTCATTATTTTTAAATAAATATATAATTATATGCTATTTAATAATATTGTTTATATAATGCATGCATTTACATAGGTTGAAATTTAACAAATTGACAACACTTTAATTAAAAATTGTTGTTTTTTTATATATAATTAACTAAAAAATACAACGGTTTATAAATAAATTTTTTTTTTTATAAAATTAACTAAAAATACAACGTTTTTAAACAAATCATTATTTTTTTATTAAATTGACTAAAAAATACAACGGTTTATAAATAAACTGTTGTTTTCAAAAAATTAACTAAAAAATACAACGGTTTACAAGAAAAATTGTTGTGCATGTACTAATTTTACAACGGTTGAATTAAAAAAATCGTTGTTGATTGCCAAATACTAGATGGAAAAATACAACGGTTTATTTATAAAGCGTTGTTAAATTATAGAATAGATAACGCATTATAATTTCACAATGGTTCTGAACCGTTGTCTGCTTTAAAAGGACAACAGTTATAGACCGTTGTTAATTTCCTAAACAAAAGACAATACCCGTATACACAACGGGTTTTTTAGCAGATTCACAACAGTGGATACCCGTTGTCTATTGATGTATTGTAGTAGTGGGCTAGCTATTAGTTGGCAGTTAGTCTTTCTAGAAACTTCTTGTAACTATTTTTGGTTAGTTATGCTAGTTAGTTAAAGCTAGTTGTGTTAGATTCATTTATATATACAACTTGTAATTTACTCTTCTGTATGAAGTTTTTCAATTAATAAACTCACACAAATTTCTCTTCAAAATAATATTCTCTCAACTTTCAACAAAGCACAATTGGTTCTCTAATAAAGACCGAAACCAAACTGAAGCCAAAAAATATTAAACCAAATCGAACCGAACCCGACGGTTCGGTTCAATTTTTCGGCTAGAGTTCGATTTCGCTCAGCCTTATTAAATTGCAATATAAACAAAACATACAATATTGGACAGCTCCAATGTAATTATAGATCTAGCACAACTCAAATCATGATTATATCCATAACACTTTGCTCTCGTCCTCTTCCATCAACAATCAGATTAATCTAACAATAAAAAATTTCAGAATGAAAACCTACAAACAATATACACAAAAATTAAACACGCATACCCTATAAAACATTATCTGACACTTATTTTTACTTCAACTGATACTAGTAAGCATGTTAAGTGATACTTAGCATAATATTTCAGCTGATTTCAAGTACTGATTTCTTAAGACAACTCTCAGATAATGATTGTTCTGACACAAGTCAAACCATGTCAGAGGCAAAAAAAGCTAAAAATATGACACATATTTTTATTCCCAGTGGTACTAATAAGTATATTATGTGAATACTTCATATAACTCATATAATCTTCAATCAAACACTTAAATGAACATATGTTGACAATTAATAAAAATAAAAATAAAAAAGAACCCAAACAAAAATAACTAAACCCTAAACACATGCATACACATACCACATAAAAAATATATAAGAGCCAAAAGCTATCAACAATGTGATACTTATTTCTACTTCAAGTCGTACTCATAAACATATTAACATATACTTAACATAATAATTCATATAACTCATATAATCTTAAATCAAACACTCAAATAAAAAATTCTGAACAGTTAATGAAAACAAAAAACACAAAAAACCAGATCAGATGCAGAAGCAACTACAATTTGATACTTATTTTCAATTCAAGTGGTACTCATAAAGAGATGTTCATATAAAAACAATTAAAGGAAAAAAAACACAAAGAGATATACAGAAAAAAAAAATCAAAAAATCGTTGCAACTAATATCTGGCATAAATCGAACATGATTTCAATAAATAAAAAAACATAAAAAAGAAGAAGAGCAATGATTACTTAATTGAATCGACTGAAACACGACGGATTGAGAGACAGAGAGAGACGAATCGAGAAAAGGTTGATGAAGAAATTAAATGAATCAATGATGCGTCGATGAAATCGGAAAAACGAAGATAGATCGAGAGAGAGGAGAGGTGGGAGGTTAGGGTTTACCAAAATTGAAGATGGCTAAGCGTTCACGTAACGGAACACGAAGCAAAGGTTGAACCGCCGACAGATTAATCAAAGATGTTGAAGCTGATGAAATCGAAAAAACGAAAAGAGATCTAGAGAGAAAGCGGCGACTATGGTTTGAAAAGGGATCAAAATTGAAAAAAATAAATGAGATGAGTCAAAGAAATTATTTATATATCGAGTCGAGAATACGGGTCTAGATGGGACGAGTCGGGCATCTAATCGATAAGATCCATGCAATTGGTGCACGTGAGAATTTGCGATTTGGAAAAACTAGATACTACCCTCGACGCTTACGAATTTAAGGCAAACAACTTTCTCATTTTTTTTACAAGAAAAATCCATTAAGCAAAGTAATTAAATATAATTAATGATTAAATATAGTAAATAAAGGACATTGCGGTCTTCAAGACGCCGTAACGTTTGCAAATATATGATATGATATCCTCGTGCTGACGTTTCCCACACGTGAATTAATAATTATCGGGCCCCACTCTCTTCTCTCCCCTCTCACGTGCGGCTGCTTTTTAACTGCCGTATTTAGATAAAAATTAAAAAAAAAAAAGGTGAGAAAGAAAATATGACCACTCTACTAGAATTATTCATAATATTATTGCTTGTAGTTGTTGGTTTAATATGAATAATTTAATTTAATTAATTACTAACAGTAGCGGCAATCGAATAGGAAGTTTAAGGTCAATACTCGAAGTTAAAAAGTTGGGTTTCGGTCCAACCACGTGACTTCTGTCCCCGACATTAACTCTCCTCATCTTTGTCTTTATTTTGTCACACACTTGTTAATTATTAAAGTTAAATACTACTTTTTATTTATATAATCTCTCCTATTATGACCAAATTTAGTCAACTCTTTCAAATCTAAGATAACCGTGCACGCAAAAAATATGCACCGGATCCCATACACATTGATATGTTTGTTTGTATTGTTGAATCTTGATTATATTATTATTTAAAATTTTAAATTATCTGTTCATCAACTCATTAGAAGAATATTTTAATCTTGTAATTAAATTGAATCTAATTATCATGTATACCTATATTTTCAATATTCTTAGGATTTCTTCTGAAATTTAAATTCATCACTCTACATCAGATATTGAGATAAAATAGCATGGCTTTTTTTTTTGGTAAGACCAAAATTTGCAAACTTGAGATAAATAAAATGGCATAGGAAATTATACTATATTGGGAAAAAAAAGTTACATTTACATCAAACTTATGCTGTACAAAGAAACCTCTCTTCAGAAGCAACACATTAAAAACAAGAGTAGAAACTGCCTTCTCTTAGAATATCAGATCAAATTTTTAATCAACAAACAAACATTTTGCTAAGACAGCAAGCCCACAACATGTTCATTTTCATTACAGGAATTGCCTGAACAAAAATTGTACTAGCATGAAATTTCCCTACACAGCTCATATCTTGCGAGGCAAATAAACACGATCTGTGTCCGTTGCCTGCTCAGGTTGCAAGTTGTGGACCACGAGCCCTGCACGTAGTATTCCGATGAGCCGGCTCGAGATTCCATTCTCAGGTGGAAAAAGTTTCCATTATTACACATCCAGAAGTAGAAATAAATTAGGAGTAAAGCTTTTCCATCATTCAGCATTATAGTCAAGAGAATCGAAGCACAATTTTATTATGGATCATGTCTATACTTGTATGTTGTCACTGCTTGAATCAGCTTGAATCGTTAACCGTCTTGTAGTTTTCATAAACTTACTGCAATGTGACAAAGAGATGAAATAGTAGATAAGTAAATGTTAAGAGAATTCCATTCCATGCAATGAGAGAAGCCAAGCAAATCTCACCTAAATGGTTGGTCGCCAACTTGCTTGGCTCTGCCTGTGGCATCTCGGTAGAGAACACGATTCACCATTTCTGAGATGTCAATGCCAAACATATCCGCGAGTTTCCTGTACAGTTCTTCGTACGAACCGAGCAAAGAAAGGTCTAGAGTACGACCTACATCCTCAGATTCCATGAAAACCTTGCAGTGACCACTCTCCAAAAGCTCGGATTGAATTCCTTCACACGAGTGCTCTGGTGCTTCGTTCTGATTAAGGGCGGAACCAGATCCATCGGAAGTATTTCCCATTTTATCCACATTCCCATCAGAAGAACTATTGCCAGTTCGAGCAGGGGAGATTGTATCACTGGAGCAACTCAGAGAAATCTGCTTCTCTGGAAGTATTGGCTTACCGAAAAGCACAAACGGGGCTGCCTTCCCATCATTAGATTTCTTTGATCCTTGAGTTGAATTCCCCATGGTAAGTAGACAAGAAATGTTCTCATTGCTCCCAGGCTTGGGAATGATCGGACTGGGCGCTCCAGTAGGAACTCGATCAAGAGGCAGAAAACCGACAGGAAACAAACCCGAGTGCAGTTTATTGACGTGGAGATTTGATAATGATAAACCATATTGAGCTTGCCTGGCTCCCTGCATGCCAGCAGGAGTACTGTTAGGAAGAAACCCGAAAGGATTGCTAGATCCAATAAGTTGGTTGCCGAATGGTGGCAGAGGAATTTGTCCGTCGAGAGGGAAGTCTGAATGCTGTGGTAATCTCAATTTTTTTCTCGGAGGCGAGAAAGGGGAGAGGTGGATGGCTGGCATGTTTGATACTAGTTCCACCAACCAAGGGCTCACGCGTTTCACATTTTGAAGTAGATCAGGCTCGTCCCACACCACCTGCAATGTTTCATATACTAAGGCCTTGTACCAGCAGGTTTCAACACAATCAATTTGCATAATTGACAATTTTCTTGCAAGAGGTTATAACAACCGCTCAAAGCAAAAAAGTTAAGCAAGAATCTATAGTAAGATTTCACATGCTAAAGACAATATAACGAACATCTGCAATCAATATTTACTACATTTATATGCAAGAAAATGCAAAGAGGAGAATAGGGGAACTAGCAAAAACAACTGGCAGATAAAAACACATTAGGGAATCGATGCTTAAGGACTACATAAGAGATATGTAAAACGCCTAAAGTATCATACTCGTTAATCCAGAGAACAAGATTTGGAACTAAAATGTAGCCGAAAGGAGTAAATTCAGAGCAAATGACATAAACAAAAAACAAACAGTGATATGAAACTGCAAGAGTCTGATATTGGAACATCATTTTGTACTAATAACTGAAGCAGAGAGCAATTGAGTGCAGTTATAGAAGCAAACTGAAAATAAGATTGATTCATCTAAACCAAAATTACCTGAAGAAGCCTCCAAGGTGAATCAGGCCATCGAATAGGATCAGCAACCTGAACTGATGATATGGTTCCCATGAACCAGCTTATGCGTGAAGAATCCTCGGTCTCAAATGGCATCTTAAACCTCATCCCGGAGCACCACCGTATTTGCATTGCTACCTTCACCAAAGAGGCCTTCACACAGAACTCAGGAGTGCTGGCTCTAGGATAGTAAAGCACATCAAAGGGGTTTCCACTGGCAGCAAGAGTTGCAGCTTCGACTACATCTTCCGCCTTCACTCTTCCCCTGCCAATCCAATTCCCACTATTGCTCCTATTCAGCTTGCTCTCATCATCCCTCAGAAACGATGAAAACCCTCCTCCATATGGAACAATAGAATTGTTGCCCCCTGCTGGCATTTCAATTCCTCTCTTAGCCCGTCTGATTCCAACACAAAGATCGCCATTATCTGCCCTCATAAACACTATGGAATCGCCTGCCACGAGCTTCTTATGGTTCACAAAAGTACTCCACCCTGTTGTCAAGAGATGGCGCCTAGGCGTCCCTCTATAAATATGCCTGAACTTCCATGTCTCCCCATGAACATCCTTAGCAAGAATGGTCTGAACTGGAGGATCAGCCGAGTAGTCGAGTCGGGGAAATATGGTCTCAGCACAATACCTAGGCACAGAAAACCCCCCACCATTGTTAGCATCAGACTGTGTTAAGGTCTTTGCAAACGATGTGGCCTTTTCTTGATTATCAGAACCACTAACAACCCCTTCATCGTCTACTTCCACCTCAGTCCCACTGGTCGGAACCAATCTCATCTTAGCATAAACCTCATCCGTCTCAGGATCCGCCATGAAATTAATCGCAGACACTCTACAAGTAATGTAAGCAGGAATTCTCGGACAATTCCGAAAATCAACATTCCCACACGTGTGCTCCGAATGACCCTGTGGGAAGTAAAACACCTTCGAATTCACCCATGGCATTTGCACCATGCTGCCGGCGCAGGCGTGCCATAATTGAGAATCCAAACATCGCTCTCTTTCTTTCATCTTCTCTTTAGATTCCATAAAGGTAATCATTTCAATCAATATTTTATATCATAGCAAATCCAAACCCGGCTGAATTCATATATATATATATATATATATATATATATATATATTTTATTTTATTGCTGCCACAAAACCAAGGCAAATTTCTCAGAGAGAATCGCAGAAATTGAACCAAGAGTGATAATCAAAAACAGGGGGAAAAAAAGGAAAGAAATAACAGAAACATACGATTAAAGTTCAAATAGAAAAATAAAAAATAAAAATCAACCCCTAACCTCTTTATTTGAAGCAGACACATAAGCCCATCTGCAGAAACAGCAGCATATACTATACATATGGTGTCTCAGTAACATACAGAATAATTATATTTGGCCCTCCTTCACAATCAAAATCAAAATCTTATCTTCACAAAAATCAAAATTCTGACACCAGTCAAAAAGTTTTTTCCCCTTCAATCAAATATCACACTTTCTTCAATTTGACCGCTCATCATCATCCATAAAGCTCCTCATATCAGCACAAGAAACCCATGACTTTGGACCAGAAAGATTAAATTATCGCAACTTTTTTCTCCTCAAAAACCCGCTTCCAAATTGTCATCCTCCACTTCAATCACTCTAATTTAAAAGTAAATAATCAAATATCAAAAGTACATTATTCGGACCAAACAAAAAAACTTAAAGCGAAAACAAATTATTACAGAAGGCAGAAATCCTGATAGAAAACAGAATCGACGAGAACCGGATGTTTTTTCTCTTAGTAAACTCCCTCTTTCATTCTCCCATATTTCATGCTCAACTCTATTCACACGTATGATTCTCTCTCTCTCTCTCTCTCTCTCTCTCTCTCCCTCCCTGTACAACTAATTTCTCTCTCTATATATGTATTTGTAAAAGTATGTTCGTATTCAGAGACTCTTCACACGTACACACGGAGAGCGTCTTTTGGCAAGTCCTTCTCCTTCACTTTTCTTTTTTCTTTTTTCTTTTTCCCCCACCTGATGAATATTATTAGTATTTTTTACTGTAATCAAATTCCTTTTAAAAAGGGATAAAATATTTCTTGCCTTTTTCTTCGGATCTGAAGAAGCTTCTGATGTACCTTCACAAGCCAGCATAACAACAAAGATCTTAAACTAAGCTCAATAAATAAGCTATTAATTTCATCAATTTTCTTTTTTACTGTATTCATTTGCTCATTTCCAATAGTAAAAAATATTCCTGTTGATTTTGTTTAATGATTATAATAATAATATATTTATTCTGCTGCTTACGGCAGTTGAATGAGTTTAATTAATTTTGTGGTGGGGCTTAATTGATATTGAAAGGAGCGAGGTGTTGTAGTGAGTGAAACAATTCTAATCTTTACTTTAATTGAGGCAAGTCAAATAGTTGCTCTAAAACCAAGGTAGTCTTAAGTAGACAAAGAGTTTCCATTTTGTCTTCGTATACCTACTAATTTCATTCTTTTTTGTTTCTTCTTCTAAAATTATAAATTACAAATTATTTATAAATGGAACGTCAGGGTCGACATATGAAATCGATCAAATATGACCAATTGTTTATGATTTACTATTTTTTTATAAAAATTACCTGCAACTACTGCTTCTAACTATGTATGTACTACTACTATCTATGGATGTGCGTGTGATATTTGGACTTCAAAAATGTTGGTGAGGTTGTTATATCAATTTAATTTTCTTAATTAACGTTACAACTTGTGGGCCGGTTTTATTTGTAAAAATGGAGGGATTTAGCTTTTATTTGGATCTAAATTTGCTGGGTAAATATAAATCAGTCGAATTAAAAGGCCATGTAATTGAAATATAGAGGACCAAATTGAAAATTTGATAAACATGTAGAATTAATTTGATAAAGTGTGTAATTAATTAGAGGACAGAAAAATAAGAATGAATTCTCCCCTTTTTTGACGCTGTTTATTTGGGATGCTATATGTGTATTTTACCACACATTTTACATTGGGAAATTGAGATACACATAATTGCCACCGTTAAATATATATCTTATTTTTTCAAATCGTCGAATTTTACCTATAAATTAGAGATTACGAGAGAACAACTAAATATATATTTTATTCTACTTTTTTTAAGTTGATTTTTTTCCCCGTACTTTTTAAATCCTTTCGACTTCCTATATTTCTTAAGGAGTAAGAATAGGAAAGGGCTTACTTATTTTATACCTTTAATTAGTCTTCTTCATTTCACACTGTGATGGATAAAAACGTTAGCCAGTTCGTTTTTTCCCGATGTAGTACTATATAGAAAATAATGTTGTCTTATTTTTGTATTATTTTATATGTTATTATAAAAAACGATATGATCATCACACATAAATTATATACTAAAATGTTAAAAACGGAAAGAAAAATTAATTTACTGAAGAAATTCGACAACTCCTTTCAATCCCACTGCTCAGTAACAGCTATATTGTCATGGTGGGCAATTGGCGTGTAGTGGTTAAATAAATTAAATTGTTCCATATTTAATTTAAAAGCTAGCAATTATTTTAAGTTCGATTGTGTTTGGTTCACAAGATTGATGATCTAAGTTTGAATGAATGTTCGTAGAAATTGGTGCTGATGATTGATAGGAAATGGGAGATTTGTATTGCTAAGAATAGTTTGAAATTAACGAGGTTTGGATCTTGAATTAACTGTTTATAAGTTTATTGAATATGATTTATTGCCCAAATGCACAATATGAATATATGATGCATAGATGTTAGTGTATTTCTCGTGGTACACGCTAATAGGTATGATGTGTTACTTGGTGGTATAAAAATTGTTTAATTTGGATTGATACGAGTTATCTTCTTGTGGTATTTGCGTCATTTTAATTGTATGGTATTATTTATTTGTAAGGAGCACTTACGTACATTAGCCCTTATGTGCCCCTATGTGAAGCAAGCGCGTGGCGCCCATGCGTGGTGAGTGGGCATCACGCGTCTATCAGTTTTTTTTTTTTCCTTTTTCTTTTTTAGATTGATTTTTTTTTTAATTTTTCCTTTTTTCTTTTTTTTCCCAAAAATTTTATACCCTAAAATTAAAGTGAATTAATTTAATTTGTTTGAAATAAATATAAGTTGGTATCCTAAAATGGAATTAATAAACCCTAAAAAAATAAAATAAACCCCTAAGAAAATCCTAAAAAACACAAAATAAACTCTGAAAAAAAAAAAACCATTAAAAAACTTAAAAAACACAAAATAAACCCCTAAAAAATCATGAACCCTAAAAAAACCCTAAACTTCTAAACTCTAAATATTAATTAGAATGGAAAAAATCACAATCTGAACTAAACTAGCATAAAATAGCTAGTTGACGACTTACTTTTTAATGATATAGGTGATACTTTTCGAATTTTGAATGATACTTTTTAATGTTATAGTTGATACTGATTTTGGTAGGATTTTTTTTTTTTTTGCAGGTTAACCCGCGAATTTGACCCGCCAGTCTAAAATAAGACTTATATACACATTGTGCATTCAAGAATTTGTCTTTATTTATTGTTATGTTTTGGATTACATATATGTTTTGTTGATAATCCATTCACAAAGCTTATTTTCTTTTATAGTATAACTTATGAACTTTTACATATGAAATGTGTAATGAATGACTTTGTGGTTTTTTTCTCGTGAAGAAAGTATTTTTTTTTAAAAAAAAAAAACTTGTGCAAATTACACAAAGAAATTAAATCATGACGAAATACACACGTCTTTTTAAGAGGAAATAATACAAATCATACTCAATAAAGATTGGTACACCTGGCATGCATATGAATTTATTCATTAATTAATTAGACCAAAAATGAAATCATACGAAAATTAAATATGCAACTGTTGAAGATAATTTTCCATCAAAGTTGAACGAAACTTCAGAGGTCCAAGGATTTGGTAGTGTGACATGGGACAAAGTGATGGTAAAATGGTAATCCCACGAGTCAGCTTCATGCTTTAATTTTCGACTATGTTGACATTCAACTAACAAAACTAACAACAACCATTCCTCTTAGCTTTCCAACATATTCGGATCCCAATTATTTTTAAGTCATTTCAACTTCTTCTTAAAATGGTTGAATCAATTCCTGAGATAAAATCCTCACAATGCCATTTATTTTGAATAAACTGAAATAAACTCGTGAGGGTGTTTGGTAATTGAGTACTCCCTCCATTCCATTCATATATGCATGCTTTTTTTTATGTCCAATATATAGGTTGGTTTCTATATTTATTTACCTCATTTACTAATATATCCCTATTTATTTAATGATTGTTGAATTCAAGTATATATACATTATGCATTAATTCATTGTCAAAAAAATTAATAAATATGAGCATATTAAGAAGTTTACTTAGTTTAATTATATTTTTCAATAATATTCTTAATCATAGTGAAAATTCAATCGGTGACGGATGGAGTAAGTGATTTCGAAAAGAATTTTGTACTATTAAATTTAGGAGGAGGACTTCCATGCACAAAGCACCCCCCCCCCCCCCCCTCCATTTGCAGCCTCATTTCAGGCGGCGCATGGAGACGCCCACGCGCTCGTCTTTTTTTTTTTCTGGGGAACTTTTTTATTTTGAGGAGGACTTCCATGCACAACCCCCCCCCTCCATTTACAGTCTTATTTCAGACGGCGTGTGGAGCCCACACGCTCGTCTTTTTTTTTCTGGAGAACTTTTTTTATTTTATTTTTTTGATTTTCTGTTTTTTCTTTTTGTTTTTTTTTTTTCAAAAATTTGGTGAATTCTAAAATTAAAGTGAATTGATCGATTTAATTTCTTTAAAATAAATATAAATTTATACCTTGAAATGAAATTATTAAACCCTAAAAAACACAAAATAAACCCCTAAGAAAACCCTAAGAAACACAATAAAAACCCTAAAAAACCTAAATTAAACCCCTAAAAAATCCTAAAAAAACTCTAAAAACACAAAATAAACCCCTAATAAAACCCTACAAAACCATGAATCCTAAAAAAATCATAAACTCTAAATATTAATTGTAATGGAAAAAATCACAATTTGAACTAAATAAATTCGTATAAGATAATAACCAGACTCGTTACTTTTTAAGGATCATGTGATACTTTTGGAATTTTGAATGATACTTTTTAGTGTTGACGTTGATATTGATTTTGACGATTTTTTTTATTTTTGACGGGTTGACCCGTAATTTGACCCGCTCTATCTGAAATAAACCTTATTTACACTTAGTGTATGAAAGTATTTGTGTAAATTTAGTGTCTTAAAATTGAGGAAGAGACTTTAAGTATTCATGGTAAATGTCTTTATATTACCTGTTGGGAAAAATATTTAGGTATGTCATTTTTTAACTTTAAAAATTATAACAAATTTAGAATGAGAAATAAAATCAGACGACCGATGACGTTGTTTTGATAGGTGGACAGAAAAGATTTCCACTCCAGGCTTCTAATTTGTGTTGAACTCCCACTCTAGATACATGTGAAATTAAACAAGTGGGAATTTTCAAAATTTGGGTACTAGAATGTAATTATTTAAAATTTGTAACATTTTTTAAATTTCGTTAAAGAACTCATATTAGAAAGTGTAATTAACCCAGCTATTTAATTTTTGTTTGAAAACTAGGGTGCACAATTGAGTTCTAAATATATTTTAATGTTTCCAAATATATACCAACTCAGTTTTCATGAAGAGAGTTAAATCATTATTACAAAAAAAATTACGCTTACGCATCAAAATTAATAAGACTGGTCAAAATATGATCTCACTCAAAATTCTCAAATTATATGTGTGTGTGTGTGTAAAGTGTATTTATAAGTACGTAGATATTATCCGGATATGAATTAACGTAAGATGCAGTAGTATACTAGTATTTGATAGATCGTGTTAATTAGTGTACTTAATTGCAACAAAAAATATAATAAGATGAATAATTTATTTTGGTGGATGCTATGGAATATAATATATATAAGATAAACGTTGAGGAGTGGTCTACTACTCTACGAGAGAGAGAGAGAGAGAGAGAGAGAGAGAGAGAGAGAGAGAGAGAGAGTACTAGATATTCATATATAATTGACATGAAGACAGGAACATCACCCCACACTAAAATTAAATAATTCAGGTTGTTGGAACTACAAATTTAATTAATAGCCATGAAAACCATTGTGAGTATGTGAAATGGAATGAATAGAGAAGAATTGGTATTATAGGGAGATTATATCATAGAGATTAGAGTACGCTAGCTACAGAGAGACGGATACAGGAATTCTAATTTGGAGGCGATCCAAATATAAAAATTTTAGTTTTGGGAGAGTGAAAAATAATATTATAATACAAATAAAATTAATTTTGTATTATAAATTATATATACACATATATAAAAAAAATTGGACCCCCCCCCCCCGGTCCGTCCCTGGCTAGCTACACTATATATCAATCTTATGTATTCAAATAAAGATAAAATGCAGTACTTAAGCATCAATTAGTAATGAATTTCCAAAATTTAAAGAAAATAAGAAATAATAATTTGCAGATTACGTGGAAACTTGGACTATGATCCAACCCAATGGGATTTCGTACGTTTTGAGTTCCACAATAATCTACATACAAAATAATAATAATTAATAATTACTCCTCATGCAGGAATGTATCACTAGCTTTATCGCGTATTTAATTTTCTAGGGGAATAGTTTTCGTAGTTGAATGAAAATGTAGGCATAAAAATGAAAGAGATAATAGAACAGAAGTAATTTAATTAATTAATATTCTCAAGTGATGATTAGGACGTGAGCAGGGGCAGAGTCTGGCTCTTGACATTATTATGTCATAAACTACGACCACTGACTCACTCCTGCCGAAAACGACACATCAATATATATATATATATATATATATATATATATATATATATATATATATATATTATATTTTAATTTTAGTAATGCATTATTTTAAATATTATCATATGACAATTATGTTTTGGTACAAAAAAATTCAAAATACTTTATTAATATTATTGATAACATCCAAATACAATTTCAAATCAATATAAATAAAGAGAGAGTGTTATGCCGTCTGCTTTTTTAAAATCGAGATAAAGGATGACAGAAATGTTTCGTTAGCATTACGACACTGTTATCAACTATTCAGCCCCTTTTTTATAAACATTATCGAATTACGTTAATCCCTTCACCTAGAAAACTTATCAAATATTACAGAATTGCACCACCCTTTTAAGCAAATCTAGACCATAGATTTTTGTTGATCGTATGATGTGAGATGGGTTCCTAGTTCTCACACTATGATTTATTTGCATTATAACCACCACACACACACACACACATACACACACATATGCAACAAATTCCCCATGTGAGAACCTAGGAACCAATTCAAACTCTAGATTTGATTAGATCTAATGGTCACAATTTGATTTTAGTCAAAGCAAGCTAGGTGGCAAACTTGTGATATTTGAGAACTCAATGAAGGCGGGATTATTTTCGTTATTTAGAAATTATATTATGTTTTTCTTCGAATTTTATGTCTAATTCCCAAAATTAAATAGATAATGCTTTAAAAATCATTGTCTTTTCAAATGTTGTGTTGATAAGCTAACATGATATATATATATATATATATATATATATATATATATATATGTTGCTAACATTGAGAGATTGAGTTGCTAACATGAGATGGACTCATATCGCTTACTTGACAAGATAATATTGTTAAATTGATGTGTTAAACATCACTCATATAATATTGGACCACATTTAAAATAACATTGTGTAACATTTATACAACATATTGATAATATGTTACTAATATATATATATATATATTTATAATATGTGAAGAATAATTTATTAATATGTTAGTAACATATTACTAATATGTGAATAATGATTTACTAATATGATTTATAAATAATGTTAGTTTCATTTAAACTTTATTTTCTTATAATTTTCGTAATGAATCAATAGTTTTCAATCAAACAACCATAACTTTTTCAACGTTTAATATTTTTTTGAAATTCTTTTTTTTTTTGTTGAAAAATAAACCCAACTAGCTTTCCAACTATACATAATTCATACTTTAACTATTTTCTCATGATAACAACTTGACGTTTAGCTATCGTGTAAAAATTAAAAAATCTCATATTAGCAACATAAATACAAAATATGAGAAATATTGTGATATCATATTAGCAATGTCTGGCAGTTACAACTTCTATATGCGTGGAAAATGTTTTTTTTTTCATCAATTTTTGTTCAAACAAACATATGTAATAGTATCTTAAATGAAAGATCATCGAAAAATATTTAATTTGATATATTTTTTTGCGTAAATTGGATAAAATACGAGCAATTTATGACTATTTAAAATTTTATGAATTTTTTAAAAAGTGATGCTTGAAAAAATCTAAAAATACCCCCGATGTTTCGAATTCTTCATATTTATAAGTATGTCACCGTCTTTTTATCTTTCATATTATTAAGAGGACCTAGTTTTAATATTTTAAAAAGTACCAATAACTAAATTTTAACAAATAAATTAAGTGTACACTAGCTGATTAAAAAAAAGGTAAAAATGGAGAAACCTAAATATACCCATTTAAACATATGCATGCATGCATACATACATACATACATACATACATACAAACACACACATATATAAGGGAGGGTCCATGGGGGAACCTAGTAACTTATCTCATCCATCCATTATTTTGATCAAGATGGCAACACTTTAATTAATTTTTATTCAAAAGTTCGGTGACATTATTGTACACTATCCAAAAAAGCTCTTTAGTGACAATATTATTAGCGATAACAAATATCGTCACTAATAATAGACTTAAGTAAGGACATGTCGTCTCTAATAATTTCATGTCATTTTTAATGACATTTTTTTGTGACGACAATATTATCACTTATGATAATTTTTAATTTATTTGGGACGAACTTTTAAGGACCCTCTATTTGCGACGACTGTCATCGCAAAAAATATTTTTAAGTGACAATAATGTTATCACAAAAATTTTATTAGAGATCGATGACATGTGATAATTAGAAATGACATATCGTTACTAAAAGTCCAGTATTAGTGACGATAAATTGTCGTCGCTAATAATCTTATCTCTAAAGATCATTTTTTTTGTAGTTGTAATTTTTTATAACTTTAACTAAAATAGCATATTATGATAATTTAAAAAATCACTTTATTTGTTAATGAATTATTACGTCCTTCCTCCTCCTCTCTGGTCCCTCACATATAAACCTGAGACCTCTCTTTCACACACAAAGTATTAAAGAATCATGTTGTTCGAAATTCATTTGGTAAGAAGAAAATTTTCTTCTACAAATTCAAGATCAAGAAAACTGTCTTCTGATGCGCAAATTAAGACTTTGTTTCTTGTTCAGACATTAATTGAATTTTGATTCGATTTAATTTTTAATTTTTATATTTATAACACATAGATTTTGATTTTTGATGATTCGTTGTTTGATTGATTTGTTTGTAAACATTTTTATTCTCTTGAGGTTGAATATTATTTTTCTTGCGTAAATTATTTCAAGCGAATTTCTTTCTTATTTTATTTTATTCAAATTTCCTTCATAATTCACGTATTGATCTTTCTCCAATTATGTTTTGTATTGCAAGTTCAATTATCTTTTTTTTTCATCGTCGATGATTTTGTTATAATCACACTTCATACTAAAATGACATATAAATCATACTAGTATGGTTCATACATGATATAGATAATGTTGGTGTAGTTTCTAATATGGTTGATAAATAATATTGTTATGGTGTATATATGTTAGATAGTTTTTAAAAGGAACCGGCAATCTTCAATATATCAAACAACTATAATTTCTTTCACATTTGATACTTTTTAAAAATTATTCTTTATTATAAAATAAACTCGACTAGCTTTACAACCTCATATAACTCATCATTTAATTATTTCCCCATGAAAGCCATTTTGCAGTCATATTAGCAACACAACAACGCCATATTAGTATAGTTGTGGTAACATATATATTAGCATGTTTTGTTAGCATTACATATGGCGGACTTGGTATTTGCGAAAATGCCACATCTTTTATATATATATATATATATATATAAACAAAACGTGATCATTATACACTCATATTTTATAAAATTCTTCTTATTTATAAGTATGCGACCACATTTTAAAACTAATTTGGACCATTGGGACCAAACATAGAGATGGTTGTCATTTGAACTCACTGTATGTGTGTACTTACCTCAACAACAACATGCACATGTGAGTAAAAACAATACATACTCATATGAGATGAAACACAGAGACTGGGCCACTTTTTCCTCCTAATCTCCTTAATTGCAAGTTAAATATTCAACATAAAAAAATTAAATTCAAAATTCAAAAAATCCAACGGGGACGTAGGACTCTCTTTTATAAATTAATTATAAATGTTTAAAAGAATATTGAGGTTGGCTTAATTGGTGGAATTGATGAACTTGTGATCAGAGTTTAATTATATGGCTTATATTTCATATATGATCTATACATAGAGCAGCCCATACGTAGCAACTAACAACCATGTTGTTTTTTCTGTATAATAATAAAAATAGTAAAACACGTACATATACAGAGAGGAAATTAAAGTTATTCATTTAAACTTTAATCTAACATTATATTTAATCTATAATTTTCCTAATTATATGTTGTTTAAATACTCGTACATAGATACATGCCTAGCTAAATGAAAATTTTGTCAGTTTTTACTTCTTCTTCTTCTTATTGTTGTTGTTGTTATTTGATGGCTACTTCCCAATTTGCAGGTAGGATCAGAGGATGGGAGAAGTGATTTTGTCTCTTATTTTTTCTGTCATTTTAGTTTCTTTTTTTTTATACCTACTACTACTGCCTATAGATTTTTTTTTTTAATTCAGCATGCTATATTCAGCTCTAGTGGTATGGTTTTTGTTTTCCGTGCGAGCAATGATTTAATTAGCAACCAAGGTTTCAGCCCTCTGAATTCAAATATTGATTTTCGAAGATTTCATCGATATTTATTTTTATTTTAATTTGTAAATGTCTCTTCCCCCGGGACGTGGGAGAACTTCTGTTTAATATTTTTTTTCTTATCAGTTCTCTACAATTTATAATAATCAACAATGCAATTTCTTAGTTTGAAAAAAAATAAATAAAAAAAATAAAAATAGAGCATTAGTTTTGCTAACCGACCATTTTTGTTCTCCTCCGATCCTGTTGGGGTTTACAGAGCTCACTTCGTTTTTTTTTTTCATTTATTGATTGAGAAAATTTTGTGGTTCTGGATTCAATCTAGATCTTATTTAGAGATTCTCATAATAATCACATTTGACATGTGAAAGCATAATCACAAATAAAATTAAATCCGTATAATTTTTAACAAAAAAAATCACAAATAAAATAAAATATAGAACCATACATCAATTTATCAACTTGTAGTATCATGTGTAAAAATCAATTTAAATTTATTACATAAATAGAATATTCAATAAAATTCTCAATTTATAATACCATGTGTGCTAAAAGTATATGTATATGTGTATGTGTGTGCGTGCGTGCATAATACATCAAAATGACTTTGAAATATCAAAGAAAAAAAATCTAGGAAATTGAATTAATTCAATCAAAAAATAAATGCAATAATATATAGTGAATTTACATGAATTGTAAATTTTATTTTGTATTAAAGAATTTTAAAGTAATACCAAATGTCTCATTTGTTAAGGTAAAAAAAAAAGGTTACCCTGAATTTTAAGAACAAAGCAAAATTGGAAAAATAGAAAATGTTGTTGTGAGGACTCGGAACAAAGACAAAAAGAAATTATATCTTAAATAAAGATTTGACTCATTTTTTTAATGACAGTTTTGCCTGCATGTATAGATTTTCTTGATGATAAAAAATTAAAATGATTGGGAAAAGAAATATAATATTAAAAGGATTAATGGGAGGATGGGGCACGTCAAATATTGGTGGGTGTTGTCCGAGCAGTGCTTGATGCATAAGGCGACTAATTTGTTGTGCCTACTGTTTACACGCACATCACCTCATGCAGACAGCTGCTATCCCAATTCCCAGCCCACACATGGAGCTCTCTCTCTCTCTCTCTCTCTCTCCAATGGCCCAAAGCAATACGACAATACGTAATGCAATTGATTCGTCTTTTCCCATTACAAAATAAAATACTTCCGATGCATGGGGGGTGTTGTGAATCAAGGAAGAATCACGGTATAACTCATAGATTCAATGGAGAAGAAAAAAAGCATTTCAAAGGGTTGTTCAAAGTGATGGAGTCTTGCAAAAAGTGAAGTGCGAAAGAAAAGTACAACAAGTCCTATACTAACACTCTTAAGGGATACAATAGGGCAACACGAAAAGACTAATCTAACCCTTAAAGATAAAACAAGAAAATACACAAATATAAAATACACTAATATTTCTAACATGTGTATTTATACTTTTCTTCAGAAGTTGTGACTAGTTGGTGTGCCGTTCGTAAATATGTCATAATGGAAATTGTCCTTGCTTGTCAAATAGGAATATAGGATTCAACATGTTTTTTTCTTTTGAAATTCACTATCGTGTATTCCTATGTTGCATTTTCTACTGCACAATCATTCTTCCTAACTACCTAATTAATGTGACAAAATTTTTAGTTACTTTTGAAGTTCTGTATCTAATTTAATTATTTTTTAGTGGAAAATAGAGAGCTATAAATTTTAAACACGTTATGTTTTTCTTTTACATAAAAGTTTCCACTGCTCGAATGTTCATCAAGAGGCATTTATCCTTATTTGCTCATTCATTTACACGTTAGTAATTGTTATGCATATTTAACAATTTCGGTTATTTTGTTTCGGATTAGTTAAGATAATTTATATATAAATCATATTTCTGTACCCATTAATGGATGTATTAATTTAAGGGCGTGACAATTTCATAAAAATGAAAAACTCAAAATGAAATATTGAACCCTTAGCCAGGTAGTTGATGACGAACATGTCCATTGATTGAGAGAGAGAGAGAGAGAGAGAGAGAGAGAGAGAGAGAGAGAGAGAGAGAGAGAGAGAGAGAGAGTCATCAATCTCTCCCATTAACAATATCATAAGTATAACTAGCCATTATATTTATATATATAATGTAATAATCGATTTATAGAATTCCACCAACCAGCAATTAAGTAGCAATAGAATCCCATAGTTGTCATAACCAGCATTTAATTCAGCAGCACATTTTTACGTGTAGTACAATTAGTTAAAAGAAAAAATGTGTGTAAAAGTTGCATTTACGCCTCCAGGCCGAGGGTTGTTACACCTATGATATAATTAATAGCTTTAAACCGTTTAATTTCCCCAAATATTTTGCATCAAAGCTCATTTTGGCCATCTCTTCTGCCGTGTTTCCTAACCTTTTTTCTCCTTATAGAAATAACTAACAGTAATATATACTCCCTGCATCTCGATTATATAGTTCCTATTATTATTTTAAGGTGTCCAATTATATAGTCTCATTACTATAATTAATATTAATTTTCATAGTAATGTACAAATATACCCTTAAATTTTGAAAATTAAAACTAATTCACTACTTATTTTTATGAAAGTTATAAATCTTAAATATGATTAATCATGAAAGTTTAACTTTTATATCATGTTATCATAAATACTTTCAATCTATGTGTTAGTAGAAAAGAGACTATATAATTGGGACGAACAAGTATATATCGAAATTAATTTCATTGAGATAATATACTTCAATTATATAAAAAACGCAACATGCATTATTAACTATATATATACAATATTTAAATAATTTGTATTCCTAGTTTGCTTCGGTTAGGAATATTTTAAGATTTTACTGTATAACACATTATATGCAGTAAAAGTTTAACAAATATGTGGTTGACCATTAGGCAATTCTACTCTATAAAAGATTTAGGGAATTTTGTAGCTTAACTTTTCTTTATTAAATTTCCTCTAAATTCCATTGACCACATAATTTCTCCCTAACGTACAATACTTTTCTTAACCCCTTCCCATATTTTACTTTTGTAATCGTTATATCTTGTTATAGTTCCTTGGTCCCTGCAAGTGCAGTTATGATCACGATAAATTATTTTAAGAAGAATTGTCACTTCGGGATCTCAAATATGGGGTAACCTATTAATTCAAGATTTGCAAGATGAAAATTGTCAATCTAGAACCTCAAAAATTATGTATTTCGAATTCTTTTAAATTTTTAATTTTTTTCTTTATCAAAATTAATAGATAATTAACAAAGGAATTTTTGTTTAAAATTGTTATATCAATAATTTAAAAAAAATTCAAAATACATAATTTTTGAGGTCTTAGATTGATAATTTTATCTTTGAGGTCCTTAATTGATAGATTACTCATCTTGCATGTCTTGAATTGACAATTCACCTTATTTAATGTAATTGATAAACATTAATAGTAAATTTTCTATATTTAACACTATTTTTATGATAATTTCCAAATATAACGTTATGTGAAAAAATGTAAAGCGTTATTTAATCTTGAATTTTAAAATGTTGAAATACTTACGTTCAATCATAATATATTAAATAATAAAACTGTATGAATTTACTTATATAATTTTATTTTTAATTATAAGTTATAATATTCTATATAAAATATTAAATTAC
Organism: Perilla frutescens; assembly: GCA_026008535.1. NCBI lineage: Eukaryota > Viridiplantae > Streptophyta > Magnoliopsida > Lamiales > Lamiaceae > Perilla > Perilla frutescens. Next base: position 37,501,010 of record BRKX01000017.1, on the reverse strand, counting down.
AGTATTTAATTAAGGTTCAAGTCCAACTTATAAGTTTTATATGTGCAGAAGAAATTAAACCAAAATCCATAATCAAAGTTGGACTGTGAAATGCAAAATCAGCCCAATTGTGATACGCTAAGCTGACAGCTAGAAGACAATAAGTGGGCCTGGGCCCCAATTTTGTCATAAAATTAATTTTTTTAAAAAAAATTGAGTCATTGTTAAGTGGTGTTGAGTTGACTGGTGATGAGTCACGCACTCACGCTATTCATTGCTCGTGTAGGTACGGGGAAAATACTGTCATACCGGAGTACCGCTCATATCATATTAAAAAAATATTAAAAAATTTATGATATACTGATTTTTCGGTAAGATATAATATTTTACTGAATTTTACAGTACGTAAAATATATGAATTTTTAAAAATTGAGATATACCGTCATACAGGTATGCACTGTATTTTAATACATATTTTTATTATTTTTCTTACACGTCCATAATACAATGTAATGATATAATATCCAGTAAGTTTAGCATAAAAATTTAGCAAAAATTTGATATTTAATTTAATTAAATACCTAAATTATAACTAAAAAAATAAACCATTTAAAATTAAATGTAATAAATCCTAATCTCATATTATTTTTCAAAAAATAAAATAAAAGTTAAGATGAATAACCAAGAAAAATAAAATAAAATGAGATATACTTGAATTATGAGATATAAAATTATTCCAATTTAATTATATAACTTAGTAAATTGCTATTGAAAGTAAATCTAATAAATAATAATATTTTATAATATTTTATAACTTAGATATAAAAATTAAGCAAAAATATGATATTTTAATTTAATCGAATTTATTACTAAATGATACCTAAAAAATGAAAGTAAATGTAATAAATAATAATTTTTTATTATTCTACCATCGGCGACTCGGGTGCACTGCTCCTGCCTCAGCCGAAAATGTTGAGCTTGTGCCCATTCTCCTTTCCTTTTTCTGTAATCATCCTGGGTTTAGTATGGGCACGATCACAAACTTCTCATTCAACATTGCTGGAATGGTGGGCATTTCTGCCAGGCTCGAAAGAGAGCTTTCCATTGAGAAGTCGTTGCCTGTCTTGATATCATTTCGCATCAAATGCCCTCCAGGGGTGATTCTATTGTCTCCTGCCTTTCTTATGCCCAAACTGGCTCTTTTCGACTCAAAAAAGAGAAAGTAAAATATAAGGACAAAAGAATGAGAAAAATACACAAAAACACGAGAGAAATTGGACTTGTCAAGAATCTATCTATTAAGCGTCTCCGATCTGTTTCGGTATGTCTAACAAGTTCTGATCCCGGGCTATTTAGGGCTATTTATAAGACAATGCATAGCTTTGACAGGGAAACAAAAGTCATAATCCTATTAAGAATCTAATAAGGAAAATTTCTTTAATTAGACAAACCCTTGATCCGCGGACAACCTTGTTAGAATTCTTCCAGCTTTAGATTTCTGCTTTATCTTTAATCACGTGCTCTCCAAGCTGATTAAGGCATCTTCTAGAACGATCTTGAATCTCTTCTTGGTTGGCAAACTTTGAACAACTTCAATGATATTGGAAGAACAATCTGAACAAAAGATGTTCATGCAAACATTCACGAACTTTGCCATGAACATTATTGACCTTGAACCTTCATTTTGGTAGCACAACTGAATGACTTGTATGTTCACAAAATGACTTATGACTATCACTCAAGCTAGCTGGCAGTACTCAGTGTGTTGAACAATCTCAGTTGTGTCTTGATTTACAACTGTCTTTATCTTCAGCTCAATCCTATCTTCATGCTTGAGCTATTTTCTTGAAGTTCAGATTACGTTCTTGTACATCCTTGCCGATATTTTTCAGAACAGCGTGTGTACTTGAAAAAACTAAATACTTTAGTATTGATTAATGTCATAAAGATCAATGACAATCAAACACTACATCAAGTGCAAAGTAGAACACTTGATAAAAAAAAAAAAAGCTTAGTGCAAAGCATAGGCACTGACAAATTCATTTATCTTTTTTTTTTTGAACATGTATGTTGATTATCCAGACATCGATATCACGTATCACTATGTATGAAGTAAAGTATTACTAATTATGTGTCAAAGTATCACTTAATAGGAATTGAAGTATCATCAAATATAAAGTGTTTTCGCATACTAATAAAAAAATAAATGAATTATTTTATACATAAATAATAATGTTGACTTTTAATTTAGTTGATTCTTTTTTTCAATTTTTTTTTATTTTTTCATTTTTTTAATCTTCATTTTATATCGAGCCCAGTACATGAGCATACGCGTTAGCGTCAGACGAATACGTTTAGTGAGATGTGGGATACAAAAATTAAATTAATTCAATTCAATTATATGGTTCACTAATTTCATTTTAGGATATATATTTATTTTAAAAAAAATAAATTATTTAAAAAAAATAAATATATATTTATAAAAGCTGAAAAAATTAAAAAGTAAAAAAAAATTGAAAAAAAAAGAAAAAAAAATGAATGGAGAGAGGAAGGGAGGCCACAAAAAAAGAAACAAAAAAGGAAGAAGGATCACCTCATGAATTAAATAGAGATCCGTTAGACAGTTTCATACAAGTTTTTCTCAAATGAAAATTAGTATATAAAGTTTCTAGCATTTGTATTCTTAATCGGAATTAGTACATATTAATGAATTAATTAGTGCATATTAAAAATAACACATCCTTAAAATATATATATATATATATATATATATAGTAAGACTAACACATTTTTTTTTCTTTGGAAGTAAAAAGAAAATATAAGGGAGAAATTTTTATCTAGACAATTTAATTCTAAAATTTCGGTAATTGGACAAGTTTTAACACTATATGAGTTATTTGAGAAATTTGTACTATATTTAAACCCTTTGACCACAAAAGCTGAATATTCTCCCATTTTTTCAGAAAAGTGTCTTACACACTTGTACTTTCCATAGCAATAGGTTAGTTGAAGAACTAAACGTTAGTTTATTCATCTATAACTAGAGGCGGATCCAGGGGGGCGGGGGGCCTAACTGAAAATTTACTTCATGTATAATAGAGGTTGTGGGAAGTTTATTTTTCATAGCCCCCCATGGCGTAGAACGACCGGAGAAAAGGAAGGAGGAGGAAGAAAGGAGAAGATTGAGATTTTGATTCTCTTGAATCGGAAGTTTTGTCCATTTTCAGTCATGGTGAATACTTGAGGAAGAAGAAGATATATTGTATCTATTGTATAAATATAATAATAATATAATTTAAACTAATATTTAATATTATATGTAAGGCCTAAAAACTAAAAGTGCGTAGGTGCTGTTTAAAAGAAGCAACTTTACTTTTTGAAAAACTAAACTAAAAAATGTTGAAACTTTCGTCTGTTGTCTGTTACTTATGAAGGTTAGTCTAATATTTTTTGTAAAATTTATTAAATATATCATATTATTTAATCTATTTGGTTGTTTGAGTTTAATTTATATTCTTTAAATTTGAGCTTCAATTAGGAGTTTAACTAGTTTAGATTTTGAATTTGAGATTTTATAGAATATAATTAGAATTGAAAAATTAAAAGCTTCGACAATGCTGCTATACTTTTCCATATTAATTTATGTTGAATTTTGTATTGTATAAATTATGAAGCAATATTCTAAAATACTTTGTAGAGATGTCTCTTCAAAGTGACAATTTTTATTCGTTTTGGATCAGTTTAAATGTATTGATTTTTTATATATTTTTTTTTTTATCGTTGCTATGATTTTGATTTTTGATATCATTTTATGTTGTCATTATATACAAATATATGATTGAGTGACAAAAAAAATTATACTATAAAAATAGTATAGCCCCTCCTAATATTTTTTTCTGGTTCCACCACTGTCTATAACAATAGTTCATATATAGATATATAACAATAGTTGGACGATATGCCTAGATCTTCCGTAACGGTAGATTGATTTAAGCTATAACGATAGTTTATTAAGTTATAATGATTGTTCATAAATAAATGGAAATAGTTGATTTATCGTCATTTGAATTATCTTTATGCATAATAGTTATCGTTATGCATATTTTAGATTATGGTTACACTTTTAAAGTATATCGTTATGTCAATTTTTTTTTAAAAAAAGTAACTTTCGTTATTAATTTAACCTAACTTTCGTTAACAATTTTTTTAAAAAAATTACTTTCGTTATTAACTTATCCTAACTTTCGTTAACAATTTTTTTTTTTAAAAAGTAACTTTCGTTATTTTTTTTTAAAATGAAGTGACCATTTGCATTAGAACTAAACTTGCCAAAAACGAAAATGTCAATTTTAACAAAACCAAAAGCCAATGACATCTCTAATCTGGCTATTAATCATTTGCCAACTTAACCTAACTTTTGTTATTAACTTAACTTTCGTTATTAAATTTCGTTAAATTTTGTTTTTAGGATGTAGTCCATTAACTTTCGTTATTAACTTTAACTTTCATTATTATCTTTCGTTAGTAAATTTCATTATACAAGATGCATAACGTTTATTTTTAGAAAAGTTTCGTTATGCATAATTAAATGCATAACATTACTTTTTAAAAAAAAATTATGGCAATCGTTATTGATTATCAATTTTTGTTAATGCATAACGGTAGTTTTTAAAAAATTATCGTTACCTCAATCGTTATTTATTCTCAGTTTTCGTTATATGAAATTTCGGTAGGGATCGATCATTTTTTTTATTTTTATATGTTAGGTGTGGATGCATTTATTATTTAGTTATTAAAAAAATTTAAAAGGTACACTTATCCAATGATTGGGGTGTGGGGACAAGTGTGTCATAAGGGTATTTAAGACATTTATACTCCAAATTACCTAAATAACTCCTATAGCTTATATCTTGTTTTTTTTTTTCTCAATTACTATTTTGTTTTACCTCTTTTTATACATTTACACAAAATATAATAATGATCTAAATCCATATCTCCAAGATTACAAAAACATGTCGGAAACCATGACATGCATTAAACCTCGCTTGCAACAAAAGATGAAAAATACCATGTCGGAGACCATGACACACGTTTTTAGGAGCAACTCCAATGTTGGATTAAAATACTAATTTAGGATTGGATTTTACACTAATTCCATTCCAAATCTCGCATTAAATTGGTGCAGCACTAAATCATGCTTCAAATTTGGTGCAATACCAAATTAGTATTGATGGGTTCCACAATATTTAATGGACTATTTATTATTTAAAATCATTATTAAATGGATTATCCAATAAATTTAATTTATAAATTATATGTTCACTTAATTTAAATTATAAATAAATAATTTCAATAAAAACACAATTAATTAACATAATTGATAGAATGAAGTAGCATCACAAATTACTTCAAATTAACTTAATAACACACTACAAATAACATAAAACTACTTGAAAAGTATATAATTAATAGTTATTAATTTTGAATATAATATATATTTTTTGAAATATATAACTAACCTTATTAATTTTTTTTAATATTATATATTTAATAGTGTTTAATTTTTTAATATTATATGTTTTTAAAGTATATAGTTAATATTCATATTTCAATTATAAGACAAAATGAAATCTTTTCAAGCTATTTGGTGTAGAAGGTCGGAGTTGCTAAAAAAAAAATAGTACTGAAATTGCACCTAATTGGTACAGAATCTGCACCAAATAGGTGCAATTTCATCACTAAATTTTTTGGGGACTCCAAACCTCTGCACCAAATATTATACTGAATAAGAATATTCTGAAAGAGATTTCATTTTGTCTTATAATTGAAATATGAATGTACTTAATGATTTAGTTTTTTTTTTTTGAAATGATAATTATTCAAAATTAATAACTATCAATTATATAATTTCAAAATTATATATATATGTATGTATGTATGTATGTATGTATGATATTAAAAAATTAAATACTATTAAAAATCACATGTTATTAAAAAATTATAATATATAATGCGTTTGTAATAATCAAAGTACTTTAAATGATCATCAAACTCTTACAATTAGTAAAAATATGATGAGACTACAACATTTATGAATATATATATATATATATATATATATATATATATTGGCCTCAATGCTCGGAATTGGTAAATTTTTTCCATATATGTTCCACTAATGCATTTTGATGCGCAATGTGGGCATCTTTGTTCTTGACTTCTCTATACCGAGCAAAAAATTCATTGAACCGGAGATAAGAAGTTACAAACTAAACAGATCCCGTTTTATTTTTAAAAAATATACACAATTTTTTTTAAAAATTTATTTGGACTAAATTACCATCATTTCCAAACAAAATTCAAATGTCAAATTAAATGACAAGTACATAATGGCATTGTATTGTTATTATTCTATATGTAGTGTATTATTAAAATAATTTGTAGTCATTTGTGCGCCGGGTATATTGGCATGCTGGGCATTATCAGAAACCACATGGGATCTCATATCGTGTGCTTCCATGAAAATTTGGGTATTGGATTTGCTTATGAGGCCGGGTTATGGGGTGCGATACTGGCATTGGAGTTTGCTATTAGTAAATGTATGAGATACATATAGCTATATAGCTAGAGATTGATTCGACGTTCGTGGTCAGTATGTTTGTTAATGAATCGTGTTTAATTCCTTGGAGATTAAAAACAAGGCTGCTGAGAGTGTTGAGGTTACTTCACGGGGTGCAATTCAGAGTTTCACATATTTATCAGGAAGGAAACTAAGTGGTGGATAAATTAGCAAGTTCTCACTTCATCTTGAATTGGTGGCAATATTCACATCCAGACGTAGCTATTTTGGTGGAGTCGGATTTCTTTGGTAGGGACTACTTTAGGATTTCTGATAAAGACTGATTTTTTGTAATTTTTGGTTTTTATTCTTTTTGTTTTTCGATCACCTATTTTAGATGGGTTTTTAATTTTTCAGTGTAACTTTGTTTTATTTTTTTGGGTGGAGTAATAATATTCAATTCATTTAGTAGTTATTTGGGATGTGACTTTATTCTATTCATCATGTTTATTTAATTGTGTTTTTTATTGAAATTATTTATTTATGTATTTATTATTAATTTAAATAAAATGATTATATAATTTATAAATTAAATTAAATTTATTGAATAATTCATTTAATGATGATTTTAAATAATAGAATAGCTTGTGGAGCAAACGTGAGTTGGATAATAGACTGAATCTAAAGTAGAGAGAAAGTGAAGGAGAGGGTGGACAGTTGGATAACTGCCAAATATATTGCGTTGTTCAATGTTCACTCCCTCCAATTGACTCGGGCGCACTCTAACTCTCACTCTCACTCCCACTCCCACCCAAGGATGAAAATATCGCGAAATATCGCGGATATATCGCAGATATATCGCGGATATTGACATTGCGATACGGATATTGGAGGGAATATCTTTTTTCCCGAGTATCGACGAGAAATCGCAATATATCGCAATATATCGCAAGATATCGCAAAATATCGCAAGATATCGCAATATATCGCGATTTTTTTAATATTTCTATAATATATTTTGATTTTTATTTAATACTATATATTTTTGTGATCTTTTTTAGGTCTTCAATGTAATTGTTTGAGTTGCAATATTCTTTGCTTTATAAAGACATTCACTTTGCAAAAAAAAATATAAGAGAAAGAAGACCGGGAAATCAACGGATGTCTTAGAAAGAAAAGTGAGATACACGTGCACCAACTTTATTTTTTCATTTTTTCAGTTAGAGGACATGATGGACAAATCACTAAAATTTTTCTCCCCATATATCACACGAAATTGAAATCTAAGATTGAATATAAATTATTTGCCAAATCTTGATTCTATGAATATTGGTGGCACTGATCATAGTGATATGTCCCAAGATTCATATGCTTCTTACACATATGGGAGTTCACAAATTGATTGGACTATTCAAAATATGTATCAACAAAATAATTGGGGTCAGTGGACATTATCCAATTCATGGTGAAGCTGTTGGAAGAAATCAAGAAACATATCAAGCGCATGTGCATAATTATATCCATAATTACTCGAACGTGATAAGTTGGTACCAATATTGTTTAGAACAAGATGACATTCCATCTACTATATTTGAACCTCATAGATCCTCATTTTGGTATTAATTGTACTTTATAATGTTTATTTAGTCATTTTATGTTGTATTATGTATTATTTTGTCAAATGTATTGTCTCAGACGGTATTTATATAATGTATTATTCATATATTTGCTTTCAAAATACAATTCTATCAAAAAAAATTAGTGGAATATGTGCATAATAATATGTCATAATAGTTCCTAAAATTTCATGCTAAATTTCCAAGATTTTAATATGATTTCCGTCATTTTTTTCAATTTTCTGCGATATCGATATGCGATATCGATATATCCGTCGATATATCCGTAAAATTGAAGTTGCGATATATGTTGCGATAGCGATATTTTCATCCTTGCTCCCACCAAAATATTCTACACTTAAACCCTTTTTCACATTTCCTAAAATTCACTTTTCTTTTTCATTTTTCTGGTTGATTAACAAAGCAGATTCATTTCATACATGGCTTACATGAGAATTGGCTCCAAATCTGAAGCCTTTCACCGCGATGGCCAAACTTGGTAACCAAAATCCATAAACACAAACATTTATTACGCTTGTTGAATCATACATGCAAAGTCAAGTGTTATATTACTTTCTACATTTTCCCCATTTTTTGAATCTATAATCCCCCCATTATATTTCGCAAGACTTGATTTTGCTGCGTAGGGTAGGGTAGGGTTCTAATTTATTTGTTTTTCCAATTCTGCGTTCGGTTTTGTTGAATTTTGCATGATGGATAGTCATATAGGAATTCATTCATTACTTGTTAGCTAACAGATAACGATGGTCCAAAAATTCAGGATAGGATTAATTGATGTTTTTTTAAATTTACTACAGGCAGTGCACTTCTGGCCTCCAGAGCGATGTGACCGTTGAGATTGGAGAAATGTCCTTTCATCTTCACAAGGTGAGGTTAATTTCGAAAATTTGATGCGGATATAGATGCATGTATGTTGTGTTGTTTAATTAATAATTACATGTTACAGTTTCCTTTGCTATCAAGAAGTGGACTGCTTGAGAAGCTTATTTCGGAACTAACGAATAACAATACGAATGGATCGCCATGTATTTTGCAACTAAGTCAGATCCCAGGTGGAGCTATATCTTTTGAGCTAGTTGCAAAGTTTTGCTATGGTGTGAAAATAGAGCTTACATCGATGAATGTAGTTAGTCTTAGATGTGCAGCTGAGTATCTGTTGATGACTGAAGAGTATGGAGAGGGGAATCTGATTGCACAAACAGAGGCTTTTCTTAATGAAGTATTTGGGAATTGGACCGACACAATCAAAGCTCTTGAGACGTGTGAGGAGGTTCTGGTACACGCGGAGGAGCTTCACATTGTGTCGAGATGCATACATTCCCTGGCAATGAAGGCCTGCGCGGATCCCAATCTGTTCAGCTGGCCTGTGGCAGGGTGCAATGAGACAGCACGGACTTCAGGCGCGGGGTTTTGGAATGGGATAGGCATTGCTTCAAAGACACAGCCTATAAGTGATGATTGGTGGTATGAGGATGTGTCGTTCCTTAGTTTGCCTCTGTATAAACGGCTGATCATGGCCGTCGAAGCAGCTGGCATGAGGGCTGAGAATGTTGCAGGAGCACTAGTTTTCTATGCTAAGAAGTACATACCACAGATGAATAGGCAGTCCAGCTTCAAGAATTTGAATTGCGGTTCCACTATCTCCATCCCTTCCGAGTCGGATCAGGGGGCTCTTCTCGAAGAGCTAGTGGAGTTACTGCCTTACAAGAAAGGGGTCGTGCACACGAGGTTCCTTCTTAGGTTGCTTCGTACTGCTATGGTGCTGCGGGCTAGTCAGCCGTGCAGAGAAAATCTCGAGAGACGAATTGGATTGCAGTTAGACCAGTCTGCATTGGAAGATCTATTGATACCAAACATTGGCTATTCTGTGGAAACATTATATGATATCGACTGTTTTCAGAGAATTCTGGACCATTTTATGTCGATAGAACAGGCTTCGGCTGCTGTTTCTCCATGCATTATGGAAGAAAATCAGTTAGTAGAAGTCTCGCTGACATCGTTAACCATGGTTGCTAATCTGGTAGATGCCTACCTTGCTGAAGTGGCGCCAGACATTAATTTGAAGCTTCCAAAATTCCAGTCGCTTGCTGCTGCAATTCCTGATTATGCTAGGCCAGTTGCTGATGGAATTTATCGTGCTATTGATATATATCTCAAGGTGAATCTTATTAATTACTTGTGTAGAAAATAGAAATATTAATCCTATTAAGATGAAATTATATCACTTTCACTTTCGCTTTCCCTTCATTATATATGGTAGCTAGAGTAGATGTGATTTTAAGATGATTTGTTTGCTTAATCAATGAATTACTAAGAAAAAATAATGCAAGTGCAGGCGCATCCTTGGCTGACAGATGTAGAGAGGGAGCAAATGTGTCGACTGATGAACTGCCAAAAGCTTTCATTGGAGGCGAGCACTCATGCTGCTCAAAATGAGAGGTTGCCTCTGAGAGTGATTGTGCAAGTGTTGTTCTTCGAGCAGCTGCGACTGCGCACATCAATCTCGGGATGGCTGTTTGTTTCGGACAATCTAGATAGCTCTCAGGATCCCAGTTCGGTTCTTCCAACATCCAAGTTCAGTGCAGGCTATCGGCCATCTGGCGTAGATGATGTGAGGGAACGCGTTAGTGAGCTGGAGAAGGAGTGCCACACCATGAGAGAGGAGTTCAAAAAGTTCAAAACTAAGAGAAGTTGGAATATATTTTGGAGGAGGAAGTCGCAACACACTCCAAAGGAATGCAACATTAATAATGTTAAGGCTCAGAAACCGTGTACCAACAACAAGAAAGCCGACCTGGGAATCTAGAATTTCAGGTATCCTTTTTGGCGTTTGCCATAGAATTAGAAACGCTCTATATTTCTGCAAAATAATTTTTGAATTTGGTTGAGATTTGGAGGTGAAAATAGAATGGACAGATTAAGGTGATTGAATTTGTTGAGAAGGTATTTCTTTATATGCCAACCTATTCAATTTTAAGCAGAAATAAAGAAACAGGTTACATAGTACATATCTGGATTGTATTAAAAATAGGTGGAGTTACAAAGTGAAAATGGTGTTGGGACCATGACCATGATATGAAATAGGACCATGTCACCTTCACTCACAACACTCTGTTTCTCTTGTCCAAATCCATCATCTTCCTCCCTTCTTGTTGCGTATTCGGACTAACACCATCTCCATTTCTCTTCTTTTTGTCTATTAAAAGCATGCCTGCCTTTTTCTTCCATACATATATGGTATTATATTGGTCCCTCTATTCTTCACAGTTGGTCCATTTCTGCACCCTCATTATCACTTTGTTATCTCTATGCCTATTACCTGCTAAACATTTACCAACCTCTCTCTCTCTCTCCTCAACTGGGATGGTTATGATTTAGATTTTAGGATTTTTAACAGTAAACGCATAAAATACCATGCAAATGCAAGCACGAGCTGATCGAGTTTGCAATTTTGAATGCTACGACTTTGCTATAGCCTATACCTATTATACAGTGAGTCAAGCCAAAAGGGGTGGGGGCAAGAAATTGGACAGCAGAATAAAATAGTTTCCATTAGTAAGGAAATTACATAGTGCATTTAGTAGTTACAGCTTGCAAATCAAACTAAATTTCCATATACGAGGAAAATGTAGATGTATTACATAATGGGATCATTCCCATATACATTTACAAAAAAAGATTTCCTAAAATTCCAAGTTAGCTTCTTCAAATGCGAATTTTGATGATCTAAATGAAGGAAGATCCATTCTTCACCTGGACAAATCATATTCTTGGTAGCCCAACTGCTCCATCTCCCAGCTGAGCTTGGAAGCAACTCGTTCATGGCGAGGCTCGTACTCCTATAAACACACACAAAAACACAAATTAACATTATATATATGGATATGGGAGATGTACAAAAGTAGTAGTTAGTATTTTGGTGGTGCAGATAAATTACCTCCAATTTCTTGACCAGCTCCTTGGCGGTTGGTGCAGATACAATGATGTGGCGAGCATTGGGGCTAATGAATCCTTCCTCAACGGCTTTGTCAATGAATGAGAGTAGTGAGTCATAATATTCATCCACATTAAGCAATCCTACCTGCAAATACATCTCTTCATCTCCTATGCTTTCGTATCTTGAGAAAAGCACAGTAAATTAAAGTTGTACCGGCTTATCATGGATGCCCAGTTGAGCCCAAGTTATGACTTCAAGTAATTCCTCCAAAGTTCCATAACCACCTGCATACATCAACAACACTTAAAACCCCGCATTGCCACAACCCATCATTGCTTCTCTCTCTTCTTTCACTCTCACTCACCTACAGAGGAAGAGGAAGATGAAGATGAATGTTGTTTGACAGGTAGGAATTTGTTACTCTCGCATTTAATATATGAATATGACAGCCACCAATCACCACCATATATGCCTATGCCAATGCCATGCAACCATCTTACTTTTCATTACACAACAGTAGTAGACTGATTAAGCATTGAGATCATGATTTTGAGTACACTTCCAAATAGGAATGGGAGCAGTTGGCACAGTGTGATCATTCAGATCAGAAAACATGTCTGCTCCAAGCAAGTTAAGGCTCTAATTTTCAGTGCAAGATGATAGATGCAGAGTCTAATCAATGAATACACAGCCAGCAGCACTATAGTTGTCATCAAAAATCAAGATCATTCATTTGAACTTTTTTTTAATTTGAAGAAATCTCAGAATCCCATTTGCAATTGAGTATGTATATGTATCATGATTTGAGATGTTAGTGATTGAATAGAAACCTGGTAAGGCAATAAAAGCATCAGAATGCCTGGCCATTTCAGCTTTCCTTTGGTGCATATCTGCAACAGCTTTCACTTCTCCTACTGTTTCACCAGTCAGCTGCAACAAAAAGGAAAATGTTGATAAAGCTGGAGTAGGAAGTGGGAGAGTAGAGTAGAGTTTATTTGTATTGGTTGCTGTGCACTCTTGCAGTCAAGCAATCATGATTTTTTGCAGAGAAAAATATAAATTAAGTAAAATAAAAATGGACTCAATGTGATAAAAAAGAAAAAAAGAAAAAAAAAATCTTTAAAGTCAGCAACGTCAGAGGCGGTGGTGGATTTACAACCAGATAAGCATAAGTACGTGAATTAAAAGGGGAAAAAAAGAGGAAATAATGAGGGAAAACGCCAAAGAAGAAGAATACAAGAATTAATAGCCATAACTCATAAGTAAACAGGGGCAGAGGCAGAAAGCAGGGCAAGGTGATGGTGAAACATAAAGGGAGAAATCAGGGCAAACATTTGCAGGCCCAAAAATGCATACATTGTACTCAAACAACCACAACCTCAATTCATTACTGATTACTGTGTGTGGATAAGGGATTTCAAGAAACTACAATCTTTACTGTTGTAGAGCATGGATAGACAGAAAGTAAGATCAAATAACTTATTTTACAATGAATTACAAAATACTCTGTCTAAAAATGCCCGGAGCAAAAGAGAAGAAAGCAAACAAAATCACCCCCTATTCCCTAACAAGAAGATAAAAAAAAACTTGAACTCAGAGAAAAGGGGAAAAATAGGAAAAAGGGTTTAGAATTTTAGGAATAAAAAAAGAAAAAAAGGGACAAGACTTTTTTGAAGCATAGCTAGCAGAACATACCTCTCGAGGCATGAGAGTCTTGGGAATGACCCTGCAGAGGAGACAATAACATGACAAAAAAATAATGAGTTTTTATGTAGGGAAGAATTAAAGAGAAAATAGTATGTATAAAAAGAGATTAATGAAACTAATGATTTGGGGCAAGTGGTCAGAGGAAAGGAGTAGAATGCAAGAAAAAAGAAGAAGGTGAGGTGAGGTGAGTGGTGAGTCACCCAATGACATGCCGACCGCCATCATGAACTGCTTGTGAGACCAGACCCATTAGACCTATGCTGCCACCTCCATAGACCAAATCAATGTTCCTAGAAACCTTAACAAACACACAAACTCATCACTTTAATGTTTCAAGATTCAAGCGTTTTTTTTTTTTAATAATATGTGCATGGAAAAGAAAAAGATCAGAGAGAAGTAGAGTGAGATTGGGGTTGAATTAATTCTACCATGGTTAAGTGCAGATAGTAGTAGTACAGTGAAGAGTACTTGTTATAGTACACCCAAATATTATGTTCTTATCCATTTGAGGAAGAGAGATAAGTATTCATCGAGGGAAAACTGAGAGAGACCTGTAGATGAAAGTAACAGGACTTGTGGATAACAGAAAGCACCAACCCAAAAACATGTCAAGATTCTAACTTTCTCATCTCCCTTGTACAGGAAAACAACCTGAAACTTAAACTAGCATCCAGTCCAATCTCTCTCTCTCCCTCCTCTCTCTCTCTCTCTCTCTCTATATATATATATATATATCCAAGAGAGAGAGAGTACTATTAAGTAGTTCTACAGAGAGGGCATTCAGCATGCAATATTCCTGCTTTAAAGACCAGAAGGACAACAAATTTGCATGAGAATATGGGTGTGGGGGTGTGTGGGGGTATCAAAGGCAATGATGAAGCAATTAATCAAACCGAAGCATTCAACAAATTCTGGGATGAAATGTTTGCTACTAGCCTACTACGCGAGACCAGAACAGATGACAAGATTTTGCTTAAAAACATTTCACATTACAACCCTACAAAGGAAAACCAAACGTTGAAGAGAATGAAGAAAGGAAGTTGAGATAATATGTGTGTGCGTGTGTGTGTGTGCAAGAGAAGATGTATTACCAGAAGTTTGCCCAGTTCAATAGCAGCTTCTTGATAGCTAGCCTTCTTGCCTTGGCTACTCCCACAGAAAACACAAATCCTCTTGAATTTTGATGATTTCATTTCACTGTCTCTCTCCATTTTCTTTCCTTCTTCTTTGTTTCGTCACTTGCTCCTTTTAGCCCTCTATATATTTGTCTTTTATCTCCTAACGTAGGTAACAACTTAGAATAAAATAAGAATCTTGCTTCTAATAGTCTCCCCTGTTAATGGACCTAACAGCTTTGTGGGCACAAGACTATATAATGCCTATATCGTATGCTTGTATTTATCTAAACTCTAGAGAGAGAGAGAGAGAGAGAGAGAGGGAGAGTGTGTGTGTGCGCGCGCGCAATGATATAGAATAGAAGCATTAAGGCATCAACTAGGTAGAGACCTCTTGGTTGCTTGGCCAATCTTGGCTCTTCAGTCTTCACCAATGAAATATGGGGAAGGATTTTATTTATAAGGGCTTTCGCACGTGCAAAAAGTACTGCGTGAGTGGCACGTGTGGACCGCTGCATAATTTTATTTTCGATTTTATATAGTACTCCGTATATATGTGCAGGTATTTTATTTGCCTATTTTAATAAATCGCTTAACCTGATAAAACAAAATTAGAGTTTTTAGTTTATTAGTAATAAGGTAAAAACTTATTAGATGTAAAATATATTTAACTTTATGAAGAAAGCGGTTAATCACAGTATTGCATTAACTGCGAATTCAATAAGACATTTTTGATGACTAAGATAATTGGCAGGTAATAAAATAACAGTGAATTTATGAGGCCGCAACGTGGCCAAGCCATAAAGGGTAAATAGGGTAATTACAACATTAATTATATTCTTTAATCATTAACTTATTTAAATCTATATTGCGTTTTACACTAATACCTTTTCCCTCCTAATGTAGTGAGAGAATGCTATTTTGAGTTTGAAATTCAAAATTATTTCTCTCTTATCCTCTCAACTAAAATAAATTAATTAATTAATTATTACTTAATCGATTCATCTTCATTTTCGTTCATTTTAATTATTTATCTCTCATCCCCATTATCTTCATTTTCATTTTCGTTCATCTCTCTTCCATTTTTTCCCATTTCACCATCTGTAATATAAATTTTTCCCTACCACCGGCCATCACCATCGACATGAAAATAAAGAAAAATATATCAAGCAAACAAATCTTTTTTGTTATATTCGAAGATGTAGAATCTGAAATATTTTCAACGTGATTTATTGGCTTTAGAAATCTGGAATATTCAAAGACTGTGCTCCTTTAGTTCTTGGCTTTAGAAATGGCTTGTACAAATCAAGTTTGTGCTCCATATGTAATATCAATTTTTTGTGCTCCATTAGTTCGTGTGCTCTATTAGTTATGTGCTCCATATGTAATATTTTTTCTCTCGATTTGTAACGCTAAATTATGATATTGAATGTATTTGAATATCACCTTGGTGGTTTTTCGTATTATTCCAAAAGAATATTTGAGTCCTTGAAGTTTGATTTTTTAGGGTTTCGGGTTTCTTGTTTTATTAGATTGGGAGAGGCAATTAAGTTTGATTTTTTAGAATTTACTGTTTCATTGGATTTTTTAATTTTTTGTAGTGTAGAATTATGTTTGACAAAAAATAAAACTCCTAAACATGAAAATAAAATTACGCTTTTTATAAAATTACACTTATTATATTCACCAAAACTCTAATTTTATTTATTTCATACTCTAATTAAGCCTATTAATCAAACTCTTTTAAATCAAATACTCATTCTATGTTTAAATACTTATTATTTGATTATTTTAATTTAGAATTAACAGTAAATATTTTTTACTAATATATTTTTCCCTTCTTTATCACATAAAATCTAATTCACTTATATTTTTCTAAAGCTTTAGTAAAATTTTCTATTTCCATATATTCATAGGATGAGAATGACAATTTTGATTCTTGAAATATTTCAAGTAATAAGTTGAGGCGACTACTACACTTGAAAAATATTTTCGTATATCAAAAATTTGATTAAATCAAAGATTTTCGTCAATTCGATTGAATCAAAAGATTAAATCAAAGATTTTCTTATGTCAAAGATATTTTTGTTGTGTTTAAGTTTGGGTGTTTGCTTTATTTTAATTAATTTTTAAAGAATATATATACATCAATCACTATAGATTAGCATGAATTTGGTATATTAGCCAAAAAAAATGAAAGTTTAGATTCGAGAATGTCGTGTAATTTTGTGGAGAGAGTGTTTGTTCCATTTTTGCTTGAGTTTGATGGCTTTATCACAGATTTCATCTTCGAATTCTGGATTATTTGAAGTTTAGAATAGTGATAGTGTAATACGGAGAAGATTCATCCCTATATAAAGATGCAAAATAGGCATGAATATTTTCGGCCAAAAAATTCAAATTTTTGGTGTATAAACCTTTCACATTTCGGTTAGTATTTTTGAGAAGCACAGTTGATTTATGGTAAAGAAGATAATCATTAGTTTTTGCCTTTATATTCTAGCAATTTCAATTATTATGTTTTTATTGAAAATGCAAGTTCAATTAATATTGAGACATGCCTTATTCTTTCAAAATTATGCTATATATACTATAAGAGCAAAATATCTGAACAAAATATGTTTCGAACAAAATAATCATATATGATACTATAGTCTATATGTTAAAATAATTAATGAAATAATTCAGAAATAAATGTAATTAATATTATAATTGGAAAATAAATTTAATATTATAGCAATTATTTGACTATAGTAGTAATTAAAAAAAAGTATTGTAGTCCTATAATACAAAATTGATGTTTCATGACTATAGTACTATTATAATACATATCAAATTGTTCGAATGTGATTATAGTACAAATTTTGTAATTTAAATTCTAATTAGTTGTGTTACATCAATTTTCATGACTATAGTACTAATTTTATATATATCAATTTGTTCGAATTTTTTGGACTATAATACTAATTTTGGGCATATAATACTAATTTTGTGACTATAGTAGTAAGTTTGTAATTGGAATTTCAATTAGCCATGTTATATCAATTTTGGGACTATAGTACTAATTTTGTGACTATAGTATGAATTTTTTGGACTATAATACTAATTTTGGGCCTATAATACTAATTTTATGATTATAATAGTAACTTTATAATTAGAATTCCAATTAGTCATGTTATATGAATTTTGGGACTATAGTAAAAATTTTGTGACTCTAGTAGCAATTTTATGACTATAGTATGAATTTTTAGGACTATAATACTAAGTTTGGACCTATAATACTAATTTTGTGACTATAGTAGTAACTTTGTAATTGGAATTTCAATTAGTCATGTTATGTTAATTTTGGGACTATAGTACTAATTTTGTGAATAGAGTAGCAATTTTGTGACTTTAGTATGAATTTTTAGGAGTATAATACTAATTTATGGGCCTATAATACTAATTTTGTGAATAGAGTAGTAATTTTGTAATTGAAATTTCAATTAGTCATGTTATATCAAATTTGATACTATAGTAGTACTAATTTTGTGAGTATAGTAGTAACCTTGTAATTGGAATTCCAATTAGTCATGTTATATCAATTTTGGGACTATAGTACTAATTTTGTGAATAGAGAAGTAACTTTGTAATTGGAATTTCAATTAGTCATGATATATGAATTTTGGTACTATAGTAGTACTAATTTTGTGAGTATAGTAGTAACTTTGTAATTGGAATTCCCATTGTCATGCTATATCAATTTTGGTACTATAGTAGTATTAATTTTGTGAGTATAGTAGTAATTTTATAATTGGAATTCCAATTAGTCACGTTATATCAATTTTGGGATTATAGTAGTAATTTTTTGACTATAGTATGAATTTTTAGGACTATAAAACTAATTTTGGGCCTATAATACTAATTTTGTAACTATAGTAGTAACTTTGTAATTTGAATTCCAATTAGTGATGTTATATCAATTTTGGTACTATAGCAGTACTAATTTTGTGAATAGAGTAGTAACTTTGTAATTGGAATTCCAAGTAGTCATAATATATCAATTTTGGTATTGTAGTAGTAATTTTTTTGAATAGAGTAGTAACTTTGTAATTGGAATTCCAATTAGTCATATTATATCAATTTTGGTACTATAGTAGTAATTTTGTGAATATAGTAGTAACTTTCTAATAATTGGAATTCCAGATAGTCATTTTATATGAATTTTGGGACTATAGTAGTAATTTTGTGACTATAGTAGCAATCTTGTGACTATAGTATGAATTTTTAGGACTATAAAACTAATTTTGGGCCTATAATGCTAATTTTGTGACTATAGTAGTAACTTTGTAATTGGAATTCCAATTAGTCTTGTTATATCAATTTTGGGACTATAGTACTAATTTTGTGAATAGAGTAGTAACTTTGTAATTGGAATTTCAATTAGTCATGTTATATCAATTTTGGTACTATAGTAGTACTAATTTTGTGAGTATAGTAGTAACTTTATAATTGGAATTCTCATTAGTCATGTTATATCAATTTTGGTACTATAGTAGTATTAATTTTGTGACTATAGTAGTAACTTTGTACTTGAAATTCCAATTAATCTTGTTATATCAATTTTGGGACTATAGTACTAATTTTGTGACTATAGTCTCAATTTTTAGGACTATAAAACCAATTTTTGGCCTATAATACTAATTTTGTGATTATAGTAGTAACTTGTAATTGGAATTCCAATTAGTGATGTTATATCAATTTTGGTACTATAGTAGTACTAATTTTGTGAATAGAGTAGTAACTTTATAATTGGAATTCCAAGTAGTCATGTTATATTAATTTTGGTACTATAGTAGTAATTTTTTTTAATAGAATAGTAACTTTGTAATTGGAATCCCAATTAGTCATGGAATATCAATTTTGGTACTATAGTAGTAATTTTGTGAATTGAGTAGTAACTTTGTAATAATTGGAATTCCAATTAGTCATTTATATCAATTTTGGGACTATAGTACTAATTTTGTGACAATAGTAGCACTTTTGTGACTATATTATAAATTATTAGTACTATAATACTAATTTTGTGAGTATAGTAGTAACTTTGTAATTGGAATTCCAATTAGTCATGTTATATCAATTTTGGGACTATAGTACTAATTTTGTGAATAGAGTAGTAACTCTGTAATTGTAATTCTAATTAGTCACCTTATATAAGTTTTGGTACTATATTATTACTAATTTTGTGAGTATAGTAGTAACTTTGTAATTGGAATTTCAATTAGTCATGCTATATCAATTTTAGTACTATAATAGTACTAATTTTGTGAGTATAATAGTAATAACTTAGTAATTGGAATTCCAATCAGTCATTCAATATCAATTTTGAGACTATAATAGTAACTTTGTGACTATAGTAGCAATTTTGTGACTGTAGTATAAATTTTGTGACTATAGTAAGAATTTTAATACTATTAAAATTATAATTTTACTACTATAGTAGTAATTTTGTGACTATAATTAAAATTTTAATAGAATTAAAATTAAAATTTTACTATTATTAAAATTAAAATTTTACTACTGTAGTAATAATTTTGGTACAATCGATTAATTTTGGTAAAACTGATTAATTTTTGTATAATTTTGGTACAATCGATTAATTTTGGTAAAATCAATTAATTTTGATAAAACCGATTAATTTTGGTACATTAGCAACGATAACAATTATTTAAGATTGCTGAAAATTAAAGGAGCCTAACGATATTGTCAAGAGTTTAATTTGAACTCAATATTCAAACGATTATCTCAAGAGTTTAATTTGAAAACTGGATCGAGAGTTTAATTAATACACTAAATAAATTAATTTTTATTATTTTAATAAGTTTAATGATATTATTTTTATTTTTAGTAATTTATTAATGCAATGATATTTATTTAATAATTTAACGAGACCTGTCACTACTAAATTTTTGTCACTTTTTTCAACCATTTCGAAAGTGTTAATTTTTTTATTAATATTCAATATATATATAGTAAAATGTTAATCAATTTACTTTTTTATGAGTTACAAATATTTTATTAATATTATATCGTCACCATATTATTAATATTTTACCGTTAATATCTTATTAATATTTTATCGTCGATATTTTTATGTTACTACGTTATTAATATTTTTTTCATACTCAATAAATTTTTTCGTAGCTCAATATATTATTAATATCATTGATATTTTTTTTGTTGATTTACAATACTGTTAATATATAGTGATTTCGTAACTCAATATATTGTTAATATTTTATAATATTTTTTCGTAGCTCAATATATTTTTTACGTCAATATATTATTAATATTATTTTTCGTCATTAATTTATTAGTACTAATAATGTTTTGGTAAATAGGATTTAATTTGGGAGGGAAATCGTGTAGGATTAGGAGGGAAGAGAATATGGATTTCATGTTTGGGTGGGAGGGAGAATTGTTTTGGAAGCAAATACTCCCTCCGTCCCAATTATATAGTCCCTTTTACTATTTTGAGGTGTCCCAATTGTATAGTCCCATTACTATAAATACTATTAATTTTCATAGTAATGTACAAATAAACCCTTGTTGAATCTTGGAAATTAAAAAAATAATAACTTAAATGTTGAAAGTCAAAAATATTCAATGGGGTGTTATTGAAAGTTTAGGTTTAATATCTTGTTTTCATAAATATTTTTAATATACGTGCGAGAAGAAATAGGACTATATAATTGGGACGAAGGGAATAGTATATTAGAAAGTCTGAAATTTTATTTTTTAAAAACCGGTTTAAACTGAAACCGATTTAATAAAACCCAGTTCACTTAATTGTGGCTTGTGTGGCCTCATAGCACTGCTCATATAAAATAATACTCAGGAGTCACGACTGGGAATTGAAACGCACAAATTTATTGAATTGAAAACCACAATCTCGTGACTTTGCATAAATTAACAATATTGTATTAGGTTACATGAATTTCGTGTAACTTATACAGTTGTACTAACATATTCCTGTTAAATCCATCGGACTGCTATTTAACGCTATTAACTCCATACGTAATTCATCTCTTATGTATGCAGATTCTTGTGTAGAGTAATTTATTTTTAAAAAAAATAAATTGACTTCTCTAGTCATATTTTTGTGTCCAGGTTGGATATACGTACGGTCACGATCATTTATGGTTTTATATGAATTTTTGCTAGTTCGGAAAAATACCACTATTTTCAGCGGTTTTCACCAACGTGCATTGTGTTTCATGTGTAAATTAAATTGAGCACTAAGCTTATTTATTATACTTTTATTACTTATCTTAATATATATTTTAATGCTAATCAGTAATGAAGACAATTGATATTAAAATATAATAAAATAATTAATAAAAATAAATAATTAACACTAAATTATAATAAACTATATATACAATAAATCATAGTGAAAATAATTAATAAAAATAAATAATTAACACTAAATTATAATAAACTATATATACAATAAATCATAGTGACGTTTACACATGGAGCACTAGTACAGACTTTAGAATCAAATATTCCTATATATATATATACACACACATGAAAAATTAATTTGAAAAGCATAGTGAATTCCCCTTAGATATATATATGGATCACATCCACTTGAGTTCAAATTTGACTGGATTGGATGAATTATGTATTCATTTATGTTAAATTTGTCAGAAAAGTGGTGCCGATAAATAACCGAAATTAATGTCAACACCGTTACCATTTACCATGCATACATCTAAAGAAGCTTACCAAATACCACATGGAATTTTCAATCTGTTATATTTTTAAATTACGAATTTTTTTATTTTTTTCTTAATTTATTTTTGGTGATTTTGTTTAATTTTATGATATTTTTAGAATTCACCCCACCCAACTAGGGTTTATAATTATTTTTTAATATTTAATTTTTGATTTTCAATTAATAATTCATTATTATGATTGATTTTTTAGTTCATTATTTTTGTTGATAAATGTTGACTATGGTTATTTATGTTATAATTAATTTTTATTTTATAATAAATATTATTAAAATCATAAATTTAATAATGAAACACGGAGTGAAATACGAAAAAGTGTAACATGAAATTTCAACCCACCAAATACTGTAATACTAATTAATAGGCCAAAAACACTCAATTACAAAACAATATTATTCTTAACAAAAGAAATTAAATTTCATATTTTCAATCTGACAAACAATAAATCTTTTTTCTTTTCGGAGGGGGAAAATAAGAAAGAAATTACCTGCTGCATTGGGATTGTGTTCAAAGTTTAAAACCTTTTCCAGCTACTTAAAAAATAAATAAAACCTTAAAATGGACAATGTGATATGGGCAGCGTGTGCATGCGCATTAAAATCACAGCAGAAAATTCAATTTTTTTTTGGGGGGTGGGTGAATATCAAGAACTGAGATGTGATTTTACCATGGAGCAATGTGTAAGAAAATAAAAAAATAATTCATGATTGAATTAATTAAAAAAAAAACATATGGGGTAATGGAGGAGTACAAGTTTGTGCCCTGATGAGACAGTATTAATTAAGAGACAAGTGTGCCGTATACATAGGAAACAATGTATGTATTTTATTAATTTATTTACATGCTCCCATCTCTTTTCCCATAACATTTGAGCAACCATGCTGTCCCCTTCAATATGCTCCTTCTTCTTCTTTTTTCTTTTTTTTTCCCCCCACTTTTATTTATATTAAACGCCTTAAATATAATTATTTAAGGTTTGGCCGATTCGTAATTACATTTATTTTGTTAGATGAAGTTATGGTGAGGAAATGGGAGATGAATTATAAAGTATCTAAAAACGGTCGACTGTTAAAAGTTCACTTCTCTATCTAATTAAGTTTAATAAAAACAACAAGATTATGACATTAATTTTACTTATGGACTGATAACGTATATATGTATCACTCATTCGCTTTTTTAATATTAATGGCACGAGATTAATTAAGAACAAAATATATATTGATTTAATTTATAGTTTTGATTTGTATATGGAGATACTTAATTATATAACAATACTTGACATGATTTCCATCATTAATGAAAATAATGAAATCGTATATCCATTTAACATAAAAGCGCATTATATATGCAAAATGTATAAACTTCACAAGCTCTATGACTGATGCATATTTAAGTAGAAAGTGTGCATAATTAGTTGTAATTAATCAGTTTAATTAGCTGTAGGAATTAGGATGACATGAAATTAATATTTTAATTTTAATTGAGACGTTAGATTAATATTGTATGTATGAGAAGGTGCAAGAGCATTAATAATGCGACCTTTTCTGGTCAAACCACAAAAGTGCATACTACTTTTTTTACTTTGAATCTTTAATCCGACGACTTCTTCACGTTATTTATAAGCTTTTTCGTATTTTACCAAAAATAGTAGAAAAGATCTTTAAACCATCAAATAATTTATTCTAAATCATTAAAAAATTATATTAATTGAAAGATGTTGTCATGTTGGCTTAGTTCTAGCTCGATTTTGAAAAGTGTATTTCTTGGTACAAAATTGATTTGTATTAACTGAATTATTTTCTTTCAAATTAATCTAAAAAAGTTGCCAAAATCAATATTTTGAGTAGAGGATCGCAAACAAATTATAGGGAAATTCTATTGTATATTGTGCCCAAAGGTATGTATTAACTAAGCGAAATGGGTAGCACAAATTTTTCCATAATTACAAACGTATATATAGTTTACGCCGATTTTAGGAATCTAGATTTGGTAGAGCTATGTGGGTCCCACGTGCGTACATTATGTTTTTCCAACATTTATGGAATTTTGGAAAAAGTTTAATTCATTATTTGAGATAAGACTTCATATCTTCTAAATTTAGTATTTATTTTAATGAGATTATTTTACGCTTTAATTGTTTTTTTTTTCAGATACCACAACCACTGCTCATAGTCATAGCCATAGGTATGTTAATTATTGATAACTCGATCTAAAAAGTATTAGTGCAATTTGAATTCATGATAACATGAAGAGTATATTCCATACATTTGATCAGATCCAGTTCATATATATATATATACAGCAATCAGATATAATGATTGCTAAATTAATTACCGGAGAAGTGAATTGAATTGTGTATGGCCACTCAAATAAAATAACCTAAACTGGAGTGCAAGAACTCAGTTAATCACCCAATGCCCTTCAACTAGCTAGTGTGTCTCTTTTTAATAAATAAAACAATATTAAATCCTAATCCCTAATTAATTAAGTTGATTGCCTAGCTCACTTTCTGTCGTTATGCCTTTTCCCACCTGTTTTGTCTGCCTTCTTTAATTACTCACAAGTCACACCAACAATATTAACCTCAGCTCAACCATTTCTTTTTAAAATGAATTTTGAGTGAGACTGTTCTACGAGTCAAAATTCATGAGACATATATTAAAATTCGAATCCAAAAAACACAATCAAACATATTAATAAAATTACAAATATATCATATATTGAATATAAGTTCCAATCTGCATCTTTACCCGACTTACGAATTTTGACCTATAAGATGGTTTCATTTTCATGTACATTTTTGTCATCTTTTTATTATTTGATTTTTTATATGGTAAAATATGCTCATATTTATAGTATGTATGTATATATAATATTGGGATGCAACTTATATATTCCAATAAAAATGTGTGTTATAATTCTTGCACGGGTTTATTCGCATGTATTTGTATGTTAGTGACTAGTGACTAGTGAGTATACTCATATGTGCTAGCTATTCTGAAATGATGGCACACCATATATAACGAGTTCTTCTATGTAATGTGATATTTGTTTTTATCTTCTTCTTTTTTCTTTTTTTTTGGGGGTTGGGGGTAATTATTTCATTTACTTTATCTCAAATTAATTCTTAGAAAATCGTTTTGTTTTAATTGCGTTAATTATTTAATGTTACACCTTTTCTTTTGTGAAAATTGTTAAAAAAGGACAAATTATAACCCCAACTGTTATGGATTGTTTCTTGTAGTTGAACTTAATTACATCTCATATTCCTGATACCATTAACGTGTACGTATCTTTTAAGTGTATAAAATAATATTATATATGTGCATGTAAATATGCAATATACTGCAATGAATTCGGGTTAGCAGTGATTTAGGTTTCCGTTAAAAATATAATACAATAACGGATTTATAAGGAAATTGTATTTTAATGAAAAATCGTGTAATCTAATAACAGCAAACGGAAAAAAATATATTCTGATAATAAAATTTTATTATAATTATATATATTAACAAATGGGCAAATTATAATAATATTCCCAACGTTTCAAAGTTTTAATAAAAATAACCCAACGATTTAATAATTACAATTTAAATCCCAACGTTTGGATATTCCAACAGAAATAACCCAACGTTTAATATTAACAATTTTAATAGAAATGATCCGATAATTTAGGCGGGAAAAAAATCATTTTGGTCATTTTTCGGCAAAAATATTAGCCCGTTATATGGGTCTCTCGCTCACTTAAGAGTAAATGTGATTGAAATCGACCGAAATAGTTTTTTTGGCCTAAAATATTGGGTCATTTCTATTAAAATTTTCAAATGTTAGGAATTAAATTATTAATATTAAATGTTGGGTTATTTCTGTTAGAATATCCAAACGTTCAGAATTAAATGATTATTATTAAAATGTTAGGTTATTTTTTAAAAACCTTCAAATGTTGGGAATTAAATTGTAATTTGCCCTTAACAAAACGCTTAATTTTTTTTATATAAGCAGAATTGTAAGTTGTTGAAGGATATATATTTCCCACTTCATAGGCCAATGTGCTCCAAATGATGGAGTTTTCAAGACGGAAATGGTGATCTAGTGAAATGGGAAACAAACTTAGATGGAAAGATAGCAAATTCCAATGATAGCAGCAAATGCATGAGAGAGTGGAAAAATGAGTTAGAATAGCGTATTGAGAGAGAGAGAGAGAGAGAGAGAGAGAGAGAGAGAGAGAGAGAGAGAGAGAGAGAGAGGAGCTAGCCTAGAATGCGCATAATCGGCCGCAAGTCTCTTTTGTGAGAGAGAAACAACAAAAAATGACTTGTATTAGACTGAGTTGTCGACATTTGGAGCAACTAATTAAGCATGCTAGTTTGAGTGCTTTTGTGCATGCTCGTTGTCTACGCATTTAATTTGTTGCGCAACTATAATATATATAATATTAAATATTGCTGTGTGGATTCTAACATATTCCACTATCATACCAATTTCTTCATCATTAGCCTACTTCCTCAAACAATTACATTTTCATATTGTTTAAAGGGATGAACTCGTCAGCCCCATTATATTTCTACCAAAACTCTGATCTATCTATACACGTGAGTTGGTTATAATAGAAATTAAGATTGGTATGAGAATGTGAAAACGGATTTATTTAGTGTAATTTAGTACTTTTCTTATTTCACTTTAATGCTAAAATATTTAGCATTAAAATATAAAAAAAAATTAAAAATTATAGTAAACAAATATTGTTCTCATGTTCATACACGAAGTATTAGTTCTCATTTGAACCAAATCATATATATATATATATATATATATAGGGAATGGCCGGGTTAGGTGAAAATCAATCATAGTGTAGGAATTATGATCATATCTCACACCACACAATCCTAAAAAATCAAAGGCCTAGATTTGATTAAAGGACGGTGACAATTTTATAATATTTGAAAAAAATTCGGACAGGGGCATTAACGCAATTAAGTAATTCTTATAAAAATCACGGAATATTTGATAACAAATTAAATCGTCATGCTAATGAAGTATTATCATCATGCTAACGAAACTTTATCGTTATGCTAACTAAAGTTTTATAATATTGTCAACGAAAAATATATTCTAAAAATTAATTATAAATCTAACTTGATTTAATAAATCCTAATTGAATGGAAAAAATCTTAATTGGATGAAGTAAACCTTGATTGGATGTAATAAACCATAAATAAGTCGGAACAAATCATAATAGTAATATATATGTACTACGTTAGCATTTTGATTTTGTTTCATTAGCACTGTGAATACACTATGTTAGCATACAACAATACTCTCTCAACATACCGATATAAACCATAATTAGATGGAATAAACCGTAATAATTAATTAGGAGCTAAAAAGGAAAAACAAATTCAAAAAAAGTAATTATTGATCATAGTTAGATTAAATAAACCATAATTGATATAGAATAAACCCTAATTGAGATGAAATAAATCATAATTAAGTTGAATAAACCCTAATAAATCTGTACTACGCTAGCATTATGATAATTGTTCGTTAGCACAGTGAATATAGTATGTTAGCATATGATAAATGCTTCGTTAGCATACTTTAGCATACATTATCATAATGCTGATGGTGTATTATTATAAGCTAACGAAAGCATTTACAATCTGGGTATACGTAAAAAATTATCTTTTATATTTTTTGTTCATATTTTCCATTTAAACATGGTCATCCGACATCTAAATGAAAGGGTAAGAAGAGAGCTTTAATTTGAAATAATTTTTGCATGCATTGGATTACAAATGAGCAAGTTATGGTCGTTTAAAGTTTTCAAGATTTTTTTAAAATTGCTGAAATCGACAATTTTAAAAGTTTGGACGAAAATAGCCCTCATTCCTTTATTTTTTGCCTTATTGTTTACGAAATTGTCATCCTCTTTTCTATTAAATCTCAACCATTAGATTATTAAATTAAATGGTTGAAATGTGGTCCTACTTCCCACACTTAAAAAAACGTCTTATTTGATTCATTACATATATATATATATTTATAGAGAGAGAGAGAGAGAATTGCATTTTTGATCCCGCATGACATGGTCCAAATGGAAGTAGGGGATCTAATCTGTCTACACATATAACTAATTTATATGGCTAGTTTAGTTGTTGTTGTTGTTCTTTTTTTTTTTTTTTTTTTTTACCCTGAGAGGAAACCCTGTTATCCCATTTATTGTATTTAATTAGTTTGAAGTTTGAACTAGTTGCTGATTTCCTAATTTTGTAAACTCCTTTCGTGAATCTCGTGTTCGATAATAATACATGCATCTCTTTTCTTCTTCTTAAAATCTTTAAGTTTTCGAAGGCAACGAGCCTCTCTCTGAAATATATACGGACGAAGTGGAGATCCTCGATCTGGTCCACATTCCCTATTCATCCCACTATTATATCTCAATATTAAATTTAATATTTAAAAAATATTTATTATAAAAATAAAATTTATTATAATATAACTAATCATAATTAACATTTATTGTTAAAAATAAAATTCTTAAAAATTATATATATACCCTGATTTTGGAATAATTAAACATATTAATCAATTATATTAACTAAAAAATAAAATTTTATTATGAAAAAATAGATATAAACCTAATTAGATGGAATGTTGAATCCTAAATAATAATTACAAAATTAAACTTGTTGAGAATGATGTATTCCAGATGATGTTATCACTTCGTTTGATAACATCGAAGTCAATGTTATATCGGTTGTGTTCCGTCATTTTCGTGACATCGAGTACAACTTTCTGGAAGCTAATCTTACCATTTCCAGCTATTTTGGATGAATTTATTTTAAATTAATATGATTATTTTGTGATTTATGTCACATTTTAATTTCCACGTATTTAGGGATTTATTAGTGAATAAAATTTGTGGTAATTTGTGGATTTTGTATGACTTTGAATTAGTCAAAGTCTATTCCGATTTTCTAGGGAACGTGATGTTCTCACTCTACCTTGAACACTAACCGTTGCAAGTAAACGTGGGTGACTGGAGTAACTACCTCTATTGCACGATGTTGAAGAACGTGTGATACACAAAGCAGAAAGCAGTTATCTCAAGACCACTACAACAATGGGGGAGTTGAAAGTAGTTGATTCAAGGCCACATCACATGTATTCATGGAGCAACTGCTGGAGCAAGATAGAAGAAGTATTTAAGATCTCCTTAGACCTTGAAATCATTTGTGCAAGCAGGATTATCACCGTGGTTTGTGAGAAGTTCTGAAACTTGCATCTAGTGTCGTCTCGAAGATCTAAGACATTCTCCTCAACATCTACCTAGTGTCACAATCAACTGAAGTCTAGATTCAATCATGTGTTTAGGTTAGATAGTCAAATCTGAGAGTCTTAAAATTTAGATTGACGTGTTGTTTCTATCTATAGGTTAGATAGTGTTTTCCAAGAGATTGTTCAAGTGAGTGAAGTTAGAATAGATTTCTTGTATGTTGTATGCAATGCTGTCAAGGGAGTGAACCGAGACAACACTTGTATTATTTTTGTATTTCACTTATACTAGTGAATTTCATCCTGAGGCAATCACATACCGAAGGTGTATGATTTAAAATATTTTCGTGCACATTGTTCTTTAAATTTCCGCTGCATGTGGAAGGCATAGTGATTAACACTAGCTTCAACCTCAACTCTATTATCTGCACGTTGATGTTTTTCACAAGCTATTTTCTACTTGTGTTTTAAAGTTATTTGCGTGCAAACGGTTCTATAAATCCCTGTGACAATATTGTCGGTAAGGTGAGTAACATTGACTTCAACATTATATATAACTTTGCACGTGATTTTATTTGAAGTAATAAATTCTAACAAAATTAAATCAAAATAAATTAAAATTGAAGAAAAAATAAATAAAAATCCATCAAAAATCAAAATGCAACACCACGTTTGATAGAGAAACTTAGGATGGAAGATTTCGTTTGATAGGGACGACGATTGTTGTGGATGCTTCTCACCAATTATTTTATTTCAAATTAATTACCTCAAACCATTATGCCATCTTGGCCCCAACTAACACATGACACGTGTCACATTACCCTATCCAAAACATTGGTTCGACTTTCCCTTAACTTTGATATTTTCCTACAACATCTGGTCTCATAAAGTTTAGCACTAGTATGACTTTGTTGTCACCCCATCTGATTTTATTATTATTATTATTATTATTATTATTATTATTATTATTATTATTATTATTATTATTATTATTATTATTATTATTATTATATCTCAAGGCAATATATTAATTATTTTATCACAACAATGTGCAAAACTCCCTCTTTTCTTTAATTTTATTCTTTTACTATAATTAATTAAGGAGCTATGGCACAATATATAGTACTAATCGAGCTTTACTAGGCGCAATTGAGTTCATCATAGCTTACTATTAAACACACGAATTTATTTTCTCAATATATATGAAATTGCATTTACACCAATGCAAAAAAAAATAAACAACTTATAAAGCCGTATAATAGACGTGCCGACTCAATAATTCTCCATTAATTAATAACTATGTATAAATATTTAAATTGACAAACTTATTAGACCATCATATATATCTTGCTAGGGTGAAAAAGACCAACTTTTAACATTATTCTATCGACTATCGGTCTTCACGGTCACTTTCAGAGCCAATTGATTTTTTATTTTATTTTATTTTAATTTTATCTTTTCTTTTGTACGATTATTTTTTCCAAGTTGCTTGGTCATATTAATTATCTAATCCTTGACGTGATGCAATGATTGCGGGATATATTCTTCTTCAATTTAAGAGAGTTTGGGCATACATGTATAACAATATATGATCATAAATTAATGTTCCACTAAACTATATCTATATATATATATATATATATATATATATATATATATATATAGGTGATGGTTCTGGTGTAAACCATCTCTAATGTGTAAATTGTAAATCAATCTCCAATCACACATACATCAAAATCCAATGGTCAGGATTTGGTCAAAGGGGCGGTGACATTCCTATAAATAAAGGGAATTTCAAAAAACGCGGTGACATTTTGGAAATTTTTGCGTCTGGGTTAAAACTAAAAAAAAGAAGAAAAAATCGACTTCCAGGATGCGGGCTAATGGAGACACAATCATATGCTGATGAATACATAATCATATGCTAACGAAGTAGAACTATTTCATGCACAACACCTAACTTTAAACACAAATCTGATTTTGTTAGGAAATTATTAAATGACAACTTTTATATGGTTGGAAAGCTAGCAAGCCTAATTTTCAACTAAAAATAATTTCAAAAAAATATAAATCGTGGACAAAGTTATAGTTGTTTGATTGAAGGTTGTTAGTTGCATTATTTGACTTCAATCCACAACATTATTGCTTTTGTTAGCATTGCGTATAACTTTTTTTTAGCATTACATAATACTTATGTTAGCATACGACAATGCTAACAATAACAAATGATAAAATTCAATAAAATTAAATTGTTAAACTCTAAAATTGATGTGATGGCAATATAACTAATCATGATGCTAGCGAATCATCTGTCATATGCTAACGAATCATGTTTAATTGAGATGAATGTTATACATTAATAATACACATGCATCATTAAACACTTATGATTTTATTATTAGATATAATTATACTACATTAGCATTATTATAATATTTTAGTTTGCATATGTCAATGCTAACGTTAACAGTGCATTAACATTCTCATATAAAAAATCTCTTGCATTAATGTATTGTTCATTGTTAATGTAATTGATACTAATAAAATATTTATTATATGCTAATGAAACACATCTTAATTGAGATTAAATAAACATTTATAACAATATAATTGATGTCAGTGAAGCATATATTAATTGAAATGTAATAAATATTTACAGTAATGTAGTCGATGCTAATGAAATATTTGGATATGCTAAAGAAGCATTTGTTATATACTAATGAAATATTTTTCATATGCTAACGAAGTATACCTAATTACGATTGAATAAATCTTTATCGCAATATAACTGATGCTGACGAAACATTTGCCATATTCTGAGCTTGAATTTGTGTGGAAAAATGAAATTTTTGTATTTTTCGTCTATATTTTTCTAAATAAACATATGCTTCACTAATCTTAAATGAAAGAGGATTAAAAGACCTTTAATTTGATATATTATTTGTGTTAATCTGATGAAAACTGAGCAAGTTATGATCGTTCGAAGTTTTTGAGAATTTTTTTAGATGCTGAGTCAGCATGACATCAAGTTTTTTTCAACAAACGAACG
The DNA here is from genome assembly GCA_026008535.1 of Perilla frutescens. Lineage (NCBI taxonomy): Eukaryota > Viridiplantae > Streptophyta > Magnoliopsida > Lamiales > Lamiaceae > Perilla > Perilla frutescens. Next base: position 37,467,971 of record BRKX01000017.1, on the reverse strand, counting down.
AAAATACCCTTATGGACTGAAAAAGGTAGCGAAAATAACAAAAATGCCACCGCATGTTTGATTAAATCTGGAGTGCTTGTTTTTAAGGGATGTGTGGTGATAAATTGGTTTACAGTTTACACACCAGGGAAGGGTTTACATTTGATCCATTCCATATATATATATATATATATATATATATATATATATGCGCGCGTGTCCCTTGGAGATGGTCAGTATTATCTTGATGCCAAATGTCTCAAGTTCAAATCACACCACCAATATCATTAGGTGTTGCTATTACATATGGGCGGGGTTTACCCAGACTCACACCAGGCCTGTCAAATGTGGTTTACCCCCTTGTATAGGGGCGGGCCTGCCAAATGTGATTTACCTCCCCTGTATAAGGGCGGGCATGCCAAATGTGGTTTACCTCCTTTGAATGGTTTACAGACTATTACACAAGGGTGATGTTTACCTGGACTCATACCAAGTCTGCCAAATGTGGTTTACTTCTCCTGTATAGAGGTGGACCTGCCAAAAATATGGTTTACCTCCCTTGAATGATTTACAGACTATTACATAGGGGCGGGGTTTATCCGGACTCACACCTGGCCTGTGGTTTACCTCCCATGTCTGATTTGCAGGCTATTATATATAGAAGCGTAGTTTACTCAGTGCGCGCATCGGCAGTGGCTGCGGTTTACCTCCTATGTCTGGTTTGCAGGCTATTACATATGAGTGAGATTATTCAGTGCGCGCATCGATAACGGTTGCGAGTACGCTCGACATAATAATAATAATAATAATAATAATAATAATAATAATAATTGTTGATATTATCTTAGTTTAATACACGCTCGGACCGAATATTCGGGAGAACAATTAATTAAACAAACAATTACAATATGAGGAAGAGAAGCTCTTCCATGCACCAACCCCTTCCCACCTTTAGTACATCACAATATCAAAACGGCGTGTGGGCTCACGCGCACGTCCCACGTGTCCCTCTATTTTTTTTACTGATTTTTTTTTCTATTTTTGCTTTTTGTTTCTTTTTCAAAAAATTTATAACCTAAAATAAAATTAGTTACTCTAAAATTAAAGTGAATTGATTTAATTTATTTGAAATAAATATAAACTTATACCATAAAATGAAATCAATAAACCCTAAAAGACACAAAATAAACCCCTAAAAACTCTAAAAAAATACTAAAAATCCCAAAATAAACCTCTAAAAAACCTTAAAAACACAAAATAAACCCCTAAAAAATCCTAAAAAACACAAAATAAACCCTTAAAAAATCCCAAACTCGTAAACTCTAAACATTAATTAGAATGGAAAAAATCACAATTTGAACTAAATAAACTAGTACAAGATAACTACCACACGTCTTACTTTTAATGATGCAGGTGATACTTCTTGAATTTTGAGTGATAGTTTTAGTGTTGGAGTTGATATTGATTTTACCGGATTTTTTTGTGGGTTGACACGGTCAATGCAGACTCAGGTCAAACCGGATCGACCCGCATCGACCCGCATTTTGACCCAACTCATCTCAAATAGTGCTATTTACGCATAGTGCATGGAAGTATTTGTGTATGAGAAATGATTACGTACGTTTAATTTCCTCATGGCAAGAATATATATTATATATTCTTGTATAAATTTTTGTGATAATATATAGAAATAGGCAAAAGCAAAATAAAAATGGAAAAAGAGGCCAAATATAAAAGTAAGTAGTTTTCTAAGCAATTTGAAGAAAGATTACTATTATGACCTTGATGTTTAATGTAATAAGGCACTTGTGAGAAATGTCTTATTTGCCTATGACCTTGATTTTGAATTTAATAAGGCATATGAGAAAAATGTCCTATTTGCCTATATTTGAAATTTCTTTAATTTATCTTAAGTTGCCACTAGGGTGAGAAAATGGTATAAGAGCCTTAGGTTATTTTATTTGGGAATAATATAATATTTATTATTAAAATAATATCCTAACGGAGGAGAAAACCATAAATATGGATCCAAACAATTGTTCGAGATGTTTTTATTTCAGAAGGTACCTTCAAATTTTGAAGGAACTGGAGGAAAGTCACAAGGAAAGGCTATCCTACTGGGAAGTCCAATACGAAGAGAGATTCCGATCGGAATCAAGCCTTGAGGCGCTAGAGCAGTGTATTTCCCAAAGATAATTTCAAAGGAATTTATTAATGGTGAATAATCTGCTACAATGCGATGTAATGAACCATCAACAAAGGGCACACCAAAACCACGGTTAATGGACCAAAAACACTACGAGATAATTCCCAGATTCAACGAGGTCGTGCCAGACACATCAAAAATCTCAGAGGATTTAAGGGAGATCCAGAAGACGGTGCAAAATTACGGGAACCACACGTATGGAGTACCACAAGAAGTAAGACAAATTTCCACAAAACAAGATGAAATTATAAATATCTTGTCGGAAATTCAAAAGAAGATCCAGACACTAGAACTAAATCAAGCAAGTTCTAGTAGAAGGAAACCTATCAACTTTGGCAAAGTAAATTTTACACAAAAGGCCAAAGAAGAACCCAAGGAATTGAAGGACGAAAGGATTTGCCAATTGTTAAGACAAATCAAAGAATGATGTCCCTCGAGAGGATAGGATTGGAAGATCTACAAGAATTGGCAGAGTCATTTGCCAATATGAAGATGGTAGATCTAAAGATGAATACAAGAGATGGGACTTTAATCCCTCGTGGATACCATCAGGTGCCCCCAGAACAACAAGTGCCGCAGGTGCCACCAGCGCAACAACAATAGAAAGGAGGCCCAGTATAAGACGTTCTCATGAGAGCCCGCGAGGACTTTCATGTTGGATATCAACACAGGAGAGAGAGGCCCAATATGAACAATCTTACGGGAACTAGGGTGAGAAAACAGATCCCTAAGTTCTGAGATACGTCTCTTTGGAGAACGAGCCTTGATCCCATACATCCGTATGGACTCATGCTCAATATCGACGATATTGACTTCAAGGACATCGATATGATTATTGATGATTGGTCATCATCGATGAGAATAGCAGCAGGAACGTTGGATCTAGAAAAGGAGGGATTCATCAAGCTACTAGAGATGAGTTTGTTGGGTGTAGCCAAAACGTTATGGTCAAGAGTTGCACCAACAGTCAAAGAAGAAACCTTGGAGCTAGCCTCATACACGGAGATCGTGGATAGAATGGCTTTCTGGTTTAAGCTCACCTTTTTGGGAGCAGACAATTTCGAAAATGCAGATTCCGAAAAGAGGAAGAATTATTCTCATGTTGTTTTAAACCCGAGACTGAACAACATGGAGAAGGAGTCAATTGACCAATTCTTCAAGTTATACCACATCTACCAATGGAATTCAGATGTGGATGAAAAGGTCTATGTGGAAATTTTCTTCACAAAGTTCCCGAGTCCCTGGAAGGAAATGTTCATTAAAGAATACCTTCCAGGAGATCCTGACAATGTTGGGATGAGGGTGTCTTTTGTCAAATAAAAGCTAGCTGAATGGTGTGGACATGCCATTCTGCAAAAGAATTACAAGAGATTAAAGAGGATGAATAAATATTCCCCTCTTGATTGCACAGCCAATGATCTGCCGACCATCATTGGAGGAGAATCTCAAAGGCTACGGAAGAACAAGAAACATAGAGTTCATCCTTATCCCAAAGAAGGATTCTCAAAGAAAAGGACCTGGAAACCTAGGAGCATATGGACCAGGCAAAAGGCTAGATTTTACAAATCTGGACAAAGAATGGGTCCTTCCAGAGACAGGACACCACAGAGTTCATCAAGTCGAACTCCCGCAAGAAAAACTTTCAGAAGAGCCCATATAAGGGCAAATGAAAGTTTTAAAGATTGCAACTGCTGGACTTGCGGTGCAAGAGGACATATTTCAATAGATTGTCCGGAAAAGAGAGGAGTCAAAAGCTTCGAAGGTGCACCAGACATTGAGGAAGCGGTTTACTACCAAGACTTGGTACAAGTCTACCAATTCGAGGATATATCCTCAAATGAGAGTATATATGAAGAAGAAGAAGTCTTTAGCGATGAAAGTGTTGATGGAAGATCGGACTCTGAATCAGACTGGAGCTGAGGTTTTCTATCAAAAGCAAGTGGACGAAACTGGATACTCCAGTCAAACCACTATCTCACAGAGCATGATTGACAAAATCATGAACAAGAGCTTTAATATCCAAAGATATCAAGGTTTTTCAGCCGGACAGATTGATCAATTACTCCGCAATTTCAGTCTAAAAAGCAGGAAGCATAATGTAATCTATAAGATTACTAGAAGAGAGATGTCACTTTCCATAGAGCTTACAGGGAATCAAGTGGAGTTACAACTAATTCCATACAGTGAAGTTCAAGAAGAGTTGGGAAGGATAAGACTGGAGGTAAATGATACCATATCCTGGATCCACATCGGGACTATCCAGATAGTGCTCAAATCTGCACTACCCACAGGTGTTGATACGCCCATTGATATTACAATATGTGATAAGCGTATCAGAAATCACAGAGATTCCTTGTTGGGAACTATATCAGGAAATCTCTGTGCCAAGAAGATTATAGGAGTAATCTATCCAAAAATATCATATAATCTGAAAGATAGAGATTTCAGTCAAGCCCTAACGTTGTACCAAGACTTCAAAAGAAAGAATATCAGCTACGAGGGAAATCGACTGTTTTCTTTAACATATCAGGTGTCTTATGCGCTTTCCAATTCATACCACACAGAGTTATTTTTGGGAAAGCAGTTCATCGAGATACCGGATGTGTTCTCAAAGGTGGCACAGGTAATCCACCAAGACAGATCAGAAATGCCGCTACCAAGAGAGATAAATATTCGAGTAGGAGACAAACCATTGTTGAAATACAATGAGAGTCTCAAGTTGGAAGGCAAAAGACTGTCATTCTAAGGAGATAGGATTGTGACAGAGTCATGGACTCAGTCCTCAAGAGGAAGCTTCCAAGGAGATCTCAGGCGACCAAGACAAGTTAAAATAAAAATCAAATGCCCAGAAGGTTAGAGAGAGATCGACACAAGATTCGACAGTACAAGATGGGAAAATAATTTCCCTTGTGACGTCCTGTACTGCTTACAGGAACCAGAAGTCGGCCACTATAAGGGAACTCTCGATATATAGGCTATGACAATAGAGGTACAAGGAAGAGCCGGAAGAGAATCAGGAGTCCTAATCTTAGGACTTGACTTCTTAGAAAGGTTCAAGCCGTGAGAACTGAAGGAAGATGGGATGATGATCACCTTTAATGGAAAACAATTGGTGATTGTATGACCAACCCATTCTCCATATACATCTCAGTAGGGATGTTATACGAGAAATATAAGGCTGAATACTTTGCAGCCTATATCGATTCAGGAGCAGAAATTTGTACTGCAAAAAGAGGATCTTCCCAGAAGAATTGGAAGAAGATTTAAATCCAATTGCGGGAAGAGATTTCTCAAAAAGAGTTTTGCTCCTATCTAAGGGAGTAAAGCAATTAAAAATCTTGATTGGAGGAGCAGGAGATACACCACGGTATAAGGTGAAAACTCCACCAATGTATTTTCATGATACAGGGGCGGACATCTTGTTAGGAAACAATTTCCTACAGATGTTCAAGAAGTATACGCACGACAACACCAACCGGAGACAGATCTTTACGATGGTCTGTGATCATAAGATCATTGTCCAGCGGCTGAAAGGGGCATTCAATCAACAAATGCCACTACAATTTCGCAGCAAGCGTGGTGATGAAGGACACCTTCGACACCTAAAAATGTAGGATAAAAGAAAATTCAGAGAAGCAGTTCTGAGTTTTCGCAGGGAAAAGGATCTTGAAGAACAGAAGATCCAAATCCTCAAGACTTCTTTAACATCACATCAAGATATTAAAGAAGAAGCAAAGATATCCTCCAAGACATCAAGCAGAAGATAGCTAGAAACTATAATGAAAATCCGCTGGCTTGGTGGGGAAAGAACTAACTCAAAGCAACCTTGAAGGTTAAGGTTGGAATAGAGTTTGAGTTCGTTAAATACAAGCCTATCCTGATGTACATCAAAGATCAGAAAGATATGCGAGCAATCATCAAGGAACATCTTGATCTCAAGCTGATTGAACCAGGAAATTCACCATACATCAGTCGCGGATTCTTAGTAAGGAATCATGATGCGATTAAAAGAGGTAAACCAAGGCTAGTCATTAATTACAAAGGGATTAATGACATTCTTGAGTTTGACGGATATTTTATCCCAAGTAGAGAACATCTTATTAACTGCATACGGAATGCTAGGATATTCTCTAAGTTTGATTGCAAGTCAGGTTTCTACCAGATTCGCATGTACGAGGAAAGTAAAAGGTTTACGACCTTTTCAACACCACAAGGGCATTATGTTTGGAATGCAATGCCGATGGGGTTAGCCAACGCACCCCAAATATTTCAGAAGAAGATGGATAATCTTTTTAAAGATTATTTCTCTTTTATGTTTGTCTATATTGATGACATCCTAATTGTATCAAAGAGTATAGATGAACATCTCAAACATCTGGAGATCTTTGCAGACGTTTGTCATAAAGAGGGCCTTGTGCTGTCAGAAAAGAAGGTAGTAATAGCCACCCAGAAGATGGAATTTCTGAGAATCGAGGTGGATGAATCAGGAATTATTCTACAAAATCATATTGTAGAAAAGATGCAGAAATGCCCTGATGTCCTTAAAGAAAAGAAGAAACTACATAGTTTTCTTGGAGTTGTCAATTTTGCAGGAATCTTTATAAAAATTCTTGCAAAACACAGGAAGGTGTTCAGTAACCTTCTAAAGAAGGATACCCCATTTGTGTGGACAAACGAACATCAATAAGGAATCAGACAGCTAAAGGGGATATGCGGAAATCTCCCAAAACTGGCTATACCACAAGATGAGGATGAAATTGATCCTCTATACAGATGTAAGTGATCATTGGTGGGCAGTCGTGCTTACAAAGATCACACCCAACGGAGAGGAGACCTGTAGATATTGCAGTGGTCTCTTTTCAGATAGCGAGGCCATTCGATGGCATATGAATGAAAATGAGTTGTTTGCAGTTCGAAAGGCATTTAAAAAATGGCCTTTGTTCCTCTTAGCAAAGAAGTTCACCCTAAAAATTGATAACACATAAGTTAAAGCTTTCTTGAAAAATAAAATTGAATCTAAACCTGAGAAAGCTAGACTAATAAGATGGCAAGCTGAATGTCAATATTATTTATTTGACATTATTGTGATAAAATCTCATGAAAATATTCTTGCAGATTTTCTAATGAGAGATGGAAGCGATTGAGGTCCATGCCATCATGACTGCGCAGAGGCACTTCAGTAAAAATATGGAGTTGCTTCAGCGTGAGTGGGACGAGCTAATTCTTCATGCTGAACAAGCAGGGAGAATACAACGAGCTGACCAAAATAAGGTCGACAAGAGATTACGAGCGTGTATAAAAACTAAAGGACAACTCTAGTCAGTTATGCACGAGCCACTCCTCCGGGCCATCAATTCACTTTTGATGAAAGTAGAGATTGTAGTACCGGCCTGTAAAACGGAAGCAGGGGATTCAAATACCTCCAGCACGAGCTCTAAGCCGGTGTTTTCTACGGAAACTCAGGTCCAAGAGAAAATTGAGGGTTATGAATTACACTCTGAACCATCAAGTCAACCCAGCACCTCTGGGGTAAAATAGGGAAAGATTAACCTTAGGCCAATGACTAGTACCTCTAAGGTTAATATTAACAAGTTAGAAGTTTCTTCTTGGCAGATTTATTAAGCTAATTGGGAGAAGCTTTATACTAGACAGAGAATCAATCCATCCAGAACCAAGATTGATGTCTCTGGAAAGTATCTAAGAGTGTGGATGTTACCAAGAACCAATCCACATGAAGTCAAGCAATGGTATGATTTTGGGGCCTTAGCTTCAATTCAAACCATGTCACCGGTGTTCCCAGAAATCAAGTGTCTACCCAAGTGGATACAGGAAGCTGTGCAGGAATCCTGGGCTAACAATGATAGGCTTAGCCAAAGAGACGTTCTGGAGCTATATTTTATCAGTGCAGCACCAGACTCATCATAAGTATTGCAACATGGCTCATTTCGGGCAGTGGGACAATCGAATATGCTCACACTGCCAGAACTAGGGGTGAGCAAACGGTCGAGTCGGTGCCAACCCGACCGAAAATATTCAAACCGATCAACCCGACTGGTGATGCACCAACCGACCGAGACCCGACTGAAGGGGGATCCCAACCGAACCGACCACTGATAGTTCGGTGTCGGTCGGTTTCGGTTCGGTGGCCGACACAGTGCTGGGTTGAAATTTTAATTTCGTCACTCTTCATTTCATTTGGGCCCAACATTGATTTTGGGCCAAAAACTTTAATGTTTTCACTCTTCATTTCATTTGTCTTCACTTTCTTCATTTTTTATTTTTTAACATTATGTTTGTCTCGATTAATAATAATCTAATACCAATATACCATGTAACATATTTTATTCTAACTATTATTTGTGTAAAACCTTTATCATTTCACGATTTCAACAAAAAAGAAAAATTTGAGAAGGTATGTTTGCAACAAAATACATTAATTAACAGTGCATTAATTAAAAACCAAAATAGTTAAAAACAAAAAAAATTGTTTTTATCATTAATTAACAACAAAATGCAGTGCATGTTTGCAAAAAATAAATAAGATGCTAAGATAAGTGAATTAAAATTTAACAAACCTTCTTCATGCTTTTCAACACTAGCTAATTCTTCTTCAACAGTTATCGACTTTTTTGAACGCTTGAACCAATCTTGACCACATATAAGAGATTCCACAAGTGTAGGACTTAGAGAACTTCTAAAAGGATCAAGCACTCTGCCGCCAGTGCTGAAGGCAGATTCTGAAGGCACGGTAGAGATAGGCATCGCCAAAATATCTCGAGCTAGATGTGAAAGAATAGGAAACCTACACTGGTGTGTATCCCACCACTTCAATATATCAAAATCATCTTTCTCATTCTTAAGAGGCTTTTCACTAAGATAGATTTCCAAATCATCTTTCAAGTCATCATCTCCACCCAAAAAGTCTCTTTTGTATCTGTCACTTCTCGTATATTTGACTTTCTTCGTAGGTGGAAGAGACACAACATCATGCTCTTCATTTACTACACTACCTTGACTTTGAGATTTAGGTCGATGTAGTGATTGATAATGCTCATACAAATTACGTAAAGCACTCTTCACCTCACTTGCCATCTTCGCACCTTCATCATCCCCAAACTCTTCTCTAAAGTAGTAGTTAATGAATGCAAACTTATATCGAGGATCAATCACCACCGCCAAATAAATCAGTTTGTTCATCTTTTTAGGTTCCCCCCAATATTTGTTATATTTGGCTAGCATCTTCTCAGCCATATCCTTGATAGCCGAGTTTGGGCTACCCAATCTTTCAACAAATTACCAATTGTATCAATCTCATGAAAAAGAAAATGAGATGTGACATACAATTGGGCGGACACCCTAAGTGTGAGCTCATAAAAAACAACCAAGATATCAACCATTGTCCTCACAACTTCCCAATCTGCAGGTGTAGGCAACCTCATATCTGTCAAATCAATTCTAAAAAAAGGATCTACCCTTTCAAATCTCTCAAATGCCTTTTCAAATTTAAGTGCAACACTTAACATTAGATATGTTGAGTTCCATCTAGTTGCCACATCCAAACACAACAAAGACTTGCATTCTATGCCCTCATCTACACAACACTCTCTAAATCGTTTCAATCTTGCAGGGGAATGCCTCACATACCTAATAGCTTCACGAACCCTCTTGATGGATTGATTTATAACCTTCAATCCATCACCCACAATCAAATTAACTACATGAGCAATGCACCTCATGTGAAGGTGCTCCCCCTTCACCACATCACGTGCTTTATCTACCAATCTTCCTTTCAAAAAGTTCACACAAACATCATTTGCAGCTACATTATCAACTGTAACTGCAAAGACCCGTACAATCCCCCATTCACGTAAACAAAAATCAATTTGTCTACCCATTTCATCACCCTTATGACTATCAACAATACATAAATTAATAATCTTCTTATTTAACACCCAATCTTTATCAACATAATGAGTGGTGATGCACATATAGTTAATCTTTTGCACAGAAGTCCATGTATCAGTAGTAATGCACACAGTCACCCCAGATGTTTTGAAAAACTCTTGCAATTTAACCCTTTCATCTAAGTACAACTGATGTATATCTCTAGACACGGTCCATCTTGAGGGAATAGTGAATTTAGGTTGTAAAGCCTCAATAAAATTAATAAACCCTTCACCGTCAACATGCTGAAAAGGAAGTTCATCCCTCACTATCATTCGAATCAATTTTTTCCTATAGTTACTCTGATCAAACTTCCAAGTACTAAGGCTACCCTCACCCTCACGAGATTTGAAAGACAACTGTGCTTGTTGGGCACCAACATTGTTCGGATTATGAATGCAACTACTCACATGATTATTTAAGGTCGACGTACCATACCTTTTTGAACTACATAGATAAACTTTTGAGCAGTAGTTACACTTGCCTTTCAATTCTCCATCTTCTTGATCCGTGAATTTTGTGAAGTGATCCCACGCTTTTGACCTTGGCTTAGGTGGCTTAGCCCCTTTTCCACTCCCACCGCCACTAGCACCAGTAGTGTTTGGAGTAGGAATGGATGCCGACGCATTGTTGTCAATTGATTCTTTCAATTCCACCACCGGGGTTGGGGATGTGTGTCCTTCTCCTTCCGACATCTACAAGTATCGCACAAAAAATCAAGATACATTATATACACACAAACATAAAGACAAAAATCAACGAGTAGCTATATCCATGACAATAACACCATATCCACATATTTCTATTAATAAGCACTAAAGCACTTTTAAATTTTAATCTACTTTTTATTGCTGTGAAAATAGTTTCGGGCAGCAGCAATATGCCTATATATAAATTAACAGCTTCTCATCCAAAAATAATAAACATTACATTTAAATTAACTAAGACATTCCAGGCTTTCACTAATTCACCACCATTACTGGACAGTCTAGACTAATTATACAATTCACTCAGCTAACAGCTTCAAATCTTCAATACCAAATGCCCACTCACTCATTTGCATTAAAAAAAAAATCACTCAAAAAAATGGCAGATTGACAGATTGTTAATTAAGAAGAAGAAGAAAAACTGAAGAAGAAAAAAAATATTGTTAATTTAATTAATATTGAGAGAGAGAGAGAGAGACCGAGAGGCGAGAGTTAATATTTACCATCGTGGTCTCGTGAAGCCTGGAAAGGGCAGCGTCGCGGCAATCGGCGGTGGTGTTTGGACTGCTGGCGAGAGAGAGTTGAGAGATCGAGAGAGAGTGAGAGACCGAGAAGAGGCAGAGGCTGAGACAGTGAGAGGCGAGAGCGAGAGAGTAAAATCGATTTAGGGATTTACATATACAATGAATACATACAGATATACTGATATACATAATATAAATAATGATATAATATAATTGAATTTTTTTTTTGAAAAATTCGGTCGGGTCGGTGTGGCCGACGGGTTCCGGCCACACACCCGACATCCGACCGAAACTCAATCGGTTGGCAGCTCTTGAACCCGCCCACCGTCCACCAGCCCATTAACCCCGACCCGAACCGACCGATAGCCATCGGGTCGGGTTTCGGTTTGAATCTGCTCACCCCTAGCTAGAACCAAAAGGAGCCAGAGTTTGGCAAGGGATTCCATCCCAAGATGGAACGAAAGAGAGCTGGGAAAAATGAGCATCGGATGCCAAGAGCCCCACCAAAAAAGTAGATTCCCGATAAGGGAAAAGAAAGGCATGTGATTGCAAAAGCAATCATGTGACTCAAGGGAAAAGGCTAGCCACTAGAGCTAAAAAACAAAAGCTAAGTGGTCCAAAGGAGAAGGCACATGGTGCCACTTGTTATGGGGATCCCCACCCACAAGCACCTTCACGTGAAGATAAAGGAGCCGGGACCATCCACCTTTAATAAGGAGTGTCGGCAAATGGCTCCATCCATGTGAAATTAGGTGAAGAATAATGGAGTAAGAGAGGGGACTCCCCTCTATAAAACGAGGCAAGAAGGAAGCAAAGATCATCGATCATTTTCTTAGCTTTCTTCTAATAAATTGTAATAGTGAAAATAAGTTTTAGTTTGTATGAGAGTTGCGAGTCCAGCTACTATGAGTAACTGAGCGAGTTTGTCTCCTCCCAAAAGGAGATTTACTTAATATAATAAATGTTTTATTATTCCTAAATAAAATCAAGGCTTTTGCTCATCACTTGTGTTTACCACATATATTTTTCTATAAACCAAAGGAGTACTCTACACCCTGTGTAGGAAACGAACGAAGGGTTGTGCTGTGTATTGTTGAAGGAGTTCGTGTCTGGAAACCATAGGTTGCGATCGTGTGGTTTGGCAAGGCCTGTAAAAATCCGGCGGATTACCCGGCAATATTCCGATCAAAAAGGTATGAATTTGGTTTATAGTTCAATGTATTTGATTTACGGAAGCATGATGGGCCTGATATGGTCGCAATGAACTATTTCCATTTGATTATGAAAGTGGCATATTAGGATGAATAGTAAAAAAACTCACTTAAGAACATACTAATCATTTATCACTCAAATTGCCTACAAAACTACTATGTTTTAAATCTGGTCTATTTTTCCCAATCCTTATTTACTTTTGTCTATATATAAGTTTGCCCCTAAATTTTTCGTCTACTGTAATAATCACTAGATTTACATGAAACTTGCAAATCGGATTGGTAGGGGGTCTGCTAAAATTAAAAAGAGAGAAGCTAGATTTGAAGAGTTTTTAGTTTTGTAATTTTGTTGAACTGGGGGGTGTATTGGTAAATTGTTATTTCCCTTGTCGACCTAGCTAGGTCTTAGTATCTTCATCTAAATATAATTAACAGCCTACTGAAATTGATATATGGGAATGGGAGCGCTCACTTTTCCTCATTGGCTGACTCAATATTTCACTTCTATTATTTTTGAATATTTTGTTTTATCTGTCGCAGTGGATTGTATGAGATATCACTTTCTTACTTTATTACATCAAATATTACCCACCATAATCAATTAAAATAAGTAACAAATGTAAACATATATATAGCGCCTGCATGATTATGATATTGAGTTAGATAAGTGGGAGATTTGATTGAACCATTATTTTTTGTACTGTTTGCTATCCTTACATGAGTGTTGTGGGTGAATAAAGATTGAATCTGAACTCTGAAGTCTTAAGTCTAACTGAAAATTGCAACAAAATGATCATAAGGGATTAAACTTTCGAGACAGGAAAGCATTTTTTTCAAAATTCAAACTCATTTTCAATGATGATTGTCTCCGGCCATATATTCCTTTCAAGCGGTAATTTTGAGGTATTTTAATTCCTTTCAGTAATCAAGAAACTTCCTTGATTGGGGTGCCAAAAACAATGTGTTTTCTAAACATGCAATAGACGTATGTACAAATTAAATCAATCAATTTAATTAGGATCGCTTCTGTACATAATATATTAACTGAAAAAATAATAAAAAATATATACAGAATCACATTAACCCGTAATTAATCACTACAGTTCGCACCCAAGCTTAGATGGATCAAATAGATGCTATATTTAAAACATGTATGTATGTATGTATGCGTACATAGTAGTGAACACACAAGAAATTAATTAAAATATTAATTAAGCTGAAAAGGAAATTAAGAAGAAGACAAGAGAAGAAAAGTTAAGTCTAAAATTTGGGGCCAAATGATGTTCACGAAATCAATGAGATTGGATGAACAACAAAGTAGCTAATTGGTGAATTAGGATATCACTAAAAGATACTTGTACAAAAGTCCACATGCTGCTTACAAAAATTCAAACATATTGCAATTGAGTGTACAAAATAAAGGTGACACAAATTTTAAAGATTTTATTTCCTGCTGAGATTTCGGTTTCAAGTTTTCCACTATTCTTGCTGCCTAAGCTAAGGCAAAAGCTTATCTTACTTATTGTATTCCAAAATCGTCGTCTTCTTTTTTTTTTTCTTTATCGGGTCACGTAACTTTAATTTAATAAGTTAATTATGTTTTTTAACGTATATAAGAAATTAAGATGATAATTATACAATAATGTGATGAAATAATAACAAATATTCCAGTCATATATATATATTTATCGGCTACAGTACCCATCTTCAATTAATTGGTGTCTTACATAATTGAATACTATTTGAAAAAAATAATCATTCTATCCAACCTAAACATACAAATTAATTAAAGGAAAAATTATTGCATATATTAAACCTCATGATGATCATCAGTTAAGTAATCTGAGTGAGAAACCCGTGTTTCGAAAATAAACAATATTATGGAAGTATATCAGTTTTTTCCTAGTTTCTATCAATTTTGACAAGGTCTTATATTTTATTCCCTTTAATAATCTTTTCTACTTTCTATTTTACTAGGGATAATGTTCAATTTGCCCCTTAAACTATTTCCCGAGGATCATCCTGACCCCTAAATTAAATTTGATACCGATTACTCTCTTGAACTATTGAACTCAGCTTAATTAGCCTCTGAAATATTAAATTTGACCCAATTAGCACATTCGAAGGAAAATGATTTTATTTTGCTTATTTCTAAATAAATAAAAAATATTAAAAAATAATATATATTCAACAGTAATAAAAAATGAAATATTTTTTTATAAATAATTTTAGTGGTACATATAAATTGTCATTATATTTATCACACATTAAAACATCAAACCACTACAATTGAAAATATCAAAATAAAATTGACCATAATTATGATTTTTTTATATATAATTATGGTCTATATTAAATTAATCAATTATAGAAGTTAATAATCTACTATGATATAATCAACATTATACGCATATTATAAATAATTTATCTAATATAATATATTATTAGAATATATAGATTTCTATTTCCAGAATCCAAATAAATATAATTTTTATTTTATACATATATGCATACATACATATAAAAAGAAATGAAGTATTTTTCGGATCGTATTTATAGTGAATTAATTTAATGATGGTGTAATTTCAATTAATTCATTAATTTATATTTTTCTTCAAATTATGCTAGCTTACATATATTTGGACATGTTAAATGAGAAATGCATGTATATTCTTTCTTTTGTTTGGGGGGGGGGGGGGATAATAGTTACAAATTATTTCATTTTATTTTATTTAGAAACAATACAAACAAAATTTTTTACCTTTTGTTTTGAGTCAAGTTCAAAAGTTCAAGGACTAACTGAACAGAGTTCAAAAATTCAAAAGTTAATTAAGATTAAATTTAATTTAAAGATCAGAATACTCCTTGAAAAATAGTTTATGAACTAAATTAAATCTTATCCCATTTTAATACAGTATATGCATTCATACAAGAAAAATGCGAGAAAATGAGACATAACGCGCAATGCTCACAGAAGTAAATCCAAAAACTTGCTAGAAACTGTTTCTGTTAATTGTTTAAAATTTTGGGTTTAATTTAAAAAGCCAAATCTTAAGGAAAACATTTATTTGGACACATGGGTTTAGAGGTGGAAAAGCAAATAACTTTTTGACCTAATAAATGTGAGTTTTTTTTTTTTGGCAGTTGAGTCAGAGGGCGGTGGTTATGACTTTTCAAACTCTTTTTTTGTATTTGGAGGGAACTCTTTGGATTTAGAATTTTTCTAATCAGCCGACAAACACGCATTCATTAACTTCTATCATTGCTTTACTTGATAATTTAACCTCACTTAATTATTTTGGATTTTCACATGTCCCTTAATCTATTTCTTTTATTAGGTTGGGTGAAACTTATGTATAGATGTTGCAATATTTTGGAAAAAAAAAATTGACCATCTTACCAGTTAAATTTATACGATAGATCAAGATCTGAATGAAAATTTATATTGATTAATGAAAATTTTGTAAATTTTTTAATATTTAATTATGTTTGAAATATAATTTTTTTTACTTATCTTATGAATTCTAACCTGTTAGATGATCGTACACAAAATTATCTCGTTAGTTTAATTATCATCTAATATCCTATAAATGTATGTGTATGAATAAAGTTTATTTATATAAATTTATTTTAATGAATGATACTCATAATTGTTAGTATTATATGTTCTCTACCAATCATTTTTAAAAGAATTATGTGCATATAGAACAACATATATATAGGAATGGGTTCAAAAAATAACTAATCATCACGTGAAAACCTAGAAACCAATCAAAAGGCGGTGGCATAGTTGTAAATATAAAAAATTCAAATAGTAGAGGGGTATTTCTAGATTTTTTTTAAAAAGTGATGTCATCATCTTTTAAAAGATTCTTAAAAACTTTAAATAATTATAAATTGCTCATTTTTTTATCTCATTTACGCAAAAAAAAAAAAAATCAAATTAAAGATTTTTCCATACTCTTTCATTTAAGATCCTTATTGCATATGTTTATTTGAGCAAAAAATAATGAAAAATATAAAAAACTATTTTTCACGTATATACAACCCGTAACTGTCATATATTGATATTATAATATAACAATATTGCTCATATCTTGTATTTATGTTGCTAAAATGAATTTTTTTATACATGACTTTGGACGTCAGTTGTTTTCATGAGAAAATAGTTAAATTATGAGTTATATATAGTTAGAAAGTTAGTTGAGTCGATTTTTCAACAAAAAAGAATTTCAAAACAATGTTAAACATTGATAAAGTTATTGTTTTTTAATTGAAGACTATCAATTCATTGTGAAAACTATGAAAAAAAAAGGATTCAAATCAAACCAACATTACTTATAAGTCACACTGGCATATCATTAACATATATTAGCAACACGTTACTAACATATTAGCAAATTATTAGTAACATATTAGTAGTATGTATATTTCTAACATATTAGCAATATGTTGTATATGGATAATGTTAAACATGTTACACAATATTATTTTAAATGTGGTTCAATGTTATATGTGTGGTGTTTAATACATGTCAATTTAGTATTATGATCTCGTCAAGTTAGCAATACGAGTCTACCTTATGTTAGCAACAAGATCTCCTGATGTTAGCAACATATATCTCTCATGTTAACTTATAAATACAATGCCAGAAAAGACAACAGTTTTAAAGCTTTGTCTATTAAATTCCAGAAATTGGGCCCAAAATTCGAAAAAACATATTAGAATTTTTAAATTATGAAAATAACCACACCTTCATTAAGTTCTTAAATATTACAAGTTTGTCACCTTACTTTGACTAAAACATTAACTAAATTGTGATATTAGATATAATCAAATCTAAAGTTAGGATTAGTTCCTAGCTAGGTTCCCATGTGGGGATTGAGTTCCTATTTGATCAATTCCATATTATATATGTGTGTGTGTGCGCGCGCGCATGCGTGTGTGTGGAATGGATCAAATAAAATAATTTTTCTAGTGTGAGAACTAAGACTCAATCTCCACCATCCAATATAATTATCTAATTAATGGTTGAGATTTAATGAAAAAGATAGTGATAATTTCATAAATAATAGGGCAAAAAGTAAAGGAATTAGAGTTATTTTCATCCAAACCTTTAAATTGATGATGTCATCAATTAAAAAAAATCTTAAAAACTTTAAACGACTATAACTTGCTCGTTTTTAATCCAATGCATACAAAAAATTATCAAATTAAAACTCTATTTGTGCTCTTTCATTTAAGATGTTGGGAGGCCATGTTTAGATGAAAAAATATGAATGAAAAATACAAAAGATAAAATTTTACATATAACCAGGATGTAAATGCTTTCGTTATCTTATAATAATATTTCGACGACATTATGATAACATATGCTAACGCATGCTAATGAAGTATTTATCATATCATGATAACATAATATTATCATGTATTCACCGTGCTAACGAATAATTATCATAATAATGCTAATTTAGTACATATTTATAAGGGTTTATTCAATCTCAATTATGATTTATTTAATCTCAATTAGAATTTATTAAATCTCAATTATGATTAATAATTATTATTTTTAATTTAATTTTCCTTTGTAGTTCATAATTGATTATTAGGGTCTATTCCATCAAATTATGGTTTATAACGTATGCTGATAGAGTATTGTCATATATATATATATGTGTGTGTGTGTGTGTGTGTGTATTAACATAGTGTATTCATAATGGTGACGAAACAAAATCATAATGCTAATGTAGTACATATATATTATTATTATGATTTGTTCTGACTCATTTAGGATTTATCACATCCAATCAACGTTTAGATCATCCAATTAAGATTTTTTCCATTCAATTAAGGTTTATTAGATTAAATTGAGTTTATAATTATTTTTTAAAATATATTTTTTCATTAACAATATTAAAAACTTTAATTAGCATCAATATAGCGCTTCGTTAGCATGATGATAATACTCAGTATGATGATCATGTTATTAAATATTCCGCGATTTTTATAAGAATTGATGAATTACATTAATGTTTCCGCCTGAAAAACTTTTCAAATAATACAGACTTCTCATCGTCGTTTTAATCAAATCTAGACCTTTAATTTTTTAGGATTGTGTTGTATGAGTAGCAGCGAATGCAAGCCCCCAGCCCTCCCCCCAACTTTTATTTTTTTTAAGTATTAACATTCAGTCGTCGGAAAAACAAAAAGAGGAGAGCTGCCTGTCTGCCTGCATTTTGTAAGTGGCGCTGCTGCGTAATGGAGTTGAGGTGAGAGGAGAGAAGGGATGGACTATGGAGAGAGATGAGTGGTTAGCTAGGTCGCTTTCTCTTTATCCTTTTTTTAAATAGTTAGAAATTTTATAGATTAAAACTTGAATCAATAATTAAATTAGAAGTTTGAAATTCAAGTTATAATTTATGAATGTATATTAAATAAATTTGTATCTTTGTTAGTTAAATTTTTTTCATCGAGATTAATTTTTAATGAAGATTATATATTTATTAAATTGATGGCACATTTTTTTTATTAATAGTGAACTGTGATTGAATATATTTTAGTTTTTTTAATTATTAATATATATTATTCATGTAACTTATTTTATAAAAATATGTATTGCAATGTTTTTTTATTATTTTGTCACTCTTAAAAATGTCAAATTATAATCTGTACATCAAACGATTTGTAAGAATTTATAATTCTAAATTTTATTGATAAGCATAGCCGATTTAATTTTGATTAATGAAAAGTTTAGAAAAATTCATTTCAAAATTATTTTATTCTAATTATAATTTTTAATTGTTTATTTTAATAAACAACTTTCGTTTTTATTTAACTTGGGAAAGAGGACCAAAAGATGAATCAAAGTAATATCGTTTGACTAAAGAAATAAAAAATGGAAGCGACACCGTTTCACTAACAATTTTATATAAAAATAAATAAATTAAATGCATGAATATTAACAATCGTCCATCCTTCACCTTGACTATCCTTCTTAGACGCACATGTAAACCAAAAACACGGACAATCGTAACTCTACCCCCCAAAGAAAAGTTTCTAGATCCGTCATTGGGTATGAGATGTGATTCTAGTTCTCACACTATGATTGATTTTCACTCAACCCCTCATATCATTACTGTGCTCCACCCAAAGACGATCTTGAGAGTGCTTGATTGGCCCTTGTAGCCAGTCCGGGTGTGATCAAATAAGGCCTCAGGAACGGTCGTGTAGACTATACATGAAAAAGCATGACAAGGATGTCATGTCTCTAATGTAGTACGTTGTCTCTCTTATGTTGTTTGTAACGCTCCAGGCCCACATGTTATAGCTCAATACCGATATGACGGCACAATGGATTCTGCTGACAACTTCACATTCATCCTTACATAATACATTATCAAAATAGTTAACCCAAATTATTAGAAAAATCTGTTGTGCCCACATATATATATACTCTCTATAGAGAAAATTGCAAAACTAGTCCCACAGGACATGTGTCTCTTCAAAAGTTGTCTCAATACTTGCAAAATTGATCCCGTATGACATAAAATTGCACAAGTAATACCAAAATTCTAACGCCTCTGTCAATAGTTAACGTTTGCCCCTTTCTTTTTTTTTCCTCAAATTTTTTAATCTATGATATATCCCTCCAACACAAAAATCCCTCATTAATTGAAAAATTTTGTCGCCATAAAACTTCCATCTTCTTAATCTGCTTCCTCAAACTAGTACCATATATCCCAACGATCCCAACCTTCTTGGTTCTCTTGGCCATTGGATATCAGTGAGCATGTCGACGCGATGAGAAACGGATCCAACCAGCAAAAACCCTAAGTTCCCACTTTTGTTTGATTAAAGAACAAACTGAAGAAATGTCACGAAAGGGTTTTTCAACCGAACAACACCCAGATTACCGTAAGTTCCCTCTTTTTTTTTCTGTAATCATTTGGGATTCGGCTCGATTTATTTATGTTCTCACAAAATATGAAATGTAGTTGATATGCGCACAAGATGTTCAATCATTTTCCTAAATGATGTACTTGAATTTATCGGACCTTCTGCCTAAACTATGCTACTGAATCCCAATAGGAAATGCACGGGCTTCCATTACTCAGAGTTTATAGTAAATTAATTACCACATAATATTCATTTCAGTTGGTTTAAACATATCTGATGGATATAGATACAAAATAGAGTTTTTATAGCCCAACTGCGCTAATGGAAATGAGTTGTGTTTGTTTTCTGGGCATCTGAATTTTTAACCAGATTTAATTGCTAATATTTTTTTTGTAGAATTTTGCTTCTGATAATATATATATATATATATATATGTGTGTGTGTGTGTGTGTGTGTGTATGTGTGTGTGTATGTATATGTATATAGAATGCAAATGCTCAAGTAGAGAAGCAGAAAAACAATATATTTGAGATAAAAAATACAAAATAAACTAAATATTTACTATAAAGGAAAAGAAGATAATCTGCCCACAAATCATAATGCTCTTTAACTTTATGCAATATAAATAATATAGGAAATAAACCTGGGGAGCACGACTTGGAGAGTGTTTATTGTCACTTCCAGACCCTCTTGATCATCCTATAAACTTGCAATTGCTTACCAGACCCTTCCCCCCCAAAAAAACATGATTTAGGCCAAGAACTAGGATTGGTTCATGTTGTATTTTCTCTCTGGGCATTTGAATTTTTGGCCAAATTTTATTGCTAATTTTTTTGTCATCTTTCTTATTTCCATGAGAAATGTTCTTTCTAATTAATTCTGAATTATTATTTTCTTTAGGAGATGAGGCTGAATTTACAGATAGTGGTGATGAAGACTTTGTGTATGAAGAAGATAGTTGTGAGGAGTTGATTGATGAGATCATTTTCAATGAGAACATTGACAAGGATGTTGAGTGGGTTGGAACTCAACAAAAGGGTGAATATATCTCTGAGTCTAGTGATGAAAGTGATGATAGTGAGACAAGTGACTTTGAAAGTGTGTGTTCTACTGATGATGAGGTAGATGGCAATGTTCATAAAGAATGTACGTCTGCACCGTACAATCCAAGATACACTCCAGGGCAAATTTTCAGCACTAAGGCTGTTTTCAAGGAGTCCATCAATAATTATGCAGTTAAGATTGGGAGACCTACAAGATTTACTAAAAATGATGCAAGAAGGATCTATGCAAGATGATAGATGCGAGTGGCATATCAATGCACTCAAGGTTAAGAATGAAGATTCGTTCCAAATAAGAGAGTTAGATCTGACACACACTTGCGCAAGACAGTACAAAGTGTCTAATGCAAAATCAGGGTGGCTGGCTCAAAAATATGAGAAATCATTCAGATGTGATCCCAATAGAACTATGAAGGGTTTTAGAAGCACTGCAATGAGTGAGTTGAAGATATATATTTCACCTCACCAAGCTTTTAGAACAAAACAAAAAGTTTTAAAGCTCATAGAAGGGGACAATAGTGAACAATACTCAAAGCTTTATGATTATGCTGAAGCATTAAGAGTGAAGAATCCAGGCAGTACTGTTATTCTACAAGTTGATAATATAGCCACTGTGAATAGCTTTAAGAGATTTTATGTAAGTTTGCATGCTCTGAAGAATGGATTTATGTCAGGGTGTAGACCATTGATAGGTGTAGATGGCTGTCATCTAAGGGGATTATCAACGGGTGTTCTTTTGACTGCAGTATGTATGGATCCTAATAATGATCCATATCCTCTTGCATATGCAGTAGTTAGTACAGAAAATAGAGATTCTTGGTAGTGGTTTTTGCAGCTCTTGAAAGAGGACTTGATGATTGAAAGAGAAGATGCATACACCTTCATGTCAGATAAACAAAAGGGATTGATTGGGGCATTTGAGAAGATCCTACCAGGTGTTGACAACAGATTTTGTGTGAGACACTTGCATGGAAACATGAAAAGAGCTGGATTTAAAGGTAACCACTTCAAAAGATTATTATGAAAAGTTGCAAATGCAATAACAGTTGCTGCATTTAATAGTGTCATGATTGATACTGAATCATTGGATAAGAATTGTTTGGAGTAGCTACAGAGAGACAAGTTAGCCACAAAATGGTCAAAGTCTCATTTTCAAACATTTGCCAAATGTGATACCCTTATGAATAATATCTATGAGCAGTTTAATGCATGTTTACTAGATGCTAGGGAGAAACTTATATTGACTATGCTGGAGTGGATAAGAGAGTATTTGATGTCCCGACTTCAGAAGAACAGAGATAAAGCTGAAAGAAAGTGGAAAAGTAGGCTAATCTGTGGAAGAATAACAACAAAACTTGAAAAGAATATGGAAGGTGCTTCTGATTGTATTCCCATAAAGTCATCTGACACCATGTATGAAGTATCAAGCTTTGATGGGAGCAAATATGTTGTGAATTTGCAAGCTCATTCATGTGATTGTAGGCAGTGGGATTTATCTGGGATCCCATGTAAGCATGCCATTAGTGCTATACATGCCGAAGGAAAACTTCTAGAAGAATATGTTCACAATTGTTATTCAGTCGACACATACATGGCAGTGTATGCACATGCAATAAACCCAATGAATGGAGATGATTTGTGGCAAAAAACAGGATGTATCCCACCACTTCCACCTACATTTGATAAGAAAAGGAAAGGCAGACCTCAAAAAGAAAGGAAATTTGGGCCCAATGAAGAGCCAAAGAAGAAGAAGTATGCTAGTAATCTGCAGAGGATGCCAAAACAGAATTTCAAAGTTAGATGCAAGTTTTGTGGAGAAGAAGGGCACAACAAGCTTGGACGCAATCAAAGAAAGGTATTATTTTATTTTTTTTATCATTTATAATATCCATTTAAGAACTTATATTTGAATGAAATTATGTAGGATGTTGAAGAATGAGCATCACAAGTTGTTCGTGGAGGTGAGAATATGACAACACAAGTTGTGCAGGGTGAAGAGATAACACAACATGAATATCTTACCTTGAGTCAAGAAAATGATGTTATGCTGGACTTTATAGAAAATGTTGAAGAAACTAATGGAATTAATCACAGTTCTAAATTGAGCTCCACCAACAAGCCAAGTACTGTGCATGGAAGACAACTACTTGTAAGTCTATTATCAAGTTATATTATTCTGATTAATGTATTATACTTGATATTTTTTGAATATTCGTATATTTGTTAGGTAAAAAAAAAGACCTTTGGTTACTACCAAAGAAACAAGAAGTGTGAGTCAGCTTAAGGTAGGAACTTATTCGATTTCCACCTCAATCAATTCTGCACAACTAAGGCATATGGGTATTCAGATAAGGGGTCATTCTCCATTAAGTTTCCATCCACAACATTATGTTGGTGCTTCAATTGGTGTTACTAAAGAGAGAGAGACAATGAAAGTTTTCACTCAAGATGGAAAAAAGTTTGTCACACTTTCAAACTTGAAAGCTGCATCTGCATCAACGAGGGGGAAAATGAGCAAGATCGATGGTCTTGCTAGTAAGAAAAATGATTGAATGACTATTTTTGTTAGCTCTGTTTTATGACAGTCAAACTGAAGTCAAAGCTATTATTTTTGTGAGCTTTATTTTGGAATCAGAGATGTCTGATTTAGAAGTTAGTGTTTTTGTAAAGCTCTATTCAGGGTGTGGCAATCTTTGGTCTGGTTGTTGAACATGGATTGGCTGTTGATGCTGGCATTGATATTATGTTGATGGAAAAACTAGGGAGTGAAAGTAGTTTCTTATATGCTCTAATCTGAATTGCCTTGTTTTACCCTTGATTTATTATTTGCTCCACTAGTTTCAGAGCTTCGGTTTTGGTGGTTCTTGGTCCATGACAATGGAGAGTTCTGGTTTGACTGGCTTATTTGCTTTTCACTCAGATCTTATATCAAATGTATTTATTTGACTAGTTATATATATATATATATATATTACATAAATGCAAGTAGGTGGTGAAATATTTTTCCTCAAAAGTTTGATGTAACTGTGGGATCAATTTTGCATGTACAAAATTCCTATGAGATCAAATTAGCATGTAAACTTAACAGAAAATGTAACTGTGGGACCAATTTTATAAGTATTGGGACCATAAATGCAAGTATTGGGACCACTTTTGAAGAGACACGTGTCCTGTGAAATTAATTTTACAATTTTCTCACTCTCCATACTTTCACACTCTTATCGATGCGGGATATTACAGTGCTAACGAAAGTCCCACACAGTAGATATGTAAATGTAAGATAACATTCTTCCATATGTATATATACAGAAGAAATAACTGGTTTTACGTACAAGAGAAACCGAGAAAAAAAGAACACATGAAATGAGACGGAAAAAGAAATAATATTTAAACAATCAAGCAGCAACAAGAATATAAATAATGAAAGGTCTGCGGTGATTTTTTGGTCTTGATGGAATTACTTCAAAAAGTTGGGAAAAATGATTATTAATAACGTCGCATCAGAAACTTAAAGAACTATAGATTAAGTCGTAATCAAAGTTAAAAACTTGAAAAAGATTCGATGACCCACCAACCTAATTCTTACAATCCCAACGGCTAACCGGGACTCACCAGAAAATGGTAGTTAATACCGTTGCAAAAAGAAAGTCAATGTAGCATCTGTCTGCATTCATCAGCTACTAAAAATTTTATTTTAATAAATATTTACATACAAACATATATGATACAAGTCTTAAGAAAGATACCGACAGTATCAATCGTCCTATTAAATTAACTCTCTTTTCAATTTTCAGACCCACAAAAATTAAATTGATATTTTTTACTTCCTCACCCTATCACCCTCAATAAGATAGAGATTGATTGAGATTTTAACAAGGATTAATAAAAAAGTTGAGAAAAACAATTAATTAAAAAACTTGTTAATATGCTCCTATTTATTTATTTGACAATGAATTAGTAGTTAATGTAAACATATTAAATATGGATATATATTAATAAATTATGTAAATATTTATAGAAATCAATTTATATATTGGGATATCCAAAAAGAAAAACAAGTTTGTATTAATGGGATGGAGGGAATATTTAATATTATTGCAACAAGAATTATGAATAATCAATTGAGCCCAATTTCTTCAATTCTACTATTAATTATTTTTATTAAAATAAAGTGTGTATATATATATATATCGGTATTATTAGCTCAAAGTTATTTGAATAAATTAATATGTACTCGTAATTTTTACAAATAAGGATATCAAGCGTTTGCTTACAATTCTCCAGAGATATTTACGCAGGCACGCCAAATTTTACACTTGAAATTTTCTAATTTCTTAACTTATTTGTGTCAATCGTGCGCCGAACCTCAAAATTATTATGTTTTTTCTCTTTTTTTTTTCTTCAATTTTAATTTCTTTTAGTTTAATATAATTTTACATTGTTATTTAATTAGGCTGTATTCCACCAAATTAGGGTTTATAATTATTTTTCAATATTTAATTGTCATTTTTTAGTTAATATAATTGATTTTGGGGGTTGATTATTCCAAACTTAGGGTATATAATTTTTTAAAATTTTAATTTTTAGCAGTAAATATTAATTATAATTAGTTATAATATAATACATTTTATTTTTTATTAACACATTATTAACAATATACAATTTTAATGTTGACACACACAAGTTGGGATTAGATAATCTCTACTCCAAATTTTATCATTTAAAGAAAATGTTACGTCACCCATTGAAGATGTATTTCGTTCATTCGCATGCATAATTCTATTTTCTAGTTACCTTAATTATAAAATAAGATCATGAATAATATATGTCATCACTCTGTCGTTGTGCTTACGTAAATATTATGAGGATTTATATATACAATATATATATATATATATGCATATATGTGCAGGCTAATTTGTGTTCCTTTTTGGATCTGAGTCCAAATTGACGGCCATGCATGCGTATAATAGAAAACATTATATACAAGGAGAAGAACTAATTAATTTGCATGTTAATTATGACCCTCTATCCATCTTTTTGACTGTTTCTTCATTAAGAAATAAATAAATACACAAAAACATCACCTCCAATTTTTCATTACAATAATCTAGGGTTTTGTGTTATCCATGAGCATGGATTTTGCTCTGTTGATATATCACATGAGATTCACATTAATACATAGTCTGTATACACTTACAATACATTAAACTAATTAAACGAAAAATCTAAAAGAGTAATTAGTTAATTAGGGTTGTAGTTTGATCATTTCTCTAACAATATCTCCCTGTTCACAATTATGGATTAATATATCGATCGGGCCCATATAATTGGAAGTTTAATTTGATTTCTCTACAATAATATTATTATATTTCCCCCAAACAGCACTTTTCCCTTTCCCATATATTCAACGAGGTTAATTTTGACACTTTTTGCAGAAGATGCGCAATATATATTTTATAGTAAAATATAGGGAACGAGATGCATGAATCAGCTCTATATACAAGATCTCATATTTCATTTAGTGTTATACTTCCCATTATACATTATTAAAGCAGGTCGATCAGATATCGACAATAATAAATAAAAGATATACATATATATTATAATTAATATAATAGAGAGAAATTAAATGGGAGTGAAAATAAAGTTGTGGGCACGCCTTCCTGAAAACTAATTTTCTTTGTTAGATGTGTGTGTGTGTGTGTGTTTATATATATATATATATATATATATATATATATATATATATATAGTAAGTTCCAAGGTATCTCAATCGGGTAATCTCACTCTCACTCGTTCACGAGTCAAAAAAAGTGGGCCAAATTTCTTTTGCCGACTATGTCACCGAAAGACCATTATTTCTAAGCACGACAAAACATTATAATGTCACATAACCAACGCCTTTTTAATTACATATATATTCTTTTTTTTTTTGCCTTAATCACATCACATCCCACGACATGCATAAATTGACACCTCTTATAACCTCAAAACAATCTCTCTATATTCTATATGTACTAACATTAAAAATCTAAATGAAATATAGTCACTAATCCGCGTTTTAGTTATTACACTTTCAAAACAGATCGATTATCATCTATTCTAAATCGGTATAGTATTTGATTCCAAATATTGGACTATACTTGTGTGTATTTTATTTTCCTTAGTTGTTGCAATTCATTTTTAGTGAACTATTATGGTCTAGCATGCAATTTCCTCACACCAAAATTTAATGTTCCCTCTTTCAGGAAAAAATAATAAGAAATATATATCTTTTTTTTAAATGTAGTTATTTTTACAGGTATAATTCCCTCCAATTCTTGTAATCTTTCTTCTAGCCCTATTCTTAAAACGATATCATTTAATTCGAAGAAAATTGTATTAATTTTAAGGGAAAATAAAATAAAATCGAGAATTAAACTTGAGAAAAAAAAAAGTGAATGGAAAGGGGCAGAGAGTTGTGTGAGTAGAAAATGGGGGCCCACCGGCCCAGTAACGGTTGCTGATGGTGGTGTCTGGCTTTTACAAGGAATTCATGTCTGGCCCCTTCTTCCTTTGTCTACCTTTTTAAGACCTCTTCTTTCCAACTTGTCCACTTATTTTACCATCTTACCCCTTCTCATTATCAACCAACATTTTTTTTATTACCTATGTTTTGATTTCTTTTTCAAAAATAACTAATTTTTCAAAATTAATTAAGATTGCTCATTTTTTTCAAAAAATTTACAAATCTATACAACACTTGATCAATTTTTATGGCCCGAAAATCCAGTGTAATTAATTACATTTTAATATTTCTTAACTGGATGGTTGGGTAAATATAAATCTTAAAATAAATCAATTGCTTAGGATTTTCAAACCAAAAAATTAATAAAATTTTAAATTTGCAAAATTTATTAAAAAGTGGGTACGTTTTGTTAATTTTGAAAAAAAAAAAGTTATGAAAGTGCAATTTGCCCTATTTTTCATGTCAAATAAACACGACTTTAAGAAACTTGTGGTTACTAGGTTAAATTATTATTATTATTATTATTATTATTGGAGGTGAAGTCTAGTCTGAATCTTATTAATTTCAACGTTCTTTTTTTATATAAATATTAAAATCTAAATGGTAAATGAGATGAAAAATAAAAACATACTAGTAACCAACCCTTTCAAGCCTGTCATCACTCATCACTCTCCCTCAGTCTTGATTCAAGGATTTTCAATTCAAAATTGATATGAAAAATGTGAGCTGAACCAAATTATGCCCTCTAATTTGTTTTTCATTTCGAAAAAGGCACTTTGATTTGTTGTATTTAGAGTTGTAAACGAACCGAGTCGAATCGAGCACCCTGATATTCGAGCTCCGGTCGTTAAGGAATATTCGGGCTTGAGTTCAGCTGGAGCTCAATTCAAGCTCTTTTCCTCTTATTCGAGCTCAGCTCAACAAATATTTGTCATATTCGAATTCAGCTTGAGCTTGGGTCGTGAAATACTCAAAAATTTACTAATCGGGTCTAAGCTCGAATGCTCGAAAAAAACTCATTTAATTTACATGTGTCAATTCAAGCTTGAAAAAAAAGCTTATTTAATTTAGTCGTTTGAAATATTTATAATATTCATTGAGCTCCGCTTGACAATGTACGATTAAGTTCGAGTTCGAACATGTTCTTGAGCTGCCCAAGCCGAATACTGCTCTGTTGGAGTTCGGCTCGATAATGTTACCGAGCTCGATTCAAGGCTTGAGCTTGGCTCATTTAGAAAAATGAACGAGCTTCGAACAAGCTTTTTTGGAATCGAATTTTGAATAGTTCACAAACGGTTCTGTTCGTTTACAACCCTAATTGTATTATTCAAATTTAAAAATATTCAATTTTAGTCATTCGTGTTTTCCTAATTAATTGTTAGCATTTCACATCTTTTAATTGAGCTAAACTTACCACACTTCTTTATTTCTCTCATTTATTTTCCATGAGTTTGTGCTCAAAAAATGTTGCATATTCATTCTGCAAATATTGCATCTATTCGAAAAAACTACATAGATAGGTTTTTTTTTTTTTTTTTTTTTTTAAACTACATAGATAGGTTATGGACTCGTGTATTTACAATTAGGTCTTCAAAGTTTCATTTGGTTTTATTAGGCCTTAGGACTTTGCACTATGTCCTAAATTTTGTGTTTGGTTATCATTATGTAGCTAGATCAAGTGATTATCCACAAAACTCAATTATTCAAACACAAAGTCTCTTATCAGACTTTGAAAATTAAAATCCTTAAAATCAGACCATCAGATGGGGTGGGTCCATGGGCAACGCGTGGGTCAACCCTGACCCGACCCGCCCGCCCCAGAAAAAAAAAAGTTCGCCAGAAATAGTATCATTCTTTAAACTAAAAAGTATTATTCCGAAGTACAAAAAGTATCACCCGTAACCATAAAAAGTATTGGACCTGCAACTTGTCATATATGAGTTTCTTTAATTCAAATTATGATTTATTTAATCTAAATTAATGTTTAGAGCTTAGGGGTTTGGGGTTTAAGGTCTAGTGTTTT
This sequence comes from Perilla frutescens, assembly GCA_026008535.1. Taxonomy (NCBI): domain Eukaryota; kingdom Viridiplantae; phylum Streptophyta; class Magnoliopsida; order Lamiales; family Lamiaceae; genus Perilla; species Perilla frutescens. Next base: position 37,437,909 of record BRKX01000017.1, on the reverse strand, counting down.
TTAAGTTTTTTTTAGAATTTTTTGGGGGTGTTTTTTAAGGTTTAATATTTTTTGGGTGTTTTTAGGGGTTTATTTTGTATTTTTTAGGGTTTTTTTGGGTGTTTTTAGGGGTTTATTTTGTGTTTTTAGAGTTTTTTTTGGGTTGTTTTTAGGGGTTATTTTGTGTTTTTTTAAGGTTTTTAGGGGTTTATTTTGTGTTTTTTAGGGGTGTTTTTATGGGTTTATTTTGTATTTGTTAGGGTTTATTAATTTCATTTTACGAAATAAATTAAATCAATTTATTTGAATTTTAGGATTCATAGGATATAAATTTTTGGTAAGAAAACAAAAGGATAAAATAGAAAATCGAAAAAACAAAAATGAAAAATCTGTCCAGAAAAAAAAAATTGACGGGCGCGTGACGCACACGTGCCGCGCGCGTATGAGCCACACACCCGCCTGACACTAACTTTAATGTACACATAGTGTACAAAACACTATCCCTTATTCAAATAAATACTGATATAATGCAAATTTCAAGGTGGAAATTATTTCAATGACTCAATTTGGAAATATGCAAATATTCAAGGATCTATTAATGAATGCTCAAATACGGACTTGTTTTCAGCGCCGGTACTGAGATTTGAAGTGTCTTGTTCAAATCTCATAAATGGTGCTCTATTTGATGAGTGTAAAATCAATGCATAATAAAAGTACATAATCATATTATCTAAATTTCTAAGACATATCATAGATAAAAATGTCTCTCCAAATGTTCAAAATCATAAAATATGTCTCATATGTTCAAATCATCAAACTCATGACTTCATGTCATTTTCGAACAATCTTAAAAAAAAATAAAAAAAAAATCACTTTGAACAAAAAGATACTTCTTCTAGCATTATTTTTTGAAGCAAACTCACTTATAAATTTTTCACAATCAATATTCTATAGTAAATGGTGTTCACGAATATGAAAGCAAGTTCATTCAATCTTTGTTGTGACACGGTCAAACACAAATAAGATTTCAATATCTTCAATTTTTAAAAATTTATTTTATACAAAACATATATGGTTAATAAAATTTTATAAGCAATCCCGCATTATTACAACTATTTAGCCTATTTAAGTAAGTTAATATATGTATTTTATTATTTTATTAAAAGATATTGTAACGCGTTTCAAACAACTCTTGACCATCAAGATCACTAACTCTCTATCCTTTAAAATATTATCAATTTTTCACAACTTGCTTTTAAAGTAGCATTGTCCAATATATTCAATTTATTAAAAGAACGAAAAAAATCCAAAGTTCTTTCATATTAAGTTAATTGATCAAATCTTTTTTCAGTAATCCAATTACATAATCTACTACACAAATGAAATAATTGATTCCGAAAGAGTTTGAATTCAATTGGAGAGTTAAAAGAAAACATACTCTTAATTCAATTGGAGGTTAAAACGATACACTCTTAATTAATAACCTAAAAGTAAAAAATAATATGTGGCTTTTCAATTAATGGACTACAACTATTTTAATTTGTATGAACATAATAGGTTAAACTTAATTGGACTAATACAATTTTTTTAAAGTAGTGGATTAAATTATACTAGACTTAATATACATAATATTTTTTTTTATTGAAAATCAAAACTAAATTAGTAATACTACACACACACACATATATATATATATATATATAAATTTTGATGGTCTTATAATTTGGAAAATCCTGTGCGGCGCACCTCGAGCACGGTCGCTCCTCTTTGCTTTTAATTTTTATGCAAATATCTCAATATCATCAAAGTGCAAGAAGCGTGGAAATTAGACGACCAAACACAATATACCATAGCCTACCAGAAAAAGAAAAAAAAATCATGTGGTTGAAGTCAAAAGAAGTTAAGAGTAAAGGTGGCTATAGAATGATTAAGGCCATTTTTTTTATTTGTTTTAGCTGTGAACTTGATTAAGACCAAACTACCAGAAGAAAGATAGGATTAAATAAAATAAAGAATTAGTAATGAGAGAGTTAATGAGTAGAATTTAGACTCACTAACCTCCTCAATAATCATTAATCAATAAGTAATGAACAAGGTCCAGTCTCCAGCTGAATGGTCAAACTCACAAATATTCAAATTCTAAATTATCGATCATTGCCACCTAACTCTACCTCATGATTATGCATGCATTCTACGCTATATTGTTTATTCTCGTGAATTTGCCTTCAAAAATAAAATAAAAATTAGTAACACTGCTGCTGCAAATGATGAATTACTTACTTGGAAATTTAAGTAATTCTTCCAGGGAAGATCATATATAAAAACTTTCGTTGTATATAACTATCATGAGCTAGCTTCATCATATGATATTGAAATTTGAATGAGAATATATACAACATATATAAAAATCTGACAGAGCAAATCTGTAAGCATTGTGTGCATGCCTAGGTCTGTATGTATGATCATGATCGTGAAGCTTTGGTAAATTTAACATTTGAGACATAAATTAATCAACTAACAATGGAAAATAAACATTTAACCAGCTTGAAAATGAAATCTGGCTAATTACTTAATTAAGCCCCTGTAGAAATTAGTAGAAACCTTAGCTTAGCTTCCATGTAAGTACATTCATTCATTCATTCAGATTTCAGTATCAAAATCGGGTTCCGAAGGTTTCTGCAATGCACTAATCATCTCGATTTGCATATGCATATGCGAGGGGGCGTTCCTGAGGTTTCGAGTGCTAGAAGCTAGACGTGCAGCACACATGGCGAGCTGTGATGCCTCCTTTGTTGGCAATGAACTGCAGCGTTGTTCGATAGAAGGTATAGGTAAATGGGGGGCAGCTGCAGCTGCAGCTCCTGCTCCTGCTCCTTTGTTGTTGGGTAATTGTTTTCTCCGTTTGTAGGTAAACCATGCTGCTTGGATGAAGCATGCAGCCCAGGTCCTCCAGTGCTGGGAGTGGAACCTGAACTTGTGCTTCAGCTGCTTGCTGTGCAGCTGCTTCCTGAAGTGTGATGTGACGAACTTGACATCGTCCGAGGCTAGGGAGAAGCCCTCCACTTCAGTGATGGCCGTGACGGTTCGTGTGGAGGTAGGTAGGAGAATGGTGGGGCGTGGATACAGACCCCAACTCAGCAGTTCTTCACCACAAAAGTCTCCTGATCCCAGTTCACACCAGTTCAAGAACCCTGTTCTGCCTCCATTGGTTGTATATGAGTCGAGCCGCCCCCGTAGAATGAACACCATCTCAACCACAGGACCACCCTCCCGGACTAGGCAACTTCCCGGACTGCACAACACCGGCTTCAATCTTTCACATATTGCGTCTGAGGTTAAATCATCCACCTCCTCAAACAGAGCAACTCGTCGAACAAGGTCCAGACAGAGATGGCGCTTGATGTCGCGTCGCAGATCACAAGGCAGGCTCCCAAGAATACCCTCCTCATCAACTCCTCTAGTAGTCACCCATCTGTACAGATCATAACGACGGACTCTCTCTTTCATCTCATCAGGTAGCTGTCGGTGATGCATCCATTTTTCACTGTCCATCCTTCTCACCCTCCACTCTTCTAGTCGTGCTGTTGAAGATTGCAGGTACGTCTGTAACTTACACCATTAATTCTAATTTCAAACTTAAAACACACTCATATATACACATGTTGAACTTACTTGCATGTTCCCTATTAGCAACGCGAAAAGCACCAATCCCAGGATCGCAATGGTTATGGCAAAATTAATTTCCCCAATATAAGTAGTGGTCAATAGATTCTGTCCGGCAGAGCTGCAAAAACAAGACATATATAAACATATATGAATTCAAATATGATCTATCGACTATGAGTAGTTAGTTAGTAACCTTAGATTTCGCAGTCCCCACCAGAAACAGTAGGAGTATTTGTGGAGGAAGGTTGAGCTTGCAACTCCATGAGTGAGCGCGTCTTCATAGATTCCAAAATTATGGAAGTTGCTACCTAATCCGCAGAGTTTGGTGATATTGCTGGATGCAAACCAATATATCCTGCTAGAGTCGTTCAGTGTTTCACAGTCGAAGTACAAGTAGCGGCAGTCGGGTTCTTGATCATCGCACACACGTTTCCAACACTCTTCCTGCCTCTCAATGGACAACAGGTACCAGATAGAACCAATGACCTGCACAAAGAGTTCAATACCTGTGTAGAGGATCGGAAAAAGATTTTATTTAAAGTAGAAATTAAATTCTTTACTTACATGACTTGCCAGCATGAAGAGCATGAGATTAAAAGCTGCACCAGCCCATGCAGCTTCCACCACTACCCCAGCAGTGGTGATGATCTTAGATGATAGGGGGAAGATGAGATATAACCTCAAAAGAAACTGAAATATGATGGTAACACGGAGGCCGTGTTTTGCACCAATTGCATTCGAACCTCTCAAAGATGGAATTACACCCCAAATCAACAACTGTATATATATATATATATACATATACATTAATTGGGTTAATTAATGAATTCACCTGTGCATGGCATATATATACATGCTGTGGAAGAGATGTGTTTGATGAGGGGAAATGACTGAATGAATACCTGTGGAAGAGGTAGAGCTGCTAACAAATCAAACCAAAAGTCTTTACCAAGGTATCTTGAAGCAATCTTGGAGGAGTCAATAACCAGCTCCCCCCTCCCAAATATTCGAGAAGAAGGTGCAACGTAGGCCGTTCTAAGCCGAACAAAAATCTGAATAACATAAAATGTATCCAGAACACAACGTACGACTGTAAGAGATATCTCAAGGGGGGGACTTGCTTGCATGCACGCATCTTCCTCAACATTCGGCAGATAAAAGAATAAGGGGTCGACGAAGAGGGAGATGAGACATGATATTAGGAAACATTTATTCCAACTGCTTAGAAAAGGCCCCCGTGGATCCAATATCTTCTTCTGCACTATCTCATACTCCTCAGAGAATACTCTTGAAAGTTTCCTCTTCTCAACAATCTTCCTTTTATCCTTCATATTCTTGCTGCAGCTTGCTGCTGCAGTTTCGACGTCCTTCTCAAATCTGAATATCATGCGCACTGTTTTTAGCTTAACTCTTGATTTGAAAATTCAAACAGATTATACTACTCCAACACTCGGCATGATTGGAAATACCTTACAGATTTCGCTCTTGTAAAGCTCAAGCTGCCCATAGTCATCGTCCTAGTCGCTTTAAATGCTAGCTTACTTCAAAGACTTCTCTTTTAAGATTGTGATGCACAACTCAAAATATAGATAGCATCTCGCCTTATTTATCAAATAAAAACAAAATGAGGCATACATCCTTCCCCTAAAATTCAAGAGGTGGTAAAAAAAATTCATGTTTTTGTCTATTACCAATCTCAGTTTTGTTAATTTACGATGCAGCTTCACACAGAGACAAGGCATGGAATAATAAATCAGAGTCCCGACTGTTTTACCAGTCAGCACGTAAAATTCCAGCCCTTATACCTTTGTAACATGCATACTTATATATTTGTGTCAAAATTGAAAAGCCCGCAAATTGAGCTAGGTTTTGTTAGATCACCTGCAAATTGTTTGTTTTCAAACCACAAGCCTCAAAACCAAATGCCAACAACCGTAATTCTCGAAAAGATATATCTAGTGTGTGTATTACATATAATCAATCTCGCACAGAACAAACGTTTGCAGAGCTACTAAACAGTAGGGCACGACGCAGAAGTCGAATACTTGAGTGAATGCGACCAGTACTTCCAGTTCATGATCAGATCAGCAGATTGTGTACTTCTTCATATAGCTGGTACAAAAATGAGATACGAGTGAAAAACTTGCATTCCGTTGAGATATACAAGATCAAACAATGTAATTCATTTCGCTTGTATAAATGTTATTCTGAATCATTCATCATATAAGAACTTGATAAATATGATTAGAATGCTCAATGTATGAGTAGATGAGAATACTAGCAGCACAATTGAAAATGCAAAGAAAGGTAGAAGCATCCAGCGACTAATCACACAATTACATGTAGAATTAGAGTATAGCACAACTAGGTTAGCAGTAATACCGTGGATGATCATCTGGAACGTTCTTCAGCAGGACTGACTCGAATAGATCGGCCATCAAGGTCCTGCCAATAAGAAATTTCAGTGACACGCCAGTTAACATATGAAATACTACATAAAAGTTATACGAGCGGCAACAATGAAGGTATAGACATATCATGCACGTTTGTCTAAATTAAGCAAATAGGAGAGATGGAATCAAAACCACTGACAGCGAATGAAGAATTTGAAGATGGTCAGTAAGCAAGATGTATATGAGTTACAGAGTGCATGCATTTCTGTATGTGTGAATTTGGTAATAAGATATTACAAGTCTAAACAGAGGTGAAATAGAAATCATTGATAGTAAAAGAGAACTTGATCAGATGTGATTTTTTAAAAGAACTTTTGGCCGAAAGCATTTTCAGAGTCACAAAATTAAAAGAATTTCAAGTTTCAAGTTTCCAAAGGACACCTGCAGAGCTTGCTGAACAATGTTGATCCAACACAGAGAAAAGTATTATATTAAAGAAAAACAACAAGACTGGAAAATTTCCAAGCCTCAAACAATCAGCATTGGGAGTGCACAAAGTAAATAAGATACACCCCCCAACCGTGAAGGTGTGAACCCATAAAGCCATTAAAAAAATTTTCAGAATAGAATTCTTACCTTGCCATCCAACTTTTCAATGGCAGAGTTGACCTCTTCAGGGGAGCTGTAGGTTACAAACCCAAATCCCCTCGATCTACCATTTTCTCTGTCATAAACCACCCTGGCCTCCTTAACATTTCCATGCTTGCTAAACAAAGACTCAAGATCATCATTGTCCACTCCCCATGAAAGGTTACCCACGTAAACTCTGTTGGTGTTACTAAAACTTGATCGTTCCCGTCCACCCCTTGGTCCTTCTCCGAATGATGAGGTGTCCCGTTTAGGAGGCGCGGGTCCAGAGTTTACCCGCAGAGCTCTGCCCTCAAGTAACTTGAGAGAATCATCACTTGCCAAATCAATTATAATGATAAAACTAAGCAAGAAAAGCTTTGAAAGATAACAAATCGAGGTATTGAACAAGCCTATGTGTGTTAGTTACAAAAGGTATAGCTTACATATCCATTGAATAGTTTAACCGCAGCTTCAGCATCCTCAACCGTAGACATAACTACGAAGCCAAAACCCCGACTTCTTCCTGTGGCTTTGTCATAAATAACCTGCAAGTTTCCTAACTCAGTTAACAAATTCAAACTGTATCCTTCCTGATATACTACTACCCCCAAACCCCATCTCACCAGAAGAAAATAAAATACACAAAAGCAAAACAAATTAAAAATTTAAGAGCTAAAATACTAAAGCCTACAATTAGAATACAAATCCTCGTCTATTAAGCGACATACTTAAAAAGACAACCCATCAGATACATTTAACAATACACATTCAGAATTTGAAATTCCAAAACCTAATCCATAATATCCATCTGCAAATTAACCACAAAGTAACAGTATTCCAGAAACAAAATCACAAAATGAAAAGAAAAAAAAAACCCTTTACGTTAATCTAGAATAGCAAAATTAACCATTTCAATGAGAATCAGAAAAGGGGAAAAAACCTCACCTCAACCTGCTCTACACCCCCGGCTTGTTCAAGCAACTGAGCAAGCCCGGCACTGTCAACACTAAACGGCAAATTCCCCACGAAAAGCTTCACGTCATCAGAAAATTCGGGCTCAGCGCCGCCGTAAGAGGGGGATCCCTCCTCGTCCAAGTCCGATGAAAGCGCGACGAAGCGTACAAACTTGGAAGTGGTGCGGGCACGACTGCTGATAGGAGAAAGCGCGAGTACGAGCTTCGGCAGAGGTTTGAAGGAAGACGGCGTGAAGAGCGAAGGAGCAGAAGCGGCGGCGGAGGAGTTGGAGTAGTGGAGTGAGAGTGTTTTTGGGGCTAAGGATAAGAAATGGGTAGAAGCAGCCATTGCTACTGCGTGCAGTGTGTAAAGATAAGGTTTTGGGGTTTCTCCTGTTGATAGATATTCAAGGAGAGGGCTTTAGAGTGTTTAGGTTTAGTGAGAGAGAGAGAGATATTTATGGATAGAAATTGTGGGAGCTGCATTGCACTACCCTCCCTCACTTTTCTCTTATTTGCAAAACGCATTCCCGTTTTTGTTCATGGTCAAAGAAAGTTGTTATTTATATTACGATTTTTACAGTTTACACTTCAAATGAAAAAAATGAAAATTTATTTAAATGTCCTTTAAATTATTCTCCTGCATCACAAAAATTAATCAATGTATCATAAATAAAAAATAAAAATGTATTACAAAATATTTATTAAACCCTTATCTCTCATCATTCTCCTACATCTATTCATATTCTTATACATATACTCACATTTTTATACGTCTACAAGAATAAACGAGCAATACAAATTATTATTTTTAGTTCATATCGAATAATTTTTTGTTCAAAAAACAATGTTTAATTGTTTTTTTACAGAGATAATATGTAAATAGTCCCCCAACTATTTTAAGAGGATGCTTATTGCCCTCATCTCGATTATTTGGCTCAAATAGATTTTCCTAAACGTTCAAAATAGACGAAATAGACACTAATTTTAATGATGTTAGAAACATCGTTAACACGTTTCATAGATATACTAACACACATATTGGGATCTTTTCGCTCACACTTTTTTTCCACAAGATAATTGAGCAAAAAAATTAAAGGGGAAAAAAGTTTGCTCCTCTTGAATCTATTTTGTTGAGGCCAAAATAAATTTGTTAACTAATTTTCATTAATAATGACTAAAAGCAAGATTTTAAAAAAAAAAATCATGCATGCACCCAAAAATCAGGACCCAACAAAAGTTAAAAAATATATAAGGATAATTTCACTTTTAGTCCCATTAGAATATGGTTAAAATATTTTTAGTCTCATATCTTTCGTTTTTGGTCACAGAGTTTATTAGCTCGATATTTTTGGTCCCAAATACTTTTTTTCGACATTTTTAGTCCCAAGTGTAGTATATATATATGTATATATATATATATATATATATATATATTCAAAGGACATTTTGGCTTCATTTTTCAGCAAATCATTAAGAAAACAGAAGAAAATATCTAGCAAAAAATTCAACATAATACCCAACAAAATAACATAATATCTCAAAAATTTTCTACAAAATATCAAGCAAAATGCCGAACAAATATCCAGCAAAATGCCTAACAAAATCATTTCAACTTTTTGCCAATATACGATTTTTGTTCAGCAAAATTCTCGATAAAATATACGGAAAAAATGTTGCAAAAAATATAATAAAAAAAATATATTGTTAGTTTTGATGACTAAAAATGTCGGAAAAAAAACACTTGGGACCAAAAGTGTCGAGCTAATAAACTATGGGACAAAAAACATAAGATATGGGACCAAAAACGAAAGATACGAGATCAAAAGTGTTTTGATCCTCTTCTAGTGGGACTAAAAGTGAAATTATCCCAAAATATATATATAGGATTTGAAATAGAAGAGTAGTCAGAAGCAATGCTCTTAATTTAGCCATCGCATATTGTTGGTCCCGGAGCGAGTCAGAATCAGTTTAGTAGTTTAGTGGGGGGTGAATAACTGATTTCAAAACTGAACTACAAATGCAAAATAATCAGGGCCCGTTTTGACTCGCGGTGTTATCTGTGCTTTGTGGAGATCAGTTGAGATGATCTGCTAGCTCGGAGTGCTGTGTGTGCTTGGGGTGTGCAGTTTAAAACATGCAACTGAAACTGAAAAGTAAAGCAGCAGAGCACACGAGCAATTTATAGAGGTTCGAAGCTCAACTTCTACGTCCTCTCTTCATTTCGCAGAAGAGCAATTCACTATGCAAGTGTAAAGTTCCTTTATTACAGTTACATAGTGAAGACAACTGCTGAACTTGGTGAACGGTAACTTTACGAGTCACGGGCTCCTTTTCAGCTGGTGCTGTCCCGGAAACGGCGATCTAACGAACGCAGCCTCCTCAACCGGTAGGTTGATAGCTCACACTTGCGATCCCCAACTGCTCGCTGGAGAGATAAGGTGATATTTCCCGTCTTTACACGATTAGATCTCGCCCGATCTTCAAGAATACAGTCTTGAAACTGGTATCAACTGATATGCTCCTTTGTGCGTCTGCATCTGAGTTGGGTAGTTGATCTCTGAAGCACTTGAACTGAGAGAGTTGCTCTAGCTGGAAATCTTCAACAGCTAGCTTGATGAGCGATCTGGCTCCTTCTCTTCAATTGGACTTTTAATTCTTCTGAGTTTTGAGCGTGAGACTTTAGTGCTTTGGCGAACGTCTTCGCAGAAAGTCTTAACTAAAGTTCTCTCCAAAATTTTCAAAAGTCAACAGTCACCTTCTGGGTAACTCACATTTTATAGATGAGTGGCTGATGACCGTTGATGATCACTATGTGATCATAAATGATAAAGTCGTTGAGAGGCTTTCATTTAAATAGAGCCGTTGAGTTGCCTTTACTCTTCTGACGAGCTTTTGTTCCAAGATCTCGGTTGCATTAACTTTAAGATCTTCTTTGGCTTATCTGAAATTTGAATTTCAGTTACGGCTTCTATCTTGATCTTCAGTTCTGAGCTTTGTCTGGCAGTTGGAATCTTCAGTTCCTCATCTGTCAGTTTTGCACGTCTCTTGGCAGTTTGAAAAGCTTTAGTTGAGATCATCTTCAGCTAGCAGTTATGGGCTTGGGCTTCATGCCTTCTGAGCTCCAGTTTGATTTGCTTCAGCTGGCAGTTTGAACCAGTGTTCTTTAGCTGGCATTATGGACTCGTGTCCCTTCAGCTTGAACTTCCTTGGACTGGTCTTCAGTTCGGTTACTGACGCTTTATCAGTTGGACTTCAAAACTGATGCGTCTTCAGATGGTATCCTTCGAATTGGTACTTCTTCAGCTGGTATCTTTTGAGCTGGTATTTTCCTTCAGCTTGTACCTTGGTCTTCTCTTCAGTTGGTATTTCCTTCAGCTGGAACTTCCTGAGCTGGCATTTCATTCAGCTCGGATCTTAGACTGGTACACTTCTTCAACTGGTATTTCCTTCAGCTGGTATTTTCCTTCAGCTCGAACCGATGTGGTCTTCAGCCGGTATTCTACTTCAGCTGGAATCATCATCTCTTCGGCTGGTAGTCTTCTTCAGTTGGAATCATCTTGAACTGGCATGTTCATCAGTTCAAACTGATGTGTTCTTCAACTGGTATTTCTTCAGCCGGGAATGATCTAGAACTGGAATGTCCTTCAGTTCTTCTCTTCAGCTGGCATTTTCCTTCAGCTGGGAATGATCTAGAACTAGAATGTCTTTCAATTCTTCTCTTCAGCTGGGATTGATCTCGAACTGGCATGTCCTTCAGTTCTTTTCTTCAGCTGGAACATCTCTTCAGCTGGGACCTTTTTTCGGCTGAAACATTTCTTCAGCCGGTATTGGGCACTTCTGAGCTGGTGCCTTGAACTGGTATTTTTCTTCAGTTCTTCACTGTAGACTAGTTGTTTAGTGTATATTTGTCCTATCTTATCTTAGGAGTTTAGTATCTCTTGTAGGTGTTTTTCTCTTATTTTTGTGTGATTTTCATGTTATTTCCTTCACTTTTGCTCTTTTGGTGAGTTGTGTAGATTTGCACAAGATCTTGAGAAAATGGTGAATTAATGAATGAAAAATTTGAGTGATTCAAGGCAATATGAAGATAGAGAATCGAATAAGGAGCGCGTGGCAAGTTGAATCGGGTCAATTGGCCAAGAAACGAGGAGAACGAGCCAAAACCGTGGAAGCTGCCGAAAGCTGAATTGCCAGGGTGCGCGACCGCGCGACGTGCGCGACCGCGCAACCCCCCTCTTGGCCAAGAGTCTCCGCGCGCGTGGAGACTCCCACGGGCGCGCGGCTTTCGATCCCCGCGGGTGCGCGGGGTGAGTTCCAGCTCAGTTTTTCACGCGTTTTTTGTCCGATCTTTCCCCAACCACTCCCCTTTTTAACTTTCTTTCTCTCTCTCTTTCTCTCTATCTCTCTCTCTCGAAATAAAAGAGGGTTTTTCTCCCCATCAATTCACTTCACACTACACACCACACACACCCATCTCTCATCTTTTCTTTCTCTCCATTCACCACTTCCTCCACCACTTTTCTTCACCACCACCACCGATCCAAAGAGGGAGAAAGGAGGAGGAGAAGAGACAAGAGGGCTAGAGCTCAAGGAAGAAGGCCCGAGAAGAGGAGCCCGATATCAAGCCATCCGCGGAAGCTAAGCTTGGTGGATGGACTCCGCTTTGATGACGGCCCGAGAAGAGGGATCCGACTTCAAGCCATCTGCGGAAGCTAAACTTGGATGAGGAGGCTTCGATTTGGTATTTCCTTTCTTTTTAGCTTTAGCCCATTTGTGGGAATTTGTCCCAAGACTCTCGAGACAACAAACAATATTGTATAAGTTGTATGGATTTTATCTTTTGGTTGTTGAATAAATGACTTTTATGATGTTTATGTTGTTTTGAGCATGGTGTTGGGCGAATTTCTACATTAGGGGATGGATAATTGATTTGGTTTTGATCTATGCTAGTTCTTGTTGGTTGTTGTTGTTGGAAACATACTTTTTCATGTTTAGGTACTTGATCACTACTTGAACATTGATAGGATTTAGAGGAGTCTTGATTGTGAATCTAAATCCGAAAATTGGTTCCTTCAACGTTAGGTGGATGGGGTTCCTAAGCCTAACATGTTAATCTTGCTTGTATGATATAGCTAAAAGAGGTTTAACGGATAGACGGTGACAATAATTGAAGTTAAACTAATTGGAAGGGTCTATTATATTTGTGAGAGCAGCATTATCAACTTGAATAAAGCATAATGATGAAACCATTGATAGAATCACACCCTAATGCTCTTCTCATAATCCTATCCTCTATCTTTGTGTTTGGTGGTGTAATTAGTTAATGTTACTTGCTTTAATTAAGTAGATTAGTTTAACCTTCATTCCCCATGTTTAGAATGTTTAGGATGTATTTCATTTTATTGTGCTTGACAACAACTATGGCATAGAAAGATAATCGCCCACATGAAGCTTTCCTTGAGAGACACGACCCGAGTTAGCTCACAGTCCTACAATTGACCCCGTCCTATTGCGGGAGTCCGGATCAAAGTAGTCTCGCGTGTGGAGTCAAATTCGGACACAACAAATTTTGGCACCGTTGCCGGGAAAAGCTTTAGGCGTGTTATCTTTTTGTGTTATAGTTGTTTTTGTGCTTTTTTCGTGTTTTTGTGTTTGTCTAGTGCTTGTATTTTTTGTGTTGTTTTGTTGTGTTTTGTTATTTGTGTTTTTGTGTGTGTTGTGTTGTCTTGTTTTTGTTTTGTTCTTTGTGTTTATTTTCTTTTGTTTTTCTTTAAGTCTTAAATTCTTCTTCCCCAGTTGCGTGTGATCTTTTTTCTTGTAAGTCTGTGTATGCAAGGTCAAGATGTCTAAACAGAAAGCTAGCCCTGTGTTCAAAAACATTCACAGACCAAGAAGGAGAGGAGTGCCCAACTAGGAAGAGAAAAGTTCAAGTGAAGCTTACTCCTAGAGTAACGAAGCTTGAAATGAAGGCCAACTATGGGAGCACGGAATCGAGCCGATCGTGCTCAATGATCATCCATGATAATCTACTAAGGCTCTGTCCAGCTCGGGACATTAAAATGAGCACTGCATGGGAGGTAACCCATGATTTTACTGCTTTATTGTTTTAATTTAAGTTTTATCTTTTTAGTTTGTTTAAATTTGTGTTTTTGTTGTTGTCTCGTAGGGTAAAGGAGTGAGAATGCCCGGCTGGAAATGAATTGATTGAAAAGAGGCCAAGTATAGGCCCGCGACGCGGCACTTGCACGATCATAGGAGAGAGCTCTGGGTTTTGAAGCCCCGTGCGCGCGCCTGCACCCACCGGCGCGGCCCTAAGGTAGAGCACAACGCGCCACGAGCGCGGCTCCCTCTACCAGCGCAGGCATCCCCTGAGCATGCCCTTCATTGCGAGCATGGCATCACCGCAAGCGCGCCTAACCTAGCCTACCAATGTACAAGATCCCCATGTCCGTGGCATCTCACCTTCTATAAATAAAGACTCCAATTTCGCCCTAACTCTTCACAAAGTCCATAGCCAAATCCACCGCCTTCTCAACCACCCGAGCCGTGAAGTTTTCTTATTTGTTTTTCTATTTCGTATTTTGTTCGCTTTGTAAATTATCTTTCCTATTTCTGTATTGTTTTCTTTGTTCGTCGTTTGTTGTTTATTTTGTTTTGTAGGAACCTGCGCTTGTTGCCGATTTTCTACATTCTGTAACATTTTCTCTTCCCTTTACTTCTTGCATCGCTTTTCATTTGTTGAGGGTAATGCATGATTTAAGTGTGGGGGAGGGAGAACTTGTGATTTTATCTTGTGTTGTATTTTAGAGTTTGTTATGTGTCTTTTTAAGTTTTGTCTTTTATTTATGTCTTGATTGTGTTTTGTGTTTTATTTGTTTAACCCCCTCTTAGCATGATTTGTCTTGTCTAATTGTCAAGCTTGGTGATTTGGGATATGAATCTTTAAGGGATTGTTGTTAAGTCGATCATAGCAAATAAATTGTTCTCGTGGAGTCACTCTAGAGCATGAATTATCTTTCGAATGTTGATCATAATTTGATAATTTGTGTTGTGGGGTCTTGTCCTTCAAGGATTAGGAAGCATGATTAGCTCTTTTCATGAAGAATTATTCTCTATAATCATTTATCCACATAAATAAATGGATGTATAAAATAAATAAATAAAAAGGGGGAAATAAGGATCTCTACTCCTCTAGTTGATAAAATTAACTATGAGTATGGAAAACCACACAAGAACACTAGGGATCTCCTCCCTAAGGATTTAACCTTGTGAATTTTGGTCCACACCCTCTAATTGTGTTTAAATAAATGGGGTTGTATTCTGGATTCTACTCCTCTCATGTGTGCCAATTCTGTGGAAATTTTTGCATGATGAGTATGGGAAACCACATTAGAAAGCTCGGCTAAGCCCGATGATTCTACCTAATGACTATTGTTCTATGTTTGCATCCCCTAAGGTTTTTGAGGTGTTTGTCTTCCAAATAAATGTGGATATGATTCATGGGAATTTTGCTCTAAATGGATCGAGTCGAAGGTGTTTTTCTTATTCTTGAAAGGGCAAGCAACTCACCTTATTTGATAATTGTGCTTACTTTCTTTGATGATAAGTGCTTTAGTGGGAAACCATGTAACAAGATCTAATAAGCATGATCTCCTTGCAAGTAATTCCTTCGTGCTTCATATCTTGAATGATTTTATTTGCTTGAGGACAAGCAAAAGGTTAAGTGTGGGGGAGTTGTTTAGTGTATATTTGTCCTATCTTATCTTAGGAGTTTAGTATCTCTTGTAGGTGTTTTTCCCTTATTTTTGTGTGATTTTCATGTTATTTCCTTCACTTTTGCTCTTTTGGTGAGTTGTGTAGATTTGCAAAAGATCTTGAGAAAATGGTGAATTAATGAATGAAAAATTTGAGGGATTCAAGGCAATGTGAAGATAGAGAATCGAATAAGGAGCACGTGGCAAGTTGAATCGGGTCAATTGGCCAAGAAACGAGGGAGAACTAGCCCAAACCATGGAAGCTGCCGAAAGCTAAATTGCCAGGGTGCGCGACCGCGCGACCCCCCTCTCGGCCAAGAGTCTCCGCGCGCGCGGAGACTCCCATGGGCGCGCGACTTTCGATCCCCGCGGGTGCGGGGCACCCCGCGGGCGCGCGGGGTGCGTTCCAGCTCAGTTTTTCACGCGTTTTTTGTCCGATCTTTCCCCAACCACTCCCCTTTTTTACTTTCTCTCTCTCTCTCTTTCTCTCTATCTCTCTCTCTCTCTCTCGAAATAAAAGAGGGTTTTTCTCCCCATCAATTCACTTCACACTACACACCACACACACCCATCTCTCATCTTTTCTTTCTCTTCATTCACCACTTCCTCCACCACTTTTCTTCACCACCACCACCGATCCAAAGAGGGAGAAAGGAGGAGGAGAAGAGGCAAGAGGGCTAGAGCTCAAGGAAGAAGGCCCGAGAAGAGGAGCCCGATATCAAGCCATCCACGGAAGCTAAGCTTGGTGGAGGGACTCCGCTTTGATGACGGCCCGAGAAGAGGGATCCGACTTCAAGCCATCCGCGGAAGCTAAGCTTGGACGAGGAGGCTCCGATTTGGTATTTCCTTTATTTTTAGCTTTAGCCCATTTGTGGGAATTTGTCCCAAGACTCTCGAGACAACAAACAATATTGTATAAGTTGTATGGATTTTATCTTTTGGTTGTTGAATAAATGACTTTTATGATGTTTATGTTGTTTTGAGCATGGTGTTGGGCGAATTTGTACATTAGGGGATGGATAATTGATTTGGTTTTGATCTATGCTTGTTCTTGTTGGTTGTTGTTGTTGGAATCGTGCTTTTTCATGTTTAGGTACTTGATCACTAGTTGAACATTGATAGGATTTAGAGGAGTCTTGATTGTGAATCTAAATCCGAAAATTGGTTCCTTCAACGTTAGGTGGATGGGGTTCCTAAGCCTAACATGTTAATCTTGCTTGCATGATATAGCTAAGAGAGGTTTAACGGATAGACGGTGACAGTAATTGAAGTTAAACTAATTGGAAGGGTCTATTGTATTTGTGAGAGCAGCATTATCAACTTGAATAAAGCATAGTGATGAAACCATTGATAGAATCACACCCTAATGCTCTTCTCATAATTCTATCCTCTATCTTTGTGTTTGGTGGTGTAATTAGTTAATGTTACTTGCTTTAATTAGGTAGATTAGTTTAACCTTCATTCCCCATGTTTAGAATGTTTAGGATGTATTTCATTTTATTGTGCTTGACAACAATTATGGCATAGAAAGATAATCGCCCACATGAAGCTTTCCTTGAGAGACACGACCCGAGTTAGCTCACCGCCCTACAATTGACCCCGTCCTATTGCGGGAGTCCGGATCAAAGTAGTCTCGCGTGTGGAGTTAAATTCGGACACAACACTAGTGGTATTTGGCACTCCTCTTCATGGTACCTATAACTTCCAATTTATCTTGCTAACTGATCTACCAAGCTACAACTTCTTTTTCATAGCCCTTTGTGGCTGGATATTTTCTTTTTCTCTCTGTTCTTTTCTCTCTCTTTTCTTTACTCAGCTCTTGGTTGGTTTCTTTCTTTTCTTCCTTTCTTTTCTCTCTTTTTCTTTTCTTTCTTTTCTTTTATTTCCTCACATGGATTGATCATTTCTTTTAGCTTTGATAGCTCGATTTTTTATATGATCATCCTTAATTTTCTGCTTGACTTCTTTTCAGTTCTTCAAAGTTCATTGCATATTTTGACATATTTTGACATCTCATCATTGTCAGAAAAACCTTGATAGTTTTTCCTAACAAATTTTCCCTTTTTGATGATGTCCAAAACATGGCAAAATTGAGCAATGATGGAAGTACTGATTGAGAAATTTTTGAGCTTAGTAACATTGACACAATCAAACAAGAAAACTTGTATAGCTAAGTGTAACACCCCAAATCTTAATACGAGAATTGAGTGCTATTAAATAATATCCTAAATTAAATAACAAAATTAACTATCCACTTAAAATGATTTTTTTTTACCAAATATTTTCCATAATAACCTAACTAAATAATCAATAAAATGTTAACCATACTATTAAGCATTCATAGGTGTACTTTCAAAATCCAGTTTCCTATTCACATAACAACTCGAAACCGAATACTTACAAACATGTTAAAGTTTTACAAGCGGAAAACTTTATAAATATGGGCAGTCATTAAGTTCAAAATAGAACTAGATAATATATACAGCAAAAAGAACATTATGGCCAACAGCTACCACGTCACCGGCCTTTCCTATCCTCCTTTATCTGCAGAGATAATATTAACATGGGGTGAGTGTGTGAACACTCAGTGGGAACATACATTGTCCAAGTTAAATCACATAATACAGGGAACATAACATCTTGTATGTACTTGAAACATAGAACACATAGGTCTGCGTAGGATGTGGCCACATAATAATAGGGTGGTATTAAACCACAGAGTATAAACCACACCATCGGAACGGTTTATATCTTAGCCCTTTCGGCCTCGGATATTAGCCGTAAACTATAGGCAAGTACATACAATTTTACTTACACATAAAGCACTTAAGTTCATAAATCAATCACATAATATAATTTAACAGAGACAACAATAAACACAGAAGGAAGTGTTGATATGTTATCCACCTTACAAACCAGCACCCTTGATGCAACACAAAAGTTGTATTCTTTAAACCCCAGCTTTGTCTCTTGAACCTACAGTGTATGCATATATTAATTCTTGGTTCTCAGACGCGAATTCGTTCATCTCTATTCTAGATGTCCAACAAGCATTAGATTTCTTTCAAGGAATAAAAATTTATTTGCTAACAATCATCAAACAGTAGTTCTTGATCTTATTAATGTATGGACATGCTGACTTAGCAACATGCCTTCATTCCATTAATTAAGTTGTCCTACATAGATACACACAAAAGCTTCTAATAATTATGTCCCATGATAACCTCCTGATGTGACCCGGGACTCAATGACCAATGAGACACAAAAGACGCGGAAGCAAAGGAAAGAAACTACATCGATTACGAAAGGATTCTATACTCGAATAACTAGACAACTAAGACTCAATTAAAATACCTAGACAATATCACACAAAATAACACAAATCCAGTAAAGAGAAGGGCTGTTATGGACGGCTAGGATAGGTGTAGGGTTGATGGAATTTCGATGATGATGAACAGGTTTAGAGAGGCTAGAGTAGATAGGATATGATAGAGGTTCGAAGGACTTACGGTATAGATGGAAAACACGATGAATTTATGTTGAATGGAACCGAACCCTTGATGATCGACACACGATCAGGTCTTGATAGCTTGGGAGTGTCATGGACGTTGATGGAAGGTGTAGGAAGTCGAAGATGGTGGTTGGACGATGGAGGTGTTGTGATTTGCAACCCGATTAATCCCCGGCGTATCTTGTATGACGAAAATGAATCTCAAAGTTACTCCTCGGTAGCGAGTTCACCCTAATTCCTCGTGTGAATTAGAACGTTCCCTTGATGTAAGACTCAAAGTTGCTAGGCTTCAAGAATGAGTATTTTCGACAGAAAACAATCAAAAGCTTTGAACGGTTGAGACACAAATTGAATGCAAAAGCAATTTTAATCAATAATGTCCAAAATAACAATATGACATGGTTCCCCTATTTATAGGACTATTATGCACGAAAATAACAATTAAAAAGGCCTAAAAATCTGATAACTATACTATAGAAATACCTAAACTAGAATTCTATTCAAGGTAGGAAATTGCCTTAAATACAATTCTAGTCAAACCTATGATATTATGAACGAAAATTACACTTATTAATTAATTAAAAACTGATCTAAACTATAGTCTAAAGTAATTAAATAAATACTATAGTCTAGATAAAAATCAACCCTTTAATTAAATTAAATCAAGGGCGAAAACAGCTCCATGCACAAATGTACTTCTTCTTGCTCTCTTCTTCAACTCTTCAAGTTATATTCTCCATGGTATGATCTTGATCTTCATTAGTTAATAAATTAACTAAAGTATGGCTGCACTTTGCATCTTCTAATTCCTCAAACTTCTTGCAAATCATCACTTGGAAATAACCTTGTAATTTCTTCACTCGAAGTCACGTCATTGGACCTTTAAATTGCAGCTCGGGTTCAAGGCCTTCAATGCCTTGCATGGCTTCATCACCTCCCTATTTTATAACTTCTAAACTAGATCTATAAATTTAAAATCTAATATTCCATGCACATACATATTATATGTATATATAATACACACACAACCACACAATCTAATAACAACTCCTATTTAGCTATAAAACTTGAATTCGTCCTTAAATTTCTAATGGATTTCTAATATATAGCAGACAATCATTGGCTTAGTTAATGAATTAATGATGACTTGTTTGCTAACTCACAGTAACCTAAGCACCTACTTAATTAAAAAATTTGCATTAAAACATGTTCTGCAATTATTATAAGATGAATATTTGTTAATTGAATAACATTATAATTAATCTCATGATTATACATAACAATTTAAACCAAGAAGATTTCTCTCTTTATCGTGAATTTTTCCTAAAGTCATACTAAACCTAAATACACGTCTGTCACTAAGAATCAAAGCAGATTTCTTAAATTTTCATATTTTAAGAATTATGTTGTGAATATTGAACAAATATGCAATTAGTTTATTTTTAATTCGTTGTGCTTTTGTCAAGTTTCCTATCCCTTGTTCACTAAAATTCTAATTTGATAAATGCTTTCTTCCTCAAGGTCATCCCATCACTTATTTATTTATATATAATCCTCCATACTAATACGAATAATAGTCTTGCAAAAACTAGCTAAGAGATTGACATGTGTATTAGCTAGTTAGTTTAATAAATGGTAGACATGACACCATGGCAAATTCTAAGATAAATCTAAGCTTAAACCTTGGTTGGGTCCCAACTAACACACTTTAACTTGTTCTATTTATTTACCATTACTACTACTACTACTACTATTTTCTAATATTGCATATGATACTCATTTTTTTTTCCTAATCATGAACATTAAATTTTCGAAAATAAATTCTCCTTAGCACTATATAAATATATATATATATATATATATTAATTTCTTAACTCATAGATAGGAAATAAATAAATAAAAATAAATTCTTATTTTAAATCCTTATAATTTACCATATTTTAAATTCCTATCTAATTTTTTTTCCCGATGTTATACTAAGAAACTGCTTATATAAACTGATTAGACATCTCTCAATCTACAACAGTTTATTTTTCTTTTCTTCTTCAGTTTTTAGCTCTTCAGCTGCTGCACTTCTTCAGCTGGTATTCCATCTCCTTCTTCACCTATTCCACCATTTGCTAGGCTCTCCTCTTTCTA
The DNA here is from genome assembly GCA_026008535.1 of Perilla frutescens. Lineage (NCBI taxonomy): Eukaryota > Viridiplantae > Streptophyta > Magnoliopsida > Lamiales > Lamiaceae > Perilla > Perilla frutescens. The sequence continues at coordinate 37,416,881 of BRKX01000017.1, read as the reverse complement.
TAGCACTAGCATTCCTCTAGATTTCTCCCCAGACTTCTCCCTGAGGCAATTGTCTCTCATCCCTGGCAGCTTTTCTCCAGACAGCTCCCCAGCCTCCTTTTTGGCATCATCTAAAAGGGTGTGCATGTGTAGATCAAAGGATGGAATGAGAACATGTGGTAACAAGCTGAATGTGGTAGCTAAGTTACCTTCAAATGGGGAGGGGTATGGCTGTTCTCTTGGTGGTGAGGGTAGCCAATTGGATGCTTCTTCAGTTGGCATGAACTACCGTAGATCTAGTAGTGGAGACTGAACTTGGGGTTCAGTTGTCATCATGGCCAAACTTGGGAGGATTTCTTCAGTTGGAGGTCGGTGGTTGAACTCTATCGGTATGGAGAATGAGTTGGATAGCTCTACAAACGGCAGTGGAGTTGTGGTTGGTACTCCATTTCGGATTATATGGATCATTGAATCCATAATCTCTGAAAGAGTAGGAGTAGCCGTCGATGAATGATTCATCTAGTTTCTGCTCCAATTTTCTTCTTTACTCCAGAAAAATCGTCCGTTCCTGTCAAGCAGCTCAAACATAACTGCTTCATCAACGTGATATCTCCAGAGTGACTATCTAAGATATCTCCTCAGTTGATTGAAGAGATCGGAGTCGTAACTCTCAATGAGGTGAAATCTTCTAAGCAGATCGTTGAGAGTTTTGTTGAAGATTTCTTCAATACCATCGATGAAGTTGGTTTCAACTGGTGCAGACTCAGCTGGTGCAGTTGATTCTGTTGTCATGTCATCATCTGACATGATTTGTTTTCCTCCACTGTTGGAAGTCGGTTCAGTCGGAGTGGAGGGGCCTTCTTCTGCAGTGCGCTGCCTTTTCGATCGATTGCCAAAAAGCTTTAGGTTCTTTCTTCTTTTGACAGAAATTATAGGAAGATAGTCTCTCCTGTCCAACAACTCGCCTCTCTGATGGAGAATTTGGATCTGATCGCTTATGATCATGCTGATCCGGTTGAGAAACCCTAATTTTTCCATTAATGTTCCAGTTTGATGGTCAAAACTGACCTTGCGAACATTCTGGCGTAGTTGTGATAGCATATATGATGCCCAATCAACTCTGCATCGGTTGTAGATGAGTGCCATCAGATGAGCATGGTCGGCACTGAAACGAGTATAGTCTAGATTGCCTCTCAGACAGTGGATGACTATATCTTGAAGTTGGATGAACTCCAGCCAAAGACTGTCTTTCAGTCTATGTGAGTAATCATTGTGCTCAACTCCTGATTTCATCCATTAACTCCATAATTCTGCTTGGTTAGGCATTGAGTCTGCCTGTTCACCTGCTCAAGGAAGATGGAGTGTTTCCATCATAGTTTCCTTGGAGATCACGATCGGATGTTCTCTGACTGATGAAATGATGTTGCCATCTTCTACGATGTCGGAGAAGATATAAAACTCGGCAACTAACTCAGGAAAGCATCATCCAAATCTTAGACCTCTTGTTAGAAACTGAAATAGTCCAGTTTCCTCCGCTGCTGAGATTAAGCGATGAAACTCATTAGGCTTAAGTCTCTTCATCATGAAGTCCAGTTCTATGAACTTGTCTCATTTCAGGTTGAGAGCAAGCCTAGCTGGATCGATACATTGAGCGGGCAATTCCATTCTGCAAGAAAGAGAGTATTTCAAAGAGATTGAATGGATTTGAGAAAGAGATGCAAAGCAAATGCAAGAAGAGTTTAGACAGATATGTGATTTTTAATCAATATCTCCTTAGCATTTAACGAAGCTTTGCATGCATGTACTTCGAGCTGCACTCGAGTATTTATCAGCTGATCAGTTTAATGGATTTGACTGATGCTCACCTGGCATAAATGTGATGATCATCTTAGGCGTCAATAAGTTTAGCTTAACTTTTAGATCAGCGATTGAGATTTCATCCATTTGAAAATGGGGTAGTTGCCATAAATAGCAAATGTTTTGTGCAGGATTTTGCTATTTATATCTCTCAAGCTATCAACTCACTTTCCACTTTAGTGGTTAATTTTGCTCAGTAGCATTTAAAACTCGCTATCTTTGAGAGATCTCCTATTTTGAAAATAATGTCTGTTAAATCACAACGAAATTAATTTTATTAAGAATAAGCTTAAAGAATAAATCAATTTAAACTTATCCTTGGTCAGTTGGGATACAGTCCAACTGATGCCTTTTGGCGAACTGACGATGTAGCAACTAATCGATCAGTTCTTGTCATATCTTCTTCTTGGCCCTTGAGATTGATTCATCACTGAAATGATAACATCAGATGTTGAACTGCTGGATTAAATCTCAGTCAGTTTTCTCTTCTTGATGGGCCGAACTGGATTTTCTTCACTGCTCTCGTCAGGACAATTTGATCTCTTCCTCTTCGAGGCTGATCCAGTTCCTTCAGCAGGCTTCTCTAACCTTGCTCTTTTCATGGATTGACTCCGGTGCTTGGCTTCAGCTAATGTGACCATTCGCCTTCTGTACAAGTTCCTCCTTGAGGATGACTTGAACTGAACTTCCTGCTGGTTCAGTTGGGTGGCTGTCTTGGAGCTTGAAGCAATCAGTGGGGTGACATATCTCTTTGACAAGAGATTGGATGATGTGGTAGTGTCTTCATCATCACACAGTCGACTCACTGCAACTAGAATAAAAGGTGGCTCTCGATGCATCTGTGCAGTTGCAGGTTCAATTGGTCGATTTGGCTCAGCTAACTGATTTGATAGAATATCAAAATTCAGTTTTCTGCATGCAGGGCTGGTTGTGCAGATCACTTACTACTTTGCTCATGCTTCTTCTTGAGCCTTGATGTCACTTCCCAATTCAGCAAGTAGGGCAGTTGGAGGAATTTTGTTGGTTAATCTATGACTCATAATCCTCTGCACTTGCACGATAGTTGGAGGAAATGGATTTGAAGGCCCTATCTATTTTAAACTCCAAACTTCTTCTCTTTGCCAAAAACTCATGCCGTAAAAAGCAGTGATCAAGAAATGAGACTGGATGGACATTGAGTGTCTCCAGTTGTACCAGTAGAAGCACCGGTGCAGAAGCTTGAAAAGCTCTTGATCTTGCTTAGCCACAAATGTGAATTGAGTAAGAAGTAAATTGGTTACCTCTTTTTGTGCATTCTTGGCTACATATTCACCACTATAGAAAGTACGAATATCTTCTTCCGTCAGTTGGAGAGGATGGCAAGTTCTCCTGAAGTAGTTAGCTCCATAGTCTGAATGAGGAATTCCGATGAATGGTATAAGCTCATCTGGATCAGAACAGTCTTGGAAGTCCATTGTTGATCCATTCTTGGAGACTGGTGACGGGACGACATTGGCAGTTTAGGTATTTGAGGCTGTGGCACTTGTATTGCCTTTTTCTAGCCTTTTCTTCTTGAGTGAGTAAAGATGGATGCTTCATCTCTTGGGAATCCAGTCGGAGATGAGGACTGGTAATGCATCATCATTTAGCAGCTTCAAGATGTCTTCAATCATCTTACTCATCCTGAGAACAAGTCCTACCATGGACTCAAACTTCCTTGTTCTCTTTGAGTTGGAGGCCTTGAGAACTTGACGCTTGAATTGTGAGAATATAAACTCTGTCCAGTTTATCTCGCGTCCTTCAGCTAGGTGTATCATCACCTTGTATCTCTCCTGGGTAAGCTGGCTAAGGCTTCCAATTGCTCCAAATATTATCTTGTTGGTGATGTCGAACAGAACTCCATACTTTGGTCTTAGATCAGTTTTAGTTGTGGTAAAACTGAATGCCTTCTTGCAGGTGGAGGTCTTCCACTTTCTCCAGTATGGTTTAGCTGCTTCACTCAAATCTTGAATGGTTGCTCCTTGCCTTGGAAGTTGAAAAACTTCAGCAACGATTCCTTCAGTTATCTTGATAGGTCGGCCTTGGATAACTGATGTAATTTTCTTGCCATTAGCACTAATTTGTGCTTGGATGAGAAATTCACACACCTGATTTTGTCTGAAGAATCTGGGTGGTGTTTCCAGATAGTGAAGAATCCCTGTCTTGTGAAGAGAAACAAGCAGGTTCTGGACGTTTGAGTTTTGAAGAATATCTTGGAATTTCTTCCTTTCAAGGAATTTATCTCTCATCATCTGATTTTTGAATGAGCTGGGGGAACTAAGCAATTGCCAATGGAGGTTGTGCTCATTCTGCTATCTTTGGAATGAAATCATCAAGATCAACTGGCTGATGATTTGTTTCATCTACCATCAAGTCGGGAATTAGCTTTTCTAGGATGAAGTTGATTCGGTTGATGTAGTACATCTTTTGTGGAAAGCACAATCTGCATTTTGTTTTTCTTTCCATGATGTCTTCAAACCTCTTTAGCTGCTTGAAGAGGAATGAGGACTAGTCTATTTCTCTAGTTTCCCAGATGGCGTTGCAGATTTTGTACTTTATCTCTGACATTTCATCATGTCCTTCGCACGACCCTACCATCATCTGTGTGGCCACAACTGCTAACACCTGAAATTCCTTTTGGAATCTGGATGTTTGATGGTTGACATAGAAGTTTTGTGTAGCAAAGATAATCGCCCAACTGTTGTAGCAGTATCTGGCGTTTACTTCCGTCTCTTCTAGGTTATCTCCTTCTTCTGGCAGCCCAAAAATGTTTCTTAGGACAGAAGGGGTGATCAGGATTTAAATACCCCTTACTTTACTCCTAATAATCTAAGAATCTTCCTCGCTAAAGGAGTTAAGAAAGAATTCTGCTATAACCTCTGGGTATACTCTCGATGGAGCGCTTTCCATGTAATTCTTCAGCCGTGCGTTTTCGATCAAAGTAAGACTCAATTCACCCATTGGTGAGAAGTTGGTGAATTATCTGCTATTGGCTGGGCTTAGTATCTTGTTGTGACTCAGGTCTTTGCAAAAGACCCCTGAGTCTTTACCGGAAAGTCTGAAGTTGCGTACTCTTCGGTGAAGATTGGAGGAGTATTGAGCCATTTTGACAATTTGAGTGAGTTTTTTGAGGCTTTGAAAGAATGGGAAAACTCTGAATTTAGGCTCTTTGAGAAAATGCTTGAAGGCTTTGTTGGCTTTTGTGTGGGCTGAAAAAGAATTCGGCCAGTCTATTTATAGCCTTCAATTCCAATGGGGAATCCAACGGTAACAAGAATTTGAAGGGAGCTTATCTTGAACGGCTCCATTTAATCCGTCAATTAATTCTCAAATTTATCCGTTGCGATTAATTGAAAAGAGAGGTAGCGGGTCCAATGGTAACAATGGTATAACACGTCAATTTACCGTTCCACTAAGCAAAGTAAATTCAAACTTATTTGTTTGAAGCTCTCTCTCTCTGGTGCTTCCGCGTGGCTTTGAGCTGCTGACTTCATTAGAGGCTATATCTGGCAATCTCCAGTTGGTATGATCTACCTCAACTGAGATATTTTCAGTTCAGCTCTTCCTTTTGCTGAGTTGGCTTTCAGCTCTCCTTTCAATTCAGCTACTTGCTTTAGCTGATCACGAGCTGTTTTCTCCATTGTGAATTGATTGAGTATCTGATCAGTTTTGGCCTTTTAACTTCTCAGCTTCCACACCTCTCATTAGTTTGTAAACTTTTCAGCTTGCTTTTTGTCTTAACTGATGATTTGAGCAGTTTTGACTCCTTTTGCTGACTGAACTGATGCACCTTTTGGTTCAGTTTTAGCTTCTGCTCTCTTTTTCTCATCGGCTGGGATTGCTCTTTGTATTCTCCCATTTCCTTGATGCTAGTTCCAATGGCCCCAATTGGATACATAGCTCTACAAATCTTACCTCTGGCAAAGGCTTTATGAAGATGTCAGCTATCTGCTTCTTTGTGTTGACATATTGGATGCATATGTCCTTCTTTTCAATGTGATCTCTGATAAAGTGGTTCCTGATATCGATATGCTTTGTTCTTGAATGCAAAACTGGATTCTGAGAAATATCAATGGCACTGTCGTTGTCGCAGAAGATAGGTACTTCATCAGTTTCGACTTTGTAATCCTTCAACTGCTGCTTCATCCAGAGTATCTGTGCACAGCAGCTTCCAGCAGTTACGTACTCTGCTTCAGTTGTCAATATTGCAACTGAGTGCTGCTTTTTGCTGAACCAAGATATCAGCGTGTGACCAAAAAACTGACATGTTCCATTAGTACTCTTCCGATCAATCTTGCATCCACCGAAGTCTGAGTCTGAGTAGCCAGTTAGACTCAAGATGTCATATCTGGGATACCATAATCCAAGATTTATGGTTCATCTGAGATATCTGATGATCCTCTTTGCTGTTTCGAGATGACTCTTCTTAAGGTTGGTTTGGAAGCGTGCACATAAGCTGACTGAATATGAAATGTCTGGTTGACTAGCAGTTAGGTAGAGAAGCGAACCGATGATGTCTCTGTATTGAGTTTGGCTAACTGATTCTCCTTCTCCATCGAGAGTCAGTTGAAATGATGTATTCATGGGGATCTTGATAGTTTTTCCCTTATCAGTTCCAAACTTCTTGACCACCTCCTTTATGTACTTGGCTTAACTGATGAATATCCCATCTTGGAGCTGTTCACTTGAAGTCCTAGGAAGAAGGTCATTTCTCTCATCATGCTCATCTCGAATTCACTTTACATCAGTTGTGCGAATCAAGTGCAGAGATCCTTACTCTTCGATCCAAATATTATGTCATCCACATAAATTTGAACCATTAAGATCTTTGATGATCGCTCTATTCTGAATAGAGTGCGATCAATAACTCCTTTTTGAAACCCATTCTTGATCAAGGATGTTGTGAGGGTTTCATACCAGGATCTGGACGCTTGCTTCAGCCCATAGAGTGCTTTCTTCAGTTTGAAGACTTGGTCTCCAATCTCGAATCCAGGCAGTTGCTTAACGTACACGTCCTCCCTGAGCATCCCTTGTAGAAAATCACTTTTCATGTCCATTTGATAGACCGTGAAATTGTTGTGAGCCGCATGGGCGAGGAACAATCTGATAGCTTCCAATCTTACAACTGGTGCAAATATCTCATCAAAGTCAATTCCTTCACTTTGAGTATATCTTTTGGCTACCAGTCTTGCCTTGTTCCATGTGATGACGCCTTATTCATCCAGTTTGTTGCGAAAAACCCACTTAGTTTTGATGACTTTGTGGGTTCTTAGCCTATTAACAAGAAACCACACATTGTTTCTTGTGAACTGGTTTAGCTCTTCTTGCATGGTGATAAGTCCATTTATTTCGTGTTTTTCTGGGCATTTTAGTCGCTCTAAATGTCTTTTTCAGTGTCTTTTGTGTCGGAAAAGAACCAGGAAAGTGGTTTAGGCATGACAGGAGTGAAATCTGGCGAAAGAGGCATTTTGGCCTCAATTTGACTGAAATCGATGAAATGGGCATATTAGACCTGAGCAGAAGATGTCGTGCCCACAGTACTCGCACAGATTCAGAAGAGGCAGTGAAGAGGGCATTCCCGGAAAAAGCGGGATTCTGTTGAAAGAAGACAAAGCTGGTGTTGGAACTTGATTGATTTCGAAATCTGAATAGAAGAAGGAAAGATTGTTCATAGGTGGACTCTTGGGAAGCAATTTGGAAGATAGGGATGGCATCCCTAAAATAACGGAATACATTCTACCACCTAAGGAAGTTTCCTTATACAGGCAGATTCCAGTGGGCACAGAGATCCAGCAGATAAGGAAGTTTCCTTATACAGGCAGATTCCAGCAGGGCATAGCGAATCCGGCAGATATTGAAGACTCCTCATTTTTGGGGATTTGGATTCGATCTTTGTACTCTTTTAAAATACTAGTTTTGATTGTTAGAAGGACACACTTCGTACCATATTGTTTCTGCACTTTTACTTTCGCCATTAGTTTAGTTTTAACGCTGCTCCGGCAGCAAGACAATCTGGGGCCTTATGCCCACAGAGGTTAGATTTATATTTAATGTTGTTGTTGTTCATCATTGGTGTTGGACGAGTTTTTATTCAATTCCAGTAAGTTTTTCCTATTTATCATGTCTTTAATTTATGTATTTACAGTTCTTTATAGTATGAGTAGCTAGATCTATATTCCGGAATTTGAACTAAAGATGAAGGTTTAACAAAACACTTAAATACTCGTGAAGCCGTGTGGGCACATTACTGCACGATTAGGTTTCTGCCGATTTTTGTTCTTATTCCTAGTGAGCGTGAGTTTAATATAACTAATGTGGCTGATCACTCTTTAGTTGTAGAGGGCACACCAGGGTTAATTGGATTAGCGAATCGTGACTGTGTGTTAATTCAAATGGTAACTGGGAAATCGGTGGGTTGCTGTGGGCACACGAGGAATCAGTAAACACAGTAAACTTGGGTTCGTCTAGGGCACACTGCTTCCTATTCATTTACATCTCTTTGGGGAACCGGGGGGTGGGTGATAGGTTAGGGGTTTAATGGACGAGGAATCACCTTTAAACCTAATCTGAACGGATGAATAAGGAGACGCAGCGAGGAATCTGGTCTCCATAACTAGGTGATTTAATCGTGTAGGAAAATCGCTGTGCCCATGATCGAGTGAGTATAAGTTAAACTAGATTCTAGTTCAAGTTCCGGAACCTTTTATTATTTGATATCTCTTTAGTTTATTTTTACAGATTTAATTTCCATTGTTGTGACCACGGTACCAGACCCTCTTTTGTGATTGGTGACTCGAAAGTAAGATCGCATCAGCTCTCTGTGGGATCGACCCTTACTCATGGCTAGCTACGCTCGCTGTGGGCACGGGAGCATACAAATTCATTTTGAGCGCGAAACGACCGCGCGTCAAAATTGGCGCCGTTGCCGGGGAGCTGATTTCCAGTGATTTTACTTTCCAAGCTGGTGTGCCTAGAAGTTGATGCCCAGGAGCTTTTCAGAAGAAACTCTATTGTACGATCCGGAGATAGAGAAGACTTTGAGGAAAAACAGGGCAACAGAGAAGAGGGCACGACGAGCTGCAAACAGACCTCGTGAGCCCACACCACTAGAGGATCCAGGAGACGCGGGGCACGAGGAGGAAGAACAGTTTGAGAACGGCCACAACATCAACATGGCCGCAGTAAATGGAAATGCCGCAAATGGAGATGCGAAGGATAACAGGACTTTAAGGCAGTTGGTTTTCCCGACCAATATGAATCTGCGCCCGATGGGCATTACACTCCCAGCTGTGACTCAGAACTGGGATATTCATGCAAACTTTATCCAAATCTTGCCGAAGTTCTACAGAATGCCCGGAGAGGATCCACAAAGACACTTGCAAGATTTTGAGATGGTTTGCCAGACTCAACCATCCAACCATGGACGAGAGGAGTATGTGCGGTTGGTCTCATTCCCTTTCACTCTTCAGGATGGGGCACGGGACTGGTTGTACACATTACCGACTGGCGCTGTGACCACATGGAGACAACTTCAGCAGAAGTTTTTGGAAAAATATTTCCCAGCATCCAGAGTGCAAGAAATGAGAAGAAGGATAGGGAGCCTGAAGATGGGAACCAACGAGAGTTTCTATGACTACTGGGGAAGATTCCAGGCGATGCTGGTGAAATGCCCACAGCACCAGATTACTGAACACGATCTAATTCAGTATTTTGTTGGAGGATTGAGACCACATGAGAGAACAATCGTGAATGCCTCATGTGGAGGGTCTATACTGAACAAGCAGCCTGTTGAAGCATTCAGAATTCTCACGGAGATGGCTGAAGACAACCGAGACTTCGGCAGAGAGGGCATTCGGGTTGTCAGTGAATCAGAGAGGGCACCGGACCAAGACAGCAGAATTGACAGATTGTGTGACAAAATTGAAAAGATCTTGTCTGGTGTGAGCATGGCGAAAAAGCCCAGACCTTGTGGAGTATGCAAGAATGTACTTCATTTCACTGATGAATGCCCAACACTACAAGACGCGGTGGAAGAAGTAAATGCTATAGGTGGCCAGAATGGGCATTCCAGAAGATATGATCCCAATTCCCAGACTTATAACCCTGGCTGGAGAGACCATGAAAACTTCAGATGGAGAAGGCCAGAGGATGGGCATTCTGCACGCCCATTGCCGCCACCAGAAGAAAAGAGAAAGCAAAGGCTAGAAGATCTTGTCTATGCCATGGCTGAGGAGAACGAAAAATTCAAGCAAGAGACTCGAGCTGGTCTTTCACATATGAGCAAGCAAATCAATCAATTGGCTCAAGCCATGCACAATATGGAGGAGAAAAATGGGAAGTTACCTTCCCAGGTTGAAAACCCGAGAGAACAAGTGAATGTAGTAGCATTGAGGAGTGGAAAAGAGCTTCCGGAGATGGTCAGGCCGAGAGAAGAGAAGGATGATGTGCCCTTGGAGGAAGAAGTGGAAAAAATTCCCACAGGAGACAAGGCACAAGAAGCCGAGCAGACCGATACTGTGCCCATCCCGGAAGTAAAACAGCCTGCCAAAGTGCCCATTCCAGAGAGACGGAAACCTCCATTTCCAGGGAGATTGACACAGAATAGAAGAGAAGAGGAAACCAGGGAAATGCTAAAAGTATTCAGCAAGGTGGAAATCAACATCCCACTGATTGAGGCAATCAAGCAAGTACCACGGTATGCCCGGTTTCTAAAGAAGCTTTGTACCAGAAAGGTGCGATTCAATGATGATGCAAGGTTCCTAGTTGGGGAGAATGTATCGGCTGTGATACAAAGGAAGTTACCCAAGAAGTGTGATGATCCAGGGATGTTCATGATCCCTTGCATAATTGGAGACAGAAAAGTTGAAAAGGCCATGCTGGATTTGGGAGCATCAATCAACGTAATGCCCCTGTCGGTGTTTAAAGAATTGAAGATTGGACCTTTGAAGGAGACCCGTGTGGTCATTCAACTTGCTGACCGATCTAATATTTATCCAGAAGGCCTCATTGAAGATGTATTGGTCAAAGTGGACGAGCTTATATTCTCAGCAGATTTTTATGTGCTTGACATGGGCACAGCGACTTCAAAATCTTCAGTTTTGTTGCTGGGAAGGCCTTTCATGAAGACAGCTCGAACCAAGATTGATGTGGACAAGGGCACACTGACGTGTGAGTTTGATGGGGAGAAGGTGACGTTCAACATTTTTGAAGCCATGAAACACCCCCCGGATACAGAAAATTGTAATTTTGTGAATACATTTCATTCCCCGAGCCGTTCTACTTTATCCATGGTGAGCAACAGAGAACCGCTGGAATGGGCATTGTGGGATAAACTGCTTGACCAGGATGCCCTGGACGAGGATGATGACATAAGGGATGGAATTATGATGCTATACTCATTGGAAGAAATGCCATATGGATGTGTGGACTATGGTGTGCCCATTCGGAGAAGTGATGACAGAATGATGCCTTCTATTGTTAGAGCGCCCACACTGGAGTTGAAGGCATTGCCAAGGCATTTGAAATATGCCTACTTGGGAGATAATGAGACACTCCCAGTGATAATTAGTGCGGGGTTGAATCAAGCTGATGAATACCGCCTTTTGAGATTGCTGAGACTGTACAATGAGGCACTCGGATGGACTTTGGCAGATATAAAGGGCATTAGCCCAGCAGTTTGTATGCACAAGATTTTGTTGGAAGATGATGCAAAGCCCGTTCGTGATCCACAAAGAAAGCTCAATCCGGTGATGAAGGATGTGGTGCTAAAGGAGATAATTAAGCTACTGGACCAGGGCATTATATACCTAATTTCAGACAGCAAGTGGGTCAGTCCAATCCATGTTGTGCCCAAGAAGTCGGGCATTCAAGTTGTGAAAAATGAAAAAGGAGAGATTGTGCCCACACGACTGCAAACTGGCTGGAGAGTTTGCATTGATTACCGGAAGCTGAACACGGTCACGCGGAAGGATCATTTCCCACTTCCATTCATTGACCAGATGCTGGAGAGACTCGCAGGGAACAAGTTCTTTTGTTTCCTGAACGGATACTCAGGATACATGCAAATTGCAGTGAGTCAAGAGGACCAGGAGAAAACAACATTCACGTGCCGATTCAGCACATTTGCCTACCACAGAATGCCCTTTGGCCTCTGCAATGCTCCGGGCACATTTCAGCGTTGTATGATGAGCATATTCTCCAATTTGCTTGAAAACTGCATTGAGGTGTTCATGGATGACTTCACGGTGTATGGGAGCTGCTTTGATCGATGCTTAGATAATTTAGAGAAGGTGTTGCAGCGTTGTGTGGACAAATGTCTAGTGCTGAACTACGAAAAATGTCATTTCATGGTCAGAGAGGGCATTGTACTGGGCCATGTGATTTCCGAGAGGGGCATTGAGGTCGATAAAGCCAAAGTGGACATAATTGAGAAATTGCCATACCCCACTTCGGTGAAGCAAGTGAGAGGCTTTCTGGGGCACGTTGGATTCTACAGGAGGTTCATAAAAGATTTTGCAAAAATTACCCAGCCTATTACTCACTTATTGCAGCAAGATGTTCCCTTTGAATTTGATGAAGAATGTAAAAAGGCATTCAATTTTCTGAAGAAGCAACTGGTCACAGCACCAGTTATTCAGCCACCAGATTGGGGAATGCCCTTTGAGATTATGTGTGACGCCAGTGGCTACGCTGTGGACGCTGTACTGGGTCAGAAAAGAGAAAAAGAAAGCCATGTAATTTACTATGCTTCGAAAACTCTGAATGGGGCATAGTGTAATTACACCACTACTGAGAAGGAGCTGCTAGCAGTAGTTTTTGCATTCAAGAAGTTTCGGTCCTATCTCTTGGGCACGAAGAGCATTGTTTACACAGATCACGGTGCCCTACGGCACTTGATGGCCAAGAAGGAGACAAAGCCGAGACTAATTAGATGGATCCTGCTCCTGCAGGAGTTTGATGTCGAGATAAAAGATAAGAGTGGGGCACAGAATTTGGTAGCTAATCATTTAAGTCGGGTGCTGAATGAAAAAGGCGATGAAATGCCCATTACGGATCACTTCCCTGATGAGCATCTGTACTCAGCATGGGGCACACGAGAGCCCTGGTATGCAGATATAGTGAATTATTTAGAGTCTGGAGAGCTGCCAATTGGGTACTCGAGGTACCAAAAGAATAAACTGAGGCATGAGAGCAAGTTTTATGCATGGTACAGCCCTATTCTATGGAGGAGGTATGTTGATCAGATCATAAGAAGATGTGTCCCTGACAATGAAATTGAGGATATTTTGAAGCATTGCCATAACTTTGCTTGCGGAGGGCATTTCGGACCAAATCGAACAGCAAGAAGAATTCTGGACTGTGGGTTTTTTTGGCCCACGATTTTCAAGGATGCCCACAACGTATGCAAGAGATGTGATCAGTGTCAGAGAGTTGGGAACATCACAAGGAGGAACGAAATGCCCATGACACCCATCATGCCAGTGGAAATTTTCGATGTTTGGGGAATGGATTTCATGGGACCCCTCGTAGACTCAAGGGGGAACCATTACATCATCCTGGCAGTTGATTATGTGTCCAAATGGGTGGAGGCAAAGGCTACTCCTACCAATGATGCAAGAGTAGTGACCGCATTTCTAAAATCTCATATTTTCAGCCGGTTTGGTGTGCCCAGGTCCATCATCAGCGATCAAGGAACACATTTTTGCAACCAAACCCTGGAAAAATTATTGAAGAGATATGGGGTGAATCACCGTGTGGCAACAGCCTATCACCCACAAGCGAATGGCCAAGCTGAAGTCTCAAATCGAGAAATTAAAGCCATTCTTGGGAAGGTAGTTAATCCAAGTCGAAAGGATTGGAGTCAACATCTGGATGATGCCCTGTGGGCATACCGAACTGCTTTCAAAACTCCAATCGGGATGTCCCCATATAGGATGCTGTTTGGGAAATGCTGTCACTTGCCGGTAGAGCTGGAATATAAGGCACGATGGGCACTGCAGAAGCTGAACATGGACAAGGACGCAGCAGGGCATTTCAGAAAAATTCAGATTCAAGAGCTGGAAGAAATGAGGATGGAGGCCTATGACAATGCTGTTCTTTACAAGGAAAAAATGAAAAGGCTCCATGATCAAGTGATTAGAAGGAAGAGCTTTACTCCGGGGCAACAAGTTCTTTTGTACCATTCAAGGTTTAAATTGATGGGAGGAAATCTGAGGACCAAGTGGGTTGGTCCATTTGAAGTGTACGCAGAATGCCCCAATGGAGCAGTTGAGCTGAAGAATCCAAATACTGGAGGGCGTTTCAAGGTTAATGGCCACAGACTGAAACCTTACCTGGGGCACACAGACCAGGATGTCAGAGTGGTCTGGCTCGTGGAGCCCATCTATATCTGAATTGGAAGGTGTCGTGCCCACGACAGTAACTAGGGCGCTACTGGGAGGCAACCCAGGTTTTTAATTTATTTCTTTTTCAGTAATTTTAATAAGTGTTTTTCTGATTTATCAAACTAGACTAGGAGAGTTTTTCTATTATCTGTCTGAAAAAAAAAATGCAAGATGTAGTTGAGGATGAGAGGAGAGCAACCCTATTTCTTTTGTGCCGAAGGCAGACCCTTCGAGCATTCTGTTCTCATTTTCTATAGGGACAAGCGGGAAGACACCAGGCGGAAGGGCACATCAAAAAGAGATGGTGCCAAAATGACCATGAAGAGGCTGGATAGCATGGAGAATGCCCTGTATCAGACTGTTGATACCCTCTTGAGGAAGATTGAGCAAGCCTTTACCGCATATTTCAAATATGCTGGTTTCACTTACCCGACATCCACCAACCTGGTTCAATTCCTTTTCTTTTTATGTTCTTTTGATTTTCATTCTTTTTGGTGTCGCCTTTATTCTACCCACTTTGCCTCAAGCAAAGTATGTGGGTGGGGGCATTTGGGTTGTTGTCTTTTGTTGTTGAGTCAGTTTGAACACTTTACTTTGTACAAAGTGTGTTGGTGGGTCGTTTGAGTCAGCATGCTATCTGTTAAGATTTGGGGAGCACTAGTTCTGGTTTGTGAATGTAATAAAATTGCTAATCGAGTCAGCATGCCCACACTAGAAGCAGGGATGATGAATGAGTTGAGCATTAACCTGGTGAGATTTGAGCCTGTGCTGTTATGCCCATTTTACAGCATTCTCTTTTCATGTGTGTACATTCTGTGCTTAGAATTTCTAGAACTTGCTTTTGCTCTACTTTAAAATCAGAAAGTTAAAAATGCATGTGTAGATGATTTAGGCATTTTCTTACTTGAGCCCACTAAGCCAAATAAAAACCAACCTTTGACACAGCTTTGCAGCCCTTTTGAGCCAATAAAATGCCTTGGCAGTTTTGTTGACATACCTCACTATATAAAGTCAGGGGTATTACACAAAAACTAGAAGTAGAAGGAGTCTCTAGATGGTTTTCAAGAATTGAAAATGCAAGAAGAAAGATATGGGGGACGAAAAAAAAAATTCAAAAAAAAAGAAAGAAAAAAAAAGAATAATAAAAAAAAAGTTTTCCCCTAATCTGAATGTTCAAAATGCCCACACGAACGAAAAATTCGTAATCTGAACAGTGAATGAGGGCATGAGGAAGTAAGTTGAAAATAAATGGTGGTATGTCCAGTGAACGCTTCTGAGAGTTTTAGCCCAGTACCAAAAGAACCCCACCTTACCTAAAGAGCCCCATTACAGCCCATAAAAGTCCTTTTGATATTTATGCATTTTTCCACTTAATGAAATTGAAGAAAGAGCACTTGCAAGCTTATGGAATGAATAAGTATAGAATGAATGAATTTGAGTGAAAACACTAAGCCTAAACACTGCGTGAAGAGAGTGTGGGAGGACCTATACGCTCAATTCAATTTTAACTTGCTAGGGCATGCTGATTACGCTATTAATTGGAAAAGTTGGTTATTGAAACGCTGTGCCCACACAGATTAACAGGTTGCATGTTTTTTTTTTCGTGTCTGTTTCTTTTCTTCTTTTTTTTTTGTTTTTCTTTTTCTGGGTTCTTCGTACCCCATGCTTGAGGACAATCATGACTAAAGTGTGTGGGTGTGATAAGTCCATTTATTTTGTGTTTTTCTGGGCATTTTAGTCGCTCTAAATGTCCTTTTTAGTGTCTTTTGTGTAGGAAAAGAACCAGGAAAGTGGTTTGGGCATGACAGGAGTGAAATCTGGCGAAAGAGGCATTTTGGCCTCAATTTGACTGAAATCGATGAAATGGGCATATTAGACCTGAGCAGAAGATGTCGTGCCCACAGTACTCGCACAGATTCAGAAGAGGCAGTGAAGAGGGCATTCCCGGAAAAAGCGGGATTCTGTTGAAAGAAGACAAAGCTGGCGTTGGATATTGATTGATTTCAAAATCTGAATAGAAGAAGGAAAGATTGTTCATAGGTGGACTCTTGGGAAGCAATTTGGAAGATAGGGATGGCATCCCTAAAATAACGGGATGCATTCTACCACCTAAGGAAGTTTCCTTATACAGGCAGATTCCAGTGGGCACAGAGATCCAGCAGATAAGGAAGTTTCCTTATACAGGCAGATTCTAGCAGGGCATAGCGAATCCGGCAGATATTGAAGACTCCTCATTTTTGGGGATTTGGATTCGATCTTTGTACTCTTTTAAAATACTAGTTTTGATTGTTAGAAGGACACACTTCGTACCATATTGTTTCTGCACTTTTACTTTCGCCATTAGTTTAGTTTTAACGCTGCTCCGGCAGCAAGACAATCTGGGGCCTTATGCCCACAGAGGTTAGATTTATATTTAATGTTGTTGCTGTTCATCGTTGGTGTTGGACGAGTTTTTATTCAATTCCAGTAAGTTTTTCCTATTTATCATGTCTTTAATTTATGTATTTACAGTTCTTTATAGTATGAGTAGCTAGATCTATATTCCGGAATTTGAACTAAAGATGAAGGTTTAACAAAACACTTAAATACTCGTGAAGCCGTGTGGGCACATTACTGCACGATTAGGTTTCTGCCAATTTTTGTTCTTATTCCTAGTGAGCGTGAGTTTAATATAACTAATGTGGCTGATCACTCTTTAGTTGTAGAGGGCACACCAGGGTTAATTGGATTAGCGAATCGTGACTGTGTGTTAATTCAAATGGTAACTGGGAAATCGGTGGGTTGCTGTGGGCACACGAGGAATCAGTAAACACAGTAAACTTGGGTTCGTCTAGGGCACACTGCTTCCTATTCATTTACATCTCTTTGGGGAACCGGGGGGTGGGTGATAGGTTAGGGGTTTAATGGATGAGGAATCACCTTTAAACCTAATCTGAACGGATGAATAAGGAGACGCAGCGAGGAATCCGGTCTCCATAACTAGGTGATTTAATCGTGTAGGAAAATCGCTGTGCCCATAATCGAGTGAGTATAAGTTAAACTGGATTCTAGTTCAAGTTCCGGAACCTTTTATTATTTGATATCTCTTTAGTTTATTTTTACAGATTTAATTTCCATTGTTGTGACCACGGTACCAGACCCTCTTTTGTGATTGGTGACTCGAAAGTAAGATCGCATCAGCTCTCTGTGGGATCGACCCTTACTCATAGCTAGCTATGCTCGCTGTGGGCACAGGAGCATACAAATTCATTTTGAGCGCAAAACGACCGCACGTCAATGGCGATTATCTAATCTACATCTTCAAGAGCTTCATTGATGTTTGCCGGTTCAATTTAAGATAGAAAGCATGTGAAGAGAGCATGTTCTGTTGAACTTCTAGTCTGAACTCGACTTCTTAGATCTCCAACTATCTTGTCAGCTAGGTGGCTCCTGAGCCATTTGGGTAGGCTTTCCTCAGCTGGATTTTCAGTTGGATCTTCTTCATTGACATCCTCTGATGTCTTGTCTTTAGTTTGCCCTTCTTCCTCATCAGTTCTTTCCTTTGCTTTAGTTGTGGGGTTGAAGGTCTCAGCACGATCATTTTCTCCATTGGTTTGATCGCCCTCAGCTGTGCTCTTAGCTGGTCTGATACTGGATACATTTTCTTCATCTTCTAGTCCAACTTCAAACTCTTCTGGAACTGTGTGGTCCACATAATCCTGCGAGTTATCAGTTTTGCTAGGTAGTATTTGAACTGATGGATTGAGTACCTCCTTACTCCTGTACTCATTGGCAAACTCGTCAAAAACAACATAACAATTTATTTCTATAACTAATGTTCATTTACTGAACACTCTGTGAAGTTACATAAACTGTGCGGTCATGTTCATCATCATGTACTTGAACATTGTTGTGAACATGTAAGGTTAGAATGTAAAAACTTGAGCAAATAAAGAAGACGAGCTTGGTAACCCTGTTCGATCAACTGATCTACATCAGGGGGACTTATCAAGTTTGTAAGAAATAGTTTACTACTCCGTTGAATGGTTACAAAGGTTATTATACGAAGATTCCCATCACTCGACCCCTTTCCTACCCAATTCAACCTCTTTCACTAAACTAAATTGCGAGCTCCCCTCACAATCTAGAATCCCTCTAGTTCCCACAGAAAATCTCTCTCGAGACTCCTTTAAGTGTGTATGAAAGTGAGTTTCAAACACAAACTAGAAACACAATGATCTAACCGATCAAACCTAGTCTACCCGAATACTATATGCTTCGAATGTGAAGTCTTTTAACTCTCAGCCCTTTAGTGTATTCGTAAAATTCGTGTAACCTCAACTAGTCTGATTCTCAGGCTATTTATAAACAACAGATATAGTCTTAACAAGGTAATCAGAAGTCCTAATTAGACTAGGATTTAACAAGGAAACAATTTCCTTAAATAAATCGGACTTTCCTAGTTTAGATGTCTTCCGTGAATAGAACTCCTTCTTTCTTTCTTGATCTTCATCACGAACAAGACAGCTTCTATTTTGAAACATCCATCTTGAATCTGCAGCTTCAACTCCTTGAATCTAGCATGGCACGTCTCTTGTAAACTCTTTGGACAACTATGTACATGATCATGTCTCTGAACATGATTAAGTACATGACTTGATCTTTAATCAGATTGGCAGCAGAATGTTCATAAAAATGTCCAGAACATATTATTCGAACATGGATAACCAAAACCTTTTGTGTTCTTTTGAAATTGACATTACATCTTAAACAGATAATGACAATCATGAATACCTAAGTGCAGATGGCACTAACAATCTCCCCCTTTATCTTTATCTAGTTGCAAATCAGCTCCATGTTTTAAAAGAACACAATCCCTTAAACTGTAGGATCATGTACTTAAAAACATACGTGAATGTTTGAAAGAACATTATACGATTCAACTGTTTTTCACTTTCTTATCAGCTTGTACCTGCTCTGCTATATTCATTTTTTTTCTTTTTATATTTTTATATTTTGATAACAGTTTCAATTTTTTAGCAGATATGAATCATAAAGGGAAGAAAAATCAGTTCCATAACAAAATAGCTAAAAACAAGCTATCATAGCAAAAAAAAAAATCTTGCAAAACATGATGCAAGATAAGTATAACAGAAACAGAAAAAACTTATATTGCATTACTCCCTCTATTTGTCACCGAGAAATGCAAAGGAGTATTTTTCAGAAACTACTTGGATTTGTCAGAGTCTTGTGCATCATCATCTCCTTTTGATCATTCTTCTTCAGATCCTGCTTCAGCATCATTATACTCTGTCTCTTCTCCATCATCAGCATCCTCCTCAGCCTCCTCTTCATCATCCTCAGCTTCAGCAGTCTCAACTTCATGATCCTCCTCTGCAGACTCCTCTTGGACAGCTTTTGCTTCCTTAGCTTGATCTATAGTCTGTGCTTCATCTAGCTTTTGTGTTGGAGTAGACTTCTTCTAAGCAGCAGCTTCGGTAGTACTTGCAAGCTTGTACAAGTTATGAACATTCTCAAGAACATCTGCTGCTGGGGAGGCAAACTCTTCTCCTGATGAAAGATTAGCAATCATTGCTTGGATCTTCCTCTTCTCAGGAGTTTACTCAGAAATCAAACGAGCATGGAACTCCAGACTCTTCTCTAAAAATCTCAGCACAACACCTTTGGAGAGGATTCTTCAACAGTGTCATCCACTCCTTTCTTGGATGACATGAATTGCTTGAACTGGAGGCGAAGATGAGGATCTCCTATTTCAGGAGCAACCTTGATCACTAGAGGCTTGTGAAGAGGAATAATTTTGTCTTTCTTTGAAAACACATTCTTCTTCTGTTGCTTGATAATGTTGTAGATCAATGATGGATAGCATAGTGGACATTTGACCACTATAGACTCTGCACTGCTAATTATCTTGCTGAAGACAAACTCACCATAGTTGAACTGCTTCCCAATTCCAAGGTGAAATAGAAACCTTCTCTGGGCTTGAGTCACTGCTGCCCTGTGCTTAGTTGGTAGCCAATTATGGATCAGGATTCTGAACAGGGCACCATACTTGTGAGTCAGCTTGGAGGTTGGAATAGTCTGTGGATGAGATGGCCATTTGTAGTAGATGCCCTGGGTCAGCTCCTCAGCAACTATCCCCCAGTCATCTATCTCTTTATACTCCCCCTCAGATGAACATCCCAAGAACTCATTAATGAGATCAAGGGAAAACTGAACCATCTCTCCTTGCACATAGACTTTCTGGAAGTCTTCAACTCTGGATCATCAATATCTTTTGTCAAATTACAGTAGAATTCTGTAACAACTTTGGGAACAAACTCCTAAACCTTCTGTACTGTTCCCAACAAACCAGCTTGCTCCAGCAATGTATACACCCCAGTAGCCAACAATGTATCCTTATCTACCTTCTTCTCAGAGATCATGGACCTCTGCTTCACTTTCTCCCATAACTCAGTGTGCTTAAGAGAATGAAAGATGGATTGGCTACATGTACCTGGAACACGGACAATCTGTTTGTGAACTTCAGGCTCATGTTCACTTGAATGCGAGTGAACATCTTCAGGTACATGGGTCAGCTGGGCAGCTTTCTTGACCTTCTTGGAAGGACCATTTGATACAACGACCTTCTTCTTTTTTGTGGATGCAACAGCAGGTGGTGGAGTGGCAGATGCTCAACTTCTGGTCACAGGGATTCTTGGAACTAGCTGCACCATAGCAGTAGATGCCTTCTTCCTCGGTGTTTTCTTCTTGACTGGAGATCTCACAAAAGGATCATATTGAGCAGAAGCCAACAACTTTTCCTGTTGTGGAACAGGAGTCTTCTCAGTAGATTCAGAGGATGAACTCTGAATAACTTCCTTCTCTGCTGGATTAGTGACTAACGGTCTGTGAATGACTTTCTTCTTTCCTTTGGTAAGAGCAGCAGCAATAACCTTCATCTTCAAGCTTAAGGGAATGTCATCTTCCCTATCTTTATCATCACATTCTGTAGTAAAAGGTTGTATAGGAGATTTCAGAACAACATCAGCTGGGGTAGATGTCTGACTAACGGTCTGTGAATGAC
The DNA here is from genome assembly GCA_026008535.1 of Perilla frutescens. NCBI lineage: Eukaryota > Viridiplantae > Streptophyta > Magnoliopsida > Lamiales > Lamiaceae > Perilla > Perilla frutescens. The sequence continues at coordinate 37,395,581 of BRKX01000017.1, read as the reverse complement.
TTTCTTCTTTCCTTTGGTAAGAGCAGCAGCAATAACCTTCATCTTCAAGCTTAAGGGAATGTCATCTTCCCTATCTTTATCATCACATTCTGTAGTAGAAGGTTGCATAGGCGATTTCAGAACAACATCAGCTGGGGTAGATGTCTCAGCAGGGCTTTTTTCTGCAGCATGTGCCTCAACACGTTCAGGCACATTTGAAGGCTTAACATGATCATCACCAGCAGATCCCTTCTCTTTCTGAAGGGCTTGGTCAGCAGGTGCTATGATTATTTTCTTTGATGAAGGGGCTGTAGTTTTCTTGGATTTCTTGACCACAGTTCCCTTTGTTCTTGCCTTCTTTCTGTGACATCGTATGACTTTGTAGCTTCCTTCAACAGATCATCAATTGAAAGACTCTAGGTCTTTGTTTTCTTTACAAAAGAAGAAATTTCTTGTTCGTCGGTATCTTCTTCTTGTTCGTCTCCATGGAATGTTTCAATTAATTCCTCTGTATCTTTGCTTGAAGATTCATCGCAAAGTGCCCTCTGAACAGGCTTCTTGTAGGTTGATTCTCCACAAACCTGTCTGTCGAACTCATCTTCTTTATAGAACTGATCTTGAGGTTTGGAATATGTAACCTTTCCATACCTCATTCTGGGTTTTACAACTTTCTTAGGACGAACGAGCTTTCTTTTTGGAGCCATTGAAAGTGTATGGGTATATAAAGAGATGAAACAGTGACGCGTGGTCATTTCGCGCTCAAAAATAATTTATAACTCATGTGCCCACAGCGAGCGTAGCCAGCTAATGAGTACGGGTCGATCCCACAGAGAGCTGTTGTGATTCCATTTTCAAGTAACCAATCAAAAAAGGGGATTTGGTTTGTTGTCACTACTGGAAATTAAATCTGCAAAAGAAAATTAAAAGACAATATCAAATAACAAAAGGTTCTGACATTTGAAGTTGAATTTGGTTTAAATATATATCAACTCAATCATGGGCACACTGATTTTCATACATGATAAACCATCTAGTTATGGAGACCGGATTCCTCTCTGCGTCTCCTCATTCATTCTTTCAGTATAGACTTAAAAGCAATTCCTCGTCAATTAAATCCCTAATCAGTCACCCACCCCCCGGTTCCCTAAAGAGATGTAAGTGAACAGACACCAATGTGCCCTAGATGAACCCAGATCTGTTGTGTTTATCGATTCCTCGTGTGCCCACAACAACCTATTGATTCTCTGTTTACTATATAAACCAACACACAGTCACGATTCACCAATTCAATTAATAGTGGTGTGCCCTCTTTACCTAATAAGTGATCAGCCACATTGGGGATTTCAGACACACACTCACATGGAACAAGGCACAAGAATCAACAGAAACCTATCATGCACTACTATGCCCATTTTGGCCTCACGAGTCCAGATTTATATTCAAATCATTTTCATTGTTCAAACACCAGAATAAAGTGTCTAGTCAAGCATGCTAGACATAATTAAAACTGCAGAAATGAAAGACATAATTGTAAAGGAAACTTACTGAATTTAATACGCAAAAATACTCAACATAACCGTTGAGTTTAATACCATAATCCTAAATCCAAAGGCTTAAGGCCTATTGGAATTGTTTCTTGCTGCAAAGCAGCGTGCGAAAATTAAAATGCAGGAAAGTAAAAGTGTAGCAATACGTTTCCAGAATTAAAACAAGTTTAAATAGTTATATTTCCGAATCAGAGATTCTCCAACAAGTTGGGATCTTCACTGGATTTTCGGAGTTAGCGTGCCCTCTCTGATCTGACCGGATAAGCATAAGTTGACCAAATCCCTACTTTTTAGGGATTGGGATTATCTCTTCTTTGCAATGCCTCTAAGAGTTCAGTCCTCCACCAACTCTTCTTCGGATAATGTAGCTATCATTCTCGTCTCTCTCTTCAAACTGATCTCAGGTTTCTCTCAATCGCCCTAGCCCAGCCCCATTATTGTTAAGTCTGCATGAGCAAAGTGGGCACGGCATCTTACAGTCAGCCTCATCCATCTCTAATATGCCCATTCCGCCACCTGAATATAGGATGAGTGCTGAAAGAAGTCCCTTGTGCATCTGACTGAATCTTTAGCTTGGATTTTGCTTGAATAACTGGGCATAAAATGCCCTTTTCGCCAGACTTGACCTCCGCAATGCCCCATGACCTCATCCTGATTCTTTTTTACTCAAAACACACTAAAAATGACATTTATAACGAACAAAATGACCATAAAAAACATGAAATAAATGGACTTATCAAACAGTAAGAGAATTAATGACAAATAGTGGAAGAAACTTAGAATATGCAGAGGATTTATCGAGAGAGAAGGGTGTTTTGATTTTAGAAAATGTGAAAAGTGAACGTTCTCTCAAAACGGCTAAATATATACTCCATCAATCCCATTTATATAGTCCCTATTACTATTTTGAGGTGTCCCAATTATATAGTCTCATAACTATAAATAGTATTAATTTTCATAGTAATATACAAATATACCCTTGACATGTATTGGAAATCAAAACTCATCCACTTAAATTTTTTAAAGTCATTAATTTTAAATAAGGGTAATAATGGAAGTTAAGCATTAATATCTTATTTTCATAAATATTTTTAATCCACGTGCGAGGATAAAGTGGACTATATAAATGGGATGGAGGTAGTATATAAGAGAGTATTCTGTTCTCAGGTTTCCGTTAGACTAAGACATCGGAAGGAAATCTTGAAAAATCAGAGATGATGATAGCACATCAGAATTAGCCGTTGACAAAGATGTACTTATGGTTTGAATCATGAACATATACATCTGTATGAACATTTATGGGAATGTTTAGTCCATTTGTGCAGGGTTGGTTCTTTCCTGCTGAGTGTGAAATAGTCACACTCATACCCTTCTTCTTGGCTTTACTGAACCAAGCACACCCCAAGGGCTGCTCTAAGTTTCTCAAATTGAGCTGAAGCCAATCTCTTGGTGAACAAATTAGCTCGTTGATCTTCTATCTTCATGTGTACAACCTTCGAAACTTCTTCTTCAACTAGCTCTCTGATGAAGTGATGTCTGATGTCTATATGTTTGGTCCACGAATGTTGCACTAGATTCTTTGAGATGTTGATAGCACTTATATTATCACAGTATATAATTGGGGTATCATGACTGACTTCATAGTCTCTCATCATCTGCATCATCCAGATGATCTGAGTAGAGCTGTTCCCTACTGCAATATACTCTGCTTCTGCTGTAGATAGGGATATGCAATTCTGCTTCTTACTGAACCAAGAAACAACATCGTTTCCTAAAAAAAACAAGCACCTGAAGTGTTTTTTCTGTCATCTGGAGATCCAGCCCAATCAGCATCACAGTATGCAGTAATACTTGCGTTTGTATCTGAAGTATACCACAAACCATAATCAACAGTTCCATTAATGTACTTGATGATGTTCTTAACAGCTTTCATATGACTATCCTTATGATAGGTCTGATACCTGGCACCCACTCCCACACTGTATGCTATATCGGGTCTGCTTGCAGTCAGATATAAGAGACTACCAATCATGCTTCTGTAGAGAGTTTGATCAACTTCAGTCCTTGCATCATCTTTTCCAATCTTGACTGTAGTGCTGATAGGAGTTCGTTTGTGTTTTGAATTTTCAAGCTCAAACTTTTTCACTAAGTTTCTGGCATACTTAGATTGAGAGATGAATATCCCTTTTTCTGACTGCTTTATCTGGAGTCCTAAAAAGTATTTTAGATCTCCAATAAGGCTCATCTCAAATTCAGTTTTCATGTCTCTGATGAAGTCCTTGACCATCTTGTCAGACACTGATCCAAACACTATATCATCCACATATACTTGAACCATAATTACTTGTGATTTTTCCTTTCTGATGAACAGTTTTCTATCTTCTCCTCCTCTATTGTAGCCCTTGCTTACTAGGTATGTAGCCAGTCTTTCATACCATGCTCGAGGGGCTTGCTTTAAACTATACAATGCCTTTTTTAGTTTGAACATAAACTCTGGATGATGTGGATCTTCAAATTCTTTAAGTTGTGCAACAAACACATCCTTCTTCAAGAATCCATTCAGAAAGGCACTCTTAACATCCATCTGATATAGTTTGAACTTCATGATGCATGCCATGGCTAGAAGAAGTCTAACTGACTCAATCCTTGTGACTGGAGCAAAGGTTTCATCAAAATCAATGCCTTCTATCTGAGAATATCCTTGTGCAACCAGTCTTGCTTTGTTTCTTGTAATATTTCCAGCTTCATCAGTCTTGTTCTTGAAAATCTACTTGGTTCCAACAATATTGACTCCAGATTTCTGCACCAAATCCCAAACATCATTCTTTTTGAATTGAAGAAGTTCTTCCTGTATTGCTTCTATCCGATGACCATCTTTAAGAGCTTCTTGGATGTTCTTAGGTTCAATCTTGGAAGTGAAACAAACATACGATATTTTATCATACATCATTTTTCTCAAAGTGCTTCTGATTATTGTTCATTCATGAATGTCTCTTATTACTTCTGAAGTAGGATGGTTCTTGATGATTTGCTTCGAAGGCTTTCTATGTCTTACTGTCTGTTCTTCAGCTTTTCTGTCTGTATCATCATGAACTTTAGGATGTTCGAACACATCCGTGTGAACATCATATTTAGGAGTATTGACAGTATTATCCTGATCATCAAATCTGACATTAACTATCTCAATTATAACCTTTGTATCTTTGTTGTAAATCCTGTATGATTTACTATTTCTGGAGTATCCAACAAAGATCTCTCCAACTCCTCTTTTGTTCATCTTTCTGAGATACTCTCTATCATTGAGAATATAACATGTGGTTCCAAACACATGAAAGTAATTCACTGTTTGCTTCTTTTCATTCCAAATCTCATATGGAGTAGTGAAAGTACCTAGTCTGAGATGAGTTCTATTACTGATGTGGCATGCTGTATTGATAGCTTCTGCCCAGAACATTGCAGCAACTCCTTTAGCAGCAATCATGGTCTTGGCCATCTCTTGAAGAGTTCTGTTTTTTCTTTCCACAATTCCATTCTGCTGAGGAGTTTTGGGAGCAGAGTACTTATGACTGATACCATTTTCACTGTAGAATGTATCAAAGTACTTGTTCTCAAATTCCTTGCCATGGTCACTTCTGATTCTGATAATCTGATCATCCTTCTCAATTGTGATTTTGCAAGCTAATCTCTTAAATGATGTGAAAGCTTCACTCTTGTCTCTGAGAAAATCAACCCAAGTAAACCTTGAGTAATCATTAATGCAGACTAGGACATACTTCTTTCCTCCATAGCTTTCCATAGCCATAGGCCCCATTAGATCCATATGAATGAGATCTAGAATTCTCTTGAAAGTTCTGTCTTGAACTTCTTTATGCTGAGATCTGGACTATTTTCCAATCTGGCATGGACCACAGACTTTGTCTCTGTCAATTCTGATCTGCGATAACCCTCTAACAATCTCCTTGCTGATGATCTTCTGGAGATTTCTGAAGTTGATGTGTCCAAGTTTCTGATGCCAGATCTCTGACTCTTCAATAGATGTTCTTTGACATGTTAAAGAACATTGTGCAGGAACATGTAGCTGATAACAGTTGTCAGCTGATCTCTTCCCTTCCATGAATAAGTTATTGTTCTTATTCATAACTTTGCAGCTTTCCTTAGTGAAGACTACAGTCATGTCATCATCACATAGTTGACTGATACTAATCAGATTAGCTTTAAGTCCATCAACTAGCATCGCTTTCTTGAGTTTGGGCATTCATTCAATAGTTAGCTCTCATTTTTCCATAACTTTACCTTTCTTTCCATCTTCAAAGGTAACATAATCTGACGATCAAGCTTTCAGATTCTACATCATAGAGCAGTCTCTTGTCATGTGTCTTGAACAGCCACTGTCAAAGTACCAGCTTCCTTTATCTTCAACTCTCAATGAAGTATGATCAATTAGACTGGTCTGCTTGACGACCCATTGCTTTTTCTGTGCAAGTTTTTTCTTCTGTTGAGTAGTTTTTTCTTTTGAGTGTTGCTAGAATGCTGAGCCACAAATCTTCTCCTCATTCTTTTTAGATCAAAAAGATCCTTTTTACAGTGTGGTCAAATGTGGCATTTTTCTTTACAATAATGACAGATGATTCTTTTTCTGTAGCCATTATTGGTAGTCATCTTTTTGTTAATGTTCTTTTGGATGGCTTGAACATTATTTTGTACATACGCTATCTGACTTGTACTGGCTTTGACAAACACTGTCTTGGATTCTCCACCATTGTATCCAAGACCTGGATGACTTTTCCCAGAATGTCCTAGATTGGTAAGAGCTCCATTGTTCAGCATGTTGACATTCCTTTTAATGGACTTTAGCTCTCTAGTCAGTTCTTCAATCTCCTTCTTCTGTTGTTGGATAATGGCCTTCTGTTCTCTATCAGACTTGATCAAATTCTGCTTTTCTTTAAGAAGATCTTTGTTGTGAGATTGAAGAGTTTTGTTGACCTCAGCAACTTCAAGCCATTCTTCATACATCTCCTTATATGTCTGAATAAACTCTTCATTACTGATATCATTAATGTCTGAGTCTTCATCTTCTTCTGCAAGTTTGAAAAGATCCTGGAACTGTAAGACTTTTGCTGTAAAGGCATAGTTCTCTCCTTCTGATTCACTGCTACTTTCAGAATCATTATTACTCAGAGAAGCATTATAGTTCTTTTTGTTCTTCTTCAGAGTGTTGGCACATTCAGCTTGAATATGTCCAAAACCATCACACTCTCTGCACTGAATTCCTCTCTTTGTGTTTGATGGTTGCAACTCTTTCTGATCACTGTTGGAGTTTCTATCTTGCTGAGCAGTTCCAGGTTGTTATCTCCTATTGTTTGACCTTTTGGAAGACTGTCTATTCACTCTCTTAAGCATTCGACTGAAATTCTTGGTGATAAGGACCATATTATTCATTGTTTCTGAATCAAGTACAGTTTTTTATTTCTGCACATGTTCAGGAACATCCTCAGAAACTTCATCTTTCAGAGCAATACCTTTCTTCCTTGAGCTGCTGTCATCATCTTCTAGATTCATCTCGAATGTTCTCAATGATCACATCAGTTCATCAAGTCTCATACTCTTGATGTCCTTGGCTTCCTCTATGGCAGCAACTTTGTAGGCAAACTTCTTTGGAAGATATCTGAGAACCTTCCTTACAAGCTTTTCATTGATGATAGGTTCTCCTAGAGCAAAACTTTCGTTTGAAATGCTCCTTAATCTGGCATTAAACTCACCAATGGATTCAGATTCTTCCATTCTGAGACTTTCAAACTTTGAAGTCAGATTTTAAAGTCTTGACAACTTTACAGAACTAGTCCCTTCAAAGATAGTTTCCAGAATATCCCATGCAGCTTTAGCAGTCTCACAGGTTGAGATTAAGCTGAATGTTTCAAAATCTACTACAGACAATATTGCATTGAGAGTTTTAGAGTTGACATTGTATCAGTTCTTCTGTGGCACAATCCATTCTCCTTCTTCAATTCCCATATGCCTTCCTTCTTCGGCAACAGTTGGCTTTTCCCATCCTTCAGTGACACTCTTCCATGCGAATTCATCAAGTGATCTCAGAAAGGCCCTCATCCTTGCTTTCCAGTAGGGATAGTTGTTGCCTTATAGCAGTGGTGGTCTGACCGTGGATCCTCCTTCTTTGATTGCACTCAGAGCTGGAATGCAACCAAAACCTTCACGCAGATATGTAGCTTTCAGGATTCTTTTTGCACTAACACCAAAGGTGACCCGCTCTGGTACTAATTGAAGTTACATAAATTGTGTGGTCATGTTCATCATCATGTACTTGAACATTGTTGTGAACATGTAAGGTCAGAATGTAAAAACTTGAGCAAATAAAGAACACGAGGTTGGTAACCCTATTCGATCAACTAATCTACATCAGGGGAACTTATCAAGTCCGTGAGAAATAGTTTACTACTTCGTTGAATGGTTACAAAGGTTATTACACGAAGACTCCCAATTCAACCTCTTTCACTAAACTGAATTGCGAGGTCCTCTCATAACCTAGAATCCCTCTAGTTCCCACAGGAAATCTCTCCCGAGACTCCTTTAAGTGTGTATAAAAGTGAGTTTCAAACACAGACTAGAAACACAATGATCTAACCAATCAAACCTAGTCTACCCGAATACTATATGCTTCGAATGTGAAGTCTTTTAACTCTCAGCCCTTTAGTGTATTCGTAAAATTCGTGTAACCTCAACTAGTCTGATTCTCAGGCTATTTATAAACAACAGATATAGTCTTAACAAGGTAATCAGAAGTCCTAATTAGACTAGGATTTAACAAGGAAATAATTTCCTTAAATAAATCAGACTTTCCTAGTTTAGATGTGTTCCTTAAATGGAACTCCTTCTTTCCTTCTTGATCTTTATCACGAACAAGGCAGTTTCTATTCTGAAACATCCATCTTGAATCTGCAGCTTCAACTCCTTGAATCTAGCATGGCACGTCTCTTGTAAACTCTCTGGACAACCATGTACATGATCATGTCTCTGAACATGATTAAGTACATGTCTTGATCTTTAATCAGATTGGCAGCAGAATGTTCACAAAAATGTCCAGAACATATTATTCGAACATGAATAACCAAAACCTTTTGTGTTCTTGTGAAATTGCCATAACATCTTAAATAGATAATGACAATCCCGAATACCTAAGTGCAGATGGCACTAACACTCTGTAAGCTTGAGCGTGTGGGGAATTGTAACCAAGAAATATTCTCTCATCAGCTTTGGCACTGAAAGTCTTCAGTTGACTTTTGCTATTATTGTGAATATAACATTGCAGCTAAATACTTTGAATTATGAGATAGATGGCTTACGACCCTTGTAGAGCTCATAGAGTGTCTTGTCATGTGCGCTGACGATGGCGCTTCTATTTTAAGTGTGGCACACCATATTGACTGTCTCGGCCCAATATCCTTTTGCTATGTTGGCATCATCTATCATTGTTCGAGCTGCTTCTTTGAGTGTGTGATTCCTTCTTTCCGCAATACCATTTTGTTGTGAAGTTCTGGTAGCTGAGTGCTCATGTATTATTCGCAGTTCACTGAGAAAACTGATGATCTACTGGTTGACGAATTCAGTTCCATTGTCTGAACGAATTCGTTGAACTGATCTCTCTCTTTCAGTTTACAGCCTCCTGATCATCGCTGATAGCTTGGTGTAGGTTTCATCCTTGCTTATGAGAAACTCTACCCATGTATATCTTGAGAAGTCATCGACTACTACTAGAGTGAATCTTTTTTCTTTGGGCATTGGTGGTCTGACTGGCCCAAATAGATCCATATATAGTAGTTGGAGGGGAGCAGTTGTCCCTGGAGGATGACTTTTATTCTTGAATGATGATCTCACTTGCTTCCCTTTCTAGCATGGTCCACAGACGCCAGCTTTCTTGAAGATCTCCTTGGAAAGACCATCTACTAACTCATTCTTGGCTAGATGATTGATGGTTCTAAAGTTGAGATGATTGAGTCGTCGATGCCATAGCCAGCTTGCTTCTGTTGAGCCCTTTGATAGAAAGCAAGCTTCTCCATATCCAGTTAACCAATCAACAACATACATGTTGCCTCTTCTTATACCAGTTAGGAGGATTACTCCAGTTGACTTATCTTTTATGTCGCACAAGCTTCGACTAAAATCAACGGTATCCATTATCACATAATTGACTGATGTTGAGCAATTTATGCTTTAGTCCTTCCACGTGGGAGACGTCATTGACTACCACTTTTTCTTTGACCACGAACCCTTCTCCAATGGTTCGGCTTCTGGAGTTGTCTCCGAATGTGACTAATGGTCCTTTCACTTCCTTGTATCCTTCTAGATCCTCTCTGTCTCCCGTCATGTGTTTTGAGCACCCGCTATCTAGGTACCAAACCTCCTTGGTCCTCTTCTTCGATAGGATGCCCTTTTCCTATAAGAGAGGCGATTAGTTTTTAGGAACCCGCATAATATCGGGTCCTTCTTTGCTAATCAGGTTTTTGGGGATCCAGATTTTCCAAACTTTTGGCTTAATAGCATGTAGAGAGTTTTTAGACACTGATCGTCTGATCAGTTTCACTCTCTTTTCAGCTCTCCTCCTCTAAGCTGAGTCATTTGACTTGTACCTGTGTCGAGTGTTAGTTGGATAGATCACTTCTATCATAACTCTTTGATTTTGAGCTTGTCTAGCTCTTCTCCGTGGCTAATTATTTTTAACAACATGAGCTCTGTCGCTTTTGTGGTATGGCCAGTTGGCAAACTAGTTATAGTGAGGGTTGATTCTTGATTCATTTCTTGAATCCAAGTACTCACTATACTGAGTTGTGAGATCTGATGGAGTGAACTTTTCCAGAGGGATCTGAATATGTTGACGTGCTTGATATAGCTTTATATGCACGTTTCTTCTTGAGTCAACTTCTCTTCCAGGTTGACTTGCTGGATGTCTTCGATGATAGGTTGGTTGAGTAGTTCTCTCCTGATGCCCTATCTCGATGAGACTGCGGTCTAAACTGATTATTTCTCCTTACTCCAGTTGGCCGGTCAGTTCTGTTTACCATAGGCCTGTTTTGAGCTTTGGGCCTTTGAAAATCTGATGACCTTTGTTGAACTGACTGTATCTAATGAGCTAGAGATCTTGGCTGAACTAACGACCTCTGTTGATAGGGTAGATGCCTTTGCTAAGCTGGTGGCCTCTGCTAATAAGCGGACTGCCTACTTTGAACTCGTGGCCTTCTTTAAGATGGCTTCCTCTGCTGAACTGATGGCTAAATTGAGCCTTTCAGTTGGGAGGATTGGTTGTACCACTTAGGCGGATCTGTAGGGATGTTCTCAGTTCTCTTGCCTTCAGTCTCTTCAACTGGTTGGGTTGGTGCAGGTCTGACAAAACCAGGAAGGGTTCCTTCTTGACTGGTTTGTATAACTGTCTTTCCTTTCTCAGCGGCAGTGTATCTGTTGTATCCTAACCCTGGACTTCAAGTTTCAACTCTTTGATGGCTTAGAATCTCATCAAGAGTTTGAGATCCCTTTCTGAATTTAAGAGATATCTCCTCTCTCTCCTGGAACTCCTACCTGAGCCTCTTATTCTCAGCTCTTAGCTCATCAATCTTGAGCTGCAACTTCTCACATTCAACTGACTGAGCTTCAAGTGATTCAGTTCTGTCATGATCACTTCTCAGTCTCTTGACCTTATCTTTTAGGTCATCATTTTCTTCCTTCAGTTGTAGATGCATGCTTGATATAGTGGCTAACTGATCTTCTAGCACTCTTAATTGTTCATTTATTTCATTGCTAGAAATAGAAGTTTCATGAATGTGATAAAAAGAGGTTAAGGAATCACATGTGCTAACCTCTTCTTCGTTGTCAGCTATAAGGCAGAACAATGCCTCATCTTCAGAGCTGTAGCTATCGGAGTCGATTCCTGATGGATAATCTGAGTCATCCAAAACAGCATTCCCTGTGTTGGCCATCATAGCTTTTCTTTTGAAAAAACCTCTCTTCACCTTGACCTTCTTGTCTTTCGGGAGCCCTGGACACTCATATCTGTAGTGTCCTTGCTTGTGGTAATGAAAGCATTCTCCTATGCTTCTGTTGGCTGCCCTGGGTTGTTTAGCAGGCGGTTGGTTTCTCTCGTCTCTGGGCTCCTCATCAGTTTGAAGCATAACTGATAGCTGATCTCTGATCCTTTTGAGCTTCTCTAGTAGCTTGGCAACTGACTGGATTTGATCATTGATATCCTCAGTCAGGCTCTCCTTCTTCTCCACTACTTCTCTTCTGCGATCAATTGAGCCTCCTGGTTGTTCTCTGGCTTGAGAACTTCTTGGCCGGAAGACATTTCTTCTTCGAGTCTCTCTAAACCGATTTCTTTCACCATAGAAGGCTGCATCCTGGGCTGATGATGATGTGGATACCTCTCTTTTTCAGTTTAGGCTATACTCATGAGCCTTGAGAGAACCAAAGAGTTCTCTTGGGGTGATGTTGTTCAAGTCCCTTGACTATTTTATAGCAATCACCTCCATATCTCATTCTTCTGTGAGATTGACCAAGATTTTAGAGTTCATCTCACTATTGGGATATGTTCTTCCCAGATTGTTCATCTCACTGATGATGCCTAGAAATCTTGTTTCAAGGCTGGAGATGGTTTCATCTGAGTGCATCTTGAAGGACTTATATTTGTCCACTGCCAGTTGGAGCTTGTTTCCTTTGATGGCTTCGGACTCTTTACACAGATCTGCAAGTAAGTCCCATATCTCCTTAGCAGTTCAGCAACTCTTTGTGTCCTTCATGCGATCTTCATCTAGAGTTTGGAACAACGCGGCTTGGGCCACGAACTCTAGGTTCTTCAATTTCTTCTTTTCATGCGTGAGAAGATGAGTTGGCTTCGGGATCCTTGCTTGTTGATTGACATCAGCAATGTGGGCTTCATTGTCCATCATGATTGTGATTGGACCTTCTTCGATAACTTCCCACATATTTTCGTGGATTGAGCAGAGATGCGTCTTCATTCTCCTGCTCCAGTTATCGTAGTTCTCAACTGAAAAGATAGGTAGCTTATGGTTTCCCATAGCTGATAGATTAGCACAAATAACAAGATCTGATTCAGTTGATCTGCAGAAACGACTGATCTTTAGAATCAACCTGGCTCTGATACCACTTGTTGGTCCTAGGGCGAGTCAGAATCAGTTTAGAAAGGGGGGGTGAATAAACTGATTTCAAAACTGAATGACAAATGCAGAATATTTAGGGCCCATTTTGACGCGTGGTGTTATCCGTGCTTTATGGAGATCATGTAACGCCCCAAAATCAAATAGGAGCCCAATCTTTTATTTCAGGGCCCATTTATTAAAACAAGTCATTTCATTTTTTAAAATAGATGAGTATTAGGCTTTTGAGTCCATTTTGAGCCCGTCTATAAATATTTTTATTTTTGGCCCATTTGTGATTAATTTGAGGCCCAATTATAAGCCTAATAGGTATAATTTATATAAGTGTGTGTATGTATGTATGTATGTATGTATATATATATATATATATATTATTTCCCTAATATATATACACATTAGAGAGAGGAAAAAATGGGCAAAGAAGAGAGGGGGCGATCCAAAGAGAGAGAAATGAAAGAGAAGAAAGAGAGAGAAAGCAGGGAAGAAAAGGGAGAAGAGAAAAGAGAGAGGATTAGAGAGAGGGAGGCAGATCGAAGAAAAGAGAGAAAGAGAGAGAGAAAGGGAAAGAAAAGAGAAAAAAAAAATGGGTGAGAGAGAGAAGACGAGAGGTGAGAGACGAGGGAGGAACTGCCGGACAGGGGTTGCCGGACCTGCCATCGGCACCGGAGCAGCAGCAGCAGCAGCAGCTCACCGGAGCGTCGACGAGCAACCACAGCAGCAGCCACGAAGCTCATCGCGGTCTGCCGCCGTCGTCGACATCGTATCGATCCATTCTTTGTCCTTTTCTCTTGATTTTCGGATATGTCGTGTATTTATATGTGTTCTTCATTTTCTCTTTTGACGTCGTTGTCGATCGGTGGCCGGAAAATGGCAAAATCACCGGAAAATGGGCATAGAAGTTGTTTCCGGGCAGATTTGATGATCTACCATTTCGGGGCCTTTCGGTGTCCTGAATCGAAAATGTTTCAACTGGAAAGTTGTCCGGAATATTATTTTACGTTAGGATAGAATGTTGATAAATTTTATTTTCAATTATTCCGTCATTTGAAATTTTACCTAAAGCATTCAAATTGTTCGGATTTTATTTTGAAATCAAAATTTTTTGGAAAAGTTCTAAATTTTTAGGGTTTATTTATGTTATGATAAGGGTTATCCTTGATTTATTTCATAATTTTTGGGATGAAAATAAATTGTCGTTGGATTTTGTTATCGAGTATTCCGATATTTAGATTTCTACCTAAATCATTTAATTGTTATTTGAAAGCATTTGTAGTTGAAAAATCCCAAAATTTATATACCTTAATTTACCCATGTGTAGGATCATATCTTGTTTATTCTGAAAAAAAAAAATAAAGTTAGTAATCTCTCTCTATGGGCTTTAATTTTATCTATTTCAGTTTTAATTATATTTAATGTTTGAACCCTTAAATATATATTAGTTGAAAAGTCCATTTTTTTTTATAAAATATTGAAAAGTAGATTTTCATGGCTGTTTTGCATAATTTATTATTTGAAGTTTAATGTTCCTTTATATTAATTAAGTTTCTTTTTAGAGCTTGAGTTTAAATAAGTATGAAGGTGGTGATGAGCTATCTGTGAGCTTTGAAATGTGTTGGTTCAATTAGAGCTTAAATCTTGAAGTTTTAATGTTGGTTTCTTGGTGTTGGATGTTTTATCAAAGTGATAGATGATGAGGGGTTGTAAGTGGAGAAAAAAAAGTGACAAACTTTACTATTTTGGAGGATGAGAATGAGTTGTAGTCATTTTGAATAAAATCACTTTTATTTCAATTTTACCTTTATGTATCGAATCGAATAGAAGTCTCGAAAGTCGTGCACTCTGTGTCGAGGTCGTAGTCAAGAGAGTGGATAAATCATTTGATTATGTGTTTGGGCTCTAGGAGTTCGATAGGGTAACGAGTCGAAAAATTGACTTTGTAGGATGCATTGATCTCGAAGAATCAGAGGAATAAACCTTAAGTCACGGCTCTACTCCAGGATTTGTAAATAAGGTGGGTAATTCTATACTCGTCTATATGCAAATAGAATGTTGATCTATGGACTGATTTATTGGATATGAATTAATGGGATAATGATTGAGCATGATGTTAGATGCTAGCATTATATGAACTGTTATGAGATTTAGATAATTATGCTTATAGATTATTATTGAAATTGATATTATGATACGAAAGCATTGCTTAGACGAATGATACCTTACAAGATAAAGGTAGTAACCCTCATAAGCAATGATGCTATGCTATTTATTGATGAAGGAAGGAGACCTAGATGATACATTCTAGGTTGTAACCTATGTCAGTGGATTATAAGTTAAGAGTATTGTTCGATTGTCTAGCATTGTCATCTATGTTATTAATTTAGGAACTCGGACGCTTGACCCTTCCTTATGCTATGACATATGATCAACACTCTAGTGTGCTATTACCATATGATCTTATAATAAATCCTATCCGAGACGATAGGCTTAGAACGAGCATAGTATGATCAAAGTTTTAGTTATTATAGCTATAAGGTGGATGATATCTATCCAACACGTGGCTTATGTTTCAAAAACATGTTCTATTTATGATAATGTATATTTATGACAAAGCACTCTTCAAAGTACTTTTATGGCTTTATGATTTCTAGTCAATGTGACTTATGTTTCAAAAACATGATCTATTTATGATAACATATGTTTAAGTTTAAGCATGCTTCAAATTACTTTTATGGCTCAATGATTTCTAATTAACACGTGGTTTTATGTTTCAAAATCGCGTTATGTTTATGAGAAAAATATGTTTATATAGAAGCATGCTTCAAAGTTCAAAATATTCTTTTTTACTCATCGAAAGCTGCTAAACTCTATGGTTCTCGATATGAGCACTTGGTGCAGTATATATGTAGCACTTCGGTGCGGTATGAGCACTTGATGCAGTATGTAGCACTTCAGTGCAGTATGGTATGAGCACTCTGGTGTGGTATGGCACAATGGTGCAATTATGGTATTACGGTACAAATATGTCACTTCGGTGAAATTTATATGATAGGGAACCATATTGAGTTAACCTTCAGTATATTAATGAGCACATACTTTTATGGGCATTATAATAAATGTGTTTAATATGCAAACTATTTATTGAATGATCAAGTATATTTCATAAATTTAAAATCCCACTGAGTGTTTCTCGCACTCAGCCCATCTATTTCTCTAAATATTTTCAGGTACCTGATGACGGCTGGCGGCTGACGTAGACCAGTGTGGATTTCTTATTTCGTTGACCACTTTTATGATTTTTAATTATTGATTATGTATAGTTTGTGGTCAATAAGTATAAATTTTTATGCTTGCGCTTTATGATCATGAAACATTTAACTATTTTATGGACATTTGTGAATGTTGTGGTCTTTCGACACATTTAAAATGTTGAATGCTGAATTTTGACTAGACTTGGTCTTACAGGTTTGAATGGTAAACGCCTTTGAGCGTGGATATCATGAATATTTCAAAAGAAATGTTGCCTACATTTTTATAACCTAAGAAAATTATTTATTTTGAATTGCGAAAATTTTATCGTCATTTCTTTTCGTTGTGTGTTTTCGTAGTGTCTGGGCCTTCAGGTTCGGGTCGCTACAGATCAGTTGAGATGATCTGCTAGCTCGGAGTGTTGTGTGTGCTTGGGGTGTGCAGTTTAAAACATGCAACTGAAACTGAAAAGTAAAACAGAGCACACAAGCAATTTATAGAGGTTCGAAGCTCAACTTCTACGTCCTCTCTTCATTTCGCAGAAGAGCAATTCACTATGCAAGTGTAAAGTTCCTTTATTACAGTTACATAGTGAAGACAACTGCTAAACTTGGCGAACGGTAACTTTACGAGTCACGGCCTCCTTTTCAGCTGGTGCTGTCCCGGAAATGGCGATCCAACGAACGCAGCCTCCTCAGCCGGTAGGTTGACAGCTCACACTTGCGATCCCCAACTGCTCGCTGGAGAGATAAGGTGATATTGCCTGTCTTTACATGATTAGATCTCGCTCGATCTTCAAGAATACAACCTTGAAACTTGTATCAACTGATATGCTCCTTTGTGCGTCTGCGTCCGAGTTGGGTAGTTGATCTCTGAAGCACTTGAACTGAAAGAGTTGCTCTGGCTGGAAATCATCAACAGCTAGCTTGATGAGCGATCTGGCTCCTTCTCTTCAGTTGGACTTTTGATTCTTCTGAATTTTGAGCGTGAGGCTTTAGTGCTTTGGCGAACGTCTTTGCGGAAAGTATTAACTAAAGTTATCTCCAAAATTATCAAAAGTCAACAGTCACGTTCTAGGTAGCTCACCTTTTATAGATGAGTGGCTGATGACAGTTGATGATCACTGTGTGATCATAAATGATAAAGCCGTTGAGAGGCTTTGATTTAAATAGAGCCATTGAGTTGTCTTTGCTCTTCTGACGAGCTTTTGTTCCAAGATCTCGGTTGCATTAACTTCAAGATCTTCTTTGGCTTATCTGAGATTTGAATTTCAGTTACGACTTCAATCTTGATCTTCAGTTCTGAGCTTTGTCTGGCAATTAGAATCTTCAGTTCCTCATCTGTCAGTTTTGTGCGTCTCTTGGTAGTTTGGAAAGCTTCAGTTGAGATCATCTTCAGCTGTCAATTCTGGGCTTGGGCTTCATGCCTTTTGAGCTCCAGTTTAATTTGCTTCAGCTGACAGTTTAAACCAGTATTCTTTAGCTGGCATTCTGGACTCATGTCCCTTCAGCTTGAACTTCCTTGGACTGGTCTTTAATTCGGTTGCTGGCGCTTTATCAGTTGGACTTCAAAACTGATGCGTCTTCAGCTGGTATCCTTTGAACTGGTACTTCTTCAGCTGGTGTCTTTTGAGTTGGTATTTTCCTTCAGCTTGTACATTGGTCTTCTCTTCAGCTGGAACTTCCTGAGCTGGCATTTCATTTAGCTCGGATCTTGGACTGGTACACTTCTTCAGCTGGTATTTTCCTTCAGCTCGAACCGATGTGGTCTTCAGCTAGAATCGTCCTCTCTTCGGCTGGTAGTCTTTTTCAGTTGGAATCATCTTGAACTAACATGTTCATCAGTTCAAACTGATGTGTTCTTCAACTGGTATTTCTTCAGCCGGGAATGATCTAGAACTGAAATGTCCTTCAGTTCTTCTCTTCAACTGGCATTTTCCTTCAGCTGGGAATGATCTAGAACTGGAATGTCCTTCAATTCTTCCCTTCAGCTGGAACATCTCTTCAGTTGGGATTGATCTCAAACTAGCATGTCCTTCAGTTCTTTTCTTCAGCTCGAACATCTCTTCAGTTGGGACCTTTCTTCGGCTAGAACATTTCTTCAACCGGTATTGGGCACTTCTGAGCTGGTGCCTTGAACTGGTATTTTTCTTTAGTTCTTCACTGTAGACTGGTGACATTTCGCACTCCTCTTCATGGTATCTGCAACTTACAGTTTATCTTGCTAACTGATCTAGCAAGCTACAGTTTCTTTTTCATAGCCCTTTGTGGCTGGATATTTTCGTTTTCTCTCTGTTCTTTTCTCTCTCTTTTCTTTATTCAGCTCTTGGCTGGTTTCTTTCTTTTCTTCCTTTCTTTTCTCTCCTTTTCTTTTCTCTCTTTTCGTTTATTTCCTCACATGGATTGATCATTTCTTTTGGCTTTGATAGCTCGATTTTTTATATGATCATCCTTAGTTTTCTGATTGATTTCTTTTCAGTTCTTCAAAGTTCTTTACATATTTTGATATCTCATCAAAACCCCTTGTCAGAAAAATCTTGATAGTTTTTCCTAATACATATCATATAAATTCTCTACGAATTTACATTTTTCCTTCAATTTTTCATCTCATACTTGGCCCATTTCTGAGTTTATCTATTTATTTATGTATTTTTTGGGTTCACCATTTTGGGTTTCTTGGTGAATCTTCGGCACGACGCCGTTATTCACGCTCCGATGCGCTGGGCTTTGTTGTCCGATGCTAGTAAATGAGTTTGTTTTTTTACTTTAACTACTGTGTTTTTGGATTGACCTCTTCACATAGATGTATAATGCCTAGAATTTTGGTTATTTTGTTGGTTTACAGGGAGATGTGTGTTGAGTATGACGTGTTCCAGATGATGTTATCACTTCGTCGATAACATTGCAATCAATGTCGTACCTAATGTTGTCCATCATTCTCGGCACACCGAGTATAACACTCGGATCTCTAACCTTATCCTTTCCTAGTATTTTGGATTAATTTATTTTAAATTAATCTGAATAAATTGTGATTTTTGTCACATATCATTTTCCATGATTTAAGGGATTTATTAGATATTTTATTTTAATTTAAAACGTGGATTATGCTTGATTTTTACTAGGTCAGAATCTGTTCTGAGTTTTAAGGGACGTGATGTTCCCCACTTCATCTTAGACACTAACCACTGCAGAGAACGTGGGTTGCTGGAGTAACTGCCATTGTTACACGATGTTGAAGAACGTGTACCACGCAGTGCAGAGGACGGTTATCTCGAGTCCAGTTCAGCAAGGGTAGTGGAAGGCGGTAGTTTTGCATCCAACTCATCAAGGATCGTTTGGAAACTACTCAGCCGAGATGGAGGAAGTATTTAAGGTCTCCTTAGACCTTAAAATCATTTATGCAAGCAGGTTATCATCGTGGTTTGTGAGAAGCTTTGAATCTTGCATCTAGTGTCATCTCTGAAATCCAAGACATCTTCCTCGACATCTGTCTAGTGTCCCAATCAGCTGGAGACTTTCATTCCAGTTGTGTGTGTAGGTTAGATAGTCAATTTTGAGAGGTCTAGGATTTAGAGTGACTGATTGTAATCTATCTATGTGTTTAGATAGGTTTTTTTTGAGTGATTATTCAAGTGAGTGAAGCTAGGATAGTCCTCTGTATGTTTTATGTAGTGTTATCAAGGGAGTGAACCGAGACAACATCAGCATTGTTTTTGTGTTTCACTTGTGATAGTGAATTTCGCCTTGAGGCAATCACACACCGTAAGGAGTGTGATTTAAAACTTATTTTGTGCAAAGTACTATTTACGTTTCCGCTGCATGTTGAAGGTAATGTGGTAACACTAGCTTCAACATTACATTTAACTTTGCAATTTACATTCGTAATTCACATTGTTTCAGGCAACAAATTCTAATAAGTGGTATCAGAGCCGGTACTTGACACACTAAGTACTCGATCCGGTGTTGCTTGAATGATGGATATTCAAATCAATCAATGTCGTCCTCCTGCTCTAGATAGAAATGGTGGTAACTATGTCATGTGGAAATCTCGAATGAAGATCTACATCAAATCCATCGATGAAAGAGCATGGATGGCAGTTATTGAAGAATGGAGCCCTCCTAGGATGGAAGGTCCGAATGGAGATTTTGTGTTAACTCCGGAATCTCAATGGACAAATGATGAGAGAATTATCTCAAACTTTAATGCTCGCGCTCTGAATGCAATTTTTGTCTCTGTCGATGTTCCATGTTTCAAGATGATTTGCAATTGTGTTACTGCATATCAAGCATGAACCATTCTTCAGGAACATTGTGAAGGGTCTGCCAGTGTAAGGAAGACCAAACTGAGATTACTCACATCAAAATTTGAAAGTTTGCGCATGTTTGAAGATGAAACTATTTCATCTTATGCTGAAAAATTATGTGAGATCTCAAACCAATCTTTCGCTCTTGGAAGTCCAATTTCTAATGAGAACATGGTAAGCAAGTTGCTTTGAACTCTGCCTGAAAGATTCAATATGAAAATTTCTGCAATTGAAGAAGCACACGATATTGGAACCATGAGTATGAGTGAAGCAGTCAGTATCTTGCTAACATTTGATATGAATCTGCAAAATCAGAAAGCAAACTCAACCGCAAAGGGAATTGCTCTCCAGACAACAACTGTGTCATCTGATGTTCATAATGATGTTGAAAGTCTTCAGAAAATCAATGAGGAAGAGAATCTAAGTGTTGCACTACTGACAAAGAAGTTCAACTCACTGGTTCATTCTATGAAGAAAAGCCCCCCAAATATCAAACCTCGACGGCTGTTTGACTCTCCATCTTCATCAACTTCAAATTCTGGAAGATCAAATGTCAAGAAGGAAGTCGCTAACACTGGGAAAGACATTGATTCAGTTCAATGTAGAGCATGCTCTGGGTATGGACATTATTCAAATGAATGTCCAACAGCACGAAGAAGACAAAGAAATAATTTTAATGCTATTCTCAGTGATGAGTCTGATACTGAAAATGATTAAGATCAGAAAGTGTTATTCATCAATGTCATGGAGGAAGACGATCAGATTATTGATGCCTTGAATGGTATTGATGAACTTGATGGTCTGGACATTGAAGAATGTGAAATTGAAGATGAGGTTCTACCAGATGTTGAAAATGAAGTCACTGAGATCTCTCCCAACACTACTAATTGGTATGAAATGACTCTACTAGATGAGTTTAAGCTTAGGTCTGAGATCAGAGAGGTTAATCCACAAGAAGAACGCTCATCTGTCACTCTTGAAGAACTCAGTGATGCTGTGAATGAAGTGTGTAGTCAATGGACAGCTCAATCCAAAGAACTGAAATTTCTTATGGAAGAAAATCGGTGTCTTAGAGAGAAGCTTGTGCGACTGGAAATTAGACTCACCAGGAGTGATGCTGAAATCACTAAGGTAAAGAAGGAAGTGGAGAGCACCTCAAGAACGTTTCAGAAATGGAATCAAGGAACGAATGTCCTAAATGAAGCCCTAGCATTGGAACAGACAAACAGAGCTGGACTGGGATTCTCAAACAAAGTTTCCATGACTTCATCAAATCACAATGTTGTGAAATTTGTGAAGAAGAACAACCCAAACATGTCTACAGGGAGCAATGCTGAATATGATTATCAGAAGAAATGCAAAGGCTCAAAGGTTCGAAAATATGTGTGCCATTATTGTCAGGAGTCGGGACACATCAAACCACATTGCTTTAAGTTTCATGATAATGTTGCAACCGAAAAAACAACATCAGGGATCACATCGAAGAACAAGAATCCGATGAAGTCCAAAAAGATGAAGGTTACATGCAATGTTGTTTATACATCACTAAAGGCTAACATTGCCGGAACATGGTACTTCGACAGTGGATGTTCTCGACACATGACCGGAAATAAGGAATTTCTTGAAGACTACACCACTTCAAACAAAGGCAAAGTCAGTTATGGAGGAGGAGCTCAAGGAAACATTGTCGGAAAAGGTACATTGAATGTCAAACATTTTCCTAAGCTTCAGAACGTCTTACATGTTGAAGGGTTAATGGCCAACTTGATCAGTATCAGTCAGTTATGTGACGATGGTATGCATGTCAAGTTTGATAAAAATACTTGTGAAGTATTTGACAAACACGACAAATGCATAATGTTCGGAAGTCGCGCATCTGATAATTGCTACCATGCTGACAAAGATGAAACGTGCAATATGACCGTAAATGATGAAACAAAGCTGATTCATCAAAAACTCGGTCATATGAGCATGGCAAATTTGAAAAAACTGATTGTATCAGATACTGTTCGCGGCCTACCAAAACTGAATGTTGATCACGATGTTGTATGTGGTGCCTGTCAAAAGGGAAAACAAACCAGAATTCCTCACAAAAGCCTGGGTGGATGTCAAACAACAAGATGTTTCCAACTCTTACACATGGACATCATGGGTCCAGTCGATACAAAAAGTATGAGTAGTAAGAGTTTCATACTTGTCATTGTTGATGATTTCTCAAGGTATACTTGGGTTGAATTTCTACAGGAAAAATCTGAAACATTCAAAGTCTTCAAAAGATTTTGCCGGACAATGTGTCTGCAATATGACACCAACATTGCATGCATTAGAACAGATCATAGAAGAGAATTTGAGAATGTTGCATTCAATGACTTTTATGAAAAGAAAGGAATACTCCATGAGTATTCAGCTACCAAAACTCCTGAACAAAATGGAGTAGTGGAGAGAAAGAATCGAACTCTGCAGAAAATGTCATGTGCAATGTTACAGGCTAAAGGTCTCTTAAAGTAGCTGTGGACTGAGGCTGTCAACACAGCCTGTCACATCGGGAACAGAGTCTATCTTCGACCAGGAAGAAAGGAGACACCTTATGAGCTTCTACGAGAAAGAAAGCCAAATCTCAAATATTTCCATATGTTTGGATGCGTCTGCTACATCCTGAACGATAGAGACTACCTGGGAAAGTTTGACTCTAAAAGTGATAAAGGATTGTTTTTGGGATATGCTCAAAATAGCAGAGCATTTCATGTTCTTAACCTAAGAACCAAAGCTGTGCAAGAATCTATCAATGTTGTGTTTGATGATCTTGCAGGTCTGGCAACTAAGTCTGAGGAAGATGATGTGTCATTTCTCCTTCATGAACCAGATGTTGCTGATAAGGAACCAAGTGGAACTCCCAAAAGTCCCACAGGAAGTCCTGATGTCAAATCCAATGTTTCGTCTCCCTCAGCAAATGATACAACATCCCCACGAACACAGACTCAGATCTCTCCTCTGAAAGCGATGATGATCATCTTCCACTTGCTCAACATGAACCAAGACGTGATCCTCCAAGAAGAATCAAAAAAGATCACCCAAATTCCCAAATCATTGGTGATGGATCTCAAGGAGTCAAAACAAGAACAAAAAGCTCAGCTGATGTTGCTGAATTGGTCAAACAGCACATTTGAGATGAGCATGGTCGGCGAATTGGCCTACTTCCTTGGTCTCCAAATCAAGCAAGACAAAGATGGGATTTTCATATCCCAAAGCAAGTATGCCAAAAATCTGATTAAGCGCTTCAGACTTGAAGCTTTTAAGCCTATGAAGACACCAATGGGATCCTCTGAAAAACTGAGCAAAGACGATGTTGGAGTCAATGTTGACCCAACGATGTACAGAAGAATGATTGGAAGCTTGCTCTACTTGACCGCCAGCAGACCTGACATCATGTTTAGTGTTGGAGTATGTGCTAGATACCAAGCTCAACCCAAGGAATCTCACTTGAAAGTTGTCAAAAGAATAATTCAATATGTTGCTAGTACAGTTAACTTTGGAATTAGGTATTGTAAAAATACAAACACCAGCCTTATTGGATACAGTGATTCAGACTGGGCAGGTGATGTTGATGATAGAAAGAGCACAAGTGGTGGTTGCTTCTTTTTGGGGAACAATGTGGTTTCTTGATCAAGCAAGAAACAAAATTGCATCTCCTTGTCAACAGCTGAATCGGAATATGTTGCAACTGCTAGTTGTTGTGCTCAGTTGGTATGGCTGAATCAAATGTTGAAAGATTATGGCATGACAAGCTCATCACTAACCCTGCTATGTGATAATGCTAGTGCTATTGAAATTTCCAAGAATCATGTTCAACATTCACGCACTAAGCATATCGACATTCGACATCACTTTATCAGAGATCTGGTGGAAAAGGAGATCATAAACATCAGATACATATCCACTGAAAATCAGACGGCGGATATTTTCACCAAGCCTCTTGATTTTGAGAGATTTTCTACCTTGAGAAAGTCTCTTGGAATGTGTTCCATTTAATTAATTCATTTTGTTTACTGATGTTGAACTCGATGTGAGTTCTTTTTATTAAACATCAGTTGTTAATATTTTTATTTATTTATGTTTGTCATTTCCTTTAAATATAATTCAAGGGTGTTTTAATGAAATTATTGTAATTCTGCTTTTATTTAACAAAGTCAGCTACTTGACATTCTATGAATGTGTTTGTGAATGAAATACCCGTAATTCTATAAGGTGAATTATAGTTGGGATTGTTCACTGTTTCCTGTGTTGTAGCTGATGTTGTGACCAAAATTGCAGAAAAATGATAATCTTCAGAAAATATATGCCTGGAATTGTATTTGTATTGTAAGTGTATCCTTTGTCTATTAGTCTATTTAAAATAAATATGTATAAAAATGGATTTGTTTAGGGGGGCCATGAATATCTCTAATTTGTACTTTGGGATAAGTACACCTTCGTTTATCCCTATCCACTAATCCATTTTTAATTTTTGAATTTTTTATTTTTGATGTGATGGTTTTGGGGAGTTCCGAGATTTGAGGGATATTGACATCCATATCTTGAATTAAAATTCAAATCTCTCACTCATTCTCTCTCCACCGAGTCGTTTCATTTTCCTTTCATCTTGTCAATCTCTCTTTCTTCTATTTTTCTCTCAAGCTTTTTCAGAACATCAATGGCGGATCCTAATGACTTAGCTGCTATGTTTCAAATGATGAAACAAATGTTGGAGAAAACCATGGGCACTCCATCTTCAGCTTCAGTTCCCGCTGGAACTTCAACTTCAACCCCCACAGTCACTGTAACACCTGGAGTGCGTGAGGAAGGTGCAAAATCTGAGTCGGAGAAGCCCTCATCCCCTCCGATCGAACAAACTGATACTCCGATGAAGGAAGATGAAATTCCCGAAGGGGTTCAAGTGTTAAATCCAACACCACTTCAACAAGTACTCTTAGGAGAAGAAGAAAACCCCATAGATCCTGATCTTGGGATACACATTCAAGCTATCACCAGTAAGAAGAAGAAGGTCGGGCCAACTCGTAAGTCTAAGAGGCTTCACAGTTCTCAAGACACTGAAAAGGAAGAGATTGAAGAAACTAGCAAGAAGGCTAGGAGAACTCTGAAAATGGAGACCAAGCTGGTGCGGTCTTTACAGGATGAGTCTGATGAAGAAGAAAATCTTCCCGAGAACTCTCTCATTAAAGCCCATGCTGATGTTGAAGTGGATGTTGAACAAGAAACGGCTTCGGAGATTCCTGAAACTGTCAAGAAAGAAGCCTCTTCTAAGGATGTGACGAAAGCAACCTCTCCCACCTCTTCTCATGATCTTGTCTCTTCCGGCACTGCTCGAGATGTTATCTCCCCTACTCCATCAGGCAATGTCAAAGATGATGCTGAATCTGAAGACTCTGAACCAGTCTACCCACCAGGTTCCCCTCATGATGTTACTTCTGCTTTTAGTAAGATTTTTTTACTCTAAACATGCTAAGGATCAATACAAAATTATGTGCAATCGTCCTGTGCGTGTTGAGAAACAAATTGATGTCTTAAGCTTTAAGAAGTATGGCATGGATGTGTTTTTGAAAGAGAGGGGTCTGTGGAAAGCTGTTTCATCTCTGTCGACTTTTGAGCCTAATGTGGTTGTTGAATTCTATGCCAATGTGTCTCTGGATATGGGTGATCATACAAGGAGCAAATATGGTGAAATTTATATGTGTGATCATGTGTTTAAGTTTAATCCGATGGTGATCAACAATTTATTGGGTCTAGGCAATGACAATGATGTTGTTAGTCTAGATCTTATTGATGATGTGGTGTCGACTATTACTGGTGGATTGGTAACCAAGTGGACAAACAAAATTTCCACTTCTAAGCTTACATTCTTATATTCTGTTTTACACAAGATTATTGTGTGTAATTGGTTACCTACCACTAACACTTCAGTCCTCACTGTTGATCAAGTATTTCTGCTCTTTAAACTTGGTACTAAGATCCCCTTCAGTCTCGGAGACTACATATTTGACTATGTGATGAAAGCTACTACAAAGACCAGCAACACCAGCATACTTCTTTTTCCCTACCTCATCTATGCAGTTATGGTTGACAAGGCGTGAAGCCAAACAAGAAGAAGATAGTCACTGAAACATCGACTATCACAATTGTCAAACCAAAAGGAAATGATGATCGATTGATGGATCTCCCTTACAACCTTGCTCTAAGTTCCACAGTTGCCTCCAGAGATGTTGATCAAGATGTTGGCATAGAGAAAGCTCTCTCCCCTCCACGATCTGAAAGTGAATTAGCTAGTGCATCTTCACATTTGGTGACATTTTCTGTGCAGGTGTTAAATTCTTTTATCAAGCAGATGGACTCTATGATCCATCAAAGCACAGTCCTCACCAATGCTATGGTTGAACATCACCAAGCTTTGCGAAGTGCACTTTCTACACAAAAAGGGAGAGTAGATGATGCCGCAGGTGATGATGATGTTGTTGATGGTGCTGAAGGAAAGAAGGCTGGAAAGTCTGTGACCAAGGCTAAGGGGAAGAAGAAAATATGAATTTTCTTTATCAAAATCAATTTAATTTGGTTCTGTATTGTGCTGGACACAAGTTTATTTTGTTTTGTTGTTGGGTATCCATGATTGGATATCCTTGGATATTTTTGTTTTAATCATCAGCATGAGTTGATGATTTTGCTATATATTTCGTTTGCTTATTTTAAGTTGTGATGTTTTATGTTGTGATCGCATTCAACATTGTTATTCTGCTTTTCACATAACTTATAGTATGTGATGATTTTTGTTGGGAATGGTCTCAACATTGTGATTGTGTTCGCACGTTTTTAAAATGTGTGATGTTTGTTGAGAATGTTCTCAACATTATTTCTGTATATGGGATCATTACCCACTAATTTTTATGTACAGGGGTAAATACCCACTAACCGTGTTGTATACTATTGTATAGGGGATTGTACCCACTAACGTTGTATATTATGTTACAGATAATAACTTAAGGGGGAGCAGACCTTAAGGGGGAGTTCTTGAACTCCAATATTTTTGATCGTATTCCGATGCGGCTCTAATCATGTTTATATTGAGCATAATGTTTTGTGCAGAAAGGATAAGCTTAAGGGGGAGATTGTTGAGTATGACGTGTTCCAGATGATGTTATCACTTCGTCGATAACATTGCAATCAATGTCGTACCTAATGTTGTCCATCATTCTCGGCACACCGAGTATAACACTCGGATCTCTAACCTTATCCTTTCATAGTATTTTGGATTAATTTATTTTAAATTAATCTGAATAAATTGTGATTTTTGTCACATATCATTTTCCACGATTTAAGGGATTTATTAGATATTTTATTTTAATTTAAAACGTGGATTATGCTTGAATTTGACTAGGTCAGAATCTGTTCCGAGTTTTAAGGGACGTGATGTTCCCCACTTCGTCTTAGACACTAACCACTGCAGAGAACGTGGGTTGTTGGAGTAACCGCCATTGTTACACGATGTTGAAGAACGTGTGCCACGCAGTGCAGAGGACGGTTATCTCGAGTCCAGTTCAGCAAGGGTAGTGGAAGGCGGTAGTTTTGCATCCAACTCATCAAGGATCGTGTGGAAACTACTCAGCCGAGATGGAGGAAGTATTTAAGGTCTCCTTAGACCTTAAAATCATTTATGCAAGCAGGTTATCACCGTGGTTTGTGAGAAGCTCTGAATCTTGCATCTAGTGTCATCTCTGAAATCCAAGACATCTTCCTTGACATCTGCCTAGCGTCCCAATCAGCTGGAGACTTTCATTCCAGTTGTGTGTGTAGGTTAGATAGTCAACTTTGAGAGGTCTAGGATTTAGAGTGACTGATTGTAATCTATCTATGTGTTTAGATAGGTTTGTTTGTGAGTGATTATTCAAGTGAGTGAAGCTAGGATAGTCCTCTGTATGTTTTATGCAGTGTTGTCAATGGAGTGAACCGAGACAACATCAGCATCGTTTTTGTGTTTCACTTGTGATAGTGAATTTCGCCTTGAGGCAATCACCCACCGTAAGGAGTGTGATTTAAAACTTATTTTGTGCAAAGTACTATTTACGTTTCCGCTGCATGTTGAAGGCAATATGGTAACACTAGCTTCAACATTACATTTAACTTTGTAATTTACATTCGTAATTCACATTATTTTAGGCAACAAATTCTAACAATGTGCATCTAAAAATTTCATTGGGCTAAGCAAAAATTTGGAATATTTATTTAGAACTTAAAGAAAAAGTTGTAAAAAAATAATTGTGTTTGTGTGAAAATGATCCATGTGAAAAATGGGTGTAATGTGCATTATAAAACAGTTCAATTTATAGGAGTTAACGACAGTCACAACCTTGTTCACTTTAGGGGCTAGGACGCTAGGTGGTTCAAATTTGAAAGTTCAAGGGACTAGTTCATCCAATTAGTTAAGGGACAACATACTTCCAATGAAATAGTTGGAGGAATTATTTGTATATTTCCCCTTTTTCTATTGAAGTTTAGAAATAGATACACACACACTATATTATATTCAAAATCATACAAATTTCAACGGAAATTGAGATTTATTTATAATAATAATATAAATTGATTTCGGCGAAGATTTATAATAATATCATGAAATTGATTTCTGAATATTTTTCATCTAAAAAGGCCATCTTGTATAGCTTTTTGCAAAACATTAGTGCGAGTTTGAGTTCTTTCACATCTAGTATCAAATTTCCATATCGATAAGTAAACAAATAAGCCTCGGAATATGCATGCCATGCAACAAAATGCAGAAACCTTCTCGCAATGTGGTGAATATTGAATAGTGATAATTACACTTTACCTACCAAAAACATAAGTTTTCCCTATTTTTTTTAAAAAAAAAACATCCCCAAGAACACAATTCCAATTTCCACACAATGATTAATCAAATAAGAAAAAACTGTTAAAATGAAATAAAATAAAAAAGCTCGTCCATGTTTCTACAGATATACATCCAGGTCTACTACAAGCAACACCTAAATCAGATCAAAACAAAAACGAAGATATCCTGTGTAATTGAAACTCAACTCTGGATGAAAACTGCATTATTAACTTGCATCAGAATCAGACCAGTCTTATATTATGCTACACATAACTCAAAAGCTAAGTCTCGAGGGATCAAAATCTCACCTCAAGATGACTGAAAACTCGTAAATTTTTCATTTTTTAAGCCGTTGCTGCTTTTTTATCTCCTTTCTTGCTACGAGCTGGCTTGTCCTTCCCCCCAATCATCCGAGACAGAATGTCTGCTTGTTTTGTGTGACCCCCTTCGTTCAGATTTTTGATTAAGTCTTTGCAGCTGCTCCAATCACTGCTTCCTCCTTTCTCCATAACCTTACTCAGTATTGAATATGCATTCAGAGTTTTCCCTGCAGCTAATAGAGCATCCAAAACCTTCTCGTAGCTCCCAACGCCAATGCTGTAGTCCCTTTCTAAACCATAATCCAATAGTTTCAAAGCCGCAATTGTCTTTCCCTTTTCACATAGAACAGATAAGAGGCTGTCAAAATCCGGCGCAATGCCACTTTGCATCAACAGCTCAATTCGTCCGAGGGCTTCCTCAACATGACCCCTCATCAGCAAAGCTTCCAATATCTTAACAATCAAATCCTGATGATCCGTCACCCCCTTCTCCAGCATCATCTTCATCACCCTGCTCGCTGTCTGTACTCGTCCATCTTCAAACAACCCTTCCATCACCGACCTATATAGAGACGAATCTGGAAGATGGCCGTTCTCAATCATGCTGTCCAGAACAGCCTTTGCCTCTGCAGGATCCTTCTTTGTCAAGTAGCTTTGCACAAGTAAATCATAAGAACTTTTTTCTGAAGGAACCTTTCTCCTAAGCATGATCTTGAGAAGTTCGAAAGCAGAATCAGGGGTCCCTTCTTTTGAATGCCCACGGATCAGAGGATTTAAGGCCATGGGATCCTGCACACCCAATTTCATCAACTGCCGCACAAGGGCTTCAGCTTTCACAGTCTGACCGTTGTTACAAAGATACTCGATCATCGGGATGTAGGCACTAGGTTCCATGTGCAAAGTACTTTGATGCCTCAGGATGATATCCTTCTCGATGAGCTTATCCAACAACTTAACAGCTCTATCATATTGACCAGCATTGCAGCAATTCTCAATCAGAACCCCGTAATGTCCAGCTTCTGTTGGAATGCTCAACTTAATCATAGCCTTCAGCACATCCACTGCAGCATCTAAATCGCCCCCCTTGCACTGGCCATAAATTAGCTTCATGAAAATTGAGTTATCCGTAGGTGCAATATACTTGTCCACCATCTCCCTCACCAGACTCCGCGCTTCAGGCATCTTCTCCGCGGCACACAGCCCAGGCAACAAGGTTGAATAAGTAATGGCATTTGGCTTAATCCCAAATGACTTCATCTCCTCCACCAGTCTCAATGCATCATCCACTCTTTCCACTGAAACATACCCTTTAATCAAGGTCGTATAAGTAACTACACTAGGCTCAATATTCCTACCTTTCATCTCCACAAAATACTTCTCCGCCTCCTCCATTTTTTTAACCCTATTAAACCCATTAATCATAGTATTATATGTGACCACATCTGGCGCAATTTCACGGCTCTTCATATCATCAAAAAATCTATTCACCGTCTCCACCTTCCCCGAAAGAAAAAACCCCCAAATCAAAATGTTGAATGTATGCCTAGTAGGTTCAATCCCCTCACTCAACATCTTATTGAAATACCTCTTGGCCATCATATACCTCCCCCTACGTAAAATCACTTTAAACAGAACGTCGTAAGACTTAATAGTGCGGTCGACTCCCAACTCCTCCATTATCCGAAACAACTTCACACTCTCCTGAACTATCCCCGCCTTCCCATAGCTATCAATCATCACAACCCATAAATCTTCATCCCATTTCAAACCCTTTTTCGGCATATCCAACAAAATGCACCTAGCATGATTGAGCTTCGAAGCCCTCCCCAAAATCTCAATGATCTTGAGATGGGTCTCCCTGTTATGCTGAAAAAGATTTGATCTTTCGACCCACCGAAAAAACTGGAGCGCGTGCCCCGAGTTCTTGGCGCCATGTAATACATTGTAAACGAGTTCATGGTCAAAACTGTGTACCAGCTGCCGGATCGAGTTCTGTAAACGGGTCGTCCAAGGCCGACTATCCATCATTCTACAGATAGTATCCTCTACTTTCTCCGGGTTCCTTCGGCGCCTACCTTCCCGGAGTGGCGTTGCATCCGCCGTCATTTTTGCTG
This sequence comes from Perilla frutescens, assembly GCA_026008535.1. NCBI lineage: Eukaryota > Viridiplantae > Streptophyta > Magnoliopsida > Lamiales > Lamiaceae > Perilla > Perilla frutescens. The sequence goes on along the minus strand of BRKX01000017.1, from coordinate 37,364,005 downwards.
ATGAATAATCGGGATTTGCGTCAGCGGGGAGAGGAGCTTCATCCCCCGTCGTTTTTGCCGATGAATAATCAGGATTTGGATCCGCGGGGTTGGAAAATTCTTCATTGGTGATTGGGTTCGGCGGCTGCGACGGCGCGGAGGAGCAGAAGAAAACGGATTTGAAGGAAAATGGGGATGAAACCCTCGCAAGATTTGTATTGAAATGGGTCTGTTTCGATGCAGCTAGAAGCGCCATTGCTAAATCAATAGATCGAAATTTGGGTCAGAGTGGAAGGGGAAAAGAATAGGGTTTTGAGGCAGAGCTGAGTTCCATTGTAACTGTGTGGGGAGACTTAGGGTTTAAAGGAGCCGGGTGGACCTCACTTTAACTGAATTTTCACACTTTTTTTTTTCATTTTAGTAAATGATGGAGTATATAATTATTCCATATTTCAAAGTTTTTTAAAGCAAATTCAATTCTACAATATCATTTTTATTTTTATTTTTTGAGGAAAAAGCAATATATCATTGATATAGTAGATAAAAATTACTTTATTACTCTTAAATGACCACAAGTTACATTAATATGTTTTAGGATCACTCACTTTCTTCTTCAAATATTAAAATCTATACATATATTAAAACAAAATTGTAGAGGCAAAATTGTCATAAAAAAAGTCAGACAAACATTTAGCTAAAATAATGAATTTATTGAAAAATTGTATAAAATTTGATCTTGATCAAGTGGTTGCATGAGAAGCCCAAAACTCGAATGGCCTGGGGTCGAATACTGTAAAGCGCCCCCTTCCTTTTATTTTTTGGAATCTCTCTCTCTCTTCCGTTTTTCCTTTTTCTTTTGCCTTTTCAGATTTTTCCTTTTCTTTTATTTTATCCTTCTCAATTTGTTTTTTTTCCCTTTCCTTTTCGTTTCTTTTTATTATTCATTTTCCTTTATTTATACCACTTTCATTTTTTTTTTCTCTTATTATTGTACATGATCGAACCCACCATTTGTTTTGATAATTAACATTGATTCTACTTATTTAATAAAATAAATTGCACTTTGATACCTACATTTTGAACTCTTTTTTAAAAATAGTTCACATTTTCAAAATTAATAAAGATAATACTCATTTAAAAAAACAAATATAATATGTGATCAATTTTTCAACCTGAAAAACCTATGTAATTGATTATATTTTATTTCATAGCCACATAAAAAAAAAAATCATTCAATTAATATGTCTTAAAATACAATCAATTACATAAAATTTTCGAACCGTAAAATTGATCAAATGTTAGATTTACACTTTTTTTTGAAAAAATAGGTGTTGTTTGTTAATTTTAAACAACTAGATTATTTTTTTTAAAAAGAGCCCCAAAATTTATGTATCGAACTATAACTTGCCATATTTAATATTGCAACACTTGTTTTTTCTTTGATTTCTTTTTAATGTTCAGGCGAGATTAATTTGACCGTTTATTTTATTGATTAACATTATAATCCTACATATTTAATATTGTAGCCATGCATTGGCTATTTAATTTTATATTGCACCTGGTAGCATTATTATTTTTTGGACTTATTTTTATACTTTTACAATCTCACTTCTTTATTAAAATATTACAAAACTTATCTACTCTAAATGATCGCACTTCCTTATGAAAGTTGTGGTCATTCGAATAATAGTTGTTTTGCATCAATGAATAAAGTTTTCTTGAAAATACCTCAAATTACTCATTAAAATATTATTCAAATTAGTCATTGATCATGATTGGCAATCTTATTTAATGTTTTAGAACTCTCCCTTCCATTTGTACAAGTTGAGGAGGTAGAGATGAATGAATTGATGATTCACACTAGCCTTAAAATTTCCTCTCAAAATTTGAATACGCTTATACATTTCCTCTCAAAATTTGAGAGTTCATTTTATATTAAATTGTTGAAATTTGTTGACAAGCCCAATAATATTTTTTTTCAATAATTGTAGTGATTAGGAGAGAGAAAAAATACTTGCATGAAGTTAATTATTTAATATCGATAATTACATGATTTATTTTTGTATTTATAGAAGAACAGTTAAATGAATTAGTAACTAAGAACATGGAACAAATAAATATTTTGTTAAATTTAAAGAAAAATCATATAAATTTTTTAAAATTTGATTGTTACACTAAAACAATAATATCAGTTTTATATAATGTTTTAAAAAAAGTTGAATATGATTGTTTGGTTAAACAATACGACACATATTTAAAAATAATATAATAAAATTATACTGAGCCTAATTATTTTTTACAACTCAAGCTATGTATTTTTTTTCCATTAATAGTATATTTTTATTTTTGTACTTTGAAAAAAAAAATAACACCAATTATCACAATTACTATTTTTTTAGTTTAACTGATGTTGTGATATTTGGAAAAATTACGTATATAATTATATATTTTTTAATATTAAATGTAATTATTAGGATCTATGAGGAAGATCTCTAAAACAACATTGTGATATTTATAATCATATAAAAAAAATTTCAGTATATTTAAGAACCATAATACTTTTTTCATTCAATTATAACATGGACATGTTCAAATTTTAAAATATTAATTTATAAATATTTAAATTCGTACAACGTACGGGAGAAATACTAGTTTGATATCCAAGTTGAAATCATTGTACAAAATATATATATATATATATATATATATATACAGTAACATCTATATTTTGAACTAGCATTCCACCCGTGCGATGCACGGAGTATTATATTTTTTTTTATTTTTTTAAATAATGAATAATTCAATAAACATGCTTGTATAGAATATTATGAGAAAGACATATATATTTTTTTGTAAAATTTAAATATGTTAAAATCAAGAAGATGAATATTGCACATACGGGTGTTTGAACGCTAAATATAGTAGCTTTTTAGGTTGAAATGAACTCGCTTTTCACAAATAATCCAAGTAGCATTTAAAATGTCTTATGTTCACAATTTCATTCCATTATTTTATACAATGATTAATTAAATATTAATTAAATAAATTTGAGATGGACTTGGGTGGCCCCTGGCTTTGATTTTTTTCCTCCAAAAAATGTATACCCTAAAATTGACGCACTTGTCAACCCTAACGCGTAACCTTGCTACCGCGCTTATTACCATACTAAAGCCCATATTATTTTTTCACAAAATAAATATAAATCCTAAAATAAAATTAGTGAATCTTAAAATTAAAGTGAATAACGCGTGAGCCCGTACACTTCACTCAATAATTAATTGAGATGTAATAAACTCTAACTAAAATTAATAAATCTTAATCGTGATTAATAAATCTTAATCGGGATGAAATCATATAAGCAAAGTAGTAATGATGATACTTTGAGATTATGGGTGATACTTTTTAGGTTATGATTCATACTTTTTCTAGGAATTTGTTTTTTTTAGGCGGGTCAGGCGAGGTGGTCACCAGTCTGATGGTCAGGCGATCTGACCAGAATATTTACCAATAAATTTTAAATTATTCTAATTAATATGTGGTAAAAGAAATATGAATTCATTTAAAAAATAGTCCACAACTAAGATAAAGTAATATTTTTGTTTATTTATGAATTTAATTATTTTTTCTAATTTGTTGGTTATAACCGATAGGTTTAACATTACATTTGAAATAAATGGTCAAACTATTTTATTTTTAAAGTATTCCCATAAGAAATTTTACGACACTTATTGATGTGTTTATAAAGGGACTTCCTCTACTGTGCAAGGGGCATAACACTACTTGATGTGTAATTTTTTAAAATTAAATTGTCTCATTTTGATGTCTTTGAAATATTTTTTTCATTTTTTTCTTTATTAATTGAAACATTAAACCTAAAAAATATCAAATTCAATTTTAAATGATCATAATTGAAATAATTTTCTAAATAATTAAAAGTAAATATATATCATAATAATGTAAAAAATAATCAACCATAAATAAAAATGTATTAACTAAAAACTCTTTAAAATATTAAACCCTAATCATAAAAAAAATAAATCATAGGTAAAAACTAAAAATAAAAATTCTAATTATGAAATAATTAACCCAAATTAATAAATATAAACTAATGACTTAACAAAATCAACTAATTTTGGATAATCAAAATTAATTTTTAATGATAAACTAAAATATAAAAAAATTATATGCCCTATTTTGAACAATCAACACTAATTAATAACTAAAAATTATGTATAATCCTAGTTATGAAATAAAGAGTCCTAATTATGAGCAAAATTAATAACGAATAAATGATTCTAAAACCTTAATATGAATTAATTCAAAATTTACAAAAAAAAAATTAATATTAAAATATCTAATACAAAAACGTTAAAAATTACACTGCACAATCTGGAGTGCCAGGGACACGACATGTGATCCTCTTCTATCGATAAACTGAAATTATAATCTCAAATTTTAATTTCCGATTATTAATATATATATATACACACGTATGTATATTTATAATAAATTATATTAATAATAAAAAATCAATTAGTTGGACGAAAAAAAAAGGCTTAACATGTATTTACATGGGGTAGACGCTGCGACCTCGAAAAATTACAGAAACACCACTAAAAAAAATGAAATAGTACAAAAAATTTACAAAATGAATACAATAACAAATAATATATATATATATATATAAAAAGCACACGAAAAATGTATATTTTGAGTCTTTGATGTAAAGAATTGCATGGATATCATAGTCTAAATAAATTAGTCTAACCTCTCGATCATGAAAAAATGCTCGTAAAAAGATAAAGCTTCAAAGCCGGACATATGATGTTGAGAGGGTTTCATGTCATTGACCATAAAAAAAATGTTGTAAGCAACTGACATAGAGAGAAAAAAAACTATTATTAGTGATGGATAAATAAATAAATTATATATAAAAATAACTATGTACAGAGAAAAAAAAAACTTCCATATAAAAGTTTTTTTTTTTTTTTATCGTGAATGGTATGTTGAACCAGAGCTATAAAATGTCAATTGAAGGATCACAAAATTATAGTTTGATTGTAATACAAGCAATCTTTTATATGTAGTCATCAATCAATCTAATAAAAGATTAAATTTTTTAATAAAAATCAATCTTTTAATTAAGGTACAATATATACAATTTCAATCAATAAAATACGTCAACTATTTAGCCACATATCTATACATATATAAACGTATATTATATATTTATGAAAAATTATATTTTTTTTTATTGAAAATGACCACATTTTCAATTATCGTAAATATCAACCAAATTTTTGGGTGAGGATTAATAATATAATTTTATTAAGTTAACACGTAACATAAACAATTAATTGTAATTAGTAATTAGCACTACATATAATAATAATTAATCCAATTTTTGGCTTCGTAGGATTCGTGTTAAACTGAAAATTTCACCTAGTGTAAATTTAATTTAAAAAAGTTAAACATATTTTAGTTCTTTAATTATGGAAATTATATTATTTGATTTGGCATATATCTCATTTTTAGGGTATGAATTAATATGCAAGTAAACATACTAACTAATTATATTTTGTATGTCATAATGTATCGAGATACAATATATTATATTATATTATATTATAGTATTAGTAAGTGTATCTAAATTAAGGTAAATTATAAACTAATTTAATTATAATATATATACATTATCATAATTAATATTTTTATTGATATCTACACACACCATAATTAACAGTGCAACACAATATATAATATAGATTTACGTATTCATATAAGATTTTTATATTTATGGAAACATATTAATATTTATTCATTTACAAAGAAGAAAATTGATTTTTTAATATAAAATATTATTTTTTCTTTTTTGGAAAGTGAAAAAGGGCGGGAAACCCACATTCTTCTATTTTCGGATGCGGAGTCGTTATTATATATTATATAGATTGATTGGTCTTTTAAAGTGTGAATTTTAAATAATAATAAAAAATTGGCGTATTTAGCATGTTCCGTCAAGCCCTACGGGTATAAGTATATTGGACCCTAATTAAATTTGGAATCCCCTTTAACTTATTATTGGTAAACACCTAGACCATTGTCAGGCATAGGGGTGGAAATGGGCCAAGCCGAGCTAGGCTTTGTTTTGGTAGGCCTGAGCCTATTATACGAATGTTAGGCCCAAACCTAACCTATTATCTATTGTGGGCCTTTTTATAGGTCCAGGCCTGACCTCTTTAGCAAAATGAGCTAGGTTTGGGGCCTTATAAAAAGCCTATTTAAGCCTATTTGATTTTTTTTTATTCAACTAATATCAATAATAACAAGAGTAGCATATCTAATAAAAGACACATAACATATATCATGCTAAAATTAATGCAAAACATAAATGACAATAAAAATTATTTCATATTTTAAATAATAAATATATGTGGTTTCAATATATATATATATATATATATAATTTATATTATATTATACCATATTATAGGCTGACCTAATTTATTGGGCTTTTTTCAAAACGTAAGCCTATGCCTACTTATAAATGTAAGCTTTTTAAAAGGCCTAAGCCTAGCCTTTTTATTATATAAGTCAGGCCTAACTAGGCCCAAAATAGATCAGGCCATAGACCCCCCGTCGGGCGGCCTGGCTCATTTCCACCTCTGGTCTCAGGCACATTATCAGTTCATTTGAACCTGAATTTCAATTTAGATATACAATGGAATTAAATTTGTATTCATTTATTAATAGTCCATGTGCTTCCATCGGTGATTATATTCAAAATCTCCATTATTCTCTAACAACTCCATACTTAATAAAAATATTAATATTATTTAGATGTATTTTTTTATCCAAAATTATTACATAAATCCTAACAAATGAAAATAATTAAAACCCCCTCCATATCTTAATCTTCTTTTTCGTTTTAATTTTTCAATCAAAGATTTTATCTATTTTTGAAGCACGGTAACTTAAGCATGAAGAAATTTTTAAATTGAACTATTTACGGTGATTCTCAAACAACTCATAACTATCTTTGTTTTTTTTTCTTTTTTTCTTTTCTTCTCCAACGAACAATTCTGGTATTTTCTCTTATTTTATGTCATTTCTATTATTTTTCTTATTATTTGATATGTTTTTTTTGTTATATAAATTTCAGATGAATTATGACGAGAAAAAAACTTTTGAATGGTAGCTTCAAAAATATTGATTAGAGAAACGTTAAATGTTTTATTTCAAGTTTGTAATTTTTTTAAAAAAAGTATTATGCATAAATTTGATGTCGTCTTCTTCAGTTTGTAAATTTCACTATTTTCAAGTGTTTGATGAAACATTTTCAATGATATTTATTATTTTGTTTTCTATTTTGTTATTATTATTATTATTATTATTATTATTTAGGAAAGTGAGTGTTATATTTTGGTGGAGTTTTAAAATACTTGGGGGCTGTAAGATCAAAAGAGTAAAAAAAATTATATTTATATTTTAATTAATTTTGGAAAGTGTAAAGAGAAGAAAATGGGTTGTGAATAGAATTACTTGTAATCTATTTAAATGAGAGACACCCTCCTATGCATAAAATTTATAGGTTTAGACCCATTAAATTGGCTCAAACCCAATCAAAAATAACGGTTAATAGAAAAAGGCAGTCTTGTAGGGTGCGTGCACCCACACGCGGCGCGTGGGGTGCACGAGCCAATTATGTTTTTTTATATTATTTTTTGATTTTTTTTAAAAAAAATTATTTTTCCTCCAAAATTATATACCCTAAAATACAATTAGTGAATCCTAAAATTAAAATAAATTAATTTAATTTATTTGAAATAAATATAAATATATACCCTTAAATTGATTTAATGAATCCAAAATTAAAGTGAATGAATTTAATTTTTTTGAAATCCGGCGATTCGCACAATGCACTCGCCCGTCACCAACGTGTGAGCTCGTGCATTGCACACGACAATTAATTTAATTTTTTCAAAACAAATATAAACAGTGATTAAAAATTTACAAAAAACTAATTTTGAAATAAATATATACCCTAAAATGGAATTAGTGAACCCTAAAATAAAGGCGAATGATTTTTTTTAAAAAATAAATATAACCCCTAATTGAGATTAATAAATCTAAAAAAATATGAACCCTAAAAAACACAAAATAAACCCCTAAAAAATATATTAAAAAAAACCCTAAAAACCATGAACACTAAAAAAACTCTAAACTCTTAAATTATAAACATTAATTGAAATAAAAAATCACAATTTGAACTAAATAAACCCGTATAAGATAAGTAGCAGACCCGTTACTTTTTAAAAATGCAAGTAATACTTTTGAATTTCTAGTGATATTTTTTAGCATAACGGTTGATACTGATTTTTAAGAGTTTTTTTTTTTTTTTTGCTCTGATGGATGTATGGATCTTTTGGGTCTTGGGTGATGCACGGGAGAATTGGGGATTATATAATACTAGTATTTCACCAGCGCGTTGCGCGGTGGCTGCCGACCGGTATAACATGCTTTAATGCATAATTGATATCACACTCAATATCTCATCTTATGTTTGTAATTTTTTATTATAATAATTTTATATATAATATTTCTTTCATTGTATTATAATTTTTTTAAACACAAAATTAGATGCGGATTGTGTCAATTCTATCTAATAAAAAAAACTCAAATGTTGAGCATTGAAAAAAAAACCCAAAAAATTAGGGCATAACAAAAATAAAATTATTCACCTCGTCCCAATTATATAGTCGTTATTATTATTCTGGCCCAATTATATAATCGTATTACTATAAGTCGTATTAATTTTCATAATAATGTACAAATATACCATTATTAGGCTTGAAAATTAAATATATAAAAAATAACCACTTCAATTTCGTCAAGTCATACATCTTAAATGAGGGTAATATTGAAAGTTTAGCTTTCATATCTTATTTTTATAAATATTTTTAATCTACGTGCAGAGAGAAAATGAACTATATAATTGAGACGGGAGAGTATTAAGAAGGTTTGATGAAGATGAACAAAATTAGAAAGTATATATTTTAATTTTTTTTATTTTTACATCTATATGTGTATAACATTTTTTGGAAATTTAATCATAGTACACCCGTGGTGAATTTTTCAACATTTAATTTTCACTTTTAATATATACATATATGTGTGTTCGTTCCCAATTGCGTGGTCGAAATAATTTTATTAGGTCAAAAATTGGTATCTTGTCTTATTTTCTTTTTTTTTTTATAATAACTTATTTAAAATAAAATATATTTTTAATGTTTTGTAAGGTATTCTGAAACACCTAATAAGTAATGGAGTGGGACACCAAAATCATATATTGAAAAACTCAATGTTTTATAAAGATGAATATAAAATGAAAATTACATATTAAATAATTTTTTACATCTATACACATAAATCAATTTTTTTTATCATCATGAAAGATAATACACCCATATCTGTAGTGGTAATATCAAACTTATTTAAGGTAAATAAATTGGGTGATTTTCCTCTTCTTTGTTTATATTGCTAAGCAATATCAATAATAACTTACATATGAGCCACCGTCTGATTAAAATATAGAACCTGTTTCTTTCTCACTTAGTCAAAGTTCATTTTCATAATCTAAAATGTAACAATTATATTTTTTTAATAATATAATTCACACTATAATTTTTCAAATAGGGATTCAACACATAAAAACCATTTTATTTTATATATTGAGAGAAAAATAATTTTGTTATTATTCTAAAATAATTCACATAAAATGAATCACATGAAATAATAAGACTTCAACACATTTGGAGCCCAATATTATTAAAAATGAAGGGAGTGGACCCGATTTCTACCAAATAGATTAATTTCTTAATATTAATTCACATCATGTGTAAAAATGAATATTGCATGTGATGGGATTATGGGATGTTTTTGGGCGGGAATTTAAGCATTTGGGAGGGAAAAAATCATGCAATCTACTTTGTTTTAATATATATAATAGATTATAAATTTTTTCTTTTCAAAAGATTTAACGTAGTTAAAGGTAGAAATTGTGTGTGTGAAAAAATATATAAAAAAGTGGAAGGGTAAAATAAGTAACTTTTTAATGTATTGAATTTTGCTAAAACCATTTAAATATAGAATGGGCACAGAATGGCCGACCATTTTGCTCCGCCAAAGTTCTGAATCAGATTGGGCTTCTAGCTATGTAAAATTTCGGGCCACATTTAGCAGAGCTTAATCTCAATTAAAAAATTAGGGACAATTCTAAACATGGCCAAGTTTTTTCTCAACATAGCCCTATAAAGTAAACTTAATCAACAATTTCATCACTAGAAACAGAAAGTAATAAGCCCAAAGCAGATCTGTTTGAAACACATGAAGTAATAATTAAGGATGACTTATAAAATGATTAAAAATTTCACGTATATTTAGAAGATGAGATGCAATGAACCGACTGCCCCAACATTAATCAAAGTGAGATTCCACGAAACCCCAAAAATCACAATCTAGTTAACTAATGAATGACATAAACTAGATTCTTGGGGGCAGTCATATCACATATGGGGTAACGGTATCTTTAACTGCTCAAATCAAATACTAATCCTCTAAATATGAAGGGTTAATAATCTAAAATTTAAAACTGATAAATGATATTTGAATGTTTCAGTTGATTATGAGATGTAATATTAATTTGAATGTTATTTCTTCATGGATAATTTCTAACATTAATTATGAAATTAATGATAATAAAACAAATATATAGATCTTAAATTAGTGGGGACAGTATATGTATATCGTCATCATTTTGCTTGGTCATGTATGGTTGCCTAAATACGTTAAGGTGCAATGTATTTGTGCGTCAGAACTGATACTAATTAATATCATGGTAAATTTATAAAAATAATGGTCAGACACATTAAATATATTTCTCAAGAAACGTTTTGATGCTTTGATACAATGAATAACCGAAAGGCTGATTCCACCATGTGCGCAAACTTAGCAATTATTGGAGCTCTTATAGAATAATCAAATGTCTTTTTTTTTTAATTTCCACATACACTGAAATAAATTAACAAATAATACTAATGTTTATATAATTATATCCCGTGATTATCTCAAATGCATGTTTGAATTTTTGTCGACAGAGGATAATAATAATAATAATAATAATAATAATAATAATAATAATAATAATAATAATAATAATAATAATAATAATAATAATTTTTCCCTTAAGGTTTCGTAATTTTTGGAGACAATAATACATACAGGCAATCAAATTTATTGGAGAGATTCAAATCTCGTGCATGCATGAAGTTTCGAACTAGTCGTACTAAAATAATGGAACTTTTGTTTAGGAGGGGTAGTCAACATTAAAATATGTATTAATTAAGAGAGTTATTATATTACATTTAATGCTCAATCTTTGTTCATTTTTTCACTTTTGTCTCGAAGTTACATTTCATTTAATATGTATTCAAAAGTTACGTTTCAATACCCAACATTTGGCAATTAACACTTATAGTACAATGTAATTTTTCGGTATCCTAAATATTGACATGGAATATCGCTCTCACCTTCAAATATTTTCACACCTCCCCGTAATTAGATTTCCGACATTCTACATCAATATTTGGGACACCAAAAATTTATATTTGTGTTATAAGTGTCAATTTATCAAATGTTGAGTATCGAAATGTAACTTTTGAAATTTCATGATAAAAGTGAAAAAAAAGACAGACATTGAATAATGAATTGTAATTACCTCTAATTGAGACCCAACCATCGAAATAGATTTTCGTTCAAATACAACTCTCGTCTTCGAATAATAATAAAAGTAATGCAATAATGTGGTACTATTTATGTTAGAGGGAACTTTGTAAGACTATTTTACGGATCAAATTTTGTAAGACGGGTTAAGATTTTATTCCAAAAATAATCAAACACATAATAAAATTACAAATGTATCATTAAGTATGATTTGGTTTTTGACCATCTAACAAATTTTAACCTGTAAAAAGATGTTTTTGTGTTATGGTTCAACTGTTTAACATATAATGGCAGTTGAAATATTTCTATTTGACTTTCATGTGATTTTAGGTACTCTAGGACTCCACATCATCGCTTAGTGGCGTAGGGGTCCTAGGGAACATCTCAACTTAACATACAATATTAACATTTATACTGGCGGGCCGAGTACTCAAACTAATTTCGCTAACATAAACTCATCTTTCTTGTTAAGAGTATCATATGACATTTTTGTGTTACATTCTATGTGTAACTATTATCAATGCATGTGTGATGTGAATTAAATTTTATACGCGTGTATTTTAATATTATAAAAATATATATGACGTGTATTGTTGATATGAAATATAAAATGCAACAAAGGAGTTGAATAACTAACTAAGATGGGAAAATATTTTTAAAATATAAAAATAAATAAACGTATTATATGCAATAGGAATTTTAAATATGAGTCATCTCGCTCTTCTTATTTATTCTTCAATAAAGGACACAAAGATTAAGGTAAATTCTATGGTACAGGGAAATGCATCCCTCCTTTTGCCGCTGACAACTGTCTTGATCCCATTAATTTTTGGCTATCTAGTAATTTTTTTATTTTTTTGTCTAAAAGCAAAAGTTCATGCAAAAATTTTCGGCCTGAAAAATTTTATGGCGACAATTCAACTTATATTATGACACTTAATTATAAATTATAACAGTTTAAAATTGAAATTATTTTATCCACCGATCCATAAATTTTGAAAATAGAAAAAGTTGACTATAAATAGTAAGGGATGCATTGCAAAGATTAACAATAGTATTTTTTCACTCAAATGAATGATACATATCAACGCCTTTTGGATAAGACAGTTGATACCAAAAAAATAAAAATAAAAAATAAAATAAAATATATATTTTAACAGGACTCATAGAAGAATAAAGTACAATTAAAATAAAGAATTTCGAGTGAGGGTGGGGATAGGTGCTGGGGCAAAAAAGTTCAAATACAACCAATTAACTGATCACTGTAGCAAATTGACAATTTTGTTTGGATTATCATAATTCATTGATTAGATGTGAAAATGCATTATCAGATCTCCAAAATATAAGAGGGACCAGTTGCATTGATTAGATGTGAAAAGGCATAATTAAAATGATATTACAATTTACAAACCCTATTATCATAATTCTATCCATTTTGTATCCCACTCTTGTGGATTCTATGTATTATATTTGTAAGGGTTAATTGGTCAATTTAACAATAAGAATAAGTCAACAACGAAAATGGAAAATTTATGATATACATATACTTTACACATAAAATAATTAAAAATTGAGTGGAAAATTAAAATAACCAAAAGTAAATTACAAGGTTCTTTTCTAATCAAGAATTGGAAAAGATTATTTTCTATCTAAATAAAAGTGTAAAAGTTAAATCAATTTTTTTTTCGGCTCACGCACACACTAGCACGCTACACGCACACATTATATGCTTACATACTACATATTTATTAATTTATTTTCTTTTTTTGTGACACGTTGATTTGAATGTGTCATATTTTAAATTAATTTTTTATTTTATTTTTTAAAACAGTAAATGATAAACTAAAAATAAAAAATTGAAAAAATTTAAGAAAAAAAAAATATGTGATACGTTCAGTCACACTATTTTTTTTCATTTATTCATTTGATTGCTCACAGTTGTAAGTAGTTCGATTTTAAATGAAATTCATTAAATGTCACACATCAAACACAATATTTAGTATGGTATAATAAATGTCGACTCTGTGAAAATTTGCAAAAATTTGTTGTAGTCTTTGGTCAAAAAGTTTGGGAAGATTTTTGGTCGAAAAGTTTGGGAAGGGATAATCCGAAAGGCAAACACATTACAAGGTATATTCCAAATTTTTTTTAACTTTTTATGGTTTATTTTGTTAAAATGTTATGATTTATGATAATATTATTTTTTGTAAAGAATCCTAATCATCCGTTGAAATATGATAATCCAAAACATTATACTATTTTCATATTTGAAATTTTGTATATTTTAAATGATTAGGTTATAGAATACATTATATTTGTAAGATGTCAGAAATAAATTAGCATGTATATTAACATCTAGACGTGATGTGAAAAAAACAGAAAAAAAAGTGTTACACGTTCATAGATCATGTTACACGTTCGTGTAACAAGTTCTATGAGCATGTAACATTTGAATGGAATCTAACGTGTAACACTTTTAAAAAAATTGAAAAACAATCAATGTGTAATAGAATGTGTTACACGATTGTTCCTAACGTGTAATCACATCACACTTATTAATCATGTTCATCAGAAAGTCCTTCAATTGATTGAGCTTATTACTCAAATGTATTCTATTTTCTAGCTCAACTTCAAAGTGACTGGCCGTCTTGCTTGCCGTCTCTCGAGCTATCTCTCGGTACCTATCCACGTGGCGACAACAAACATGTCCTTCACTCGTACCAGATAATGACATGAACGCCCTAACCCATTTTCTATGGTGATGACCACTAGTGGGTCCCGTGGCAATATCCATTGTACCAGTCTCACCACAACTATGAGGTAAGCAACCTACGGACCTTCTCAATATAGATCGAGCGACAAATGTAGCAGAAGTCAGTGCTCTAGGCGGGGTGGATGCTCTGTGAGGTGTCATTGCTCTAGGAAGGGTGGACGCTCTGGGATGAGTCACTGCTCTAGGATGGGTGGGCGCTCTAGGATGAGTCACTACTCTAGGATGTATCACCTTTCGTGGTCTCTTCTTCTTCTATAATTTCACCACAAAGGCACGCCCACGGGATTCTCATGCGTGCTTCTAGAATAGGGAAACTTATCCTCATATTTAGTCAATTCTAAAAATACATAATACGTAAGTTGCTAACAGATTATAGGATTAGTTAGAAATACGTAAAAAAAAAATTAAAAGAATTAGAGTTATATTAAATAATCACACATACCTCCTCGTCATTGAATAATATACCAATACAGACCACCTTATTGAAGATCTTCCACTTCAAACACCTCAGAATTTGATAAGTCATTTTTAGCACCTTGCGGATGGGGCTGTGTAGACAGCGGTGAGCAAGTGTTATATCTACAGAGACTAAATTATACCTAATCGTGTGTACTACAATATCGAATCTCAATTGTTATTTAGATGATAAGAAAATTGGAAAGCTAGCTAATCTAAACTAAAGAAAGCAATAAATAAACGGGAAAAATAAATAAAGAATGAAACATGAAGGTAGAGGTATTCTCGGTATTGATTTTTCTGGTAATTAGCACTAATGATCCTATTAGATGTCTATTTGTTATGTCAAATTTCACTAGGGCAATCTTTAATGCATCCTAAGCTCTTTCTCGAGACACTCAAGTTTGTAGGGTACATACTAGGTTCGCCATCTTCAATCGAATCCTACACATGTTCTTACTAAAAGCTCCTAAGATTTCTAGCCCTCACTCCAAGCCTCGATTCTCTTGAATTTATTGACAAATATGTCTTGTGCCTAGGGTTTGTCTATTGAGACTCATCTCTCAAATTATGAATCAATAGATAAAATCGTGTCAATTAGTGATCAATTAACTAACACTCATAGATAGCATAAACACAAGAAATGAAATAAGGTCATAAAAAATCAATAGAAAAAAATACATAAATACCCAAATAATCTCAATCCAACAATACAAAATAATCTAACCTAACATCAAACAAATGCAAGGACAAATCATCTCATAGAAAATCAAAATAAAAACATGTAATAGAACCTAGGTACGTACAACCCGAAAGTTGGGCCTCAACTTCACCCTTGCTTCCACTCTTCTAATCTTTGCTCCATCTTCAAGCCATTGCTCCTTATTCATCCTAGTTAGGGTATGGGTTTTATGGGTGGCTAGGGTTTTGAGGTGTAGGAGAAGAGGGATTTGTGTTGTGAGGAGTTTTGAGGTGTGTGGAGGCTTCTTTTTAAAATTTTCATTCATGGGGGTTATATATAGTGGGGGAAGAAAAATGAAATTGAAGAAAATCAATAAATGGGTGAAAAAGACTAAAAATTGGAAAATTAGTGTTTGGGACACGACCAGGAGGAGGTTGTGCTTTGGGGTCGCATTCCAAATGAAGAAAATCGAGGTTCATAAAGCTCTGCAATGGGGGGAAAAAAGATCGCGCTTTCAGTACTCTCGAGCATGACCCATAGTAGATCGTGTTTCTAGGTTGCGCCTGTAAGAGGCTTAAAATGCGACCTGAGGAGGTCGCGTTTACTGGCCACGACTGGAGCACTTCTCCGGCAACTTCCACGATTTGCTTCGTTCTCGCTCGTTTCTTGGCCGATTGACCCGATTCAACTTGCAAAACGCTCCTTATTTGATTCTCCGTCTTACCATGATATTGAATCCCTCAAATTTGCAGTAATTCATCCTTCATTTCCTGTAAAACTCAAACGAGAAACAAAACTTCTACACTGGGAGGTTAAAACCACAATTCAGGCTAAAGCACATGCACAACTCTTCAATTTACTTCATTTAAACCTCAAAATATTGTGAAAAAACACCACTCATCAGTATTGCAACCTCTGACACAACTTGTGTGCAGTGTTGTCCCACACGTGGTATAGCATCATAAGCCATATTTATAAAATATCATATTTAGAATCTTTATTAGTTCGGTATTAAATGTTGAGAAATTCAAATTAAAAAATACCATTGAAACAGTACTTGTAATGCCCATACATGCCCGTAGAAATGGTATGTCTACCTACTCGATGTCGGGTCAAAGTCAGCCTTTGTTAATGGAATCATCCGCATATAATTCAATAAGACACCGATAAATAAGAACCCCATGGGAAAAACTTGGTGCGTCATTTTTCACCAAAAATAATACTCCGACCGCTAGTCGGTATGCCCACACTACCCAGAATAGTAGCAAGCAAGATCGTCTCCCAAAGGACCGGTGAGAACTATTCGAACCTTCAGTTTGCAGTAACCAACTTTCCACACGAATATCTTGATTATAATGTAAAAACCAAATTTAAAAGCAATTAAACAAATGTAGTTTTCTTAATAGATTTAAAGGTATTCCGGCTTCCAATTAACTCCACCCTAGCTTAATTATTCCGATCCTCGATGCAAAGATATTTCTAATTAATGCATACAAACCAGTTATAGCCACCGAAGACACTTACTGACGCAGCCTAATTTCTCCTTAGTTTCTCGATAATTAGGAAGACACTTCACTAATTATTTCCCTAATCGACTGACAACCGTAAGAGACACTCTATAGATTTAATGAGCCGACAGCCTTACGCACTAGAGAAACCCGATTCAAAACCAATAGACTCTGACACAGGACTATCGAATTTAGACTGTTATTCCCTCGATTCTGAAGAATCGTTGTACCACTAATTAAACCTAAACCACAATTACGGATGGCTGATTTAATTGGCTACTAATTAATTCCGATCTACTAAATATTTGCAACTACCTAGCAGAGTCGAAACAATTAACAACTTTAAATGCAGAGAATCACAGATACATGCGATTAATTAAAGCAAAAAGAACATTTAGATCTCACAGAATAATTATACCAGGGATTCGTTAATCTTCACCGGAATAGAACGCATTTAGCTTGAATTCATACTTGGAATTGCAATTCAAAAATTAATTGAAAATAAGAAATATGAAAAGAAGAATGAAACTTTTAATAAAATCGTGTATTGCAGAGAGAAAATATCGTTCCTGGCGTTTTTTTCCTCTGTGTAGAATAAACTGTACTGTAATGGATACTGTAATAATAGAGTCTTACTCTATCTAGAAGTCTTTTTATACCAATCCTTAACTAATTAATTAATAAAAGAAATCTAATCCTAATCCAACTAGAATAATAATAAAAATAAAGTCCAACAGTAATGAAAATACCCCAAATTTCGTCCATGGCCCACAGCTGGTGCATATCCACTATCTCCAGTCCAAATACTCGCATAATCCACCAGTCCGTATGCCCATACCGACTGCTTTCCAGACTCTTCAGCTTTCTTGGTTTGTGGACTGTGGATGATTGTATCTTGTCTCTGACTTTGATTGTTTTCCATTGAAGGTTGCCAATGATTGTCTTGTCGTCTTTGAATTTTTCTTGAGTCTGTCTTTTGTTTAGTGTTGCTTGAGGACGAGCATTGTCTAAGTGTGGGGCGGTTTGATTAGGTTGTTATTTCGTATATATTTTGAGTCATTTTTGGTATATTTTTGCGTAGTTACTCATCCCTTGACCAAGTTTTGTGGAAGAATTGTGTGTTGTGGTTAATTTCAGGTGGTTGACATGGGACATAATATATGGACAGAATATAATTCTCTTAATAGAAGATATGGACAGAATATAATTCACACAAATCATAACTTGATGCTTTCAAACATAAATTTGCCCATATGTCAAAATCTCTACCATGCAAATGAGATCTATACACAAATCAAAAGGTCCTTTTGCATTGGTTGTAGCGGGGCTAGGGTACATAGGTAGGATAAAAATGATGAAATGGTTCAAATAATTGAAAACATGTAAGCATATCAAATGCATTCACCAAATTCGTCTGCAACTTCCCAAATAAATCAACAAAAACCAATTGAGTGTTGGCTTTCAATAATACAGGGCAACCAAATAAATGACAACAATTAAGCATAGCCCCTTTTATTCCATGCTCGTTCTATTCCTTATTTTTTCTCATTTTTTTATTTTTTCTTTTTCTCTTTTTTTTGGAATAGAACAGAGACATATACAAATTTGTTAACTCTCCAACACCAATATCTTCAAGCAGACTTTAAACTCATTTCAAACCCAAAAATACACTTACATGCTTTCAAGGGACAAGAGCAGGCCAAAAGGCTAAGGCTTAATTATTTAGTGGCTATTTATCATCAAGAATAAATGGATTAGGCACAACGGGCTCACTAATGGACAATGAAGGTCATGGATAATTGTTTAAGCCAAAGTAATGGGTAATCCTAAATGCCTTAATCATTTTCATGCAAAGAAACTCAAAAGCGGCGTGATTATGGCAACTGGGCAAATCAGAAATCCAACATGCAAGTACGATACACTCAGCAAGACAATAAATCGAGCTTTCTCATATATAATGCTCATCAGGCTCAATTCTCACAATATAGTAAGCTTCAACAATTTTGATTAAATTTTGCATATTTCCTCATTCAAGAATACATACAAGCACGTGCACATTTTAATCACAAGAGACAAACTATCCACTCAAGGCCAATCCCATATCATACTCTTTCTTATCATGCAATCCATCTCAAGTAAGCCAATGATTTGACACACTAAAAACCACATAAAACTCTTTTTTTTAATAAACAGAAAAGACAAAAACTAACTCCCCCCCCTCCACACTTAGATAACACAGTGTCCTCACTGTGTAAAGAGAAGAGCGACCCAAAAGACAAATAGAAAAGCATAAAAGAAAATAACACAAATAAAAAAAACTATACAAAGAGAAGAAAATGCAAACTGGGTGGTCACTGGGAGGAAGACATGGAGAAGTGGGCGACGGCTTGTTCCACAGCCTCGAGGCGGTCATGGAGATCATCAAGTCGGTCCATAATCCGGTGAGTAAAGCGCTCGAATAGCTTCTGGATCTCAACAAGGGAAGGGCCGGCGCTAGAAGAAGTACCTGCACTAGAAGAATGACTCGGGCCAGAGACACCCGATCTAGACAATTGATAATTGCCTTCAGCGTTAACAAAAAGCAAATATATAGCACGAAGGTCATGCAAAGTAAAATAGGAGACGGGAATGTGAATGACCCTGTCAATATCAACATGCAATTTTTGGGCTAAAAGAGTGACGAAACTCCCTAAAGGACTTTCTCAGTAAAATGATTAGCACTAAATTGCCATTGTTGTGCAAGCCAAAACCCAAAATTCAATTTTCTGTGCCAAATCATGCTATGTAAAATGAAGATTTCCTTTTTCGTCACAATATTCATCGCATCACAATGACTAAAGAAATTATAAGACACGAACCTATGGCAAAATCTCAAACCATCATCTCTTAAATTGGCACTTTTAGATACTCATTGCACATAATCATCCTCAATTGACATCTCACGCCAACGATCAGCAATAGACACAGAAAAAGAATGCGGAACATCACACGCAGCAGACTCATACAACTCAACAAACAATGACTCGTCAGATTCAACTCCAAACAATAAATTCAAGACATTAATTGACAAATTAAAATTCTGGCCCTTTAGACGAAATACAATAGCATGCGAGTCGAAAAGCCCCTTAGTCGAATCAAATGCAAATGTAGACAGAAATTCAAAACTCAACATATTGAAGACAGGACAAGCATTCTCAAGCAACAAGTCCCAACCAATATTCCGAAAATAATCATGAATAACTTCATTAACCCCAAGAACCGCAATGTTCGACCAATCAAAAAGACGAGGACCAAGTAGAGTGCGTTCTCGATTTAATCTAGAACGTTTACGTACCTCATCATCAGGACGAAATGGTGGCAGCGGTGAATCATGTTGAGAAGACGCAGAGAGCGGCTGCGACGGGGTCGTACGAGTCGAAGGGATAGGCGTAGGCGCTGACTTGGACCGAGTCCGATGTGGAGAGGGCATGGCAGCGGGAGGTGATGTCGGCGGCATGGTCGCCGGTGACCTGGTAGTGGCGGAGGTCGGCGGTCTAGGGCGCGGCGGTGAGCAGGAGTTGCACCGGTTGTGTTCCTGCGTAGCATGAAAGAGAGCGGCGAGACTTGTGTTTCAGCGACGCGTGAGAGGGAGGCGAGACTTGTAAAAGAAGAAATAGGAGAAGGGGATTATATTTAGGGAATAAAGTTGATACCAATTAGGGAATGGAATAAATTAATCTAGATGGAAAAATTAAAAAAAAATCCCAATTGGAAACTTTTCAAAATTGCTAAACAACCCCATCTAAAAACTAACTCAAAACTCCTCTCTTCTCTTAAATTGAAACGCCGCTCTGCACACTTGTTTTTTTTTTAAATATATATATATATATAATTTCCAGACTCTTCAACTTTCTTCAATCCAATTGTGTCCAAACCCTTCAAAACAATGCCATTATCTCCACTCCCATGTCAACCACCTGAAATTAACCACAAGACACAATTCTTCCACAAAACTTGACCTAGGGATGAGTAACTACGCAAAAATATACCAAAAATGACTCAAAATATATACGAAATAACAACCTAATCAAAACTCTATCGATCTGTATCCTCAACCAAAACCCATACCCAATTATCTATGATGCGCGGTGTTAACCCGTTGTCTAAACATGATGAATTTAAATGTAACAATTGCTAAGGTTGAGAATGCAGATTGGAGAGGTAAAATCGTATTGTATTGATGTATATTGTGTATCTCAAGAAGATTACAAAGAGAGATAAATAAAGAGATCTACAAAACATTATTTATGGAAGACTATTCTAAATCGGGATCTAATCTTGACTGATTTGATTGTGCAGGATTCTTGGAGCTATTTTTGGTTGTAGATTTCCTATCTTTGGTTGTGGATTGCCAACACTCCCCCTCAAGTTGAGTAGTAGGATCTCTAATACTCAACTTGTCAAGAACCGTCGAAAAACTCCTTGAATTCACGACTTTGGTAAGGATATCCGCTAGCTGGTCCTCTGATCGGATAAATGGTAACTCAACAATCCCGGCTTCTAATTTCTCCTTGATGAAGTGTCTGTCAACTTCAACGTGCTTGGTTCGATCATGTTGGACTGGGTTTTCAGAGATACTAATGGCTGCTTTATTGTCATAAAATAACTGAGATGGCTGGTCCGGGGTAAAGCCGATCTCTCTTAACAACTTCTGTAGCCACAAGATTTTTGTCAACCCACTTTTCACTCCTCTAAATTCAGCTTCAGCACTGGATAGGGCCATCACTTTTTGCTTCTTGCTTCTCCAAGTAACCAAATTTCCACCAACAAAGGTAAAATACCCCGCAGTCGATCTTCTGTCAATAATATTTCCTGCCCAGTCAGCATCTGTGTAACCATATATCTTTGTGTGCCCGTGTTTTCTAAAAAATAACCCATACCCATAAGTGCCTTTGAGATATCGCACGATTCTCATTGCTGCTTCCGTGTGATCAACTTGGGGTTTATGCATAAACTGACTTACTATTCCCACTGCATATGCTATATCAGGTCTGGTGTGAGAGAGATAGATAAGTTTCCCTACCAGCCGTTGATATTGTTCTTTGTCTGTCAACTCTGCACCTTCGACAATCTGTAGTTTGTGATTAACAGCAATAGGAGTATCAATAGGTTTGCAATCTAGCATTTTTGTTTCCGTGAGAAGGTCCAGAGTATACTTCTGTTGTCGTATGAAGATCTCTTCGGAAGATCTAAGGACTTCAATCCCTAGGAAATATTTGAGAGCTCCTAGATCCTTCATCTCAAACTCCAAAAACAGGTCTTTTTTCAACTTCTTGATTTCTTCTATATCGCTACCTATGATGATCATGTCATCCACATAAATGATCAAACAAGTGACAAGAGCTCCTCTTGTTTTCAAGAACAAAGTATGATCTGAATTACTTTGTCAAAAACCATAAGTTTTCATAGCACTCGTAAATCTCCCAAACCAAGCCCTGGGTGATTGTTTGAGTTCATAGAGTGTCTTTTTCAAACGACACACTTCTCTTTTTCCAAAATGAGATCCGAACCCAGGTGGAGCTTCCTTATATATTTCCTTAGTCAATTCTCCATGTAAGAAGGCATTGGTGACGTCAAACTGGTGAAGATCCCAATTGTTGTTAGCTGCTAGTGAGAGCAAAACTCTGACTGTACTCATCTTGGCAACTGGAGAGAAGGTCTCATCATAGTCAATTCCATAGACTTGAGTGTACCCTTTTGCAACTAACCGAGCCTTGTACCTCTCAATTGATCCATCAGGTTTTCGTTAAATTGTGAAGACCCATCGACAGCCAATCGGTCTTTTTCCTTGTGGTAGTTCACATTTTTCCCATGTGATGTTCCGGGCAAGTGCATCCATTTCTTTTGTCATTGCTTCTGTCCACTGTTTTGACTGAAAAGCCTCTTTAGCAGTTTTAGGAAGATTTTCCTCTTTATACAATGCCGTCTGAAAGGCCGCTGCTAACTGTGTGAGATTTCATTGAGCATTGTTCCTAACTAGATATCTGGATTTCCTGGAGGTTTGTTCCGAAGAAAACCTTTTTGGAGGGACTCCCATATTGCTCCTAAGGGTCAACACATACCTCCTGAAATCCTGTATCTGAGTATCTGAAATCTCATGGTCAGTAGTATCAGAGTCAACTACACCAGTATCATCAGTAGTATTAGAAGTATCAGTTTGTTCAGTGGAAGAGGAATCAAAAAAATCACTAGGAGGATCAACACTTTGATCAGGAGGAGGAGTGGGATTAGAATTTCTTACCTCCTCAGATACCAGATGGTGGAAATCATTTTCCGGAGCAGTGGGGCCGGTGAACTGTACTGACGTCTCAGATATTATCTCAACGGTATGATTAACCGTCTCTGTTGGAACTTCCTCCACAGAGCTGTTTGGATTCAGCAGCCAGCTTAGCGGGTCAACTTTATGATTCTCCCCCTGACTGCTAAGGTGGTGGTGGTGATAGAAGAACTCAGTTTCAAGAAAGTCGCAGTTCATGGTAGTGAACAAGCGATGAGATTTGGGGTTATAACAGCGATAGCCCTTCTGGTGAACGCCATATCCAACAAACACACATTTAACAGCACACGGATCAAATTTGGTGCGAATGTGTTTAGGGAGATGAATGAACACAAAACAACCAAAGACACGAGGTTTAAGAGTAAGAGGAACAGGAATTTGAGTGAGCTTGGACAGGTATTGGACAGGGGTCTGAAGATCAAGACTTTTAGTAGGTAACTGGTTGAGGAGGTAAACAGTTGTGGCAACGGCTTCAGGCCAGAAAGATGAGGGCACCCGGGAGTCAATAAGTAACGCTCGGGTGATCTCGAGGACAATTTGATTTTTCCGTTCAGCTACCCCATTTTGTTCAGGTGTGTAAGAACAGGTTGTTTGGTGTATCAATCCGTTATCGTGGAAGAATTTGGTCATGGAGAAATTCACAAATTCTCCCCCATTATCGGATCGAAGGGTTTGAATTTTGGTGTGAAATTGGTTTTGAATCATAGTGTAGAAATGAGAAAATTTGGTGAAAACTTCAGATTTATTACGCAAAAAATAAACCCAGGTCATACGTGTGTGATCATCTATAAAAAGTAAAAAAAACATGAATCCTTAACCACCGACAACAGGTGCAGGACCTCAAACATCAGAGTGAATAAGAGAAAACATAGACGACACACGAGTAGTACTAGGTTTAAAGGTCTGTTTGTGGCTTTTAGCCAAAACACAAGTTTCACAATACAATTGAGAATTGGGAAATAACTTAGGGAAAAGAATTTTAAGATAACCCGCAGACGGATGTCCAAGCCGACAGTGCCAAAGCCAAGCAGCCTGTGAGGGAATCCCGATAGACAGCATCACCGTGCCTTTTTGAGCAATTTCATCCACGTAGTACAGTCCCCGGCGCTCAGTGCCACGCCCAATAATCTCCCCCGTCCGGATATCCTATAATAGAGAAAAATGCTGTTTGGACACAGGTTTTACGAGGAGATGAGGAATTACAAAAATCAGAAGCATCAAAGGTCATTGTATCAGTGGCACCACAATCAAAAATCCAGGCAGTATTTTTAGATTGACCGGGACACCCATTTTTAACAACTTGAGCAAGAGCTAATGAATCATGCGTGTCTAAATGATGAATTGGGCCATCAATTAATTCATGCGGAAATGGGCCAGATTTATTAGAACCTAACGGGCTGCCTACTTGAGAATTAAAGAGATAAAGGTTGATCGGGTCGGATAAAGAAATATCCGACCCGTTATCTTCATAAGTCATATAGATCATGCCTTCTTCATTGTTGCTTTCTCCTGAAACCCTAGCCGTCGTCCCAAACCCCTCCGATCTGTCACTTCCGCTGCCTTTCCCATCAATGCTGCGTCCGGTGTCGACGACCTCTGTGTTGCCCGCCGCCACGGCCGTTTTTCTCGGATTGTCTTTGAGAGGCTTGTGATTGTCCTCCCACCATTCCGGGTACCCTACCAGCCGGAAACACGTCTCCTTTGTGTGTTTACTCATACCACAATGAGAACACTTCAGCTTTGTTTTATCCATCTTTTCTCGGGAGGACGCGCCGCCTCCATGGCCGTGTTTGGGGATTGGGCCGGACCGGTAGAATGGTGGCCGATTCTCTTTTGCAGCGAGGCCGAGAGCTTCACTCTCAAGTCCGATCCCAATCTCTTTGTCAACTGCCTCTGTCTCTGATCCCCAAATGCCGCGTCTAGCCGCTCCTCTTCGGAGATGTGCATACGCTGCTTCAACGCTCGGAAGAGGGTCCAATTTCAAGATATCCCTCTGTTCGGGTTCATACTTCTCACTAACTCCAGCAAGGAGTTGGAATAATCATGTCTTCGACTGTATTTTCCGGTAAGTGTTCACATCATTTTCACAGTCCATAGGATTGGGATGATGTTCATCTATTTCTGCCCAAAGTCGTTGAAGCGTGCTGTAAAAATGCTCGATGGTTCCCTGTCCCTACTTAAGGCTGTTGGCTTGAACAGTAAGTTCAAATATCTGTCCTGAGTCCCGTTTGATGCTGTAAGTTGTAGCAAGTCCCTTCCACAAACTTTCTGCTATTTTGTATTGCACATAAGTGCTTGCTAGTGTCGGTTCCATATTTTGAATGATCCATGATATAACTATTAGATCATTTTAATACCACTTTGTGTATGTGGGATCGATTTGGCTGGGAGGAGGGAGATGACCGATGATGTGATTGAGGCATCCTCTTCCTCCAATTGTGAGATGCATCATTCTGGACCACAGTAAATAATTGAATTCGTTGAGTTTGATACTCACTGTCACTGTTTGATTCTGACTGTGTTCTGAGGTTTGATTGTTGTTGTTTGTTGGTTGGCTTATCTGTCGAAGTAGTGTAGCCAGTTGGTGTGCCAGAGCCTCGGCCCCTGGCTGAGGCTGTTGTGTATTCTCTGGGCTGCCATTCCCTTCGTCGGCCATGGTTGGTATTGGATTGGGTAAATGATGAAGCAGAACAACGATCCAAGAGGATCTCACTGCTCTGATACCATGTTAACCCGTTGTCTAAACATGATGAATTTGAATATAATAATTGCTAAGGTTGAGAATGCAGATTGGAGAGGTAAAATCATATTGTATTGTTGTATATTGTATATCTCAAGAAGATTACAAAGAGAGGTAAATAAAGAGATCTACAAAACATTATTTATGGAAGACTATTCTAAACCGGGATCTAATCTTGACTGATTTGATTGTGCAGGATTCTTAGAGCTATTTTTGGTTATAGATTTCCTATCTTTGGTCGTGGATTGCCAACACACGGCTGGTCATAGCCGATCAATATGTTATAGAAGAACAACACATTGGCCACCTTCACATAATCAGAAGGATCATCTCCGAGGTTATAAGTAATAGACCTTTTATACAGATCTGATATCTTGATAGGTGAACAACTCAACATGAAATTGCACACCCCGTGTGAAGGAACCTGTCTGTAAACTTTCACAACAAATTTCACGAACGTTGTAGGATAAAGTTCACAATAATGTTCAGGAACATTATAGTGAACTTAAAAGTAAATTTCAGAATGAAAAGCACATAACAGATTGGTAACCATGTTCGATCAACCGATCCATGCCAGGGAGACTTGTCAAGTCCGTGAGAAATAATCCACTACTCCGATGAATCGTTTACTTGGATCTTACATGCAGCTTTCATCACGTCACTCAAAACCCTTTCTACCCAAACACCCTCTTTCGTTGGATTGAACTATGAGCTCTCCTCACAGCTTAGATTTCTATCTATCTACTTCCAACATGTATTCTTTCCCAAGAACCCTTTGACAGTGTATGAAAAGTGTTTCAGTACACGAAGACTAGAATATTAATATCTAGCCTAACAATGACAACTGAAACCTATATGACTCTTAAACAAATTAGAGCTCTTGTGCATATGTGTATCTTTTGTGCATTCAATCGTTCGGTGTCTGTTCCTAAATGCCTGTATCACATGCTATTTATAGATGAACAATATAGCCTTAATAATGGAACATAAGTCCTAATCTTAATCTGAAACTGATAAGGAAACTTTTCTTATTGAAACTGAAACCTAGGACAGTCCATATTAGAACATCTTTCATCTTTAGAACTCTGCCTTGACTTCAATTTCATGCTCTTCAAGCTGGATAAGACATCTTCTAGAATGATCTTGAATCTTCTCTTGGTGGGAAACTTTGAACAACTTCAATGATCTTGGAAGAACAATCTAGACAATGGATGTTCATGCAAACGTTCACGAACATTTGTAGTGAACATTGTTGATATTGAATCTTTATATCAGGTAGCACATCCGAATGATTTGTATGTTCACATATTGACTTAAGACTATCACTCAAGCTAGATGTCAGTAGTACTCAGCATGTTGAACAATCTCAGTTGTGGCATGATGCACAACCGTCTTCATCTTCAGCTCAAACCAAACACCTTGCTTGAGCTGTCTTCAGGAAGTTCAGATCATGTTCATGTACATCTTCAATAACGTTGTCCAGAACATCAAACATGTACTTGGAAAAACCAAATACTTAGTGATTGTTCAATGCCATACAGATGAATGACAATCAATCACTATAACAAGTGCAAAGTAGAGCATTTGATAAACAAAGCTTAATGTGCAGCATGACACTAGAAATCCACCTTGACTGTGTATCTTCGTTTAGTGTCAGACATAACACTAACACAATACTCGACTATAAAAGTTGAGCTGAGGAATACGGTGATCTATATATGGATCAAAATCAGATCCACCGAACATCAATCACGTCACTAGTGCATACTCGACTGGAGAAAATCTAATGTTGGTTCCTCAAATACGGAACCAAACCTCATAATCTAAAATACTATCTAGTGAAATCTCTCATGCTATCAGTGCGTGTAACGCGGTGTTGCAACTAGTTCCTCCAACAAAGTTCATTATTAATCCAAAAGGTCCATCCCTAAACTCTCGAACGAGATCGACATCAGCATCTGCTATAGTCTGTAGTACATCTATAATATTAGAGGCGTAATTCTTTCGGTATGAATTAATCGAACATGAAATGTTCTGCAGAGCCTCTCTCCTCCACACCCAATGACTCTAATATTTGCAAACAAAAATTTAATAATTAATTAATAAACAAAACTAATACATTGTTAATTAGTTAGCAAATTAATTAATAACTAAACATTAAAAAATAAATAAATTTATACCAATGCCTATACAAATTTGTTTAACTAATTCTATTTCTTTAATAATATTTCATGTTGTGATTTTTTTTAGATTGTGAATTACGATTTTATTTTAATATTTTGAATTACGGTTTTAATTTTAAAATTTGATCCATCGTTTTTTAGATTATGTTTATTATGATTTTAAAAAATTCAAAGATTGAAACATGTCATATGTTCATATTAATTACTACTTGAATTTAATAAATTGAAATCTATCATCAAATTCAACTAAATTATAATTAATAACCAAATAAATCCAAATACATAAACGAGATACGAAATAAATCTAACTTTTTAACTAATAGACATGATACAATACATAAACTACGATGTTAAATTACAATTAGAACAATTTACAAAAAAAAAGTATCGTGTTACACGCTGGAGCTTGCTGTTTTACACGTTAGATCCAGCGTGTAACATGGCAGAATTCAGCGTGTAACACAACAATTTTTTTATGTTCCATCAAAGATGCACAACCATAAACATCAATGGAATTTCAACAAAATTGGACAAATTCACAACCAAAATACATATACTCATCTATCAATTAACTACCTAATTGAACAAAATTGGAATAATTGACAAATAAATCCAAGAATTGATTGAAAGAAACATGTTGAATCTCCTCCATCGCGGCGACTTTTTGTTCTCGGCGGCGAGGTCGTGGCTGCGAGTTTTTCTGTGTCAAGGCCTTCTCCAGGATTGTGGTGGTGACATGGTAGTCTACTCTAGATCGACGGGTTGTTCTCAACGGCGGGGAGGTGAGGTTCTCGACGGCGGTAGAGGAGCCATGTTCAAAGCGGCGTGTAGTGTTACACAGATCTGGTCGTATAGTAAGTGTTACACAAGTCTCATTTGTTTGAATATACGAGCGTGTAACACAACTCTCGGTAGGAATAAAATTTTAAAGTAGGGCATGTTACACAGTAAATATATGGCCGTGTTGGTGTAATTTATTTGGCGTATATAATATATGGGTGATACACTACCGAATTTCTGTCAAATTTTAACGGATCCCATATTTATTAAGGCCCCGTTGGTTGGCACAGAATCTGACTAGGGAAAGTATTGTAATTCCTTATTTTAACATTACTGTATTTGGTTTATTTTTTTTATGTAATATGGAAAGGAATCAGATTTTTCAAAACAAAGAAAATTATGCAACTTTCTTGGAATGTGAATACTAAGTTTGGATTTAAACATTTCAATAAAAAGTGAGTAAAATAGAAAAAAATGGAAAAAATAGAAAATTTTATATAAAAAAAAAAAAGAAATTCAAAAAATGTGATACTTTTTTTATGGACGAAATTCCCACAAAAATTCGATTATTCTATCCATCATTTTTTTTTGTTATATCTATCAAAATTCCAATAATATTATTTTTGAGGCAACGTTGCGGATTAAACGATGACCATACGTCCATACCATTGTCAATTTAGATAATTTCACAAAATATTTACCTCAATTGATCATAAAGATATTAACCCAAAAGTATGAAATAATTTTCTTGATTATTATCATATCATTTTATTTAAATTGAAATAATGTGTTGCATTCAATATATATAGTAGTGTTACAAATTGAAGAATTATGTATTATATTGTTCATAATTTAAAATTATAAACTATTGATAATATGAAATAAGATATATATATATATATATATATAATTCTCTACTATTGTTTAAATTTAATCCAATAATAAAACAAGAATCCTAATAATTTACTTCTTATGTTCCAAACACGGACTGAAGATTCTGTTAATACTTAGTTTTCTCAGAATCACATTCCCATAAATCATATTACCAACAAACTTTACTTTCCCGCCAACCAAACTAGCCCTAAGAATAGAATTGCAAAGAGAAAGTAGTTTGATTAGAAAAGAACATCATATGTTTCATGATTATAAAAGAATTTTTATAAGTTAAACTTGGTTGCATCCATATATTCTCACTTAAAAATTTTAGTATATATATATTTTTTTTCAACTTCTTAGTATTTTTTGTATATATCGTGTTGCTAATGATATATATATAGATATATATATCCTTAATACGCATAAACGGCATTTGTCCTCGATTTTTTACCAATTATGTATGTTAGCGCCCCGTACAACAAAATTTATATATACACAAGTTATTGAAGTAAAAAGAATAATTATGAAAATGAATTTACTAAAAGAAGCAGGACGCTTTATGAAAAGTAGGGATGTCAATTTAGCCCGAAATTGATGGGCCAGCCCGAAAAAAAAAAAAAAAAAAAAAGTGGGATTAGGGCCACGAATTTCTAGCCGAAATTTTTTTTAACCGAATAGGCCCGAACTGAGTAAGCCCGAAACTGAAATGGGTTGGCCCGAAACCGAACGGGTTGACACGATTGACATCCCTACCTATATTTCTTTAGACTAACTAGTTATTATAATTTATCATGTTTTAATTTATTTAATTTATAATATTATAATAATATTATTTTTTAAAATTAATGATAAATATTTTGAAGATGGAATCAAACATGAAGTTGAAAGGGCTTCAAATATTGTTAAAGTAGAAGAAGATTGTACTTCAAATTAGATGGAAGATTAAGCTATAAATAGATTTGTGGTGTAGTTTAAAATGATTATTTTTGGAAGAACAATTTATGATTGAACATTATTGTCATTTTCATGTCATTTATTTTTCTTTTCTTTCATTTGATACAGTTTGATCTTAATTAAATTTTGTATTTGTCATGCTCTTTTCATTTTATCTTATTTTTCACGTATTAATTTATTTCAAGAATAAGAGATAGTGATTATTTAGGAGAATTATCAAGATATAATTTATACATGTGGACATGTTGGCCCGACGGGCTAGCCCGAAACCGAAGGGTTAGGATTAGGGCCAAAGATTTTGAGCCCAAAGAAAATTTTAACCGAATAGAATCGAAACCGAAACGAGTTAGCCCAAAATCGAATGGGTTAACCCGATTGACATCCCTAATGAAAAGTCAAATGATTTCCCTTATTCCTAATTAATTATTTATATACAAAATGTCGTAGCATAACCAATATATATCAATAATTACTTCTAGACAGGTCAATGCACGTAAATGTAACCCTCTTGAGCAGTCACATTCATCTCCTGATATGATGCTCCCAGATTATCTATTTATGTGTGTCGTTGAGTGGCAAAACTAAGTTAGTTGAAGGTTAACAATTAATTTATTTAATTATGCTTAAATGTAATATATAATTAGTTTATCAAGTTAACTAATTTAATCGATAAAAACAAAATTCTGATTAATTAAATTGGTCAAAATATGTCTAGTTTTAACGGACTATATATATATATATATATATATATTGTGTTTATATTGAGTTGTAAATCATAGTTTTAAAAATTTGAAGTATCGATTCAATAATCAACAATCTTGCAAGTAATGATTGTCCTCAAATTTATTAATATATAGGGAATCTTATAATATAATCAATAACCTGCACCAGAAATGCCACATCACGTTGAATTAATTATATTGGATAATATATAGAAGTCAAAGAAATTAAGAAAGTGGAGTTTGCTTAACTAAATGGTCAATTCCTAATTTCATTACACGTTTCAAGATTTTTTGGGACCGCACTACTTAGAAAAAGTGTTTGCCTCCCCCAAAATATGAATGTCAACACTCAATATGCCCATAAGCAAACAATGGTTGACTAGCTTCATTGTTATTAATTTCATTCGATCAAGTGTGAATGATAGATAATCTCCCAACGTTTAAACGAATTCTTAAAAATGTCATTTTGACATTTAACAATTTTTAAAAAAATTCAACAAGGTCACAAGTCCAATTATTCCGCGACAAAAAATACACTAATATTTCCATCAGTAAATTTACTAGCTACCACCCACAAAATAACTGAATTGAGGACATTTTTGGAAAATGTTGGATATAAATAACATTTTTCAAACTCTTATGACATTTTTAAAAATTTAGCTTAAATGTTGGGTCATTATCTATCATTTAATTACCCATCATAAATTATATTTGATTATAAAATAAAATGCTCGTATTTAGGGCGATTTGTTTCAAAATTCATACACAAATATAGTTATAAACAAATAAATTGAGTTGAGCTAATTAATGCTTTTAGGTATTAGAAATTTATTTGAATTGTTATCCAACTTTAAAATTCACATACATTTGAACTATCATTCAAATCGATCTAACAAGTTAACATCGGATCATATATACAAGAACCAAGTTGGAAGTCCCATTGGGGATGGCCTAGTGGTGGAGACGTGGAGTGGTGTTTCTTAAAACCAAAGGTCTCAAGTTCGACCCATCACCAACACCACTAGATGTGAACTTATTACACCTGACTTGCTATTTATTATTTTTATTTAAGAATGTATTCCATTTTTTTTCCTATTATGTTTATCGAGTAATCATATATTTTATTTAAATATATATTGAGTTGATTTTTGTCCCTATCTACTCACAAAGAACAATGAGAAAGAAATAAATTAAAGTCGAATCTCATTTCTCCCAATAATAGTTGGAGGCGATGAACATTAATTGCATGTATAAGTTATAACGAGCTCATTTGTATAGTTGGATGGACATGCACAATGCATGCATATAAGAAGCTGATTAATTTTTTTTAGATAAAATTTGGGTGTGATCGAAAATAAAATGTTATCGGGAATGATTGTTTTCTGAAAAATGATTGTAAGTAAATGTATAATTTTTTAGATGCATCATACGTGATTAATGCTTCAAATGATACACCAAAAGTTTTTGCAGCTAGGTGCCCTTTTTTATAATTGTATTGCTTAATCTACCACGCCACAATGTGGCTTGGACACAGACGGTAGATAGGGTAATTGCATCATTAATTATATTATTTAATGATTAACTTAATTACATCTATATTGTCTTTTACACTATTACCCTTTCTCTCCTAATCTAGTGAGAGAAAGCTAATTTGAGTTTGAAATTCAAAATTATTTCTCTCTCATCTAAAATTAATTAATTAATTGATTAATTATTTAATATATTCATCTTCATTTTCGATCATCTTGATTATTTCTCTCTCATCCCCATTATCTTCATCTTCATTCTCGTTCATCTCTCTTCCATTTTTTTCCCATTTCACCATTTGTAATATAAATTTTTCCACACCACCATCGTCATGAAAATAAAGAAAAATAGATCGAGCAAAGAAATCTTTTTTGTGACCTTCGAAGGTGAAGATCCTGGAATATTATCAATGTGATATTGAAGATCTGTGCTCCATATGTAATATTTGTTTTTTTTCAATTTGTAACGCTAAGTTATGATATTGAATGTATTTGAATATCACCTTGATGGTTTATCAAATTATTCCAAAAGAATTTTTGACTCCTTGAAGTTTGATTTTTTAGGGTTTCGGGTTTCTAGTTTCATTGGATTGGAAGGGGCAATTAAGTTTGATTTTTTAGAATTTACTGTTTCATTGGATTGAGAATGACAATTTTTAATTTTTGAAATATTTCAATTTTTTAGTTGAGGCAGCTAACAAACTTGAAAAATATTTTCGTATATCAAAGAGTTGATTAAATCAAATATTTTCGTCAATTTTATTGAATTTCATACTCTAATTAAGCCTATTAATCGAACTCTTTCAAATCAAATACTCCTTCTGTCTAAATACTTATATTTTTCTAAAACTTTAGTAAAATTTTCTAATTCACAGTAAATCTAATTCACTTATATATTTCTAAAACTTTAGTAAAATTTTCTATCTCCGTATATTCCTAGGACGAGAATCACAATTTTGATCCTTGAAATATTTCAAGTAATAAGTTGAGGCGACTACTACACTTGAAAAATATTTTCGTATATCAAAGATTTGATTAAATTCAATATTTTCGTCAATTCGATTGAATCAAAAGATTAAATCAAAGGTTTGCTTATATCAAAGATCTTATTAAATCAAATATATTTTTGTTGTGTTTAAGTTTGGGTGTCTGCTTTATTTTAATTAATTTTTAAAGAATATATATACATCAATTGTTTTAGATTAGCGTGAATTTGGTGTATTAGCCAAAACAAAAAAAAAATGAAAGTATAGATTTGAGAATGTCGTGTAAATTTCATAATATAATTAATGAATTGTAATATAAGTTTGAATAAATTTCGTAATATAATTAAATTGTAATATAATTTGTTAACATTTTTTAATTATTTAATTATTCTTAATGTACTATTTAAGAGTATGCATAGGGTATAGATAAAGACACAAGAAATTAAAAAAAAAATAATAGATAGATTGATAATGTTTAGGGTTTTGTAAACCCTAAAAGCATGCTACTGCCAGCGATACAACATAAAAAAAAAGAAGGAAAAACAACACATAAGATTTTAAAAAACAGAATAAAACAACATCATAGAAGATCAATTCTTGGTATTGCTTTCCGAATCTTCGATGATGATGGGAACATGGTTGGAAGCACCCTTTTCACCTGCACGCTTGGAAGGGTCTTCTTCTGCATGATTCTTGAGCTGTAGGAAAATCTCATACAGCTTAGTAAGAGGGTCAGCCTCAAGAATCAAGTCCCTCACCATGTCATCGTTTGAAAAAGCCACCATGCAATGCAAGAGGTGATCGACCTCCCCTTTCAAGTTGTTGTGCTCTTCCCTCAAATTTTGATATAATATATCAAGATTCTTTGGTGAGGGTGGTACACTCCATTTAGACGTTAACTACATGCGTCAAATAGGAGAGAATTTTTTTTTGTTGGCGTTGTAGTTGGGGACGCCATGGGAAGAGTCATTGAAGCCGTCTTGGTAGGAGTGGTTGTCGGCGGCTTGGTAGGGGTGTTCGTCGACTTTTTTGGAGTAACCTTCTTTGTAGTGGCTTTTTTGGTAGGAGTAGTTTTGGTGACTTTGTGGAGTGAGTGTTTGTTCCACTTTTTGCTTGAGTTTGATGGCTTTATCACAGATTTCATCTTCGAATTCTGAATTGTTTGAAGTTTAGAATTGTTATAGTGTAATATGGAGAAGATTCATCCCTATATAAAGATGCAAAATAGGCATGCATATTTCTGACCAAAAAAATAAATTTTTTGGTGTATAAACCTTTCACATTTCGGCTAGTATTTTTGAGAAGCACAACTCATTTATGGTAAAGAAGATAATGATTAGTTTTTGCCTTGATATTCTAGCAATTTCAATGATTATGTTTTTATTGAAAATACAAGTTCAATTAATATTGAGATATGCCTTATTCTTTCAAAATTATGCTATACTATAAGAGCAAAATATTTGAACAAAATATTTGGAACTTTTTAATTTGAACAAAAGATTTGGAATAAAATATTTGAACAAAATAATCATATATGATACTATAGTCTATATGTTAAAATAATTAATGAAATAATTCCAAAATAAATGTAATTAATATTATAATTGGGAAATAAATTTAATATTATAGCAATTATTTGACTATAGTAGTAATTTTAAAAAAAATTAAGTATTGTAGTCATATAATACAAAATTGTTGTTTCATGAATATAGTACTATTATAATACATATCAAATTGTTCGAATGTGATTATAGTACAAATTTTGTAATTTAATTTCTAATTAGTTGTGTTACATCAATTTTCATGACTATAGTACTAATTTTATATATATCAAATCGTTCGAATTTTTTGGACTATAATACTAATTTTGGGCCTATAATACTAATCTTGTGACTATAGTAGTAACTTTGTAATTGAAATTCCAATTAGTCATGTTATGTACATTTTGTTACTATAGTAGCACTAATTTTGTTAATATAGTAGTAACTTTGTTATTGGAAGTCCAATTAGTCATGTTATATCAATTTTGGTACTATAGTAGTACTAATTTTGTGAGTATAGTAGCAACTTTGTGACTATAGTATGATAGTTTAGGACTATAATACTAATTTTGGTACTGTAGTAGTAATTATGTGAAAAGATTAGTAACTTTGCAATTGGAATTCCAATTAGGCATGTTATACTAATTTTTATACTATAGTAGTACCAATCTTGTGAGTATAGTAGTAACTTTGTAATTGGAATTCCAATTATTCATGTTATATCAATTTTAGGACTATAGTAGTACTAATCTTGTGAGTATAGTAGCAACTTTGTGACTATAGTATGATTTTTAGGACTATAATACTAATTTTGGGACTATAGTAGTAATTATGTGAATAGATTAGTAACTTTGCAATTGGAATTCCAATTAGACATGTTATACTAATTTTTGTACTATAGTAGTAATACTAATCTTGTGAATATAGTAGCAACTTTGTGACTATAGTATGGTTTTTTAGGACTATAATACTAATTTTGGTACTATAGTAGTAATTATGTGAATAGATTAGTAACTTTGCAATTGGAATTCTAATTATTCATGTTATATCAATTTGGGACTATAGTAGTACTAATCTTGTGAGTATAGTAGCAACTTTGTGACTATAGTATGATTTTTATGATTATAATTAGAATTTTGGTTCTATAGTAGTAATTATGTGAATAGATTAGTAACTTTACAATTGAAATTCTAATTAGGCATGTTATACTAATTTTTGTACTATAGTAGTATCAATCTTATGAGTATAGTATTAACTTTGTAATTGGAATTTCAATTATTCATGTTATATCAATTTTAGGACTATAGTAGTACTAATCTTGTGAGTATAGTAGCAACTTTGTGACTATAGCATGATTTTTTAGGACTATAATACTAATTTTGGTACTATAGTAGTAATTATGTGAATAGATTAGTAACTTTGCAATTGGAATTCCAATTAGACATGTTATACTGATTTTTGTACTATAGTAGTACTAATCTTGTGAATATAGTAGCAACTTTGTGACTATATTATGATTTTTTAGGACTATAATACTAATTTTGGTACTATAGTAGCAATTATGTGAATAGATTAGTAACTTTGTAATTGGAATTCCAATTAGGCATGTTATATCAATTTTGGGACTATAGTAGTACTAATCATGTGAGTATAGTAGCAACTTTGTGACTATAGTATGATAAAATTATAATAGAATTAAAATTATAATTTTACTACTATTAAAATTATAATTTTACTAGTATAGTAGTAATTTTGTGACTATAATTAAAATTTTAATAGAATTAAAATTATAATTTTACCATTATTAAAATATGTGATTTTACTGCTATAGTAGTAATTTTAATACAATTGTTTAATTTTGGTAAAATCATTTAATTTGGTATAATTTTGGTACAGTCGAGTAATTTTGGTAAAATCGATTAATTTTCATACAGTCGCTTAATTTTAGTAAAATTTGACTACTACATGAGTAATGTTACTACTATAGTAGTAATGTTAGAAAATAGAATATGGAAATATTCAGAGGTTTCATCCCTTTAAAATTTTTAAATTTCGGTTTAAATTTTTTAAAAATGGTGAATGAAATTTTAATGTGAAGATTTTCGATTAAAAGTTTGAAATATACGGGTAAATATTTCAAATTTAGGTTGTATTATTTTAAAATTTTCGGATAATTTTTTTGAGAAGCACACCGCATTTATGTCAAAGAAGGGAAAGTGGAGTTTTGCCTTAATACTCATGCTAATGCAATTATGGGTTTTGCCTTCATCCCACATCGAACAAATGCAAGAAACAGAGCTGGTATATATTAATGAGTCTTGCATCACTTGTTGTCCTTGTTAGGGGTCGGATCCCACTAACATCAATGCATACATTCTAATATCTGGGCTTGGATTCTGCTACGTAATATGGGCCTCAATAGAAATTATAAATCCGGCCCAAACATTTTTTATTTTATGAAAATTTATTTTTTCATTTTTTTTTGTTTTAGTGTATAATTATTTAAGGAGGTTCTCTTATTCAAATTTACGAGTTAGGAATTACTGAAAATCTAATCCAACCATAAAAGCACTCATTTATCTAATACAACTATTCAACTTCTCTTGTATCTTCAAAAAAAAAAGTATTCCTACAAAAAAAAATGAATTGGTCACAAAACACCGAGGAATTTTTTATTGATCTTTTGCACTGTCGAGTTGGAACCGTGGATGTATCTGATAACTACGAGGTTATAGATGCTCTGGAGGATATTTCAATAACGATGTCGAGAGTTCTTAATCGGAAAGTTCGATTGATCCTACTGGTGCTGAAATTGAAAGAGTTAAAGGAGAAGATATGGAGTTTCGAGCGTTTCAAACGGCAGCCGAGAATCCATTACAACGAAAGCTTAAACCTAGTCAGTGTGAGCGACGAGTATTTTGACCGTGTGGGACAAAATGTAAGTATAATTTTTAATTTGCACATTTTAATTTTACTACCCTAAAATATTTTTTTTATTTATGGCATTTTATGAGGATATGAGAGTCCGCGGTGGGGGGGGGGGGGGAATTTAGGCTACATGGAATGCCCTACATTGAAGAACTTCGTGAGATCATGGACGGCGCCGGTGGTTTCGGCGATGTGGATTTTGACTGGTTGGCTTCCTTTGTGGCTTGACATATTTTAGGGTTTAGGGTAGATTATCTGTTTAATGTAACCATGTAGTACTTATCGAAATTTAATATTGTGCACCCTATTATTAGTTTGAGTTTTTTTTATTTTGTTCGAAATAAAAGTTAAATAAGATCTGGATGAACTATTGTTTGATTAATGGATTAGTATTAATTTTAATAAAAAAACTATTAATTAATGGATTAGTATTAATTGTAATAAAAAATTATTAGATTCTTCTAATTAATCGTGTTTATGTAGACTCCAATAAAAACCAAAAAAATTAAGGATAATTTATATAGATATATAATTTATTTAAATTCGTACATACTACTTGTAACTAACAAACTAAGTTAAGTACACACCAAAACAACAAATTTAAAGTCTCCAAGCAAACCTATTGACTAAACTCTCAAAATCAAGCTTCATAACGCCTCCAATCTGAACAATGTTACGAATTTCACGATACTCCGGCATTCCATTCAGTTGAAAGTCTCTATGTATCTCACATTCCTGTAGTGAGAATATATGCAAATTAATGTCATAATAAGAATAATCTTATTATTTGGTACTGTTTACTTACATAGCTAATATCGCTAAAAAGACTGAAATAGGCATCAGTGGGTGTGACACAGTTGCTATCTTCATCGTAGGTGATCCCTGGAAGCCTTTAGAATTTTTCGAATGAATAAAATAGCTCCTTCAATTCTTCCAATTTATTAACCAGTTCGATGGTCCGAAAATGACGATACCGAGCACCA
Organism: Perilla frutescens; assembly: GCA_026008535.1. Classification (NCBI taxonomy): domain Eukaryota; kingdom Viridiplantae; phylum Streptophyta; class Magnoliopsida; order Lamiales; family Lamiaceae; genus Perilla; species Perilla frutescens. Next base: position 37,324,294 of record BRKX01000017.1, on the reverse strand, counting down.
GACATCAACTTCGCGAGTAAGTCCAGGGTCAATGCAGTGTCCAGTGCGTGAGAAAGATCGACGAACCCAATCCTTAGACGTAAGAAACTAACAAACACGGCCTCATCAGATTTGGACCAAGACATGATTGTGGCGATTTTTTTTTTTTTGGTTTTAGATTATGAAATTACAATTACAACTACCTACTTATATAAAGGAAAATAGAGTTCTTCATTAAAGGCATGAAAAGACTAGTAACCAAAACACCTCTGCATGTTGCAGGATGGATAATTCCAAAATATAATTCGAAAAATATTTTTACGTATAATTAAAAAAAAATTATTACTGAATTTTCAAAGAACACAATTAATTAATATTATATAGTGAATGTAGGGTTTAAGATGAATGATTACTATTGAGTAGGGTGTATTGAGAAGTGTGAGGAGAATACTCTTTATTCCATTTTACACACAATCATCATTCATTAATCTCATTAATGATACAAAACCCTAATCCCAAAAATTCAATTTTTTTTTGTTTTTACTATTGTTTGATATAGTATTTTCTATATCGTAAAAATATTTATAAAAACTAACTTAATATTGTTTAAATTTACTCATTACTCTTAAAATTAAGAAAATTTAAAATAATACACAATTACGGATTTATTTATTATTTTTAAAATTAAAAAAATTGAAAGTAAAATCTCACTATTGAGTAGGGTTTATTGAGAAGTGTGAAGTGACTACTCTTTGTTCCATTTTACACACAACCATCATTCATTCTCATTAATGCTACAAAACCCTATGCCAAAAAATTCAATTTTTTTTTTATTTTTATTGTTTGATATAGTATATAAAATATCGTAAAAATATTTATAAAAAATAAAATAATATTTTTTAAATTTATTTATACTTTTTAAAATTAATAAAATTGAAAATAAAATATTAATTTGAATTGGATGTAATTGAATGTAATCATCACAACTCATTAATTGTTGTGACTATAGTACCAATTTGATTGAAACGACATAATATTCAAATTAATACTTCAAATATTAATTAAATTATAATTTTAATGTCAATTATTATTAAATTTATAAATGTTATAAAGGGTGAATATAATTTTAATTCTCTTTTAATGTTTAGAATGGGTGAATATAATTTTAATGCCAATTATTATTAATTTTATAAATGTTATGACTATAGTACGAATTTTGTGAGTATAGTTACGAAATTATAATTTTAAGGCTAATTAGTACTAATTTTATAACTATATGTAGTACTAATTTTATACATAATTATACCAATTAAATAAAAATATAAAGGTTATATATACTATGTTAATTTCGTAATTACATAAATATTCTAATTATTCTAGTTAATACTAAATTAATTACAAAAAATTAAAATTATTAATTAATTAATTAATTAATTAAGTCTATTGAATTGGAGTGGATTGACTTCAAAAGACACGTTGCCTTGCAACTCTAACTTCTCAACCTATTTATACACAATATTTAATGAGAGAAATTATCACAATTCATTAGAGATCATATCAAAGAGTCACGTCTCCTAATTTCTCTCCTACTTCTTTCTCCACCTTCCAACTACAACACTCTATTCTCCTTCGAAAAATCTGTAAATGGAGTCTGCAAAAAGGTCGAACGAAGATGAAAACACCTCCTCGTCGAAGAGGATTAAAATAACCACGGAAGAGAAAGTCGAAAAGGCGTGTTGTTTTTTTATTTGCATGTAGGGTTTTATCATTGATTTTTATATTTCGATTGTTTTTTTCTTGTTAATAGTTTGCGAAGGATTCTGAAAGGTTTGGCAAAGCCATTCAAGCCAAATCAAAAGCGGATGCACGTTTGAATGAATTGATTTTAGACTAACTGGTATCATCAAATTTTTTTAGAAAATTTGTTATTTTATTTTGTGTTATTTTAATTTGTTGATTTAAATTAACATTATTTTATTTAATATTTGTAGTATGAAAATGATCGATTCCATCGAGAAGCTCTTACTATGATAAAAAAAATAACAAATACAACACGCAATAGTGATGAAGAAAGCCAAGATAAAGTGCATCGAGGCAAGATTGGCGGTCCTCCGAGCTCGCTTGGATCATCTCGATTAAAATTATGTTTATGTAATTTTTTATATTTTTGGTAATATTGTATGTCCAAATGAACTATATATTCGGTTCATTTTAATTCGGAATATATATTTTGAACTTCTTATTTTGAGCCGTATTTTTGGTAAAAATGCTTAAACCCTACTGTATATTATGGGACGTAAATATTCTTGGTAAAAAACCTTAAATTCGGACTACAATTTGGGACGTATATTTTGAACTTCTTATTTTGAGCCGTATTTTTGGTAAAAATGCTTAAACCCTATTGTATATTATGGGGCGTAAATATTTTGGTAAAAAAACCTTAAATTCAGACTACAATTTGGGACGTAATTTGGCTATATTTACGTACTTTACTTAATTGGAATTGGTCAATATATTTCCAAAGTATTAAAATTAGAACATAATTAATTGATATAGAAAATACTTGAGAAACTGGTTGAGAAACTTCTTGAGAAATCAGTACCCGCATATCCCACATCGGAAAAATATCAAAAGTTACTCTTGTATATATTATATCTTATGTCAGGGTTAGTTGTCAATGTATGGGGTCTGATCCCACTAACATAGACACACTTCATAGCTTTTGGGCCTCCGAATTATGTTTGACCTGGGCCTGATTGAATAAAATAAGGCCGGCCCTTATGACAATTTTTTTTTATATCTCTATTATTTTTTTCCCTGTATTTTTTTTGTATATCATCTATATACATAATATTATTTGTATTATTTTTTTTATTCTTAATATTATATGCATTTTTTTCCAATTATTAGATCGTACAATTTGACTATAATCTGATTAAGTTCTAATAAAATTTATTTACGTAATCTGATTAATTTCCAATATATCTCTATTATTATCGGTATATTTTAATATTATCTATATTGAAAGTGTATAAATATATTTAAAAAATATTAAAATTAATACTCAATTAATTAATTAAATTAGTGAAGTCAATTGAAGTGAATTGAATTAAAACAACAATTAAATATCACCGAAACACAATGACAAATACAATTAAATATACCGAATTGAAACACAATTGCAAATTTCAACTACTCTTCTTCTTCTTCTTCTTATTCGTTTTTTCGTCAACTTGCTCTTTTGTTTATCTTTGATGATATCATGGATCGATTTGACCCGGTTCTTTTTTGGCCTTTCTCTACGATTAATTTGCTCCGGGTCCAAGACATGATTATGGCTAGCTTCTTCTTCTTCTCCTTCGATAGCAACACTCATACTATTCATCTTATCGAGTTTAGCACTACATTCTTTAAGGGTTTCCTTGATGAAATTCATTTTAGATTCATCTTGATATGACTTATCCGTGCATTCTTGAAACACCTTCTCCACGTCTTGATACATTGAATATTCCTTCGCCTATACACATCCTTCCTCTATCTTCTCATTAGATATCTCTCATTAACCGAATCAATATTCATTTTCACCAACACCTTAAATATATGGCAACAGAGGATCCCCTTCGAATTAAACTTCTTACAATCACAATCTAGATATTCTCCTTTAGGTCTATACTCCACCGTTAATGTAAATTACTTGTGATATTTGCTCATCATACCACTATCAACCACTTCAAATTTTTCAACATCTTCCCCAACAATAGCCACATTCATAATGTCATAAACCCACATCCCCTTGATTTCATCTTGAACAAGCTGAAATATTGTGTTGGTGTAGATCTTTTGAAATTGTTCTTCCCATTTAAAAATGGAAACACACTTTATTACCCTTGTCTTGGAATCATAGTCGACTCGCATCTCACTCCACACCTTATCACAAACCGCAATTTCATATTGCTCAACAAATTGTTTCAATGAGCTTCTTGAATGAATGTAGTTATCGAAAAAAGAATGCATCGACTCGCTCCTTTGGGTAGATTTACAACCGGCTCAAAAAATATGGTTCAAGCACACGGGGATCCAACTTTCCCTTACATCCCACAAATATGAGAGCCACCTACTATCATGTAGGTTGTGTTTCTCAATAAATTCATTCCACCTCGACTCCAATTCAGGGATAGTAATGCTTTCGTATATCAACTCGGTGAATTCTCTCCCGGCTTCTTTAGGATCAGACACGACCTTGAATTTTGTTAGGACCTTTGAAAGAATATACCAAATGCAAAGACGGTGAATGGTGTCGGGCATTACCTCTTTCAAAGCATTCTTAATACCATCACATTGATCCGTCAATATAGCCGTGGACACAATATTCCCCATAGATTCCAATCAATTACTCCAAAACCATTTGAACGACTCATTGTTTTCCTTCGACAACAACGCGCAACCTAGAAGAATGGATTGGTAATGATGATTGATCCCCACCACATTTGCGAATGGCATATCGTATTTGTTGACGAGGTATGTTGTGTCGAAACTCACAACCTCGTTAAATTCTACGTAGGCAGCCACACTACGAGGATGTATCCACATAACATTTCTAAGTCTTCCCTTATCGTCAATATCCATCAAATGAAAAAAATTACGATCGGTCTTTTGAAGCCTCAAGAACAATTTGTGAATGGCTTCGACATCGCCAGCACCTAGTCTCAATCTTCTTCTTTGTTCAACAAAATTTCTACAATCTTTTTTATCCACTCCTAAATTATGAGGTCCACCGGCTTGCACTTGCAAAAGATGTATGCTTTTAGAGGTTCGTAACCCTGCAATATCATTATTTTCTAGATGCCTCTTCATGTTCACGGTCAAACTTCTATGAGCAACCATAAATGCCGAGTTCACAGGGTCAAGTTCATGGTTGTGGATCGACGAAACACTTGAAATTCTCCAACTACCATTATCATTCCGTATAGCATTCATTCGAGCAGGACAATTAATCATTTGCAAAGCTTTCAAGGCATCATGAATTCTACCTCTATGACACGAAATCATAATATATTTACCTGTTGTTCTTCGAATGGCAATGGAAAAACCCTTATGCTTGGCGTGAGCTTGATAGGCTGCAATGAGGTTCTCCTTACTCCGGAACTACATATTTATTTTGGGCCCTTCGATTAAAAATTCTTCATCAACAACTTGTTCTTCTACTTGTTCTTCGGAAACCTCCACGCTAGCTTCTCCATCTTCTTCAGATTCAGATTCTGAATTTTGTGAATTTGATAGACTTTCATCTATACCAAAATCATCTCCAAAAAAATCTATAATACTATCTTGAATGTTAGTGTCGATATCCATGGAGTTTGAGTTATTTTTTTTAAGATTATGGTTTATGGCTAGCTTCTATCGATAAGAGTAATCTTATAGATCATTACTCATTACATTAACAACAGTAACAATTATTGAAGATTGCTCCAAATTAAAGGAGCCTAACAGTATTGTCAAGAGTTTAATTTGAACTCAATATTCAAACGATTATCTCAAAAGTTTAATTTGAAAACTGGATCGAGAGTTTAATTAATACACTAGATAAAATTATTTTTATTATTTAATAGTTAAATGATATTATTGTTTTTATTTTTAGTAATTTATTAATGCAATGATATTTATTTAATAATTAAACGTGACCTGTCACTACTAAATTTTTGCCACTTTTTTCAACCATTTTGAAAGTGTTAGTTTTTTTTATTAATATTCAATATATATAGTAAAATGTTAATTAATTTACTTTTTTATGAGTTATAAATATTAAATTAATATTATATCGTCACTATATTATTAATATTTTATTGATATTTTATCGTCGATATTTTTATGTCACTATGTTATTAATATTTTTTTCTTACTCAGTTTATTTTTTCGTACCTCCATATATTAATAATATTATTAATATTTTTTTGTTGATTTACTATTCTATTAATATATAGAGATTTCGTAACTGAATATATTATTAATATTTTTTATATTTTTTCGTAGCTCAATATATTTTTTTACATCACTATATTATTAATATTTTATCGTTAAAATTTTATTGCTATTTTATCGTCGATATTTTTATGTCACTATGTTATTAATATTTTTTCTTATTCAGTTTATTTTTTCATAGTTCCATATATTATTAATTTTTTTGGTTGATTTACTATACTATTAATATTTAGTGATTTCGTAACTCAATATATTATTAATATTTTTTTATAGTTTTTCGTAGCTGAATATTCTTTTGGGCAAATTTTATATTACTCCCTTGTGTTTTCGCGAAAAATTAAAAAAACCCCTGTGTTAAAAAAATAGTCTTAAAACCCCCTCTATTATATATAATTCATCAAAAAAGCCCTTTTTTAGAAAGTGTATTACATTTGCTAAAAAAGAGTGTATGATTCTTATTTTTACAATTTTTGTTATAGATAAATATATTTTATATCATTTAAAAATTTTAGTATTTGGTTATACTACTAATATTTAGCTATTTTGATAATTTCCTATGTTAAGTATTTTTTTTACATATAAATATATTTTATAGTATTTAAAAATTTTAATATTTGGTCAAACTACTATTTTAAAAAATTAATTATATTTAAAAAATAATACAAAAATTGTAAAAATAAGAATCATACACTTTTTTAGCAAATGTAATACATTTTCTTAAAAAGGGGGCTTTTTTGATGAATTATACATAACAGAGGGGGTTTTAAGACTATTTTTTTAACACAGGGGGTTTTTTGATTTTTCACGAAAACACAGGGGAGTAATATGAAATTTACCTTTTTTTTTTAACGTCAATATAATATTAATATAGTTTTTCATCATTAATTTATAAGTACTAATAATGTTTTGGTAAATAGGATTTAATTTGGGAGGGAAATCGTGTAGCATTGGGAAGAGAAGAGGGAATTCATGTATGGGTGGGAGGGAAAATTGTTTTGGAGGCAAATGGTATATTAGGTAGTCTGAAATTTTATTTTTTAAAAAAACCGGTTTAAACTGAAATCGATTTAATAAAACCCGATTCACTTAATTGTGGCTTGGCCACATTGTGGCCTCATAGCACTGCTCTTTTTATGGTTGAATAAAAATTTACGATGACGTAACTGATAAGTTTCAAGCGGGTCGGAATATATAGCATGTTTTTGAGTTCGTAAGGACGAACTTGTCTAACAAAACTTACAATTTAATTCCAAAATAAAGTTAAACTTTTGGTTAATGGACAGTAATAAATAGTTGAAAGATTATTAGGCTCAATTTAATTCAACTCTCTTGAAAATAAGTGACTTTCCGAATTTTATTTTATTTTATTGATGATGCGATTAGTCAATTTTTCAATGTCTAGCTAGATCATATTTAACAGAATAATTGAAAACGTCAGTAAAAATCGTCCAAATAAAGATAGAATGAAATAGAAGTAGTTTTGAATATTATATTCTCAGCTGGTAGCTAGTAGATGTTGACGTGAAATTAAATCATTTTCCCCGTTCATTTATATCTCACTATCAAATTTACTTCTATAATAATATTATAAGAATAAAAATTATTATAGAATAATAAATTTTAATTAATATTTACTGCTACGAATCAAAATTAAAAAAATCAACCATAATAATAAATCAATAACTAATAAATAATATATACATATATATATGTATAAATGTATATATACGTTGAATTGTGTAGACTAGTTAATAATGACAATATCTGTTGACTCTAAAGGGTGAGGCTCATTAGAATTTTTAAAACTATACTGTCTAATTTAAAATAAGGTGCAAGCTTTTTAATTAAAGTTATAAAACCAATTAATTAAGTTTAGAAGGATTGAAGCGAACTTATTTTTGCCGAACTGTATTTTCAAACTTCAAAGTGTGTTCAGACGACAGATAGTAGATTGTAAACTCACATATTTCGTTTGGCTTCGATAAACATTGATTTTACATAGGGATTGTGTTTGATTATTTGAAGATTCGAAATTTAATGATAAAGTAACACAACAAATTGTTATTTCATTAAAAAATATAATAAATCTAAAGTAGAAAGTTATTAAATTAATTTAGGAGTATCAATTCCACCTCCTAGATATATACATAAAGCGCTTTATGCCCTTGGTGATGATGACCTAGTGGTTGAATAGTGTAAGATTAAGGTTAAAAGTTTTAAATTCGAATCTCAGCACCAATACCACTATGTGTAAGTATGTCATACTTGGTTTTTCTAGGGTGGTTTACCTTTTCTGAGTGAGCCTCACATATGATTTTTCAAGTGTGGTTTACCTTTTTGTGTAATTTTTCAAGTGTGTTACCTCTTTTGTGTGGTTCGCAGAGTGTGGTTTACGTCTTTTGTGTCGTTTGTCATGTCTGGTTTCCAAGCGTGGTTTATATCTTGTGTGTTGTTTGCAGACTATTACATAAATTGTGGTTTACCTTTTTGTGTGGTTTGCAGAGTGTGATTTACATCTTCTGTGTGGTTTACAGACTATTACACAGAGTGTGGTTTACCTCTTCTATATGAATCTGTCACACCTCATACTTTAAGTGTGATTTACCTTTTCTGCTTTTCAGTACATGTGGTTTGCAGGCTATTACACAATGTGTGCTTTACCTCTTCTGTGTGAGCTTGTCATATCTGGTTTTCCAGATATGATTTACCTCTTTCGTGTGTGTGGTTTGCAGATTATTATACAAAGTGTGGTTTACCTATATGAGCATGTCACATTTGATTTTCCAATTGTGATTTTTACATGTGTGAGCATGTCGAGGGGTTGGTCTATGCTACCCTTGCGGGTAATATCCAAGTGTCACGATATATTTATTGTGACATTTTTATGTGTCACAATAGATCACAAAAGGTCTGATGTGACACATAAAAGTGTCACAATAGATGTATTGTGACACTTGGGTACTACCCGCAAGGGTAGTATAGACAAGCCCGCATGTCGAGATCCTCTAGTCCTAACTTTGTGTCCCAACCGTGTGCTAACATTAAAATTATATATCGTTAATAATGTTTTTTGTAAAAATAAAATTTATTATATTATAACTAATCATAATTAATATTTATTGCTAAAAATTAAAATTTTAAAAAATTATATACTTTAAGTTTGGAATAATCAACCCAAAAAATGAATAATATTAACTAAAAAATGAAAATTAAATATTAAAAAAAACTATAAACCTTAATTGGATGAAATAAACCCTAAAAAAATTATAAAATTATACTAAACCTAAAGAATTAAAATTGAAGGAAAAAATGAAAGAAAAAGTAATAATTTTGAGGGTTGGTACATAGTTCGCACACAAGTTGGGACTAGAGGATCTTAAGTGGAGCATGTCAAACCTGATTTTTCAAGTGTGGTTTACCTATGTGACCCTGTCATACATGATTTTCCAAACGTAGTTTACTGTGTACATGGTATACAGGCCATTACACAAAGTGTTGTTAATCTCTTCTGTGTGAGCCTGTCGCATCTTATTTTCAAGTGTGTTTACTTGTGTGAGTTTGTCACACCTGATTTTTTCAAGTGTGATTTAACTCTTTCGTGTGAATTGCAGGCTATTACACAAAGTGTGGTTTACGTCTTCTATGTGTGAGCTAGTCACACCTAGTTTTCGAAGTGCGATTTATCTTTTCTGTGTGATTTGCAGGCTATTACAAGTTTGCATGCTTCTTTTGACTTTTGAATGCATAAACTGAGTGAACCTGGTCAATTTAGTGTAGGTTGAAGATTGCAATCAAAGATCTATTTGCAAGAATTGGATTGTATAGCGCGAGGATTTAGATAAGGCTCTTAATTTTTTTGGCAAAAGTCTTTTTCCAAATCTTTGATTCATCCTTCTTATATAGATGAATGGTAAAATGACCGTTGGTCATTTTAGACTTGAATAAGTTGTTATCCTGTTGGTGCAGAGAGTTGTTTGAGAGATTCAGACGCTTTAGCAATAAAGTCTATTGACTTTTCCAACCAGTCTTTCAGTTCTTGATCATTTGGCATTCTTCAGTTCGAGAAGCTTCAGTTCAAAGTCTCATACTTCAGTTCTTGTGAACTTTCTTTGACGGCTCTTCTTCAGTTAAATCAAGTTCCAAGGTGAACTTGATGTCTTTGCCTTAGTTCAGTTAGATTTCAGTTAGATTCCAAACTGAACTAGGTTGATGTTTATTCTTCAGTTTAGTTGAGTTGTAAACTGAACTTAATGTCTCTGCTTCAGTTTGGTTAAGCTACAAACTGAACTTGATGTCTCTTTTTCAGTTCGGTTAATTTCCAGGTTGAACTTAGTTTCAACATCTCATCAAAGCCTTTTTCTTCATTGGTTTTCTTTAGTTAAGTTCCAGGATGAACTTGGCTCAGTTTTCTCTTACTTTGTACTTCGTTGGTTTTTCGACATCTCATCGAAACCTTTATCTACATAGTTTTGCCTAACATGGTTTAACTCTTCCGTATGGGTTGCAGGCTATTACACAAAGTGTGGTTTATGTCTTCTATGTGAGCCGGTCACACCTAGTTTTCGAAGTGCAGTTTACCTTTTCTGTGTGATTTGTAGGCTATTATGTAGACATGAACGAGATTTACTCAATACGCACCTCGATAGCGATTGCAGGTTACACTCACATAAAAAAAAACATTTTGACGGCCAATAGTTTTCGTAGTGCATAATTATGTCTATGGCAATGGCCACTAAAAATCTTGGAAATCCTTCACTCACCAATAAAATTTCTTTTTTGAGCGAAAGATGATAGTCTCATCACTAAAATCACCAGATCACATCTAATTGAATGAGCAGCGTAGTTTGTGTAAATATATAATTTTTTTTATTCGAATAAATTTAGAGTCGGCCACATTTACAGAACGAGCTAAACAATGCACTATTGTATTTGACTTTGCTAATGAACCAATAATGACTTTTTTCTTGGTTTTATTTTCCGGTTTATTAATATCATATGCAATAAATATAACTAATTTGGTTACAATAATATATTAATGAGTTCGAAGGCAAAAAGATGATAGGAAAGGAACGTTTTTCTCACCTGTTCTTATTCCGGTGGTCTTTCAACCTCTAAACATATTAAGTTATTCAACGAAGAAAAGATAATGTAACTAAAACAAATGAAAAATTATAAGCATTACTATCGATTATAGTCGTGAATTATGTATATATTCTCTCTCTCTCTCTCTATATATATATATATATATAAATTTTAATTTATCTCCATCCAATATATAGAGTTTGGATTCTCTACATAGATGATGAATTATGTTGGAAACACCAATCATACAACTTTGTTTTAGTGTGGTATATAAAATAAATGATAGGGGGCACACTTTTGTAAAAATGTTGTGACTTAGCCAAATTGGGCTTGAACTTTTAAATTTTAAAATTTGAATTTTATGCACTTTTTAAATTTTATTAATTAAATAATAAAACGAGATAATAACAAAAGGGGGAAAAATTGAAGTAGTCAAAATAAATAAGGAAAATGTTTTGTTTTTGGAACTTCCATAAAAAATAGCTTTTCTTGTTATTTGGTCTAAAACACCCTTACTTTTTTTGATATTATACTTACCATTTAATTATTTTTTAATAAAAACATAGAAAGGTAGATCAACCTGTTAACATGTACTATTGTTAATCTAACAACATATTAACATGTAATCATGTTGACGGAAATTCGAAGAGAATAAAGTAACGAAAAGAAAATAGAAAAGGAAAATTAAGTTAAAAAAAGGGAAAAGTATGGATATTTTAAACATAATCCTCAAAAGTAGTTAAATTTTTTTTTTTTGGTTTCACCACAAAAAAAAAAAAGATAAAGTAAAGTTAACAAGTTCCACTCTCAATAGTGTATGAAATTGCAAAAAAATAGTGCATAAAAATGTCACACACTCACTAAAATTCATAAATTTATTTACATACAGACAAATTAAAATTTACGCACTGAAATACTCAATATACATTAAATAGAGATTTATAACTCATCTATTAACCGCTTCCAATTAAATTTTTAATAATACATCGAATTAGAAAAATAAAATAAAATATTGTGATTGTAAATATCGCTAGTAAAAACGTAAGTCTAAAATCTAAAGTATAAGAAATAGATAAATCAAAATTTCTACATTGAAGTAGTGGTCATTAATGAAACATGCAACTACCTATTATTGTTCTCTTTCTATCTCTCTAAGACTACAATTTTCCAAACTCCTATTTGGTAACTTCAATTTTATTTATTTATTTAAGAGAAAAACTTAAAAGGACCTTTTTTCTTGGCAGTCACCATTTTCCCCCTTTCCCCAAAGATTTTTTTTTATCATCTCCAAACAAAGCCCCACACCCCAACCCCAAGGCTTTGCACAATGCACACACAAACATGTACAATTAATTAATTAATTAATTAATTAATTAATTAATATATGTATAAAATAAATGTTCTCTTCCTTCTCTATCTACACTCTCCCAGCTCACACTCTTCTTTATCTCTATCGACATCTCTTTTTTTTTTTGTTCTTTTTATTTTCCTTCTGTATCTATACTTGTATCTATAGTTTGCTTCTCCTTTCCATTCAGTAAATATGCCAATAAACACGCGTGGCTTTCATCGAAGTCTCTGATCTAAACTCTGAGCACGTACGAACAAAGAGGGGGCGCGAAAAGGTAAAAAATAAGGGATTACGGTAATAAAGTAGAGAGAGATGGGAAAAACCCTAATAGTTTATGCTCGCCCTGCTCCAATCTCTTTGATAAGTGCGCGGTTAATTGCCTGTAATGCGTGTGTGCTTACTGTTTGTATCCCGTAGGTGTACGGATTTGCAGCTTGTTTTTGTGCGTATTGGTTGTTAATCGGGTCGGGTCCAGATCCATTGTTGGGTGCAGTGAATATATCTGCATGATTGATGTGATTGTTTGTCAACTTTCACTGAATGCAAGATTTCGGCCCCTGTTCTATGTTTTTTCGATTCAGAGAGTTGTTTGATGAATTAGGTCTTTTTTGGGGCTCCTGTATCTTTCATGCGTTTTTTCCAAGAGGTACTAGTCATGATGTGGGAGATCTGTTACGTCTTAAGTGTGCTGCTGTTTGTCAGTTGTTGAATTTCGTCTTTGCTCTCCATTATCATTCAATAAGATGTGGATTTCCATTTTGGGATTTTGTTTTCCATTAATGGTATGACTTAGAACTTAAGATAGTTTTTTATGGAGAGGACTTTTTTTTTTTTTTTGCTTTTAGTTGGGAGGTTTGCCTTTTAGACGTTCATAGACTTACTTAATGGTGGCTTAGAAATTGTAGTCGAGTAGCCTATGTCCTGTTCCTATTAATAATGGAAAACAGGTCTATTGATGGTGATTTTGTTGAATTTGCAAGTTTCCTGATTTATCAGAATGGGTGTCCTGTTTCATTTGTTGGGTGACCATCTAGCATCTTGTAAAGACGAACTATGAATTTGGACTCCTATACGAAGTTGTTGAGATCCATATGAAAGCTTTGACCAATTTACTAAGTGGTTTTTGATTATTATGCTTAGCAATTTATTCTTCATATGACATCAAATTTTGCACTTGGGCTCTACTAGAATTGTCAGTATTACTCTGGATATCACATTTATATTTATCTACAAATGTTTTTTCGTATCAGGAACGGGAAAGTACAGCACAAAGAAGCATTTCAGCATTTTATACCTTCATGGACCACAATTATTAATTGAGATAAAATCCAATTTTGTGTATTTTGGTACCTCTGGAGCAGACTTTAACTCAATCAGAAGTTATTCCTGTGATCAAGCTATGAGAAAGTTCTGATAGCTTAGGTCAACTCTTTGATATGGACTTGATTGAGCATCGGCATGAAGATGGTTTTAGTTGGAGATTTACTGGTGTCGAGGTTTTTCTCATTGAACATGTGCTAACCTAACAACAGTGAGATTGGGAGGAACGAATCGCATGCTAAGCTGTGGACCGACTCTTTTATGCTGATGTTGTTATATTGTTTATTTTTTGTCAAGTGCTCAAAGGATTTCCTGATTAACTTCACAGTCTGTCCCTTTCAAGGTGGTAGTTAAGCTTGGTAATTTTTCACCTACTTTACAGCTGCTTTAAAGTTGCCACCTTGAGGATAATGCAGTTCTTCTTTTGTTTCTGAATAACAAAACCAAATGGAATATGAGACACTGATAACTGATTGTCAGCCAAGCACTAGAGGACGGGTGCTTGCTGCTGTTGGACCGGTGCTTTGGATTGCTATCAGCTATGTAGACCCTGGGAAGTGGGCAGCATCTGTAGAGGGGGGTGCTCGGATTGGTTTTGATTTGTCTTTACTGGTGCTTATTGTAAACTTTGCCGCTATTTTATGTCAGTACCTGTCTGCACGCATAGCAATTGCCACTGGAAAGAATCTTGCACAGGTGGTTTATTTCCTTCAACATTTGTTTCTCATGAGGTTGATTAGTTTAGTTGTGACATTATTTTTCACCATAACTAAAATTTGAGAATATGGATGTAATGGGGAGTCGTTTGGAGTGCACACAAATTTGATATGTTGCTAGTATCATACAGTCAAGGTGATTGACTGCTCAATTTTAAAGTTATCCACTTGCATATTCTTAAAACTTGATTTGGTTATACATGCAGAATAATTTTCTGTCATCAATTTTCAATACAATATTGATTATTCCGATCATGCTACTTGCCAGAAAGTTGGTCTCTTTCTCTCTGTCTAGTTGGTGATCTTGAATATTATGCCTGTTATCTAGCTAGGAGTGTGCTACTTGTTTGTTGCCTTACTGCCATGTTAAATATCAATATATCATCAGCTGAAAAATATCTGAATTCCTGCTCCTCTCTTTCAATGCTTCTGTATTTTCTTTATGCTTTGTTATTGTTTTTTCAAACTTCTTTTTAGTGCACTCTACTTTATCATTTTATTGACTTATTCATGCTGTATGATCTCCCAAAAAGAATGTGAACTTACTGTGGCTTTTTATGATATCGTAGATTTGCAGCGAGGAATACAATGATTTGACATGCATACTCTTAGGAATTCAAGCAGAGATATCAATGATTGTGTTAGATCTCACAATGGTAATTTTATTGCTTCAGAAATTCTTTTGGATTTAGTTATTTCTTTTCGCATTCTCCCTTTCTAATTGCAAAAATATTTCTTCTTGTAGGTCCTGGGTACTGCTTATGGCCTCAATGCTGTCTTTGGAATCGACCTATTTAATTGTGTTTTCTTGACTGGCATTGATGCTGCCCTATTTCCATTTCTTGCTAGCCTTCTTGTAAGTTTATATGCTTCATTTGACTACAATTTGTTGATTGGATTTCTACAAAATATTAATTATGGTGTGATTATTTTCCAGGGAAATCCTAGAGCCAAGATCTTATCCATATGCTTGGCATGCTTCATATTAGTATCTTATGGTTCTGGAGTTCTAGTAAGTCAACCAGAAAGCTCACTCTCCATGGGTGGGATTCTTAATAAGCTGACTGGAGAAAATGCATTCACATTCATGAGCATCCTTGGAGCAAATATTATGCCCCACAATCTATACCTCCATTCTTCTATTGTACAGGTGTGTAATCTCCGTCTCTCATTTGGTAGCATCTTTTGTAGCCAATGTACACTTTGAGCATGTTGCAGCTTTGTAATATAACTCTCATGATTGCTGTGTCTTACAATTCCAGTGTTTTTGAGTTCCTAGTTCTGTGAACTTCTGGTAGTTTAATTTCCCTGATCTTGTGAACCTCTGCTGATCATTTTTTCCTTTTTTTGCAGGGTGAGGGGCAAACAGACATTTCTAAAGGGGCATTGTGTTATGATCATTTTTTTGCCACTTTATGCATATTTAGTGGCATTTTTCTGGTGAACTCGATGCTAGTGAACTTGGCTGCCAATGTGTTCTATAGTAGTGGAATAATTTCACTCACTTCACAGGATGCATTATCATTACTGGATCAGGTTGGTTGTAGGATCCGCTAAATGTTGTTCTTGTCCATCATTTAAATGCATTGCTGTTCTCGTGTGTATTTCAGATAGTGAAATTCTCTGGATGATGATGCAGGGATTTCGAAGTACGATAGCTGCAGTTGCTTTAATTTTCATTATGTTCGTCTCGAATCAACTTGTAGCTGTATCTTGGAGTCTTGGAAGACAAGTCACTACCCAGGATTTCTTCAGATTGGAGATTCCTGATTGGCTTCATCGTGCCACTATCAGAATAATTGCCATAATTCCAGCACTCTTTTGTGTTTGGAATTCAGGAGGTGAAGGTATATTTCAACTCCTGATCTTTACCCAGGTTGTAGTTGCTCTTCTACTTCCAGCTTCTGTCATACCCCTATTTCGAGTGGCTTCCTCCAGATCGATTATGGGAGTCTTCAAAAATTCTCTTCTTGTGGAATTCTTTGCTCTAGTCTCCTTCATTGGCATACTGGGCTTGAAGATTGTGTTTGTCATTGAATTGGTGTTTGGTAGTAGTGATTGGGTTGTTAGTTTAAGATGGAACATTGGAAGTAGTGTGCCTATTTCATATCTTATTCTTCTGAAAGTTTCTTTTGCCTCCTTGTGTTTGATGCTCTGGCTGGCAATCACTCCATTGAAGTCTGCACGTGCTGGTGTAGATACACCAGCACTGAAGTGGGACAGCAAAGTTGCCAAGGTTGAGCCATCTATAGAGAGAGGCCCAACTGAAGTTAGTGAAGTACACCGCCAATTGGAGAAGTGTGTGAAGAAGCAGGAACATGAATTATCATCTGAGAGATTCTCTGGGAGCCATCAGAACTTACCTAATCCAACTCCAGATTTGAATTTGCCTGAAACACTTTTGGATTCTGAGATCAATCTAGATCTAACTACGATTCAGGAGAATACATCTGATGTTACATTTTCAAAGCCTGCTCCAGGTGATCCCGAGGCACCTGCAGCCATTTCAGAATCTGCCTTTCCTGGACCTGGCGTGATCGATGAAGGTGAATCATTGAATGATGCTGGCTTGAGCACCGAATCAAAAGACGTGGTGGAAAAGACATTGAAAATTGAGGGAGATGTCCAGATTGAAAAGGACTATGAAGCTGATCATTGGAAGCCTCAGGAATCAATTAAAGATGTTTCTGAGAGTGGCCAGTCTTTGTCTTCTGATGGCCCAGGATCTTTTAGAAGTATTGGTGCGAAAACTGATGAAGTAGGAAGTGGTGCAGGAAGTCTTTCAAGAATAGCAGGGTTAGGCCGTGCTGCAAGGCGCCAGTTAACTTCCGTTCTTGATGAATTCTGGGGACAGCTGTTTGATTATCATGGTCTAGTCACACATGAAGCCAAGGCTAAAAAAATGGATGTTTTGTTGGGGGTTGATTCCAAGGTAGACTCAAAAACTTCATTTGCTTCAGTCAAATTGGAAAGTATCAGTAAGGATTCTTCTGGATATATCCCTTCTCCTGGTGGAAGAGGACCTGATCTTTTAAGAACTTCTAGCATTTACAATTCCTCAATGCAACATATCGGACAAGGTAATATTGCATCACCTCTTGGGGTTCAGCAGGGGTCACAAATGTGGTCTAATTCTATGCATCTAATAGATGCATACATGCGAAATTCCAGCCACAATGCCCTTGACAATGGTGAGAGGCGCTATCACAGTGTGCATGTCCCATCATCATCTGATGGCAATGATCAACAGCCAGCAACTATTCACGGTTATGATATGGCATCATATTTGGGTCGAATGGCTAAAGAAAAAGGTTCAGATTATCAAAGAAGTCAATTGGAGTCATTAAAACAAGCCTCAGCACCCTCAGTTAAATTGAATTCTATAGATTCGTATAGTCGGCCATTAGGGCAGAAGCCACAAAATGGATTGCGCAAGCCACCTGGTTTTCACAATGTTCCTGTTTCTGTTTCTCGAAACAATTCATTAAAATCTGAGAGACCTTTACAGGATGTTGGCACTCCTGAACTCACGGATTACAGTAATAACCCGGCCAATGTGAAGAAATTTTACAGCTTGCCAGATATATCAGGACTCTATATCCCTCGACGAGATTCCTCGTCTGATAGAAGTGCTCAATGGGATAATTCTATGAGCTATGGGCAGTCCATTAGCCGCCAAGCTCGAGAGCAGATGAGTTCAAGTGCTTCTTCATGGGTTGGTACTGCATTAGGAATTAATGAATTTTCTCCTCCAAAGGTTTGTAGAGATGCTTTTTCGCTGCAATTCAGTTCTAGTTCAGGTGCTGGTTCATTGTGGTCTAAACAGCCTTATGAACAATTTGGTGTGGCCGATAAATCGCCCTCAAAAATCCCAGAAGCTGCATCAATTATCGATATGGAAGCTAAGCTTCTGCAGGCTTTCAGAAGTTGCATCGTGAGACTTCTGAAGCTGGAAGGATCTGAATGGTTGTTTAGACAAAATGATGGAGCTGATGAGGACCTTATTGATCGAGTAGCTGCAAGGGAGAGAATCCTCCATGAAGCTGAATCTAGGACTGTTGACAGAAAGCTTGGTACTGCTATGAGAATTGATGAAACAGACCAATCAAAGTTTATGTCGATTCCTAATTGCGGCGATGGATGTGTTTGGCGAGTAGATCTCATTCTAAGCTTTGGCGTTTGGTGCATCCATAGAATTCTTGAACTTTCCCTCATGGAAAGCAGGCCTGAACTTTGGGGGAAATACACCTTTGTACTAAATCGTCTTCAGGTATAACATTACTATATCTGCTCCTGATAAACGTCTTCACACTTTATAAACTGGAAAGAATTAGTAAGACTGCGTAATTTTTTATTTTTTTATCTTGGTTTTATTGACAATTCTTTTGTTGTCAGCTTTCCTGGAAGATTGTGGAGGTTTTTTTTAATATATATGTATATATATATATATATTTCCTGTCAGTGGTTTTGACCTCAAATGTATGCGTGTGTTGTGTAGGGGATTATTGATCTAGCTTTTTCGAAGCCTCGTTCTCCAATGGCTCCCTGCTTCTGCCTTCAGCTTCCTGTTGGGTACCAGCAAAAGTCAAGCCCGCCTGTTTCAAATGGCAGCTTGCCACCTCCTTCAAAATTAGGGCGAGGAAAATTCACAACTGCAGCAATGCTGCTAGACATAGTGAAAGATGTTGAGCTTGCTATATCTTGCCGTAAGGGTCGAACAGGCACTGCAGCAGGGGATGTTGCCTTTCCTAAAGGCAAAGAGAATTTGGCATCTGTTCTTAAACGTTACAAACGTCGTTTGTCAAACAAACCAGTAGGTGAGAAGCCAGTGGAAGTGGGGCACGGACATGGAGTGCGCAAGATAGCTCTATCGTCATCTCCATTATCATCTCCTCAGGGGTTGTAACCCATGTGCTAAGTTCATAGGCGGCACCGATGCTGGGCATTGAAAGCTGCTATGAACTATAAGAAGGCGTGTCCCCTTTCCCCTTTCCCCTTCCCTTGGCATGGCATGGCCTTGCCTTGTGTATTAAAATCTTTGCTGCACTTTTAGTTTCCTCGTACTTTGTCGTGTATACATAGGATAAACTGTGGTGCTGGATGCAAAAAGAAACGAAACAAAACGAAACGGGTAGAAGAAAGGCGGAAGTATATTTTTATTGAAACTGGAATCTAGTTTTAACTTAGTAGCTAGCTGGTGTAGTATGTATACTATACTAATTCCTGGAGGGTTGGTTGGTGTTTGATGCAAAAGCAGTAGATGAGATGAGATGAGATGAGATGAGATGAGATGATTGCTACTACTGCTCGTATTTTATCTTGGTGTGGTACTTCAATCATCATGAGGTAGAGCTGGCCTGCTGAGTCATATTAGTTTGATATGTTTTTTTGGAATTGGAATTGGAATTTCCACTGCACATTTTGTAGATATATGGAATTTGGATTCATTTCTATTTTCTACCCTCCTTTTCCGTTTCCTTAAGTGAAGCCTGTAGGAAACCTCATATCATTCTTTTTCTTTACATTTCTACCCATCATTACAATTTACAGAACCAATTATTAATTGAAATCCTGATCCATGTCAGGCTGCGCCTCGCCTTAGGTTCTCAATTTTAGCATGTGGAATTCAAATAATTATTTCTTTCTTTGTAATTTAAGATATCTGAATATTCAATTTTTATTTCCAAGTTCGCATGAACTTAAATGACTACAAATTTAGCCTACATTGGTTGAATTTGCCTTCTGGCCTGGGGTTAGGGTACATATATTGGTTAAATATTTAATATATCTCGGATTCTCCCCATCCTATCCTATTTCTTCCAAACTTTAATATCATGCCACTTATTATACATAATAGATATTGAGTCCCAAAATATAATTCATCCTAATTTGCATGAATGAAATCTCCTACTACGCATTTCTATTACCACACCATAAATTTAGTACTTTATCTTTTATTTGTCTTCCATTTCAGTTTCATGTGCTTTAGTTTAATAATTGATGATTAGAATATTAAATATATATACTAAAAGTAATTACAAATCTTAATTGGCTGGGCAGAATGCACCATAATTAACAAGCGTAGACTTAAACCTTGACAACAAAATATTGAAATCAAAGAGAAAAATAAATAACTTTAACCGTGTTGCAGATGACGTAGCATAATTGTGTTGCTGACAATTTCGACCTCTCACTCGATGACCTCATGATCCTAATTAGTAATCATAAGCAAAAAAAAAGTGATAGATCAATATCATTATAACCACTCCATTAAGAGATTGCACCCATAGGCCCATAGGGGTAACTTGCGACTCTTTTATTTAATTGTTAATATATTATTTTTCTTCCTGAGGTTAGTCTTCTGTTTCTGACAATTTGCTGCATTTTGCTTGTTCCTCCAACAGATTACGAAAGCAAATAAAACCATAAAGAAAGAAAACCTCTTCGTTTAAATTGCAAATCAACTTTAATTTGCCGGTGCACAATCCAGTATTTCACCTTTTCTCTCTCTAGTCTCTCCCCCCACCCCCAAAAAAAAGTTTCCATTTCTGAGCTGAAAGAGTTATACTACGAGGTTAGGAACTACGAATTGAACGTTAACTCGAGACGGTACGCTTTGATCACGAAAATATGATTTTTTCTTTCTTTCTTTATTGCAAAATATATGATTTCTCTATTGTTATTTTATTTTTTGCTTGTTTCGAAACGACTGGTGGATTAGAAATACGAACAACAAGCTAAAATATCGCTTATATCTACCTTATTTAGTATTTTTATCAATAAAATATCTAAACTATTTAAAATTAATGAAATCTAACATAAATGCATTTTTGGATCAAAAGTTACCTTATCCTTCGGCAGAATACTTGAGCTTTCTGCCTCACCTGGTTTTGTTTTGTAGCCAAATTGATCAATATCTACATCATTACAATTTTAGTTAATTTTGGCGACCTTTTCAGACCCGATTTTGGCCAAAAAAATCTAATGTTAAATTCGATTGGTTATTAAATAGTTTATAAATTTATTCGATAAAATGTTAATTTGTGATATATTTTGAATAACAAAAATAATTTGAGGGAAGAGATATATAGGTAGCTACTACGTACGTGCCTATTTTTTGGAGCAATAAATATTTTTCCCATTTGGAAAAAAGAGATAATTTAAAATATAGAAATGTTGATGCACTTTCAGAAGTTACAAAATAAAAATACATCGGACGGGTCCGTACTAGAAATCCCATTTTCATTTAAATTAATTGTGAAAAAAAGACACCCACTCTATTGCAGGGCTTATCAATTTGTAAATACTACTATATATATCTATCACCACGGCTGATCCCTAGTCTTGGTGATTAATTAGCTAAGTTTGAACGCAAAAAAATGATTTGGACATGCATGTTAAAAATTAAAATTAGATAATTAGAGTGGCTACATTGCACTCTATTTTGTCCAAAAATTTCATATTTTGATCGATTATTTGCAGGGAATTAAGTCAATCATCGGCGTTGATGGACTACGGGATGGGGATTTCCTTGCCGGTGATTTTATTGATCGTCTTCATCGCCATTGCATGTTATCTGTTTGGAATGGCGAGAGCTCGTCATGAAAATGCAAGGCTTCCTCACTACCCTCGACCGACGGTTTCAGCTCCGTCCTCGTCCTCACCCCCGCCCCCACCCGGAGCACAACACATGTAGAACCACATATAAGATCATCTAGTTCACTTTCTCTATCTTACATGGTGTCCTATTATAAATTTTATTTGTTTTTCTTACATTTTTTTTCTACATCCAGTTTCAATTTCTTTCGCTTTAGTTTAATTTTACAATTACTATTTAGAGTTTATTTCACTCAATTATAATTTATAATTATTTTAGAGAGCGAGTATTTGCACCACTGATTTTATTTTTGCACCACAAATGAAAAAAAGAAAAAATAAAATAATTTTGAAGTTACTTAAATGTCCTTTACTTAAAAAGAAAAAAAATCAAGAGTGGTTCGAAAATGAAATTTCGAACTCACCATATTTGTTTGAAATTACATTTTTGAACATGCATGATTTTAAAAATAGGTCTCGTTCGAAAATGGATTTTCGAACACACCATGTTTGTTTGAAAATATATTTTCAAACGGACTTTGAATTTTTTGTTTAAGTATCATTTGAATACATGACTTCAAACATATCTAGACTATTCGAACACCGACTTCTAATATATTTAGAATGTTCGAACACACAATTTCGAACGGAACATGAATTTTTTGTATTAGTAAGGGTTTTTAGGTAAATTTATAATTGATAAAAGAAAATGAAAAATAATTTGTGGTGCAAAGAGTAAAAATGGTGGTGCATTTAACAACTCCCTCGACCCTCATGTTACAATATTTGATGTTTTAGACATTCACTCTCTTTCTCCCAATTTTACCCCTATCAAAACACTATAAAATCTCATACATATTTTCTTCCATAGAATTTGATAGAGGTGGAGTGAGAAGATGACATACTTGTCTCTTATTTTCCTTATTATGAAATTGAGGGAGTAATATTTAATTTATATTTTTAATTAATATAATTAATTATTAAGATTGATTATACTATAATATTTTTTTATAATAGGTATTATTAAAATATTAAATTTCATCATGGTACAAGAAAGAGAAAGATATAAAAGATTCCGGACCTTTTTTATTGCATTAGATCTTATTAATTAATCATTTTTAAATGGGCCATTAGTTAGGTGCAGATTTAATCGATGCCTATTCATTAAAATGAGTTTTCCAGTGGGCCTCTAATAATTTCGTGCCACAAATCGGCAATGTTTCGAAACCACGTTCTTGTTCTTCACATTTTTATCAGCCAACAACATTTAATTATTTATCCACCATTATTTTCTATAAATAAATTTCAATTTTGATTCAGCTACCCAAACTCATTTATCTGTTGATTGGATGAATTGAAGTGTAACGTAGTCCACGGCCAACATATTCTTTTAATTGAGATATTTAAAATACCATGCATCAAATAAATGGCTAGAATTTACATATATTGCTAGCTGTCAGGACCATATATATATATATATATATATATATATATATATATATAGGGTTGGGTTTCAGAAAGAACCACACATTAGGTAAGAATTGAGAACCAATTTCAACCACAGATCTCGCTATTTGGACGGTCAAGATTTGTTCCAAACTTAAAAAAATACGGTGGCATAATTGTAATAAACCCGAACTTCGCTACCACTGAAACTCGGCGAGGGTAAAATCATAAATCGTATTTTAGCATTATCATTTTCTATTTTAGCACTCTCATGACTTATTTTAGCACTCTCATAACTCTTTTTTAGCATTGACATAAAAAAATAGGTCGAACGGAGATATCAAATGATGTTTGTTGTACCAATTCAGAGCCACATATACCAATCAACGCTACATCTTTCTAACTATTTTTGTTTTTAGCTGGATTTATTGATTCTTATTTATCTTCATCAATCTCCATGTATGATTGTCCAGATATACCTGAATGCATTTGTGATAATCTTATAGTTATATGGGCCCAAAAATATAAAATTAATTACCTCCGTATCTCCATATATACAAACATTTCAATATTTAAATATGACAATGACAATTATGAGAGTTTGAAATACAATAAAAAAATATGACAATTGTGTGTATAATAATGCAGAGTATGAGACTTCGTTTAAAAGTCATCATTTTAATAAGACTAACTGCACATATCTATGCACACAACAAGTTTTTTCGTGTCATTTTTAATAGTTTATAAAAAAATCAAGAACAAATACAATTACATGTTGATTGTTGAATTATTAATATATGAGTACTTAGAATTTACGTGTATATTTTTCAATTTAGGGTTTTAGCACTGTTATTTCCTATTTTAGCACTGTCATGACCTTTTTTAGCATTGTCATGACTTATTTTAGCATGACTCTTTTTTAGCATTAGCATAAAAAAATATCATCGACATTGTAAAAAAATCACGAACAAACACAGTTACATGTTGAATTATCAATATATGAGTATTCATAATTTACGTGTATATTTTTCAATTTAGGATTTTAGCACTATCATTTTCTATTTTAGCACTGCCATGGCCTTTTTTAGCACTATCATGTCCTTTTTTAGCATTGTCATGAATTATTTTTGCCATCAATCTTGATGATGCTATTTTACTATGCAAAAGTTGTGTGCCGCGGAACTTAAAGATTTCAAATCTTTTTTGGTGTTCTGCAAAAACTCATATACTATTTTTGAATTTAGAAAATTTCAAATTAACACTTGAGGTTACATGTGTTGGATAGATTAGAATTTGAAGGCGGGAAGCTACAAATCCATCTGCGATACTTGAGCTTGCGTGATTGCGAAGTGGAAGAACTACCACATGTATGCGACCTACCATACTTGCACTTCTTAGATTTAATTTGTGGGTGAAATCTCTCAGTCTGATTTGGAAGATGACATTTGTGATTGGAGGGCATAAACTAAGACAAGATGGATTTAATGAGTTGGAAGAGATCAATTGCATCATTAACTAACAGTGCTAAAAAAGGAAATGGAAGTGCTAAAATATAAACTACCAGTGCTAAAATAGCAGAATGGAAATGCTAAAACTAATATGATTACTTTGCTTAGTGAATTACAATATATGCCTGCCCCTTAACAACAACACCATCACCTGCAGCCATGAATGGAATCAAATTAAATGATGAGATTGAAGAAAAAGTGTGTTCGTGAATAATGAAATGTGAGAGTGTCTAGCTAAGTCGAAACTGTTGTGATATTGGGGTGCTTATAGCCCATCCATTGTTGCGGCGACATATGAACATAACCGGAGCTTCCATTACTGCTGCAAAATTCAATGCGACATGAAAATTTCCCTACCAAAAATAAACAATTTCATTTTAACATGTCAGAATATATACTTTATATATATATATATATAATTTCAGAAGATACCGATACTAGCTAGCTATACAATATAAGTAAAAGAGTTATTATATATATATATATATGTGTGTGTGTGTGTGTGCGCGCGCGCGCGTGTGTGTAGACCTCACTGGTGCCACCATCTCCTGTGAAAGCAATAACACATGCTTCCTTTTCGTCCATTTTAAGGGAGTAAGCAACACCTGCAGCTTGAGGCAGCTGTGTCCTGACATAAACTAAGACTGGATGGATTAAATGAGTTAGTGACGTTGGAAGAGATCAATGACATCATTAACTAACAGTGCTAAAAAATGACATGGTAGTGCTAAAATATAAATTACCAGTGCTAAAATATAAACTACCAGTGCTAAAATAGCAGAATGCAAATGCTAAAGCTAATATGATTACTTTACTTAGTGAATTACAGTATTGCACAATCATCGTGAATTAAAATAGCATTGAAGCGAGAACAAATTCAATGATGAATAACTCTAAGCATGAGACATGATGCTATACTCTGTATTGAAAACGTTTGCCAATCCACCAACAATCAAACCTGCATCCCACATTCAAATCTAAAGAAGAATTCCGACACCGCACGGCCTGCCGCTCTTTCGCCGGGCTTTTTATCGGATCGGCCGGAGATATGAGTAATTCTTCTATGACGATTCCTCAGAATTTTCTCTACTAATAAATTTATTTTTTATCCAATATATTTCGGTATTAATTGAATCAACAGTCTTTACCGATTGAATCTCAGTCATCATGTTGATTCTATCAACTCAAATTCAGATAAGATCGTGCGATCCAAATGCAGCAGAGAATTATCCGCTTCACTTCATTCTTCCCCAAAACTCAAAACAAGTTTGCAACTGAACGTAGCTAATTACAGAAATAACCCTAATTCATTAAAAAGTTGATAATATTACGAGATTGACACTGTATTTTTTCAATCTGGGAATAGATCTTGGTCGTTAAAATAAGCGAGATCTGTGGCTGAAATTGGTTCTCAGTTCTCATAGGGGTGTGTGGTTCTCACATGATCCCATCTCTCTCTCTCTCTCTCTCTCTATATATATATATATATATATATAGGGGAAAGGTTAGGTGAAAATCAATCATAGTGTGAGAGCTAGGACCATATCTCACATTACACAATTCTCAAAAATCAAAGGTTCAGATTTGATTAAAATGACGGTGACAATTATGTAATATTTGAAAAGTTTTTTGCATGGGGCATTAACGCAATTCGATAATTTTTATAAAAATCATGGAGTATTTGATAACAAGATCGTCATGCTAACGAAGTATAACGAAGCGTTATCGTGATGCTAATTAAAATTTTCTAATATTGTTAGCAAAATATATATTCTAAAATTTAATTGTAAACCTAATTTGATTTAATAAACCTTAATTAAATGGAAGAAACCCTAATTGTATGAAATAAACATAGTTAGATGAAATAAACATTGATTGAATGTGATAAACCCTAAATGAGTCGGGACAAATCATAACAATAATATATATGTGATACGTTAGCATTATGGTTTTGTTTCGTCAGTACTGTGACTATACTATGTTAGTATATGACAATACTTTGTCAACATATGTTATAAATCATAATTGGATGGAATAAACCCTAATAATCAATTAGGAACTAAAAAAGAAAAATTAAATTCAAAAAAAGTAATCATAATTAGATAGAATAAGCCATAACTGATATGAAATAAATCCTAATTGAGCTGAAATAAGCCATAATTGTGATTGAATAAATCTTAATAAAAAATATGTACTACGCTATCATTAGATAATTCTTTGTTAGCACAATGAGTACATTATGTTAGTATATGATAAATTTTTCATTAGGTCATTGAATAGTGAAGATGGTCCTAGTTCCCATACTAGGAAAGAAGTTTTATTTGATTCATTTCATATATATATATATATATATATAATATTATGAGATGTTTTGTGAAAAAGTTCACGATTGCAATCATAAAAAATTGTGTTCAAACTCAATTACTATATTGTAACGTTGGGGGTCATCATGCAGCGCAATAGTCAATTTGATGAATCATCTTAATTAGAAACATTTAAATATATCAACTCATAAGCTTAAAATATATATATTTTGCAATTAATCTTGTAATGGCTTTGATAAAACATTATGACGAGGAAGCGATCGTAATATATTTTGCAGCGGAAGTGGTTCTTTAATTTTATTGATAAATCAAATTGCAATTCAAATCATAAGGAATTCAATTCACCCTCATTAAAACATTTAGGAATGAAAAATCATGAGTTCCAGAACCATACTCTGATACCACATATAAATTTAATTAAATTGTACGGATCTTAGAACTTCATGATTTTCACATTCAATACATAAATAGGAGTAATAACCTTGATAAGACATAACTTATTTGATGATGAAGAAATTGGTTTTTCTCCCTTCACCGTTTTCCTTAAGCACAAAATGCCTTTAGATGATAGAGAAAATGTAATTATGTGTATTTCTTTTTATCGGTAGGTGAGAGGATCAGTTTTAGATACAATTATATGTATACACGTTCTATCAACGTGATAAATATCGTGAAACCACCTTTAGATAAATATGACCAATTTATCAGATAAACATCAAATTATTTAAACCATATAATTAAGATACTTAAATTAATATAAATATCTTAATAACTTAATTATTAATGACACGTGGCCATTAATAAATCTTACATTCTCCCACTTGGCCAGAGTGACATAAATAACCTTGATGGTTTAAATAAAATCATAATGTGCACATCATCAGATAAATTCATTGGTCAAATCATTATGCCAATATTAAATATATACCAATACGACTCATTACGGTTCTACATCAGTCTATCGGCATATTTCCTTCCATGTACTACAATATTGGTAATCTAGTTAATAGGACTCATAATAAATGATAGTAATGGCCCACATTAGTGTCTCTTTTCAAGATCAAAATTTTTGGTTAATGTCAAACATTATGTATACCATACTGACAAAAGAGGATATCAATAAATATCAGAAATAATATGTAATGAGCTCAAAATGTCAAGTAATCATAAGTTTATTACAACTTTCCAGCAATACCCATTCTTTCGACATGTCCAATAAATGTCTTTAGAGATAATCATTTCGCTAATGGGTCAACTATCATGAGATCGGTGCTAATATGTTCAATTGAGACCTTTTGTTTCTGAACTTCTTCTTTAACGTCAAGATACTTCAATTCTATATGTTTAGCACCTTTGGAATACTTGTCGTTTTTAGAGAAGAATACGACAACATTATTATCACAGTAAATTTTCCTCGGCTTGGCAATACTGTCGACTATTCCAAGACCTGAAATAAAGTTCCGCAACTAATTTCCATGAATTATGATCTCAAAACATGCCACAAATTCAGCTTCCATAGTGTATGCAACAATTACAGTCTACTTCACACTCTTCCATGAAATTGCTCCACAAGCTAAAAGGAACAAATAGCTGAATGTTAATTTCTTTGTGACAATGCATCCAGCAAAGTTTGAATCTGAGTATCCAATCACATTTAGGTGATCGGATCTTCGATAAGTAAGCATATGCTCTTTTATTCCTTGCAAATACCTCAGTGCCTTCTTTGCAGCTTTCCAGTGATCTATTCCAGGATTGCTTTGGTAACGACCAAGCATGCCAACAGCAAAGCTGATGTCAGGCCTAGTACAAGTATGTGCATACATCAAGCTACCAACAATTAATGCATAAGGAATATCTTTCATCTGTTCACGTTCCAATTCATTCTTTGGACAAGGCTGAATTTATCTCCCTTCTAGATTGGAACGATGCTTGATGAGCACTTGTCCATCCTAAATCTCTCAAGAACTTTATTAATGTAAGCTTTCTGAGACAACCCCAACAGTCCTTGTGATCTATCACGGAATATTTCTATTCCAATCACATAAGTTGTCTCTCCCATATCTTTCGTTTCAAAATTCTTCGAGAGAAATTTCTTGGTTTCATACAATAATCAAAGATCATTAGTTGCAAGCACGATGTCATCAACATACAGGATTAGGAAAATTAACTTTCTCTCACTGACTTTCAGATATATACATCGATCAATGGTATTTTCCTTAAATCCAAAAGACGTAATGGTATCATTAAACTTAAGATACCACTGGCGGGAAGCTTGTTTAAGCCCATATATTGATTTCTTGAGTTTACACACCATATGTTCTTTTCCTTCAATGGAAAAACCTTCAGGTTGATAAATATAAACATTTTTCACTAAATCCCCATTTAGAAAAGCAGTTTTAACATCCATTTGGTGTAACTCTATCATAATGAGCTACCAAAGCCATGATAATTCTAAGAGAATCTTTCTTAGATACGGGTGAAAATGCCTCCTTATAATCAATGTCATCTCTCTGGGTAAAACCCTTATCAACAAGTTTAACCTTGTATCTTTCGATATTGCCATTAGAGTCACGTTTGGTCTTAAAGACCCATTTACATCCAACTATTTTATAATTTTCTGGCAATTCCACAAGGTCCCAGACTTTATTGTAAGCCATTGATTTCATTTCTTCTTTCATCGCATCTAACCGTTCAATATAATTATTACTTTCCATGGCTTGTGGGAAGGAAACTGGATCAATATCATCAATTCCAATGTCAAATTCTGACATTTGTAAATAAACTATATAATCATTAGAAATAATAGGTTGATCATAATTTGTTGTTCTTGTACAACAACTGTAGGAACAACATGAGAAGAAGTTTTGGGCAAAGGTATCTCTACCCTAACTTTTTGAATGTCCATATTTTGTGGTTGTTCACTCCCACTGATTTCACCATTTTCAATAAATCTAGCATTTTCAGTTTCAACAATTCTCGTACTATGGTTAAGACAGTAAAATTTATACCCTTTAGACTTTTCTGGTCAACAAATAAGTTACGCTTAACCAAGGTTAGTACTCTGATTTATGTTTGTTGAATGTGAATATCATGAAGTTCTAAGATTCGTGCAAATGGTTAGGATAGTAGAATCAACTTTCGATAAAGAAACTAAGTTACGAGAAACAGAAGGAACATAAAGAGTTTCAAGCAAATCTAAGTGATATTCAGTATCCAGAATCAAACGAAAAGTTCCAATGGCTTCAACAGGAGCTTTGACTCGATTTCCCATATACATGAATTTTTCATTTAGATTTATGATTCGGGTCATAAGGAATTCCTGCATCGTATTTGAAACGTGAGTGGTACAGCCAGAATCAAGCCACCAAGTGTTATTAGGAACTTCAACTAAATTAGATTTGAAACATACAAAAACATTATGTATACGTTTCTTTTCGAACCATACCTTATGTTTCAGACAATCTCTTTGAAAGTGTCCAGACTTTCTACAAAACCGACACTTAAGATTGTCAAGTTCATTTTTCTGGATTTGGGCAGATAACTCACTCACTTTATATAGTCCTTGCTTGCTCTTTCCCTTCTTTCTGATGACTTTCTTATCATTTCCTTGATTAATTGCAAGATGAACAGAATGAGTTCCTTGATTCTTAAGCCTCGTTTCATTCTGAACTAACATTCCGTGAAGTTCATTTACATTTCACTTATCTTTCATGGTGTTATAGTTCGTTTGGAATGGGCTGTACTTAGAGGGAAGTGAGTTTATGATAAACTACACAAGGAAATTCTCATCCACGCTCATCCCCAGTCTTGCTGCAAGGTTCGTCATTTCAATGACATGTCCATGCATACTACGAGAACCATCAAATTTCATGGTGGTTAAAGTAGCCATTATAGTCCCAGCAACATATTTATCAGCAGTTTGGGAATGTTCTTTTATAAATTTCAGAAATTCCTTAGCACTTTCAGTGTTAGGAATGGTAGACTTGATATTGTCTGATACACTCATTCGCATAAACTAAGGCTTACTTTGTTTGATTTTACACAAGCATCATGGATAGACTTTTCAGCAGCATTACTAGTGTCAGTAATAACAGGCTTTTCAACGTCAAGTGATGAATCAAGATCCAAAACACCAAGGTGAAATTGAATTTGTTCACACCAATTAGAAAAGTTCAATCCATTAAACATTAGAACAGACGAAGCATGCGAATGAAGACTGATGGGAGTGGGCACTGCAAGGATTGTGTAATTTTTACACATTGATGCTTTGAGTTACTTTAAACAGATTCAGGATCGATAAACAATAAATGTATATTGATGATCTCATTTGGGCGATACAACAATATACAATCATAATCATAATGATGCTTGCAAATTCACCATAATTTGATAATTGAATATGCCAACTTTAAACCATTTTGTTATCTTTGGATATTCAAAATAGTTTAGAACATGGTATATCAATTATCACAATTATATTCATAAATTATAAGAACATATAATCGACCTTTGGGTGATTATTAAGTGTCTTATGATTATGAAATTCAATTACCCATAGTTTAAGAATTACTTAAAACAAGCATCATATTATTATGGATAATTGAAAATACTTATATGATTAAATTTATTAAACTTTCAGGTCTGACCACTTTGGTGATTAACAGATCAACATTAAATAAATTAAATCATATAATAACAGCCAAAATTATAATCCAAAATATTATGTCATTTCCAAACATATAATATAATCATGTATCGTGGCATAAATCATAGACTTTATTGAATATGAAAAACTTGATAAACATAACAAACCAGATTAATTAGATCTCTGTCAAACATTAAAATACAACAATTTGACTTAAATCATATTTTAATCAATTCAACAATCATAATTAAAAACATTGAAGAATTTATCACGACATAGCATTAAGACCTCAAGTCTTGGAAATGACAATTTGATTTAATTCTAATCGCATACATCAAGTCATTCATGTCATCAGATTCACATAGCTATGTATATATGATTGACAAAATTAATTTTCATAAGAGTTAATCTGTAATATAACTTGTCAATTTGCAATAATTCGAAAAATGTTTATTCAATCAGTGGCCACGAATTCAATTAATCTTGTAATGGCCTTAATAAAACATTATGACGAGGAAGCGGTCGTGATATATTTTGCAACGGAAGTGGTTCTTTAATTTTGTTGATAAAACAAATTGCAATTCAAATAATAAGGAAGTCAATTCACCCTCATTAAAACATCTAGGAATGAAAAATCATGAGTTCCAGAACCATCCTCTGATACCACATGTAAACTTAATTAAATTGTATGGACATTAGAACTTCATGATTTTCACATTCAATACATAAATCAGAGTACAAACCTTGATAAGCCATAACTTATTTGATGATGAAGAAATTTATTTCTCTCCCTTCACTGTTTTCCTTAAGCACAGAACGCCTTTAGATGATAGAGAAAATATAATTCTGTGTATTCCTTTTTATCGGTAGGTGAGAGGACCAGTTTCAGATACAATTATATATATACACGTTTTATCAACGTGATAAATATCGTGAAACCGCCTTTAGATAAATACGACCAATTTATCAGATAAACATCAAATAATTTAAACCATATATATAATTAAGATACTTAAATCAATATAAATATCTTAATAATTTAATTATTAATGACATGTGGCCATTAATAAATCTTACAGTATGATATATATATTGAATTAATGTTTTTAAATACACTATCAAATTTTCTTTATACCATTTTTACTTTACACACCCTATATTTTGTAATAAAAAAATCATTTTTCTCTAAACACCACAATAAAAGTCTTGTGTACCCTTCAACTTAAAAATGTAAAAAAAAAAGAAAAATATAAAATAGAGAGAATGATCGGTCCCTTCTTCTCCGGTCAATTCTACTCTACTGAATACTTTCTTCTACGGTAAATTATATATTCAAACCTTCTCCAATAGAAATAGACTACAGTCTACCTCATTTTCACATCTTATCCTGTATTTTTACATCAATTGTGACTAGATAAAATTAATTGCAGAATTTCAGAGAATACAAGTTCAGCTATTATGTTATTTTCTATTTATACAGATGCATTGCTTGCTATCTAAGCAAGAAAGGATCGATGGTTATTAAGTGGATCCGTGTGCTCAGCTTATCAATGGTTGTGTTTGCTCCTCTTGTGGTCTTGCATGGTGTCTTCTACTTACTTGCCACGTCTGCATGTCTCCACATAGCATCCATTATGCTGCATGCATGGCGCGAACTCAACATCCCCCCCCAGCGGTGACTTGGTGAAGATCACCAAGTTGCAGTCTGGATAACAAGAATTGAAAGCGAGTTCCAGTGAGCGCTTTAGTGAAAATATCGGCCAGTTGATGTTGTGTTGATATATATACATGAAATAGGAACCCCTTTTTAAATTATGTTCTTGCAAAGTGACAATCTAAATAAATGTATTTTGTACGTTCATGAAATATAGAATTTTATGTAATCTATATTGCAGCTTTATTATCGCATAGCACTTGGATAGGCAGATTGATTCCAATCTTGAAATTAGCAAATAAGAACGAAATCCACACGAGCTCTCGAGTAGTAAAACTAAGGCTCTTGTATTTCGCTTTAGCGGTAGATAACGAGACTGTGGGTTGCTTCTTGTAATGCCAAGAGATGAGACATCCACCTACTGTGATACAATACCCTGTGAGTAATCTTCCTATATCTTTGCAAGATCCCCAATCGGCAACACAATATACTTGGAAATCCAAACTATCAAATGAAGTGTAATGTAAACCAAATGATAGAGTACCTTTGAGGTAACGAAGAACATGCATGGCTGCATTCCAATGTAACTGAGTGGGATTATTCATAAACTGACTTAACTGTTGCACAGCCTAGGCTAGATCAGGTCTGGTCAGATTTAAGTATAACAATTTCCCAACTATGTTCCTATAAGTGTCTGGTTGAGAAAGTGGCTCTCCTTCTTGAGACAAGATCAACCCTGGTGGCAGTAGTGTGCAAGCAGGTTTGCTACCAATTAATCCTATTGTACTCAACAAATCTAACATATATTTTCTCTAACATATATATGTTCTAGATGTTCAACGAGCTATTTCCATTCCTAGGAAATACTTAGTCTTTCCTAGGTCCTTGATAGTGAATTTTTCATGTAAAGATATTTTGACAGCAATGATTATGTCAAGAGAAGGACCTAGGATTAGAATATCATCTAAATACACTAGAAGTGCAACAAAATCATTTCCATGTCCCCGAATAAACATGCAATTATCATTTTCTGACTGAAGAAACCCAAGAGAAAAGATATGCTTACAAAATTCTTGATTCTATTCTCTAGAGGCCTGCTTCAATCCATAAAGACTTTTGACCAGCTTACAAATATCTCCTTGTCTGTCTTTGCTATATCCCTGTGGCAGTTTCATATAGATTTCATAAGATAGATTACCATGAAGGAAATCATTATTGATGTCTACTTGATGCACATACCAAGAAAACTGAGTAGCAAGTGTAAAAAAATAGCCTGACTGTTACTAACTTAGCGACAGGTGAAAACACTTCATGGTTATCTATTATAAACTCTTAGTTGTAGCCTTTTGCCACTAACCTAGTTTTGAACCTCTCAACTATTCCATCAGACCTTAATTTTACCTTGTAAACCCACATGGAGCCTATTGCATGCTTCCCAGTAGGCAATGGCATTATCTCCCATGTATTTTTTTTTTCTTCAAGGGCAGTAAGCTCTTTCTGCATAGCTTTTGCCCACTCTGTGTACTTACAAGCCTCTGTATAGCTTGTAGGTTCTTGTATGGACTGCACATTCATTAAGAAAGCTGTATAAGTGAGTGTAATGGAAGGTGAGATTATGTGTGGGAAAGTAGGAGGTGTGCAGCTATGCTCAGCTTTAGAGTTTTGTGTGTGATTACACACATAATCATCAAGATAAGTTGGTATCTTAGACACCCTAATGCTCCTTCTAAGCACTCTCTTGTTTGTACTAGGATCAGAAGGAATATGTGAAGAGGGTGAAGAGGTGAAAGAAGAGGGCAAACTATTCTCTGTGACTGTAACAACAGGTTCTGAACTACCAGGTGTTAAATCACCAACGGTAATGTGGCAGGAATTGCTATAGACCCTTCAGATAGAGGAGGTAGAGGATCAGAGAAAGATTGGAAAGGTAAAGAAGGTATATGATCATGCTGAAGAGGAAAGATATTTGAATGGAACTCAACATCCCTGCCCACACACAATCTGTGTTTATGAATATAAAAAAGCAAATAGCCTTTATGATGAGCAGCAAATCCAAGAAATACACATTGAAGGCTGCATGTATCAAATTTAGATCTAGAAGGAAAGAGATTAGACATATAAACCAAACAACCAAATGGTTACAGAGTAGTGAAATCAGGTGGCCTGCTAAATAACTGCTCAAAGGGAGAAGTCCAATTCAGAAGAGCAGAAAGCAATCTATTGATGAGCCATGTAGCATGAAGAATAGAATAAGGTCAAAAAGAAGAGGGTAATCTACTTTGGAGCATCAAAGCTCGAGCCACCTATAACAAATGTTTATTTTTCCTCTCAACCACCCCATTCTGCTGGGGTGTATAAGGGCAAGACCTTTGATAAATGATCCCATGCTGCTATAACAATTCATGGAATTTAGCATTCACAAACTCACTGCCATTATCTATGTGAATTGTATGAATGTGTTTCTAAAATTGAGTCTGCACAATTTTTATAAAACTTTGAACTATGCACCATACCTGACTTTTAGTTTTGAAGAGAAATGTCCATGTTGATCTAGATGAATCTTCTACTATAGTTAAGATATAAGGAGTGCCAACTATATTCTCTTCCTGACAAGGCC
The DNA here is from genome assembly GCA_026008535.1 of Perilla frutescens. Lineage (NCBI taxonomy): Eukaryota > Viridiplantae > Streptophyta > Magnoliopsida > Lamiales > Lamiaceae > Perilla > Perilla frutescens. Next base: position 37,288,077 of record BRKX01000017.1, on the reverse strand, counting down.
CCCAAACATCCATATGAACAAGACTAAACATAACCAAACTCCTCTTATGTAGTAGAGGGAATGGGGCTCCTTTGTTGCTTGGCTTTGTGGCAAATGTCACATGAGCTAAGCACATCAAAATCCTCTGCACAAAATCGTTTATTACATAATTCCATGTGTTGCATAGTAGTAATGCCAGGATGTCCCAGCAAACTGTGCAGATCTTGCAAAGTACACTTATGGTGTATGGAATAGGCAGTGACTGAATTAACTTGTTCTTGGGAAAATATACACAAAGATCCCTTCATTTTGCAGATTCCCAAGATTCTAGCTGATCTCCTGCTTTGTATAAGACAGTGAGAAGCTAAAAACTACAATTTTCTATCTAATTTTTTTGCTAATTACCCAATAAATAATAGATTATGAGTAAAATCTGGAGCAAATAGTACATTATGATGTGTAATATCCTTGTTCAATTGACCCTTTCTTGCAAGAAAAGACCATAAGCTGCTACCATCAGGAAGAAATATTTGTAGATGTTGTTTGAGCTTCTGCAGGTTCGTTAGTAGCCCAATATTACATCACATGTGTGTGCTAGCACCCGAATCAACTATCGATTCTGTTTTAGGAATATCACTAGACACACCAAAGGCATAATGCCCAGAAAAATCAACAAAAGTAGCACCCATATCTAATTCTGCCATGTTGGCAGTGTTAAGATTCCAAGCTTCTACAGAAGTATGTTTATTGCCTTGATTCAAATAAGCTCCCAAGTGCTTGGCAAGTTCAGCTTGAATGAGTTTACTTATAGTACTGAGACTTTCATCACCATTATCTGCAAGTTTTCCTTTCTGGTGTTTATCATGTGTTGCAACAGCTGTATTCTCATGATCTAAGCACAACTAACCCTTCTTTTGTCTTTTCCTGCCTTGAAAGTTTTGTACCACTCAGGAACCCCTATAACATCAAAACATTCTGTTTTAAGATGCCTCATACCACCACAATGATCACACCTTAGCCTTGCCTTTTCTTCCTTACCCAATCTTCTTTTAAATTTGTCTCCTTTGTATCCAGTCTTTTGTGTGCTGTATAATGCACTTTGTTCTACACCTTCTGAAAATTGTGCAATTACACGCATTTGTTCTTCTACTTGGAGAACCATGTCATAGGCTTGACTCAATGTAGGTAAGGGTGTTAGAATCAAGATTTGCTGCCTTATAGTCTCATAGCAGTCATCTAATCCCATTAGAAACTGCATCATCTGCTCCTCTTCCATATCTGATTTAATATCATCTACTGCTGCACAGCTACAATTCCTAGCAGTCTTAAGTAATAACAGTTTATCCCACAAGCTTGTCAAGTTATTGAAGTAAATCATAACAGATTGGTTATGTTGTGTGTATGTGGCAATTTCTCTTCATATTTTGTAGATTCGAGGTCCGTTTTTCTTGCTGAACCTCTTTTGCAACTCATCCCATAATTATTGTTTAGATGAATCCAAATTCTGAAAGCCTCTAGCAATTTCCTTCACCATTGAGTTGGTGATCCAATTAAACACCAAGTAATTAGCTTTTAACCAAGGTATGTAATCAATGGATTCCTTCCTAGGTTCAGGTAAACTACCATCTATGAATCGCAACTTATTTCTAGATAGCAACCCCCTCTTAATTCCCTGACACTAATTATGAAAATTACCACCATCAAATAGATCTGCCATAAAAAACATCCCAGGGTGCTCACTAGGAGCAATATAAAATTCATCATTAGCTTGAAGTCGAGTAGTTGTCATCTCATTTTGATGAGATCCACTGTTAAATTCACTAGTTCGATCACCATACTGCCGCAAATTCATCCATGGTGAGTAATCTTCTTCCTCCGACAATGATTGCTTCTTGCTTTCTCCAGCTGCACTGTTTTCACCACGTTCAGTTGAAGATGTAAATTCACCTCAAACCCTAGTTCATCAGCTCACATATTTCTCCACGAAAAATGATGTTGTTTCTTCGTCATTTTGAATCCGAAAGCAACAATAATCGGTGAAAATTAGTATGAAGAATGTAATCACGCAAGGAGATTCAACCTCGCTCTAGATAATATGAAGAAAAATTATTTAAACACAAATATATGATCGTAGATAGGAAAATCTCTTATTTCATTAATATTCAGAATTTCAGAGAATACAAGTTCAGCTACCGTGTTATTTTCTATTTATACAGATGCATTGCTTGCTATCTAAGCAAGAAAGGATCGATGGTTATTAAGTGGATCCGTGTGCTCAGCTTATCAACGGCTATGCTTGCTCATCTTGTGGTCCTGCATGGTGTCTTCTACTTGCTTGCCATGTCTGCATGTCTTCACATAGCATCCATTCTGCTGCATGCATGGCGCGAGCTCAACAGAGAGAGAGAGAGAGAGAGAGATTAGCGAACATTGTTGAATCAAAAACAACTGTCGCGGATTCAACAAAAAATGGAAAATTGTCGAATCGAAAATTATTTTTCAAACCGAATATTGTCCAATCGAAAATTAGTTTGCGAACCGTACATGGGCATTCAGAAATTGATTTTTGAGCCATTGTTTAGAAGCAGATTTTTGAACTGTGTATTGTCTATTTGGAAAACAATTGTCGAATCTATGTGAGGGGTTCAAACTGAATTTTTCGAACCAAATTTTAGGTGTTAGAAGTTTTCGAAAAAGATGAACAATATTTGAGACTATCTTGTGTTGGACCCGTCAAGAGATTCTGATTTTGATAAATCTGAGTTTATGCGGATTAAAACATCAAATGTGGAATAGAGATCTCATTCCTTTATTTCTACATTATATAATTTATAATTAATCGCACTTTCCATGCACGAAGGACAAAATAATTTGAAATTAAATCAGATTTTGTCGTTTCGTGCAGCCCTTGAACTTATATGAAGACTTTTGGACATTCATAATATAATATGAATATCCAGGTAGCTTTATTTACCTCGTATTTTTTTTCATACATAGTAATATACGATAACATATGTAATGTTGTCGTATTTTTAATTATTTTTATGATAGGAGAACTCGCAGTCTGCAAACACTGTAAGAATGTTTTCTCAATAAACATTGTTCATATGTAATAATCAACAGACCACATAGAAATGATCAAAGCGCTAAAAAATGATTATTAATGCTATAATTTTTTTTGGACAACAGTGCTACAATTATTAAATATGTAGTACTTTTACTAATGAAAAGTAATTTGGATAATTGTCTTTTTTTTTCAATTAACGTACCTTGCATCACTTGCACAATAATAAAATTATCAACATATATCCATTTTGAAGTTGCTATAATATATAGTAGTACAATTGAGTAAGATATACATCAAGTATAAGTATACATGTAGGCATATCTATACGATTTTGCACACCATATCTCCTATGTCATTCTCTATAACATTTTATGTGCCAAATTATATTTTTTTTCAAGTTATTATGATTAATTAGTTTAATTCAAAAAAAAAAAATTTGGGACTGATCCTTCCCCAATTTGGGACAGGGTATATTTAAAAAAAACCTAATTATGACACATTAAATGTTAAATGGTAGAGCACGGGGATCTGATCTGGTAATTTAAATTCTTAAATGTCAATGATGTTACATCTCCTGTAGCATATCACTAATACACATGATATCTATAGTAATAATGTCATCAACTACATCAAGTATGAAAGTTAAAACACATGTCATTCATTCATAATGGAATAGGAAGTGCAATAGAGAGCCGAATCAATCTGTGTGAATGTGTTGACAAAATCGCAAAATGCAAAAGTCATCAAATTACTTGTCATAAGATTTGTTAAAATTTACCTTTCTTTTTTTTTTTAAAAAAAAAAAACCAATCACATTAAGTATGACACCTTTTTGATGCCACCAAAATAGGAAGCATGCATGTAACGTCTTCTTTTTTTTTAGTGCAGGAAGCATGTAAGTTGGCCATTAATATTTGAGTTTTCACATTGTTACTTTATTAGATAGAGTTTTGACCACTTGGAGAAGTGATGGTTGATACATATGAATAAATTGCCTCCACCAACTCTCATAAATTAGGTGTACTTGAATATCACTTTTGGTTTGATCAAATATTTAATCATACTCAATTTTTTTTCCCATTTTTTTAACGCTCAAGGTTTTATGTAAAAAACGATACTTGCGCACAAAGAAAAAAAATAAGAGAATTAAACCCAAGAAGAATACAGACACATATTTTGAATAGTATTTTAATATTATTAATTATATACCAAATGGTATTACTAAAACACCATAAGTTACCAACTAAAAAAAGCCAAGCGTAATTTATATTGAAGTGTATAAAATCAAGAGATTCATTGCCACTGAAAATTCAAAATACCTAATACCTACATGCACTGCTTTTTATGGAAAATATGGAAAAATGGTACAAGAAATATAATTAATTTGGAGAAATGTAAAAGACTTGATTTTCCAACTCCCCATCCTTGAAATTATATTCGATTTCTGAAAATCTCTAGACATATATATAAATAGATTAGAGATCAAATGAGAACCAAAGTCTTGTGTAGGAATTAGGAACCAATTAAAATCATTAGATCAGTTATTTTGGACGGTCTAGATTCATCTTAAAAAATGGGGTCAAATTTGTAATTATTATATTATTGTTTTAAAACAAAGGTATAGTAGTAATTTCAAATTCCTAATTACTAAAGCAATTTTTTCTCATCTCTAAGTCGCTACCTCTCGTCTCACTCTCTCATCTCATCTTCACCTCTCTAAGGCGCGCCTCTCGTCTCACTCTCTCATCTCATCTTCATCTCTCACATGATATGCATCTGTTCTTCACACTCAGTAATAGACAACTCAGTGTCGGTGACTCAGACCATCAATCAACCGACTCTCCACCACCACACCACCCTTCGCCTGCCGTTGACTCTCCATCACCGCACAAACCAAGCACCAACGCCGCCGACAACAGGGCTTAGGCAATTGAAATGTGTTGTCGTAAGTCTGCTTCTCTTTCATTTTTTTTAATGTTGATTGTTCATTGTTTCATCTACATACTACACTCTATGCTTGTTAAAATTGAATGATAAAAATTTAGGGTTTACAAAAATTATATTTTTGATTGCTTGTTGGTGGAAAATTGGTGGAAATCGTATGAATGAATGTTAGCAAAATATACATCTATGTATAGCAAATTATGTATTTGTTTATATAGCAAATGAGTAATCTGTTTATTATATGGGCTTCTTTTGTTATTCAACTGATCCTTAAATGGTACCGAGAGGTTGGACATTGATTGCATGAAATTGTATGCAATGGTCATCTTTGAGTAAAAAATTGCTTAACAATTTTTTTGCTAATCATTTGTTTGGATTTAAATGCACACTACTTTGAATTATATTGATTCTATTTTAGATGTGTGTGTGCTGCTCGTGTGTAAGCATTGTTAGGATTCTTGATATTTTTTCACAAGTTCTGAATCAACTATATATTTTCAACATCTTATTTTATCGTGTTTATTATGGAAGATAGATATATATATATATATATTACTTGATTTTTGTATTATTTTAAGTTTTAGGGAAAACCTGGTGGAAATCATATGAATGACTCTTAGCAAAATTTGCTTCTGTTCGTAGCAAATTATATATCTATTTATAGCAAATAACTGGTTGATGTATGTCTCTGTTCATAGCAAACTATGTATCTGTTTATAGCAAATAAGTCATCTGTTTGGCCATTGTTTATTACTGGTTGATGTTTTTTTATCGTATATTGTAGAGTACAATATCATATTTATATATATAGACATGCTAGCAATATTACATGATTATGATAGTAGGTAATATTTTTTTTTAATGGCAGGAAACATTGATTCAGTCGTGGGATCGTTTGGAACTCATATACCAGAATGTAATACATCTTTAAAGTTATTTATTGGCCAGAAGTTTAAAACTCTTGAAGAGGGAATTATTTTTTATAAGGACTATGCTGAAGCAAGTGGTTTCGATATTCGTCTTGGGTCAGATAAAAAATTGACGATGGTGTTATTATTTAGAAATATTTGTACTGAAATCGTGAGAGGAAAAAAACTACTTCTAAATGACGTGAACAATAATGGTAAGAAGAAGAAGAGACATGAAATTTCAAGAAGAGTGGATTGTATGGCTCGTTTTGGTTCTTAAATGCATTTTTTTAAGGAATTGTTGGTTGCATGGGAAAATAATGTGTACCAGGTGAATTTTTCAGCATGAATCTATGCAACCTGAGTACAAAGCATTCAAATTATGTATTTTTTTTCTTATTACCAAAAATATAACCGAATATTAGCAAATATGTGTAAGTACATTAGCTAACATAAGAATAATTTGCTATAAACAGAGGAATAATTGGCTACCATACTTGACTAACATAAGAATAATTGGCTATAAACAGAGGAATAATTTGCTACAAACAGATAAATATTTTCTATCGAAAGATGAATAATTTTCTATAAACAAAGGAATAATTTACAATAAACATATGAATAATTTGCTACAAATAGATAAAGATTTTCTATCAAAACAGCAATAATTTGCTATAAAACAACAGTAAAACGAATAATTATTTGCTAACAATTAGCAAATTTAAGTTTTTTTTTTTACTTAAACATGACCATTGCATACCACTGTGAGCTATAAATGGTCCATCCAATATGAACCTTTGAATGATCAGTCGAACAATAAATGAATCACAAATGATAATCAAAAAAATGTTTTGTGTAGTCAATCTATATTTATACAATATGAGTACCATACTTGATAATTCAAAATTATCATATATATATATATACTTGTCGAATATTATACTGTATCCATACGTAGTATAAATATGTTAGACAACAGTATATATAGCTCAATATCTTATAACAATTTTGGAGTTTATTTTGTATTATTAAATACTAAATGTTGAAAACGAAGCGAATGGAGCTGGAAAATGTCAGGAGATGTGCAAAGCATATGACCAGTGGAAGGTTAGGTTGGTGAAGTTTTTTTCTGTTTCCTTTTTTTTTTGGTTGCAACTGAGATATAGCTAATTTATTTCAGCCGCCAGACATGACCACCTACCATATATATATATGGCCAAATTTCAATTTTACTCTTTTTTTTTCTCCTTGTGCATTAAAACAAAATAATGTTGAATATCTATTATGAAATAGTAATATATATAATCTATTTTAGCAATGGACATCTATCTATGTACATAGATCTATAAAATCCGCTCAAGAATCAAGATACAATTAGGAGAAGCTTTTTTTTTTCTGCCCAAAATACATTTTCAAGATGTAGCAATTTTTTCTGAGAAATAAAAGACGTAGCAGTTTAATTAGGTGGGCCCAAATTGTATATTAATTTACTTATACAAGTGACATTATATTTACGTTTCAACCAAAAATGATAGTGGTGGCCGGTGGGTCTCTAACCTCTTTTAATTCACACATGGCGGTCATCAAATTAAGAATAATTTTATTTTAATTGCCCCATTTCATTATGATTTCTTTTTATTACCTTTCCTCTAATTCTTTTTATGATTTCTCATTATTGTTTAATTTGAATATCTCTGTATTAATTGGAGCACCAAGCATGAACGACTGCCTCTTTTTCGTTTTCTCCACATGCATGTCCACTAATATTTTCACAATTGATTTATTATGCTAAATAATTTATTTTTTTGTTATGCCCTAGTTCGATATGATCGTCTCAGTGTACTCACATAAGAAAAGCAAACATATGTACATATATATATATAATTAAAAATTGAAATTCTTGACCCTAATTAAACTTCGATATAAATCATAAATACGAGCAGCAGATATATGCCAATATATTTATATGTCACCGCCAAGTCTCAATTAAAATGGTTTGGAAGATGAGCGTTTTCGTGGATATAATATATTGTACATATATATATATATATGAAAAGTAAATTTAGCATGTGAAGTGCAAGATGAACGTTTTCGTGGATATAATATATTGTACATATGTGTGTGTGTGTGTGTGTGTGTATATATATTGTATTATTGATATGAAAAGTAAATTTAGCATGTGAAGTGCAAGGTGAGCCAATTAACCAATGCCATGAGCTTTTTTTCTTATTTGTAGGAATTTTTAGTTTGTCGCAAACGTTTACTACATGTTATACCCATTTGCTTGTGTTTCACAACCGACGGACCTTCATCATCGATGTATATATATATATATATATATATATATATATATATATATATATATATATGCATGATTTTCATAACAAATTAAACGCTTAGAATACAATTAAAAATAAACAGTGAGTACTCGTGCGGATGAAATACTCTATTTCAGATTTGGTGTTCCAACCCATATTCCATGATCAAATTTATGAAGATTTTTTCATTTTTTCTTCAATTTTAATTTATTATGTTTTAGTTTAATTTTGATATGATTGTTTTTAGGGTTCACCCCACCCAATTAAGATTTATAATTATTTTTTAGTATTTAATTTATAAAGAAATGATTATTATAGTTGATTATTTTAAAAATATGATTTATAATTTTTAAAATTTCAATCTTTTGTTAATAGATGTGACTAGATCGATTATGTTATAATTAATTTTTATTTTTATAATATATATTATTAAACTTGTGAATTCGATCGTGCAATACAAGTTGAAACATTAAATCTAAAATAGAGGATTGTATCCCGTACTCATGAGGTACACTAATTAATGGAGTGTCATCTCACCACGCACTGAAAGGTTCCTAGTTAAGTTTAAATTTTACCGACATTTTTTTGCTCGAAATATTTTAGACATGTCGTTAGGCAGCAGTTGCGGATGTCTAAATTTATGAGGTAAACTAATTAGTGGAGTGACATTCTTTCAACTAGCATTAATTTAGATTGTACATATAAATGAAAACAATTTCAACCATAAATTATTATATCAACGTTATCTGTTATGTTGTTTGGAGATAATTATCTTATTTAACGGAAATAGTTATTGAGAGATACTTTGATAGAACAAAAAACTCAATTGTGATGATAAGTTTTATATTTCTAGATACGGAATAATTCTTTTAAAATGCGTATCTCATTTTAGTATGAAGCTACAAAATTATTATCTAAAAAAATAAATTACCGAACATATTTTTTTCCTGGTTGGAGAAAATACCTTTTGAAAATTGGAAATTACCAGATTAGTGCGACACACGGTTGCTCTCAAGTTTGACCGGGGAGTTGACGACCTTTTTGACCGACCGTGAGAACGAGTCAAAAAAGAAACCAATTTGGGTAATTAATTACGAATTATTTTCTTTTGCATTTTGAATGGAATACATGTAATGTTGGATATTTCATATTTTATATAATCGAGATATTATATAACTAAAATCAGAAAAAACTATTGTATAAAGTATTTTAAGGAACGTAAGACTAGCTACTAGTTTTACGTTGCTCCCCTAGTCGTAGTGGGGTTATTGATTTTAATGAAATTTATTTATAACTTCTCTAAAAAAAGTATTTGAAATCGTCTATAATCGTATTGCAGTCCATATTTGCACACTCAATTTTTTTAATTTTTTTTCTTTGGTTTCAATTTTATATGCTTTGGTTAATTTAATTTACACTTGTTATTTAGGAGTTCATCCTATCCAATTAGAATCTAATATAATTTTTTAGTATTTAATTTTTAAATAATCAATTAATAATTAAAAACTGAAAAATAAATACAAAAAAATTGTAATGCATTCTAATTGAATATGATGAAGCCTAAATAATAAGTGTAAAATGAGACTAAAGTATAAGAAATTCAAATCAAAAAATTAAAATTAAAAAAAAATAATGCAATGTGATAGCCTTGCATAATCACTCCTATACCATATCTTGCATTGTGAATAGAATTAGACTATTTATTAGATTAGCTTCAGTCATGGGATTTTGTATATCATTGTACATCTATTTATTGAATACAATACTCAAATCACAATTATGGTGAACAAACTAAGGGGGTGTATTGGTTGTGGATTTTGATGGATTTTATTGGACTTTTAAAAGTCCATGGATTTGTAAAATCCATAGACTCCACGCAGAGTCTGACAGATTTCGTGTACGGATTTCAGATCGATTTGGAACGATTTCAATGAATTTGAAATCCTACTTTTCAACGCCCGTTGGAACACAACGAGCGGTGGACACGTGAAAAACCCAAACCGAGCCGCCGCTGGGTGAGTAGTCAAGTTGAGAGGCCCAGTGACCGCTGGGCTCAACGGCCGCTGGGGAGTCAAATTACACGATGCCAACGACCGCTGGCACCCAGCGGCCGTTGGGAAATAAATTTGTTGCTTTGGTTGACAAACTAATATCTAAAATTGGATTTGATCAAATAATAGTTGGGGTTACATTTGAGGCATCGTCTTCTTTCACTGTGGATTCTGTGGATGACATGGCAATTAATCAATCACATTATTCTCGGCCTTGGCTTGCTGCTGAAATTTTATGCACATCGAAATGGCTTGGCGGCAGTATTTTCCATTCCTTTTTACCTTCTTTTCTCAGCTATGTGAAGAAAGGAGATTATGGGTTTTCAGATTCCATTTTGACAATTTTGCTAGATGGTGCTCTTGTTCATGGAGCTGGAAGTGGGTTAAATCTCTTATGGCATGCCTCAGTTGATGAGTTAGAGGCTGTTGAAGAACCCTTTTTGAGAGCGCTAGCATCTTTGCTCTCTACTTTTTTCCAAGAAAATGTGTGGGGGAATCAAAAGGCTCTATCACTCTTTAAATTATTTCTAGAGAAACTCTACGTCGGTGATACTGTAAATTCAAATTGTTTGAAGATTCTACCATCTGTTGTGAACATACTTGTTGGCCCTTTGGGCTCTGGATATGAAGATTCTGCGAATGATCAGCATGATTTGTATAGGCAGAGTGAATTCCATAATGTGACAGTAGACTGGCTCAAGAAAGATGTATCATTCCCTCCACTGAATACATGGAAAATAATACATGGCCGTTTGTAAGAATAATTTTTTTTAATTCTTACATGCAATAAATTCAAGACAAATTCAATCAATAATGATGACATGAGTAAAAAATAATAATCATAATAGAATAGTATAAAGAGTACCTGAAGAAGATTGTAGCCGCCGCCGCTCGGGAATAAGAATATAGCCGCTGCCGCCGCCGCTTTGTGAAAAAATTATGGATGAAACAAAGTGGTTGTGATCGAGTTTTTATAGCGGATTGGGCCAGGCCCATCGGCCACTGGACCTCAACGGCCGCTGGGTTGCCACTGCCTTAAAGTCGCGGCTGGCACCTACCGACCGCTGGGGTGTCATCATCAGCGAAGCTAGCAGCCGCTGGTTTCGGGTGACGGCTGGGGTGCCAATTTCATCTACCCAGCTGCCACTAGGACACAACGCTCCCCGAGTTTTCCAAATCCATCAAAATCTCGTGTTTAGAGGTTAGATTTCATCCTTCGTAATTTTCACGTGAAATCCAGCCGAAATCTAACGAAGTCAATGACTTTTTAAAGTCCGTGGATTGTTGAATACCTCATAATTTTAAAGGACTTTTAAAAGTCTGGATTGAATACACGCGGATTTTAAAAGTCCAATGAAATCCATCAAAATTCACAATCAATACACCCCCTAAATCCTCTACATGGTATCAGCATAACCACACCTTAACCCTAATTCTTCTCGCCGTCATCTTTTCTCAGCTATCGCTACTTCCATTGAATCCCTACCCTTTGCCACTCTCATACACATGATCACCATCAAATTATCGTCTACCAACTATCTTTTTTGGTGAAATCAGGTCACCTCTATTCTTGCGTGTCAATATCTCCTCAAACATGTTGATGGTTCTTTTGTAGTCCCACCCAAAACCATTCTTGATAAAATAACTAGGGCTGAGTATTCGGTCGGTTTGGGGAAAAAATCGAGCCCATGACCACCGAAACCAGCAAACTGCCGCTGAACCTCTGGCCGACCACCGATCGATTTTGGATGATCACCAGACCGATCACCGAATCTCAATTTTGATCGGGTATCGATCGGCGACCGATAGATATTTTCAGCCCAGATGTTGTTTTATCCCTCTAAAGTCTAACCAAAACAATAATACAATAGAATACATCAATACATCAACAAATGAAATCCAAACATAGGAAAGGAAACCAAAAATCCAAAATCGTAGCTTATCTTCCAAGTTTCAAAGCTGATGGAGTTGCAGGTTAGCGATTCCTGTTGTTTTTTCTTTGCCTCACTTGTTGGTGGCCGTTATTGTAAGTCGACGGCGGCAGGACGTAGGAGAGTGGATGACAGACGTGAGACAAATAGAAAGATCGAGAAAGAGAGATGAGGCCGACAATAGACAAGGCGACAAAGAGAGAGAGAATTGAGTTATAAAATCGTGTTCTAATCTATTTCTTTATTTTGTATCATATATGATATATCATTATATATATATATGTATGTGTGTGTGTGTGTGTGGAGAGAGAGAGAATCGGCCGGTTCGGGTTGGCCGATGATTTACAGCTCCAACACCGACCACCGACCTATCTAAAATTGGTAGCCATTTTTTAAACTGACCACCGCACCGTTCATGGTAATGACCGAACCGCACCGGCCAAAATAGATCAGTTCGGTCGATCGGATTCGGTGCGGTGAGCTCCATGCTCAGCCCTAAAAAAACCACGTCCATTGTCAATCATGAGTTTAAAGTATGACGCATCCTAGATCAGCGCATCCTCAGTCTTCTCCTATCCTCGTTGACTGAGAAATCCATGTCTGAAGTTCTTGGTTGTTCCACCGTACGAGATGTAAGCCTGGCCCTCGAATCCGCGTTTATCCATAGTTCCAAATCTCGTGAACTATGACTCAAGGATGATCTCCAGTTTATGAAGAAAGGCTCTCGCTTAGTTGCTGATTATGGGTGTCAGTTCAAAGCCCTTTGCGATTAGCTTTCCCCTATTGGTCGTCTTATTGATGAGACGGACAAGTCACACTAGTTTCTTCACGGTCTTGGTCCCTCTTTCTCCGGTTTCTCTACAACTCACATAGCAATTACTCAACTGCCCGCTCTTCGTGACTTACTTTCTAAGGCTGAAAGCTTTTTAATATTTCAAGAGTCTCTAGAAAATTCCAGTCTATCTCATGTTGCTTTTGCTGCTGATCGTACGAGTGCCCCTCTGTCCGATTCTTTACAGTCGTGTGTACTGTCTTAACACACAGCACTCATCTTAGTCGATAAAAATGTGCAATAGAGAATTTCACCTCAAAAAATGAGTATTTTCATTTAACATTCTCTCCAAAAATCTTAGTAATTAAGTAAAAAAAATCAATCCAAATGTTAACCTTAATGACTTGTTGACGTGTTATCGTTCAATGCTATCAAAATACTATGATTTATGATTTCCTAGTGTAACGAGTAAGTAAATAAGGGGAAATTCCCTAGCTTTCATTTCATAGAATATTAGATACAAGAGAGTTAGGTTGGTTCATGTTGTAAACTGGGTACGAGTATGAAAAATGTAAAACGAAAAGAGATTAATGTAATAAAAGTTCGGATTGATATATGATTCGATGCTAATTTACTGACCACACCCACTAGGATCTTAGAAATTGTTATCGTTACACAACTTTTTTTATGTTGTAATTGTGGTCGTTACACAATCCTTTTTTTATGTCGAGACTAACCCGTAACCACTACCGAGATGTGCACTGGGTAAATCTCGTTCATGTGTAATAGCCTGGAAACCACATAATAAAGGTAAATCAGGGTAAACCCTATAATAACTTGCAGGTGTGACAGACTCACATCTAGTGGATGTGTAATAAACTACAAACCACACAGAAAATGTAAATCACACTTGGATAATAAACTGCAAAAACTTAGTGGTCGTGTAATATCCTACAAAGCACACAGAAGAGGTAAACCACACTTGAATAATAGCTGTTGGTCCCGGGACGAGTCAGAATCAGTTTAGAGGGGGTGAATAAACTGATTACAAAACTGAACAAGATGCGGAATATTAAGGGCCCGTTTTGACTCGCAAATATCATCTGTGCTATGTAGAGATCAGTTGAGAAGATCTGCTAGCTCGGAGTGTTGTGTGTGCTTATGGTGTGCAGTTAAAAATATGCAACTGAACTGAAAAGTAAAGCAGAGCACACAAGCAGTTTATAGAGGTTCGAAGCTCGACTTCTACGTCCTCTCTTCCTTCCACAGAAGGGCAATTAACTATGCACGTGTAAAGTTCCTTTATTACAGTTACATAGTGAAGACAATTGTTGTCCCGGAAGCTGCACTCTCAACTTCCTCAACCGGTAGGTCGACAGCTCACACTTGCGATCTCCAACTGCTCGCTAAAGAGATAAGGTGCTATTGCTCATCTTTTCACGATTTTAGATCTCGCTCGATCTTCAAGAGTACAGTCTTGAAACTGGTATCAACTGGATTGCTCCTTTGCGCGTCTGCGTCTGAGCTGGGGTTGTTGATCACTTAAGCACGGTGACTGAGAGAACAACTCTGGCTGGAAATCTTCAACAGCTAGCTCGAAGAGCGTTAAGGCTCATTCTCATCCGTTAGAACTTTTGATTTTCTGAGTTCTTTGAGTGTGAGGCTTTAGTGCTTCGGCGAACGTATTCGCGGAAAGACTTAACTAAAGTGCTCTCCAAATTCTTAAAAGTCTCGCGGTCTTCTCAGGAGTAGCTCACCTTTTAAAGACAAGTGAGTTGGTGACCGGTGGTGATTACTTTTGGATCATAAATAAAAAAGCCACTTTCTTGACTCCAGCGATCCACTTTAGTCAAATTTCCATTTTAGTCTTAATTCCACCTTTTAGCTCAATTTTCTTGCATTAAGGCATTTTATAAGAAAGGAGCTTTAACAATGGATTAACTTTATTTAAAACATATTTACAATTAAACTAAAGACTTTTACTTCTAAATAAAGCAAATAATGAGCGGAGTGCAATAAATGCACTCATCAAATTAACACAAGAAATAATTAAGGAATAAATATTAAATTGAAATTACGAAATCAAAACAAGTGTTAGTCGACTCCAACTTCGACTTCGAAATATATTTAAATAAAACCATGATATTTAAATAAAACCATATGCCATGCGGCCTATGCGAGCATAAGCCTAAAAAATATGCTGGAATTTAAGAATGCGAGAACAACAAAAAAATCTGAATGTAAATTTGTGAATGAATGTTCTATTACATGATCTCCAACATATATATTCGATCAAAAAAACATCTCCAACATATATGTACTCATCTCGTTTCTTTTTTAATTGTCATTTTAGTTTGTTTTAAAATATTTATGGATTACCATATTAATTTCATACACTTCATATATCTCTCAATTTTAAATTTATCTAAATAGAAAATCTGAATTTTTTTAGGAAAATATATTTAATAGAATGTGGTATGAGGGTGGTGGTAGATGGATATATTTGTCACAATTACTTAATTATATCTTAATTATGTGAGAAGTTCTAAAACGATAATAAAAAAAAGAAATGGAATGAGTATGTAAGAGAGAGTGGACTGGAGTGGAAGGCTACGGTTAAATTAGTTTTGGGATTGAATCTTCCAAGGTATCTTCTTTCTTTATGTATAAGGTGACAATACATTTGAAATTAATCATGGGATAGGATCCATATCTCCTCTTTTTCACGGGATCAGATCTATATCTCCTTCTTTATTGGAAATATATCATTTTTTCTTTTGGGATAAGATTAATATCTTCTTTTCTTATCCAATATAGATTTTTAACAGCCTGATAATTTAACTTTAATACTTAAGGCTTAGGAGCGGTATAGAATAATGTTTAATTAAGACGTGTTTTAGTACCCGGTGGGGATGATCTAGTGGTGGAGTGAGGTTACCTGGAGATCAAAGGTCACGAGTTCAAATCTCCTCAATACCACAGATTGGATGTGTGAGTAAAAAAAAATTAAGATGTGTTTTACTATATAAAATATTAATAATATGATTGAATAGATAAATCAAAATATTGCAACATATATATATATATATATATATTAATAATCTATTGTTTGGTTGGATTTATTAAAATTCTTCATAAAATTACATTTCATAAAAAATGTCATTTAATTAATTATAATATATTGTGAGAATTTTCTATAATAAGATTTGAATTAATATGATAAATGATATTTTAGTCAATTATTTTTAATAATTATGTCTCGAATTACATATCACAACTCTAAAGCGTGATGTTTAATAAAACAAAAATGGTTAGTAATGTTAGAACCTTACCTATTCAAGAACTTTGATTTTAGAAGCAAATAAAATATTAAGTCTTATATTGTCTGGCAAACAAGTCCTTATTAACTTTAACAATTGATTTCTTTTCTTGTCTAACTAAAATTTTCAAGAATATTTATTAAAATAAAGCTTTAAAATAACGTATAAAACGGACTTTATCACTTATCTTAAAGACAATCTATACTATATTAAAGCAAAATCTTTTGCATGGAAAATTTCGGCCCAAAATGCATGACTGACGAATCTATTCTATATTTATATATATTATATATGTACTATATATTATAATATTATATATATTTCAAACTTCATGGCTCACGGTTGGGTTGATTTCTCAACTATATCTATTCTATATTTATATTATATATATATATATATATTATATAAATTATGTTTGTACACAATTTGATTTTTTTTTAAAGATAAAAACTAAAAAATCTCTTAATCTCTAAATGTTTCAGATATCTATCTATCTATACTATATTAAAGCAAACTCTTTTGCATGGAAAATTCTCGCACAAAATGCTCTTATCCCGCCCAAATTTCATGTTTTATTCTATATTTATATAGATTATATAGTATATATTATATATTATATATTATATATTATATATGTATTATAATATTAACGAATATATAGGAGCCTGATTACTTTAACTTCTCATATTAATTCTCTTGCGGTTTTTTTGAGCAGATTTTTAGGAAATAAATTAATCGTACGAAATAGTTTTATTTAATGTATTTTATATTGGTATATATATATATATATATATATTCCAATATAAATAAGAGAACGAATTCTGTTTGTAACCTATTATATATTAAATAAATATTTTTATGTAGGTGTACATTTGAGCTATTTAACTATACAAGTCAGGATGTGAACCTTTTAAAAATCTATTTAAACATACTAAAATCAAAATTCCTAATTTTATCTGTATAAAAATATACACACTATTTTTCTTAGATCTTTTTTGTATGTATAAAAAATAGATTTTTTCAAACATTTATATGTAGTCTATATTTTTCTATATATAGTGTGTATGTATTTATAGATTATTATATTTTCTTCAATATAATTAAGTTTTTTTTTCGTATCTTATTTTGAAACAACTAATTGAAGTAAGTGATAGTTTTAAATTTTGGATAATTAACAACTAATTGAAGTAAGTGATTTAATAGTTTTAAATTTTGGATAATTATTAGTTCGAAATAATGTATTAGCATAAATATCTAACATAGTATGAAACTGCTCACAATAAATTATTAATTACCTATTAAATCACACGGGAAATAAAATATGTCCAAATAACAGCCTCTAATATTCAATCGCGTAACGCGCGTGGGTATATCTAGTACTCATATATATTCATAAAAGTTATAGGCATATCTAATTAATTAGATATTTTCCGTTGGTTAAGTTGTCTTAACTTCCCGCGCCATTTATATATAATAAACATTTTATAAAACTAATATTTCATTTATTATTTTATAATATTTGTGTACAACTTTATCATTGAACATAATTTTATAATAAAAGAAAATATTTATAATTGTTCTTTGCAAGACGGAAAGTAAACCAAACCAAGAATTGGCCGGTTTGTTTAGAATTTCATTATTATTATTATTTTTTTTTTTTCTAGTTGGGAATTGGGATAGTGAAGTGATAGATCTCTGAAACGTCTCCCTTTAAATTAAAATTTTTATCGCTTGAGTTTCTAAAACAATTTATTTTATATTTTGGTTCAATAATAAAGTTGGGTTTCTCATAATTGTAACTGTAGCAAATGTCGACACCATCACCTAAACATTCAACGTGGATGCCAATGTACAATCCATGAAATGATTTACTCTAACTTTTAGATTATTATTATTATTGAGCTTTGATATAGAAGTGAATACACCCTGCAAAAAAACATAATTAATAAATAATATATTCAACTACTGTGATTGCTGATTATTTGATTTGTTCGATATTCATATAATTTAACCCTTCATATTTAATTTCGTGGTACTACGTACTGATATACATGGAAATTAAAAATGCATAAGCATGATTCATAGTGATTGTGGATGGTTATTAATTAATATTTAGGGACATTATAGAATATTTAAATCTTCTCTAGAAAGGGCAAAAAAGGATAGGAGAGAAAACTCGTTCTAAGTTCTAACTAATTCCTAAGTTGGTAATGAAAATTTCCCACCAACCCCGCAACCTTTAATTCAGACAACAAAATGAAAGAAAAAAAGAAAAAAGGACCAGTACTCACATCTAGCAAATCATGACCGTAGAGGAAAGTGAAGATCAACGGCGCGTAGAAATCCTCAACAAACTCCCCTCAATTGACCCTTATGCAGCTCACCTACCAAAAATCTATACGTAACATGTTGTTCTACACCTCCACCATTCTCTATTTAAAACCACATAACTTACTAACCACATTTCAGGATCCTCCTCCTCCTCCTCCTCCTCCTCCTCTTCCCTACATATAAAACACACACCAACTCACCCCACACCTAGCTACCAGAAAACTTCAACCTTCTTCATTTACTAATTAGATTTCAAACCTAGCTTCAATTATCATGGCGGCGGAGAACGCTCACGACGGTTCCAACGGCTTCTGCGTGAAGCAGAATGATCCGTTGAACTGGGTTATGGCGGCGGAGTCCCTCAAGGGGAGCCACCTTGATGAGGTGAAGCGGATGGTCGAGGAGTTCAGGAAGCCGGTGGTCAAGCTCGGCGGAGAGACCCTCACCATATCGCAGGTGGCGGCAATCGCAGCCCGGGATAATGCTGTGGCGGTGGAGCTGGCGGAGTCGGCCAGGGCCGGCGTCAAGGCCAGCAGTGATTGGGTTATGGAGAGCATGAATAAAGGGACCGACAGTTACGGCGTCACCACCGGTTTTGGTGCCACGTCACACCGGAGGACTAAGCAGGGTGGCGCTCTTCAGAAGGAGCTCATTAGGTATACTTGTTTTCTTCAATTTCTCAACCAATGATTCTTTTAATTATGAGTTTCCTTTCCTTTTATAGAATGTTGCATACAATTTTTGTCCTCAGTGACGATGACGATGATGATGATGCTCTAATTGTTAGTAAGAAAGAGAGTGAATATATCTGACTGTCATGTACCTACAAAAATATTAATTAGGAAGAAGAGGGGATGGATAAAGAAGATGGATGCTTTTCTTATCTCTTAATAAATAAATCATTACACCCTTCCTTAAAATGTAATGACTCTGCTCTCCTCTGCACTAGTATTATCTTCCATATTTTAATAATGCCACACACCTATATAGCTCTTTTAATAATTAATGTTTGCTTAATATTTATGAAAATATTTTGATAGAGGTTTCAATTTCCGATCTCCAAACGTGGCTGTGATGAATGTACCCGTTTTTCAGTATTAAATATTTTTAACTATTATTAATTTATTATTAAACAATACCGAAAAAATATAGCTAGAGAGTTGACCGACGTCAATAATTGAAGATTCAAATAAACTGTGATATACAAAAGCTGTATAATTTAATTTAATGAATGATATTCGTCAAGATTTAGTAATTTTTTTATTTATTTTTCTGAAAATTGAACTGTAACAACAACAGGTTCCTGAATGCCGGAATATTCGGAAATGGGACAGAATCGAACCACACATTGCCGCATTCGGCAACTCGAGCAGCAATGCTTGTTAGGATCAATACACTTCTGCAGGGCTACTCCGGCATCAGATTCGAAATCATGGAAGCCATAACCAAATTCCTCAACCACAACATCACGCCATGCCTGCCTCTCCGCGGCACCATCACCGCCTCCGGCGATCTCGTCCCCCTATCCTACATCGCCGGCCTCCTCACCGGAAGGCCCAACTCCAAGGCCGTGGGTCCCAACGGAGAATCCCTCAGCGCCGAGGAAGCCTTCAAGCTCGCCGGCGTCAGCGGCGGCTTCTTCGAGCTCCAGCCCAAGGAAGGCCTCGCCCTCGTCAACGGCACGGCAGTCGGCTCCGGACTGGCCTCCATCGCTCTCTACGAAGCCAACATCCTCGGCGTCCTGTCCGAAGTGATGTCCGCCATCTTCGCCGAGGTTATGAACGGGAAGCCGGAGTTCACAGATCACCTGACGCACAAGCTGAAGCACCACCCCGGCCAAATCGAGGCCGCCGCCATAATGGAGCACATTCTGGATGGCAGCGCGTATGTGAAGGCGGCGCAGAAATTGCACGAGATGGATCCTCTGCAGAAGCCGAAGCAGGACAGATACGCTCTCCGCACATCTCCCCAGTGGCTCGGCCCTCAAATCGAAGTCATCCGCACCGCTACTAAGATGATCGAGAGGGAGATCAACTCTGTCAACGACAACCCTTTGATCGATGTTTCTAGAAACAAGGCCTTGCACGGTGGAAACTTCCAAGGCACTCCCATTGGAGTCTCCATGGACAATTCTAGATTAGCTATTGCATCTATTGGGAAGCTCTTATTTGCTCAGTTCTCCGAACTTGTTAATGACTTCTACAACAACGGCCTCCCTTCCAACCTCTCCGGTGGCAGGAACCCGAGCTTGGACTATGGTTTCAAGGGGACTGAAATCGCCATGGCTTCTTACTGCTCCGAGCTCCAGTTCTTGGCTAATCCGGTCACCAACCACGTGCAGAGCGCGGAGCAGCATAACCAAGATGTGAACTCGTTGGGATTGATCTCTTCGAGAAAAACGGTTGAGGCATTGGACATTCTCAAGCTCATGTCGTCCACATACCTAATTGCTCTGTGCCAGGCAGTTGATTTGAGGCATTTGGAGGAGAATCTGAAGCAAGCCGTGAAGAATACCGTGAGCCAAGTGGCTAAGAAGACTCTAACAATGGGTGTCAATGGCGAGCTACATCCTTCTAGATTCTGCGAGAAGGACTTGATCAGCGTGGTGGACCGCGAATACGTGTTTGCATACATCGATGATCCCTGCAGTGCCACATACCCGTTGATGCAGAAGCTGAGGCAAGTCCTTGTTGATCACGCCCTCAAGAATGGAGAAACGGAGAAGAATGTGAGCACGTCCATCTTCCACAAGATCGAAGCTTTCGAGGAAGAGCTAAAGGCCCTCTTGCCTAAAGAAGTTGAGAGTGCAAGAATCGCTTTGGAGGGAGGAAATCCAGCCATTGCCAACCGCATTTCGGAATGCAGGTCCTACCCCTTGTACAAGTTCATCAGAGAGGACCTCGGAGCCAGCTTCTTGACGGGAGAGAAGACGACCTCCCCGGGGGAGGAGTGCGACAGGGTTTTCACGGCCTTGAGTAATGGCCTTATTGTTGATCCATTGTTGAAGTGCTTGCAGGGTTGGAATGGGGCACCGCTTCCCATTTGCTAGTTTGTTTAGCCAGATAAACTTTTTTTTTTAAAAATTTCTTTTGTTCTTAAATTGTTGTTTGTTTGTATTGTTATTCAACGTTGCATCCAATGTAATGTGAGTTCTCCCTCTCTCTGTGTATTGTGTATTGTGAAATAATGTGTACAAGTAGAACGAGATTCTCACGTTTCTTTAATTTTACCTTTCAGGAATCTACAAATAATCATGAGAGCTGATTTCCTTTGATTCAATTGTAGATTCTATTTACTAGATTCTTGGGTTATGGTTAATTTGTGGACTAGACATGAGAAATGGAGAGTTTATGCTCACGTGTCCTCTTTCATGTTTAATTTAAACAGTTTTAATTAAACAAAACCTCTACAATAAGTGTAATTATCGTTGTAGGGGTCTCGTACTATCCACCTAAAACTCTAGCTCTAACTTACAATTGGACTCTACGATTGAGGTCTGTGGCAGAAATTGGAGCTAGTACCATTCATTGGCCATTGCCTCTAAAAGATTCCTTCCTTTTTCTGTACCAGTCATTTTAGCCAAACATGTTTAAAGGGGAAAATTCTTTCGTTTCCACAAGTTGTAGATTTTTTTGGATGATGACGGAGTCGTAACTCGAGAGTGCACTTTAGGTAATATTTCGTAAGTCATACATTGGAGGTAAAGTGGACATGGAAAAACATTTGTGACATGCATGATCAACCTATAAACCCAGTCCAATTTATACGATCGACATCAATGCTTATGTATGCTTGGGCTATTAATGGGAATTTAAACTGTAATTTAATTTGGGCCTGATTATTTTACCCGACCTTTTAACTAACTTGGAAACTTCCCCGTTATTTATTTACCTTAGTTTTATGCACCGGTGAACGATCCCAATCTTCTCTCACTTTTTTTTTGAGCAATCAGACAATCTACTCTTAACCACCCTTTATTTGATCAAAAAAGAAAACAATTCAATACCTAATTTTACCCGAATTGTGATCACATGTATTTTAAATATTGTAATTCATTTTTAATGACTATATGAAATACTCTTTGAAATAGAGGGTCTTAATTGTTGGATATTTGAAGAAATCATGTAATCATCTTGAATGAATGGATGTGATGGCAATGAGTAGTGTACTATAATACTGTAATGTGATGGCAATGAGTAGGGTACTATAATATTATAATGAATCAACGAATTTATCTATTTTTTGTGATTTTTTTTATATATAAATTTGGTAGAAGAACTTGATCCAAGAATTGGGAGAGGGAATTTGAGAGTGATGAGAGAGAAAGAGAGAAAAGGAACAAGAACAAAGGATGAATTATATATATATATATATATATATATATATATATATATATATATAGGATTTGGTTCAAATGGGTACTATGTCTTTATGTAGGAACTAGGAACTATTTCTAGCCATTAGATCTAACAAATTAAGGGTGGAGATTAGGATTGGGGTTTAAGGATCTTTCAATTATGATTGGTTGATTTTCACAATGTTTTTGAATTGTTCGATTATTCCTACTTCCTGAATGATGCATATCATTACGAATATGGTTTAATCAAATATGGATAATTCAGGCATTCTTTTAATTGATATATGTCTTTCGATTTTAACTTTCAACCAATCCCACAAGTTTGTAATTTGTTGACTCCATATTATATTATTCATTCATTCTTGTATTGATAGTTCGATTCATCAACCTTGTAATACAAAATTTAATAAGAATTTCTACATGATTTATGATTATCGAAATTTCTCTCCAATTTTTGTTCATCATAGTTTAAAGAATACATGCTTCTTTTTTTTTTACTTTTTGATTATCATAATTTACGACTGGCGGTGTTCATCATTCACGATGTTGCTAACAAATGTAGAAAATGATTATGCAGTACATTGAAGGAGTTTATCCAAAGTTTGAAAGAAAACAACTACTGTATCAATGGAATTGATTGAACCAAAGATGGATTTTTGGGGAACTCACCAATGAAGGATGGTAATTTGGTATCTGCTAACAACTTTGAAGAATTCATGGTCAAATATTTTATGATGTTTATCATTTTCGACATTGAAGAATACATTTTTTTTTATATTTCCTACAAAGGTTCATCAATATCATAAAATATTTCATCACTAATGAATATATAAGTTTTGTTTATATTTTCGATGTTGGACGAAGGTCTCAGTTTCTTTTTTGTCACCAATAATCAATGGTTGTATTGTATTTGTTCATTATGTGTTTCTTATGGTGTGTATTTAAGTGTTTAATCAATAATATTTCATTGCTAAACATGTAATTCATATGAAAATTACATAGTTTTTCAATATTTTTTATGCATAAGTTCGTTGCTTGTTTTATAATAATTTATAGCTTGATATATCATATTTTGTTTCGTTTTGGAAAAATTAATTGTAATTCATTACTAAACATATAATGAACATTTCATTGTATAGGTTTTTTTAGATACTTGTTATGAATAACCTTTTTTTGTAGTAATTTGTAGCTTTTTATGGAGGAAAAAGACAATGATGCATTATCGTTCAATTAAATTTCGGCGTTTGCTGACTACAAAACAACCGTAAAGAAGTAATACATCAATCTAGCTGGGCGGATAAAGCTGTTGACCGCAATATTCGAAGTGATTTGTCATAGCAAAGAGGCTCTCCCTGAGTATTATTCATGTTTTTAGTGGTTTAAGATTTTATTGATAAATTATGAATTCATTTTTTGTACATGATTATCGTAAAACCAATAAAAACACATGAGATTCTTTAAATTCAATTGGTAAGCAATGCTTTTTTGCTAAAAATGCAACAAATAACACATAACAAATAATCAATTTACATCAAGCGCATTGATATCATTCAATATTAACAAACAATGGTTTGGTGCTAATTTAACAATGATTAATTTGATGCTAATAATCTGTATATTATTATGTTTGAATTCAATTTTTTTACTTAACAATTCATAGATTTATTATGATTTATTTATGTATTTGTTTAGTAGATATTCATAGGTTATTATTATTGATTGTGTTGGTTCAAATGATAGTATTATGTAGTTTATTATGTTGGCTCTTAGTGTGTTTTTTTTTGTGGAAATTCATAGCTTCGTATGCTATATTTTTTTAGCTTGTTAAATGAATATTGATAGTTTATCCTCGTTTAAGTACAAAGCGCTAAATGTTTATGGTTGGCTTTTGAGGTTCAAAATAGATCTATTTTGAAATTTGAAATCATAGTAAGCTATGAATTGATAAGACATAAATAATGAATTCAAAGTGCTATATTATTTTTGTACTAAGATAAGCTTAAGCTTTAAATATTTACTTATCAAACACAAAAACAATCATGAAAAGTTATGACTTGATATGAAATAAATACTGAAATCTAACAAAATAAGATATGAACATTTTAACACTAAGATATAAATTTCTTCTTAACAAACTACAAAAACAATCATAATAAGTTGTGAATCACTATTATCATTCTCATGTTCATCATTATTGCGGTTGCATCACCTCTCTTTTGTCATTTTTCCTCTTTGCTCTCTGTTCTTGATTTTACATTTTGTTCAATATACTAAGAGATAAAAACTTTCTTGCTTTCTTGAACAAAAGAGTGGTGACATTTTCCAATTCTCCTTTCTTCATCTTGCTTGATTCTGCATTGATCATAGAACTAGAAAAAATAATAATTACTAATAACCAATAAAACAAAAAAGTTATCAGAACCAAATATTCATAGCAACAAAGATATTATAAACATTTTAAATAAGGTACAACACCCTAATAATCAAGCACCAAATTACCTCATAAAAAGCATTTTTGTGTTCTGTCAATTAATTAGAAAAATCATTAAAATGATTATAAATAAGCTATGAAACCATACCAAATAAGCACCTAATTTACTAAATTAAAATGACTTGAGTTTTATGTATTTTAATCACCGCAATCATTAAAAGTGTATTATATAAGCTACAAATATACACTTATTATGCACCAAATTAATTCATTAAAAATAATAGCAGGTTCTTCAAGTAGAGCATATAAAGTATTGTGATCATTTTAAATAAGCTAAGATTCATTACTAATCTAGTAACAGATTAACTGGTAACATGTATTTGATTTTCCAACTAAATAAATAATATAAGCATGCATTTTAAATAATCAAGCACTCATAAAATTCATATTATTCAAGCAACTAAATTATAAGCATTTTAAAAATAAGTTACGACACCATACAAACGAAACTAAAAAAAATAGCTTACAAAAGCATTTATATGGTATGTTAATTGATTACCAAAATCATTAAAAGCATTATAAATAAGTTATGAAATCATATCAAACCAAGCAATGAATTCACTCAATATAAATGACTCGTGTGTTCTATATTTTAATCATCATGATCATTAAAAACATATTTTATAAGCTACAAAACCACACTAATCAAGCATCAAATTTACCCATTAAAAATAATTTGGCTTCTTCATTCACATTATACAATTTATTGAAAAACAAGTCATGTATCACTAGTGATATATTAACAGATTGACTCACAATCAACAGATGACTTCTATACAAGCGACAAACTTATAATAAACAAGCTCCAAATTCAGTTTTGAAAAATATTTTCGTGTTCTTCCCACAAAACATCAAGAACATTATAATCATTTTACATATGCTACGAATCCCAAACAATCTATCAAGATATTCACTCAAAATAAATTATAAAGCAACAAAATTATAAAAAAAAAAACACCAATAGTTGTGTTATCAATAGCATCAATGAAAATCAAGCAAAAAAATGTGTTAAAAACAACGTAGATCAAGTAACAAAATTGAACAACAAAAATCAATCTCGTGCTCAAGAATATTTCATCGTTTCACGACTCTGTACGGAGGCTGGCGATGGTCGTCGGAGGAAGATGATGAATCGTTGTGGAATGCGTTTTGATATCGTTAGACTCTGTGGGTGATGGTTGCTCACGATGGTGGTAGAAAGTGATGAGCAATTATCTTGGAGTGTGCCCAGAGATGGTGGTGGGTGGTAGTGGGTGATGGTGTTGCTACTGTTTGAGAGAAGACGGCAACAGGGATCTTTAAAATATGAATATAGGTTATAGTGATATTCAAAATTCTTTAATCAGTTTAATAATGGGAATTGGATACGTATCTTACAGATAATTATAATTTGTATTTTCCATATCAGAATATAGACCTGATTACAATAATATCCCTCTATTTATAATTTCACATCTAATATTTTATTTATCCACTTTTGACTCAATTTAATCTCAGCCATAAAAAAAATACAAAATGGAAGGCTAGGATTAGTTCCTAGTTCTCATATAAACACTAGTACTTATTATAACCAACCTCTATATATATATATATTGCTGACTTTTTTCACATCTCCAAAAGTTGTATTTAAACCTTACAATACAATAAAGGGGACCACATTCTATAAAATAACCTTAATGGACCAAAGTCTTTGATTTAATAAAATAACGAGGCCCAACTACCAAAGAGGCCCGACATTGGACCCGCTAATATTCATATGTCGAAATTATGGTAGAGGTTTTGAAGGAGGTCAATCTAACATCAAAATTGCAATCATTTCCTCTACTTCAAGAGAATTTACACTAATAGTCCCATTTTCAATCACTAGCACTTTTGTTTTCAAGACATTATTGAACATAATGCATCCAAGGGCTCCCACCTCAGCTATAGTAATATCAATATTTGCAGTAGCTAACCAAGGGATCAAGTGTAAAATATGCGAGTTATGAGTTGCTGACATTTTTAGAAGCAATGAAGCATGTCATTTTCCATGTGCTGACTGAATAATTCGAGGATATTTCTCTGACTTGTGAACATGACCAATACACGGCTAAAAATATACCATGCATGACAATTGAAACTGTGATCTCCAAGATCGAAGCTCCCCATCTGCGAGCACCAAAATTGACACATTTCATCATGAAACCAAGAAAGACACAAATAAGCCCACAATATGCAAACGCATTGTGCAGGATAATTTTTTCAACGTGTTGAAATTGCTTGATTCTCTTTGCAAAATACCAAAACATCAAAGAAGTTTTTCCAGTTTCACTTATTGCAAATATCCTCAAATTTTTCAATTAAACAATTCCACCATATGACTTAGATACGTGAATAAACATACATGTTTGTTCCCAAAAGTTAGCGCAGGTAGGAAATCCATAAATGTCATATTGGAGGCTCTGCATGGATTTGGAACATTTCTTAAGATGAGTCTGATGGCTCCTAAGTCAACAGATTTCTTTAGCATACTTCCATAAATCTAGCATTAAAGATCTCCTACAGGATATATCAAATCCATATCTTGCAGCTCCAAGGTTAATCTCGTACGTAGTGCTAGCTAAAAGGGGACTTACTGTAAAAAATGGTGGTTGTTTTGGATCTTGGCTTTCATAGTTTTCGTTTGCGAGTTTTTGGACAACATCCACCATTGATGTCGTGGCTCGAATGTTATTTGTAGAAGAGATCTTGAGTCTTCCATTAACGTGTTATTTTTCCTTCCACGCATAATTTTAAGAATTGGAATGCCATAATTGTAAACTGATAAACTGGGATTTTGCACTAGTTTTCGTGCTATTCAATTGTGTATTTCGTATGGTTTACTAGCATAGCTCCCGTGCGATGCACAGATAATAGATATTAATTAATGTATATATATAAGATTTCATTATAAATATTTTGATTCAAAATTGTAATAAAAAAAATAAACATACACACGACTACAATAAAAAAAAATGAAACACTTTTTTAGACACAATATATCAATTGTTATTATATTTTTCACACATTAAAAAGTCAAACAACTGCTATTTGAAATATCAACACAAAGTTTTGCAGAAAAATTGGTTACCCTTGTCTCTTTATGGATGCACAGATAATAGATATTGAATTAATGTATATATATAAGATTTCATTATAAATATTTTGATTCAAAATTGTAATAACAAAAATAAACATACACACGACTACAATAAAAAAATGAAACACTTTTTTAGAAAAAATTGGAGCGATATAAGTTTTAGATTAAAGATTTCAAATTCAAATCTCACCAATATCGCTAGGTGTTCATCTATTGTGCGCACCTCGGTAACAACGATAATACACACATCATCTAAAATAAAATAAAATTAGTTACCCTTATTTGTTCTAATAATCATAATCTTAAAAAAAATCAAATACAAACTAAATGTGTTGCAAATCATTTAATTCCATTAAATCAATACATCAATAAAAAAAGACAATTCAATTCGCTCAATCACTAATGTGAAATATAATTTGATTAATTGAGATTGTTAGTTAATTTAAGTACAATGTAAATATCAATTTTTAAACTTAAAAGGGTTATTTTATTCTTTTGGGATGAAATGTTTGATATAATGAGATGGTTAGTTTAATGAAATCGTTGTTTATTATTGCACTCATCATACTTCTAGTTATGGATGAATAATATATAAAGTTGTAAATCATTAAGCTGTTAATAATTATATATTTAAATTAATGGAATTATACTAACGAAATGACTAAAAGATATTTAATTATTTTATTTTTCATATACATATATATGATATAGTAAATAGTTATTATAACATTTATTTACTTAAAATCCAAATCAATATTTTAGCATATCAAAATATAAAGATAGATTGATAAAAAATCTCAAACTGATCAAATAAATTAAACTAATAATTCATTAGCTATAAATATTAATTTACAATTACACAACTGAATCTCAAACTGGTCAAATAAACTAAATAATCAATGACCATGCAAATTTCATCTCCATTCTTCTTCCATCGTTAGGATACGTATATGTCAAAATTTTATTTCTTCTCCATTCATCATCTCCAATTTTATCTGCAAAACCATCAACACACATAAGCATTTTTTCCAACGCATATATGTATAATTAGATACATATGCATATGTGTGCCCTTATAAAATATATTTTTCTGGACAAATATGGATAATTTTTCATACGCAAATATGCATTATTGATGTAACTCCCGCTTACTTTTAAGTGTAATGCAGATTCTTGATGGTGGAAAATAATGGAGCCATTACTATATTTTCTGCAATCTAGATCCTGCCAATTCAAAGTAAGTTCATTAGGTTAAAGTTTGTATTTATATTTTATTGTACACTTTATATGAACTACTTTACAACAACAAAATAATAATCAACAGCAAAAAAAAAATGCAGCATTACGCACAAATTTGAAAGAAATAACGTAGTCAAGTACTTTAAGAACATGTGTGAAAATATGAATAAGAGAATATCTATAAATTTCTCTCTATATATACAGAGAGAGAACCTTCTAGAATTATTGGTGATAAAAAAAATAAAAAAATAATAAAAAAAGATGATTTAGTTCTAAAATATATCTAGTTTCATGAAAAGTGGAAACAGATTGACTTAGTTGATACATTTAATTATAGACCATATACTAATGTCTTAAATAGAATATATAATCCATATAATTATAAATTGATTGATTATGTACATCAAGCAATCATATTCTTATATCTCTTTAAATATCTTTTACGCAAAAAAAAAAGTATATTTCTTTTTTAGTAAAAAAGTTAAATTTACTTTAATATATATAGACATATATATCATATATTTATCTATATATACATACATGATATTACAATATTATTACATAGTTAAGAAAATCAACCAATAAATCAATTGATCGAATATCGGTACATATGTGTGTATATATTATTAATGTATATATAATTGAGGTAATTTTATGCAATCTATATGTATAACATAATTAATGGCCGATACATATATTTTAAATATTAAACTAAAATTCTCAATATTATATAATATTATATATAATTAAATAAATAATTTAAATAATGAATTGTGGCTTAATTAATTACATATAATAAAGTATTCAATTATTCATTTGATGGGAAAAGTGTATAAGGTAAATATTGAAATTAATTAATAAATAGTGGTTAGGCGAATTTGATGGGATTAGACGGGTTAGTGAATTGATATAATAATATTTATTCCTAATATTAATACACCCAATTAAGGTAAATTATAAACTAATTTAGTTGTTATTCCCTCCTTCTGGTAGGCGGATTTGATCGGATATACGCAGATTAACATATATGATTTCTTACATTAAATAATTGATATTGATAATGCTATATTATATTAACCAATTAAATAATATATAATTTCTATTTTTGAAAATGTAGTTTAGGCGGGAAAATTTGTTGGTTTCTATTAATATAGACTATCTTACTTTTAGATATAATATAAATTTGTGTTTTAATCCCAGTTTAATTGGATTTTACTTGTTTTGGAAGTTTTGTGTGTTTATTGGATTTTTGCAGGTTATGTCCCAGTTTTTGCTATATTTTCGAGAGAAGAATAATTGATGATGTCTCCAGATCGTGCGTTGAAGAAGTCGAGTCGAAAAAGGAACAGAAACGACGCAAAAGAGAATTCATGAGTGGAGCCGCGAGTCAGATCGCGGGTCGAGACGCAAATCAACAAGGGGACTGCTGATAAGTCTTAAATAATGCATATTAATTATCTATTTTTTGTTATTACGGGAATAATATAGAGATAGCAGGTATAAATCATTATAATGGAATAATGTTGCGAATATGGAAGAAAAATCATCAAGGTATGGAAAGAGTGATGAGCAGCCGATTTTGAGCATGGAATCTGTTATCACGTATGCAAAATCACGATATGCCATGAATGATATTTAATGATGGATGAACATTTTGCCTATATAAGTGGTGTCGTATCATTCCGAAAGAGAATTCCAGTTTTATATAGTTTTCTAGAAAAATTATCTATTTAGTTTAATAGTCAGTTTATTGTATTTTATAATCATCGTTTGTATTATTTTTGATATGAGTGACTAAGTTATTTTTCGGAATTAAAAAGAGATAAAAAAGTCTAAATTCTGTTTATAAATTCTCACCTTTTTTTATTATTATAAAGGCCATTTTATGCTAAGTCCCATGAAAGGTGAAGGGGGTCGAACCCAGTAAAGTTGACCTCAGAAATTCCAGACTTCTCAACCTCCTAATAGAGCTAACACATTCGAAGTCATATTAGACTCGGTCACTGCTGCCAAAGCAGGTGACCAAGTCAAAACCCTAGTCCGTTACGGAATGAGATTGGGTCCAGGAACCCTATTAACGATAAGGATGTTGCAAATTTCTGAGAAATGAGAGATAGAAAACGTTGGTGCCTTCTATAAAAATGGGCTTATACTTGAGAAAAGGACACACAAGATCAATCACTTACATTCTTCTAAGAACTATTGTGCTCGATATTAATTTAGACCTCGAAATACAACTTTTAACGGTCATTTTTAGTATTTCTATTTAAATTCACTTGATTATTTATTTTATTCAGATTCTGACTTGAGCGTCAGAGTCCGTTCGATAGTCAACCACACAACAATCCTTCGACTTCATGATTGAAAAACATTAAAACTAAGGGGGTGTATTGGATTGGGATTTCATTGAATTTTAAAGGACTTTTAAAATCTGGGTGTATTCAATCCAGACTTTTAAAAGTACTTTAAAATCCTGGTGTATTCAATCCAGACTTTTAAGAGTCTTTTAAAATCCGGATGTATTCAAAAATTCATGAACTTTAAAAAGTCATTGATTGATTTCACCAGGAAATGACGTGAAAATTACAAAGGATATCCGACATCTGGACACGAGATTTCGATGGATTTGAAAAACCCAGCGAGCGTTGTGTCCAGCGGCCGGTGAGGAGTTGAAATCAGGCACCCCAACCGTCACCCGACCCGAGCGGCCGCTGGCTTCAATATTTTAAGTCCATAAATTGACGTTTATATCAGATCTGTTTCGTGGTTCGCATCCAGTATTCAATTTTAGTTCATCTTTCTTTCTGGGTTTTTGTTTTCGTCATCTTTTTCTTGATCGATTTATATAAGTTGAATGATCTAAAGTTTTGTTTTTGTGGGCATCGGGTTTCTTGAAAGAAAAAAAAAACTGAAGCTTTGACAAGAATATGGAATCATCATCTGGGGCAGCGCCAGAATTTGATTATTTGTTCAAGTTGTTGATGATTGGAGATTCTGGGGTTGGAAAAAGTAGTCTTTTGCTGAG
The DNA here is from genome assembly GCA_026008535.1 of Perilla frutescens. Taxonomy (NCBI): domain Eukaryota; kingdom Viridiplantae; phylum Streptophyta; class Magnoliopsida; order Lamiales; family Lamiaceae; genus Perilla; species Perilla frutescens. The sequence goes on along the minus strand of BRKX01000017.1, from coordinate 37,255,226 downwards.
TTTCACATCCGATGCTTTTGAAGAGCTATCTCCCACAATCAGTAGCTCAATGATCATCTCGTGTTTTTTGATCTGAACATGCGTTTTTTTAATTCATATAAAATTATTCATTATATTGAGTTAAATTAATGTCGTATTGTATTTGGTTTTACATGTGGAATGTGTTTGATTCCTTTGTGTAAGGTCTTGATTGATAGCATTAAGAAATTGTTGGTAGTTTTGCATGTCGTTATTGATAGAGCTAATGGCTGGATTTTTTTTTTGCCACCAATTGCAAGGTTTTTGGGGTTAGATTATCTTTGACATATTTACGGATAGTATTCTGTTGGTAATTGTCGTTGTAGATTTGATTACATACATTCTGAAGAATGGTGTTGTGACTAGGTCGTTTAGTTTTGAACTATAGATTCATTCAAAGTTATATGGCAATGCAGTGGAGGATTGGTTTTACTTTATCTAGTTCTGTTTCTTTAAACTCAAGTGTGCATATATGTGAAGATATTGGATGTTAGAAACATATTTGGTTCATGTGATACTGGCGAATGTTTCGAAGCAAGCAATTAAAACTTTCAGTAGATTACGAGAAACGGCCCTAACCAATAGCTCTATGTTCCCATTCCCGGTCTGGGGCAAATGAATGTTATTAATTTAATCAACCCCAATTTCGTTAGTTTCATTTGTGTTGCAGTTTTACTACTATACTTTGTTGATTTCCTAGCGATTAATTTTCATTGCTTTTGTTGTAGTACATACTACATATGTGGTTGTGTTCTGTATCTCCCGTGTGTTTTGTCAACTACCAGCGGACGCTGGGTTCTCTTGGCTCGCCTTCCAGCGGCCGCTGGGTTCGATTTTTTTCGGATCCACCGATCGCTGTGTTCCATCGAGCGCTGGCAAGAATGATTTGAAATCCATTAAAATCGTCCATAGTCGGTCCGAAACCCATACACGAAATCCGCCAGACTCTGCGTGGAGTTGGGAAACACCATGTGGAGTCTATGGATTTTATAAATCCATAGACATTTTAAAGTCCATCAAAATCATAATCCAATACACCCTCTAAATCATGATTCAATTAAAATATAATTCAAAGACCCTTTCATGAAAATGCAATATTACATAAAAAATTACAAACATAACCATGCTATGAATCTAAAAAAAACATATTACAATACAATTCAACATAGACAATGTAACAATAATAATAATTATTATTATTTAATTAAATATATAATTATATATATATGGATATGGGACGGGTTGGGTACTAACGTACCCGTACCCGTCAAAATTTATGGGTAATTAGCCTCGTCTGTGCTCGTACTCATTAAGTAGGTAAGTTACTTACCCATGGTGAATAATTTTTGCGAGTAGCCATAGAGTCCATAATCCATTATCATCCCTAGCGAGAAATGAGATAGATTGCTATTTATGGGTTCAAGATAATAAAGATAAAATATAGATTTTTGATTAATTTATACTAATCTTATTTAAATTGGAATTATGAATAGAATGCAGGGTTATAAAATGTGCCCTAGACGTCTGCGTAAGCGCTCGGTGGTGGTGGGTAGCCATGGCAAAAAGGGCCTAGTCGATATATTATATGGTTAAGTATGATTAGTTTCATATTTTTAGATATAAAGCTGTCTTAGCGTAGATGGTAGCACATGTTTTTGCTCTCTCTATACTTGTTCGAAACCAGTTATTTGCAGTTTTTAGTTTTAAAATTCGTAATTTTTTAGACCATATACAAAATAATTCTAAATTACTTGTTCGAAACCAGTAATTTGCAGTTTTTAGTTTTAAAATTCGTAATTTTTTTGACCATATAAAAAATAGTTCTAAATAACTAGTGTATTAAGAATCAAACGCAAAACCTAAGAAGTGCCAGGAATAACATTTAACCATAACACTAAACTTCAATTTAGTAAATGATTTATTTTTTTATAATATAAATATCTATAAAAGATAATATAGTATAAAAAATAAGAATGTCTAGACTCCCTCTTAGGCCCCGTCTAGACAGTCTAGACGTTAGGCGCTCCCGACCGTTCGATTAGTGCTTAACGAGTTCTGTAATTATGATAGGATGTATCCTAATAAAAACCAAATCAACAATATAACATGTCAATTAAAACTATCAATTGTGTAAGCCTATTGGGATTGGGGTGTTTAACTCCGTTCGATGCTATGTACATATTTCATGGGCAGGTTCGGATTTGAAGGTTGACCCTAATTTGTTCTTTCTGTAAATTTTATCGAATTTAGTTTACATAAATACTAAATTATATTGAAATAAATAATTAGAGACAGAAACTGAAGTTGAAGCAACTTCTAGTGATTATATCATTAGCTTATAAGTATATATATTTCTTCTTTTTTCGAAAGACAAAATGTCTTAAATGAATATTAATAGAAAATGGAGTGCTTTCATTCTTAGAGCAACTCCAATGCTAACACCAAATCACTAATTTGGTGCTGAAACTCACTCCAATATTGCACCAAATCCTGCACCAAATTGGTGCAGCACCAAATTCTGCCCTAAATTTGGTGCTGCACCAAATTGGTGCTGATGGGTCCCACAACATTTAATGCATTATTTTATTATTTAAAATCATTATTAAATAGATAATTTAATTAATTTAATTTAATTTATAAATTATATATTCACTTAAATAGATTATTTAATATTCATTATTAAATAGATTATTTAATAAATTTAATTTATAAATTATATATTCATTTAACTTAAATTATAAATCATCTAAATAAATAAATAATTTCAATAAAAACATAATTAATTAAACATAATGGATAGAATGAAGTCTCATATTATAAATTACTAAAAATTAACTTAAAAACACAGTACAATTAAACACTGAATATTGAGGCCAAAATATATGTATTTTCATAAGTGTTGTAGTCTTGTAATATTTTTACTAATTGTAAGCGTTTGATGATCATTAAAAGTACTTTTATTATTCCAAGAACATTTTATGTTATAATTTTTTTAATAGTACATAATTTTTTTAATAGCATATTTTCTTAAAGTATATAATTAAAACTTATTAGTTTTGGATAATCAATCATTTAAAAAAAATCATTAAGCATATTCATATTTCAATTATAAAATAAAATGGAATCTTTAAGAGAATATTCTTATTTGATGTAAAATTTGGTGCTGAGCATTGGAGCTGCAAAAAAAATTGGTGCTGAAACTGCACCTATTTTGTGCAGAATCTGCACCAAATAGGTGCTTAGCATTGGAGTTGCTCTTAGCAATATCCTGCATGCTGCATGTGTCATGTAAAACCTTTTTACTTGGTAATATTTTATAAAAATTAAAAATATATATATAAAACAGTAAGAAGTATATAATTAATTTTCAGTATTTATATCATTAGGCGCGGCATGATGAAGCTGTGATCCAACTAATTAAACTGCTAAACGAAAGCAACCGATTTGGTCGCCTCTCTTCCCTTGCCACTACCACAATTTAACTCGTCCAAGTCAAGATAGCATATTACAACTCACGGTGAGTGCTGACTAGGATTGGTTGAAAACTGAAAACTGAAAAACAATTTTATTATTTTTTAGAGAAAAATAAAAAGAAACAAAACCGAACACTTCACCTTTATATTTTTGGAATTTCTTGCCATCTAAATCGAGTTAAACTTGTAAGGGAAGCAATTGGGCGATGATACACACACACACACATATATTATACATATATAATAGTGGTTGATACTAAATTTCGTTAACTTTAAACATTGCTGTAAGTTGTAAACGTTTTCCTCAAATTTCAACTCTACAAGATAAACTTCAGTTCGATAAGGTTGCATCAGGAGAAGGCTGTGTGCTTATCCTCTATCCCTTTATACCCTATATCTCCATTTTAAAAATTAATGTCTGACGACTTTATGTTAATTAATTTTTTTATTGTAAATTGTGACGTCTGATGTAAATCATACATTATTTATTCAGGGGCGGATCCAGAAAATTTTCTTTAAGGGGCGAAACAACAACTGTTCGTACTTCCTATTTATTCGTGCCGTTAAGAAAAAACATTAAAAATAAGACGATTGTGAATAATTATGCATTTAATTACTTTTTACTATAGATGTATTTGTGAAATGACACCGTTTTCATCTGTTCATTATTTTTTCTGGTGAAACAATGTCATTTTATGATCAGTTTACACTTTCATCTTTTTTTCCCTTCCCCAAATTAAATAGAAAAGAATGTCGTTTTCATTCAAATAAATAACTCAAAATAATAACATAAATAATGAAAATTTGAAATGAATTATTTTCTAATATAAACTAATTCGTTAATTGAAATTTAATTGGTTATGACCAACAATAAAATTTCAAATGATAATTCATTCATACTAATCATTTGAGGTACAAATTATAATCCAGGCGGTGAATTAATAAAATGAAAACTTTACAATATATAATTGATAAAATAAATTATGTGAATAACATAGATCAATAATTTCAAATAAAAAACTAAAATAAATAAATAATGTAATTCAATCATGATTCATTATTAAATTGAAATTGATATCAATTTAATAAATATGTAATCTAATTCATAAAAGTCGAATTGCTAATTCAACCCTACTTTGTTTAATTTGTTTTGATTGGAGAGAGAGATTCAGAGAATTTGTTTAGTTTATTTTGATTTGTGTATATTTAATTTTGTTCCAATATTTATTTATATATTTGAGCGAGACTCAATTACTCAAGCTCAATTATACAAAAACTAATACCATATATTTTTTCAAAATATATCAAGCCTAATAAAATTACCCTAAATTAAAAAATAAAATAAAATTAGGGGTCAAAAATAGAATTTAACTAAATAAGCCTACTAAAAAAATTTGGGAGGGGGGTGGGGTGGGGGGGGGGGGGGGGGCCAAGTGCCCCCTTTTCATCTGCCACTGTATATACTCCCTCCGTTTCTATATAAATGTCATTCTAACATTTTAATTTTGTTTCAAAATAAATGTGATTCTATATATAAATTTAAGACAAAAAATTCACATTATTCTTACATTTACACTCATTTAATGCATTTAAATATCTAAATTTAACTCATTTGATGCATTCACATAACGGTATATTAGATAATTCAATTAATTTATTAATTTATGTGCATTCTTCCAAAATAATATTTAAATGAAAACGAAAAGAATATAGATTATTTCATTAGAACGTGTATAGTAGTACCCGCGCGTATGTTAAGAAACAATTTAAAATAAAGGATTTTGTCTTGTCTAATTAAACATAAAGTTTTAACTTTGATATTTTATTCAATGAAAGATACTATAGTTAAGCTAAACTTTTACTACTTGATCTAATGGGGCAATTGCCTAACCCCTACCACGCTTAGTCACCTGCTCTCTTCTTTTGAGTTTGACATAAAAACTGCATTTGAAATCGTCTATTGCACATTTCGTGTTGCATTTCGTATTGCACACTCGATTTTATTAGAGTTTTTTCAATTTTTTTTCTCAAATTTCAATTTCTTATACTTTAGTTTAATCTTACACTTATTATTTAGGGCATGGTTGGTATGATGGAATGAATTTTTCAATTGGGAATGATCATTCCCGAAGGAATCACATTACCATGAATATAGGATTAGCCGTTACTCCCACTCTCATGGTATTATGTATTCCCGATTATCAAAATAAATTTTATTTTTTATTTTGAAAAATTATACTTTATTTTTTTGTATTTACAAATGAAAATCTCATATTTTTATAAAATATTTTATTAAAAAATAAATTAATCAATTTTTTAAAAAACTCATTAATAATTTATTAATGATTCATAAAATTTTGTAATAATTCAAAAAAATACTAATGATATTATAGGATTATATAAAATATACAAACCCACTAATCATTAGTGAAATACTTACTAAAAGTATACTTAAATTTTCCACAAATGTTAATAAAGTAAAAAAAAATCGCATAATATTTAATAATTTGTTATTAAAATATAATAGTATCTTTGAAAGAAGAGTAATTTGTTATTTAAAACTAAATCAGTCAATTCGTGTATTTTATTTATTAATTAGATATTGTTATAATAAAATCAATTCAAAAATGTAAGTTTCATTCATATCTTATTACTTGTGATACCAACCAAAGGAATGACAATAGTCATTACATTCCATTCTCATCATCATTCCATTACTAAGTTCATTCCATTCCCACTTGATTCCATTCCGACATACTAACCATCCCCTTAGGGTTCATCCTACCCAATTAGGGTTTTATATATATTTTTAGTCTTTAATTTTTCAAATAATCAATTAATAATTTAAAATTTTAAATTAAATAATAAAAAATAATAATGCATCCTAATTGGGTTTGATGAATTCTAAATAATAAGTGTAAAATTAAACTAAAGTATAAAAAATTGAAATCAAGGAAAAAAATTAAAAAAAAACTAAGAAAATCGAGTGTGCAATACGGAATGCAACACAAAATGTGCAATAGAAGATGTCAACCGTAAAAAGCCTTGGCCAGACTCGAACTTGTAGTTTTATCCAATTGAATGTCTTATTAATAATTAGTAATATTACTAATTCATAATAATATAAAAGAAGTAAATTGAACCACAAAAATCATATAATATTGCTCCACTTATAAAATATTAATGGAATTTGAAATTTGTACTTTTTTATACGACTGAGAAGTTATGTATTGGATAATTTTTATTGTTTATTTAAATTAGCGTAATTTATTATGGGTGTTATTATTTATACCACTGCTTTTTTAATATACACCACATTTACTATATACACTATCATTATATATTATATTTTCATTTTTTTCTTTATGCACCACATTTTTTCCATTTTAACCCTTTCATCTAATAATTAATTAAATCAATTAAAAAAATTAAAAAGGAAAGGAGAACCTCATCAATTGTCATCTCCCTCACTATCTTTTTCAGAAAAACACCATCTCTCTCTCTCTGTTTCACAACCTCTGCTTACTCCTCCTCCTCCTTCTCTTCTTTTTCTATTCATTTGTCTTATTATTCAACTTGTTCCCCAAATTTGAAATCCCTAAAATCAGCAGTCATAACCCTGAATTTGAAATCTGAAAAATGTATGTGGTAAACTGAATATTTCGAACAAATACACAAATGTTCAAAAACTATTATTCGAAGTTGTCTCGGATTTTTGAGAAAATAATTTTTGAACATGATGGAATAGTTCAACAAGATTTTCGATAAAAAGATGTTCTAAAGATGATGTTTGAACTTTAAGAAATAGTCAAAAATTCATTTTCTAATAGTTAGTTGAAGTTAGAAAAATGAATTCTGAACTCTTGTTTGTTTGAATTCCAGAATTGCGGGTGAGGTTGGCCAAAAAATGAACTGGGCATCAGCGGTGCTGGTTGATCTACAAAATGTTGGCGGATTTGTGGATTCAGAACGCTGAGAAAATAAGATTTTGAGCTTCAGATCTAGGGGTCGCCAGTACACCATGCATTTGTATATGTTGCGCTGCTGTATAATTTATAGAGGAAGAAATGGAGGTCTGCACAAATGGAGGGCTAGGAGAGAGAATGGGGTGGGAGAAGAAGGGGACGTATATGGCGGTTTTGTTCTTCTTCTTTTTTTTTTTTTTGCATTTATTTTTAAATATTTTTAAATAAAAATTTAATTAAAAAGGATATTTAAGTAAATTAATGATTATTTATTTTTTAATTAAATTTAATAGTGATGTGTTATGAAATTTTTATGGTGTATTTAGAAACACCCTTTATTATTTAACATATTTTTACATTTTAAGATAGTGTTATGATTTTAATATTTTACCCTAGTAGGAGTCCCAATTAATTGCCTATATAAGTTGATTGTAATTCATTATTGAATATATGAAATAAGAATTATTCTGATTAATCTCTCTCTCTCTTCTACCTAATATTTTTATTTTTTTCGGAATTTCCACTCATTCACTCACTCATAGAGGTATAACGTATTTGAAACATACACTCTTTATTTTCATAACCCACAATCACTACTACAAAAATGCATACCGAGTAGCTGGAGACACACTTGTTGGTAGAAACGGTCGATAAAGAACAATAAGACATCTGGATTTTGCATGAAAATTTTGGGGCTTGCGCAAATTGGACTAAATGCTAAAACGAAAATGAAATCAAATGGTATTATACACTACAAGAAAACATGATTATAGCGACGGAAATGGCGACAAAATGAATTCTGTCAACACGGGTGACGAAAAGGCGATGGACATGTCTGTCGTCATACGGGGCGACGGACTTCGCAACAGAAGCACCGTCGCCACATAAGGCGATGGATGTATTCCGTCGCCTTTTGATTTTTTATTAATTTTAAATTCCGGAAAATAAGACGACGAAAATATTCTGTCGTCTTATTTTATTTTTTATTTTTTTTCCCAAATAATAAGGTGACAGATACATTCTGTCGCCTTATTTTATTTTTAAATTTTTTTAAAATTATTTTTCGGGCGACAGATCAATTCCATCGCCCGGTCTGTAAATAATTGGGCATCCAACCCTTTCTTCCCCACTTTCCCTAAATTCAAACCTAATCTCGTCATCATCCCCCGCCGACGTGAGACGCCATCGGTTACCCCCCTGCACGACTCCCCTCTCTCTCCCGCTGACGTGAGACACCACCGCCTTCCCCTGCACGACTCTCTCTCTCTCTCTCTCTCTCTCTCTCTCTCTCTCTCTACAATAGCCTCCCTCCGCCGCGCCTGCCGCCTCCCTCTTCGTCTATGGTATTTTTTTCCTACTTTTTTGTATTTTGATTTTATTACATGTTTGTGAATTAATTATGTGATTGGAATTTGGGGTTTGGAAGAAGAAGCCATTTTTGCAGAAGCTACGTTTTGTTGTTGTTCTAACAAGGTGGTTGTGTTTGTATGCATATGTGTTGTTGTCTTGTTGTAATGTTGAGTTTTTGAGCAGATTTTGAGTTTAAATGCTTTTTTTTTTTAATTATATTTAGTGGCAGCATGAAAAAATATAAAATCATGTACAAATTTTACTTAGTGGCTGCAATACAAAGTTATACTTAGTGGCAGCATGAAAAAACAAAAATAACTTATGGCTTAGGCAAACAAAAATAACTTAAAAGACATTAACAAAATTTTATTAATTACAGTATTAACTCTAATGGTTCAAGAAAAATATTATAGTAATTATAATGATTTTCTTTTTACAGCCACTAGTTCTAACTTCTAATAATATATATAAAAAAATAATTTTTTAGCATGTCCCAAATTATATTCAATAAAATAATAAAGATTATTAGCCCTCTAATAATCAAAATAAAAATAAAATAAAACTTCTCTAATGGGTTTGGAAAAAAAAAACGAATGGGCTGAAATATAAATGAGATAATGGGTTGGAAATAACACGAATTAATTAAATCATCTCATTCAACAAACCAAATTCAATAAAGTAAATTAACTACACAAAATAACATCAAATATTCTTCTATCATCAAATTTGATTATTAATTACCCTGATGCTAGTGGTGATCATAGCATCACCACCCACAACTCAATCCAATCATCTTTTCAATAACAAAATATTATTACAACTAAACTTTTACATGTTAATTTGAATTTATTTAAGCATGTTAGTTGAATTTATGAAGGCATGTTAGTTGAATTTATTAAAGCATGTGTGGTTGAATTTATTGAAATGTTAGTTGAATTTATGAAAGTGTGTTAGTTAAATGGGACGAGGACTCCTGGATCCCCCCTCTCTCCCTCTCTCTCTCTCTCTATATATATATATATATATATATATTATATTTGTATTAAATTATGTGCAATTATATATATATATATATTTTAGTTTTCTGAATTTTTATAATATTTGGGTACCAGTAAATATTTAAAAAGAAAAAGAAATTAAAAAAAATGAATTTAAAATAAAAAAAATTAAAAAAAATGAATAAAAAAATATAAAATATAAAAAATCGCTCGATTTTTTATTTTTAAAATTAAAATATAATTTTTTTTTGGCGACGGAAACGTTCCGTCGCCTTTTTCACCGTCACATAGCCTTAATGGTCACCTTGTATTGGCGACCATTTTACACGACGCTTTATGGTGACAGAATTTTCCGTCGCTAAGTCCATTGCCATATTTGATGACAGAAAATTCCATCGCCTTCTTTTTTTAGCGACCGCATTTTGGAGACGGACATTTTCCGTCGTCATTTCATCGCCCGTTCAATTAGTGACGGAATCCGGGGATGGGACAGCGGAAAATTCCATTGTCATTTCGTGATTTTCTTGTTGTGATAGGCACGTTAAACCCATCGGTTTATTATGCTATAATAATCTGAACAATTTATTTTTATCATCAAAATTATCATGAAAATTGCATTAATTTGCTTTGCTGATGCCGGAAGGCTAAATATACTTTATCTAATAATAATAATAATAATAATTAATAGATCACGAGAAACTATGGAATTGAAATCAGTTAGCGCCCCCTGTTTCTGTAATAGGATTGTGAATATTGCACAAACTAAGTTTATGGTTAATGTGTTAGACTTTATTAAGTAAACAACAAAAGTTTGCTAGAGAGATGTAACTTTCCTTCATTACTTCTTTTTTTTCTTTTTTAAGCTACTGTATTTATTTATACACCTATAACAATTAATACACGATGTGTATATATCATATAATAATGATAATATTTTATTTATTTAATTATTAATAAATGATAGTGAGTTGGGAATATGAAGTAGCATTATATTGAATCATGGCACTTATTCGTCTCATAATTGTAATGCATTATTTGGTTCCGGTTTGTCCTACTGATAAGACTCGAGCCGAGGAGATGTCCGATCCAATCAAGGTGCCAGAAGGACCGGTAACACGAGCAAGAGCTAAGAGGTTCAAGGAAAGCCTTAATGGATTCATGCGAGAGATCTGGAACCAAGCGTTGGCTAAATGACCCGTAGAAGGAGAAGAACCCGAGCCCAAGTGGAAGATAGTGATCTCGAGCTACGGGCACGGACTACAGCACGAGCCAGGACGCGAGCACCCGGTCGCGCCGCTTGACGTGAGCTACAGCGCGGGTGAGCACGCGAGTGGACCCGGTTGCACCACCAACGCTTCGGGCGATGAGACTGGCGCGTTCTACAGCGCGACCTGAGGTGCGAGTGAAGCCGGTCACGCCACAGACGCTACACAGAATAAGACCGGCGCGACCTACAGCGCGATTGACCCCGTGTCGCGCCCATCTGGGCGTGTCCGGAATTGCGCGATTCTTATGTTTTATTTCTTAATTCAAGTGGGATAATTAATTAGGTCTTAGTTTATTTTGGACCAACTATATAAGGCTTGTAATCTCTTATTTTTGAGAACAACTTTGATATCATTAATTTTATTACGTGAGTTATTTCAATTTCTCTCTAGGAGAGTTATTCGAGTTTCATAACACATCGTGAGATTCAATCGACTTATCAAACGGATTCGCATCTCCGTTTGTGGCGTCATCACCCAATCCAAGTTCGTGTTTCCAATTGATCGAGGGTCTCGACTTCTTCGCGTTCGAGGTTTGACATCTTTGAGAGGCTATGGTTTGGATCCATCCATCCATTCCGTTGAATCTGCTACAATCCTGGATAAAAACATATGCTGTCTTTGTCGTATGCCGGTGAGGATCGCATAAAGTGGTATCCAGAGCCAGGTCGTATCAGGTTCCGTTTATCATTTAATTTCTGTAATTTAAATTCTCGCCTATTAAAAAAAAGACGATATCAGCATAAAAAAAGAGAGAAAAAGTCACTGATTTATAAAAAAAAATAAGTAAAAAGGCAGGAAAATTTTTGGTGTTTTTGTTACATTTGATTTTGATATTTGGGTTGTTGGAGACGCGTATATTACCTGGGAAGAAGTCGAAAAAATTTTCGGAAATTTTCAAATTTTTGAAATTTTCCGGCACATTTTTCGTGAATCTGTGATTGGTCTTTTGCGGGTTTCATTGTTGTGATTGTGTTTCTAGTTTATTTCTATTTGGAGAGAATACGAGTGGTAAAAGGCAAGAGTGTGTGAGATTATTAGAGTGAAAAGAGCCGATAGTGTGATACACGAGAGTATACACGTGAGGTTGAGAGCTAGATATTTGTTAGGTTTGTTTCATTTCATTGTCACATTAGTAGTTCGTTTCTTTGCCTAGTTTAGTATTCGATTTGTTCTTTGGTTAAAAAAAAAGAAAAAAAAAGGACGAAAAAAAAATCATTCAAAAAAAAAACAGAGAGAAAGAGTCGATAAAAAAAATAGAGAATCGACATGTCTAACAAATGTGCAGGTACCAAGGGAGCAGCCGCTGGATCGAGTGATGAGATGAACATTACTTTTGATCCTAAGAATACAGTGGAAGCCATTCAGCAACATCTCACGAAGTTGTTCAAAACTGAGATGGCGTCGTTGAATGAGAGGCTAAACCAAGTAGAAAGTTCAATACATGAGCAATCTCAACAAGCTCCTCGAGAGAACCATGGCGGACGAGGAGTTCGGATAGAGGCTAGACGCTATCCACATGTAGAGAGACAGTGGAATGACTACTATGACACCGAGATGGGAGATTCAGAGGAAGAAGACAGATATTCAACTGCTGGAGGTAGGAGACACGGGAGAGCAAGGAATCGAGAAGACGACGATCTCGAAAACATCAAAATGAATGTGCCTTCATTCCAAGGTAAAAATGATCCAACTTTGTACCTTGAATGGGAGCGCAAGATTGAGATGATGTTCGATTGTCACAACTATTCTAAGCTGAAGAAAGTGAAGTTAGCAGCAGTGGAGTTTTCAGATTATGCCATAGTTTGGTGGGATCAGTTGACATCCAACAGACGACGTAATCAAGAACACCCAATAGAGACGTGGGGAGAGATGAAGGCGGTGATGAGGAAGAGATTCGTACCAAGCTACTACTATCGAGAGCTATACAACAAATTGCAAAACTTGAGACAAGGTACGAATAGTGTAGATGACTACTTCAAGAAAATGGAGGTCTCAATTATCCGAGCAAATGTGGAGGAAGATAGGGAGGCCACAATGGCTCGATTTCTAGCCGGTTTGCATAGAGAGATCCGAGAAGTGGTGGAGTTGCAGCACTATGTCGAGATGGAGGACATGGTACAAATGGCTATCAAAGTAGAGAACCAACTCAAGAGGAGGGGGAATAACAACCGAGTGAATTCTTCCACATGGAAGTCGAACTCAAATTCCAACACAGCTCCATGGAAAGCTTCAAATCAAGGGAAGAAAGATGAGAAGCAACCGTTCACTAAGCCGAAGACTGAGACACCTACAGTGACAAGATCGAGCAACCAAGACTCGTCAGGCAACCGAAACCAAGACATTAAGTGCTTTAAATGTCAAGGTAGAGGACACATAGCCAATCAGTGCCCAAACCGACGTGTGATGATCCTAAAGGACAATGGTGAGATTGTGACGGATGAAGAAGAAGTTGATCCGGAGATGTCGGGTTTATCCGAGTCGAGTGGGGAGGAGGAGTACGCAGCGCCCAACGCTCTCATTTTGGTTGCACGCAAATCCCTTAGCCTGTACACCAAGAGCTTCGACGAGGAGCAAAGGGAGAACATATTCCATACCCGATGCCACATCAAGGATAAGGTATGTAGTATGATTATTGATGGCGGTAGTTGTACTAACGTTGCAAGTGTTGTGATGGTGACAAAGTTAGGATTGCTGGTTCTCAAATATCCTAAGCCATACAAGCTGCAGTGGTTGAATGATAGTGGAGAAACTAAGGTGAACAAGCAAGTTCGAGTGCCATTTCAGATTGGCAATTATGAAGACGAAGTGTTGTGTGACGTTGTGCCTATGCAAGCGGGACATATTTTGCTAGGGCGTCCATGGCAATTCGATAGAAGGGTGAAGCATGATGGCTTGACAAACAAGCACTCCTTTGTACTTAACAAGAAGACGGTGACACTAGCTCCTCTAACACCTTCTCAAGTGTACGAGGACCAAGTGACACTACAGGAGGAGGCCGATACCATGAGGAAGAAAGGAAAATAGGCCAACGTTGGAAAGGAGGTGGTCTAACATGCTTGTTTTGCAACAACCAGTAATGTCAGTTGGGTTGTGCAAAATGAGAAGCCAATGTACTTGATGATCCGCAGAGATGTGTTAATGAGTACTAACCCATTTGATCCATCTTTGCCTAGTCCTATTGTGTCTCTGACATGCTCGTATTTTAGTCCTAATCCGAGCATTATTTCGTATGTTTTTATCATGTTTTAGCATGTTTGATAATCGCTTAGGGTAATATTAGTCGTTAATTAGAATAAGTGTTGCTAACTCAGTTAATTCAGAAAACAGGTTTAAAATGAGCAACCCGGGACTCGAGGATCGAAGTGCGTATCGAAAGGGACCCGAAAGCTGGATCGGACGGGCGAGGAAGCACGAAGACCGAGTCGGAACCGAGAGACAGGGCAGGGCCTGTAACGCGGCGCGACCCAGGGCTTGGGGCGCGACCCGCGGCTCGACGTCCGCAGCCGAAAAAGGCTCGCCTGCAACGCGGCGCGACCCAGGCCCGGGCCAGCTCGGGTCGCGCCTCACCCCACGCGGCGCGAGCCAGGGGGCGCGACCGGTCCCGTGTCGCGCCCCTGTGTCTTGTTTTCGGGAATATCCGGATTTTTGCTCCATTTTTGCCATCCTAGTATAAAAGCCATACTTAGTTCGAAATTTTAGGGTGAAAAACTTGATATTTTACCAATTTTAGAGTGAGAAATAGTGTGTGAGAGCTTGAAGCTTGGTGTATGGAAGAATTAAGAAGTTTTTGAAGATTTTTATTCAAGTTTTTGGGTTTTTTCTCTTCCTCTTCTATGTTTCTTTTATTTATGGTTTGTTTCTTTATTTTGGATATGAGTAGCTAAATCTTTAGGCATCTAGGGTTTTGAATCTTGATTTGGGTATGTGATTTGAATTTGGGATTTGTGCTCGATTTTCCAACCTTTCTTCATAAATCATGGTATGATTGTATCTATTCTTTGATTGGCCATCTTAGGATAGAATTTGGTGTATAATCGAGTTCGAGAGAATCAATTGTGCATGGGTAAATGATTTATGATTTCAATTTTGCATTAGATTGAGAGATTAATGTTTAATTGATGTTTGTTGTTTGATTGTGCTTGATTAGATTAAATTGCAATTTAGCCCTAGAGATAGGGAAATTGGATTTAATTGAAATGTCAAAGTTGCTCGAGAGAGGGCTTTGATTAATATTGAGATCAATTGTTGTTGGAAAATCTAAGCATAGCTCCATTTTTAATGAACATGTCTTAGTCAAGAGTCAATTCCCTAGAGCCATTTTCTTTCAAGTGAATTTTATTAAATTGTTATTTCTTGCTATTTCTCGTGTGTTGCAGCTTTAATTTACATTGTTAAAAGTTAGTAGCAAAGTTAAATCCCAACCCACTTTTCGAATTGTTTAACTAGTGAATGAATTTGACGTTATGATGCTTGTAGACTCAAAAATGCATTTAAATTCCCCGTGTTCGACCCGGTCTCCTATGCTTCGTATGTCCACTTGCATAATCGAGATTTGGAATGTATAACTTGCTTCGTGATCATATTCTTTGCATTAGAAAAATCTCATCAGTCTCTTTTGTAGGAATTCAAGGATGTCTTTTCCGAAGAGATGCCACCGGGTTTGCCACCAATTAGGGGAATTGAGCACCAAATTGATTTCGTGCCCGGCGCCACGTTGCCAAACCGCCCGGCATATCGAAACAATCCTGAGGAGATAAAAGAGCTAGAACATCAAATACATGAGCTACTAGAGAAAGGCCAAGTGAGGGAGAGTTTGAGTCCATGCGCAAGTCCAGTTTTGCTCGTGCCGAAGAAGGATTCATCACTACGGATGTGTGTCGACTGCAGAGCCGTCAACAACATCACGGTAAAGTATCGACATCCCATTCCCCACTTAGATGATATGTTAGACGAACTACATGGTGCATGCATATTCTCTAAGATAGACTTAAGAAGTGGATATCACCAAATTCGTATTAAAGAAGGGGATGAGTGGAAAACGGTATTCATTACCAAACTAGGATTGTATGAGTGGTTAGTTATGCCGTTTGGGTTAACAAATGCTCCTAGTACATATATGCGTCTTATGAACCATGTCTTACGTGCCTTTATAGGTAGATTTGTGGTGGTTTATTTTGATGACATATTAATCTATAGCAAGAATGAAGAGGACCATGTTGAACATTTGAAGTTTGTTTTGCTTGCTTTGAGAAAGGAACAACTATATGCTAACTTGAAGAAATGCACCTTTTGCACAGATAAAGTTGTGTTTCTTGGTTTTGTTGTTAGTGCAGATGGAGTACAGGTGGACGAAGAGAAGGTTCGAGCCATCCAAGAGTGGCCGACACCAACAAATGCGAGTGAGGTTCGAAGTTTTCACGGACTTGCGAGCTTCTATCGGCGTTTTGTCCCACATTTCAGTAGTATCGCAGCACCCATGACCGAGGTGATCAAGAAGACTGTGGAATTTTATTGGGGAGAAGCACAAGAGAAGGCGTTTCAAACGCTCAAGGAGAAATTGACACATCCACCGATACTATCTCTTCCAAACTTTTCTAAAACTTTTGAGATAGAATGTGATGCTTCTGGTGTTGGAATTGGTGCAGTGTTGATGCAAGATAAACGGCCCATTGCCTACTTCAGTGAGAAGCTTGGCGGCACCACCGCAAAATACCCAACATATGACAAGGAGTTGTATGCACTAGTTCGGGCATTGCAGACGTGGCAACACTATTTGTGGCCTAAGGAATTTGTGATCCACACCGATCATGAGTCATTGAAGCATTTGAAGGGGCAACACAAGTTGAACAAAAGACATGCCTGTTGGATGGAGTTTGTAGAGACGTTTCCATACGTCATCAAGTATAAGCAAGGGAAAGAGAATGTAGTAGCTGACGCACTATCGAGGAGGTACGCTTTACTTTCCACTTTAGATGCTAAGTTACTTGGTTTTGAGCATATTAAGAGTATGTATAGTGAGGATGGTGATTTTAAGGATATATATGTTGCATGTGAAGAATCTGGAGATGGAAAATTTTATAGGCATGATGGATATTTGTTTAGAGAAAATAGGTTGTGTGTGCCTAATTGTTCCGTGCGTGAGCTTTTATTGTTGGAGTCACATGGTGGTGGTTTGATGGGGCATTTTGGGGTAGCAAAGACTCTAGCTGCATTGAGAGAGCATTTCTTTTGGCCTCATATGAAATGTGATGTGGAACGTGTGTGTGCTAAGTGTGTTACATGTCGACAAGCCAAATCTCGAGTCCAACCACATGGTTTATACATGCCTTTGCCTATTCCTACATCACCTTGGATAGATATATCTATGGATTTTGTATTAGGATTGCCTAGGAGTAAACGTGGTCATGATTCTATTTTTGTGGTTGTAGATAGATTTTCCAAGATGGCACATTTCATAGCATGTTCTAAAACAAATGATGCATCCTACATTGCTGACTTGTTCTTTAAAGAAGTTGTGCATTTACATGGCATGCTCAAGACCATTATTTCTGATAGAGATGTTAAGTTCTTAAGTTATTTCTGGAAGACTTTGTGGTGTAAGTTAGGTACGAAGCTTTTGTTTTCTACTACTTGTCACCCACAGACTGATGGTCAAACGGAAGTAGTAAATAGGACTTTATCTACATTGTTAAGGGCAATAATTAAAAAGAACATCAAAACTTGGGAGGAATGTTTGCCACATGTTGAATTTGCATATAATAGGTCTGTGCATTCTGCATCTCAGTTTTCTCCATTTGAAGTTGCATATGGATTTAATCCTTTAACTCCGTTGGATTTGATTCCTTTACCTGTTCATGAACATACTAACCTTGAAGGGGAAAAGAGAGCTAATTTTGTTAAGCAGATACATGAGAAGGCTAGAGCAAACATAGAGAGGCGAACCGAGCAGTATGCTAACAAAGCCAACAAGGGGCGACGGAAGGTTGTGTTTGAGCCCGGTGAATGGGTTTGGCTACATATGCGTAAAGAGCGGTTTCCAGTTCAGAGGCGTTCTAAGTTGCTTTCTAGAGGCGATGGACCATTCCAAGTTGTGGAGCGCATCAGTGATAATGCATACAAGTTGGACTTGCCAGGTGAGTACAAAGTGAGTTCTTCATTTAATGTTGCTGATTTAAGTCCTTTTGATGTAGGTGACGAGCTGGATTTGAGGACAAATCCTTTTCAAGAGGAGGGGGATGATAAGACCCGAGCCGAGGAGATGTCCGATCCAATCAAGGTGCCAGAAGGACCGGTAACACGAGCAAGAGCTAAGAGGTTCAAGAAAAGCCTTAATGGATTCATGCGAGAGATCTGGAACCAAGCGTTGGCTAAACGACCCGTAGAAGGAGAAGAACCCGAGCCCAAGTGGAAGATAGTGATCTCGAGCTACGGGCACAGACTACAGCACGAGCCAGGACGCGAGCACCCGGTCGCGCCGCTTGACGCGAGCTACAGCGCGGGTGAGCACGCGAGTGGAACCGGTCGCACCACCAACGCTTCGGGCGATGAGACTGGCGCGTTCTACAGCACGACCTGAGGCGCGAGTGAAGCTGGTCGCGCCACAGACGCTACACAGAATGAGACCGGCGCGACCTACAGCGCGAGTGGAGGCGCGATTCTTATGTTTTATTTCCTAATTCAAGTGGGATAATTAATTAGGTCTTAGTTTATTTTGAACCAACTATATAAGGCTTGTAATCTCTTATTTTTTAGAACAACTTTGATATCATTAATTTTATTACGTGAGTTATTTCACTTTTCTCTCTGAGAGAGTTATTCGAGTTTCACAACACAGCGTGAGATTCAATCGACTTATCAAACAGATTCACATCTCCGTTTGTGGCGTCATCACCCAATCCAAGTTCGTGTTTCCAATTAATCGAGGGTCTCGACTTCTTCGCGTTCGAGGTTTGACATCTTTGAGAGGTTAGGGTTTGGATCCATCCATCCATTCCGTGGCATTTGCTACAATCCTGGATAAAAACATATGCTGTCTTTGTCGTATGCTGGCGAGGATCGCATCACCTACGCAAATTACTTCAATCCAGACCCGCAAGAGGATAGGGTTGATTGTAGGGAGGCGAGCTAACTCGGGTCGTGTCTCTTGAGGAAAGCTTAATCTGGACTATTATCTTTGTACGCTATAATTGTTGATATACACATGAATTTAAATACGAACCTAAATATTCTAATCAAGGAATTGGTTGGTTTGGCTAAACTAAGGAATTTTAATAACAAGATTAACTAGCAACACCAACAATAACAAAGATAAAAAGATCATGGGAAGAGCATTAGGGTGTAGATTCTCTCATTGGTTCTCTCCTAGTTTGTTTCAAGTCGATTTTGTTAATCCTACACGTACAATAGACCCCTTTAAGTGGCTTAACTTCACTTACTGTCACCGTCGATCCATTAAACCCCCATCGTCTATATTATACGAACAAGATTAACAATTAGGCTTATAAAACTCGATTCACCTAACGTTGAAGGAACCTAAGTCGGGCTATAGAATCTCCTCTCGGTCTCATCTAAAGCCTAGCAATGCTAAGTAGTGGACAAGTACTCAACATAAACAAGCACAATTCCAACAACAAGAAACCAACCATCACAAGCATGGATCAAAACCAAATCGATTATCTACCCCATAATGCAAAGAATTAGCCCATCATCATGCTCAAAACAACACAAGAATTATAAAAGATTTTCATTTCATAAATCTAAAGATAAATAAAATATAGACTTCTACAACACTTATTGTCTCGAGAGTTCTGGTACAAATCCCCACAAATAAGCTAAGCTAAGGAAAGAAATACCAAAAGTGGAGATCCTCGAGCAAGCCTAGCTGCCGCGGACAGCTTGAAGTTGGACTCCTCTTCCCGTGCCTTCTTCCTTGAGCTTGAGCTTCCTTACCTCTTCTCTTCTTCCTTTCTCTCTCTCTGGAACCGTGGTGTTGGTGAAATGAATGGTGAAGTATGGGAGTAGTGACTTGGGAGAGAATGGAGTTCTCCTCCCAGTCGGAAGATGTTGTGAATGAATAGGGAGATGGTTGATTTATTGGTTGAAGAGAGAGAAAGCAAAAATGTGGAGTTATTGGTAGATGGTTCCCCAAACTCCTCCTACTCCTAGCTAGAACCGCGTGCATTAAATTCTCTAGCTGGCCAAGTGGTGGAGATCATTAAAAACCACAGCTGAAACTGATCGACTGGGGCTCGAACTGATCGCGGCTGAAACTGATCAAGGGGGCTCGAACTGACCGTCCCGCGCCGGCAGTGTGCCCGCGCTCGCGGGGGGTCCTGCGCCGGGCGGGGCTGCTTCAGTTCCAACTTCCGGCTTTTCTTCATCAGTTTGGTGCTTCTCGTCAGTTGGGCTCCATCAGTTTTGGCGCTTCAGTTAGCTTCTCAGCTGGTTCTCTTCAGTTAGTCCTCTAGCTCAGCTTTTGGTTTTTCAGCTGTAGCTCTAAGCTCTTGGCTCCATCAGTTCAGTTCATCAGTTGGGGGAACTTCAACTGATCCCATCAGTTGTGGCTCCAGCTTAGCTCCAAGCTCTCAGCTCCTGCTTGGAATCTTCAGCTTGACCCCTGACTAGCTTAGCGAAGCGGGAAATTAAGGACCTATCAATAAGGTGGAGCTTTAGTTGGAAGCCTCAGTTGGAAGCTTTGCCTCCTAGCCACTTTTATGCCATAAAATCCTGCTTTTGGACACAAAAGCTCAAGTTTTGTACAAACCTGACATAACTCACCAAAAGAGCAAAAGTGAAGTAACATAAAATCAACACAAAAACACTAGAAATACGCATACAAAAGATACAAAATTCGTATGATAAAATAGTACAAATAATCGCCAAACATGCATTATTCTTTTTTGTGATATTCCAAAATTATAGTCATTTTATTAATTGGCATGGGATTGTATTAAAATATTATATTATAAATATAACCATATTTAATATTCTTTAAAATCTAATATGAAAAAAAATTCTAGAATATAAAATAAGAGCAATATAGAATAATATATTAAATATAAATTTTATATTTCAATATATATTAAATGTATTTTTATAATCTGTATGAAAATGGAAAAGGAGTACATGATTATGGGAAGAGAGAATAATTGATTTAAATTAATCGTACGTGTACAATTAAATATTCTTCCCAAGGTATGAACAAATTTAATAACACTATAATTTGTCTTTATTTACCGCTTATCCAAAGGAGAGCTGCTCGTAGTTTTTTTAATAAGAGAAGATATTAAGTATTCGAATTTTCTCCATTCTTATTTTATTGTTTATTAAAAATTTTAATATTATTTATTGAAAGTAGTCTCTTATACATCAAAGTGTACATAAATTTTATGTACATCACAGGCGCAATTCATGTGTTGGGCCCACACGTGGGCACGTGTATTGCACACACCCATTTTAATTTTATTTTATTTTTCATATTAGAAATATGCATGATATTTTTCAGTGTTAGAAGTGATAATTTTCATTATTATAAATGATTTTTTTTCAATAAAAAAATGTATTAATTATTGCAAAAATACCACCTTTTTTTTAAAAAAAAAATTCTTTAACAATATTTTTTAATTCAAATAATAACAAAAACGTCGCTGCTTCAATTATATTAGAAAAATGACACAATGTTCACCAACATATATTTATGTAGATCGATGAACAGTTTTGGCTATTTATTTTTATTTTTATTTTTATTTTTATTGAGAGAGAGAGAGAGAGAGAGAGAGATGCCCCAAAGCCACGAAAATATGTATATTAAAAGAAAAGATAATATATCTTAATGGAAATGCAACCAAACACGTAAAATTGAACCAAAGGTTGACACATACGTGAATTGATGAAAGAGTGGATTTTACTTGAAAGGGTTGTTTTCAGTTAGCCAGTTGTTTTCTTACCTACCAATAATGCTACTACATAATAACTAACTCTTCAAAAATTAAAACCCCTTTTTCCACTTTAGATTAAATCCCCCCCCCCCCCCCCCCCGCCCCATTTTTTTAAGTTGACTCCAATCAATTTGTGATTTAGGGATCAAACTAAAAGGTGTATTTAATTTAAATATAATGATCAATTATTTAAATTTTATATTGTAATAAAGTATCTGCAAAATTGCAAGAACTAATAGAATATGAGCAAGAGTTTCTCATTTAAAGATGATAATGGACAGCGGAACGTGTTACTGAAACGTTAAAAAAATTGTACTGATTTTATTATCAAGTATCAGAGAAACCAATCGATCGATCATCCTCATATGACAAAATTTGAAATTTAATCTACAATGACAACACCAATAAACTACAGCCACCAACATCAATACGTTTATTCCCATAAACATTTTATATTACATTAAAAGAAAAGGCAACATCACCCAACAAGATTAAATATATAATCAGTACAAGCATATATTAATATTACCCCTGAAATAAGCTAGCTACTGGAAAATGGCACAAAAATGTCACCATTCACCACCCACAAAAAAACAAAACAAAAAAGTTGAAAATGTAATTAGTTTTCCCTAAACATGAGTTAATTAGCAATTACACATTAATTAATTAATTAATAGCAGCAGCATCAGTGACTGTGAGTAACCCTCTGAATGAAAGCTATCAAAAAAGGAGACTCCAAAAACCAGAGGATGAATTAATGCTGTCCTAAAATGAGATTAAAAAAAAAAAAAGGCTAATCTTCAAAACCCGTTTGTTTCCAAATGGCATTTCTAACCCTGCTCAAATCCCTTCCCTTGAGCGTTCTCCCGATCCCTTCATGCACCGACAGCGACGCCACTCTCGTCCTCGCCAAATACTCGTGAGGGGGCATTCGGTCATTTCCATCCTCCTCCTCTTCCTCCTCCTCGTAATCGTCGATACAGTCACCGGCGCGTGCCCCGTACTCGCCCCTCAGGATCTTTGACCAATCCGGAATGTTCACCGGCAGAGATTTCGGACCCACCGGAACACGCTCGACGCCGCCCTTCCTCAGCGGCTTCCGGTGCGGGCGCGGGTTCGAAATGCATTTCCTGTTGTTTTCGTGTTGGCTAGTGGTGTCGTTGCTGCTCCAGACGTCCGATTCGTCGAACTCGAATTGATCCGCCGATGTTAGCCTGGCGGCGCCGACGAGATAGCGGTGGCTCTTGGTTGCTGCCATGGCGGTTGTTGGTTGCGGGGGAGGAGTTGAGAATGTTGGTATTAGAGCAGACTTGTTTTGAGTTTTGTAGGTGGAAGAGGTTGGTTGTAATTGTCCGAATATATATAATGTTTAGTTTTGGATAAGCTCTGCCAATAATTTTTAATAATTTTATTTTCTTACCAATGAGAGGAGTTACGTTAATAAGTTGATTAATTAATTACTTAACTATACAAATTAAGAAATATTTATTCGGTCCGGATTTCGTAATTTGGCTAATGAAATCGTATACTCAATGTAAAATGTGTGTCTGATGCGAATTTAATTATATAATGTAATTTATATTTGGGATTTTTGTTTGATTGACACGTGTCTCCAGTCTCCACAAGCTGTATTTAGTAGAATAAAACTTTCCCTAATGTCTATTAATGTTGATGTGATTATTTAAAGCATCTATTATGAAACAATGGGCGCAGAATATATAATTAGGCGGACCTTTTTTTTTTTTTTTTTTTTTCTTTTGTGTGCTTTCATCAATTGAAGTACTTTTAATTACCTTTCAATAATGTAAATACCTTCTTTTTTTTCTTTCTAATTTCAGCTCTTCTCATAAATTTTACTCGGTTGTAAAGTTTTCACATTTCAAACTTCAAATCAACAACACACACAAACAAAAAAGAAAAAGAAAAAGGAAATTAAAAGGATAAGTCCACTATCTATAGTTCACAGGTACAATGTGATAGGTATTAATAATGTTCTCCCCTGCAGTTCAATTGCTCAGCAATTACGCTCGTTCCTACCTAATTCAACCATTATATATATATATACACATATTGATTTGCTTTATATTTCTGTCTTTAATTCTCACACGAAAGATAAAAGGGAATGAAAGAGAGGGGCATATGCATCCACCTGTGCAAAAGGACAAAATGCTCAATCATATGAGGATGGAACTCTAGCTAGATCACTTGGATTGTTCTTAAATATATAAACAGAATAAAATACAACTAACTTTCAGAAATTCTGGTATTTTTTTAGTTAATGGAAAGATCCAACAAAAAAGCTGTATCCAATTTTAGACCAAATAAAACAAGCTGGTGGGGGCACATAATTTTCATTATTTACTTTTAAAATAACAATAATGATGTAGCATGAACTGAAATTTTACCAGCAAGATATTTAACTCAAATACTCATATTTAGTAGTTATTTACCATGAGCTCGTGTGTGTCTATATATATATATATAGAGAGAGAGAGAGAGAGAGAGCTATCCATTTTTTCAAGAAAAGATAAAGGATTATTTTGCTTTTCACGTCAGAGTTTATCTCAGGTTACACATTTTGTGTTACAATTCATGTTCCACGATTAAATTATGAGTTTTTATTCTATTTTCTTCTTTAATTTTATTTTTTTGTGTTTTAATTTTATTTTATAATTATTATTTAATGTTCATTCTACCCAATTAGGATATATAATTATTTTTAGTATTTAATTTTCAATTTTTAAATGATAATTGATTATTATATTACATAATTATAATTTATAATTTTTTAGTTATTTTTTATGATAAATGCTGACTATGGTTGATTATGTTATAACTAAATTTTATTTTTTAATGATTATCATTAAACTCAATAATTAATAGTGAAGAATGGGACATAACACATTATGTGTAAGAGGGTGATCGGAACTCTCGAGCTTCTCTGTTGCACTTAAGATTGAATTATTAGTTCATTCGGGAGTATAAAAGCTATGAACATCCCCTTCAATTCCGAGCTAAGAAAAAAAGAAAATTGAAAACACGTTCCTAGATCAAATAAGGCCCGTTTATAGGATCTCAATCCGTTAAACGGTCTCACATGAGATCTTCTCTAAATTGTATGATATGTTTTTGGGTTATGAAAAAAAAAACCCTACAATCCTACATGGAGTATACCATAAGTTAACCCGAATTTTATGTAATAGTCCACACACACATCAAATGAAACAGGTAACTTATAAAAAAAATGGTGTGACAAATTCAACTTAGAAGCTATATGATGAGATCCACTATTTCAGTTCAGTATTTCATCTTGTATTCTAATCATTTAATTTATGACATGTGTATTTAATTTTTTTTAGTGGACCATTGTTTAACTTTTTAAATACACATCATGAATTCAATAGTTGGAATACAAGATGAAATACAAATTAATAATCTTTGTAAGATGTTATTTTTTTTATTATACTCGCACACCCGATCTGATGATATTGAAATTATTCGAACTCGTGACATTTAATCTTCAAACAACTTCATTCCACCACTAGACCATCTCTATCGAAACAAATGTTAATTTTTTGTTATCTTAATTAGTTCTAGGAGAATAAATTATGCTGGATGCATTAAGATCTTATTTAATTCGTTATAAATTTACGTATCTTTGATATTTATTGTTTTAATTTTCAATAAACACATGATAGCATCAGCATGTCAATATGTCAGCATCCATATGTAATTCATAGGACGGGTCCTCAAATCCAGCCCATTCGAAAAAATAATATTTTTAGTAGTGTGAGAAAAATTAAAATAACTAAAATCAAATTGTGAACTTTTTTTCTAACTAATATTTTTAAAATATTATTTTCTAATCAAATATAAGGATAAATGTCTAATTTATCCATAATGAATTTTTTCAAAGTCAAATATTGCGGTTGAGATTGTACACGCTAACAATATTTTTTCTATTGTACACGCTAGAGTATTACACGACTAAATTTTTTTTTCTCAAAATTTGTTTGTGTATTAGACGGCCAAATTTGTTTGTGTATTACACAGCCAAATTAACACGCGGATAATATTACACGGCTAAATTTTTTTTTCTAAAAAAAACACATATTTTTCAATACACAAATAATGCTATTGGCGTGTAATAGTAGTCAAATTTTTCTGTGTACTACACGGCCAAATTAAGACACTGATTTTTTTTCTTCATTTATTCATTTCAATGGTCACAGTTGTGGGTAGTTGAATTTTAAATGAGATGCTCACAGTCGTGGGTGGTTGGATTTTAAATGAGATGCACTAAATATCACACACCAAACGAGTATAATAGATGTTGACTGAGGGAAAGTTTACATTTCATATCTATTATACTCTTCTCCTTGGTAAAAGTTTGGGAGGATTTTTGGTTGAAAAGTTAGGGACAAGAAAATCCGAAAGGCAAAAAAACATTACAAGGTATGTTCCTTTTTTTTGTTTTTATGGTTTAATTTGTTTAAATTTTATCATTTATGAAAAAAAATTGTAAAGAATCATAATCATCCGTTGAAATGTGATAATCCGAAATATTTTATATTTCGTATTGGAAAATTTGTATCTCTTAAATCATTAGGTTATAAAATATTTTTTTTGTTTTTGTATTTTATTGTAAGACGTTAGAAATAGATTAGCATGTATATGGAAATATCCATACATGTTGCCAATAGAAAAGAAATAGAGAAATTAAAAAAAATACATGTTGCACCGTGTACACACGGTGAACACCCGTGTAGTACACGGTGCAACGTGTACTAATAGAAAAAAAATTCACACGTTCTGCATGGTTGACCGTGTATTACATGGTCAATCGTGTAGTTTTTTTTTCTATTTTTTTTTCAAAAAATAATGAGACGTTTCTTGATCTGCAGATGGCTTGACAACATGTAGTTGTACAACACAATGGTAGATGGGAGAGATTAGAGTACTTAGATGGTGAAGATCAAGTTGTGCACCTTCCATTCAATCGATTATCTCATGATAGTTTGATGCAGGAGATTCATAAGTTTATGGAGACATCTTCGACCACTACTTCGTATACATTGAATTATTTGACTAAAGCAGGTGATGGAAGAAAATTGAAGGGGCTTATAAAGACAAATGTTGATTTAATTCTTTTAGTCCAAGAACAAGATAAGTCTATGATGTATGTTACACAAAAGAGTATTCAAGAAATCCCAACAACAAGTGAAGTGTCTCCATTTGTAGATACAGATGATTTCAATCACGAAGCGAATGAGTCATCTGCTGAAGAGGATGAAGATGACGATGACAACTATGAGAGTGAACTTCGGCGCAATCAAATTACTGAGTTCTGTGAATGGATTCGTGAGTCGGGGCATCTTGATGAGTTTGTGTCCATTCTGGAGCATGGTGGTCCTCACAACATGTCATATCAAAATATTGGTCCTGATGTAGAAGGTCCCACTGTAGAAGGCCTACCTGTCACTCGTTGGATGATTCTTGTGGGCCATACTGATGGGGACAGCCCAATCGTTGATGATGATCAGGATAAGTTGTACGGTAAGGACCTTGCGATTGGGAAGACATTCTTGAAGAAAGATGATGTGATAATTGTTGTGGAAAACTGGCACATGCAGCGTCAAGTGGAGTATTATGTTTCACGATCGACCAAGAGCCGACTGGAATTTATTTGTAAAAGAAAAGATCTATGGACCTTCAGATTATATGCAAAAGAAAAGGACGGATTATAGAGTGCAAAAATTTTAGGATAATCATACTTGTCGGCTTGACTTGACACGTAACGCTCCAAGGAAAATGTCTTCGAAGGTGATGACAGACTATTTTTTGAAGAAGATACGATATGAGGGTGCTGTGTTGAACCCTAGAGCAATGATTGTCGAGTTGTTAAGGGAGTATGGTATTGAGGTTGAGTACGGTGTTGCTCTACGTGCCAGGAATCTTGCTATAGAGATGGTTTACGATAGTCATGACCAGTCTTTGAGATGCTTTCAACATATCTACACACGTTGAGGGCAAACAATCTTGGTACAGTCTATGATATTCATAGGACGAGCGATCATCATTTCAAATTCATATTTATCGCACTTGGAGTTTGCTTATCGGCATTCAGACAGTGTATGCGACCAGTTGTTGTTGTTGATAGTACCATTTGAAAGATAAAAGTAAGGGTGTGCTGTTTGTCGCCGTCACAAAGGATGGTAATGAGAGGTGTTTTCCACTTGCTGTTGGTGTGGGTCCTATTGCGAATGACCAGTCATGGACATGGTTTTTGGAGTGTTTTAGAATGAGATTTGGAACTCGAGATGATTTGGTGATTATTTCAGACCAACATCAAAGCATCAAGAATGTTGTTGCCAAAGTGTACCCGGACGCCCACCACGGTTTTTGCTATTACCACATAGCAAAGAATCATGCCAGACACGACAAGCATCTCATCGCTATGTTCAAGAAAGTTGTATATGCATACAGACAAGAGAGTTTTCTCAAGTATATGTCAATGATTGTGAAGAATAAAACTGTGTACGCGAGCCTACTAAGTATAGGGGTTGATCATTGGGCTCGGTCTCAATCTCCCGTGCGTCGTTATGCTTTCATGACCTCTAATGTGGCTAAATCTTTCAATGCACGATTGCTATGGGCTAGGAGGTTGCCCATATGTATACTCATTGAGGTCGTCAGGAGCGTGACCGAGAGATGGTTTGATAAGTGAAGGGAACTAACGGTATTGAGGGATCACATGATCACAGAAGGGGCCTACAAAAAGCTGTCCAAACAAGTCGAGAAGGGTCGTCACTTTGTGGTTCGTCAAACCACTGCATATATTTATAAAGTGGTGGATGGTGAGAGGACTTTTGTGGTTGATCTTCAACATCATACGTGTGACTGTGGAAAAATCCAATTGGATCAGATGTCTTGCTCCCATGCAACAGCGGCTATACGATACCTCTGAAAATAAGTTAAATGTGTCGTCTACACTTATATTCTTTATAGTTATTACTAATATCTTTTTAACTATTCATTATAGGAGTGATGGGCATAACATGTATGATTATGTTGAGTACTATTACAAACAGGTCAATACGTGTCTTACATACTATGAACGCGTCTATTTTGTACTAAACCGCAATGAATGGACTGTTCCATTCCAGCAAGCCTCCTTCATAATCCCCCCTCCTGTAGCGGTTCCCCAAGCTGGATGACCAAAAGAAAGACGATACCATTCATCCATTGAGGGTTCAAGCTCCAGGACCAGAAGACAACAAGTATGTTCAAGATGTGGAGATACCGGACATAACAAGTCCAAGTGTACAACCTCATATGCTATTAGGTCCTCGGAGGCAAATGCAATTCAAGGACAACGTCAACCCAGAAGATGTGGAATTTGTGGAGAAATTGGACACTCCAGAAGAACTTGCACTTTGAGAGCTAATGAAAGTTAATTTGAATTTCATTGAATGTACGTTTGGAATTTCTATTCCGCACTGCTTAGATTGTTGTTGAGAACTCATATTTTATACACTATCCTATGTATAATATATTCTATTTGGTGATGATATAGTGTATAATTATGTAAGTTCTTATTAGTTTCATCCAAGTTGGTTGTCTAAAATACATCTTACTATATATCACACTGAGCACTTGGAGTAGGATAAATAAATCTCGACAATGATATTCAATTACAAATCTAAATAATATTCAATACAGACAAGAGAGTTTTGTAAATGAGGATGTTGTTCATTCGAAAGTAAATAAACTACGCCTAATCTCGAAAATGATAATAAAGCTTAAACAATAAAAGATGACGATAGACCTGGACGAATTCAATGGCATCGTCTTTCGAGAAATATGACGGTCAACATGTATAAGCGCAAAGGGACCACAACTAACACCATCAAGCTGGGTGTACTGATACCGCAGCTCAGGACGCTTGTACCCAAACTTCATGTCAATCATGGCTCGACTCTGATGCCCCCAGTATCTACTAGCCTGCAGCAGTGGTGGGAGCATCATCATCAACGGCCAAAGCTGACGGTAGCGCGAGTGAAATGTGAACTGGTCCAAAAAATTATTCATCTGATGGTACAGTGAATCATATACATATACCATCCATCATCTCAGATCAATCAACGCAGTAACTTAATGTCTATGTACGAGACAGCACGTGATGATCTAGACACGAAAAACATAAGTGGCGACAGAATTTAAAATATAATATAATATATTGTAAGTCTACAAAATAAATATAATTATGCGTTGAATTACTTACCCATGTAGCCTTCCACTAAGTACGAGAGAATCTAACATTCCCTTGTATAGTGTGTATCAACTCCTCTTTCCACGACCAATTTGTATAGTGCTCAAGACCAAAGTAATTTGCGTTTTCCTCCAGGTATTGTGGATGGCATCTTGCCCAATCATTTGACAAATGATACTAAAATCACACGGATTAGTTTTTAAAAATGATAAATACATTTAAACAATTTAAGCAAAGTGGAAGAAACACTTACAAAGAAGGTTGATTGCACAATGATTGTATTATCACAATCTACCCTATCGCGAAGACTACGACCTTTGAGTAATATGCGCTGGAATGTCCACAGGAGCAAGTCCACATCACCCATCTCGAGCATATATCCACTATTCAATAAAAGCTTGAACCATTTACCCTGTAAGACTAAACCCTGACCCCCTCTAACCTTTGTCTTTGCATTTGGACCCTTAGCTCGAAAGGTTGCATAACCCTATTATGTACGCTTGAAGGCACCTGGATGGCGATCAAAAATAGATTTCTATAGATCTCTGGATGGTCTCCTAGTACGTGTAGGACGGCCCTGCGGTGGTGGAGTGGCAGCGGCCTGATGTAAAGTGTTGTGTCAAGCAGAAGTGCTAGTACTAGGCCGAGCTAAACTATCGTGCGATCATAGGTCCAAACTAGCAGAATTAATCTCATATTCATCATCTGGCTCTAGTTCCACATGTGCAGAGGTAGTCCCTATCTCCTCAACCTGTGTTAAAGTTAGTTAGTATATGATATAAGATGTTTCAAATCAATTCACATAATTTGAAAAAAGACTCACATGATGCGGAATGGCATTATCTGGGGCACGACTAGTTTGTCTCCTCTCACTCTACTCAGGAGCCAACTCTCTCTCATGAGACTGACTGCGACTCTTCTCCACCTACGAAAAACTTAATTAGTCAATGACACAAAAAATTTGTACTTAATAAACTAACAATAAAAGATACACACCATCTGCTTAGGGCCTTGCTCCGATCTGCAGTTGTGACTGTGGCTGCAACTTCTCCTACCATGTTGACCAGACATCTATTTAACCATGTTCGTCAGGAAGTCCTTCAATTAATTAAAAATCCTTCATCGCGCTCACTCGTCGTCTGTAATATCTTTTACACCTCAACTTGAAAAAGACTAGCCATCTCGTGTGCCACCTCATGCGCTGTCTCCCGAGCTATCTCTCGATATCTATCCATGTGGTGACAACAGACGTGTCATTCACTCGTACTAGATGATGACATGGATGCCCTAACCCGTTTTCTAGGACGATGGCCACTAGTAGGTCCCGTGGCGGTATCCACTGCACCAGTCTTTCCACAAGTACGAGGTAAGCAACCTGCGGACCTCCTCGATATAGACCGAATGGTAGATATAGTAGGACTCGATCCTCTAGGCGAGGCTGGCGCCCTATGAGATGTCACTGTTCTAGGAGGGATAAGCGCCCTGGGAGAAGTCACTGCTCTAGGAGAGGTAGGTCTTCTAAGAGGAGTCACTGTTCTAGCATGTGTCACCTTACTTATTCTTTTTTTCTATTGTGTTTTCACCACATAAATAGAATCCTCAAATAGCGTACTTCTGAAATAGGGCAGATCATGTAATTTTCAGTCGGGAATAAAAATACATGACACGGAAGCTGCCAACAGATTGTAGGATCAATTAACAATACGTAAACAAAATTTACAAAATTTGCAGTGTAATTAAATAATCATACATACTTCCCCTTCAATGAATAATGTGCCGATACGGACCGCCTTATCGGCGAATTTCCACTTCAAATATCTTGGTATTGTAACGTCGGACACAAGATGGGCACAATGCCATCCAACACGAGGTATAGCCTCATAAGCCCATATCTACAAAATATTATATTTTGTTTCTTTGTTAGTTCGTTATTAATTGTTTAGAAAATATAATTCACAAAAACAAGAAAAAACAGTATCTGCAATGCCTATACAGGCTCGTAGAAATGGTATGTCCCCCTCTTCACCGTCAATTCAAATGGAATCCTCCTTATATAATGCACTAAGACCATGAATGAATAGGAACCCTAGGGAAAAAACTTCCATCGATCTGTATTCTCAACCAAAACTCACACCCAATCATCTATGTGGCACAGCTGGTCATATCCGAGCACCATGTTGTACAAGAACAACACATTGGCCACCTTCAAATAATCAGGCATCATCTCCTAGTATATAATGTGTATACCTATGATACAGATCTGATATCGTGATAGGTACACAACTTAACACCCGACTATAAAAGTTGTGTCGAGGAATGCGGTGATCTCCATATGGATCAAAATCAGATCCACCGAACATCAACCCCATCACTAGTGCATACCCAACTGGGGAAAATCTAATGTTGGTTCCTCCAATACGGAACCAAAACTCATGATAACAGCACCATCTAATGTAATCTCCCATGTCATGAGTGCGTGTAACGCGGTATTGCAACTAGTTCCTCCAACAAAGTTCATTATTACTCCAAAAAGTCCATCATTCAACTCTCGAACCATATCAACATCAGTATGTGCTACAGTCTATAGTATATCTATAATATTAGACGCGTAATTCCTCCAGTATAAATTAATCGAACATGATACGTTCTGCAGAGCCTCTCTCTTCCACACCCAGTGACGCTAATATTTGCAAACAAAAATTTAATATTAATAAATAAACAAAACTAATACATTAACTTAGCAAAATTAATTAATAAGTAAACATTGCCAAATTAATTCATATTTCAACATAACAAGTTAAATAAATTTATACTAATGGCTATACAAATGTAATATGTTAACTATTTTTATTTTCTTTAATAATGATTCATGTTCTGAATTTTTTAAATTTTAATTATGATTTTATTTAAATAATAAGAAAAAAATCGTAAATGTTATTTTTTAATTATGATTTTAATTTAAAAAATTCAAAGATTGAGACACGTCCGTATTAATTAGTTCTTGAATTAGGATTTAATTACTTTAGGAATTTAATATGTTCTTGAATAGGATTTAATTATGTTTTTAATTTATTTAGGATTAGGATTTCAACTTGAATATGATTTAAAATTATTTATGAGTTTATTTTAACAACCAATAAAAAAAATGAAATCTTCAAAGTTTATATTTTAATTCACTAATACATAAACGATACAAAATCAACCTGATATTTTAACTAATATACGTGCTATACAAAATAATTTTGCAAAAAAAATAAACGTGTTGTACACGTTGGCTTCCAACGTAACTACATGTTGGACGGTCGTGTAGTACACATTGGAAGCTAACGTGTACAACATGTTGAATCTACAATTTTTTTCCGACAACCAACAACATCCATTGATTTCAATCCACAACCAAAATTCATGTCAATTCACAATAATAGTACACATCCATCAATTCACTAATTAATTAAACTAACTAACAAAAATAATTTTGCAAAAAAAAAAACAAATCAATTCAACATGTTGTACACGTTGGCTTCCAACGTGTACTACACGACCGACGGTTGTGTAGTACACGTTGGAAGCCAACGTGTACTTGTACAACACGTTGAATCTGTAATTTTTTTCCGACAACCAACAACATTCATCGACTTCAATCCACAACCAAAATTCAATTCAATTCACAATAATAATACAACTACTCATCCATCAATTCACTACTTAATTGAATAAATTATACTAATTAACAAAAAATGGATGAATTCAAGGAGAAAAATTGAAAAAAAAACATACTGAAATTGCTCCATCTTTTGATGCCGGTGGGATCTCTACGGAGAACCTCAGCGGCGGCTGAACGGCATCGACGTTTGGTTCCTAGTTTTTACACGGTGGTGGCGTACAAGAGTTGGGCATCGGCGTGTAGAGTTTTTTTTTACCGTGTAGAGTTGAATTGAGCGTGTATAATTCTTGGCCGTGTACAATGTTTGGAGCAAATGGAATTGGGCGTCGGAATTAGGCATGTACAATTCTGAATTGGGCGTATACAATTGTTTTTTGGGCGTGTACAATTTTTGAAGCAAAGGGAATTAGGCGTGTACAATTCTGAATTGGATGTGTACAATTTTTGAAGCCGTGTAGATTCAATTTTCTTGGTTATAAAAATTTTCAAGGCGTGTAGATTCAATTTACTTTATTCAAGGTGTGTAGATTCAATTAGGGCGTATAGATTCAATTTTCTGAATAATTACTCAGACCGGGCCCACAAATTAATAAGGGCAATATGGGTACCAAAAAATTATTTGGTTAGAAAAGAATATCCTGCAATGCGTGGTTAGAAAAGAATTTTACAAGTTAAAATTGGCTACAAACATCTATTCACACTTTTTAGTACCCATTTGTTTCTAACTATATTTTATCATTTTAATTTTGTTTAAAAAAAGTATAATTCTACAAATTCGAGATAGAAAATTCATAATTTTTTCACATTTATCCTCATTTAATGTATTCAAATATTTATATTTAAATCATTTAATATATAAAGACAAGGATATATTAAGTAATTTAATTAATATATTAATTTGTGTGTATTCATCCAAACGGAGAGAGTAGTATTTTACAGTATTAGAAATTATACTTTTTTCGATTTTAATAATTACAAAATTGGCATCCTTTTTTCGTGTATAAAAAAAAATGTTGATATTTCTTGATATTATGAATTATACATTTTAATATTATAAATGATAATTTTTTTCAACTTTTTTTCGTTTTAAATATTAGTAAAGAAATGAAAAAAGACATCAAAAAGTAATAAACCCACATGTATTTCAATCTCTCAACTTGCCAATTCCAAAATAAAGGGATATGACTAGAAGGTAGGAGAGAGAGGCGGTCGTGACTTGGTGATAACCTTGTATTTTTCATGTGTTTTGAGGTTCATTTGAGTGGTATTTGATTGGCATTACATGCATGAAGTGATAAGTTTTGCCTTGTTTTCTATGTTTTGAGCAATGTCATGTATTTGTTTGTTGTGAAGGGAATTGATGCCATCTTTTGTGTGAAATTACAAGGAGCTTGGGAAGACCCTAGAAAGATAGGAAATCAAGTTAGGGACGCATTGCAAAAAGAATCGGGTCAATCAGACGAGAAACGAGTGAGAATGAAGCAAAACAATGAGAGGCTGCCGGAACCGAAAAATACCCGCGACCGGACTCGCGACCCGGGGTCGCGAATGTGGTCGCGAATTCCACTCTGGGCATTTCTCTGCACGCGCGATAGGGGGATTCTCCTTTTATTACTCGTGACCTGGTCGTGAATCTGGAGCTTGGTCATGAATTTTCTGCCACGTAGACCCGCGACTCGGGTCGCGGGTGACCCAGTGGCGAATGTGGTCGTGAGTCGAACGGGCCTGTCTAATTTTTGACCTATTTTTAGGCTTTTCTTTACTTGGTATTTAAGGGGTTTCTTGAACGAAAATTAGAGACAATTCCACCTACCCAAAAATTGCCACCAGAGAAAAACAAACGCGAAGAACAAGACCAAAGGATTCAAGAGCTTTCAAGATTATAGACAAATTAAACCTTCCGGGTTTTACTTTCTTTGTTCTTAGAATTTTTCATGTTTTCTTTGTGGATGATTTTGGTTATTTATATTATCATGGATAGCTAAAAACCTAGTATTCTAGGTTGTTTATGATTCAACTTGTGAAGTTCATTTAATCTATGGATTTCTTATGCCTATGACTTTGTTATGTTTTGCTTATTCTCATGTTTATCTGTATTTATTTACCAGATCACTAAATAGTACAATTTGATGTGTTAATTCATAAATGGAGAGAAGAGTTTTAACATGTGATCTGGATTAATTAACTTGTTAATCAATAACACTCGAGAGGATTGAGGTTAATCGAGAGAGCAATAGACTCTAGGAGCCATTAGGAGTTGCATGCTAGGTATTGAACGGAGACGTTAATACTAGTTTTTTAATCTACAACCTAGGCACTTCGAGAGAAGGTTAAGGACGTATTAGTGGTTGCTCTAGCTCAATTTAAGTCCCAATATAGGCATAAGAATGAAAAGATTAGATGAATGGATTAGTTGATGATTAGTCAATCCTAGAATACGTCTTTTATTCATTGTTTGATTTATCTGTGTTGATTTCTACTGTGGTAATTTAGTTTATTTATTATCATCAATTTTTAGATAGTTAAACTCAATCATGTTTGGTAGTCTAGATAACTGCAGGAAGTTAGATTAAAATAACTAGTAGATTAATTATTAAATATCCGTGGATACGATACTCTTGTTCACCGTTGTCCTATAAGCCTCGCTGTACACTTGCAGTTTAGGTGAAAATAAATACTGAACAAGTTTTTTACGCCATTGCTGGGGATTTAATTTTTATTTGCTATTATTTAGATTTAATTTCTTGTGTTAATCTAGATATTTATTTTTCAGTTTTTAGTCTATTTTCTTTTAAAATTTTATAAGCTTCACTTTCTTATGGTTAGGTTGTGTATGCATATACGCTCTCAGAGAGAACCACTTCAAACTTTTGATCTTGAGATTGAAGCTACCGCTCAGCACAACAACGCAAGAAAAAGAAAAGAAATGGCAGAACAGCAAGCTCCTGTTACGCCTGAACAGATGCGTCAGATGCAGAGACAGTTGGAAGAAATGCAGCGTAGAATGCAAGAGCAGGAGGCTGCATGAGAAGCAGCCCAGGCACCGATTAACCAGCTGTTCGCGCCGGTGCTTAACCATGGGTATGTTCCCGGTCCCGTAATTAATGCTAACAACTTTGAACTGAAATCGAGATTAGTATACATGGTGCAGTTGCATCAGTATGGAGGGCATAAAGTTGAGAATCTGAATGCACATTTACAACAGTTCTTGGAGATCTGCAGTACAATCAAGATGAACGGAGTGTCAGATGATACTATTCGTCTTTGTCTATTTTCACTCTCACTGAGAGATTGATGTGATCTCGAGATCACATCAGAGATACTGCCAAGGATTGGTATCATTCTTTGGATCTCAGTACTGTGGATAGTTGGGAGTGTTTGGCGCATAAATTCCTACACAAATTCTTCCCTTCTGGTTTAATTCTCAAGCTGAAGGACGAAATTACGCAGTTTCGTCAGTATGACGATGAAACTTTGTATGAGGCTTAGGATCAATTTCAGAACATGCTAAGGAAGTGCCCTAATCATGGATTCAGGATGGACCATTAAGTCTGCATCTTCTACAATGGATGCGACATGGAGGTGAAAAGGTTTCTAGATGCCTCTGCAGGTGGCTCATTGCTGAATAAAGACCACGACCAAGCTGTGACGATAATTGAAGACATGGCCACTAACAGCTATCAGTGGACTGGGGATCGACCAGTAAGAATGTTGAAGAGAGCTGCAGCAGTTGATGACAGTGACTCAATCTCCAAATTGGCGGCTCAGCTCTCCACGTTGAATGCTACTATCAATAGTAGATTTGACGCCATGTCTAAGCAGACTACAAATCTTCCCATGAATCAAGCAGTGGAAGGTGTTAACTACATCAATCAGAGAGGCAGTTATGAGAACAATAATTACCGAGGGAGAAATCAACATACCAAGGTAATCGATCTAATCTCTCATACGGGAATCCTAATTATGCACTGCAGCCCCTTCTTGACTTCTCCGTAACAAATGGAGTGATCAATGAGGAGAAGAAGCTGAAGATGGATGATCTCTTGATGGTGTTCATGGGAAAGACCGATAAATTCATAGGGGAGTCGCAAGCTAGAGTGGAGAAGCTAGAAAATACTGTGGGTGCTATGAGTGTGCAAATGAAGATGTTCGATAAGTAACTGGGTCAGCTAGCTACAGTTGTAGGAAATCCCAAAAAGTAGTGCAATGCAATTCATCTGCACACTGAAGTCTGTGCACCCATCGCCGCCGCTGTAGTTTTTACTCCTAAGACAGACTCTGACAAGCTGAGTTCTACCATCGAGAGTTTTCAGATGGGTCCTACAGTTTTTCCCACAATGAATATTCCATTCCCACAGAGGACCTCGAAACAGAAAGTTGATGCTCAGTTCCCTAGCTTCTTTGAGATATTCAACAAGGTGCATATCAATATTCCTTTGGTGGAGGCGTTGCAGCATATGCCTAGGTATGCAAAGTTTCTCAAAGATGTTGTATCCAAGAAGAAGAAGATAGAGTAGTTCGAGATGGTGTATATCCTAGAGAACTGCAGCTCCATAATCCAAAGGAAGCTCCCAGCTAAGATGAAGGATATAGGGAGTTTTACACTTTCTATTACTATTGGAGACAAGTTGGATGGTCGAGCACTGTGCGATTTGGGGGCGAGCATAAATTTGATGCCGCTCTTATTTTTCAAGAAGCTTAACTGTGGGCAACTTAAGCCCACAACCATGTGCTTGCAGATGGCTGACCAATCTGTAGTCTACCCCGAGGAAATTCTGGAGGATGTGTTGATCAGGTGAAAGATTTTATATTCCCAGTGGACTTTGTGGTGCCATATATGGAGGAAGACAAGAGCGTCTCTCTCATTTTAGGACGACCATTTTTGCACACCGCACGGACCAACATCGATTTGGACACTGGGATTCTGACTCTCCGGTTTGAAGATGAACACATCCAGTTCCTGTTTGATGTTGAGGAGCACAAGACAGCTGTGGAGTATAATACCATCAACACTCAAGAATCTGGCTGCATTACTGATGGTGGAGGCATGGAGATGGATGATCGGGGAAGAGAATGGGGGATACCAGTTTCTCCATTTGTGGGAACTTGAGTTCCCAAATTCATCTGGCTATCGACGTTAAACGCAACGCTTGTTGGGAGGCAACCTAATGTGTTTTTACGTATTTCGTTTCCTTTTATTTAGTTTTTCTTATTTATATTTTTCACTTCTTTTTCTGACTTGTGCAGGTAAAGAACGGATTGATGATGTAATATGGAGGATAGCAAATTAACCAACTTGTCTTTCGACAAGTTTGGGGGAGGAAAATGAACCCGCACATACATCCATTTGATCGTTGTAAGTGGTTGACGACACCCTTATGCATTCTTACAGACTTATTCTATCCCGTGGATTTGAATAAGTTTGGGGGATGTATGCTTGTAGTGTCTAGACCTTTATTTTATTTTATCTGCTTTACTTGTTTAGTTTCGTTTTCCGGAAAGTTTAAAAACTTTTGAATTTTGGTCTTGAATTTTTGTGGGATTTTGATGATATATGCTTTATGGTCTATGGTTTAGTGTTTATGATTGAAATTGTTTGATTGGGAATGATTTGAAAGAGCATGTGTTTTTAGAGTTCTTCGAGCTTTATTTTGGCCAATGTGAGTTGTGAGATTTTGAGCCTATAAGATAAATGTCTTAATTTTTGTTCTTGTGTGTTGGTTGTCTATGCACTTGTTTCTCTAAAACTTGCATGTTGTCTTGCTTGAGATTGAGTTTCTGTGCTTGAAAATACGAGATGATAATAGACCATCTTTTCTTTAGCCATGATATCCCATACACCGTTCTAAATTTATTTAATTCCTTTGTGAGCCCTCTTGTGCCTAAATGTCTTTTCTTTGAAAGCCTATATGGGATTAATTTGTTGATTCTTGTTGAGAAATAGGAAGAAAAGGAGGGAATTTTGGAGTTGGGATGGAGAAATAAAAGGAAAAATATATGGTGATTTTTGTTGGTGCACAAAAGAGAGTGCTATGTGAGTCTTAAAAGAAAAATATTATGAAAAGAGCACAAAAAAAGAAAAAAAATGTGAAAAGTGCCAATGAAAAAAAAATTAAGAAAATAGACCAAATGTCCATGAGTTGAAAAAAATATACGGATAACTTAAGGATGAGTAGGAGGAAGTTGGAAAAATTTCAACTAGTGTTTGAATGTGATGAGTAGTTGAGAATAGAAAGTAAAAGTGGTAGATGGTGTTACAATTGTTTAGTCACTTTAGCCAAAAATTCCTAACCTTAACTTGAGCCTACATTACAACCTTAACAAAAGTCCTATTTGATCTTATTTTTAAGCACATTGTTAGTGGAGAGTTGAGATTGCATGCAAGCCTCTGGTAGATCAAGTGTATAGTTCAATGTTTCGATGAGTGCTTATCCTTATTTTATCACATTTTGAGTGTTTGAGCGAAACACACACTAGTGAGGATCATTGGCTTGAATTTTGCTCATTAAAATCTATCGCATGTGTTCATGATTTGAGTGTTGTGCTTGTTTTTATCATTTCCAATAAGATTTTCGAGGTTGTAGATGTTAAATTATAAATTGTGGAGTTATGTATTGTTTGAATTCTAAGTTTGGTTTTGTTCTTTATTTGGGGACAAACAATGTTTTAAGTTTGGGGGAGTTGATAACCTTGTATTTTGCATGTGTTTTGAGGTTCATTTGAGTGGTATTTGATGGGCATTGCATGCATGAAGTGATAAGTTTTGCATTGTTTTCTATGTCTTATGCAATGTCATGTGTTTGTTCATTGTGAAGGGAATTAATGCCATCTTTTGTGTAAAATTCAATTGAGCTTGGGAAGACCCTAGAAAGATAGGAAATCAAGTTAGGAACGTGTTGCAAAAAGAATCGGGTCAATCGGACGAGAAATGAGTGAGAACGAAGCAAAATAGTGAGAGGCTGCCGAAACTGAAAAATACCCACGACCGGACTCGCGATCCGGGGTCGCGAATGTGGTCGCGAATTCCACTCTGGGCATTTTTCTGCACGCGCGTGACAGGGGGGTTCTCATTTGTATTACCCGCGACCTAGTGGTCACGAATTTTCTGCCACGTCAGCGTAACAGGGACCCACCCGTGACCCGAGTCGCGGGCGACCCGGTCGCGAATGTGGTCGCGAGTCGAGCGGGCCAGTCCAATTTTTGACCTATTTTTGGGCTTTTCTTATTTGGTATTTAAGGGTTTTCTTGAACGAAAATTAGAGACAATTCTACCTACCCAAAAGTTGCCACTAGAGAAAAACAGCAAAGAAAAACAAATGCGAAGAAC
Source organism: Perilla frutescens (assembly GCA_026008535.1). Lineage (NCBI taxonomy): Eukaryota > Viridiplantae > Streptophyta > Magnoliopsida > Lamiales > Lamiaceae > Perilla > Perilla frutescens. Next base: position 37,213,954 of record BRKX01000017.1, on the reverse strand, counting down.
AAGACCAAATGATTCAAGAGCTTTCAAGATTATAGACAAATTAAACCTTCTGGGTTTTATTTTCTTTGTTCTTAGAATTTTTCATGTTTTCTTTGTGGATGATTTTGGTTATTTATATTATCATGGATAGCTAAAACCCTAGTATTCTAGGTTGTTTATGATTCAACTTGTGAAGTTCATTTAATCTATGGATTTCTTATACCTATGACTTTGTTGTTAATCTGTATTTATCTGTATTTATTTACCAGATCACTAAATAGTACAATTTGATGTGTTAATTCATAAATGGAGAGAAGAGTTTTAACACGTGATCTGGATTAATTAACGTGTTAATCAATAACACTCGAGAGGGTTGAGGTTAATCGAGAGAGCAATAGACTCTAGGAGCCATTAGGAGTTTCATGCTAGGTATTGAACGGAGACGTTAATACTAGTTTTTTAATCTACAACCTAGGCACTTCGAGAGAAGGTTTATGACGTATTAGTGTGGTTGCTCTAGCTCAATTTAAGTCCCAATATAGGTATAAGAATGAAAAGATTAGATGAATGGATTAGTTGATGATTAGTCAATCCTAGAATACTTCTTTTATTCATTGTTTGATTTATCTGTGTTGATTTCTACTGTGGTAATTTAGTTTATTTATTATTATCAATTTTTAGATAGTTAAACTCAATCATGTTTGGTAGTCTAGATAACTGCAGGAAGTTAGATTAAAATAACTAGTAGATTAATTATTAAATCTTCGTGGATACGATACTCTTATTCACCGTTGTCCTATAAGCCTCGTTGTACACTTACAGTTTAGGTGAAAATAAATAATGAACACTTGGTTTAGTAGAGGAGAGACTCTTTTGGGTAGAGAGGACACAAGCACACTTTCACTTTAATATTCATACAGTCAATAGTCATCAGTAAAGTTTTCATAATTATTTGGCTCGATTATATTCAAAACTATTTTTTATATTTTTTAATTAAATCACATACTTGACATAATATGAAAACAAGTTAATAAAATGTTAGAAACTACTCTTTTAAGTTCAACAAAAGTTCTTCAGCAAACAATTGAATTATATAAATTTTAACAAAATATAAGTTTATTCCAACATTTTAAATCATTCATTTTTTATTTTTTTTGCAAAATAGATTATGTTAAGCTTTTGTTCTTTTTTTTTCTGATAGTCTTGTTTACATGTTACACCACATGTTTGATCACATCAAATTTTATAGAGTAATATTTCTGTAAAGTAAGGATCATAGTTGATTCAAAATCAAAATTTAGGATTGTGATCAACTTAAATATGAAAGAGAAAAAAATAAATAAAAACAAACATGCATATTTTGATGCAGTTTTCATAGCAATCCAACTAAGCGAGTTAGCTAACCAAGTAGCAACTCAGCATAAGCCGGGACAGTTCTTAAGTCACACCGAAGTCAACCCGAATGCACACCGCAACACAATTCAAGTGGTACATATTTTGATGCAGTTTTCACAGTAATCTAACTGAGCCAATTAGCTAACCAAGTAGCAACTCAACATAAGTCGGGACAGTTCCCAAGTCACACCGAAGTCAATCCGAATGCATACTGCAACACAATTCAAGTGGTACATGGCGAGTTCAACGGCATTTCTGTAGTAAAACCAGCTTTAGAGACGTCTTTCTCTGCTCCAAAATTGGCGCCACCTGCTACTCCTATTTCTAAAAATTTGGTTGTTCCTACTGCTCTTTCAGTCAAAGTACAAAAGGATGAGAAGACCGATCATATTTTAGATATCTTCAAGAAGGTACATATTAATGTCCCTTTTTAGATGCTTTGAGAAAATTGTCGGGTTGTGCTAGAAGTTTGAAGGAGGCTGTTTCAAGAAAGAAAAAGTTGAAGAATGTGGAGATGGTCAATTTAGTGAAAGAATGCAGTGATTGGCGGAAAAGGAAATTGCCATTAAAGATGAAGGATTCAGGCAGCTTCACCGTTCCCGTGAAGATTAAGAGATCTTATTTTGAGAGAGTGTTATGCGATTTTGGAGCTAGCATAAATTTGATACCCTTCAATGTCTACAAGAAGTTAAAACTAGGGGATTTAAAGGAGGTGGAGATGAAAATTCAGCTTGCTGATAGATCTTATAACAAGCCACAATGAATCATTGAAGATGTGCTTGTCAAGGTAGATAATTTGGTGTTCCTACTGATTTTGTGGTGTTGGATATGCCTAAAGACCCTAAGATGCCTTTAATCTTGGGGAGACCGTTTTTTGCTACTTGTGAGGTTGAGCTAGACATGAAGAGAGGCGTGATGACTTTGGGAGTTGATAGAAAAGAAGTTATATTTCGAAATTCTCCACCAAAGAAAGCCCCGCAGTGTGAAGATGCAAGCTTAATTGATAGCTTCATAGATGGTATGATGAGCCAGATGAAAAGCCTGTGATAGAGGAGCCCCAACTACATGTTCCTAAAGCTAAAAATGCGCAGCCGTTTGGGATGTGCATGGTTTTGCAAGATGATCAAGATGATGGAGGATTTTTTGCAATTCATACTCCCAAGAAGAAGAGAGTGAAATTTTGGGTATTTCGAAAGAAGAATGTGAATGGAGCCATGCTAGTTGAAATTGTGCATGCAAAGGATGTAGTGGCGGTGGACAATATTCCTAAAAGAGGGAGATCATATTGTTGGTTAGAGTGCTACTTTAGACCTCGTTGACTGTTGAAGCATTGTTTAACTATAGACGTTAAATAAAACACTTGATGGGAGGTAACTCATCATTTTCTTGCAGATAAGCCCCAGGTTTATCAGTAACCATAGTGCAGAATTTATAATGGGGACTGTGCTTAGTGTGTAAACGTGAAGACCGGCTTGTTACTCTATTTTTAGTGAATTTCTTACACTGTATTTTGTTGTTGTTTTAAAGTTTTCAATGATTTTCCTATTGTCTTTTAGTGTTAATTATTTAAGCACCAAAATACAATAAAAACACTAAAATTATAGTAAATAAGTTGGTTTTCATGTTTACATGCAAAGCATAGTCCCCATTATAACGAACACCTATAATAGTAGCTGCCCTGAAGCCGTGCGAGAGGTGCGTCGCACAGGGGCCTCAAAATTATAGGGGTACCATTTTTATATTTTAAAGCAGTAATAGTCAATTAGTCATATTAATATATTTTAGTTTTAAAAAATTGAACCTTAGCCAATAAAAAATAATTAATATATAGCAAAGACAATGAAATATATTTAACCCAATATTTTTATAACATAATATTGGATCCAATCAATGTATATATAAAACGTAAATCTTCACCCTTGAAAAAATATTGAAAGATGATATTATGAATCTTTAATTTATAATGTCGTTAGCCCGTGTGTTATTTATACTTGAAAGACATGCTTCAAGTATAAGTGGGAGATTGTTGGTTTTATATATTGGAAGGTTTGTCTTTGTATACATTAAACAATATTAAGATAATATAGATTGAATAATAATCGCAGTCATTATGTGCATTTAATTATTCTTATATTTAATTGCTCATTTCATATACTTGCATTGTATATGATATGATGTGGGTCAACACACGGTAAAGATCATATCATCAGATTCCTTGCATTGTATTAAAAGGCTCATGGCTTAGATGATCCTGAACCCATCATCGGTACACTGTAGAATAATCTGATAGTTAGTTTATCTTGACAAATTGATTATTCTAGTACACTGACTTGTGTATTGAGGATGATCACGACAGGATACTATTCTCTATTCTGACCTTAAGTGAGAAAATAAAGATCTATAGAGTTCGAGTTCTTAACCCATATATATTGGCAGACATATATATCTTGTGTCGACTGTTTTGATCGACTGTTTTGATTTATCTATGAGTGAGATTATTTGATAGGATCAACAACCTCGATATTTTAGGCATTAACATTTACATATATGATGGGTCGTGCATTATATATGGTCACTGTATCCTGATGCGCCAGGTTGATAATGTCTCCTTGAGACTACCCACATCAGTGACACTTATTCAACCAACCTTCAAATAAAATATTAAATTCTCTCTCTTCCACATCTACAACCCCCAATCTTTTAAAATTTGCACTCTATCAGTGATACTCATCCAACTTGACCTTCAAATAAAATATAAATTTTTCTTTCTTCCAATCTACATAAAATATTTATTATTTTATTTTTTTTAATAACATATTATTAATAATAATTTTCACTATATTTAAAAAATCATAATTAATTTATTAGATATATTTTTTTAATTCATAATTACAAAAAAAATACTCATACTATTATAAATTCATAATTTACTTGACAACAAAATGAAAATTACAAGAGTTAAAACAAAATAAAACATAATTAAATAAACTATAATAAGAACACATGAAATTCTAAAATACAAGTACATAAGATGTAAATTACATAGAGGAAAAAAATATGAATTTTAGTATTTTTTTTAGATAATTATATAAAAAATTTATATTTTAAATTCATTTTTATAAAAATTATGTGGCACCTAATGAGAGGGTGCCACATGTGCAGAAGTCAAAAGCACCAAAAGAGGTCGGCCATCCGCCTTAGGTTACAACATTTGGTGACTTTTACATTAATTTTAATTTTTTTTTATTTTGTCTTGTAGTGGTGACTTTCTTAAGTCACCAATGGGGGAGTCTGAGGAAGCACAAAGATCATGGGATGCCCCGTAGACAGAATATTAGTTTATTCTTACATGATACAAAAGTTGTACGGTACTACTTTTGGAACAAGATATTAATTAATTATAGCTGTTAGAAGCTTACATAATTAATTAATTGACATTATATCTTAAACATGGGGAATGACTGAACTAAAGGAGAAAGAATATTCGTAAATAAGTATTAAACTGGTAGGTCAGTATTATTTCTTTAAATATTCGTAAATAAGTATTAAACTGGTAGGTCAGTATTATTTCTTGAGTGAAATAAAAATAATACTTAATTTATTTATTTATATCCATGTTATGGATATTAGAAATTAAATAAATTAGTAGGTCAATTTAATATTCTTTTAAATCCTTGTTGTAGCCTAATTAACACCTAAATGGACTGGAGAAAGGAATAAGTGGAGAGCCCCAAACCCTACCATTTGGGAGCTTAATTTCGTCCCCCTCTCTATTAATTAGAGGAGAGGGCACGAAATTTATGACAAAAAAGACATCCCCTCTCATGCTCGCTTGATTCCATAAGGTTCCCTACATATGAGTGAGCATTCAATTTTTCGGTTCGGTTCTGTCCTGAAAATGTTAAAACTGAAGAAAATTGATTTTTTTTTAAAAACAGAATCGAACCGAATCGAATTTTTTATCGGAGTCGAACCGAACGGGACCGAAATATTTCAGTTTGGTTCGGTTATGAACTGATTTTTTTTTAAATTTTCTGATTTATTTATTTTTGCTTTAAATTTTCCTCATTTAATATAATAAATACGTACAAGTACAAATTAGCTAATTATCAAGATTCAAGTTCAAAAAATATCCATAAACAATTCAATAAAGTCCAAAAAAGTGTAAACTCCAACAAAGCAAGTCGAATAAAGTATAAAGTCCAACAAGTCGAGTATTTTTATTACTAATATATAGAAAATTTGGTTTTCCGATTCGATTTGAGTATTTTTCCTTTGTACCGAACCGAAACCGAAAACCGAATTTTTACTAGAAAATGAACCGAATCGAACCGAAAAAACCAAACTAATTTGATTCGGTTCGATTCTCGGATTTCAGGACTTTTTGCTCACCTCTACCCACACAGTTTAGTAGTCTGCAGCTCACCCTGCATATAAACAAGGTTCAGGAATACATTAGAAGATCAATGAGTGGAATATTAAGCTTGGAGTTGTTCGAACACCACCTTGGAGGAGAGGATGTCGATCTTGTTCGTCTCCAACAACGGGATTAGACCTTTAATCCCGTATATAACCCTACTACCAGATGTAAGTGCCAAATCGGTTCTATCTTTTCGCTGCGTTAGAATCGATTTGCTTGCATGCTAATTCAAAATAAGTAATAATTAATATCACACATAAAATATGATTTACATGTTTTAGAATTAATGAGCATCCGGTTAGATCCTGTGGGGGTGCAATTCGAAAAAATCCTAACAGTTAATGTATTCTACTAGAAATTGCGATCAAAGATTTGTGAAGACTAAGATCAAAATATATCAATTTAAAATAGTTCCACATTTATTTATTTATTTGATAAAAATATGTTAAAAATATTAATAAAATATTACAGACAAGAAAATTACATTTAGATCATTGATACTTTAGGACAAGTCATATTCTATTTTATTCAAGCATTTACAATTTATTTGTACTTTTCATAATACATTTTCGTTATTACAATCTATCAATAAAATAAAGTAACAACAACCAATACAATCAAATATCAACAAAATTATAAACATGTCATTGAATATGAGCATTAATCCAAACATGGTACCATTTGACGGATTTTGCCCAATGTACGTTCCAACTTCCAATACAAATGTCTGTATTATTAAAACGAAGGATCTCTTAATCCAACATAAATAATAATTTTGCATTAGACCATCTATCAAATTACAAATGAATTAATATACTCGATTAGACCATCCGGACTATGATATGATAAATCACATGCATTTAAAAGCATTTGCTAGAAAATATTATTTTTTTAAAAAAATATTAATGAGTTTCTTCAAAAAAAATATTAGAAAAAGTATCTTTACATGATTTTTTTGTGAAGTTAACATATCAAATAAATTTTGTAATTTTGAAGAATAAGATTTTTAAACCCATTTTATATGTTTTTTTTTATAAATATTAAACTAGGGGTACCATTTTTTACGTGGCAAAGGGCTCTCAGGGTCTCGAAATCTTAGGACGGGCCCAGGCTATATACACACATATATATATTATTGATGCGTTAGTCATAGGCATACATAGGACATAATATACATGCATGTATCTATGCTATGCATGCATATGTTTATTGTTTATGTTCGCGTGTTTTACTCCTTTATTTATTGCACGTGATTCAACTTTGTTATCTTTCTCAAAAAAAAAATTGCTAGCGGATAAGTTTGAATTACGAATGCTGAATTATTGATGCCCACCTTTTATCTCGCTTTTAATAATAAGCATGCAAAAAAAGAGATATATATATATATACATACTGTATATATATAATATGTTTCCCTCGCATTAATTTAATTAGTGAAACATTAACGGGCATAATCCATGCAATTTGTAGATGATTTGTACATTCTATTAAAGAAAATGATCTTAAAAGTATTAATGAATGTTAAAATTAAATTAATTAGTACTCCTCAATCCTCATTGAGCTCATGTGCAACTCAAACAATTTTTCTAGAATGTTTAAGGCCCGTTTGATGAAAATCCTCTAAAACTAAACAAATTCAAAAGCTAATTAAGGAAGACAATTAAAAGCAAAACAGGATGAAAATACAATTAAGCATGCATCTCAAAGTAACCAAGATCTTGTACTTTTATATGAACGAACTAGTAATTAGTACTAACATTCCATGTGGAAATAAGTTGATTAAGTAGTTGTTTAACACTTCATTAAAAATGATTTGGAATCGGAGGCCTCAAATTTTGTGGAGTACTCAATAGATCTTACTGATCGACATGGACAAATCAAATACAGCTTATTCTAACGTCAATGGGAAATCGAATTAATTAACATATATAAAATCGATGCAAAATTAGGGATTGTGAGGTGCTAATTCAGACATTGTCCCTAGCTAAATATTCAATCATCAACGTAGTGTATATTCATCACAATATATAATTGAACGATCATCTAACTTAATTAAGTCCACTTCTTTAAATCAAAAGGTGTAACTATATTACGAGGGATGGGATGTTTAGAGCTGAAAATCAAACCAAATAGCTCGATACTCGATTCGTGTCCGTTCGTTAAAAGCTCGTATGAACTCGTTTCGATAATCATATCAAACAAGTTTGGACATAAATTTGTGTTAAATGAGATATAATTAAAGTCCTACTCGAACTCGAGCTCTGCGCTAAAAATTAAGGAAACACATATAAAAATATCAAATTTTTAGTGTCATTACTTAGCACTAGTTTGTTTTGGCGATTTATGTTTGACAAAGTGTTCGGGGATTAGTTCCTGACGTGGTCTCTGACTCCGCTGTGCGAAGAAAGGAACAAGTTGTGACTATTTTCTCTGATATTCCAGGAGTGTCCCCGAACAATTTATATATGATAGATTCAATTCCTTGCGGAAGAAGATCCTGAGCGGATTTGTTTGGCAAGTAAGGAGTGATCGTTTGATTGCCTTATGGAGTAGATGTCGTGCTGAATTATACCCTCATCAATATGAAAAGCATCTATACCAACATGGAAAGAATCACAAACCCTAAATTACTTTCCAAGTACACGAAGATTGGAGATCAAGTCAACTTGAAGTGTAGAAGTATAAGAAAGCCAATTTTTCTCATAATCGGTGTGCGATTTATTTTGATTCTTCGAGTTTATTATTTGAAAGTCGTGGTTTGTGAGTTTTTGTAATAGCTAGAAGTTGTTCATATTGTCTAGTTTTGAGTGTTTTCATGAGAGAAGCACATGAGGGGTTTTAATCCGTTTTGTTTGTGATCTCGGGAGAGATTGTAAGTTGAAGTCATGGGTAGCTAGAGGGAGTCTAGTGTTCACGGTTGTAAGGGGATATCACATCTTTCGTTCATCAAAGAGTTCGTGTTGTAAGAAAGAGCGGCATAAGGAGGGATTCCTTAATGTATAACTATCCTGAATAGTCTTCACGAATGAGTAGTGAACGAAACTTTAAGTTTGGGTGAAGTCTCTCCATAGTAGGTTGATTAATCAAACTGGGTTATCATTCTCGTGTGTACTTTACTGCTTTCTTTTATTATATTCTTGGTTATGTTCCTGTGATTTTTCAAGAACATATATAAAGTAATCTAAAATACCTAAGTACACGGATTGATTAATTTCAAACTTGACCTTGACTTGTGATTGGCTCGATTAAATCTCGTTTGAGCTCGACTCAATGGGTAGTCAAAAAAGCTCAAACATAATTTTTAAAGCTTGATATCATTTCAAACAAGTTTGAATTGAACATATGTATATTCGAGCTCAATTTGACTCATTTACAGTCTTAGGGATGTTGTCTTGAAAAACAAAACAGACAGAGAAGAAAACGTTGTCATGAAGTTCGAAGAATTATGTTTGGTGGGGAATATGTATATTGATCACAGATTAGATTGTATATTTATAGCAATTATATAGGTCTAATGGTCTTCATAGGTTCACCAATTATCAAACCACTCTTAACAATATATAATTATACTGTACTACAGTCTACACACACCATGAGCATCTCACTGAAAAATTAGTGTTAATTATAAGGTGCAAATGTGTGACTTGAGTCATTATTTCAAAACTAATTATGACACTAGTCGCTCAAGAATATCCCAAATTAAATTGGTGTATATGGTAACATTACTATCTTCCTCCATATATATTATTAGGAGTTAGGAATTTGTAATGAAGAAAAAAAAAAACTTAGCTAATTGTGAAAGAAAAACTTTTTCAATAATATGGTAACATTACTATCTAATAAATACGGTGTATATGGTAACATTACTATCTAATCGTCTAATTAATTAATACGTATAAGTATGTATATAAATAGCAGGAATCGTGCTATAATCATGGCAACTTTGCGTCATGAAAATAATTTAAACACAAAAAATATTTCTTTACAATAGGATTTCAATAATTTATTATTCTAAGAGTAAAGTAGCAGCAGTGGTGGTGGTAATAATTCATTTAACAAAAAATATTGCATGATGCTGAGTGTTGCTTCTTGGTTTTACATCGCATCACTTTCTTCAGAAGAATACGCAGATCATATTTTCAAAGTTTAATTTAGGTGCAGGGATTCTGATATTTTCCATTAAAAAGTGGATCCTGATATTTTCCATTAAAAAGTTAATTTGGATTTTTTTTTGGGTGACCGGTGACGGCGTGACGCGGTATGTATATCTATTAGATTTATCAGTTATCACGTAGTATATATGTTATATCATGTGTCATGCATGCATGTGATACACTATTTAAATATATGAAGTAGTCATCATTGAATTAATCGACAGCGGGACGACTAAAACATCTTATTTAATACATTGCATTATATATTACTGGCCTAGCTCACCAACCATAAACCAATCTCATGCACGAATTTATAATCTTCATTAATTCTTATGTGTGATGTGGCTGCCTAACTATTTTTGACTAGTGTTCCTCAATATATATCCACTGGTACAATGCCACCAGTCTTGGTGGTGAAAAAGTGAACAAAAACAACTGCAACTTTTATTATTAGTATATATTAACACTATTATTATTGGCATGCACTATACTATTAATTTGATATCTTAACATGACTACGGTTGTAAATAAGTTAAATTTAATGGAACACACAATTATTCAAGCTGATTTTAAAAATTATGTTTGGACTTGTTGAATTATCATATCTAGTTGAGCGCAAACGACTTTAAATCATAACTTCAAGCACGTGTCGACTTGATGTAATTTGATATATTGACATTTGTTTCTTCTATTTATACGTATCGAATCGATCTTTGAATATTATCAAGTGCAAAATTAATTATGTTTGTGTTTGTTTGAAATAATTATGGAATCAAGCTGACAACACAGGAATGCCGAGCGCATGAAATTGAGTTGGGCTGACTTGATCCAGTTAAATAATTTATTTTGTGAACAAGAGTTTTATTGGCCATCGAATTTGAAACAAGGGCATATAATGCAATTTATATATTTTGCTTCAGAAAAGGCCCAATTTCAAAAATAAAGAAAACTACAAGCCCAACTACAAAGGACAAAATCGTAATTCGAGCACAAAACCCTAGCTTCATATAAGTGAAATCCCAAACCCCATGAACATCCATTCCTCGCCGCTCACCTCCCCCCCCGCGCGAAACCCTACTTATCAAAATGCCGCCGAAGTTCGACCCTTCTCAAGTAGTCGACGTCTTCGTCCGTGTCACCGGCGGCGAAGTCGGCGCGGCATCCTCCCTCGCCCCCAAGATCGGACCCCTCGGTCTCTCCCCCAAGAAGATCGGTGAGGACATCGCGAAGGAAACCGCCAAGGACTGGAAGGGCCTCCGCGTCACTGTGAAGCTCACAGTACAGAACCGTCAGGCCAAGGTGACCGTCGTCCCCTCCGCCGCCGCCCTCGTCATCAAAGCGCTGAAGGAGCCAGAGCGCGATCGCAAGAAGACGAAGAACATCAAGCACAACGGCAACATCTCGCTCGATGACGTCATCGAGATCGCGAAGGTGATGAGCTCGCGATCCATGGCGAAGGACCTGAGCGGCACGGTGAAGGAGATTTTGGGGACTTGCGTTTCCGTTGGCTGCACGGTCGACGGAAAGGATCCCAAGGATCTGCAGCAGGAGATCACCGATGGAGACGTCGAGATTCCTCTTGACTGATCAAGTTTTGAAGCTGAATCTATTCGGTTGGTTTGAATTTTGTTATTTTAGCTCCATTTTGTACGCTTTGTTTTGTTTTGATCGAATGCCTGATGCGGATATTTACAGTTTCTGCAGCTGCTTTTACTCGGATATAATGGAACCTAAGTTTAATTTTGGCAATCTTCGTTTTTGTTAGTTGATAGTTGTGCATTTTGTTACAGCTTATTACATAGAAAGATGTTAATTCTAATTATGATGAATGGGTGTTGAAATTCCTGCTTTGACTTGGTTTGGGGACTGCATTCTGTTTCAGTGAGAAGTAAGTTGCCAAAAAAATTGCAAAGATGTGATTAGTAGTGAGGTGTTATGGAGAGAGGGCTATGATTATATTGGAGCTTCATTTCAACTCTTTTTTGGATGAAATTACATCATTTGCTACTATGATGTTAAGAATTACTCCATCAGTTTCTTGAAAAGGTATATTTGCCTGTTTGGTTTTGTTTTGTGCATTTTTTTAGGGCTGTGAACAATTTTTCGCCCCTCAGCAAACGTTGAACGTTGGTAGCTTATGTGTTTCTTTTCCGTTTCCTAATCTGCATTTGGTCTAGGAATCCTTTTTTTTTTACTTTTGTGCGCACGTGATTTTTTAGAGTATCTCTCTAAACATTGTTGGATTGGGAATCTAGGATCTATATAGTGTGGTTATTCTATTTCCACTTATATTTTTTCATAATTAAACAGATAAATTGATTTTAAACTAAGTAAAATTTGACCATATATATAATATATGTATGTGTGCAAAATATAATACTGCGCTACATAATTTGCTTGGCATTAATAAAAAAATGTGTTAATTAGTCTAAACTATTTTGTTAATCATTATTTTTTATAAATAATAATTCATTAGTCTATGAAAAATTATAAATAAATAAAATTCAGACTGAAGGCCATTCTTGTATTTAGGCTGAGACTACACTTCAATTTATGAGGTAACGACCGTAGAGAAAATTAAGAGTCTTAATCGACATTTTGTGAAGCCCACGATATATATTTTTTTCTTTTGGTAGAAAATCAAGCATCACATCGTGGCTCATAGAATGGGTATTTATAATCATGTATAATGACTTTGCACATCCAACAATATTTGAAATTGAATGTAGAGATTTGAAATGTTGTATTTTTATGTAGCACATAACGTACATATTTAATATTGATACATATTTTATTTTTATATATATTTTGAAGTACGATTAAGAGCCAGTGGTTTTGCTTGAAATCAAATTTCCAAGTTCCAACTTGAATTTGTTAATGGTAGAGAAAATTTGTAGCCCAACATCATAAAGAAAGCGTGTAATTTCATTCTGTTTCCATTTCTCCGAGGCTGGAGACCATTGCAATTTGTAGAGGATGATTCTCACTATTTTAAAGAAGCAGACAGCAGCTTCAGCTTGGCCTCCTTCACTTTCAAGGATGAGGGATACAATCATATCAACTCTAAATTGGTGATGAATTGAAGGATAACTATCCTATCCTCACCCCTCCAATTCTTATCATTCCAGATTTCCACAATATCCTCAATTCGCTTTGCGCCAACTCCAAATCCATCATAAAACAACATCGTTTCGGCAGCCATAGCCCCTCTTTGATATCCTTCATCCCATTATTCTCCATTAATTTTTCATCTAAAATATTGTCATTTGAAAGATATGAAAAAATGACTTAATAGATACGAACAACAACAAAATGAACTCCTAAAAACACCTCCTAAAAAACACAAAATAAACCCTTAAAGACACCCCAAAAAAAATACTAAACCCTAAAAAAACCTCTAAAAAACTATGAACCCCTAAAAAACATAAACTCCCCCCCCCCCCCCCCCCCCCTAAACTCTAAACATTAATTAGAATGGAAAAAATCATAATTTACACTATATAAACTTATAAAAGATAAGTAGTAGACCAGTTACTATTTAATGATGCAATTTGTATTTTTTGCCCTTTAAATAGTACATTTTAGTGTAAAGATTAATACTATATTTTTCTGTATTTTTTTTTTGGCAGGTCAGACCGTGTCGGAGCGGATCGTCTGATGAGTCGACCCATACATCAGAATGCACAAGACATTTGGCGGTTGAGTATTATTAGATTAGTTAAAGAATTGAGTTTTTATTTGTTCCAATAATCTTATGTGGGCCATGCTGATCTATTAATTCAACAATGGGACTGGTATACACACATTCCATTATTTAATTTTGTTGGAAATGACACCAACTATTGAGCCTTGTTTCTCTTCTTTTATTTCTATTTCTATTTCGCTATCTCTAATGTGATCCAATTTTGCCTTACTTAATCGGTAATTAAGTCTATCTGTTTATGGAGGCCATGAAACGACTTTGCGGTGAAGTGGAGAAACGGCTCTTCTTCTCTTCTTTTTACTTTCTCCTCGGTAGACTTTGAGCAGGACAGAAAAAATAGATCAATCTCTGAATTTTCCTCCTCCAAATTGAGCATTTGATTGTGTAACTCTAGTTCATATTATCGTTAGTGTGCATGAAAATACGAACGCTATATTAATCTTGGGAATGATCAGCAAGAAGGCTATACACATCGGGCTAGCCGGAATCATTTTTAAGGCGGTGAATTCAACACCACATGGCAGCAATGTGTTCTTGTCATGATCTCTCAAATATGTTCTGGTTTCTAGAACAACAATTTAAAAATGATTTTCGGAAATGGATCTAACTCCATTCCTAGTGTTGCTGAGCCGAGCACGTTGAAGATGTGTGATTGAATATGTAGCACACATAAATGTCAGGGCAGAAATGGAAGAGAGAGTTGTCTGCGGAATGGGTGTCTAAAAATGACAACTTCTGCAAAGCTTGCCGATATATATTAGCGTCGCGTCTCTGGTGGCCGTCTTTCTCCTATAATCAATTTATTGTTTCTATTGTTGTTGCTGCTGATATTAGCAGCCCAGCAGGTGAGTTCATTTACCAGTGATATTGAATAATTGCATGCCCGTGATTATTGTGAAAATTAAAGAATTCCAATTTCTTTTATTTGAATGATAGTTGATTAGCATCGCTGTCGAATTTCCATATATCCAAATGGCCTGGTTGCAATTCATGTTATTGAAAAAGATTTATAAATTGCAATTGTCTCAATAGTGATAATGAATAATTCAGAAGAAGAGTTGTAGAAAGATTAACAGGTGATAATGAATGATTGAGAAGAAGAGTTGGGGAAAGGTTGACAGAAGAAAGTTCTCCTCTTTGGTACTTGCTGCATTTATTTTGTATTTATTTGATTAGTTAAGTTGCTGATAATTGTTGGGTGAATGAAAATAGATTCAGATATAGAATTTTAGATGGATGCCATGAGTGGAGATAGATTTAATCAAAATGGCTTTATGTTTGATTAGTTAAGTTGCTGGAATTATTCCCAACTATATTATTTGATTAATATAGTTGTGCAAATGAGATGATTTGATAAGTTAATTTGTTATCATTGTGAGTTTTGTCCCTTGTGAAAATTAGTTTTGGGATTGATAATCAAACGTTAGAAGCTTTGATTTGCTGGTATACAAACTAAAAAATTATTCAACAATTATTTTATATTATTTGGTTTGTCAAATTATCAGAACGAGCATATGAGCATGTATTATTAGTCATGAGCTTGTTTATCACTTTTGGTCCAATAAAAGTTGAGGGACATGATTTGCTTTCTTATTGAGTTTGCATAGAAGTAATAGTTTATATGCCAGTTGATATAATATTTTGGGCTTTCCAAATTAATAATTTTAGTTCTGACTCATGTGTTTGAGTTCTTGCAAAGTTATTTTTGATAACTTACTATATTTCTTTATTGTGGATTATGATATAGAGATGATTACGATATATTGATGAAAATGATATTGTTATCTAATATTGAATTGCAGCTCTGACTGCATTTTGCCACGACATTTTATAATTACATAACTTGAAATGTTTGATCATTTACCTTGGTTATATATTTTATGGTTAAGTATGGAAAGTATGAGCATTTTATGTTGGGTAAATTACAAAGTTCGATTGCATGATAACATTGTGTTAAGAGTATGTACAGTGGACACTTTTTAAAGGTCAAATAAAACTGTATCTATCTCTTTTCACTTTGTTGTTTGTATTTTTGAGATATTGATGTTATAGACTCTTAACTATTTAACACATTTGTGCTATTCAGACGCACTGTTGTTCTATGTTTGTGCTATTGAAACGCATAATTTGGAATCACCTAAGTGAGTGTGAAGAACTAGCTCTTTCCTATGTAAGACATTGTCTTACTACAACACTCATGGGTATCCAAGGTTTTTGAGGCCAACTATTGTTATCGCGGAATTTACTCAATTTATATGATGAATGCAAGATGTGGGGGTTTCGCTTAAATCTTGTAAGTTCAAGTGTCAATTCAATATCAAAAGATAATTGATATTTATGCATTTATCCATATTTTGCTTCTTTTCTTTTATTTCATTGTATGTCATTTGTGGAGGATTGTTGGAAATGACAATAACTATTGCGCCTTGTTTCTCTTCTTTTATTTATACTGCTATTCGGTTGTCTCTAGTGTGACCTAATTTTACCCTTGGTGATTAAGTCTACTTGTTTTTGGAGGCCATGAAACGACTTTATGGGAACATGGAGAAACGGCTCCACTTCTCTTCTTTTTACCTTCTCCTCAGTAGACTTTGAGAAAGCCAGAAAATTCGATCAATCTTTTACCTTTGAATTTTCCTTCTCCAAACTAAGCATTTGATCATGTAATTCCAGTTCGTTTTATTGTGAGTGTGCACAAAAATACGAACGCTGTGTTAACTTTAGGAACGATCGGTAAGAAGACTATACACCTCGGCTAGCCGCACTTGTTTTTAAGGCAGTGGATTCAACACTACGTCGCAACAATGTGTTCTTGTCGTGATCTCTCAAATTTGTTCTGGTTTTTGGAACAACAAAATTCAATCATTAGAGTTATATATTTATACTCCAGTATAACACACATACTTTTGCTAGTTTGCATGCCTAAGTAAGTAAATATATAGAAATGAAGAGTGAAGACCTGACCAACGTAGAAATAAGGCCATAAATGAGTTGAGTTTAAACCTAAATAACTATAGAAAATTAAAACAACATTAACATAACTAAGAATTAAAAATATCTTCAATTTCCCATTGCAAAACCTACATAAAATAATGACATGTGTAATTTTGTTAGTATTTAATTTTGTTCAGATCTAAATCTTAATAATTCTTCAGAATCATCTGACTGGCTCAATCGAACGGTTAATATCTGATATATCCTCCTTGTACACGTTTTCAAATTGCACAACACAGTAACAATTTTGATGTAGCCACTCATGTGTACATCGTGTTGGATCGTAGCATTAACTAAGTCCACTACTTTTTAGAAAGTTTTTCAGGTTCAAATTATATCATATTGTGTGCGCACACGTGCAAAATAATATCAATTTCAAGGTGTAGCTCTGAGTGTCCCTTCCACCAAACTTCTGCCGACAGAATCTCCATTATATAAATGCATACAAACTGCAAATTTGTTCTCAGACACAGCTTCTTCCCTCTGTCTCTCTCTCTCTCTCTCTCTCTCTCTCTCTCTCTCTCTCTCTCTCTCTCTCTCTCTCTCTCTCTCTCAATTATCCTCCAAATTAATTGTTGAAGCGATGGCAAAGGGTGTGGGATCATTGAAATATTGGATTGAGGTGGCACCAGCTCCTGTTATATTTCCTCAGAAGCCCTCAAATATTAATTTCCCAGCGCTGGAGACCATTCCAGAGGAGGAGGCTGACATTTATGAAGATATTGCCAATCAAATTTGTTCTGAATCAACATTAGCCCAATCATCTTTTAGCAATTAGCTACGCAATTACCATAATGTTTGAACACCACTAGCTGTTTAATTGTAACTGATTCGCTAATTAGCTGCCTTTGCTATTATCATAGTAAATTTTGTTGTTTTCTTCTCCATATATACTCTTGGATTTAATGAAATTCGTATTTCTTTTGTTCATTGCTTGGCATAAATGCAATTTCCCCTTACCTTCCATTTCAATTGAAAGTTTTAACAAATTTCGGATCCACTCAACTTAATTAGAGCGGTTTCACATCCAATTCCAAACAAATCATGTGATTGATTCGCTGATTTTTCAATCCCAGTCAATCAATTAAGACAAGGAAAGTCTATACTATCATATTCATATAACATGCCCAGTGAAAAATGGTTCGATCTATTAAGAGTACTACGGCCAAACCCAGTTTTATACTTCAGTTTTCAAATTCCCATTTAATTTAATTAAGCTCTAAAACTTTTATTAGGTTTAATCGAGCTCTCATGCTATTGAACTCAACTATTAGTGCATTTTAAAAACAACAACAATAATAATAATAATAATAATAATAATAATAATAATAATAATAATAATAATATATGGTGTAAAGTTTTAAAACTTTATTGCAGTCACTGAAAAATACAAAAGCGTGAAAGTTAAATTTTTGAAGAAACTACAAGAACAGTTTAGGGAAAAAGGCTAAAAGCAGAGTAATGAAAGTGTAATTAGTAATTACCTAATCTTTAACTAAAAGGGTCACTATCAGAATTGTTTCACATTCAGCACGTTTAATTAAATTGAGTGTTGTGAGTGTTGCTTCCACTACAAAATTCCATCTTAATTAATTCCTGATGCCCTCTTTATGCCCAATCCTCAACTCCAAATCAAAGCACCTCAATAAATATCCTCTATATATTCAGAGTTCAGACCCAACTCAAACTCATCAATAAACTCTGCTAATTAAATTTAAACCCCTTTTTCATTTGGTCTGGAATAATATTGATAGCAAAGCCAAAGCCTTCTAATATTTCTGCATAGCAGAGGAGGACTTTGAGATTTATGATGAATTGATGATGATCTTCACTCATCACAACCTTATTTGCCCTGCTCCAACTGTTTCAACTCAACACCATATTATCCATTTTCAACTTCTTTTCTTTTTCACACACACATACACATATGTGTATATCAGTATATCCGTGTGTGTTGGTTATTATGTAAACATACTTTTAGGCCTCATTTGGTTGGTAAGGAATGTGGTCTTGAAAAATAATCTTATTCCTTATTTTTAAATTTCTGTACTTAGTTTAATTTTTAAGAATTTTGGAAAATAATCAGAATCTCAAAGTAAGAAAACTAATACAACTTTCCTGAATTATGAATATTTATTTGGAGTAGGTGTTCTTTTTTACTTGTCTCTAAGAATCTTGTGTTAGACCATTCCGTTATTCAATTTTTTTTCATTCATTATTATTATTATAAATTATTACTAAAATTTTATTTTCATTTTTCAATAAAAAAATTGTAAATTTTGAAACAAAAATGTATCTTAATTTTTTTTTATTGTTGTTAATTTCTTATTATAAAGTTTTAACTTTCAACAAAAAAAATGAACATAATGAAAAAATAAAAAAATCTACTAAAATTCGATTATCATACTTTTTGTTTTTTGCAATTGATGGTAGAATCAACGACAAAATTCGACATAAGTAACAATTTTTTTTCTGTAAATTAATGCAATTTTTTTATGATCGAATGGTTTGTGTATGTTTGTAATTGTTTATATATATTTTTAATTATTAATCTGTTTATTTTATTTATATATTTTGCGACGCCCCAATTTCACTTTTGATAAAAAAAAAGGCACGTTACCCATGTTTTTCATTAAACAGAACAATTTATTTAAAATACAGCGGAAGTTTCAATCATAAATCGATATTTATTACATAAATAAAGTCAAAAATAAAATAAAAATCTCATGTAATCGTGTTTGACCATTTGAGTGCCATCATGACATTTTGTCCGCTCACACACCGCCCGAACTCTTGCCTGAAATAAAATAAAAGATTTGGGGTGATTAAACTCAGTGGCGGGAAATCTCTGTTATCCAAACTATAAATTTAACAGAAAAGAATGTGAAAAGACTTAATTCATGTAACCTGTATTTTTGCATCAACCCTTAGGCTCGGTACTTTATAGTCTAAAAGACTCCGTACTTTATTATGCAGAAGACTCTGTACTTTATAGTCTAAAAAGTTTGGTACTTTATAGTCTTGAAGACTTTGTATTGAAATTTCACATAATTCCTGTACAAACATATAGAGAGGATAATAATACAATTTTCAATATAAAACTTCACCTTGACCTTGAACTTGAATGAAGAATTAATTAGATCTGCGCGTCGCCTCAACGATCCTAGATGAAGAGAGGATTCAAAAATAAATGTTTTGAGAGGAACTTTAAATATTTGGTGTGATTTTTGTGAATGGGGGCTCCTCTATTTATATTAGAAATTTGAGATTAATCGTGGAAAGTTTGAAATTTAGATTGATTTTCTTTCCAAAACTCAAATTATTTGGATAAGAAAATTAGGTTTAGGGTTTATGGTGTAATGGGCTCAACCAAAGGGCTTAGGAAAATAAAAGAATTATTATGACATTGGTCCAAAATAAAAATATACGTAAAATATAACTTGAGTTATTTCCATTAAAATGCAATAATTGTAATGCATTTATGAACGTACTCCACATACGATAAAATTTATTTTAGGTGCGATTTATAGGACTTAAATAATTAATAACATGCTTTTAAATTTACGGGGCACTACATATTTTCTTAATTGTGAATTTTTTATTATTATTTTTGTTGTAGTACGTTACACTTTACTGGAATTACAACTGAAGTACAAGAAGAAAGAAGGAGTAGAAGAATAACAATTACAATATAAACTGAATTTAAACAAAGCAAAGAGACTGGAACCGATTTGCCAAGCCGGGTCGAGGGGACCTCTCTCCGCAAGATAAATACGCGGTTTGGCGATTGTCTTTCAAAGATGAAACGGCTTTGTCCTTCCGGCAGTAGCACCACAAATCCAACAAGGTTTCCGGCAAACTAGACAACGTCGAGAATTGAAAGCTTTGACTCGAAGGAACTCGTATGTAACAATATGAATATGTGAGCAAGGTTTCCGGCAAACTAGACAACGTCGAGAATTGGAAGCTTTGACTCGCCGGCAAACTAGACAACGTCGAGAACTGGAAGCTTTGACTCGAAGGAACTCGTATGCAACAATATGAATATGTGATTGTTTATGCAGAATGTAGCATTTGGATCCATGCAGGATGTGTCCTATTTATAGGCACATCTCCACTGTTGTAACCCCCTTGGAGTTATAGCTCTGCCATTAAGCCCTCCAGGAGTTACCTTCTGCAGATCTCGGAGGACGAGTTGAGACGAGCCGGGCACGGGCGGACGCGCGCGTGTGGGCTCATGGCCCACATCCTTGTGCATTTAATTACTTCACTTAAGTGTTAATACACTTAAATACACTTCTTAACTTGATTAAGAAATCAATGTGGGATTATTTAATGTGTCTTAAACACATTATCTCACACACCATAAATGCCCAATCATGTGACCAACTTCAACCATTTATTTCTCACTCACCAAAAATCGGATTTGAGCAAATAAAAATACTACGATTATCTACTCACGACATAGAACAATCGTACGGTATTTAATTCCTCCAAAATTAAATATCTCGATCACGAAAAATTGGATAAAATGAGTCAAACTCACTTTATTAAATCCTATTTTCCAACAATTTTTTAATTAGAGAATGAGAATGATGAACGAACTCATATCTCTCACCATAAAATGAGTGAAGATTACTCCTAGACTATAAGTCTACAATATTATTACTATATATTAATAAACTTACTTGATTAATTTTAATAAAAAATTTTCTAAAATGAGAATCCTCGCAATTTTCTTATTATGTTCTAAGCACGTAATAAATAATATGTAGCATTTATTTTCCTCAGAATTATATTCTTAGAAATCATATTCCTAGATAACTTTATTTTTCTGACAACCAAACAAACCCTTAGAGTGTAAATTAGGGACAAATCATCCATCATAATTTGATAGGATTCACGCCACGGGTTTGTAGAGATGTATATTTCCCATTACCATCATTGTTTAATCAACATACAATTTTTACAGCTAAATATTAGTTTCTAAGATCCAAATTAACATCATTTTGGATACTTCAAACGTTTCTAGGAATGGGATTAATGTCGGCCGGACACGATTTCATGCCTCGTTAAAAAAGGGTCTCGATTTAACTCATACATGCAAATGAAATAATTTAATCAAATATCCAAATAAATATACATTAATAAATGAGGTATATTAAATTAACCATGAAGATAAATCAGAGTGCTTAACTACATCCAATTATATTTCGCCAAATCCAACCAATGCCTGATCCATATTTTATTATGTTATGATTATATGTCGTGTGATTGGTTTATTCAAATGATATCGATATTCGAGTGGCGGCCTGAGGTCATGCGAGAGGTGTGTAGCATAGAAACTCAAAATTTTAGGGCACCATTTTTATATTTTTGTAGTAGTAATATAATCTTATTAATATATTTTAGTTTTAAAAAGTTAATATTTAACCAATTAAAAAACAATTAGCATATAGCAAAGACCATAGATGTATTTAGCCCAATATCTTATATATTTGATCACCTTTGAGAAAGAATAAAAGATGATATTATGAATCTTAAATTTATCATGCTATTAGCATACTAAACTAAAAAAATGTGGTTATAGATGTGTGAAGACTGTCATCAAAATATATTAATTTAAGTGTGAATCTATAAATATAGACAAAAAAAAAAGTAAAAAATGGAGAAAAAGGCAACATATAAGGGTATAGTAGTTTCATGGGCAATATGGAGTTATGACACACTTGTTCCCACACCCAATGATTGGGTAAGTGTACTTTTTACAAATTTTAAATAACTAAACATTAAAAAATATTCTGAAATTGTAATAACGAAAATGTTTCGTAAACATTATAACGAAATTGTAATAACGAAAATTTTGGGTATATCCATATAATGAGAATTGATGAAAATTGTTCATTAATAACGAAAATTGTTCATCAATTATAACGAAAATATACAATTTCTGAACTATATCATTATATCATTATTATAACGAAAATTTTATTAACGAAATTTTCGTTATCATTATAACAAAACTATAATGAAAATTTTCTATAATGAACTATAACGTTATATCGTTATAACGAAATACTTCATTATTAGAAATAAATATCGTTATTAAAAAATGAACAATATCGTTAATAAAAATAATAACGAAATTACTATTATTATTAATAACGATTGAATAACGATTTTCGTTTTTCATAACGAAAATGTATAACGAAATTTCGTTATCAATATAACGAAATAACGATTGAATAACATTTTTTTTTCGTTATCAATATAACGAAATTTTTTGTTATTGAATAACGAAATTTTTCGTTTTTCATAACGAAAATGTATAACCAAATTTCATTTTTGAATAACGAAATTGTAATCGTTATGGCCGATCAAGTTTTAACATAAATGTGTTATTGTTTCTTTATGTGTTGGTCAAAATGAGGTAGGTAAAATGCATAAATTTGTATCTGTATAGGTAGGTATTAGTTGAGGCAAATTAAATTCAATTTAATGCATTTAATTTTGTGTAAGAGAGGTTGGTGGTATAATGTACTTATATTGAAGGTAGGGTTTGATCCCGAACATTCAACACCAAAACACAAAAAATATATTGAGAGCTTGATATAGAAGAATACTGAAGAAAGCAATGACGTCTTCATCAAGAAAATACTCTCTGGCCGGCCTCGAAAAATTTTAAATTTTGAAAGGTACGTTTCGAGTTTATTTGTAAAAGAAACGTAGGATTTTTGTTTTAAAGGTACCTATTGTTACGTTTCGATGTTTCTAGTTCTAAAATAACGAAATTTATTTTTCGTTATTATATATTGTCTATATTATAAAACTTTCGTTATCAGAATTAGATTGTCTATAATTGTCTATATTATAAAGTTTCGTTATTATAAATTGTCCATAATTGTCTATATTATAAAACTTTCGTTACTGATGAAATTAGATTTTCGTTATGTGTTAAATTTTTATTTTCGTTATGTTGAAATTTATTTTTCGTTATGTTCAAATTTATTTTTCGTTATGCATGAATTTAATTGTCTTTATATTTAAAATTAACTTTCGTTATGTTAAAATTAAAATTTCGTTATAGTTCAATTTAAATTGTTATTATGTTAAAAACCAAGATTTTGTTATTGATAAATTAAATTTTTGGGAAAGAGAGAGAGAGTGTGGATCGAGGATGGTTACCAAAATTTATTAGGGTATTAAATATGAATTGATTCACAGGCCACTAATTTTTTTTTTCCAAATTTAAATTGAGTTTAGATAAATTTTGATCCAAAAGAGACGTGATATGCCAAGATTTTATTCCATGCATGAAAATTTTATTTTATTCCAAAACAATTTATGCATGGAAAGTACAAAAGTGTAAGTTACTTTTCAGAAAAGGTAAGAATATTCAGCTTTTTTAAAGTCAATGTAGTACAAATTGCCCATGAAACTTCTACCCCCTTAAAACTTGTCCAACTATACCAATTTTAACATTTTATTGTCTAGATAAAAATTTCTCCCTTAATTTAAACCAGTTCCGCATTTATTTTATTTAACAAAAATACATTAAAATGTTAATTAAAATCTTGTAGACAAAAAAATATTGATTGATACTCCAAGACAAGGCATACTCTGTTTTGTTAAAACACTTATTATAATTTTATTTTGCATTTTTCATAATGCATAATCAACTCTCACAATATATCCAAAAAAAATATAATTACAACAACCAATACAGTCAAAGATTAACAAAGTACTAAATCTGTCATTGAATATATGAGTATTAATTCATACATGGTATCGTTTGATGTATTTTGACCACTACACGTGCCAACACAAAATTTTGTATTATTAAAAAAAGATTTATTAATCCAACGTAAATAATTATTTGGCATTAGGACATCTATCAAATTATGAATGAACTAATATACTCAATTAGGTCATCCAACTACGATATGATGAATCACATTAAAAAAACAATGCTAGAAAATATTAATTTTAAAATAAAATTATTAATAAGTTATCCTTAAAAAATGTTAGAAGTATCTTTAAATGAATATTTTTGTATTTTAAGCATCCTGATAGAGATTCGATTCGGAACTCTTATATGTAATAGAGTAATTTTGTTTTGTTTTAAAGCCTTTAAAAAACAAACTTTTTTGTGAATTTGAACGTATCAAATAACTTTTGCAATTTTGAAGAATAAAGGTATTTTAGAATAATTTTATATAATTTTTTTAAAAAAATAATTTATTAAAATAGGAATACCATTGTTAACGTTTGGATAGAGCCCTCGAAATGTTAGGGCTCCATTCTTAAATAATAAAAATAAATATAGAACGTGTCATGAATTACATGCATAAATTAATTCGCTAACACAGTAGTAATTATTTCACATTGTGCACATGCGCAAATTATTACTGACATATGCACCTCTAGCTCTAAGGTCACAATAAATCCTAGTTTTTAGCTGAATCGAGTTGGAGTCGTCGACGGCTGCTCGGGTCGGGTTGTGGTGCTTTTGAATAGAGGTGTTTTCTCAAGTAATATTATTTGTTGTTTGAGTCATTTTCTTGAATATTCTTTCAGGAGTAACTCTTATGTGAGACTGTGTCATCCATGAGCCAACTCCCCCTTCCTCCTTTTTTTGTCATTTTCTTTTTTCCGCCCAAAAACATAAACTATAAAATGAGTTTATTGAATTGTCTCAGCAACTCGTGCATTGAGCTCGTTAATTATTTTTTTGAAATAAATATATATCATAAAATTGAATCGTCGGTGACTTATGCAGTGAATTCATTCAATGCTAACGCGTGGGTTCATGCACTTCGTTCGACAAAATAAATAATTTTGAAAAAAATAAATGAAGTTTTTTTTTTTTTTTTTTATAAAAAGGCACGCGCCTGATGGGTTGGCGGGTTTTATTTTATTTGATCTGGCCCATCTAATAAATTTTGACACATTTGACTGTCTAATATAAATTTGTCTTCTTTCAAATCTGTTTCTGCACATGTTTTTAAATATAATTGTGCACGGGCTGGGCCTGGCTAATCAAGGCAGCGAATGGCCTTTAGGGATCCTGGACTAGGTTGGACTTTTATCATAAGCCCAATAACTTAACATAATTCATCTCCTTAGAATCAACCGTCTCAAATCGACTGAAGTAACAGATCACAGATACTTCATTCTAAAAATAAAAAGGTAAATTATAGTTTGATATCTGATCTTTCGACATTTTAATAAAAATGTCCCGATCTTTATATATTTACAGTTTAATATCTAATTTTATATTTTTTTATCAAATATATCTCATAGTCAACTATCTTGTACTTTATAGCATATGTGGACTACTATAAATCTTATGTGCATTTTTATAATGCCACATCATACCTTAAAAAAATATTAGAAACTTAAATTTTCATATAACTTAAATAAATTACCCTCACTTTTTAACTGTAGTTTATATAACTTGAAGCCAAAGTTATATCAATTTATATCTTGTGAATATAATGTATATAATTATAATATATAAAAATGTCTTAAATCATTTCATTTTTTTATATTAATCTAATGTCAATTAAAATATTTATGTATATTGTCACCATCACTTATTGAAGAAGTCATACCTAAAATTCAATAAGAATACATATAATTTATCCATTTGTAAAAGGTTGTAACTCGTAAGATTAAAAAAAAAAAAAATTATTTAAATCTTCTATATATTATGTGAATAGTTAATTATTAAATAATGTATGAATATCTCATTTTATAATTTATTAAACTTACATGGAAATAAATAAAGTTTTTAATATATATTTTTTAGGTATGATGTGACATTATAAAAATCCACATAAGATTTTTTGCTATCCACATATGTTATATGGTACTAGATAACTAAGTTGACCATGTGATAGATTTGATAAAAGTTTACAAAGTTGGGTATCAAATTGTAAATATATAAAGGTCGGGATATTTTTGTTAAAAGATTGAAAGGTCAGGTATCAGACTGTAATTTGCCCAAAATAAAACTACATTAACTTAATTTTAATCAAATTTTGGAAAAAATAATATTATTAGTATGTAACATAAAATTGTATTTAATTTGGTAAAACACAAAATAATGTACAAATAAATAATTTCCGGATCAAAATATATTTATGTGGATCCAATCTCTATTTTTCATCTGATTCTTCTCTTCAAAATTTGAGTTTCAAACGGTCTTTGAAATCTTCAGAGTAAATTTATCTCTTTGATTTCCTTGAATTTGTTGTTTGAACTTGGTCTTCGAGGAAGATTTGTATCATTGATCTGGCATTTGGACTTGATAACATTAATCCAGAGAGTTGTTCCCTTATTTTCAGATCAAACGTCAACTTCGAGATGAATTTGATGAAGAACGTCTTTGACTGTCTTGCATATGGATCAAACGCCGTATTCAGAATGAATTTGGTGAAGAACGCCTTGAATATTTTAGAGAATTCCACTTATAGAATTTCTTCTCAAATTATTGAACTCTTCAAATGTCTTCTAGTGTGATTTTCAACTGATATGCAGACCCATATTTATAGTTGTAGGTAGGAGTATTACGTGGCGCGATCTCATTGGTTCTTAAATATCGATACATACATATATATATATATATATATATATATATATATATATATCTGCAAAGATATTTACTTGTTCCCAAAGACTCTTGATGTTTATGTTTATGATATAATAATATCTTTATTATTTAAATATTTTATCTAATTTTGGATTACATATGAATTCAAAACTAAATAAATATATAAAAATTAATAAAAATATTATATATAATATTAAAATTTCGTTATCAACATAGTATTCATGCTAATAATAAAGACGTTTAATTCCAAACACTTCAACAGTTTATAAGCTTTATGATGTTATTAGTCCAAATATTTTAGACAAAAATTTGTATGCGTCCGTCTAGCGAGCTCTTATGTTAGATGGGTCAAATAGGACCCAAATATGTCCAAAACACTCATCCAAATCTGAAAAAACAGTCAGTCCACACGTTTGGCACGTGCGTATCATTAGATATAAAGTAAAATATCACTATGTATGAAGTAAAATATCATCAATTATTGATTCAAAATATCACCTAATATGAATTAAAGTATCATCAACTATGAATATTTTCACATGCGAGGAAGAAAATAAATTGATTATTTTATACATAAATCATAATGTGGTGTTTTAATTTAGTTGAGTCATTTATCTTTTTTTTTTGGAATGTTTGTTGATTCTCTAGATATCATCTATCACTATATATAGGGATGTCAATCGGGTTAACCCGTTTCGCCTTGGGTCATATTCGGTTAAAATTTTCTTCGGACTCAAAATCTTCGACCCTAACCCTAACCCTTCGGTTTTCGGGCTAGCCCGTCGGGCCAACATGTTTATGATTTTTTTTCCACGTGTATAAATTATATCTTGATAATTCTCCTAAATAATCATTATCTCTTATTCTTGAAATAAATTAATACGTGAAAAATAAGATAAAATGAAAAGAACATGACAAATACAAAATTTAATTAATACCAAACTGTACCAAATGAAAGAAAACAAAAATAAATGACATGAAAATGACAATAATGTTCAATCATAATTTGTTCTTCCAAAAATAATCATTTTAAACTACACCACAAATCTATTTATAGCTTAATCTTTCATCTAATTTGAAGTACAATCTTCTTCTACTTTAACAATATTTGAAGCCCTTTCAACTTCATATTTGATTCCATCTTCAAAATATTTATCATTTATTAAAAGAAATAATAATAATATTATAATATTATAAATTAAATAAATTAAAACATGATAAATTATAATAACTAGTTAGTCTAAAGAAATATAGGTACCAATCGGGCCAACACGTTCGGTTTCGGGCCAACCCGTTTCGGTTTCGGGCCTATTCGGTTCGGGCAGAATCGGTTAAAATTTTGTTCGGGCTAGAAATTCGTAGCCCTAACTCACCTTTTTTTTTTTATATTTTTTCGGGCCGGCCCATCGGTTTCGGGCTAAATTGACATCCCTAAGTCTATATATGAAGTAAAGTATCACTAATTATGTGTCGAAATATCGTTTAATACGAATTGGAGTATCATCAACTATGAAGTGTTTTCACATGCTAAGAAAAAAAATGAATTATTTTCTACATAAATTATAATGTAAACTTTTAAATTGATTCAAAAAAATAAATGAATTATTTTCTACATAAATCATAATGTGGACTTTTAAATTAATTTAAAAACTTATAAAGAAAATTTAAAAAATAAAAAGTGAAAAAAAACACTAAAAAAAAGGGGGTGGAGAGAGGGAAGGAGACACTGAACCTTCTTCCAAATTTGAGCACATTCTCGGCGTTTCTTCCGAAACATCGCAAATATTAAATGAAGTCACCAACCTTCCACTCCGCAAACTTATCCACCAAAAACTTTTAACAAAATCATAAATCATAACAAAATGACAATTATCAAGTATTAAACAAAGACGATAAGGGCTCGTTTAGTTGATAGGAAAGCAAAGTTGTCAAGGAATATGATTTCTAGAAATGTTATTCTGATGAAAATGAATACCAATGAATTTATTATCCTGTGTTTGAAGAATAATTGATAAATTATCAGGATTTTGAAATATACACACACA
Source organism: Perilla frutescens (assembly GCA_026008535.1). Classification (NCBI taxonomy): domain Eukaryota; kingdom Viridiplantae; phylum Streptophyta; class Magnoliopsida; order Lamiales; family Lamiaceae; genus Perilla; species Perilla frutescens. Next base: position 37,184,649 of record BRKX01000017.1, on the reverse strand, counting down.
CACACACACACACACACACACACACACACACACACATTTGTATCAAAAATAATACATACACAAACACTATAGACCCACTCATCACATATAAATAAGAATAATACCTCTCGATACGATTAAGTACATTTATATACACATACTCAACCACATCATACATTAATTATATTATAGAGAAACACAAAATACGACGATTATCTCCATGATTAAAAATGTTTCATTTATGCAGACACCTACACAATCACAACCAATATATGTATTTTCAATGGAGAAGAGCGGAAACTAGTTCAATGTCATGAGAAATGTTAACGATTAATTGAAAAGAAATTCACATGTTATTATTACATTTAAATTATCATAAAATTTTACATTGACGACATTACTAATGAATTTCTCAAAAATATCGAAATGTATTTTTTTTCAAAATATTCTATTCTACTGGGCAATTTACACCTGCGACATTGATAGTAAATTTTTTTGAAAATTTGAAAAGATTTTATTTGTTCAGAAATATTAAATTCTTGAATTTTTTGAAAATATTAGAAATCGTTTTTTTTAGAAATATGAGTTTTTTTCGATCAACAATAAGAATCACTTAATAAGCATTGTATTTTCCTATATGTATATGACTTAAATTCTTAAGAATGGGGAAAAAGAACACCTATAATAAGTAAGGAATAAGAATCCTGGAATGTTGTACTACTTTTCTTGTAATCAGGATTTTTTTTTTACTTTCCCACTTACCTTAAAATTAAACCAAACACTGTGATTTAAAAAAAGGGAATCAGATTACTTTCTCAACCCACATTCCGTGTCAACTAAACGTCCCCAAGGGCATGGTTGGTATGTCGGAATGAAATCAAGTGGGAATGGAATAAACTTAGTAATGTAATGGTGATGGGAATAGAGTGGAATGACTATTGTCATTCATTTGGCTGGTATCACAAGTAATAAGATAGGAATGAAAATTACATTTTTGAATTAATTTTATTATAGCAATGTGTTATTAATAAATAAAATACATGAATTGGATTATTTAGTTCTAAATAACAAATTACTCTTCTTTCAAGAGATACTATTATATTTTAATAATATATTGTTGAATATTATGCGATTTTTTTACTTTATTAATATTTGTGAAAAAAATTGAGTATACTTTTAACAAGTATTTCGCTAATAAATTAGCAGATTTTTATATTTTATGTAATCCTATAACATCATTAGTGCTTTTGTGAAATATTATAAAATTTTATGAATCATTAATAAATTATTAATGATTTTTTTTAAAAAAAAAATCATAAATTTCAAACATTTATAATATTTACCGTCAAATAATTTTGAAAATTTTCAAAATTTTCATATTAATTTTTAAAAATGATTGTTGACTTCTAAGTTTTATATAATTTTCTTTATTTATTTACAATTTAATTTAATTTAAATTTGTCTAGAAAAATTATTATATTTATTATAATTTTATTTTTTAATAAAATATTTTATAAGAATATGAGATTTCATTTGTCAATACAGAAAGCAAAGTATAATTTTGCAAAATTAAAAATAAAATTATTTTGATAATCGGAAAGGCATAATATCATGAGAGTGGAGAGTAATGACTAATTCTATATTCATGGTAATGTGATTTATTTGGGAATGACCATTTCCAACTGAAAAAACTATACTGGCCATAGAAATGAGAAAATAGACACAGGAATGTGATTCCATTCTCATTTCATTTCATCGTATCAACCATGCCATAAAGGAATTAAGATAAAAAAATTATGAGCCAATAGCAATTATTGAATTGACTTCACTTATTCATTTTTATATATTTATTGTACCATTGACATTGTTACGATAATAATAAATAGTTAACTAGTATAATAAAACCGGATTTATGTCAGCAGATATCACGAAATATTGATCACAAATGAATAAAAATATGGGGCAAAAAAGGATGAATCTAGATATCGCCATTTATTAATGAAGAATGTCGGATCAGACAAATTAGCTGTAAAGGCAGCAGTGCTCAATAGTCAATTCAATAGCTATCGTCTCTCAACAGTGCGGCGAAGTTATATAATCATGTAATTCAAACCTATTGCAATCTTTATTTCTATAAAGGTTTATTACCTCAGTAAACATCGTGAACTTTGAGCTTAGTTATAAATTTGACATGAATTTTAAAAGTGGGTAATTAAAATACCAATTTAGAATTTATATGTTATTCACCATCCTTCAATTTTTATAAAACAATTGACCTCAAATCCAACATACAATTTGCTCGTCTCTTCAAATCCGTCATGACTCGACTATTAATTTTTGAAAATAGGCGTCAAAGTGGTCACAATTGTATATTGGATTGAAAATCAAATTGTTTTATAAAAATTTTGAGATGTTAAATAATACACTAATTCAAAATTAGTGTTTTTATTACATACTATTAAAGTTCATATTAATTTTGCAACTAATCTCAAAGTTCATAATTTTTGAGGCAATTAACTCTTTATAAATTAGAAACAATGGTTCAACTTACATATATATATATATATATATATATATATAACCTATTAATTCCTTCACATTTAGTTTACAAGTGAAACTTAGTTTTTAGAAGCAAAAAAAAAAAAGAAAAAAAAATATTATAATTTTTATTAATTAAAATATTTAAATTATCATAAAGTTATTATTACACAATACATATAGGTTAGTTATTTCAATTATTTGTGTTTAAAATCGCAGAAAAAACATGGAGAAATGGGGGAGGTAAGGTGAAGGCTCATGCTTCAAAAGTCGTGAGATAGTCTACAGTGGACCGACCAAATAACCTAGGCCACATCTATAAATTAACTAAATCTCAAAAGAATAAAGGACCACTATCATTACGACACGTGGCAGTCCCAACAGCAACTTCAGAAGTTTGCCCTGGCTGGCTGGCTGTATTTAGAATTTTAGATAAAGATGATTGGCTGGTTAAGCATAAAACATAATTAAACGTTTAGCCCCAAATGATTGTTGGGTGGTGATGGAGATGGCGACGTGGCGGCGGCCGGAGTGAGGTGGCGGGAATATAGTGGTTGGGTGGATAATGGTGGGGTCTGGACGGTGCTGCTATATGGTTTCGAAATTGGAATTCCATTTTTCATTTCCTTTATAATAATTGAGGGTCGGTTAGTCTTTGTCTTTGTCTGATGTCTCACACCACCCCTGTGATTTGACATGTCGTTCCTCTCCTATATATATATTATTACCCTTTTTATTTATTTATTTGAGTTTTGAGTAAGCCACTTACAAATTCAACAAACTAAATGGAAAATTATATTTCACTGGAAGGATCACGAAAATTTAAATTATTTGTGTGAGGCACTTAAAACTAACACAGAACGCAGTCAATTATTTGAAAATTTGGTGACTTGGAAATAGACCGTTAGCCTTTAATTGGCCAATGGTTAATGAGGACTTACTACTACTATATGCATGAAAAAAAGGGAAAATAATACAAATTGGAACATGAATAAAAGAGATTCATTTATAATGTTCATCACACAGTTAAAGTTAGGTGGGAAAATGGAAGCATAAATATTTTCATGTGAAAATGAAAGAGAAGAATTAATGCAACCAGATCTCGAAGCTTCAACTCCAAAGCCACCACACAAATAGTTCATCCACTGACAGTATTACACTGAATTCAGCTTTTAAACAGTGTGTTCATGTGCACATAAATTGTATTTTTCAAATAAATTTTAGTGACGCTCTGATCTTGTTGGGTTTACCTCGTGGTCGAATGGAAAATATATGAAATTGAGTATACAAGAACCAACGCACATAATGAGTAATTTCTCTCACCAATAGATTGTTACCTTTATTAGAAAAATATTAATATGTCGTGATCATCTCTGTGATGGAAGATTGAGCCTACATGTATTATAGAATTTTTCGACCTTATTGGAACTGAGTGGTAGGGACAAGTGAAATCATAACAAAGTAAAATTAGTAAAATGGGGCGGCAAAATTGAATCCAATGAACAGTATTCTGAGTTTCTTACCAATATAAATACCCCTCTAAGCTGCAATCACAGTCATGACCATCATCATCATCATCATCAGCGAAGAAGTAGCTACAGAAACAAGAAGGCAGTAAGGGAAGAATTAGCAGTCCAGTCGCAGAAGAGACGTCGAGATGGTTAAGGATGTTGAGGTCGGAGTGGGAGGCACCGAATACGGAGTAAAAGACTACCAAGACCCGCCGCCAGCACCGCTATTTGACTCGGAGGAGCTGGGCAAATGGTCATTGTACAGGGCAGCCATCGCTGAATTCATCGCAACTCTCTTGTTTCTCTACGTCACGGTGCTCACCGTCATCGGCTACAAGAGCCAGAGCGCCGCCGACGAGTGCGGCGGCGTCGGCATTCTCGGCATTGCCTGGGCTTTCGGCGGCATGATCTTCGTCCTCGTCTACTGCACCGCCGGCATTTCTGGTCAGTGTACTTAACGAATTAATCCATTCAAATTTAACAGTAATTAATTTTTATTGCTTATTAATCAGTGGATTGATGGGTGGGTGCAGGGGGGCACATAAATCCGGCAGTGACATTCGGGCTTCTCCTGGCCCGTAAGGTATCGCTGGTTCGGGCCGTGTTGTACATTGTAGCACAGTGCTTGGGAGCCATCTGCGGTTGTGGACTAGTAAAGGCATTCCAGTCGGCGTACTACGTCAAGTATGGCGGCGGCGCCAACGAGTTGAGTGATGGATACAGCACCGGCACCGGACTCGCGGCTGAGATCATCGGCACTTTCGTTCTTGTTTACACCGTCTTCTCCGCCACCGACCCCAAGAGAAATGCCAGAGACTCCCACGTTCCTGTAAGAAAATTTGAACTAGGAGCTAGCTCCTTAAATTCTTAATTGAATCGCTAGTAATCCTTTCCTAGCTAATCGTATTAATTTGAAGGTTTTGGCGCCACTTCCTATTGGATTCGCCGTGTTCATGGTTCACTTGGCCACAATCCCGGTGACCGGCACCGGCATCAACCCCGCTAGGAGTTTCGGCGCCGCCGTGATCTACGGCAAAGATAAGGCCTGGGATGATCAGGTAATTAATGAATTGATATTTAATTAATTGTAGTTTGTTATTATTATTAGAAAGGAGGAAGTAGGATGTTTGATTTGTAATTAAAATAAAAACAGTGGATATTCTGGGTGGGACCCTTCATCGGAGCCGCCATTGCTGCAATCTATCATCAGTTCGTGCTGAGGGCAGGAGCCGTTAAAGCTTTGGGATCATTCAGGAGCACTTCCTATTAAGGGTTTAGTTTAGGCACTTGTTTTAAAGCGTGCCCCAATCTTCTCTTTCACCATCAAACTGTTTCAGCGCTTTCTATTTTCTTTTCTTCAATGTAATTCCACTTGTAATGCTTTTTTTAAATCTTGAATAACGGACCATGTCTAAAGTTTGGACAAACTCCTTAACCAAATATTACACCAAATCCTCACAAAATATTTAATAAATCAAATTATGCATATTTTCTTCAAACGCGAGAGAATTTAATGTAATTTAATAAAAAAAAACCATAGAGAAGTTTATTACAAAATTTCAATAACATAAACGGCGTTGGAACATTTACCCAGAGTTGAACAAACACCAAACTCAACCAACATAAACATATACCGCCCTAAACATATTGACAGCCTAGCATGGAAATTCAAATATTTTAATGTTAAGGTAAAAAAATCATATCTCAATAAAAATTTAATTCGAATTGATCTCTAGCTTATGCTATGCAGTATTGCCATTGAGACGAAGACGTGTAATTGGGCGAGAAGTACAGTTCACAATTATTTGAGTGTAGGCAATATATGTTATATAGCTTATTATTTGGTATAAACCCAGAAACTGACACACACAAAGACACAAAATAACAGATTTAAAATTTAAAATTCGAATCTCTCACTCTCTCTCTCAGCATTAATAATTGTTTTGTTATTTTCAATAAAAATATGGTTAAGTATTCTATATTCTCATTCATCTTCAATCTTGATTATTTTCATTTTATTTGCCCATCCATTACATATATCTTCAAATAGTTCCGAGTTATCAAAAGTGGAAATATATAAAACTACCCATATTACTTAACTAAAAACCTCCTTTACCCACTTCCTTACCCACATCCAACAATTATCCAACTTTAATGTAAAGTCCCTAAAATACCCTCAAAAAGGTGTTACTTACACATCTCTTACACAAGTGTACTTGATTGTGCTAAAAACCAAGACAAATCTACTTAGAAATGTTACAGAGACATGTGACAATAAAGACTTTTCATTGGCTGAAAAATCATTGCACAGATCCCGAATGAAAAATTCATGTCGGTATTCCAGCGGTATAATATCATACCGCCAGTACTCGGGCGGTATTTTAGGGACCGACCGGTATGCGAGCGGTATATTTGATACCGCTGGACTGCAGGATCAATACCGACCGGTATTCCAGTGGTATTATATAATACCGGCTGGTATTCACGCAGTATACATAATAACGGGCGGTAGTCAAGCGGTATTACATAATACCGGCCGGTATGCGAGTGGTATATTTGATACCGCTGGATTACAGTATTAATACCGGCCGGTATTCAAGGGTATTACATAATACCGGTCGGTATTCACGTGGTATTATATAACAACGGCCGGTATTACATAATACCGACCGGGATCTGTGCAATGATTTGATACCGCTGGATTACAGGATCAATACCGGCCTGTATTCTAGTGGTATTACATAATACCGACCGGTATTCAAGCGGTATTACATAATACCGGCCGGTATTACATAATACGCGAACGGTATCAATGTAGCCCGGCGGTATGTGAGTGGTATTCGTACGGTATTCGATTTTCCTCACTTTTGAAGATTGCCTTGTTCACATGTCTTGTTCAGAACTTTGATTGTACTTTGATTCATAACAAAGTACTCTGTTTCTTACACGAATGTACTTTGATTTATAACAAAACAATTGAAGAAGTACATGGATGTAAAAGGGGTAGGTGAGATTGAAGACATGTCATATTTACACCATAGGATATCAATAAAATCCAGCGGTATTCGACCGATATCACATGGTAGACTGAATAGTTTGTACATTGAAAACGACATATCATATTGCCTTATACTTTTACACACATGCTGGATGTAAGAGAACGGTGAGATTCTTTTCATATTCAATCATTAATATACAGGATATACTACACACATCAATTTCAAACAAACACAAAACACAACACAACACAACAATATCTAGCAAAAAGAAAAACAATCCTCGTGCAGTCTAACATAAATTCATCAGGTATATTTTGAATCTTTCATGCAGAATATATACCGCTCGAATACCGTGCAGAACCCTATCTAAAAGGTATTCGAGCGGTAATAGCGCTACCGAGCGGTATCGTCATTGTAATAGCGATAACGAGCGGTATCTTACGTGAGTAATGTTTTCATTGACATTATATTTTGTTGGGTGTACAGATGGATCATTGGCAAAGTATCATTGTACAATATGGTGGGCAATGGAAAAATTCCGACTATGAAGGCGGTGATGAGCAACTTGTACACATTCCTGCTCAACCTATATCTTTGGGCGAGTTAATCCAGCGCATCAATTACATCATGCGATCCAATTCACTGGGTGCAGATTATCTTCTCTATTATTTATCGCGTACTCGAAATGGTAGATTATTGAGGTCTCTCTTGAGTATTGATCAAGATCTGCAGAGGTTGTGCATTCGAGAAGGTGAACCGACAGTGTATGTTGTTCACAATATACAAAATGACATCAGGACAAGCCATCAGCAAGATCCATATGTACCATCAGTGGATTACTCAAGTCCTTTGTTTGATAATTATGACACACAATATTCACAGTTTGATAATTGTGGCACACAATATTCACAGTTCGATAATTGTGGGACACAATATTCACAGTTTGATAATTGTGGCACACAATATTCACAATTTGATTGGTTTAGTGACCCGCATTGTAGTGTTAGCCGCAGTATGCCAACTACCACATCAAATCATGAACCAGTAGGCTCACATGAGTACGCGGGTGATTTTGGAGGCAATGGTGAGGAAGATGACGCTGGAGGCAACCCCTTACAGAATATACATGGTGACGGAAGAGGCAATAGTGAGGACGATGATGATGAAGATAAAGACGAATATGAGGCTGAGGCTGAGCGACCGGAAGATGATGATGATGATGATGATGATGCAGATGAAGATTATGATGAATATGAGGATGAGGATGAGGATGAGGATGATGAGGAAGATGAAGAAGCTGATTTTGACAATAGGTTTACACAGTCTACATTTGTAGAGTTTGCTGCATGGATTCGCAGAGAGGGTGGCATAAACAAACTGTTGTCTATGTTAGGGATTAGCAACCCTTCACCAATACCCGAAGAGTCAAACCCAACTGAAGAACTAAATGAAAATTGGTTAATACCGATGATTCCCATTGATGTTTCAGATTCATTTCTGATATCTGATTTGGAGGGGGTACCAGACGACCAACTCTGTAAAGGGTCCACCTTTTGGACCAAAGATGCTTTGTCAATCGCGGTGGGATTATGGAATATTCATCATCGTGCTGAATATAAAGTGGCTCGTTCAGATTCAAAGCGTCTGATTATCGTATGCAAACATGAAGATCGTTGTCCTTTTGAGGTGCGTGCCACATTGAGAGAAACATTTTGGATTGTATATAAGTTCACGAAAGAACATACATGCATGAATGACTTGAGTCGTGTCGCTCCGAGACAAGTCCATGCAAAAGTGATTGCAGCGTATTTTGCCAAAACAATGCGCGGTGAGGGCCAGATCATGAAACCAAAAGACATCAGGGCGAATATGTTGGAAGAGTTTGGTATCCGAACTGTTGCACTTCGTGCCAGAAATGCTGCGATCGAGATGATTTATGGTGGGCATGAAGATTCTTTTAAGATGCTCCCTAGCTACCTATACATATTGGAACAAGTCAATCCTGGTACGTTTACTGACTTAGAAGTTGGGCCTGATAACCAATTCCAACACGTGTTTGTTGCTCTTAATGTTTGTCGCACTGCATATGCCATGTTTCTAAGATCGGTGATAGTTATGGACGGAACACATTTGAAGGGAAAGAACAAGGGCATTTTATTTCTTGCAGTAACGAAAGACGGAAATGAGCAGTGCTTTCCGTTAGCAATTGGTATTGGAGCAATCGAAAATGATCAGTCATGGACATGGTTTCTGAATAGGGTGAGACTAGCATTTGGATGCAATCCCGAGACATTGATTGTCTCTGATGCTCACATCAGTATAAGTAATGCCGTTCAAGAAGTGTTTCCCGGCACACTCCACGGACTTTGCTACTATCACTTGTTAAACAAGTTCACGCGGTATGGCAAATGAGTTACAAGCATGTTCTACAAGGCTGCATACAGTTATCGCCGAACAGCATATGACAAGGCAATGGCGGCTATACATGCTCTAAGCCCAAATGGAGCTTATACAAAGTTGATGGACATTGGACCAGAGCGATGGGCACGATCAAAATGCCCAGTACGCCGTTATGGTTTTCTTACGTCCAATGCAGCGGAAGTTTTGAATGCACGTTTGTTATGGGCAAGGCGTTTTCCAATATGCTCATTAATTGAGTGCATCAGGCATGTGATCGAGCAGTGGTTCGATTCTAGACGAGCACGTGCAAATGCACGTGATAATGCTTTGACTGAAGAAGGCTTAAATAAACTGAGTGTGGAAGTGGAAAAATCTCGGGCGTATACCGTTGTCCCAACCTTAAATTCAACATTCAAAGTTCATGATGGCAGGCAAACATTCATTGTTGATCTTCATCAGAAATCATGCAAATGTCGCGAGTTTCAGCTAGATTTGATGCCATGCTCTCATGCAGTTGCTGCTATTATATACAGATTATATATTTATTATGCACCGGTACATCGAATATTTACATTGTAACGATGTTTAATTTTTTATTATTATTTATGCAGGAAAAATGGTGAATCAATTCTTGACTATGTCTCTTCATACTACACGACGGATAATTGGCGTGAAACATATGAATGGTCAGTAAGGTCCCTGCCTCATCAAGACGAGTGGGTGGTACCAAATCACATTGCACAGCAAAAGGTGACGCCACTTATAGTGACCCGTCAAGCTGGTCGTCCCCCAGGACGTCGCCATCCATCTGGGGCGGAAGCAGCTAATCGCAGACGTCGAGGACCGAGAAAGTGCAGCATATGTCGCGATCCAAATCACACTAGAAATAATTGCACTAATAGAGATAGATGAACCACATGTCGTATTTATTTCTTGCAAAAACGGTAGACATTATTAGTTAATTTGGTAATCAGTTGTATGAGAAGTATTAATTATTGTTTGCTTTGTATTGAAATTTCTTTTTTGTTTAGCAAAATTTAATGATTTTCTAAATAAATAAATATCACAAAAGAAATAGTCAATATGGAAAGTGAAAAGAAATTGCAAGTTATATATAATAACTAAAGAAATAGTCAAAATGGATCCACACGACCGGTACACATCTCGAATATCAACTGTGCAATGTACCGCCGATATATGGTTAGATTTTCGACCACATTCCCCCAAGCTATAGCTGGTCTACCACTGATTAGGCGCTCAACGTACATACACGAATATAGGCCACAACTATGTTCGTCGACTTGCCAAAACTGCTCTGAATAATTTCCCATCTTAATTCCCAACATTTTCCGGGGTCGCTTAAACGACCAATGGTTGATGTCCCAATATAGACTCACCTCCAGAAGTCGTTCCAGCAATCGAAGTAATGGCATCAACTGAGCTTTCCTTATCTTGAGAGCCGACTGCTCCAGTGTATGTGCAAGCGAGTCATATACTACCACACGCCACTCACTCAAATTAATGTGCACCGTTATAAAATGTCGACCAATGAGACACACGGTGATAACCTAAGTAAAATAAAAAAGTTATTAGAACAAATGGAAGAAACCAAATTGGGAGGTACTGGGACCGGTACCAAGCGGTATCCGACCGGTACCGGCCGGTATCGCTTCAGTATTCGACCAGTACCCGGCGGTATTTGGGCGGTACCTGACCGGTATTCCTGCGGTATCCAATATTTTCAATATAGTGTTGAAAAACCTTACATTAGTTGCACCCCACCAAGGTTGTGAGGTAGCGGACTCGGATCTTTGGATAACTTGCACCAGTGATTCCGTCGGACTCCATTCTGCAATTTTTAATTTGCCGGTTCTCGGATCTTTAACTTTGCGTAGCCATTCAGATTCTAAATTGATCTGTAATTTGAATTTGAAATCTAGTTATAAACATATTCATCAAATAGAGATTTAGACAAAAAAAAAATACTAGTGACTTACAAAGAATGTTGGGCTAACGATAATTGTGTTAGTGGTATTCACATTTGGCAAGATATGGTCCCCATCTACCAATTTCTTCTTCATCACCTCCATCATGATAGCAACCGTCTGTATAGAAATTTTTTTAGAAAAATTAGATGAGAAAAACATTTGGTTGAGATTTGAGAAAAACTTACATCTAACTCCATATCGGTGTTATAGTCTTCCAACCGGGCGAAAAACACTTGTCTGAGTGGTGACCACTGTATTTTAGATTGACCGACACTTTTGCTCCAAGTTTACGGAACTCAATATATGCAATCCGGTGTTCGATAGGGAGCATCAGAGGCGCGACATTAGCGAAAGGTATGGTCGGGATATTATAATGGAAAGGAGCAGGCTCAACCACTTTTTGTTTTCCTTTTGCTCCCTCCTTTTTGACCTTAGTCCGACGTGTGAATCGTGACGGAGGGCTATTTTCCTCAACCTCAATCACCTCAATATCCTGAAATAATGATATAAATTAAATTAACAATTTGCAAAATTCAGACGGTACCCGGTGGGTAGCGCAGCGGTACCCAACGGTAGGGGAGCGGTACCTGACCGGTATCTTAACGGTATTACTTAATACCGGTCGGTATTACGAGAGCGGTATTACGGTATACCGCTGGAATACCTTTCATGATACCGGCAGAAATCCAGCGGTATTATGGTATACCGACCGGTATTCCTGCGGTATTATAAAATACCGTCCGGTATTCAAACGGTATTACAATATACTGACGATATCAGTTATACCTTATGAGGTTCCTCCACCTCAATTACTGTGTGAGTCGCATGATCCGTCTTCTGTTCAGAACCAAATACTACATCCTGACACAATGATATAAATTAAAATAAGAAATTGCATAATTGAATTAATTAAATGGGCGATAGCCGAGCGGTATTGCATAATTAAATTAATGAAAATAGAATCTATACCTTATGACCATGATCTTGTATATCTCTAGAGAATGTATCAACACCAGGCTCGTATTGTGGCTCGAGGTCTGGACAGAATGATATAAACTGGTAACATGTAAAATAATTTAAAATGAGCGATTCTTAAATTAATCAATCGTAAAAATAAAATATCACGTGTTAGAATAGTGCCTGCAACGGCTGTGCTGTCATAAAAAACTCATCTATATCCATAGGTGTCAGCATTACTTCAATCTGTAGAGAACTCTTCCCAAGGATATCTTGTTTTGGAGATTGGCGGCCAGAAACATATGACGAGGCACGAGCGGGGATGTGGATGGAGGGGGGTGATCGAGCTCTTGGGGATGTGCGGTGAGTATGATGACCGCGATGCGACTTTGATCGTCTCGAACCAGGCCAGATAGCTCTGATCATGTCCTTCATCTCAACCTTTATAAAGTCCTTCAAGTCGCGTAAAAACTCATTCTTAACTCTTGAGATGAAATGAGCCTCGCGTTTCTCCCATCTGTGTGAAGACGAGAATGTTTTCTCTTGATGACGATTTTCATTATCCTCTCTTCTCTTGCGTCGAACTTCGACATTTTCCGCAAAATAATGAGGATCATTTTTTTTTTGTTTTTCTCCTGCATGCACTCTAGCCGCCATATTCCTGGATCGAATCACCGGGGGCTGGAAAGTAACACCAAGTGCATTTGGGCTCTGAATGTTGATCCAGTAGTCGCTTTGCTCTTCATCGGGTTCTACCTGTAATGTTTGCTGACACGGATGCGCGAACTGTAATGATAGGAAAAACTATTCAGTAATTATACGTACCAAAAAATTTGAATTTTTAAAGGTACTTGTTTTTACCCCGACCTTGAAAAACGCATCAAAGTCATCAATGGAAGACTGCACTAAAAGCCATCTCAAACACCTAGGCAAAGCATGCGGGTCAACGCATTGTGCAATCTCACCGGCAAGATCTGGAATGGCCTCGCAGGCCCAAATCTACAAAATATATGAGAAAATTGTAAATAATATTGTTATTATTTACTTTGCGATTTAAAAACACTAAATAATTGTAAAGTACCTGTAGAGCCCACACTGGTCCATAAAAATGATACTTCGAGCCACACTCGATAGTTGTGTTCGGCAATAGAGACATATAGTTTATTAAAGTGGGGTATATGTAGGCCCCCCAAGGGAATCTGTCCCACTCTCGTAAGTTGTCGACCAAAACCCAAACAAAGCTCTCAACTTGCCGGTGAGGGTCATATCCAAAAGCAAACATATATAAGGCCAACACATTAGCAACTTTCAAATAATCATCTTCTGTTGCATTAGCCACATCGCTTTCAAATTTGGTCAATAAATCTTGAACTCTTATCGACTTCCCACCACAAAATCTCATAAAAACGCCGATATTAGAACAGTCGTGGTAAGCATTTGGATCAAAATTAGATGTTCCAAATCTAAATCTGGACACGAGCGCAAACTCGGGGTATGAAAATCTAATATTATTCCCACTAATACGGAACCATACCTCATACTTCGAAGCATCTCCAAGATTTATTTCCCGCGAAATCAAAGCATGTAGTGCTTTGCCGCAACTCCGACTCTCCCTCCATCTCAAGAGATGGCCGAAACAACCTTCCTCAAACCTTGGTAGTAGGCCCAAACGACCAACTTTTAATAATCGTGTTCTAATTTTGTTCAAAATCTTTCCTTTGCAGTAAAGATTAATGACGGGATCCATTAATTGCGTTTCAGATATCTTCCATGTCCAAGAAGGCTACAAAACAAGCGAAAGACAATTGAAAAATGAAAAATAAATAGAAAAATAGGAAGAAATAAAACATACCGTCGGTACCGCCCGACGGTATTCAAACGGTATCGTCTAGTACCGTCGTCAAGCGCCGGCGGTTTCCGAATGGTATCGGTAACTACCGCTCGCAAGAGTCCGGCGGTATCCGATAAATCGCAAAAAAAATTAATAAATAGAATTTTATTTCATAAATACCTCAGCAGAATCATCTCGACTACTTGTACTTCCCCCGCTCGACATTGTCGCTGGGTGAAAATCGAATAGATAGTCCAAGCAATTACCGTTTTGGAATGGGATTCGAAAAAAAGTGTTTTCTTTGGGTGTGAAGGAGGGAGTTGAAGAGAGGGTGATTTATTTGGGCTTTGAAAGGGACCCTAATATTCTCACGAGGGACCCACATGTCAAATCTTTGACCTAATAAAAAAAGACAATGTAGGGACAATTAAATACCGCTACAAGCCGGTGAATCACGATTGGATACCGCTGGGCAGTATCCGGGCGGTACTGGGCCTCCTCAGCGGTATTGTTAATTCTAGAGCCAATTATGGCCGCGTTGGATTCGATTATCCATCATATATGAATTGAGTATCAAATTATAATGTAATCTTTCAACATATTATGGATTTCGCACTTGTGAGGATCAAGCCACTATGTACTCGAGACATTAGCAATACACACTAGGGACATTAGTGTATGATTGCAAGTGATCATTGGCAATGTGATCGAAATCTTGAATTGTACACTCGTGAGTCAAATGCTTTTATAATTATGCGAAAAGAGGTTGAGAATGATTAATTACTTTGTAAATTACATAGTCCTTCCTTTCCAGGTGTTCCTTGGACTGAATTTACACTTAAAATATGCAGGGACAATTAAATACCGCTACAAGCCGGTGAATCACGATTGGATACCGCCGGGCGGTATCCGGGCGGTACTGGGCCTCCTCAGCGGTATTGTTAATTCTAGAGCCAATTATGGCCGCGTTGGATTCGATTATCCATCATATATGAATTGAGTATCAAATTACAATGTAATCTTTCAACATATTATGGATTTCGCACTTGTGAGGATCAAGCCACTATGCACTCGAGGCATTAGCAATACACACTAGGGACATTAGTGTATGATTGCAAGTGATCATTGGCAATGTGATCGAAATCTTGAATTTTACACTCGTGAGTCAAATGCTTTTATAATTATGCGAAAAGAGGTTGAGAATGATTAATTACTTTGTAAATTACATAG
This sequence comes from Perilla frutescens, assembly GCA_026008535.1. Classification (NCBI taxonomy): domain Eukaryota; kingdom Viridiplantae; phylum Streptophyta; class Magnoliopsida; order Lamiales; family Lamiaceae; genus Perilla; species Perilla frutescens. Next base: position 37,169,216 of record BRKX01000017.1, on the reverse strand, counting down.
TCCTTCCTTTCTAGGTGTTCCTTGGACTGAATTTACACTTAAATTATGTAGGGACAATTAAATACAGCTACAAGCCGGTGAATCACGATTGGATACCGCCGGGCGGTATCCGGGCGGTACTGGGCCTTCTCAGCGGTATTGTTAATTCTAGAGCCAATTATGGCCGCGTTGGATTCGATTATCCATCATATATGAATTGAGTATCAAATTACAATGTAATCTTTCAACATATTATGGATTTCGCACTTGTGAGGATCAAGCCACTATGCACTCGAGGCATTAGCAATACACACTAGGGACATTAGTGTAGTATTGCAAGTGATCATTGGCAATGTGATCGAAATCTTGAATTGTACACTCGTGAGTCAAATGCTTTTATAATTATGCGAAATATATTCATTTTACAAGACTGTCAAATTACAATGTAATCTTTCAATTGAAAGCTTGAATTTGTAACGCCCCAGTCCCGGAAGAATAGTGACAAGGGACCAACGCGCTACTGGGGAAAAGGGAAAAGGAATTTTGGCATAAAAATAATCATAGAAATAGGGTTAGTGCCCCAAACACTTGGGCAGCATAACCTCTATAACTGGAATTTAACCATGCTCTAAGGCGTCTTAGAAGGAACTCGAATCAATGATCAATTATGAAAGGGAACTTATCCCGCCAATTAATTGTAAGGACAGATCTCAATAACAAACACAAATCATATTATGATTCAAACAACCGAAAATAAATTATATCAGAGTAAACGGAACAAGCGTAGAGCATCTTTATTAAACTTAAGCAAAATATTTCCAAGTACTTCTTTGTTTAGAGTATCTAAGATCTCTAAACAACACAAAAAGTGTAAACAAATATCAACAAAAAGATAGCCCTTGCCTCAGCTCCGTCATCTTACAGCCTGCCTCTCAACCTGAAAATATTTAAAAAAGATTTGGGCTGAGTACTAGTGTACCCAGTGGGCAAATTTGATAAACAGTTCATAATCATTTTATAAATATGAATATTGTATCCACACAAGTATAACAATGGAAAGGTTTGAAAGCTAAAAAAAAAACATTCCATGTATACAAAGCTACTTTTAACCTTACACACTCTGTCTCAACTGTCCCTTCCTACAGTGTCTTAACTTATATACACGTCCTCCAGCCCAGCTGTCTAATAAAGGATAGTGTATACGGTCCCAAAGCTTAAAGGATCCGAACTCGAGTCTAGTTAAGCACTCAATGTTTTCGTAGGATACTGACGAACGCGAACAGTGAGAAAAAAACATTTTGATACAATTATTCATGCTTCACAGTTGATAAACAGTTGAGCTTATTAGCTGAACATAATTTGAGAAAAATATAACCCACCTGGAAATCAGATCTGGAACAGCTAGATCTAGATTCAGATTCTGGTCTCAACTAGAAGTCTCCTTCTTCTGAGCCTACAAGATTATCCGACAACTTAGTTTTGATGAAAGACTACCATTAGGTCAAAATCTAACATTTCTTAGCTATGAAGTAAATATTATAATATCTACAATCTTAATACGCAGCACCCAGGTCATCAAAATATTTTGACTCTTAAGGGCACTTTACTCAGGGCATTTTTATAAAGAAAAACCCTTTAGGGAGTTTTGGCATACGGGGTGGTCAAACCCGTATCTTAAAATTAATTCGGTACAAATAAATTCATACCGCAAGATCTGCCCATTGGAAAAATATGAAACTTTAAATAAAAATACTATATTTTAAGACGGAACAACTTTTGAGATTAAAAATACGATAGGGCTATCCATGAAGGATAGATCTGAAAAACACCACAATTTAATATTCGGATACCCAAAATATACCCGAAATTAAAAAGTGACAACATGGAAAATGTATATAAATATACATAGAACATAAAACCTTAAAGACACTTTTTGATTCAGCGACCCGAAAGAGTCACCGATTTGAGAGGTGGTGTCGACTTTTGGCGGCGGTCACGACGATTTTCCATCGTGATCATCCGTCGTGTCATCATTTCAATCACGTATTCGTGATCTACGCCTTGACACCTTCAAAATGACTATTTCAGAATTGAAATAGGAAACTAGAGACGTACCTTCTCTAGAAGCTGCTCGGTGTTTCGATTTTGAAAATGAATGAAAATGAAACCTTAACCTCCTATTTATAGAGGAAAAATAAATAGGATAATAACGAATAAAAGAAAGAGGATAATGATGGAATAGGATAATGATGGAAAAAGAATAGGATAATTACGAATAGGATAATCTTTCAAAAAAGAAATTGGATAATGACGGATGTGCCATTTTTATTTAAAGTTGTGCCCAGACTTCATTTGAACTCGAAATTGAAAAATTCAAAGTTTGGCACGATCCTTGAAACGTTTTCTATCAACCCGAGAAAAATATCAGAACATATTTTTAAAGCAATTTTTTGACCAAAATAAATTTTAACAGATTTTCCTGGCTGCTATTTTCCTTTATTTGAGTCATTTAAGGACCCAACTTATTTTCTAACTTACCAGAGGGTAACATAAGTTGAATAAAACCTTCTAAAATATTTCGGGGTATTACAGAATTATACACTCGTGAGCCCACTACTTTCGGAAACTGCTCGTTGTCTCTCTAGCCATATGCCTTGGTCTCTCCTAGACCGAAAAACTTCTTCTCCAATTTTCTCTACCCCGAAGAACTTCTTCTCCAATCCGGGCGGTATACAGGTGGTACCCTCGTGAGTCCACTACTTTTATTGTAAAATATAAAAGGGAGACGGGGAAATGACGAGGTTGGGAAATGATCTTCTCTCTCGTCTCTCATTGCCCTTATCTTCGGAAACTACTCATTGCTTCTCACTGTTACAACAAGCCAGGTTTCCGGAGAGAGAGATTTGGTGTGCAGGGCGGAATCCGGGCGGTATATGGGCGGTATTCGCCAACTTCTTCTCCAATTTTCTCTACCCCGAAAAACTTCTTCTCCAATTTCTTTACCCCGAAAGCTTGACACAATCAATAAACCTTGACAGTCATCAGCTTTCGGGATAAAGAAAATTGGAGAAGATGTTTACCAAACTCGGAATAAGGTTTTCAATTCTTATTTATATGTGAAGAAAATTGTGCACTTGAAGCGGGGTTCGTAAATTTCTTCACCAATTTCTTAACACCGAAAGCTTGATCAATAAACCTTGACGTTCATCCGCTTTCGGTATTAAGAATATCGGTGAAGATATTTACTAAGCTCGAAATAAGGTTTACGATATGAGGACTCTTATTTATATTGTGAAGAAATACATGTCATTACATTATTTTCTAATGTGGACAACAAATATGAGGACAAATAGTAAACTATTTAAGATTCCACACTATTTATCACATAAAAAAATAAAACTATATTAGTTATGATTGGAAATGACAATTCAATGTAGATTCCCCATTAATTCTATAAAGTACATATGAATACCGTTTGATACACGAGCGGTATGCAGCGGTATGAATCGGTATTGCATGTCTTTATATGACCAGTACCGAGCGGTATCTTCCGGTACATAAGATTCCACTCTTTATGTCACATAAAAAAAATAAACTATATGAATCGTGATTGGACATAACATTTCAATAGTGAAACCACTATATTGCACGTCTTTATATTTTATCTCGCAAGAAAACAAGGTGTTGAAGAGACAATTCAATGAATAAAGTCACTATGAGTACTATTCAGTGTATAATGACTTTATTTATTTAATGTTCGGATATTGTTTTGCATATTTAATTGTAAACGGTAGAGCATCACTGCGCGGTACCACCCGGTATCGGGCGGTATCAGAGCGGTATTGACCGGTACCCAACGGTATTTCCCGTATCGGACGGTACCGAACAGATTCCTGCTACATGAAAATCAAAATTTTGATTTAAATATTTATGGAAATATATAGTCATATATTTCGGATTCCAGTATGCATGTCACATAAAAAAAACAAACTATATGAATTGTGATTGGACATGACATTTCAATAGTGAAATAGTGTTGCACGTCTTTATATGTTGTCTTTATATGAATTGTGATGTTGAAGAGACAATTCAATTTTCAAAGTCATCATGAATACTATTGAATGTACAAAGTCATTATTAATACCATTCAATTAATTATTTAAACGGTACAGTTGTACCGAGCGGTACCGCTAGGTATCCGACCGGTATTGACCGGTAACGGGCGGTACCGAGCAGATACCGAGATACCGCGATTTGAAAATAAAAATTTTAATATAAATATTTATAGAAATACATAGTCATATATTTGGAATATAATAATATTCAATAAATTGAAGAACGAGAACGAAAATTAGTCTGATTCTAAAAAAAATGTCTCAAAGTAAGTTTCTACTGAGAACACAAATCAAATATTCTAACTGCCATCTGAAAATGATAATCTCTTACGTTAGCAATTTTGTTCCCTCATTTAAGCTTTGGCGAACCTGTGATTAGTCGATCAATATACATGCACGCATAAGGCCCGCAACTGACATCATCGCTTTGCTTGAAATTATCGGTCATGATCCGGCAGGGCAAGTAAGGTGTTCGGGGTCTCCTAATCTCATGTACATTCTGCACAAACCAACCAGCATAGTGCAAGACTTGCTTCATCAACTTTGTCAGTGGCCTCACTTGAAGTCCTCGAATTTTGTTGTCATCTGGGTCCAGCCTATGAAACATGGAGTCGTATACATCGACTCTCCATTCGATCAAGTCAAGCAACACGGTGATCCAATGTGAACTAACGTTGCACACGAAGATTATCTACATTGAAAAAAAAATACATTATATATCAAAATATAAAAATATAGCGGTATTTCGATTGTCGAGCGTTATTTACCTGTTTAGCATCCCACCACGGTCGAGCCCCCGGAACGTCTCGCCCTTGAACCATTTGAACCATACTGGAGAGAGGCATCCACCAATAAACATCTGCATGTTCACCTCTCCAATGCCCAGAGTAAGGTTGGTCGACAGTCTTCTGCCATTCTTTTTGTAACTGTAACTGTTGAATACTTGGAAATTAGATTACTAGTATGGTAACGATATATTAAACAAAAAATTCAAAATCAAACGGTATAGGGATATAACTGGACGATACCGCTCGAATTTATCGAACGGTATAATACTACGGACAGACGGTATAGCAGAATATCGTTCAATACCGCCCATTGTTCGAGCGGTATTCGATGATAATATAAATGACGGTATAAATAAATACCGTTTACTACCGCTCGAACGGTATTAAACGGTATGAGCGGTATTTTAATGAAAATTGAACGGTATTTTAATAAAAATCGAACGGTATTATTAATAAAAATAAATACCGTTTAATACCGACGGTATTATTATCTTTACCAAAAAAAGTTGGATACTCACAAAGAATGAAGGTCCCACGATGCATGCACTCCCTGCATCTACTCCATCTAATAGTTATTTGCCCCTCTCCAATTTGGCAACCATAGCTTCGCAGAAGAGATCAATTATCTGTAACGTTATGTTTAATTAAAAAGTTAATTCAATTCGACATAGTTCCCATATTTGGCACGGAATAATATTTACATAAAAAATATATAAAGATTTACCGTGGCATCCATGGCGGACTTGACGTTCTCCACTCGATCAAAAAATGCATGATCCAACTCAAAATTAGTCGCGCGGGTACGGACAAATGGAGTTGGTCTTTTCTTTTGCCAATTTATGTAAGCATTACGAGCTGCAGCTTTGATTGGAGTCGGCATCGTGCTTACGTATGGCGAGTGAAGCGCGGCGGATTGCTTTTTCACTCGACGTGGAGGATTATCGATTTCTACAATTTGTTTCCCTTTATCCGCACGAGTGAAACGGAGTGGACTACCCTCGTCCGAGTCAACACCTACGTCTTGAGCGGGACAATCAATTTGAATTTCCTGAAAAAAATAAAAATTAAACCAAAAATTAGAATAAAAATTAATGTTAACACTAATTTAACAAGTAATAACAATAATAAACAAATTAAACTATAATTTTGAAAAAATTCAATACTTTACCTCGTTATCCTGGTTCAGGAAAGCAGAGGCGGTAGGCACCGCAATAGGATGTACCCCCACCATAGACCTCCAAAATGATTCCATGTCAATTAGCTCACGGGGGTCTATCTGCATCTGTAGTGATCTCCGAGTAAGTCCTCCGTCTACAGATGTGCGGTCTGCCTCTTGCATGTAAGACGAGGCACGATGACCAGTGTACTGATAGTTCAGATCGAACTGATCCCACTGATACGAATAATGGGGCTGATCTGCAGAATGATCCTCCGGCTCTGGATGATGAGAGTGGTGAGACTTATGGGGATGATGAGAGTGGTGAGACTGATGGGATTGATGGGAGTGATGGGACGGCTCTGGTTGACGAGATTGATGGGGATGACGAGCCTGATGGGATGGCTGGGCAGAATGATGCGAATGATGACTGTGCCCTGATCGTGATCGACGGTCTCCATGGTAAAGTGATTGCATCCAACTCTTCAGATCAGGAAGCAATTCATACCTCATGTAATCTTTCAAATCTGGCAGTACTGCTTCCTTCAACTTTGAAATAAGACCGCGTTCACGTCTCTCCCAAACATGACTCCCTGAAGAAGACGAACTCAATTCCCTAGCCCGTTTTCCCGAAGTTGGTGGAGGAGTATGCTTCTTCCTTGCCTCACTCACATCAACATCAGTCTCAGTCTCCGGATCCGATTCTGGCGGAGTAGCCTGCTTCTGCTTTTTCCGGGGTTGTCGTTTCGGTGCACTTGCTGAAACTGAAGCTGCAGAGCGACATGATATATTTTGCACCCGTGCTGCAGTCCTCACGACGCGCTGCACGACATCATCGCCGCCGCGTTGTGCCTTCACAGGGTTTACCGGTGCACGGTAAACAACACCCAGTGCATCGGGGACCAGAATGCTGATCCAGTAGTCACGTACTTCTTCATCCATGCCCGCATGAAGCGTTTCTAGGCACTCACCCTACAAAATAATCGATGAAATATTAATTATTAAATTGAGCGGTATCGAGCAGTACACGGCGGTACACGGCTGTACTAAGCGGACCGGGTGGTACACCGCGGTCTTGCGCCGGTACCGGGCGGTACACAACGGTATTGGGGCGGTACCGGGTGGTATTGCATATTTAGTTAATTAAAATAGAAAATTAATATTTTTATCGTTAAACTACATTACCGCATCATTCAATAGTGTATGAAAATCTTGCACATTTGAAGGAGTAAAAAAGCACTTCAAGCAACGAAGCAACGCCACTGGTTCCGCAACCTCCGCAATCTCTCTTCCAAGTGCCGGTATAGCTTCATATGCCCAAATCTGTAAAAGTGATATTAAAATCAACCTAATCAGTATAATTAATACTAGTATTATTCTCAATATTTTTTCATCAAATTATGCATACCTGTAGATCCCACACAGGGCCATAGAAATGATACTTTCTAGGAGTCGACCTCGGCAATCGACCAATGTAATGGAGTAAAATAGGATAGGTGTAGGCACCCCATGGAAATCTGTTCCATGCCTCAAGGTCATCGACCAACACCCACGCAAAACTATCAACCTTTCTTGGAGTGTCGTACCCACAAGAAAAAAAATAAAGGGCTAAAATATTAGCCACTTTCAAATAATCATCTGGGGTAGCCTTCTTCGAAAGTCTGCGATCCTTTCCATCAAAAATATTCCACGACTCCAGAATGCTGACATCCTTGCCACCACAGAATCTCCTAAACACTCCCACGTTGGAATGATCGTGTTCGGCATTCGGATCAAAAGCCGATGATCCGAATCGAAACCCGGTCACCAGAGCGTACTCGGGGAACGAAAATCTGATATGGCTCTCATTAATACGGAACCATACTTCATGAGCCGGAGCACCAGGAATAGTGATCTCAAGAGAGATCAAAGCATGCAAGGCTCTACCGTTGCTCGACTTGCTTTTCCATCTTATGAGGTGACTGAAGCACCTCTCCTCGAATCTCCCCATGAGTTCTTGCCCACCAACTCTCATCAGTCTTGTCCATATCGACGTTAATACCTTGGGCCTGTAGTAGAGATTCACAATTTGGTAATAATTTTGCATCTCTACTATCTTCCAACTCCAAGGCACCTGAGAAGGAGATAAACACTTAATACACGGTACCGTTGTTGATAGACGGTATACCGTCATTCAAGTACAATACCGTACGATATTGTTCAAAAAACTTTGAATACCGCATGTTATTGGTTCAAACCCATGTAATTCAATGTTTTATACCATTTAAGCAGTAAAAATAACAAGAAATATAATCAAATGAGGACGGTATACCGTCATGCAAGTACAATACCGTTCGTATACCGCTCGTCGACGGTATACGAAATTGATTTGCCATTGCCGACGGTATTTGATGTTTTAAACCAACTAATCATAACATCAACGTCCAAAAATTAAATTAAAACTTGAACAAGTAAATTACAACATCCTAATTGACGGGCGATATACTATCGGTACAATACCGATCGTATACCGCTCGTCAATATTAAGCGGTATTCGAACGACATTTGCCATTGCCGACGGTATTCAATGTTTTTAACCAACTAATCAGAACATCAAGGTCCAAAAATTAAATTAAAACTTGAGCAAGTTAATTACAACATCCTAATTGACGAGCGGTGTACTATCAGTAATACCGCTCGTCGTAAGATGTAATACCGTTCATATATCGCAGGAAACAAAACTAACTACAGTATTTTTCGTATACTATTCCTAATCTAGCAGGAAACAAAACTAACTACAACTAAAAACTTAAAGACACCCATAATCCATCAATTATCAACAAAATTTTGGATACCGTAGACTAGAAAAAAACTTATACCGCCGACGGTATTCATGTATTTTAGGAGAGAGATGTAATAACTAACCTGCTCATTGTCAGATTGATGAGCACCACTTCCTTCGCCGAACTCCATTGATGTTCTTCGAGAGAAAAAAAGTAGTGTATTTGGGGATTTTGGCTTTTGGTTTGATTTTAAGACTCGTGTATTTAGGGCTCTCTATTTGGGGACGGTATTTGAAATTGATTTGATTTCTTTTGACTTAAGGAGTGGTGGGATTATTAATTTGAAATTTACCATAAATAACTGCCACCATGGGACCCACAGTTTTCGATTTAAATGGGATACCGCCTATGAATGTGGGACGGTAAACCAACGGTATTCGATTTAAAAGGGATACCGCTGTTGAATGTTTGACAGTCTTTGTTCGGTATTCTATATAAAATGGATACCGTTCGTTATATTTGTTGAAGGTATTAAAATAGGACGATATTGAACATTTTTGCAACGGTATTCTATTTAAAAGGGATACCGCCCGTTGAATGTGTAACGGTAGTCGAATGGTATTCTATTTAAAATGAATACCACCCGTTGATTGTGAGACGGGATTCAAATGGTATTCTATGTAAAATAGATACCGTCCGTTGAATGTGTAACTACAGTCGAACGGTATTCTATTTAAAATGGATACCGCCCGATAATTCTTGAATACCGCCTTATATATTCTACTCATGTTCGGCTCCCTTCAAATACCGTTTGAATACCGCCCATAATATAATTACGGTATTGGAGCGGTATTGAAATATTTCAACTCTATTTCAGTTCCCATGCAATACTGCTCGGATACCGCCCATCTCAAAATTATGGGTTTCGAACGGTATTGCAGTTTCCGAGATTTGAGCGCACACGTAAGGAATAACTTTACGTATTTATGAGTCTGATTTGAGACAGAAAATGAGTACTTTGTCTTACAATTTCTGAAAAATGAGAGGACCCACGTCTGATTACATTGAAAAATGAAAAAGTAGGGATATAATAGACATAGTGGGTATTTCTTGAATGTGTGTAAGAAAGTGGGTAAAGGGGGTTTTTAGTTAAGGGATGTGGGCAGTTTAATTTTTCTCTCTTATCAAAATCCAACGCAATAAGATAAAAATCAAAGAGAGTCAAAAGCAGAAATTTTATGTTGTCTTCGAAGGTATACGAACCGGAATATATTTGAACCGGGTAGATTATGCTCCATTTGTGCTCGATGTTAGGGGAACTTTGTACTGTCATTTCCAACTGAAAATAAAGCGGTAGAGGCGTGTTAAAAATATATTAGTTCGAAATGCCAAGAATATGACAGTTGTTGGAGCGGTGGTATCGATTAATATTTTGACACTACAAAAAATGCGATTTTACGACGGATTTAGCGACGGAATAAAATCCGTCACTAGATTAACGATAAATTAATGACGGATTGCGATTGAGACTTTTAACGACAGATTAATGACGGATTTTTCCGTCTTTAACGTAGCGACGGAAAACTCCATCGTTAAACATTGAATTTAATATTTTTCATTTTAATTTTTTAAAATAACGACGGACTAACGACGGATTTTTCCATCGCTACGTTAAAGACGGAAAAATCCGTCGTTAAAAATTATTCTTTTTATTTTTTTAAACTTAGCGACGGACTAACGACGGAACAATTCCGTCGTTATTTTAATTTTTTTTTCATTTTTTTTAATTTTTAATTTCCCAATTATTTCTTAATTTATGAATTTCAATTTTTTTTTAATTTTGATTTTTTATTTATTTTATTATTCAGATTTATTTTATTTTTTAATTTTTTTAATATTTTATATTATTTGTTAATATTTTTTTTCAATTATGAGTCTGAATTTTTTTAATATTTTTATTTATTTTATTTTTTCATATTTATTTTATTTTTTTATCTTTATTTTTTTTATTTTTTTTATTTTTAATATATTATATCTTTTGTTATATTTAAATTACTAATTTATGACTTTTTTATAATTTTTTATTTTAATAATTTTTAGGACTTTATATTATATAATTATTTAATTTGAAAAAAAAAATCAATGAAAATAGGTTTGTGTGTATATATATATACTAATTGTATATTTTAACGTAAATACCTTCTAGCCTACTTGGTTAGAGCTTTAGGGCCTGTTTGGTATCCATATATCAGTATATCAGATATCAAATATGAGTATGAGTATCAGATATCAGGTATGGGTAAAAAATTGATAACTGATATCTGTGTTTGGAATGAACTTTTCTGATATGAGATATCAAATCCTAATTTTTAAAAAATAAAGTTAACTTTTAATTGAAACGTAATAATAATAATAATAATGATGATGCTGATGATGATGATGTAAATTTCATATGTAATTCATGCTCAATCATTGTCAAATTTAACTTGTTTTACAACAACATATAAGCTAATACAACATTCAAATAACAAGCAAATAAAGAAAACTTGTAAATACAAATTAACTAGTAAAACATTCAAATAACAAGAAATAAAGAAGACTTGCTAATATAAATCAACTAGAGCTAGACATCCAATTGTTAAATGATGTCTGAGCTATGGAATTTCTGAAGTCATTCCAAGCATCCGAGGTAGAAACTTGAGTGATGTACTCAACTGATGCATCGTCCTCCCCCTCCTCTTCCTCATTCTCACCATCTTCTTCATCTTCCTCTTCATCCACCCCAACATCAGTTGGCATGTATTTACGGATAAGATTGTGCAACAATGCACATACACTAACTATCCGACCTTGAGTTAGAATTGGGAAGAATGAAGGACTTCGAAGAATAGCCCATCTCCCTTTTAGTAGACCAAAACATCTTTCTATGACATTTCTAGCTTTAGCATGTTTCATGTTGAAGTACTCTTCATGATTTTTTGGTACTTTATCTCCCCAATCTTTAAGGTGATAATTATGACCTCTATATGGAGCTAAGAACCCCTCACAATTCGTGTATCCAGCATCTACCAAGTAATAACATCCTTCACAAAGTATAAAAATAATTATTAATGTATGTTAATGTAGAAGTCATCTAGCTCAATCTTTGTCATATTTTATGATTACCTTTCGGGAGCTTCAAACCATTAGGTCTAGAAATTGCATCACGAAGAACACGCCCGTCATGTGCTGATCCTTCCCAACCAGGCAATACATATATGAATTCCATATTAAGTGTACAAACACCTAATACATTCATAGCAAGGGCGCCTTTTCTGGTTCTGTATCTTGATCTATCGATATTTGACACATGAACACTAACGAAAGTTCCATCTAAAGCTCCTAAACACCTCTACAAAACAAGAAAGAGCAAGTAGCCATTTGAGAAAAAATAAAATTGCCATATTATTTACTTTACTGTCAATTAAAATTAAAGTAATAATTCTAGAGTACCTTGAAGTATTTCCATCTACTATCTTCACAATCTTCGGGTATAGGTGTAGGCTTTTTGAGCAAGTGATGATGCAACTTTAAAACCGCACGAATACATAGATTGAATTGTCGACTTACACTCTCTCCACTTCTTAAAAAATAATTAGCTATAGACCTATTTTTTGTGGTGAGCTAATGTAAATAGAAACATTGCAACCATTTCATCCACCTCCATATTTTTTGTTCTACGTAATTCTCCTATGCTCGATACCATCTCACAAAGCACTCCAAAAGTGTGTCTATTAACACGAAGTTCATTCTTACATATAATATCACTTTCTCTAATTAACCTATTTATATTCGCCAATCTATGACGTATCTTATCTCTAGCTTGCATTGGAACCTCTTTAATTTGATATACTTGTTCATGAATCATCGTCGTAACAATGACAATCAATTTCGTGACTAATACAATTGTTAGTTGTATGAGTTCTTCTCTCTTCTTTCTTTTTATTGAATCAAGCTCACATGGATCCATTATCAACAATCAAACTACACATAAAACATTCATAATCACATAATTAATTTCTAAAAAAAAAGAAACAAAGACAACAATTATAAATAATTAATTTCTAAAAAAACAAAGGCAAAGACAACAATTAAAAAAAGAACAATTTATTCTTTTTGGAAAAAATGATGCCAAATCCATTAAGGTAATTATTCCAGAAACATAACAGAGGGTCATTAATTAAAAAGGACAAACAAGCAGAACACGATATTATCAGATGAGTACTCAAAAATTACTTCTTTATTTCATGCCACGATATTACGTCCGTTTGAGTCTAAAATTACTCCTTTGTTTCATGCCACCATATTATAAATAGGTTAATCACTTCTCTGTTTCCCTGATAATATCCGATTTCTTCCCAGATTACTCCGCCAATCAACATAAACAATATCACTCGATTGAGTCAAAACATAGCTACACACAATTCTGAATTTCATGCCACGATATTATCAGACCGTTAATCCAAAATTGCAAAAACAAGCAGAACACGCACCATTACTAGAATTAGACTCTCAAACGGAGTAAAATTCAACACAGACACTCAGCGTAAAATCGAGAATCACCATAGCTAATAAATTGAAGAAATCGAGAAATACCTGTGAGCGATGTCCGAGAAAGAGAGTGAGAGCAGTGTGTGTGCCACCTTTTTGGCGCTAATGTGGAGAAGAAAAGGAGAAAAGGGTTTTTCCGGATGAGATATGAGTTATACCGGTGCAAATATTGGTATATCAGATATGTTAAAAGTGGGGATATGAGTATATCAAAGATATCAATTTGATATCCATATACTAATATACCAAACACATGGTATGGGTATGGGCCATTTTGATACCCATACCTGATATACGTATATGGATACCAAACGCTCTTTTAGAACATAAGGTTATTGGCCCGTGTTTGAATCTCCTGGAGTGCAGATTTCGTCTGAATTCCACAGGCTCGGCTGGATTTTTTTATTTTTTTTTTAACGACGGATAAAATTCCGTCGTTAAATTTTTATTTTTTTTTCACGACCGAATTTGGCAATAAGTTAGCGACGGATAAATTTCGTCGCTAATTCCGTCGTTAACATTTTTTCATCGTTAAATTTATCGTTAAAATAATTTTACGATGAGAGGCTTAACGACATATTTTTAACGACAGATTGGATCCGTCGTTAAATTAATTTAACGACAGATTTTTGATGTTTAGCGACGGAAAAATCCATCGCTAAAACGCGAATTTTTTGTAGTGTGAGTCGAGCAATTGTGAAATTAGTTCAAAAAATACAAAAACGAAGAAGTGCAGAAGCGTTGAAGAGAAGAAGATAAGATTGAGAGTCAAATTCTTTATTTTTAGATTTATAGTTGGAATATTTAGTTCAATTTTCATTGCTAAATTTTAATTTCGGAATAATAATTTATGAATGAATTTTTATTTTATTTTATTTGATTAATTCTCAATTTCAATATATATTAATTTAGGTAAGATATATCTTTATCAAGGTATTTGTCAACAATTATGCCCTAACAATCTCTTCATACGTAATATATATCTTCATCAATAATCGTTGAAGCTATTTTAATGTGAAATTATAACATATTAAAATTTCAAAATTATTACATTAGAACCTCATTTAATTCGGTCATAAATCAAAATATAGTACTCTTGGGAGGAAAATATCATAAGAAATTCATCATGTGATATGTTTTTACATATTGATTGTCTTTAACTTATTTTAGGATGAGATATGTGATAAACACAAATATAGTTTTGATATTCACCTTCTGTTGTAATCTTCTTAGTTAAATTATCATATTATATCTAGATTTTATCTTATTTGTTGTTATCTATATTAGATATGTGATCATACCCTCTATAAAATAGCTCAACGCCTTTGTTGTTATTCAAGTTAATTAATCAAAGAAGCTTTCTTCACTGTTATATGACATTATAAACTATGTATTAAATTTAAAAACAAAAAATATCAAAAATATATCTTAGTATTCTATTTTATTATAGTTCATGATGTATTTATCATTTAAGTTATTTTAGGATAAGATATGAAATTATGAACTATTATTTAAAAAAATACATCACTTACTATAGTATTCTATATTCAAATAATATATTTCATGATATATTATTACTTGAAAATTATAATGTATTTAGGGTTTAAGGTGTAGTTCAAAATCTTGTGTAAAATAATAGGGTTTATTTTTACAATATTAGCCGCCTCATCTAGATAGAAAATAATATCATGCTAATCTTGACCATAAAAAGTGTTTTGATATTGATCACCTTAATCCCATAGTTGTATAGTTCAATACTCCCAACAAAAAAAAAATATAATATTTGCTTGGAAAGTATATAACATAATATTTGCGTAAATTAAAATATAAGAGACCAAAATAATAGGAAAACATATTGTTAGATAGATGATAGTTATTCAAAACATTACACGAAGAGTAGAACGATAGATAGATGGATAGTTAGGCCATAGAAAACTAACAAAAAAATAAGAAAACAACATTAAATGTTGTTGGTGCTGGAATCGGGAATGACAATGAGAGGAACTGGATTTTAAGTACCCTCTTTTTCTCCATACTTCTCCATCATCAAAAAGCACTCGTATAGCTTGGTGATGGGTAGTTCTCAAGAAGTAACTTTCTCTTTGTGTGTCTACTACAAAGAGGTCTAAAGATGGTACTATAGTTTGGAAGTATGGTGTGTGTAACTGCGAGGGACTTAAGAACACATCGATTAATTTTGGTCAAACATCGAAGAAAAAAAGACGTCATGTGTCTAAGAGGACTTGTTGTATGGCTAGGATATGGTTGAAGTATATTGGTTCTGATGGGTACACTGTTGGACTATTTGAAGAAAGACATTCATATTCTCTTGTTTTGGATACACGCAAAGAGTTTATAAATCTGAATAGGAATATAGACCCTTCACATCAAAGTTTTATTATGAACTGTGCTCTGCTTTTTCATTTGATTATGAAGTTAACAAGAATGATCAGTTTAGATGTTTGTTTTGGCTGATCCAATATCAAGAAGGAACTTTTCGTTATTTGGGTATATTGTGTCATTTGATGCAACATATATGACAAACATGTTAGTCTACTTATTATTTAGATTGTCATTTTGTGATTTTAGCATTTTCATACGAAGTTTAAGCACTGGCAGTTGAAGTTTTATCATTTTCTTTTTCTTTTTTAGCATTGGTAGTTGATTAGGGATGTCAATTTTACTCGCAGGGTAAAATTACCCGCGGGTAAATGGGTTATAGTGGCAGGTAGTACCCGCAGATTCGGGTAATGGGTAGGGTACTGCCCATACTCGCTAAATTTTGTTAGGATAAGGGTAGGGTATGTGATTAAGGTTTTACCCGATTACCCTAACATATTATATATATATATATACATAGGATATAGATCAAATAGGGATATGGCCTTGGTGTGAAAAATAGGGATAAATTACATCTGTTGGATTTAATGAGTTGGACGGTTAGATTTCATTCAACCATTTCTTTTATTTCCGTTTTTTTTTATCTTTTGTGTATTGGAAGGGTAATGATGTACATTTGCAATTAATATCTAGATCCCCATATCTTTCCAGAAAAAACTGTCCTTATCAAACGGTTTTTAATTATGGATAGTTAATGTTTGTTGTGATTTTAGCGAATCTGGCGTGTTTTTTAATTTCTCATTCATACCACCATATTGTGTTTTCCTTTCTCATTCATACCTTTTATATTTGGTAGAATATATTTTTGCGGATTATAGTAACGCATGAATTGACGTTGCATTCGCAATTGAGGATTTTGCGCGGTTACTTATTTTGATTTCAGTCGTTCAAGTCACAATGGAAGATTCAGGTTTTGGCGCTGTTTCAATTTTTGTTTTCCTCATTTATATGATTCGGTTGGTTGATAGAGTTCACTGATTATTTTATTAGTGAACTAACGGGAGCATTATTGTGAATAATGAATACAAATTCACATGATTTATTTGATTATGTTGGATTGTTTGAAGCATTGTTGTGAGTTATTGCAAATGCGGCGTTTTATATATCACACATTAAGAAAATTTAAGCACGTAGGAAAATATTCAGTGTGAAGGATTATATTCATTCGTATGAAGCATTGTTTGAAAGTTGTAGTAGCATTACTTTTGAATATATAGCATACTAACATATTACACATTTTCTTAAAAATTATGTTTGACGTATTACATTTCAGATTATGAAGCATTATGTGGAAGGGTAAGTAGCATCGACTGGCATCACATAGTTCCATAACTCATGTGGTTTTTCAACATAAATGTTATTTATACTAATTATTATCATTAAACGTAGGATTCATGTCAAATAACAACAATAATAACTAAACTGGAGAATTAATTATAAATCTTTAGTCTGAACAAGGTCCCAATTAGATAAAACACGCAAATGCAATCAAATTGATCAATTAACACATAAGTAGTTACCCAACTAATGGTGTATGAGTAGTCCAAAAACAATGTATGTCAAAAACAATTCAAACATTTTTCCTGTGTGGAAGATTCACATGTCCCCACTCAGAATATCATTCACACTTGGTTGTTTTTTCTTAGAGATGGATGCAAAAGTCGCATTCGTGCTTCTTTCAACTGAGGCCGCGTGTTCATTCAAACCCGACGCGAGAATAGAGCCACAATATTTGATGCGCAGCACATTCATTTGGAAGACATTCCCTTTCTCTAGATTGCACTTCCAAGCATTCACAGATTGGCCAATGTAAGTCTCAAAAGTGCGTATCGCTGTGGCATGGGTATTGATTCCCCAAAAGAAACATCGGGTGCTAGTACTACAACTCACATGGCAATGCGCAAATAGCAGTAATAACATTTATAGACATATTGGAAGCATAACTTATATGTTTTAATAGCACTGTTGGGATGATACAGTAGCATTTTTCACATTTTTTTATCCAAATCAACAAAGTAATGCATATATAGCATGAATAATTTGAACCCTATTAAGCAAATATGCGTAACCTTATTTAATAGAACTAGCATCAATAAGATTTTTCACAATCATCAAATATAGACATATGAGAAGCATAACATAGATGCTTAAGTAGCATTGAATTTATGAATCAGTAGCATTTTCGAATATAGACATATGAGAAGCATAACATAGATGCTTAAGTAGCATTGAATTTATAAATAAGTAGCATTTACAAATATAGACATACGGGACACATAACATAGATGCTTAAGTAGCATTGAATTTATGAATAAGTAGCGTTTTCAAAATATTTCAACAAAATCAGGAAACTAATTAATGTGTAGCATTAAACAGGCTCGTCAAACTAATTAATGTGGGTACGCCTGAGCCGTCTCTCTCCCCAGGTACAGAGATATCATCGGCTGAAATTTCAAGAATGGTGTCTCTTGATGCTGCAGTAACATCATTAACAGTGTTAGGAAAAAATTAAAAGCATCATGAACTTAATTTTTAAAAATACTAGATGCATTCATAAATAGCATTATCTTCAGTTGTACCTCTTTCATTCTTCTTTGATGGAACCAGTGAATCGTCTTCCACATGCGACTCAGCTGTAATAAATTAAATGTGAACATGAATTGCTAATAATAATATGCTACTTATGACTCACTGCAATGCTTCTTATAACTTACTGAAAAGCTACTTATTCTAAGATAAATATCATTCGTAACTATATATTTTATATTGATGGAATTTTTAGTGATTAGCATTTACTGAAATGCTTCTTATAAATTACTCTAATGCTACTTAAAACTTAATGCAATGATACTTATATTAAGACAGGTTGCTTCAACATCTTATATGCTACTTATAACTCACTTAAATGCTTCTTATAACTGACTGCAATGCTACTTAATTTATGATATACCTCTTCTTTTGTCGTGTTTAACTTTCGATCTACTCTCCTTCGCATGCTTTGTTGTGTTTTCATTTTGATTATGCACCCGCGTCTCCTCCTCGAAATCGGAGTCCTCTCGAACAACCTTTGAAGTGCCTATATATCGAAAACATTTCTTATGTAGCACTCAAAAATTTCAAGATTTTCCACCAAATTCATCCTAGAAATCGATTTAACCTAAATAGTGGATAATTAATCAGCATAATCAATCGACCCATTCAAACCACAATACCATACATAATTTCTGTCATTTTTTAAATTTTCCAGCAAATTCATTCCAAAATTCAATTTCACCCAAATAATACATACCCGATTTCTTTCTCCCCATTTTGCTTCCGCCTATTCGGTTGTCCGCGCCGTCTCTTGATACTGCAATTTCAGTCGGAATCGTCGCCGGATGCATCGATCGTATTCAGGATTTTCACCGTCGTTGGGTTTCAAACTATAACCAAATCTCGGACCTCCGCCCCGTATCTGGAGCCTGCAATTTCCGCCGGAATCGTCGACTCTATTGAGGATTTTCACTGTCGCGTGCGTCTCTGGGTTTACTCTCTTGCGGCAGTTTCATGCGAAGGTTTTCATAAACTAGGGTTTCAATTTAGATGAACTCCCTAGCAGTTAAATTGTTCCCGATTTTATGGGATCCTGGAGATCACGTAGATATCATATTGCAATTTTAATGCATGATAGCATATGAAATTGTAGGTTCATTTTACATAAATACCCTTCATGTATAGTTAATAATTAAAAAAAATCCTTAATATCAATTAAAATCCCCCACATCTCAACCGTTCATCTATTAAAATTGTAGGGACTAGATTTGTCCCTAATTTTCACACCACCACTTATCCTTAGAATATCCAACCCCTATATATATATATGTATATATATAATTTTTACTTTTAATTTTTAATAATTTTTTTATCTAGGGTTTAAACAAAAATCAGATTAGCCTCTTGCTCGCTCATCTAGTCATCTCTCGACTCTCATCTGTGATTTCTACGGCCGCGCCCCGCGCCTCTACTCTGCGTCTTCAATCTCCACCAGACCACCACCAGCCACCTGCCCACCCATCTGCAGTCTCCATTCTCCAACTCTGCACACCCTGCGAACACAAGTAAGCCCCCTTCCCTCTCTCTCTCTCTCTCTCTCTCTCTCTCTCTCTCTTCATGCATATTCATATCTCTTTTTTCTCATTTTTTTTCCAACACTGATTCAACTCTTGATATCCTACTCAATTATTTTACAACATTGTTTTATTTGGTTTTGTTGGATGATTTGCGTGTTTTTTGTCTCTCTTCGTGAATGTGTTGGTATTGTGTGTTTGGCTTTCAAAGATCTGTGATTTTAATATTTGTATATTCTGTCATTTGTTTTCTAATTCAATCTTCGGTGGTTATATAGTGCTAATTATTATCAGATTGTAGTCGATTTTGTCATGTAGAATTAATGGGATGAGAATTTGATATAATTGAAATTACAAAGATGAAAGTTGGGAGAAACGCATAATATATTTAGGATTTTTGAGCTTATGGTGTGCTATCTCAATTTTTGAGCTTATTATTGAACTTGGGTTGCATAAGTATGAGCAGTTAATTGGAACGATGTCCTGACATGATGATGAAACTAGATTATGGGAACTTGATTAAGATTCTGCTTAATGTCTCTATTTGGTAACATAAACTTACTGCTAACACTTACTTTCTTTTCTTGGATGTTGTGTTTATTATGCTACTAGTGTAATAGTGTTAGTTTTCTTTCTTTAATGATGATGAAACTAGATTATTAAGATTCTGCTTAATGTCTCTATTTGGTAACATAAACTTACTACCAACACTTACTTTCTTTTCTTGGATGTTGTGTTTATTATGCTACTAGTGTAGTAGTGTTAGTTTTCTTTCTTTAAAAAACAGTAACTAAAATGATTTCTTATCATTTTTTTAATAGGTAGATGTCTACCCCTGAGATCGAGAACTTAACTACATTACCGTTTGAGCATTCTAGTCATCATGAAAGCATTGAAGGGGATGATAATGTTCAAGTTCTACCATCAAGTGATAGTCAAAATCAGAATGAGAGTAGTACAGCTGGTTCTAGTAAGAAGAGGAAAGAAAGATCTAAAGTTTAGGATACTTTTGAGAAGCTTAAAGTTGATGGTTGTTAGGAAAAACTATCAAGAGTTTTCCTGACTGGGTTTTGATAAGATGTCAAATATGTTAAAATATGCAAAGAGCCTTTGAAAAACTGAAAAGAAATCAAGCAGAAAACTAAGATTGATCAAAATAAAAAATTGAGCTATCAAAGTTTGAGAATGATCAATCCAAGAGAGAAAGAAAAAGAAAAGAGAAAAAGGAAAGAAAAGAGAGAAAATAAAAGAAAAGAGAGAGAAAAGAAAAGAGAGAAAAAGAAAAAGAAAAATCCAGCCCAAGAGCTGTGGAAGAAGAAAAATTGTAGCTTGATTGCTAGATAAGTTAGCAAGTCAAGTAAACTGAAAGATGCAGGTACCGACAAGTTCAAAGTACCAACTGCCATCAGTCTACAATTATGAACTGAAGAAAATACTAGTTAAAGGCACGAATATATAATATTTTGGGCACCTGTTGATTTATAGTTGACGTTAGTCAATATATTATGCACGAATGTTTGATGTTGGCCGATTTATTATTCTAAACATATTAAAATCATTTATCTTATATGTAACTAATAATTTGCTAATATTTTAACACTATATTACTATTATGTCAATATTGTATAATTGTAAGTACTTAATTGATAATATATGAAACCAATTTGTCTAATATGTTGCCAATATTTTATTAATATATTAACACAATTTTGCTAATATGACAATAACAGTTTGCTAACATATATAACAAACAAATAATTTGATAATTTGGTAAAATTAGCCATATATTACATAATATGGCAATAAATAATACTTCAATGAAATACATTTCCAAAATATTTCATTTTGTTCAAGTCTTATTTAATTAATATTGCATAAAATACAGTACCAAAATATTTCATAATTTTTTAACCTTATAAAATTAAAGTACTGAATATACAGAATAAAGTTTAGTTTTTTTTTTGTCTTTGTCTTTGGACACATGTGTTACGTTAGAAGAAATATGTGACGTCTTAGAAGAAATAAAATAATAAAATATATTGCATGAAGATAAATATGCCATAAAATGTGGGATTTGATATTCTATATAAAATTAAATTACTATTATATCATTAGCTTATATAACTCTTAATAAATTGTATTTTTTACCCCATTCATTTCAAATCAATCTTGACCATATAAATCAAATATATAAATGGCTAGGATCGGTTCCTAGTTTATACATGAAAGGGGGTTCACATTTGATCCAATACCTATATATATATATACATACACTCCATGAATTAATTAAATAAATGAAAGTTTTAATTTGTAATAAAATAATCAATATAATATAATGCAATAAGTTAAATGTGTAATAATGAAATCCTAAAAATAATATACAAAAATAAACTTACCCGATGGCGACGAGGGCTGCGGCAGGTGGCGAGAGAATGTGCGGCGGGAGTGGGAGGATGTGAGACAGAGAGGAGCGGGAAAGAGGGAAAGAAGAAGAGGAGGAAGAGAGGGAGAGAGAGGGGAGACGACTGTTGGGCAAGGCGAAGGCGGAGGAAGAGAGAGAGAGAGAAGACAGTGAGAAATTAGGGCAATGAGCGGGGATGAAGAAAAGAGAAATTGATATCCCGATTTTATTATTTTTACCAACGGACTAGCGATGAATTATTCCGTCTCAATTTTACAACAAATAGTAATCCGTCATTAGATTTAAAAATTAAATAATAATAATAAATAAAAGCTCATTTGCTCTTCGTACGCTGATATGCTCCGAGGATGAATCCACAACACATTTTGAAGCCTACTTTCATCATCAATTCCATTCAAATGAAAAGTACACGTCTTTCTATTGTATCTTCATGAAAAGCTTACAAATGGCTTCGGCGTCTCCTTCACCGAGTCTCAACCTTCTTCTATGCTTAATGTAATTCATACAATCCTTCCCTAAGCATCCTAAATTTTGTGGACCACTAGCTTGAACTTCCAATATCTTTACGTATTTACAAGTTCTTAAGCCGACAATATCATTAGCTTCTAACTGTCTCTTCATAATAATTGATAAACTCCTATGAGCAGGCATGAAAATTGTCATGTGCGGTTCTAGTTCATGATTATGGTTTGCACACATAGTTGCCACCCTCCATGTGCCGTTAAAATTTTTTATAGTATTGATGGGAGCAGGGCAGTTAATCCTTTTGGTAAGTTTCTTCACATTTGAATTTCTACCCCTATTGCACGAAATCATAACATACTTACCTCGACAATTTCTAATTGCCACACTGAAACCCTTATGCTTTACATGAGATGTTGGGATTTTTTCGAATTAAACCACCACATGATCTATTTGGTTGTTCTTTAATCCTAATATCATGTCATCATATTTTATGCAACACATATGTTTTAATTAACCGAGTTCAATTAAACATGCAAACCGGTTTATCGATTCTACTAAAAATGGAAACATAGATAATCGAAAACTGGCTTACAATCGAAGACGGGTTGAGGACAAGATTAAATGTCTAATCTTGCTGTTAAGATGATGATGATCGGCACCCCTTAGCACATTAATTCGACTTCTTGATCTTCTGCTATATTCCCGGACTGTATCTAGATTCAAGGTGGACAGAAATCTACTAGATAATTATGGATACTGTGGAGATCAAGAGATAACTGAGGGGCTGATATTAAGTGTGTAATTTTTGAAACCCCACCTCCTTATTTATATGGAGGTGGCCGAAAATACCGGGTTCCAAACCTACTGGGTTTGGGCCTCAATCTCCTTTTCTATCTCCAGTCCCTTAAAGTCATATTGGGCTACAACAGGGATCTAGAAGAATATTAAATTGGCCCACTAATTTATTTAATTTACAATATCCAATAAACTTAGGATATTATTAAATAAATTAAATATTACTTTTATTCCACTAAAGAAGTAATACTGACCTACTAATTTAATACATATTTGTGAATATGCTTTCTTCTTTAGTTCAACCATTCCTCGTGTTTAAGATCTAATGTTCATTAATTAATTATGTAAGCCTCTGACAGCTATAATTAATTAATATCTAAAACCTTGAGTAGTACCAAACAAGCTTTATCATATACAGAATAAATTCCATCTGCAGGGTTTCACATGAACTTGTGTTTCCTCAAGAGAACATCATCAACCTGGCGTACCAGGACACGGTGCTTATATATATTGCACGACACATCATGTATGCAAATGCCATTACCTAAGATATCGAGCTTATTGATTCTATAAGAGAATCTCACCCATGGATAAATCAAATCAATAAACAAAGTATATATATGTTCGCCAATAAATATAAGTTAAGAACTCGAGCTCTGTGGATCTTTGTTCTCTAAGTTATAGTGTCAGAGTAGAGAACAATATCCTATCATGATCCTCCTCAATACACTAACAAGTGTATTAGAATAATCAATTAGTCAAGACAAACTAATTATCATATTATTATACTGTGTACCGATGGTGTATTCAGGACCATCTAAGCCACGAGCTTTTTAATACAATACAAGGATCTGATGATATGATCTTACCGTGTGTTTATCCACACCATATAGTCTATAGTGTAAGTATATTGAATATGCATAAACAGTTATATAATAATGCAAATGCAAACAGTGACTGCAATATAATCAATCTATATCATCATATCATCAGAAAAGTATACAAAGACATGTCTTTCAGTATACAAAACTAACATGAGCTTGATAGGCGGTGAATAGAGATTCTCTACTCTCGAATTACATATTAGGTTGATGTACTTCATCTAGAATTTCCTCATTCCGAGCTACTTCATCTTCTCGTATTGCAAGTTTATTTAATCTTGAGCTTCGTCAACTACTTCTACCTCTGGCACTTCTACGCGTTCGTTGGCATCCCTAGTATAGCATTCGAGATCATAATTCTCTTTAGAATGTTACAATGAAGGAAAAATTACAACAGAATTGTAATACCTTATTCACACGTGTTACTACCATGATGATTAGTTCTATTGGGAACTTCAAGAGTTCAATTACTTTTTGCTTTTGGACGATGATCGAGTAAGTAATAATCGCTGCCTAATAAAAATGATTTTAAATCTCATAAAATAATTCAAAAATGATTATTTATGCAGAACATATCCATTATGACTATATAAACTAGTATAATACATTATAAATTATTACCGATGTAAATAATATGTACTAATGTAATATTTTTTTATTATCAAATTTATTATGAATAATTTAATTATAATTAAAAAGTTAAAAAAGTTTGTTTAAAATATATGATACTATATTTTCTCTATATTACTTTGACAAAAATCGAGTGATAATATATTATGATTTATATTAGAATTAACTAATATTTTAATTTTTTAAATATTTTAATGATTAATTTACTTTTTAGTTTATATAATTAAAAATCGAGTAATAATATATTATGACTTATGTATTATTATGGATTTGACTAACATTATCGTTTTAAATTTTATTTGACATTTAATTTAATTTTAATTTAAAAATAATCAAAGAAGATTATTTATGTAGAACATCTCCATGATGAATATATACTTGATGAATCATAATCAAATTGACAATTTTTTTTATTTCACAATATTTTCAATTTAAAAATTAGTAGGCCGAAAAATGATTAATAATATCATATATTATTATAATCGAAGTAAAAACAATGTTATGTTATATCTATTAGTTTATAATTAAAAAAAGTTATAAATATTGTGTTTATGTTATATCTATTAGTTTATAATTAAAAATATATATAAATATTGTGTTTTCCATAAATTGATAATTGAAGTTAATATATTAGTTTATAATTAAAAAATAAAACACGATTATTTACTCATAACATAATATGTATCTCATACCTAATGACATAGTATTTTTTTTTATTCTTCTAATATATTATTTTTAAGTTTGACAAGTGTAATTTATATTGGTAAAAAAATCTGATCTGATTATGAATGGGAGGGAATACTGATAGATTTGGGAGGGAAGAGTGCATTTATTAAAAACTGGCGGTAATATTGGTAGATTTGGAGGCAAAGAGTATTATTGGTAATGTTATTTTTTTCCCCAAAATAACCGATTTTGAGATAACTGGCCTTACGTAAACTGGTCCAAAATTTGCGTGACCTGACCACAGTGTGGTCGTTTGGCACTGGTCCTTTAATAAATAGTATCCAGGCAAGCAAAGCCATACTACACAGAATGTCTGGTCAAATTACCAAAAGCCTATAATGTTTAAACATTATTACATAGAGTTAAATTCGATACAAATTCTTCCCCAAAAGAAGGATGAAAATTTGATAATAAGTCAATGAGTTTTATTTTTGATTTTGAAATATGGTATATTCTATTTCTAACCTATTTTATATAATATTACTTCTTAAGAACCATATTTCAGCTTGCTAAACGGGGAAATACACACACACACACCCACACACACACAATATTTTAGTTTTGCAAATTATTGTTGTATCTGAAAAAACATGAGTTTTTCATTTTAAATTATGATACATTTAGATAATTTGGGTCTATAGGTTTCATTGTTGTCCTAGCCAAATCAAAGTTTTTCTTTTTCAAATATGTATAGTCCGGCGTAATATACAATTAAAAATATATTTAATTTTAATTATGTAACTTCTAAACATATCATTTGTAACACATGGCATGCCAGCATGATAATATGTTTGATGACGAATGAAGAGTAGCGCTTAACCGCATGCAAAGAAGTCGTTATTGATTTCTCACATATGTATCCTAGTGTGAATGAGGTCACTCATTCCTCAGTTTGACATTATATCCTTTTTTCTTCTTCACATATTTTGAGTCGTTGATTATCTGACTTTCCAAATTGATTTGTTGATCTGATTTAGCCTATTTGAATTTTTGATTGTTTGTGAGATGGAGCTTCTCGGATGCATTTTTGCACCCGTTTTCTTTCTACGGCTGACTTAATTTTTTTATTTTTTTTGGGTTGAAAAAACATTTTCTATATGCTTATTGTCGGTCTAAATTAAGTTTAAATAAATGGATGTGTGTGTGAGGACTGAGGAGTGAGGACCGAAGACATTAGGAGAAGCCCTCATTTTGTTTCCCGCCAAAATAAAGGGGCCGTTTTCTTTTACTGCGCTACCTAAACGGCAGCGAGGGATAGAATCCGAATGGCTCCGGCAGCCGACCCACCGTCATCGCCGCCTATTCCCACGGCAAACGGCGATCTCCAGGTAAATTTTCTGAACCTATTATCAATCTAACTATTTTTTTGGGGGGTAAGCGGATAATCGTTGATAATTGGTAGAAACATATTTGTGTAAGAAATCGTGTGTGCGCTGCAGTCTTTCTTCGTTCTTCACAAAGCCGCTTCGCGCAAACCCGCTGCTAAAACCAGACGAAGAATCGATCTTTCGCCGCCCAAAAATTCCGATGGTTCTGCTTCTGCTGAAGGGTGTAATGATAACAACACGCGATTTGAGACCTTTAGATTTTTGTGGTCCAACACTGAATCCATTATTAAGGTTTTATTCTCTATCTAATTAACTAGATAAGGCAGTATTCACCCTTCATGGATCACATAACTATGTTAAACTTCACTGTAAATTCTAGGACGTCTTGAAAAATCTTAACGCCAACGTGTTTGATGAAATTGATAAGTGGGTCTATGCTTCCTTCGACGCGATTCGTGCCTGCCGAACTCTTGAATTAACTAGCGCCACCTGTAACTATCCGATTCTAAATAATGCTCTTATTGGTGCTGTTGGTGCATCATCACAAATCTTCACTGCGTTGCTTTCTACAAGTAAGCCTTGCTCACGTTTTGAGTGAAATACTCTATCTTGCTTGGCGGAAAAATCATGTCAGTTGTTAATCTGTGGGATTTGCAGAAAACATTGAATTTGTTGATGACATATCGACATTTGCCGAACTTGGTGCACACTTGACGTCTACTGGATGTTTCGTCGCTAATCTTACATCCCTGGACTTTTGTGCCAAGAATGGAGTTGGTGGTAGTCTTAAATCTTTGCTGAGACAATTTCTGATGGTTGGCATTGATGTAAGCATGTCAGCCAACCTTTTGCCTCAATTTACCCGCTCGGGAATATGCGTTTTTATGTGATCGAAATTGTTTCCAGAGCTAACCATTTTTCTCGTCTTTCTTGTTTATTTATTAGGCACCTGAGATGTCCATTCTGGCTTCATGGTATACTGAACGAGAGACCAATGACAAACCACTCGTTGTCATAATTGATGATGTGGAAAGATGCAGTGGTTCTGTCTTGAACAATTTCATAGTAATGTTGAGGTATAGCAGCTATTTTGCTTCTAGTATCTTCTAATCATGGATAAACTAGATTTGTTTACTTATGAGCTCAATTTTTCTCTTACCATGCTATATCATCTTCAATTAGTTTTTGGGTAGTATGGCTATAGAATAGTTACATCAAGTAACCAAGCCTTAGTATTGCTGCCTCACCACTCTAGAACCTAAAGAAACACTATATAACTTCTGTAATTTTCTCTAGATATTCCAGTCTCGATGTCAAATGTGATATGGCTTTGGGAAGGTTAGGGGAGGGGTTCCTTTAGGAGAACGGAAAGGGAGGAGAAGAAAAGCTTTGTAGTGCAAAGGTCAATTGGGCTGTCATCACTGTTTCTTAGTTTTTAAATTATGATATGGGGACTAATTACTCATATTTTTGAGGACTAAAGCAATTAAAACTACAAATGATGGTGTATGAATGTTTAATAAGATTTTACTGAATCAGACTGCTTTTATAGTTAGGCAGGACAAACTATCCTCTTAGCTCATTGTCATCCATAATATGTCCATAGTTAATTCGCTCATTACTTGATTTGCTTTTGTAATCGTGATTTTGAGATTTCAATATCCTCTGACCTGCAAATGGAAACAACCTTGCTCTTGACAGGGAATGGGTAGTAAAAATTCCAATAATTTTGATACTAGGAGTCGCTACAACTGCTGATGTTCTAAGGAACATTCTGTGCTCGAGTGCATGCTTGTATCTATCTGTTTGTGAGTTCAATTTGGGAACCCCAGCTGAAAGGATGGATGCTATCATTGAGGCTGTTCTTCTCAAAAGCTGTCAAAGCTTCAATATTGGAAAACACGCATCAAATTTCTTAAGAAATTACTTCTTAAAGCATGATGGAACACTGACCTTATTTGTTAAAGCTCTAAAGGTTAGTAACCTTTGCTATTTTTCACTATGTTTTGTGTGAGGTGATGAGTTTCTTCTATTTTCACAACTTCACTTCACAACTATCTTTTGTAACAAGTACTGTCCAGATTGCTATGGCGCAACAGGTTTTTTCAGAACCTTTAAGCTTCATTCTAAGGAAATTAGTCGATGAAGAAGACATCGAGGCAAGAACTTACTATTTTAATTTATGTTACATCTTGAAATATTTTGTTTGCGATTTGTTAGGCTTCTTTTTTATTCCGTAAAAGTTTAAAAATTTGCAAGATATCACTTCTTCTTGATGTTTGAAATTATATTAGAGGATACAGGATACCTAAATTGATTTAGAAATGAAATTGTCCTAAATGATGATTATGCCTTTCACTACATGGGTTCTTTTTCCTGCACTAGCTCAGAAATTTGTAGGAACTAGTCCTAGAATGTATTTATTAGGGAACTGCTATTATGTTCTTGAGAGCTTCTTTAACAGTAATGATACATACTTCTGCATTTCCCTCTTTTGCTTTTCCTTATTTCCTTAATATGTATGGTTTTTTAGTTGGCAAAAAAGTCTGCTCCAATCAGATGCTCATTTTTCGCTATTTCAGGGCTTTGATGGGGACAATAGTTTACTCAAGGAACCTGTTATCAAGCGGGCTCTTAAACTTCCATCTTTACGAAGGTTTTCAATAAAGAAATGTCTATAATATTAATAGACATGTTAAGTTTGAGTTACATTGGTTTACCAACTTTTTAATAGGTATTGCCAGACTAGAGGGAACTGCATTGATTGGACCTATGCTTTGTCTGAACTGAAAAGACTTCGTCAGCTTTGGAGCTCTATAGTTATGGTAAGATCCTGAGTCAATTAAATATTGATACATCAACCATAAATTCCAACAGTTTTCAAGTGGAATGCAAGTTTGATCTGGAAATCTTGAATATTATTTTTTACCTGTGTTGAAATCCTGTCTAGTTTCTTTATGTTTTTCTGATGTATAGGCTTTGTTTCTGTTACATATTTTTAGCGATATGTTTGTTGGGAAAGATGTTATGGTCTTCTATGTTCTTCTGTAATATCAGACCTTTCTTCTTTCTCGCTTTCTTAGGTTTTACTATATTCCTAAACATCAAGAGGTTATAGTTCACTTTGTTGTAAATAGTTGGCCTAAAACTTCATGGATAGAAACTTACTGAGGAGATGAATTTCTAATTTGATAAGATATATTGCAGTGCCTGTACGAAGTTGGAAGGTATCGCAAAATCGCCCTGTTGGATTTATACTGCGAGATTCTCAATTCTGGTGCTACTGATCTCAATCTAGTGGCAAAAGTTCAAATGACCTCAGTGAATAATCATCATTCGCATGGCTGCACACAAGATAAAGGTTACGTTGTTTGGGCATTTCAGATACTGAGGTATTAATTTTTGCTTATTTCGTCTTAGAAAAGATTTCATATATCCACTTGGCTCTCCTTGCACCTACATAAGATAGGGTTTAATTGATTTAAAAAGCCGGAGTTTTGGCAAGATGCTAAGTCAGAAATGGATTACATGTATATGATATAAAATGAAAATGGATTGCTTTGCCGAACTGTTAATACTACAAGCTTTAGATATTTAGAAGGAATCTTTTGTACTACTAAACATATCCCCCAAGCAATTTTCATTCCCTCAAAAAAGGAAACAAGCAAGCATCAGTCTTTTAATATATGTCCTTACAAAAGAAAAAAAAAAGAAGAAAAACAACTCATTTTCCAATACATTCTACCACTTCATTTCTCAAGAAACATTATAAAGAATCCAAACATTCCATTTACTCTATTCAATCAACTGAAATGAATTCTCAGTCAACTGTTTAATCTCATTTTTTTGCAATCAACTGTCAGTTGGAAATGGAGAACAGCACTTAAATCCCAAGCTGTGACTTTTATTTGTGCAGGGATTTGCCAGCTATGGAGCTACACAAATTGCTGGACCGGTGGGAAATGCTTACCAGAGGCATAGCAGAGGTATGGTGTCTTTTTTTTTTTCCCCCTTTCATATCCTATTTACTTTTGGGGGTGGGGTGGGGATGGAATGTATATTTGTTGCTTCTTAGCAGTTTAAAGTGCAAATAATCCTTAAAAATCATAATGCTTTAGAGAACTTTCTGTCATTACCATATTCTGAATAGTCTAACTGCACAAGAGTAACACTAATGTGATTGTATGTGATTACAATTTCTCGAAGTCTATTTAGTTAAGTTAATCTGACATTAGTCTTGTCTTAATGAACATTCTATTGAATATGCATGCTCAAGATCCTGGAAGTCACAAATAGATCTGATGACATGTTCATAGAATTTCCTGTAAATATCAACAATTTAGCAGATAAAAAATGACCAAAGAATCAGAAGCTCCATTTTGCATTTCTGAGTTTAAAATATATTCTATTTATCCAAATTACTTTAAGAACACAAACAATTATTGCATGTCATGAATCAAGGGATCTATGAATTCATGTAAATAAAAATGCCTAAAACGCAAAAATTACGAGATTGAGAAAAAAAAAATTATTAGAGCTTTACCTTTTAGCTCCATGTTTCTTCTGACGCTTCTTTACTTTTGTTGTACTTGTTATATCCAGAATGCATATTGTAATAATTAATCACTTTTGTTTTTCGTGTTTCCTTTTCCCTTTTTATGTTTATTACCTCTTTTGCAAAACTATGAGGTTGGTTTTTATTGCAGCATCAATTCCAGATTGATGATTACTCATATATCCAGTAGACTGAATTTATATCTGATTGTCTCACTTGAATTATTGATGTTTCCAGATTCATGAAAAAGTAAAGGAGCTACATTCCCTAACGACATTGGAGGAGAATCACTCAAGGCGTGATTTGAGAGAGGAATCCAAGTATTTCTCAATGTCTTACCAATAACTGAATGATATGTTCAGATTGACTCTTTTGGGTGTTCCCTCTTGAGAGAGGAATCCAAGTGTTTGTTCCTTGGGTTAGATTTGTTTGGTTACAACATATGGCCACCCTTTCTTGACACCAGTTGGTTAATGTTTAGATTGATGCCTTAATAATTAAACCTAAAAATTCAATATAATGTAGGATATATGACATCCAAACCTTTCATCTTGTTATTTATTTCCAGAACCGTTGCTTGCACAGTTCATAGTTTTATGGAACTAATCAACCTTGTTGGTTTTTGTTTATCAGGAAGCCTACCGCCACGACTTATAGAAATGACAGAACAAATAAAATCACGATCAAAGAGAAAGTTGTCTCATTTCTACAATCTGTGTTCAGGTACAAGTTCTTATCGTGTATCCTAATAACTCGTCTCATAAAGGTGACCAATATTTTGGTATCACTAAATTATTTTTTCACAACTTCAATTGAGAACTGTAAACGAACAAGAATCACATGGCCTTTGTGTCCATATTCTTGAATTATCTGATCTTTGTACTTATTTCCGTTTTTACTAAAATACTTTATATAACTTGTTTCTGTTTGATCATGTGACAGGGAATATATCCATCCCATTGAGAATATACCTCTACATGAAATAATCTTCTTTGATAATGTTGACTATCTTCAAGCAGTTAAGTATTCCAGAAAATATCCTATTCTATAATTTTCTGGAGCTTTCTGCTGTCTCTTGTCGATGACTATAGAGCTTTTTATATTAGGTTGATCTTTTTTATAACTGTGATTAAAGACCTTATATTCTGAATGAAATTTAGGATAAGGTTTGTTGAGACCTGAGTGCATTACTTGGTGAGTCTTTTGTCTGAACCATGCTCAACATAGCAGAGGTACATCATGATAGTTGTAACATCAACAATATATGGATTTTCGACAAACGGCCATGTTTCCAGAAAGATAAAAGAACTTGGTAACACTGGAAAAATGAATAGACTTCAAAAAATAAGTTGCGGCATTCATTCTTTATTTTATATATGATTGCCAACAGCATAGGGAATCTGTAGAGGACTAATATCAAAACTTTGTTGGCTTTCGGGGAACACTTAAAAGGAATGAATCTTTTAAGATAGTTGAAATTTTGGTTATGTATGCTACTGTAATTTGTTAATGTTCTGTTTTGATCATGTCAGGCTTTGATAGGAGATCCTAGAAGAAGAATCCAGGCTGACCTTTTAGAGTCGAGAAAATTGCTGAAGTGTTCTTGCTGCAGCAAGAGTCCTGGTGTTCTAATTCCATCTATGCATGATACCTCTATTATGTAAGTGCGCATATTGCTGAGATTGTCACACCTTTTCAATCTCAATGTTTTGTAGGACAGTATTTCCATTTTCCAACCATTTCATATCAAGTTTGATTGATGGAGACTTGATTTGGTTGTTGTGTAGGTACACCCTGGCTCAAGAACACGGTGATCTCATCAATGTTCACGAATGGTTTCACTCGTTCAAGGCAATTGTATCAGGAGCGCCTTCACAAGCCAAGAAAAGGTCGAGAATGTCGCCATCACCTAAAAAACGAAAAGATTCTAATATACCTCAGAGCAGAAGTGATGCATTGATACAGTATCCTCATGCCATTTGTTTTAATACTTGCATATCATTCTGCAGTTCACTAAGTGCAATTTTATTCGAGCTAGTTATGTCTAGTATAGTCTCATTGTTTGATAATAGAAGCCCTTAACTTGAATGTTGAAGAGCAGAATTTTGCAGGGCAGTAACAGAGCTACAGATCACAGGGCTGCTTCGAATGCCCAGCAAAAGGCGCCCAGATTATGTTCAGAGAGTGGCTTTCGGAGTTTAAGTGGATTTGAACCAGTATATTGCCAATCATTTTTCTTACCAAGTGTAATATTTTGTACCTTTTTTTTTATAAAAAAAAGTATATAATTTTTCTCCCCCATATGAAAAGTTAGCTGTTGTTGGTTCAATGAAGTCCCAATAGAAGTGTGGTGGTGCAATAATCCCAAATTATGATCCCAAGTAACATGAAATGCCAGTTCATGTATTTTTTCGTGCACGTCAAATCATATTATAAATCACATAGAAACTACAAAAACGGAACTCTGGAATGAAAGTGATTGCTTATGAAGTAAAGCCTACTTCATGGATAGTGATCCAGTGAATTCTAAATGTGGCGGGGATATGATACATTCTCTCAATCAGCGGTTGACACGACGACACGTGTCCCGTGCTATTTAATTTTTTACTTCTTTTTTATTTAACCATTTGGTCGGATTAACCATGGTTAACTGAGATAATTTTAGTTATAAAGTTCGGCGAATTTATAACTTTTGATAGACACGTAAAATTATATTTGCCAAGCACATTATTTATATATTTTCTTACAAATATTATTTTAAAAGTATCGACAATAAATTCTAAAATTATATGTTACATCTATTTGTCTTTGAAAATTGATATTTTTTTTTAAATCTGAATTGAAGAAAGGTGTAATCATGAGGTAATGTGTGGGGACCCACTCAAAATGAATTTTTATAATTTCGGACAAAACATTCACTTAAATTATAACTTTTGATACACACATCCAATTATATTGATCAAAGCAACTATGCATATATTTATTTACAAACATTATTTTAAAAATATCGTCCTTAATTTGTAGGATTGTATCTTAACCTTTTATTCAAATTTCGTCTTTTGTATTTAAAAATTAGGAAAATTATGACATGACTCTCATTAAATGCTTCATTCAATGAGATGAGGTGATTGATGGTGTTTAATATTCCCACACAAAATTGGTATTTTCAGTTAACACTTTAGGCCAAATATATTGGAAACAAATATGATTTATTTATTTTTAATAAAAATAGGTAAATTAGTTGTTATTATAATAATTATGTTAATATTTTCGACCTTATTTATTCACAAATAAATTATATGTAAATTTGAAAGTGGAGGGAATTAAAATTATTTCGGGTAATACTTTCGATCAAGTAATTAGCCAAAATATATTAATTTCATTCCATTGAAAAAAATAATCCCCTAATAAATTTATCTATTAAGTGTTTTCATTGTTTCGGCTATATTGATTTCGTAACGAAAATAATTAATTCAATTAATTTTTTTATTGTATTTTCTACAATTCCGAAATTCTTATAACTTAAAATATGGGCCTAACATAGTTTCAACTAAAATCATGTTCTTTCGGAATGCAATATTATATGATGTATTTATATCGGCCATAGTTTTTTTTATAAACTTTAGACATGAGTTGGAGTACATATTCACATCATCTGGGTATTTAAGTTAAGATTTTGAAATTCGAAATTTATTAATTTCGCCTCTTTTTATTGCGAATCTTAAAAGGGGTTAGTTTACTAATTTTATTTCAAAGCAAGTCTCTTTCTCTCAAAACTCTTTCTCCCCCCCCCTCTCTCTCTCTAACACATTTCTCAGCAACCTTTAGATGTATGAAGACAAGATTTGTGGTTTTTAATCTTTGTGTTTCACCATTGTTTTGAAGCCAGAGAACATTCAACACTCGATTTTGAGGTATGTATGGAATATGATGTATCATATATTTTGATTGTGTATTACGTGGTACACATAAGATTTTTATTTTGAATATTGGAGTGAAGAAACATTATATATACAAGCTGAAACATTATTAGTTGTTTATTAAGAGTTTTTTTTCTATGAATGGTATATGTTTTAGTGGGGATAATGATCATGAGGATAAATTCCATGCAACTATGATCATGAGGATAAGTTAATATGATGCCACAATATATTTGTTGAAATTAGATATTATTATTTACTTTTAATTGAGATTTATTTGTAGGAAAAACCAATCAATTTGCTAATTGTGAACTACTATTTAGCCCGTATGTGGAATACATGGACGATGATGGCTGGATCTTTACCCCATGAAATCATATTGGTCTGCTAGGTTTGACGGTTGTCTAGAAGAATTTGTATTATGACCTCCTCTATGTTTATTATTATTAGTTAAGTTGTGTCGATCGATTGTCACTCTCATTTTATATTTCAATCCTCTATGGTTATTATTATTAGCTAAGTTATGTGTTAATCGATTGTAGATCCCACTTTTTATGTATAATCCTCTGTTTTTATTATTATAATTATGTTTGTAATGATTTAAATTTTGTACAATTGCTAGGAAAATTTCAAAATACTGCGCAAAAACAGTTGATAACTAAAAATATAATTGAACTACAAACAACACTGCAACATATCTGAATAATATTCAATAACTCAAAAGATAGCTTCTGCATTCTGGTAAAGATACCCGAAAGTCTGACACCTTAAATTCAATATCCCCAAATATTACATTCCTATTTTACAGTAAACAACCACCGGTGTAGACAACAAACATGTCATCTGTCATTCAAGAAGAACAACACAAAAATAGGTGGGAGCAAAAAAAGATTGTTCAATACATCACAATCCCATAACCAAACAACTATTACATTCTTATTCATCGGTCATATAAAGTTATTAACTTGATGATTTAAATAAGATAAACAAACAACATCAAGAAGTCTAAAAAATAAAGTATATGCCAATCTGCACAAAATTGACCGCCATTGTTTGGTGTTACTTTAGGAGTTCTAATTGTCTACCAGTTTTCACATTTTCTAAACCAAAATCAAGGCTTCAATGTAGTTCCATGTATGGTCAATAAAGAAATGCATTATCCTGTGAGCTATTATTTAATAAACAATTTCAAACTTCTTTTATTATTCTTCACCACAACACAAAAATTTATGATTACACGTATATACACAGTAACAAGATTGATTTCTAACAGCAAACTACTTAACTAATGAAGAAAATAAAAGTTCCACCACATGCCAAAATGTATTAAAATCCTAAATTATAGAAAGGAAAAAAAATGAAAACAAAAAATGGAACTTTTTCAGTTCTAAGCGTGCGATCTCGCAGAAAATCACAAACATTCTTCACATGAGCAATGTAGCGGCTGCTCGAACAAAAATTAATAATAAAATACCATCAAACAACTTTGTCACTGCCAAATCTTTATGCAAAAAATAAACATGAAATTACCATACTCATCTCTATCAGCTTAAGCTTTCAAATATTTGAGTTATCAGATAAAATTAAGAGCAAGGAATGGTGAACCTGCAATGGTCCTTGGCGGGGTCCATGGGTCTAGATTTTTGCCTCCACTCATCTATTAGCTTAACAGACTTTGAGCTTGTTCCTTCTTGATTAGGTTATTATTTCATATATATTTTAGGTCTTTTTGGTATATTTTCGCATTATTACTCATCCATTGGTCAAGTTTTGTGGAGGAATTGTGTCTTGTGGTTGATTTCAGGTGGTTGACATGGAAGTGAAGATAATGACAATGTTTTGGAGGGTTTGGACGCAATTGGATTGAAGAAAAGCTGAAGAGTCTAGAAAGCAGTCGGTATGGGCATACCGACTGGTGGATTGTGCAAGTATTTGGACTGGAGATAGTGGATATGCACCAGTTGTGGGCCATGGATGAATTTGGGCTGTTTTTATTACTTTTAGACTTTATTTTTATTATTTTCCTAGTTGGATTAGGATTAGATTTCTTTTATTAATTAATTAGTTAAGGATTGGTATAAAAAGACTTCTAGATAGAGTAGGACTCTATCTATTACAGTATCCATTGCAGTACAATATTTTCCAACGCCAGATACAGGGAGAAACGATTCTCTGCAGATATTTTCACTATTCAATTTCATTCTTTCTTCATCGTTCATCTTTTCAATTAATTTCTGAATTGCAAATCCAATTATGAATTCGAGCTAAGCGCGTTCTATTCCGGTGAAGATTAATGAATCCCTGTATAATTATTCTGTGAGATCTAAATGTTCCTTTTGCTTTAATTAATTGCATGCATCTATAATTCTCTGTGTTTAAAGTTGTTAATTGTTTCGACTCTGCTAGGAAGTTGCAAATATTTAGTAGATCGGAATTAATTAGTAGCCAATTAAATCGGTCATCCATAATTGTGGTTTAGGTTTAATTAGTGGTACAGTGATTCTTCAGAATCGAGGGAAGAGCAGTCTTAATTCGATAGTCCTGTGTCAGAGTCTATTGGTTTTGAATCGGGTTTCTCTAGTACATAAAGCTGTCGGCTCATTAAATCTATAGAGTGTCTCTTACGATTGTCAGTCGATTAGTGAAGTGTCTTCCTGATTATCGAGAAGCTAAGGAGAAATTAGGCCGCGTTAGTAAGTGTCTTCGGTGGCTATAACTGATTTGTATGTGTTAATTGAATTAATCTTTGCATCAAGGATCAGAATAATTAAGTTAGGGTGTAGTTAATTGAAAGTCGGAATACCTTTAAATCTATTAAGAAAACTACATTTGTTTAATTGCTATTAAATTTGGTTTTTACATTATAATCAAGATATTCGTGTGGAAAGTTGGTTACTGCAAACTAAAGTTTCGAATAGTTCTCACCGGTCATTTGGAAGACGATCTTGCTTGCTACTATTCTGGGTAGTGTGGGCATACTGACTATCAGTCGGAGTATTATTTTTGGTGAAAAACGACGCACTAAATTTTGGCGCCGTTGCCGGGGATCGGTTTTTAAGCAGTGATTATTCTAATATTTTCAGTTTTCTATTTCTTTTTATTTTATTTTTTTTTATTTTTTTTAGTGCATGACTTAATCTTTCCAAAAAATAAGTCTAGTGTTTGATCCAGAATCTGAGAGGACTTTACGAAGCTTGAGGAAGATTGCAAGAGAGTCTAAGGAAGCTGCACCGGCGTGTTTTGATATCACTCAGCTTTTTCAAGAAGACATGGCTCTCAATCAAGTACCCGAGCAAGAACTTCAAATCAGGGAGTTGGGTCGCCATAGAAACAATCGACCGATTTGCATCGTGCTTCCCACTATTGCAAATAATTCTGAGATACGACCTGATTTCATTCAAGTTTTACCCAAGTTTGGCGATTTACCTGGAGAAAGTGCACATAAGTACTTAGCCGAATTTGATGTAGTTTGCTCTACTTTACGCCCTCAAGGTTTTTCTTCTGATAATTTGAGATTACTGACTTTTTCTCATACTTTGCAGGGCAAGGCTAGA
Organism: Perilla frutescens; assembly: GCA_026008535.1. Lineage (NCBI taxonomy): Eukaryota > Viridiplantae > Streptophyta > Magnoliopsida > Lamiales > Lamiaceae > Perilla > Perilla frutescens. The sequence continues at coordinate 37,130,044 of BRKX01000017.1, read as the reverse complement.
GATTGGTTTTTTGATCTCCCATCGAGCTCTATTTCCACTTGGAATGAGTTGGAGGAACAATTCATACGCAAGTTCTTTCCTGAATCAAGAGCTGCAAACTTGAGGATGGCGATTAGCAGCATCAAACAGAAGCAAAATGAGAGTTTAGCTAAGTATTGAGAGAGGTTCCAGCAGCTGTGCCGCAAGTGTCCAGACCATAGGTTCGCAGATTACCAATTGCTAACAAATTACTTTTACCGTGGCATGTCTACTTTTGACAGGAAAATTATTGATGCTGCTAGTGGAGGATCTCTCACCAACAAGACACTGGCCGAGACAAAACAACTCATCATTGACATGGTCTCTGGAGGTCAACAATATGAAGAGGAGGATGATGACTGGTATAGACCTATGAAGTGGATTGAGCGAGTTGAGAGCTCCGATGTCAATGAAAAGATCGATGCTCTGACTTCTCTGGTTCGAAGTCTAGTTGTGGCGCAAGCTCAAAATATCCAATGTGGAGTCTACTCGGAGAATGGCTATTTCACTGATGCTTGTCCTACCTTGCAAAATTCTCCAACCGAACGAGCATGTTATGTGTCCGGTGATGCGCAACAAGATACCTGAGACGGATGAATTATGACCCATACTTAAATACGTACAATTCAGGTTGGAGGAGCCATCCCAATTTCTGCTGAAAATAGCCTAGAGATCAGAGAGCACCTGGCAGTTTACCTCTGAGGCCACCGCAGGACGGTCCGTATGCCCATACTGACAAACCTGCACCGAGCATGAGCGAGATTATGAAGTGTCTGGAGCAGAGCAGTGCCCTTGTCAACAGTTTGGCACAAAGCCAGAAAGCATTCCAGCAGGAGATGCAAGCTGCCCTAGGGAGTATGGGCATACAGATCACCCAACTCGCTACTCAAATCAACAAGATGCAAGCGAATCAAGGCAAACTCTCATCTCAAACTGAATTAAATCCAAGAGTGCATGTTTGCGTTGTCACTTTGAGAAGTGCGGAGGAGTTAGCCGAGTTGGAGGCTAAGAAGAAAGAAAAGGAGCCGAAAGGGCATACTGAAGGGCCGAAAAAAGAATCTGGCGAAAGGAATAAACAACCTGGTATGTCTCTTCCCTCTTAAGTAAGTGCTAAATCAAAAGTTTCTAACCCTATAGTTGCAGCACCTTTTCCTTCCGGGTTGGTTCGAAACAAGAAGGAGGATGATGAGAAAGAGATCATCGAGCTGTTCAAGAAGGTACCTTTTGGTGGGCTGACTGAAACCGCTGCAAGAACAGATGAAGACGAGAAGATTCGAGATATCATCATGCAGCTGTACACCACCAGTGAATTTCCAACTCAGAATCTGACGAACCATATGCCCTTACCGACCAACTCAGAACCGATTTTACCATCTCATGTGAAGGCTCCCGTACTGAAGCTGAAGGTACTTCTTGAGCATCTGAAATATACTTTTCTTGGAGAGTAAGGCACGTTGCCCTTAATCCTCAATAATAATCTTTGCAAAGGGCAAGAAGCAAGGTTGGTCAAGCTTTTGAAGAAGCATAAATGTGGGGTGATAGAAACGATTCCTTTTGACAGAGGTAGATCTGCTACCCCTGAAATTATCTCTTGATCGTGCCTCCCCATATCGAGCCTCAGACATTAAATAAGGGCGCTTCTCGGGAGGCAACCCGAGCATTTATTTTCTTTTTGTTTTTTTTATTATTGTTAAAAAAAAAGTTCTAGTATAACATTCTAGTGCAGGGATATCCTCGAGCAGTGCCCCGACTCTTGCTGAGATCCAGAACCTATTCGAGCGCTATACTCGCTGAATTATGAACCGACTAGATCTCGAGGTTGTGGAACAAACCGTCGCCCACTTCTCCATGTCTTCCTCTTAGTGACCACACAGTTTGTATTTTCTTCCATTTTATATAGTTTTGTTATGCTTTTTTGTTTTTTTCTTTTGGGCCGCTCTCTTATTTTGCACAGTGAGGACACTGCGATGTTTAAATATGGGGGGACTGTGATGTTTAAATATGGGGGGGGGAGTTAGTTTTTGTCTTTTCTCTTTTAAAAAAAAAGAGTTTTTTTGTGGTTTCGGTGTGTCAAATCATTAGCTTACTTGAGATGAATTGCATGATAAGAAAGAGTATGATATGGGATTGGTCTTGAGTAGATGGTTTATCTCTTGTGATTAAAATGTGCACATGCTTGTATGTATTCTTGAATGAGGAAATATGCAAAATTTAATCAAATTTGTTGAAACTTACTATATTGTGAGAATTGAGCCTGATGAGCATTATATATGAGAAAGCTCAATTTATTTTCTTGCTGAGTGTATCGTACTTGAATGTTGGATTTCTGATTTACCCAGTTGCCATAATCACGCCGCTTTTGAGTTTCTTTGCATGAAAATGATTAAGGCATTTAGGATTACCCATTACTTTGGTTTAAAAAATTATCCATGACCTTCATTGTCCATTAGTGAGCCCGTTGTGCCTAATTCATTTATTCTTGATTATAAATAGCCACTAAATAATTAAGCCTCAGCCTTTTGGCCTGCTTTTGCCCCTTGAAAACATGTAAGTGTATTTTTGTGTGAAATGAGTTTAAAGTCTGCTTGAAGATATTGGTGTTGGAAAGTTGACAGATGTGTATATGTCTCTGTTCTATTCCAAAAAAAGAGTAAAGAAAAAAAAAGAGAAAAAAATAAGAAATAGAACGAGCATGAAAAAAAGGAGCTATGCTTAATTGTTGTCATTTATTTGGTTGCCCCGTATTATTGGAAGCCATCACTCAATTGGGTTTTGTTGATTTATTTGGAAAGTGCAGACGAACTTGGTGAATGTAGTTGATATGCTTACATGTTTTCAATTATTTTAGCCATTTCATCCTTTTTATCCTACCCATGCACCCTAGTCCCGCTACAACCAGTGCAAAAAGACATTTTGATTTGTGTATAGATCTCATTTGCATGGTAGAGATTTTGATATATGGGCAAATTTATGTTTGAAAGCATCAAGTTACGGTTTGTGTGAATTATATTATGTCCCTATTTTCTATTGAGATAATTTGAGCGAACCTTGGTGAGGCAGGATTGGTTTTGCACGTTTTCGACTTGAATGAAAAACATGTGTACATCTTTATGAAACAAGAGATTGGTTTGTGGTTTTTGGATGATTGTATCTTATCTCTGACTTTGAGCGTTTTCCGTTGTAGGTTGCCAATGATTGTCTTGTCATTTTTTTAGTCCTTTTCGAGTCTTTCTTTTGTTTAGTATTGCTCGAGGACGAGCATTGTCTAAGTGTGGGGGGGGTTTATTAGGTTATTATTTCATATATATTTTAGGTCATTTTTGGTATATTTTCGCAGTATTACTCATCCATTGGTCAAGTTTTGTGGAGGAATTGTGTCTTGTGGTTGATTTCAGGTGGTTGACATGGAAATGGAGATAATGACAATGTTTTGGAGGGTTTGGTCGCAATTGGATTGAAGAAAAGCTGAAGAGTTTAGAAAGCAGTCGGTATGGGCATACCGACTGATGGATTGTGCAAGTATTTGGACTGGAGATAGTGGATATGCACCAGTTGTGGGCCATGGATGAATTTGGGCTGTTTTTATTACTTTTAGAATTTATTTTTATTATTTTCCTAGTTGGATTAGGATTAGATTTCTTTTATTAATTAATTAGTTAAGGATTGGTATAAAAGGACTTCTAGATAGAGTAGGACTCTATCTATTACAGTATCCATTGCAGTACAATATTTTCCAACGCCAGATACAGGGAGAAATGATTCTCTGCAGATATTTTCACTATTCAATTTCATTCTTTCTTCATCGTTCCTCTTTTCAATTGATTTCTGAATTGCAAATCCAATTATGAATTCGAGCTAAGCGCGTTCTATTCCGGTGAAGATTAACGAATCCCTGGTATAATTATTCTGTGAGATCTAAATATTCCTTTTGCTTTAATTAATTACATGTATCTGTAATTCTCTGTGTTTAAAGTTGTTAATTGTTTCGACTCTGCTAGGAAGTTGCAAATATTTAGTAGATCGGAATTAATTAGTAGCCAATTAAATCGGCCATCCATAATTGTGGTTTAGGTTTAATTAGTGGTACAATGATTCTTTAGAATCGAGGGAAGAGTAGTCTTAATTCGATAGTCCTGTGTCAGAGACTATTGGTTTTGAATCGGGTTTCTCTAGTGCATAAAGCTGTCGGCTCATTAAATCTATAGAGTGTCTCTTACGGTTGTCAGTCGATTAGTGAAGTGTCTTCCTGATTATCGAGAAGCTAAGGAGAAATTAGGCCGCGTTAGTAAGTGTCTTCGGTGGCTATAACTGATTTGTATGTGTTAATTGAATTAATCTTTGCATCAAGGATCAGAATAATTAAGCTAGGGTGGAGTTAATTGGAAGTCGGAATACCTTTAAATCTGTTAAGAAAACTACATTTGTTTAATTGCTATTAAATTTGGTTTTTACATTATAATCAAGATATTCGTGTGGAAAGTTGGTTACTGTAAACTAAAGGTTCGAATAGTTCTCACTGGTCCTTTGGGAGACGATCTTGCTTGCTACTATTTTGGGTAGTGTGTGCATACCGACTGTCGGTCGGAGTATTATTTTTGATGAAAAACGACGCACCACTTCTACATATTTCGAGATAATTGTCATAACAACTCAACCTAACCAAGAAATGGAAGAAAGGTGTAGAAGTGAGAGAGACTGTGTAGAAAAATATAGTAGAAGCAACAAAACGAATGATGGGTTAATTGAGGTTTACCGACCACGATGAGTTGAGCAAGTAGAGAAGTATCCGAACAGGAGTTGGAGCCGGAGAAGGTGATGAGAGTGGGCTCATCGGTGACAAAGGATAGAGAGGAGGACATATGTCGTTGACGGCAACGATGACTCTCCTCCGTAAACTGCAACTTGGAATTGGTTAGGATTGAGAACAAGGGTTTTCATGGTGGCTCCTCTTTGTGGAACGAGTGAACTTGATTCTTTACTTGAATTTTTAGAACTATAAAGTGCATAAAAAATTTGGGCCGATAAAAAAATATCACAAAAGTTAGCATTCTGAAAGAAAATAATTTCTGCCGAAACTCTGTAGGGCCCTGATTTCAAGTTATAAGAATTTTGAAATTCTTTAAAATATTGTGCCAAAATAAAATTGGAATTTTTATTTGGGTTTCGAAATAAATATGGTCGAATCAATGAAAACATTTAATATATAAATTGATTTAGGGATTAATTTTTTCAATTGAATAAAATTAAAATATTTTGTCTAATTATTTGATTGAAAGTATTGGTCTAAAAAATTTAAATTTCCCTCCAATTTAATTTCCTCAATTTTTAAATACAAAATGCGAAATATCTATTTTGAAAACGAAATTTGAATAAATGGTTAATATATAATCCTCCAAACTAAGGATGATATTTTCAAAATAATGTTTGTAAACAAATATGTTCATAGTTGCTTTGGCCGATACAATTGGATTTGTTTATCAAAAGTTATAATTTAGTTGAACGTTTTGTCCGAAATTACAAAAATTAATTTTGAGCGGGCCTCCACACCTTACCTCATAATTACACATTTTTCAATTCAGATTTGGAAAAAAATATCAATTTTGAGAGACGAATTTTAATATAGATGTAATATATAATTTTAGAATTTAAGGCCGATACTTTCAAAATAATATTTGTAAGGAAATATATAAATATCGTGTTTGTCCGATATAATTTTATGTGTCTATCAAAAGTTATAAATTCGCCAAACTTTGTACCAAAATTATCTCAGTTAACCATGATTAATCCCACCAAATGATTAAAGAAAAAACAAAAGGAATTAAAAAATTAAATAGTCCGGGATGCGTGTCGATCGCTAGGTGAGTGGATGCATTCATTGCATCCCCACCACATTAGAATTTATGATCCTCTGTTCTGCTGTAAACCACAGCACAACATGTTGTGCTGTGTAAATTAAACGGCGTCGTATTTGCTTTAATTCCTTTTTCTATTTTTTTCCTTTTTAATTTATTTCCAAACCTCTTTTAACAAAAACTGTTTTTTAATTTTTTTTCTATTTTTTCCAGTAGAGGATCACTACTTCATCCATAAAATAGATACACATAACATAACAGAATAGATAGCGTGGATTATTACGGAATGCATTGATTAATTTTCTTTTAACCTTGTAAATTTTAAATTGGTAATAATAAATAGATTCATTTGTTTGGGTGGGTTCATTTGTTATCCTTAACTTCTATTTTGATTTTCACCTTATTTCATTTTTGAGAGAGTTTGTATCTGACTGTTTTATGGATTAAAATTCGTAATATAGGTCAATATTCATATTTAAATACAATAAAACAACAATACAATTATAAATGTGTCATTTGGATACAATTTGAAGTTGTATCTTCACTCATCTTACAAATTTTGACCCGTAAATGATCTCACATGGATTTTTTTTGTCTTCATTTTTATGTAAAAAACACTTTGAAAAAATATTTTTGCAATAAACTATCTTGCACCCTTATGCTTCGTTTTTATTTATTTACAAAGCTAAATTTTTATAATATTATATATAATATATGTAAAGGGAGTGGCTTATAAGGAATTAAGCACGGTGCGAGAATAAAAAACTAATCCCCACCATCTAATTTTGTTTAATCAACGGTCCAAATTTATTTAAAAAGGAGTTGGTATTTGATAAGTGTTCTTGGGTGATGGGTATCAACATAATTCAATAATTATTATAATGCTTCAAACTGTATTAGTTTAACGAAATACAACGGTTTATTAAAAGTTGTCGTCTTTCTTAGCATTGCAATCGAATATTAACTAAAACATTGAAAATTAAATTTTAAAAAATAATTATAAACCATAATTGGATGGAATAAATTCTAATAATTAATTATTGATTAAAATATTAAAATTTAATTCAAAAAATAATTATAAATCCTTGTTGGATGAAATAAATCTTAATCACAATAAAATTCTACAACGTTAACATTATATAGTATTTATGTTAGCATTTGTGACAATGTTTCGTTTGCATACGTCATAATCGTAAATGCTAACATCATTATCATAATGCTAATGAAGTATTCTCAGATTATTAATAAAAAATAAAATTTTAAAAAATAATTATAAATCCTAATTAGATGAAAAAATGATCCAACCATTGAACGAACTATAATATCACTAATCACTAATATAATTAAAGAACGTGATAAACTGAGATTTTACACTAATAAATGAGCTTTTTGGTTGTGTATTCATAGTATTTACTTGTATTTTCATCTCAGTTTATTCGCATTTCACTTGTTCATGGAGTTTAGTATTTTAATTGATTTTTGCTGGTTTAGTTGTGAAGTTTGTTGTTGTTTTGGCCAAGGACTAGTTGATGAAGTCCTGGATGTACAATTGAAGATATCGAATCGAGAGAAGGACGGAAATGAGAATTGATAGGATTCGCGACTTCGAGGTGGTTGCGAGGTGACTCATTTCTCTGGAAGCTCGTTGTTGAGGCGGGGTTGCTTTTGACTGATTTGTGACCCCAGTCACAAATGTTGACATGGTCACGAGTGACTGTGCCACGAAGACTCATGACCTGTATTGCAGGTGACGTGTCTGCGAGAGCTCGCGTGTCGGCTGGGCTTGGCGGATCAATTGTTGTGTTTTCGGGCTTTATTCCTCCTAAGTATAAAATGGTTGTTTTGGACGAAATTTGCTATCGCTTTTTCATACCCTAAAGTTGCTAGAAGAGAAAAAGAACTCGAAGAATAAGACCAAATAATTCAAAAGTTTACGCGATTATAGGTAGAATTAACCTTCCGAGTTTTATCTACTTTAGTTTTCATAGAACAATATTTTCTTTGTGGATGAATTTAGTTATTTATTTTAGATGAACAACTAAAACCCTAATATTCTAGGGTTGTTTGTGTTCAACTATGAAATTCATTTAATTCATTTCATTTTTATGCTTATAACTTGATTGTAATTTACTCATTCTTGTGCTTGATCATGTGTTGTTTAACTACTGGCCATTAAATGGTGCAATCTAATGTCTTATTTCATAAATCGAGAGAGGAGTTATAACATCAGATGAGAATAAGTCACTTGTTAGTTAATATCACTCGAGAGAGAGTTGCAATTAATTAAGAGAGCAATAAACTCTATGAGCCATTATGAGTTGCAAGCTAGGTATTGAATGGAGATGTTAGTACTGATTATGTGATCTACAGTTTAGGCATTTTGAGAGAAGGTTTATGATAGCTAAGTGGTTGTTCTACCATAATTTAAGTCGCAATATATGTGTTTAAATGGAATGATTAAAAAAATGAATAAGTTGATGATTAATTAATCCCAGAATACATCTTCCCTTCACTATTTAATTCCACTGCGTTTGAGTATATGGTAACATTTTATTTGTTTTGATTTTAATATTTAGTAGCCAATTTACTATTCAAGAGTCTAGATAACTGTATGAATTTGTGTTTAGATAATTAGTAGTTTAATCATTAAGTCCTTCAGGATACAATATTGTTCACTGCTTTACTATAAATCTTATTGTATACTTGCAATTATGATAAAATAAATACCGAACAAAACACCACTAATATAATTATATATATATTAATAGATGTGTCATAAATGAAATAAATGAGCCAACCATCGAAAGAACTATATATAATATCACTAATATAATTAAAGATATTAATAGATGACTACTAATAAATGAATGGTATCAAACATTGTAACGCTATGAAAAGGCGGATGGAAGGGGGTCTGGGGGGGCACTTCATGGAAATGAAAATGGCGTCATTTTACAAACACACTTATGGAAAAAAATAATTAAATTCATAATTATTCATAATTGTCTTATTTTTAATATTCTTTCTTAGTCGTATGAATAAATAGGAAGTATGAACAGTTGCGTTTCGCCCTCTCAAAGAAAATTTTCTGGATCCGCCACTAGCTCTGAACCCACATGGATGATGCCTAGTAACAATGCGACCACACAACAGACTCCATTAGAATTATTGTGCTTCTATTAAAATTATTTAATATTCGTTCTCGTATTGCCAAATCATTACCACAAATTGTTAAAGAGTTTATTGAGTACACATATATATTCATCGTATTTTCTCTCAAACCGGTACGGGGCATCACGACTATGTGTAATTAACAGCCCATTCGGTTCAACTGTTTTTAAAAAATCTATTAAATATATTTATATTTTAATTAAGGGGGGTGTATTGGATGTGGATTTCGTTGGATTTAATTGGACTTTTAAAAGTCCATGGATTTATAAAATCCATAGACTCTACGTAGAGTCTGTCAACTCCATGTGGAGTCTGACGGATTTGGTGTACGGATTTCGCATGGATTTGGAACGATTTCAATGAATTTGAAATATTAATTTTCAATGCTCGTTGGAACACAATGAGCGTTGGACACGTGAAAAACCCGTACATACCAGCGGCCGCTGAGTTGTCAAGTCGGGAGGCCCAGCTACCGCAGGAACCAAGCGGCCACTGGGGAGTTGAATTAGCCGATTCCAACGACCGCTGGAACCCAGCGGCCGTTGGGAAATAAGCGGATTTAAGTACAGAAAGCCCCAGAATAGATCCCCAAATCAAAAACACCCGAGAAACAATGAAAAAAATTCACGCCCGCCTCTCTCCAACCGTCGCTCGATTCGAGCCATCCCTCACAAATCCGACCACCCCCCGTTCGAAGTCCATGACCGCTACCAACATCACCATGCCTCGGATGAAAATTCCCAATATTGGGCTACATGAAGAGGTCGAAGAGGAGGACCTCACGACAAGGTACGAGGCTCCATTTCATGTACGAACCGAGCATTGAGGTGATTTATATACGAAATTTAGCAAGCATTTGGTTACAAACCCTCGTTATTTTGATTGGGATTTGTTGAGGGATTTGAAAAATGTTGCAAAAGTTACTAAATATTTGAAGGTTTTAGGGCTTGAAGATTATGCTAAAAATGTTGATTTTTCTGGTTACGAGGCTCTTTGTTATGAGTTTTTGTGCACTATGTATGTGATTGAGCATAAGAAGAAGATTGGTGTTAGGATGAACGGTCGAGATTATCAAATTAATTTGACGAAGATGAAAAATGTGTTTGGGTTTCCTACTGGCGGGGAACGGGATAGACCCCCCACATTTGGTGTGGAGGCGGCGTGGAATGAATTGACTGGATTTGATAATTGGGATAGTTCGGGTAGGCCGAATGGGTACATCCAAGACCCGGTACTAGCAGTTGTGCACAAATTTCTTGCGTATAATGTGTCGGGAAAGGAGCAGGGGAACAAGGTGAATGCAAATGAAGTGTATTTGTTGCATTGTGCGTTGAAGGGGAAAAAAGTCTGCATTTTGAATTTTATTTGGGCGACTATGAAGACGATGCAGACTCGCGCAGGAATGCACCCGTCGCTTGCTCCTATTGTGACGGGGTTGGCACATAGCCTCGGGATTCTCAGTGCCACGACGGGGCCCCAGGAGGGGCAAGATGAGATCAGGGTGTACACGATCGACTTCAGTGATCTAAAAGGAGCTCAGATTATTTCTGATCGGTTCACCCTCGTCCCCCATGCGAAGAGGCAATGTGTAAGCAGGCAAATAAATGCCAATATTACCCGAGTCCAAGGTGATGCTGGTGCCAGCTCGTCAACTGGTGGTGAAAGAGATGTGGAGATGGAGGAAGAAGAGGGGGAGGGGGAGGAGGAGGAGGATGAGGAAGAGCAACCTCAACAACCTCCTTTTACAATGCCCGGAGATTTCTATGCGCAATTCCAAAATGATATGAGGGCGCATATCGACGCATCATTTGGATCACTGAGGCAGCATATCGACGATAGGTATGATGCGCATACCCAGGAAATGTACGCCCGATTCAATGCGCATACCGAGTAGATGAACGCCCGCTTTGATGCGCATGATGCACAAATGGCATCATTACAGGCTCAGTGGGATGCTTGGACCGCCTTCTATCCGCCACCACAGCCACCACCTCAGAATTAAAGGTTTGTTTTTTGAATTTCATGGATTATATGATTATGTTAATGTTAAGTTTGGAGTTTAATTATATATTTGATGACTTTTGTGCATATTGGATTGGTTGGATTTTTTGTTCAATTGGTAGTGATTGAAGTTGATGTTGATAATGTTTAATATTTTTTGGATTTTTTAGAGTTTGATTTGTTGAGTTGAATATGATGTACAATTGTTGGAGTTTTGGATTTGAGAGTTTGATTTGTTTATTTGAATATGTTGTACACTTGTTGGAGTTTGTATTTTTTAAGTTGTAATTTTGTGGAGTTAATTTGAATTTGTGTTGCGCAATGTGTTTGAATTTGTTGAAATATAATGATTTTTGGTTGATTTGAACCGTGTAGGTGTGCTGGATCGAAGAAAATAAACGTCAGGAGAGGACCCCAGCCGCGGCTGGCACCCAGTGGCCGCTGGGAGGAGCTTCTGGACTCCTGCCCAGCCGCGGCTGGAACCTAGCGGCCACTGGACTGTTTTTTTTTTTTTCGTGTGTTGGATTACTTTTATTTCAGACAATGTGTTTGTTTTATTTAGAATTTATGTTGGGTAATTATGTATTAAACATCTTCTACATTATTATGTTGATTTCTTTTCACTTTTACTCAATGCTTGATTGGATACATAGATTAGGAACACAAAATGTTAAGAAAAAAATGCATCAACAATATAAAAATATTTGTTAAGTGTTTATTTAAATTAGACACAAGACGAATATGTTGTTTTCAAAATACCACTAAAATCATAAAAAATAAAAAGGAAAAACAAAAAAACATTACTCAGCATTTTCATCTTGGGTCTCATCATCATCATTTCCATCGTCGTTATACGTGGGCCTCACTTCCCACATATCATTGGCAATGCTCATTCTCCATGCATTAGCTTCCGTTCTTTGTTGTAGTTGGCTTTGAGATAGTCATTCCATATTTTCTTCTTCCGGAGGAGGAGGTGGTAAATCTTCATCTCCTTCATATTCCACTGGAAATTCATCAGATCGGCACTCTTTTCGGAGAAAATTGTGTAAACCAGCACAAGCCAAAACTAATTCAGCTTGTATTTCAAATGAGAAGGGAGGTGCCGTTTTGAAAATTGTGAATCTAGATTTGAAGACACCAAAAATCCTCTCAATCACATTCCTTAATGATGCATGACAGAGATTGAATAATTCACTTGCATTTCTGGGGTGACGATCTTGACCACCAAAATCTTTTAAATGATATCGAACACCACGTAAAGGAGCTAAAAATTAACGTCTATTAGCAAATCCACAATCCACCAGAAAATATTTACCTATAATTAAATTATTTTCTTATTATTATTTGTCAAATAACTGCCTTTACACTATTTAAATAAAAAATTGCTGCATTTAAAAAAATAAAATTTCTTGATTACAGCGATTGTGTTAAATAAAAAATATATCCAAATGCATACAACTTAATAAATCAACAAATAAAAAAAAAATTTACTCAAAAAAACATAATGTTTAATTTCGAATAAACCAAACATGTTAAATAATCAAAAAACATAATTCATAACATCAAATAAATAATCAACATAAATTCTAACAAGACATCCAAAAAAATACTAATAAATCAACATCAAAGTATGTCAAATATGAAGCAAAATATCCCTATTTCTTAATCTTGTAAGCTATCCACTGAGCTCGTTCCTCAACACTCATCTTCAAAAAACCATCTTTTTAGGACTTCGTGACAAGCAAGTCAAATGCATTAATCCGAGTGTCTGCATCTAAATTTGGGATCTCTTTGATTGCATCCCGTGTAGTGTACGATCTTTCTTTTTCTCTTTTCTCCAATTCGCTATCTCTTTTCAGTAAGAGACCGTGAACTTCACCAAACAGTGTTTTCACCTCTTCCATGATCTTTTCACTAGAGCCAGGAGTTGCTTCAAATTGAGTTCTACTTCTTTTGGCTTGCTTCGGTCTTTGAGTGGAGCTCTTAGTCACTTCAGGCTGCCCAGAAGGTGGTGTGAAACTAGACGGTGGTTGATCATCTTGTGATAGTGCGACAAACGCATCATTCTCAGGATCAAACGTTAAATCTTCTATGCACGCATTTCTATTTTCATCTTCTCATAATGTATTTGCATCAGTAGCAATTCCCAACCCAATTGAATTTCTTTCGACGGCAACACCATTACCCACCGCAATTCTCAAATTCTCATAATCAGTGGTTTCTCCATATCGCAAGTGTGTGTCTTTCGGGTGAGACTATAAAAAAATAAAATCAAAATAATTAATTCACTTTATTAATTAAATAAAAATATTGAATAATATTATTCCAATATGATACATACCGATAAGTACGCATCCCACACTTTATCTGTAGCCGTGAATTTTTTCGTATTGTGGTCATATCCAAAACCAGAACTATACTTCAACAGGTTCGAATAATCGATCCAACGACTCTTAAACCATTTGAGCCGGCTTTGATAATTACTGTAGGTCCTATTACACCCGAGTCTTTCATTAAACACAGTAAGTATTCTTTCTTCCACAGTGGCTTTGCTAAATATGCCACTATTATCACGCCATCCGCGACGCGCACCATCAACCATAAGTTCTAGCAGAAGGCCAGTCTCTTCCTTACTCCAAGGTTCATAAGTTGTCCTCTTTTTCGAATCTTGTTGTGAGTCCCCCATGATAATATTAATATAGTATTGTGTATACACTATTAATCATCATATCATTGACAATAACACCATATATAGTAGTTTTCTATGATTCAATAATCAGTCAAATTATATCAAAATCAAAAGAGAGTAAATTCAAAATTTTATTCTTACATGCCATAAAGTGAAGACAAATTTAATAAATAATGAATAAACGAGGGTACCTGACGCAGATTGTAGTAGCCGCCACTCGGGAATAATGATATGGCTGAAAACGCCGCCGCCGTTCGTAAAAAAAATTGTGGTTCAAAAAACGGGCGTGCACGAATATTTATAGCGGATTGGGCCAGGCCCAGCAGTCGCTGGGCCCAACGGCCGCTGGGATGCCACCGCCTTAAACCCAGCGGCGGCTGGAACCCAGCGGCCGCTGGGGAGTCATTCTCAGTGAAGCCAGCGACCGCTGGGTTTCCCAATTTTGTGTATCCACCGGCCGCTGGGTCACAACGCTCGCCGGATTTTTCAAATCCATCGAAATCTCATGTCTGGAGGTCGGAATTCATCATTCTTAATTTTCACGTGAAATCCATCTAAAATCCAACAAAGTCAATGACTTTTTAAAGTCCGTGGATTGTTGAATACCTCAAAATTTCGTTGGACTTTTAAAAGTCGTGATTGAATACACCAGGATTTCATTTGATTTTTAAAAGTCTTGATTGAATACACCAGAATTTCGTTGGAGTTTTAAAAGTCTTGATTGAATACACCCAGATTTTAAAAATCCAATGAAATTCAACAAAATCCGCATTCAATACACCCCCTAAATATGAGACTAAAAAAAGAATAAAGAAAAAAGAAAAAAATGTGAGCTACGAAAAGGATGGCCTTCAAAAAAGTTGTATTGAAATAGGCGGTGACAAGTATAACTGTCTGAGCTTACGGGGGGCCGCCCCCCAACCACATACCATGATACCAACCCGCATCTAGGCCGGACCCTCCCCACAGCATTTACTAAAAGCCCTTCTTTCTTATTTTAAGTTGGCTTCATTGTTAAAAATCATACACAATTTTTTTATCCAATTGTTTTTAGCATTTTTAATAATAATAATAATAATAATAATAATAATAATAATAATAATAATAATAATAATCAATTTTAGTAATTACATGCAACAATTTGAATTTGGAAAATTCATACACAATGTCAGTCAAAATTAGCTGGAATGAAAATTAGAGCTCCAATTATTTAAGAATAACGTTTTCCTGCACACCCACCACAAGCAAAACATTTAATATTGCAAACTAACACATGAGTGTTCCTTGTGATCACCCAGCGAATAAGTGATATAAGTTTGAGATCGAAAAATTTCAATTCAAATCCAACAACGCCGATAAATTAGATTCATAAAAAATAAAAAAATAACACGAGAGTTATTTTTTCAAAAGATCATTTAAGGACCTGATTGATGTGGTGGAATGAAATGACCATTCCTATGTCCATTCCTATTCATATGATTGGTATGCGATATGATCATATGAATCAACAATCTCAAAGGATTCAATGTTCCAAAAATTAGAAAATACTCATTCCACCAATCCCCTTGGATTTAGCTATTCCCATTCAACCAAAAAAATTAATATATGATATAATTACACATGATCATATCATATTATTTTATCACATTTTAAAAAATAATTTCAAAATCAGCTTAAATAATTTATTATTATTATTTCATATTTTTTATATTATTTATTTATTTATTTTAAATTAAAAATATATATTAAAATACAATTTAGTTATATCTTAAAATTTTATTGGAGAAAACTGAAAGTGATACTAAAATAAATATAACATATAGATATATTATAATAAAAAAATTAATTATGTATTTGATATAATTTATTATATTTAGATGAAAAAATTGAAATGATAAACTATTTTTCAATAAAGTAAATAAATTTTTATTAAGGTATACAAATTATTATATATGCATTAATTAAATACTTTAGAATAAAGTTTTTAATAAATTAAATAAATTAAAATTTGCTAAAGATATTAGAAAAAAATCAAATACAAAAAAAGAAAAATGCAATTTAAAAATAGAAAAAAAATTACTGCAAACGTTAATAATATTAGCTACTACACTATTCAATTATAAAAAAAAAAGAAAGTAAAAAATATTCATTTATAAGATAAAAAAAATACAATAATATTTAATTACGATGTTCATTCTGGAGACATATCAATCATAAAAATTATCATTTTATTCAGATATTCATTCCATTTATACATAATTCCATTCTTTTATACCAATCAGGTACTTAATATTTTAAATGACAAATTTACTATATTTAGCCGGGATGGGAAATCGCCAAAATTTAAAATAAAACCTTACTATCCATAAGAAGGAGGTGATATTTCCTTAAAAAAAAGAAACATACATGCAATACTTGATGAGTATAAAATAAAATAAAAATTGTGGAGCAGGTTTGTCATCCGAAAAAACATTGGAGTAAAAAAAGTAGGTGCAATCGTGGAGGATTCCCATCTACCAGGTCCAGATTGAATACAACAAAATTTATCATCTTCTCCATCAGTCATCACTGCCTACGGCTATTCATTCATGGCGCAATAATGTCAAAATCACCAATTACCTATTTCCTTCAATATCCGCAATTTCCACATGCACTGCACATATCTTTAATTAAATAACCGCAAAGCTCAATGGCCGAGGCGGTCACGCCAGGTATCTGCACCACCGGGTGGCGCCGCGGTGGGGTCCACGCTCCCACTTATAATATTTCTATAAAGCCAGCGACAGCGTTGCTGGTTGGCTGCACCACCAAAACCAAAAGCATTACTTCTTTTTCCACAGACTCCCTCAGGACACGTGGCAGAGCACGTCGCCCGACGATGAGCCTGAACGCCGCTGCGGCGGAGATGGAGACGGAGATGGAGACCTTGCGTAAAGGGATTGCGGAGTTCTACGACGAGTCGTCGGGGGTGTGGGAGAACATATGGGGAGACCACATGCACCACGGCTTTTACGAGCCGGCCGCCGACGTCTCCATCTCCGACCATCGCGCCGCCCAGATCCGCATGATTGAGGAGTCCCTCCGATTCGCTTCTCTCTCCGGTACCTCTTTGGATAATCAATTAATCATATCATAATATGCAGTGGTCTCTAGTGATTACTGATTACTTATTACTGAATGCCTTGATATTTTTTTTAATAATTATTGTGGGAAATAATTCAATAATATTGTTGTCGCGGAAAAGGGACCACTCAGTGGAAATAAAGAGTGCATGGCGAAAGATAGGGAATTTTCCGTTGGAAAGAATCTGGGACGTTGATTTTTGTTAATAAAAACGAAAATAAATTCATTGCTGCTGTGTGGTCTTGTACTTGTAGATTCTATTTTACGTAATGGATTCATTTCTGCTGTGTAATTGTGTATATGTGTGTGTGGTTTCATTATGATTCTCTGTACAGTGTATGTATTGTTAGTTATACTGCTTTTTTAGTATTGATTGTGTATATATTGGATACAACCTCGTATGGCTCATTAATCATCATAGCATTGATAGCATCTGGAGCTGCAATTGTAGCGAGATGTTTGTTTTTTCTTTTGTTTTTTGTAAGTAAAGCAAGTAAATTCTGGACAAACAGCATAATTTGAGGTTTGGGAAATCAAAATTTTGGGATGGTAAATATTTAAAAAAGAAGAAAAATGCAGTTGATGGTCTTATTCTATACAGTTTAAAGATGAGAGATTTTGGACCGAAGCATTGCTGTACGGTCAAAGGAAAGAGGATATAATTTAACTTATTGAAAATGGGATTGTGCATTGCATTTTGTTTAGTAAATCCAGGGGCTGTGTTTTTATTGTCTTGATGGATCTATTGTTTGATGATGACTGCTTTTTTTGGCATGGAAAACATGGCAGATAACACGACGGAGAAACCGAAGAATATAGTTGATGTGGGATGTGGTATAGGAGGCAGTTCTAGGTATCTGGCAAGAAAATATGGGGCAAATTGTCAGGGCATTACCCTCAGCCCTGTGCAAGCACAGAGAGCTCAACAGCTTGCTGATGCTCAAGGATTAAATGGCAAGGCACGTGCATGTATATCTGGATTCTCGATCAATCTACTAATTCAAGAAAAAACGAAGCTTTCTTTTCATCATTACTTAGATTTTGCACTACTTGCAACTCCATGCATCTTTTAATATTTAAACATTTGGATTTACTGCTTGCTAATTTATGGAAGGATTGAGAATGGTTCATTTGAATAAGTAGTTATCTCTATACATTCAGATGCTGCTCTGATTAAGGCTGCTATTTCTAACTGAATTTCACTGCTAAGCTTCGGATCAAAACACCTTATGTTTATCATATCACTAGGAAAACTATTAATTGGGACAAATGGAGCAGGTTTCCTTTGAAGTTGCTGATGCGTTGAACCAACCATTTCCTGAAGGGAAGTTTGATCTGGTTTGGTCGATGGAGAGTGGAGAACACATGCCTGATAAGAAAAAGGTATTCACTAGTATGATTCTTCCGCCATTATCTTGGAAATATATTACAATGGTGAATGGTGTTCATCATTAATTTCTTGGCATGGCTCTAACTTAAGTTATTAATTACTTATGCAACTATTTCCCAAATGGACGTGTAGTTTGTAAATGAGCTGGTGCGTGTGGCTGCTCCTGGTGGAAGAATAATCATCGTTACATGGTGCCACAGGGACCTATCACCTTCTGAAGAATCTCTTCGCCAAGAGGAGAAAGATTTGCTAAACAAAATATGTAGTGCTTATTATCTTCCAGCATGGTGCTCTACTGCTGACTATGTCAAATTACTCGACTCCCTCTCAATGGAGGTAACTAGCTATCCATCTCTTCTTCTCCGACAGCATCTTGCTTGTTTCAGCATGAAGCATATGATGAGCCAATTCTCGGTATTGAAACTGTTGTGCAGGACATTAAGTCTGCAGACTGGTCTGACCATGTCGCTCCATTTTGGCCGGCAGTTATAAAGTCGGCATTGACATGGAAGGGCATAACCTCACTGCTAAGGAGCGGTAATTCAGATTTCTCTACTCTACTCTTCTGAAGAAGATACTCTGCCATTAATTTTAATTTTGTTGCGGTGTGCATATTTCACATAAAATTTATGGCTTGTAAAATCAGGATGGAAGACTATAAGAGGAGCAATGGTGATGCCATTGATGATCGAAGGATATAAGAAGGGCGTGATCAAATTTGCCATCATTACATGCCGAAAACCTGCATCTTAATAAATAGGGCCTAACAAATCATTGATGGATATAGATATAGTGTTGCTTCTGGTATTTTCACATTTGATGGCCCTTATATTGTTAGGTATAACGTACTTGTCATTTCTTTTATCCGTTTATAAATTATAATGAAAGAAGCTTTCCTTCAATTCCATCAATAATTTAACTATCCAATATCATGAATACATACCCGATTATGTTGATCCTATGTTCTGTTCTTTCCTGTAATTGTACGAGCTGGCTCATGCGACGCATTTTTATACTGAAGAACATGATTAATTTGAACATAAGCTGAAAATATGCTGCACACTCAGTCTCAGTATCTCCAATTTTAGCTAACTAGCAATTTTGAGGCTTCATGACTACATTATGCAGTTTTTAATTACAGTGACGGCCATCTCAGTAATTATGTGCATTGGGCTTAAACACATGAAATAATGGCTGTTTTTGTTGGATAGATGCCATGGAATGTGGATTATTTAGTAAAACATGTTATTAATTTTTTTAAATGTTGGCATGGGATTCTGTAGTTTGGATGCATAAGCTTGCAGGAGTTCTTTTCTCAATTTCTTTATTGATGGACCCTCACATTTACTGTATTTATATATAATGGCCCAATATTTTAGTGAAAACACTTTATCAATGCATGTGATAATCCCACTTTTATCATATTGGGGCACTCATTATTAACTTGTGTTTATGTAATATTGATTAAAATATCCCTAAAAAAATACTGATTAAATCAATATTTTTTAAGGGAAATTTTATTCACAGCCCCCAAATTAATTTATATATAAATATTATTTTTGTTAGATATTTGTACCCTCATAACACTATCATTTAAAAATCCTAGTAAAATAAAACAATTGTTTGAATTGTAGCAAACACTGGCTACTCTGGAATATTTCACGGCTAATTAGACATAATTGCTTAAATTGTAGGCCTATAACCTTAAATTCCAGGACGAACAAGGCAATATGCCAATATGAAAGGACTATAAATCCATAGTGATGTTGTCTTCACTTCACAATTATCTTGAGTTTCGACTCCATGTAATGCGAAGGTCTAGGGGCGAGATTTTTGCTTGGACCTAATCATTATTTGAAAAAGCTTGTAATTTTGTGGTATCGAAAACAAGTTTGTGATTTAAACAATGGGGATATGAGGGTAAAGTTGTCTAATAAATTAATGCTTATATATAATGAGTTTTGGGAGCTATATGAAGAGAAAAATGGTCTGTGAATAAAATTTTCCATTTTTAAATTGTGGGTGGCAATTTCTGGCCCGGTCCAACAAGATAACCCAACCGAAAATCGCTAAAGCCCAACAAGACAATCCAAGCAATCATTTTTAATGATGTCAGAGAATCCAGCTCAATCTAGCTTGTTGGTGCATATCAGCATAAATATACCCAGTAATTCCTCAAATTAAGTTTTCTGCCTCTTGGCCTTGGGGAATATATTTGCTTCAAAATTAATAAAGCTCTCTCTCTCTTTCTCTCTCTCAAGATATACGGATATATATAATTTTTAATAGTAGGTAGTACAGATCGAGTAGAGATTGGGAAGGGATGGTGTGATGCAATTCATAATGACAGAAGAAGACAATGTCTGTAGTTTTTCCCATCTCCATAACATCTGATTTGCTTATCTGTCTTATATATATATGTGTGTGTGTGTGTGTGTGTGTCTTCATCATCCCATAATTATAATTATAATTTATATATAATGCTCACTGTTAGTTCTCCCATATGCCTTCTACCATACTGTACATCTCATCAATCAACTTGCTCAATTTTCACCTACATCACATCCATAATTAATAACATAATTATATAAATTATTTTAGTATATTTATATGCTAACGAGTCTGAATCGAAATTCTTAATTCCGATCCCCTTTTGAATAATTTTTTAGACGAGTCTTATATCATTTGAAATTCTTACTCTATATAATATATATATCAGGCCATAAATCAAATTACTAAATATATCCAAATCGAACTTAGTATAATCACTCACTTGGGGGGGGGGGGGGGACACACACACACACACGCACTCAGAATTGACTTTACCATCAAATGTTGGATCTGATATGCATTTGTTCAGTGAAATGAAATTAATTTAATTACCATAAACTAATTATTTAATTTAAATCACTTTAATGACTTGCGATGCATGTTGAATCGATGAAAAGTCAATATCATATAATTAAATGTTCGACCAAGCAATAGACAGGTCACGAGCGCATGTATACTTTAATGTGACAATAAATAAAGAGAATATTATGTTGTGTTGTAAAATCTTGTCAGCCCGTAATATATGGTATATGAGATTTTTATGTTAGATTTTTGCATTCTATTTTATATTTTATTATTATTAAATTGAGATATGTATATTAAATGTTATATTACTATTTTTGTAATCACATATTATGTTCTAGCTAATTAATCAATAAATATGAAATGTTAATAACACAAATATGCAACAAAAAATTTGCACGTACACCAGAATAATTAAAGATTCTAGAAATATTGCTTTCTACAGCTATAGATTCACAAATGGTTGCATTAATTGTGTAAATGTACCATAAATTTTCAGACGTACAAAGAGTCTGATTGAATCTAGTCAAACCCTATATTTTATTGTTGAGCTGAGCTTGAGTTTAGTTTATTAAATTAAATACATTTAAATTTTGCAAGTTTATTCAAATTTAATCAAGTTTAAATTACCGCTTTATAATACTAATTGTTATTAAATTATTTGTCATATCACTACAATGAAACAAATCTTTTTTTAAATAAATTATACTATATTAAATCTATGATTTTCTTCTAACAAATAAGTTTGATGAGATATTGAGTTCAGCCGGGACGAGCATGACTCGTTTATCATCAAATTGAACTAGAGCTTAATTTACCGAATCCATTAGAAGCCCGTGAGTTTATTTGAGTTTGGCTGAGCTTTGATAATTATAAACTTTTATTTAAATTTCATCTCATTTTATATAACTCAAATTTACTAAAATCTATTATTTTCTTCTAACTAATAAGTTTAATGAGATATTTTTATATTTATCATTATAATAAATTATAAAAGTACTATGTTGTGTATCAACCTATATATTTATATTGAAGTTTTATCAATTTAGAATTTGAAAGATAGATAATTATCAATTTGAAGCTTGAAAAATGCACGAAAAACTAGCTATATATCAATTTATCTAGCTCACAAGCTAATTAAGGAGCAGAGAATATATATATATAGCATGAGCTTGATTCATATTTTATTTCCCTATCAATCCTCATTATATGATGAGTTTATAACCATTCAAGCTTCAAATAATTCAAGAATAATTTGATTCATTTATACAGGATCATATACATGTATATGATTTGAATTTATGATCCACATAGGAAAGGTTCTAAAAATATATATATAGAGAAAAATCTATGCGGAAATCTCTCTGTCTTTTCTATGCAGACAAATCACATGAAGGCTGAAGTGTATTTAGCACAAGTGGGATATAAATTACTTATAGCCAAAGGCCCCATGCACCCAATTGCAAGAAAATGATTATACATATACATATATATATATATATAGTATGTATACGCGTGTGTGTGTGTAAGCATTATTATCATTACAAAAAAAATGCAAAAGGGTTATTGGGGCCTCTATCTTTCTTTAAGATTTTCCTATTTTTCATTTAGGTATATATATATAGATTTGATTGAAGTTACTTATAAATACCCTCAAAAAAAGTTACCCTTAGTTAATGGCTAATGCTTTATCAATAAATTGATTGACTTTGCTGAATTTTATATTTTTCCTTTCTACAAATAATTTTGTAAATTATGTTAATAAGCCATTGATATTCTCCTCTTCATTAAATATTTGATTCGTATTTGATAAGTAATGAATCATAATGAAAAGCTATACTAATTAAAAGGGTTAATTGCAATAAAATTCACCATCTTTGAACGAATTTACAATTTAAACATGACTTTTAATTTAAAACATTGCAATAATTAATACCCCATTCTTACATTTATAAAATTTCAACGATTGAAGAACTAGCGTTGCACAATAAAAATCATCATTTTCAACACCCATAAATCAAATTAATCTGTTCACCTGGAAAAATGATTCCCAGGTCATAATTTCGATTGTCAGAAAAAAGTTGAAAATATCGAATGTACTATAAATAAAAAAAGTTGGTTATTATTGCAACATTTTAAAAGTCATATCTAAAATGCAAAATCGTTCAATAGTGATGATTTTTTTTTTTGGCAATTAACCCCTAATTAAAATCCATACATTGAAGGGGTATACATGTATATCTAATTCATGATATCACATGCTTGATGGATTACAAAATGAGGCATCAGATTCATGTTTCTCTAATTTTGTGACTGGGTTTTCTTTGACCAAGAATGATACCTAAGCCATGCCTTTACACGTGGATTGACCCATTAACATCCCAGGTTTAACCACATTCTCAAATATACATATGCTATATAGCTAGATATAACGATATTGAATGGTCAATTACCAAGTTTGACCCAACAAACATTATCCATAAATTAATGTGTTTTTTTCAGCCACTGAATTACATGTCTCGGTATATCTCCTCTAGGTACCGGGAAGCAGGCGTCTGTTTTTTTTTTTTAAATAAAAATAAAAATAAAAATTTGTTTAGAAGTTGAAGTTATTTTGCCTAATACGTACATACACAATAATTGAGTATTGGTGGTGAAAGAGTGAATTGGTCGAAATTAGTATTAGCCTAACATGCAAAGCAAAAGGTGATGCAAGAAGAAGACAAGTATCCAAATGGTAAAATAAAAAAGGGACAGAGAAAGTAGAGATGGAAAACATGTGCATGGCAACAACAAGCCCTAACCAACCATTTGGATCATGAGAAACTTGTAACAAATCACAATATTATAATTCATTATGGGGAGGTAGCTTTGGGTCTTGCCAGCTGCAACTATATATATAAAATTATCTATATTTGCTAGTTGGTGCCTTCACCAACTAGCCCACCTCAATTAACCCTTCATTATTATTATTTTTACAAGAATTAAGCCTTCATTATTGTTACCTCTACATGTTGGTCTTGTTACTATATATCAGGATATTTACTTTCCGTGGAAGCATTTTTAAAATATAAAAACAAAAAATGACCTCGAAGATGAACTTGCAGTTCAAGTAGGAATTTACTACAAATAGCATAATATATAGATATACTGTACACGAGAGAAGTTTAATCAGTACGTCTTTTCGAATAATAACTGCGGATTGCTTCTAAATTTTAATATATACAAATAAAATAAAAGAACACATGATAGAGCCACGGGGTTATCACATATAACATAAACTGTTATTTTTTTTTTTATTGGGTACATACTACAACATACACTTTTATTATTAACATGTAAAAATAAAAATAATAAATATTTGATAATTATCCCCCCCCCCCCCCCACACATATATGTTATACAGAGAGTGATGTCACTTGGATAAAGCATGAGGTGCAAGTGTGATTGCATCTAGAAGAAAGACGAGACAAGAATCAAGATATCAAGATGAAGCAAACAAGAGGGCAGAAGAGAATATAGTAAATTCAAGATTTTACAGCTAACACAGACGGTAGTTAATTTCAAGCTCTCCAACGTACGGTCCAAACCAAGAAAACTGTAAAAATGGCAACAGCCGCAACACCCACGTTCTCTCCTCATCTCTCTCTCTCTCTCTCTCTCTCTCTCTCTCTCCATGTCCTCTATACCACTCCTCTGTACTACTACTGTCGTCGATCAGAATCATGAAAATTCCTCTCAACTTCTTTTCTGGGCCTTCGCCTAATCCCACATCATATCATTTCCCACTCCTTTTCCTACTCATTCTCGCCGCTTCCGCATATGGCTTCGGCTCCATGGGCCCCATTTCCGCCTCCTTCGGAGATCACGGTCTCTTCTGCGCCATTGATGCCAGCGGCAAGCAAGCTGTCATTTGCTGGGACGCCGATAACAGCTCTTCCACCGCCTCCAGTTCGTCGCATTACTCCACCGCTCTACCTCCCATGGCCGCGCTCTCCGGCGGGGAGGGGTTCCTTTGCGGCATTATGGCGGATACTTCGCAGGCATTATGTTGGGATTCGATGGGATTCACTACAACCTCCGATCTCATTCCGGATGTGTTCAAGCTCAATGCATATTCCCACATCGCTGCCGGTAAGGATCATGTCTGCGCGATTCGAGGATCATATTATTCAGAAAATGATTCCGGCACCGTTGATTGCTGGGATATTGTTAGAGTGTCCAACACTAGTTTAAGCTCGAAGCAGAGCTCCCGGTTCTACGACCAGAATGCCAGCGCCCTTGTGTTCAGAAGTGTTGTTTCCGGCGATGGCTTCAGTTGTGGTACAATAAGAGACGGAGGGATCGCCTGCTGGGGGCCAAACTCCATTGGTCTCGGCGTTTCCGGTGTATCGGAGAGTTTGGTAGCGCTGGCTTCGAATGTAGACTCAATTTGCGGCGTTTCACAAATGTCCGGTGAGATCAAATGCTGGGGTAACAGTAACTCCTATGGTAATCCTCCCCTTGGGATTAGATTGGTGTGGTTGGCAGCGGGGGCGCAGCATTTTTGTGGGATAAGAGAGGATAATCATGGGATAGAGTGTTGGGGCAGCTTCAACTCTTCATTGATCCCTAAAGGAGCTGGCTTTCTTGGCATCGCTTCCTCCGACTGGCTTACTTGTGGTATAAGGGAAGGTGATCTAGTTCTTGACTGTTGGTTTTCGAATGTGTCGTCGTCTCAAGTGAATTTCGATCCGCCATTGCAGCTGTGCAGCCCTGGACTATGCACAGCTGGTAGTTGTGGGGAGGGGATGTTTTCTTTCAATGCAAGCCTACTCAATGAGCCTGATTTGAGGAGCTTGTGTGTGAGGAAGGATCTCAAGATTTGCTCCCCTTGTGGCTTCAATTGCTCTGATGGTTTCTTCCCTTCGAGTTTGTGTAGTTTGGATGCTGATAGAGTCTGCACGCCTTGCTCTCTCTGCCAGAACAGCACCTGTGAGGATGTATGCGGCCTCAAGCCTTCGCCACAGAAGCATTGGGATCAACTGCGCCAGCTGCTCCTTATAATAGGCTCTTCTGCTTCAGGATTCTTGCTAATTTTGGTTGCTTGGTGTGTTTTACCCCGTGTGATGGTTACAAGGAACGAAGAAGGGAAGAAGAAACAATGGCTTTCCTGCATACGGAGGCCTGACCCCGAAGCTGATGGAAATATGGATCAACATCCTCCAGCATCAGTGGCTCCATGTCCGGGAGTAGCTCAAGTGTTCCGACTCTCAGAGCTGAAGGACGCGACTAATGGTTTCAAGGAGTTCAATGAGCTCGGGAGGGGGAGTTATGGTTTTGTTTACAAAGCAGTAATCCCAGATGGGAGGCAATTAGCTGTGAAGAGAGCTAATGCAGCCACAATAATTCACACGAATAGCAGAGACTTTGAAACGGAGCTGGAGATCCTTTGCAATGTTAGGCACGCCAACATTGTCAACTTGTTGGGATATTGTGCAGAGATGGGGGAACGAATTCTGGTTTACGAGTTCATGCCTCATGGGACGCTTCATGATCACCTCCATGGAGGGCTGTCTACTCTCAACTGGATCCTGAGGCTGAAAATTGCAATGCAAGCTGCCAAGGGACTTGAATACCTGCATAAGGAAGTTGTACCTCCCATTGTTCATCGTGATGTCAAGAGCTCGAAAATCCTCTTGGATGCTGACTGGGGAGCTCGAATCTCAGATTTCGGGCTTCTCACTCCCAAGGAAGGGGATTCCACTTCAGACATGAGAATGGATGTTTATGGATTTGGAGTTGTGCTTCTTGAGATACTAAGTGGAAGAAAAGCTTATGATGAGGAGTGCACTCCTCCAAACATAGTAGACTGGGCATTGCCTCAGATCAAACAGGGCAGGGCTGCAGCCACAATTGACCGCTATGTGCCTCTACCTAGAAACGTCGAGCCTCTGCTAAAACTTGCAGACATAGCAGAGCTTGCTTTGAGAGAAGATCCCAAACAAAGGGCTTCTATGTCGGATTTGGCTCTCTTACTGGACCAGTTAGTCAAGGATGGATTGATTTTGTAGTTTCAGATTTAATTTCCTTAATTTTTTGGGTGTCATTTGTTTGTTCAAAGGTGAAAGAAAGCTTAAAATGCTTGCCTGTAATAAGATCCTGCAATTGTACATTTTATTATGAGCTTCTTGTAAATCGTATTGCTTAACTAGTTCACGTTGCAGATGAACTTATATATTTATTCACAAACATTTTTCTAACAGGAAACACAGGTAATTTGGTTGGTATTTTAGCTCATATTTGGTAGCTTATACACAGTTTTCTGCAACTTCGGATTCTCAAATTTTCTTATGAACTGTAATTGTCAGATTGTCTATTGCATATAAAATGAATTTGATGTAGACGCATCACATAAGTTGTTCTAATTTCTAAAAGCATGAAATCGGAATTATCGAATAACATCATAGTACTAGGTTTACTTTCTTTTGTTGGAGATTTCCAGCTTCATTTTCAGCTCAGATTTGGACAAGCTAAGGTCTGTTTTATTTTTTATGCACATTATTACTGTTTGGCCACCTGATTCATTATTTACCAGTTCCACAGATGTTGAAAACTTCTAGATTAATACTGCAACTAGGGAAGTAATAGAAATTGAAGAGTAATTTTGTTAGCATTGTGAACAAGAACCCGAGCATCAAGCTTCCAAGAAGTTCCAAATAAAACAGCCACATGGAAAGAAAAGATGGCCTAGCTAGCTTTATGGCCCTGGGAAACAACTCTAAACAGCAAAGAAGCTGTTCTGAGATGGCCCCCCTCAATCAGAGTTTAGTTTCCTTCTTCTCGATAGAACCTTTCGGAGTCTAATTGTCGATAAACAGAAGAAACAAGAGATAATGGCTTCAGGTGCAGTAATTTCTTTACCACCTTTATCTTTACACAATTATGCCAACTCAAAAGCAGCATTTTGATAGAAAGTGAGAGAAAAAAGGAAACTAGTGTACCGGTCCGGGGCCATATGTATGTACCCTTCACATTGTATGTAGCCATTCTCATTTCTCCATAACTATATCTGCAAAATCCACTCTGGTTACTTATTGATTATACATTCAACTAATTGTCTTTTTTTCTTCTTAAATTTCAGCACTATTCTTCTATTGAATGCAACAAAGGCTTCAACTGAGGTATGTATACGAGTTGTGGTGAAAGAGTGCATGCCTGGCTCCTTGTATGCCATTTGCTGAGTACATCCATGGGCGGTGGCCTTTGTGAATGGCATGCCAGGAGCTATGCATGCGTTTGTGCATAGTATTTCGTGTTTTCCCCCCCTTGCCTAGGTCTTAGATTTGATGTCATAATCAGCACTCCCACTCTACTTCTTTCCAAGCAAGGTTTCCATTCCAAATTAGGCATATGCTGTTGAAGCGTAAGTAGCCAAGTGAAATCACAAGAGATCTTTACCTTAATTGCTTTCTATGCATGAACTTAATTGAAGCCTAATTTTTGGCTTGCTTAGCCAACTTTAACTTATTCTTTAGATTGCTTCTGAGTAGTTCCGTTTTATATGTATTCCAACAATAATCAACCAGAGTAGTATTAAGCAAAAATAATTGTCATTTCACAACTTCAGATTAAAGAAAAAATGTTACACATATATACTTCACAGATATGATCCTCATTTTGTACAATGAATAGAATGAGCCTCAAGAATTGATAATTTGAAACCTAACAAATTAAGTTGTATGTGTGCTATCGTGCTTGGGAACTACCTGTACTGCTGGATGCTGGAGAAGAAGTGAAGTTTGATGAATGCCTCGGCCGTATTTTGACTTCCATCAAATTAGAAATAAGGCCAGGGTGGGATATCTCAACATCTTGTGCATCAATCTCATTTTTCAACATCTTCAAGGCTGCAGACATTGAAGGCCGGAGTCTGGTGACTTCCTGCACGCAGAGCAGCCCGACTTTCAGGAATCGAAGGGCTTCGTCTTCTGAGATTAATGACATTTCTCCCTTCAACTCACAATCTACCAATATCAACAGCTCTTTCGCATTGTACAGCTCCCATGCCTGCATGCCACAGCTTAGTTACACTTACTGTCAAAACTCAAAACAATAACATACATTAATTGACTTTTTTCTTTCTTTTTTCAAGATCTAGACTAGTTGACAAACATAATTAACAAAGTCTGTCTTAATTACCTTCTCTACAAGGAACTGCTCTCCGTATTGCAAGTGGTATTCGACAACTGGCCGGCCGCTGACAATTTCCAGCAGCAGCACTCCGAAGCTATACACATCTGATTTCCGACTCAGATGCCCACTGTAGGCGTATTCAGGAGATAGATAGCCTCTGTATATATATATGCACAGAATTAACATATATGAACAGAAAGAGATTAATTATACATATATAATTTATCAGACTTGTGTATATCTAGCTAGCTTAGTTGCTTACAAGGTTCCAGCAACGCGAGTGCTGATGAAGGAGATATTGTCCCTCAACAGTTTAGCAAGCCCAAAATCAGCAAGTTTCGGTGTGAAGTCACGATCAATAAGTATATTGCTGGCCTTGATATCTCGATGCACGATATGAGGAGTAACTCCTTCGTGGAGATAGCAAAGCCCCCTAGCAATGCCTAATGCAACATTTTTTCTCAGACCCCATGTAAATCTCTTCCTGTTCTGCTCCGTCCCTGCACTTAATTAACCTACCTCAAATTTAATGTCAATCATCAAATTAAGGAAAAATTAAATATAGTTTTTCCTCTTTACCAAGAAATGTATGAGTGAGACTGTTGTTTTCCATATACTCATAAACGAGAAGTCTTTGAGCTCCATGTATGCAACAGCCTTTGAGAGTGACGAGATTTTCGTGCTTGATATCGGACAATGCTGCTATCTCAGATATGAACTCTCTCTCTCCACGCATAGACTCCAATTCAACTGATAAAACTTTCACAGCTATGAAATTATCTCCTATTAGCCGCCCCTATAATTAAGTATTTAATTTGGATATATCATATATACAGTACTTGAGTTCAGAGTTGACCAATCAATATAAAAAATTAAACCAAAAAAAGAAGTTAAGTTGATGAACAAGAAATTAGAAAAATATGTAGAAATTAATTAACCTTGTAAACAGAACCAAATCCTCCCTCTCCGATCTTGTGTTTGAACCCTTGAGTAGCAGCTGTGAGCTCGTTGTGTGTAAAAACACGAAAATTCGGGTTTGGAAGAATGTTGGCACCTGCTGCTGCTTCTTCATCATCATCAGTTGCTAATTCGTTCATGTGCTTAAATTTAGCCGGTGACGGTAAGGGCTGGAAACATCGCAAAAAGGAAGCTGCTATTTTCATGTCTGGAATCTAGATTAATGTTATATATTGGTTTTAGTAGCTTCGATCTATTGCATAATGGGATTGGATTAGTTATTCATTATATATGCTCTAAAAATAATACAAATAGGGAGGGATGGAGGAAATAAGCGTCAAATTATCATCAAAAGAGATGGGAAATAATTGACGACGATTATAATATTTATAGACAGAGCCCATTGATCGAGTTGGCGGACTCAAAATATTATTACATTAATCAATAATGTAGACCTTTCTTATAGTATATGTGAAAAGGGTTATTATTATTTTACTATGTACTTACGCCTAAATTTTTATTTGTCGTTTTAGGTTTTATAATTTATAAATAATTATACGTGGTTCTACATATTTTCACATACTCAACTCTTCTCTCTCTCTCTCAATTTTAATCATATCAAATTCCTATAAAATTAATCTCTTACTTTTAATAGAAGGAGAGATAAATCTTTATACTTTTATGAAAAATATATCTTAAATAGAATTTTAGATGAAAATATATGTTTATCAAAATACTTATTTATTTATGTCTGACAAATAAAAAATTGAGGGGAGAATATTAATATATGTGCATATTATTTGTTTCTACATAATTATCTCGTGAACGATGATTTTAAATTTTGAAATTCATGTCACAAAATTTATCCACGTGTGGGTTGATTCTTGTGCGAATGAAACAGTCGAATCGGAAAGAAGAATTGGACTTGGTTTCCATTTATTTGTTCACACTAAACTGGGATGAATTAATTTTTTTAGGTTATCTAGAAAAATTCAGACAGTATGCACTGATTTTGATAGGTTATTATAAATACTATCTCTCTCTGATTCATTAAATGTAATTTTTTGGATATCCCAAATGTATAGGTTGATTTTATATATATATAACGTTTATTTATTTAATTGTCTTTTCTAATTTTTTTTTTTAATTTTAGTGAAAAATCCAACCGGCCTATATAAATGAGACGGATGAAGTATTTGAATAGATGAATATCATTTTTAATTGAATTTTTTTTATTTCGAAGACAAAAAAATGAAGTGAAATAAATCCCTTATATTATTACGAAAACTTATATTCAATTAGTGAAACTAGAAATTAAATCAGGATAGTTTGAACAAATAATTTGTTGCTACGGTTGTGATTGATTTCCAAGTTTTTCTTTTTGGAGATAAATTTGAAGTGTTTTTAGCTAGGAGGGTAAAGAGAGCAAGTCGAGCTAAATGGGCGTCGTTCAATTTATAGGATTGTTTATTGAATTCAGAATTTGCGTTTGAAACAAGTAGTATCTCGTTTCAATAAGTTTTGATTTTGTTAAATCTATTTTTTATCCATAAGTAATATTTGTGGGTCAACAAAAATGTGTGGGTTTTTATTTTTTGTCTCATTTATTAATAAGTGGAGTCCTATAGGCTATAGAGTCTCAACTCTCAAATAATAGTTGTGATTGTAATTTCAGTTATATTTGCAATTTATCTGCCTTCCTTATTTTACAAATGAAATACTAATATATTTATATATATAAAAACACAATTATTTTCAAAAATAATTGATGTGGCAACTTTTTTCAAAAATATGAATTTTGCATGATAACGCGCAAAAATATATCATATAAATCAAAATCCTTGGAATGACTAATATGTTTTAAAAGGTATGTACGACATAACTGTACTTTGTCAATTGTCATATATGTAATTAATTATAATTACCCCATTTTTATACTAGCAATAATATCAGTCTAATTAATATATTATAAGTTGTATATAAGTCATATTTCTAAAAAAAGTTATGTATAATTAAGACACCTCTTGGTAATTCTTGAGTGGTAGACATACCCATTTTTTTCATTTTCTTTTCTTCCTTTTTTTTCCAAATAGCTTCCAATATCAATTGGGCACTGGAGATGCATATGACACGTGAGTGTTATACCACAGAAGTGATAAAATCAATATTAGAGATTATATTTCATGATTAAAAAAAAAAGATACTCATGTGTAAAGTCTCCAATTAATTA
Organism: Perilla frutescens; assembly: GCA_026008535.1. NCBI lineage: Eukaryota > Viridiplantae > Streptophyta > Magnoliopsida > Lamiales > Lamiaceae > Perilla > Perilla frutescens. Next base: position 37,097,585 of record BRKX01000017.1, on the reverse strand, counting down.
TTTAATTTTATCAATATATAATTTTGTAGTGTTTGTTTTGTTTTTAGTTTGTTGAATTTATTTATTTATTTTAATTCATACGGTAATATGGACCCTGAGACACACAGGTCCGGCCTTGAAAAAATCCATAAGCTTCTCTTAAAGATGAAGGTGGAACGGATGAAGAGGCCAGTTCGATGGACAATGTGATATAAATCGTAATTAAATTAGGTCTAAGCCATTCTCCCCAAACATGAAATGAGATTAATTTCCGAAATACATAGTATTTCTCTTAATCAGCTTAGGCCTACCTAACACATGAAATCCATACTTGTTAGACTCACACAATACAAATCACACAATTCTCTTACAGCCACATGAATGATGAAAAAAAATAAAAATAAAAAAATCTTCAATACAGAAAAATATTTCTAAAGATGAAAAATATTTATGGACGTACTTTACAAAATAGTAAAATTGATAAGTGAAGTGATGAGTTAAGTGATTAGTTGGCAGCGGTGAGACGATACACAGGCGTGCGGGCGGTCCTTTATTTGATTTGAAATCTTCAAAAATCCATTTATTTATCATTTTTGGTATTTCTTCATTTCAATTTTGGGGGGCAGCCGCCAACCCCTCCGGCCTCCTCAGCTCCTCTTTAAATGTCAATTCAACTAACATTTAATCCCCCTATCTAAATTCTTGATGAAGAAATTAATCTAATTAGATGCACATGCTTCCACAGATCATATTCGAATTATATCAAATGTTGCTACAATTCAAATTCATGATTTTATTTCACTTTAAATTAAGGTCACCTATGATTGCTATTTTTTTTAATAACTTCAAAAACAGGTTAATTATTTATCATTCGAGAGATGAATGGTTGAAACTATCAATTTAAAGCTCTAAAATGATTATTTTTTAAAAAATATGATAAGTTGTAATTCTATTTTCTATTTATTGTTTATATACATAAATGTGGTCGTACAGAGAAATTAAATACGGAATTTTAAATTTGAAATTCCGTATTTAATAACAACAACTGCCAAAAAAAACAAGAAAACGAGAGAAAAGGAAAGATGGGAGAGAGGAGAAAAGAGATTTGTTTGACTTTAGGTTCTAATAATTTCATTGAGTGATAGCTCAGTCTTCTGCTAACTATTGAAGAATTTGAGGTTGACAATCTCATTAGGACATGCCAGGTCAGGCGGCGCCTCCATTATTGTTTTATATATGTGAATGAATTAATCTCCGTTACTCTTCAATATTAATCATAATCTTTTACCTATTTAAGGTCATAAATTGACTCTCTTTTGTTAAAAATAAAATGCACTCTACATGCTGAAAATTACTTAATTAATTAATTATATAATTATCATGACATATATATCGATTGATTGCTCTTTCTCAAATGCAGTTGATCATGATAGCAATTGTTGGGTTGACGGGATATAATTAATTAATTAATTAATAATTCAAAATTTTGCGCAAATTTGTTCTCTAATTCAAAAGTTATCAATTTAATCATGATTTTAGCAATTGCTTATAATTGTGACGAATTTGGTGAATATGTCAAAATTATGTGTGTAAATAAAGTCGGCAAGGGCTCCGACTGCATGCCAAAGATTAAATAGGTCTTAATTAAGACTTAACATATATAATGAAGTTGTGATTTAGTTAAAATGGTCATCGAGTTTAATAGCAGTACTCAAATTGACGAGAAAATAGGAAAGCAAATACATGGATTGTCTTTCCATGAGATATATGGGATAATTTCTGCTCATTCCTATAGTTAATTATATCATTTTTCAAGATAAGGAAATATGTGCTGATAAAAAGTTTAGTCACAAGAAATCGGCCGTCTAGTTTAAAATTAGAATTTCACCAAATTATGAGATTTTGATAGCTTTTAATTTTTACCCGAGGTCCTATGTGAAGAGGTATCCAGACAAAAAAATATATGTACGAGTTGGATAATTCTAAAATTTTGCAATCATATGAATATCATTTCCCTGCAAAACAAATGAAAATTGAAAAAAGGTGATCATTGTAAATCAAAAATTTGGTAACATAGAAATAATAAAATAAGATTTTGTGAAATAGTCAGCTCTTAGTTGTTGATTGTTGAAGTCAGCTGCCACTTGCTTATCAGCCTTGATTGCATAATGAAATTGGTTTACTGCTTCATAATCCTTCAGTTACGCGTATTTTATAAGATGACCGGACAGAATCAGCATATCTTGGCTTCGGAAATTGAATATTCAGTGCACCATATCTAAAAAAACAATTATAATTAAATTTAATAGCCACATCACTCTCTTGTTTAACTCATGGCACGTTCCACGTCCTCCTAAAAAATCAATACTTAAAATCGGAAAAACAATATGTGGTTCACCCGACACCCAACCGTTCCAATTCAAATTCTCTAACGATCCAAATTAAACCCTAATTAAATTAAAGCATCATGCCTTCTTTACAAATTACATCTTGAAATGCCACAAGTCTGCCCTTTCTTAAGCTTTTTTTTAGGGATTTCCTAATTAAATCTTTAGGCAAACACTTCCATGCACCAGTTGTAAATAAGACTTATTTAAGACGGATATGGTCAACCCGCAAAAAAAAACAAAAATTCCGGTAAAATCAGTATCATCTGCAATACTAAAAAGTATTATTCAAAATTCAAAAAGTATCACCTGCATCATTAAAAAGTAAGGCATTTGGTAGTTATCTTATATTCCCTCCGTTTCATTTTGTTTGTTATTTTAAAATTTTAATCAGGAATTAACAATTAATTTTTTTAGACTAATATATCCCTTCCTTTTATATTACATAAAATCTTATTCACTTATATTTTCTAAAAAGTTAAAAAAAATTCGCTCTCCATATATTTGTAAGGTTAAATTTGAGAGAGGATGTGTCAAAATATATAAAACAATAAACATTTTGAAACAAAAGAAAAAATCTAAAACAACAAACAAAACGAAACGGAGGGAATACTAGTTTATTTAATTCAAATTGTAATTTTTTCCATTCTAATTAATGTTTAGAGTTTAGGAATTCAGGGTTTTTTTGGGGGTTCATGGTTTTTAAGGTTCAAGGTTTTTTTAGGGATTTATTTTATGTTTTTTAGGGTTATTTTGGGGGGTGGGTTTCGGAGTTTATTTTGTGTTTTTTAGGATTTTTTGGGGGGTTTTTTGAGGTTTATTTTGTGTTTTTTAGGGGTTTTGGGAGGATGTTTTTAGGGGTTTATTTTGTGTTTTTAGGGTTTTTTGAGGGTGTTTTTAGGGGTTTATTTTGTGTTTTTTAAGATTTTTTTTTTAGGGGGGGAGGGTTTAGGAATTTATTTTGTATTTTTTAGATTTTTTAATTCCATTTTAGGATATAAATTCATATTCATTTCAATTAAATTAAATTAATTTATTTTAATTTTAAGGTTAACTAATATTATTTTAGAGTATAAAATTTTTGGGAACAAAAGAAAATGAATAAACAAAAAATCAAATAGAAAAAAGAAAAAAAAATGGAGAAACAACGTCTAGAAAAAAAAAAAAAAAGAACAATGACAGGCGCGTGACGCCCACGCACCCGTGAATCCGGATGTGGGTGCCGCGAGCCTACCTTAAATAGTTGCACATAAGGAGTGGGTGGGGTTGTTGCACGGAAGTCTTTTTTTTTTTTTTAAGGGTTTTCATGAGCTTTCTTGGCTCCATTTCTCACACGTGACACGCACAAATAAAAAACCGGGTAACTATTTTTTAGCCTTCTCCGCAGCTCTGCCAACCGCTTAGATAATTTGATCATTTTTGTACAGATAAAAAATCAATTAATTACTCCAAACCAAAGGATTAAGACAGAACGTATTTTCCTTTTTTTTTTCTTTTGTTTTTGTTTTTTTTTTTGAAGAAAGAGAGAGAAAGTAATTGATTTTCTTGTTTTTATCCATATTTATTTGTTCCAAACTAGGTATTCTACACCCGTGAAACTTTTTTTTTTCAATGGACAAAATTTGATCTAATTTTAATAATTACTTCATTACATAAAATTTAAAATATATTTATAAATATTTAACAAGCAGTTGTGTCCCAAAAGCCCAACTAGCATAATTCTAACGGCAGTAGTTAGCTAGCTAGGGTCATATTTTATCCATTTTGTAGGTTTTAATAAATTCCACTAATTAGTTCAGGCTAAAAAAAATACTTCGTCTTTTCTATAAAAATAAAAATTCAAGTCATATAAGAAAATGTAGCATTTAGGCTTCATTTTGAAATTTTGGCCAAATATAAAATTTGGGAGAAAACTCGATCTGTTTTAACTTAATCGTGACATCATATTATCCATTTTCTAAAGGAATAACAAAATAAGCACATGCACGTTATACAATGATGGATAAATGGTCAAATAAATATTCGAATTATACGCCAAGTCCTACTTAGATGTATGAATTAAATACACACCTAAATTATTTAAAAAGTATGATCGGTCTGTCAACTATTCAAAATATGCATAAATTTTTCGACATAATTATGATTGATCCGGACTATGATACCATATAATATGGCTATGGTTGGAAAGTCCTCGTCATGGACTTTCTAATTGTACTTTTAATTTGTCAATCGGGTATCGAACGATAAAATAATTACATGGAGAAATATCAATGACAATGATTTGTATACACAAATTAGATTTTAAATCTCAACACTCTTTTGATGTCGGATATTAAAATTAAAAGAGGTGTTTGAAACTCCATAGTGTTGGCTATTTGGCCGTTGTTTCATTTTGTTTGATCAACATTCATAGGTAATAGAATTGAGTTTGACACATTTTAATTAATGGAAACAACTAAGGTGTTAACATCAAGTGTCCATTTAATTTTTTTTATTTTTTTTTGAAAAGTTTAGGGGGTTGATTGTACTTTTTAAATAGTTTAGGTATGTATTAGAGGCAAAAAAATAATTTATATGTTTAGATAAGATTGAGCATATAATTCGAGTGTTTATTTAACCATTTGCCCTACAATGATTTATAACCATCTATCTAATTTAATAAATATTTTCTTGCATAAGCATATATAAACCACTTTAAGAGTAAATGATGAATGGTCAGTATATAATGTTTCCTTGGGGATAGCTTAGTGTGGAGTGCTGGTGCTGTAAGCTTAAAGTCAAATATCTCAAGTTCAAATCACACCAACACCGCTAAGTGTTCAGTACCTATCATACTTGGTTTTCCAAGTAGTAAACCAATTAGTAAAATTGGCTCAAAAGGATCTTTCCATTAGTCATTCTACTAACAAAAGTTAATTTATCTATCCTCCGGTGAATTATCGGGTTTCTTATAGCGAAATTTAAGTGGAGATTTCATCATCAATTCAACTTCCAATCTCAAAATCTCAAGATCGAATTAAGATTTTTGAAGCACATGGCATGTACTATTTGAAATTGAAGTTAATGTGATTTTTCGATAACAAAAAGTGAATGTATGTTTGCAGAAAAACTAACATAAGAGTCTAATTGAGCCAATTTGAATTATTAAATATCTGTTGAACCTAACAAAAAAGTTCAATGGTATAATTAGATTTAACAATAATTTACATATTCACTTGGAACTGACGAAATAATTTAAGATCCTAATTAACAATTTTGTAATTATTATTTAAAGATAATCATAATCACTGCTCGTTACTCAACATAAGTGCATATAGAGCATCGATTTAAAATACATCATGATGACATTGGAGTTGATAACCTTTTGTCTATAAAATCGTCATTTCACAATTAAGATAGCAAGAGTTCCAAATTACATTATCTTTTGACCGAAATGGAGGTTTATTCAAAGTCATTAGACTGACTTTGACTTTCAATGCACACGGCTCACGGCTAAAACACGTTGAAATTTTACTTTACTATTTTAATTTTAAGAATATATAATTAAGTGGCTTCTTCGGAGCCTGGGTCTTTTTTCATCCTTTATTTTAATTTTAGTGTTTCAATCCGTGTTTCACGATTAAATTTATAAATTTTTCTTCAATTTTTTCATCAATTTTAATTTATTATGTTTTAATTTAATTTTATGATTATTTTTAAAGTTCACCCCACCCAATTAGAGTTTATAATTATTTTTTAATATTTAATTTTCAAAAATATAATTATTATGGTTGATTATTTTAAAAATATAATTTATAATTTTTAAAATTTCAATATTTTATTGATAATTGTAACTAGATTGATTATGTTATAAATAATTTTTAGTTTTGTAATATCTATTATTAAACTTATAAATTTGGTCATGGAATACCAATTTAGAATAGAGGATCCCATCCCTTTCATGTGTGCTATTTTTATTCGAAAATATTTCATGCATGATTTTACTATATGAGGAGGTTTCCTGTGCAGGAGCCTCCCCCGTGAGACGGCGACCACGCGCGCCCGCGTTGACCCACACGCGGCGCGTGTTGTACACGCGCCCGCATTTTTCTATTTTTTTTTTTGTCGTTTTCTATTGGGTTTTTTTTTCAGTTTTTCTTTTCTATTTTTCATTTTTTTTATCTTAAAAAAAACACATATAAATACCTAAAAAATCTCCTCAAATAAATTATAAAAAACACAAAATAAACCCTAAAAACACTAAAAAAAAAACATAAAAAATAGAAAATAAATCCCTAAAAACACCCCCCCAAAAAACCCTTAAAAAACAAAATAAACCCCTAAAAACACCCCCCAAAAAACCCTAAAAAAACAAAATAAACCCCTAAAAACACCCCCCAAAAACCCTAAAAAATACAAAATAAACCCCTAAAAACACCCCCAAAAATATAAAATAAACCCCTAAAAACACCCCCCAAAAAACCCTAAAAAAACAAAATAAACCCCTAAAAAACCCCCCAAAAAACCCTAAAAAATACAAAATAAATCCTTTAAAAACCCCCCAAAAAACCCTAAAAAATACAAAATAAACCCCTAAAAACACCCCCAAAAATATAAAACAAACCTCTAAAAATACTCCCAAAAATATAAAACAAACCCCTAAAAACACCCCCAAAAAATAGAAAAAAAAAACAAAAAAAAAACTCTAAAAAACACAAAAAAACACGAATTGGTACTATTTAGTGTTCGAATTGGTACTATGGGTGGCGATTTTTTTTTTTTTTGCGCGGGTCAGATGCGGGTCGGCCCGGGTCGGAGCGGGTCCGTCTCATGGGCTGACCCATGCATCTGATGCACAGGAGACTTTGCGTTACTATATATGCTTGATGAATAATAAATTCAACTTGCAAATTCTTAAATCGAGATAATCTTGTAGTGAAAAAAGGTTGAGAGCATTTGCAAGTTCAACTTCTGATTAATTTCAAGTTCATGATCATCGCGGCCGAATCAATTATAATTACATATGGGCATGATTTGATTGATAAGATACCTAGGAAAAAAAAACTATAAGATCACAGAATGTTTAATTATATATTTTTTGCTGCATCAACGTTAATTTTCCAATACCCCTCCGGAGGTTTCTCCCAATTACTCTATTTTGAACTTCTAGCCTTTGTAGTTGTTCACTTCACGCAATCTTGATATTCATTGTGGAGAAGAGTCGCCAAATCAAAACAGCTTTGGTGAGATGTGTGTCGTTGCTTGAAAACAAGTTTATTTTTCTTCTTCGATTTGTTAAACTAACATGATAATCATAGGGATGAGTTATTGATGAAGATGAAAAGAAATATATTAAGCACCAAAAAATGGTAAAACCAAAGCTCTTATAAGAAATAGATAAAAGTGAGTATGGAAGCTCACACAATCAAACCTACATGAAGCCTTCGTTAAGGCAAAAGGGAAAAGACAAGAATATCCCTAGAATATAAGCTAAATAACAAAGAGACCATAAATACTTGTAACACGATCCAGTTAATCCAAAGCAAAATTGCAAATAAGTTATGGCACTGCATACCTTCAATCTTGCCAATTTTGCTCAACCAATCATCAATCACTGCCTTATTCTAAGTTCCGTCGCCACTGGAAGAATTCCTCGAGAGCGCATCACCAAAGAAAGTGTCGTATCTTAGGAACCACCTGGAGAATATGTCTCCATCATTTCCAAATTGAAGAGTTTTGTGATATTATACCTGTGGTGTGGTCACGTAACTGGCAAGCAACCATGTAACCTGATTTAACTGAATATTTATCATCTCGGTTGTGTTTCCATATGCATTGATCAGTTCCAGTATGACGATGGATAGAAATAGAAAGAAGTTCATGAAGTTTCTGCACACTACAAAAAAATCCCGATCTAGCGACGGGATTTTCCATCGCTATATCCGTCGTTAAGCCCTGTAGCGATAGGAAAGCCCCCGTCACTAGTTGGGGCGACGAGTTTGGCGGAACCCCATCGCTAGATATTTTCGTCGCTAAAATTATAATTTAAAATTTTAAAATTATTGATTGACCCGGCCCGTGAATGAGCCCTTGACCTGACCCGATGAAAGGCACGCGCACAAGAGCCCTTGACCTGACCCGATGAAAGGCACGCGCACAAGCCCATCGAGAATAATTGTGTATAATATGCACCGAGGATTCGAACATGTGACCTCCTAGAAAGAGGGTCAAGCACTTATCCATTGGAGCAAGTTCAATTGATATTATATTGATAGTTTAAATAATATATATTCTTATACGATTTTTTCATAATTTATTTTTCTTTATCTTTATAAATTAAAAGTGTTATATTATTATTAATATATGTATGTCTATTTGTGCACAAATATATATATTATTGATATTATATTGTATTATATATCTGTAATCTGTATATAAGAACTATAATTTAAGGTGATACTTATTAAGTATCCATGCATACAAAAATTATATCTCTAATATAAATTTAATATGGAGAAAGATTATAGAAGTTTTTAATTAAATTATTTTAAAAATTATATATATATATATATATATATATATATATATGTCATGGTGAAAATGTGGTTAAATAGTCTTACTTTGTGTTTCATACTAAATATCATAATGAATTAAATTATTTTTACTTACATAATAAATAACTTTAGTTTATAATTAAAAATTAAAATCCATTATATACAATAATGTATATATTTTCATAGTATATTTTAGTTTGTTAATGTATAATTGATTAATCTTGTAGTAGTAACTATAATAAATATTATGTTAAACTTAATACATTTTTTTAAATATATAATAATATACTAATTAGTTTATTTATAAGAATAGTAATAAAGCTAATTTGTATAGATTTGTATTTAATAAGGAAATAATATAAATTTAATGATGTGATATTAATAAATATGTATAATTGCGATATTATTTTTTCAAAAATTAAAATAAATGAATAAAAATATAAAAATGATTTTAATAGGGAGAATATTTGTATTAGAATATATTGAAATCATGTTTAATTATTTTAAAAATAATTAAATAAATTTTTTAAAAAAAAATTAGCTACGGGGGTTCCCGTCGCTAGCCCCGTCGCTAAGTTGTAGCGACGGAACCCCGTCGCTAGATTTATAAAAATAATGATATATTAAAATTTTAAAATCTAGCTACGGGATTCCCCGTCGCTAGAATTAGCTACGGGGAACCCCGTCGCTAGTCCCGTCGTAAGATTTTCCGTCGCTGGTGGCGACCCGTGTCGGCCCCGTCGCTAATTCCCGTCGCTAGAATGGACTTTTTTTGTAGTGGCATATCTCATCCTTTATTATTCTTAAGGAAAAAATCAGTAACAATCATGCTACTATTCTCGTCACTCAGGAAAACCTGGGATCCACTTATCTCTCCAAATCTTACTCTGTTGGCCATTCTCTACCAACTATAAGAAGGATTATGGGCAATTCTTCTTTTGACGTCCCAAGAATACAAGGTACGCTAAGATATATAAAGACCATGCTTAGGCACCCCCCTTGCGCTTCTCAGCCAAAGAATCTGCTGCCACACTATCAGACATGTCCAGCACTGAAGGCAATCTCAGATTTATCCATATTGACCATCTGCCCCGAGCCACACTCATAAATCTCAAGCATGTGCTTCCCTTGTAGGATTTCCGCCTCATTTGTTTTGCCAAAGATGATACTGTCGTCGGCGAAGAACAAATGAGTCACTCATGGGGCTCGACGACAAATATGAGCACCATGAATGAGATGTCGAGTCTCGACTTTCTGAATGAGTGCTGAAAAAGCTTCTGCACAAAAGAGAAAAAGAAAGGGTGATAGAGGGTCACCTTGACGGAGACCTCTTCCCGGCTCAAAGACCACACTCAGGCTACCATTAATGGGAACAGAAAAAGAGACACTCATAACACAATTCATTACCATGTTCACAAAGCTGTTAGCAAACCCCAACTTAACCAGAACACTTTGCAAGAAAATCCACTCCACTTTATCATATGCTTTGGCCATATCCAACTTAAAATCAAAACAACCCTTTTTTGCTTTATTCGACTTCATATAGTGAAAAATCTTAAATTCTATAAGGGCATTATCAGTGATGAGCCGACTAGGAATATTGGAGTAAGTTATGATGCTCTCTTCACGAGTGCATGGAAGCATGCACGAGATGCATTAGATAGAAGTTAGAGTTAGTTAGATTTCAGTTGTGCAGTAATTAGTTGTTGTGTTGGTTAGCATTGTTAGTTAGTTAGCTCGTTTTATATTGATGATTGGCTAAGAGATCCGACTGTATAAATACAAGTTAGAATCTTGTATATCACATCTTAATTCAATATGAAAATATCTCATTTGTTTTCTCTCTCGATTCACTTCTCATTATTCTAACAAGGAATGAAAGCAGACAGGGTTTCACAAATAATAGAGGGAAGAACGTACACGCTTCAAAAGGTTCACAATGTACTTTGAAACTAACTTATACACAACATTGCAAAAACTAATAGGAGGAAAGTCTTTAGGATTATGAGGCTCATGTTTTTTAGGGATGAGACAAATGAGCGTGGAATTTAGAGAATAACGATCAGCACCTTCATTTAGACTTTTAAGAAGGCACTCACAAATATGCCAGGTTTTTTGAAAAATAAAGCTGATTTCTTCCTTGGTGAAGGGCACCGATAGCATGTTATTCATTTCAGAATTGGTGTAAAAGGATGTTGACAAAATTGTAACCTTGCAGAATCAGTGATAAAACACGATTCAAAAGTATTGGGCATGAATAATTCGATAAAAATATAAATTGATTACTAAGAAGTGGGTTAATTGTAACTATAACTTCCGACTACAGTAACATCAATTAATTTTGTATTGGACTGAAGAATTGTAATTCTCACTAAAAAACCCCAAATAATATAGATTGCAGTCAACATTAAAAAGGAAAGTGAAAATTAGGGTTATCGCAGCCATTGCTTCTGTAAGTCCTCTGACTTATATCGTGCCCATGAAAATGTCCTGATGATGGTGTGGTATGATTTCTGAAAAAAATACTTTCAGAAATCTGTAAAAAAATAAGCGATTTTGGACTTGTTGCCTACTGAGAGAGTAGTGACTATTGAGCTGGATGTCGGAGATGCGAATGGGATTCTTCTTAAAGTGTAAGTGTCAGCCGAGACGCATCAACGGAGAGTAGAGATATGCAACTTTAATAATTTTTGGGCATTGGCTAAATGAAATAATTTCAACAATATTGCAGATTTTCCATTTAACAGAAGTCCAAAAAATTATATAAAAAAATTAGAGGCTGTAATTAGTCCAATCTTAACAAAGGTACAAATTTATGAGAAAATGAATGAAATTGCAAATAATCATACACAAAAAATACACAGCGATAATTCAAATGAAAGGAAATTAACAAGACATTATGTCTTAAATTTTTTGAGCGAATTCTAGAATAATTCTCACATAATACATTAAGTCAATAATCTTATCGAGCTAATGGCTAGAACCCGAAGTTCTACCACCTGCAACAGACAAAAAGCTGACAAAATATTTGTGATGTAGACAACTAACTCTGAGTCAACTCGGTAACTAACGAGTTAATACCGAGCCAATTACTGTTCACGTACATCGGGATAGGAAAATTGCCTTGAGCATTTGTCAAAATTTTCACTTTACAGATCTCAAACAATATGCAGCTTTTTCCAAAAAAAAAAAGGATTCATATGCTCATGATGAAGGAAACTTTGCTTGAGACATTTTTGTCGTCCAAGAATAAGTACTACACGTACACGTTCAAGCCCCAATCTTTTTTTTTATTATTTTTTTATGAAATTATTTTGTATTATATCACGTTTATTAGTTAAAATAAATAAAAAAAGTTGTAAAGTGTGACTGAATATGTCAAATATTTTTACTTAATTTTTTTCATTTTATTATTTTTAGTTTATCATTTATTGTTTAAAAAAATTTAAAAACAAATTTAAGTGTGAACGTGTCACAAAAATGAAAAAAAAAATGGAAATGTGTAGTGTGTGCATGCATGAAGTGTAAGTGTGTTAAAAAAAAAATTAAGAGTGTGCATGCATGTACACGGTCGTGTAACCGTGTTCTGTGTGCGTGTTTGTAGCAGTGTAAATGTTTGACTTTTTTAAATAAATCTTAAGGGTAAACTTTTACATGTTTGACATGGCAACCATTAGAAGAGAAAAACCGTTCTTGACTGTCTGTTGTATTCTTCATGAGGAAGACAACCTCCTTAGGCCAAACAATTGAGCTATTATAAAGAAATGAATTATTTGGGCTAAAAATAAATATTGGACTACATAAATAAATTATCGGGTTTAAACTTTTGGAGGATAAATCACTTAACAACAACAACAACAACAACAACAACAATAACGACGACGACGACGACGATGATGATGATTTAAGCGCAACTTATAAGAACGTAACCAAAAATAATATAACATGCAATATAAAAGTAAATTTTGAAAAAAATTATAGCAAATTTTATAAAAAGTTTCAGATCGCTACAATAATTCATTTCGGATTCCAGAAAACACTCTCATACGTTCGTTTGACCTCTAATTGAAAATTCGTGAATGCGAACAAATTTCTTAGGTCGTTTTTCATTGGACAGGCTTGACGAGACAAGCCTCAGATCAACAAGTAAGATTTCGTAAGGGCTATCAATAACGTAAAAGTTCAAAATTTACTATTCATGCATTTACTTTTTACCTTTTAACCGGGACCTCAATTAACCTCATATTCAAATTCCGGGAGTACCGACAAACTCCTCAGGTCAATATCTTTCAAAAAGACCCGATAATAATTGAAAAATCTCAAAAAATTGATTTTCACAAAAATGATTCCTAATATCGTGACATCTGTATCATCTTTATTATGCCAATTTTCCCCCCTAATCACTTCTAAACTTAATTATAAATTTCTTGATCATATTCTAAAAATGCGGGCTATTACAAAATTATTACCGGAAAATCAAGAACTTCCCACTACCTTGATGATAATAATAATATATGATTTAAGTTTGCTGCAACAATGGAGAGCAAGAGAGGAGAAAAGAATGACCAAGACAGTGGAAATTTGAATGTATTTTGAAAAAATTAATGAAATTTATTTTAGAATAAATTTTCAAAGCTTCAATGGATGAGAAAAAGATAGCCATACCACACACGAATTTACAGAATTTGAACAGCAGATTACTGCTATGAGGCTGTGTTTTTTAATCTTTATTCTCCATAATTTTTTAAGTTAAAATTACTAAGGCTACAACTAAAAAAAAAAAACAAAGAGAGTAAATTGGGAGCTAGCTGGCCAGGTATAAAATTTCCCATTTGAGTACAATAAGCATTAGGCTCAGAGAAAATAAAATATTCTGCTAAAATGCTTCAATGACAATCACTTTAAAACATATACTTCAATTATTCATCATTTAATAGTTGTGAACAAATTATTAAAGAACTGAATAAATTAATAACATACTTCAAAATTTTTTTGGAAAATATAGATTTTAAGTAATTTGGGTCGCTACTGACACAAGCTACAATTACCATATCAATAATTTTTATTCTCGTGGAAATAGATAAAAATGAACAAAAGTAAATAGTAATTGGGAAAAAATAATAATTTTTAAAAACAAGTAATTTGTTAGGCAATTTATACTATAATAGATTTGGTCCCCACATTCAATCATTGGTTTAGTGTACTTTTGTTAAAGCATTATCAATCAATACACAACCCTAAAATCGAAACCCTAATTTTCAAGCCACGATTAAATGAACCAAGCCTCGATTAATGAAAATAAGTATCGATTAAATTAAACAAGCCCCCGATTAATTTTGAAGAAGGTCTCGATTAATTTTGAAGAAGGCCTCGATTAAATTAAAGAAGGCCACAATTAAGGCCTCGATTATTCAAAGTTAATCGAGGCCTTCTTCAAAAATTAATCGAGGAGATGAAGAGGGCTCGATTAATTGTGGATAATTAGATGAAATGAAGGAGGCCTTGATTAACTTTGAATAATCGAGGCCTCGATTAAATAAAATCAAGGCCCTGGTTCACTTTGAATAATCGAGGCCTCGATTAAGTTTAATTAATCGAGGAGATGAAGAGGCCTCGATTAATTGTGTGGCTTCTTTATGATCCACGATTAAATTGATTGATCTACGATTGACTTTTATTGAATGCATTTATTTCTTATGTAAGTGAGGTAGTTACTGATCTTCATTAAATAAAAAGAAGGGGAAGTTGCTGAACTTCATTAAATAAAAAGTCGGGGAAGGTAGTAATTTATTGACCGATTTCAATACATGGTTTTATTACTGTGTACGGTGGTAGGTAAATTTTTTGAATAAATAGACAACAACACTTGAGCATATCACAATACAATAAAGTTTACAGAAATCCTTTTTTTTAGCAAGGGAAGAATTTTTTTCCTCTGGAGCAAAGGTGCGAAAGTTTTATTCATCAAGAAGAAAGCAAAGCAGTGTTTCGTTTCTATCATTTGAAAGATACGTTTTGTACTCTTCATTTTCGTGAAATTCTTTTTTAAATATTTATTATTTTGATTATATTGCATGTGTGTTGTTAGACAATAAGCGAGACGAGAGATTTGCATATCGTAGCCTTCAATTACATTAATAGTAGACTTTAAAAGAGCTAAATATTATGTTAAACATGGCTTATTATGTTAATCGAGGCTTATATTACGTTAATCGTGACATTTGAAAAATAATCGAGGATAATTTAAACTTAATCGAGGATAATTTAATAGAGGCATAATTTAAAATTACAATTAATCGAGGCATAGTTTAAAATTAATCAAGGCAATTATAATTAATCGAGGAATTTTTAAATGAATCGAGGCTAATTTAACTTAATCGATGCCTTATTTTAACTATTAATCAAGGCATATTTTGAACTATTAATCGTGACTTTTTAACTTAATCGAGAACTTATTTTAAATTTAATAGAGGCATAATTTAAATTACAATTAATCGGGGCATAGTTTAAAATTAATCGAGGCTATAATAATTAATTGAGGCATTTTTAATTTAATTGAGGCTAATTTTAAATTTAATCGAGGTTCCTTTAAATTAATCGAGACTTTCTTTAGAAATAATCGTTGCTATTTGAACTATTAATCGATGCTAATCGATGCTATTAATTGATACTATTAATCGATGCTATTAATCGATTCTAATTTTATAATTAATAGAATTAATCAATGCTATTTGAACTATTAATCATGGCTAATTTTAAATTTAATCGAGGCATATAATTAATAGAATTAATCAATTCTATTTTAACTTAATCGAGGTATATAATTAATAGAGTTAATCGATGCTATTTGAACTATTAATCGTGGCTAATTTTAAATTTAATCGATGCTATTTGAACTATTAATCATGGCTAATTTTAAATTTATTAATTGTGACTTCTTCTAGGGTTTAGGGTTTGATCATGGCTTTTTAGGGTTTAGGTTTAGGTTTTAGGGTTTAATAGGTTTTAGGTTTTAGGGTTTAGGGTTTAATCGTGGCCTCATATAGCATTATTTATAAATTGCAGATGGTTAGACGCATTATTGTACGACACAGTGGACAATGGGAGAGATCAAAATATGTAGATGAGGACGAGCAACTCGTGACGATACCGATAAGCCATGTTTTAACTCATTTGATAAGCTGCGTTTTATCGGATGAGTTAAAACAACTTGTAAACCTCCCTCACCAGTGAGTTAAAACACAGCTTATCGGATGACATCGTCACGAGTTTCTCATCTCCATCTACATATTCTGATCTCTTCCATTGTCCACTATGTCGTACAATAATGCGACGTCTAACCATCTGCAATTTATAAACAATGCTACATGAGGCCACGATTAAACCCTAAACCCTATGAAACCCTTAACCCTAAAACCCTAAAACCTATTAAACCCTACGACCTAAACCTAAACCCTAAAAATCCATGATCAAACTCTAAACCCTAGAAGAAATCACGATTAATAAATTTAAAATTAGTCATGATTAATAGTTCAAATAGCATCGATTAAATTTAAAATTAGTCACGATTAATAGTTCAAATTGCATCGATTAACTCTATTAATTATATGCCTCGATTAATTTAAAATAGCAACGATTAATTCTATTAATTCTATGCCTCGATTAAATTTAAAATTAGCCACGATTAATAGCATCAATTAGCATCGATTAATAGTTCAAATAGCCACGATTATTTCTAAAATAAGACTCGATTAATTTAAAGGAACCTCGATTAAAATTAAAATTAGTCTTGATTAAATTAAAAATGCCTTGATTAATTATAATAGCCTTGATTAATTTTAAACTATACCTCGATTAATTGTAATTTAAATTATTCCTCTATTAAATTTAAAATAAGGCCTCGATTAAGTTAAAAAAGTCACGATTAATAGTTCAAACTATGCATCAATTAATAGTTAAAATAAGGTCTCGATTAAGTTAAGGCCTCAATTAATAGTTAAAATAAGGCATCGATTAAGTTAAAATTAGCCTCGATTAATTTAAAAATTCCTCGATTAATTATAATTGCCTCTGTTAGTGCCATCTGTACTTAAGTGTTCGGATTGTCATAATCTGAATAGGCAATATGGTAATTTCAAAAGAACACAAAAGATTTTGGTTATTCATGTTCGAATACCATGTTCTGGACATTTCTGTGAATATTCCGCTGTCAATCTGATTGAAGATCAAGACATGTATTTAATCACGTTCAAAGACATGATCATGTACATGGTTGTCCAGAGAGTTTACAAGAGAAGTGTCATGCTAGATTCAAGGAGTTAAAACTACAGATTCAAGATAGATGTTTCAGAATAGAAGCTGTCTTGTTCGTGATAAAGATCTAGAAAGAAAGAAGAAGTTCTATTCAAGGAAGACATCTAAACTAGGAAAGTCCAATTTAAATAAGGAAATTGTTTCCTTGTTAAATCCTAGTCAAAGTAGGACTTCTGATTACCTTGTTTAGGCTATATCTGTTGTTTATAAATAGCCTGGGATTCAGACTAGTTTAGGTGACACGAATTTTATGAATACACAAAAGGGCCGAGAGTTAAAAGACTTTATATTCGAAGCATATAGTAGTCGGGTAGACTAGGTTTGATCAGTTAGATCATTGTGTTTCTAGTCTGTGTTTGAAACTCACTTTCATACACACTTAGAGGAGTCTTGCGAGAGATTTTATATGGGAACTAGAGGGATTCTTGGTTGTGAGGAGAGTTCGCAATTTAGTTTAGTGAAAGAGGTTGATTTGGGTAGGAAAGGTATCGAGTGACGGGAGTCTTTGTGTAATAGCCTTTGTAACCATTCAACGGAGTAGTAAACTGTTTCTCATGGACTTGTGAAGTCCCCCTGACATATATCAGTTGATCGAACATGGTTACTAACCTCATGTTCTTTACTTGCTTTAAGTTTTTACATTCTGACCCTACATGTTCACAACAATGTTCAAGTACATGATGATGAATATTATCGCACAGTTTATGTAACTTCAATTGGTACCAGAGCGGGTCGCTTTTGGTTTTAGTGCAAAAAGAGTCCTGAAAGCTACATATCTGCGTGAAGGTTTTGATTGCAATCCAGCCATGAGTGCAATCAAAGAAGGGAGATCTACTGTCAGATCACCATTGTTAGAAGGCAACAACTATCCCTACTGGAAAGCAAAGATGAGGGCGTTTCTGAGATCACTTGATGAACTCGCATGGAAGAGTATCACTGAAGGATGGGAAAAGCCAACTGTTGCTAAAGAAGGAAGACATGTGGAGATTGAAGAAGGAGAGTGGACTATGCCGCAGAAGAACTGGTATAATGTCAACTTTAAGACTCCCAATGCAATATTCTCTGCAGTAGATCTTAAGACATTCAATCTAATCTCAACCCGTGAGACTGCAAAAGCTGCATGGGATATACTGGAAACCACCTTTGAAGGAACTAGTTCTGTGAGGCTGTCAAGACTTCAAAATCTGACTATAAAATTTGAAAGCCTCAGAATGGAGGAATTTGAAACCATTGGCGAGTTTAATGCCAGATTAAGGAGCATATCAAATGAAAGTTTTGCTCTCGGAGAGCCTATCAGCAATGAAAAGCTTGTGAGGAAGGTTCTCAGATCTCTTTCAAAGAAGTTTGCCTATAAAGTTGTTGCAATAGAGGAAGCCAAGGACATCAAAAGTATGAGACTTGATGAACTAATGGGATCGTTGAGGACGTTTGAGATGAATCTGGAAGATAAAGACAACAGCTCAAGGAAGAAAGGAATTGCTCTTAAAGCTGAAATTTCTGAGGATGTTCCTGAACATGTACATAAATAAAAACATGTACTTGATTCAGAGACAATGAATAATATGGTCCTTATCACCAAGAACTTCAGCCAAATGCTTAAGAAAGTAAACAAGCAGTCTTCCAGAAGGTCAAACAACAGAAGACAACCATCTGGAAATTCTCAGCAAGATAGAAACTCCAACAGTGAGCAGAAAGAGTTTCAACTATCAAATACAAAGAGAGAAATTCAGTGCAGAGAGTGTGATGGTTTTGGACATATTTAAGTAGAATGTGCCAACACTCTGAAGAAGAATAAAAAGAACTACAATGTCTCTCTTAGTGATAATGATTATGAAGAATGTACCAGTGAATCAGAAGAAGATATATGCCTTTACAGCAAAAAGTCTCAGAGTTCCAGGATTCTTATAAACTTGCAGAAGATGAAGACTCAGACAATGATGATTTCAGCCATGAGGAGTTTGTTCAGACCTACAAAGAGATGTATGAAAAATGGCTTGAAGTAGCTGAGATCAACAAAACTCTACAATCTCACAACAAAGATCTTCTAAAAAAAAAGGAGAAGTTAATCAAATTTGATGAAGAATAGAAGGCCATAATCTAACAGCAAAAGAAGGAGATTGAAGAGCTGTCTACAGAACTGAAGTCCATTAAAAGGAATGTCAACATGCTGAATAATAGAACTGAGAATCTTGATAAGATTCTTACTAACCCAGGACATTCTGGGAAGAGTCATCCAGGTCTTGGATATAATGGTGGAAAATCAAAGACAGTGTTTGTTAAAGCAAGTACAAACCAGCCAGTGTATGTATAAAATAATGTTCAGACCATCCAGAAGAACATTAACAAAAAGATGACTGCTAATAATGGCAACAGAAAAGGAATCATTTTCCATTATTGTGAAGAAAAAGTCCACATTCGACCACACTATGAGAAGTATCTCTTTGATCTGAAAAGAATGAAAAGAAGATTTGTGGCTCAGCATTCCAGCAACACCCATAAGAAATCAACTACTCAGAAAAGGAAGAACCTGCACAGAAAAAGCAATGGGTTGTCAAGCAGGCCAGTCTGATTGCTCACACTTCTCTGAGAGTTGAAGATAAAAGATGCTGGTACTTTGACAGTGGTTGCTCAAGACACATGACTGGAGATTGCTCTATGGTGCAGAATCTGAAAGCTTGCTTGTCAGATTTTGTTACCTTTAGAGATAGAAAAAGGGATAAAGTAACGGGAAAAGGAGAGCTGATTGTTGAAGGAATACCCAAACTAAAGAAGGCTATGCTAGTTGATGAACTCAAAGCTAATCTGATAAGTATCAGTCAACTATGTGATGATGACATGACTGTTGTCTTCACAAAGGAGAGCTGCAGGGTTATGAATAAGAACAATGACTTATTCATAGAAAGAAAAAGATCAGCTGACAACTGTTATCAACTACATGTTCCTGCACAATGTTCTATAACATGTCAAATAATGTCTATAGAAGAGTCAGAGATCTGGCATCAGAAACATGGACACATCAACTTTAGAAATCTCCAGAAGATCATCAGCAAAGAGATTGTTAGAGGGCTACTCAGATCAGAATTAACAGAGACAAAGTTTGTGGATTGTGGTCCATGTCAGATTGAAAAGTAGCCCAGATCTCAACATAAAGAAGTGCAAGATAGAAATTCTAAGAGAATTTTAGATCTCATTCATATGGATCTAATGGGGCCTATGGCTGTGGAAAGTTACGGAGGAAAGAAGTATGTTCTTGTCTGCATTGATGATTACTCAAGGTTTACTTGGGTTGACTTTCTCAGAGACAAGAGTGAAGCCTTCACAACATTCAAGAGATTAGCCTGCAATATCACAGTTGAAAAGGATGATCAGATTATCAGAATCAGAAGTGATCATGGCAAGGAATTTGAGAACCAGTACTTTGATACATTCTGCAGTGAGAATGGTATTAGTCATGAGTACTCAGCCCCCAAAACTCCTCAGCAGAATGGAATTGTTGAAAGGAAGAACAGAACTCTTCAGGAGATGGCAAGAACCATGATTGCTGCTAAGGGAGTTGCTGTTATGTTCTAGGCAGAAGCTACCAACACAGCATGTCACATCAGCAACAGAGTTCATCTCAGACCAGGTATTTTCACTACTCCATATGAGATTTGGAATGAGAAGAAACCAACAGTGAAGTACTTTCATGTGTTTGGAACCACATGTTATATTCTCAATGATAGAGAGTATCTCAACAAGATGAACAACAGAGGTGTTGAAGGGATATTTATCTCTTAATCCAAGTATGCCAGAAACTTAGTTAGAAAGTTTGAGCTTGAGACTTCTAAGCACAAAAGAATTCCTATCAGCACCACAGTTAAGATTGGAAAAGATGATGCAGGAGCTGAAGTTGATCAAACTCTCTACAGAAGCATGATTGGAAGTCTCATTTATCTCACTGCAAGCAGACCTGATATAGCATACAGTGTGGGAGTATGTGCTAGGTATAAGTCTTGTTGGAGATCTAAAATATTTCCTAGGACTTCAGATAAAGCAGTCAGAAGAAGGGATATTCATATCTCAATCCAAGTATGACATAAACTTGGTGAAAAAGTTTGAGCTTGAAAATTCAAAACATAAACGAACTCCTATCAGCACTACAGTCAAGATTGGAAAAGATGATGCAGGAACTGAAGTTGATCAAACTCTCTACATAAACATGATTGGTAGTCTCATATACCTCATTGCAAACAGACCAGATATAGCATACAGTGTGGGAGTGTGTGCCAGATATCAGTGCTGTCCTAAGGAGAGTCACATGAAGGCTGTTAAGAACATCATCAGGTACATCAATTGAACTGCTGATTATGGTTTATGGTATACTTCAGATACAAATGCAAGTATTTTCGCATATTGTGATGCTAATTGGGCTGAATCTCCAGATGCTAGAAAAAGCACTTCAGGTGTTTGTTTCTTTTTAGGAAACAATGTTGTTTCCTGGTTCAGTAAGAAGCGGAACTGCATATCTCTATCTATAGCAAAAGCTAAATACATTGCAGCAGGGAGTAGCTCTACTCAGATCATCTGGATGATACAGATGATGAAGGACTATAAAGTCAGTCATGATACTCCTATTCTGTACTGTGATAATATAAGCGCTATCAACATCTCAAAGAATCCAGTGCAGCATTCAAGGACCAAACATATAGACATCAGACATCACTTCATCAAAGAGCTGGTTGAAGAAGAAGTGCTAAGAATTGAACACAGGGAGATAGAAGATCAACTAGTTGATTTGTTCACCAAATGATTGGATGCAGCTCGATTTGAGAAACTCAGAGCATCCCTTGGGGTATGCTTGGTTCAGTAAAACCAAGAAGAAGGATATGAGTGTGTCTATTTCACACTCAGCAGGAAATAGCCATTCCTGCACAAAGGGACTGAACATTCCCATAAATGTTCCTATCGATGTACATGATCATGTTTCAAACCCTGAGTACATCTTTGTCAACGGCTAGTTCTGACTAGCTATCATCATCTCTGATTTTCTGGGATTTCTCTCCGGTTTCTTAGTCTAACGAATACCTGAGCCTATATTATGAATGGAATACTCTCTTATATATATGTTTAGCCGTTTAGAGAGAACGATCACTTTTCAAAATTCTGAAGTAAAAAACTCTTCTCTCTCGATAAAGCCTCTGAGTTATCTGAAATTTTTCTATTGTTTGCCATTGTCTTTTTTGCTAATCATCCATGTCAATCACCCATATTTTTTCAATGGCTTCGAAATGCAAACTTGTCCGTCCTTAGAAGATTGTGAAACCCAGAATGAGGTATGGAAATGTTACATATTCCAAACCTCAAGATCAGTTCTACGAGGAGGATGAGTTCGACAGACAGGTTTGAGATAAATCATCATACAAGAAGCCTGTACAGAGGACACTCTTTGATAAATCTTTGAGCAAAGATATAGAGGAGTTGATTGAAACTTTTCATGGAGATAAAGAGGAAGAAGACTTGGAAGCAGAAGAACAAGAAATTGCTTCTTCTGCAAAGAAAACAAAGACCTAAAGTCTTTCAATTGAAGATTTGTTAAAGGAAGATGCTCAATCGTACGATGTTAACAAGAAGAAGACAAGAACAAAAGGAACTGCAGTCAAGAAATCAAAGAAGACTACAACCCCTTCTTCAAAGAAATCCATCACAGCAAATTCTGACCAAGCCCTTCAGAAAGAGAAGGGATCTGCTATTGATGATCAAGTTAAGCCTAAGGATGTGCCTGAATATGTTGAAGAACATGTTGTAGAGAAGAGCACTGCTGAGACATCTACTCCAACTAGTGTTATGCAGAAGTCACCTACTCAACCTTCTACTGCAAAAGGTGATGATGAAGATAGGGAAGATGATATTCCCTTAAGCTTGAAGATGAAAGTTATTGGTGCTGCTATTGCAAAAGGAAAGAAAAAGGTCATCAAAAGACCTTTAGTTGCTAATCCGATAGAGAAAAAAGCCGTTCAGAGTTCATCCTCTGAATCTGCTGAGAAGACTCGTGTTCCACAACAGGAGAAGTTGCTTGCATCTGCTCAATATGATCTGTTTGCAAGATCACTGGTCAAGAAGAAAACACCAAGGAAGAAGGCTTCTACCACTGTAGTGCAGTTGGTCAAGAAGAAAACACCAAGAACTCCTGTAACCAGAATTCGAGCATCTGTTACTTCACCATCCAATGCTGTATCAACAAAGAAGAGAAAAGTTGTTGAATCAACTGGTCCTTCCAAGAAGGCCAAGAAAGCTGCCCAGCCAAAAGATGTACATGAAGATGTTCACTCATATTCAAGTGAACATGGGTCTGAAGCTTACAAATAGATTGTCCGTGTTCTAGGTACTTCAAGTTAATCAATTTTTCGTTATACCAAACATGCTGAATTATGGGAAAAAGTGAAGCAGAGGTCTATGATCTCTGAGAAAAATGTGGATAAGGATACACTGTTGACTACTGGAGTGTGTACCTTATTAGAAGAGGTTGGCTTACTAGGAACAGTGCAAAAGGTTCAAGATTTTGTTCCCAAGGTTGTTACCGAGTTCTACTGCAACTTGACCAAAGAAATCAATGATCCAGAGTCTAAAGACTTCCAGAAAGTCTATGTGAGAGGTGAGATGCTGAATTTTTCCCCTGATCTCATGAATGAGTTTCTGGGATGTTCATCTAAAGGGGAGTACAAAGAGATAAATGACTGGGAAAATGGTTGCTGAAGAGCTGACCTAAAGCATCTACACCAAATGGCCATCTCATCCATATACTATTCCAACCTCCAAGCTGACTCACAAATACGGAGCTCTATTCTGAATTCTGATCCACAATTGGCTACCAACTAAGCATAGAGCAGAAGTGACTCAAGCTCAGGGGAGGTTTTTGTATCACCTCAGAACTGGAAAGAAGTTCAATTATGGTGAGTTCGTGTTCAGCAAGATCATCAGTAGTGCAGAATCTACAGTGGTCAAAGGTCCACTGTGTTATCCATCATTGATCTACAGTATCATAAAGCAACAGAAGAATAATGTCTCTTCAAAGAAAGACAAGACTATTCCTCTCAACAAGCCTCTAGTGATCAAGGTTTCTTCTGAAATAGGAGATCCTCATCTTCGCCTTCAGCTCAAATAGTTCATGTCATCCAAGAAAGGAGTGGATGTTCCTGTTGAAGAGTATTCACCAAAGGGTGTTGTGCTGAAATTTCTTTAGAGAAATCTGGAGTTTCATGCTCGTTTGATTTCTGAGCATACTTCTGAGAAGATGAAGATTCAAGCAATGATTGTTGATCTTTCATTAGGAGATGAATTTGCCTCTCCAGCAGCAAATGTTCCTAAAGAAGTACATAACTTGCACAAGCTTGCAACTGCAGCTGAAGCTAGCACTCAGAAGGATTCCTCTCCAGCTCAAAGACAAGGTGAAGAACAGGCTGCAGCATAGGACAAGGAAGCAGAAGCTGTCCAAGAGGAAATTGCAGAGGTGGATGCTGAAGAAGAAGTTGATGAAGAAGAGGAGGCTGAGGAGGAAGCTGATGCAGGAGAAGAGACCGAGTATGATGATGCTGAAGCATGTTCTAAAGAAGAAGGATCTGAAGAAGAAAATGATGAGCAAGACCCTGACAAATACAAGTAGTTTCTAGTTATTATTCCCTTGCCTTTCTCGGTGCCAATAGGGGGAGTAATGCAATATAAGTTTTTTTTTTGTTCTTTCTGTTCTGCATATCTTGCATCATGTTTTGCAAGATATTTTTTGTTTTTGCTCTGAATAGCTTATAATAGCTATTTTTCTATGGAACAGATTGTTTTTCTTCCCTATATGATTCATATCAGCTAAAAAATTAAAACTGCTATCAAAAGATAAAAAAGTTAATATAGCAGAGCAGGTACAAGCTGATAAGAAAGTGAAACACAGCTGAATCATATAATGTTCTTCAAAACATTCAAGTACGTTTTAAGGAAAAATTGAAACTGCTATCAAAAGATAAAAAAGTTAATATAGCAGAGCAGGTACAAGCTGATAAGAAAGTGAAACACAGCTGAATCATATAATGTTCTTCAAAACATTCAAGTACATTTTAAGGTACATGATCCTACAGTTCAAGGGTTGTGTTCTTTTAAAACATGGAGCTCATTTACCACCAGATAAAGACAAATGGGGAGATTGTTAGTGTCATCTGTACTTAAGTGTTCGGATTGCCATAATCTGAATAGGCAATATGGCAATTTCAAAAGAACACAAAAGGTTTTTGGTTATTCATGTTCGAATACCATGTTCTAGACATTTCTGTGAACATTCCACTGCCAATCTGATTGAAGATCAAGACATGTGCTTAATCATGTTCAGAGACATGATCATGTACATGGTTGTCCAGAGAGTTTACAAGATACGTGTCATGCTAGATTCAAGGAGTTAAAACTGCATATTCAAGATGGACGTTTCAGAATAGAAGTTGCCTTGTTCGTGATGAAGATCTAGAAGGAAAGAAGGAGTTCTATTCAAGGAAGACATCTAAACTAGGAAAGTCCGATTTAAATAAGGAAACTGTTTCCTTGTTAAATCCTAGTCAAAGTAGGACTTCTGATTACCTTGTTTAGGCTTTATCTGTTGTTTATAAATAGCCTGGGATTCAGACTAGTTTAGGTGACACAAATTTTACGAATACACAAAAGGGCTGAGAGTTAAAAGACTCTATATTCGAAGCATATAGTATTCGGGTAGATTTGGTTTGATCAGTTAGATCATTGTGTTTCTAACCTGTGTTTGAAACTCACTTTCATATACACTTAGAGGAGTCTCGGGAGAGATTTCTTGTGGGAACTAGAGGGATTCTAGGTTGTGAGGGGGGCTCGCAATTCAGTTTAGTGAAAGAGGTTGAATTGGGTAGGAAAGGGGTCGAGTGACGGGAGTCTTCATGTAATAGCCTTTGTAACCATTCAACGGAGTAGTAAACTGTTTCTCATGGACTTATGAAGTCTCCTTGACGTAGATCAGTTGATCGAACAGGGTTACCAACCTCGTGTTCTTTACTTGCTTTAAGTTTTTACATTCTGACCTTACATGTTCACAACAATGTTCAAGTACATGATGATGAACGTGATCGCACAGTTTATGTAACTTCAGCCTCGATTAATTTTAAATTATGTCTCGATTAATTGTAATGTTAAAATATGTGTCTATTAAATCCTTGATTAAGTTTAAATTATCCTCGATTAAGTTTAAATTATCCCCGATTATTTTCAAATGCCACGATTAACGTAATACAAGCCTTGATTAACATAATAAGCCACGTTTAACATAATATTTAGCTCTTAAAGTCTACTAATTAATGTAATTAAAGGTTACGACATGCAAATCTCTCATCTCGCCTATTCTCTAACAATACACATACATTATAATCAAAATAATAAATATTTACAAAAGAATTTCACGAAAATAGAGAGTACAAAACGTACCTTTCAAATGATAGAAACAAAACACTGCTTTGCTTTCTTTTTGATGAATAAAACTTTCGCACCCTTGCTCCAAAGGAAAAAAATTCTTCCCTTGCTAAAAAAAAAAGATTTCTGTAAATTTTATTGTATTGTGAATATGCTCGAGTGTTGTTGTTATTTATTCAAAAAATTTACCTACCTACCACCGTACACAGTAATAAACCATGCATTGAATTCGGTCAACAAATTACTACCGTCCCCTACTTTTTATTTAATGAAGCTCGGTAACTTTCCCTTCTTTTTATTTAATGAAGATCAGTAACTACCTCACTTACATAAAAGTCAATCGTGAATCAATCAATTGAATCATGGATCATAAAGAAGCCACACAACTAATTGAGGCCTCTTCATCTCCTCGATTAATTAAACTTAATCGAGGCTTCGATTATTCAAAGTTAATCGAGGTCTTGATTTCATTTAATCGAGGTCTCGATTATTCAAAGTTAATCGAGGCCTCTTCATCTCCTCGATTAATTTTTGAAAAAGACCTTGATTAACTTTGAATAATCGAGGCCTTAATCGTGGCCTTCTGTAATTTAATCGAGGCCTTTTTCAAAATTAATCGAGACCTTCTTGAAAATTAATCGAGAGCTTGTTTAATTTAATCGAGGCTTGGTTCATTCAATCGTGGCTTGAAAATTAGGGTTTCGATTTTAGGGTTGTGTATTGGTTGATAATGCCCTGATAAAAGTACACTGAGCCAATGATTGGGTGTAGGGACCAAATCTATTATAGTATAAATTGCCTAACAAACTACTTATTTTTAAAAGTTATTATTTTTTTTCCCAATTATTATTTACTTTTGTTCACTTTTATCTATTTCCATTATATTATATTATATATATATATATATAACCCAATATTCAAGTCTATAGCATGCTTTTAACTATGTACTATTATAATTTCCCTTTCCGTCCATTCATATAAATTTATTAGATTTTTCATTAGGATTAAAAAAAATTAGTTAAATAAGTAAACTTTTTAATATGCACATATTTATTTTCTTTAATAAATAAATTAATATTTAATGTAAAATATTAAATATGAATATACTAGTAAACGAGATAAATAAGTATACTTAGAAATAAAAAAGAAAAGAAAAGAAAAATCCTACAGTATATTTTTTTGATGTTTGCTGGGTGTACAGTGTACTTGAATAGTCGGTGAAATTAAGGTGGATTGAGATGAGGAGCTCAATTCAATGAGAATCGGACAAATTATAATAGTAGTCGGTAGATCCATTTGTCTTTTCACCCACCACGAGAGAGAAATCACGCTAAAACTCACTCCATTTTTCATTCTGCTGAACCCAATGTCTTAGGCCTCTCTCTCTCTCTCTCATTTCTTCGTATGGGCAACAGCAGTAGCAGCGACGTGCAAGAGCCGAGAAGAAACTCCGGCGGCCATCCACCACCTCCGCACAATGTTTTCGCGCCTCCGACACCTTATCCCCCACGATATCCCAATCCAACCGCCAATTCTCCGACGTATTACCACTATCCGCACCCGATCCCTCTGGCGGCGCCGCATGCCAATTCAGTGACGGGGAGGTACCCGATGATGCCGCCTCAGGCGATCGTCGAGCATCAGAAGGCAGTCACCATTCGGAACGATGTTAACGTCAAGAAGGAGACGCTAAGAGTCGTGCCTGATGAGGAAGATTCTGGAAAGTTCCTCATCGTTTTCTCGTTCGATGCCACAGTGGCGGGGAGGTATTAATTGACTCTGTATTTTGTTGCTGATTTGGTGATCGCATGAGTTTTTAATCTACCTATATGTATTTGTATGTTTTTCGGTTATTGATTTGTGCTGTGAATCGGAGTTCTGAAAATTTGATAGGAATAGTTTGCATCCTTGGATGAATCTAATGTGCTTATCCTGGCTAGCAAATTGCTTCTTTACTTAGTTTTGTTTGATTTAATAACAAACTGAGCCTGTAAATTTTTTGGATGTACTGAGATTCACATGCTTCATAAAATTTGGCTGGTCTGGTCTTGTTAAAAAATTAGCTTTGCTGCTCAAGAATTTCTTGGTATAGAGTATGATGAAAAGCTTAACTTGATAAATGAATAATCTGAGAAATATCTCGTAGTGACTTGAATGCTGCAACTTGCAAGCACATTCTATCATTTTCTGGTGAATAGGATTTCTGGACATGTAGATTATTTTTGTTCGCGATCTTAATTTTTCAATTTTAGAGTGGCATGAACAAAATGTCTCTGGTTTTTGTTTGTCCTTTTCAAAGAGTTGTAGTGGTGATGGTAACTAATTCATGGCTTCATGGTTTCCAGCCTCGGCGATCTTGATTTTCTTATTGATGTCATTTTTGCACTACCTTCCTTCTATATGATATGAAGTATGAATTTTTTTTTGTGTTCAGACTGTGCATCTTAATTGATGTAATTGGACATCACATCAGTAATCTCTTAACGGCCATATCTTGACATTTATTAACTGAGACTTTTTATCAATTTGAATGTTCTTTTACCTAGCTAGCTAGTTTTATGGGACAAGTGGTCATCAATAGAAATATGGGAAAAAAGTGGGAAATGAGGGAGGGGTGATAGGAGCACGGGATGAATACGATGTTATCATCTTCCTTGATCAAGCTCAACACTCTTTAGTCAGTTCCATGAGACATAACTTTCAATGTTCAATGCAGCATAACGCTAATTTTCTTTGCTAAGGAGGGTGAAGATCATCACTTGACCCCGATGAAAGAAAGCTTGTATCAGCCCATAACTGTACAGTTTCAACAAGGTTTATCGCAGAAGTTTAAACAACCCTCTGGAACTGGGATAGACCTGTCAAATTTTCAAGAGGGGGAATTGTCAAAAGGCAGTGACTCGGGCGTGTATCCTCTGGCAATTCAGGCAGAGGCCTTAGCTGATGCTAAAAGTGGAAACACAGGTAGTAGTGGAGCCACAAACTCCCAGATAACTCTGGCTGTGTTTGAGAATGACAAAGAAGAGTATCAGGTTAAAGTTGTGAAACAAATATTATGGGTGAATGGCATGAGATATGAACTACAGGAGATCTACGGAATTGGAAATTCAGTTGAGGATGAATTTGAAGGGTACGATCCAGGAAAAGAATGCGTTGTATGCCTTTCAGAACCACGAGACACTACTGTCCTTCCATGTCGACATATGGTACCCTCCCTCTCCCTATTCGTCTGGTTTTGTAGCGAAAACATGGCTACTATAGTAGTATTAGCAACTTTTGCAGAAACACATTATATTGTTGCTTCTCTGATGCAGTGCATGTGCAGTGAGTGTGCAAAAGTTTTGAGGTTTCAAACAAACAGGTGCCCGATTTGCAGGCAGCCAGTTGAGCGCCTCTTGGAGATCAAGGTGAGCAACGGGAGTGATGAATGAAGAGATCCAAATTTTAGAAAGCCCCAGTGCTTGTGATATACTAAATATTCAGTTTTTCAACTGGATCATGAATGAGTTTGAGAAATGCATAGTTGCAATTTCATCTACCTACTCGTTTCCGTTTTGTTTTATGATTGTTTGTATATATATACACACATAAATACTAAGAGAAATTATCAGCGCAGCCATGTTTTTCTCTTTATAGTCCCATTACATTTTAAAAATATTAACATACCGTGATAAGATTTTTCCACCCATGAATTAATCCATAATATCTAAAACCCATCACAGCCCTCACACATGTTTTATAATTCTATTCATAGCCTTCATTTTTCTCTCTATAGCCATCATATTTAATTACATCATAAATATATTTTTAAAAGACTCTTTTATGCTTAATTATAGCCTCTAATGTTTTAATATTATAGCCCTCAATAATTGAAAAATTAAAACCCCCTTCTTGGATATCCAAATTCAACCCTTCTCACTGTGAAAAAAAAGTAACTCTAATTGGGTGGGATGGGTCCTAAAAATAATCATAAAATTAAACTAAATCAATATAAGAAAAATTCGTAATTTAAAAATATAACACGGAGTGCAATACAGAGAGTGTAACATAAAATTCTATACGCTAAAGCTCACAAAATTTCGTTCAACCTAAGCCCATCATTTGATTTGAGATATGTTCGGATCTTTCCGTAGAACGATTTCTCTTATTTACGTTCATATTTCCATAACTTTACTCACAAATACAGAAGTATTTAACCTAGCCCATAAGTGATTTCAAAATTTTGGCGGCGGTTCAATTTTGTTTAAGAAATTAAGATGAACACTACTTTGTTGCTATGTTCGATGAATGTGTTTATACACCTATTCCGTTTGACGATGTCTGTCGAATGGTCCACAAACTTGATTTTGCCTTCTAAAAGACTAAAACATTGAATTTTGGAACGGATATCTTGGGCCCCTAGTCAAGTGTGGTGATCGGATTCATGAGAAATTTTTCAATGATAATTAATTATGAAAAAAAAAAAATCATTTATGCTTCTAAGATTAATTCTGGGCTTTGGTGGAAAAGGGTTGAAGAATTGAAGTTCAAACAAAAATATGGGAATATATGAAGAATTTTGTCAGGGTTTAAATTAGGGAGGCTACAAAGGCATAATAGATATGTCAGATAATGTTTTAATTTTAACTAATATTGGGTTGTGACATGTGAATACTAAATGGCGATACATTTAGGATCACTTTTTATCGGGAAATTCTATCATAGTGGTTGGAGTACTATCCCAATAACTAATATATTTTAATAATTTTTTATAATGTATATAATTTATTATTTTTTAAATGGTGTATTAGTGGTTGGGCCACCAGGTAGAATTTCTCCTCTGTCTAATTTAGCAAATCAGCCCTTTATAATTATGGGCTTATCTATTTCTGTCAGTTTCAGTGGACTGATTGGTTTTGCGATTGGTTCATTCACTCATAATCCTCATTTTTTTTCTCCATATATTTTGCTACATGATATAACTAAGCAATTAATTAAACTAAGCAATTCATATTCTATAGTATTTAATCTTACCTTCGTGCCTTTTTTCAAAGGGAGGGTTATTGGGCGGCGTTTACATTTTTGTAGTAAAATGAATGAAAGTAGACTGATTTTATCATACTAAATAAGATTCCAATAAAAAAAATTTGCCGAAGTATTTAAAACTCTTATCCAGTAGGTGGTCGATGTCCCTTTCCTACGCAATCATATTTTTGTCATTTTAGTAATCAACAGGGTTTTTTTTTCTTTTTTTTGGTGCGTCATCGATCTACTTCAGGTGATTAACGCTGTTTACTTTAATTTATTGAATCTGGAATTTGTAAATAAATCAGAAATATATTGAATGTGAATATACATATTAAGTATATACACATAAAATAGTTGGTAGGATTCGTATCTTGGATTTATGTCAACGAATATATGATGACAAATAAAAACCCGGCAAAGAGAAGTGGTTTTCATCATTGTTTTTCAAGTTATGACAGAATATAATTCAAAACTTAATTAGGAATTCCACAACTAGTGCTCTGTACCGATCTCTAATAAGAGAGAATATAAAAAATCTTTGTTTAGAGAGAATCTCGTGAACAGGTAATTTAGAGGAGATTTTGGTTAAACTTTTCTGAATCATAAGTTACATATAGTGCGTATAAAAGAAGTTAGATTTATTTGAAAAGAAAAGGACAAAAACAATTGTTTGTAAATAGCTAGCTAGCTCTAGGGTCAAATAAGATCATGAACCTTCAATTTGTAAAAGAAAATTTACATGTAATTCTGTTTTAAAAGTAATTTAAATTCCTTCCAAAAAAAGAAAAGTAATTTCAGATATGGTCTGTTTTTTCTTTTTCTTTTTCTTTACCTCTTTATCCAAAAAAAAAAAGTAATGAGGGGGAGCAATTTTTTTAAGTTGAATTACTTATACTCCCTCCATTTCTGTATAAGTGTCATTCTAGCATTTTAATTTTGTTTAAAAAAATATCATTCTACAAATTCGAGACATAAAATTCTCATTTTTTCACATATTTACCCTCATTTAATGCATTCATACATTTATATTTAACTCATTTAATGTATTCACACAAGGGTATATTAGGTAACTCAATTAATTTATTAATTTGTGTGCATTCATTTAAAACGTCACTTAATCAGAAATGGAGGGAGTACATTTTTAAGCGCCTTTAACTTAATTAGTTATTAATTAAGACTAGCAATTCTCCCGTGCAATGCACGACAAATAAACTTTTATAAACCAAAATGAAATTTAATCTACATGATATATTACAAATTTTAAGATGGCACTTTATAATATAGATTTATAATTCTACTATTATCATCATCATATCCTTACACAAATTAAGTTTTGTTAATTAGTTGTGAATTATAACTCTTGTTTTTTAAAAAAGTAAATAGAATAGTGCAGACAAATAGTGTCAAGTTCTTTTTCAAAAGTGATTGTCCAATTAGACCAATTCCTTATGACTTCCGACTCTAAAACTTCCTATCTGTAATATATAAAGTTCAAGATCATTGTGTAGTCTGCTGCTCCGCTTAATTGATTTTTTGATAGCTCTAGTGGCAAATAGGAAAATGTTCTAAACTTTTTTATCCTCTTTGTTTAACATTGCAATTGGCTTTTTAGTTTTTTTTAATTAACATTAACCGTTGAAGTTATAATACAAATTTCATTAAATTGATTGAATTTGAAATATGTTTTTTTCAACCACTTAAATATTTGTTTAATGATTAAATTGTCAATTAATCTTAAAATAATGTATCGTCAAATAGATGCAATCATGCAATAGTTTATGGTGAGTAAAAGGGAAAAAAAAGGCTAAGACAAAAAAAAGTCCATATTGCAAATTGCTTAGTATAACATGACTCGTTTAATTTTATTACAATATGCGACAAAATTAAGATTAACATAAAATAAAAAAATTAGAAAATCGCAAATACAATCGCAACTTAGCGTTAACATAATAATACTTGTCTAACCATTTCATTTGTTAAGCTATGCAAATTAAACAGATTCTTCTTCTTCTTCTTTTTCTTCTTCTTCTATTGTACTGCTTGATAGTATTTTAGCCTTTGATGCCTTTTTTCTGTAAAATTGTCTTCATTTATTATTCAATCACTAATATCTCTTCATCGAAAATTCTTTGAAGTATTTATATTGAAAATCATCAGTTGTCGAATATGATCACCTGAAATTCCAAGAACAGTTAATTATAGAGAACAAAATGGATTTTTGCCAGCACTAATAAATGAGATAATGAACATGTTTTTATATTAACTTGTGGTTGCCATGAAATTGGACAATGCTAAAAACCTCTTGACCTTGGTAGGTTTGTAAATTAAAATTTACAACTTGAGATGGTATTTTCACCATAGTGAATGGAGAAATTTATAGAGATGGAGGGGGTGCACGGCAGAATAATTTCGAGTGTTGTATTTGTAGAGAATTTGTACAATAATTGAAGTCATAATTGAATGCTTAATTGAAAAATAAAATGGATAATGATTAATTAATAAAAGTCGATTGTTTATGAAAAGTAACTGCATCATTTGTGAAATTCCAAAAACTAAACTTGGAAGAATTCTAATGGATGCCTTCCTAATATAGTCATATTAATTGTAAAACCAATCAAATCAGTTTTTGTGTCCAATCAACCATGTATTGGCCTGGGTAATTTTGTTTTAGCAATTAAGTTCGAGTTCAAATTTTTATTAAATTAATGCTTGAAGGGAAACAATAAATTATTGCATTTTAATTATGATCAAAGGTAACTCAGTTTGAATATTTCAATCTTTTTAATCAAATTATTAAATAATCACACTAAATTAAATTAGTGAAGTCATATTGATATTGAATTAAATCATGAAATTATTATCACACAATTTTATACTTGGAAAAAAAATCACACACTTTTAAATTTTATTCTATTTTTGCACCTCTTTAAATTTTTAGATATATCATTTTCGATATATCAGACTTGTTTAAATATATGATTTTTTTATTCATTTTTATTACAATTATTATTTTGATTTTTATTTTATTTTATGTTGCTATATTTAATATAAATATTTAATTGTGTGAAAAAATTACACTGACAAAATAGTATAGTCCCTCTAACTTTTTTTCTGGTTGTGCCACTATATATGCATGTGTCCAACATTTTTTAGATTTAATTAATTTAATCATATCATCAAGAAATTACATCACCTTGGACTCCACATTTAATCTTCTATTGTTGGATTGTTGGATTAATATGGAAAACAAAAATAGGTTAATTCAATGTGATTAAAATATGTTTTGTATATCATAAATTGAATTCCCATAATTACGGGCAATTGCATATAATAGATTGAATTGATCAAAATAAATTGTTGCATTAAGAGGGAATTTTTTTTATTTGAGTGTGTTATAATGCATATATATATATATATATATATATATATATATATATATATATATATATGGGCTGGTCTTCTGTGTATAAGGTGCATGGGCCGGCCCATGAGATGGGTCGGCCCATGAACCTGGATCCAGCCCATGCCTAACCTAAAAAAACAAAAAAAAAAGGAAAAACAGAAACAACGCGAGAGAGAGCGAGAGAGAAGAGAGTCGATAGACAGCGCAGAGGACGACCACACGACGGCGAGAGAGGATCGGCGACCTCACCCGACCGCCGCCACCATCAGCGCCGCCGCCGGAAGGCCAGCACCACCGCGCCGGAAGCTAGGACGGAGACATTACATTATATATTGAAGAAATTCAATTTTGATTCAATTTTTTGGCAAGCTCGAAAATTTCAAGGTAACACTCTAGAATTTAATCAAACCTATTCAATTGTGTCCATTGTAGTTGGGAAATTTATTTTTCAGATTCTTAGAATTGAATAATTTAGATTTTTGAATTTTTTTTGGGGAATTTGAAAAATATACTTGGATGTGTATATTGCTTAGGATGGATGAAATTAACATGAATGTGGGAAATTATTCGAAAATAAATTGATCAGGTTTTACCCCCACGACTCTGATACTGTACAATCTTTTAATTGATACTTTCGTACACATTAGGTGATACTGTGACCCTGTCTGGATCTCTGATTGTTGAATTCGAGTTCTTAAATTAATGTTGGTGAATTATGCTTATTTAATCGAGTGTTTATGTTTGCTGAAATCACCCATAATTTTGCAGCTCGAAGCATTTTAGAATGCACTCTTCTTAGAATTAGAGCAATGAATACTACAATTTGAGATTGATGTAGTTGCTATTTCAATTCATTAATAATTAATTCCCCCTATATGAATATGAATTCAATGTATTCATCATAATCTTAAATCTTCAACTTGTTGTGGGTGATGATGTTGTTGCAGGTGCAAGTTAAAAATGTCGAGCATTATCATTCCTACACATTGCTTAGTAAGGATATTAGCTTTGTATTTTAAGTACAATTTTTGGTTGCTCTTTTGGGTTATTGCTTAGACAGAAATGAGAGGCTGCTTGTGTACCAATACATGCCTCAGGGCACACTCAGCAGGTTTCTGTTCAACTGGAAAGATAAAGGTTTGCAGCCCATGGAGTGGATAAAGAGGCTAATTGTTGCACTAGATGTTGCTAGAGGTGTTGAATACCTCCACGGTTTGGCTCAGAAAAGTTTTATTCATAGGGATCTGAAGCCATTGAATATTCTTCAGGGAGATGATATGAGGGCTAAAGTAGCAGATTTCAGTCTTGTTAGGCTTGCTCTTGATGGAAAAGCTTCGATTGCTACTAAACTGGCTGGAAAGAAGAAGAGCAATGTTGAAGGAAGCTCAAATTAGTTGAGTGAGTTTGGCTCCAAAACTCCCAACCCTCGTTTGTTTTAGATTGATATCAGGTTGGTACATGTCTTCAACACAATTGATACTTTCATGCTTATTAAATGGTACATGTTCTATCTGACTGACTCACTTGTTAAATTTAATTTGCAGATTATTGGATTGAAGATTGCTCATTTTTTTAAATTTATCTTGGGATGTTTTAAGAGTTCAATTTGAATAAAAAATGTTGATTACTCTTGTGAAGTTTAAGAAGAAAATGCACTTCTCCACATGTAGTAGAAACTAAAGCTACAATGGATGCATTAGCTAGTAGCAGTTGCATTTATTTGTGTTTTGTCCTTTTTTGCACTCCTGTGTAGTTAGGTTGCAATGGTGTTAGGTGATTGATTCTAGCCTGCTTTGTTTTACACATTCTATATGTATGAGCTGAAAAGGGAGTCCTTTAAACTTGATATATTGTGAAGCAAAAAAGATACAAGACACTCTTTCTCTGTCTGTGATTTTAAGATCCTCCTTAAACTGATATTACATCTGTTTCTAAAAATGATACGTTTTTATTTTACAATTGATACCTTTACGCTAAATAAATGATACTCTTCAGGATGTATTGTTACTTTTTTTTAAAATGTGATGCTTTATAAATACACGAATGATACTAATATCATTTCTGAAAACAAATTTGACTTTCCTTAAAATCAATATACGTATATCAAAATTACACCTTAACATTGAATCAACAGTTACTTTTTTATTGAAGATTTGATACTATATAGATTAACAACTGGTACTGCGATTGTATGTGTGAATAAATATAGGTCTTGTGTAATACAAGTTATGCTAGTTATTAAAAGGACAAAATTCAACATCAACCTGTAAACTACATACAAAAGCCACCATTCCATTCAATCAAAATAAATAATATAAAAACATCCATTCACCAACATACATCTCACAAAAATAAAACAAGAACAATATTTCAACACATCTCCAACATTATAACCAACTTCATGTAAACAAACCCAAACCACCAAATCCAACACAACCAAATTCCAACACATCTAAAAAATCCAAATCACAACATCAAAATATTCCTAAGTTTTGATCAAATATCCAGCGTAACACCACAAATATCCAAAAAATACATATAAACTTCTCACTCACTTCTTCTTCCTGTTCATGAATGCAAGCACCATCTTATACACTTCGAATCTTAAATCATTTGTTCCAACAAGGGCAATACGAGGACAGTACAAGGCCTTCCTTCGACCAACAGACTTCACGATAAAAAAAAACCAAAACATAAAACATCAAACACTTCGCGGTGACATTCACACCCTTGGAAGCTTCTTGGACACCTTTTTCTTCATTGAGCAAACCTGATATAAGTCAATGAAACCAAATATTAAAACACACAAACTATGAAAAATATAGATTACATAATTACTATATGAAATAGTTTGATACTACTATGCATATAAAATGGTACTAATAAGCATACAAAGTGATACTAAACCACACGATGATAAAAATATAGACATATAAACCAATAACACTAACTAAATCAAAATGCATATAAAAATTGAACTCATACATGCACATATAAAAAGCACAACATACTATACAACACAATACTTCAAATTTTGATACATACAGTCAACCTCAAATAGTACAATTCTATTTCAAGATTGATACTCCATACAAAAAAATTGTAAATTGCACACAGATAAAATATAAAACAAAATCTGATACTTGTAAGCATATGATTTGGTACTAATCAGCATTAATATTGATACTCTATACAAAAAAACACACAAATAAAACATAAAACAAAATCACTCTGATACTTATAGGCATCTCATTTGGTACTAATCATCATGAAAATTTTGAAAAAAAATTTAGAAATTGCACACATACAAAATATAAAACATAGAACATAATTGATACTTGTATACATCTCATTTGGTACTAAGCAGCATGCAAATTGATACTCTATACACCACTTCTGTTATTGTCAATTCATTTTTTCAGATACAGGAACATATTCAATAAAATGCCCAATCTATACAAGAATTGTAGATTGTAACATGAAATTGTAAAACTAAAGCAAGAAAAAACAGGAATAATTACTCAAATAAATCTAAACAATGAATACATTCAAATGCAAATTGCGATAACATTAAAAATTCAAACAAATAAACACTAATATTCTAATTTTTGAAAGAAAGAGAGAATATCATACAATTAACTCAACTAAATGAAGACAACAATTGTTAATCATAGAATTGAATTACCTCTAACAAATTCTAATTTCACCGGGCCGGGAGAGAGAGAGACGCCGGGAACAGAAGACACGAACCACCAATCTCCGGGAGACAAAGACGCAGCGACAAATGCTAAACACCGAACTTTGGGGAGAGAGACACCGTGAGCGAGCTAGGGTTTGTAATCGGGGGTGAAGAATCGCGGTGGAGATGAGCCGTCTAGGTTTTCGGGTTGGCGATCAGCAGTGAAGAGTAGCTGAGGAGATGAGGCGGGTAGGGTGTGCAGTCGAGGGTGAAGTATCGCGGTGGGAGGCGGCTAGGGTTAGCTTCGAATCGAAATGGGTGAAATGGGGGAGAAATGAAGAAAAACTGGGTCTGCCAAGGTATTTATTATCTGGGTCATGGGCGCGGGTCGGGTCGGTGCGGGTCTGGTCCATCTCATGGGCCGACCCATGCACCTGATGCACAGGAGATTTTGCCTATATATATATATATAGATTTGTATCAAGCTTGTGCATAAAGATATACTACAAATTCAATTCCAAGAAGTATCATCAATTGTACATTTGTATTCCGTTACTTCACAAGAAATCATTTCAATATTTTTTTCTCGAATTATATATTTCGACAATAAAGTTAATGACTAATATATATATATATATATATATAGGGGTTGGATATTCTAAGGATAAGTGGTGGTGTGAAAATTAGGGACAAATCTCATCCCTACAACTATGCAAGATTGATGGTGGAGATTAAATGGTAGTTTTTGAAATTTTGTTATAAATTACATAAGTAAGGGGCATTTGTGTAAAATAGCATCATTATTTCATATGGAATCATATCTTATTTTTGGCACTAGATACGGAAGTTGATATCTCCTACTGCATTAAAACTTGTATCTCTACAAAATCGGAAGACACGAAATCGGAGAAGAAATCTATTTTGTAGATGAAACGATTTTCAGCCCCCAAAATCACAAATCCTAGGGCAAACCAAAACCCATGACTCGGCGAAAAACCGACAAGGACTCCAGCGACCATCCGATCAGGTGAGCGGTGGCTTTCTCATGAGCGGCGGCGAG
Source organism: Perilla frutescens (assembly GCA_026008535.1). Taxonomy (NCBI): domain Eukaryota; kingdom Viridiplantae; phylum Streptophyta; class Magnoliopsida; order Lamiales; family Lamiaceae; genus Perilla; species Perilla frutescens. The sequence goes on along the minus strand of BRKX01000017.1, from coordinate 37,057,780 downwards.
TCAATTATAGGAGGCTGCGTTGGTTTTCGATCGCGGCGGAGACTCGATACAAGTACCAGAGGGAGAAAAAATGGGTTGACATAAATCCAATAAGTTTGAATGTTTTAATTGACGTTGAGAAATTATTGTGAGCGGCGGCGAGTCTTGTTCGATGAGTGAAGAATTATTGTGGATCGGAAATAAAATTAAATGATTCCGAATGGGTGAAGAGTTTTTCAGAATTGTGGTTAGGATCTTTTTGGGAAATTATTAAAAATCTCTAGATGAATAGGTTAATTGTTGTGGTGTCTGATGTTGGTCTGTGTGATTTTTGATTTTTTGGAAGAACATGGGTTTATATTTTTTGGAAGAACATGAGTTTATCTTGAATTAGTGTGAATGATTTTCTGGGTAATGTGCATAACTATGTATTTTCTGCAAAAAACATATCAATGCTATTAAAATTGAATTTCAGTGCTAAGTAGAAGTTATTTGACTGTAAAGGGTCATGATCACTCTGCATGCTACATAATACCTGATACAATGCTTTGAATGTTTGTTGATTATGAGTAATTTGGTGGAAAAAAAATTCGAATGCTACATAATTAAGTAGCATTGCAGTAAGTTATAAGAAGCATATTATCATAAGTAGCATATAAGATGTTGATGCTACATGTCTTAATATAAGTAGCATTGCATTAAGTTTTAAGTAGCATTACAGTAAGTTATAAGAAGCTTTGCAGTCAGTGCTAATCATCAAAAATTTCATCACTACAAAAAAAAGGCACGGAAGCTATTTATCATAAAATAAATAGCTTTTCAGTAAGTTATAAGAAGCATTGCAGTAAGTTATAAGTAGCATATTATTATTATCATTTAATGTTTACATTGAATTTGTTACAGTTGAATCGCATGTGGAAGATGAGTCACTGGTTCCATCAAAGAAGAATAATGTTTACATTGAATTTATGCGATATTAGGTGTAGGTTGATGCTATTGATAAACGTTTAAGCTATCCATGCGTTATTTGGTAAAGTTGATGAATATGCTGAATATAGTTCAGATTGATACAAGAAATGTTGAATTCCATTGCATATGAATTACTGCATAGTCTTGTTACACATTGCATTGAAAAGTTGATGCTTCTGAAAGTTGTGTTTGGTACTTTGCATTGCCAAGATTGTTTGCTACTCGTATCCTATTTGCCCCATTTTGATACTACTCATGTATAAATTTGGTGCTTTATAGGGCAATGGTTGGATCCTTATTAACGTGTTAAACTTTTTTATTCCAAAAATCCATGCACAGGCAGTGTATGTAGATCGAGTGATATCGCACGGTAAGAGACTTGTTGTCAGGTCGTTCCTAACAGTGAAAGGTTGGACCTTCCACTTAATTCGAAAACGTGAGAAGCAAGAAATGGCAGCAGGTGGGTTTGGAGGTGGACGATTGTGTCCACAATTCCAAAAGACTGGTGAGGAGAATGCACCGTTCTCCCATGATGAAGGTAGAAGAGGACAGGCTTCAAGCAATGATGTTGAAGCGGATGAAATACAACAGCTTGCTACACAATTCTTAGCAAAGTCAAAGCTAATGGCAGACACAATGATGCAGCTTATTCTTCTCATTGAGAGGGCTCCAAAGCATCTTTGGGAGAACCCCCGCTTCAAGAAAAATGTTTAGGTCTTTTTTAGTGATGTTTTGAAGGACAATGTTTAGGTCTTATTATGCAAGTACGGATTGCAGTTTATTTATGATGAATGTTGGTAGTTTTTTTATTTTGGATCCGATCGATTTTGGATAGTATCATATTTTGAATTGCTCGGATGCAAGTTTTTTTTTTTACTTTTATGATAATGATTTATATGGTTTATGTTTATACTAAGTACTTTGATAATACTTGTTATTTCACAATTGATGCTTACTTAATGCTTGTTATTTAACATTTCAGTGCTTTAACTTCATATTGTACTTATTTTGAATGCTTCATATGCTTAGTCATAATGCTTATTAATAATCTCATTTACTATGAATTAAAATTTATCGGTACATAGTGCTTTTTATGTTACCACTTAATGCTTCATATGGTTTCATATAATAGTAGTAAATTACGCTCCTGTTTGAAAAATTATAATTGGCAATTACCTAGCGGGGGACCTGTTGTTTATTTCTAAACAGTGCTTTATACATTTCATATTAATGCTTCATAAGTAACATTAAGCATTCACTATTAAACTTTAAACAATGCTTTTATACATTTCATATTAATGCTACATATTTCACTAGTATTGCGTAGAATTGTATTTCGGGTATAGAGTGTTAGCATAATTTTTTAACAGTTCATTGCTTCAGATGAAAAACATATTACTTCTAATTGTACTTTGGACACAAAATATTAACGTATATGTTAGATCATTTTATTCTGTGCTTATCATGTACAAGCACGTGAATTCCTCAGATTCAAGATTGTAAGTATGAGTTTGATAATAATTCGCATTGCACTTGTTAATGCTTTATATTTGTATTGATAATGCTTCATATGATGTATGTTAATAATATAATCGATAATGACGAAGATCCTCCTCACGGTGTAGAGGAGCGGGACGAGCGCCTTCACCGGCGGCGAGAACAGCAACATCCTTCTTATTATATTCTCCGTTAGAATCTGAAAGAGGAGGAGGAAGAGGTGCGGCATCACCGACGGCACTGCGTGGTCATCGCCCCTCGCGAAGCCGCCCAGCACATAGGCCAGTGGCAGGAAATACCCCACCGTCGTCCCTGCGATCACGTACGCCCTGAACAGCCGGCTCCCCTGAAATATCTCCTGCGACTGATCCCCGCTCTTCCCCACCATCAGGAACAGTGCCAGGAGGTACGCCATCGCTGCCGCCGGGAACACCAGGTTGAGGAGCGGGATGAGCCCGCTCGCTGAAAAGATCATGATGAACGCCACCAGCTGCAGCTCGATCACGCGGAGGGACCCCATCACGCCTTCCTCCACCGCAGGCTTCATCGTCGTCGCCGCTGTCGCTTCATCGATTCTAGACGGAGGCACGGCCACAGACACTCTCGACATTATATTGGTGATATGATTCTAATTTAATGAATGGCAAAATGAATCACGGTAGAGAGAGAAAACTTGGGTTTAAATAATGAAATGCAACATTAAATCGTCTGAATCTTCCAAATCAAAAGATATATTAACTGGCCATTTATAAAAACCGTCTTATATGGACGGTTATGATTTTCCAAGATATTGGACTCTACAGGTTATTTAATAAATTACATCATTATCCTTACCATTAAATTAAAATTAAAAAAAAATGGGAAAAAAATGAAAATATAACTAAATCTAACCGTCCATCTCATCAAATCCAATGGATGAAAATCGTCCCTACTTTTCACACCAAGTGGTTGTCCCTATTTGATCTATATCCTATATATATATATATATATATATACAGTAAAACATCTATAAATTAATAAACTCTTTAAAATAATAAAATCTCTCGGTCCCGGCGTGGGCCTTTGTAAAAAATCATCAAATTCGATAAAATAATAAGATAATAATTTTTTGAAAAATCCTTTTATAAATATTAGGTCCCATTAAAATTCTAAATTAATAATTCATAAATATTAAAATTATAAATATTATGATAATTTGCTAAAATATGAATCTATTGTTACTTGTTTTTCTTAAAATTTAAATCTAATTGGATTTTATCCCTAACTTTTTTAATTGTAGCCAAGAGTTTCGATGTTATGAATTATTTTATTTTCATATTGAGATTTATGTGGTATATGTTTCATTCATCATGCATGAATATATTTAATTGGCTATAATAGTTATTTAAGTGGAACAAATTAATGTAAACATGTATATTTAAGTAATTCCAATGAATTGGTACATGCGTCCATGAATATAATAGTTAATTGTATACAATGAATTGATATTATACATGAATATATTTAATTAGTTACAAAAAATTGGTTGATACATGAATATAATCAATGATACATATATGAATTCATTTTTTTCAATACATATGTACTAAATTTGCTGAATTTAAAAAGTCTCTCTTTTAATTAATAAAATATTAATTTATCAATATATTAATATCTCTCTAAATTAATAAAATTTCATGGTCCCAAGGTTATTAATTTATAGAGATTTTACTGTATATAGGCATGTTAGAGCTGTAAACGAACCGAATCGAAGCGAATATCATCAAGTTCGAATTTGAATTCGTTTAGAAATTTCAAGTTCAAATTCGAGTTCGAGTTCGACTCGAACTTCGAAATGGGATTCAAATTCGAGTTCGATAAAAAAATTTATGGTCGAATTCGATTCGAGTTCAAATCGAGTTCGATTTGATATCAAATTCGATAAACTATTCGATTAATGTTCGACAATAAATTCATGAACAAGTTCGATAAATAATTTGATACACCTCATATCGATAAAATTCGATAAATATTCGACAAAAGTTCGCTAAATATTCGACAAAAGTTCGATAAGAAGTTCGAAAAATATTAGACAAAACTTCGATAGTTTATAATCATCTCCATGTTTGAAAATTTAATAGGCAAAAAAAAAAAAAAAAAACAATCAAGATCAATATAAGTTCTTGATTTCCATGCACCTACACAATTTAAAAATAATATACAAATTAGTGGAAATAAATTAGTTTAAATCAACTTAGCTAATATATAAAATTAGAGGAATACAAAAATTTACCTCCTCATCTTGATAAAACTCTCAAGTCAAAGTAATCTCTTTAATGCTATCTTTATGCTATAATACAGAAATACATAAATATAATTAAACATAATAAACACAATTATCGAAAAAAAAGACAAATGAAATAAAATTTATTATACTCACTCTAGCTTTTGCCTTGATCCCATAACGAGCTCGCAACCAATCCCCTGCACAAAGTAGCATCTGCACAGTATTCACCCCCAAAGAAGCACGATGTGGATCGATAACTCTACCACCAGCACTAAAAGTTGTTTCCGAAGCAACAGTGGTTATTGGAACAGATAGCACATGACAAGTCATTCTTGACAGGATACCATACTTTGAGTTATTCATCTTCCACCATGCAATTGCATCAAATAAAATAGGCTCCTTCCATTTCACAACGGGTTCCTCTAGATACAAATCTAACTCAGAGTTATCAGTGACACACTCATCCTCTGACATGTAGCTTTCAAGCAATGCTCTAGACTTTGATTGACTCCCTGTTGATACACTTGTCGAACATTCTTCTATATGAGTTTCACTCAAATTTTCAATAGACAATATGTATCAATTTTAGATTAATCATTGACAATATGTATCAAATTACTTATGAGTGTATCAATAGACAATATGTATCATTTTTAGATTAATCATTGACTTTAACTTATTATTAATTTATTATCATATTATGTAAAATAATAGTCTAGTATATATTATAAATAAAAGATAATAAAAAGAAAGTAATTTATATTATCGAATATTAATATTAAATTATCAAAATTGACAATAAAATCCTATTAACTTTTATTCTAATGCAATATTTATAGTAATCTTGTTTTATTTTTAAAAAAATGGAGTTTTAGATATATATATATATATATAGATATTAAAATAACACTTTAGTATATATTATAATTTATAGATAAAAGATAATAAAAAGAAAGTAATTTATATTATCAATATTGAATAGTCAAATTTAATTTTAGGGAAGTATACAATATTTTATTCTTGGTAGATCAATTATACTTAAGAGCCGTTTTAATTTTAATTTGATCGAGGCAGGGACGGACACATGAATTTTGATTTGGAGGGGCGAAAAATAGTTATACCGCATGCGCGTCAGACACACACACACACACACACACACACACATATATATATATATATATCTACATGTAACTACTTATCTCAATTAAAATAAAATTATATTTATTTAAAATTTTGACGTTATAAGTCGTACTTGACCTTTTTTCATAATTTTAAATTCATCTATGACTGACAACATTAAAAGTCTCGATAATTTATTTCTCAATATATATTGGGGAATGTAAAATCTTAACTTAAACTTATTGCAAAACTCCAACAAAAATTACTAAAAAAATAACTTAAATGTACAATTTGAGCATAATGACACACTATTATATTATAGGTAAATTAAAAAAATCATAAAATATAAATAAAATCATAACTTTAAAGTCTTGAAGAATTTATTCTCAAATTCATAAATATAAAAAAATACCTAAAATATAATGAAATAAACACAAAATATTAATAAGAATAAATAAGGGGAAATATAACAATAAAATGAACTTACACAAGTATTAAAGTAGCCATATAAACAAAATGAAAATACTTTTGAATTTTTAAATAAAATTATTTATTTAGCATTATACTATTTTGGGCCTCTCACTACATCAATTTAAAATCTATATGAATCATACTTAGATATTAATAAATCAAATGTCCAAAAATATTAATACTTTGGGGGGGGGGGGGGGGCAAAAATATTATATTTATATAATAATTATATAACATATATATACTAAATTTTTTTTTATAAAATTTGAGGGGGGGGGGGGGGGCGACTGCCCCCACCAGCCCCCCCAGATCCAGCCCCCCTAGGTCCGTCGTTGGATCGAGGTTAAATATTTTTTTGGGGCCGACATAAATTTATATATTTTGGAAATTTTAATGTAAGTTTGATTAGAAGTTCGTGAACAGATTCGTGATCGGATTCGTGAACCGATTCGTGATCAAGTTCGAGAACTAAATTCGTTTACATTTGAATTCGAACTATTCGCGAACTATTTGAATTCAGTTTGTTAAGATAGTCAAATTTTAAAAAAAATATCGAATTCGGTTATTTTGTTTTACGAATTAAATTTTGATCGAATATTTTTCGAATCGACAGCCGAATAGATCACGAACTATTTGGTTTGTTTACAGCTAGTGATGCCCACGGTACCGGTTCCGGCCGGTTCCGATTAGAAACTGCCGGTTAGGCGGTTCCGGAACGCCGGAACCGGAACCGCACCGTGCCACGACGGTTGACGGTTACGATTTATCAACCAGAACCGCCGGTTTTGAGCAAGGCCGGTTATCACCGGTTACTGGCGGTTATCCGGTTAACCGCCGGTTTTCCCGTTTTTTTCTCTCCAAACTCGAATTGACGATTAGACGAACTACTACTGAGTACTAAATCGATAAAATTACTAATTTACAAGTTAAAAACTAAGAAGTATGATAAAACACAAGTTTATTTGAATTTTGATATTATTATATAATTTTATAATTTATATCTTACAATTTACAAGTTATAACTTACAAGTTACAAGAATATTGAGAATACAATTTAATTTATCAAATTACAAGTTACAAAATACAAATTGTAAATTAATCAAACTATGAAAATATGAAATTACAATTTACAAATTTACAAATTACAATTTACAAATAACAAGTTACAAAATACAAATTGTAAATTAATCAAACTATGAAAATATGAAATTACAATTTACAAATTTACAAGTTACAATTTGAGTTAATTTAGAATTTAGGAATTATGGGGGAAAAGAAATAATTGAAATTTGGGCTTGCACTTCATATGAAGCTGCCTACGTATCCTTTACTTTGGAATCAAAGCCCTCGTAGTTCATTTTACCTTATTTCCTTGGCAAGTCTAGAATTCGAAGTTGTCGTCCCAATCATCTCCGGTTTGGCTCCCTCCTTCGGCTTCACTCTCCGAGCCAACTTCAATGAGCGGACCATCCATCAAGTCATCCCAGCGGTTCTCTTACTCTCTTAGGTCGGCTTTGGACTCGTCCTTCAACATCATTTGAGCTTCGAGGTGATCCGGTGTCAAATTTGATCTCCGTTCGTCCAACATGTAACCGGATTCACTGAAAGTTTGCTCGACCGCAACCATTGATGCCGGGACTCCAAATATCTCCCTTGCCATAATTGCAAGCAAATGATACTGCTCTTGATTTCGGGACCACCACTTGAGAACATCAAAATTATTGGGACCTGTATTTTCATCATCGGGGGGCACAATAGGGTCTTGCAAATACATATCTAATTCATTTTGACTACGCCTAGTATTTCCTCTACTTTGGAAAATTTTTTGGAATTCTTGTAAAGCACTACCACGTGAAGATGAAGTATTTAATCCTAACGAAAAAGAACTACTAGAACCTGAAGAACGACTCATTGGACGAGTTATACTATCAACATATTTTAACTCATATTCTCTATAAAGTGAATATATAGACTCATAAATTTCTGTTTTAATTTCTTCAGCAGGTGGCACATATATATCGGGATCAGAACCTGTAAAACTCATAGTAGACAAAAATTTGCAATACATGTCAATCATATCGTTAGTAGCACTAAGTTTAAAAGTAGGATCCAATATTTTTGCAACCAAAAAAATATTAGGCACATGATCAAAATATTTAAGCCATTTTTTTACCATGGCTAGAATCATCTCTTGCAAATCGGGTTTATGACTACAAGCATTAAATTTTGCAGCAATTAAACAATAATGATACATAAATTTGCAAACAGTAGGGTAATACACACTGGATAAATCTTTTTTTGCATATTGAAAAACTTGTAAAAGCTCCATTAATTCAATACAATCATCCCAATACGAAGATAATAAAATAAACGATTCAATATACGTAGCAAAAAAAGAACATAATAATTCACGATATTCCAAAGTTGCAGAAAGCATTTCATAAGTAGAGTTCCACCTATTAGGCATATCTAAGTTAAAAATTTTAGGATGCACACCAGCTTCCCTACAGAATTTTTCCCACCTACGTCTAACTCTAACTCTACCATGAATATAATCTACAGCATCACGAATAGGTTGAATTGAGTTATTTAATATTCTAAGTCCATCTTGAACACATAAATTGAAAATATGAGCAATACATCGAGTATGAAAATATTTACCATGCAAGGTTGGATTACATGAATTAATTCTCTAATACTAGCCATATTAGCACTCGCATTATTAAAACCAATAGAAAAAATTTTATCAAGCATTTTAAATTGATTGCAAATTTTAATAATAGCCTTAGCAATATTAGCAGCACTATGTTGATAGTTAAATCTACGAAAAGCAATTAAACGTTTATTTAAATTCCATGAATAATCAATCCAATGCAATGTAACAACAATATAATGATGATGGATAAATTTATCAGACCAAATATCAGAACAAATAGCAACCCTATAAGGAATTTTACTAACAACACTTTTCAATTTCGACTTATATCTTATATGCAATCTTTCAAGGGTCCTAGTCATAGTCATTCTAGGTATTCTTTGAGCACCAGGATTATAAGCAGCTTTCATACGACGTTCAAAATTCATGCTATCGGCAAATTGAAGTGCTAAAGATTCTTCACAAATAAAATAACACATTTGTTCTCTAGCAACTAGAAGGTCAAACCTAAAGAGTTGAGATGACTACGGCGTACCTTCACCTTGGCTTTCAATATTTTGACTGCTTACCGGTTGGAAGTTGAGTTGCGATTGAGCTTGAGCACGCCCAAGTTCGACTTGATGATTGTTGGTGATGTATGACCAGTACGTCCCATAGCCTCCTCCAGTGCGAAATTTGTATTGCTTCGGACAATAGTTGCAATACAAATCAAACACACCCGCTTCATTCTTTCTTGCCACCTTTCGGAAATGAATAGTGAAAAGAGCAAATTTCAGTGCTGTATTTCTTGTTGGAACGACCTCCGCCTCTTCCTCCGCCTCCTCTGTGTCAAGATTGATGGATGGATTTCCGCTGAAAGCACGAGATTCTTGAGATCGTTGTAATTCTTCAAACTGGATCCATCTTGCCACTTATTCGTCAACTTCCATTTGAGAAATAGGATTGTTGTAAAAACCGCCACCAGTTGGATCATGGTAGAAACCGCCACCACTTGGATCGTTGTAGAAACCGCTATCAGCTCCGCCATAGGGATTCACATATTCTTCAGGTTGTTGTTGTTGAAATTGAGGCGGCGTCGTATCAGCATCATCAGAAATATGTACTCCAGAATGAGTACGACGACGACGACGTGGAGCTTCGAAACTATCAGCAATAGCTTTGCCTTTACGGTAAAGGCTTTACCCTTATCGGCTCGACTACCTCGACTAGGCATGATGATTAGGGATGATAGAAAATGAGTAGAAATGAAGAAATGAAGAAATCGAGATATTGAGAGTGGAGAGAGTAACTTCGTAAGATTGTAACTTGTAAGAAAACTTGAATAAGAAAATGATATTGCTAGAATAGAGAGAATTTGAGCATAGAGAGAGAGATTAAGAGTTTGGTGTGAGTGAAAATGGTGGAGGAGATGGGGTATTTATAGGTGAAAATTGGGGAGTGGGGGGAAAAATTTTAAATTTGAATTTGAAATTTTTTGAAAAAAATAACGGCCGAACCGCCGGTTTGGGCTCCAAAACCGACGGTTCCACATCACCGATCCGCCTCCGTGAGTTCCTAGCCGTTGATTGAGATCACGCGGATCGTGATCTCGGCCGTTAAAAAAAAAAATATATATATATATATATACAAACCGCCGGTTAACCGCCGAAACCGGCGGTTTGTTGAAATTTGCCAGCCAAATCGTAACCGGACCGTCCTATTACGGTTGACGGTTACGATTTACAAACCGTAACCGTCCGTACAAAACCGAAACCGGCCAAAACTGTGTAACTAGCGGTTTGTAACCGCCGGTCCGGTTAATTATGGGCACCTCTATTTACAGCCCCAGGCGTGTACACATATACATGTGTGTATTAACATCCACTAGTTTTGAACTCAAAGTTAAGTTGACATTTACTTGTGAATAATTAATGATATATATTATGGACTTGTTGAAACACTATCCATTGAAAGAGACTAGCAGTTGATGTATAATGGCCCAAAACCAATAGATCCTTTTCCTACCAATTAATTTTGTTTGCTAGTTTCATGATTGCAGAATGTATATAAGTGGGCATTCAAGTGCTGATGTTATGCTTCAGTCAGCACGTAAATTAATTACCACTTGTTATAAGTTTGATTTTATGGGTGCACTTCTTTTTAATCAATCAAGTTAAACAGATCATTAAATTAGATTGTGAATCCAAAGCTTAATTAATTTATAAAATTATCTAAAAATTGTGGCTGGCTCGACCACTTTAAAACAAAAGGTAAAACGAGCTAGCCCTCATCGTTTCATGTGCATCTACCTATTTGTGCCGATCATTATATGAAATTAGGGTTTATTAGGGTAAGATATGTGGTACTAATTAAAGGGATCCGTGTTAGATCGCATTAATTTTTTATGGTTTATTATAATTCGATTAAATAAGATGGAGGATTGACTTCATTAGAGTTTGACATATTATTATGTGTGATGATTGTCCACATAATTATTGCTGCTGATCTTTTATTTTTATTTTTTATTTATAATTTAAAAAAAAAACAATATAAAAAGCTTATATAGGAATTCCACTCCTTCAACCGAGGATGAGACTTGGCCTTTGCATGTTGCAAAAGACGAATTTGGCTGATCATTGAAAGATGTTACGCTTCCACGAGATTATAAGTTTTAGCTACTTATATATACTGTATATTAATCTATATAATATGTAAAAGTAAGATAGTTAAGGACTAATTTTTCCCGCCCAAAATAACTTCCCTAATCTGAAAAATTATATCATATATTTTGCTTAACTAAATTAATTCATATAAATTAATGTAAATATTAATGGACCAAATACATTAAATATCCGACATATATATGGACCAAATATATTCATATACATTAAATATCCGACATATATATGGACTGAATATTGGTCCATAACGAAATCTTTGTATACCTACAAAGATTAATTATAACATGTTATATAAAATCATGTTATTTGTGACAGATATTAGGATAGATAAATTTCATTATATATATACATATACACCATATCTATTTATTTTAGGAACTAATATATGAATATTAATATTAGATTATATATTTTAATTATATATAAGATTTTAATTAAATGTATATACAATCTAATTAACATAAATCTAATTAAATATTAACCTAAAAATCTACTCATAATATTCATATATAAATATTCCCCGCAATACTAAACTACCTGCAATATACCATCACTTGGGAATTTCGAATTGATATGATTATTAGATATTATTAGATAATATATAGATATAGATATCCTCATTAATTTTCACACATCAACAATATATTCTCACGTATATTTTAGAGATTTGTGTGCATATATAAATCATATATAATGGAACAAATCTAATTTATCCAAAAATTCAATTCATACCATAAATATTTTTCTTCGTACGGTTTTATAAATAGATCCGTATGCTACGCATACAAATCAAACGCGCTATTGCATTTTACAAGAAATTAATTCATTCCAAACCATAACTTCATGACTCCATTTTTTAATATAGTTGAGAGGGTTAGGGAAACCGGCCATTCCCTATATGAATTGATATTGAAAGTTAGGGTTGTTTGTATGTACGAACAAACACCGTATGGAAGATCGCATGTTAAATCAACTCTCGAGATGATTCTCCATGAACGTGTCGGTGACCGTATACACGGTACCATGAGGAGGTCAGACCTCGAGCGGCTTAATATCGAATTTGTGGAAGGTGGTTTATATGCTTTTTAATTTTTTGATATACAAGATAATAAGATGAAATATAGAACAACCCAACATTTGTTCAAATTCATCTCTTCTTCCTATACGAAAGTTATCCCCATCGTGGATGATGGTTTTCCACACTACATGTTCCAATTTCGAGATTTCACATCTTTGCAAGATGTTGGTTCATTTGATGAGGGTTTGCTTTTTGGTATTAACTACACTTAATATTAGCATTTCAGTTTATATTATATAGATTTTTTGGTTTTACTAATATATATATATAAATTTTTATTATAAGAGATATTATTGGAAAAGTTGAAAAGCACTCGGAGCCTCGAGAAATACAACGTAACGGACGTCCTACCAAGCTTGTGGATACCCAACTGCAAGACACTGAGTACTATATTTATTATTTACAATATTTATTATTTACAATTTTTTTCTTCTATTTAACTACAAACGTGGTGTACAAAGAAATCTTTTAGAACCTTTGAAATTTTCAAATATTTATAAAGTTTGTTATTTATTTATAGTTACTTTGAATCATTTTTTATTTATTTTTATTCAAGTTACCTTTTTTTAATAATTACTTTTTTTTTAAAGATGTAAATTATACTTCAATTCATGATTTATATTTTACACTATGCATGAGTTTTGTTTTTGTACGATAATTGAAGCAATATTTTTTTTTATTGTGATCATATTTTAATAAAATTTTAAATATGTGTACCCCGCTCTCACCGTGCATCGCACGGGTGCAATACTAGTTAATATAATAATAAGATCAAATTAAAATCGAACTTATTCTAAACTCGAATTTGCGGTGTTAAATTAATTATTACATATGCAGCATGGAGCATGCCTTCAAACTTGGATTTCTAGTTTCAAACTTAAATATCATCTAAAAATAAAAAGAGGGAGTATCCCGTCACACTGTCTAAACGATCTCACTTCGTTAGATTAATCTTATTTAACATATGAAAATGGTTCCTTTCTTTTTCTTTTTTCTTTTTCAATGTCCCTTTTTTCCTTTTCTTTTAAGATTTTATTTTTAATTTTAATTTCTTTTTTTTCCACAAGTGCACGAGTCTACATGTTATGCTTGATAATTAATTTTTTGAAATAAATATATACTCTAAAATGAAATTAGTGAACTCTAAAATTAAATTAAATAATTTAATTTTTTATCCAACGTCTCATGCAATACTCTTGATAATTAATTTTTGAAAAATAAATATATATCCTAAAATTAAATTAACTTAATTTAATTTTGCTATTCGGCTTCTTGTGTAGTGTATTCGTCTGACTTATGCGTGAGTTCACGCAATATGCTTGATAATTAATTGAGATGAAATAAAAAAAATAAAAAACACTGAAAAAATAAAATAATAAAAGGGTGAGCGAGGTGCGTGGGCATGCATCGGCTGTTGGCTTGAAATTGCGGGTTCTGGGCACGGATTTGAACTTTTGGACAGATTTGGGCCTATTTAATACATCCAACAGATCGTGACCTGGCTCATATAAGTTTTTGTATTATAAAAATCTCCCAAACGAATTCGGAGGTTGGGACGAACCAAAATTTTGAAATATCTACACAACCAATACCGTACATATTTCTTCTTTCTTTTTAAGTCAAATTGAAACCTCCTCTAAGATTATGCGACGGCTTTGTTTGGTATATTTTAGTACGATTTAATTTAATTCATAGATCAACTTGACGAGCTAAAAAGGGAAGGTATTTAATTATGAAAACTTGTATAATTAGTCTTCTTGCTGATAATCCAACTAAATTGGTAACAATTAAAATTTAATTATCCATGTTTAACTTGCATACCGATCGAATTGAATGTACGTATTAAATCTTGCCTATTCACATTGAGATGTCTCTTTAAACATTTAAGTAGTTCTTGTCAACCATGCTGGAAAGATAGAGATACAAAACTATATTATAGCTTAAGATAAATGTGCCGAAAATAAGTTGTTTTTCTAATTACGTTACTATATATATTTAAATGAAGTATTAATTATATACTAATCAAAATCAAATGAAAAAAAAGTACAGGAGAGTGGGAGTTCAAACCCCTAGAGACCAAACGCTAATTAAATTCCCTAATTTGTTTGATTCTCTGATTTGCTTGTACATGCCTACGGTTTTATTTAACTTTAACTAATTATATTAAACTATAGTTATATAAACATTAGCTTTTTATTAGGTAAATGATATAGTGAGGCATTATTTGTCATGGATTTGGAATTTTGGATTCCCTATATAGCAAGGCCAGCAGGCTCTGTTGTTCCACAAATTAAGCTCTGATGTCTTCCAACCGCATATATTTTTTCTTTCATTTTTTTCGATTGTTGCTTTCTATGTTGAGTGTGCATAAACTTTTACAAACACTAAACCCTGAACCTTCAATTTGAATCATTGGTTGTGTTAATTTTTTAAAGTATTGAATCAATTTTCTGTTAATTTCTTTTGTTTTCTTTCAGTTTTTCAACTTTTAGTTAATAATTTAAAATTTAGTAGCCACTTGAAGGTAGCATCTAGTATCTATGGCCATTGGTCAATATAATACATGTAATTCTTGCAGTACTGCATGCTGACCTTGATTTATGAATGCTTATAAAATAATACCTTTAAAGAGTTGAATAAAAAAAAATAACATTTCTTTTATGATTAAATAAATGCAGCAATATAACCTTCATCAATTCAGTACAGATAAAACCTCAACTATTGTTGACCTTGATTTTTTATTGCTTCCATGTAGTGTAGGTGAAAGGCCTAACCAAATCCAACTTCTCACAATTAATTATAATTTATAAAGGGCCGTTGACGAAAATATATAATCAAAATTCGAGTGGTTTTTTTTATTATTTAAGTACTAATTTAAACTATGCATTTAAGTGATAGGAATTTCTTGTATTCAAAGAAATATGATGATACGTATATCTCTCATTATGTATTTAGCTAATGTATAGGGTAGCCCATGTCTGGTTAAATTTGGACATTTCGTTATTAATGTTATGTATTGGGCTTGAGATTTATCACCATGAATGAGGAATATTGTTTTGGATAATTATTAATTCATATATTTATTTTTATCTTTAAAAAATCTGTTTATTTTCTGAATTCTATTAATACTAACTTTCCGTAACAGTTAAAAAGATTAAATTTTGTGGATAATCGATGACAAAAATCCGCGTATATTAAATTAGTAATTAAAGAAAAATAAGAGATACATATGCATACAACAGAACATAAGAGGAGGCATACAGCTGAGATTGGGTTCAAGAAAAGGCAAAATTTATATATTGTGAAAACGAATACACACCTACTGATACACAACTGAGACAGGCAGAAAGCACAGCACAACACAAATTGTCGTTTGTCAGATAATAAGGTTTCAGTTAGTAGCACGAATTGTACTACTTTTAGTTGTCCCATTATTTTACCTCTCTCTCTCTCTCTCTCTCTCTCTTGTTGTTCTTCCAGTATTTCTTTCTGTTGTATAGTTTTTTATTTGATCAACTTTATACTCAATTATGGAGCCTGCTGAAGAAAAACCTTTAGCCAAAGAAAGTGAAGAGGGCTTTTCTAGCAATGAAAAGTGTGTTAATTTATCACCTCCTGTAGTCCCAAAGGTACTTTTTTTTTCTTGTTATTTGTATGATCTTCCATCATTCTTCATTCCCTTCGAAAAAAAAAAACTGCAAATGTATTCGACAAGCCCAGTTGTCATGGTATTTCTCTCTGTCTGCTTTGAGGTCCTATGAATTTTGCTTGTATTATTTAATTTCAGTATTGAGATTGTAAAAATTGTAGCTTTATATTCTTTGTGAACTGTAACAATAATTCAACCCTTGGAGCTCGTAAAGAGAAGTTGATATTGAGTTTTAGATTCTTGAAAATATTTGGTGCCTTTGTTAGACAAGAAATGTTTTGAAAATAATGTAAACTGATGTATTTTGTGAGACTTTTGGAAATGGATGTTTTCGGTCCGGAATAATATCAATTTGGAATTTAATTCTACAGAGTTTTTATTATGCTACAAGGAAATTTGTGAAAGATAATATTTTTGTGATAATTAATTAGTGTTGTCTCTCTTGTCGCCTTTGAATTTTGAGTTCGTTTGTGTGTTTGTCTTTGTTGCAGTCAAGGTGTTTGGAAATTTACCAGGAAGGAATACATGTAACTTCATAGTTTTATGTAGTAGACTTATATGCAATCTTGTTTGAACCTTGCTCTTGCTTCAAATCTGATACGATGCTAAATAGTGATTTCAATCATAGCATGTGCCTGTTCTGCTGAAAATTTAGATTATTAAGGCTTTTCTTCATTGATACTAGGTTGAAGAATCAAGTGAAATAGTAGTTGAGGAGACGTCAAGCAGTCAGCAACATCATGGGGTCGACCTGATTCTGCACATACCCAAAGCAACACTTGAGGGATTTGTGGAGGACTCTGTGGCAATAAACATGCCCCCTTCACCAATTCCGACTCCCAAAAGAGTAAACTTTTCGCCATTACCAAGTCCTAATAGAGTAAAGGTTAATGGATCTCCCGGTCCATCATCCAAAGGAAAATCATCCATGAAGAATTTGCTTCCCAGACTGAGCTTCAAATTTCGGAATACAAACTCTGAAATAGAAAAGGCTGCCATGTTAGCACTGGGAGTTTCCCCTGAGATGCGGGGGAAGACATCAATTCCTAGGACTTTTTCTCTTACGAAGATTTTTACGCCCAAGATGAAACGGACATCATCTCTACCAGCTTCTCCCATTTTCCACTCAAATCCTGAGTCTGCTCATGGAGGAATTACAGGCACTGCAGCTGATTCAGCTGTAAGTACTTCTCTTTTCAAATTTGAGTCAGTCAAGACTTGTTTTTCATTTGGAAATGTGAGCGAAGATATGAACAGTTTCGTTCTTATATTTTAGTCATGTCATTTGTAGTCTCAATTGGCATACCTTGTGTAACCCCCTTAATGCATCATTACTATCTTGCTGAAGACAATTCTAGATGATCTGTTATGTTGATGTGATCAAATAACTCCACATGATAGATGGAAACAATATTTTTGTCAAATCAATTCCTCCTCTTTTCTGACTAGATCTTACAGATATAACCATTATGCAGAAAGGTGGGTGCCAGCTACCAATGCATCGTTCACGCTCTGTACCCGTTCTAAATAAAGAGGAAAGTTTGAAACAGCTGGATTATTTAGGCAGTATATATCGTGTGATTCCTACAACACCAAGGGTTACTGAACAGACTGCAGCAGCACTGGTGCCTGGTGTTACAATTGGTGCAGGTACATTTTATGTCAAATGGTTAAGGTTGCTGCCTTTCAACTTGAGGTGACACCTTTGAATACACTAGTATGTTCTTTGCCTTGAGGATAATGCTTTATGCATTCAAGGCTCCCGTATAAAGGAATATTCTCAATAACTTGCTGCATTTTCAGCTAATTAGCCATCTACTTGTTTATTTTACCTTCTAGTTCTAGTTTAAAAGTCATTACAGCTTCGGAGAGCGTTTATCCCAATTGTTATTAGTCTATAAATTAGTTTACTCTGGCAACTCCTAATGAGCTTTTGCACCTTCATTGAATGCATAGATACCAATTCAATATACTTGGAAGAATACATAAGGCCTACTAAGCAATGAGCAAACAAAAAAAAAAGTGCAATTTTCATTACTGGCCAGATCCATATAGAATGAATATACATTCTGATGAATACCAAAAGACAAAACTACCTGATCTCTCTGTTGTGACTATACATACTGAAACAGAAGTTCTTGACGTGTTGCCAGATGCATCAAACTAATGGTTTTCTTGTAAAACATCTTTGAAGTTTTAGGTTGTATTTATAGTATTGATGGCATGGTGAGTCATACATTTACAGAATTATTTCCATTGGAAGAATGCTAATGAACACCATGATTTGAAAATAGTGGGTGACTAGATATAAACTAACAGCACTATAGACACAAGTAGTTTGCACACTGATAGTTGAACGTTATCGAGTACAAATTCTTGAATCATTATTGCTTTAGGATACTGATGCATGAAGTTAGGGTGACATTTAGCACCAAAGATCTAGTCCAACCATGCTTATATATACGATAGATATAAATTTTGATGTTACTTTTAGACTTGTGATTGCCAACACACAACTTATTGTATTCAGATGAGAACAATGAGTATGCTGAGGACATCCCTCAAGAAGAAGCTGTTTGTAGAATCTGCTTGGTTGAACTTGGTGAGGGTTCTGACACACTGAAGATGGAATGTAGTTGTAAAGGTGAACTCGCTCTGGCCCACCAGGAATGTGCGATTAAATGGTTTAGCATAAAAGGCAACAAGACTTGCGATGTCTGCAAGCAAGAGGTCAAGAATTTATCTGTCACACTTTTACGCATCCAAAGCACTCAGACTCGAGGATATGGAACTCGCCCACCTGAAATAGCTCGATACAGGCAAGCATATGAATTTTTTTAGCTGCAATAAGAAAGAGAAAATTGATGTCAACAATATGAAATCCAAGCTAACTAAGTTGGTAGCTATTGCAATTTGCAACTGTATACAGGGTTTGGCAGGATGTTCCAGTTCTTGTGATCGTTAGCATGCTTGCATATTTTTGTTTCCTGGAGCAACTTTTGGTGAGTGAAATAACTCTATACTTGGGAAACAATCTCATTTTTTTGATCCTATTTGTCTGTTATTTTATTATTTTATACGAATGTGAGTCATGATTTTATAGTTTCTCACGTGCAGGTCAACAAAATGGGATCCAGTGCAATTGCCATATCTTTGCCCTTTTCCTGCATATTAGGTCTCCTTGCATCAATGACCTCGACTACCATGGGTATGCCATGGCACTAGTCAAACTCGAGCATAAGTTTTAACTGCTTTTTGACTCATTGTTTTGTTGTTGGGTGTAGTGAGGAGGAGATATGCTTGGATATATGCTACTATTCAGTTTACACTGGTGGTTGTTTTCGCGCATATTTTTTACTCGCTGGTAAGACATGATTACAGTGAACACATATAGTAGTTTAGTTCCTCGTTAGATTGAAACTGTTGCATGCGATTGTATAGTTTAATTATATTCTCACAAAATCTAACTCGTACGCATGTGATGTGGTGGATGTATAGCTTCATGTGCAAGCAGTTCTATCTGTTCTTCTTGCGACATTTGCTGGTTTCGGAGGTGCAATGTGCGGGACTTCCATGTTTTTCGAGATTCTCAAGTGGAGAAGTACATGGAACAATTGGTCTACTTCCCAACAAGATTCTGCGCAGCCTCAACCTCAACCACAACCACTATAAGCGCTAATCGCCGTCGGGAAATACAGATACATTTTATCTCGCTTCTTGTTTTTCTACTTACCCTGGCAAAGAAGCCATCATGAGTTACAAATCTCTCTGTAAATATCATTTCATACCTTGATTGCTTGTTTATATAAGAAGCCTTTTTCTTTGACGTTTCAAAAGATGGAAGTGGATGTATGTAACTGCAACATATATTAGTCGCTCATTACAATCAAGATATGATTTACTTGTTCAAATCAAGTGTGAAAATATTCTTTTCTATTTTGTATCATGTTGAAAAGCAAACAAATGAGTGTTAGATATCTTATGAGAAACACGTTAAATGGCACAAAAGGTTCGGAGAAAAATGGATCAAACTCCCCCAACACAAAAAGAATATTCATAATGCTTGTTGCAAGATGTGCCGGGCCAATAAAAAATATTTGGAAATAATAATCATTTGCTAGCTATCCTGTGGCAAAATTGGCAATGCAAATCGACCACCAAGCAAGGGGGAAGGAAGAGAGAATTTTCCAAGGACAATTATTTTTCATCCAACACTAAAATGTTTCTTGGACTGCTCTCTCATACTTACAAAGTCGGGTCGGGTTGGGTTGGGTTGCACGTTCTAATATGATGATGGTGTGAGACTCCAAGGGCAACTTCTAGCCTCTCTGCCTATACATTGGTCTCTGTCAGTTAATCTTACAGCACATGACTTAATCATATGCTTTGTCATTCAGTGAAAAAAAAAACTGTGCAAATGCATCTTTTTCTTCCGACTAAAATCCGCAAAATCTTAATTCTTGCATCATTGTTTGTAACTCGAACCACCTGCCTTCACTGCTGCTGCTGCTGCAGCTGCTGATATTGATGGTTTTTCTTTCAAGCTCGTCGTACTCATGAAAGAATCAGTGTTGTTCGATTGGCTTTCACCAAAACCCGGCCTCATCCATATTTTTATGTGGCCCTCCCGGCAAACTGTCAGGACAGATTCCTGAGTGAATGTCAAACCTGAAAGAGGTTCGGTGTGAACGCGATGAGCTACCAATGGGGAGAGCTTTGGAACATCTCGCATGCTTGGCGATAGTTGCAAGGTGCCCACAGGGCAAGCGCTGTCCCAGTGAGATGACTGACTTCCGGTACTAAAGGTGGGGGACCCACCAGGGGGGCGGCGAACTGGCACTACGAGCTCATCCATTTCTAGATCCCATAAGAGCAATTGTGTATCCTGCATCACAATTTGATTACACTTCTCATTTATACCACTAAAACTAAAAAGCATTCCCCACGAGTAATTAAATGAAGTTATAACTGACATAAATGTCACTACAATTCAAAAGGTCAGACTTGAAAAAATGTATACTAATTTAGTTGATAATTTCTGCAACAAGCATATGTATAACTTATCACGATCAACGTCACAAAAGTAAATGAACACAGGAAAATGTGCAAAACCAACTTTGAAAACGTCGTACTACCCCATTAAGAGGACTAAGGAGATTCAAAGAGGCGAGTGATACCAGAGGCCAGAGCAACTTAATATAACATCAATTTTGGTAGGTTACATCAAAAAGTGAGTAGAGTTTGCAAGATCAATATTTTGTTATCTTTATGTAGCAAGATCAATATATTAAGAGGGTGTTTGGTTGAGAATTTGGAATCCGGGAATTGAGAGAATTGTCCAATAATAAAAATTACGGTTCAGAGAAAGTTGTTGGGATTAATATATAAGTGAGTAAATTATACTTTTGGTCCTGTAAAAATAAGGTCCAAACACTTTTAGTCCCAAAATGTACAATTTTGGTCCCAAGTTTAATTTTTTGACACTTCTGGTCCCATAATTTATATTTCAACACTTTGGGTCCCAAAAACTAACGGAGTATACTTAACATCCGTTAAGTACATATTTTGAAGCCAAAACAATACATATTTTGTTGATCTTGGTTGCACCACCTAATTAAGGGTGAAAAATAGAGGGAATGTAGGGAAAATTTCAATCTAAAATAGGTATTGTTTTGATTCCAAAATAGGTACTTAAGATATGTTAAATATAGTCCGTTAATTTTTGGGACCAAAAGTGTAGAAATATAAAGTGTAGGACTAAAAATGTTGAAAAATTAAACTTGGGACCAAAATTGTACATTCTGGGACTAAAAGTGTTTGGACTCTATTCTTACGGGACCACAAGTGTAATTTACTGTATATAAGTGAATAAGAATTAATATTTGTTTTAAAATGCGGGAGATAATTTTACTATTGATGACAAATCAAGTTTGGAAAGTAAAATGACACAATTGTTTTCCAAGATCTCTAAACAAACGCATCCTAAACTAGGAGTTTGAAATTATGTTTTAGAGTTCTCGAACAAACAAGGTCTAACAGTATAATTCCCAACCTACCACGATTTCCTTCCTAAATTCATTACATTCCTACCAAATTCATTTCTTCATATCAATCAACCTCCTAATGTGAAACAGGATGTGCCTACAGACAGGGAAATTCCATGAAGTAATATTTGAAGTACGTTAACATTCTGATACGCGGAAGGAAATTTTGTACAAGGCTACAGCCTATAAGCTGTTTGGTCCTGAGCTTCAAAAAGAAACCCAAAAACCTAAGATTATCAAATGAGGCTGGAAGATCAACAATCATGATTCATATCTAAATAACCAAATATATTTAATAGATCAATTTACTGTTTAGGTACCTGACCAACGGAACCAAAACGATAGACAATGTTTTCCCCAACACCATCTGAATTTGGAGCAAGCCAGTATGAATCAAATGCCACTCCACTAACCTGTCAAAGTTGAGCATGAAATAAAAGAATCATCCACAGCTACATGGGAAACTAATACTCTGTTCTATTTAGGTTATAATACAAGCATCATGTGTTTTTGTCTATGCATGTAAAAACAAGCAAGTTAGTATGCAGAAGTTAATGTTTCACCCCATCAACAAATCAATGCTTAGTCTAAAGTGGTGCAAAGTTTGTTAAAAAAACGGAGAGTTAGTTAACTTCTGATATTATTCAGAGAAACAACGGTCCAGAATTCTTGTTAGTATCATCAAGTAATTTCTTCTAAAGCAAAATGATTTATTCAATAATATTGAACTCACCCATGAGTTGTGTCCTTCCCCCCACGCTACAATCTTTCGATCTTCCATACTCCAAACTTGAACAAGGTCATCCTCACCTCCAGTCAAAATGTACTTTCCATCCATGCTGTCGTTTGACTATACATTAGCTATATTCATATAATATTGACACCAACCAATTTAATTTTGGACATAGTGACTTCAGAAAGAAGGGGGGGAAATTGTGAAGATACAGAAAGCACCAATAGATTCACAACTTTTGAACGGAAAATTAAGTAAACTCACCTCCAAGCACAACATAAAAGAGCGCCATAATAGCTTTTTCCACCACATAAAAGTTGTTCATTTTTATAGTCAAAGACTCGCAGGTAACCTGCATTCAAAATATTTGCTCATCTGATAGATAGAAATGGAGCACAAGAGAAAATCTAGATACTCAAAGGATAACAGACAATGGCAATACCATCCCTTCCTACAGTTGCTATATAAGCACCATCAGCTGAAAAGGTAATGGCATTTATTGAACCTTGGCATATATGCCACCTAGCAACTGGATTCTGCAAAGAATAGAATGATATCAGATAAAAAGCAATTTAGACTGTCCGTGTTACCAAGAGCAGAAGAGGAAGAAAATTAACAGTTAAAAATGTAACAAAACCATCTAAGTCCACAGGTAGCAATTGCTTCCATGAGAGAAGCCTCCCTTGATAGCCAAATGAAAACTATTATACACATTGACATGAACTTAAGAGTATGTTCCCAAAAGCTATAGCCTAAAATCATATATCATCCAGAACAATGGTAAAAACCAACTAAAAGTCAACATGTTGGCAGACTTAAATCCTCACCCACCCTTTAAAATAGTACTAGTTCCCATTCCAGTTATTGAAGTTGTCACCGATCACCTGATGATATGCAACATGATAGTAATACTTTAATCACGAACACGACGAATATTGGAAAGAAAGCTTGCTGCAGAAAATATGTAAAATTCCCAGTGAAATTTTCTGGTCAATATAGATGTGGATAACCACAGAGGTAATGCTAGAACTCCTAAATGTGACAGCAAAAGATGATACTGTAAATATCCAGGCAATGAAAAAATTACCTTTCATATCATAAAAACTAACCGCAGCATAAAGCCAACTACAGTAAGAAATATATAGACAGTAACCATCAAATGACTGGATCCTCAAGGGAGCCATGACTTTAAGTTATAATTAAGTCCATGGCTTTAAGTTATAATTAAGTCCCACTTCATTCAAAATATTGAAGCATAGAACCACATGTGGTGGATATCAGGATATGTATGCATATATAGAATCCCTGTCATCTCCCTTGACCTGTATGAGGAAGAACTTCAACACAGACAGCGTTGCTCTCACGAATATTCAAAACCTCAAGCTTTGAGTCTCAACACTCAACTTAGCCAATGAACATCAGGTTCCAGTTAATATAACCCCAATACATTAATATGATTACAATATCAAAGCATTGTGGTATTATTAGCAACCAGCCGATGGCGCTCAATCATCTTATATTCATGACGGATTCAACCAAGCTTGAATCGAGGCACAGGGTGCAAATGTTATTTATTAATAACATCATATGAACAAGCTGGATAAAAATGTTATCCAACTTCAATTTACAAATGAGAGAGAGAGAGAGAGATTAAATTTACCTCATTAAATTACTGTTAGATAAGTACAAGGACAGAGTAGAACCAGACTAATAACAAACTCACAATTAATCTTGTATAACAGTTGACTTTACATTTCTTAAAATGTAAGTGCATCATTATACACAGTCACACCCATCTGTAATTGGTTCACTGCTCATTACAAGCATCAAGAAACAAAGATATAACACTGAAAGCAAAGAAGAAAATTAGAGACAACCGCATAAACCAAAATTCTAATCTTTCTAATATGATCCACAATTTCACACAAAGAATGGTAATTTAACAAAATACTTGATCCAAGACCCTTAACGAGGTTACAACAAATCACACTAGTTCAATTACTTCCCACCTGATAAACATATGTATGCACCACCATACTAAGAAAAAAGGTAAATACTGAATGAATCTAATAGGTAGGAAATGAATAACCAGTTCCGTAACTGAATAAAGAAATGACATAGAATCATGATACCTTACTGTAGCGTGCATGTGATACAGAAAACTG
Source organism: Perilla frutescens (assembly GCA_026008535.1). Lineage (NCBI taxonomy): Eukaryota > Viridiplantae > Streptophyta > Magnoliopsida > Lamiales > Lamiaceae > Perilla > Perilla frutescens. The sequence goes on along the minus strand of BRKX01000017.1, from coordinate 37,032,494 downwards.
AGCCTGGTCCTTGATCACAGGAAATGAAGGATCACCAGAGCCATCTTTGTTCTGAAAATAAGATGAGGATGTATCAGTTTTCAAAGTATTGCAACTAGAGAATTACATAGATTCATTACAAAATAAGTCCAAAACTTGCCTTTTCATATACATACATATTTCCATCTGAATGAGATACGACAAATGATCCATCTCCATTGGGGATCCATGCAACACAAGTACAGCGACTGTAATAAGGAAATAAAGCAATTGATGAGAACAAAAATAGCAGATATATAGGAAGTAAATAAAGAGTGTACATGGGCACCTTCAGTTTATTACGAAAAGGGCAACATAAGCATAGTAGTCAGCGGGTGAGTAATGGAAACAAACTATAGCACTAATTACTGGTAATTATACACATAATTGGTTGGAGGGATGAGGTGCAGTAACAACTACATCTCCTGATGCTTAGTGCGAACCCAATGACAAGCTAGACCTTTGTGTAACAAACATGCCAGAGATTTCTTTTGAGGCACAGACAAGTTGGAACTGAGTTTATTTTGTTGATAGCAAACACATTAGAATGCAGCAACATGTGTGCAATGGTTAAGTTTGAAGAGGTAAAAGGAGAGCATCAGATGCCAGCAGAACCCTTCGTTTTCTACCAATAAATCTAACAACATTTTCAATTTGGTAAGACAACTTAAAGACTTGACTTTTCATATCTATGCAAAACTCAGAGATAGAACTAGGAAGATAAGTACACCCAGATTTATTTGACAAGAGAAAGTATTGTCCGTTGCATGTATATTTTATAATCTTCAGATAAGATCAATGTTGATGAGTGATTATTAAAGTCTTAATTCATAGATACTGTGCATTGAAATCTCAATCTGTGTACTGAAAAAACCCTCATAAATATGGGAACAAGAAATTACGTGAAGGTAAAACATAAATATGTAAATAGCAAGGGAAAAGAAAAGGAAAGAAAATAGTCAATTTCTTGCCTATTATTAACTGAACCATCTTTATTATAGTGTTGAGCCCCCACAAGCTTCTTCCCGACATCTTGTAATTGTTGTCTAAGAGACACGGAATAAACTACAAAGACAAAAAAATATATATATTGAATAAAGACTGTAAGACGCAGATACTAGTCCAATTAAAATTATGAGAGAAAAGGCATACCATCTCCAGAGTTTAAACCAATAAGCAAATCATGCCCGTCTTTAGCATCAGGATCATATGCGTGGCAAACAGGATTTGAATTACTAAATTGTATAGACTTTATAGGATCCTATGCAGCACAAAAAACCTCTTGATATCAAGTCAATTAAGAAACAAAACGAAAGGTTAAGGGCGGAAAACCAGAAAAGTACCTTATCTTGAGAATTTAAGTCACTAACAAAAATTGCATCTCCAACATTGAACACCAAGTAAGTCCCTTTTCCATCAAAGTTGGGATTACCAACCACATTATTCGAACTTGAAGCCCCTAGTGATCCAATTCTGGTACTGCTGCTACCCACCGGCTTACTTCCACCATTCCCTCCAACAAAACTAAGTGCCCTACTCCCATTACTGCCACCTAAGAACCTCGCTGCTGCAGACCTCACACCACTGCTTACACCTATACTAGATGAGGATTGTGATGGTGCCTGCATTGGCTTTTCCTTGAGTTGAGCTACTGTCACCTGGTCACACATTAGTGAAATCACACTACAATCTGTAAAGACTTTGACATATTAGTCTGCTCTCCTAAGGAGAATAACACATTTCCAATGTTTGCCTGAAAGACGATTGAGGTAAAAAAAATCTCGAGATGTTGTAAAAGATTATTAATTTCATACTCGCTGTAGATAAAGATTTGAACAGTTGAATTGCAATTACCAAAACAAATTTGAAAGCCCAAAGGCTGGAAACATGTAAACAAAAGTTACGTCCTCATTATAAAGTGAACCTACACATTACAGTTACAAGGGACCAAACTTCTATTCCTTACGCCAAGTTATCAAGTAACTAACCAAAGTCAAACATCTTATCGATCATAAGATGTCTATGGCACATGTTCTAATACATCTCAAATGCCACAAAAGGTATCGAAAACACAATTTCCACGCACAATTCAACTAGCCCTCAAATCCGCACATTGTCAAACAACCCATTCCAAAAATTCAGCTTTTACCTCAATCGCCGGAAAAGCATCAGAACGAACCAATAGACCAAAACCTAAAACCCATCTCTCGAAAATTCACACTACAGAATAGCCACAATCAACGAAAACAATTCCCTCAGTCACGAATAAACATTGTCTCCCAAGAGACGCGAACCTCGAATAAACCCCTTAAGCAAGAAATTGTAAAGACAAAAATAGGGGGAAAATAAGCCCTAGAAAAAAAATAAAAAAAAAAAGAGGAGGAAAATTGAGGCACCTGAGTGACGGTTTTGCCATGGGTGTAGTGAAGTAGGCCGGCGGGATGGGTCTTCTCGTACTGAAGCTTATATTTGCCTTCTGGTGTCTTGAAATACGTCTTCAAACCCGGGCCCGGCGCGTTGCTTCCAGACGCCGACGCCGACGACATCATATTGTTACTCGCCCCACTGTTCATCATCCCTATTTACTCACACTGATAAATCTCAGAATACCGATTATAAGTCAGAAATTCAACGAGATCATGTACTCCAAAAAGGGTTCTTATGTTCTTTTCTTTTTTAAAAAAGTAATTGGATTAAAACCCAAAAAAAAAAAAAAAAAAAGTGGGTTTCTGGGCTTAAATGCTGGGGGTGGGCACAGTTTGTGTTGTGCGCGTCTGTGACTCTGCATCTACGTATCAAGTGTTGTTTTTTTTGGCCCCGTTAATTTCTCAACTCCGTGTGTGTGAGGGAGATGGAGAGAGAGTTTGGTTTTGTATGTCGAGTTTACTGAATGGAATTTGAGATTTTATTTGTGTATTGACTTTTTTTAGGAGTGTTGAGAGTTTAGAACTTTAGGGCACCCTTTTAGCGGGTGTGAGTTTCCTCTCTACTTCTTAGTGTTCTATAACATACATTTGTAATTTTGATCTAATTAGTATATATATTTATAATTGGTGGATCTTGATAGGAGATACTGTCCGGATATATTTAGCATGTTTGAGCTATTAAATTCAAGTCACATCACAAATATAAATTTTATCTGATGAGTATTAATTTTACTTGCGAATGTTTATGTTGATCGTATTGTATCAAGGTAAAATAGATGATCAAAATCCAATGACTAAAAAAAATTAATTTGAAATTTGAATCATACCAATGTCTTAGGCCAAACTACTCACGTCAACGTTTTAGGACCAACTACTCAGAACTTGATCTGATAACCAAAAAGTTATATATTTAAATCATATCAATGTCTTATGCCAATCTACTCACATAAATGTTTTAGGATTAACTACTTAGATCTCATGTGATTGTGTATACAATATAGGCGTGAGGTTAGCCTTTTTCAGTTGTGCGTTTGAATTGATGACTAGTAAGTGCTAATAATACAAGTGTCAAGTGTGTCTAACATAACTTGTTAGTCTAATTGATATTTGTAGCTAAAATGAAGTAGCAAAATGCCCGAACACTTTCTTAACGGATTAATACCGTTGAAAAAGCATGATGTCATAATATTATTTTGTTATTTATTTTATGTGGTTTAATTGGTGGAATAAATATAAACCTAATAATGTGTAAGCATCAGAATTGTATGAAAAGCGGTCATATTTAAGTTTGGACTTTTGGCCCTTGGAGGGTTCAAAAAAATCTAAAAAGACAATGAGATATGGTGGTGATAAAGAATCCATTGATCATGCCGTCCACTGAAATATAATTACATTTTCAGATGGCTTGATATGGTCAAATTATGAATTATTATTTTTTAATGGCTGCAATTTATTTATACATAAATAGGAGTATATTTTTATAACTTATTTCATCTGACTACTTTTGGCAAAGAATAGAAACTAGTTTAAGATTATGATGGGTTTCTAGCTTTTCAAATTGGAAATAGCATTAAGTTGTCTTATCCATACCTTACTTCATTCAACTCATAACTAAATATATTGTTTAAATAATAATACACGATTTTCCTAAGTTGAACGATAAGCGATTTGGTCCTTACTCGAGTACACATGTTTGCTCATTTTCAATCGATTTACAGTCTTAAATAGAGTTTGGAAAGTTTAAATCGACTTACTTTCACTGTAATTTTCAAAGGGTGGAGAATTAGAGGATTAATAATTTAATAGAGAGTGTACCACAATCTCCATCTTGATTTGGAATAAATTTGAATATATTTCATTTTCGAGTTCACTTTATTTTAATACATGATTTTTTGTGATACGGTGACAATTATTACTATTTTTTGTTTGATGACAAAATGCCATCTATCTACAACAATTTAACTTTCAACAAATCTACTTTGTAATAATAATTTTATTCAGATATCAAAGTAAAAAAAAATCAATAAGACGTAAACTTTTTTGACTGAATTTTGGGATGAAACTATTATACATGTTCGAGCAAAAAATATTATTTTCAATAAGACTGGTTTACATGTCAAAATTCGGATCCAAACATCAATAAAATTATTAATGCATCATTGAATATGATTTTTAATATGAATATTGTCCGTTGTAATAATTGACTCGTAAAATAATTTCACCTTTTTTTTTGCCAATCTTAGTGTGGGCGGAATCTGCTGCAAATGCTAAAAGCCCAACTATTTAGGAGCTTAGGTCAGAGTGGACAAAATGAAGAAGCAATCAGGAAGAGTGATGCCGCCTGCACAGGAAATGCTTTTTTTTTTTAATTAAAAATAAAATGTTTAAAAAAAATTGGACCGTTTAAAAAAAACACCAATGCTATTAATAATTTAATATTGCAGGAGGTAAAAAAAAATCGGGACAAACACAGTGAATACCTCCTTAATAAGGTTATATATGTCCCCAATGTTTTTTTTAAGTGTTTTTTAAATGTGTATTTTGGGTGATTTTAAAAAAAAGGGGGCAGCGCTCGTGCCGGCGGATGGAGTCTTCGAGCAAATCATATGTAGATTTTGATGATGGGTCATTCCAATAATTTTATAATGAGGTGACCATAACAATAAATTGGGCTTTAACCCAACACTGCACGGGCCTAAGCTGTGGTCAGTGCTCATGATTCGTGAAAGAAGAAGATCTGGAATAAATGAACAAAAAATAGGTTTTCTTTCTTTTTATCGTGATAGATGGTTGGGGGGATTGGGGGCTATTCATGTTTTTTGTGATGATCTCCGACGTTTTCCTCGAATTTTTTACCCTTTTTATTTCCTATTTTTACAGATCTTGCAACTGATGACAATGTATAGTGAAATTTTTTAATAAAGATGTAATCTTTATGTATTTCAGTAACAGAAATGGGAGAGAGAATTTAGAAGAAATTAGAGAGAAGTAGAAGAATGTAGGGAGGAATTTCTGGTACATTTCTGCTTGGCACAACTTTATGGTTAACATGTATTTAAATCCTTACAATAAGGTTGGGGACCACAGTATGAAATCCCTACTACTAATTGGATCAATGTCCTTAATTGAAATAATAAAATAAACAGTAAAATAAAGTCCAATAGAAAAGGCCCGTTAGCCCATTGCCACTTGACTCCCAAATCCGACCCGCACAAGCCCAGTAAATTTGTGAATAGTCAACAATTGCTCGATCCCTAATCTTTCATCTAATTCCCCAATTTGAGAGCTAGTCTCCACGAGCCCTAAAAATGGAGTCTTTGCTCCTTCAGCCAATTCCTTCTTCCCGATGTCACCCTCGCCTGTCCGGTGGAACCTTCTCCTCCCCTCTAGCCTGCAATTTCTCCCCTTATTCTCCTAGACCCATGCTCACAACATTTTTTATTAGTATTTTTAAGTTGTTGGTTATAAGGGTAAAATGGTATATTAAAATAATATTTATTATTTACTAAACATGGGAGCTATAGAGAGTAAATTGGGGACTGTGTTTAGAATTACCCAAGAAAGATGCATTGCCAAATTAATATTATCCCAAATTTTACAAGTTTATTTGCGGGTCTAGTAACAATATTACTTTTTTTTTAATCCTAGTAACTATATTACTTACAAGTTTAATATTACCAAACTCCAAAATTAATTTGTTAATTCTACGGAGCCTCACTGAACTAAATGAGTTCAGATAACTTTTTATCAGATCAAACTACTTAATTTATATGCAGTGCTTGCATAATAATAATAATAATAATAATAATAATAATCTATATAATATATAATAACGACTCCGCGTCCCGAAATAGAAAAATATTATTTTCCCGTCCTTTTGCACCTTCCTAAAAACAAAATATCTTATTTACATCAAAAATATTTATTTTATGTATAAATGATTAAGTATTAATATGTGTGTGTAGTATATATATGTATCCTACATATCCGCATAAATCATAATATTTTGTTGCATTAAAAAGATTCAATTAATTATGGAAACCCAAAAAGCAAATAAAATCTATTATTCTTTTTATGTAGATTATATATGATACAGACAATACCACTTATATCATCTAAATATTATAATTCAATTTTATGTTTTAGATAGAATTATATTATATAGATAGAGTCACGTTAATGGTTAGATAGAAATTATAGAATTAATGATCAATATCTAACTTAAATTTACCAAATTTTTATTAGAAGACCAGATATATTTTTATGTGGAGATATTTTCATTTTATGATTTAATAAAATAGTTTATTTTTTTCCATAATTAAAAATCTTCTTTCTAACATTAGCTTATTACATAGATGTGAGCATAAATCACAACGTATTTTGCTATGGACCATGAAATGATATGTTTCGTGTTTTTATTTCCAATATTCAAAACTATTATGTTTTTTTTCTTCTCATGACTCCCATTTATAGTCCGTTGTAAGTCATTTTTTTAACCAAATTATTTTCATGGATACCATTTTTTGAATGATTTTTTAAAATCTTTGTGATTTAATTTTGATCAAAATATTATGGTACGAGTTCTTTATCAATGAGGTTTGTATTTACTATGAGATATTTTCATGTTATTTATTTATATAATTCTTATGTTTTCTTATGTGCAATTTTTTTTGTTTCTCTATGTAAAGACTACAAACCAGATTTGCTATCTCTCTTCTAGCATAAGTTTTGATTTTGTTGATGAAAGGTATGGTTCATCGGCGTGTTCGATTCTACCCTGAAACTCAACCATTATTTATAGAATTTGAATTTGAGTTTGGTAAAATGGCTCATGTATGTATTCACCTTCATATTATTGAAATTTCTTATGATTTAAGATGATTTCTTATAATATAATATAATGTTATCTTTCGTGAAATTTATATTTTTGTATTCATTGCTTGAGGATAACCCAAGTTATATTTTCTTTGTGATTTTTATTTTCATTTACTATTTAATCTAAATGACAAATATTGATTGTTAAACGTGAAGCATGCATGTATGATATATTATATATTTAAATGTATCTTTTAATTAGAATAATTCCAAAGAATTAACATTTGCTTTGAAGCTGTGAGGCGGAATTTCATTTAGGTAGGGGAGATACGCAAGCAAGGATTTACTTCAGATGCATGGGCACATATCTCTTCAACGAAAGAAGGGGGATTGGGACTCAATTCAATTTCAATAGCAAATAGGGCTACGAATTTGCCGCTTATTCAATTTTGAATCCTTTTATTCATAAGGAACTGGATGAGAGGAAACTCTCACATTCATATTTATAGTAGAGACGATGGAATTCCGGAACAACCATCAATTATAACCTAAAAAATAATAACTAGATTTATAATAATTTAATAGATTAATTTCTATCTTAAAAAATATATATATACAAAAGTATAGTATAGCAACCGCCCAAAGATTTTAATTCAAAAATGATATTTAATTTATATTCAGTTCCTTATAATTTTGTATAAATTCATATTAGCTATTTAATATCATAGTCAAAATGACATTGCCATTCCTTGGAGTTGTCTCATTGCGAGATAAAAATATCAATACCATTTATCTTTTTTAAAATTTAAAAATCTATTGCATTCAAATACTTTCTCCGTCCCATAAGTGTAGATCCCTTCAATTTTTGAAACATTTATGTTTAATTCATATGTGTGTAAAAAATATGTGTTAGCGTGTGAGAAAATTAAATCTATGTTTTAACGGGTGTTATTAACTTCCGCCCGTCTATCTTTATGAATTAAAAAAAGCCAAAAAAAATCAAGTTAAAGCCTTTAAAATAATTATATATCAATCTGCACAAATAATATAAACATTGACTAAAAAACTCATGCCTTAATAAAAAAAGGGGAGCAAAATTAACCATTTTCATTGATAGAAATATGGTGAGGGACCAACAGAGAACATCCAAGTAGCATGGATTATTAATTTAATTTGATAAAAAATATTATTATTGTTATAAATTCATATAAAGTATAAACATGAATATTTGTTTTTGTAATTTCATCTATTTATATTTCTTTAATTATATTTTGTTTCTAATTTACATTAATGATTTTAATTGCGGAAGTCTTGTGTGACCGTTATGGGTCAAAATATGTAAGACAGTCGAGATCCAAATCCAAACATGATCAAAGTCCAACAAAATTACAAATGCGTCATTGAATGTGTATTTGAATCCAAAATTTCACCAATCTTATATATTTTGACCCATAAGATGATCATAAGACGTCTAACAAAGGGATTTTATTTTTTTAATTTATATACCTTCTCTACCTCATAATTATTTAGTTAGATTACTGAGATTTAATTTTGTGAGTGAACATCATGTGTTTCACACTTTTCTAATATTTTATTTGATGATTAGCTCCTTTAATGTTAAGTATGATATTATAATAAAATAATAATAATCACACGTATCTCAATGATGCATGCACGATGGATTATTCTAGTAATAATAATAATCAGCCCGTTAAAATTACATCTATGCTCTACCTGTTGTCAAGGGACCATCTAAATTATCCTTAAATGATGCCCAATTTTAAAAATCTCATCATGTCAAGGTATCCAATGCCAGGCACCATGACTCCCTTTGCTCGACTGTATTTTCATTCCCCAAAATGGGATTCACAAATTATTCACCAAATAAGTCTCATTTAGTCATTAACATCACTAGACGCTTTTTAATCATAATGCTATTTAAGCAAGATATAGATGAGTTAGTTCTTGAATATTAGTTTAAGGGCATATACTGAGGCCTACACATCTATCGTGAGCCTCTTGTAAACACTATTTGATATCACAAGAATCATCATTTTAAATTTAAAATACATAAGATATTTACGAAGTTACTTTTTTATATTGAGAACGTAACAAAAGACATCAATATAATGAAACTTATAACGGAACAATGTTAATGTCGGATAGATGTCAATAGCCTAATTAGACATCTTTTTACAAAAAAAAATTATTGTGATTGGAAATAGGACACATCCCTATTTCGTTAACTTGGTTAAATTTAGGCAGAAAGGATAAATGTCATGATATTTATATGGGCCTATATGCCTGAATGCTTGAATTAAAAGATTTGTTAGAAAACTGTCTCCAGATACATAAATTGAATGATACCCCATCAAACCCTATCATCATCAGAAAAAGAAGTTTTATCTTCCACACCAAGCAATCAAGTAGCTTTCTCAACATTTTCAAAAGCATATCTTCCCACCTTAAATTGTTGTTTATTGCACCAAACTCACCCCCACAAATCACTACCATTTCAAGCTACTCATTTCCCGCGGTGTATTAAATCTTCTATTTCAAATTGTATTCATCTTTTACCTCTATATAAATTACAATACTAAAATCTGAGACGATACATTCCTTGAAACAGTGAAACCACATGATCCCCATTTCTTTAGCATATCCCTCCACTCAATATAAACCAAAGCCCCCTCTCTTTTCTCCCCCATCGAAGAGAGGGTAGTCTTCATATTCTACTCATATCTTCTTGAAAACTTTCCAAAATAAGACCACCTTCAGAGATGAAACGACAACTCCCCACATTCCTCCTTCTCCTCCTCATCCTCATCCATTGCACCCTAACTTCCGGCCAGTCCCCGGCAGCAGCCCCCGCGCCCCCGGGGGCGACTAACGTGACGGCCATCCTTGAGAAGGCGAGCCAGTTCACCACATTCATCCGCCTCCTACAGAACACGAAAGTGGCTGACCAAATCAACACACAACTCAACAACTCAAACCAAGGCCTCACCATCTTCGCCCCAACAGACAGCTCCTTCTCCAACCTCAAAGCAGGCACACTCAACTCCTTCAGCGATCAGCAGAAGGTTGAGCTCATGCAGTTCCACGTCCTCCCCTCCTACTTCTCCCCTTCACAGTTCCAGACAGCCAGCAACCCAATGCGCACTCAAGCAGGCGGTAGCCAAGGCTCGTACCCGTTGAACGTGACCGCTTCAGGGAATCAGGTGAACATAACAACTGGAGTGACCAATGCAACAGTGGCCAACACCATATACACCGATGGTCAGCTGGCCGTGTATCAGGTCGATCAGGTGCTGCTTCCTCTCAGCTTTTTCACTACTCCCGCCCCGGCCCTGGCTCCTCCCAACCCCAAGAAGGCTGCTCGAACTGCTGACTCTCCACCCGGATCTGGTTCCACTCCTGATTCCTCCCATGCAATCACCCTGCCCGCAGAGGTGGTTCGCGCAATCGCCTGCGCAATCATAGTCCTGGCAGCATTCATTTGACCTGTTGATGGAGAATTTAAGATCATTTTTCCATTTATTGCTGTTGTAATCCCTAAATTCAGAGCATTCTTTTGAACAATACAAGCCAGTCACCTTTTTTGCTTTTACTTTTTTTTTTCTTTTCAAGTTTAAATATTGCAGCACTGGGAAAATAAGGACTTGAACACACTGTTAGATGCTTAATATATAACCCAAGATTCATACCTCCCTTACTTAGCAATCGATAGGAAATAGCAAATTTTCTATATCTGCATATAAGAATTCCTTGACAGCCCAGCTGTACCGTTTCTCTATGTTTCCAGTGGGAATAAATTGAGGCACAAATAATGACTTCCTACACTGGATCTTCACAAATCTCCACAAATATATATATATATATGTATATATATATATATAATAAAAAATCATACCATTCGAGCAATTGCTCTTTTTCTTTCATTTAATCAAATTTGTACATACAGTTCAATGTTCATTTCCGCGCTGTGGCTTCTAAAGTACAACCTTTTGCACTAACAACCTATAAAATTAAAATGAATTGCGCAGCTACAAACGGTTAGTCAAAAAATGCTATCCCAAAGAAACTCAATGGTCTATGTCATCCTTGGTAAAGCCATTCAACACATTTCCATACTTTCCCAAGTTTAGAAATGAAATCCTCCGAATCCACCGCCACCACCAGGAAATCCTCCTTCAAAGTGGAAGGTATATTGCTGTCCGCCTCCGCCAAAAGGATTAAATCCACCCTCACCCATTCCCATACCATTATCATCAATGTCTTCTCCTCTGTCATATCTGGTACGTTTATCCTCGTCACCCAGAATCTGTGGATAAAACACACATCAAGTTCTCCAAGCAATAATATAAAAGTAGAGGAAAAGCAACATTGAATAAATTGTCTTTACAATGCTTGCTTGCAATAGAAGTTTTTCACAAATTAACAAAGATGGAAAGCTACAAAAAATAACAAAAATAAGATTAGCTAAAGATGCATAGAGACACAAGAAAAGGAAAAAATGAAGCTTATCTCAACCAAATAATGATGACCATGACTAGTTATGGACAGCAGCAACCATTAGAATATTTTCAAGAAATTGTCTTCACAATACTCGCAATAGAAGATTTCCATAAAATAACAAAGATGAAGAGATACAGAAATATAATAAAACTTAAAGAGTGGCTAAATGCATGGGGGAAAAGAAAAGGCTTAACTCAACTAATAATGATGACCATGAGTAATTATGGACAACAGCGGTCAAAGTGGGTAGAGCCTAATGATACATGATCCGCGATGTAAAGAAAGCATCAATTGCATCAGGACATATGTACCTGACTTAACAGACCTTTGATAATATAATTAACCTGTCCTAGTACGTATTAGTTCTGATCTGACACTAATGTTTTCAAGTTAACGATGGATTCTGTCAGCTCAATAAGCTAGGTATGCCAAAATCCAAAGTGTAAACTTCATTAGTGAAGGTTGTCACATATGATTCTCGCGCATTAGAGCAAGATACTATAAATCCAATTATCTTGGCAGTGGCTTCTAAAATCTTGAGGTGCATATGTGGCTGAAACATTAGGCAACAATGGATCTGGGGAATGACCAAAAAATTGGTGTGCCATAAATGATGAACTAGCTATTACCTCATATGCAGCTGCTATTTCCCGAAATTTAGCTTCTGCTTCTTCTCTATTGTCAACATTCTTATCTGGATGCCACTGCAACGCGAGCTTCTTGTAGGCCTTCTTAATTTCTGACATCGCTGCAGTTTTTGAAATTCCCAAGATTTTGTACCAGTCTTTCCTTTGGCTCAACTTCAAGGATCTTTCAGCTCTCATTAAAACTTCACGAATGTTCATATCCTACAGGGGAAGAAATAGCTAGAATATTTATTTTCAGATGCAACTCATGCAAAAACAAAACTCAATATTTAAAGCAAGAATAGCCGTAAACCAGAACATTGCTCTTGAAAAATACTCTAACAACATGATAGAGAGCACATTTGATGTACCTACTAATTGCATGTGTTCAATGTTCATACGAACATGGGTAACCATACAAAAAAAGAAAGATCATAAGAGTTCCTAAAGCAGAATGAATATGAAATAGTCCAGGAATGAATGAAAAAGCAACTATCCCCATGGGTTAACACCTCATGTCCTCATCCCTAAACATGAACCAGATAGACAAGCCACAACTACTTATTCTTTTCGGACAAGAGTGGAGATGTTTCAAACACATAAGTGAGTCTGAATGAATTTTAAGCTACAGATGAAAACTTCTAGAGAAATCATTGAAATCCAAAATAATCTGCCCAACAACCATCTATTTCCACACAGTAAAAGATACCAGCAATTATTGATTTTCTAGATACCTCTTATGGGTGAAGCAAATGATGCCTATTGCTTTAAGGCCAGAAATAGTGTTCATGTGTATGATGCACATCTTCACTTTGTAGACTCATGTTAGTAAAAATACCGGATCAAATAGTACAGTAACAAACCTGAGGTGACTTTTCAGCAGCTGATTTTACATCAGCCACAGCTCCCTCCCAATCTTCAACTAAAAGCTTCGCTTCACCCCTCTGTAAGATATTGTTAGAAGTTAAAATATAGAAAAGAAAATTGAGTGCTCCACTAGAAAGACAATACAGGGACATAAAACATTGATGGTATAGCCCTCAATGTCCCTCCGTGTTGGGACAATATGCTCGATGATGAAAAATTAATACCTGGACTAGAGCTTCAACTAAATCTCCATCAATATCAAGTACTTCTGTGCAGCTTGTTACTGCATCCTTTCCCCTACCAAGCTTCACATAGACCTTACACAGTCCAAGATGAAGGTGTATATTGTGTGCACTATGGTTTGGGTCTAAAGCAAGGGCTGCCTTATATTCCTCCGCAGCCAGGCGAAGCTTACCCTTGTTAGCATTATCTTCTGCCTGCAAGAAAATAAATCAAAGTGAGATTGGATCCTAATAATGCCACAATAATGGAGATTACCACCAAAAAAAGAATGAACAAGCCATTACACTTTTAGTCTTTTTTAGGAGGTTTTTTAATCCAAAATATGCCTTCTTCAGTTCACCATGCTCCGGATCCAGACGAAGACCTTTCTGGTAATGTCTGGTGTAGAAATATGATTAACAATAAAAGCATATAAATTAATTTTCAAGTGCTGACAGTTATTATAGCATAAATTATTGCATCACTAAATATGGATGTGGGAATAAGGAAAATAATTTACAACATTTTGAACAGACCTAGTGGCTATGTCGTGATCAGCTAAATAATAGTAGGCACGACCGCGCAACAGCAAAGCCTCTAAATTATCTTCGTCTTCTTTAAGAATGTATCCTGCCTCAGATATGGCTTTTGAATAATCTTTAGCTGCAACCAATAGCCTCACTCTAAGGAGTTTAGCCTGAAACAAGTGACAGGAATTAAGTTTACAAGGAATGCTCATACAAAAAACATAATGATTGTTCCTTTGTTCCTATAGGACAAACTTGAAAACGAACCTTCAAGCATTCTGGAGAAAAAACAAGTACAACTTTATCAATGTACTCCAATGCTTTGGTAAAATCTCCTGAATCAAAAAGGTCATTAGCTGAATTTAAGGCATTCTGAGCTTGATATAACTGCGAAAGCTCCTTCTCCGCAGCAGAATTCCCAGGTTTCATCTCCAGAAACTTTTTGTAACTTTTCTCGGAGTCCTCATATCTACATCAGCAAAAAACTTCCTGAATCATATGATTTATCAATCAGATGGAAAAAATGGTTATAGACTGAGACCGTCCATTTATCTAACGGTCATTAACATAATTTATAACTATATGCTGGCACACGTGAAAGGAGCCTAAATACTCCCACTAAATCACCAGGTAGAAGGCCAAACAATATAATGACTCCGAACAAAAATAAATTTCGGCAAAAGTTCCATTTTGCAGATGTTCAGAAAAGAAGAAACAGAAATAAATAATTGGGAATATAAGGTGTGGGACATCAACTTCTAGAGTTTGATTATGGTGCATTTTATTTATGACCATAGCTACGGAAGAAGCAAAGGAAAACTAGTGTCATCCTTACATTACTGATGAATTCAGAAATAACAGAAGACAGATCAATTATAAAACTTCCGTCAACAAGTAAGAGCAATACAAAATTTGTTTATTTTCCCACATACAAGTAATTTTATTGAGTTCAATTAATATCTGCCAAAAAGACCTGCATAGCTGACGAAGAATGGATGCTCTATGCGAATATGCTTCTGAAAGTGCTGGATCCACCTCTATAGCAGCATTTAGGTCTCTGAGAGCCTCACTATATTTCTTCACTTTTACACTCTGTGAAACTCTTTCAAACAGAGAAGCACCTCCTGATTTTCCATCTGCTCATTGGATGAAGAATACATGCTTAGAGTTCGAGGTGCTTTAATCAATCCCGTAAGAACAATGAAACAAATATTCATGTTACCAATTTTTATGTATTTGAAGGTCAAGTTAACTTTGGTCGCTCAATCCAAGATACCATCATAACTTCAAAAACTAGTAAAAAACTTTATTAATCATAATGGAGGATTCTCCAAGATTGGCTAACGAGATTTCTACTTTCCATTTCATAGAAGAACTCTAGGTGAATCCAACATACAAATATACTCAACTTGGCACATGCTCTGAACATTGCCACCATTCATCTAATTTCACACCAATCAACAACTAATCATCAGTTCACAGGGCTAAGGAGACTTTATGTCTTATACGATCAAAATTAATAGCAATGCCGCATGCTCAGGACTTGCACTCAGTATCAGAAAGTAGCATATTCATATGAAATATGAGCCACGCCTCACTTCATATTGCTAAATGCAACCCTATCAATCAAACTGCTCCTTGAATAGCATCTTTACAACAATGTGAAAGCAGGGAAGATTCAGAGAGACCTTATTCTAACATAAACTGCGGAAATGGTCATCAGTTTTTTCACTAGAACAAGTCAGCATTTCAATAAAATATGTATCCATTGCAACTACAAGCAGATCAACGGACTAGCTAATCCAATTCAAAAAATAATATAAGAAATTGAGAGAAACCTGCAGCGGCGACGAGCGGTTGGAGGAGGAGAAGCTGGCAGCAAAACACGAAGTTGAGAATGAACACTGCATAAATAAATCCTCTCCACGCCACCGAATCAAAACCATAGAGCTCCATTCCCATCTCCACCTCGATCTTGCAACAAACCTCAACTATAAAGAAAGAAACAGAGATACAACTATAGATACGCTAGGCGAGAATTTTAATTTAATTAGTATATATCAAAATCCAAGTTTCGCGTGAAAAAACGAAAAGTTCTAATTGCCATTCCACGTTGTATCATCCTATCGCTGCTTGCCACGTCAGATACCATTCACCATTTAACATATGCCACGTGGACGGATCTTCTCCTTTTTCTTCTTCTTTTTTTTATCCCGAAAGAAATTTAGGGCTGTAAATTATGGGCTTCAAATTTCAATGTAAGTTATATTTTATCAGCCCAACTCAATAGGCCTCAACTCCGAATCATCATAGATATATTTAATCAATGCAATTTCCAGTTATAATCATTTAGCGGCCCAATAAAAGCATAGATATTATGATGCTGCAGAAGCATTAGTTAGCTGATAATTGTTATAATTATTTGAAAGCGCAATTATACCATAATTAGCACAAATTTGTTTGAAGGTTAATCATCAAACTAAATTTTAGGTGAACTAAATTAAATGTATACAACTAGTATTGCACCCGTGCGATGCACGGTGAGAGCGGGGTACACATATTTAAAATTTTATTAAAATATGATCACAATAAAAAAAAATATTGCTTCAATTATCGTACAAAAACAAAACTCATGCATAGTGTAAAATATAAATCATGAATTGAAGTATAATTTACATCTTTAAAAAAAAAGTAATTATTAAAAAAAGGTAACTTGAATAAAAATAAATAAAAAATGGTTCAAAGTAACTATAAATAAATAACAAACTTTATAAATATTTGAAAATTTCAAAGGTTCTAAAAGATTTCTTTGTACACCACGTTTGTAGTTAAATAGAAGAAAAAAATTGTAAATAATAAATATAGTACTCAGTGTCTTGCAGTTGGGCATCCACAAGCTTGGTAGGACGTCCGTTACGTTGTATTTCTCGGGGCTCCGAGTGCTTTTCAACTTTTCCAATAATATCTCTTATAATAAAAATTTATATATATATATATATTAGTAAAACCAAAAAATCTATATAATATAAACTGAAATGCTAATATTAAGTGTAGTTAATACCAAAAAGCAAACCCTCATCAAATGAACCAACATCTTGCAAAGATGTGAAATCTCGAAATTGGAACATGTAGTGTGGAAAACCATTATCCACGATGGGGATAACTTTCGTATAGGAAGAAGAGATGAATTTGAACAAATGTTGGGTTGTTCTATATTTCATCTTATTATCTTGTATATCAAAAAATTAAAAAGCATATAAACCACCTTCCACAAATTCGATATTAAGCCGCTCGAGGTCTGACCTCCTCATGGTACCGTGTATACGGTCACCGACACGTTCATGGAGAATCATCTCGAGAGTTGATTTAACATGCGATCTTCCATACGGTGTTTGTTCGTACATACAAACAACCCTAACTTTCAATATCAATTCATATAGGGAATGGCCGGTTTCCCTAACCCTCTCAACTATATTGAAAAATGGAGTCATGAAGTTATGGTTTGGAATGAATTAATTTCTTGTAAAATGCAATAGCGCGTTTGATTTGTATGCGTAGCATACGGATCTATTTATAAAACCGTACGAAGAAAAATATTTATGGTATGAATTGAATTTTTGGATAAATTAGATTTGTTCCATTATATATGATTTATATATGCACACAAATCTCTAAAATATACGTGAGAATATATTGTTGATGTGTGAAAATTAATGAGGATATCTATATCTATATATTATCTAATAATATCTAATAATCATATCAATTCGAAATTCCCAAGTGATGGTATATTGCAGGTAGTTTAGTATTGCGGGGAATATTTATATATGAATATTATGAGTAGATTTTTAGGTTAATATTTAATTAGATTTATGTTAATTAGATTGTATATACATTTAATTAAAATCTTATATATAATTAAAATATATAATCTAATATTAATATTCATATATTAGTTCCTAAAATAAATAGATATGGTGTATATGTATATATATAATGAAATTTATCTATCCTAATATCTGTCACAAATAACATGATTTTATATAACATGTTATAATTAATCTTTGTAGGTATACAAAGATTTCGTTATGGACCAATATTCGGTCCATATATATGTCGGATATTTAATGTATATGAATATATTTGGTCCATATATATGTCGGATATTTAATGTATTTGGTCCATTAATATTTACATTAATTTATATGAATTAATTTAGTTAAGCAAAATATATGATATAATTTTTCAGATTAGGGAAGTTATTTTGGGCGGGAAAAATTAGTCCTTAACTATCTTACTTTTAGATATTATATAGATTAGTAATGTATTGAGAAATTGAATTTAAAAGTGTCCTTCGCGTTGGTGGCTTCTCGATAGCATTTTGGCAGAATTTGTGGAATCATTTTGAATCTAATTAAGCAGTCGATGAGTTAAAGTAATGACAATTAAAATCTTAAGTTGATATGGCGCGATGCACTTCGTTTGCAAATTGCAAAAACATTTGCATATTTAATGCACATTCTGTGCATGTATATGTAGTAATTAACTAATTATATGTAAAATGTAAGGCAAAATGCAATAAATTTGATACCCGTGTAAAGTACCTTATCCTACTGATGGTCCAACAAATTATAGGATAATTAATGAATTCATTCAATTCTAGTCTGTCGAAGGTTAATTACTCAAGAAGGGATAATAATTTTTGGAGAATTGTCAATTCATGCCTAAAAGATGGTTAATCTATAAATTCAATATTTAGAATATGAAAATTATCAATTCATAACTCGAAAGATGAAAATTATCAGTATAAAACCTCAAAACTTATTTATTTCGATTTATTTTAAATTTTGAATCATTTTTAAAATTTTCTTTATTAAATTTAAATGATAATTAGTAAAGGAATTTTTGTTAAAAATAAATATAAAAATAATTAAAAATAAAAAGAAATCCTAAATCGATAGTTTTTCATCTTTTAAGTCTTGAATCGATATATTATCCATTTTTCAGATTCTGAATTGACAATCCTACTTTTTTTAAAAAAAAAAAAAGACATCAATTATATATTTGTAACTTGTAAGGACTTGTTAATATATAAAAACAACTACCCTAAAATATTATGTTGATTTTGATAAGTTCTGTTCAAACACCACAAAGATCCTAATTCCAATTAATGGTAAATTCTCATGTACACAACTCCTACTTAATATCATATTTGATTTGACAATCTGGACCTATAGAAAAGTATCATGTTTATTTTACTGAAAAATGCCACTATAAAATATATAAAAAAATTTGTGTCATTTGTGTAATTGTTACTACATATTTTGAATTTTAAAAAGTATTATTTATAATGCTAAAAAGTATAACTTCTAACGCTAACAATATCATTTACATGTGTTTAATGAGTGTATTGCACTTGTCCCAATATATATATATATCTATATATATGTATATATATAAGACTACATGTACATGAAGCCTTCTCAATTCCAATTAAATAGATAACGAATAGCTAGAGAGATGATATAATAATATCTTTCTTGAGTTGGGAAAAGAGAGCAGTAAGTCTCAAACATGAGACATTCATTTTTTGATTGTATAGGACGAAAAAAAAATGCTGTAAAAAAACATCGGTTATTGGTTGAACGTGTGTTGTGTTGAACTTCCTGTATGCATGATCAACTGTCCATTTTGAATATTAAAAAATAAAAAAAAATGGTTTTACATTAGAAAATTATGGTCATATGTAATTACAGATAGACAAGAAAATATAGTCGTATCTAATCCGAAATAATTGGACAATTAGAGCTCACATAAAGTGTAAAGGATTCGGATTGATATGTAAAAAAAAAAAGGTGATTAGGGTAGTCAACGTCTGCCACAGAAAGTTAATCCTGTGACCCTATATCTATATATGTAAAAGGTGTTAGTATTTAGCTGTAATATTAAGTCGTAGATGATAGATGATCGCCCATCTATCATCTATCTACTCTTTTAATATTGAAGTCTCTATCTTCGTGCATTTTAATTAATTTATTTAATTTTTTTTGCTGCATTTGAAGAAAAGTGGTTAAGGAGAAAAATAATGTCCAAACATATATATAAGACAAGTATGTCGGCTTGCGAGAATCTTTTCCATACTTCCCATAACCTTTTTTTTTATTGGGTAACCTAACATTCTGCCCCAATTAATTTCAACCTCTTTCAATTCCTAGATGCGTTCTCTAAACTTAGAAAAATTATTAAAATAATATTCTAAGTCAAGGTCCAACACTTTCAAGAATTCTTGTTTTTGCTGTTCGTGTTTGGGAATCAATTTTGTTTTTAGGCTCTTTTTGTTGTTTGAATAATTGATGAAAAAGTGAGCTCAAAACTTATGAGATTTTGGGTTCTTAATTAATATTGGAATCCTACATCATTTTTAACCCTTTTCTCAAAAAATAAAAGGTTGATTTTCATGTATTGTACCTAAATTATTTGAAGATGGTTCTGGCTCCTCTCTCTCTCTCTCTCTCTCTCTCTCTCTATATATATATATATATATATATATATATATAGTGGGTATTCATGACTTTGTGTCTATCAATAATTTGAAATTGTTGATATATAGGCAAACAAAAATTTAACCAAACAGTGCACTCAAAATTTTAATGATAAATTCTGGACGATGAACAATTGTGTGCCACGTGAAACACGATAATACAATGCCATCGGACTATGTATGAAGAGAGATATAATGAAAGAAAATTTTGAATATATAAAATTAAAAAGCTATATATAGGATAAATTGGAATTCCATAAATTAGCGATTACTCCCAAGGACTGTTTCTGGACCTATTCATGAAATTCAATTATGGAAATCATACACGATGCGACCAGCAGGTGTACAGATACAACTTTCTATTATGCGATTGATTCCTCATAATAAAAAATTCGATCGTTTCGAAATAGAATATTAATCATACATTCATACATACTAGTAGCCAACACAATTATTACTCAAATGAGAAAAAACAAGAAGCTGAATATGCGAATTTGAAATCGAAGAAATTGAAGACCAACCGCGCGGCTCATCATGTTTACTGAAGCCTGAAGGTAGCCGACAATTTTTCTAAAAATTGGTAAAATAGATAAAGTAAAGAAAAATAAATGTGTAATTATAATAAATACGCCTTTCTAGCCACTTTTTATATAAAATAATAAAAGTATTATTTTAGTTATTCTTCTAACAAAATAATATTTTGCAACTTCTACAAATTATTGTTGGCTTATTGCAGAAAATATTCACAAGTCTTGTGGTTGCGGGAAGGAAAATGATGATGATCTGGCGTATATATTGCTACGTTGATAAAATTGGTAATGGATAATATGCACGGTTATCAAATAATTGAATAATTAATGTATTTTTGGATACTCGATCACACGATCGGTTAGCACGAAAAGTAACCCAATCGATTGTGTAACTTAGTCAGGATACATCAATCATTTTATACATAATTTTTTGAACTTATAAGTTGTGATTTTAAGTTATAACAATAACCTTTTCCAATCGTATCACACTTTACACGAACTGTGTTTACCAGATCGGTTCAACTATTTTACCTAATCCACAAAGCCAATGTAACTTCAAACTTAACAAATTTTTATCGATTTCATATATATAACCCGGCCACTTTCATAAAAAGTCCTTAATCAAACAATACAGTTAAAATTTCACAAGCCTAGCTCGCAAATAACTTATTATTTTATTTGTGTTAATTCCCAGAGGGATTAAAAAAGAAAAGAAAAAAGAAAGCCACCAAAGTTGACGAGGTCGCCGTACAATTCTAAGACTGCAACCAGCAGTCAACGAATTGCGCGCAATAATAATTAATTACGCCCATCAGTTTCACGAAAATATGTACCAAAAATTGAAAACGAAATTCCAATAATAATAATTCAAAATTAATGATCATGACATTCTGATAGTACAACATCACATTGTTCATGCAACACTATAAAGCCTAAGTACCTACTTTTCAACTTCAATGCGCGAAAATTTCTCCTTCAGGTTCCTTCACTTTAATTAAAATTCGATTTGTTTCTTTTATATCATATTAATTAGTATATTCAATCTAGTGTTATATATATTTTATGTTTTTTTTTATCAATTCATAGCACTAGCACGCACGTATGTATTTACGTTATGGTGTCATTTAAGAATTTAATAATAGTACTATATATTCATATATAGAATAAATTTGGCATTCGGATGTGCCACAATTGATGCTATATCATGTTCCAAACACAACACTTGTATCGGAAAATACCATACATAATTTTACATACAACTCATGTATTAATATTAATAAAATGTGAGATGAGATATAGCTTACTTTGCAAAACAAAAATCTATACCTGCACAGCACAATTCTTTGCTTTCCCCCTCTTTCTCGCGTGCGCCAATTCAATCAGCATTAGATGTGCTTTATGACCACGTGAGATTTCTTGTTACTTTCTTCTATATTACACGCCGTGTTGTATCTTTAAATTACAAATTTTTCTTCAGTTTTTTTTTTTTGTGATTTAGTTTAATTTTACCATTGTTTATTAAGGTTTACCCCATCTAATTAATTAGACACTACAAAAAAAAATGGTTTTTTAGAGACAAGATTATTAGCGACGACAAATGTCGTCATTAATACTAGATTTTAGTAACGACATGTCGTTTCTAATCATCACATGTCATCTCTAAATAAAAATTTTGTGATGACATTGTTGTCGCTTAAAAATATTTATGTCATCGCAAATAGAACGTCCCTAAAAGTTCGTCCCAAATAAATTAAAATTTATTTTAAGTGACAATATTGTCATCACAAGAAATTAAATGTCATTAGAAATGACATTTAATTATTAGAGACGACATGTCGTTACTTAAGTCTATTATTAGTGACGGCATTTGTCGTCGCTGATAATATTGTCACTAATTAAAGACCATTTTTTTGGTAGTGAGAGTTTATAATTATTTTTTTCGTATTTAATTTTTGATTAATAAATCATTATTATGGTTGATTAATTATTTCAAAATTAAATATTATAATCATTTATGTTATAATTAATTTTTATTTTATAATAAATATTATTAAAACCATCAATTTGCTAGTGAAATAGGAAGTAGAACACGAATGAGTGCAACATGAAATTTGAACCCCATTAGGTTGTATACCTTAATTGTCACACGAAATCGTTTACATTCTGTGTTGCATTCCTTATTGCGCATTCAATTTTTTAGTTCTTTTTCTTTTTTTTTTCTTCGATTTCAATTCCATGTACTTTAGTTTAATTTTACATTTGTTATTTAGGGTTAGCCCTACTCAATTAGAATTTATTATAATTTTTTAGTATTTAATTTTTCAAATAAACAATCAATTAATAACTATAAATAAAATCCTAAAAAAATTAATACACCTAAATTAATAGGATATAGTGAACTCTAAAAAACAAGTGCTAAATTAAATTAAAGTACAATAAATTGAAATTGAATAAAAAATGAAAAAATAAATAAATCCAATGTGCAATTGAGAATGCAACTTCAAATATGCAATCAAGAATTTTAACTCCTTAATTATACGAAAAACTGTAAATAAGTTTTGTTCTCTAGATATAAAAACTTTTTTCAAAGAAAATTATATGTACGTAGTTCATTTAACAATATTATAAATTTGTTTTGAATGCATATAAAATGCATTACTCTAGAAAAAAAAATGATTTAATTAATTACATGATTGGTCCTCATATATAAAAGAAAATTTTCATGAAATTACGGTGAACTGATTTTCTTGTTTGTTTCTGTTAGGCGGGAGCACCGATGAAAGACTAGATTTTATGTGGAAATGAAGAAGGAATATATATATATATATATATGAGCTGGCCTATTCATGATAAGGTTTGCGCTATAGGCCTCGAACAATATTATTATATGGTACAAATAAAAAGGAAAAGGAAAAATTGAAATTAAGTTGCGAAAAGAAAAGAAGAAAAAAAAAAAGCAAACGCTGGCTGCTAGTGATTACTGGTGAAGTGGCTAAGCCCCATGGCCGGATTCATGGAAGCAAATTTAACGAGCTCCTGCGGCAGAAAGGGCCCGGTGGCGCCACCGTCTCCTCCCATGCCGAGAAAATCCCTTGTCAAACTATGCTCGACGCCATGCAATCCAGAATGCAAGCTGACGGAATGCCTAATTTGTGCACCATTGATTGAGTGATGATGGTCGAGATTGTTGTTGATCGTAGGGCTGAAATTCATAATCGCATTGGCGGCGGAGGGATTCTCTGGTTGTTGGCGGCCGAACACCTGATGCAACTCGCTTCTGTTTTGCGCAAGCGGGTTGCTGCTAAAAGAGAGAGTGTTGGTAGAAGACGACGACGGCGAGGACGAGTTCATGACTCCGACCGCGTTGCCGAAGAATGCCGGGCTGCTTTTGGTTGACCCCATTTGAGCCGCTTTCTGTAGCAGCGCGGTTGCCGACATGGGCGCCGACGGCGAGGATTTGGAGCTGTCGGAGTAGAGGGAAGCGAGAGAGTCCATATTTGTGTTGGCTTTGTTGGTGAGCGGCTCCTCCTCCTTCATCCCTTGCGGCGGCAGTGGAGATAAGGAGAGATTTGCGTATGAATTTGAGGCGAATAGATTGTTGGACGCCATTTGAATAATGTCGGGTAAGCCGGTTGATGAAGTGGGATTGGGCATAAACATATTTGAATTATGATCGATGGAATGATTGAGCTGAGAGTTTGCTTGATCCAACCAAAGCGATAACCTTGGCTTCTGGTGATGATGATCCCCTACAAATGAATTTCCGGCGCCGAAGCTACTGAAATTATTATTCATCAGATTTCCAGTCAAATCATTTGTGAAGTTCAAATTATTGGTCCCAACAGTTGTACTAGTTCTGGCACTCTCTTCAGCCAAGGCATCGCAGAAAGCTCTGTGGGTGATGAAACTATCTTTTCTGCATATATATAAATATATCTATCATCAAAACCAAACACTTATTACTTAATCATTTGCAGGCAGGCAATAAATTGAAAAGGTTGTATTGTATATTTGTGTTATTAATTAAAGCTTAAAGGTGAGGTGACGCACTGCACCGCAGGATTGGATGGGAAGCATTAAATTCGAGCTGAGCAACAAATATTCCCAAACAAATTATATATATATATAGTGAAAATGAAATAAAATAAATACCTGGAAAAGAGAGTTCCACAGTCGCATTTGTACTCTCTAGTCCCACAGGTCTTGGAATGAGCCTTCCAATCTGACTGAACTGCGTATTTCTTGGAGCATTTCTCACACTTCCACTTCTTCTCGCCGTGCTTCCGGCTGAAATGCTTCTTGATTCCGGTTAGGTCGCCGAGGGCTCGCGCCGCCTCGTGGTGAACGCAGCTTTTCTCAGGGCATATGTACACCTTTTTCTTTATTTGATCTTTGTTGGCTCTTTGCTTCAGCTTCCATGGCAGATTGTGCCCTCTTCTGTGCAGCTGCAGATTCTGGTCTCGCTGAAAACCTTTGTTGCAGATTTCGCAGATGAATCTGTTCGTTGCCATCAGCGTCTTCGGTGAAAGGGCGATAACTTCTGCATCTGGATCTGTAAATTAACATACACACATGATCATATACACTATATATATCAAAAATTCAAAATATATATATAAAAATATTGTTTGTGTCTGTGTGTATACGAATATGTATACAGTATATTGTGTTTGTGCTGTCGTAATTAATGGTAGAATATATACATATATATATATATATAATAATTAATTACCTGGTGTGCCAGGAAGATTTCTTCTCTTCTTGGCAGAAGGGTTGGAGGGGGGTTTGGAGTTAGGGTTTGTTTGGGATTCAATATGGGGGAAGACTTTGGCTGCTGCAGAATTGGGAACAGAAAACACATCACCAGACATCATTTGATTTAGTGAAGTTTTTTTGGTGTGAATTCAGACAGCTAGCTAGGGCTAAGGAGAAATTAGGAAAACAAAAACCAAAAAAAAGAGCTCAAGCAGTTGTAGTGCTAGAAAACAAAATAAACAAAGAAGTTCCTCCAAAATCCAAATACAAACAGATGAATGCTTTGGTATTATTCAAACAATCTTTTGAGGTGTGCCAAAAGCTAAAGGAAGAAAAATAAGAAGACGAAGACACAGAAACGCAAAAATTATATATATATTTCTAAAAACGTTTTGAATCCATCCGGAAAACAGAAGCAGAAGAAAACAAATTAAACTTATCAACTAAATAACTTGGCTTGCTCAGCTCACAGAGATCTGGTGGAAGGTTTGTTTGATTTCAAGAGAAACACTCCAAAAAATACCATTGAAAGCTAAAGAGAATATTTCCTCTCTTTTTCTAACAACCAAAACTCTTCTCTCTCTACTCTCTCCCTCTCTTGCAATTAAGCTTCCCCTTCAGCGTCCTATCTCTTTATCTCTTAATTTCAAAGTCGGTCAGCCATAGATTTAGCGCATGGGGGCCACCTCTCTCTCTCTCTCTAGACTCTGGATACACTTGTTTGTACGTATACGTTGGCTGTATGCTGCTTGTAACTAGAATGTGTAGAGCTGTGTGTCCTCTGTAGTTTTTCGAGCTGAATTCCAATTATCAAGGCCAGAGAATTAAAATAAATTAATTTTACTATAGTAAAATATTTGAATAAAAGTTTCTCTTCGAATCTTAGTACCATAGTACCAGAGACTGCAATCACATTTCATAGTCTCACAAAACAGTTCCACACTATTATTACTGCAGTTTTTCTTTTTCTATTTTTCTTTTAAATTTGGAAAGTTGCATTGCAAATTGAAAATTTGAGCTCTGATATATGCTCCAGAATTAATAACTTTAAAAAGAGATGTGAAATAGCCGTATATTTCAAAGCCCCGAAAACTATTTCATTTCATATATAGTTATAAAACTTGGCGGTATGAGTATCCCTCCTTATATTATATAATTAGGATGGTGGATAAAAATATAGAAGAAAAATTTGAAAAAGGTGGGTAGGCCTAAACATAAACTAGAGCGAGAAAGGTCAAACGGGGAATGGTTTTAAGTTTCAACTTTTTGACAAACATAGGGCTCTGTGATATTTTAGACATAAGATAGAGTAATAATTTTTCTTATTTATCTACTTTTGGATCCCCAAAAATAATAGTAAGAGTGAAAAAGGCATAGCAGGGCAGTTACGGTAGTGGTAATATGTAAAAAGCTAGTTGCCTTTATTGCTCGTGTGTTCAGGCGTAAAATCATTACAACATAATTATAGTTGGAATTTTTAAATCGATAAAATGTCGATACAAAAATGAGATAATAATAATATGATATAATATAATATATAACTGTAGAGAGATAAAATAATTACAAGAGCAGCAGCAGCGGTGTCAGAAAAGAGTTTTCGCAATTCCCGATGAGGTTTCGGCCACCCGTGACCCCCCCACCCTGTCTGTCTCTCTCCTCCTGTCTAAGTGAAACTGACTTATGGGACCCACCATCTGTGTACGTATAAACTATGATCCACATTTTTCATCACTTATTATGTATTAAAAATTGTATACTATATATAAATTTAATCTTTTATAAACAATTATTATATATTTATGTTTTTCAGTATTGTACGTGGATCATATTTATAAAATTAATAAGTTCAAAAAATTAATTAAATTATTTAGTATTTTAAAAAATAAAAGTAACTTGATACAATAAAATTTATTATATTGTTATTATGAACAAATTTTCAATTAATTTACATATAGAGCTAGTTAATATCGCATTATATCATCGTCGTCTAGCTAGTAGCCAGTGTATGTCTCGTCAAATGTTAATTTTGCTGATTTATATTAGTTTTCCACTTCTAATAATTAGCATTAAATACATTAATTACTTTAGACTAATCCGCAATCAGTCCAATTTTCAATTTCTAATTATGTGGATTTTTTTTTTATTTTTTAACTATATTAATACATAGCTTGATTGATTTTTTTTTTTGTATTATGTCAACTAATTCTTCCCAAAATCGCTCTACTTATATTCATCCAACACCTCATCAATTCCCAAGTCAGCAGTCAAGTCTACTCAAATTTTTTACTTCAAATTATTGGCCTTGAATCTAATTTAATGTGATATTACCATACTTGTGTTTATTTAATTATGATATTAATTACACTATTCGTCTATATATATATATATATATTCCAAACCCTCCATTTTTCATTTTATCTATTTTTTGAATGTGGACTTGGACTAGCTAAGAAAGAAAGAAAGAAAATAATTAGTGCTAGAAAGAAACTAAAAAAAAAGCTTTTTTGTGGAGTACATATATAAAGTTTTGTTTTATTGAGTTTCATTTATTCATTATATATATGAAAGGTTTGGTCTCAATTGACCTTTTATTTTACAAACTTATTGACGACTCTCTTTAACATACACTGTATATATTCACACCCAATTTGTAATCAATCCCAATAAAAGGTTATATAAAATGTAACGAGCTCGCTATTCATATGCAAAACAATTCAAGTGTTTAAATATAATAAATTAATTAACATACAGAAGTTCAATAAAATAAAGTTTAATAATTTAAAAGCTAGCTCACACACTGAATACAGTAAATATAGGAAGCATGTATTAGCTAATATATACTTCCTCCATTTTCACAATAAGTGTCATTTTAACACTTTAATTTTGTTTTCACAAAAATTGTCATTCTACACAATCGAGGTAAAAATTTCACATTTCTCATATTTGACCTCATTTAATACATTCAAATAACCATATTTAATTAACTCATTTAATTAATGTATTCACATAAGAATGTATGATGTAATTTGATTATCTAATTAATGTCTTTATTAATACGTGTGCATTCATCTAGGATGACACTTATTCAGAAACGAAGAGAGTATATTATTGAAGCACAAAACCA
The DNA here is from genome assembly GCA_026008535.1 of Perilla frutescens. Classification (NCBI taxonomy): domain Eukaryota; kingdom Viridiplantae; phylum Streptophyta; class Magnoliopsida; order Lamiales; family Lamiaceae; genus Perilla; species Perilla frutescens. The sequence goes on along the minus strand of BRKX01000017.1, from coordinate 37,003,525 downwards.
TGTATAATTATGGTTGATGCTTCATGTATGAATGCATGTATTTATTGCACGTCGATTAATTAATTGATAGATAGATGTCGCGTTACATCATTTGAAAACATTGCAAATGTTGCATTGCCGCAACGAGCCAACGACCTACTTCTTTACGAAGTATTTGTTCGGCAATAATCAATATTATTTTTCCTATTCTGCATGATATATATTTTTAGAATAAATAAATTGCTTCGGTGATTATATTTTGTCAAATCATGCGTGAACATACTGTCATATATACTAGCGTAAGGCTTTAGCTACGTGCAGAGAACGCAAAGAGTTACATTACGTTAACTTAATTGCTTTTTTTTTTTTGAGCTCGTAGAGAAATACTTAATTATATTATAATTTATATACATCCTAATATTCAACATGAACAATCGTGCTGTCATAATAAAACAAATTAGAGATGTTTTTGCTTCTAGAAGATAGCTAAAAATGCTTTGTTTTGGCAATTAATATGCAAAGTTACTGCATGCTTACAGTACTATAGAGTTGTGAAACACGTTAAAATGAAATGTAGGGAGTATATAGAATTGTTTTTAGCTAGTGCTTGGAATTCAGTTATTTTCAAAAAAGACATATATATTCAAGATTAAATTTAGAAATCTAAAAAAAAGGATAAATTATATCTATTGCTTTCATATATTTACATTAATTTGTTGCTTAGCTAGTTTGTTTGATTTGGTGATATAATATCTCCATTATATATTATTGCTTAGTTATGTTACATTTTTTGTTTAGTTGTCCTAAAAATTGAAAATGATCAACCGTTAATCCAAAATTGAATGTTAGGATTAATTCACATATATTTCACATAGGAATTAGTCTAGTTCTCACTTGAACCTAACCCTATATATAGGAAAGAAATCAAATATAAACACTACCCTAGTATATAAATTATGGATCAATTTAGACATTTAAAATTTATTTGATAAACAAACAATATCTTTAATTTCCTTTTATCTAAAAGATATGCAAGGTAATTATAATATATATGTAGGTTGAATTTGAGCATTTGTATGTTGAATTTTAACATTATATTTTCTAACACACGCGCGCACACACATATATATTACAAAATTATCACTGTCATTTTTTAATTTTCGAAATTAAATAATATCGTAAATGTTGATTTAAACATTGAGGAATATGTGTGTTGAATTTTAACATTTCATTTTCAAAATAATTTACGAAATTGTAATCTCTTTTTCAATCCATTCGATCATCTTATTAGATGATTGAGATGTATCCATCATGTACGCGCGCGCACGTTCTTGATTAAAATTATGTAGATATATCTCTCTCATGAATTTACCTGTTAATTTAGTCATTTTCAACACACGAATTTCCTCTTAAATTCCGTGGTTCACAAAATACTAAAAATTAATTAATCAAGAAGAATCGATTATACATGCGTGTCTATTCTCTCAGTTATAGATGTGGTCCTGCATCCATATTCTCTCACTTATAAGGTATAATTTATCTAAATATTGAAAATGAAGAAAGAATATTATATTAGTGATACCAATAATAGATGATTGTTTTTTTATCAAGATATATATATATATATATATATATATATATATATATATATAATTATTAAGTATTTAATGAACAATATATAATTTTAAGTTTTTAACTGCTTTTGGCTGCAAGTACTTGGATCTTACTACAAAACGGATTGTTCTCTCTCACATACCCCATATATATCTCTATCACATTAATTCTCTCTCTCTCTCTCTCTCTCTCTCTCTCTCTCTCTCTCTCTCTCTCTCTCTCTCTCCAATCTTGCGATCACACACATACATGCATGTATAATTTTGTGGTGTTCATTATGAATAAGTTCATTTGGATTAAAGCACTACAAAAAAATTAAGTTTTTAGAAATGATATTATTAGAGACGACAAATGTCGTCACTTATAATAAACTTAAGTAATGACATATCGTCTCTAATTACTACACATAATCTCTGATAACAATATTTTTGTGACGACACTGTTGTTACTTAAAATGATTTTTATAATTAATTTATTTAATTTGGAACAAACTTTTAGGAACGCTCTATTTGAAACGACATGATGTCGTCACAAAAAATATTTGTTAAGTCAACAATATCGTCATAAAAATATCATCATAGATGTCATGTGATAATTAGAGATGCCATAGCGTTACTTAAGTATATTATATGTAACACATTTATCGTCACTAATAATATTATCTCAAAAGACCAATATTTTTATTGGAGTGAAGATTAAATTTTAATGGAGCCTTGCAATAATTGACGACACAGTGCAGAGCGTCAAAGATCAAGGTAGTATTGATCGGCAGATCTAGACGAGCAATTTCTCCATACCTTTTGTGTTTTTTTCATTAATCTAATTCTCTTTTGTTTTTCTAGTTATGTGTGGAGAAAATTTCGATTTTAGTTTCGTAGGACATGGGTTAGTCCGATTTTGGTCCCATCCTTATCACTTTTGGTCCCAAATCGATTGAATTGTCAATTTTAGTCCCGCCGTAACGTTTTCCGTTTAAAAAATTATCGATTTTGGTCCCATTTTGATATCGATCTTGGTCCCATGTTTTCCGTTAAAAAAATTATCGATTTTGGTCCCATTTTGATATCGATTTTGGTCCCAAACAGAAAAATGTTAGAATTTTTTTTCTTTGTAATTCAATTGGAGGCAAAATTAAACTGATTTGGTAGAAATTTAACCTAATTTGGTTCCAAATTTTCCACGAACATACATCTATATATATCTACTCACCAAATCATCAAATTACAACTACTAAATCAGAAGAAAGCCATTTTTTTTATTTAGTTTAATTTTCTGTCGAACTCGAGTTCGATCAAGAAGATACTCGGCTCGTTTACACCCCTAAAGGCAAGTAATTTTTTTATTTAGTTTAATTTTACAATATTGTTTATGAGCGTTCACCACACCTAATTAGCGTTTATAATTATACTTTCATACTTAAATTTTGAACTTTCACTACAAAAAATTCACATTTTAGCGATGGAAACGCGCCAAGTCAAGCCCAAAATATTAAAAATAATATAAAATAATAAAAACATATATAAAGTAATATAAAATTTTAAAAATCATAAAGTAAAACTAATAAAAATTTATACTCATAATTAATTAGTAATTGAAAAATAAAAAATATATATAATATTAAAAATGTAAAATAAATAAAACATTAATAATATTAAACAAGTTAATTTCAAATTCATATTAATTAGTAATTAAAAAATTAATAATATTAAAAAATTTAAAAATCATAAAGTGAAATAAATAAAAATATTAAAAAATTTAAAAATCATAAATGTAAAATAAATAAAAAATCAATAATATTAAAAAGATTGATTCCAAATTCGTAATTATATAGTAATTAAAAAATTAATAACATTCAAAAAATTAAAAATTATCATGTAAAATAAATAAAAAATCGAAATATAATAATAATAATAATAATAATAAATATTATAAAAAATATGTCGTTAACGTAAAAAAATAAAAAATTAAAATTAAAATACGACGTGTGTTCTTTGTTAAGTTTGAGACAAAAAAATCCGTCATTAAATATCTTAATCTTAATCCGTTGTTAATGTGTCTGTATTTTAAAATGAATTATAATTCGTTGTTAAATCGCGTTTTTATTGTAGTATTTTTTTAAATAACCCAATTAAAAAAATAATAATAAAAAGTACCTCCTATTTACAAATCTAACATTTGATCAATTTTTCGGCTCAAAAATCGTTCATAGCTGATTACATTTAGGATTTCTATTTTGCTGGAAATTTCACTTTTGGTCCCATATTATCGATTTTGGTTCCAAAACTAGCGGCCGTTACCCCATTTATTTTTTCCGTCTAAATTGTGGGACCAAAATTGATAATCCAAGTCCTATGGGACCAGATTTAACAACAAATTCTGAAATATGACCAAATGTGATAGGTTGGGACCAAAATCGGATTAGGTCATATCTATGGGACCAAAATCGAAATTTTCTCGTGTTTGTGTGAGGTTTTTTAAATATGTAAATTAATTAAGTGTCCGATCTTTATCCTAAAGAGTCTACTCCGCTTCCTTCGGCTTAAGGATGACTTTCAACATGTTCCCTGTCATGATCTAGTGATGAAATTGTATAATTTGGAATCGAAAATTTTGAATTCAGATCTAACCTCTTTTACACACTAGATTCTCTATGACATCTATTGTGCTACCCCTTGTTTTTTTTTTTTTTTAATTTATTATGATTTAATTTAATTAGTTTTTTATTTATTTATAGTTCATTCTTCCCAATTATGATATATTAAAGAAATTAAAAATAAATTAATTATGGCATACAGAAGGCACAGGGGATCTGACTCGTCTCTTTTATGTGTGAGCTAGTCACATAGGATATTTTCAAATATCATGATTTGCAGTTGACTATTATACATGAACAGAGTTTAGCAAGTGCACACACTCAGACAAATGCAAATATCATAATTTGTAGTTGACTATTGTACATGACTGGAATTTACTGAGTGCACATATTTAGATAATAATTGTGGGTTAAGTACCCTTCTCAAAAAATAAAATAAAAAAGGATGGCTTTCAGCCATTCACCTAGTTCGTCCTCCACATGAATTTAAATTGGTTGCGACATATATAATTTATTCATATTGAGAGAGAGATGGTGTTTTTTTTTAAATATTTATTGTGCTTCTTCCGTTGTCTATATCTAGAATATATATATATATATATATTGTATGCTATCATCAGATTCTTATGAGTCAAAAATTTCAAAGAATATGCAGGAAAAACACACACACATATATAGACATTAGTTGGTTATAATATACAACATCAACATGATTCGAAAAGAATATGAGGAAATATAATACACATATAGATATTAATTATAGTTGGTAGAGTGGTGAATAATGAATTAGGTAAACACATGAAACATGCACATGCATATATACGTAGGGACATATGGGACCTAAAATTTGTCTACCAAGATAAGAAGCCCTAATTCCAAGGAGTGAATTAAAATTTTTGGGATTAAGATTTGTTATTGTCGTCCGACCACATACGACATTACTTCCATCCATAACTTACCTATTCCCTACACACACACACACACACACACACCCCTCTTTTCCTTCACACAAATATTTATTCTTAATTCGATGTTAAGTTGCATTTTTTTATTCATGAAGAGAATTATTAGTTGGAAATTCGCAGCCCTAAAAACGCGTTTTAGTGTTGCATTTTCAAGGTGCCTATAGAAATTAGTAAAACCCTACTACCAAGAAATTTGGGTCCATCACCAAACCCTATGTCATTCTGTAAAAACAATTTATATATATATAATCATATAGTTTATATTAGGACCGCTAATTTCGGGTTCATAGTTTATACATATACATTAAAAAATCAGTTAAGATCTTCTAATATATAGTCGTACGTAGTAGTATTTGTGTTTTATACATAGACTAATTAACCCTTATTGTCATTATTATTATTAGTATTAGTTGGGGAAGGACTGGTTCATTCTCAATATTTCGGGGGCTCATGACAACCTACAAATATACAAAAAAATATTACTTCCGTTTCAAAGAGTATCATTTTAAATAAATTAAATGAGCGTACACATATTAATAAAGTAATCAAATTACTTAATACACCATCATGTAAATAATTTAAATGGGTAAACAATATGATGTTTGAATACATAAAAGGGGACAAATGTGATAAAAATATGATTTTTTCACCTTGATTGTGTAGAGTGATAATCTTTGTGAAGTAAAACTAAAATATCAGAATGATACTCTTTGTGGAACGGAGGTAGTATGAATATTGAATAATTATCGAAATAATTTAGATTTTCTAGCATTTTGAGAAGCAAGAGCATCAATAAAGATCATCAAAATTAATTTTTCCCAACAACTCATTTTCAATGTTAAAATAGTTAGTGTTGGAAAATAGGATTTAATAAAGTGAGTTTGACTCATTTTATCTGATTTTTCGTGACCGGAATATTTAATTTTGGAGGAATTAAATATCGTACGATTGTTCTATGTCGTGAGTAGATAATCGTAGTATTTTTATTTGCTCAAATCCGATTTTCGGTGAGTGAGAAATAAATGGTTGAAGTTGGTCACACGATTGAGCATTTATGGTGTGTGGGACAATGTGTTTAAGACACATTAAATAATCCCACATTGATTTTTTAATCAAATTAATAAGTGTATTTAAGTGTATTAACACTTAAGTGAAGTAATTAAGTGCACAAGGATGTGGGCCATGAGCCCACACGCGCACACACGTGCGCACGCGCCCGTGCCCATCTCGACTCGTCCTCGGACTTGGATCTTGGCAATTGGACTTTGGGCGTACGTGGGCTTCCGGGGCTTAGCCGCTGGTGGAGTCAAAGCTTCCAGTTCTCGACGTTGTCTAGTTCCGCCCGAAGAGGTCGTTTCATCTTTGAAAGACAAACCGCCAAACCGTGAGCACTAGCCGGGGCGTATTTTTCTTGCGGAGAGAGGTCCCCTTGACTCGGTGTATTTGTCTTGCGGAGAGAGGTCCCCTCGACTGGACGAAGCCGTTTCATCTTTGAAAGACAACCGCCAAACCGTGAGCACTAGCCGGGGCGTATTTGTCTTGCGGAGTCTTTGAAAGACAACCGCCAAACCGTGAGCACTAGCCGGGGCGTATTTGTCTTGCGGAGAGAGGTCCCCTCGACTCGGCTTGTCTGCCGGAAGGACGAAGCCGTTTCATCTTTGAAAGACAACCGCACAAGCCGGAAGGACGAAGCCGTTTCATCTTTGAAAGACAACCGCCAAACCGTGAGCACTAGCCGGGGCGTATTTGTCTTGCGGAGAGAAGTCCCCTCGACTCGGCTTGTCTGCCGGAAGGACGAAGCCGTTTCATCTTTGAAAGACAACCGCACAAGCCGGAAGGACGAAGCCGTTTCATCTTTGAAAGACAACCGCCAAACCGTGAGCACTAGCCGGGGCGTATTTGTCTTGCGGAGAGAAGTCCCCTCGACTCGGCTTGTCGGAATCTGCACATCGGTTCCAGTCTATTTGCTTTATTTAATTTCAGTTTATATTATAATTGTTATTCTTCTACTCTTTCTACGCAGATCTGCACATCGGTTCCAGTCTATTTGCTTTGTTTAATTTCAGTTTATATTGTAATTGTTATTCTTCTACTCTTTCTACTCGGCTTGTTGGAATCTGCACATCGGTTCCAGTCTATTTGCTTTGTTTAATTTCAGTTTATATTGTAATTGTTATTCTTCTACTCTTTCTACCTTCCTGTACAAGACAACAATTAGTTCATTTAACCTCAAAATATAGTTGAACGCTAATATGTTTGAATTAATTTTAGTTTTGGAAAACTTCTTTGATTGATGCTACAATAACCAAAATAGTTAATTAGATTCAATATGCAATAGAAACATTAGGAAATCAATCTAAATTTTAACAAACTCAAGTTATTCAATGCTATATTGGATTTATTTTAGTGTAAACACATTTGTAGTACTTACAATGAAAAAATAAATTATCAGCATCAATATCAAATTTATCATTATATTTAAGTTGGGTATCTTGAAGCTAATTTAACACAGAATACGTGCTCATACAATAAATACAACTTTCTATGACAAACCAAAAGGACAAAAAACATTTTCAAAAACTTCCAATTAAAAAGTGTTAAATATGATGTATCATTCACTTTTAAAAACTCAGGATGCATATATGTATATATTATTCCTCTAATGTTATTCAACAACCTGGAATATCAACTCATCGAATAAATAAGGTCATCATTTTCTCATTGTGACTTGCATCTGGAATAGATTTAGGGCTTCTGCTAGCAGCAAAAAGTATTAGATGTAGTTATATATTTTTTTTGGAGGGGGGGAGATGGGCAACGTCCATGCTCAACGTGTATCAGGACTGACCCTCTCGAAAGGAGGAGTAGTTGGTTTCAAATTAATCCGATATGTCTCTCTTTCACACGCTAATTTTCACTATTTAGATGTCCTCACAAAGCACAATATTATCAATAGCTGCGTTCTCATTAATTAGATAATAAAATTAGTACTCAATACTCAAAATCTAGATTTGGACATTGAACCGTGAATCATGATAATTTATGTGTAATGGGACACGATGAGACAATAGGGTATCATTAATAACACATTATACCTACGATGGGCTTAATAACAAATAAGCAATAACGATGGGGAAAAAAAAACACTTCTTGAAACAATGATAAATGACGTGACGAACAGATTTTGAAAACACAAGCAGCTAGCCCTACATTATTTTTCATTCATAAATTTGAAGAAATATTTTTAAGAAACTTCCTCCCAGTTGTAACACAACTGGTCATTGAAAACTAGTAAAGTAGACAGAGACATTTAAGATTAATAATATACAATAATAATGTGTTTCATAGTAAGAAAAGAGAAAAATAAAACACATTCGTGATGTTGATAAAATAGTTATGAATACATATTAATTAAATAAAGAGAATATATATTAATGTAAACGCAAGTTGCACGGGCAAACAATTCCATTTGGTTACACATGGGGCTGTCTATTTTTAGAAAAAGAAAGATGAGTATCCAATGCTCAATTTCTCTACACAACCAACACGTCCACATCCCCAATTCTCCCTCACTAAAATTCCATTCAAATTAAATTTTATAATTTATCCGCAGCACTCGAGGTTGGTGCGATACTAACTTGATCAAGCCTCAAGGAAATTTATGTGTGTGTGTGTGTGTATATATATATATATATGTAAGAGAAGAAATATAATTAATTTAACCCATTTATACTTAAAAAAATATATTGAATATTATTATTTTTTAGAAATAAATTCTCTCATCTCTAAAATAAATGAAAAAGTGAAAACATGTAAAGTAATACTTTTAAATTAAGGTATATGAAAATTAAAGAGGATTGATGGAAATACGATATACTTAGATCCTTGAACTTCCATTTTAATTTTGAATAGAGGTTTTCATACTTTTATTTGCTAAAATTGAAGTCTAAGTACTTTGACTTGCATTGAAAAATGGACCATTGTTTAAAAGTTAGATCTTTGTACTTGATTTATGAATTATGATGGACTTTGGTCAGTGTGAGATGAAACTGAACACAAAAATGAGGACTAAGTTTTAATATAAATAAAAGTACTACGAAGAAGTCCAAAATAAAATAAAAGGTATAAAGACTCAATATTTAAATAAAATAAATAAATAAAAAGAAAATGTACGTATGGGATTGTTTTTTTTTTCCTGTGTCAAAATTAGAAGCCGAATACTTAATATTCTTACCCCCAACTCCCAAGAATTGATCATATACAAGGCAGTCCTTTTTATCAATGGAGAGAATGAGTTAGTTACAACAATGTACAGTATATTGAACTAGAGTAGTTCATGCAAGAAACTAAAAATCTAATTTTGTTGCACATCAAATTTCACGTTGCACTCTCAGTGTTACAATCCATGTTGCACTTTTAAATTATGGTTTTTTCTTGTATTTTTTTCTTAATTAATTTAATTTTACGATTGTTTATAAAGGTTTACCCACCCAATTAAGGTTTATAATTATTTTTTAGTATTTAATTTTTGATTAATAAATCATTATTATGGTTTTCAAAATTCAATTTTATAATTTTTTAAATTCATTTTTTGTTGATAAATGTTGACTATGATTATTTATGTTATAATTAATTTTTATTTTATAATAAATATTATTAAAATCATAAATTTAATGGTGAAATACAAAGGAATTGAAGAGGTGGATATCATTCATATGATTCATATCATATAAAGTTGAGTTAAAATTTTTCCAATTAGCAACTCTAACAAGAAAAGAAAAGATGCAGAAACATGGCCCCAGAAGAACTCTCTCTCTCTCTCTCTCCACATGATCCAACAGTAGCTCGTGTCAGAATTATTAAAAAATCAAACAACGGAGTTGTTCATACACACATATATACTTTTCTTAAATGTATATAGATTTGAAATGTGATGAGTTTTTCTTAAATGAATATGTTGGTATCATCTTTAGATCTGTATGTTTAAAATAGGACGAAATCCTGAAATTCGTCAAACATATATACTTTTCTGATATACCAAGTAACATGGGTCACGACTATCTTGGCCTGAAGCTGTCGGCATATAATAAAATATCTGATTGTATATATAATGGTAGGTGATCAATCCCAATCTTGCTCATCAACAGTTATATATTCATATTAATTCTAGCAAGAAACTCAAAATTCTCTCTTAAATGGTTTTAATAATCTTTGTGCAATGCACATAAAGAATTATACCCACCTAATGCTAATTTAATTTAGTGGCATCAAATCTAAAATATCATCTCCTTCCGTGTATCTTGTCAGCTATAGCACTTGAGTGAAAATTAATCAACTAATTGCACCAATAACCCCACTGAAATCTCTCAAACTAATTCAAATCGAAATTATTATATTGAACTACAAATTAAACGATATAATAATCCCTCTATTTATCTCATGATGTATATATGGTATCTAGAGTGCTTCCAAAATTTGTTTACCTTTACAATTCTCTTGATCGAAGTTTTCCCCCAGGACGAACAAACATGGTTAAGTTTCATTGTCTCTGATTACTTGAGCGAGGAGCGACAAACTTCTGCTTCTGACTACAACAATGTGTGCATCAAATAAACAGAGTTTTGCAAGTAACATCGACAATGAAAACAAGCTACCTAGATTGATTGTGATGCAGAAACAGAAAACAACAAAGCTAAAAGCCAAGTTTCTGACAACGGAAAACAAACAAAAGAGATGTATGAACAAGAAGAAAAGCACAGAGAAAAAGGGCAGGAAACAACGTTGCCAATGTCTACATAGTTTCATGTTCCCCAGCACACTGCATGTATACATAAAGCAAGGGACGTCACAAGAATGGTTGCAATGAAAAAACTGCTCTTTTTCCGTTTTAAGGATTCTTGCTTATGCCCTCTTCATTTTTATGTACGTAGAGCTTCCATGCAGCCTAGTTATCTGCCTAAAATACTTTTCCATTTTTCACAATCAACTGTTGCATAATATTATATAATTTTCACCTCGAGAAGATTCACGTACCTCTATTTGGAGTCAATAAAGTTTCAGTAAGATTTATGTACAAATTTACCCAAGATGATAAACTATGGAAGATTTTCTAATTAACTAGAAGATGGAAGTCAGAGACACGCGTGGGAAATGATGAACTTCCCACCACTGTGCATATTGACGCCCCCACTGATAATATGACAACGTCATATGCGTTGTTACATATTTACTACGTGAGAATATATAAAAATAACTTCTAAATGAAAAGGTCAACCCTAGTGTTCGCTCGTAGAAGGTGATTATTTCCGTTAGTTGGGATCAGCAAATATCGGTTTCTAGCAACAGACAGTCAAAAGCATTTTAGACCTCCTTTTCTTTTCACTATCTAAACTTTTCATAATATGCTCTACAAGTGCATAAAATAATGAGCAATACTACTGTTTCATAGTATGCTTTATAAAATACAGAAGTTCCATAACTGTATTACATAGTATATTAACTCACAGAAGGGCTGCACAAACAGAAGTTAAATTGACACCTCAATGGAGCAAGAAATGCGTAGCGCATCATGCAGTTATCCATCAGAACGTGCCATCACTTTCATTTCTTTAACAAACTACAACATGACATTCTATTTCTTAGTATGAATACTCAATCAAGACTTAGATATAGTTGTATGAAATATTCCAGCAATAGCATACTTAAGACTTCAATGAACCACAATAGAATGGGGAAAGGGGCAACAATGAGGGAAAATATGACTTTCACATGAAAATGACTGGAAAATAACATTCTCTTACTTCATCCATCTGTTTGTTTTCATCTTATCTTCTTCCAAATCCTCCTTAGTCCTTAGCAGTCAATCAGACATTCAAGTTTAAAAATACAAAGACAATCAGTGCAGAAATCAACATGCAATCATTCCATGCCAACTTCAATTGAACTATTCTGTATGAACACTTAAACATGTAGTAGAAAATGCCTTCCGGAGACATTGATATCAAAGAATTATACATATCAAAATGATGTCAAGACAGACATTCCAACTAGATCTCAACTGCAACAAAATCTAAAGGTTCATCAAGTAAATGGAAAATTAAAAGACAATGTTTTAGAGTTCAGATAGAACAGAATATTAAAGCTGAAGAGAAAAATGCCTAGGCACCTAATTAACAGTGCCCTTCAGCTTGACATTGGCATTTTTTAGATCAGCTGTTGCCTTGTCCACCTGTAAGTAATCAACACTAACTCAAAGAATTATCTACACAAAGTCTAGGTACTCTCCAGCACTAGCAGGTAGTAGGCATAAAAGCTAGGGAATCTTCTTCACAAGGAGAAGTACTGCACTATTTAGTCAGAAAACTAGGAATGTGTTGACTCTTGCACTACTAGACACTATTTTCTATCGCAGCAAAGCTTCAGCGGTTGGAGGATTTATTACATAATTTATTTTCTCAATTGAATGCCATCTTTTTGAGACCCATAAAACCTATCATTCTCATAAATCGAAACTGAAAAAGTCGATAGAGAGATCACATGAATAGCAATATGAATGGATGTATACCAAGTCAACTAAATATGCTACTAATGTGCAAAACACATTTAAGTGAGAAAACAAATGGAGAATATGAGACATCAGGAGATAAAGAAAAGCATAAAATTTGAAATGTACAGAGAAACATTTCTTTCTACAGAAAAGAACAAGGTTACATCTCAAATCTAACCTTAGTGTCAATCTCATCCATAAGTAGGACTTGCCTATCCAATTCCTGCATGAAACACAATATACTTTTCATGTTTATGGAACAGTAACCATAGAGAGGAAACTAGCAGCAGAAGGTAATTATAAATGGAAAAAATTATAAAGAAACAGAAATCATAAGAAAGATAACCTCGTCCATGTCATGGGTCATGTTTTTCAAATTATCCTATCCCTCACCTATGAATCTAATCCTTGATCCTGCAGCAACATGACAATGCACAATAAGCAAGACAATCAACTAGACGATAAAAGAAAAAGAAAGGCTACACAAAAGAAATCGACAATACATATCTAAAAAAGAACACACCCGCTTCATTTTCCACATTCCATACTTGTGCCTGAATTGGCATAACTCTTCATTTTGCAGAAAGTATTCATTGTCAATGCGTCCATCTGAAATTCAGGTTCAGTTGACTTGTTTACAAAAAAAAAAGCACATTAAGTTAATCTTACAACTTAATGTTAACTTATTGCACAGGTCTTTTATACTCTACTGAAAGCTACTGAGCAAAAGATATCATCTAATGAAAAATTATTGCAAATTTCAACTGTTGAAAAATTGTTCTGCTGCAAGACTTCTTTGTGCAAGAATTGATGAAAACCACTTTATCTGTATTTGGTGGGAAAATAGCTTCTTTTTGTTTTTTTTTATCATCAAAAGAGTAACATGGCGGGGATAGAAGTTGGACTGAGATTATAAATGCAATTTTCAGTAGTTATCATGCAAGTAACATCAATGAACCAAACGACTCAATGTTATATGTGAGTGATATCAGACAATTTTGACATGCCAGTAAGATAATCAAATTGATAGTCCAATCAAGGATGCTTAATATAAGTTATTCTATCGAGAAGTAATAAATCCAATCTAATTCCATTTTCTACCCAAATGTCGAAGTGTACAAACAATTAATATACAAAAGTAACACAGATGTTGCACTCAAAACTAAATTAGTCTCTGAACTCTTGCATCTGCAATCCTAGACACACAGTATGACAGGAATGAGATATAAAGCACAATGAATTTTTCATACAATTCTATTTCTAACAAGTTGTGGTTGTTCAAATGATGCAAGATTTACAAAAAGCATATTTACCCGAAATGGATATCAATTTCAGTAAAATTCCGAATGATAATTTTGAAACAGCAAATACATGAGCTAAACAAGCTAAGAAGAGAGATAATGAAAATAGATTAAACCTTGTTAACAGCTAATCTCTGCAATTGGGGGGGGGGGGGGGATCGAATCTTGGCGTTGATAGCTACAGCCGACGCCCTGTTCATCTCCTTCAAAATCAACATGCAATCTCATTTTAGGAAAAAATAAAAGCAAGTGAATTTAAAGTAAAGAGAAAAGGAAAACCAAAAACCTCAAGGGCGGATTCAATCGTCAGCGTCGGCGCCGGAGACGTTGCCGTCCTTCAGTGCGACGTCGTATCTGTGCAGATCACGCTCAGTATTTCTGCTTTCCCACGTTTTTTAGAATTTCCCGCGAGGCATAATTGTAAATGAGGAACCGTTGGCGCGGGTTGTTCTCTGCTCCAACGTTAATAAATTATTATTATTTTTTTAGAAAATAAATTATGTATTTTTAATCATCACAATTCACATGCATGATGCATGCTTTATAAAATCATTGTTTTTTTTTTACTTGAGATAGATAGAAAAAAATCTAAAAAAATTTATCTATACTATAAATGATTAATCTATTATTTTAAAAATAATAATAAATGATTAATCAATCTCTATTCTATTTTCTCTATACTATAATATAATTGATCAGTCATATATTAATTCCATATTACTTGATTAAAGTTGATCTTAATTTTTTTCTCAAAAAAAGAAAAAGTCGATATTACTTGATTAGTATTTTTATTTACTAGATGCATGTGATCTCAGCTCGTACATCATATCATATGATATGATATTATATAATACAGTAGTGTGCACCAGAGGAAGTCCAAAAAAGTTTTTCTACAATTTGCTTTACAGATAATTGACAAAGTTGCTCATACCAAAAATATAAAACTTATGTCTTATATACAATAATGGATAATAATAGATTATTAGCTACTTTCCAAATAAAATCCACGTACGGACTATTTACCAATATGAATAATGATTTAAAAAGGTATAGTGATGATTAAACAAATTCAATCATCACGTACAAATATAACTAAGACGAAATAAATTTAAGGGAAAAACAAAGATTTGATAAAAACCCTAGATTAAGATTAGTCCAATTTGGATAAGATTATTTATGAAAAAGTGTGCAATTATTTAATTTGTGTGTGAATTGTGGTCCTGGTTGCAAACTCCACTCATTCCAATCTTTTTTGAATTGAATAATAATAATAATAATAATAATAATAATAATAATAATAATAATAATAATAATAATAATAATAATAATAATAATAATAATAATAATAATATTTCCTCTTTATGCCATTTCCTTTGTCGCAATATTTTTGTTTGTGTAAGAGGAGTACGCATACGCTACCCAACTCCATTCATTCATGATTCATGAATCAACCCACTATAACTATAATATATTTCACCGCTTCTTTCATCCTTCCACCTCTTTACTTTCTCTCTCTACACTTTGTTCCTATTCCCCGTGGGTCTACGCCATCAACCGATCGCCGTTGATCATTCATCCCACTTACCCGATCGCCGATCGTCTGAGGTTCGTGCTTTTTCGCCTTAATTCTGCTTCTTTTATCATTTATTTTCCCGGTGATTAGTTATTCATCCAACTTACTTTGTGGGCTTCTCATTTCTTAACCGCACCGGTGTATTTGTTCTCGATCGTTTGTGTAATTTTACACGTGATCGCTGTCTAAATTTGGTGACGCCATTTCTTTGCCAATTTTAAACCTTCTTTCTTTTTTCAAGGTTTTTATGTTACGGTTTTATATTCTTTATTGTTTTTATTTTTAACACCCAAGACGTAACCACTTGTGTTTAGAACAACACGAACACTTGTATTAAGAAGAACATGAACAAAAGTTATGGAGGAGGGCCATCCACAAATGAAGGGCCTCTCTACCCAGCAATGGGTGCTTAGTTTAATGATTCGGGTGTTTAAAGTAGTAATTTCGGTCTTAGTTTTATGTAATGTGGCTTCCTGTTTTTACCTTCTTTTTTTTCACATCCCTAACCCCTTTTCGTTTTGCCGTTTAGATTGTGTATGTTGTGGAGATGAATTGATTATTTCATATATTTGCTGGTCGTTTTATAAATTTTGGTTTGTGGGTCTATCTGTTGGCTGCCTCTAAAACTAGTTTCTCGTATTTGTTTTAAAATTTTAATAACTCAATTCAATTTGTGAAGTAGCATAACAGTGGAATTTGGTCATATCATATATATAAATTTATAAAGTGTAAATCTTGCTAAAATTGTGCGCTTTAAAGAAGGCTGTCTCACTAATGAGCATCTTGTGTGGTTCTTTAGAAAAATAAGAAATTAGTCTTGGAAAGCTTGCGCTTTGAGTTTCCACAAATGATATCCATGCACTAGCAAATCAAGCTTATTGCTCATTTGAAATTAATGTGGTGTTCAATTTTCATGTTCTATAGTTTTCATGTATGGCAAGGTCTTCATATAATACATTTAGTTTCTCTTGCGTAAGGATTGGAAAATCTCATCATGAGAATTCCATTCTTATAAAAGCGGAAAGGTATATGAAATGTTGCCAAGGCCCAAGAGGCTGAGCATTTGTTTCTTTGTTGCTGTCATGGGCTAGCATCTGTAGGTTTCGACCAAGTTACCTTGTAGACATGAATACGTGATCTGGAAAAGTGACAACTGAGATAATAGAAATGATGATATGATGCCACATCTCCTGGATTGAGCCTTTTGGTCAACAGCTAAGATACCCCTTATGCAAGGAACGTGCCTCCTAAGCAGGCAACAACTGGTTTCGCCCTACAATGGGGCCATTAGAGGAAGCACAAAGTAATTATGCTTTTCCATCATTTAATTAGCTCAATCCTCCAAAGATTACCCACTGTTATATCCCATAATTGCAGCATGAAACTTCTCGTAAGGCAAATTTGCTTATGTATGCAAATCTTGCATGAGGATGTTGATAGATAATTCAGAGTATGAATATAGGGTTATTAGTTTTGACTACCTGATGTGGTTACAATATTTGTTGGTCGTATAAAAACTTTGTACTCTTCATTTCCGAGATAAATTTCCTAGTGGTCCAATGTTCAATTGAATTGCCACTAATTATTCTGAAAGGTCTATGCATTATATTTGATTATGTTCACTGAAGAAGATTTCATTTTCCAAAGTCATCCACTTTCACTGTGTTTGAGTAAATTTAAAGTAAATTCTGGGTACATGCAAAGTTGATGAATCTTTTAACTTTGAAGGCCTGGTATATGCCCCTCATGACCATTGCCAGTGATTCTACCATTGTTATGTATGTTAGGCTGAATAATACTAGTTTGACAGTAGTACCTGAAGAAATATTTTTTTTTCTGGAAAAATTGTTTTCCTCATTTTGTTTGTGCTAGTTACTACTATAAATACAACAAAAATTGCTAACACCTTTATTGCTATTAACAATTAGTAGAATAATTTTATCGTTATGATATGTGTGCTTCATTTCGATTGCTTGCACAAGTCACAACTCTTCTTTTTCCTTTTTGGTGCGGCAATCAAGAACAAACAGTTTAGTTTTGCTTATATTTCTGCTGCATGTATCTTAAGTGATATTTTGTCATGATTCTAACTACAAAAGTGATGTCTGTTGATGTTTTTAAAACCATATGCTCTTGTATGAATATTATTTTGAAACACATCGAAAACAAATAGGTTTAGATTTTTTCTAATATGCAGGTGGGGGTTTCTGGAGGCATTAATTTATGGAGGATTTGGCCTTTGATTGTAGGAATCTATATATCAAGCCTAATAGTTCAAACTTAGGGCATTCCCCAGTTTCTTGAGCTAGCATTTGCTGACAATGACATTATATCATTTTGTCATTTTCCATGCCTAAGACCTGACTCCTGAGTGAGCAAAGCTTATGGATGGGAGAGTAATCTTCAGGTGAGATATTTTTAAGCTTAGTTCTCCCCTTTCTCTCTGACTTCAATTCTTCATGAGTAGGTTCCTTGCATTTCTACTGTCTTAGTCTATTACAGCTCTGTTTGTAGTGATGGAAGATCTTTACATTGTAATTCAAGATCATTTCGTAGCATAGCTCAGATACTTAGAAATCATTGAGATCTTAGTTTTATGCATCTTTTGTTTCCTAGTGACAGTCAGCATCTTAAAAGATTTTAGAATAAGCGCTAGTTGCCTACACTCTGGTAGGGCATATACTTAGTGGATAGCTGCATGGCCTCTCTTATATGAAGAATCTGAATCACAAATGGTATTGCAGGCACTTCTTTGATCTATCTGGATTACGGACGAACAGATTTGGTTTCTGGTGTTCCCTATGAGAATTGTTAGATTGACCTGCTCAGTTGTAATATGTTGTGAATCAGCCTCCAAGTTGAACAAGAAACAAGCTAATATAGAAAAGAAAAAAAAAGATATTGCATGAAACTGTAGTTCTTAGTCTTGTTGATCTTACATGTATACATCATTTTGCCAAAACAAAACAACGGTTCCTTGCATACAACTCTGAATTAATTCTAAGATTTCCTATTCTTGACCGGCAATATTTTGGTGTTCTTGGGATTTTTTGGTTTGAGAGCACTGGCATTATTTGTCTATTCCTGATGATGCATGATATAGGGACATATCACTGCACGACCAATGTTCCATTAGCTGCTCTATGGCTTATAGAAATTACTATAACATCTTTTGTTTTCCAGTGCTATATATCTTCTTACTCTTGTTTGTTCCATGGAGGAGAGCTAGGTTGGTTTATGTCATCTTCTTATATGCATCTTGATACACATATGTTAAGAAATCTAGAGCTCTAGTTGAGATAATTTGAGATAGTGATTTATAAACTGATTAAAAGATACAGCCCGTGGTCTTACTTAAATGGTTGTTTACAAGTAGCTTGAGTAAGCGAGCTGTAAGGATGAGATATGTGGTGGTATATCTCAATGTTCAAGACGAAGTGCAAGGTTCAATTCATATGGTTGTTACCAAATTGAGGGCATGAAACTTGTTCTCTAGCAGATTAACTCTGTAACCTGAATTCTTTGATCGAAAGATGTTAACATAGTATACTATCATGATCGCCACTTGGTGCTCTCAATTTCATACAGTGTCCTGACAGAAGAAGACAAACATTCTAGTTAAATGTACTGAGAACATCCTTCCAAACTGTTAGATAGTTACCTTGCCACTAATCTCTTATCTACTAACGAGATTCTTTTCCTAATAAAACAAAATAACTAATTCATGATGCCCGATTTTGCTTGGTTAAATGGATTCATGATTTGTGCTCGTATACTTTATTTCCATTATTATGTTGATGAAAGTTTGACGATTGTTCTGAGTAACTATATTACTAGAAAGTTTTGGAATTTCCCAAAAGTGGATATGGATGCCATCAGGGAGGTGCCTATATATTGAGGGAATTTAAAGAATTCAGAACCATTGCAAGATGGATTTCCGTTATCACTTTAATTCATATGAATTTTACCTCTGGTCATATAAGGTACGACAGCATTCTCCGAGATGTTGGCAACATCACACATGGTCTCCGGTTGGTCTGTTATTTTCTGTTCATGTAAACCAAGATATTGGAGTTACATGGTTGATGGATTCGTAGTTTCAGTTAACTCAATTGTGTAATATTTAGACATTTATATGGTCTGATTGTGTCATATTTCATACAACTATATCCAGTGTAGGAGCATATGATGATTAATTTAGTGGGGCTATGATTTGGTGCATTTACATTGACTGGTCCTCTCAAATTCTTGGAAGAAAAAAAAGAGATTATGGGAAGAATGGTCAGTAATCATATTATTGTTGTAATTTGCAATAAAGAATGCCCAAGGGAGGAGACTAGCTTTCTTACTTTCAGATCACTAAATAGTTAAGAATCATTAACATGGGAACATAGGACCTATGTAGACGTTAATTTCACTTTCTTCTGTGTATTTATATATTGCATTTGAAGGTTCTTTTTGCCATTAATACGTATATGATAGGGCAGGTGTGACGGTCCTTATTTCCTAATAAAAGGTATAAACTGTTTGTGCTTACTATTTATTATGACTGTTTGTCCAGTTCTATTTCTATGAGGAAATACATGCAGATAATTTTAGTTGATTTTATATTTGCTGAGTTACTACCTCAAGGTTAGAAAAATAAAAACATGAAAATGGCTAATGATTTGCACTTTTAATTCATGAGTTTCTTTGGAGCAACAAAATATGCTTATTTAAATAAAAACATGAGAGTGGCTATATGATTTGCACTTTTAATTCATCAATTTCTGTGGAGCAACAAAAGATGCTTAATTAAATATAAGGTTTTAGTTAACTGCATTAGTTCCTGGTGTAGTCATCTGTTTTGCTCTTCTTCTTTTTTTTTTCACTACCATCTCAAATGCATGACAGTCTGATATGACTTGACTTCATGGTTTGCCTGATACTTCCAAACTATATCTATTGGTAATAGTATGTTGCTTCCTGTGATAATTTATGATCCCTGCAGGTGTTTATTGGCTGGAGTAATTAGTTCCAGACAGTCAGACTACTATGGGGCATAGACACATGTTTAACACTCCTCAAATTGTTAAGACTGATGATGACCAGGGTTGGAATTATGCAGAGAAACCTTATGCGCCCATTGGTAAAATATTCCAGTACCTTAATATTTTGATAACTTTCTATTCATTGGAATGAAATAAGATTCGTTTTCAGTACCAGTTAAGCAAGTTTTCATTGGCATAATAATCTATTTAGATGTCTGGCCTATTGCCTGGCCATCGTTATCCTTTCTTCCTCTTATCCTCTAATAAACTGCATATAAATTTTGTGATCCTGTTGATGGACGAGATAAATAACCGTTCATTGAGTTTTTCTTTTGGACTTCACCATCCTTGAGTCTGTTGGGTGGCCTTTCATTTTGTCACGACATACTCCATGAAGGCTATAGCCATATAAAGAAATTATATTCATGATTCAATGTGATGAACCTTATAATAGGTATGTCATGAGTCCGAGTCAAGAGGCTTGAATACCTTGAGTTTGTGTCTGGATCATAGTTCATAGGCGGCTAGTTATGCTGTTAATACCTGAAATTTGATATATACAAAAGTAACATGTGAATCATTATTAGTAAGTGGTAACAGTTGCTGTCAGCATTGGATATGAAGATAATTTTTTATTATCTTCTCCTGTTTTGGTCTTTGTAGAA
Organism: Perilla frutescens; assembly: GCA_026008535.1. NCBI lineage: Eukaryota > Viridiplantae > Streptophyta > Magnoliopsida > Lamiales > Lamiaceae > Perilla > Perilla frutescens. The sequence goes on along the minus strand of BRKX01000017.1, from coordinate 36,982,259 downwards.
AGGGGTGCCTCTGAAAGCAATTCAATTAGTTATCCTGTGGACAGTATGACAATTCAAGGCGGGCACTTTCCTTCTCAGTGGACCCATGCTTCTAGATCCAGTGGATACTCTTCATCAATGCTTAATGGGGAATTGCCACATTATCAAGCAGTGGCTCCTGGTCCATCTCATGATCCTTTTCTACATCAACCTACTGCTGGAAATCTGCATATGCATCAAGATAATTATTCCCACCACCCCTCTTCATCCAACATGGGTGGGCAAACAGTCCATGGAGTAGATAGTGGGTTTTATGATCAAATAATAGTCAGTGGCAAAGGACCATACAAGCGAAAAAGCCCTGGTGTGACTCTCATGTGCGACAGTGGATCTACAAGCAGATATTACGGTGCTGGAAGTTCATCAGATATTCACTTGCCAGTGGACCCCTGGCAGGAGAAGCAGATTGCTGGATCTTATCATACAAACTGGGAATATCCCCCAAGTTATGGAGTTAATACCAACTCTGTAGGCAGTGAAGGGACATTGAGAAATATCAGAAGTAGAGCTGCTGTTGACCTGGAAACCAATCTAGTCAGGACTCATTTGCCAACTTCTCTGCATCATTCTTCGTCTAGTCGGTTCTCTGATCATTCTAACTCGAGGGATTTCTGGGGCCAGAATTTGAATGTACCGGCGAGGGATTGGAACCGAAATCTCGTATCACCTACTGCTGATGGGGTGTCCTTTGGTTCAAGTTAGTATTTTGTGGATTTGTTTCTTTGTGTGTAATGTGGTATATATTACTGAGATATTTTCATTTTTATGTTTCAGATCCCAGTTTCTTTAGTCAGGATCCCAGTTACCTGAACACACTACACAACCATCCTAATGGTTCCCTTGAGATTGGGGGAAGCAACAATGATGTTTCAAATAGGAATCATATTCCTGAAAATGTTAGCAATAACTTGAATCAGTCTGTCAGAGGAGTCCGCAGTGGGAATGGTCAAAGATCTACTTCCACTTTCAGGGCGTCTTCTAGCAACTTTAGCTCTGGATACTTAGCTGCCTCAGATGAGGGGCAGCAGATGGTTGCAAAAAGTTATCCCTCAAGACATCCACAGGCCTCATCCAACTTAAGGTTGCGCAATGTTGACAGGATTGGGAGGAATTACGTATCAAGTGAGAGATATAGAGGTTCTAATGTGGAGGCAAGTTTCTGTGATCGATTGACAACATATTTTTTAATTGGTTTCAAAAAGTGATTTGAGTTATATTTTCATGGGCAGCTATGCTCTGATGAATAGGAAAAAAATGCTGACTTAGAAGAAGATGTCTCATTTTGCACCTTTCTTCTATGGCTACATTTCAGGGTGTTTTGGTTATGGACCACTCTTCATATTATGGATCCAGATCCATGGTTGATCAGCACAGGGACATGAGGCTTGACATAGACAATATGAGCTATGAGGTTCCTTTGTTATTCCTCATGTCTCCAGTTATTATCTTCACTTGATTGTTGTTTTCATTATTTTATACCTTACATTAATGCGAGAAATTGGCACGAGCAGGAACTCCTAGCCCTAGGAGAGAGGATGGGAAGTGTCAGCACCGGGTTGTCAGATGGTCTGATTTCAAAGAGCCTGACTGAGTCGATATATTGTTCTTCAGACCTATTTCAAGATGATGGAACTTGCGTTATTTGTTTGGTGAGAATCCTGGATATTAATATACATGTCTGTGTTTATGCTTGATTGTGACATGCCTAATCAAATTTACTCTCATTTTGATCTTCCAAAATATAACAAAATGGATAATAATCTTCTCTCCCGATTTATCACATTCTTGAATTATTGTTGGCTCTCTGTCTATATCCTTAACGCATCAAAACATACGTGTTTTTTATATTTCAATCTGTACTTACGCTTTTAGCCTGATGCATGAGCGTCATTATGTGCTATTCAATCCACGTACGTGAGCATAAGTGGGTGGTATTCGCGTGTCGTTAGTTTGTTGTCTTTTTAACCAGAACTCTCTTAATTAAATAGCTTAATTACTCTGCGATTCTCTCTTTAATAGGAGGAATACAGAAACATGGATGATGTTGGCACATTGAGAGTCTGTGGCCATGATTTTCATGTGGCTTGTATTAGAAAATGGCTATCGTTGAAGAACTTATGTCCCATCTGCAAGGCACCCGCCATCGACGACGATGGTACCAAGGGGGGGAACTGACTGGTTTATGGTTCACCTTCAATTTATCAAGCCTCTTGTATATATTTATTTTCAACTATTCCTGCAAATTGAGGAAATGACTGTTGCAAAGGACACATTTGAAAGCAAATGCTTTGTCAATGTATTATAATATATTTCGTTTCACCATTGTCTCCCTTCTAGTTACGTTCTAATTATATATGGATGTTTTTTTTATTCCATGTGATTTATTGAATTCTGTTATGGCGAATGGATATTTATGGATATAATAATAGTGAGGGCGTAAATAGGGGAAAAGAGTGAAACGGATCAAATGAAAAAGTAGGAAAAAAAAAAACTACACGCAAACAAAAATACATACACTTAATGTCTACTTATGAAAATACAGAAACTTAAAAAAAAGTATAGTGTAGAGATACATACATTATATAGAAGAGAGCAAAAAAACAAAAAGGAATGTTGCAAGTATTTGTGAGAGAAGAATGAAGTAGTAGGTAGTAGGTAGTAGCTAGCATTTGGGAAGATCCGAAGGTGGTGGAGGCAAGCTGGTAGACGGTGTGGGCCCATCTTCCACCACAAAAGCATTAGCCAGACCCCACGGCACGTGTGCGTCTATATGACAATGTATGAACCATACACCTGAAATTATATATAATTAAGTTGAAGACCACTGATCTTACGTACATTTAAATAAATAAGTATAGATATAGATATAGATATATACCTGGATTATTGGCTCGGAATCTAATGACGACCCATCCTCCCGTGGGAACAACAACAGTATTACGTTCCTGCGGATTCACCAAATTTAAAATTTTATTGTCCGTCTCAAAATTATAGTTCCCAAAACCCTGACCCAACACGTGGAAATTGAAGCCATGCAAGTGCATGGGGTGATCATCCGACGATAGCAGAGCGGTATTCTGAAACACCACTTCCACCGTCGCATTGAACTTCACCTGCTTCACCCTCGTCCCTTTCACCGTCGGAATCAGCGTCATGTTCACCCGATTGCTCCGGTTCGTGTAGTCGAATCTCACCGGCGGCGTATCCGGAAAATCGGCCGTGTAAACCCCGCTCACGTTATTGGTAAAAGCTTCCAGAATCGACAGCCTAGTTGGGAGCTCGAACGACACGTTGTTCATGGACGCCGCCACTTTCTGCCCTAACGGGCCTTTACAGAGCCCGTTCGGAGCGTCGCAGGGCGTAAGGCCCAGGCCCACAGTCACCAGCATGCGCTCGTCTATCTCATTCTCCAGGGGGACCGACGACCAAAAGGGGCTGGTGGTGAGCCCGGTTAGATCGCTGAGAAATTTGTGGGCCGTGGCCGTGTCGTTGAAGGGGGGTAGAACAGGCATTACCGGCGTGGATGATGGCTTGGCTCGAGCGTAGGAGACGATAGCTGTGGTGGAAATGTTAACGAATGCAGCGCCTTCTGCAACAATGTAGGCGTTCGCCGCCATGTAGTAGCGGCGGCGGTTTTGGTCCGCCGTGATGAGAGCGTCGACGGTCTGGCCGGGTGCGAGAAGCAACAAGTCGGTGACGTAGGGATTTGTGTAGGACGCATCCACTGCGACCACCGTGAAATTGTGGTTGGCGATCTTGAAAAACAGTTGAGTGTTGAGTGCAGCGTTGATTATACGTAGGAGATATGTCCTTCCTCGTACCACCGTTAATCGAAACGTATCTGTAATTGTGAAAAAAACACATGCACCAAATATTTAATTTAATTTCAGTACGTAGCTCGCGATATGATCTAGAGTGTTTATTAATTATTGTATGTTTGGAAATTGGAATGGAGTATATATAATAGGGTAGGGTAGGGTAGGGTAGGGTGGGTAACCGTTTGATGAGCACGGGTAGAGATCTCCGGGCTGACCATTAATAGTATAAGCATTAGATACATTAGGTGGAGCCCCCGTGGACACAGCTTCACGCTCTACATCCATAATATCGGCATTCCACCACTCCCCTGCACCAATGTAACCCATTCATTATATATATATATATATATATATATATATATATATATATATATTACTCTACATCTACCTAGTTTTAATTAATTAGATTAGATCTATAAATTAACCCACCAAGCACAATTGGGACTTCTCGATATGGCTTTGGAAACGGGTAGGAGCGAACGGATGGGGGTCGGATTATTATGGCTCCGTGAACCGTGGTTCGGAGCCATTTAAAGTGTGCGTGCCACAAAAGAGTTCCTTCTTGGCGGGTTACGTTAAATCTATAGGTATAGGTTCGACCGGGTTGGATCGGGCACTGGGTAATATATTCAGGCCCATCCGCCCAGCCGCTCATTAACTGGAACACCCCATGCCTGCATCACCATAACCATTCATTTTAATTTATTTTGGTTGGCTAAAAACGTAACTAGGGAAATCTTATTCTAGGTTCCCTTCTTCAATTCATTTCACGTATGCAATTCATTATTAAAATAAAATATTTCAGATTAGGATCACTAATTATTGGTCAATTAATTAATCACCAAGCAACGACTACACTTGGTGCCCCCCGATATCATGACCTGATGCAAATTAAATTATCTATTCATATCGACATGCTTCCAAAGTAACCAAACTCGATTTAATTTTGTATTTCAACGCACATCAGATATATAAATCTATTGTAATTCTTTAATGCTGCCTTTTCATATATATATAATTAAAATTAAATATAACACAAAATAAAGGATTTGTTTAATTTAATTATATTGATTGTGCATGACATTAATAACATACCAGTGAATAGTTATATTATGTGGTGAATTGTTATTAACGTGGACGACGAGTGTATCACCCTCTTGGGCTACAACAGTTGGTCCTGGTAGACGATGATTCACTGCAGTGATAACTTTATTTTCACATAGCCGATTTATAGTCAGATTTTGCACCTGCAATTCAACACAGAATCAAATTTCATTTCATTTCTAAATAATTAAATTACAGCTTTAATTTATAAGATTTGTAAATAAATGTCATCAGCTTTCATATACAAGCTATATATATATATATATACACACGCGTACATGTGCGTTAATTCTTCATTAATTCAACACACATATATATATATATATATATATATATATACTTTTTATTCTCTTTGTGCATTGACTAATTACATGCAAGAGGGAAAAAGATGAGAAAATGTGATTATCATTTGTTAAATACATTAATATGCGAATTAATAAATAATAGATTTTTTACTTTTGATCCCCATAATAAAACCTTTCCCTGCACTTTTATTTCAACTAAAAGTAAAAAACACAAAATCACTGAAAAATAATAGCAACATGCATATAATTAGATGAAACAATCACATGAAACGTATGTTCAACAATTCGAGCTGACGCAATTAATGAAGAACAAGTCAAAAGAGCCAAGGTCGTCCATGCTACAAAGACGAAGGGACGACGCCACATTGCTAGCTGCTAGCTACTAAATACTAATTGATATATGTGTGTTTGTGTGTATATTGGAAGAGAATTCTCAAATATGGAGATAAATAAGAGATAGATTTCTGCAGAAAAGCCCTCCTGTTTATAGCAAAAGAATTTGATCCATTCAACGATCTTGTGGATTAATTAATTAATATTTGTTCAAATTTGTTTGTATAATGTGATGATATATATATATATATAGGTGTGGACTGCCTGTATATAATATCACCTATATACATGTGGAAATCAGAATAAATTAATAATAAATGGTTAGATTTTCCAAAATTCCATGGATTGCGTGAAAGAACAAACATAGCGCTCAGAAACTTCAGTGGTTGATTAGGGACGAAGCCAATAGAAATGCGGTCAGCGGAAGCTTCAATTCATCACCAAATTATTATAAGTTATATGTGTGTGTGTGTGTGTAGTTTAATTGTCTCCAGTCTGCTTGTGCATGCTATATATTATTATGGATTATTAAATAATATTTCTTCTCGTATATAATTTTACATACACAAAATGGTTTGCAATTGTGTTTCATTTCCTATATTTTTTACTCCATGATGTTTACATGCATCACCAAATAATGTCTACTTTTGCTGCTAGCTGGGCTCAAGTAGCTAGTAAGTGATTAGTATTTCATTTATTAATTTATAGTTGACAAAACTATTTCATCTAGTTTTAGTTGACATTTGACTATATATCATGTAAATGTTAATTAGATAAACATGACTGCATGAGCAGTAGAAAATAGAATTTTCATTGGAACTTAAAAATATACCACATAACAGTGGCTAGCTAGTACCAATCATCGCTTAACAAATTAATTAAAGAGATTCAACGCATCATCAGTTTTTAATTTCAGAAATACATTCCGCAGTCAAGACTATTGTAAATATTATTTTATACGAATAGAATGACGTTTGAAAAAAAAAATTAGGATTTAAGTCTGTAATTGCATTTATTATATATGTTCATTTTATTGATTTCGAAATCTAATAGAATTAAGTTAAAATACAGATGCAGATCATTGCAGAATATTGAGGGAAGATAAATTGTTATAAAAGTGTGAAAGGTGAAGAAATATAAAATTTGACTAGAATGATTCAAAGTCGAAATCAGAATGAAGAATTCCAACTACCTCTGGAGCTGCAACAATCACATAGGGTTTATTCAATAGTCCAATCCATCTAATATAAAAAATAAATTAATAGAAACTTCAACCCAACCGGTTTATCAATAGATTATCTAAAGGGAATAATTTGCTCTTTTACCCAAGGAAATTACCTTATTTTTGCAACTTTCTATTAATTTATTTTTTCCGTTAATTAGATGGATTGGATCGACACTACTACACTAATTTTAATCCCTTTACACTAGAAATTACTATTTCCCCCAAAAGGACGAGGTTAGTCTCAAACCCGAAAATTATTATATATCTAGGCATTCTCCTGTAGGATATGAGGCCGTCCCGCCAATTTGTTTTTTTTTTTTTTTTTAGTTTTTTCTCCAAAAATATATATCTTAAAATTATTTTTCTATTTATGATGACTATCTTATTTTTAGATATAATATATACATAGATAATATAGACTAGGAACAATGGATCAAGATTAAGCTCCAATTAAATGGGTCTCCCAGCCTTGCATGATATATTTAAAAAAATATATTTAACTATTGCAATGATTATAATACGAAAAATTTATGGAAAACTGTAATAATTTAATAAGATAAAAAAAATGTACATATTCTCTAAATTTAGAAAAGAAAAGGAAAAATTAGAACTCTACACATTCTCTATTTCAGTACTTAATATTACATGCATCTACAATATTAGGTTACATATTGTCCATTCTTCACATATATATAGTTCATACTTCTCACTATATTCCTTCTCTATAAGTCAACAATGACTCTAATATTTACCTTGGTGAAAAATCTTCAATGAGATAGACCAAACTATGCAATGAAGCTTCGTCTGATCTGTTATTATGAAGCTCCCAATTTTTAAAATAAAGAAAACATATTGAGCCCTGAATGTGTGATCTATGACCATAAGGTTAGTTTTGCGAATTTTCACAGTTCAAATTAAAGTGTAATACAAGTATAATTATCTCATATTCTTTATTGATCTTTGTTTTGGTAGGGCGGTCATATTCATGCTTATATCAAACAACAATTTATAAAAAAAACCAATTAAGCAATGTTAAGTGAGGGTAACCTCTATGCTCTTAAGGATTTTATGCTCGCCGACAACAATTTGAAATTCAAGACAACTACAGCTGAATTGGAGATTCATTTTATTGCAAATACTTTAAACCTTTCAACTAACTGGTAAGCATCGAATAATTAAGGAGAGGTATCTATTTGTTAATTATTCAACACATTTGTATAATCTTAGATGTTGTTATAAGTTAGTGTAACAACCTGGTTACAGTTGTCCCCACAAATCAACTCGAGTCTTTCCAGCATGCTTTGTCCTCACTCATATTGTTATAAGTTACCAATATAGGTCTTTTCAGCGTACTTTATCCTCACTCATATTGTTATAAGTTAGTGTAACAACCTGGCTACCAACACGAGTCTTTCCAGCGTGCTTTGTCCTCACTCATATTGTTATAAGTTACCAAAACGAGTCTTTTCATCCTACTTTGTCCTCACTCATATTATTATAAGTTAGTATAATAACCTAGCTACCGGACTGACGACTGTCCCCACAAACCAACATGAGTCTACCGGACTTACAAACCAACACGAGTCCTTTCAGCGTGCTTTGTCCTCACTCATATTGTTATAAGTTAGTGTAACAACCTGGCTACCAACACGAGTCTTTCCAGTGTGTTTTGTCCTCACTCATATTGTCATAAATTACCAACATGAGTCTTTTCATTGTACTTTATCCTCACTCATATTGATATAAGTTAGTGTAACAACCTAACTGTCGGACTGACGGTTGTCTCCACAAATCAACACGAGTCTACCGGACTGACAAACTAACACGAGTCTTTTCAGCATGATTTGTCCTTGCTCATATTGTTATAAGTTGTTGTGAATCAACTGACTATCGGAGATGAAAATGTAGATGATGAAGAAAAAGTTTCGGTGGTGGCGGCTGTATTGGTGGATCCGGGCACAAGTGGCTAAATGCATAATTAAATGTTGGGCTTCTTTAATATGTTCAATCAAGGACTTTGGTCCATTAGGGTTATTTTATAGAATATGGTCCCCTTTATTATATTGTAAGGTTTAAATACCACTTTTGGAGAGGAAAAAAGACACGAAAGAAATATATCAAATCCCTCCTCTTTATTATTCTATTCTTTTCTCTTTTCTCTCTCCTCTCTCTCTCTCTCTCTCTCAAGTTCTCTCATCTGCCCTCTCAATTCTTCTTCTACCTTGTTAGCTCTTCTACCAAATTTGCATAAATTCATCACAAAAAATAGAGGAGTTCGTGGGTTCACTAAAATTGATATATAAAGTCGTCGATCCTCCAGTCTGATTTGCTTTAGCTGGTAGCTTGAACCAGTGTTCTTCAGCTGGTATCCTGGACTTGTGTCCCTTCAGCTGGAACTTCTTTGGACTAGTCTTCAGTTCGGTTGCTGGCGCTTCATCAGTTGGACTTCAAAACTGATGCGTCTTCAGTTGGTATCCTTCGAACTGGTACTTCCTCAGCTAGAACTTCATTCTTCAGCTGGGACTTCTTGAGCTGGTATTTCCTTCAGCTTGTACCTTGGTCTTCTCTTCAGCTGGTATACTCCTTCAGCTGGAACTTTCTGAGCTGGTATTTTCTTCAGCTCGGACCGTAGACTGGTCCACTTCTTCAGCTGGTATCTCTTGAGCTGGTATTTTGATCAGCTCAAACTGATGTAATCTTCAGCTGGTATTTTTCTTCAGTTGGAATTGTCCACTCTTCGGCTGGTAGTCTTCTTTAGTTGGCATTATCTTAAACTGGCATGTCCATCAGTTCAAACTAATGCGTTCTTCAACTGATATTTCTTCAGCCGAGAATAGTCTTGAATTCGCATATCCTTCAGTTCTTCTCTTCAGCTGGTATTTTCCTTCAGCTGGAACAGTCTTCAGCTTGAACTTTTCTTCAGCTGGCATTGGGCACTTCTGGGTTGGTGCCTTGAACTGATATTTTTCTTTAGTTCATCACTGTAGACTGATGGCATTTGGCACTCCATTTGATGGTACTTGCAACTTCCAGTTTACCTTGCTAACTGATCTAGCAAGCTACAGTTTCCTTTTTCAAAGCCCTTTGTGGTTGGATTTTTTCTTTTTCTCTCAGTTCTTTTCTTTTTCTTTGCTTAACTCAGCTCTTGGCTGGTTTCTTTCTTTTCTATTTTCTTTTATCTCTTTTTCTTTTCTTTTTCTCACTTGGATTGATCATTTCTTTTGGCTTTGATAGCTCGATTTTTTTATATGATCATCCTTATTTTTCTGCTTGATTTCTTTTTAGTTTCTCAAAGATCTTTGCATATTTTGACATATTTTGACATCTCATCAAAACCCCTTGTCAGAAAAACCTTGATAGTTTTTCCTAACAGAGTTGAAGGACATAAGCACAGTGATGCACTAAGTAAGTGTTGGACTGGACTAGAATTGGGAAAATATGCTGCAGGGATTGATTTTTCAATAGATAAAGATATAATTGACGAACACAAAGTGCTCGATGAAATGCCTCAGCGAGAAATATGAATCTGCTCAAGAAAAGAAGCAAGCCTGATAACATCACAACCTTTGCCTAAACCACCACCCCCACAGTGGCATTTCAAAGAAATGATCGAGAGTGCAATGAGAAAAATATTGTTTCCTAGTTCGATTGAGTTTGTATATTTCTACACGGGCTTGTTGTATGATGCGGCAAATGATGCTGCAGAGTATAATGAAGTTGTGCAGAAGTGTGAGATAGTGCAGGAGTGTGAGAGGGTTTTGTTAATTGAAAACTATGTCAACTCTACTAAGGGGGATTTCCAACAAAAGGTTTTTACAATAGATGCTTGGGTTTCTCTTATCCGGAGTGAGGTCTGTTCATTGATAAAGAAATTGAATACTATATCTATATTCTCAAGTTGGAGGAAAAATATATGTAGTAGAGATGAGATATTCTGGCTTATTCCAATGAGGAGAGATCTTCAAGACTCGATGAAGTTGGGATTAGTTCTGGCAAGAATGCCAAATGAAAGGAAAAATATGATCGAAACATCTAAGGAGCACATGAAGAAAATCAATATAAGGATGGGTGTAGCTCAGCTTATGCAACAGAATTCAGATTCTCCTCATTTGGGAAAGAAATAGGATAACAATTCTAATAATAACAAGTATTCAGATCTGGGATTAGACTTGAGAATATGGAGGGGGGAGGAAAAGTTGGATGAAGAAAGCTACATTTTTAGTTGATGAGGTGAATGGTGAAATAAAAGGATGTTTTTCTATCAGAAAAATGAATGGAAGCTATTCAGGTTATAAACTCTTAAGTTTTCTTTTGTATAATCTTCAATCAAGGGGTGGGTATTTGTGGATAATTGCTCATGAGGAGCAATTATATGATTGCATTAGCAATGGTACACTAGCTGATGATGAGAGAATTACCATGGATGAAGCTTTTGTGGCAAGGGGTTTCCTAATACTGTTGATTGTCTTATTTATTGATGAATAAGTTGTTACAAAATTGAGACGAGAGGGCATTGAAACACTTTTAAGTTTTTTAATACTTATTCATCACTCCAAATCATTGAAGAACAATGTTCAGTCAGCATAGATGATCAGAGAGTTAATGTCTTCTAAGGAAGTGGACAATATTTATCGTCTATTGTCTCATCTGTCAAATGAAGATTTCTACATATGGTATTACATGTTAACAGTCCTTTTAACAAATTCTCCGAGTAGGCTACATGAAACTATTCTATCAATTTCTAGTGGTGATACAATGTTTGTGGATATGCTTCTAGACCGAGAGGTTATAAACAACAAGGCTTTGTTGCTCTTTACATTTTGGACTCATGAAGTCGGGGATATTTTTAATACTCTGATCTTTGAAGGTGTTTTTGAGAAGATAATTGGAATCATAAATGAGGCAGGGGGTTCTGAAGAAGTTGTTATTTAAGACTGTCTGGAGCTGTTATGCGATCTTCTTAAGAATAACACATGGAATCCAATATTACTTAAAGAGACAACTGGCTTTAGTCCGTTGATGTCAATTTTCAAGATTAGAAGGGTTCAGACAACATAAGATAATTAATCTGCTAAGTGTATGAGATACTATATATTTGTTGCTACACATGGAGCTACGTAAAATTTTAGAGGAGATGTGTGTGAGAAATTTGAAAATATTTGATGACCCAAATTTTCAAGGATGTGGCAATTCCCCTACTGGTGATATTTATCATGCTTTACCAAACATTGACCATTCACAGGATTTTGTAGGTAAAGCTATAAAGAAGGGGCTCTAACATGATATTGGTTTTGATGGGTGTTGTCCATATTTTTGATTGAGGGATTTGTTGGTGGTTCCATAAAAGAACACATTAAATGTTCAAACCTTGCAGTTGTAGTCATAGGAGAATGTTGGGATAGTCAGACTAATGGAGATGTATTTGATGTCATTACAATTGGTGTTCTCCATTCAATGCAAAATCAATATTGACAAGTATCAAATACTCAAGGGAAGCCAACAGGAGTAAAAGGATGATGGATTTCTCATGCTATCACATTCTTGAAGAATATGAGTGCAAATCTCCTTGCTCAAAGGGAAAAGACAACAGTTTCAATTCTTGATCCTCTGCTATGCCGAAACCACCACAAAAATTTGACATACGAGTCTTGGGGACAAGACTCTTTCAAAATGGGAGTAATGTTGTGAACCAACTGACTACCGGAGATGAAAGTGTAGATGATGAATAAGAAGTTTTGATGGTGGTGGCTGTATTGGCGGATCTGGGCACAAGTGGCTAAAGGCATAATTAAATGTTGGGCTTTATTTTATTAGTTGGGCTTCTTTAATATGTTCAATCATGGACTTTGGTGCATTAGGATTATTTTATAGAATGTGGTCTCCTTTATTATATTGTAAGGTTTAAATACCACTTTTGGAGAGGAAAAAAGGCAAGAAAGAAATATATCAAATTCACTCTCTTCATTTTTCTATTCTTTTCTCTTTTCTCTCTCCTCTCTCTCTCTCTCTCAAGTTCTCTCATCTGCCCTCTCAATTATTTTTCTACCTTGTTAGCTCTTCTACCAAATTTGCAGAAATTCATCACAAAAAATAGAGGAGTTCGTGGGTTCACTACATAAGTTAGTGTAACAACCTGATTGTCATAAGTTACCAACATGAGTCTTTTCATCGTACTTTGTCCTCACTTATATTGTTATAAGTTAGTGTAACAACCTAACTACCGGATTGACGGTTGTCCCCACAAACCAACACGAGTTTAGCGGACTGACAAACTAACACGAGTTTTTTCAGTGTGCTTTGTCCTCACTCATATTGTCATAAGTTAGTGTAACAACCTAACTACCGGACTGACGGCTGTCCCCACAAACCAACATGATGAGTCTTTTCAGCGTGATTTGTCCTCGCTCATATTGTTATAAGTTAGTGTAACAACCTCGTTACTGAATTAACGAATGTCCCCACAAACCAACACAAGACTTTCCAGTGTGCTTTGTCCTCACTCACACACTCCTTAAGAAACTTCTTAGGGGGTCACCCATCCCACCATTGCCCCAGGTCAAGCACCCTTAATTTTGGAATTCTGGAGCGTGCTTTGTCCTCACTCGCACGCTCATTGAGAAACTTCTCAGAGGATCACCTATCCCACCATTACCCTAGGTCAAGCACCCTTAATTTTGGAGTTCTAGTGTAACGAGCGTCAGAAAAGAAGATGTGGCTTATCGTATAGTAGCACCAATCAAATCCTTTAAGTTCTCCTCGACTATACAGTCTCATTCTCGAATATCATTTCATTCATATGACCTTTCACTTGGAAGTCTTATAGGAGCCGCTCTTTGTCCATACCTATGCACCGGTGATCACTCCATACTTCGGTCTTAGATGTCACATGTTAGCTTCACACACTTCTATATATTGTATTTGATATATATCTAATCATGATTGAGTTTTACTTTTAACTTTTCAATTATTAGAAAATAAAATAATACCGAACATCGCACATGAGACATGCTAGTTATTATTAAAGTCAATTCGATACATACTTTCAAATCAGACATCAAGCGAGGATCAAGTCATTCATCTGCTCTAGTTTCGTAGACCAATAGTCCCTATCCCAAGAATCATTTTTTTAGTCATTAATTTTATCAAATATGTTTCTATATTTAAAAAATATCAAGAATTTATTAGAGTACCTCTAACAGAGGTTTTTTGGTTGGTAGATGGTGATGTGGAGGGAGATAGAAGGATTGAGGGATTGTGTAGATAGAAGAGAGAGAAAATTGGGATAGATAGTGTTTTGGCTAGACAGAAAGAGGTGCCGAGAGTGAAGAAAGAAGAGAGTGAAAGGAACGACACCTTGTGGGAGGCTGCCAAGGAGCGTGTTCTGCAAGAACATATGAGGCAGGCCCTACTCTTGCTGCAGCTGTTCCCCACTTCTTTCTTTCTTTACTTTTTTTCTTCTACTTCTTCTTCTTTTTATTTCTCAGCGGCAAACTACTATATACATCATATATATATATATATTGGGGAATGGCTGTTGGGATGTGTGAAATTGTATTTCATGTATATAATATTTTGTTATGACAATGTGACCCATTAATAAATTTTTTTAGGTAGAATGATTGGGGAAATAAATATTAGATAGATATTTTATGGTGTGGTGCTGATGTAGCAATGATAGCACCTGAAATTAGATAGAACGATTGGAGATACCCTTAGGCGCTATGGTAGAATACCATCTTCATCAAATATGTTTCTATATTTGAAAAATTAAGATTTGTTTCACTGATTCTCGAAATCAGAATATATATATATATATATATATATATATATATATAAGGTAGGGTTCACATGAGAGCCAATCCCCATGTGGGAACTAGAAACTAATCTCAACCATACAATGCTTTGATCTCAATGATCCAGATTTAAATAAAAAGACGGTGGTATAATGGTAAATATGATGAAGTCAAACTTACCCCTGGTCAAAGCTGACATCAGCATCCTTACATAAATTTTATTTAACCTTTAAACATCGATAACTTGCTCATTTTTCATTAGATTAACGCAAATTATATATCAAATTAAAGCTCTTTTTGTGCTCTTTCATTTAAGATCCATTGTTCATATGTTTATTCGAAAATATATTTTTTCGTCCAAAATAGCATGATGTTATACTCAGAATAGCATGACAAAATATTCATGATAACATAGAATTATACACATAATAACATGAAAAAATATTCATAAAACACATAAATTTTACTCATAATAGCAGTAGGATTGTTTGTTAATAGTAGGACATTATCTATTCATACTGGCATGCATATATATTCATATTAGCATGTATATATGTTCATAATAGCATGATAGTACTCTTATTTTAGTATAGCGAAATTTATAAGAATAGACAACGGTTTTAAAGTGTTGTCTATATGATTTTCGAAAATTATGCTTTTTTAGATTTATTAAATATTACAAGTTTGCCACCGTCTTTGACCAAAAATTGACTAAATCTTAGCCATCTAAATTAAAATAATGGATGGATGAGGTGAGTTCCTAGTTCTCACATGGGGGATGACTTCTCATTTGATACGCTCCCTATATATATATATATATATATATATATATATTTATATATAATCCACAAATACATGAATGAATTATTTTCATGCAAGAAATCGCATGAGACTTCTTAAACAAGGTCGTTATAGGATATTTAAGAAAATTAATGTCTGAATTTATTAATTTTTTTTTTACTAAAGTGATATGAATGACACTGATCTTGGCTTGATGTAAGATTTGAAAATATACATGGAATTGGTCTTGATAGTAATGGTATTTAAGATATAGAAAAGTGGCTATGGTAATCTGTTTTTCTTGTTCTCTCTCTTTTAATTTTAATTATCAAATAGGATTGAGACTATATAATGTGTAGGGGGTTATATTAAATTTTTAAGTATTGAATATTAAGGGTAAAAAATTATTTTTATATTTTATAAAATAATGAGATTGTAAAGAGAAAAAGGAGGTTGTGTTTAGAATTTGTGAAATTTGAGTAAGCTAGAAAGTGGTGTTGTGGAGAAAAGAGCGTTGATGGTTTTGGAAATGCAGGCCCAAAGTTGGGCCCATTATAATTTTGGAGTAAGCAAGATCTAAAACGCTAAAACCCTTCTCCGTGGATTCTCGACGACAGAAAAATGCAAATCTTCGTGAAAACCCTAACCGGCAAAACGATCACTCTCGAAGTCGAGAGCTCCGACACAATTGACAATGTAAAGGCGAAGATTCAGGATAAGGAGGGAATTCCGCCGGACCAACAGCGGCTGATCTTCGCCGGAAAGCAATTGGAGGACGGCAGAACCCTAGCCGATTACAACATTCAGAAGGAATCCACGCTCCACCTCGTCCTCCGCCTCCGCGGCGGCTCCGGCTCCACCTGGCGGATCCCGTTCGTGGCCAATCACTTGATCAAGAAGATCACGCAGCTAAATGAGAACTCCAAGAAGGAATTGATTAAGACGTGGTCTAGGGCTTCGACTATTATTCCCGAAATGGTGGGGCATCGGATTGCTGTCTACGACGGGAGGAAGCATCTGCCGTTTCGCATTTCGGAGAATATGGTGGGACATAAGCTGGGGGAGTTGAAGCCGCGGAGGCAGCACCGGAAGGAGGTTCATGCTAAAGCGAAGAATGCAAAGAATGCCAAGAGCGCGAAGAAGAAGTGACCGAGTCTCCGGGAACAGCTTGTTGGTTTATAGATTGATGAGTTTGTTTGATGGCTTAACCCGCTCTTTGAATTTTATCATGTTGTAGCATTTGAGATTCCGAACTATCCAGATGATGACTTGATAATTGGTTTTGGTTATATCTTGAATAATACACACTGATCTTGGGCCATTTTTTCATTTGAATATTCTTTTTGGCTGCAACAGTTTTATTGTGTTATCCGATATCAAAATTCTAGTACTTGGTCTGTCTGCTTTTCTTGGTGGTGTCGTTGGATTGGATATAATTGAGATACTAAATTGAGAGTGGATAGTTGAGATTTCACTGTACTGATGACAAAAATGATTTTTGTAGTTCAGCCTTGCTGTCAGATGACTTTGATATGGTTACCCCCGTATTTTTATGCAAAATTTGCTGCCAGATATGCAGTTTGATGCTTAATCTTTGTGTAAGTTACAGATGGTAAAATATGACCATTCTTCTCTTTTGACTTGTCCCTCGAAACGAACAAAGAGTAATTGCTTCTTCTTGTCTGAACTTGGTGTCACTCATGAAGCAAGTCTTCCCATTTAGAATATCTTTAGGATTCAAAATTCCAGCTGAAGTTTGAGCAGACCGTGTGAAATTTGGCTAAGAAGACTAGAATAAGGTAGAAGGAACCATGGCCGCTTCCAAAGTGAAAGTAGATCAAGAATTTCAGAACAGTTCCTAAATATATGTTTCAGGTTTCTTGCCAAAGTTGTTTAATTATTGAGTTTTTGCATTCTATTAAATGTGACATAAAAACAAATGTAGTCGGATACATTTGTGTTTAACTTGATTTAGAATCATCATAATTTGATCTCTCAAAGTTGACTCGGTCAAGTCTGAATGGTTTAGTCTGTTTTATCGATACATGCTCTAAGTTACTGTTATGCCAAGATTCCTTGAAACATTTTCATTAGTTCACAGTTGCTGGAATTATTACAAAATAACTGGAATTTTTTAAAGCTGTATGAAGATGTTGTCATTTTATTACATGCAGTGGAGGTTCAAAGTATGATATATCATATATGTGTGTGGTTTGGACTAGACGGCCTTGTCAGTTGTCACAGTAGCTCAATAATTGATTACAAAAGGTATTAATGTATTTGTTACTTATGCTGGTTCTATTACATGCGAATTCTTGATTATGGATATGATTGTGATTCTTCAATTTCTGATTTTGGTAAAGTAGGTTTAATGTTTCAATGGATTACTTTAATCTGTCTTTACATTTAAGCTAACTGCCATGATCAGATCATAGCTCTGTCTTAGCACATTGTTGTTGAGAGTTCTGCAGCTCTTCTGAATTAGATATCCCATAAGTTTGTCTCGGTTTCACTTATTTGTCCTTTGTTTTTTTTTTTTTTTTTTTTTCCCTGAACTCCATGTTCTTGTATGCCTTGAAAAATCTTTTCCCCTTTTATTCATGAAAGTTAGAGTTAGTAGTAGTACTAGCACTGTAACAACAGTTGCTAATTTAGGCTGCTAACATTAAGTATAATGTTCTATTATAGTGACATTATATTATGTTATTGCTCATTTGCTCTCACAACTTAAATTTGTTTCCTTTTTTTGGTGTTTTTTCCCTCTCTTGTGGCTAATGAAAATCACGAAGAAAGGGTTTTGATTTTGCTTGTTTTTCTGTCATACGTCTTACTGATATTCTATCTTGATTCTAACTACATATTGTTGCTGAATTTTGAAAAGGGACTTGGTTCATAGAACTCTTGTATTAGTGTTGTTTTGAATTATGTTGAAAAAGTAGATTCCAGTTGATACCGAAGCCACATGGAGATCTGTTTTAATTGTAGGAATCTGAAAAGAACCACTGCGAGATGGATCTTCGATGATTAGTACTTTACACTTATTGTGCTTTGTAATCAGAAATATTACTCTGATCGTATAAAGTATGTTTACTGGGGCTATTGAACCATTTTCCTTGTAATGTATTATTAATTGCACTCTTCACTGAATCTATCATCTACGTACTTTTTTTTATCAACTAAAAACATTACTATGGAATCTTTCTATCTATTGAAGTTGTTACCTTGGATTGCCTATTTTGAGTGAGGTTGCTGTAGTCACTAAAACATTTGGTATACCCTGAGTGCTAGTCTTCTAATCTTGAAACTATTCAAACTTCTAAAGTTTTCTCAAAGAAGAAATCTGCTGAATTGATATTATGATGAAAAAGATGAGGGTGGTGAATGATGTTAAGTCTCCATCTCTTTTTTGATCTCTTCATGACTTGTTATCTGGTAAGACAATGACAAGTCTTGCTGACATGATTCAGATTTGGAAATGGAATTTGCCGGAGATAAATTTATGCTGTCAAGCTCGCTTTTGTAGTACTGCAACAGATGAGCAGGGGACAAGCCATGAAGTGGGCTGCTATGCCTGCTTGACATTGGTGTGTCTGAGCCTGGTAGGCGGGTTTTCTTTATTTGCTTCCTTGCATTTTGGTGCCAGGTATGCAGTGCTTTAACTACTTGTTCGTTGAATATAGTTGGCTTCATGTTTGATCCCATCTGTGTGATATAGAGACATAAATTCATCACAACTATTCTATAAAACCTAACTGCTGCATGTGCTAAAGCAACAGATAGAGGTTTCAGGAAGTGATGGATCGAGCCAGCTACCTGAGTAACTAAGGCATAGAGAGGTAGTGTAACGTAGCTGCAGAGTATTTGTATCATCACCCTATCGCCAATGAAATGATTAGAAACATCATTATGTTTCCTGTGTGTCACATTATTCCAGCCAATTATAAACTAAATGACTATCTTTAGTGGATTATGAGATTTTTTTTTCTTTTTTGCATACTAACTCCATATTTTTAGAAGAGAAGAATATGCTAACCCCATTAATAATCTGATTACAGCGTCTTGTGTTTTCTCGTGGAAGCAAGATCGTATACTAAATTCATACTGCAAGATATTGATGAAAATGTCCTGGTCAGATACTATGAAAGCAAAGCTGAACCGCAGTATGATTGACTACTTGTGAAGATACTTACCCAGGCCCAAGTAAACAAGGCCAGCTGAAATGCATTCTGCAGGAGTGAATCAACAACGGTGAAAAATCATCAGGTTAGTACAGTGATTTCTAAGCTTATGGGCGCCATAAATTGTGAAAGTAATTAAAGCATCCATTCATTCATACTTGAAAGGAAACAAAGTGGATGAGGTAAAGTAGGAGGCGTGGACGATTGAACCAGAACAGGTCATCACCGGGTTGAACCACAGGATCCCCTCTGACCACCTCTCCTCTTTCTTGAATCCGTAGTCCCATCTTGGTGATGATGACCTGAAGTTTTGTTCCCACTAACAAGATAATCTAAGTGGACATTAGATGAGCAGGGTACTCAAAAGTATCGTGAAAATATTGCAGAGAATGAAGAGGGTTGACTTATAACTTACAATGAGGGGGATAAAGGGTAGCCACAGATTGGCAAACCACCCTGTGCATATGTACCACATCGAACATCAGAAAGATCTTAACGAGTAAAACTCTTATCAGCCCATTCAAGAATCATATAATGTTTTCACATTTAGATTGTGTTTTGCTATGATACTAATCATTCATTCTGCATGCCTTGTGATAAGATTGATGATTATAGCTTACCATGAGTGTTGAACATCAAGAACAGAACAGCGAAAACCCAGATTGGGGGACTGTTAAAGACAAAATCGAGGCGTGTTAGCTCTGACTAAACGTCTTTTAGAGTCTGATTCATTCTCAACTGTGATACCACACCTGATGCCTACTATCACACTGAAGTCTTGTTCGATTGTTCTTTTGATATACTTGTGGAAATCGAAATCAGCTCGACTGGCCGGTGGCAAATGAGCCTAGCAAATATTATGCAAGAATAGAATGGAACTCAGATGTATATATATAGCCAAAATATAAGAGGGGGAAAGAAAGCAGCAGCGTAGGTACCGTTGTAAATCCATGGCGCAGTGTCACATAGTCAACCTTTGGAACTGATCTCACAAATTGTCTGAAGAAACAAACCTGAGATTTTACAAGTGTGAAGTATTAGAATCTAGAGAGAGAAGCAATGATTTATTTCTATATTACCACCCAAAGAAGGATTGAGTATCGACTCCAACAACTCATATGCCTTCTTCCGAATGAGGTGTCCCTTGCAAATCTGAATCTCCGTGGATCTGTAAAATGTAAAAAACCAGAAATTTGAAGAAATATAAAACTGTGTAATATAGTAATTGTTGGAATGGAGAAGTGGGGGTAAATAGTATGTACCATGGGAATATTGATACTCAGCTGTTGTTTCCTTTTCCCATGATTTCCATCTCCTCATCTGATAATATTATTAATATTATGAAGCAAATTAAAGGCGAATAATTCTGAAGCTGATAATACTATATAAGTAGTTTTTACCTTGGCCTTGCCTAAAGCTACGGTGATGATACAACAAACCACATGAAAAACAGCTAACACGAAGATGAATATATGCAGTTGGTGGATTCCATAAGATGAAACGAAGGGAACTTTCCCCTGCAAAATATCAACTACTTTTTACTTCAATTTATTACTTCTACGTACATATCTATATATATATATATGTATAATTGATGATTGTAATCATTGGCAGAAAAAAAAAAGAGAGGGCGATCGGACACATCGTGCCTTGTCCGCACACTTATCATCATCAGCAGCAGATTCTTGGTACTTCTTGTTTTCTAATTCTTGCTTTCTGTTGCATGGATGCCAAGAATTCCCAATTTTCTTTGATATGCAAAATTCAGAAATAGGCCCTTTTCCCACTGTTAACAGCAACGATATAAATCCTAGCAGCATCAACTCTGACCACCAAATTAAACAATAAATTAAAATTAATAAACAACATTTATATATACTGTATGTATAATGTATATGCAGTCCAACACCAACACCAACCTGATTTAACCTTTTCCAGTACTTCATACAAAGCTCTCTTGTTCTTCTTGGCTAACCACTGCAAACAATGAAAATTGAAGAAATCAAACATACAATTAGATATGCATGAAATTGAATTATATATATATATAATTGGCCATGCATGCATGCATACTTAGAAGTAATTAATAAATATATTTATACCTTGCCTACTATGTTAAGTGTATACTCTATAACAATGGAAATTGCCAGTAACACCAAACATACAACTGCCACGGCCCAAGTCGGCGTCACTTCCAGAGTTCGGCCGCCATTCGCTGCCATCTCACCTAATTTCTTGTCCGAAAATTAGGAATTAATTAATAACCAAACTATATACATATGTAGCTAGGGCAAAAATAAAATATAAATTATAAATGCATGCGACCTGTATATATATGTTTTTAGCTAGCTAGCTAGCCGCGTAAAGTCTCTCTTTTGAAACTTCAAAGTTGGTAATTAGCCTGTATATGGTACACTCTAGTTTATAGAGTGTAGTAAATATGAGGAGAAAGAAGTGTGTGACTTCTGACTTGTTGAAAGAGAGGAAGGGAACAAGAATTAGAAAACAAGAAATAGTAATCACATGTTGTGAAACAAATTAGCATCACTAAAGGTCATGTGTAATTGTGCTAATTAAGTTCATTTACCACAAACATGTAGCTAGCTTACTGTATAATCTCAATCATTTCAAAAAGGGGGCAAAATATATAAAAACACACTTAAGGTATCGCCCAAATCCCAATTAGACACTAAAAGTATGACTCAGCTCATTCAACCCCTTAAACTATTTTAAATGGTGCAACTAAACATTCCCATCAAAAATATTAATTTTTTAATTTGTTGGTAACTAATGTTAAATAAATGTGCAAAAAAATTACAATCTAATTCTGAGTAATTTGGGAGATAATATCATGTAAGATTGGGTATGGTTGGAAAGCTCTCATCATAGACTTTCTGATAGTCCCTCTAATTGACGTCGGATAATTAATATTGGAATAATTGGACATATAAAACTCGATCGGATGTAAGGGTTTGTATTCGTGACTTAGAGTGAAAATTTAGACATTGATTCAACATCAAATTTCAAAATTGAATAAGGGATTTGAAACTCTAAAGTATGGGTTATATAATCATAGTTTCAATTTGTTCAATAGACAATACAATTTAACCTCAAATTGCAATGCCAAAATTTGCATGTTAAATTAACCTTAAAAACTAACGAAAAATTAATATTTTTTTTTTACAGAAGGGACCAATTTGGTCATTTAAAATAGTTTAAGGGGTCAATTAGACAATTTAAAATAGTTTAAGGGATCGAATGAGCTGAGTCATACTTTAAGTGTCAAAGCGGGACTAAGTCAATACATTTAGGGGGCGTTTATTTTAAATAATAGATTAAATTGATAAAAATAATATAGCTAAAAATCTAGCACATACTTTGATAGATTGAATCATTTTAAAACTTGAATCCTTCAAATACTCATTCTCATATATTGTTAATATAATCTATCATCCAAAGTAAACGCCTCCTAAATATATTTTTGTACATCCCCCCGCCCCAAAGTTACAAAAAATTGTTGAGATATATTTTCACGTTCGTGAAAAAACCTCTGATTAAGGTGTGTGTGTGTCTATATATATATATATATATATATATATTAACACTGTTTTCTAAATTCTAATAGTGTACATTTTAATTTACTCAACTAATTAAGCACACATTCTCAACAAGAGAACGTTTTCGATAGGAAGTGATCAGTATATGTATTTTTGCATGCCCATGGACTGCCACATTCTCACACAAAAAGTTTTCGTTTGATTTTTGTGTTACATTTTATGTTTTACTATCATAGGTATGCCTTGACGTAATCTATTATTATAATATAATATCAATTATGTGATTTTAGGATGCACGAGACCGGAGTTTACTCAAATGACATTTACGAAGAGAGAATGCTAGTTTTTCCTCATCAATTATAAAAATTATAGTTGCAGTTTATGCCCCAAAATACGTTTTTGTTAAAATTTGACAAGAATTTAACTAGCAATGTGTAATTATTCCTAAACTAAAAGAAAAACTACATATATTGAGCCAAATTAATTAATTAAACATTAACAAGGTGTGTGTTGGATAATTAGTGGCCCATTTGTGTTGGGCTCATATTTCCTTCAAGGCCCAGACTGCCCGGCCCAATCTCTGGAAGGCCCACGTCCTCGTTGCCCTAGCCACCGACCTTTAAGTATCTCTATTGGGATATTTTCTACACACAGTTCTCATTCTTCTGTGTGTGCGGCTAGGTCTTAGAGAGAGAGAGAGAGAAAGAGTGGATCTGAGAGCTTTGTGCTCTGTCTCAGTGTGATCCTGTTCATCTTCTTCGTGCTTTCTTCTTCTTTTCTGGTGTGTTAGAGCGCCTCGCTCTTTGTGTGTGAGGAAGATTCTTCGTGGAGCAACCGAGGTTGCAGTTGTGTGCGGTCGAAGCTTTATTTGCCGGTGATCTTTGTGTTCCAGTCATCGGTGGTGGAGATCTGTGTGTTCTGAGCCAATAGTCGGAATCAGATTATAGGATAGAAATATTCTTTTGTATTATTTCTTTCTGTATTATTTATGTTGTATTCTTCGGTAGTTTTGGTTGTATCTAGTCTTTACAGTGGTATCAGTAGACAGTGAGGGCTATTGGTACTCCTCTCTGCCGTCGAACGCTCCGGTGGAATCCGTCTTCTCAATCTACAGACGGCAACAGGTAATATGGTGACCCTCGCCTAGAGCACTGCTCTGGTAAATTGGCTTAAACCTCTCCTAGTGGCGTGAGGGCCTATAGGCTTGGTATCTGCTCTCTGTTTTCTCTATTGTTGCGCTTTTAAATCTCCTCTGTCTTCTGTTTGCGGTTAGGGTTTTCTCGCTTGATAAGTTCTTAGGGTTTCTTGTGTCTTGGGGCTTCTGCTGTTCTCTGCCTTATCTCGCGTTCCTTTCTGCTTCAGTTTCTTTTGTTTTCTGGTTCAGATCTGTGTGATCCTCTGAAGTTCTGTGTGAACTTCGTTTCTTTTGAATCTCGGTGAGATTCTTGGTTGTTCCATCGTTGTTTACCCTACAGTCTCAGTGGACTTTAGTGACCCCCTGCGCTCCAGTTCAAACGGGTGATTGTGAACTGGGCTAGCACTTTACTCCTTTTTCTGGGATTTCTAGGGTAAATCCCGGTACCTCAACCGGTTCATTTCTGTTTGTTTATGTTTTGGCTGGTTCTTGGTGTTTCTGCTATATTCCTGTTATTGGTGTCTCCATTTCTTTGTGTGAAAATGGCTGTGAATGCTTATGGCGTGGTTCATTTCAATGGAAAAAATGACTTCAATATATGGAAACAGAAAATTAAATGTGTGCTTATACAACAACGTGTTGTTAAAGCTCTTACTCTTGGTTATGATGATTCTGATACTCCAACAAAACGTTCAGAAATGAATGAGTTAGCATGTTCCACTATTATGTTGAATCTGAGTGATTCTGTTATTCGAAAAATGGGTGAGTTGTCTTCTGCAAAAGAGTTATGGGACAAACTTGAAGAAACTTACACTGAAACTTCTTTTGCTAGCCGCATGTATTTGCTTGAAAAGTTGTTTAAATTTAAGCTTGATATGTCCAGGGACATAGATGAAAATGTTGATATGTTCACTAAACTTGTTCAGGACATTAAGCTTTCTGGTGATAAAACAATTGACAATTATACTAATATTGCCCTCCTAAATTCTATTCCTGACTCCTTTGCTGATGTAAAGTCTGCCATTAAATATGGTAGAGACAGTGCTTCAATTGATGTAATTATTAGTTCTTTAAAATCCAAAGAATTGGAGTTACTTGAAATTGGAGGGAGTAGTGAGTCTCAGGAGTCTAAGGCTATGCATGCTAGGGGTAGGGAAAAACAAAGGTCTTCCCCCTGATTCAGTTGGTAAAAAGAAAAAAAGGAAAATCCAGGTCAAAATCAAAGCACAAATTTGTTAGGAAGTGTTATAACTGTGGGGATACTGATCACTTCATTAAAAACTGTCCTAAGCCAAAATAGAAACACAAAAAGCAAGATAAATCTGAGCATGCTAATTTGGCTACAGGTGAAAATATGGGTGATTGCTATATGGTTATTAACACTACCAATGCTGTTGTTTCTGACCTGTGTGGTGAAAATTGTGAATGTGAATGGCTTATGGATTCTGGCTGTACTTTTCACATTTCCCCTTTTAAACAACTGTTTTCCTCATTTAAATCTGTTAAAAATGGCTTTGTGTCCATGGCTAATGAGAAACAGTGTAGGGTTGAAGGAATTGGTGATGTTTGCTTAAAATTTGATTCCGGAACTGTGCATCCACTTAAAGATGTCAGATATGTGCCTGAGTTATGTTATAATCTGATTTCATGTGCTGCTTTAGAGTCTGATGGGATTGAGGGCAAATGGGGGAATGGTGTGATGAAAATCATGAAAGGTTCTCTAGTTCTTTTTAAGGCATTGAAGAAGAATAACTTGTATATTTGTCACACTCAACCTGCATCTTCTAATACTTCTGTGCACATGGTCAATGCTGATAAGACAGTTTTATGGCATAACAGATTAGGGCACATGAGTAATAAGGGCCTTGATATTTTGAAAAAGGGAGGTCACTTTGGTTCTGACATTGTTCATACTATGCCTTTCTATGATGCTTGTGTTTTGGGCAAATAGCATAAAATCCAATTTCCTGTTAATTTGCAACCTCACATGTCCAAATGTTCTTCTGTTCTTGAGTATTTGCATGCTGATGTGTGGGGTCCTGTAAGTGATACCACTCATGGTGGTAATAGGTTTTTCTTGTCTATAATTGATGATTATTCTAGAAAAGTTTGGTTGTTTCTCATGAAGCATAAATCTGAGGTGTTTGAGAAATTTAAAGCCTAGAAATCATTAATTGAAAATCAAACTGGCAAGAAAATCTTAAATCTCAGAACTGATAATGGGCTTGAATTCTGTAATACTCACCTTGATTCTTTGTGCACTCAACAGAATGGGGTAGCTGAGAGGATGAATAGAACCCTATTAGAGAGGGTGAGAAGTATGAGGGTGTAGTCTGGGATGTCCAAAAAGTTTTGGGGTGAGGCTTTGCTTACTGCAGCTTACATCATTAATAGGTCTCCTTCTGTGCCCCATCAGGGCAAATGTCCTGAGTCTGTGTTCACTGGGAAGCCTGTTGACTTATCTAATTTGAGGGTTTTTGGGTGTGCTGCCTTTATGCATACCAAAGGGGATAAACTTGACCCCAGGTCTAAGAAATGTGTCTTCTTAGATTATCCTGAGGGTGTTAACGGGTACAGGTTGTGGTTGAGAGATGAACCTGGTTTTAAAACTGCTATCAGCAGGGATGTCATCTTTCATGAATCTGATTTTCCTTGTTTATCTGATTCTGTTAATGCCTCTATGCCTGTTCCTAATGCAACTTCTTTTGAGGTGGAGCCTGTTCTTTATCCTCCTGTGTTACTTGCTGATCCTCAAATTGTGCATGATGTTATGCCTGATCCCAATTCTGATCATTCTGCCCATGTATCTGATACTGGTAGTGATATGGACACTGCATCTGACACTGAAACTGACAATTCAACAAAGAATCCTGATTTGCATGATTATCAACTTGCTAGAGATAGAACAAGAAGAACCATTGTAAAACCAATTAGATATGCTGATTGTAACCTATTTGAGTTTGCTTACAATGTGTTTCAATCTCTAGATAGCACTGAACCTCAGTCTTACAAGCAGGCCATGAAATCTAAAAATGCTGATCTATGGGTTACTGCTATGGATAAGTAAATGCATTCCTTGAAAGTTAATCAAACCTGGGTCCTTGTTCCCAGACCTGTTAACTGCTCTGTTGTTGATTGTAGATGGCTGTATAAAGTTAAAATTGAGTTTAATTCCACAAGATTTAAGGCTCAGTAAGTTGCTAAGGGTTTCACTCAAAGGGAGGGAGTAGATTACTCTGAAATTTTTGCACCTGTTGTTAAGTTTACCACTATTAGAATTATGCTTGCCTTGTGGGCTTGAACAATAATCTGAATCAGAGGCTTACTTTGTATTTGCCTATATGATTAAGGTTATTGTTGAAGTTCCATCTTCTATAGTGGGACAGGTTGTTAATGAGCTGTAGTAGCAATATCATAATGTATCTGACTTTGTGTTAGCTATATTTGATTAGTTCTTCTATAGTTTGTGTTAGCAATCTGTGAGTGGTTATTACCCTTGGTGATTACCCCAGGTCTTTGTGTCTAAGCTTGACCATGACTTTGTGTCTAGGTCTTAATCTCTCATGCAGTCTTCTTTGTGAATTCTTCATGGGAGATTATTGGCGATGATGATGTTTTTAAAGACTCAGTATACCGGTGATTTGGTTCACAAAAGTGCGAAGGTGGAGAATGTTGGATAATTAGTGGCCCATTTGTGTTGGGCTCATATTTCCTTCAAGGCTCAGACTGCCCGGCCCAATCTCTGGAAGGCCCATGTCCTCGTTGCCCTAGCCACCGACCTTTAAGTATCTCTATTGGGATATTTTCTACACACAGTTCTCATTCTTCTGTGTGTGCGGCTAGGTCTTAGAGAGAGAGAGAGAGAGTGGATCTGAGAGCTTTGTGCTCTGTCTCAGTGTGATCCTGTTCATCTTCTTCATACTTTCTTCTTCTCTTCTGGTGTGTTAGAGCGCCTCGCTCTTTATGTGTGAGGAAGAGTTCTTCGTGGAGCAACCGAGATTGCAGTCGTGTGCGGTCGAAGCTTTATCTGCCGGTGATCTTTGTGTTCCAGTCATCGGTGGTGGAGATCTGTGTGTTCTGAGCCAATAGTCGGAATCGGATTATAGGATATAAATATTCTTTTGTATTATTTCTTTCTGTATTCTTTATGTTGTATTCTTCGGTAGTTTTGGTTGTATCTAGTCTTTACAGTGTGGATGGAACTCTTATAATTAATTAGCATCTCAATTGGATTTCATGTTATGTTAAATCATTTTATCTCGTACGTAGTTTAATTTTTCAATATCTCTAATTTATATTTTATATTTTTTTATGTAAGACACAAATTCGAATTCGATCGAATACCATATTTATGAGACTCAATAGTTTATGCGACCGAAGTTTATTCAAGTATTGGTGTTAATTGATATATATCATGCTACATTTAACTTATATATTGTCTGTTAGTCTGTTACCCAACTCTGTTTAAATAACAATTCATCGTTGAAGAAAGCATATATGCATAATAATATAATATCTCCAACACCAAAATACTACTCCTTTTTGTTAATTTATTCTTAATAATTAAAATATAGCCATTCTTCTCGATGATTAGAATCTTTCAACGTTGGTTGTTAACGTAAATAATAATCATTTAGGTTTAGACATAATTATAATCAGCATGCATATATATAAGTCAATTGGGTTAAATGTTCATAGACTTACATTTAGATACATGATAATGAGAGTTGGTATATAATCTAATAATTATTATGTTAAATTTGTCGAGGTGATAGCTTATCTTTTCCTTGTTTCTATTAACACAAAAATAACCGTTAGAGGAAGTGATAACTGAATAAGATCATCTCCAAGGGAACTGTAAAATCCATTTTGCATAAAAAAGACTTGCTCCAATGGAGATGCAAACCCAAACGATATTTGCGTTTTTCTTCCATTTCTCTCTCTTGAAACTGCAAATTTGCGTACCACTATTCAAGAAACGCAAATCAATTCTGAAATAATTTAATTGCTATTCATGAGTCCTTTTTTTATTTTTATGGTGGCCTGTGTTGAAAATTTAATTGCTATTTAGTCCTTTTTTATTTATATATTTAATTACTTATCAATTTGATGTTATATATTTAGTGATTTTTATTTTATTTTTATACTTATTACTTAATAATTAAAATATATATTTTAAATCCTTTTATAATTTCAATCTCTTTGTTGATATGTAGTAAAATTATAACCGTAGATATTAGAGAAACAACATTATTTAAATTATAAAATTTATAAAATGAACATAAAAATTTAAAATAATAATAACAACATTAAAATAAATAACATATTCCATAAATTGAAAATTGGAATACATTACACACAACGGAATTTATACTAATTGACAAACTACAAAATTAAGTAAAGGGTCATTAAAAATAAAATCACACACATAACAAACTACATAAGAAAATCAAACATACTATGAAATAACAATTAAAGGTGAAATTCATTTAGAAATCCCATAAACCAGAACCCTATCCTCTAATATTATCAAAAAAGTGGCCCATCGAAGTGGTTGCAAAATAATCTTGCGAATCATCTTGTTGAGCTCTTTTTTTGTAAAATACGGAGTTAGTCTGCTTCAAGTCGTGCACGAATGTGTGGATCTTTTATGGTACTCGCGTCTCGTATAAGAATTTTATTTTCTTCCTTCATCAGTTTAATTTCATTACTCTTATTTTGAGTTCCAAATGGTGAGCAATTAAGTTGTCCATGTGACATCTTCATCTCCTTCCTAAGTAGCTTATTTTCTTCTTGCATAGAATTTAAGAAAAGAAGACATTTTCTCCATCTTGTTTTCTTTTTAGTTTTGCTTTCTTGAACCCAATAGGTCGTTCAGATGGAGAACCACCAAAAATATTATCATCATTATCATCTAAATTTAGAGAGAATGGAGACAGGCCTGGAGAATTTGGATTATTAGGAGTAGGACCTTCCGACTCAGAAGAGGGGACTCTTAAATGTGGTTGTCTCATTTTCTTATCACCATCTTGAAATTTCTGAAAATCCATAATTAGATCTCACACGTGACTAATTTCTAACCTGCTTTGAACTTCACATCTTCCTTAAATAACACTTTAGCTTGTCACATCTATAATTAGTTTCATAATGAAATGATAATTTCTACAATTGAAAATATATTGATAATTTTAGTACTTACAATATCTTCATTTGAAACTCCACTTTGATGTCTGTCTTGAACTGCTCTTATGCATTCATGTAATTTTCTCGTTGCTTTCTTAATCCATTGCATTCGAGCTTGCAAGGATCTGAACGTACACAACTCTCAATCCATAGGTATTTCTTTGGTGTAAGTTGTTTCTACACGAGACTAAAATCTTTCAGATTGTTGGTGCACCCCAACAATGATATCTTGTGAAACGTCCATGTAAACTCGACATAAGAGGGTATCTTCATCATGGCTGAAGTTTATAGATCGAATAGACATTATTTAGAAGATAGTTACTTGAAGATAGTAGATGTGTGTAGTGAGTACAACTACCATGATCTCTATTTATATATAAATTCTAAGGACTTTATTGAATTGCTAATGACTACACTTACAACACTCTTTCAGGTGAAGGTGACAACACCCTGCAAGAATTCTCACGTTTTTCAACTCCATCAACATCTTTACAGATGAGTGTGACTAGACTCTGCAAGGATTCTCATGTTTTTCAACTCCCCCAACACCTTTGCAGATGAGTGTGACTACACTCTACAAATCATCTCACGTTTTTCAACTCTCCCAACACCTTTGTAGATGAGAGTGACCACATTTTGCCTGGATTCTCACGTTTTTCAACTCCCCCAACACCTTTGCAGATGAGTGTGACTACACTCTGCAAAGCATCTCATATTTTTCAACTCTCCTAACACCTTTGCAAATGAGTGTGACTACACTCTACAAGAAATCTCACGTTTTTCAACTCCTCAATACTCTATAACATTGTATGATTTTACCGAATCATCATAACATATTTATCCCACACAAAATTGTGCATACTTTTGTCACTCAAATTTCATTACTTTCCAAAATAAATCAATTATCTTCATCATCTTCTTCATCTTTATCAGACAATTATGATGATATAGTTGTCAATACTATCCTACTGAGACAAAGAGTGATTAGTCAAATTATCGCTAATAACAACGCGATGATTGGGTATCTTCTTAATGATCAGATGAGTCAACCAATTCATGGTGGTTCAGTTCCAGGCCATATAGTTATTAATCGTGATCGGAGAGGCTGCTCATACTAGATTGTATAATGATTACTTTGCAGATAATCCATTGTACAATGAGAGCATGTTTCGTAGAAGATATCGAATGTCTCGTTCTTTGTTCAATCACATTGTTGATGCAATCAAAGATCATGATCCATACTTCCAATAACGGGTAGATCATGCCGGAAAGCTTGGATTATCACATATTCAAAGAGTGATAACAGTGTTTCGTATGTTGGCATATGGCTTAGCTGTAGATGCCACAGATGAGTATGTTAAAATAGGTGAGTCCACTGCAATTGAGAGTATGAAAAAAATTTATCGAGCAATAGTAGAGATATTTGCATCTCAATACTTGAGGGCGCCAAACAATAATGATATTGCTAGGTTACTCCACATTGGTGAAAAACGTGGTTTTCTAGGGATGTTGGGAAGTTTAGATTGCATACATTGGAAATGGAAGAATTGTCCTACCGCATGGGCTGCACAATATGCAGGTCGTAGTGGAAGTCCTACGATTATTCTCGACGCTATAGCAGATTATGATCTCTGGATATGGTATACTTTTTTCGAGTTGCCAGACATCAACAATGATATCAACGTGTTGGAACCATCTCATATTTTTCTAATCTCACTCAAGGTATTTCTCCCCTCTGCTCATTATGTGATTCAAGGAAAAGAATATGATATGAGTTATTATCTAGCTGATAGTATATATCCCAAATGATCTACCATTATGCAAACAATTTGTGATCCCTGAACTCCTAAAAAAAATATTTTGCTACTAAGCAAGAAGCTTGTAGAAAAGACGTTGAACGTGCATTTGGAGTTCTTCAGTCTCGTTTTGCTATTGTAGCAGGACCAACACGTTATTGGAGAAAGAATGTCTTACATGACATAATGACTACATGCATTATTTTGCATAATATGATAGTTGAGGATGAACATGATATGAGTGCACCAACTGAAACTATTGTGGAGACACCACCGCCGGAGGTCGAAATGATGATGGATGAAAATGAAAAATTTGTTGCTCAATATCGACAAATAGGGAATAAAGATGCTCATCTCGCACTTCGGAATGCATTAATTGATCATATGTGGGAGGAGTATACTAATTCCGAGACTTCGTTACCATCTACTTTTATTTTGCTAAATTCATATGTATGAATGATTTTTAGTGTAATTTCATTTTCAAGTTATGTACTTCTATTTTCAAGTTATGTAATTTTATTTTCAAGTTGTTTAATTTTCTTAATATAATAAATATTTAATTTAATTTAATATTATTTTAGTATTAAGTTATTAATTGATAGTTATATTTAGTAAATATTGTGTGGATATAAAAGTTAAGAGGTCTACTTTGCAAATTTTGCTAACTATAAATGTGTTATTGAAAAAAGTTAAAAAGTTATATAAGAAGGAATATACTGAGAATATTCTTTTGAATTTGAGAATGAATTTGTTGATTGGAGATAAATTACTGTTCGATGTGACAGGTACTGTATTTTGAATTTAAATTTTGTGTTTTTCCTAGGAGATGGTCTAAGTTATGGCTACTCCACCCAATTTGTATTATAGTGTAGTTTTTTGCAATGAAAATAAAGAGAACATATTTCAACTAGAATAATAGTGGTGGTGCAAGAAGAAAAGAAAGCTGAAGTTGTATGCACGTGTGTGGTAACTAAATTCCAATTTTATTACGTTCACGTTGTCAACTTGTGCAGCTAGGCTCATTCAAAACGTGCAAGACGACCCCCTAAATTTTTTATCTCAATTTTTTTTGTACACACGATAATAGCATTATATTTTTCTAAAATAGTAGGATTATATCATAATAACGATACGACACTTTTTTAATTTTAGATAAATAGCATCGCGTGTGTACATAGTTTTTTTATCATTATAAATTATATATTTTAGTATTGTATTTTTCTAAAAAAATTACAAAATGGGTCACATAATTTTCAATCCATTAAATCATCTTATTAGATGATTGAGATTGTTTCTTGCACACCAGGGATAATTTTCATACTAAGCGTGTAACTAAATTGAGATTTTCTCTCAAAAAATAAAAAATAAAAAAATTGAGATGCTATACAGTATAATTTACTGTACCAACTTAATTGCTTTTTTCATGGTCAAAATAGTTTTTTTTTTTTTTTTTGAGAAAATGGTCAAAATAGAATTATGTGTTTACCAAAGCCTATTCCGTGCAGAGTTAGGAAGTAGGAATCAAATGCGAAGAATAAATAATACTAATGAGTTATTTGGTCACTATTTGTAAGACTACGTTGTATAATAATTTTATACTATTACTGTAAACTTTGCAGTTTTAATTTTTCTTTTTATGAGATTCGACACCCAAACAATAGAGATCCTACGTAAAAAGGTGAATTTTTAATTTGAAAATAACCGCTTTCCCTTTTTCAAGATAAAAATAAATAAATAAATAAATAAATAAAAATCTAAGGATAAATAAATGAATAATTGATGAAGAAAAAGGTTATCTTGGGCCTGATGACATAACAGAGAAAAAAAACAATGGGAGGAAAAAATAGGGGCATTCCGAGAATTGAACTCGGGACCTCTCGCACCCTAAGCGAGAATCATACCACTAGACCAAATGCCCACATGTTGTAATCTTTATAATTTAAATACATTCTATATATATAATTCGTGATATTATAAAAAAAGATGCGGCCTCACAATTTTTGCGTGATTTTTTTTTTTTTTTTTGTGACGGTGAATCTTCTGTGAAATATCGCAATATATCTCAATTTTTTTTTATATTTCTATAATATCATTTTTTTTACTGTTGCACGATTACACGAATTAGCAGAATAATGAACTCGTGTGTATCTATGGATTTTTGAAGTAGTGCACGAATACACGAATAAATATACTAATGCAGTCGTGTTTCAAGTTAATATTCAACTGCTACACGAGTACACGAATGAGTATAATCGTGTTCTCGTGTATTGAACTGTTATATTGAACTATTCGTGTACTCGTGTAGTAGTTGAATATTTAACCAATGCACGATAACACGACTTGAATTACTCGTGTCATAACACTCGTGTACTCATGTTGCATTATAATTTTGATTTAAACACTAGTATATAATTTTCCTACTCGTGTAAAATTTCATGCACCACTAGATTAACTAACTATTATCTTCGTGCATCACATGCAACTCCAAAGGAAGAAAAATAAACTATATACTCGTGCATCATGTTTATGATAAAGGTCGAATTGTTACCTCTTTAGGGAATTGTTCGTTATGAGGATGGGGTTGTTCGAAATTATCGTCCATGATTGTTCAGCGACTGTTGAATCTTGTAGTTTTTTCAATTTTCAGTGTTGATGCTCGACTTCAATGGTGGCGACTAGCGAGATATATTTTTAGTTTGAGCGTGAGAAAATATCAATGTGAATGAGCGTTCTTTGTTTTCGGGTGTGATAAAAGATTACTATGAATCTGATTTGTTTTTAAATATATTAGATCATTATGAATCTGATTTGTTTTAAATATATTAAGGTATTTTTATTTTAGGAAATAATAATGTTAAAAATATATTATATTCAAATATTATTTATATGGAAGTAAGGGTATTGATGTATATTTACATCCTAAAAGGCTAAATACATTATTTTTTAAAAACTGGCTATTTACATTATTTACTAAGTGATAATGACTATTTACCCCTATTAACACTTTAAATAAAGAGTCTTACAATGTCAACTATCCACCACTTTGATCATATGAAGTTACACAATGTAAATATTAATGCACACAAGATCACACATTTCAATTCATAGGAATAAACTTCTTTGAACAAAATATTTTTACTGAAATTAACATTAATATTATCATTATTATAAGATTCATTCAACTGAAAATTTCACCTATTGTAAATTTAATTTAAAATAGTCAAACATATTTTATTTCTTTAATTATGGAAATTATTTTATTTGATTTGGTATATATCTCATTTTTCGGGTATAAATTAATGTGCTAATAAACATACTGAATAATTATATTTTGTATGCTATATTGGATTGAGATACAATATGTTATATTATAGTATTAGTAAGTGTACCTAATTAAGGTAAATTATAAACTAATTTAATTATAATATATATATACACCATATACAATCAATATATTTGTTGATATCTGCACACACACACACACACCATAATTAATAGTGCAACACAATATATATTATATATATGCGTATTCATATAAGATTTTTATATTTATGGAAACATATTAATATTTAATCATTTACAAAGAAGAAAATTATTTTTTAATATAAAATATTATTATTTCTTTTTTGGAAGATGCAAAAGGGCAGGAAACCCACATTTTTATATTTCTGAATACGGAGTTGTTATTATATATTACTAGCATATCACCCGTGCGATGCACATATATGATATGTGCATTAATTTTTTTATTAAAACATTATATTTATAATTTTTCATTTGGTAATATGCCTTTAAAATCATGATCTTTCAAAAACACAAACTTAACACATCTTGAAAATTTAAAACTGATTACAATTTCAATGAAATCGAAATTGACATTTGTTTATTATAAACAATGTCATTTGACCTTTAATATAAGCCTTTTTAATACAGTATTTTTAGTGATCGGTCTATATGTATTTTTTGTCAGCATGTATTTTCTGACACCCTGTGTCGATTTTAGTTTTATCTGAATTTAAAGTGGTGTATGTTACTTATGCAAAGTGCGTTAAATTTAGTTTTTGGCATAACAATTTAAAGTTCACATTAAGAAGAAAAAACATGTAACATAAACTTTAAAAACATTTAACCGATCATCTAAGCATTAAAAGAATTAATCATCAAACCAAATTTCAAAAGAAATATGAAAAATATGAAGTTTTTCGAAAGATCACCAAAAAATCATGTATTTTCGATTCTTATCATTTTTGTATTATTTCAAGTATATTATTTATTAATATCGAAAGATAATTAATAAAATAAATATTGAAAATAAAGTGATTATAATTTTTATAAATTAAATACATAATTTTTGGAGCCCTAAATTGATAATTTTCTTTTCTCATGACCCGAATTGATAAAAACATTTTATCCTCTTTAAATTGGCTGGTGATAGCCTATAGTCATGCATAACAATAATTTTATATGAATTAACGGTCCAAACTATTTTATTATTTAATTATTATAAGTTGAAAGTATGTTACACCATTTTTATCTTTTATAATTACTAATATTACACAATCACCTATTTATGATTACCAAAATTACACAATCATGTATGCCATATGAATTTAAATTAAATTTGTACTTGACCTACTGTGAATTTATTTTTTTATAAAATATATGTCAATATTTTTAAAACAGATTTCGAGACTACAATAAACATATGTTCATATATAATCTAACACCTAAGTAACTCTAAGATTACAGATTACGTGCAATCATATCTATATAATTAAGGCAAATGAGGATAAATATCTATTAAATTAATTAATGCTAAATGATCATTTTTACGTATATGTTATATTCTATATTAGCTACAATTGAAATCTGAAAAGAACGCGTACGCACGTGAAAATTTTGATTACTATTTTTACGGATGACTTTATTTTTATATATTATTAACTTATAAAAATATATACAAATTGTAAATAAAGAAAAACCTATATTTATTTTTATTCAAAAAAAAAATAAATTTCTATATTTTTATTATTTTTTATCCGAACCGTATGATTTTGTTTCTTAGCAACATTTGAAAAGTTCACATTTTAATATCTAAGATTTGTTTGATTAAAAAAAAGAGTCTTAAATTTGTTGAGACTACAACTTAAAGATAAATCTTTTGTTATTATGTTTCAAATGTGAACTATATATTTTTTATTTTCAAATATATTTTGTGAACTATACAATTTTTGTTTCAATATATTATTAGAACAATAAACTCAATGGACGGAGAACTATCATATAGTCAAATACTAAATGTTGGTTCTATTAAATCAATTATGTTTTTTAAAAAAATTTCAGAATGGATAATAAACTTCTGACTATAATATTTGTAATAGAGCAGTGGTAGATTTTGTTTCTGGATATTACAAAATGTCTCTATTCATCAAAGACTAATTATTTTGAACTCTAACATATTGATTAAAAAATAAAATGAGATTTTGTATTTCAAAATAATTAATATAATTCTATAAGAAAATTCTAAATAAAATTATAGCATGGATTAAAAATGCAAATATTACAATAAAATTATAGAAATAAATAATATTAAATTCACGATTGGATCATTGAGACAAATTAAACTATTATTTTTTAATTAATATTTTTAGCAATATCACTCAAAATATCCGTATATAATTATGTTTTTTTTTGCCTAAGTAGAAAAACATACAAATTAAAGAACGTGATACAATTTGCTCAAAAAAGAAAACCTTAATAGAATCTTAAAATAAATTTATTAATTAAAATTATAAAAAAATGAGGCGAGGCTTAGACTTTTAAATAAAGAGTCTTACAATGTCAACTATCGACCACTTTGATCATATGAAATTACACAATGTAAATATTAATGCACACAAGATCACACATTTCAATTCATAGGAATAAACTTCTTTGAACAAAATATTTTTATTGAAATTAACATTAATATTATCATTATTGCATTCAAAAAGTGTCAACCATAAAGCTATGTAATACAAAGTTGGTTACGATAAAAATTTACAAATAAATATTCCACCCAAATTTTTAATTGAGTTTAATTTGATACATCATCTATTTCAATTAAGAAACACACAATCCAATACTAACACTATGGTGACGGCAATGGTGACAATGCAAAGCCACCTCATTCTCCTCATCCACTTCTCCATAGATAGATCTTCTATTCTTTGTCGCCTAAGATTTTTTTTTAATCTCTTTTTGTAGAAATGATTGGAAGTTATTGCTTATTTCGCTCCAAGTATGTTCAACTCATTATAGAAAAAATGAATACAAATATTAGATCATTTAGAATCAAAGTAAATCCTCACCCTAGATATACATTGTCAGATGAGTCTATATCGAAGATTATGTGACGAACTTCACCGGTGGATTTCTCAAAATAAACACAATATCAAAAAGGTGAAAATTCAACACTAATTCCGACACGTATGAGACATTTCTACCATCGGATTCACCATAGAATGTTGCGTTAAAGATTAGCATCTCCCATGACTGGAGAAAAAGAACTATATATATACTTAGTTACACCAATAGCCTCTCTGATTCTCATCATACCATTTAATTCATAAAATCCATCCAATTTATATATACATTATAAAAACTAAATGTGATTAATGCAATCAACCTAATTAATGCATGATATTTCTAAATGGAGAGAATAATTTTACGCTTAATGTATTGATAACTTATGTAGGGTAATAACCATAATTTGTTCCACTAATTGTATTAGTTAATTAAGGTAATAAAATCAACAAAAATGGTTTGAGTACTCACAAACACAAAACAGTCGACTACACAAAATATTACATAGACTCATTATACATGTTGCATGCAATCCATATAATTAATATACACATACACACACGATATTATACGTAAATATCCAATCACCAATTGATTAAATACTGATATTATTGCAAATTTATGTATATATTGCTTGATTTACTGATTTGTATAGTTAAGATATGAATATAAACACGGATAATTATAAGGTAAACTGTGGAATCAGATTAATGCTATATGTATGATCAATATATTATTGAATCATGCAATCGCAATCAAGATGGAAATTATATATATATATATATATATAGGATTGATATTATATATAGTTGTATAATATATATTTATGTGTATAAAATACATATTTATTTTATTCCATAATTAATGCGTATTTGTTATATTATATTCAATGCAAATCCATGATTATATATCTTCTTTTTATATGTGATTATATAGTTCATTATATCAGACAATCACAATCATAATGGAAATGACATATATTAATAGGATTAATACGATATATAGTTGTATAATTTATATCTATATGCATATAAAATGCATATTTAATTTATTCAAATATTATATTATAGATTGTTATTATGATATATAGTTGTATAAAATGCATATTTAATTTATTCAAATATTATATTATAGATTGTTCATTTAGGGC
Source organism: Perilla frutescens (assembly GCA_026008535.1). Taxonomy (NCBI): domain Eukaryota; kingdom Viridiplantae; phylum Streptophyta; class Magnoliopsida; order Lamiales; family Lamiaceae; genus Perilla; species Perilla frutescens. The sequence continues at coordinate 36,942,518 of BRKX01000017.1, read as the reverse complement.
GGGAAAATAGGAATTTCTATTTCCAGTTGCGGAGTCGTTATTATATATTATATAGATATAGATTCTTCGTTAATATGATTGAATGATGCCATTTTAATTAGAGAAATAATTATTGTTCAAGAGCAAATAATCGATATTCTTTTAGCAATAAAATTACTTTAGAAACTAGTAAAAAATATATATACTTCTGAAACTGCTCCAAAATATATCATTGGCGAATTGAGGTTGTGATTCCAGAAGACAAATGAACTTTTTTAAGACTTGCTTAATTAGTACTGATCGATGTTGAGTATTAACATATTTATTTTTCTAATTAATAGAAGATAAAGTCATGTAATCAAATTTAGAAATTAAGTACTGGCCAAAATGAGTTACGAAACTCATCAATTAATAATGTTGTTGTTAAATTAGCTAGGTGAAACGTTCATGATAAACTAAATTTTGCACAAAAATGGTGCAAAAACATTACATCAATTCGATGCAATCGAATGGAGACGGGCGTAACAATATTAAATAAGGGGAGTTGAGGAAATATCAATTGACTTCATGTTCCAATTAATAAATGCTAGTCCTAAAGTAATAGTATAGATTAAACAAAGAAATCGTCCGTTTTTTGAATAAGTGACATTCTACCATTTTAATTTTGTTTCAAAAAAAGTGTCATTCTATAAATTCGAGATAAAAAATTCACATTTTTCACACATGCATTTGCCATCATTTGATGCATTCGAATATCTATATTTAACTTATTTAATATATTCATACAAAGGTAATTAAATTTGGTAATCTAATTAATTTATTAATTTGTATGCATTCATGCAAAATGACATTTATATAGAAACGGAGGGTATAAGAGTAGGAATTCAATCTCCCGTCTTTTTCATGCTCTTAATTCTGCCTTAATTAAAATCGTTTTCAGCAGTTATAAATTATAATCAACTCTCTCCTTGTGTGTCTGTCTTTTTTCCAAACCAGTGTGAATTGAGGAACTTTCGAAATGTGTGACATTATTTAAATAAGGTTTTCAGTGTACAGTGTTGGGCAAAGTGTGTATGCGTTTGTGTGAATTCATGGACTTGAACCTACGTTATTTCTGGCCATCAAATTGACGTTTTCAGTTAGATATTTCATATAATATTGTCACAAAAGTCATTATATATATAGATATAAATAATATTTCAACGAAGCTGGAAGAAGCACAGCACAGCACATGGCACATCACAATATTGATAACTGATAGATACATGAATATATTACTATATGCGGTATTAATATTACATATATAAGATGGAATATTGAGGGCAATTATATTATATATAATGAAGAAATAAAGAATTATACTATATTAATAAGTATTTTGAGGAGCTAGGTAGCATCTGGCAATGGCGGGCGGAGAGTCAGCAGCAGGCAGCTCCATCTCTCTAGAGAACACCCCAACTTGGGCCATCGCCACTTTCTGCTTCCTCATCGTCTCCATTTCCATCCTGCTCGAGCATATTTTCCAACTTCTTTCAAATGTCACTACTACGTACCTTATAACATTATTAATATATATTTCAATTTTCAATTATATTTCTGAATTAAGTAATTAATTTCTGCTCGCAGTGGCTGAAGAGACGTCGGAAAACTGCTTTATATGATGCTGTGGGGAGGCTTAAATCAGGTATATGTGTATATATTTGGAGGTTGTTGATTTTAATTAATTTAGTTTATATATGTTGAAATTTGTGTGTGTGTGTGCAGAGCTTATGCTTCTAGGATTCATGTCCCTGTTACTAGCAGTAACTCAACAGTATATTTCAAAAATATGCGTAGCCTCTTGGGTGGCAGATACGATGCTTCCCTGTCGAAAACAGCCACATATAACTCAATCCTTAGCAGCCTACAGACACTTTACAAAATTCAACAAATTATATGCCAGGATGTTGGCTGATGCACCCATCAATAATGCTAATGTTACCCACGACTCTTGTACCTCCAAAGTATGTATGTGTGTGTGTACTGTATATATATTATATATATATAATTGAGATGGATATCATATTATGCATATTATATACAGGGAAAGGTTTCGTTGGTGACAGAGAAAGGGGTTCAACAGCTGCAACACTTCATACTTGTGCTAGCGGTTATGCAGATTGTGTATAGTGTACTCACCATGGCATTAGGAAGGGCTAAGGTATATTATTATTATTATTTACTTATAAACTGCTCATTCAAATTAATTAATTAATCAATCCCTGTCCCTGCAAGCAGATGAGCCGTTGGAAGGCTTGGGAGAAAGAAACTCAAACAACAGATTACCAGGTTGCTAATGGTACGTACGTATGTTTTCACCATTTTCAATGTTGATCCATCCATCTAGTAGTTGCTAGTTCTTGCCCAGAATTGACTTTACCAACAGTTTAATTTGGACAAGTTATATTGCGACTTTGAAGATATATATATATATATATATATATATATATATGATATAATATATTGTGCATATATGTCTTAATTAACTTAATTTCATCCATCAATAAATTAATCAATTCTTGACCTTTATAATACGAGAGAGAGAGAGAGAGAGAGAGAGAGAGAGAGAGAGAGAGAGTATGTAAGAAAATTAAAGGTAGTTGCCGGTGATAAACTGTTGTTGAATACATCAAGTTGCCAATACAAGACCGGACCTTTCCATCCATGAATTGAATGATCATCATTCATACGTGGGCCGCCCCGAAAATTAATTAAATTCATCCGAATCCGATATGATCCTCTATAAATATAATTATTAATATTTATTATATTACTTCAATTTTCATTAATTAATTATTGCAGTTAATTAAGTTGTTCCTAGCTATCTCACAATTAAGTCTTTATCTCCCTCCAATTAACTGCATGCACAAATTTGATGCGATGCAGATCCAAATAGATTTCGATTTACAAGGCAGACTACATTTGGTAGACGCCACGTCACATGTACAGACACCACGATTCAGCTCTGGATAGTATGTATTTCAAATATTCCTACATCAGATCAAGCGATCATACATTATTCAATATATATAATTATTATTAATTAGTGTTGTGACTTGTGATATATATATTCTCACTTAATTTGTTGGAACAGAAATGTTTTTTCAGGCAGTTCTTCCATTCTGTGGCAAAAGTTGATTACTTTACCTTAAGACATGGCTTTATCACGGTAATTAATAATTATACCCAATCATTCATTAATTAATGATTTGCTAGTATTCATGATTTAATTTAGAGAGGGAGATGGAGAAATACATACACACAGCTATATAATGTTCTTGTTCTTGGGCATTAAATTGCAGGCTCATTTGTCTTCCAGGCACACTAGCTTCAATTTCCAGAAGTATATAGAGCGTTCATTAGATGAAGATTTTTCAGTTGTGGTCAGCATCAGGTTCCACCTTTTTCTCATTTTGCTCAGCTCCTATTTATTTTTTCCAAAACCATGCATTTCTATATATATATATATATTTCTCGATATCTATCTCAATTCGTGACAATATATTAAATAACCTACATGTACATGATATATACAACAAAAGTCTATATGTGTTTTGCAGCCCTTTTATGTGGTTTCTAGTTGTCATCTTCATGCTTGTTGATGTTCATGGTGAGTCCCAATTCTCTCTCTTTCAATTCACCATCAATTAATAATTTGAATTTCCCTTCTATCTATGATCTCTGATTAATCTCTATACCACCAATTAACTTAAATTTCTCGTCCAGGTTGGCATTCATATCTATGGATATCGTATGTTCCACTGTTGGTGAGTACTGAGTACTCACTCCTCATTCAAAGTTCGTGTTTATGACAATAATCTGCAGACTCATGACTATGAGATATACATACATAGAATTATTAATTAATTCTGGATGGGATGTGCAGATAGTCCTAGTACTTGGAACTAAACTGGAGGTGATTGTTACAAAGATGGCCCTTCAACTCCAAGACAGGAACAATGTCATTATAGGCGTCCCACTTGTTAAGCCCAACGACAACCTCTTCTGGTTAAGGAGGCCAAGATTTGTCTTAAATCTCCTGCATCTAACCCTTTTTGTGGTAATTTATCATCTTCACTTCACACTTATCAAATTCAATTCCATGAATATATATATATATATATATATATATATATATATATATATATATATGCAAATCTAGTAGTCCTAATCCCCTTTTATTTTAAATATGCATGCATGGTGCCTGCCTGTAGAATGCATTTGAGCTGGCCTTTTTCATTTGGGTGACTGTAAGTATTTCTTAATTAATTCAACCACAAAATAAAAAATAAAAATAAATGAATTTGTTTGAATTAATAAACTCTTAATTTCTTGTGTGTGTCAACAGATACAGTTTGGTTTTGATTCTTGTTACCATGAGCACACCATTATTATAGCAACAAGAATAGTGTTGGCGTAAGTAGTATTTAGAAAAATCTTGCTTAACTTCATTCCATTCTTGAATCTTTGAATTATATATCACTCTATAATCAAAGCTAATTAAATTCTCCTTGAATATATCCTGCAGAGTTGCTGTCCAAATTATTTGCAGTTACATTACTCTGCCTCTTTATGCACTTGTCACACAGGTTGGTATATATATATATATATATGTCAAATAATTTATAGCAGCATATATAAATAACATATATATGGATCGAGAAAAGGCGAGTAAATAATATAATTTGTGGTATTGGACACAGATGGGATCAGAATTCAGAGGTGAAATAGTGAAGGAAAAAACAGCGCGAGTTCTAAAGCAATGGCATGCTCAAGTGAGGGATAAGAGGAAGCAGCAGCAAGAAATGCAATCTTTGACGCCTACTATCATGTTGAATCTCAGCCATGCAGATGCTCCAACTTCAGATCAACCAAATTATGTGTGTGAAATCACAGAGGAGCCGATCAGTTCAGACGCCGCCAAACTTGAGGATACCTAATGATATCGCGTCATCTCTTAGGCCTATATATATATATATATATATATATATATATATATATATTTCCAGGGAATTTCATTTACATGCAGCTAGTGTTGTCGTTCATGCATGGTTGTGATTTAGAATTTAGTTGCATGGACGTGCATGTGAATTGAAGAATTTGAGCTGTTTTGGATGTAAATTATTTCAATATTGTAATTATGAAAATTGATGGAGGACCGAATTAGAATTAATAGAAGCATTGCGTGTGGAACTCCACAGCCACTGATCTAACTATAAGGGGGAAATGATCATCTAATTAATGTTCCTCTCTCATGGTAAAAGGCAATTAAAAAAACTTCATGTGTAGAGAATAATTTAGAGATAGGTAGGGACAAATTCAGCAGAATACAAAGTAGCTAGTTTTGTCTGTATCAGATTTAGGGAAAGGGAAATGGAGAATAGCAGTAGGTAGCAAATGAAATGAGGCATGTGTAATGTATGATGACCACACCTGCCATTTTCCAAGCTAGGCCCCTCCCCCTCCACATTTTCATTTATTGATTAATTCCTTCAATTCTCTGCTACAATTAACCACAACATCATCATATCATATATCATCATCGACCTTCAATTCCCCTGCTGGCTGCTGCTGCATGCCAACACACAAAATTAATTCAAGAAAAAGTAAATAAAAAATCTGGCAATGGCAGCAGACAAATGTATGATATGCCTAATCGACCGTCTCTGGTTTCACCAAATTATTCTTTTTCCAGAAGCTGCTCAACAAGATGCTGCTAAATCACTCCATTTTTCATCAAAACACACCACCCAAATAGCTTCTGTCAGAGCTGCTCCACCGGTAAGTCTGTCTCTGCATATACAATTATACACACACACACACACAAAATCTGTACGAACTGTGTTGGTGATTTTACGACAATATTTAAGGAGGATGAGATTAGCAGCCAAGAAAGTGATCATGAACAAAAGGAAAGACCAACGAGGTTAAACCTGGTCTCCACCAAAGCCAGGTCCCACTCATCTTCACCGTTTTCAGCTAAAAAAAGATCGAGAAACCATCGTTACTCGGCCCGAAAATTGCAGAAAACCATGAGCTGCAAAAGATTAGTGGATCTTGAACTTGAAGAAGTGAAGGGCTTCATGGATTTGGGCTTCATTTTCAGAAAAGAAAACTTGACGAAACGCATAATCAACTTAGTCCCCGGCCTGCAGAGGATTGGCTCATCCGACGATGACGATGAAGAAGATGATATGAAGGAGATAATGAGGCCCTATTTGTCGGAGGCATGGATTATAAGGAGGCCCGATTCACCGTTGTTGAATTTGAGGATTCCCAGAGTTTCTACAGCTGCAGATATGAAGAAACATTTGAAGTATTGGGCTCACACAGTTGCATCAACCATTCACCAAGAATCTTGAGGATTTTTTTTTTTTATTATTATTATTATTATTTTTGGGGTTTAGATGAGATGAATTGAGAAGAGGAGAACCACTCATTTTCTGGAGATTGAGAGTAGGGTTAAATAGGTTCGATATACATGATTTATATTCCACCGACAACTTAATTGGGATACTGTTAAAAAACAAAACCATGTGCTTTCTTGTTATGCATGCTACAAAATGTAAGTATATATATAGGTCCTTCTCTCAAAAATAAAATAATCAAAGTAGGGTCAAAGTCGTCTCCAACAGAACTTTGAAATGAAATTTATGTTTTAACTTTTTTTGGACTTTTATCAACTGATCACACCTCCGAAATGAAATGACAGTTTCTAATTGATCGCGTAGTTGGGAAGTTAGGAGAGAAGACACTTATTATTAAAATAAATGGAATATATATATATATATATATATTATGACCATATCATAGAATTTTGTAAAAATATATGGTTAACATATAAGGTGGTAAAAATAAATATCCACATAAACATAATTAATATCTTTACAATTTTGCAATAGGAATTTCACTTGAAAAATATAACACAATTTTTATTTTGGATAAATTTTGGAAGTGGAACTCATCTAACGCTAATATGTGGATTCGTGCACTGACATGATAATTAATTTTTTTTGAAATAAATATATATTCTAAATTGAAATTAGTGAATCTTAAAATTAAAGTGAATTGATTTAATTTTTTTATCTGACGTCTCATCCATTGCGCTCGATATAAAATGAAGATTTAAAAAAATGAAAAACAAAAGAAAATTTAAAAAAGAAAAAAAAAGTGGCAGACACTTGAGATCCACGCACCGCGGGTGGACAACTTTGGTCTATTTGTCCCGTTTAATGGATTGTGACTCGTTATACTATCTCATATAAGTTTTTGTCATTTTGAAAAACTAAGGCTATGTTTGGTTTCATTAAGTTTTCTACTGTTCAACATGTTGAAATCACGTTTGGTTGAAGAATTTCTAGCCGACACATCATTTCCAACTTTTTTCATTTCTAATTCCTATTCTCATTTTTAAACCTACTATGCACCTCTATAACCTAGGAATTGGATACAATTCCTTTTCCAAATCTTATCAAAACTTATTTTGCACAACCACTACATTCTACACCCTTCAATTATTTTTCACTACTACCAATATAAGTAAATTGATCGATCGATTATCACCTACAACTTACAAATGTCACCAAAATCTACTGATTTTTTTTTCTTATACAATAGGATTGACATTTACCAGCGCAATCCTTCAACGTTAGAGAAGAAGAGCTCAATGGTACAAGATGCCTTATCTATTTAGGAGAGCAGCAGACGTTTCAATTGCTAGAATTGTTCGGCTTTCTTGTTGCAACGTGCTACGGTCACCCGACGTTATGTGACAACAAGAAAGAAGGAAGAAATGAGAGAGAGAGAGAGCTCCGTTCGGCAGAGGATACTTTTTTCTTTCTTTCTTTCTTTATTATTTTGTGAGGATGGCCCTTGAAAGATAAAGTAGGATGTGAGGGAGGAAAAAAGGAAAGAGATTAGCTTGAGTTTGGGCTAAGATTTTAATCAAGAAATGCGTTAGTATATTTATATTAATAGGATGTGCTTGACTTATTATTATTCCCCATACATTTATAATAGTTTTTTAAAAGTAAAGAAACATGACCAGATTACATTGTAATTTATAAATCAACACAAAATCATTAAATATGTGTTAAAATATTATAAACCGACCATTTATTTGATTTTTTTAGGGAGATCATTTGTTTGAATTATTTACATATGATTAAACAATAATATCAAATCATTAACTCCACAATAATCCTTCTTGAACAACTTTTTTAATTATTGATTCAAATAAGTTTTCATTTTTCAAACCTATATTCCATTGGAATTCATATAATTTATCCAAACATATTTTCAATTCTCACACAAAAACCAATAGATATTTACAAAACCAATGCATTTTGTAAATCACGTCGGAAACTCTAAAATTTGAAAATTGCAATTGGAAATAAAAACCAAACAAGCCCTAATTAAAGCACTACCTAGTTAGGTTACATGCAGGCACGTGAGATCCACGTGTCGTGTGTAGGACGCGTGAATCTCTGTTGTGATCCTGAATATTTTAGACATTTTTCGTAATTTGTTTTGTAATTTTAGCCTTTCTTTTCCAAGACTTGTAGATCTTGTACAGGATGATGCTGTATTGACTGGATTAATGATAAAGTTGGGATCTTTATGAATTTTTTATGTTAGAAACGGGAGAAGATTCAAACGAAAGATGGGAATAAGAACAGAGGCAGAAATAGGGAGAACTTTAGATTAATTTATTCAAACTCATCCAACACTGCTGCGGCTATTTAAGTACACTTTTGAGACCACCAACATCCACTTAGGAAAAAACCAAATTAAATTATTTAGCTTGCAAATCAAATAACTAATAACCGAAGCCCATTACACTTGGCCTAAGGATGACAACCTTAAATAATTAAGGTTTATTTATCCTCCTATGCCGATGCTCAAATCTGCTGTAAAAATTGAGTCTTGGCCTTCACTTTCTCTTTGGCTGTGATTTCTTCCCCAAATCCTCCTTCTTCTTCAATTCCACTCTCGACAAACAGCTCTTCTCCTCTGTTAATTACCATATTCATAATATTACTGCCTCCATATTCAGATCCTTGTCCCTAAGAATCTAAGTTCGAGAATTTCTTCTTCACAAATTTCAAATCTTCCCACAAAAGAAGAACAGAGCTTTCTCCTCCTCATTGCACCAGAACATGATCAACTAGAAAACATGTTCGGATAATTATCCAGTGCTCAAGATTTTCAACAAGATTGAGATGAAAAACTCCTTCAGACGAGGTGTCAGGTAGTTTAGGCAAGGTAATAATGCCCACTTTTTCTATAAGTATCTTACATGAAATACCAGATGGACCTTGGGATCTTCTGGTAACTCAAGTTTATAAGCAACATGACCAATTTATTTCATAATTTTATAGGGCCCACTATACCGCGATGTCAGATTCAAGTTCTTGCGGATGGTAACAGAGTTCTGCTTGTCACGCTGCAATTTCTGGTATGCAAATTCCCTTATTTCAAAGTATTTTTCCATCCTTGATTTGTCAGCATAGTGTTTCATGAGATTTTGGGCTTCCAGTAGGGTCTCCAATGGGTATAGCATCACAATCTTTCTATCTCGTACGAAATCTTTTACTTTCTCCAGTATAGTGTCAACATATGGTGAGCAATGCTTAGTTGACGAGATCTTAGTTCTCAAGTCTGGGTCTTCACATACTGTAACTCTTCCTTTATACCTAAGAATTCTCCATGTAAGAGTGAATTTGATATACGAAACAGGGTATGTTCACAATAGATTCCTTAATGCTCATGATAAACGAGTCTCCTTCATAGCTCTTCAAAACCTCATTCACCCAAAAAGGAGAAACAATGATGATTGTCTTATACTGCTCCTCATTTCCTTGTAGATAGTGTTTCCTCTTATTGTACCGAGGCTCTATTTGGCCATCAAATTGAGGGCCAAAGATGGGTAGGGGCTGTAGTAAAGTCGTTAGTGAAACAGAATGAAGTTTGTTCATTTGACTAGTAGCACAAACCTTTACAAAATTCTCCGTATCAAGTTTCATGCCCGGCCTAATAATCATTTTCTTCAGCCCCATATAGGTTTTATATATTACAGAATGTCTTTTATAAGGTGAGATGCGCATAGCAGCCATAATTTTTTCCCCTAAACTCTTGTCATGCCCAACAACTAAGCTTCCTTTATATCTCAAAAACTCATTGATCTGAGTGAAATGAGAGGGAATAGTAGAATCATTCAATTTTGTGACAATAAGAATCTCCTTTGTAGCTTGTGAATACTTCCTTTAGCCAATCTCCACCAAGAATAGTGTCATAACCCTCATGGTTTAGTAACCCAGTTCCTGGATCATCTTACATGGCATTGAGGGGCTGCAAATGTGCTATCTGCTCTACTCCAGGCATAACCATATAATGAATTCTATGGTTATACCTATTCCCAGAGGAATATGATTTACTTGCTCCATGTATTTGCTTAGAAATTGCCTCCAATGTGATGAGTTGGTTTCTTCTCAGTTTGATAGCTTGATTCAACTTACCAAGGTCAAACACATTAACTGCAGTACTTGAATCCTCAATCAGCCCATAGGGAAAGTTTGCTACAAGGTAGATCTCAATGTAGGCTCCTTGATCAGATAACAACTTGTATTCCTCCAGTTTCTCAGACTTATGAACATAGTCCATATAGTTCCTTATATGCTTAAGTTTGTTGAATTTCACTCCTATCTTAGCTTCCTTGAGATCGCCTAACCTAACCAACACCACCTCAACCATTGGTATCTCTGGACCAAGGTCATCTTCCAAAACAATGAGAGGCTTTAGATATGCAAGCTCTTTCTCTTCCGACATCTTACAAGTGGTATTAACCCAGCTGCTGTTGTAGGATTTACTTCCATCTTTGATTTCCTTGGTAATGGATTCTATGATTTTAAGTTGATTTTTGCCCAACTCCGCAACTTGTTCCAAGGTATTGAGGTTAAACTTGTTGATTTTTGCCCTAAGCTCATCACTTAGCCTACTATAGGAATCAGACAAAATCATCTTGATGTTTGAAGACAGATTTCTGAATTATTTTCCCTCAATGTCAAAATCAAAAGTAGGTGGTGGGTCTCCAAGGATGGAATAATCATCTGTTAATCCCTTCCCTTTACCGCCATTCATTAGTTGTAAATAATCTTGATAATTCAATGTGTGTTTCAGCTTATTAAACTCCAGCACTATGTGTGATTCCTCTTCAGTTGTTGCAAACATCACATCAACAAACTGTCTCCAGGTGACATCCTCATTCTTCAAGCTAAAATTTTGAAACAATGAGGCAACTTTCTCTTCGAAGTTCATTGTAGCCAGTGCTATCTTCTGGCCATCAGGTAAATTAAGAACCAAGTTGAAATACTCATTGCACTTCAGGATCCAAATTTGTGCCCAAGTTCCATCAAATCTTGGGAATTCTATCTTAGGCAAGGGTGTAATAATATGTGTTTCTAGAGACTCTACCCACAATCTCTCCCTAGATGAGGATTGATTTCTAAGATTTAAACCCTCACTTCTAAAGGTATGGGGTGGAGGATCACTTAACACAGATTCATCCTCTATCACTCGTTTTCTTATATTATCACTTATAAGCAATTGCACAACAGCTAAAAGGTTTTCAAGATGTTCAAATTTGATGTTCACACCTTCTTGAATTTTAGATATCTGTTTTTGAAATTTCAGCTCAGCTGCATCCCTCTTCATGATTTCTCTCTGCCATTTCTGATATAGTTTATCTTGATTTTCTTGTAGCTCCATAAGTAGGGCCTCATCTACCATTTCTGAGAAAAGGTGGCTCTGGATACCAACTGTTGTGATCCCGAATATTTTAGACATTTTTTATAATTTGTTTTGTAATTTTAGCCTTTCTTTTCCAAGACTTGTAGATCTTGTACAGGATGATGCTGTATTGACTGGATTAATGATAAAGTTGGGATCTTTATGAATTTTTGATGTTAGAAATAGGAGAAGATTTAGACGAAAGATGAGAGAAAGTGTTGGGGTTTTTTCGAATTAAACCACCACATGATCTAATTGGATGTTCATTAATCCATGTTCATGCAAATCATAATTTTATGTTCATGATGTTTATACACGTCTATCACAAAACCATGCAAAATGAATCTAATAAAGCGAAAAATATAGATTCGAATTTCTTACAATTGTCAAACGGTTTGAGGATAAGATTACAGGACTAATCTTGCTGTTGAATGAAGATGAAACAGACATCTCCTTTCTCGACTGGATCGACCACCACAGTATTCCACTCCAAGATCTTCTGTTGTATTTTCGGACTGAGTATCAGATACAGAGTGGGTTGTATTCTACTGATAGAGTTGTGAAATCTGTGGATATCTTGAGAGACAAAGAGGGGCTGTTGTATGACTATGATTTTCGAACCTCCTTCCTATATTCAAATAGGAAGTGGCCGAAAATCCATATCCAAACCCTACTGGGTTTGGGCCTCTATCTCAAGTTCTATATCCAGTCCACTAACAGTCAATTGGCTACAACAGGGATCTAGAAGAATATTAAATTGGCCCACTAATTTATTTAATATTCAATATCTAATAACAGTCAATTGGCTACAACAGGGATCTAGAAGAATATTAAATTGGCCCACTAATTTATTTAATATTCAATATCTAATAAACTTAGGATATAATTAAATAAATTAAGTATTATTTTTATTCCACTAAAGAAGTAATATTGACCTACCAATTTAATACATATTTGCGAATATGTTTTCTCCTTTAGTTCAGCCATTCATCGTGTTTAAGATATAATGTTCATTAATTAATTATGTCAGCCTCTGACAGCTATAATTAATTAACATCTAAAACCTCTAGTAGTACCACACAAGCTTTATCATGTACAGAATAAATTCCATCTGCAGAGTTTCAACATGAACTTGTGTTTCTTCAAGAGAACATCATCAACCTGGCGCACCAGGACACGGTGCTCATGCATACTGCTCGATACATCATGCATATACTGTTATTACCCAAGATATCGAGTTTATTGATCTACGAAAAGATCTCACCATTGATAAATCAAAGTAATAAACAACGTACACATATGATCGCCAATATCACATGAGTTCAGAACCTAAACTCTGTGGATCTTTATTCTCTCACTAACTGGGTCAGAGACAGAGAATAGTATCCTATCGTGATCCTCCTCAATACACTAACAAGTGTACTAGAATAATCAGTTAGTCAAGATAAACTAACTTGTTAGATTATTCTACGGTGTACCGATGGTGTGTTCAAAACCATCTAAGCCGTGAGCTCTTTAATACAATACAAGGTTCTAATGATATGATCTTACCGTGTGACTCCCTACACCATATCATCTATAATGTAAGTATATGGAATATTGCATAGAATAATTATATAACATAATCTAAATGCAAACAGTGACTGCAATAACTTTCAATTCATATCATCTTATCATCAGAAAAGTATACAAAGACATGTCTTTCCAGTATACAAAACTAACAATCTCCCACTTATACTTCAATCTAAATGGCTAACTCTCCAATCTAAACTATCAACTCAAACTGCGCCACCAGGTCTGCATCTCACTCCCATTTTCTCCACGTGACCATCAAAGGTCTTACCCGACAGGCTCTTCATGAATGGATCAGCCAGGTTTTCCTCCGATGCAATCTTGACCACTATCACATCTCTTCTCTTAATGATTTCTCGTATAAGATGGTACTTTCTCTCTATGTGTTTACTTGCATTGTGGGCTCTGGGTTCCTTCGAGTTTGCCACTGCATCAGAATTATCACAGTATATCATGATAGTCTTAGGCAAACCAGAAACCACGCCCAAGCCCACTAGGAAACTGCGGAGCCAGACAGCCTCTTTTGCAGCCTCAGAGGCAGCTATATACTAGGTTTTCATGGTGGAATCAACAATGCATTTCTACTTTATGCTCCTCGATGTGATGGCTCCACCTCCTAATGTAAACACATAGCCCGAGGTAGATTTACTTTGATCTTTATCGGTTTGAAAATCTGAGTCTGTATAACCCAAATGCACTAGACTATCTGAGCGGAATACCAACATGTAATCTCGAGTCCTTTTAAGGTACTTGAGAATATTTTTGACCGCAGTCCAGTGACCTTGTCCAGGGTTAGACTGATATTTGCTTACCATGCCAACGACATAGCATATATCAGGCCTAGTACATAGCATGTCATATATTAAACTTTCTACAGCTGAAGCATATGGTACTTTCTTCATCTCTTCTATCTCAGATTGTGTTTAGGGACACATTTCCTTGGATAGATGAATTCCATGCCTGTAAGGTATAAAACCTTTCTTGGAATCTTGCATGCCAAACCTAGCTAGCACCGTATCGATATATGTCACCTGGGACAGACATAACATCCTTTTCTGGTGGTCTCGAATGATCTTGATGTTAAGGACATGTCTGGCTTCACCCAGATCCTTCATATCGAACTGCTTGGATAACTACACCCTAATGTTCGACAACGTCTTCTTACTGTTTCTAATAAGCAAGATATCATCAACATAAAGTACAAGAAATACCACCACGTTCTGTCACATTTCTTGTACACACAGCTCTCATCCGGACTTTGCACGAATCCATATGATTGGATAACCTCATCAAATCGGATATTCCAAGATCTCGATGTCTGCTTAAGTCTATAAATGGATCTCTTAAGCTTACACACCAAGTGATCTTGGCCCTTAGCAAAAAATCCCTCTGGTTGCTTCATGTGGATGTTTTCTTCAATACTTCCGTTAAGGAAAGTTGTCTTGACATTCATCTACCAGATCTCATAATCCAAATGAGTGACAATTGACAAGAGAATCCAGATTGACTTAAGCATGGCTACTGGCGAAAAGGTTTCCTCATAATCGATCCCTTCTTTCTGAGTGTACCCTTTCGTCACCAATCTTGCCTTGAAGGTTTCAACCTTCCCATCAGATCCTCTCTTGCACTTGTAGACCCACTTACAGCTAATGGGTTTTACCCCATCTAGTGGTTCTATGAGTTCCCAGACTTGATTGCGATCCATAGATCCAATCTCAGATTCCATTACAGTTTTCCAAGAATCTGCATCTTTATCTTGAATTGCCTCATCATAGGTCCTGGGATCCAATTCATTTAGTCCCTCTGGGAAATCTGAAGCCTCTCTTAAACCAATGAATCTATCGGGTTGACGTACAACCTTCTCACTACGACGAGGCAGTTCTTGTACTTTTATGACACGTTGTGCAGTATTTGGTGGTACCTCTTCTTGTACCACTGGTGTAGGATTCAATCCTCTCCTTAACTCCTCAAGGATGATTTGACTCCTTGGTTTGTGGTTTATAACATAGTCTTCCTCTAAGAATCGAGCATTGGTGCTAACAATGATCTTATGATCCTTAGACTATAAAATAAACCACCTTTCGTTCCTCTAGGATATCAAACGAACAACCTTACATCAGTACGAGGAGCCAGCTTATCAACTTCCTTATCCAACACGTGTGCTGGGCTATCCCAAATCTGAATATGGTTCAAACTGGACTTTCGTCCAGTCCATAATTCTGTAGGCGTAGAAGGAACTGATTTTGATGGAACCAAGTTGAAAATATATGCTGTTGTTTCCAGGGCATATCCCCAGAATGAAATAGGCAACTCAAAATAACTCATCATCGATCTAACCATCTCTAACAATGTTCTATTCCTTCTTTCCGCCACGCCATTCTGCTGTGGCATTCCTGGCGCAGTTAACTGTGATGTAATCTCATGCTCTACCAAGTAATCCTTAAATTCATTTGAGAGGTACTCGCCACAATGATCAGAACGCAGTGACTTGATACTTCTACCTGTTTGATTCTCCGCTTCCGCCTTAAACTCTTTGAATTTCTCAAAGCATTCTGACTTGCGACGCAACAGATAGATATATCTGTATCTAGAGTAATCATCAATGAGTGTGATGAAATACTCGAACCCTCATCGAGCTTGAACTAACATAGGGCCGCACAGGTCAGAGTGAATCAAATCTAATAACCCTTTGGATCTATTTCCTTTTGACTGGAAAGGACGCTTAGTCATCTTACTTTCCAAATAGGATTCACACAAAGAAAATGATTCCAGTACCAAAGAAGACAATGGTCCATCGTTTACAAGACTTTGTATCCTCATAAGGTTGATGCTGTATAGTATTTTCAATTGGTTTAAGAAAGTATAAGTGTCCATCCAATGTGCCAGAACAGATAAAATGTTTACCACTGAAGATAACTACCTTGTTATCAAAAGAAACAGAATATCCATCCATAATCAATTTAGAAACTGAAATTAAGTTTCGCCTAAAACCAGGCACATAAAGACAATCTTTCAAAACCAAAATTCTATCACTAATGAAAGGTAAAACAACGTCTTCCACTGCAATAGCCGCCACTCTCGTAGCATTTCCCATGTAGACGGTGGTCTCATTCTCACTCAGCTGTGTTTTAACCAGAAACCCCTACAAAGACATGCAAACATGAACAGTAGCTCCAGTATCTACTACCCATAACTGGGTAGAACAAGTTGCTAAACATGTTTCCACAATAAGAGTGTGAGATGTATATCTCTTCTTCTTCTTGTTAGGGCACACCGCCTTCCAGTGACCTGGTTGGCCGCACTTGAAGCATTTAGTCTTCGACTTGAATTCCTCATGAGGAATCTTCGCCTTTGGCTTCTTCACCTTAGGCGCCCCATCTTCAGCCTTTTAGGTGCGTATCTCTTCTTCCTTTTTCCACCAGAAGAAGACGCCCCTTTCTCAGCTATGTGGGCCTGAGGGTTGTTCTTTTGAAGCAATTTAGCCACCTGAAGGTCCATGAGCAATTCAGTCAAGGTAACATCTTTCTTGATCATGTTGAAGTTCAACCTGAACTGCTCAAACTTTGAGGACAGGCTATGAAGAACGATGTCAATCTGTGATTCAGCATCCAGTTCTCCACCCAGGTCTCGATCTCAGCCAGATACCTCATCATCGTGAGAACGTGATCCTTAACAGGTGTGGAGTCAACCATTTTCGTATCCATCAGTTTTTTCATGGCCAGGTAGTGTGCCGAGCGGTTCTGATAATCGAAGAGCTCCTTAAGTTTGAGCATTATATCATAAGCAGTCTTCATAGTCTGATGATGATGTTGCAATACATTTGACATAGAAGCCAGAATGTAGCAGCGCGCTATCTTATCAGACTTGACCCACTTGTCATACGCGGCCCTTTGGGCTTCATCAGAACCCTCATCTGGCTTGTCAGGACATACATCTTCAAGTACAAACTTGTGTCCCTCAGCAACTAGGACGAGGTTAAGGTTACAAATCCAATCATTGTAGTTTTCACCAACGAGTTTGTTTTCTTTGAGGATTGATGACAGATTGGAGAGTGCCATTGATGATATGAAATAACTAAAAATAAAACATGCAGTACAGTCACAAACTTTTTAGGATAAATAGTATATAATCCAAAGCCTCACAAAAATTATATACTTTTCCACCGACACTTTAGAAATATTTTCTATAAACCACGATCGTGTGGACGTTTATAAAATTCATTTTTAAATAGGTTATTAAACTTTTAATTTGCCTCCAGATGAATTTCCTTATAATAAGCAAATTAATAACCGGTTAATAAACATGGTTATGTAATCTTCTAACTGATAAGCCACGATCGTGTGGACGTTTATCAATAAATTACATCTAAGTGTGCACACCATTATCTTCGCACCAAGATAGATTTAATTTCTAGAGAAATCTGTGATATGATACATCCGATATGGAGGAAGGCCGATATCAACGCGCATGCCCATCACTTCTCAATTAAATCAGATTTTGAAAGAGACCGTATGAGATTTCTATATACTTTGGTATGAATCTCTCCCGCTTAGTTATTTATGCTTGAGGTTTCATTTTATCCCATTATTAAGAACATGCAAACATCATCACATAAAATGATAAAAAAACATTGCATGCTTCACAACAACATAATAAGCAATAGTAATATTCCAAATATCATGGCTTATATCTCATGTTGATTGATGAGATAAAACATGAAAGTCATCTCCGGAATAGGGCTATGGCCGTCGCTCCTCTTCCTGTGGATCAACCTCTCTGATCTCGGAAGTACGATTAAACCCATCCAGTAGAGTCATTTCATACCAATTAGTAGTATTGGGAGAGATCTCAGTGGCTTTATCTTCAACATCTGGGAGAATCTCATCTTCAATTTCACATTCTTCAATGTCCAGTTCGTCAAGTTCATAAATACCGTTCAGGGCATCAATAATCTGGTCATCTTCCTCCATGACATTGATGAACAACACTCTCTGATCTGAATCATTTTCAGCATCACACTCATCACTGAGAATATCATTGAAATTATTTCTCTGTCTTCTTCGTGTTGTTGGGCATTCATTGGAGTAATGGCCAAATCCAGAACATACTCTACATTGAAATGAATCAATGTCTTTTCCGGTGTCAGCAACTTCTTTCTTAACATTTGATCTTCCAGAGTTTGATGTTGATGAGGATGGAGAGTCAAACAGCCGTCGAGGTTTGATGTTTGGGGGGCTTTTCTTCATGGACCGAACCAGTGAGTTGAACTTCTTTGTCAAGAGTGCAACACTTAGATTCTCTTTCTTGTTGATTTTCTGAAGGCTGTCAACATCATCATGAACATCAGATGACACAGTTGTTGTCTGGAGAACAATTTCCCTTGAAGTTGAGTTTACCTTCTGGTTTTGCAGGTTCATCTCAAACGTTAGTAAGATGCTGACCGCTTCACTCAAACTCATGGTTCGCACATCATGTGCTTCTTCAATTGCAGAAATTTTCATATTGAATCTTTCTGGGAGAGTTCGAACCAACTTGCTAACCATGTTCTCATTGGAGATTGGACTCCTAAGAGCGGTCGATTGATTTGAGATCTCACATAATTTTTCAGCATAAGATGAAATGGTTTCATCTTCAAACATGCGTAAATTTTCAAATTTTGATGTGAGTAGCCTGAGTTTGGTCTTCCTTACACTGGCAGACCCTTCACAATGTTCGTAAAGAATGATCCATGTCTGATATGCAGTAACACAATTGCAAATCATCTTGAAGCATGGAACATCGACTGAAACAAAAATCGCATTCAGAGCGCGAGCATTAAAATTTGAGATTATTCTCTCATCATTTGTCCATTGAGATTCTGGAGTTAACACAAAATATCCATTTGGACCTTCCATCCTAGGAGGGTTTCATTCTTCAATAACTGTCATCCATGATCTTTCATCGATAGATTTGATGTAAATCTTCATTCGAGATTTCCACATGACATAGTTGCCACCATTACTATCTAGAGCAGGAGGACGACATTGATTAATCTGAATATCCATCACGGATTTCAAGCAACACCGAATTGAGTAATTAGTGTGTTAAGTACCGGCTCTTGATGCCACTTGTTAGAATTTATTGCCTGAAACAGTGTGAATTTTGGATGTCAATGGCAAAGTTAAATAAAATGTTGAAGCTAGTGTTACCACATTACCTTCAACATGCAGCGGAAACGTAAATGAAACTTTGCACAAAATAAATTTTAAATCACACTCCTTACGGTGTGTGATTGCCTCAAGGCGAAATTCACTATCACAAGTGAAATACAGAAACAATGTTGATGTTGTCTTGGTTCACTCCCTTGACAACACTGAATAAAACATATAGAGGACTATCCTAGCTTCACTCACTTGAATAATCACTCAAAAACAAACCTATCTAAACACATAGATAGATTACAATAAGTCATTCTAAATCCTAGACTTCTCAAAGTTGACTATCTAACCTACACACACAACTAGAATGAAAGTCTCCAGCTGATTGGGACGTTAGACAGATGTCTAGGAAGATGTCTTGAACTTCAGAGATGACACTAGATGCAAGATTCAGAGCTTCTCACAAACCACGTTGATAACCAGCTTACATAGATGATTTTAAGGTCTAAGGAGATCTTAAATACTTTCTCCATCTTGTCTTGGTAGTTGCTTCACGATCCTAGATGACTTGGACTTGAATCAACCGTCTTCGACTACCCATTGCTGAATGTGGACTTGAGATAACCGTCTTCTGCATTGCATGGCACACGTTCTTCAACATCGTGCAATAGTAGCGATTATTCCAGTGACCCACGATCTCCTGCAATAGTTAGTATCCACGAGGGAGTGAGAACTTCACGTCCCCATGAAATCCGGAACATATTTTGAACAAGTCAAAATCAAACTTTATCCACGTTTTAAATCAAAATAAAATATCTAATAAATCCCTAAAAATGTGGAAAATCAAATGTGACAAAAATCACAATTTATTCAGATTAATTTAAAATAAATTAATCCAAAATACTAGGAAATGATAAGATTAATGTTTCGAGTGTTATACTCGATGTGATGAGAATGACGAAACAACATTAGATACGACATTGATTGTGATGTTATCAAATACATCATCTGGAACACGTTATACTCAACATCATTCAACACTGCTGCGGCTATTTAAGTACACTTTTGAGACCACCAACATCCACTTAGGAAAAAAACCAAATTAAATTATTTAGCTTGCAAATAAAATAACTAATAACCTAAGCCAATTACACTTGGCCCAAGGATGACAACCTTAAATAATTAAGGTTCATTTATCCTCCTATGCCGATGCTCAAATCTGCTGTAAAAATTGAGTCTTGGTCCACTTTCTCCTTGGCTGTGATTTCTTCCCAAAATCCCTCTTCTTCTTCAATTCCACTCTCGACAAACAACTCGTCTCCTCTGTTAATTACCATATTCATAACAATATCACGCGCCTATGCGGGTGGAATGGGTTTAGACCTATTTATCCCGTCTAACGAATTGTGATTCATTATAACATTTTATATAAATTTTTGCCATTTTGAAAAACTAAAGCACTGCATTCTTATATAAATTTTTGCCATTTTGAAAAACTAAAGCATTATCTAGTTAGGTGGCATCCAATTTTCTCTTTTTGAGCACTTAGTTTGTTCACGGCCCAATTTTTATGGCCCATACGTAAATTCTAAATATTTGTGAGCCTAAATGACGATTTCTTAATATTTCAACATCCCAAAAGCGATGGGGTTTTTTCTATGTTGAAAAGTTATTTCTACTTCTTTTTCTTATTTTTTTAGAGTTTTTACGATTATACCATTGTAGAGGCCTTATTTCTGCATATGCCCAAAAACTAGGCTCACGCCCATTTAAAGGTTTAAAGAACCGAATAAGATCGACGCCTTGTGACAAAATGTCTCGAGGACCATACCTCGAAGTCCACCTCTCGAGGTCCATACCTTATTCTTCGAAATCCAGAAGTCTAAAAGCAAGAGTTCACGATCGAACGGATTCAAGGAGAAGACTGGGTCAAAGTATCCGTTGAAGATAGCCATGACCCCATCAAAAACCCTAAAAGGGATAGAGAAGATCCCTTAAAATCTGGAATTCAGTTAAAAGCTCATGAGTGTGTATATATATATATATATATATATATAGGGATGAGATCTGGTGAGAACCGGTCGCTAGGTGAGAATCGGGAACCGATCCCATCCGTCCATCCTATAAAATCGATGCCCCAGATCCATTTAGATTTTCGGTGGCATTTTTGTAATTATCGCGAAAATCTTCAATTCGCGCGTTTCATTAAGGGTAAAATCGGAACTGAACTCAAAAATTACCCAGATTCAATTTTAGCATCCGACTTCGCACATTTTAGCCTCATGCATTTCTTATTTTAGCATGTGTTGATAAACAAAAATGGAACGATGATTTCATTGGAATGAAATGCAATACACCCTATTTGGGGACAGTGAACCCTAATGGGAATCTCATAATTACTAGTTGGGATCAGGAACTTAATAAACCCTAATTGGGAACGGTGAACCCTAGTGGAAAATATCACATCAATTTTAGCCTTCTACTTCGATAATTTTAGCATTATGCGATTCTCATTTTAGCCTCAGAACAAAATGGAAGAATGATTAAATTACTATATTACCCCTCCGTCCAGAAAGTTACCGAAAATTACAGGAATGCCACCGCCCATCCACTTAAATCTGATTTAATCTGGACCGTCCAGATTGAGTCAAACAAGGGCTAGGATTGGTTCCTAGTTCCCACCTGGGGGAAGGGTTCTCATTTGATCCTTTCCCTATATATATATATATATATATATATATATATATATATATATATCTACATTCATCATAGACAAAAGGACAATCAATCATTCACAATATACTAGCAACTCCGACTAAAATATAAGCATCCTTAGCATAATTCCGCAAGCAACGAATACACAAGAGTTCACAGCAGCGAAGTTCGGCCCCCTTTGGATAACTTTAATAGATTTATAATTCCGTAATTTATTCGGTTTTATCTTGATTAATTTGATTTTGACTTGAGCGTCGGAGTCTGTTCGATCATCAACCCCCCAATGGTCCTTTGGCTTCACGTGTTTTCTTTATCTTGTAGATCACCGGAGTCTGAACTCGAAGTACGATTAATTGTAGAGATTTTTGACCACTACAACCATAATGTATAAACCCTATAACCTCTAGGGAGTCCATTGTAATTAGAGTACTTTTTTACTAATAAAGTTGGTGAGGATCAACCGCAATTAGATCATGCTATTTTTTATTTATTTTTTTTCTAAGAAAAAGATAATGCTATGGTTAACTGAACTCAGTTAGAAGTAGTTGACAATTTTCCGTATTAAAATGTAACACCTAGTTGTATAAACCTAGCTATTATTTTTATAAAAAACTAACAAGTAAAATAATATATGAAAGACAATTTCAAGCATTTTCTCAAATATATAAATAAACTTATACTTGAAAAACCTAATAATATAATAATAAATTTTTTAGACGAAAATATCATAATAATTCAAATAACATAGTGCAAAAGCGATTTTAATAAGTTTAACATCTAGATATTTTTAAAGTAAAAAACACATTCCATCAAAAATACCAACTAGAAGTTTAGTAGTCAAACAATGTAATAACTCAAATATTTAAATAAAAACTTAAATATGATCCATCTCCTCTTTGTCATCACCGAACTCCTCAACCTGAAATGTTATAATAAAGAGATGAGTATAACGAATACACTCGATGGAGAATATGCATTATCTAAAGCATATTAAACTAGTAACTCATATTCAGACATTCATGACATGTCCTCTGTTATTGTTTAATAATAATGGTTCGAACAGTGGGGAGTCAGCCCAAAGGCAACTTATTACGGCCTCACATCTATTAACAGTCATTGAACAAGTATATACATATACACATGTACGGTGGGCAACCCAAGGATAACTTTTACGATCTCGGACCTACGAACGGTCACTAGCATACTTTCACTTTCACTTTCACATCAACCATCTGTTGAACAATAAACCACAAGCTCAATGTATAATAAATAATAAATAATCACGTGCGCATAAAAATTACTCACTTTTTTACTTTGAAGATCTTTGACTCAACTTTTTAATACCAGAAATACTAAAGACTAGCAAGAACTAACTCGCCTTCACCTAGTAGAGAATGCAATATAAATATTTTTAAGTAAATTAATTGTTGTAATGATTTTATATGTTGTAATTGGGTTAGTGCATATGGATGTCTGGGGCCTTTGTAGGGATGTACGTATCTCAGATACTCCATATATACTTACAGTTGTTGAAGATCATTCTAGAGCCACTTGGACCTTTTTAATCAAAAGCAAACCAGGTCTCGAATAGTATTGAGAGTTTTATCCAGTGTTGTAAAAATCGGCCTAGGCGAGCGCCTAGCCTAGGTGCTCATTGGCACCATACCTTGGTGAAAACCTTCAATTCGGGCCTATTGTGTGGATCGGCCGTCTAGGCGGAATTGTGCGGCTCCTAGGCAGCCGATTTCTAACTAGGCGTCGATTTTTCATTTTTTTATAAAAAAATTAATTCCTAAAAACCAAAAAAAAAAAAGAAAAGTAAAAAAAATGGGAGTCTGAAGTTTAGAGTTGTGAAAACGAGCAAAAAAATAGAGAAAAAAGAGAGAGAAGACTCAAAGAGAGAAACGCCCTCGCCGCAGCTCTTCCCAACCACCGTCGATTGCCCTGCGTGGCCCAACCGCCGCCGTCGCATGTTTCCGGCCTTCGCACACCACCAAACTTGGTAAATTTTCTTTTATCTCTTCTTCTTCCCAATTAGGGCAAAAATTGGGGCAGATGTTCTTAGTTGTTTACTTTTTATCTATTGATGAAATCATGAAATATTGAGAATTTGCAATATGTATGGTGATTGGTGAAGCACTTAATGCTGAGAAAGAGCACTGGAACACTAGTATTAGCTTGATAAATTTGGTTTTTACTGGTAACATACTTTTACGTGAACAGAAAATTTTAGCTGAGATTTTATTTCCATTCCTCACCCCACCAGCATATGCCAATTGAAGAGTGGCCCAGTAAGTAGCCACACAAAACATCATCACTCAAAAAGTCAAAATGGAATAATATTTATAAGTTTGAATTTCTTGGCTAGCTGATCGACTGAGCCCTTTTTTTTCTTTTTAAATTTTGAGAATAGTTGATCAGAAATCTTTTCCTTATGGTGATTCTGATTGAATGGCACTATAAATTAAATCATATTATATTATATATGCATCAAATTTAGAATATTTGAGCAATAGGCTTTTTAATGTTTTATTGATGATGCACTATCTCAAATTTAGAATATTTGAGCAAAATCAGACCTTTTGATGCTATATCTGGAATTAAAATGCATGTTGTATTGATGATGCACTATTGTTGAGGTGACTTGATTAGAAATCCAATTATTGTGCATGGAAAATTGATGATGTTATGTTACTGCCAGATTTGTTTTTTCAAATAAATTGATGATGTTACTATTAGTCAATTGATTTTGTTTGTGCTTATACATTTGTTTAGAGTTGTTGATATTTGAGATGGACACTCCAAGTACCGCTTCAGCCAGTAATTCTACGGGTGTTGAATTGACACTTAAATGAAAATCAAATGATATTGGATGGACTTATGGCAACCTAGTTGATCCCTCAAATTTGGATAAAATCCAATGCATCAAGTGTGGAAAGAAAATATCTGGTGGAGTTTACAGAATTAAGGTGCATATTGTTGGGATAAGAGAGAATGTTTCTTCTTGTACAAAAGCTTCAAAAGAAGATAGAGAGTTATGTAACAATGCGATAAATGAAGCAAAACTTAAGAAGAAACAAAAGAGTGATGAAGATAAAGAGATGAGATCAGGGGTGAATATCAACAATGATGGTCAAGAAGACACTATTGATGCCGATCAATTGCAAGAATCGTTTAGTTCTATGAAATCAGCACGCAGTCTTGGCCCTATGGACAAGTTTGCTAGTCAGATATCTCCTGAGATTAGTTTGAATTCAGAAAAAAGCAAACTACGAAATCAAAACATCAGTGATGTGCTTTTCAAGCAAAGAACAGTTGTTGCAAAAGAATATATTTGTAGATGGGCTTATGATGCGGGTGTTTCTTTTTACTCATTAGAGTTAGATAGTTTCAAGATGATGTTGGAAGCGGTAGGTCAATTTGGACCTGGACTTATGCCTCCTACAAGATATGAGGCATCTAACACATTCTTGAAGAAAGAAGTTGATAGAACTAAAAGTTTGCTGAAGTCACATGAAGAAGAGTGGAAATTGAAAGGTTGCTCAATAATGACAGATGGATGGAGTGATAGAAAGAGGAGAAGTATCATGAACTTGTGCGCTAATTCTCGATTGGGTACTGTTTTCCTTTCTTCTAAGGAGTTTTCAGATGTTTCACACACAAGTGAAGTGATATTTGAGTATGTCGATCAGTGCATAGAAGAAGTTGGCCCAGACAATGTGGTTCAGATTGTAACAGACAATGCAACAAACAATATTGTGCGTTAATTCTCGATTGGGTACTGTTTTCCTTTCTTCTAAGGAGTTTTCAGATGTTTCACACACAAGTGAAGTGATATTTGAGTATGTCGATCAGTGCATAGAAGAAGTTGGCCCAGACAATGTGGTTCAGATTGTAACAGACAATGCAACAAACAATATTGGAGCTGTAAAGCTATTGAAAGAAAAGAGGTCAATAATATTTTAGACTTCGTGTGGTGCTTATACCATAGATCTTATGCTGGAAAGCATTGCAAAACAAGAAAGATTTAAGAAAGTCATTGATCAAGCCAAATCAATCACCATCTTTCTCTATGCACACCACCAAGTCTTGTCAATGATGAGAACATTTACAAAGAAGAAGGATATAGTGAGACCAGGGGTGACTCGATTTGCTTCAGCATTCCTTACTTTACAAAGTTTAAATGACAGTAGGACTGAACTAAAAGCGATGTTTGGAAGTCCTGAGTGGGAACTTTGCAAGTACTCCAAGAGTAAGAAATGAAAAGATGTTTATGGAATACTGATAAGTTTGGGATTCTGGAGTGGTGTGGGATTATGCTTGCAGGTGTTTACCCTTTTGATTAAGGTTTTTCGGATTGCTGATGATGACATAAAGCCTTCGATGGGCTTTTTATATGGAGAGCTCATTCAAGCAAAAGAAGATATCAAAATTTCTCTGAGCAATCTTCCAAAAAATTATGAGCCGATAATTGAAGTCATAGATGGACGGATGAAAGGCAGGCTTGATACCTCGTTACATTTGACGGCTTATTTGTTAAACCCATTTTATCATTACAATAATTCACTTATTCAATTAGATAAAGATGTGGTTCTTGGTATGATGGATTGCATAGATGTCATGTATTCGGGAGATATTAGTGTACAAGATAAGATCTTGAATGAAGAATTTCCCATATATAGACAAAAGAAGTTGATATTTGGGAAGCCACTTGCCGTGAAAGCATGCTCTTTCAATGATGCCAAGTTTGATCCAGGTAAATGAAGTTCTAATTTTTTCTTCAATTTTAAACTTTAATTCTTGAAATATATGATTAATTCTTTGATTTGTTTATGACTTTATGTAGTATCTTGGTGGTTGACTTTTGGAATAATAACTCTTACTTTACAAAGATTGGCCATAAGAATCCTTTCATTGACGACTAGTTCATCTGGTTGTGAAAGAAATTGGAGTGCATTTAAATGGGTTAGTTTATTAATTTATTCATCTTTTCAAACATTATATTTTTACTTTTTTATTAGCTAATATTTTTGCAAATTGTTTGTTGTAGATCCATACAAAAAAAAGGAATAGACTTGGTACAAAGTTAGTCAACAATCTTGTGTTTGTTCAATTCAATACAAGATTGTTGAACAAACAAAAGAAAGAAAAAGATAAAAGTGGACCAAGTGATGCGGTCCATGTGGACATGCTTATGTCCAATGATTCAAGTCATGTGCAAGGGTGGGTTGTTGATGGAGTTGATGATGATGTCGAGGATGGTGATTTTGAGACCATAAGAGACCTATATGATGATGATTTTGAGTCCGAGGATGAGGAAATAGATTTGGTTAATGAAGTTGGAGATGAATAGGATGGTTTTTATCGTATTATGTTATGGAATATTTTTGCTCTTGATATGTTTGTTTTATTTTGGATCTTGGATTATTTATGTTTGTTTTATTTTGGATCTTGGATGATTTATTTTTGTTTTATTTTGTCTCTTGATGTTATGTTAATGTACTTTGATTAATTGATCCTGATACATTTGTTTTATTTTGGATTTAGATGATTTAAACTTTAATTGATATTATTTAGAATGTTAAAATTTATGAATTTATATATGGAATTTGTTTATATTTGTTAAGAAATATATAAAATAATAAAATAAAAAAAACGCCTAAAATCCGCCTAGGCCCCGCCTAGGCTCTCTAGGCGCTAGGCCCCCATCGGTCGCCCGACTAGCGCCTAGCGCTTCTGCAACCATGGTTTTATGCTAATGGTAAAGACTCAATTTCATACTTCTATTTAGATTATTAGTGACAAACGGGATTTTCACTCTCATTCCGAGCATAATTTCATTATCTAGGATGCTCTTTTGCTTTATTTATCACCTTAAATATCGTTTTAGCTTTAAGTTGTTAAATAAATATGTTTGACA
This sequence comes from Perilla frutescens, assembly GCA_026008535.1. NCBI lineage: Eukaryota > Viridiplantae > Streptophyta > Magnoliopsida > Lamiales > Lamiaceae > Perilla > Perilla frutescens. Next base: position 36,914,369 of record BRKX01000017.1, on the reverse strand, counting down.
CATTTGTACGTGTTTCAGGGATAAAACGAGCGGATCGAACCTCCGAGGGCTACAACGAGGCGCGATCCGGACACAGTGAGAGGCGCGAGTGCGCGTGCAAACAAAGGGCATAAAATCTCATTGCACGGCGCGACCCGCGCTAGGACGAAGTGGCGCGACTAGCTCGGTCGCGCCAGATAGCGTGACCCGTGCATCATCACGCAAGGCGCGACCCGCGCACAAGAAAGGCGTGACCGAACATTGTTACAAAGGCTCGAAAACCACACATTGATGCGCGACCCGACTCACCTGGAGGTGGTGCGACCAGCTCGGTCGCGCCTCCGCGCGGCAAAAATGAGGCTCAACCGACCTCGTATCGCCCCTCCCAAGCCCTGTTCTGAATTTTTGTTTTTATTTTCATTTTAGCTTTATTTTTAATGCCCGAAAATGTTGGGGTATAAATATGGATCTAAGTTCAAAATTCTAGGGCAAGCCCCTCATTTTATCCCCAAGTAAAAACTTAGAGAGTTTAAGAGCATTTTGGAAGACTTTTGTACTTTGGAAGAGATATTGTACAAGAAGTTTGAATTTTTGAAGATTTACCAATATTATTTGAGTTTACTCTACACCTTGCCTATGATTCTTATTTTTGTTGTTGATTTTTGTTGCTTTTCAATTCTAAACATGATTAGCTAAATTTCATTGTTCTAGAGTGATGTAAATTGACATTGGGTATTTGAATTTTGACATGAATTTATGCTCATTTGCTCTCTCTCTCTCTCTCTCTCTCTCTCTCTCTCTCTCTCTCTCTCTCTCTCTCTACTTCATAAATCAATGTTTTGATTGCATATTTCTTTTGGGTTGGCCGCCTAAGGGCAATATTTGGTGTTGAATTATCTTTGAGAAAAGTAATTTAGCATGGGTATTTGATTTATGATCTCAATTTGCTATTATAACGAGAGTTTAATATCTAATTGATTTTTGGTGATTATTTGAGCTTAATTTGGTGAAGTTTGATTTCAACCCTAGAGATAGAGGAATCCTATTTGGCCAATTATGTTCTAGAGGCTCGACAGAGTTCTAGGATTAGTTTTGTTAAATGACGAGAGTGGAAATTAGCATGTCGATTCATGTCAAGATGATTGTGCTTATGTTGATGAGCATTGCCCTAGAACCCCGTTTATTTGTTAGTTAAACCCCTAAGTTTAGTTGTTTTGCAATTTCCCATTGTAATTGATTTCGTGAATTGTTCTTCTTTATGCCCAGTTTAGAAAATTCTCAAAAATATGCGTTTAGTTTGACTTGTGGAACATGTATATGGTACTTGTTTAGCTTGAATTTACCTTAATTCCCTGTGTTCGACCCGATTCCATGTGCTACGACACTGTACACTTGCACTGTAAGATTAGTCTTTTAAAACTTGTTAGATAATTTGTGCATCTTAAAGAAAAATCTCATCAATTAGGATAGACAATGGCACTGAATTTGTGAATAAATAGATCCATTCACTCTTCCAAGAACATGGAATTATACACCAGAGGTATTGTCCCTATTCTCCACAGTATAATGGGATTGTAGAGAGGAAGCATGGGCATTTATTGCAAGTTGCTCGTGCTTTGATGTTTCAAAGTAAAATTCCTTCTTGTTTCTGGCTTTATTCTCTATTGCATGCCACTTGGTTAATTAATAGACTGCCTTCTGTAATGTTGGAGTGAGAATGCCCCTTTACAGTTTTGGTTCTTTGCAGTTTTGGTTGGGAGGCCAGCTTCTTTTACTCAGCTTTACCCATTTGGTTGTTTGGTGTATAAGGCAAACATCTTACCCCATAAATATAAATCTAAGTTTGCTCGTCGCAGTCTACAATACATCTTCCTAGGTTTTGCACCACATCACAAAGGTGTTCTTTTATATGACTTGACTGATCAAAGACTGTGCATTGGAAGGAATATTGCGTTTGTCCCTACTGCATTTCCACTGCAGTCAGAAACTTTGTCATTACTGCATTTCTCATCATTTGATGTACCTATAATCTCTGATACTCAGCATATGGCTCCTGACATGCCTAGTTTGATTCTTCTACAGCCTGTACCAACTTCATCATCACAAGGTGGAGCAGCTCAGGAAGATAATATTCAGACACAAACAATTGACCATAATGTTTCATGTGATGAACATAACACACAAGTGCTTAGGAGAAGCACAAGAGTCAAGAGTATGCCAGCCACCTGCTTACTTAAAAGATTATGTTTGTAATTTTACAGATAGACACAAAAGGGAGTTCATACCATCCACTTTCCCTTACAAGATTTCCCCATCATTAACACCTCCTTACATTGCCTTTTTATTAAATGTACAGTCCTTAAAGGAGCCTACAAGTTATAAAGAAGCTTGAAAGTATGCAGAATGCGTAGAGGCCATGGACATGGAGTTAAATGCTCTTGATGATAATCAGACATGGAAAATTGTGCCATTGTCTACAGAGAAACATGCTATTGGATCTAAATGGGTTTACAAGGTAAAGCTCAAATCTGATGGGACTATGGAAGATTCAAAGCACGATTGGTAGCAAATGGCTAGAATCAGGAATTTGGAATTGACTACCATGAGGTTTTCTCACCTATTGCTAAACTTGTGATAGTGCGGATGTTTTTTTGCCATTGCTACACAACACTCATGGTTTCTTCACAAAATTGATATTAACAATGCCTTCTTTTATGGAACTTTGACTGATGAGATTTACATGAATATACCATAGAGGTATGCAAGAGGAAAGTCTGGTGAAGTCTGCGAACTGGTTAAAAGTCTTTATGGCTTGAAGCAAGCCTCAAGGGAATGAAATCAAGAATTATGTAAGAACTTGTTTCATTTTGGTTTTATTCAATCTGAAAATGACAACTGCATGTTTGCTAGAGGATCTGGGAATAGTTTTCTTGCTCTTCTGGTGTATGTTGATGATATTTTACTACTTGGGCCTTCTCTTGAGTTGATCACAGATGTCAAACATTCTTTACATGCTACATTTACCATAAAGGATTTAGAAGAGGCCAAGTATTTTTTAGGGATGGAAATAGCAAGATTAGGATCAGGCACATACTTGAGTCAAAGAAAATATATATTAGATTTGTTAGATACATCACGATTGTTGGGAAGTAATTAAGCCTACACCAACTCCTTTACCACCTGGTCTATCCCTTACTCGTCAACGAGAACTTCTGTCTCAGCCGGATTCTTACATATAAGGATCATAGGGAAATTATTGTATCTAAATCTGACTAGGCCAGACATATCTTATGTGGTTCAACAACTAAGTCAGTTTGTAAACAAGCCTACTAAGGTCCACTCGGATGCTGCAATCCATGTTCTTCGGTATTTGAAAGGCACCCCTTCACTGGGCTTGTTTTATACAACATCATCAAATTTCCAGTTTCACGCATACTGTGATGTTGATTGGGGTACCTGCAGTGACACAAGAAAATCCCTTTTAGGCTACTGCATTTCCTTAGGGAAATGCCTTATCTCTTGGCGATGTAAGAAGCAAGCAACTGTATCTCTTTCAACTGCAGAGGTCGAATATCGGAGCTTAAGTTTTACAGTGAGAGAACTCTTATGGATCTCCTATATCCTTCAATATTTTGGAATCCCAATCACACTCCCTCTCTCTGTATGTTGTGATAATAAAGAAGCCATACAAATTACTCAAAATCAGTTTTTCCACGAGAGAACTAAACATCTAGACATCGATTGTCACTTTGCTAAAATACAGTTTTGCAAAGGCTTCATTTTACCAGTTTATATCCCTACACAACTACAATTGGCTGACTTATTTACTAAGTCACTCTCAGATCCTAGGTTCAAGGAGTTGTTGTCCAGACTACCACTTGGAGACATTCACCAAATGGAGTCTACAGGGGGCTGTTGAAGTGCCATGCAGAGATGCTACAACAATGCATGCATAGATGGAAGGTGTGGGAGGATAGTTTAATAACGTTGTCCACGTGGCAGAAGCTCAGACTACTGCATGCATGGATCACTACATTGCTTATACACACCATTAGATCAAAGTAGTTGAAACAAATTCTATTGGTAGCCGTTGATCAATTAGTTTAGTTACTACGCTTAGTTGTTTGAATAAATAGCAGTTTTCCCTTACATTCTGTAACTGAATTTTGTAGAAGAACATCTTCTATTTCTCTATATGAAATCAGATACAATTTTCGATAAAATCTTCAGGTTCGCATTGTGTTTATTTGTCAAAATTAAGTCATGTACTTTCATTTATTGTGATATTAGTTCCTTGAGGAAAATAAAGATTTAATTTTGACATAAATGAAAGCACAAATGATGTTAGTAACCCAATTATTATTAAAAATAAAAGTATAGAAAACCATGTGAACAAAGTTTAAAAATTAATACATTTACTTTATTCATGAAAAAATATATAGATGATACAAAGTCCGAATAATTTTTTTTGAAAATAAGACGTAAGGTTTTTTTTTCTATTTGAAGGGAGTGGGTCACGATTGAACATTAATTAAAATATTAAATCGCACCATTTACAGAAGGAGATAAGTTGAATTATATGCTTTACTTCAAGCACTTCTGCTAGCTACGAATTAAATGATCTTTAACCACTTCTGTTTCTATCACAACTCAACTGTACTCCACAAATTATTCCTCTTAACATTAATTTTGTGCGACTGCGCATGGTGAAGGATCAACAAATCCTAATGATTAATCCTACCAATTATTTCATTTCTTTAATTTTCTTTTTTTTTTTCTCTCTCTTTTGAATGATATTATTTGTGGTGTTTTACTTGATTTCAATTTCTTATGCTTTAGTTGATTTTTGAGTTCAAGTGAGTTTTACTTAAATTGGTCAATTTTGTAAAATATATTTTATTATGTCGTTTCTAATTGATTGGAGCTTGAAGCGAGCTTCATGATTTTACCATAAACGATTTATAGGTGCGGTTCATGTTAGATTAATTATACTCAGATAACATGCATTTGAAATCTTCTATTGCACATTTTGTATTGCATTCCGTGTTGCACATTTGATTTTTTTAATTTTTTTTCAATTTTTTTCCTTGATTTCAATTTCTTATGCTTTAGTTTAATTTTACACTTATTATTTAGAATTCATCAAACCCAATTAGGGTGCATTGTAATTTTTTATTATTTAATTTAAAATTTTGAATTATTAATTGATTATTTGAAAAATTAAAGATTAAAAATATATATAAAACCCTAATTGGGTAGGATGAACCATATATAATAAGTGTAAAATTAAACTAAAGTATAAGAAATTGAAATTTGAGAAAAAAATTGAAAAAAAATTAAGAAAATCGAGTATGCAATATGGAATGTAACACGAAATGTGCAATAGACGATTTCAAATGGATAACAGGGCATGCTAAATTTAAGTTAGTCCACACCCTAGATTTAATAATTGGCAAAGTTTTTAGTGCATGTGGTGCACATAAACCTTATGTGAGACGGGCGGGTCAAATTCGCGAGTCAATCCATAAAAAAAATCCGGCAAAATCAGTATCAACAGTAACATTAAAACGTATCACTTAAAATTCGAAAAGTATCACATGTATCATTAAAAAGTAAGGCATCTGCTACTTATTTTGGGGTGTTTTTAAGGGTTTATTTTGTGTGTTTAGGGTTTTTTTGGGGTGCTTTTAGGGGTTTATTTTGTGTTTTTAGGGGGTGTTTTTAGGGTTTTTTATTGTGTTTTTTAGGGTTTTTTGGGGGGTGTTTTTAGGGTTTTAATTTGTGTTTTTTTAGGATTTATTGATTTCATTTTAGGGTATAAATTTATATTTATTACAAACAAATTATATCAATTCGTTTTAATTTTAGGGTTCACTAATTTCATTTTATGATATAAATTTTGTTGGGAAAAATTTTAAAAAAAAACAAAGAAAATCGAAAAAAATTAAAAAAATCGACAGGAAAAAAAAAACTGACAGGCGCGTGGGGGCCACACACCTGTCTGAAGGCTGCCGCATGGGAAGGCTCGTGCACCGAAAACCAGCTCTTAATAATTTTATGATGATAAACTGATGATAATATAATTTAGTGTTGAAAAATACTAGAATTCATATATAGTTTTTTATTTTTTTTATGTGGTACGGTATGGATCTTACAAGTGACCGATACTTTATTGTTTACCGCTGAGAATTATGTAGAAGGATACATAATCGGTTTTTGTGTTTAGTTAGGGACTATAACCCTAACCTATAATAATAAGCTATCTTTAATTTGGAATTCAGATCCTTATCAAATTGAAAATCTATTTAGGCATCTACACATTAATTTTATGACAATATTAATACTATTTAATTCATAATTAAAACATTGGTAAATCATGTTAATTAATTGGATAACTGTAATACAACAAATGCACATTTAATTAATATATATTAGTCCAAATAAAATATTCCAATTACAGTTCAAGCTTAACTTGTTTGTTGATATTTAGAGCGAATGAGTTCTAAATAATTTGGTCGGGATTGTGGTTAATTAAGTTATATCATAACAAATAGTTCAACGAAAAATATTATGTGTCATAACTATGTGTGTGTGTGTGAATAACAGTATATTTACTTTTTGTTCCCTTAGGAATGATCTAGTGGTGGAGTGGTATTATCTTGGGACTAAAGGTCTCAAGTTCGAATCCCACCACCAACACCACTAGGTATGAGCCTGTCACACCTGTCAAATGTGGTTAACCTCCCATGTGTAGTTTGCAGGGCTATATATCACACTACCAACACCACTAGGTGTGAACCTGTCACACCTGACTTGTCAAGTGTGGTTAATCTCCCTTGTGTAGTTTGCAAGCTATATATTGCACAGGGACATGATTTACCCAGTATGGTTAATATTCCCTATGTAGTTTGCAGGCTATATATTACACAGGGACATGATTTACCCAGTGCGCATTGCGGGTTACTTTTGACAAAAAAAAAAAAAAGAGTAGTATGTATAGTATATAACATGTTAATGGTTTTCATTAATAACGACATATATAATATAATATATATAAGTGGATATATTTTGATAATATGGTTAATTAACTTATCATGACAACTAGTTAATTAATGAAAAATATTCCATAATCCCTAATTATCAACTATATGCTACAATTTAAGCACTTATATTTATATACTGCATTATCAATGTCGGCAATCTAACAATTAATAACAGTATTTGTTACAATGTCATGGATCAAGATTATATTATATATTGCATTCTTGCTTCACTTAGTGAAATACCATTTATGAGGTGGCATGATGCGTGTGCGTGCCTCTAAAATGTTCAATGTGACATGACAGACATGTAACAAATTAAATGTCATGGATCAATATTTTATTATAATATTATTCTTGCTTTCTCTTAGTGAAATACCATTTATAAGGTAGCGTGAAGCTTGTGTTTGCCTCTAAAATGTTCAATTCGACATGCAGAGTAACGACGAGCTAATAAACATAATCATTAATATTATTTTTCTTAAATAAAAGCACATAATTTATAACCAACAAAATGCATTTAATTGAATTTTGGAGGAGTACACCTGATTATTATTATTATTATTATTATTATTATTATTATTATTATTATTATTATTATTATTATTATTATTATTATTATTATTATTATTATTATCATCATCATCATCATCATCAAAGGGAAACCAATAATAAGGTACTTAATTAGTTCAATCATATCATGCTATTTTCCTGACATGGGATATTATCACATTAATTAGTCTTCATGTTCCACCCACTTATTGAATTCGAACAATTCTATATATCTAAAATCACATATTTTAATCAACAAATTGAGATTTTTCATCATAGCTTTTATTAATATAAGATTAAGTTTCTTTACTTTGTCTTATCCTGGTTTTAAGTTTCATTTGTCCGAAGCAAAAGAATCTTTTCAATTTTAATGTTCCATTGTACTAATGCATATTAATTAATGTATTTTAGATATAGTATAATATTTTCACTATAATATATATATAACCCCATAAAATAGAATACTAGATTAGTTATATATAGTACATAATATAATAAATAAAAATCGATTGTTAATTTTGCCTTAATAAACTGATAAAATAGATTAATTTATTATATTAAATCGTACTAATATGCATGAGATTTTTTTGCACATTTCCATATCACGTTTTTAATTTAAATGAAATACATAAAATATAATTGAGAAATCAAATCTCACTTCCCTACCACCTTCTATAATTGTAGAATATCTACGTATACGATATTAATTTTATTTTTGTAGAAGGAAAATAATTGAGTGTCTGCGATTACGATAATTTGCCATCATCTAGTGCCAGTTGGGCGGCGGTGGCCTACAAATAATGAATAAAGCATTAAAACGGTCAATAGACAGCTCTTGCTGCATTTTTATTTTTGAACAGTTTAATTAATCCGTGAATTCCAGCTTTGCTAAATGCTAATCATTAACATTACAATTCCGTCATTGATAGCGTTATTATTAAGTTCGTTTAGCGTAAAAATAGAGAGAGAGAGAGAGAGAGAGAGAGAGAGAGAGAGAGAGAGAGAGAGAGAGAGAGAGAGAGAGAGAGAGAGAGTAGTGATGCGTGCAGCTACGAGTATTTAACTCAAAATTATTGAAATTTGTCAGTAAAAAAGTATCTCCAGCGAATCCCTACTACAGTATTATAATTAAGATGCACGAAATTAATTAAAAATAAAAGAATTATATATATATATATATATATATATATAGTGGGTTGAATTGGTGGGGCACCGAAATTGGAAGCGTGGTGAGAAAATGGCGGAAAGGTCAGAATTTATGGCTAAGTGGATGAACCTCTAAAATTCCACCTAATGCTAATGGTGAGTGTGTGCGTACGTACTGCAGCTGGCTCCTATATATACATACATAACAAACACCATCATAATTCATAACATAATTCATAATTCATAAATAATCAAATCACTTCATTTCTGAAACCGACCAACGAAATATGGCTACTACTTTTGCCTCAACTTTCATCTTTCTGTTAATACCGTTGCTCTTCCAATTTTATTCTGGTAACTAGCTAGCTACCTTCTTTTTTTCTCCTTTCTTCTATTTCGATTTTAATTTCTTCTTGGCGGAGAATCAATCAAATTTCACAGTAATAGACACCTATAGCTAGCTAATTAATTCTACCTATATATATATATATATATATATATTTGAATTTTGAAGGAGAAAGTGATGTACAGTTAAATTACTACAAAGAGAGTTGCCCCAGAGCAGAAGAAATAATCAAAGAACAAGTCACCAACCTCTATAACAAGCATGGAAACACAGCAGTTTCCTGGATCAGAAACCTCTTCCATGACTGCGTTGTTAAGGTATTTATAAATCTCTCTGTCTCTCTCATGATCAATGAATAATTAATTAACTCTTTAATTAATTGGAAATATATATATATATATATACAACAGTCATGCGATGCATCACTACTATTGGAGAGTGTTAATGGCATAGAATCGGAGAAGACGTCGTCACGGAGTTTTGGGATGAGAAATTTCAAGTACATAACCACAATCAAAGATGCCCTTGAGAAGGAGTGCCCCATCACCGTTTCCTGTGCAGATATTGTCGCTCTCTCAGCAAGAGATGGAGCTGTCCTGGTATAATATATATATATATATATATATATATATATATATATATATATCTTTAATTTTCTCTCATTAATTAACGTACGTACCTAGCTATATATTATGTTAATTAATTATTAAAATGGAGATATATACCTAATATCATGTGTAATTAATTAATGTGTTGAAGTTGGGAGGGCCATATATAGAAATGAAGACAGGTAGGAAAGATAGCAAGGAAAGCTATGTTGCACAAGTTGAAAACTCCATCCCCAATCACAACGACTCCATTTCGCTAGTTCTTTCCGCATTCCAATCAATCGGAATTGATACCCAAGGAACTGTTGCTCTCTTAGGTATCTATGTATATCTTTTTAATTAATTATTTATCTCTATATTCAATTTAAATCTACAATTAAGGTTCATAATTCCTTAATATATATATATATATATAGGCGCGCACTCGGTGGGACGAGTTCATTGCATTAACATTGTTCATAGACTATACCCGACGGTCGACCCGACTTTGGACCCGGCCTATGCGGACTACCTCAAGGGGCGGTGCCCCTCCCCGTATCCGGACCCGAACGCAGTGGAGTACGCTAGAAACGATCGGGAAACACCAATGGTGCTGGACAACATGTACTACAAGAATATATTAAATCACAAGGGGCTATTGCTAGTGGATCAACAATTGGTTTCGGATCCAAATACTTACCCGTTTGTGGAGAAAATGGCCTCGGATAATGGATACTTCCACGACCAATTCTCTAAGGCTCTCCTCATTTTATCCGAAAACAATCCTCTCACTGGGGATCAAGGAGAGATTAGGAAGGATTGTCGATTCGTGAACAGCAATTAATTCATGAAAATGGGATCGGATCATACATATATGTTTGTAACTAATTATTACATAATGGGCCTTGTCCGCCTCTGCCGTATGTACTTGCCTATAAGCTTGGCCTATAAACAAATATGTGCGCTTTTTTTATACGTATTATTTTTCCTCTTAATGTTGTCCCTTCTGTCGTGCCAATTAACTTTCATACAAAACAAAAGATACATAGATTTATTAATTAGGGGTATGTGCGTGGTTCAAATTAATTCTCTGTGGACAATGTTAATGAGTTTTATTGAGAGAAGCAATGATCGATACGATGGAAATTATTTGATTGATAGTGGGAATAATATATCAATTAATGAACATTAGGCACTTATTAAGAAGGTCTTTGCACGATTAGTAATTAAGACGTATGGGGTAATCTAGAATCGGAAGCGTGTTGCCCAGAAGAAAAAATGTATGACGATAATTAATTAAGTAATAGAGTTTGTAGAAGGATAGCTAGCTTATACTCCGTATGATATATCAACACTTTTTTCAGTTAAGTTATCGCGAGCAGGCCCACAATTGTCGTGGATAGCTCAATAAAACATTTTCTTTCAATATCCTAAATAAAAACCATATTATATATAGTCTTATGAACTCAATTGACAAAAGTTAAAATTAGAGAATGAAGTGGGAAATGAAACCAAAAAATACTTTTAAATTGTGGGAAAAAAATGATTTTCCTTTTACTCGCATTCTCTAATCTATTCTTACTCACACAATCAAACAATTAAATTCGATGTATTGCTTGGAACTTTATTTAGTTAAATGTGAAAAAAGTAACAGTGAATTTTTTAATTAATTAACCGAAACTTGGTCCAGCGTTATACATTTCAATGGATAATTGGGAAGAATATCAAAATAAAATAAACTTTATTAAAATTATTGAATCTCCGGTTGACTTATATAATTATTGTGGCCTACTAGTAATATAGTATAGTATAATGTAGGAGTTGACAAATTATTAATAGAAAGATAGACAACTATTCTTAAGTTTTCGGCCACATGGCTATTCATGATCTCTTTCTATCTAAGAGTCTATGACTCCATCTGACATTTGATGGTTAAATTTTATTTTCATAATAAAATAAAAACTTCATCAATTAAAAGTAGTACTGGTATGTTTTGCTCATTCAGTTTTTAATAAATTTCATTTTCAATAGGAAATTTTTTCTCAATTAATTAAAAGTAGATAATGTCTTAATATCATTCCAAGGGGAATTAAAAACAATTTACGCATGTATCTTTGTTTCAAGTTATATTGACTCTATTTTGCATGTATTTTTAGGGTTAATCAAATAACACATTTTTCACCTAAAATGTCAATTTTCACGATTTTTAAACTGTAGCAACTAGAACATTACTTCAATTTTTTTTCAATTATCAGATTACCAATTTTTATCGGTGAAGTTTGTCCAATGTGTACCATTGAATGATGTCATTTTATCAATGAAATGGTGTAGTTTGACAGTTGAAAAAAATGAAGATGTTATAATTAAAGGGGAAAAAAGTGATGTAATAATTACGTGTTAAAATTGGTATTCAATTCCCTCTAGCTCACTAATATAGGTTGATAGGATTTTTTCACTAGAATTAATAAAATTATTGAAAAACACAATTAAACAAGTAAACTTCCTAATATATATATGGTCATATTTTTATTAGGCAAAACATTTATTTTTTTGATAATATTGAATTAATGTAAAATGTAAACATATTGAATAGGGGTGTATTAGTAAATAAATTAATTAAATATAGAAACAATTTATATATTGGGACATAAATGAAAATAAATCTACTGGAGTATACAAAATTGAATAATTGTTGTGTTCTTAACTGCAATTAACCCAAAAGGAGGTGGTATATTATGAGTTAAAATCCTTAATGCAAATTTCCATTATATACCAAAAAATATCTATTATTCCAAAATTTCCAATTACACAATCAAATCATCTTACCCATTTAAGATGATTGATCGTATATAGAACACGAGATGGACCTAAGACTTTATTAGAAGAGAAGAGATCAATCTAAACTTAATTAATGGGATTAAACTGGGCGCATGTGATATTTTGAACAAAAAATGTAGAGACATTAAGACCTAATTGGAACGCAAGTGATTGGACTGATTTGTTTTCAACACTGCATATGATATGATAGTTTCTGACTCTGACCATTCTTTTCTATAGCATTATTTTTGCTAATTTTAATTCTAAATTGATTGAAGGCATTATTATAGATTAACTGAAGGCAACTCATGTAATTTAATATGTTAATTTCTAAGCAAAATAATGGAAATTTCTCAACCCGAATCAAATATATGCTAATTCACGATTCTCTTAAAATTTCGAAATAAAAAAGAATCGCATTTAATTATAACAAGTGATGCAAGAAGTTTAATTTTATCTTTGATACGAAACTTTAGTTGAAGTTAAAAAAACAAAATCACACTGTATGTGGAAAGGATTCTTAAAAGTAAAATAAAAAAATAAAAATTGTGAAAATAGGAAACGTGGGAACTGCAAAAGCCACTTTAACATCCATTTCCTTTTTATGACAACCGACCGCAAAATATATTACCGTTGGAACGGACACGTGGCATCCACATGTTTCGTCCTATCCCTCCTTGGATTCTCTTCTCTCTTCACACTCTCTGCATCACTTTGTTTCTTTCCTTTCCTTGTTTCTATTCTCGTACAGTATTTCTTTCCTAATCTCTCTCTCTCCCCCCGTTTTCGTGTACAAATTAGAGCACAAACATCCCCTCCGTCATTCTCTGATGGGCTGTCCTCAAAACTAGACAATGACGTCATTTCCCGGCGGGCTTTATTTCTGCTTCGTTCTTGCATCTGTATTTGCTTCATTCGGCTTTTTCTCCGGCAATGTCTTCGCGGCAGCGACTGAGTTTGACTTCGGAACGCTGACGCTGTCCAGCATGAAGCTCCTCGGCGACGCCCACTTGAGCAATGGGAGCGTAAGGCTCACTCGCGATCTCGGCGTTCCGTACTCCGGCGCCGGGAGGGTTCTGTACTCGAAACCGGTCAGTTTCCGCCGTCCCGGAAGTCAGTCGACGGCGAGCTTCTCCACATTCTTTTCGTTCTCCGTCACGAACTTGAACCCCTCCTCCATCGGCGGGGGGTTGTCCTTCGTCATCTCGCCGGACGACGAGTATGTCGGGGATGCCGGCAGTTTTCTGGGGCTGATGGACGCGAAGGGAGCTCAAACCGGCGTCGTGGCGGTGGAGTTCGACACCATGATGGACGTTGAGTTTAAGGACATCAATGGGAACCATGTGGGTTTGGATCTGAACTCAATGGTTTCGACCCGGGTTAGCGATTTGGGAGCTATCGATGTCGATTTGAAGAGCGGTGACCTGGTGAACTCGTGGGTTGATTACTCCGGGTCAACTCGGAACATCAAGATTTACGTGTCCTATTCCAATTTGAAGCCCAAAGAGCCCGTTATATCGGCCACTTTTGATCTCGGCGACTACATTCAGAACGATTTCATGTTTGTCGGGTTCTCCGGGTCGACTCAGGGGAGTACCGAGATTCACACCATCGAGTGGTGGAGCTTCAGCTCATCCTTCGAACAAACTCCGAGTTACAGCTCGGCGCTGCCGTCTCCGCCGCCGCCGTCACCAACTGCTAATTTGATGAACCCAACGGCGAATACAGCCAACCCACCTCCTCCTTCTCCTCCGGCTGTAGCTCCAGCAGTAGACAACAGCAATGCGACGTCGCACGAGGAGAGAAGCAGTGGCAAATGTCACAACCAGCTGTGCAAAACCGGGCCGGGAGCGGTCGTCGGAGTAGTAACCGCCGGCGCCTTCGTATTAGGCTTCTGCGCTCTAGGATTAATATGGGCTTATAACAAGAAATTCAAGAATCAGAAAAGTCACGACGTATTGGGGTCCGATGTGATCAAAACTCCCAAGGAATTCAGCTACAAGGAGCTGAGCACCGCCACAAAGGGATTCGATTCGAATCGAATAATCGGCCACGGCGCGTTCGGAACCGTGTACAAGGGAATCCTCCCCACCACCGGCGACGTCGTGGCGGTGAAGAGATGCACCCACAACGGGCAGGGGAAAACAGAGTTTTTATCTGAACTGTCGATAATCGGAACCCTAAGGCATCGAAATCTGGTGAGACTTCAAGGCTGGTGCCACGAAAAGGGAGAAAGCCTGCTAGTTTACGACTTGATGTCCAATGGCAGTCTAGATAAGGCGTTGTTTGAGTCGAGAATGACACTGCCGTGGCCTCACCGCCGCAAGATTTTGCTCGGCGTCGCATCGGCACTATCCTATCTCCACCAAGAATGCGAGAATCAAGTGATTCATCGCGACATCAAGACTAGCAACATTATGCTGGATGAAGGGTTCAACGCAAGATTAGGCGATTTCGGGTTAGCTAGGCAGATCGAGCACGATAAATCACCCGATGCAACCGTGGCTGCAGGCACAATGGGATACTTAGCTCCCGAGTACCTGCTGACCGGTCGCGCCACTGATAAGACCGACGTTTTCAGCTTTGGCGCGGTGGTTCTGGAGGTGGCGAGTGGGCGGAGGCCGATCGAGAAGGAGATCACGGCGGGGCCGAGTAGTAATTTGGTGGAATGGGTGTGGAGTTTGCATAGGGAAGGGAGGTTGATGATGGCTGCTGATCCGAAGCTTGGAAATGAGTTCGACGAGGGTGATATGAGGAAGGCGGTGTTGATCGGGTTGGCTTGTTCGAACCCGGACCCGACGGCGAGGCCGACGATGAGGGCTGTCGTTCAAATGCTTGTTGGAGAGGCTGAGATTCCTCTTGTGCCAAAAACTAAGCCTACATTGAGTTTCAGCACTTCCGACTTGCTGTTGACCCTGCAGGATAGTGTGTCGGATTTAAATGGGATGATGATAGCTCTGTCTACGTCCTCGTCGGAGATCAGCTTCTCCGGCGGTGATGCTATAGACTTGGTCTGAAAAATTAATTTTAAGTTTGTGTTTCATTTCATCATCAGACTGGGTAACATTTATTATATTTATTCATTTATTATTACTTTGTATGTATGTAATTTCGATATCGTAGGCTTATGCAATGTGCACAAAGGTTTTGAGGTTTTATATCGCTTTGTTGTCGACTTCTCATTAAGGTTTACTTTTGGCTCTCATTTTTTTTTTTCCTTATGATTTTAAGTCCGAAATAGTAATATTGAGAAACCAAATTGAAAATTTAATTTTATTGCTCTTGGATTCATTATATGTAAGATACGTCAATCAAGCATATTAATTTTTACTATCAACCCTTGACGAAGTGAAATTTGTAAAGACTCGTCTCTTGACAAAGTGAAATTTGTAAAGATTGGTCCTTATTAATTTACATTTATCAACCCTGACGAAGTGAAAATGTAAAGATTCGTCTTTATTAATTTAATTTCAAAAAATTATTTGAATTCTCTTTGGTAGAGTACGTTCATTTTACACAATAATTTAATTCTAGAAGATATTATATACGTGCTCAAGATCCTATAGAATATTGTTTATACGTATACCAAAATATATCGACATATAATTTTTGAAAGAAAGATACAACTGACAAAATATACAAATACTTTTTTGAAAGTAAATTAATAAAGACGAACTTGTATTTGGTAGAGACGTAGAGTACGTTCATTTTACACAAGAATTTGCAAAATCACTTTGTATATTTTATGAAGAGTACTGTTTCGGTTATTTCCATCAAACTTTCAGTCTAATGAAGTTAGCTATAATTTCTTATGCACGATGGATGGACGGATATCAATAAGAAGACTCTGTATTTTTTTTAAATCATGAACCTCAAATCTAAAAAAAATGCTAATTTTAAACATAAGTCTGGCACAATAATTTATATCTTCAAAAAAAATTATTTAAATTTAAACTTTACAAACATGTAATTATGAAATAGTGATTGTAAAACGAGTTAAACATATATATATATGTATATATATAGATTATTGCCAAATATTAATGTGTTAATTGATTAATTAACATGGTCGACGATAGTATTTTATCTTGCCACCTAATCAAGGATGGTTTCTCCAATTATGATTTATTATTTCATATGTGAATACTGGACCAATATGTATGATGATGATTCTCTTGACAATATATTTAAGGTTGTAGTATGTGATATTGACTTTTCTAATTCATGAAACGTCATAATTATTCACATGGGACCATATAATATTAATTTCTTATAATTTTCTCTTCTTATTTTTTTTTCTTTCTTGAGAAAATTAATTTTCAATTTTCTTGATTATGAAGGCACGTTGTGATTTCTTCGCGATTATTTAAATGGAAGTATTAATATCTACTTTGATAATCGATTCGTCACTAGCCAATACATACACATAGGATTAAAGGAAGGTAAGGTTATTCTAGTATGCCGGTGATGGTGATAAAAACAATCCTAATTTAGGAATAAGGACCACGTCTTATGTCATATAATTTTTAAAAATAAAGACCCGAATTTAATTAAAAAGTTGATGATAATTCTGTAATATTTGAAAAATATTTTAGGTTGGTTATTAATGTAATTTGAAAATTTTTTATAAAAAAGACGGAGTGTTTCATAACAGGATCGTCATTCTAATGAAGCATACACTACAAAAAAAACGCGATTTTACGATGGATTTAGTGACGGAATAAAATCATTCGCTAGATCAGATTGTCATTGAGACTTTTAACGACGGATTTTCCCGTCGCTACGTTAAAGACGGAAAAATCTGTCGTTAAAAATTAATTTTTTTAATTTTTAATTTTTGTAACATTTTTTAAACTTAACGACGGACTACCGTCGTTATATTTTTTTTAATTTTTTTTTTATTTTTTTTATTTTTAATTTCCCAATTAATACTTAATTTACGAATTTGAAATTAATTTTTTTAAAATTTTGATTTTTTATTTATTTTATTTTTCAGATTTATTATATTTTTTAATTTTTTTAATATTTTATATTATTTTTTTATTTTTCAATTATGAATCTGAATTTTTTTTAATATTTTTATTTATTTTATTTTTTGAGATTTATTTTATTTATTATCTTTTTTTTTAATATATTATATCTTTTGTTATATTTAAATTACTAATTTATGACTTTGTTATAATTTTTTATTTTAATAATTTTTAGGACTTTATATTGTGTAATTATTTAATTTGGAAATAAAAAATCAATGAAAATAAGTTTCGTGTGTGTGTGTGTGTGTGTGTGCTATTTGTATATTTTAACGTAAATACTTTATAGCCTACTTGGTTAGAGTTTTAGGGCATAAGGTCATTGGCCCGTGTTTGAATCTCCTGGAGCGCAGATTTCGCCTGAATTAATTCAGGCTCCACAGACTCGGCTCAGCTTGAGCCGCGGCTCATGCCCCTGGCTCAACTGGATTTTATTTTATTTTATTTTTTTTAACGACTGATAAATTCCGTCGATAAATTTATTATTTTTTATTTTTCACGACCGAATTCAGCAATAAGTTAGCGACGGATAAATTCCGTCACTAATTCTGTCGTTAACATTTTTCCGACGTTAAATTTGTCGTTAAAATGATTTTACGACGAGAGGCTTAATGACGGATTTTTGATGTTTAGCGACGGAAAAATTCATCGCTAAAACGAGAACTTTTTGTAGTGATAAAGTTTTCTAATATTGTTAGTGAAAAATTATATTCTGAACCTAATTTGATTTTATATACCTTAATTGGATGTGAATACACTATGTTAGCATAACAATACTTTGTCAACATACATTATAGATCATAATTGGATAGAATAAACCATAATAATCAATTAGGAACTAAAAAGGGAAAATTAAATTCAAAAAATAATTATTAATCATAATTAGATGGAATAAAATTGAGATGAAATGCACCATAACCGAGATTGAATAAACGTAATAAATTTGTATTACGCTAGTATTATGATAATTCTTCATTAGCACAGTTACATTATTATGTTAGCATATGGAAAATGTTTCGTTGGCATACGTTATCATAATATTGATGAAACATTATTATAAGTTAACGAAAGCATTTACAACCAGATACGCATAAAAATTTATCTTTTGCATTTTTGTCCATATTTTTCATCTAAACACAGTCTTTCGACATCTAATGAAAGAGCACTTATCTGGGTGTCCCGATCTACAGAGGTGCTCTGAAGGCTTCTATTTCTTGCCCCTTTAACAGCGGTTGAGTGCCAGGATTGACGGTTGGTCTCATAGGCATCTTTCTTTTGGCAGCAGATTGGCTCTCATTAAGAGCACTCTCGCTACTCTCCCTCTCCACATCTTTCAGGTGATGGATCCCCCTCAAGAGGTGCTCCATCAACTTGAGCAAATGATCGCCCGGTTCTTATGGGGGTCGGTAGGGGAACAGAGGAAGATGCATAAGATCAGCTGGGAGACTATTCGCTTGCCGGTTTCTGAGGGTGACTTGGGTATTCGGAGGTTTGAGGATCTAGTTACGGCTTTCAGTTGGGAGCTCTGGTGGAGGTTCAGAGCTCGGGAGTCTTTATGGGCACGATATATGAAGCAGAAGTACTGTGGTCCATCTTATCCGGAGAGGGTGCCTTTGAGGAAGTCCGATACCAGGGTGTGGAGGAGGCTGGTCAGAGTTGGCATGCAGGCTCAGGAGCATATCAGGTGGACCTTGGGGGCCGGGTGAGGTAAGCTTCTGGGATGATGTTTGGTATGATGATTTACCTTTATCTGTTTTTTATCCTGCCACTGTGTTTGATCATACGTCTGTTGACTGGTATTTTGATGGTGAGTCTATGTCTCATCTGTACAATGGATTATCTACAAAGTAATCATTGTACAATCTTCGATCAGTAGCCTCTCGATCACGATTGATGTGGATCATCGCGTTGTTATTAGCGATAGTATGACAAATTACTCTGTCTTTCACGAAAATTATTTACTACCATCAACATATGTTCATCGTCATCTGAAGATGAAGATGAAGATGATAAATTCATGTTGAGAGATGAAGAAAATTTGAGTAAGAAATATATTATAACAATGGATGACTTGCTAAAACTTTGAAGTACTATTTATTAAGAGTAGTGGCATTGTGTAGTCACTTTCACAGCATAATAGGTTGGATGTGTTGAGAAGTGTGAGAATCTTGTAAGAGGGGGTAGCATTATGTAGTCACTTTCGGTTCATAATGGGTTGGATGTGTTGAGAAGTGTGAGAATCTTGTAAGAGGGGGTAGCATCGTGTATTCACTTTCGGTTCATAATGGTTTGGATGTGTTGAGAAGTGTGAGAATCTTGTAAGAGGGGGTAGCATTGTGTAGTCACTTTCGGTTCATAATGGGTTGAATGGGTTGAGAAGTGTGAGAATCTTGTAAGAGGGGCAGCATTGTGTAGTCACTTTCACATCATAATGTGTTAGATGGGTTGGATGTGTTGAGAAATGTGAGAATTTTGTAAGCAATGCAAAGTCACTTTCACATCATAATGTATTAGATAGGTTGATAAATGTGAGAATGAGTAGTATAAATAGAGATATGGATTTGTAGTTGTAATCACATTCTTACTTTCACTAATTTTAAATTTCTTCTAAATATTTCAAGTCGATCATCTAACTATAGCCATGAAGAAGACATCATCTTATGTCGAGTTTATATGGAAATTTCTCAAGACTCACGTATTGGGGTATACCAATCATCTGATCAATTTTGGAACCGTGTAAAATAA
The DNA here is from genome assembly GCA_026008535.1 of Perilla frutescens. NCBI lineage: Eukaryota > Viridiplantae > Streptophyta > Magnoliopsida > Lamiales > Lamiaceae > Perilla > Perilla frutescens. The sequence continues at coordinate 36,894,127 of BRKX01000017.1, read as the reverse complement.
GCTTTCAACGAAGAAAGACTTCAGGATTGGGAGATTCGTACAAGAAGATCACTGCAAGCTTGAATTCTAGTTATTGAAAAAGCAGCAAGGGCACTCCATGGATGCATAAGAAATATTGAAAACAGACATCAAAGCGGTGCTTCAAGTGAAGATATTGTGAGTATTAAATGTAATTATATTTGCATTTGTAAAATGTTTTATTTTATTATGAAATTAATTATTTTTAATAACTTGCAGATGCAATAAGCCAAAGTGTTGTTCAAGCAAAATGTGAAGTTCAAATCAGGTTGGAAATACGATCACGTGTGGAATCTTATTAAAAATTTTGAAAAATTTCAGGATTGTGCTAAGATCATCAGACAACCATCTTTCGGGTGTCCCTCTTCTGGTCCAGATATTCCAACTTCTGATTCGCAAGCCTCTCTGGGCTTTATCTTCATTTTCTTTAAATTTGGATGATGAAGATGACAATGTCCTTGGTGTTTCTTCATCTGAACGACCAATTGGTATGAAGAAAACCAAACTAAAAAGGAAAAAAGAGGATGATACATCAAGTTTGATCAACTTTATAAAAGAAGAAAACAAAGAGCTTAAAGAGGAATTCAAGAAGTCAAATTCCCAATTGGAGTATCATTTGGGAGTCTACAATGCACTTAAAAATAAGAGCAATGCAATGAAAGAAATGAAGGAAGATAATAAAATTTTGATGATGGACACAAGTGCCATAGAAGATCCCCGCATCCGAGCACATGTTCAAGCACAACAATCTGCAATTTTGCAAAAAAAAAAGCTCAACAACAAGATCCTCAATATTTCAATAATATTGGAGGATCTGGTTCCGGTTCAGTGGATCAATATTTCAATAATATTGGAGGATCTGGTTCTGGTTTACCAGATTATTAAATGATTTCATCATTCATTATTGTTATTTCATGATTTTTCATGTATTTTATTTTTAAAGTTGGTTAAGTAATTTCGTGGTATGTGTTTGTTATCGTTATTTTGTATTTTGTCATGTATTTTATTTTCAGTACTCTAAATGTGTTTATTTTTAATGTTAGTTATGTAATTTCTTAGTATGTCATGTATGTCTATTTGCATTTTCGGAATGTGTTCTTTATTTTAATGTAATTGTCATGGTTAAACTTTATATGTTAATGTGATAAATTTTAATTATTGTTATTTAATTTAATTGAATTTTTTAGAATTGTGTTGTTCTCTAATTTTGCATTATTAAACAATAAAAAAAAATCATTACATAAAAATAAAACATATCAATAGTAAATATAATTATTAATACAAAATAATATTAGTAACTATTGTAAATTCATAATATATAATACATAGTAAATAGAATCATTAATGCAAAATAAGTTATCCAGTAATTATTGTAAATTAACAATACATAAAGGACTAGTTTGTAATTTTCAAAGGCAAAAAACAACTTTGCGTTTCATTTGAGATTGCTACAGGAAATACGCAAATATGCGTTTGGAGGTGAGAGAAATCCAACTTAATCCCAATTTAAGTTTGCGTTTAGTGTCCTGCTGGAGAGAAAATCTAACTGCAAAATGGGTTATATATAGTGTTGGGTTGGAGTTGCTCTTACGAGTTTCGACCCAACAGAAAAAAATAAGTAAGATGAAGAAGGAGAGGGATACCTCAACTGTCCAAATGAGGAAGAACGAGAATCGCCGAAGAACAATATTGTTTGAATTCTTTTTTTTTTGTGTGTTTGATCTCAAGGAAGGATCCCCTATTTATACTATAGCTTGAGAACTGAATTTGGAAGGATTGACATTTGATTTGATATTTTTCCAAAACTTGGTTTGCATGAGAAAATGGAAAGTAGGTTTAGGTTTTACAAATGGGAGAAGAGGGAACAACGCCCTTGAGTGCCAAATGGGCTCAATTCAAAATCCATCCACTGGGCTGGAATAAAAAAAAAAAATGACATTGGCCAAAAATCCAAATAGATAAAATATAATAGCTTTAATTACTTTCATTTAAAAATGCAATAAATGTAATGCGTTTATGAACATACTCCATATACGTTTAAAATTTATTCTAAGCGTGACTTATAGGATTTAAACAATTAATATCATGCTCCAAATAATAATTTTTGAATAGGGCAAATAAATAAATAAATAAATTTTACGGGGCACTACATCCTCCCCTACTTAATAAAATTTTATCCTCGAAATTGCTTACGTGATCTTCCCACTCTAAGTTATCTATACCAAAATCTATTTTTTATCTTGCGTAACATTGCTGATGCCAAGCTCATTGCCTATAAATTCTAAGTTCTGAGATCTTCCTAGCTCGAAAAATATGGGTATTGCTACGTCTTCTTACTTAAAATTTCTCTAATCGATCCAAATCTTGCTAGGTCCTAAGTTAACTATCTTATTCAAACACGAAAAAAATATTCCTCAAAATCAAACTAGACGTTGAAGTTGCAGTTAGATTTGGCCATCCTGATACGTTGATTACGCCACTCCTATCTAAAATTTCGAACGTTCTTTATCTTGTGTCTTGAATCTTCTTTAACTTCATTGCAGGTCTTTAACAACTTTTTACGGATATGCGTTTCGTAGACCAATCATCACCAAAATAAAAATTTATTCCAACTTAGAAAATGTTCTCACACGAATACTAAAAGTCGAGACTAAAACTAAAATAACTGCACAAATGAACTAAAAATGGGTAATACCCCTAACGTGATGCCATCTCCCTTTCTCTACTCCTCTCCATTCATCGCAAAAGCTTGATAATTTCCTATATGTTCTACGTTTCCACCTTCTCTAGTGTTTTCTCTTTCGGTGTTTTCTCCTCTCTCGGTGTTTTTATTTTGATGCAACGGACATCCCCAAGCCATGTGTCCTTCCTTGTGGCATTTGAAGCAAGCTCGCGTTCCCAACTTGCACTCTCCCGGATGGTATTTATGACATTTCTGACATTGTGGATATCGAGTGTCGCTCGAGGTATCTCTCTTCCAGTAATATTCAACTTCTTCTCAGGCTGGGAACTTTGCTCCCTATCTTGATGGTCACGATCATCCCATCGTCTTTTCCCACCATTGTTCAAAGATCTTGAATCAGGCTTGTCTAAGTTCAAATGAGTAGACACTGCTCGAGCTTGTTGCACAATCTCGGAGAAGGTAGTGAGATTTAGAGCAGATATATGTGCTCCAATCTCCACACGCAGTCTATCTTCAAATCGCCAAGCCTTCTTTTCATCTGTGTCCACCAAGTGCGGTGCATATCGAGCCAGCTGGTTGAATTTCTGCTCGTACTCCAAGATGGTCATGTTGTCTTGCTCTAGGTTTATCAACTCTTTCTCCTTTTGTTTGCGGAATGCTTTTAGGAAATAATTCTCCATAACCAATCTCTTAAAAGCTATCCAAATCAGGTTCATTTGTTTCTCTTCGCTCATGCTAAGTGTCACGGCCTTCCACCAGTGGCTTACATCCTCCGCGAACTAAAAAATGGGACATGTGACCTTTTGTACATCCATACAACCCAAGTAGTTGAAGATCCTCTCTAGCTCCCAGATCCACTCCTCAACAGCCAATGGTCCTCCAGTCCCTGTCAGGCTTGGAGGTCCCAACTGTCGAAATTAGGTTAAGATGTTGCCTCCTTCGTTCTGTGGATTTGCATTATTATGTTTGGGTAGTATTCCTCTAAAGGCATTTGCGAGGTTCTGTGTAAACCCATTCATGTTGTCGTTGTTGTTGCCATTTTCATTGTTTGGTCCGTGATTGAAAACTGACTCAGTTTCTTCATCTTCCGTGACAACACTCGTATTTCTCATTGGCAGCATTTTCCTATTGACGAGCATATTGGTAAATAAACATTAGAAAATAAATAAATAGATGCCTTTATTAATCCGTCTTTAGTTTATCAAATACTTAATACTGAGGAACAACGGAAACTAATAAAGAAATCATGTATATGTTCTATCTCAAACTGCTACTAGTTTCAACCCCATTTTGCTAGAACGCCGCATATGAACTCCATAAAATCTAGGATTTCTCCTATTCCGGTGGAATAATCTAAGAGTTTCTCGTATAGATCTTCTGCCGTGGGTTTGAGAGTTGCTGGTATGATCTTCACCACCTTTTGAGCAGCTTTAACTGGCTTGAGCTCGTCTCCTTCACATTTCATTATTTTCCACATTCTTAAAAGCTTTACTAAATGTCTCTCTACCCTTACTTCTCTAATCCTCTTGCACTGCCTAAAATCATGCCATAATCTCTCTGCGTGAGACTCGACACGCATACTAACTGAAACGCTTTTGCATGCCCTAGTAGTCAACCTGCTTCTAGCCATCTAGCAACAAAATCCTTAGGGTAAATCTCGAGGACTAAATAAACATTCCTCATAAACATATATTTTACACAGTTATGCTTGCATAAACTTTGAGAAGAAAAACAAAATTTTTACTTTTACCTCTTCTTGGAGCGATATGGCGGATGCGATGATGGTCAAATCTTATTTCTTACTTACTATCATTTTATTAGTATTCAGGAACGTGGTCATTCTCTGATAGCAAACTGTAACGCCCCAATTTCACTTTTAAAAGAAAAGGGCACGTTACTAAATCTCTTCATTTAATAAAACGATTTACTTAAAATACAACAGAAGTTTAAATCATAAATTGCCATTTATTACAGAAATAAAGTCAAAAATAAAAATCTCATTTAATCGTGCTTACGTTAACTATGCTTTAATCATTAAATAGTCCCATAAAATCAGGTCCTTAATAAAATTGTTTCAATAAATGCAACATCAGAGTTTTAAAAGATAATTGCGGAAATTAAACATGGAAATAATAATGTCTCAAAATTTATTTTTGATTTCACAAATAAACTTAAACGACCACCGCCATCGCATCTTGTCCGCTCACACACAGCCCGAGCTCTTGCCTGAAAGGGATAAAAGATTTGGGGTGAGTTCCTTCAAACTCAGTGGGGTATGTCTGTTATCCAAATTATAAATTCAACAAGTAAATATGTGAAGTGACAAAATCTTTGATTCGTAGACCAAATCCTATAATCTGTATTTCTGATTCAGCCCTTAGGCTCGGTACTTTATAGTCCAAAAGATTCTGTACTTTATAGTCCAAAGGACTCGTTACTTTATAGTCCAGAGGACTCGGTACTGCATAGTCCAGAGGACTCGGTACTGCATAGTCCAGAGGACTCGGTACTGCATTTTCACTTGTACAAAAATATAGAAGAGATAACAGTAAATATTCTACATATAATCCCCACCTTGATTTGTCAAATGAATTAACTAGATCCATACGCGCCGCCTAATAAATATTAATGATTAATTAATATGATACCCTAGAATACTGCAACGCTGAAATCATGTAATTTATTTAAACAACATGTATCATGGATAAATTCCACATACAAGTGAAAATAACATATAATCATGTCTCGTATATATACACACACACACATATATATATATATATATATTATTCTTGAATGTGTGCGCGTGAGACATAGCATTATATATATATATATTTATATATATATTATATGTACGTGATTGTGTGTGTGCGTATACATATATACATATATTCATGGCTATATCTATATTATATATATATATATATATATACTCGTGGGTGTGTGAGTTTGTACACTTATATATATACATATATAACTATATGATATATGTGTGAGTGGTTAGTGCATATAATATAATATTATATATATATATATATGTAATGTGTATGTGTGTGCGTGATTCATGCTGAACCAATTCAGTTTTAATTAAACAAATTTTACTGGGCACTTTAGTGGAAAAAGAAGTCTCAAGATAAGGACAAAGGGTCTGTGTTGTACAAATTTGAGAGAACATATCATTTTAACATTCTATCGACGTCCAGAAGCAGAAGAATCCAGAGAAAAAAAAGGAATAGGTTGCTCGCGGTTCTTACGAGTTTCGACCCAACAGAAAAAAAATAAGCAAGATGAAGGAGAGTGATACCTCAACTGTCTAGATGAGGAAGAATAAGAATCGCCGAAGAACAATACTGTTTGAATTCTTTCTTTTTTTTTGGTGTGTTTGATCTCAATGAAGGATCCCCTATTTATACTATAGCTTGAGAACTGAATTTGGAAGGGTTGACATTCGATTTGATATTTTTCCAAAACTTGGTTTGCATGAGAAAATGAAAAGTAGGTTTAGGTTTTACAAATGGGAGAGGAGGGAACGGCGTCCTTGAGTACCAAATGGGCTCAATTCAAAATCCCTCTACTGGGCTAGGGGAATTAAAAAAAAATGACATTGGCCCAAAATCTAAATATATAAAATATAATAGCTTTAATTACTTTCATTTAAAAATGCAATAAATGTAATGCGTTTATGAACATACTCCATATACGTTTAAAATTTATTCTAAGCGCGACTTATAAGACTTAAACAATTAATATCATGCTCCAAATAATAATTTTTGAATAACGCAAATAAATAAATAAATAAATTTTACGGGGCACTACAAATGGACTCTTTAGCAACTTGGGTTAACCATTTTGGCAATGCGAGGACGGATGCCAAATAGTTACTAGTGGAGCCCGTTATGCCATCGTTTCGTTACTGGGCTCCTACCCCATGGTCCTGGGGCGTTACATTCATTTTTTTATTCCAAAGCCAAACACTTTCTCTTAGGGGTGGTAATTTTCGACACGACACGATAGCATGACACGAAAATAATGGGTTAGTGTTTGACCTTATCGTGTTCGTGTCGTTATCGTGTTGACACGATAACGACCTGAAATTATCGTGTCGTGTCGTGTTTCGTGTTAATCTGCTAAACACGATACAATTTAACAGGTTACCTGATAACCTAATAATATGTCAACCTGATAATACATGATAACATGATAACACGATAAGAACCTGATAACCTGTTATGCAAGAATATTATTAAAAATAAAAATATATATTTATTATTTTAGTTTCTCTTTTTGAGAATATTTTTTATTATTATCTAAATATAGAGATAGACTAATGAGACAAATTATCTAAATATAAATTAATGATTCAAAGATAAATTCATCAAAAGTCAAAATCCTAATTTAACTCCAAATTCGTGAACCCTAAATTACTAACCTCATTCACGCCGCTAACTTCATTCACGCCGCTCGCAGTCTCACACGAACAGCCTCTTGCCTGTGTCGCTCATCTCATCTCTCATCTTTGTGTAGGTAAGATACTAAGATCTTGACTTAGAAATATGATTCAACACCTATTGTCTCTCATCTTTCCACATAGTTAATTAATTTTATTGTTCTGTTGCTGATACAACCATTGAATGCTTCGCTTTTTCTTTTGATATGTTAGGTAACTATGTCAAGCAAAAATGAGAGTTTTAGTGATAATATTAACGAGAATGAAAGTGGTGATGACAGAAGCAAAGTTGATTTGGAAGAAGGTTTAAATCCAAATTCAAAGAGTACGGTACGCCCAAAAAAGAAAAGAAAAGAAAGGTCAGATGTTTGGCATCATTTTAACGTTTTTCCAGTAAATGAAGATGGTTTCAAAAAATGTCAATGCAAATATTGTGGGCATAGTTATGATAAAGTTACAAGTAAGACTGGAACTGGAAATCTGATACGTCATTTAGAAAATTGTCCAAGAAAGAGTACACATGATGTTGGTCAAATGATGTCTAAATGTGGTACATCCAAATTTGATAAAAAAAAAATTCGAGAGTTGTTGTGTGCTGCTGTGATTTCTCATGACCCGCCTTTTCAATTTGTTGAATATGAACGTATTATAGATGTTTTTGAGTACCTTAAGTGGGATGTTAAAATGGTATCTAGGAATACATTGAAGGCTGATATCTTACAACTGTATGAAAGAGAGAAGATAAAAATGAAATCAGTATTGGAAAAAATACCTGGTAGAGTAAGTTTAACTTCTGATTGTTGGAGCTCTATTACCACTGATTGTTATATTTCTCTAACTTGTCACTACATTGATGAAGAATGGGTGTTACAAAAGAGAGTGTTGAACTTTTCTCTCATGCCAGCTCCACATACTGGTGTAGCATTATCCAATAAGTTATTTTCTATGCTTACTGATTGGAAAATTGAAAGAAAAATATTTTCTCTGACTTTAGATAATGCAGCTGCAAATGATGTGTCTATTGAGTTGTTGGAATCACAATTGAGTTTGAATGATGGGCTTCTTTGTAATGGTGAATTCTTTCATATCCGATGTTGTGCTCATATCATCAATTTAGTTGTCCAAGATGGTTTGGATGATATTGATAAGGTTGTCACTAAGATTCGAGATAGTGTTAAATATGTGCGAGGATCACAGATGAGGAGGCAGAAATTTATGGAAACTGTAAACTTGTTATCTTTGAGTGGTAAAAGGGGATTGAGGCAAGATGTGCCCACTAGATGGAATTCTACTTTTTTAATGCTTGATAGTGCTTTATATTACCGGAAAGCTTTTATGAATTTTCAACTAAGCGATCCCAACTACAAGCACTACCCTACTTCAGTTGAATGGGATAGAGTAGAGAAAATTTGTAGTTTCCTGAGTTTGTTTTATGATGTCACTAACTTGTTTTCTGGAAGCAAATACCCAACAACAAACTTGTATTTTCGTCCAATTGTCACGTGCTATGCTTCATTGACTCAAAGTATGAACATCAAAGATGAGTACATCAAGAAAATGGCTACACAAATGCTGAAAAAGTTTGAAAAGTACTGGTCAGATTTCAGTTTGATCTTGACTATGGCTATAGTCTTGGATCCTCGTTATAAGCTTCAATTTGTGGAGTTCACTTATAAGAAGGTTTATGGTCTTGATTCTCATTAATTTTCCCAAGTGAAGCAGAAGTTGTTTGATCTTTTTGGAGAGTATGCTAAGATTTGCACTACCAACAGTGATAATGATGAGACCTCCACAACCACAGAGTCACAAACCAACTTTGCCAATGAAATGTCTGATGCAATGGTGGAGGTAAATACAATGATTAGTTAAAGTATTCTACTAATTTTATTTATTTTGTTGCTTATTAGAATATTAGCTAATAACTTTTTTTTATTGCAGGAGTTTAGTTCCTTAGATCATGAGTTTGGATTAAGCTAAAAAAAATCACAATTGGAGGAATATTTGGATGAAACAAGGATGAATTCCAAAGTCAATCTTGATATTCCTGGTTATTGGAAAGGAAATCAATATAGATATCTACAAGTTGCTGCCATGGCTCGTGATGTTTTAAGTATTCCCATTACCACTGTAGCTTCAGAATCTGTTTTTAGTATTGGTAAGAGAGTACTAGATCAATATCGTAGTTCACTTAAGCCAAACATTGTTGAAGCTATTATTTGCAGCAGAGATTGGTTGTTTGGGGAAAAAGGTACTAATTTCTTTTTATAGTTTTTTTATGCTACTAAATTTTATAATTATTAATATATTTATTTTTTCTCTTATTATATCTTATTTTCCACTTGAAGTTTTCAACAAAGACTTACCAACTCATGAGATAGCGGAAGACTTGTTGAATAATGTGGAGGATATTCTACCAGAATGCTCTACTATTAATCTTGCTTGAAAGGTGAATTAAACTTCTATCAGGATATTCTTATAGTTGTTGTAAATCAAACTTCTATACTAATATTTTACTATGTGTTTGTTGATTTAGTAGGTCTGTTATGGATGCAGAGACTTGAAAATTGGAGTGGGAGAACTTTGAAGTACATTATTTGATAATTGCAACCTTTTGATTTGTTGAGAGTTCACTGTTCAGACAATGCATTTATGTAATAGTAATGTGTGGATTACTTAGTCAACTGTCATGGATACTTTGTATTTATTTGAAAATTTATTTCTCTAGTTGTTATGTAGATTGACATCATATTTATGTAAGATGTAGTTTTTTTTAAAATTATTGCTTTATTGTCGTGTTATTATCATGTCGTGTCGATATCGTGTCGTGTCAACACGACAAAAAATCATGTTCATGTCGTGTTCGTGTTTATACAAAATTATCATGTTTGTGTTCGTGTTGAACATATTTTTATCGTGTCGTGTTCGTGTTTGACCTTATCGTGTCGTGTCGTTATCGTGTCGACACGAAACACGACCTGTTAACATGAATTGCCAGGCCTACTTTCTCTCTCTCTCTCTCTCTCTTGCAACTTCCTTACGGGAGCTTCAACAACTAACCAGTTTACACCAAGAGATTTATGTAAACAGAACCAAATAAACAACCCGACCCTCCTGCAAAGCAATGAGATTAGAAGGAAACAATAGAACCAACACACTCTCTCCCCCTCTACCATTCACGACCACGCCACAAAACCCATACCTCATCTCTCCTCTCTGCTTACATAACCCAACTGCAACTCCCTATTTGTCCGCCATAGCAGCACCATTGCGTCACCGTTGTCACCATGAACCATGTTACTACAGCACCATCTTTGGACTACAGCTTCAAGCTGAGGCTGCTAACATCGTCGTCGATCGCCAACAACCCATCATTCTGAAAACACTACCCAAAATGATATGATATGCAAAGCCAATGCATGAGAACAAGAAAAGAAATCAAAGGACGAACTATACCGGAATGAAACTCAAAGAGAAGACTCAAGCTCTCAATCTCTCTCTCTTCTGGTCTCAGATATTTCTTTGGTGTGAGAACAATAGAAAGATAGAGCTCTATATTTATAATGATAGAATAGGGCTTCATTTTTTTTTTGTGGCTATCGATAGGGAGATTTGATAAGATCAAATGGTGATAAGATTTAGAGAGTTTGGAGTATCAAGATCTCTCTACTGAGTTTTCGTGGAAAAGAAGAAAAGAAATCAATTGTTCTTAATTTTGCTCTACTTACACTTGGGCTTAAAGGTTTGGCCTTAAAGTAAATTGTTTAGACTTTTTTTAAAATAATAATAATCAACATTGGGCATACCATACATGCAAAATTATCATAATTTAAATAAAGTACTACATGCATCCTCATAAAATAAACATACACTTTAATTAATACATGCTTAGTTATTTATTAACTTGGCGCGACTTATTAGACTTAAGCAATTAATATCACCCATAAATAAATAAAATATTTTTATTAAAAATGTAGCAATTTAAATATTAGAAAATCGGATCGCTACAATTGGATAGTGCAGATGTGGTCCTAATTCACAGGAAAAATGCCTTATTTGATCCATTTCCTGTATATATAACATTCATTTATATAAACAAATAAAAAAAATCAATTCGTTAAATAAAATTTTTTTGAAGGATATGTTTTGTGTGGTAGTAGAATCGGATGGATACATATCGCGTGGGAAATAGAAATGTGCTGGAACACTTTGCTGAAAATAATGATGCGATGCTTTTTTTGAAGATACCTTTAAGGCAATGTTTGATATACTGATACGGATATACCCACATTAATAAAATCTGGATTGTTTTGAAAGATAATTGCGTATTAGCCATTTTAATTGTGTGTTTGGTTATTAAGAGAAATATACTAGATTGCTTCACACATCTGTTTGGTACATCGTTTTATTTGGTAGACTGAGGGCGGGGTCGGATACCTTGTCTAGAAACTGTAACCGAGGGGGGTGTCGGATACATTATCCAGCTGAATCAGTAAATTACACCCTGGGCCTCGCGTTAGGACCGGGTTTCGCGTGAACAAGCAATGGCTACCAAACACACGGTTCTTGTTGAATACCTTTACTAATATGCCTTTATCCAAGCTACCAAACATTGCCTTAATTGTAAATTAACGTCTCATCGATCTATAGTCTATACCACTTGTTGTAATTGATTTTAAACGTTTATCATGAAAGATTGAGATTTTCAAAGTATATGTGAAATACTCACTTCAATAAAAATTTAGAACTTCAACATGCTTTAAATTGGCGTGGATAAAGAAGAATGATGAAATAGAATGGATGCAAACATTGCGGACAATTTTTCAATATTATACATATGTAGAAGGTGTTGGACCATTAGGCTGGGCTCACTGAAAACCGGGCTTCTACGTATTTGGGTCTGTTTGGATGTTGGGTTTAAATTATTCACAAAACTACAAACTCTCCTTTTTTTGTTTGTTTGTTTGTTTTGGAGTAAAATTATAGTAAAAAAGTAAAAAACGTAGTTACTTTTTTCATATTTCTCAAATGTGCGTATCTGTTTAAATGGATTATGTTATGTATAATAATAATGATAATAATAATAATAAAGTTAAAGGTGTTATTATGATTTTCTAAGTTGCAGCTTGGCAGTTGGCACAAAAGATTTTAAAGTTTGGCAGTCATGTTTGCATTAAACAAAGATTGTGGAGTGAAACCACAAATTGAGAAAACTGAAGGACCAAATGTAGAAATAATGGGATACTCCATAACTATTGCAATTTAGCCATTTAGGAGTTAGGACCCTCATCTAACGCACACTCGCATAAAATTATCTCCTTTGTAATTTTTATTTTTCCTTTTTTTTTAAGAGTTTTCACCCAAAAAATAACGATGGATTTCGAAGATCGATCGCCTCCCTCATTTGATAGAACGGTACATCTCTCTCTTGGATCCCTCTTCAACTTAACTTGGTTTTGATAGATCTGAACTCGAATATATTCTAGATGATTCAATCTGCGATCTGTGAATTTCTTATTTATAACAATTTTGAGATTTTTGAATGTTATTATCGGTGGAATGGTGATGATTAGTTTCTGCATGCATTTGATTTTCATGGAAAAGTAATATGCTTTGTTGGAAAATTAGGTTGAATTGCATGTCTGAGAGAAGGAGATAGTTATGACGGATTTAGCGTTGGGAAAGAGAAAAGCTCAATCAATTGACCTATTGGAAAAGAAACAATAGCTGAAAAAAGAACACTATTAGATAGAAATACAATAAGTTGACTTACATTGATGAGTGGTTTGCAAATTGTCGCAAGTAAGTCTCCAATATGAAATTAGGTGTTGCTCTAGTTGTATGGAGTGAAGCAATGCATTGACAAATTCAAACCTTCAAGTTTCTCATACATGTCGCACTCTAGGCTTGTATAACTAAGTTTGGTGTCTCTTCATTCGTTTTAATGGCCAATTTGAAGAATAGGATATGTCTGATCTGGGGAGCCCTTTTTTGTCTCTTTTTCTCACTGGATAAATGCTGACACAGGTGGTGTGTGTGTAGTGTTCAGAACAATGGAATGAGATTAAGGTTGTTTCTTTTGGTTGTCAATGGACAATGGGTAGTAATTTTATTATTGAATCCGAAGATCTTGTGTTTGGATCTAATTCTTGATCCAAAGTTATCACATACTGCGTAGTATGTACTTATGGGATTTCTTTTATTCCACGAATGGTGTAGGTATTGTTTGCCAAAACGATGCATACACCTTGTTGTAGCAGTGTTGCACCAATTTAAATATTTGATTTGTTGTATGAACAGAAAGATATGGTCCCAAATGCTGAAGCGAAAGGATTCAACCCGGGATTGATTGTGTTACTTGTTATTGGTGGGCTAGTGTTGGTATTCCTTGTGGGAAATTATGTGTTGTACATGTATGCCCAAAAAACTCTTCCTCCGAAGAAAAAGAAGCCTGTCTCAAAGAAGAAGATGAAGAAGGAAAGATTGAAGCAAGGCGTGTCGGCCCCAGGAGAGTAGAATGGTTTTGGTTTCGGTTTCATCCCCTCTAGAATTGGATCTTGTCTAGATAGCAATGCTATGCAGCGTCTTAGGACTCTTTAATGATAGAACTTCTTCAACTAGCATGTTGTTTTGCAAGCTGAGGTAGACACAAGAATGCTGTTTATATATTCTGTCATATCCATTGGGTTTTAGCTTTTCTTCACTCTCGCATGTAATTGCTTTTCCTTTTCTTTTCCTTCTACATATTATACCTCATTTAGTCATTTAGCAGCTTAGTGTACTTTTGCTGAAATTTTAGTTTTCATAATACTTCACAATGTAGTCTTCACTTCGCTGTATGGAAGCAAGCATGTTCATAGTAGAGTTGGGCTTTTTAAAATCATCATTTTCCATTTCTAATACGAACTTAAAATTGTTAATTAAAAAGGGAAAATGGTCAAGTACACCATTAATGTTTGCCCCTATGATCAAATAAACCCTTCCAAATATTTTTAGGTACAAATAAGCCATTAATATTGAATATACTTAACATACTTATCCCTCTACTATTTTCACTCCAAAACAAGTTTATGTCAAATTTTATTTTTTATTTTAAATTCTTTGAAAACATTAACAAATTAAATGAGATTTACACTTAAGCTTTTTTTCGTTTATTTATATTTTGTTTTATAAAAATGCATTTAATATTATAGATTTATGAAAAAAAATAATAAAATATTTCAGATGCTATTTTTATAGTAATGAAATCAAAATAACATTGAAATTAATTAAAAGTGGATAGTCACTTAATTTGGTTCTTTGGCGGATGTAATTAAGTACACGTTATTTTTTATTTTATTTTTGAGCGAACTAAGTACACACATTAATTAGTTTTGCTGAAATGTACATAAAATGAAAGCATGGTAATATTGCGGAAAGAATAATAATGTAATTTCAATGTATTCCTAAAAATAATTTATTTTGATTAAACCATAGTTTAATTCACAATCAAGATAGAATTTTCGGTTGTTTAAACCACGATTTAATTTAAATAAAAATATTAAATGTTGTAGTAGTGCTGTTAATAAATAATTTAAGATAAATAAAATGTATAAAATTACAATAAAAATAGTGTCAGCAATATTCTATTATTTATTTTGTCCATAAATCTATAATAATAAATTCATTTGTATAAAACAAAATATAGACAAATGAGAAAAAATTAATATAAATAAATAAGATTAGAAATTTTAACTAATTAATTCTTATTGTCAATGTTTCAAAAGAGTTTAAAATATAGAATAAATTTGGCACAAACTTATTTTGGAGTGAATATAGTAGGGAGGGACATGTATGTCAATAATACTGAATATTAAAGATTTATTTGTACCTAAAAGTACTTGAATGACTTATTTGATCCTAAATACAAATATTAAGTGTGTATTTGACCATTTTCCCAAAAAGAAAAAAATATAAACACAACGCATTTTGCAAATTTTACACTGATTTTAATTTTGTCGAAATTGAAATTGATGTAGATGTCCGTAAATAAACATACACTAAAAAAGGCGTTGTTTCAGGTGGCTTCTATTATAGATTAAATGATTACTTTCCAATTTCGACGAAATAGGATCTGTGTTAAATTTACGAGATATGTTAAATTTGTTCTTTGGCAAAAACTTGCACGCATCATGATGCAAATAACATTATATGAGACGGGTCGGTCAAACCCGCGCTTTGACCCACCCGCGTTGACCAGGTCAACCCATAAAAAAAAATGTCCAAAGTCGGTACCAACAGTCCTATTAAAAGGTATCACAAAACATTTGAAAAGTATCATCTGTATCATTAAAAAGTAAGGGGTCTGCTAGTTATTTTACACTAGTTTATTTAGTTCAAATTGTGATTTTTTTCCATTCAAATTAATGTTTAGAGCTTAGTAGTTTAGGAATTTTTTAGGGTTTATGTTTTTTTAAAGGGTTCATGTTTTTTAGAGGTTTTTTTTAAGGTTCATGGTTTTTTAGGGGTTTTTTTTTTTAGTTTTTTTTTGGGGTTTTTTTAGGGTTTATTTTGTGTTTTTTAGAGTTTTTTGGGGGTATTTTTAGAGGTTTATTTTGTGTTTTTTTTTTAGTGTTTTTAGGGGTTTATTTTGTGTTTTTAGGGTTTTTTGGGGGGTGCTTTTAGGAATTTATTTTGTGTTTTTTAGGGTTTTTTTGGGAGTTTTTTAGAGGTTTATTTTGTGTTTTTTATGGTTTATTAATTCTATTTAATATTCATTTCAAACAAATTAAATCAATTTTATTTTAAATTTAGGGTTTACTAATTTTTTTTAGGGTATATATATTTTTTTGGAACAAATAAAATTGATAAAAAAAGACAAAAAAAAATACAAAATCCTGCCAGAAAAATGGAAAAAAAAAAGATAAAAATTCGGCCAGAGAAAAAAAAAAAAAAACTGGCGCGTGGGCGCCATGTGCCACGCCCGCGTGGGGCCACACGCCAGCCTGAAATTGACTGAAATAAGGGCTGCTGCATGCAAGTGCAGCCCTTGTTCTTTTTGGTGAAAAAACCATGTAAAGTTGATGACCCTTACTTCAATAAATCAAAATCGGGCTTACTTATGTGACATATTTTTATCTTTCTGTGGCACGAGTCACTTGACTAATGGAAGAGTAAGGCAATAGCACTAAGGGCCTGTTTGGTTGTCAGGAAAGTAAAGTTGTCAGGGAATATGATTTCTGGGAATGTGATTCTGGGGAATTTGAATACTTTACTGTGTTTGGAAAATACCAAGTAAACTGTCAGGATTCTGATTCCAGGTTCAAATTAATCAACTAAGGAATGTAATAATCAAGTTATTATTAATAAATTTAAAATATTTCATTTCTATTGCCGACAACGTTTATATTTTTTAGGAAATGACTAGTATGTTTTATAATTCTACGATCTAATTTAAATTTACCAATATAAATTCATAAATTGAAAAATTATAATAATGAAATACAAGTGAAATACAAAGATAAATAATTTGGTAAACAGAACAAAAAGTTTCGTTTTATTAAAAACATCCAAATACCTAAAGAAAATAGCATAAAAACGTCCAAATACCTAAAATCATGCGTATATGCAAAAAGTGTAAACCGTTGATGAAAAGTATATAAACTTATAAATTTAAATTATAAATAGTCAAAAACTAATTTCCTGCTAATAGCTCTAGTAGAAATGTCTCTTTCTGAGCATCATCTTCAAGAGTGAAAAAATAATCCAATAACTCTGGATCTCGAACAAGTTTCATAACAGTCTTTTGTCTTTCAACACTCGTCAAATCTTCAATTTTTTGCAATTCCTCATTAAGCTTATGACGATTTTTTTTTCTCTTGATCAACTCCAGCAATAGTTTCCACAAACTTACCCATTTGCTCATTGGATTTGTCCATATGAGAAGTAAGTGCATCGGTCATGCGCTCCAAACTTAATATCAAGCCATCTGTGCTTCTCATTCTCTTTCGTTCAGGCTTCTTCACTTCACTTTGAGAATTAGTTGTTGGTGGTATAATATGAACACCATCTTCATCAAATTCTTTATCTTCTTTATTTACATTTTCTTCTCTCTCTAAATCCTCCACCACATCTATTGGAGTTTCAGCATTTATCCCAGTAGCTCTATCTTTACCCCAAATAAGTGATAATTGATCATAATAAGGAAATGGCTTATTTTTCATGAAAGAGCAATTTGGATGACTCTGCAAAAGTACAATCACACATAAGTTCATAATAATATCATTAAATGTAAATAGATAAATAGATATTATTCAAATAAAAACTATATGATAATATGTTACCTTTAAATAATCATCCCACACGTCTGTACTTGCAGTAACACATTTTTTTATCATCATCCCAACCAAAGCCACTTAATTCTCCATTATTTCGCACATCATAAATAGCATAATATTGTTTTTTTAACAACTTACAACGAGATTCAATATGAGGTTTTTCTTTAAGACCATGTCCGGGTAACTTATTTTGTAATATTCTTTCTAGTTCTTTTTGATAATTCTTCTTCAATCCAGTTCCACCTTCACCATCCCAGTTTCCACTTCTCTTCAACTCAACCATTGATTCTACCAGTTTTGCATCTTCTTCAATAGTCCATACATGATTGGCTCATTTACCACGACGAGACATCTAGAATAAATAAATATTTTAAATACTAATAAATAATTATCAAATAAATAATAGTGTAATAATATACAATAAATCATCAATATCAATAAAATCAAAATTGTATAATGATTAGAAATGCACGTGAATTATAACAATGTGAATTAAATGTAAACAAAAGATAGAAGAAACGTTTTTAACTGCTAAGTAATTCTTCTACTATAAATAATTCTTCTGCAAATACTAACTGAAGCGTTTACATACTAAAATGCTAAACTACTACAATCAATTAAAGAACATCTCTATTTTGCATCCATTGGTTAAACATTTGATTAGCTAAATTGTATCGCAAATCTGTCCACTCCTGAGTTGGTTCAACTGAGGTAATTGGGTCACCGTCTAATTCAACAGGGCCTTCATGTTGAGGATTGTCGCCATAGCGAATTTCAATAGGATCAATCGGCATATTTTCTCTAATATGATTTTGGAGAAGACAACACGCCATTATAATTCTGCCTTGTTGTTTGATTGGATAAAAATTGAGATTTCTAATTATATCCCAACGCATTTTTAGCATTCCAAAACATCTTTCAATTACATTTCTAGCTGATGCATGTTTCATATTAAAAAATTCTTCCGGGGTCGACGGTTGACGTCCAGTCCTCCATTCACTAAGATGATATCTTTGACCTCTAAAAGGTGCAAGAAAGCATTTGCCATTTGTGTAGCCCGCATCCACTAAATAATAATAACCTATATTTTGAAAACATATTAATTATAACATTATTATATTCAATTTTAATCTAAATAAGTTAAAATTTTCTTAACATATCTAAATAGATTTAATGTACAGTTAATAACATCTACTTTACATACCATCTTGAATTGGCAATCCATTTCTTCTACTTAAAGCATCTCGAAGTACTCTACCATCAGCAGCCGAGCCTTCTCAACCCGCAAGTACATATATAAATTGCATTTCTTGTGAACAAACTCCTAAAACATTTGTAGCAGTATGGCCCTTTCTATTCCGATATCTAGGCTTATCAACCTCGGGTACCTTCACTTCAATATAGGTACCATCAAGAGCTCCTATGCAATTCTACAGATTCAAATATAATTAGTATTGGAGTTATTTAAAAATAGGTAAAAATAATATTTTTTAAATTACCTTAAACCATTTCCATTTCTCATCAGTAGAATCTTCTTGAACAGGGGAAGGAGCTTTTAGCAAATGACCCTGAAGCCTAAGAACCGCATTCAATACTTTATTGAAATACCTACTAATAGTCTCTCCTGACCGTAAAAAATTAGTTTTCATTGTACGGTTCTTTTGATGATGTGCTAGAATGTATAAGAAAATAGCAACTTGTTCATCAACTGCTAGGTTCCTCGTTGCTTTTAGTTTTCCAATAGTTTCAAGCATGATAACTAGTCTTCTAAAAGTGTATCTATCCATACGTAATTCATCATGACATGTCTTGTCACCTGTGTAGATCAATCTGTGAATGTATCGTGATCGATCACATTCATTCACAGAATATGGGGCCTTCAACTTATATTTTCTACAAGAATCTGTTGTGATGACCCGGATCACAAAAATTAGTAACTTTGACATGTTGAGTCTTTCCATGAGCTTACGAATCACGAGGTATAAAAACTTTCTCCTCAAATTTAAATCTAACTGTACCATCCTTGTAAATTGATCACCTAAAAGTTATTAAAAATACAAAAAATAAATATTGAAATATCATTGTAAGATTATATGCATACGATATATTAAAGAGAAGACACCATCTTTACTAAAACAACACACAACAAAAATTTATAAAAATAAGACTCAATTTTAATGATCAATTAAACATCTGTGGTGTGATAATAAATTCCTTCAGCTCGATTAATACAAACATGTATTACCGATCATATAAAGTGAGCTTAATTGTTATTTAGCATAGCCATCACATGTTATAGTGGAAAGAAATTTTCTTTGGCATGGCCATGAACTTATTGCCTTGATTTAAAAAAAAAAAAAAACGAAACACATCCGAAAAGATATTTTCTTTCTCGACTTTCATAGAATGCTTATACATTTTTCCTACTTTTTCAAATATTGGTGCTGTTAAGTAGTGCACTTTTGATGTTTTCCAACCTATGACCTACATTTATTTGTGTTTTGGAACTAGATTTTTGTAGATATCTCATATACTTGGGCTATGATGTTGTTTATATGTGCGTAATTTTACTGATATTGATGACAAGGTGAGATTTTGTTGCTGATGCCTTTTCTATATAAAGCACACCTTCTAACTGAACTTGATGTACTGAGCAGGCTAGGAAAACTTATAAATTATCGACGTCATTGCTAAAAGAGAAAATAGGGATACTCATTAGTCATTACTTCTAGTTCCAACTTTACTTGAAGGATGTACATTTATTGGTGTATGGATATGGGTGACTATCTTTCTAGAGATCCTTTAAAGTTTGGAGTATGAATGCATGAAAGCAAAGTCAAGATGGGGCAATATGGGTTTATATAACTGAATGCTGTCAAATTATAAGCTATCTTCTTCTCAAATATATTCACTGGCGCCAATTAATTGTGTATTAATTGAACTTTCACAGATGATGAAGCTTTGATATTTTTTACACGTTGGTTACGGAAAGCATATGCCCAATATTATTTGCATTAATATATGCAGTGATTCCTAAACGATTGATTTGCAGATTAACATCATTGCATATATAAATTATGGAAAAGTAGACAATACAATATATAACCAATGATGATAATAATAATAATTAATTGCAGACTTGTGGACGGAGACTCGGTTCACAATAATAATAATAATAATAATAATAATAATAATAATAAACAAAAATTAACAAAAATATTTCATGGTTGATGATGAATTAAATCTACAGAAATAGCTATATAGATATATACGTGCAAATCCATATGCAACAATTTCAAGAACATAATTTGACTTTTGCTCAATAAAAAAGGAACATAATTCAACGAAAAAGATTGAAAAAAAAAAAGAAAAACTGAACGAAACAACCAAAAGATCAAACCTGACTTGCAGAAGTAATAGCAATTTACACGATTGACTTGAGAAACGGCTCAAAATTGGAGGAGCAAATGTCGGGGAAATTTTTGGAGGAGAAGTCGCAGCTTCAGAATTGGAAGAGCAGACGCCGATAAATATTTGGAGAAGAAGTCATTGTGTTAGATTTTTAATAAAACCTAGCGTATCAATTTAAAATCTGAGAAAAGTAATCAAAATACCTACACCCACTGAGGAAAAAAAATCCCGGAAAGTTGTACCACTTTCCTTGAAGTTAGGAATCTTATTACTTTCCTAAATTCATTAAAATTGAAACAAACATAGAAATTTAAAAAATAGGAATCAGATTACTTCCCTGGCCCAGAATCCATGACAACCAAACGGGCCCTAAATGATTCATGTCGAAGAAAATGAAAAACCACCTCAATGAGAAAGTATGCTTCTTTGTATATTAAATTTCAACAAAAACCAAATATCCTGCCGATAAACGGCTTATACACAGAAGTGACAAAAAATAGCAGAGTAGACATACAAAGGAGTCTTGAATTAACAAGTACACAATTACATAGAAGTACACAGTTTCCATGAAGATAACATGAAAGAGAGAGCCATTTATGGTCCACGGCCCATGGTCTGGTCCCCTGGTGGGATCATGACCAGCACTGGCTGTGTATTGAACCCAGGATGTGGAAGCCTACGACGGACTTCACGCCCCTCCTGACAAAGGGCGCATGCATGGCAGAAAACATGGGTAGCAAAGTCGCATGCCGTTTCACATTGCTCGCGTTGAACTTCATCCTCCACAATGTTTCCGCAGCACCCGCATGATCTTGCAAGTGCCTCACAGCTTCCCTGTTGTGCAACTATCTTACATGAACAGCTAGCTCTCTTCTATATACATTTAAACGGATGTCTAATTGGATGCAAATGCATAATCCATCAGACAGAAACGAGGTCATCGGGATTCAGTAGAATATATGGTCTAGGACCTCTAGGTTGAGTTGCAGAAATCATGACAAAGTTTTAAACGAAACTTTGACATGGAAATAGCAAATGGAATGTATGCATCCGGCTGGGTTTCCAATTCACAAAACAATATTTTACCAAATATCATATTCAACTTTCATTATACTATCAAATAAGATAATGAATATGTCTTTCTTAAGTAGTCACATCCTAAGTGATATATTTCTTTCCTGATATGCCCTTACAATTACAATCTCCACACATAAGAAAACGAACAATACAACTAGGCAAGTAGAGATGGACTCTCTCTCTCTAAAAATCCAGTAGATATGGTAAAGAAAACTATCCTAAAAAGGAAGTTGAATAAGATCATCAGCTGAATGACCATGCAACAGAAATATCCATGCATGATAATAGCATCCAATAACACAAAAAGTTTAAAAGGCTAAACTTTGCCCTACTCTGTGACAGTGATTGCAAATTGTTCGCAAAGAATTTAATGACATATCTAACCTCTAGATTAAACTTGCGGCGAATGGCTGTACGGATGGGGTAGGAGAACCACGGTGCAAGGCAATTCCAGCCAAAAAAGGTATTCCCGATTAAGTATAGACCGGTGTAAGGCATGCAATGATTAGCAAATGTACCAGGAGCAGATCCTAGTCTCTCTACATTGCTTCCATAAAGCACACAAGGGGCAATACTACCCAGCAAACCTGCCCAATTTTACAACGATCATACATCCATCAAACTGAAAATTGAGTAATTTACAAGATAAGCATACATAATTAGCTCATAAGGTCAAAACAATTGATCTCACAACATAAATCACATCAAATCCAATTCGACTACAAATTAATTACCAATACTATCATTACACCCAAGCATCATATCAAATGTAAGGTTGTTAGATCATTCAGGGTAGCCTTCATTCCATTATTCAACTTCCATCATCAAATTTCATATTCATTTTCACTTTCATATAGCCATCTAATATAAACTATTACCAACGCACCTCAACAAAATTTACTCATAAATATCACCATATTCAACTTCACAATATCCAATTTTTATGATTTTCGTTTTCTCGGAAGTAGATCAAGAATCTGAAAGCACCATCAGACCCACAAAACCAAATTCAACAAAACCCCCCTAGATCACCAAACTTCTCAGCATATAATCAACAAGTCAATGCAAAAAAAATCTAATCTTGAGCTCAAAAAAAAAAAATATATATATATATATTAAAAAGAAAAAACGAAAACTCACAAACTTCAAGATCGCTGCTGCAGAATTCATCACTCCTCCCAAGACAAGACAAGATGCTGGAATCCCACTGAGCCCTATCCTTCATTGACTCAGCCACCGGTAGCCCATCGGCCGTCCACCCCACCGGAATCGCCGCAGGGAGCGGAGCTCCGATATTCTTGCCGATGGGGGATTTCTTCTCATTTTTCATCTCAACTTCTTGTTCTTGTTTCGGTATAAGAGGATTCGATTCCTCGGAATTTGCCATTTTCGCAAAAAATCACAAAAACTTGGTATCTGATAAGAAGTAGCAGAGGATAAGAAGACTGGCAAATGGGATTCACCCTACCAACTCTCTCTCTCTCTGCTTTGAGCTTCCCAACCGACAGCTGTTAGCATTTATTTAGTGTTTATTATCTTTTCTATAATAAATTAGTATTATTTTTTGCGTTGAGTTAGCCGCCTATCGCCCTACGTGGAATGCGTAGACAGGAAGGAATTGTTGATTATCAATCTTTTTTGCACTCACAATCTCACATCACAACTCCGCTCTCTTTCATCTCTATAATTATGAATTATGAATATCTTCTCTAAATTTCTTTATTATTTCTCTCAAAGACTTTGCCCACAAGAAACGATTTTTAGTTTCTGTTTTAAGTTTGTTTCATCCCACAATTCCTGTCAAATAATATTATAATAGGTATTTAATTTTAACATTTTCGTTTTAGATATTTATATTCTTTTAATAATGTGCCTATGTATGTATGTATATATGTATCCCTTCTCTAAACTCATCTTGAAAAATTTTCGTCACCTGAATAATATCCAATCTACCGTGACATATTGAATATTACCCATTGAGTAATATAAAATTTACCATATTTGAACTGATCTTAAACTCCATTATTAGTAATATACAAGAATTAGTATATAGACGACGATATGCTGTCGGTGATAATTGCTGGAAATGCACATCTGTTGTCATTATCACCTCAATATACGACATTTTAGGTTGCTTAGTCACATCAATTTTGAAGGTTAGTTCCTTCTGCTTAATGATTATATTTTGTCATGCAATTTCAATTATCTTTAATAGTGGGTGTTATTAGATATTGCAGTCTTTTTTTTTTCTTTTAGGATTAAAAGAAAATCCAGTAGTATGAAAACAATAAAATATTAAATTTCATAAAAAAGTGTAATTGTATAGAATTTTCACTGGAGAAGTCCACATGTCCATATTGGGCCTAAAGACTAAACTGGTTTTGGATATAGACAAGGTGTTCACTCCTCAATATTCAATAATGTTGGACTAATTATTATATATTTATTAGTTTTGGAATCACCATATAATTTTGGGTTAAGGGGAACATGGCTTTTTCGACTATTCTAGAAGGTTATATTGTTCCCTCGATTTTTTAAAATAGTTTACATTGCAAGATAGAGAAGTTAACACAAATAATAAACACACACTAACACACATTTTTCTCGCATTAACATACTTTTATGCACAATTTTACAATTAATTAAAATTGCAATAAATTAATAAATTATGATTAATAATTAATAAAATAATATATATTGAGATAATTTATAAAATTATTTTAATCTAAAACTAACATCTGCGTATTTCAAATTTACAATTAAATGTTTGTGGATGCAAAAATCTACAATCGAATTCGTTCATAGTTTGGGCACCGTTGATCTGCATAGATATTAAAGTGAGGAACGCCGGAGAAGTGGCGTTCGTTTGCTCTCCGAAGCTCAAGTCAAAAATCATGATCCGAAAGAATAATAAAAAGATAAATAAAAAGAGTAAGTAAAGTGGTATCATTTCTCCTCCGATTAATGAGTGAATCTCCCTGATTTTTTGAATGAATAAATCATACCACCTTCTAGGAGTTTGTTTGTTATAATATTTATATTATAAATATTGATTTTTTCATATATTATTGTTATTACTGTGTTAATTATTTTATTAATAAATTTATTGGTATTTATTAGTTATTAACCAGAATTTATTAATTTGTTGCAATTTTTTGATTAATTATAAAATTGTGTGTAAAAAATTGTAGTGTGTGAGAAAAATGTGTGTTAGTGTGTGTTTGTTAATGGTGTTAACTTTTTCATCCATAGAAAAATAATGTGAGTCATTTTAAAAAATCGAGGAGCTAAATGGACCAGATAGTCATAGAGAGAGTAACGTGAGTCTTGAAGAACAGTAAAAAAGGTTACGTGATCCTTAATCCTATAATTTTTATGTTGCATCAGTTACAATATTAAATTAAAACATCAAAACCACAGACACGTTAGGTCCATTTTACGAGAAGTTTGATCAATGTTTTTTTTGTGCAATTTTTATTTCGACAAAAGCATATAAGAAAAGGGAAAAAGCAACATGATTTAAAAGTGAACAGTTTTTTCGACAATGTGTACTTAATCTGTATAAGATTCATGCAAGGGTCCCACAAAATCAGTTATTTTATTTTAAAAAACTGACACTACCTGCATTGAATTTATTACCCCACGATTGCATTTAATCACCCCAACAACCTCTCTCCTCCTCACAAACCCTACAACCACCGATTATTTTCAAACCAAATTTCCTCGATTTACAGTGGAAAAACCGTTGACTTGGAGCCTGGATTAACAGTGGAAAACAACCGCCGATTTGGAGCCTCGACTTGAACTCCCAACCACCCCATTTCCCACCGCCTTTCTTCTTTTCATTTTCCAAAAAAAAAAAGATCCCCAAAACCTACCGACGGCGCTGCATCTCTCTCTCTTTACCGACGATGGAGCAAGGAATGGCACCGGCGACATCGGCTTCTCAAGTAGGTTTCCACCCTTTTCTCGTAAACCTGCCGTAATTTTGCTAGGATTAAGTTTAATATTGTGGCTTTTTTTTTTAATCGTGGCATATTTTGTTAATCAAGGATATGTGATTTCTGATTTATATTATGTTAATAGCATGTTAAAAGTGGGTTGTATTTTTTAATCGTGGCATATTTATGTTAATCTTGGAATATTATGTTAATCGAGTCTTGTATTATGTTAATTGATGCTTTTGAACAACCCGTTCGTTCACCAATCTACGGGTGAAGTATTTTCCGAGCACTCGTGCAGGAACCTGTCGCGGAGCAATTCGACCTATATCAAGATGGCATGTGTGAGTGCCGTTAAACTTGTATATTCTCTACATATGCTCATCAGCAACCGTAAAGCACTTGAACGGGCAATCACCACCATGCTTGCAAACATAGCCCAATCGTGATCTATTCGAGCGATACACGGCATACTCCACTCGATTCTACATGTGATAGATACCGACCGCCAGAGCCAGATCATCCTTCGTCCGAAAAATAGCTCCCTGGTGCTGTGTATCTGATTGTGGTGCTTGTCCCTCATCCCAAGACAGTGGGCCCGCAATGTCCCAATCAGCAAGGAGAACCACCCAATTGCTCAAAGGCCCATCAACTCTGAACGGAACACCAGTGGTAGATGGTGGGACGACTCCCGTCAAGCACAACAATCTGTCTGTACGATCAGCAGAAGAATGAAGCCAGCCACTGAATTCTGTCAACAGTGATTCCACCAACCTCGTTCTATCATTCACCTCTTCTTGTTCTTGTTCTTCCTCCTCTTCTTCTCCTTCTCCTTCTCCCTCTTCTTCTCTAGTATCAGCATGCATCTCTGCTTGTGCTTCTTCATCAACAAGGTTACTCAAACCCTCATAGACATGTGAAAAGTAGGGAACATAGTCGTCCCTCATAGATGGCCCGACTCCAAAACCTTCCAATTATCTTGAAATCACGTACACGACCATCTCAGTAGTCTGCTCGTGAAGTAAATCGAGCAAATCTCCATCATCTCACAAAGATGCTCTGATCCGTCTGCCAATATTGGTGCTGGTGAGGTAAAATAATTCATACTCGATCCTATTCGGGTCAGTTCACAACAACTTGTGAACCTCCCTCACCAGTGAACTAAAACACAACTTATCGGATGACATCATCACGAGTTGCTCGTCCCCATCTACATATTCTGATCTCTCCCATCATCCACTGTGTGGTACAATAATGCGACGTCTAACTATCTGCAATTTATAAACAATGCTACATGATTAAACCCTAAACCCTATTAAACCCTAAAACCCTAAAACCTATTCCCTAAAAAGCCATGATCAAACCCTAAACCCTAGAAGAAGTCCCCATTTATAAAAGTGACGATTACACCCCAAACTCTAAATCCTATTAAACCCTAAAACCCTAAAACATATTAAAACCTAGAAGAAGTGACGATTAATACTAAGTAAAGCAATTAAATAAAATTGAACTGGAAAAATGGATAAAATAATAGAAGTTCAAATAGAAACGATTAAATTTAAAAAGAATGCACGATTAATAGTTTAAACAGCATCGATTACCTCTATTAATTATATGGCTTGATTAAGTTTAAATAACATCGATTAATTATATTAATTCCATAACTCGATTAAATAATAGCCTCGATTAAGTTATAAAACTTGAATAGCCTCAATTAATAATAGCCCTGATTAAGTTATAAAACATACCCTCGATTAAACTTGATAGCCTCGATTAAATTTCATAGCCTCGATTAACTCTAAAAAATAGCCTCGATTAATTACAAAAATTTCCTCGATTAACCTTGAAATAGCCTCGATTAATTATAGGAGTCTCGATTACTTCTAAATAATACCTAGATTAATTCTAAAATAGCCTCGATTAACTATAAGTTAACTTCTATATTATTTATAATAGCCTCAATTATATTTAAGTATTCCTCGATTAAGCTATAAAAAAATATCCTCGATTAAACTTGATAGCCTCGATTAAATTTGATAGCCTCGATTAACTCTAAAAAATATCCTCGATTAATTATAAAAATTACCCAGATTAAATTTGAAATAGCCTCGATTATTTCTAAATAAAACCTCGATGAATTCTAAAATATCCTAGATT
Organism: Perilla frutescens; assembly: GCA_026008535.1. Taxonomy (NCBI): domain Eukaryota; kingdom Viridiplantae; phylum Streptophyta; class Magnoliopsida; order Lamiales; family Lamiaceae; genus Perilla; species Perilla frutescens. Next base: position 36,866,080 of record BRKX01000017.1, on the reverse strand, counting down.
AATTCTAAATGCTATGATTATAGTCTACGACATGCAACTCATCAATATATTAAAGATTAAAGGTTATGATATGCAAATCTCTCTACGTCGCCTATTTTCAAATTAAATCTAACAACACATGCAATATATAATCAAAACAATAAATATTTGCAAAATAAGTTCAAAAAAATGGAGAGTACAAAACGTACCTTTGAAAGTTGCTCGTGCACTACTTTTTTCTTCAGAAAAATCTTTCCTTTCGCCCCCTTGCTCCAAAAAATTTCTCCAAGTTTTGCTCTTCTTCATCGACTTGCATTGTAGTTTGAATAAAAGCTTGTACTGTAGTGGAGATTTGTATTGTAATGTGAATAGCGAGCTCGTCTATTTATTCAAAAATTTAACCTACCTCGTCACAGAACATTAAATTGTATTAAATTCGGTCCTATCTTCCCTTCTTTTCATTAATTCGGTCCAATCTTCTCTTCTTTTCATTTGATGAAGCCACTAACCTTAACATGTATTAAATTTGGCCCCCTACCTTTCTTTCTTTTCATTTAATGAAGCCTTTTACCTTCCTTCTTTTTATTTATTGAAACTCAGTTACACAAGAAAGAAATAAATGCATTCATTAATCGTGGCTAGTTAAATATTAATCGAGAATCTCTTAAAATTAATCTATGTATTTTTAATAAATAATCGAGGCTCTTTAAAAAATAATCGAGACAATTTTAAAAAAAATAATCGAGGTTTTATACAAAAATAATCGAGAAAATTTTAATTAATAATCGAGACTTCTTCAAAAAGGCTCGATTCTTCTTAAATAAGGTTCGATTCTTCTTAATCGAGGCTTATTATAACCTATGATTCGTTTTAACTAATAATCGAGGCTTCTTCACAAATGATCGATTCTTCTTAGATAATCATAATCGAGGCTTTTAAGAAGCCTCGATTACTTCTAACTAAATATTCAATTATAACAAATAATCAAATTTTCTTAAATAATCATAATCGAGGCCCTGATTTTAATAGCCTCGATTACTTTTAACTAGTAATTGAGGCTTCTTAAAAAATAATAGAGACCACTTTTTAAATTGTAAATTAATCGAGACATTTCATTTGAGCCACTTTTTAAAAAATAATCTAGGCTCAACATATAAAATTAATCGAGGCTAAAAATTAATCGAGTTTGTAATTTCAATCGATGCAATTTTTAATAACTAATCGAGGCTTACTCAAATATAATCGAGGCATTTAGAATTGTTAGGGTTTCATTTTTAGAAATAGGGTTTCGATTGTTATGGTGCATTTAATGCCTAACAAAAGTACAATGTGTCAATCATTGGGTATGAGGACCAAGTCTATTATAGTACAAATTGTCTAACAAATTACTTATTTTTAAAAGTTGTTGTTTTTTTTTTTTCCAAAAACTATTTATTTTTGTTTACTTTTATCTATTTAGACTTTTTTTTATTGTAAGAAAATGAAAGTTAGATTTTGGTGAATTTGTTTTCTCATTCCTTTTCTCTCTGTGTTAAACGTAAGATTTGGACAATTTCTCTCTGTCCGCTTTTAATAATGACATTAGAAAGGTTTCGAAATAAATTATTCTATGGTTTAGGCAAAGCCAAATAGACACAACAAATCTCTCACAGTGCTACAGTAAGAGGCGTTAATGTGGTAATTTTTCTCAAGAAAAAAAAAAACACAAGTAGCTTAAATTATTGTTCTAGAAAACTATATTGAGTATATATGATATACGTTTAATACAATACAGCCCATCAGACATCGAGCAAAATTGAAATACTGCTTAATTGCAATTAAAATTTCAAATCAAAATTTTGGGGTGATCTTAACCAAATGTTTAAAACTCTAGAGTAGGGTTGGGGAAATATACCGTCATACCGTACCAGAAAAAATATCAGAATACCGAATTTTAAGATATATCGGTATTTTCGGTAAGGTATGATATTGTACCGAGATTTTTTGGTAAGGTAACGGTATAGAATTTTAAAAATCGAGGTATACCGGCGTATACCGATACCGACGGTATACTGAATTTTTTAGGTATATACCGTTAATTCAGCATGTACCTTTGTACCGGTATATATATACCGGTATATTTATGATATTATATAAATATATGTATGTGTGTGTAAATTATAGATACTTGAACTTGATATATAATACTTAGCAAATATGTTATACATTTATAAATATCTAGTAAATTTATAATATCTAACACTTATAATTAATCTTATGTTATACTTAATGTGTAGTAATTCTAATTATGTTTTTAATTAATACTTAGTAAATCATTCTTACAATTTCTAAGTAAAAGATTTAAAATTTGTAATATATAGTAACTTTATAATAATTTATAAAATTTATATTAATTATAAAAACATGATTGATATATAATACTTAGTAAATATGTTATACATTTATAAATATCTAGTAAATTTACAATATCTAACACTTATAATTAATCTTATGTTATACTTAATGTATAGTAATTCTAAATATGTTCTTAATTAATAGTTAGTAAATAATTATTACGATTTCTAAGCAAACGATTTAAAATTTGTAATATATAATTAGTTTATAATATTTTATACAATTTATATTAATTATAAAAATATGATTGATATATAATACTTAATAAATATGTGTAGAGACTCTATTTCTATATAGGCCCAAAAACCAGGCCCACGGCCATTTAAAGGTCTAAGGAATCGAAGAGGTCGATACCTCGAGGTCGATGCCTCAGTAACGGAGATCCAGAGGTCTAAAAAAGAAATCGAGCTTGAGCGGACTCCTAAGGAGACCAAGTCAAAGTATCCGTTGAAGATAAGGGAGACCCCGTCAAAATCTTAAAATGGGATAGAAAGGATCCCATAAAAATAAAAAATCAGTTAAACCCTCTCTTATATATACGCTTCTTTCATAATGAGAGAGGGGATCATTGAATCATACACAATCACTCATTCAACACCAATATTCACTCATTCACGAACTATCTTCATACAATCCAACATACGGCTAGCTCATTATATTCTATAGTTATAGAATTCATATTCGAAATCTCTATTTATCGTTCTTATTCGATTTATATTGTTGTTTATTAGTTTCAATTTTGACTTGAGCGTCGGAGCCTGTTCGATCATCAACCTCCCGACGGTCCTTCGGCTTCACGTGTTTTTTATCGTGTAGATCGTCGGAGCCCGGACTTGAAGAACGATCAATTATAGAGTTTTTGACCTCAACAGTTTGGCACCCACCGTGGGGCTCCGAACGATCACTTCAAGATGACGAAGAACAATCGAAAGGATGCAGCAACCATCCCTCAGAAAGCCTGAAAAAACGGGGCAACTGCAACCCCTTCACCGGAAGGTGACGGTGATATCGCTCGACTACTGCGTTCGATCCAGCGCTAATTAAATACCACCAAAGTTGAACTCGCGGTGATTCGCACTGAAAACTAGGCCTTGAAGGCTAGAGTAGAAGCTATTTCGCAACCGAACCTTTTTCCGAACGGATTTCCTCGAACTCAACCGTCCCCACTCTCATGAACCCGAATGTCCAACGAACTCCGAGAGCAGGTACTTCTGAACTCGACTCATGAATTGACTGATCATTTTACCGTAGGCACAAGCAAGGAACCTGCACTCAAGGGCAAAGAAAAAGATGATTTTCCCATAAGACCCTCACCTAGGTTTGAAGATTACGAGCCCGACTCAGAATCTGAGGTCGAAAAGAAGATCCAACGATTGGAGGACATATTGACTCGCATTTTAGGGGTCCCCGCTCCTATCCGAAAAACCGCACCAACAAATTTCGCAGATTCCCCATTCACCAACGAGATCAGCCTTGTAGAGATGCCCCCAAAGTTCACTTTTCTAAGTATGAAACTATTCGATGGTGCATCTGACCCCGATGACCATGTCGCCCAATATAAATAAAGAATGTTCACTACCATAATACCTAGACACGCCAGAGAAGCGGGTATATGCAAAGGCTTCGGATCCAGCCTCATTGGCCCAGCACTCTAATGGTTCATCACCCTTCCCAATTCAACGATCTCGTCGTTCGCCCAGCTCAACGATCTCTTTGTCGAACAGTTTGCCAGTAGTCACAAGATTGAAAAATGTGCAGACGACCTCTACACAGTCATACAAAGGTCGAAAGAACCCCCACAAAGCTTTGTGAGAAGATTCAACAGAGAAAAAGTATCGATTCCCAACTGCAACATCGATACCACAATTTCAGCCTTTGGGAAGGGCCTTAAAAGAGACTCTGACCACTACAAGGAGTTGACTAAATACCCCTGCAAGACAATAGAAGACTTGCTTGCCAAAGCCTAGGCCCAAATTGAATGGGAGGAAGACGAAGCAAATTCATCTAGATCTCGTACCATGAATGAACATCCAAGAAAAGAACAAAGAGGCAACATGACAGAAAGATTCAAAATGGATCCCTATCCGCAGAACCCTCGATTTGACTTGCGAAATAGACGAACTCAAGAACCCCAGATCGACAGAAAACTTCCCGAGTACAGCCTCTGCATATCACCATCGGAAGAAGTTCTAGCCCTCAAAGGACTTGGACAGAACATAAAATGGCCCGCAAAAATGAAAGCTCCAGATAACGAGCGTGACAGGAGCAAATACTATGAATTCCATAATGACCATGGTTACAAAACCGACGAGTGCATCGCCCTCAGACTCGAAGTCGCAGAACTCTTAAAGCGAGGATACCTCACCGACCTTTTGACCCCCAAAGGGAAAGAGACCTGGTGGCGAAGAGAAAACCAAAAAGAGGCGCAACCGTCTGAACCCCCGAGGATCAATCTCACTTTGAACTGCATAACAGGAGGTTCTGAAGTGAGCGAGATCTCACAGTCCTTGGCAAAGAGACATTGTCGTTCGATAAAATATAGAGAAAACATCCCCAAAGAAACCAAACAAGATGACCTTATCATCCTTAACTTCACAAACAGAGAAGCATCTGAACTCTCACACCCTCACCACGATGCACTAGTCATTTCCTTATTAATTTCTAATTGTCTGATTAAGCGCGTTCTCATTGACAATGGAAGCTCCGCTAACGTAATCTTTTTGAGTACTTTGAAAGGGATGCAGGTAAAAGAAACCGAAATCGTCAAAAGATCAACCACCTTAATCGATTTTAGCGGAGAACACAAAGCCACGATGGGAGAAATCACACTTCCCACCGATATTGAGGGGATGAATATCTTCACCAAATTCCAAGTAATTGACGCCCCCTTAACTTATAACGTCATAATGGGAAGACCTTGGATCCATGAACTCCAAGCGGTACCGTCAACCTATCACTAACTCTTGAAGTTCCCCTACCCCTTGGGGAGTTCGTGAAGTTCGAGATGAGCAAATCACAGCACGAGAATGTTATGTCTCCACCTTCAAACATAAATGAGCTATGGAAATTAATCAAATCGAAGTCAGATCACCCTCAACCAGTGCCGAAAATCATAGCTACGAAGAACCTGAGGTAGAAGATCTTGATGAAGTGCAAATACACCCCGACTTCCCTAACCATAAGGTGCCGATCGGGTCAAGATCAACCGCAGAGATACGAGAACAATTGATAAGATTCCTCATCAACCACCATGATTGCTTCGCATGGTCGTTCAAAGACATGATAGGTATCGATCCTTCAATTATAATACATAAATTGCAGGTCAATCCAGACAAGACCCCAGTGAAGCAAAAAAGATGAAAATTTGCCTCCGAACGAAACAAGATCGTGGATGAAGAGGTTAATAAGTTGCTCAAGTATGAACATATAAGAGAGGTACAGTACCCCGAATGGCTAGCCAACATCGTGGTAGTAAAGAAAAAGAACGGCAAAAATAGGCTCTACAAAGACTTTATCGACCTCAACCAAGCCTGCCCAAAAGATTCATTTTCCTTACCTCATATCGACGCGTTAGTTGACGCGATGACCGGATACGAATTAATGAGCTTCATGGACACCTTCTCTGGATACAACCAGAGCCTTATGCATCCAGAAGACCAAGAAAAGACTGTGTTTATCATTCACTGAGGTTTGTTTTGTTACAAAGTAATGCCTTTTGGACTAAAAAATGCTGGTGCAACCTACCAAAGACTGATAAATCGAATGTTTGAAGAATTGATTGGAAACACCATGGAGGTGTGCATCGACGACATGCTCGTAAAATCTTCCAGAGCCCAAGATCAATCGATCACCTCCGTTGAACTTTTGAGGTCCTTCGCCACTACAATATGAAGTTGAACCCTGCGAAATGCGCATTTGGAGTGACCTCAGGAAAATTTCTAGGATACCTTGTTACAATGAGAGGTATCGAAATTGACCCTAGTCAGATCAGAGCCATCAGAAACATACAACAACCACAGAATATCAAGGAGGTGTAAAAACTTACTGGATGACTCGCGGCCCTTAGTCGCTTCATCTCAAAGTATTTAGAAAAAAGCCATGTCTTTTTCAAGACACTACGTAAAAAAAAGTTTAAATGGACTGCCGAATGCTCGAAAGCCTTAGAAGACTTGATAGAATACTTGGCGAGCCCTCTCTTACTATCGAAGCCCCGCGATAGAGAGGTACTTTTAATATATTTATCTGTTTCCACTAACTCTATCAGCACAGTCTTAGTCAAAGAGGACAAAGGAAGACAACGCTCGGTCTACTATGTCAGTCGATCACTACTGGACGCCGAGACCAGATACCCACAATTGGAAAAACTAGAATTGGCCCTCATCATAACATCGAGAAAAATGAAGCCCTATTTCCAAAGCCATTTGATCAAAGTGGTCACGGAATTCCCGCTCAGAACAGTATTGAGAAAACCAGACCTCGCAGGAAGGCTCTCCAAATGGGCAGTCAAGCTTAGGGAGTACGTCATTCATTACCTACCCCGAACCTCGATAAAATCACAAGTACTCTCGGACTTCATCGCCGATTTTTCCTACGAAGTCAAGACTGGAACAGAAGACGAGTCAATGAACGCCAAAGAAAAAGAAAATTCAAAGTTTTAGACCCTTCAAGTTGATGGCTCCAGCACTTCGAAGGGGTGTGGTCTAGGCATGGTTCTAATAAGCCCGACAGGTGAAACCACCAAGCATTCAAAGCAACCAACAATGAAGCCGAGTATGAAGCCCTCATCGCAGGATTAAACTTAACCAGTGACCTCAGAGCCATAATGATCCGAATTCAAAGCGACTTCCAGTTAATAATAAACCAATTTGAAGGAGAATTCCAAGCAAAAGATTCAAGATTGATTGCTTATCTCATCGTAGTAAAAGAAACAACTTCAAAGTTTGAAAAGATCGAAGCCCAACACATCACAAAAGAGGACAACAGGCATGCTGACAATTTGGCTAATTTAGGATCTGCAATCAAAATTACCGAAGCCAAAAACATCCCAGTGTTATACGCAAAATGGCCAGCCGTATCGAAAGAAGAAGGTTCAGAAATTCTACCCATCGAGAACAGTACAAACTGGATGACCCCGCTCATCAAATATATAGCAGAAAATGAGCTCCCCGAAGACCCCATCGAGGCAAGATGTATCAAGGCTAAGGCACCAAAATTCACCATGATCTCTTGATCCCTATACATAAAATCTTTCTCAAGGCCTTACTTGAAATGTGTTAGCCTCATACAGGCTAAATACATTCTAAGTGAGCTCCACGAAGGCGAATGTGGAAACCACTCGGGATACAGAAGCTTAGCCAACCGAGTTCTAACGTTCGGGTTCTACTGGCTGATCATGACAACAGATGCAATGAGCTACACCAAAGCATGAGACCGATGTCAGAGGTTTGGACAAACAAACCACATGCCCCTAGAGCCCTTGCACACAACAACCATCTCTTGGCCATTCATGAAATGAAGGATGGACATCTTAGGGCCACTACCAAAAGATGAAAATCAGAAGTGCTACATTTTGGTGTTAACAGACTACTTCACCAAGTGGGTCGAGACCGAAGCCTTCGCATGAGTCAGAGATACAGAGGTACAAAATTTTTTATGGAAACATATTTTATGCAGGTTCGGAGTTCCCAAGGAGATCGTGACAGATAAAGAGTCCTAGTTCATAAGTACGAGATTTTAAGATTTCTGCAAAGAATGGAACATCAAGCTCTCATTCTCCACTGGAGGTACCCCGCAGCAAACTGTCAAGCAGAAGACACAAACAAGACGATCCTAAACACCCTAAAGAAAAGACTATCCGAGCACAAAAATCAATGGGTCCAGCAACTCCCAGAAGTTCTATGGTCTTACAGGACGACCTTAAGGACAAGCAAGGGAGAAACCCCATTTTCCCTAACATATGGTTCGGAAGCAGTATTGTCTGCAAAAGCAGAGATTGGTACAGCCCAAACAGAATGGTCCAATCAATCGAACAACAAGGAGCTCGAGAAAAATCTCGATTCGATCAACGAGCTCCGAGATTGGGCGGCAATGAAGATAGCATCATACCAACAGATGATAAGCCGACACTTCAACAAAAACACAATACTTCAAACATTTCAAGTCGGAGACTAGGTACTTAGAAAAGTGTTCCAAAATACAAAAGAAAATGGAGCCGAAAAATTAGCACCAAATTGGGAAGGTCCCTACCAGATCGAAAAGGTCATCAAAAATAGAGCTTACAAACTCCGAACTAAAGAGGGCCGGTCCATAGCTAACAGCTGGAACGCCCTACACTTAAAACAATATCATTTCTAAAACTCATGTACTCATTTTTCATTTGTTTTACCTTTTAAAGTTTTGTTTACTGACTTGAGCGTCAGAGTAACTAACAGAACCCCAAGCACAGGGGTCCCGACCCTCAAGAAAATGATGGAATTTCGACCTTAAGATCATCTTCTCGACCAAAGGAGTAACGTATTCATTCTTTTAATTTCTAAATTTTTGTTATTTAGTTTGTTCACTGACTTGAGTGTCGGAGTAACTAACATAATCCCAAGCATAGGGGGTCCGGTCCCCTAGAGTTTAATAGAGCCCTGACCTCGAGAACCTCAAACTCAACGTCAAGGATAAAAGTTGACTTCCGAACTCAAGCCATAAGGACCTCAACATTCAAGCCACTGAACTCAAAGCACAAGAGCAATTCCCGAATCCCAACTATGATCTCAAAAGGTACACTCTAAGCTATCGCTATTTGTCTTATCTAATTTCCGTCCTACATATGTACCAGCCCATGGAGCTCACGTCGTATCAAAGACATCAAAATAAAGCGAAACACATAACATAGGAACATGCAAAATGGTAGATTAAACATAATGCATAAAGTTGGCTAAGAGAAAGCCATTTTGTCTACCATAATCCTCCTTCATGCAAGACGAATAAGAAAAAAAATATTTACAGACATTTGTTTGTTTAAAAATAAAAAGCATAGAGTGTTCAGAAAGTAGAGTTCGTTTATAAAAGATCAAATGGAGGCCCTATCTCTGGCCTTGGTAGCTTCCTCAACGGCTACGTCACCCTCCTTCTCGACTCCGACAGTGGCCTCATCAGCGTGGTCCTCCTCTTGAGCCTCGACCTCCTCCTCTGCTTCCAAGAAAGACAAGTCAAGGTCTGGCATCTTCGCTTTAATGGCCTCGACCACCGCTGCACCACCCTCTTAGTAGAAGGCCTCCTTGTAAGTGCCGAACTCCGCAGAGTCAACCCATCTGTCGAAGTCAGGAGCTTCATCAGTCATTGTCCTAGCCTTGAGCGATGCCTCATGCTCCTTCACCTTCACCTCAGAGACCACCAAGTTCGATAGTAGCTCCTGTTCGGTCCTAGCCTAAAGGTCAAGGCTCTTCTCCAGCTGGACTTGGGCCCTACCGCCATCGCTCATGCCGTATCTCTCTTGATCCGCAGAGAAGACTCTCGGGCCACCATGTCTCGTCTCTCCTCGATGATCCTCTCGAGCTCCTCAGATAACTCGGCAACCCTCTTCTCAAGGCCCTCCTCATGGCTGGCAATGGGTTCTCGCAGCAGAAACTAGCTGTAAAGGACCTGAAATTAAAAGCCAAGCAGTTAAAAAAAAGAAAAGATGATAAAAAATAAAAGCTCGAGAAAGTTACCCGCAACGTCTGGTCAAAGGACAAGTAAGCCTGCTGTTCGGGGCTTTTCTTCTCATAGTCCTCAGGCATGCCTTGACCAACAATAGACTTCTCAACATCCATTATGAAGGGCCAAAGAGAGACTCCTTTAGAACTCGGATCGACAGAGGTCTGGCGAGAGATATGGACGGTCTCCACATCAACGATGTCGCGAGAAGCGGAGGGCTGAGGCACCACAATGAGAGAAGAGGAATTACCCTTCGACTTCTTAGAAGGGGGGCAGAGTTGGAAGCCTTTCTTCCAAAGGCCTTTTGGCGCCCGAATGTGAAGACTCATCTCTCTTTGCAGCCGCCAAGGCCTTGACCTTGGTATTTGAAGGCTTGATCTTCAGCTTTGCCATCTCGTCAAACAAAAACCGACCATCGCAGACTTTCTCGAACTCTCTAAGCTCATCTAAAAAGAGGAATGCTTCCTCAATGTGAACAGCTTCAATGCCGGTAGGATCACGGCGCAGAGGAAAACCTACACAAGACAGATAAATTTATAAGTTTCAAATAAGAATAAACACATAAGAGTTCGGCTTGGAAACCCACGGGCGTTACATAACTCAGCAGGGACGATCATATCGGCAGAAGTCCAGGCAGGCACAAAAACAAACTTCGGCTTCTAATACCCAGAAGAAGAAGGCAAGCTCGTTATCAGAGGGGGTCAATCCCCCACCCATTTTGTAAAATAGTAGAAGCCAGACTGCCCAACATTTGCCACTAGACAGTAAGCCGCATGCCATTCTCCAATGCTAGGCTCGGGAAAGCATAGCTCCTCCCACAAGTAATACATGCCCAACAAGTGGAACCACCTTATTGGAGTGATCTGGGCAGGAGCTATGCCGTAGAAATGGGCAATCTTTACGAAAAAAGGGATGAATGGAGATCCAACCCCTTTCTCCATCACCAACGTGTAGAAGACGGTGAACCCTGGTGGAGGTCGATGATATCAGTCGGCAAGACCAGAGGATTGGACCTCAACCCCGGCACCCGAGATCGGCGGTGAGGTCAGCCTCTTTAAAAGCTCATCGCTCACCTTCGGAGCGACCTCGAAGTCTTTGAACCTTTCTGCCACAGCCTTAACCTCTTGAATCTGCAACTTACGACCTTTTGGTAACTTTTCCCTCACCACCGTCGTTTGCCGCTTGCTTATCACCGCATACCTAACCGAATGAGGAATAATAGCTGACGGCCTCTTATTCCTCCCCTTTTCCGTGACCTTGACAATCACATAAGAGTCGGAACTTCCCGAGTATTCCAACCCTGAACGTTGTTCTACTTCTTCACCATCATAGTTTGCTTCTTCGGCGTTCGAGTCCCCGTTCGCACTCATCTTCAACCCAGAAATATTCAACAGACTAGGCAAACCTAAGAACTGAACCAGCAAATCAAGAAAAATCTACACCCGCCTAAAAGAGTTGAATCCCAGAAAAAACCTTCACCTATCGAAGAAACCACAAAGCCTAAATGATCAATAAACTTGCCCAAAAATCAACAATATCACCCAACGCTACCCAGAAACTCAAAACCCTAGAAATTGCCGCAAATTCTCCAGATATCCCGAAAATTGCCAAGAAATACCAGGAAATACTAAGAGATACTACTAAATGTCCTCGAAGATTTCTTAAAAGCCTACGAAATATACTTAATCTATACATCCATTGTACGAAATGATTAAGAGGAAAAAGAACGAGAAAATAACATGAAAACCGTGCGACAATGGGATTCTAAAAAGCCGAGAACAACCGTAGCTACAGCCCTCAAACAGCGTGATAAGTGCGAAGATAGCGGCGGAAAGAACGGAGCAGAAATCTTTTAAGAGATTTTTTCGGTAGTAAGGATTTTTTCTTGCAAAGAGATTTGGTTGAAGAGGGAGACTCTTGAAATTCTAAAAAATGAGTAGAGAGGGAATAACTTCTTCTCGATATTTGAATTACATGATAGAATTGAAGCAATCTAAACACACGTGTTTTAATCTAACAGCGAGCATTGGCCTAGGAAACAAGAAAAGTAAAATCCATACTTCAGGTCTGGAGCTCCACGAGGTCTGTTCTCATGACCTCAAAAGCTCCATCAGGACCTGCCTTTAGGTCTGGAGCTCCACGAGGTCTGCTCTCACGACCTCAAAAGCTCCCCCAGGACCTGTTAGGCAGGTCTGAAGCTCCACGAGGTCTGCTCTCACAACCTCAAAAGCTCCCCCAGGCCCTGCCTTCAGGTCTGGAGCTCATGAGATTAGCTTTTACGATTTTGCTAAAGATCCTTCTAAAAATCGGTTCTAAGTACACCCTCGAGGTTAAAGAAAATTCAACATCTTAAAGCAAAACTAAATCAAGATAACAACTGAAGAAAAATGCCGACATTCATTACCCGATCCTTGAAATACAAGGATCAAGAATGAGGAGCTAACTGTAGAGGCCCTATTTCTATATAGGCCCAAAATGTTGTGATTTGTTTTGGATAATTGAAATATTGTGATTTGTTTTGGATATTTGATAGACTTGAACTACTGTTGGTGTGTTTTTCTTTGGTGTCTGGTGGTTTGTTATATGTTGGGATTTGGATATGTCACCATAATGTTTAAACGTGAATCTTATGTATTTGGAGATGATTACATGGGCCAAATACTCTGGTTGGTTTATGTGTGGTTTTTGTAGTGATGAAAAGATTAAGATTATTGATTGGAATGAATGAAATGGTGATTTGTATCATTGTATTTTGATCGGTATTTTATTTCACACAAAAATGACTACTCGCAAGTGCACGAGGTAAATGTAGCAAAATTATGGTGAGCAAGGTCGTATCCACAGAGGCTAACTAAGTAATGCAGGTAAGTACTCAATTTTATTTGTCCTACTTTATTTAGAAAACCGAATTAAAGGTTGATTTTACTAAACTAAATGCTGTAAATAAAATGAATAAATCAAGCACAGAAAACTGGATAAACAGAAGTGGAAACAGATCCTAGGATGTTGATATTGATGAGTGCATAAATTGCACTCATTTGGACTCATTTTGAGTGTATTTGCACTTGGTTATCATGTATATATTTGGTAAATAATGTTAATAATGTCTAACTCTCTTGTTTGGTATAATGTGACCAATTTAGGGAGTTTTTGGGGAAAACAAATGCCAAAAGGAGTCAGGTTGTGAGTCGATCGATCAACGCGTGCCCAAAGACGAGAAAAGACAAGAAAAACTTAATATGGGCCAAAATGCGACCATGAAGCGCGAGCACCTCAGGGTCGCGCCACAGCCGTTCTACAGTGCGACTCTAAAACGCGACCCAACGGGTCGCGCTTCAGCAGTTCAGAGACTGTGTTTTCTCTAGCTGGAACGCGACACCTTAGCGCGAGATCCTGAGGTCGCGCTTCAAAAGTAAAGGAAAGCGCGACCCAGAAACGCGACTACCTCAGGTTGCGCTTCCAAGGCAGAAACAAGCGCGATCCAAAAGCGCGACCCCTTCGGTCGCTCTGTACAAGCTTCAGAGAGCACTTTTTCTTCAGTCCAAACCCGACCCCAAAGCGCGATCAACTGGAGTCGCGCTTCGCCCTGACGGATTTCAAAAAGTGACTGTTGGCATTCAATTATTGGTCCATTCATATATATATCATTTGGGCATTTCAAAACACAGACTCAATCAACCCTAGAACGAAAAATACACAAGAGAAACATCAAGAAAGGGAATTTTTGAAGATCAAGAGGAAGATGGAAGATTTAACCATCCACTTGAGAATCCAAGCCATAGGATTGAAGAAGGAGGACTCTACATTGGGTTCTATCACCTCTTCTCTCTTCTTTGATTTGTATTTAGAATGGGTTATTGTTCTCATTTTGTAATCTTGATTTTATTATGAATATGGTTGACTAGAGCCTTAGGGCTCTAGGATGTAGTGAAACAATGTGAATATTGATCCTTGGTTTGGGATGTATATATGTGTTGTTGCTTTGTCAAGGTTTTGATCTATGCTAGGGCTTGAATGATGTTGTTTGGTTGGCCATCTCACTAACATCACATGTATGAATCACTTGCATCTAGTCAATCCCGTGATCATAAACATGCCTAGATCAAATCTACATATTTGTCTTCTTAGTCGAATGTCATTATGTGGAAGGAAATATGACCTTTAGATCCTTTTGTAGGTGCGACCTTAGAATGCGTTAGAGATAGCTATCTTTGTCGCATTCGCAATTTAAGAGATATTCGAGAGATGCTCTTATTATATTTGTGGTCTTCTTATCTATGAACTTTGCAGCAATGTATGTGTAATCCCACATTGTAGGTCAATATGAGTGTTGTGTAGCCATGTCCTAGCGTTTCGCCTTATTTGTCATCTTCAAAGCTCTCGTTTGTTTGGTATTATCTCTTGAGTGAAAAATATATTGATAATTATAGGTGTTTACACTTTTATGTCTTTTTGTTCTTGTTTGACAGTTTGATTTAGTAAAATACACCCTCTCCTTATTAGTCGTCTAGATATTTCACTCATCTTCCGTTGTGGTAATTGCATCGTCTAATTTCTATTCCATTTCCCTGTGGATCGATCTCGTATCATCATATCTACAATCACATGCTTGTACACTTGTAGGCATTGACGTGAGTTATAAATATTAAAACAAATCACAGTAGGTTTAAAGGTAAACTGAGCCTCTATCAAGTTTTTGGCGCCGTTGCCGGGGAAACGGAATTAATTTGATAAAAGCAATATTGTGATAACGATTGAGTGGATTACTTTAGACATTTTTACTTGTTTTATTTGAAAAAATTGTTCTTGATTTGTTTGTCCTTTTGATAGGAAGTGTATGCACACTCGTTCTCAAGGAGAACCACCTATTGCATTGGACTTAGAGATTGAAGCAACGGTTCGCCACAACAACGCACGTAGATGAAGAAGAATGGCGGATCTACCTCCACACGTTCAAGACCTGATGATTGCCCAAATGCAAAGAGAATTGGAGGTGATGCAAGAGCAATTGAGAGCCCAAGAGGAGGCTCGTAATAGAAATGTGGAGGCACCAATCCGGAATCTTTTCCAACCCGTCATTGATCAAGGGGTGGTAAATGGACCACCCATTCAAGCCAACAACTTCGAGTTGAAGACCTCTTTCATACTAATGATCCAACAGAACCAATTCCGAGGGACGCCAATGGAGGATCCCCATGAGCATATCCGAAAATTTCTCAATGTTAGTGGGACAATGAAGATGAATGGAGTCTTGGATGACGCAATCCGCATCCGTCTCTTTCCGTTCTCATTGATCGACAAGGTGAAAACATGGTGGTTAAGCCATGCTCAAGGAACAATTCAAACTTGGGATCAATTAGTGACGGAGTTCCTACACAAGTTTTTCCTACCCGGAAAAACCCTTAAATTGAAAGGAGAGATCACCGTGTTCAAACAATGGGATGAAGAAAGCCTATATGAGGCGTAGGAGCGCTTTAGGGAGATGCTACGGAAGTGCCCCGGACATGGTTTTGGGACCGATCATCAAGTATGCATTTTCTATGGAGGAAGCAAAGACGAGGTGAGAACACTCATGGATGCGACCGTGGGTGGATCATTATTGGCAAGAAGGCCGGAAGAAGCCTTAAGAATAATTGAAGAAATGGCCTCAAATTCCTTTCAATGGCCAGCCAGAAGAGAGGGAGTTCAAATTCTAAAGAAAGTGGCTTCAGCTTCAAGTTCGGATGCACTCGGGCTTGTGGCAGCTCAAATGGCAACCTTGAATTCAAAAATCGAGGCCTTTACAAATCCAAAAGCCGAGACATCTCAAAGAAAATTTGAGGATGTAAACTATGTGAACCAACAAGGAGGCTTCTCGAATCAACCAAGGCAATTCAATCAGGGGTACAAACCCCAATATGGAGGCCAATATGGAGGAAATTCGGGTTATCAAAACAAAGCTCAACACCCGAACTTCTCCTATGATAACCCGAACAATGCAATCCAACCACCTCCGGGCTTCTCAGTTACAAATGGTGTAATAGATGAGGAGAAAAAGCCCAAGATGGATGAACTTCTAATGGCATTCATGGGGAAGACAGAAAGTTACATGAAAGACTCTCAAGCACGAATTGGGAAGTTGGAAAATACCGTCGGAGCAATTGGCAACCAACTTAACACTTTGGAGAAGAAAATGGGACAATTTGCAACCATCTTGGGAAGCCAACATCAACAAGGCAAGTTCCGAAGTAATACCACTGTGAATTCGAAGGATCAATGCAAGGCGATTACCTTGAGGAGTGGAACCGCTTATGATGGCCCCGAGATGCCGGATGATAAGGAAAGCAGAGGAAAGGTTGTTGGGCAACCAAATGAGAAGAAGAAAGAAGAGGGACCGAGTCAAGAGGACTTAAATCCCAAATTGAAGAAACATGATGCCCTTGAAAAAGGGAAAGAGAAAGAAGAACCAAAAAGGGTGATGCCGGAAGAATACAAAGTGCCCATACCCTACCCACAAAGACTCCAAAAGGTGAAGAGTGATGAGCAATTCTCTCGATTCCTCGATATCTTTAGGAAGGTACAAATAAACATCCCTCTTATTGAAGCACTTCAACAAATGCCAAATTATGAAAAATTCTTGAAGGATGCGATTTCCAAAAAGAGAAGATGGGGGGAGTATGAGATGATTAATTTGACCGAGAATTGTAGTGCTTTATTGCAAAGAAAGTTGCCCGCAAAGATGAAAGATCTGGGAAGCTTTAACATCTCGGTTACTATTGGAGAAAATAACGTTGGCAAGGCTTTGTGTGATCTGGGGGCGAGTATCAATTTGATGCCCCTCTCGTTCTTTAAGAAGTTGAAAATGGGGGAGATCAAGCCAACCACCATTTGTCTCCAAATGGCCGACCGCTCTTTGACATACCCAAAGGGTGTGGTAGAAGATGTGTTAGTGAAGGTCAACAACTTTATCTTTCTGGTGGACTTTGTGGTTCTTGATATGGAAGAAGACAGGGAGGTTCCCCTCATCTTAGGGAGACCGTTTTTGAACACGGGTAAGGCCTTGATAGATGTGGCGAAGGGAGAACTTACCTTGAGAGTGAATGATGAGAGAATCACATTTTCCCTCCAAAAAGCGATGCAACATCCCGAAGAAGAGGCAAAGAATATCAAGGAGTGCAAAGTGCTCCAATTGGTGGATGAGTGCATAAAGGAGGAAGAGTCGAGGAGCCCAAAAGATCCTCTTGATATTTGCATTTCTAACTCTATCTTTAATTCTTTATTTAATGATGATTTTGGTCTATGTGATTCCGTTTCTATGATGAATTCATTTCAGGAATCCTATTTGAGGAAGCCAAAGTTCTTGCCATTAAGAAACGAGGATCAAACATCAAAGGAAGAGGACGAGTTGAAAGCAAAAGAAGAAATGGAGTTGAAACCCCTACCTACACATTTGAGGTATGCTTACCTTGATGAAGCCAAGCAAAAACCGGTAACAGTTTCTTTCCTCTTATCCGATGAACAATGTGATAAATTGTTAAGGGTGTTGAGGAAATATCAAAGCACCATAGAATGGTCAATTTCCGACCTTAAAGGCATTAATTCTTCCATATGCATGCATAAAATCTTGCTTGAGGAAGATTATAAACCTAAAGTGCAAAATTAAAGAAGACTCAACCCTATTATGCAAGAAGTTGTTAGGAAAGAGGTTCTAAAATTGCTAGATGCCGGTATCATATTTGCTATTTCGGATAGTGAGTGGGTGAGTCCTACTCAAGTGGTTGCTAAAAAGGGGGGAATGACTATTGTTGAGAATGATAATAAAGAAACAATTGCTACAAGAGTAGTAACGGGGTGGAGAATGTGTATAGATTACAGGGCGTTGAATGCATATACTAGGAAAGATCATTTTCCATTACCTTTCATTGATCAAATGCTAGATAGGTTGGCGGGTCACAAATTCTATTGTTTCCTTGATGAGTATTCCGGGTACAATCAAATCATGATTGCTCCCGAAGACCAAGAAAAGACCGGTTTTACTTATCCATATGGCATTTTTGCGTATAGATGGATGTTGTTTGGGTTGTGTAATGCACCCGCCACCTTTCAAAGGTGTATGATGTCCATCTTTCATGGATTGATTGAAAATATCATGGAGGTGTTTATGGATGATTTTTTTGTGTTTGGTGATACATTTGATATATGCCTTGATAATTTAACACAAGTATTGTAGAGATGTGAAGATACTAATCTAGTGCTCAATTGGGAGAAATGCCACTTCATGGTGAGAGATGACATTGTTCTAGGACACAAGGTGTCGGGTGAAGGTCTAGAGGTGGACCGGGCTAAGATAGTGGCCATTGAAAAGCTACCCCCACCAACAAATGAGAAGGGTGTTAGAAGCTTTTTGGGATGCCGGGTTCTATAGGCGCTTTATAAAAGGTTTTTCCAAAGTTTCTAAACCTCTTTATCGTCTACTTGAAAAAGCCGTGGAATTTGATTTTGATTTTAATTGTTTGCAGGCTTTTGAGACGTTGAAGAAGGCCCTAATCACAGTACCCGTGCTTATCTCACCTGATTGGAGTGAGCCTTTTGAAGTGATGTGTGATGCAAGCGAGATAGCGGTAGGAGCCGTTCTTGGCCAAAAGAAGGACAAACTCTTCCGAGTTATCTACTATGGGAGTAGGACTTTGGATCCTGTTCAAGTCAACTACACCACCACAGAGAGGGAAATCTTGGCGGTCGTCTATGCATTCGACAAGTTTAGGCCCTATCTCATTGGGGCCCGAACAATAGTGCACACCGACCACGCCGCCTTGAGGCATCTTTTTGCTAAAAAGGATGCAAAGCCAAGGCTTATCCGATGGATTCTACTACTCCAAGAGTTCGATGTGGAGATAAAAGATAGAAAAGGATGCGAGAACGTGGTGGCGGATCACTTGTCCCGATTGGAGCACGTGAAAGAAGAAGAGATCACATGGCCAATAAATGAAAGCTTTCCCGATGAAAGAATCATGTCGGCTTCAATAAAAGTTCCGTGGTTTGCAGATATTGTCAACTACCTAGTTGCCAAGGTGAAACTGGTAGAGATGGAGAGCTATCAAAGAAAAAATTCTTTCATGATCTCAAATTCTACATATGGGAGGAGCCCTATCTTTTTAGAAGATGTGCCGATTCCATCCTTAGAAGATGTGTGCCGGAGGAAGAATGGATCAAGATAATGAAGGCATGTCATGATTCACCTTGTGGAGGCCATTTTGCTTCCAATAGAACCGCTAGGAAGATTCTACAAAGCGGGTTCTATTGGCCCTCCATTTTTAAAAACTATGAAGAGTTTGTGAAGACATGTGAGCGATGCCAAAAGATGGGATCTATTTCAAAGAGGGATGAGATGCCGATGAGTGCAATTGTAGAAGTGGAATTGTTCGATGTTTAGGGAATTGACTTCATGGGACCATTCGTGGTGTCCGATGGAAATCTCTACATACTTTTGGCGGTTGACTATCTCTCACTGTGGATCGAAGCAATCCCAACCACGACTAATGATTCAAAGATTGTGCTTAAGTTCCTTCAAAGGAATATTTTGACAAGATTTGGGGCTCCAAGAGCCTTAATTAGTGACGGGGGCACTCACTTTTGCAATAAGTGGATGACGAGCCTCCTAGCATGACATGGAGTGAAGCATAAGGTGACGACTCCCTACCACCCCCAAGCCAATGGGCAAGCTGAGCTTGCAAATAGAGAGGTCAAACAAGTCCTCCAAAAGGTAGTGAAGACGAATGGAAAAGATTGGGCAAGCCATCTCGATGAAGCATTATGGGCCTATCGAACGGCCTACAAGACTCCATTGGGGATGTCTCCCTATCAAATGGTATTCGGGAAGTCTTGTCACCTTCCAATCGAGCTCACTCACAAGGCATATTGGGCCACCAAGAAGCTCAATCTCAACTTTGAGATGTCGAGAAAAGAAAGAATTTTCCGTTTGAATGAAATCGATGAATTTAGTCTTGAGGCCTTCAAAAATTCTTCCATTTACAAGATGAGGACCAAACTTTATCATGACAAGTTCTCAAGAAAGAAAGAACTTGCACCCGGTGATGCCGTGTTGCTTTTCAACTCGAGGTTGAGGTTGTTTCCCGGGAAACTCAAAAAAAAAATAGGGAGGTCCATACTTCATCTCAAAGATCTTCGAAAATGGAGCAGTGGAGTTGCAAGCCAAAGATGGGAGCTTATTCGTGGTAAATGGGCAACGTGTGAAGAAATTCTACAATGCGGAGGAGCAAGCCGGAGTGTTTGTCCTCCATTTGACAAATCTTTGAAGATCTGTATCCCGTCGAGCTCACGACATTAAATTAAGCGCTAATTGGGAGGCAACCCAATGCTTTAAGTTTTGTTGATTTAAATTTCTTTTATAATGTAGTTTTTATGATTTCTGCCTAAATTAAATTAAGTGTTTTAATTGTGCATCTTTTGGAGGAATTGAGGATAGTTATGTATTATTTTGTAGGAGTTGTGCTGCTGTAGAAAAACAGGTACAAAGATGGGATTGCATAGAGTGTTGAAAAGGAGCCCAAAACTGGGCTCAAAGTTGAAAAATGGAAAAAGCGACCATCAAACGCGATCAGCTTGGGTTGCGTTTTAAGAGGGTTAAAGCACGACCCCGAAACCCGACTTACTGAGGTCGCGTTTCAAAGGCAAAGTGAAACGCGATAGAAAAACGCGACACGAAGGTCGCACTGTACAGGGCTTCAGAGACAAGAGTTCACGAAGACAGAACGCGACCCAGAAGCGCGAGCAACTGGAGTCGCTCTTCGTTATGCTTCAGGGCAAGACCGGAAAACGTGATCAACCCAGATCGCGCTTTTTCCTTCAGTAAAAATGCGACTTCAAAGCGCGACCCGGCTCGCGTTTTGCCCAGTACAGACGGGTTTTTAACCCTTTTTCATTCCATTTCACACACACACTTCATATTTCACTCACACTCACTCTCACTCGAGCACACACAAAAACTCTTCCTCTCCATCAAGATTCAAGGTAAATATCTCAAACTCTTCTATTAATCTACACCCATTACCCATAAATATTGATTATATGGTTTAAATTGTTCATATGTTGGAAAAATTGGAGAAATTCATGATGTTGAACCCTAGGTCTCAAATGAACAAAAATCCCAATGAATATGCTCACATTGTGTGTACATTGAAGAACAATGCAATTGATGGCATGGGTGAGTTGTGGGTTTGTGGAATTTTTGATAGTTTGGAGAACTAGGCTTGGAATTTTGGAAAATTGTGAAAATTGAGCATGAATGCTAGAGATTGTTTGATTTTTCACATGCTATAGCCTTATTGGAAGAACCTTGGTCTAAATTTTGTAAATGTTGAACCATTCTTGCATGGTATGATTATGATGTTCCCAACTTGGATTGAATTCCAATTTTTGGCAATAATTGTTAAGGGAAATGAGGTTATCCATTCTATATGCTAAAATGTTGTTCTAATTTGAAGATGACTATGCTTTTTGTCTTTGCACTTGTGGCTATGCATACCTTAGGCAGCTTGTTGCTCTAGTTATGAGACAAATTGAATAAACAAAGATAGAAAAATGAGAGATGTTGCCAATGTTGTTGTTCACAACATGTTTTTGAAAGGGGGCTATATGTTTTTCACATTGTCATATGTGTTGGAAGCCTCTATTGTATTTTGAATATGCATTATAATATTTTGAGCATGTTGTTATGGACATTTGCATTTGATTTTGTCACATATTTTTAGAATCATGGCCTTGTCTCAATTATTATAAATGTGTTGATCTTGAAGAACAAGTTTTATCTTGGGATTGTTTGTGATATTGTCATATGATGGCGTTAGGCCTATTATTGCCAAGATAAAGATGTTGTTCATATTTGTTCTCTTGTGATGAGGATGTTGTTGGGGAAGATTGGCTATAGGTATATAATTTTGTTTCACAACAAAGTCTCTAATAGTTTAACAAAGATACACGGGGGATTGAGTTGGATTTTGTCATATGTTTAAAACCCCATTACCTTTGTTAAACTAACGTGTATTGTGCTCATTTATCCTAAACTTTGTTGGATTTTTGTAGGTACCAATCTCACCCCAAAATACCAAGAAAAGGGAGGTCGTCTAAGAGGACACATGTTGAGATCGACCCCGATATTGAGGCCGAAGACGAGGGGCAAGATGAGGACTTTCTGACAAGCCATCTAATAAGGTATGGGGTCGTCCTCCATGATGAGGAACATATAGTGAACTGGAACCGGCTTTTTAACGTCACCGTTGCACCCACAAATTTATGCACGAGGGAACATGCGAGGCCCTTGGTATCAAAGATGAGGTGTGGCAGCTCTTGGATCGCAATGGTTGGCTCCAAGCTCTAGAGCGGGATTGTTTGACGTATCCCCGCTTAGTAAAGGAGGTGATGAGCACTTTTGATATGAAGAGGACAGACAAGAAGGGGCCGGTTCGATGCACTTTACGGCTTGGAAACCGAGACCGCGAGCTACCGTGGATGAGTTGAACGAGCTTTTTAGGGCCACACAAGAAGACATTTACCATGAGCCCCGCGAATTCAACCAAGATGACACCTACCGCCTTCTATGCCTCACGGAGAAGGAGACGGAGAAGTACAGCTCTAGTGTGGCCAAGGCATCAGCTATGCCCAACCCGATCTTTAGATACCTACACTGAATCCTTGCCAACACCGTTTGGACAAGAAGAGACAACAGTGGGTTGCGGACGAATGAGTTGTTTGCCTTTTGGGCTATGTTGAATGGACGGCACTTAAACTTTGGTGCCTTCCTCATGGAGCAGATGTTTCGACAATCCCACCTCGACAGTGGACACATTTGCCTTGGCGGATTGATCACTCCACTAGCCTATTACTTCGATATTGATCTTACAGAAGAGATGCATACACCGGGGTTGAGGATGATCAACCTCAATCACTTGAGGAATGTGAAGATGCTGGCCTCGGATTTGAATCAATACCTGCTGAACATGCGAGCCGGGGGAACATTCTCTTTGCCAAATCAAGCTCTCACACATATGTCGACTTGGAATGAGAGGAGAAATTGGAAGATAGAGACGGTTTCCCATCTTCAAGCTATGGGTATAGCTGAGCAGCAACGAGGAATTCGAGGCAATCTTGAGGGTCAAAGAGACGACAAAGGAGAAGCAGGAGGAGAAGGGTCGTCTACAGCCGCATTCAGACGTGGGCGGCGCTACAATGAAGAACAGATAACTGGCCGCTTTGATGCACTTGAGGAGACCATGTAAAATTGGAGAGATGATGTGCATGATGAGTTTGGAGCACTAAGGCAAGACATGTACACGCGATTTGATGATATCCGACACGACATGCATGGCAGGATAAGACAGATTCAGTCCAGCGTGAATGATAGATTTCATGCCATACAGACGGATATTGACGAGAGGTTTACTGGTCTTAGGGGTGACATCAGGGGTCTTGCTGATAATATGGGCTCATTCCGATCAGAGATACAGGACCTAGCCGGGATCTTCAAGGGCATGAACACCGGGTCTGGGTCACAGCAGCAGCCCTATACCCCATCTCAGCACCAGCAAATGATACCTTACAACTCCTACCAGCATCAGCAAAAGTTTCAGCAGCAGCCGCCATTCCAGTCATTGCAGCAGTTCTCGACTGGACAGTTCATGGCGTCGTCATCTTCTTCACAGCATTTTCAGCAGATGCCGACAGACCAGTTCATGGCCTCCTCCTCTCAGCAGTTCCAGCAATTCCAACCTTCACAATTCATGACATCCTCGCAGTATCCGCACCAGTCTCCTTATCAGCCACAGCCACCTCACTGAGCGTTAGTGACCCTTGCCACCACCTTTTTACCTCCAAACTTATTTCCTCCTTAGGATCAAAATAAGTTTGGGGGAGGGGGAGAGAGTAGTGGTTGGCAAGGATCTTTTCTGCTCATTTTCATGAACTTTTTAATGCTTTATTTTCTAAGACCTATTTATTTATTTACGCTTTCGGATATTGGAGCATGCTTGCATGATTATGTTTTTATTTATGTTTGGATTATGTTAGGATTTTATATTCTTCGTTGGTATGTATGGATGATGGTAGTTGATGGATTATGATATCACATGTCGTTTCGCTTCATGAGCATGTGATATTTTATCTATGTTTTTGTTCAATTGCCTTATGATTGTGGTCTGGGGTTGTTTTTGACTTAAATAGGTGTATGTTCTTGTAACAAATAGGGGTGTTGAGAGCATGATTATTGTTGAAATTGGAATCCTTGATGAGAATGAGCTTATGTTGAAATTTTTTTGAAAAATTCTGATAAAAAGCATAATGTCATGGCATGATTTTGTAACCAAAGCTCTTTAATGTCTCAAAAGTACAATTTGGGAAGGAAAAACTTACCGTGGAGAGATTTTGATCCAAAGATTACACTTGTGTAATCTTTTCTTTGATGAGTGATTAATGGTCTTCATAGTGCACTAAGTTTTCTCTAGAACTTGCTTTTTGACTTAATTGAGGTTACATGGGTGATGTTGATCTCTTGAAAATGATTTAAGGCCATTTATTGTCTAAACCTCAAAAATCCAAATTCTTAACCTTCAAATACAAAGTTAACCCCTTGCAAGCCCTTTGAGCCTTGAAACTATTTTATTGATTTTTTTGGGTTGGGAATGGAATAATTGGCAAGATTTGTGTGGACTTTTTCAAATAAAATCTTTGAGAAATCTTGGAAAATGAAAAAGGATAAAACAATAAATACTCTTGTGATAGAAAAGAAAACAAAGAAGTGAATCTTCTTGATCATAATTGAAAAATGAAGTGAAAGAAAGATGGTTCTACATATGCATCACAAAGTATGAAATATTGAAAGAAATTTGGAAAATCTCAAAGTGATATGAGTTGTGAAGAAATTAGGGTAGAAGAGAACTTGATTTGTTCTACTTGCTTGGTAATGAAATTGGTAATGTTGGGAAGTCACTTGGTCAAATACATACCTACCTTTCCGAAAAGCCTTCACTACAGTCCCAAAAGACCTTAATGATTCTTGGTTGAAGACACACACTAAGTAGTGGAGATTGGAGTCACTTTGCAAGCATATGGTAGAACCTTAGTGCACTCTCGACCTTGAGCGATACACTTCTAGCCTATACACTCGAGAATGAGCGTCTATTGAACCTTGAGAGAGTTTGAACTTCACAAATTGTATTATGATGATTTTGATGATCTTGTTTATTATTGATTGCCACTGTCATCTATGCATTATTTTGATCTTGGATTTCTGAAGCAAATTGTCATCTTGATTCCAATATGCTCAATTACCTTGTCCTTCTACTCTTGTTTTGTTTGAGGACAAACAAATATTTAAGTTTGGGGGAGTTGATGAGTGCATAAATTGCACTCATTTGGACTCATTTTGAGTGCATTTGCACTTGGTTATCATGTATATATTTGGTAAATAATGTTAATAATGTTTAACTCTCTTGTTTGGTATAATGTGACCAATTTAGGGAGTTTTTGGGGAAAACAAATGCCAAAAGGAGTCAGGTTGTGAGTCGATCGATCAACGCGTGCCCAAAGACGAGAAAAGACAAGAAAAACTTAATATGGGCCAAAATGCGACCATGAAGCACGAGCACCTCAGGGTCGCGCCACAGCCGTTCTACAGTGCGACTCTAAAACGCGACCCGTTGGGTCGCGCTTCAGCACTTCAGAGACTGTGTTTTCTCTAGCTGGAACGCAACACCTTAGCGCGAGATCTTGAGGTCGCGCTTCAAAAGTAAAGAAAAGCGCGACCCAGAAACGCGACTACCTCAGGTTGCGCTTCCAAGGCAGAAACAAGCGCGATCCAAAAGCGCGACCCCTTCGGTCGCTCTGTACAAGCTTCAGAGAGCACTTTTTCTTCAGTCCAAACCCGACCCCAAAGCGCAATCAACTGGAGTCGCGCTTCGCCCTGACGGATTTCAAAAAGTGATTGTTGGCATTCAATTATTGGTCCATTCATATATATATCATTTGGGCATTTCAAAACACAGACTCAATCAACCCTAGAACGAAAAATACACAAGAGAAACATCAAGAAAGGGGATTTTTGAAGATCAAGAGAAAGATTGAAGATTTAACCATCCACTTGAGAATCCAAGCCATAGGATTGAAGAAGGAGGACTCTACATTGGGTTCTATCACCTCTTCTCTCGTCTTTGATTTGTATTTAGAATGGGTTATTGTTCTCATTTTGTAATCTTGATTTTATTGTGAATATGGTTGGCTAGAGCCTTAGGGCTCTAGGATATGGTGAAACAATGTGAATATTGATCCTTGGTTTGGGATGTATATATGTGTTGTTGCTTTGTCAAGGTTTTGATCTATGCTAGGGCTTGAATGATGTTGTTTGGTTGGCCATCTCACTAACATCACATGTATGAATCACTTGCATCTAGTCAATCCCGTGATCATAAGCATGCCTAGATCAAATCTACATATTTGTCTTCTTAGTCGAATGTCATTATGTGGAAGGAAATGTGACCTTTAGATCCTTTTGTAGGTGCGACCTTAGAATGCGTTAGAGATAGCCATCTTTGTCGCATTCGCAATTTAAGAGATATTCGAGAGATGCTCTTATTATATTTGTGGTCTTCTTATCTATGAACTTTGCAGCAATGTATGTGTAATCCCACATTGTAGGTCAATATGAGTGTTGTGTAGCCATGTCCTAGCGTTTCGCCTTATTTGTCATCTTCAAAGCTCTCGTTTGTTTGGTATTATCTCTTGAGTGAAAAATATATTGATAATTATAGGTGTTTACACTTTTATATCTTTTTGTTCTTGTTCAGTAAAATACACCCTCTCCTTATTAGTCGTCTAGATATTTCACTCATCTTCCGTCATGGTAATTGCATCGTCTAATTTCTATTCCATTTCCCTGTGGATCGATCTCGTATCATCATATCTACAATCACATGCTTGTACACTTATAGGCATTGACACGAGTTATAAATATTGAAACAAATCACAGTAGGTTTAAAGGTAAACTGAGCCTCTGTCAGATATTGAATGGATTTTTTTGATTTTCAGATAATTTATTCAACCAATTTAATTATAAATCTTGTAAGAGAATCACTATTGTAATTACAAACTCTCTCTCGAGTAAGCTATAACAGTAGATTAGACTCTAATTCTTATCTCTAGATCTCGAATTATTATCTAATTCCAGATAAAATCTCAGATTTATTCTCCTCACGTCACCTACCAATCTCTCGATCTAGCAAGCTCGTGTCATGCAATCATAATCTATTAATCTATTAACCTCTCTCGAGTGAATAATAAATTAACTACATAAGTGTAAATCCTGATCAATTCATCCATACAAGACAACAATAAACGATGATGCATAAACAAGATATAGAACGGAATAATAAATTACATCAAATCATAAATCCATCAACATTCAACAACTCTAGGATCTTAAAAACAATTTTAATTTCCATGCTCATTTTTTCCTTTTTTTTCTTTTATTTTTCACTCCTTTTAAGTAAGCAATGTGAGCACCTAAATTCATACCATTTTTTTTCTCAGGCAATACAACCTCAACATCAACTCCAACTACCCATCACTTCCCAATTTTCAACTATCATTTCTCCACAAATTTTCAATACAAAGGTACTTTGAAAAAAATAGGCTTCAAGGCTCAACATGGCTAACTAGGGATAATCAATTTATCAAGACCAGTGAATGGATAAAATTGGCTAACAAGAATGGCCTTAAATCATTTTCAAACTATCAACGCACAACACATAGTCTCGAGAGAGATATGAAGGCAAGTTCTAGAAATCACACACAAGATTGATAATCACACCAGAAATGAACAAGACTACACGTCTTGAGCTCAAAATCTCTCATGCTCAATCACATTCCAAAGGCATAAATTTTATGATTTTATCAAAGCACAAAGCAATCTATCATAACATACTCAATTAGCAAATTTTCACATAAACTCAATCTCTTCATCAGCTAGTCAAGTTTTCACGTCTTCATACTTTCACATTACACAAACATTCTTCAATATCTTAATACAGACCAAATTAGAGAAATCCAGAAATAAAATCTAAAGCAACATTAACTACGAAAACAAAAGAAAACAACCTAAACAACGTAAATAAAAAAGATAGACTCAGGATACCACCACACCAATCCCCTCCCTTAAACTTATTCTCACACCAGGAGAATAAGTTTGGAGGGAAAAAAGTGGAATATCCTAAAAGAAATAAACTAATTGAGGCGGAGGCTGAGGAAACTTGAGGCCCTACTGCTACATCATCTACATCATAGCAGCAATATTGGTATTAATAAAAGTCACATCGCCTCTCATCTCCCACACATCAGTCTCAATGGAGACAACTTAACCCTCCAAAGCCTCCCTACGATCATCAGGACTCAAATGGCGTTGTCTGCGCCTCCCAGACTGAGAGCTGTTGGGCTGAGTCTCGATCATGGGCGCACTCGAGCTGGCTCTCACTATGCTGCCTCCTTCATCTTGTTGTTGCTCCTCTGTCTCCTCCTCCTCAAGTAGTTTTCCCATACATGTAGTGAAAGGTCGGGCAGGCGGGTAGTCAGTAATGACCCGCAGATGGGCTGGAGTGATTATTCGCCAGTTCTGGCGGTCGTGCCAGCCAGACACGTGGGTGAGGGCATGGGTCGGCAGTGGAAAGTGACCTCACAGCTTCTGAGTGAAGTAACATCTTTGGGCTCGATCCACTTTGATGAAGTCTGGTGCATCATTTTACACCAAAAATAATCCGACCAGCAGTCGGTATGTCCACACTACCCAGAATAGTGGCGAGTAAGATCGTCTCTTATAGGATCGACGAGAATTATCCAACACTTCAGCCTGCAGTAACCAACCTTTCCACACAAATTTCTTTGTTGTAATGTAAAAATGAAAATAAAATAGTAAACCAGAGAGTAGTTTCTTAACAGATATAAAAGGTATTCTCGCTTCCAATTAACTCCACCCTAGCCTAATTATTCCGATCCTCGATGCAAAGATATTTTCAATTAATGCATGTAAACAAGTTATAGCTACCGAAGACACTTATGACACAACCTAATTTCTCCTTAGTTTCTCGATAATTAGGAAGACACTTCACCAATTATTTCCCTAATCGACTGACAACTGTAAGAGACACTCTATAGATTTAATGAGCCGATAACATTAGACATTAGAGAAACCCGATTCAATACCAACAAACTCTGACACAGGACTATCGAATTAAGACTATTCTTTCCTCGATTCTAAAGAATCGTTGTACTACTAATTAAACTTAAACCACAATTACAGATGACCGGTTTAATTGGCTACTAATTAATTCGGATCTACTAAATATGTGCACCTACCTAGTAGAGCCGAAATAATTAATAACTTTAAACATAGAGAATCACAGATGCATGTAATTAATTAAAGCATAAAAACGATTAGATCTCACAGAATAATCACGCTTGGGCTTCGTTAATCTTCACCGGAATAAAACGAGTTTAGCTCGAATTCATAATTGGATTCGAACTACAATAATTGTTTGAGCAGTGAACGATGGAAAACACGAAGTAAAAGAACAAGAATAAAATCTGCACAACCGCGTCTTTGGCTCTAGCGTGAATCTGGTCTGTTTCCTACTCCATCTAACCTTCCTTAAATACAAAATCTTTAATTAAGGAAATTGATTCTTAAACCTAATCTAACTAGGAAAGAGATAAATATAGAGTTCAAAAGTAATAAAAGAGCATCCAATCTCGTCCTTGCCCAAAAACTCAAGCAATACGGGCGATTCAGCCCAATTTCGTGCGCGCACAGGCCCAACAGCTGTTATCTTGGCACCCCTTCCACTCGGTATGCCCATACTGCATGCTTTCTAGACTCTTCCAAATTTGCTTCAGTCATCTCGGCTGCAAAATCTCCACAATCTTGGCCAAATCCTTCACATTTATGTTAATCACCTGCAATCACTCACCAAACACACTTTCTTCCACAAAACATCATTATAAGGCAATTAACACACCAAAACAATACCCAAAATGGCCCAAGATATGCATGTAATAATAGCCCAATCAAACCCCCCCACACTTAGACAATGCTCGTCCTTGAGCATAGCTAAACAGAAAACAAACTCAAAATAAAACTCAGAAATGACAAGTCAAGCATTGGCCGCCTTAACCGGAAAACATTCAAAGTTAGGACTACAACACAATCATCCACAGTCCATCAACCCTTCTTTTGTTTCATAAAACTGTACACATGCTCTTCATTCAAGTCAAAAATATGCAAACTTAATCCTACATCACCAAGGTTCGCTCAATTTCTCTCAAAAGAAAATAAGGACATATTTTCAATTCACACAAGTTGTGACTTGTTGCCTTCACACAAAGATTTGCCCATATGTCAAAACCACAACCAAACAAGTGAGAACTATGCACAAATCAAAAGGTTTTTTAAACGGGCTATAATAGGGCTAGGGTGCACAGGTAGGATAAAAAGGATGAAATGGCTCAAATAATTGAAAACAGGCAAGTATATCAGAACTTCATATAACAAGTTCTTCAACAACTTTCTCAAATAATTCAATGAAATCCAAGTTGCATGCTGGTCTTCAACAATACATGGCAACCAAAGAAATAACATAAATTAAGTACAGCCCCTTGCATTCACATGCTCGTTCTATTCCTTATTTGCCTTCACTTTTTCTCTTTCTTTTTTTCTTTTCATTTTCACTTTTTCTCTCTTTTTTATCTTTTTTTCTTCTCTTTTTTTCCTTGGAATAGAACAGAGACACATTCAATCTTTCTAGGCCAGCACAGAATATCCTCAAATAGGAATTGAACTCACTTCAACACAACCCGATATAACTTGCATGTTTTCAAGGGAAAAGAGCAGGCCAAAAAGGGTTAAGGCTGAATTATTTAGTGGTTGTTAACAAGAAAAAGAGGCTTTCGGCACAAACGAGCTCACTAGGGGATAATGTCAGGTGTGGATAATTTATTCAGGTTAAAGCAAGGGTTAATCCTACATGCCTTTATCATTTTTATGCAAAAAGAAACTCGCAAACTGTATGACTATGGCAACAAGGCAGATCAGAAATTCAGCAATCAAGTCCGACACACTCATCAAAAGAATGGAATTGAGCTTTCTATATATATATAAGACATGCTCACAGGCTCAAACCTCACAATTTAGAGAGTTCAACAGAGTTGATCAATTTTGCATATTTCATTATCCCAGAACACATATGAACAATAACACAATTTCAATTACAAGAGCATCAACCAGTCAAACCAAGTTAATCCATGTTATAACCCCTCCTTCTCATGTAATCCAGTTTTAGACAGCTAATGACTCGACAAAATCAAATATTTTTTTTTTCTTTTTTTTAGAATAATAAAACTTGCAAAAACCAAAAACTAACAACTCTCTTCTCCCCCCTCCCCCACACTTAGACAGCACAGTGTCCTCACTGCGCAAAAGAAGGGAGTGACACTAAATAACAACAGAAAAGCATAAAAAAATAAATGCAGAGGGTAGAAGAGGCAAACTATGGCAGTCAGGGAGATCGGGAGAAGTTAATGACGGCTTGCTCTACAGCTGCGAGTAGGGGCGGTGCTAGAAGATGGACCTGCACTATCTCTTTTTTTTAATAAAACTTAACAAACGAAAATAACCAAAATAAATAAATAAAAAAACAAAATAAATAAAATAAAATAAAAGTAAAATAAATGAAAATAAACGAACATAAAAAAATAACAAAATAAGATAAAATAAAATAAAATGAAAAGAAAGTAGGTAAAAGCACGGGTTGCCTCCTAAGAAGCACCATTTTTTAACGTCTAAGGCTCGACACAATCAAACTCGATCACGTGATAAATTCGAGGGTGGCCAGATCTATCTCGTCCAGAGTAGTTGTCTCCATCCCCACACTTTTATGCTTCTTTAAAAGCTCGACCAACCTTGCTTCCTACTCTTTGCAAAGAGCATTGTTCATTATGACAGGAAGCATGTCTTGCTCTCCTAGAAAACATATTTCAGATGCTCCGAAAGCACCTTCAATTCCAACATTGGAGCTTTCACAACAGATGGAAAAATCGGCTCCGAGTTGATCGGTATGGGCATACTACTTGACAGATGCCGAGTGGGAAACTCACTGGTAGAATACAGTTGCATGATGACATCTCGAATCTCCTCATCTTCTTTTGTTATTGCAGCGGTTTCAGTCAGCCCATCAAAAAGTACCTGTTCCAACCTATCTTCCCTGGGAACTTGCTTAATACAATCAATCAGCGGCAAATTAATCTCTACTTTCTTGAACAACTCAATGATCTCCTTTTCATCATCCTCCTTCTTATTTCGAACCAATCTAGAAGGAAAAAGTGCTGAAACCAGAGATTGAGAGTTAGGAATTTTTGGTTCCATACTTACCTTGGGTGGAAGAGGCTCGGCAGGTTGTTTTTCCTCGGTCCTGGACTCTTTCTTCTGCACTTCAGAGTGCTCTTCCAGCTCTTTTTTCTTCTTCTTAGCCTCCAACTCGGCTAACTCCTCCGCACTTCTCAAAGTGACAGCGCAAACATGCACTCTTGGATTCAGCCCAATTTCGCGCGCGCACAGGCCCATCAGCTGTTATCTCGGTACCCCTTCCACTCGGTATGCCCATAGTGCGTGCTTCCCAGACTCTTCTAGATTTGCTTCAATCATCTCGGCTGCAAAATCTCCACAATCTTGGCCAAATCCTTCACATTTATGTTAATCACCTGCAATCACTCACAAAACACACTTTCTTCCACAAACACATGATTATAAGGCAATTAACACACCAAAACAATACCCAAAATGGCCCAAGATATGCATGTAATAATTCCTAATCAAAGTCCATATTCATCAGGACTTCATAGTTCAATAAAAAATTGCCCGGCAGCTCCTCCCAATCAACGTAATCAACCCCACAGTAGTCAGTTAGTGGAGTGATCATGCCTCTATACATCAAAATACCTCCACGCTTCGTAGAGGTCCAACTCAGATTCTCCGCAATGTGGGCCCCTAAGTCAAATGGCTCGCCCCTCAACAGACACCAAAGAAATACAGCTCACGAGCCTAAATGTTCCCTCCATCATAGCGGGTGAATGCGGCATTAGCAAATGTCTTCTGCAGAAAATGGAACATAAGGTTCCTGATCGATGAACCCTTGTCCACTCTCGGATCAAAGTCATAGGGCGGATCCTTATCATAGGCATGAGTCAGCTGGCGCCAGAAAGAAATGCGATCATAGTCATCATGCTCCTCATACTCCCCTCCGGGGTTGCCATAGATGGCATTCAACTCCTCAGCTGTGAAAGCGAATTGGCAGATGTCGAGCTGAAATGTGATCCGAACCAGTGAGGTAGGATTTTGGTTCTTTTTAATCTTCACAGAGCTCAGAAACTCCAACATCATCTGCCTATGCGAGGGCCATCTCTCAGAAAAGACACGAGTCAGACCTCCACGCTCACACAGTGCCCAAAAATCATCATGTAGTCCCAAAGCTCACAGGCAGTCACTATCAGGATATTGAGATGAGATACAATCGAGCTGGACAAGGGTGTTCCATTTCTATCGGAAAATGGGGTCAGTGAAAATTACCCCGAAATTCTAAGGATCATTGGGGTCATGGCCCCTTCGACCCCCTTTTCCTCAAGCGGCCATAGGTACCTTCAGCCGCGATATATGCCTGGGTTGAGAAAATTGCACGGGCCGTGCTGGGATAGCACGGTCCATGCAAAGCTAGCACGGGCCATGCTAGTCCTTCTGGAATCGCGATATTTTTAACGTAAAATAGCATGGGCCGTGCTATGTATAGCACGGTCAGTGCTTTTGATACCGAGACTTTTCCGAGCTTTGAATGCTAAGCTAGCACGGGTCGTGCTAAGAGAGTACGGTCCGTGCTATTTTCATTTTTTTTAATATAAGGACCTGCACGAAAATTAGAGAAGAAAAGAAAAGTACAAAAATAAATAAAGAAAACAAAACGAAAATGTACCAAAATATTAGGTTGTCTCCCAATTAGCGCTTGATTTATTATCTCGAGCTCAACACTAATCCGCATCTCATCAACTCCTTTAGGGATATCGAAACGGATCGTCCCCAATGCTCTCCATTCTTTTTCTTAGCTTTTGTTTTCTTCTCTTCTCACGCTTTGAGCGACCTTTCCGGATGAATGGGTGCAGAGGGTTTATCGGATTCATCAGGAGAGTCCACCACTTCAGCCATTTTTACTTCCTCGTATGCCAAATTTTCAATGGGTCGATAAATAGTGAAAACTTCACTTTCATCTTCAACCCGTAACTCCAAAAATCTTTTCTTCACATCAATAACCGCTCCCACAGTAGAAAGAAGCGGTCATCCAAAAATCAGAGAAATTCTGCGGTCTTCCTCTATATCCAACACAACAAAGTCAGCTGGGAAAATAAATTTTCCAACTTTCACAAGAACATCTTCAACAATGCCACGAGGATATCTCAGAGTCCGGTCAGCTAGCTGCAGAGTCAAGGACATGGACTTCAACGGGCCAAGCCCCAGTTGTCGATAGACAGAAAACGGCATCAGATTGATGCTAGCTCCCAAGTCGCACAATACTCGATCAAATCTGGAGCCTCCAACAATGAACGAGATAGAAAAACTTCTCGGATCCTTCAACTTCGTCGACACTTGTCTCTATATCACTGCACTACATTCTTCAGTCAGATGCACCCGTTCCGCTTCTCCAATCTTTCTCTTCTTAGCCAATATTTATTTTAAAAACTTGGCATATTTCGGCATATTCTCCAATGCCTCAACAAAAGGTATATTTATAGTTAATTTCTTGAAGATGTCAAGAAATCGAGCAAACTGAGCTTTTTTGTCCTACTTCTTCAGTCTTTGAGGAAACGGCAGTGGAGGAACATAGGCCGGAGGAGGTTTATACTTAGGCTCAGGAGGCTCTTTAATATCAATTGTAGTCTTTTGTTTTGCCCTCTTTATTTATGCCACTGCACACATGGAATGCATTGCATTGCTCATTGGGATTCACCTCCGTGTTGCTCGGGTATTGGCCTTTTTGTTGCTGGCTTCCAACGATCTTGGCCAGCTGACCAATTTGAATCACCATAGACTTCAATTGAGCCCCCGTATTTGCAGTGAACTTGTTGAAGGCAATTATTAGATTATCCACCTTTGCAGCTTCAACATCCATCCTTTGCTTGGTGGCAGTCATAAACGATCCTAAAATATTCTCCAAATCGGGCTTTGGAGACTCATTAATGACTCCATTAGTAGTGGAGAACCCGAGAGACAGCTGCTGAAAGTTATTGAGATTTCCATAACTCAGCTTATCATGATTCTTCTGTCCAAACTGGTTGTACGGATTTCCTCCTTGATTTGGCTTGAAATTGTTGTTGTAGCCTCGTCCTTACATGTAGTTCACATCAGCCACATCATCTTGACTTGCAGCAACTTTCTCTAGTGCACTCTCCACTGGGGCCAAATTATTTTTTGTCAGCAATGTAGTTGCTTTTGCCATAGTGGACATTTGGGGTGTTAACTCCTTCAGATCTTCAGAAGTTAAAATCTCGGCCACCCACCTAATTGAGTTTCTCTGAGATGGACACTGAGCACTGTTTGTCGCCATCCTCTCCAACAACTCCATAGCTTCCTTTGTGGACAACTTCAACAGAGCTCCTCCTGCAGCTGCATCAATCCGATCTCGAGTGTGCTCTATCAAACCATTGTAAAAATAGCAAACATGTTGGTCTGTTCCAAACCCATGTCGTGGGCACTTTCTGATGAGGTCTCTAAACCTCTCCCAAACTTCATACAAAGCTTCTTAATCGAATTGCCGAAATTGAGTGATCTCGTTCTTCATTCTCAGAGTCTTGCTCGGCGGGAAATATTTGGACAAGAATTTCTTACATAATTCATCCCAAGTTCTTACAGTGTCCGCTTTCAATGATTGATACCACAACTTCGCCTTATCTCATAGTGAAAATGAGAATAAGTGAAGTCGGATAGCATCGGATCTTACTCCATTTATCTTGACTGTCCCACAAACCTCAAGAAATTGCACTAGATGCGCATGTGGGTCTTCAAATGTGCCTCCACCGAATTGGTTCTACTGAACCATCAAAATTAATCCTGACTTAAGCTAAAAATTGTTGGCCTCAATAGCTGGTAGCTGAACTCCACCAAAATTGTCAATCACTTGAGGCTCCAGAGCCTCTCGAATCGGTGGTTGAGCCGTCGGTAGCCCAGGTACTTGTCATTGCCACTGCAGCAAAGCTCGTAACTCCTCCATTTCTCTGCGCATAGCAGCCATTTCTTCTTCTCGATTAGCTGCCATCTTCTCAGCTCTGATTCTCTTTGCATTTCTGTGTCCTGCAGAAGTCTCGATCTCAAGATCTATTGGTACTAAATCAGTTGTACCTCTGGACCTCAAATTCATACACTATCTGCCAAACACCAAATAAAAATCAAACCCAGTAGAGAGAAGTAAAATAAAAAGGAAAAAAATAAAATACTGAAAATAAAAATAAATTACACTCTAAATTAAAGCTAGATAATTAAATCAAATATTAGCCGTCAATTACGCCAGTTCCTGGCAACGACACCAAAAACTTGATTGGTATTTTATTTTAGACAAAAATGACTACTCGCAAGTGCACAAGGTAAATGTAGCAAAATTATGGTGAGCAAGGTCATATCCACAAAGACTGACTAAGTAATGCAGCTATGTACTCAATTTTATTTGTCCTACTTTATCTAGAGAACCGAATTAAAGGTTGATTTTTTTAAAAGAACACCCCTAGAAGGGGTGGGGCATTCGGCACCATGCCCAGCCTGTATATATATCATAAATCATATCGTACAAAGTCAAAAGCGGGATGTGTTCCAAAAGAGAACACAATCCTAACCAAGTACTAGAACAGGAAACAAACAAACTAGAACCTAGAGATGCAGTCGGGAAAACAAGATAAAACTAAACAAGAAGCACAGTCACAAGCCGACTGCATTTTCGGAATAGAACAAAGAAACCAAACAAAAACGAAACAAAGAAAGGCCACCATCATCTAACTATACCGGAACTGAAAGTTGGGATATCCCAACTGATCCATCCGTACCATGGAGAGTAAATGATGTGGAGCCGAACCAGGATCATAAAATGTGAGTGTATGGGTCTGAGCCCTCTACCAGCCAAAAAGTCTGCAGTCCGATTCCCCTCATGAGGAATATGGGTGAACCGAACATGTCATCCGCAACATAGCAATCAAATGGACGTCAACGTGTGCCGAACCGGGACAGTCCGACTGTAACACCGCCACCACTGAGGCAACATCCATCTTAATCCAAATGTGATCTGAATACTGCATAGCAAGGCGAAGTCCATGAAGCAGTGCCTGGAACTCTGCGTCGAAGCTCCATATCGCCCGGAGAGGCATACAGAAACCAGCCAGAAAAGTACCCGTGAAGTTTTAAACCAAACCTCCACCACTTGCCGCCATCTGGAGATCTGCTGAAAAAGAGCCATCCGTGCTAAGCTTAACCCAGAGTGCCTCGGGAGGCCGCCACGACACTATTTGAGACCGAAGAGATCTCGGAACAGGATCAGTGATAGGCATGAAGGGCATCTACGGGTAGCAGCCTAACAGTGCTGAGGAAGAAGCTTCTTAATAGAAACCAGAAGGTGAAAATGATGTTGTACCTGCCAAACAATATGAGACACAAGGAAAGGAACACCGCGGTGCTTGCGACTGTTCATCTCCGTCCAGATAAACCAAAAAGCAAGGCAAGGAATAAGGAAGCTGATGTGCTTCAGAGAGGACCGTGGGAACAGCTCCTTCCAAAACCCAAAAGCCTGTGCAACAGTGTGTACATGTGGAATGGAAATATGAAACCAATTCGCAATATATGCCCACACAGATTTCGCAGACTCAGACCAAAGGAACACATGCTCAATAGACTCGACCTGCGGATGAATACAACACTGACACTGAGAGGCTAAATGAATGCAACAGGACTGTAATTTGACATCAACAAGGACACGACCATGCATACAATGCCAAAGAAAGACAGAAATAGTAGGTGTAATACCATCATGCCAAAATGATCCAAAGATGGCCCGCTCAAGCTGCCGGTATCGAACCTAATCCCAAGCAGAGGTCAAAGAGAACTCACCAGTGGAAGTTAAATTCCATCGCATGTTATCCCTCTCCCCCCACAGCATAGGAATTCGGCTCAGCGAATCAATCAGATCATCAGGCAAAGCAAAGTGAGCACATAAAGCATGCAAATGAGACATAGACCAAGACTCCCCCAGCAAAATACCAGTCAACAGATAAATGATCAAACACAGTGGCAGGACAGTAAGCAGATAAAGACAAGTCATCAAACCACACATCATCCCAAAAACTTACCTAGCCAGCCCCTAAGGACCACCGGATATGTTCCTGAGCCTGCGCGCCAACTCAAACAAGCCTCTTCCACACCCTACTATTAGCCTTGCTCAAATGGACCCTCCTTGGATAATGCGGACCACAGTGAATCCCGAGATCTGAACCTCCACCAAAGCTTCCAACTGAAAGTCATGACCAAATCAGCAAACCTCCAAATACCCAAACCACCCTAAGCCACCGGCAAATAAATAGTCTCCCAGCTGATCCAATGCAGCTTTCTCTGTTCCCCTACCGACCCCCAAAAGAACTGGACAATCATCTGCTTGAGCTGGTGGAGTATTCCCTTAGAAGGCTCCATCACCTGGAAGATGTGGAAAGGGATAGTGGCTAGAGTGCTCTTAATAAGAGCCAATCTACCGTCAAAAGAAAGATGCCTATGGGACCAACTATGGATCCTGGCACTCAACCACTGCCGAAGGGGCAAAAAGATGGAACACTTCAGAAAACCTCTATAAATCGGAACACCCAGATAAGTGAAAAAAGTGAACCACGCTGATACCCACAAATAATCTGAATTTGCGGCTGCCAGTTCGGAACAAACTTCTCAATGATATAGAAGCTGCTATTTCCCCGGTTCACAAGCTGACCCGAAACCGACAAATACTGCTCTAAACATTCCATCAATCTGGCCAAAAAAGCCGGCGTAGCCCTCATGAAGATAATAATATCATCAGCATAGGAAATATGGGACACAGAAAATCCTCATTTCATTGTCCTGAATACCATAACCGAGTCCCCACAAATCATATGGTCTAAAATCCTTAACAAATAATCAGCAGCAAGCACAAATAAAGAAAGGGAAAGAGGATCTCCCTATCTTAGACGAAGAACACCCAGAAGGAAAGGCCACTGCACCCTGTCATAAGCCTTCACCATGTCAAGCTTCAGAGCAACATTGGGGACCATACGGTTGATGTGAAGGTCACTAATCATCTCATGTGCAAGCAAGACAGTATCACTAAGCAACCGACCCTTGACAAAGCTACTCTAATTCAGAGCTAGAACGATAGGCATGAAGAGTGCCAACTGAGCAGTCAGAATCTTCATGATAATTTTATTGATTATGTTGCACAGAGATATCAGGCGATAATCCGTCCAAGCAGTAGGCCTGTCCTTCTTAGGCAGGAGAATAATGGTCGAATTAAAGGTTGATTTTACTAAACTAAATGCTGTAAATAAAATAAATAAATCAAGCACAGAAAACTGAATAAACAGAAGAGGAAACGGATCCTAGGGTGTTGACGTTGAATAGATTTTCTCGATTTTCAGATAATTTATTCAACCAATTTAATTCTAAATCTTGTAGGAGAATCACTACTATAATTACAACCTCTCTCTCGAGTAAGCTATAACAGTAGATTAGACTCTAATTCTTTTCTCTCGATCTCGAATTATTATCTAGCTCTAGATAAAATCTCAGATTTATTCTCCTCACCTCACCTACCAATCTCTCGATCTAGCAAGCTCGTGTCATGCAATCATAATTCGTTAATCTATTAACCTCTCTCGAGTGAATAATAAACTACACAAGTGTAAATGCTGATCAATTCATCCATACAAGACAATAATAAATGAGGATGCATTAACAAGATATAGAACGGAATAATAAATTACGTCAAATCATAAATCCACCAAGATTCAACAACCCCAGGATCTCAAAGAATTTAGCTACTCATGTCGTATTCAAATCCAAAAGAAATAAATACACAAAAGTAATCAACATGATAGTTCTAATTGAATAAAGCATAAAATAAACTTAGTCTATGATGTGCTTCTTCAATCTCTCGATGGTCTCTTCTCTGTCATCTCCATGGCGTTCTCTACTCTCTCTATAGGGTGAAATCTTATGGAATTTTCGTGTAGAAAAACTCTTAAATAGCTGGGAAATGGACCAAGCTCGAGATGGAAATGAACTGGGCCAAAAAGGAAATTTGTGGAAAAGGCCGCAAAATAGCACGGTCCATGCAGTCAAAATAGCACGGGTCGTGCAAGCTTAGCACGGACGGTGCAGTCCTTCAGTAACTTTCTGCCTTGATTTTATCTTTAGGACGGGCCGTGCAATTCCTAGCACGGTCCGTGCTAACTCGCTGAACTCCCGATGTGCATGTTTTTCTAGCACTTTCTCATCCCAATTGAGCCTCAACTTGAACCATCAAAGCTAGGAGCTGGATTTCATCAACACCAATAGTTTTTAGTCTAAATTCCTGCAGAATCACACCAAAAACCAATCTCATCGAAACAAGTGAAATCCGAGCAAAACATGGATTAAAGCACCTAAAAGATAATCAAAATCATTCCAAAACAGACTCTAGATAGGCGCAAAAACCCAGTTTATCATATTTTAAATTTTGTATCATTTAAGATGTTATTTTGTGGAATAAATTTCGTATAAAGCAATCATTGTCTTTATTGTTTCAAAATTAGCTTGAATTATGTTCACTCAAGAACATCCATAACCTGCATTTAAGGAAAACCAGATTTATTTCTAGAAATAATGTTAGTATCATTTGTTAAGCTATGAAGTATCACATGTTAAAAAAAAAGTAATACTTGTGTCTTGAAAATTATCATTTATTTGGCCTAAAAATATCAATTCACATACAAAAATATATCATATAAGAAATAAATATATTTTCAATTTAAGAATCATAAGAATGTATCATGTTCCCCTAATGAGTAAATGTTTATTTCCATATTGAAAAAACTAAAAGAAAAAATAAATAAATTTCATAAATAGATGTCTAAGAAATGAAATTACATCATAATAGTATTCCAATCATAAAATTCCAATATAATAAATTCTCATTGGTATTTTGTTCCAACACAACTCTTAAAATATCCCAAAATATATTTAAAAAATGAAAAATCTCCAATCCAAGAATCTACAAATCACTTGAAAATATGAGTCAGATAAATAGAAAATGTATCATTCATTTAGCATAAATATATCACTTATATTGAAGACATGTATCAACTTGATATTCATCTGAAACAAATGAGGATTGGGAGTTTTGGAGCCAAACTCATTCAACTGAGTTGAGTTTACTGCATTATTGTCATTTTTCTTTCTGTCTTTCCTAAGTTGTCCATTAATTCTTTTTTCATTCCATTGGTTGTTGTTTTTGCAGGTATTTTCCTTAAATTTGACAAACTCTTGGAAATCAATCCTTCTAGATTCCATCACCATCTTTATCAAATGCCTCAATCATTCTCCTACAACTCTCCACTTCCAATCCTTCCTTGAATCCCAAAGCACACACAAATCTTTCAACTTATTTTCATCTAATCAAACACATCAAAAGCTTCTCGCACTTCATCCAAACTCGGCTCTTTCTCCTTAAAAATGTTGAAAATCTCAACGGTATCCTACCTGGTTAGAAGCAGCAGCTTTTCATAGCAAGAAATTCCTAAGCTTCTCAAAACCATCCCCACTTCTTCTTTACAAACAATCTCATCATCATCATCATCATCATCATCAACAACAACAACTCTTCTCTCCGTATCCATGTTCTTCGTCATCGAATCATCACCATCGAAAATCGGAGTTTGAAATGCCGAAATAAAACTGAAAATCCTTTTCCCGTTAAGAAGAATTTGCAGCAATAGGAATTTGATGAGTCCCATGATCAGAATAGTGAACTTTATGGTGTTGATCATGTTAATCGATATCTCATGAAGCATCATCAATTCCATCAACAAATTTCCAAATAAGAGAAAGATTCTAACAAAGATTCATTTATTTTATTCCCGCTAAAAAAATCTTTAAAGGTTTAAAGGCTGTGTTAGCCAAGTAAACACCTGCGAATTTGTTATATTAATTTCCATATGAATCATTGAGATATTGCATGAACCGCCTGAAGCGTATGAATCCTGAGGCTCCCAATACTTTGGTATCAGAGCCAGGCAATATGTTCTTTATCAGTGGGAGAATATTGTTTGAATATATATAGAGATCTTCAAGGGTGACTGGGAAAGATACCTTCAAGCTATGGAAAACACATCTACTATCTCTCAAAAAATCCTGAGTCACTCTACATCTCTTTCGTTACCCAAACATAACACCAGTAGTATAGCAAATCTCATCGAATTTACCACAATCCCTAGTGATGTTGTAGTCGAACAAACTGTTCCACCCCTTGTTAGTCCATATAATATCTATTGTAAATATGGTAGCCTTACAAAAAGCATTCGCTCTCTTGTCACATCCAAAAATCCTCCATTTCGAGAGTATGTTCAGTCTTCTAAGGTGGATCAATGCGGCCTCCCTGCCACTACTCAAGAGCAATATGTCACTCTATCCATTTCTCGTGACTATATTGATGTCTGGAGAAAGGAAGGATATACCCATCTTCACATAGGAGTTGTTCGACTTGTTCTCTCATATAATGGAAGAAAGAGTTTACCAGTTACTGCAAGAATTGCTCTATTAGATACTCGATATCTACAATATGATCATGTTGTAATTGGTATTGTACTTACTACTCTAAATGCTGGAAGTGTTGGTGTTACCTTCTTTCCGAATTTTACGTTATCTCTACAAGATGCTTCCTTAGAATCAACTTTCAAGGTTCAAATTTAGATAGTTGGTGCTGATCAATCTCCCAACATCTATATGGCCACATTGCATCATCAAATAATCTACCGTCTTCAGAATCATAGTCTTGATCTTAAAAATCAGGGAACGGCAGATGCCTTGATGATCCTAGCTGAAGCAGGCACTGGAGTTCCAACAATTGTGCAAGTTTCCTGACAAATCAACAGAAAAGATTTGGAGCAATTGGTTCTAGCAGAATGGATTACCAATTACGAATCAATGAACCAAGAGTCAGCTCCAATTCAAGCAACAGAGTTTAAATTTGAACGACTTTAAGAGGGAAAGGTCAAAACCATCTTTAAACCTGATCGGGTGGAATCTAGCTCCAAGATGCTTTTTCAACTCCTCATCACTCCTATTCAAAATCCCATCATGAAAGATTCTTGCGGATTTCCAATACCTATTTCATCATTCTTTCCTGATGGGAGAGAAGTTTACACCAGTATGTTAAATGGCCATTTCATTTGGGATGTTGATCCATCTATGTGTGATCCACGATGCAGCTGTCAAGACGATTCATCTGATGATGAATATGAAGATGAAGAAGACGACTATCTCGAGGATGAATTCTACTATGACTATAGTAGACATCTGTCTAGCCATCCAGATGAAGACGACGAAGTCTTCAGTGCCCTCTCCTCATCTAGCAAGCTCAACAGCAAGAAGCATAACTCTCCTACTTCTCAATGTTTCATGTTTAGAAACTATGATGATGAGTTTCCTCCTTTG
The DNA here is from genome assembly GCA_026008535.1 of Perilla frutescens. Classification (NCBI taxonomy): domain Eukaryota; kingdom Viridiplantae; phylum Streptophyta; class Magnoliopsida; order Lamiales; family Lamiaceae; genus Perilla; species Perilla frutescens. The sequence continues at coordinate 36,822,204 of BRKX01000017.1, read as the reverse complement.
TCCAGACATGAAGATCTTTCTAATAATATCATTTCAAGGCCCTATATCCATAGTACAACAATGGAGCCAACAGGTCAAAAGAAGCCTTTAAATCAAGGAGAAGAGGTCTTCAACTGGCATACCATTAATGCTAGAGCTCAAAACCGATCTCTCCAAACACTCGATTCAAAGGTTACTTGAATTCTTGAAAAGGTTCATAATTCCATTGAGAGAATCCAATCTATTGAAGTTCAACTCTGACGAGTGGAACAAAGGTTATCTCATCGAATTAGCCAGCTGGACTCAGAATTGCAAGCTCTTATGTTAAAAAATCAATACGGTCGAGAATTCATGGAAAATGAAGCAGAAATAAAAAAGCTCAAAAAGGAGATGCAAAAAATTGATGAAGATAAAGCTCGTTCATTATTTCTTCCACATCCACATTCCAGTATCACGCCCCCAGAATCTCCGAAATATTCTAAATATTTTGGAATGATTTCCAGTATTCCATTGGAAATTCCTAAGAAGACAAAAAAGAAGACTGTTCTTAAAGAAGATATACCAGAAGATGATGATGAAACCTAACCAGCAAACACTCTGATGGTCCTCACCAATCATTCCATCTTACTTGAATCTTCCAATCATTCAGAATTTTCTTCCAACACGGATAGAGATGAAGAAATCACAGACGTGTCTAAAATCTTGATGGCCGACCTTGAATCTAGTCAGCCCTATACCGAACCTCTTTTGGTAGATTCAGATCCAGAAGCTGACGACGATCCATTTGTCTCTCATCCTGAAGAAGATCGATTCCCAATGCAGTCAAGTGGCCCATGGTTCTCTTTTGATGATATACCAATTCATAAAAAAAGAGAAAAAAATGCATACTTTTGCAGCCTGGATAGACAATCAACTCAACAAAGACGGCGCAGATCTTCAGGTTGTTTTAAAGGAATTCACCTCAAGATTCTTTGAAACATTGCGAGAATGTTTTTTAAGCTTGGGTGAATATCGACAACTCCAGATTCTTAATGCAACCACCCCGAGTGAAGCATTAGGAGAAATTCATCGAGAGTTCATAGGTGATATTTCTCTCTACACTAAAATAATCTTGTATGAATACTTTTTGATGAGATGTTGTTCATTATCCAAAAAAGATTTAGACTGGCATTTTAAACGAATGTCAGAAAGATTATATTGTCTTAATCGATATAATGATCCCAATCTAAAAAATGTATATCTTGCATCCTTACCCAAGGAGCTACAACCAGAAATGACACGGATGATCCAAGCCACCTAAAGAGAGCTCTCCCATACCAGTATGGGTTAAATTCATCAAATTTACCTTGCAGCACTGGATAAACTCTGTGGGCAGAAGAATCTTTTCAAAGAAATGATGAAGCGACGCAAGATTCCAAAATCAGTTTGTGATAAATCATATCTTGAGATAAAGTGCTCCAATAAAGAATACAGCTGCTCGTCATCAAAAAAGAAGAAAAAGTCCAACTATCGGAAGCAGAAAAATAAGAAGAAATACAGATTTTTCAAGAGAAAGCAATTCAGGAAAAAGAAAACAAATAGATATTATCTTTGCAACAAAGAATGACATTTTGCCCGGAATTGCCCAACCAAAGAAGGCAAAGTTTCAAAGCTCGCCTCTAAGGCGTTCCATTATCATGAGATAGATGTTGATGATGCTGATATAGAATCCTTATTCTTTGAACAAGACGAGCAGGATTCTGATACTGCTTTCATCCTTCAAGAATCCTCAGACGATGAATTATATAATGATGATATGGTGCCAATCTTAATGATGAAACCTTACCCAGCACTTCACTCAAATATGGTGCTCCAAGAAGGTATTCCATCTCCCCATCTCGATGTACAGATTCTGCAAAGTAAATATGACAGACCCATCATGGTAATTGGAGTCCTTAATATTGGAGCCAGAAGGACCATGCTAAATCCAGACATTCTACCAAAAGATGCTTGGGAGACTCGTCATGAATATTTTTATGTTGCAGATGGGCAAACCTTCCATACATCTTGAATCTCCAAGCATCCTATTGGAATACAACTTTTTCCAGAATGCACAGTTTGGATCAAAGTTATTGGAAGCAAGCTGCATGGGCATGATCTTATGATGGACTTTGATCTCTTTTACAAAGCTCAAAAGTTGCAGATACTTCCGCATGGTGTTCGATTCAAAAGAAGATTTCAACCATATTCTGTATCTCAAAAGTTGTTCTTACTACAAGATACTCCAGAAGGTTTCGAAGAAATTTCCCAGGAACTCAGAAAAATTATGTGCTGAATCTCATGCTGATTTTCATCATCTTGCCCCATTGTGGATAAATGAGGCATTTTTTGTTCAGCTCCCCTTCAAGAAAAATGAAGATATCAACTCTACTGAATCCACACATTCGGGTATGAATCCAAAAGAATTAGCATTGGCTAAGCAAGAGTGTGCTCAACTTTTATCACTCGGCATCATTGAACCTACTAAGTCTAATTGGGCCTGTCTTGCATTCTATGTTAACAATAGAGCTGAGCAAATCAGGGGAAAGAAGAGGTTAGTCATTGACTACAAAATATTCAACTTCTATCTTCTTGATGATAAATTCCCCTTACCCAGAACACAAATGCTCTTTGCCCAATTATCTGAAGCCCAAATCTTTTCAAAATTTGATCTCAAATCGGGATTTTGGCAAATAGGCATTCACCCTACAGATAGATATAAAATTGTATTCTGTATCCCAACAGCACAATACCAATGGAAGGTTCTTCCATTTGGTCTTAAAGTTGCCCCTCACTTTTTCAGAAAGGCATAACCCGTATATTTGAGCCAATCCTTTATTCTGCTCTAGTCTATATTGATGACATCTTACTCTATTCCAAGATCACCCAGGAACATTTTAATTTGCTCAATCAATTTTTGGGATTAGTTCAAAATTATGGAATTATGCTATTTGAGAGAAAAGGCATCATTGGACAAGACAGTATTACATTTCTGGGCATGAAGATTTCTGACGGACAATATGAGCCTGGCTCCCACATTGCAGAGGAATTACAAAAATTTCCTACTGAAAAGCTTACAGTCAAAGAGATACAACAATTTATTGGGATTGTAAATTACATCAAAGATTTCATTCCCAACTGCTCAACATACACCAGTAAGCTCTCAAAACTCCTAAAGAAGGATGCCCCTGATTGGAGAAATGCTCAAATTGCTGCGATCAAGCACCTCAAAGTTGCATGTCAAACTCTATCTTCGTTGAGAATCCCAGATAGAGGGCAGCGGATTTTGCAAACTGATGCTAGTGATGAACATTGGGGAGCAATTCTTCTTGAAAAGATTAATGATAAATTTCTATATTGCTCCCATGCCAGCGGATAATTCAAGGATTCTAAGAAGCACTACCATGCAATATACAATGAAATTCTTGTTGTGAAGAATGGAATAAAGAAATTTGAGTTTCATCTGGTCGGGTATGATTTCATCATACAGCTGGACAATACTTCATTTCCAGCTATTATGGATCTCAAAAATAAAGGAGTACCAGAAAAACAACTTCTTCGTCTCAAGGACTGGTTTTCAAAATACAGCTACACAGTCCAGCATATCAAAGGAAAGGACAACATTGTTCCTGATTATCTTTCCAGACGTCCTCAACTCCATCTGATATCCTCTTTTGAGGTACTCCTTGTTATTTTCATGGTAAACAAAAAGAAGGCGAAAAAGAAATCCTACGTCATAGTAGGAGGTAGAGGTAAAAATCCTTTTCTACCCACTAAAAACCTCCACCTCAAAGAATTACCCAACCACCTTGTCAAACTTAATCTTTCATTTCCACCATCAAATCAACCTCTACATACAGTCAGTGATATTCGGTTATTTGCTAGACAAAATCTTTTTCGATACCTTTTACAGTACCTAACCGAGATTCAACTTCTTTAAGAACTGGCCTGTTTTGATATCTAAAAACCATTTCTCATGATAGCATACACCGTCCCAGAACACTGCTCACAAGGAATTTTTTCTGGTATCTCTGGTGTCTTTCTTCATTATATTATCATGCTATAGAGATGAGCATTGAAAGAATGCTACCATTCTTCAGCAACAATGAAAATGATAGTACCCTTCTATGGCAATTATTATCATGGTATGCTCCAATGGATGAATGGCAAAGATTTCTAAAAAATGAACTCAAGATTGTCGGGGAAAAGTTTCTAGATCCACACTTGATTCTAATCTGCCACGGGCCCTATTCAAATGAAAATGGTGGGAAACTCGAACCTATATCGATGTATTATAAATGGAAGACACTTGAAGGATCCATTGATATCAACCCACCTGAACAGCAAGAGTTATATAGACACATCTGTTTTGTCAATAAAGTGTCTGTAGAAGAAACCATGGAAGACTTAGTCTACACATCCCTTGTCATGAAACCTTATACAGCATCAGAGCTACAAAGTCCAAGACTAGAGACAAGACTAACAACCACCTACTTCCTTGATCCATGGTGGCCCGCAAATGGTGACTTCCTTGATCCATAATGGCCTTATGTAACAGACCCTCAAGATCCAGGTAAAGGCACTAGTCAAGTCCATGACGTGGAAAAAGAAGACTCAAATATGAAAGATTGACTAGTTTTTTTTTGCCTTGTGTAAAAATGTTTTTTAAATAAATAGATTATACTCCTATCTGTTAGGAGGAGTAAAATAATAATAATAAAAAAAAGAGTAAAAAATCCAGAAACAATGTGTCCTTTAATAAGCAAAAATCAACACACATTTGACACATCTAGAAGACACATGTCCACTATTTAAGAAATATATATCTCCTATGTATAGGTGTCCACTACGTGTAGGATATGTATATCCCATTAGTATAGGTCTCCACTTAAAGATACAAGACGTGTCCTCTATGTAAGACACGTGTATCCTTAAGGACAGTTGTAGAATAGTTTCCAAGCCCTATATAAAGGGCCTCTCCTATGTTGTAAAAGAGCAAGTACAAATGAATAAAACCCCCTGTTTATTTACGATAAAAATGTTCTAAATTCCCTTGTTCTTTTCCAAAAATCCTTGAGAAATTTATATAAGTTCTTCAATATTCTCCCATATATATATATATAGATATTTACGCATAGTATGCTCTGTACTCGCCTTATCAAAAGGATCTTGTACATCAGAACTGTGTAAATATCAAAGCCTGGCAAGGCGTCGGTCCTCATAATTCATACGGTGGTTTGTATCGAAAAGATATTTATGACCTGCGAATTTGTTATATTAATTGTCATATGAATTCTTGAGATATTGCCTGAACCGCCTGAAGCGTATGAATCATGAGGCTCTCCCCATTTGGAAAACAAAATTGCAGCAGTAATCACAAACCACAAACCTACAAACCCCTCCATATCGCCTCAATTTTAATGGGAAAAGAAAACAAAGCAACAGCAACCAATATTTATACACATCAATTTATTAATTATTCGAAACCTGCCTTCAAAAATTCGAGAGTTGTAGCAAAAAGAAACCTGCCTTCAAAAATTCGAGAGTTGTAGCAAAAAGAATTCAATTTGTTGATTTTGAGCTCGTGTTCTTCTTGGCCTTGATATCGACAGTAATGGTGATGTTTTGATCATATATCGCCGGCGATGGTGGCGGCATCTTCACCTTGGACGGCAACGAACGCGGATGAAATCACGGACTTATGGGAATTGGATGTTGAGCGACGGTTCTTTCTTTTTCTTTATTTTTCCTTTTTTTTGTCTCTTTTTTTTTATTAGATTAACAGCTGATTTAGCTGGTTCCTGACGGGTCTAATCCGATTCATCAATTTTGTACACGTGAGACCAGCCATATACACACACACATGTAAGTAAGCAAACAAAGAAAGGAGAGATATGTATGTGTATACTGGATAGAGGGATAGACTGAAGACACGTGATCTAACCAAAGTGCTAAAAGTACAAAACTACCCTCAATCAAATGCAATAAATATAATCTGCACTGCCCATCACCATTCACTCCCTCTGCCACGCCCACGCTAAAGACTCTCTCTCTCTCTCCACCACTCACACCATTACTTATTTATTACCCTCATCCACCTATAAACTAGTCACTGAAATAATAATCAAATTAAAACAAGGGTTACTTGGATCAACTTAAGCACTTATTTTAGATTTCATTCAAAATAAACAAATAATTTCATCTAACCTTTTATTTTAATTATTTGCTTTCTGTAAATTGGATAGCTGATGTATCAACATTCAACATACACGACTAATTCTAATTCGATTCATGGGATGTCAAATTATATAAACCTAAAAAGCACAGGTTCAAATTCGTAAATATTTAAAAATTGGCTTTAAAAAAAGTGGCAGAGATCGTGTGGTTTCAGGTTTGACTGGTTTCTTTGCATTTAAATTTAACTCAAAAGAAAATTAATTTATATATATATATATATATATTAGCGGTTGACATAAAGATTCTCTTTTACAAACCCCCCATAAAATATAAAACAGAAAAAAGTGAGAGAGATCAAATACTCTCTCTCTCTCTCTCTCCATTACCCATTTTTCAAGCCATTAAAAATCTCCAAAAGGGCATCTTTTTCATGATCAAGTAATAATCAAAAGAATGACAAAACATCATCAGTTGAAAAAAGAAAAACATTATTAACCTTGCTGTGTAATATATGTAATTTCCTTTAAGCAGCAACGAACAAAATCACAATCTGCTCAAAATAATTAAAAATCATTAATCAGCCCAGGAAAAAAAAACTAAGAATTTTGGTGTGAAGGAGGTTGGACAAGATCATCATCATCTGCTAACCTTGTTAACCTCAACAAAATAGCTTCATGAGTAAGTAGTCTTTCTCCAGTTCTTGCAGGCTCCGATTTACATCTCGTGAGCAGCAGCGGGTGCACCGCGCCTCCACCAATTTTCTTCATTTCTTGAATTGTTTCAGCTGAACTGATCATCTCCATTTCTTTGCTGCTTTTTTCTTCTTCATCTACATTGATGGGGGATCCTAGCTCATCCAATTTAGCACCATTTTCGTCGTCCTTTTCTGGTAGTGGCGACCCCCAAAATCGGCCCCCCAACGACGAAGATCTGTAGGGGGCGGATCTGCACCTCGTCAACATTAAAGCATTTTTTGGGGGAGAAGAAGATGACGACGACGACGAAGGCTCCAGAAACCCCCTTTTATTTTGTTGAGATCCAGCTCCAAGATTTTCGTACTTATTCATATAATCCCGCTCACTGCAATTTCCGTTGTTAACAGCAGCATCAAGATTTTCACTTTTTCTTCCGCTTTTCGAATTGGAATAAACTTTGAAAGAATCCGTAGTGTCCACTTTCTTGCAGTAACCCCACCTGAAAAACCGCCCGCACTTGCAGAGCATCCCTCCCAACGGATTCTTGCGGAGGAATCTCGGAGATATCTTTCCGCAGAGGAGGGGCTTCTTGAGCCACCAGCAGCGGCGGCGGAGGCGGCGCTTGACAGCCTTGGATTTGGCGGAGCGGCGGACGCGGACTTGGCCGATGCAGGTGACTTTAGGGGAAGATGGTTCTTGGGTGGTTTCGATGGCAGTTTTCCTACTGCGGAGGTAAAACATGGGGCTCGACCGCGACCGCCCGCGGCTGCGGCTGCCGACGTTGCTTCGCAAGAACCGCATCAATGGCGGCGGAAACTTCTCCGCCCTGCTAGGGCTCGATAATGGCTTCGATAAAGCTTTCATTTTTACTGTCTCTGTTTTTTCTCAATTTGTATCTGCGCTCTGCAAAATGCTGCGAGAATTCAGTTGCTTCTACTTGGTCTGCCGTCTCTCTCTCTCTCTCTCTCTCTCTCTCTCCCTCCCCACACAGTCACACAAATATTATATGTATATTTTTTTCATATTATATATATCTAGTTTGTGCGTGTGTGGTGGGAGTGGGGGGTGGTAGGTCTGATATTGTAGCTTGCCGGGGGATGCCCTTTTTCTTGTGTGCATGTCCACTTAATTTACTTCAAATTTTACGTTTATATTCAACTGCGCGATTAAGTTATTGTATTCTTGTTTTATCTTCAATGCGAAAGGTGTTTGTTTCTTTTTTTAGTAGTTTTATTTTTATGTTAATAGGAAAAGTTTTATATTTTTATTTCACTGCACAAAAGAAAAGTGTAGGGAGTAGCAGGGTTTTTTTATTATTATTGCTTGCACGGATGGGTGAATCAGAGACTTAGTGGTGCTATTTTTTAAAATCAAGGTTGTAGTTGGGGCAACAGGTGTCTTTCTATTATTTAAAAAAGACTATAGTGAGTGGCCATGTAAAAATGTTATCCATCTTAATGACTTAATTCTCATATGATAAGATGCCAACTAATTAAGGAATTGTTTACTTTTAAGTCGAATATATTGGAGTCCAATTGAATCTAATTAATTTTAGTTATAAGTACATATTTTAACAAAATGTAGTGTAATTATAATTTATAACAAGTAGAAAATAAGTAGTCTCTAGGAGTGGGGGTTGTGCGCCGAGTTACTCAAGCTTTGTGATTGATTTGATGTGCCTGTCGATCATTTTTACCAAGCTTTTTTTTTTCTGTTATCACATTTTACTCTTTATGTCCTATTTTTGGGTACAATTATTTTATCAATACAGATAAAAGAAACTTGTTATTATTTGATTGATTGAAGGGAGAAACAGATTAATTTGGACAATAATTGTGGGTTGAAAATAGTCCCTTTTTTTGGAGAAATAAATATATTTATATTTTTTAATTGATTAAAATATTAAATTGAGCAAAACATAAAATATTATTTTTATACAGTTTAATTTAAAAACTTAAATAACTAACACATAATCATTCCATGATTTCTCTTATTAAATTTCAAGAGACTAAATCATATTTTAAAAAAAATAAAAGCGTCTTATATAAAGTGTACGCAACGCGCGTGAATGTTAAATTAGTTGACAAGAGAAGGCGGTGATTTTTGAGGTTTGAATGGTAGAATGAGATATCATATGTTAATTTTATTCTGTTTTACTGTTCAAGTTACGTGGGGCTTTTTTTATTAAAAGCCCTACTACTCATCACTCAACTAACAAGACAAAAGAAAAGACACCGAAATCTTTTCCATCGATATATTCACACTTATTTACATAATAATTAAAAAAATACTAACAATATAAAGTGGTAATGGGTCTTTGAAGCCGAAATTTTTCATATGGTTGAAAAGAAGTGTTGTTATTTATTAATTTTTACTAGAAAAATAATTTGTTATCTGGTTTTTGTTACTTTAACATTTTTGTGTTCTAGAAAATATAATAATATCATGAAAAATAAACTCGAAAATAATTGAAAAAGATGAGTGTAGTTTGATGGTGGTGGAGATGGCATGTAGGCCAAACTCACACCAACCTCTTCTTATTTATTCATTCAAGATGGTATGTAAATTCTTAAATAATAATGGTCCTTTTTAGTTGATTTAAGGGCATAAAATAAAATGGAAGAAATTATTTGATTGCGAAAACACACACGAGTGGGGCTGGGCTGGGCCTGGACACCCTTTATATCTTTCATGGGATGCCAAAAGGCAAAAAAAACTCTGTACAATTGCAACTCGATTTGACATGCAAGCTACCTTTCTCAATTTTGCCCTTTCTCATTGCATTTTGTGCTCAAATATTTGGTAGCCCCACCTCTTTTTCCCCAAGTCAATTAGATTTTCCCCACAAATATTCACCCCCACCAACAGAGGAAAAATTAAAGTCAACTCGGCCATCAATCAGACTCTCTCTCTCTCTCTCAAGAAATCCCACAATTAGGAACTATTCATTCTTGAGTCATAAAGCTATATTATTTTACTAGGAAAAATATTATAAGAATGAGTAAATATATAACTACGGTCTACGGATACCCATATAGAATAGAATAGCATTTTCTTTTTTTGGGAGAGAGGGGGGGGCGGGGGGACCCTTGCATGGAGAAGGGCAGAGGGTATGAAAAGGCAATAATAATAATATATATAATAATAATGTCACAGGTGTGACTGAGTGACCCCTACAAAATATTTGCAGCATTGAGGCATCCGATGATATTGTTACCCACTTGGTTGCGGATGTAACGCTAAATGTATGGTTCATTTTCACAGTCAATGCTTCGTTTCATTCCAACCATTGATTTCCTGCATTCCCATCCCAGCTTCTCTTCAATCGCATCTGATGTTGCCTTCACTTTCTCCCCTTGATCCTCAATTTCTTCATCTGTAAAACAATATTATCGACTTTGAATATCAAATTTCTTCATTGGTTTGAGCAGCAATGGAGTCCAGACCAGTTAAGCTAAGTGTATTCAAAGCTAAAATTGAAGTGATATAAACTATAAAGAATAGAAAGAAAAGCTGTCGTGCCTGAAGCATTCGCGAGTGAAAACTCAGTGAGGCGTTTGACACAATCTTTGAGTGCTTGGAGCTCTGCTTCTTTCTGGTGGAGTTTGGAATGTGCATGATGCAACTCGGTCTCTAGCTCCATTATTTGGCTTCCCTGTTGTTCAACGAGCAAATGGCACAATTTCTGATCCAGTTCAGCTGGTAATACTCCATTGTGTTGGTACGAGGTTGCATTCTCAAAATCTTCTGATGGCTGTCCTTCAGCCAAAACTTCAGCCTGCAAGTTGACATGCAGCAGATCACATCACATGTTTTTCTTGAACTAATTGGTTTTTACTCTCCCACAATTAAACATATTGTTGAAGTAAGATGAAATGATGCATTCATGCTTAACCATTACTTGGAGGAAGTTGTCATTTAGCTAAGCACTTTTTATTTTATTTTTTTCTTCACCAGAATGCATAAAAGAAAAGAGATGAGAATATTGGCCCTAATCAGTATTTAGTGCTTCTTATTTGCCAACAATGGCTACACTCTCAATATGTTCTAAGAACAGTACTATACTGTTGTAATAAGCTTTTATATCTAAATATAATCGTAAACACAGACTTCTCATGAGTCATGAGCCTAACCTAAAAGAGAAAGTAGCAAATTGAAATAAATATATATTATATATAGCATGGGCAATATTCAACAGTAGTCCAAAAATTCCAAATGATGCTAAGAAGCATATTGAAAAAATGAGAGCAAAATTTATCAAAGAGCAAGTTAAACCAGGGTAGGTGGAAGATATATAGCAACTAGAAGCACCACAGCACAATCTGGATTATGCATTGTGTGACTGCCATGAAAGCCAAACCTTTTAGTTGGGAATCTAATCATATGGATATGATCTAATGTTCTTGTAGAAACATAAACATCTTCGATTAGCTGGTAATATGTGGCTTCAGAATGAGGTGCAAAAAATATCTAGAATACCGATACATTTACAAATAAGAAAAGGGAGTAAATTGATTGCTGAAAAGAATGGATCAGTCACTGTGCATATGGCACAAGGAATGGATTTGTAAGATCCAGATTTAGATTAGCTAAAGTAAGACCTCACCTCAAAGATATCTGTTCTTCCTTCAGAACTAGAACCTTCCATTGCACACCAGGGAAGTTTTTGTAGTTCAGACTCTAGCTCTGCTTCCAACTGATGCATTTCCAGCACCTCAGGCTGCTGATTATCCGAAAGAATGCTACTCGCACACCCCTCTTCTTCCGTCATCGTAGGGCAAAATGTTTTTATATTATCTTTGCTCTTGGCACGAACCCTAGTGAACAATGGATCATTGTACCTTCTTCTTTCTGCAAACTTCTTATTTATATCAGCTTCATTCTCAGCCTCTTTATGCAAGTTTTTCTTTCTTGAGATTTCAGCTTTTAGTTCTTGGACAGTTTTTACAGTCTCATCCATTGCAGAGTTCAACCTAGAGATTTCAGCAGTTCCAGCTGACATCATATACATTATACCTACACCAACTCCCCAGCCAAAGGACTTATCTGAAAGGACAAAACACATTGATGCATTATTTAAGTATTCAAGTAGGTATAGAAAATAAGACATTTACCCGGGAACTAGTGACAGGACATCAAATTATGCAAGTGACCAACTATCAATCTTGATTGTAGTGACAGAAACCATATGTTCAGATGTAACTGGAAGAAGTAAGAAATAGCAAAGATCTACTAGAGGGGAAAGGGGAAGAACAATTTAAGTAGGATAAAGGATTCTAGTGTGTGCAACTGAGAACAACCACTTTTGTTGAAAGAAAAGAAAATAAGTCCTGATCATGTCACATTGTCATGACGTGTCATTTAATTTGAAGCATCAGTATTTGACATTAATACTGAAGGTTTGGTGGCCATAACAGCAAAAAGATAGGAGGATGAATACTTTATTCATCTGTATCTGATTCTATTGATCCTGTTATATAAATGAGCGAACAGCAGAAAAGACTTGGATCATGTATTGCAGATTGGTTTTAGTTGCCTCCTGAGGTCAACTAGACATGATTACATCCTACATCATTTTGGAAGAAAAAATAGTTCACAACAAAATTGTTGATAAATTTTGGGTTACTAGTCTGCTAAGTTTCAAGCTAACTCACAAGCTGGCTTGCCTCAAGCTCAAGCTAACTAGCAAGCAGGCTTCACTCAAGCTTCTTTAGCTTGAGGTTCTTTTTTATCCAAGGTCGAACTCACCTAAAAAATCATTTTTTAAATGTGTGTGTGTGTGTGTGAAAATAGATGAAAACTAATGGTTAAGAATGATGTAAAAACATCTATCAAGACAGATTCATTAGATTCAATGGGAGGTTTTTTCAGCAGAAGGCTGTCAAGCTGGCCGTCACTGGGTCACTATGAGAGTGTAAAGCATGAGAATTTTATGGAGTTCACGAAAAAAACTATATCAACAAATTCCTTTTTTTTTTCCTCCCTCTTTGTTGTTTATGTCATGGTCAAACTAGCACAAAAGACATTGATCGTGTCTGGAATTCAGAAAATGTGCTCTGACCCCAGAGTCAAACTTTAGATCATTGATGATCATTCATCCCAAAAATAACTAAGAAACATAACTCTCCACTATAATGTTGCCAAAGTTTCAGATTGTATGATTGCCAAATTATTCTGTCATTTTTAGTCCGGGAGATTTTCCAGATAATGGAACTGAAACTCCCCTATCACATTCAAATCTCCAGATTTTAAGCTTATCAAAATACTTTAAATTAATCAGATGACTTAGCACAAGTAAACGCAATCAGAACTAAATTTCCAGTCACATGGACATGCAATTATCTGTCACCATTTGAACAGAATAACTACATAGTTCAATGTCAATGAATGAAGGAGGTAAAAAAACTAACCTTTTGAAACACGAGATTCGCACTTTCCTGCAGCATGCTTACCAGTTCTCCTCTTCTTCAAGCAAATAGAAATCCTCTTCCCACTCCCATTTCCTACCTGATCCGCCACCAACTCTTTCCGACCGCCTTCCGCCGCCACATTCTTCTTTCCCCTCTTCGAACCACCATTTTTCTTAAGCCATTCGATCCCATTCCGAGTATTCTTCCTAAATTCCTTGGAGGTTTTTTCGGGACACGAAAACCTAAAGATTGTGGAATCATCGCCGAGGGTTTCCCTCTTTCCTTGACTGCTGCTTTCTTTAAATGTATCTTGTGGCGGTGAAGATTTAGTTTCAGCAGATTCTGCGCATGTTGGGTTGCAATCGGAAATGAGGGTTTTAGTTTGAGTGTCATTGGGGCTAATAAATTTCTTAGCTAAAATCCCAGATCCTGCAGCTGCCGCTGCTGCTACTAGGACTTGCCACATTTTGGTCTTTGGAAATCTAAAGCGCAGAGACAGTTACCGAGCTTTGAAATAGAAGAATTGGAAGCGGAGGAGGCTGCATTCTAGAGAGAGAGAGAGAGAGAGAGAGATCATTTACTCACTTTGAAAAGCTTCAAGTGTTCGGTGGAAGCATGTGATTCCGATAGTGAGAGTACTTATGGTTCTGGCGTAACACTGCATTATAGTCGTTTAAAATTTAAATAAATAAATATTATGACCAAAGCACCTGTTCCCGCTCTGTCTTGTGTGTGTACATTGTTTTTAGTTGGAGGCAAGTTTTACAGTATTTCCACTCAAATTTATATTCCAGATTCGTTTATTTAGTTTCAAACCTAATCACTTATGAAGAATTTCTGGTTTATTTTTAATTTTTTTTACTACTAGTGTAGGATGATGCCGCATATAATTGTTTACATTAAGTTCGATTTTGTTAATGCTGGTTAAAGAATAAAAGGATGCATTTTTATTCATAAGCTTGTGTTCTTATTGTACCCTAGTTTTCATACAAACTTACCTGAGATGCGGTCACGGAGAGTGCCTATATTTATATTCATTTTGCATTTCATACATAAATGTATAACTATATGAACTGAGTCAATATTTTGATGAATTTTGATTCATAATTGGATAAGAGATTACGCCTAAGTTTTTATTTTATTGCATTTGATATTTTAAGTGAATAGAAAAGGCAAAATCTACAAGAGGTAAAATACATAAATAAACAAAATTTGCAAATGTGTGAACACACAAAAGATTGATTAAAAAAACAAAAAGTCATCAAAAAATAATAAAGGTAAGAAAGTTCAGTACAATAAAGATGAAAGTTTGAAGACAATGCAATACTAGTTAAATAGCTTATTACAACAAAATTTAATAGTTCAGAAAAGAGTAAATTTTTCGAATTTGGAAGTGTTGCAACTTACATATACAGTACAATCTTCGCTGTGGACTTTTTTTTCCGAAATTCTAATGCCTGGCTTTTGATTACAATGGTTGCCTAAAATGTTTCACATATAATTAGTTTTTTTTTTTCGAGTATAGAGAAAGCAGTATGCATAGTCCTTGCAAGTCCCCAATTCACAAATCCTTCAAACGCAAGAATGCGCACTACAATTTTCTATTATTTCTTCATTTGTAGCAACAATTTTCAATCTATGCAGCAACTGAGCATGCAGTTGCTTTTGCCTATATATAACATCAACACCAAATATGTGTGTAAAATGTGAATAACAGAATCTCAATTAGACATGGCGACAATGATTATTCAATAAAACGGACTACTGATTTATCTGTTAGAACACTATGATCTCATTCCAGACCATAAATAACTGGCCCTGTGATCCACTGATAATGAAGTTGCCTGTTCTGCTCCACCAGTACTTATAGCTTCCTTCGAGCGAACCAAATAAACACTTCCTGAGTTCCTATACTGTCGCGCCTCACATAGCACCTATAAATCCCGCATGAAGTGAATTAGGATGAATCAGCATAGCCGAAGAAAAGTATTATTTCCAAATAATTTATAGAATTCATTTGCTTCAAAGTTGTTCTCGAAAAATATGCATTATGATGTTATCTGCACATCTACCAATTCATGTTCAACTTAGTGTGCTTGCAAGCACGCAAGTATCAAAATTATAACAATATGCTCTCAGCGATATAGAGACATCAGTTGCAACCATGTCATCGTGTGATTAAAGAACAGGAGAATAAGTACGCACGAACAATAGCTTTGGACTATACACATCTGCAAAGGGCTGAGGCAAGCCAAAAGATGGCAAGTACTTCAAGGCAAAGTTGCTCCATTCATCTTCATTCTAGATCCACAGCAAATGATTAACATGTTTCAAACATGTCCCTTCATCCCAACTAATAGTGACAGGTTCTACATTTTATCAATTATCAGGGCCTATTATTTAAGCATCTTTCATTTACGAAACTAAATTCGCATCTAGTAAAGTCATCTATAACTTTACATCCCATGTGTATGTCCGTCGCCCTTTTCAGCATTTTTACTTCAGACTGCTTCTAATTGAATTTCTAGAATGGATGTCAGGATGAGGTATTCCAGCCATTCCTCATGGCAGCTGCTAAATCACAGGTTTTTGTTTGTTTTTTTTTTTTAACTGGAGTTCAAGATTATTTATTTGGTGGTCAATTTCAAGGAACCTTTAGGCTAACTGACTTCTCTGAAAATCCATTTTGCAAAATACAATTTTTGGGCCTTTGAAATTTTGTTGTAATTCTCGCAGAGGGATTAAAGTGCATCTCAACCAAACCCAGAAAGCAATTATGAACCCTTTTCAGAAAAGTCCACATTTAAAAGGATCATTTGAGAAATTGACTTATATTCCAATTTCCAAAAGTGATCCTAAACATGCGTGGAGTATTTGAGGAAGCAAAGTAGTTCCTAGAAACACACAAACAGATCTGACATAGTTAGGAGGTAGTTTTTCACTTGTATGGTAATTAACTTAATGTGAAACCTTATGTCCCTCTTCAGCTTTCTCATTTTCTATCCTAACACCACAAGTTGATGTCGTAATATGACAAGCACCATCTGCGAAACAATCCGGTACAAATTCTAATGAAATATCCATTTCATATATCAAATTAGAAAGAAAAAAAAAACCTGGATATTTTACTCCATTGTTTTCACTCCCTCTAAATACTGATATTAAACAGAACATAATGACCTGTGTATTGAAATGCCTAAACACAGCACAATGCAATACCAGAGAGCTCAAGTTGAAAGCGGGTTTTAATAAACAAGCACTGGTCCTATCTGAACCATATCAAAGTGATCGCTCAATGCTAAACAAACTAGGCTACATTCTGCACACAACTTCTGCTCAAATTTGCAGGTTTTGAGCCAGAAAACATGCTAAGCACGCATCAGGTTTTGACACTATATTTTTATTCCACGCAGGGCTGCACCTTAATCATAGAATACAAATGTCGGTACTGCAATTCATGTATACAAAACTGTAAGGCCAAAATGCAACGGTAGTATAGCTATTGTAATAGCAATGGTACGATTCTCCAAAGAAAAATATCAATCCGAACTCGAAAGCAC
This sequence comes from Perilla frutescens, assembly GCA_026008535.1. Taxonomy (NCBI): domain Eukaryota; kingdom Viridiplantae; phylum Streptophyta; class Magnoliopsida; order Lamiales; family Lamiaceae; genus Perilla; species Perilla frutescens. Next base: position 36,805,365 of record BRKX01000017.1, on the reverse strand, counting down.
AAGGAAACTAGGAAGAAGCTCGCATACCTCGTTATCAATCCGACCGCTTACAGGCCTCCTTCCTCGCCGCCCTTGTGTTCTCATACTCAAACTTGAGCACATTCGGAATATGCGAGGTGTCCTTCACATAAAGCAACCTACCGAATACACTCTCCTCCATCGCCGGAAAATGACACCTGAACCAATTATTAACAACCCAAAACCACCCTCCACCGAGCACCACCCCCAGCGTGGCCCCGGCGAAGACCTGCGCCACCGTGTGGTAGCCCAAATAAACCCTGGAATACATCGTGAGCAGGGCCATGGGCCAGACGAGGAGGGCGACGATGAACATTTGATTCCGGAACAAAGCCCCAATTCTGTAATGGGTGAGAAGGGTGAAATAGACGGCGAAGAAGAACATGTACTGGGCGTGGCTGGAGGGCCAGCCGTGCGAATCGCACATCTCGAGCAGAGCGCAGGTCTCGGGGCGGGCCTGCTGGACGGATTTCTTGATGATTTCGTTGATGACTTGGGAGATGAGGAGACCGATGGCGAAGAACATGCCCTGGAGCTCGCGGCGGAAGATGAAATGGGAGACGAAGCCGCCGAAGCTGATGAAGACGGGGACAAGAGAAATCCATGCCAGGAAATGGCCGAGCTGATCGCCCCTTTGGTACCGGACGTGAGTTAGGGTTACGGCCTTCAGCGGCGGCGGATGGCCATGGGGATACGTCATCGACCGGATCTTGGACACTTCTAGAGAGAGAATGTGAACGTGATTGCGATTCAATCTTCAATTGTGAACTCGGAAATGAGTTGAGGAATGTGTAATCATTATGTGATGAGGAGGAAACAAAACTTGGTCAATTTGCTAACACGGATAGCACTTCGGTTTTTATTCTATTCTATTCTTTTTTTTCTTTTTCTTTTTTTCAACTAGCATTACCCGTCGTGTGCGATATACGGATAAAATTTATAAATATAGAGATATTGTGTTATAATACTATTTTAATAACAATTCATAAAAATAAAAATTAACTGCATTTCAATATCTAACGTTCGACTCTTTTTCACTTTTGTTCCGAAAATTCAAAAGTTATCGTTCAATACCTAACATTTGATAAATTAGCACTTATATAGCATTAACGCATTTTTTAGTGACTCAGACATGGAATGCCACCTCACCTTCAAATGCCTTCACACCTTCACGTAAGATTTGTAGCTTTTCACGGTAATATTCTGGACATCAAAAAATTGCATTAGTGTTATTAGTGTTAATTTGTCAAACGTTAATAATTACTTTTAAAACTTTGAGACAAAAATTGAAAATTGGCAAACATTGAGTACGGAATTATAATTAACTCTATAAATAACCATAAAATAGATTCAAAGATATTGAATTTATTTTGTTAGTAATATAGTAATATTTGAACCAAAAATATCAAATAATATACAATTGTAAATTTTCAAGTACTTCTATACACACATTTATAGTAAGAGATATTTATTCAAATATAAGCTAAACAAAATATGAAAGAGATCTAAATAAATAAATTTAATATATATGTATATATATGTGATACTAATAGTGATGAAGTTTTGATTTCTTTTGTTGTAAAAAATATACACAAGTATACTAAAAATGGACTATATTATTGATGTTAAACAAATATTATATATTAACAGATTGTAAATTAAATACTTCAATAATTACTAAAATTTGATTTTACACTTGTTTGGGGTAAATTTGATTTTACTTCATCAAATTACCGATTTCCTCATTTAAAAATAAAAAAATTAGTTCAAACTAACTATATTTAATTATAATATATTGTGTGCACAAATATTATGCCAACATTCCAAACACATAAATAACATGGGACTTGAACTGAAGATATTTAAGAAGGTCTATCAACAATTAATAATACATTTTATATTCATTATAAAATATTTTCATTAATATTTCTCATAAAAAACTAGTTAATGTGTTGTCAATTTATATTAATAATTATATATTCTAGTGGTCGAGACTTTCACAACTAAAATTTCCACAAGGAGGGTGAAGTAGTTATATACAATTACTATATATATTGTTAAAAGGGGTAGACTGGGGTGAGACCATCTCATACATGAGACGGGTCAATACTCACATGCGGGGATCATTATTTATGGGTGAAGTATCATTAACTCACATGTGAGTATCATTATTTATACCCGCATGTGAGTATCATTATTTATGGGTGAAGTATCATTAACTCACATGTATCATTATTTATGGGTGAAGTATCATTAACTCACATGTATTGATCCGTCTCATGTATGAGACCGTCTCATACAAGTTTTTATCATGTTAAAATATACATAATGATTTTCATTAATGAAAAAATTAATAATTGTATATAAAAATTGAAAAAATAAATATTTTTTAATAAGTATAACATTAATCACTTTTAAGTGGAATTGATTTTTTCCCCTATCTTATTAACAATATAAATTTGGATGAATATTTCTTTATGTTCGGTATTTATTTTCATCTAAACTGCAAGTGTATAGCGAGGCTTATAGGACAGCGATGAACAAGGTCGTATCCACATGGATTTAATAATTACTCTACTAGTTATTTTACTCTAACTTCCTGCAGTTATCTAGACTACCAATCATGACTAAATTTAACTTAACTAAAAACTAAAAATAAGAAATAAACCAAATTACCACGGTAGAAATTAACACAGATAAATCAAACAGTAAATAAAAAACGTATTCTGGGATTGCCTAATCATCAACTAATCCATTCATTTAATCTTTTCATTCTTATGCCTATATTGGGACTTAAATTGTGCTAGAACAACCACTAATGCATCCTAAACCTTCTCTCGAAGTGCCTAGATTGTAGATTACAAAACTCGTATTAACGTCTCCGTTCAATACCTAGAATGCAACTCCTAATGGCTCCTAGGGTCTATTGCTCTCAATTAACCTCAACTCTCTCGAGTGTTATTGATTAATAAATTACTTAGTCCAGATCACGTGTTAAAACTCATCTCTCGATTTATAAATTAACACATCAAATTGTATCTTATAGTAATCAAGTAAATAATACAGATAAACACGAGAATAATCAAAACACAATAAAAACATAGGCATAAGAAATCAACAGATTAAATGAACTTCATAGTTTGAATCATAAACAACCCTAGAATACTAGGGTTTTAGCTATCCATAATAATATACATAACCAAAATCATCCACAAAGAAAACATGAAAAAATTATAAGAACAAAGAAAATAAAACCCAGAAGGTTTAATTTGTCTCTAATCTTGAAAGCTCTTGAATCCTTTGGTCTTGTTCTTCGCGTCTGTTTTTCTCTGCAGCAAACCTCTGGTGGCAACGTTTGGGTAGGTGGAATTGTGTTGAATTTTCGTGCATCAAACCCTTAAATACCAAATTAAGAAAAGCCCAAAAATAGGTCAAAGATCAGATAGGTCCGCTCGCCTCACGACCAGATTCACGACCTCTTCGCCCGCGACTAGGGTCGCGAATCCACGTGGCATGACGTGGCAGAAAATTCGAGACCAGTGCAAAATTCGTGAGTGGGGTCGCGAATAATACAAAGGAGAACCCCCTTTCTGTCGTGACCATGCAGAAAAAGTGAAAGGGTGATTCGCGACCCCCTTGGTCGCGAGTCCGGTCGCGGGTAATTTTCAGCTCCGGCAGCCTCTTACTGTTTTGCTTCGTTTTCACTCGTTTCTCGTCCGATTGACCTGATTCTTTTTGCAACGTGTTCCTAACTTGATTTCCTATCTTTCTAGGGTCTTTCCAAGCCCATTTGAAGTTCACACAAAAAATAGCATTAATTCCCTTCACAATGAACAAACACGTGACATTGCACAAAACATAGAAAACAATGCAAAACTCAACACTTCATGCATGCAATGCCAATCAAATATCACTCAAATGTATCTCAAAATACATGTAAAATATGAGGTTATCAACTCTCCCAAACTTAAAACATTGTTTGTCCCCAAACAAAGAACAAAATTAAACTTAGAATTCAAACAATACATAACTCTACAATTTATAATCTAACATCTACAACTTCAAAAATCTAATTAGGAAGTGACAAGAACAAGCACAACACTCAAATAATGAACACTTGTGATAGATTTCAACGAACAAAATTCAAGCCAATGATCCTCACCGATGTGTGTTTCGCTCAAACACTCAAAGTATGATAAAATAAGGATAAACACTCATCGAATATTGAACTATACACTTGATCTATCATAGGCTTGCATGCAATCTCAATGCTCCACTGACAAACAAATGTGCTCAAAAATAAGATCAAATAAGACTTTCATTAAGGTTGTAATGTAGGCTTAGGTTAATGTTAGGAATTTTTGGCTAAAGTGACTCAACAATTGCAAAACAATCCACCACTTTTACTTTCTACTCTCAATTACTTTTCACATTCAAACACCAATTGGAATTTTTCCAACTTCCTCCTACACATCCTTAAGTCATCCAGATATTTCTTTTTTTTTTCAACTCATGGACCTTTGATCTCTTTTCTTTATTTCTTTCATTGGCACTTTTCACATTTTTTTCTTTTCAACACTCACATATCACTTTTTTTTTCGCACCAACAAAAACCACCAATTATCACCATTTTTTCTCCCAACTCCAAAATTCCTACCCTTCTTCCTATTTCTCCACAAGATCAACAAATGAAATTCCAAATAGGCTTCCAAAGAAAAGGCAATTAGGTACAAAAGGGCTCGCAAAGGAATATAATGAATTTCGGACAGTGTATGGGATAGATGGCTAAAGAAAAGATGGCCTATTATCATATCCTATTTCAAAGCACAACAACTCAATCTCAAGCAAGACGGCATGCAAGTTCTAGAGAAATAAGTGCATAGACAACCAACACACAAGAACAAAAATTAAGACAACAGTCTTATAGGCTCAAAATCTCACAACTCACATTGGACAAAATGAAGCTCGAAAATCTCTAAAACACATGCTCATTCAAATCATGCTATACATGCTCAAATCATTCACAATCAAATAATCTCAATCATAAACAGTTAAACCATAAACCATAGAGCATATATCATCTAAATTCCATGAAAAATTCAAGACCAAAAATTCAAAATTTTTCAAACTTTCCGGAAAACAAAACTAAACAAGTAAAGCAGGTACAACAAATAAACGTCTAGACACCACAAGCATACATCTCCCTCAAACTTATTCAAATCCACGAGATGGAATAAGTTTGCAAGAATGTATTAGGGTGTCGTCGACCACTTACAATGATCACATGGATGTCCGTTCGGGTTCACTTTCCTCCCCCAAACTTGTCGACAGACAAGTTGGTTGATTTGCTATCCTCCATATTCCAGCATCCATCCGTTCTTTACCTGCACAACTCAGAAAAAGAAGTGAAAAATAAAAAAACTAAAAAACTAAACGAAAAAAATAAAACATATTGGGCTGCCTCCTAACAAACGCTGCATTTAACGTCGACAGCCAGACGAATTTGGGAACTCAAGTTCCCACAAGCGGGGAAACTGGTATCCCCCATTCTCTTCCCCGATCATCCATCTCCATGCCTCCACCATCAGTACTGCAGCTAGATTCTTGAATATTGATGGTATTACACTCCACAGCTGCCTTGTGCTCCTCAACATAAAAAAGGAACTGGATGTCTTTATCTTCAAACCGGAGAGTCAGAATCCCAGTGTCCAAATCGATGTTGGCCCGTCCAGTGCGCAAAAATAGTCGTCCTAAAATGAGAGGGACGCTTTTATCTTCATCCATGTCCAGCATCACAAAGTCCACCGGGAATATGAAATCCTTCACTTTAATCAACACATCCTCCAGAATTCCTTTAGGATAAACCAGAGATCGGTCAGCCATTTGCAAACACATGGTTGTAGGCTTGAGTTGCCCACTGTTTAGCTTTCTAAAAAATGAGAGTGGCATCAAATTGATGCTCGCCCCCAAATCACACAGTGCACGATCTCCTATCTTTTCTCCAATGGTGATGGGAAATGTAAAACTCCCCGGGTCCTTCATTTTAGCCGGCAGCTTCCTTTGGATGATTGAGCTACAGTTCTCTGAGATGTGCACCATCTCGAATTCCTCTATCTTTTTCTTCTTGGACACAGCATCCTTGAGGAACTTCGCATACTTGGGCATATGTTGCAATGCCTCCACCAAAGGAATGTTGATTTGCACCTTCTTGCATATTTCCAAAAATCTGAAAAACTGTGCATCAACTTTCTGTTTCGAGGTTCTCTGCGGAAACAGGATAATCACTGTGGAAAGAACTGTAGGACCCGTTTGAGAACTCTTGATGGTGGAATTCCGGCTTGTCAGAAGTTGTCTCGGAAGGAACAGTTGCAGTGGCAGCAATAGGCGTAGGAACCTCAGTATGCAGATGGATTGCATTGCACTGTTCCTTGGGATTCACTGTGGTGTTGCTAGGGAACTGTCTCGGTTGGTGCTGATTCCCTACAACTGTAGCCAGCTGACTCAGTTGCTTCTCGAACATCTTCATTTGCACACTCATGGCACCCACATTATTTTCCAGCTTCTCCATTCTAGCTTGTGACTCCCCCATGAATTTATCGGTCTTTCCCATGAACGCCATCAATAGATCATCCATGTTCGGTTTTTTCTCCTCGTTGATCACTCCATTTGTTACTAAGAAGTCGGATGGAGGCTGCAGAGCATTATTGGGGTTACCATATGAGAGGTTAGATCGATTACCTTGATAGAATTGATTTCTACCTCGGTAATTGTTACCATGATAGCCCCCTCGCTGATTGATGTAGTTCACATCTTTCACAACTTGATTCATGGTAGGATTCGCAGTCTGCTGAGACATGGCGTCAAATCTAATATTGATAGTAGCATTCAACGTGGACAGTTGAGCCGCCAATTTGGAAATCGGATCACTATCATCAACTACTGCAGCTCTCTTCAACATCCTTACTGGTCGATCTCCAGTCCACTGATAGCTGTTGGTGGCCATGTCTTTAATAATCGTCACAGCTTGATTGTGGCATTTGTTCAGCATTGAGCCACCTGCAGAGGCATCTAGAAGCCTTTTCACCTCCATGTCGGATCCATTGTAGAAGATACAAACTTGATGGTCCACCCCGAATCCATGATTAGGGCACTTCCTCAGCATGTTCCGGAATTATTCCCAAGCCTCATACAAAGTTTCATCATCAAACTGGCGAAACTGTGTAATTTCGCCTTTCAGCTTGAGAGTCAAACCAGGAGGGAAAAATTTGTGTAGGAATTTATGCGCCAAGCACTCCCAGCTATCCACCGTACTGAGATCCAAGGAATGATACCAATCCTTGGCAGCATCTTTCAGTGAGAATGAGAACAGGTGAAGCCGAATGGCATCATCCAACACCTCATTCATCTTGATTGTGCTGCAGACCTCCAAGAATTGTTGCAGGTGTGCATTCGGATTCTCAGTCTTGTGCCCTCCATACTGATGCTGCTGCACCATGCCCACCAATCCCGACTTCAGTTCAAAGTTGTTGGTATTAATGCCTGGGCCGGGAACTTGCCCATGGTTGAGCACCGGTGTGAACATCTGATTGATCGGTACCGGAGCTGCTTCTCTAGTAGCTTCTTGCTCTTGAAATCGCCACTGCATTTCCTCTAACTATTGTTGCATGCGACGCATCTGTTCAGAGGTAACAGGAGCTTGCTGTTCTGTCATCCCTCTTTTTCTCCTTGCGTTTTTGTGGTGGATGGTGGCTTCAATCTTAGGATCAAAAGTTTGAAGTGGTTCCCCCAGAGATCGTGTACGCATACACAACCTAACTACAAGAAAAAGAAGATTATAAAATTTTAAAAGAAAATAAACTAAAAATTGAAAAATAAATGTCTAGATTAACACAAGAAATTAAATCTAAATAATAGCAAACCAAAAATTAAATCCCCGACAACGGCACCAAAAATTTATTCAGTATTTATTTTCACCTAAACTGCAAGTGTACAGTGAGGCTTATAGGACAGCGGTGAACAAGGTCGTATCCACATGGATTTAATAATTACTCTACTAGTTATTTTAATCTAACTTCGTGCAGTTATCTAGACTACCAATCATGACTGAATTTAACTTAACTAAAAACTAAAAATAAGAAATAAACCAAATTACCACGGCAGAAATTAACACAGATAAATCAAACAGTGAATAAAAAACGTATTCTGGGATTGCCTAATCATCAACTAATCCATTCATTTAATCTTTTCATTCTTATGCCTATATTGGGACTTAAATTGTGCTAGAACAACCACTAATGCATCCTAAACCTTCTCTCGAAGTGCCTAGATTGTAGATTACAAAACTCGTATTAACGTCTCCGTTCAATACCTAGAATGCAACTCCTAATGGCTCCTAGGGTCTATTGCTCTCAATTAACCTCAACTCTCTCGAGTGTTATTGATTAATAAATTACTTAGTCCAGATCACGTGTTAAAACTCATCTCTCAATTTATAAATTAACACATCAAATTGTATCTTATAGTAATCAAGTAAATAATACAGATAAACACGAGAATAATCAAAACACAATAAAAACATAGGCATAAGAAATCAACAGATTAAATGAACTTCATAGTTTGAATCATAAACAACCCTAGAATACTAGGGTTTTAGCTATCCATAATAATATACATAACCAAAATCATCCACAAAGAAAACATGAAAAAATTATAAGAACAAAGAAAATAAAATCCAGAAGGTTTAATTTGTCTCTAATCTTGAAAGCTCTTGAATCCTTTGGTCTTGTTCTTCGCGTCTGTTTTTCTCTGTAGCAAACCTCTGGTGGCAACGTCTGGGTAGGTGGAATTGTGTTGAATTTTTGTGCATCAAACCCTTAAATATCAAATTAAGAAAAGCCCAAAAATAGGTCAAAGATCAGATAGGTCCGCTCGCCTCATGACCTCTTCGCCCGCGACTAGGGTCGCGAATCCATGTGGCATGACGTGGTAGAAAATTCGAGACCAGTGCAAAATTTGTGAGTGGGGTCGCGAATAATACAAAGGAGAACCCCCTTTCTGTCGCGACCATGTAGAAAAAGTGAAAGGGTGATTCGCGACCCCCTTGGTCGCGAGTCCGGTCGCGGGTAATTTTCAGCTCCGGCAGCCTCTTACTGTTTTGCTTCGTTTTCACTCGTTTCTCGTCCGATTGACCTGATTCTTTTTGCAACGTGTTCCTAACTTGATTTCCTATCTTTCTAGGGTCTTTCCAAGCCCATTTGAAGTTCACACAAAAAAATGGCATTAATTCCTTCACAATGAACAAACACGTGATATTGCACAAAACATAGAAAACAATGCAAAACTCAACATTTCATGCATGCAATGTCAATAAAATACCACTCAAATGTACCTCAAAATACATATAAAATATGAGGTTATCACTTTACCAAAAAGAAAAGAAAAAGAAAAATGAAAGTAAGTCCCTTGCACTACTCTTCTCAAGAAAAATGTCTTTTCTCTCTTCTTTTCTTCTTACCTTTCGCCAATAAATTTGTACATTATGTATAATCATTCTTCTTATCTTCTACCAAATGAAACTTTTAAACTTTAAATGTTAGAAAAATTAAACCACATAGAGCTTGTAATAATCCAAATTCATACCCTAAATCAATTAACACTATGATGATTAACCGAGATATAACTTATAGCGGAAGCGTACTTGAATCCATAGTTCTTGAATCTCGAATTCTTGATGTGGTATGAATTTTCCAAACGATCGGCACCTTAGGGTTCGCTGTAGAGAATTCTGTAGAAGGAATACATATTCTATTTTCTGTCTGTCGTCGTTTGGGGACCATAAGCCTAACTTATAATAATAAGTTATCTGAGATTTGCAATTCGGTCCCTCAACAAATTACAAACGATCGGTCCCTTAGGGTTCGCTGTAGAGAATTCTGTAGAAGGAATACATATTCTATTTTCTGTCTGTCGTCGTTTGGGGACCATAACCCTAACTTATAATAATAAGTTATCTGAGATTTGCAATTCGGTCCCTCAACAAATTACAAATCTATTAATGGTATCTACACATTAAAAATTCCATGACAATATTAATACCCTTTAATCCATAATTATAACCTTAATAGATCACTTTAATTGGATTACTTTAAGACAACCATACACATTTAATTAACATATATTAGTCCACATAAAAATATTCCAACAATCTCCCACATGGACTATATATGTTACCAAAAAATGTGCAATACCTTATGAGCTTAAACTGTGTCATCACCTTAAGGGTATCCCAAACAATCTCGACCCTTATCTTTAGCAGCTTTCTCAACCTCCTTAATTATTTTGCCTTTATCTCTAGAAGTACTAGCCAGTTGAGCAATCTTAGTTCTTTCTTGCTTCAACCTTTCTTCCTCTTGCACACAGTATGAAATGAGCTCATTAAGAGTCCATTTCTCCTTTTGACAGTTATAACTAACCTTAAACTGACTGAACTGTAGAGGAAGCGATATCAGCACTAAATGCACGAGTAAGTCCTCAGACACCTCAAGCTTTAGCGCACTTAATTTTGAAGCAATATGAGACATCTGCATGATGTACTCCCTTATGTTTTTCTTACCCTTATGCTTTAGTGAGATCAAGTTAGCTAAAAGCGTACTTGTCTCGGCCTTATCATTTTTCATAAAACGTTTTTCAATTCCTACAAGGTACTCTTTGGCAGTAGTAATTTCTTCAGAGGCAGTGTCTCGAAAGGCTTCTGGAATGCCGTGCTTAATGATCATGAGACTAATGCGATTCGAGTGATCCCACTTCTCAAAGTTCCGCTTTCATCCACAGAACTTGCATCCGTCAGAGAAGCGGGTTTGTCAACTCTTAGCGAATAGTCTAAATCCATGCAGCCCAAAATGATCAGAATATTTTCTTTCTAATCCTTAAAGTTTGACCTGTTAAACATATGAATGTTGTTGGTGTTAGCAGAAATAGAAGTAGCAGACATCATAACTGAACAGATAACAAAAAAACCAAAATTAACAATTATGCTCACATTAACCTTACAATCAATCAATTAAATTAAAATACCAGTTCATCTCGAGGTATCAGGTGCAACATCAATATGAAGTCTTTGGACAGTAATATTAACTCACAAATAGTTACCTCTTTGTGGTGATCAAACACTGTCCTGTCATACAATAGTCTTTCTTTGGGCCGACATATTGTTCACATAGATACCTTTATAACTGTCACGTATTTACCACCACAGGTGTTTGTGTATTTCTGGTCAAGCATCAATCTTCCTTTGGACCGATTAATACCCGCATGAAATACATTCGCACAATTATCTTAATATTCTCAATGAATAAATTTTCACAAGAGAGGTCACTTTGGCGACTTCTTGCTTCCATTAATTCATTTGAATATTAATAAAATTAAATAGGAACATGAGATGAACTATAACAAATTCAAAAATATTCGATTGAATATTTAACTGTAAATGGGGAATTTTGGCCTTAATATCCGACTCTTAATTATAAATTAAGATAACTAAATCCTGTTGTTTAGACAATTATATCATGAACCCAAAAAACAATCATGCTAAATCTGACAGCAACTGAATTCATAACAATATATATGCGGTTTCTTTTTTTTATTAAACCATATATAACATGAAACTTTAAGGAAACACATTTAATAAGCGTTCTGAATCTAGAGCACATCAATCGGCAGACGATGGCTAAATCCATAGTATCAATGCACACAAGTCATGGTGAATTGGTGATTGAAATTATAATACAACATAATTGAAACCATATTGCATGATAACTCTCGATTTGTGTGAATACCAAATAAGCCATAATTATTCAAACCAATTAACAATTCATGTGCAGATTTAATAACAGCAAACTCACGAATATTGATCTCAGACAAATTAATTAATTTGTCTAGCCGTAAGCAACCAATTCACATGATATCAATGAAATAAAAAATCGCCGAATCATTAATCGATAGCCGAAATCAAGATTCATCAATTTAAATCACAAATCTCAGAGAATTATTCATAAAATGACTTTGATACCATTTGTTAGAAAAATTAAACCACATAGGGTATGCAACAATCCAGATTCATATCCTAAATCAATTAACTCTATGATGATTAACCGAGATATAAGTTATAGCGGAAGTGTGCCTGAATCCATAGTTCTTGAATCTCGAATTCTTGATGTGGTATGGATCTTCCAAACGATCGGCACCTTAGGGTTCGCTGTAGAGAATTCTGTAGAAGGAATATAGATTCTATTTTTCTGTATGTCGTCATTTGGGGACCATAACCCTAACTTATAATAATAAGTTATCTGGGATTTGCAATTCGGTCCCTCAACAAATTACAAATCTATTAATGGTATCTACACATTAAAAATTCCATGACAATATTAATACCCTTTAATCCATAATTATAACCTTAGTAGATCACTTTAATTGGATTACTTTAAGACAGCCATACACATTTAATTAACATATATTAGTCCACATAAAAAATATTCCAAACATTGAACACTACTACTTTTTTATACATGAAATTTATAGATTGTTTTTTTTTTTTTACAGAAAAGTGAAGAAAAATATTTAAAATAATCTTATATATATAAGCATTATATAACAATTATATAAATGGCATTATGTAGGATCTTATTAACTAAAATTGATTGAAATGTAATCATGCAATATAACATAATTGATATACTAAATTAATTACATAACATGCATCAATATAAATGGTATCACCATATAATCACAATACAATCTTAATTTGAAATTCAATCTATTCTATAGAATCGTATAATGCTTTTAGATTATAAGATAATCAATTTTCAGTTAACTAATTAATTAATATATTTTTAATTATTTAGTGTTATATTTCCATTTTCAAAAGGCCAAATAGGCGGGAAAATTATATCTTTGGTATAGTTTAAGTTTGATAGTAAGTGTCAATTTGCACCCATAATAAAGGGTAAATTACGTTTTGATATATTTTGGGCACTTTTTCAAAAAAAAAAATACAAATCTAACATTTAATCAATTTTACTGTCTAAAAATTGTATGTAATTGATTATAATTTAATATTTCTTGATTGGATAATTTTTTTCCTACGTGGCAATAAAAATATGAATATTAAAATACAATGAATTATGTATGATTTTTAGGGTGCAAAATTAATTAAATGTTAGGTTTACAATGTTTAGTATTTTTATGTGTTGTTTTCTCGTAAGAATTACCTTTCTTTAGTGCGTGTGTTTCTTCATTTTCGTGTTGTTTTCCCGTAATTATCTTCGAAATTGCTCTCTCGGTGTGGTATGCAAGATTGTATAGATCCCAAGCTTTTGTTTCAAAAGCGGTATTAAATGGCAGAAAAGGTGGAAGAACCACCCAGGCCCTCGATGGGCGCTCGAAGAACATTGGACTCCAAGTCAGGTCATTTTCAGTCCCCACGCTCGATCTCAAAATTGAAAGCTCAAACTGAATCATTCGAACTGAGCCCTCGAACTGAACTGGGCCCTCGAGCTGAATCATCCGAACTGATCCTCAAACTGAACCACCAAACTAAGTCCTCCAGCCGAACTGAAGGACCCAACCGGCGCTGGGTCGCCCAACTGAGGTCAGCCGCCGCTAAGCATACTTGATGAAGCCATGCAAAGCATGTGAAGAGGGGGTTCCATTCGTCTATAGTCTTATAATTAAAGATCAAGTTTTGAATGTTGGAACATAAGCAAATTTCAAGTTAGGTGTGATCACGCCTAAGTAGTTGTCCGGCATTATGATTAAAAATTGGTTCTCTTAATTTAATTATGGGGCACGATTTTAACCTACGGTTTTTATCTAATTATAGACATTATTATAGTTTATTTTATTTATTTAATTATTGTCCCAATTATCACAATTTGTTTAGGTGATATTGGACCAAGGACTTTATTTTTTAGACTAGTTCGAAATTACCAAGCCCAAGCCCAAGGCCTTGTAATTTTCGAACCCTAGCTTAGAATTAGTCTAGTACTTAAGTTATTTTCGTTGGTACTGTTCATTAGACTTGTTTTGAATCAAAATCGATACACTATCAACTTGTCTCACGTAATATTCATCATTAGTTCTTGGTAGAGTTTGTTGTTGGCAAATTTAAACTTGAAATAATTTGATTCGTTCGTGATATCCAGTAGTATCCGGGTGAATCAAGCCACGAAGATTACTCCATAGGCGCGTTTCGGATTCTCGTCGATGCGGGGTTCGTTTCGGGTAAGATTCACTATCTATTCTTGTTCTTCATCACCACCGCCATTCATACCTTCACCACAGCCTCCATACATGACCCATAATCATCCTAGCATCATCATAATCATCCAAATATTCATCCAAGTCCAGATTATATCTATACGAGTCATTCGAGCCCTAATTAAGTCATAATAGTCCGAAAATTGACCACCAAGCCAAATAACAAACCACCCATGAGAATTTTCTGAATTTTGGATATCTTTTTCATAACTTCAAATTGTACCTTGTGTTAAAATTTGAGCTTAATCGGAGTTGAATTGCTTAGTTTTATGTTCGAGTCTTTCTAGGGTATTTTCACTAGTTTTTGGGGTTGTTTTGATTTAATTGTTGAGTTCGAATTTATTGATAGATCAGTTTGTTAGCAAATTATTACTCTTTATTTCAGTTGGTATTTTGGATTGAATCATTCTTGTAGTTGACGTATGTTCGTTCTTTACTTCCGCGTATTGATTGGTCGTATCATAAATTTAGTATTAGAGCCACGTCAGCTTTTGTTGGTCGTGGTTCAATCCAAATCGTGTGTGACACATTAGGGGCAAGAGGTATTCGATTCATTTTATAAAAAAAACATTCGGTCAAAAAAAAGAAGAGACCGATTTATAAAAAAATCGAAGCTCTATTGTAGTCAGCGTGTGTTCTTGAAGTTCTTGATTTGTTTCTTGAATTTTCTTGAAGTTCTTGGTTGATTCTTGATCAAGGTTGTGTCTTCTTGCATTGGGTAATAGTTGTGTCGTCTTTGTGTCGCAATTGTCATCTTCGTCGAACAGCGATTGGGACGTCACAATTGCAGCTGGATATTATCTTATTTGGAGTCTCGATTTTTTATTTAAAGGGTCACTTAAAGGGTCACAAGTTTCGGTCCTGGTAGTTATCTATGGGGGAGTCGAAATCCTATTCCTAGTCTAGTTAGGATTTGGTTTTGGGACATTCCTAGTTCTATTTGGTTTTGTAAGGTAGTTTCCTATTAGAGCTCAATTTTAATTCCTTATTACATTGAGGTACAATTTGTTTCCAAAGTCATCCCAATTCCTTTCTCTCAAGTTTCAGCCACTTCTATACTTATCCAACCACCGAAAATTCATCTCCCCACCACCATAATATGCATTGCTGTAACCCACACATATAAGAAAAAAAAATTAGCCCCTTGTTGCAGCCTTTGCCGTGAGTTTACCCACACTGCAGCCTACTTCGTGGTAATACATATACCCCGTGGTTCTCTAGAAGTCAAGTCTGAGCTCTTGACTCAATTTGATCGAGTTGACAATAGGTTCTATTGGGAATTGTGAGACAT
This sequence comes from Perilla frutescens, assembly GCA_026008535.1. Classification (NCBI taxonomy): domain Eukaryota; kingdom Viridiplantae; phylum Streptophyta; class Magnoliopsida; order Lamiales; family Lamiaceae; genus Perilla; species Perilla frutescens. Next base: position 36,789,743 of record BRKX01000017.1, on the reverse strand, counting down.
TGAGTGATATACACGAATGAAAAAAAAGAGAGTTGTTCGTACTGTTCATTCCAGCCTTGTTTTTCTTGTTTAGTTGTGTTATTTAGGTCTAGTTTAGCTAGAATTGCATAGCAAGTTTAAAAAAACCAGTTTGTTTCCTTGAGTTCAGTTCGTTGTTTACTCTTCTAGTGTGATATAGTTGTTATTTACATTGAGTTGGGTATTAACGTAACAAAAATCGTTTGTTTTTTTTTTCATTTATCTATTTTACAGGTACCATGAAAACCCAGAGACGGATCCAAGTTGAATGATAGGGCACCAGGATCACCTACTAATTCCACAGACGTGACCTCATCATCATAGCAGCCTTGGGATGCACAGTATCATTTTACTGCCTTATCCTAACACTTTGAGAGACACAATCAGATGCTGCAAAACAAGATCGATGATACGTTGGCCAAAGTAATGGTACAGTTCGAGCTCATCAATGCTCGAAACCTATTATCTCCACCAGTTCTAGGCTAACCTATCCAGCAAAAGGAAGCACCTCGTCAGCCTGAGGTTCCTCGTCAGCCCGAAGCTCCCGCAGTTGAGCCTGTCTGAGCAAATGCTAGAGCACCACCAGTTTAGCCGGTCATTGATATGTCACGTCAAGCCAGCGACATTTCATGCCACATATGTCGTGCATGTGGTCTCAAATGTCCGAATCAACAAGTCATGTCCAAATTAGAACAAGGCATCATTAAATCAACCTGTGAAGAAGAGTTAGAGCAGCTCCTGACTGATGCCAAATCCGAAGAGATAGTAGCCAAAGTCAAGGAAGCTGAAATGGAGATCAATATTGTAATTGAGGATGCCGATATAGTTAAAAAGTTAATAGAGATATAACCATATTCTGAAAGGGAAAATGACATTAGTGAGGAAATGATTGTGGATCACAAATGACTCGATCAAGCAAGCATGAAAGAGCTGTTGAGTTCTAATATTTTTTGTCAAACATTTTCTTCTGATGTTTTTATCATACATGTTGTTGGAGAAGTACCATTGAAAGCTGATGTGTCACTTGATTTATTTGTATATTCTATGTTAAGGCATTCTATGGAGTTGAGGTTGCGACCATTTGACACAAAATGGAAAATTTTGAAGTTGTGTGTTATGCAGCTTGTGCAAAAGGAGTTCGATGGTCGATTCGTGATCATCTTTGATCCAGGAGGTTCGAATTTGAGGATGAATTCTTTTCAAGAGAAGAGGAATGTGAAGCCATGCGAAGCATGTGAAGAGGGGGTTCTATTCGTCCATAGTCTCATAATTAAAGATCAAGTTTTGGATGTTGGAACAGAAGCAAATTTCAAGTTAGGCGTAATCACGCCTAAGCCAGTTGTCTGCGATATTATGATTAAAAATCGGTTCCCATAATTTAATTATGGGGAATGATTTTAACCTATGGTTTTTATCTAATTATAGACATTATTATAGTTTATTTTATTTATTTAATTAGTAGCCCAATTATCACAATTTGTTTAGGTGATATTGAACCAAGGACTTTATTTTTTTAGACTAGTTCGAAATTACCAAGCCCAAGCCCAAGGCCTTGTAATTTTCGAACCCTAGCTTAGAATTAGTCTAGTACTTAAGTTATTTTCGTTGGTATTGTTCATTAGACTTGTTTTGAATCAAAAGCGATGCGCTATCAACTTGTCTCACGTAATATTCATCGTTAGTTCTTGGTAGAGTTTGTTGTTGGCAACTTCAAACTTGAAATCATCATGATATCCAGTAGTATCTGGGTGAATCAAGCCATGAAGATTACTCCATAGGCGCGTTTCGGATTCTCGTCGATCCGAGGTTCGTTTCGGGTAAGATTCACTATCTATTCTTGTTCTTCATCACCACCACCGTTCATACCTTCACCACAGCCTCCATACATGACCCATACTCATCCTAGCATCATCATAATCATCCAAATATTCGTCCAAGTCCAGATTATATCTATACGGGTCCTTCGAGCCCTAATTAAGCCCTAATAGTCAGAAAATTGACCACCAATCCAAATCATAAACCACTTGTGAGAATTTGCTGAATTTTGGATATGCTTTTCATAACTTCAGATTGTACCTTGTGTTAAAATTTGAGCTTAATCGGAGTTGAATTGCTTAGTTTTCTGTTCGAGTCTTTCTAGGGTATATTCGCTAGTTTTTGGGGTTGTTTTGATTTAATTGTTGAGTTTGAATTTATTAGTTGTTTAAGATCAGTTTGTTAGCAAATTATTGCTCTTTATTTCAGTTGTGTATTTGGGTTGAATCATCTTTATATTTGACGTGTGTTCATCCTTAGCTTCCGCATATTGATTGGTCGTATCAATACCCCCGGCAAGAAGAGCCCCCATCGTTCAACCATGCCAACGAGCGATGGCAACCCAACCAGCATTGGCTTCTTATGTTTCACACACACCCAACCGGTGCTGCCCTCCAACGACCGCTGGGCGGAGTTTACTATGTTATGATTTGAGCGAGCTATAAAAGGGAAATTGGGGATCTTTTTCATATAGGGTACTTCATTTTTACCAATCAGTTTCAATGTAACAACACATGAAATTCTCTCAACTTTTTCTCTAAACCCTCATTTCTATTTTGGGAACTAATCCATAACACTCATCAAGACATTTTCAAGATTCGATTGTAAGAATTTATCTCTATTTATCTTTGCTATTTGAGATGGGTATTAGCTATTGTTCTTGTTGGATGCTTTGCATGATGATGGGCTAATTTCCCCCATTAGAGTTAGATAATCGAATTGATTTCGATCATTGCTTGTGATAGTTGATTTCTAGTTGATTGAATTGAATTCCATTATATTGAATATTTGGCCAATATTTGATATTGCTAGGTAGTAGATGAGATCAATAGAAGATTATATTACTCGACTAGGGTTCTATCAACATTAGATTGATTGGAAATGCATGTCTAATTGTTAATCTTAATTGTGCAATTTAGCCTTAAAGGTTTAATCGATTGAAACGAAAGCTATTGAAGTTATCCCTTTTGGTGGAGTTGATTGTATGATTAAGCTAACGAAGTCATCTTGAATCGAGCTTGGAAAGAAACGAATGAGAGAATCTATACCCTAATCTCTATTTTATTATCATCTTATTTACATTTATTTGCATGCTTGTTATTGTTTTGTTTTAACTAATTAGTTCAAAACCCTTCAATTATTGATTTAGAATGTATAGGATTGCATTTAAATTTATATGTGTAACACGAAGAGGATATTCACCCTGTTAAACTTTCCTTGAGAGTACGACTCGGGTCGTGTCACCGCCCTACATGGACTCCGTCCTATTGCGGGTCGGTTCAAAATTGCCTGTGCATTGTGAACTCGATAAACATGCAACAGTTTTGAAAAGTGAGTACTTTTTTGTTAATTTTAAAAAAGTGCCCAAAATATAAGTATTAATTTTAGTTTACCCAATAATATGTAGACATGATATTTAAAAAATGTAACTATTTGGTAAATAAATTGAATATACTTAAATGAAAAATTACTTTAGATTTGCAAAATAATTTTTAGAAAATAATCTAACTCAACATGTTTTGGAAAAGTTCGTTGTTTTACAACTTTAGTTTTACATGAATTGATGGTATTGTCTTTATCACATGTCAAATCTTCAAATCACTTTGACTTCGTACTCTAGAAACAACATAAAGTTGTTCATGAGAGAATACTGATTTCCTTAGGAATAGGCAAATTATGTATTATGATCGATCATAAGTTATACCATAATACTTTATTTATCGTATTATTATCTAACTGATACAAATATATTTTTTCAGGATACGATATCTTGTAAAATTCACACAAACTACGACCACACTTTCGCAATAATATTTCCAACTTAGTCCATGTATAATTTCTTATTTGTTCCTCGGTCAAAATATGCCATAAAAATATATATATATATATATATATTTTATTGTATATTACATGCACATAAATACTAACACATGTAATTAACTCCAGTCCAAGTTAATAATTTGTACTGAATTCTATTGGTGATTTCTCAAATAATTATAATTTGTTTACATGTTTAAAAATTATTTATAATAATAATTATAATTAATCTGCGTGTATGTTTAATTTTCCATTGTCATCATGCCAGAAAATTAGTGTGATCAATCCAATGTATATACATTTATTTACATATATATTAAATATTAATGTAATTTACACAATTAATCTAATTAACGCAATATTTGTAAATGGAATGAGTAAATTGTGTGATATATGGAAAGATTTATATTACATAATGATTTATGACTGATGAATGCTAATTGGTATATAGATCATGGTGAATATTTAATTATGAAAATTATATATAATTATTGATTTATTGACTATTTATGGAAAATATTATTTATAAGTATTAATATATAACAAGTATACATAGATTAATAATATATTAGTATATATAATTATCATATACAACAAAAATATACACAATTTTGATTTTTAAGAAGTATATGTAAATCATATAAGGATTATGATATGATTTGTTATAATTTTTAAGATATGTTAACATACATCAGCGTTTAAATCAACACAAATAATTAATCGTGTTGGCGTCGATCAACTTCTTAGTTAGTATATCTCTCGTGCGATGCATGGATAAGATACATATAATTACCATTTTATTAAGTGTTAAAATTAAATTATACCTCTAATTATCGAAAGAATATTACTCGTGATAAATATAAGAAAAAATATGAAATTAATTAAATACGATGCTCATAAAATAAAATGTCAACAATCTAAAAAATCACTCATAACTTCAAAATAATATTTATATCACAAGCTTTATAATGTAGAAGTATTAGATATAAGACACAAAATTCAATCCCAAAATCCCTCATCTCCCTAAAAACCTAAAAAAATGATTTTCATTAAAAAAAATCATAATTTTATCGCAAGTGTTATCTGAATATGAAAGCATTTCCACTTACTGACACAATCTTCAAAGTATTTATCCTAAACATAAGTTTATCACTAATTTTTCTCATTCATTATTTATGTTATGGTGATATGTTTTTCTATGTTTAACACAAACATCTGATATATCGTTCAAACTTTACAATCCACATATTCAGTGACGGATCCAGAATTATTTTTTTGGGGGTACGCAGTGTTGTGTGATGGAGCGGTTGCTGTTCCATGTTTTCTGATTCAATTACTTCGTTAAATAAGAATATCTAGAGTTGGTTATTTAAGCTGTGACTTTTATATGCATATTATCAAAACAATGTTGTCTCACTAATTTTCTATATTCCGAATTGATGACAAAGTTTCACTTTTTATTTTACTTTATTTTCTCCCTAAACTTTAATAATATAAATTATTATTTAGCACATAACTTAAATAAAAGCTCGAACACATCCAAAATATAAATATTGATATTCAATCACATTTCACAAGTAATACAAATTCAAAATCAATTGAATAAGTAAACGATCCAACTTATTGACTAACTTAAATTCAAATTTTAAAAAAGTAAGAATTTTTTTTTAAAATTTAAAATTAGATTAGTTGTTAATTTAAATATTTTGAAATGCATCTAAATATAATTTCAAATTTAAACTATTTGTTTAAATTCCTAGATAATTTTATCCTCTTTTTTTTTTACTATCATGTGTAAGCACTAAATTAAACATGGTTTACTAATAAAATATATGAAAGAGATTAAATAGATATATTTTAGTTTAAAAAATAAAAAAGAGGAAATATTATTTAATTTAGTGTAAGGGACCCGCCAACCAACAAACTACTCTCTCTCCTCCCGTTCATCTCTTTCTTCCCGTTCATCTATTTCTTCTTTTACAGGACTTTATTTCCATCTCTACATTCTACAGATCAGTCTTCCTTTAGTTCTAAAAATAGTAGTAAATAAAAATAAAAATTGGGGGTACAACTGTATCCCCTTGTTCCCATGTAGATCCACCCCTGCACATATTAAACATAAATTAATTTTTTCTTGTATTTAAATGAGTGATTTAAAGTTCGAGTTAACAACAACAACAACAACAACAACAATAATAATAATAATCTATTAATTTTTTTATATCTACTATACAATCATCAAATACAATTGAAATAGAGAAAAATAAAAATCATACGTGCTCTAATATTGATTGCATTTTATTGATTATGAGGATAATGTTGTTCTATATTATTGATTAATTAATACAAATAAACTTGTAATTAATTTGACCAATATTCGTAATTAATTTCAAACCACTTCAAAAAATTAAGATAGTGCTTTGGCCTCACAAAAACAATTGAAGATGGGATTATTAATATTAGGTTTTTTTCTTTGTTTCCAACCTTTTCATTATTAAATAGTTGATCCTTAATTAACTTAGTTTAATTCTCTCAAATTCATCAACAAAATAAGCAAAAAATAAAAAATGAAGTTGTAAAAAATTGAAGATGAGATTATTTGGAGAGGAAATCAAGTTCTCCCAATATTTATTTTTTCTACTTGTTCCAACTTTTAATTATTAAATAGCAGGTCCTTAATTTAGTTTAATTTTCTAAAATTCATCAACAAAATAACCAAAAAAAAAAAGGCAAAAAATTGAAGATGAAATTATATAAGGAGGAATTCAAGTTCTCCCAATATTTGCTATTTTTGTTTGCTCCAACTTTTCATTGTTAATTAATTATCTAAAATCAATCAAAATAATAATAATAATAATAATAATAATAATAATAATAATAATAATAATAATAATAATAATAAGAAGAAGAAGAAGAAGAAGAAGAAGAAGAAGAAGAGTTTTCATTATTATTAATTAATTATCTAAAATTAATAATAATAATAATAATAATAATAATAATAATAATAATAATAATAATAATAATAATAATAATAATAATAATAATAATAATAATAATAAAGAGCTTAAAAGCATTACAAACATATACATGCCAGACAACAATAGACAAGCACCAATTAACTTTCGTTATTTAATACAATTCAATTTTATTCCATCGGAGTTTATGAGATGACGAACTTTTTAGACGCATACATTTAATAAGGGGAGACAATCTCAAAATGAAACAAACTCATGTAGAAAGAATTACATTTTACGTAGTTTTATCAAGAAATTTTTGCATATACAAAACAAATATTAATCTCACTGCATTATTGTCTTTCCGCAAAAGAAATTTGCTTATCCCTAACCTAAACCCACACGTGTGCTTACTTTTCTATTCGTTGAGTTATAATCAAAAAGGTAAATTTTAATGTGGAACCCCATACAATGTGTTCCCATTAACTTTAGATTACTTTTAACTGTAATTTCTCACTAAACAAGTTTTAAAAAAGTCAAAGTTAGAGAGAAAGTGTTTTGTCACTTCAATACATGTGCCCTTCACCGACAAATGCCTCGGTACATGAACTCTAACCGGTAATCAAATTTTCCAATGAATAATTTACCTGTGACAGAGTGAATGACATCGTAGGCTACAATATAATGATAATTTCATGACAATTCTGTAATTTGTTCGTTAATTTGAAAATGGGTTCAATTTTTAAAAAATTGATAACTGTAGCTAATAATTTTCAATTCAAATGTAGAAGTTGAGCAAGTTATCTTATCTCTGTGACTATTCTTTTGAGGCGATTTGTTGTGGTGATAACGATTACCTTTGCCGCATATTTGGGAGACCATTCGGTGGGGGTTGAGTATAGATTTCACTTGAAGTTGACGACTTCGTGCGAATTCTATTGTTGAGGTATGTAATTAAGTGTGTTTGTGTGTGTGGAAATTTAAGACTTTCTTTATTGCTTGAAACCATGTGTTTTAATATTTATAATGAATGTTCATGTTTTATTTATCCTATTATTTAATATTTCAGCTCCACTAATATTTTTTTTCATAAATTATGTTGTTGCAGCATCAAATCAAGCACCGAATGAATAGATTCTAGATATTCATATTGTTTTTTTAGTGTAATAGCACCGAATGAATGGATTCTAGACATTCATATTGTTTTTAGTGTAATATTATTAAGTTATATTGTTTTGTAATTATATTGTTAATGAATTTTAATTATATAAAAATATCGAGTACAAAACATTTAACTTAACGATATTACACTAAAAAACAATATGAATGGTTTGACATAGATGTAGACATACTTTTATGCAAATGACAAACTTCAAAGAATTTAGTCACTTAAGAATTGCCAAAGGTTACAGAATAAACAAGGTCCCGTCATTCAAAAACTAAAAAAGAATTCGAAGAGATAATCTTTACAGAGCAATGTGATAAAATCAAGGAGACAATTACACCTTTTGTAATTATGGGAACGAGAAATTACGTGAAAGGTAAAACACGAGTATGCAAATATCAAGGGAAAAGAAAAGGAAAGAAAATAATCAATTTCTTGCCCACTATTAACAAAACCATCCTGATTATAGTGTTGATCCCCCTCTCCCCACGAATGTCTTCTCAACATCTTGTAATTGTTGTCTAAGAGACACTAAATAAACTACAAAAATGAAAATAGAATATATTGAATAAAGACTGTAAGATGCAGATAATAGTCCGATAAAAATTCTGAAAAACAAATTGGAAGATTAAGAAACAAAAAACCTCTTAATATCAATTCAATTAAGAAACAAAGCGAAATGATAAGGGCAGAAAACTAGAAAAGTACCTTATCTTGAAAAGTATCAGAAAAAATTACATCTCCGACATTGAATACTAAGTCCCTTTTTCCATCAAATTTCGGGTTACCAACCACATTATTCGAACTTGAAGCCCCTGATGATCCTATCTTGGTACTACTGCTTCTACCATTCTCTAATCCCTCCAACAAAACTAACTTCCCTATTCTCATTACCTCCCCTTAAGAACCTTACTGCTGCCAACCTCACTCCACTGCTTACACCTATACTAGATGAGAATTGTGATGATGTCCGTAATTTTTTTTAGTTGAGCTACCATCACCTAGTCACAAGTTAATGAAATCACACTATAATTTGTAAAGACTTTGACATATCAATCTGCTCTCCTAAGGAGCATAACACATTTCCAATGTTTGATCGAAAGACAATCAAAGTAAAAAAAAAAAAAAACCACTGGATGTTGTAACAAATTATTAATTTCATACACACTTTAGAAAAAGACTTGAACCATTGAATTAAAATTACCAAAACGAATTTGAAAGCCAAAAAGTTGGAAACATTTAAACAAATTTTTTATCCTCATCATATAGTGAACCTACACATTACAGTTACAAAGGACACAAACTTATATTCCTTACACCAAGTTATTAAGTAAATAACTCAGTCAAAAAACACCTTATCGATCATAAAATGTATATGGCACATGTTCTAACACATCTCAAACATTCCACAAAAGGTATCAAAAACATAATTTCCACGCACAATTCAACTAACACTCAAACTCGCACATTGTCAAACAACTCATTCCAAAAATTTAGCTTTTACCTTAATCACGTGAAAGTACATGTACCTGTGCAAAGTATCAGTTCTACAAATGTTCACCGTAAAGTTCACGTACGTTGAGCCAAAGTTCACAATAAAGTACTTGAACATTTTGATGAACTTACTGGTAAATGTAGAAAGTAAAGAACACACATGATTGGTAATCATGTTCGATCAACTGATCTGTCTTAGTGGAATTTATCAAGTCTGTGGGAAATAATTCACTATTCCGATGCAATGTTTACTTGGGATTTTACACGCAGCCGACCTCCCGTCACTCGATACCCTTTCTACCCGTACATCTTCTTTTGTTAAACTGAATCATGAGATCCCTCACAACCTAGACCCTCTCTATCTAGTTCCCACATGTATTCTCTCCCGAGAAACCTTTTGACAATGTATGGAAAGTGTTTCAATACATGAAGGCTAGAATACTAAAACCGAGCCTAAACAAATGATCGAAACTATGTGGCCCAAAATAGTTAGAAGTCTTGTGCAGTTTTTCTCTCTTTCAGTTCTTTCGATATTTTATTTAACAAGTCAGATTTCAGGATATTTATAGAACAAGAGTATAGTCTAACATGGTAATTAGAAGTTTTAATCCTACTAGATATTGAATAAGGAAATTTCTTTATTTAGACCTTGATCCGCAGACATGTCTTGTTAGAATTCTTCTATTTTTAGACTTGTGTCTTATCTTCAATCACGTGCGCTTCAAATTGACTAAGACATCTTCTAGAACGATATCGAAACTCTTCTTGGTTAGCAAACTTCGAACAACTTTAATCATCTTGGAAGAACAATATGGATAAAAGATGTCCATGCAAACGTTCCACGAACTTTGCCACGAATATTGTTAATCTTTGAACCTTCACTTCAAGTAACACGGTGGAATACCATTGTATGTTCACAAACTGACTTTTGGCTATCACTTAAACTAGCTGGAAACACTCAGCGTATTAAACAATCTCAGTTGTATCTCGATACACAACTGTCTTTATCTTCAGCTCAATCATGTCTTCATGCTTGAGCTGTATTCATTGAAGTTCGGATCATGTTCTACACATCCTTGCGAACGTTGTCCAGTACAACATGATTAGTACTTGGAAAAAAAACTAAAAACTTAGTGTTGATTTATGCCATACAGATCATGACAATCAAACACTTCTGTAGGTGCAAAGTACAACACTTAATAAATTGCTTAGTGCAAAGCGTAACACTAACATGCCGGAAAAGCATTAGAACCAACCAATTGATCAAAACCCAAAACCCATCTCTCGAAAATCTACACTACAGAATAACCACAATCAACAAAACAATTCGCTCAAATCACGAAATCACAAATAAACACTGCCGCCCAAGAGATGCGAACCTCGAATAAACTCCTTAAGCAAGAAATTGTAAAAACAAAAATAGTGGGAAAATAAGCCATAGGGGAAAAGGAGGAAAATTGAGGTACCTGAGTAATGGTTTTGCTATGGGTATAGTGAAGTAGGATGACGGGATGTGTCTTCTCATATTGAAGCTTTTATTTGCCTTCTGGTGTCTTGAAATATGTCTTCAAATCGGGGTATGTACGTTGCTATGAGACGCCGATACCGACGACATCATATTGTTACTCGCCCCACTATTCATCATCCTTTTTTAGTATTTACTGATGTTCTTTTTTTTTTAAAGAGTAGTTTAATTAAAACCAAAAAAGGAAAAAAATATAAAAATGGGTTTCTTGGGTTGTGCTTAAATGTTGGGGGTGGAGACAGTTTGTGTTGTGTTGTGCTAGTCTATAACTCTGTATCAGTGTTGTAAAACGCGCCCTAGGCGCGTCTCGGTGCTCGGCGGTGGGTAGCAATGGTGTAAAGGGCCTAGTCGGCACATTATACGGTTAAGTATAATTAGTTTCATATTTTTTGACAAAAAATTGCCTTAACGCGGATGATTGCGCACCCTCTCGATGTCTTTCTATTCTCTATATGGCACTTGAATGTGCAGTTTTTTATTTTTTTGACCATATAAAAAAAATTCTGAATAACTAGTGAACTGAGAATTGAACCCAAGACCTACAAAGTACTCAAAATACAAAAGAGCATTTAACCACTACACTAGATTTCCACTTATTAAATGATGTGGTTTTTATAATATAAATATCTATAAAAAATATATATTATAGAAAATAAGAACACCTAGGCTCCCGCTTAGGCCCCTCCTAGACACTAGGCGCCTTCGACTGTCCGACTAGCGCCTGGCGGGTTCTATAACCATGCTTTGTACCAAGGATTTTTTTCGTGTGTGAAATTGTGAATGGATCTTTGTACTCATACTCAATTTGTAAAATGTTTTAAAAAATAATGTAATTTTTTTTCTTAAGAATAACTTTTTTTGGTTGCCAATAATACCTTAATTAATTGTGGGGTGGTTAAAATTTGGACATGACTTCCAAATGAAAGCATATACCTTGCTCGTTCTCATTACACGCATATCTATATATCTATACTAGTATACGACTTGTGCGATGCACAATGAATATTATTAAATACACACAAAACACACACACACACACACACATATATATACATATATTCAATCATAAATTTAAAATATAAATATGTGAATTATATCAAATGAATTATGAATTACTTGTGTCGATATTTATGTATTTCTAAATATATTGTTACATGTTATTACATGTAATTTTATGAATCCACCTGTAAAAAAATAAAATACTATGGGTTGAAGAGTTGCTTATGCAAGTTTAGAACTTTACAAATCCACAAGAAAAATATGAATGAGAAGTGATGTAAAAATAATATATATTTTATTTATTAAAAAAAGTCAAGTACATTGTCTTTAAAGATTTGAGCCTATTAAAAGATTTTTGATATAGATCTTGAATTTTCTAATAGATTTAATTAACTTATAAAAATTAAAATATTTTTAATATTTTATTCGAGTTTTTTAACATATTTAATTCAAAGTTTTAATTTTAAAATATTTATATTCAATAAATTTAAAATATATTTAATATTAAATTAATAAAATCAAGTATTACAATCAATCACAACTGAAAGACCGAAAAAGATGGAAAGGCCATTATTGGGGATTCTTAATTTATAATTTGTTTTTGCAAGACAATATTAATTGTAAGTTCTTCGATGTGGGATAAATTTAATTTGAAAAATTAAAATATATAAGTTTTAACTACTTAAAATTAATTTAAAATTGATAACTTAAATATGTGAACATCAAAATTTTAAAACATTTAACATTAAATTGATAAGACCAATTAATACATTCATATGTTTATTTTTGTTTATTCCTTGGGTTTATTTCAGTACTTCACTAAATTCAATCAAACTCAAATATTAAAAGAGCATCAATATGACTAAAATTAACATCCGTATCGATGGATGACTCGCCGATTTAGAAATATTGGTCCACGTAGATTTAATATTCAATTTAATTCTTTACCTAAAAAAATCAATTTCTTATCGAAGTGTAAAAATTATATATCCTGTAAAAAGAATTAATGAGCTAGCTAGAGTTTCTATGACCTTTTTTTTTCCTATTATTACAAAACCATCTTTTGTATTAACCCCACAACTTAGACATGATTACGGAGACTCAATTTCAAATGCTCATTTCGATGTGGGATATTTTTTTTAAATTAAAATATATAATTTTTACTTTTTTAAAATATATTTAAAATTGATAGCTTAAATATTTTAGTTTGAAAAATTTATAAATATTTAAAATTTAATTATTAAAATCATTTAATACATTAAATTTGAAAATTTAAATATATTTAATTTAAAATTTTGGATGTGGATATAGATTTTTTTATATATATTTAGTTAACTTAATTTAAAAATGTAAAATATGCTCAATTAAGATATTGAAATTTTTTATTCAATCTTCTTAATATATTTAATTCAAAAAAAATTATTTTAAAATATTTAAGATCTATAAATTTAAAATATTTAATAATTAATATTACAATAATAAAATCAAATCAGATATTTAGTTGATCTTAACTAAAAGATCGAAAAATGGTGGAAAGACCATTGTTTGAGCCTCATAATTAATAGTTTATCTATGCACAACAATATATGTAAGTTCTTTGATGTGAGGTGATTTTTTTTTTAAACATATGTTGTTTTCCTCTAAATTATTGATAAATATTTGTTCATTTTAGATAGAATAAAAAATGTTAATTTTTACTCGAAAATTTTGAACGTCCATAATATTTTTAGAAATATATATAATTCGATGTTGAATGGGAGGGAAAACTAATAGATACTTTCACATTGCTTTGAATGCTAAATTCAAATAAAAGAAATGACAAATTAATAAATAAATTAAAATAAAGAATAACTAAGCTTTATACAATTACTATATGATAAACATAGTTCGCACAACGTTTCAATAATTAAACTGTAATTTTTTTACACAAATGTTGTGAAATAAACTGAACAAACATTTCTTTTCCACGGGCGGCTAGACGAATTAGAAATCTGAACCTCCAAAATCATGCATGAAAGAGTCGTCATATTTCATTGAGGTTGCATAATGGAATTATACTACATCTCTACATCAAAATTAAAATTACAAATAATAAAAAATATTGTATTCAGACAATATATTTAAAATCCAAATAAAAAAGGGCGAATTCAATAAAAACTACAATAACACAATGCACAATTTGAAAATATAGGCTTGTAAATTAAAGCAAGAAAATTATTGAAACTACACAAGTAACAAATGATAAATATAATACATTACTAATAATAGCTACAAAATATGTTTAGATGATTACGATACAATCATTCTAGGTAGAAAATGTTTAAATGAATACAATGCTATTTTATTTTTACAATTTCTCAAAATTAAATTACCTCCCTTTGTATCGATGCACCGATAAATGATAGATCTTGATGACCAAATAAACTCCAAATCTCTCAACCAAGGATGCATAGTCGCATCTTCTCAATAATTTGAAGTAATTGTGTTATTCTCTGCAACGTTGTAGTAATAAAAAGAAAAAAAGAAAAATCATGTTACAAAATAAGAAAATTGGAACAAATAAAAACAGTTGATCATCAGAAATCATAAACACATAAATTGGAGTTAAAAATTATGATATGGGGATTTAGTATTTATAGTAATTATTTATTTGCATGCTATTGGTGTAACGAATATATAATCTCTTACCTAGTACGAAAACGTAAATCTAAATTATGGTATTCAAATATAAAATTCGTAAATCTAAATTAATTTTTATATTTATAGTATTTTTTTTTGAAGCAATATCGAATAGACACAAATTATGGAAAAATTAACTAGCTAGTGAGATATTCGTGTATTGACTAACAATATCATTACTATAATATATATTGATTAATCATATTAAAGATTAAAGATATCTATATATTTAAATATTTGCATGTGTCAATTTAGGTATACATATAAAATATTTCTATATATATGCATGTATTCATAGAAAGAGAATGTATTTCCATTATTTGTGTAATTTAATTAATTAATTAATTTCACAATTTTTATAATTTAATTGCATAATTATTTACATGTATAATTATATCACTATTATTAGAAAATTAATTTCATAATAATCGACAAATATCAAGTCCTCGTATTTGATTAGTTGCGCCACAATCTAACAAAGGGTGAAATTCAAAAATAGCCAATTTTAGAATACCAACTTCTTTTCTAACCAAGAATTCTAAAATCTCCTTTTCTAACCAAACATAAGGCTAAATGACTAGTATGCCCTTAAATGATTTTCTTTTCTATTTATCTCAATATGCCACTTTCATAATCAAACGGAAATAGTCCATTACGACCATATCAGGCCCATCATGCTTCCGTAAATCAAATACATAATACTATAAACCGGATTCATACCTTTTTGACCGGAATGCTGCCGGGTATTTTCGCCGGGATTTTACGGCCTTGCCAACCACACGATCGCAACCTATGGTTTCCAGCGACGAACTCCTTCAGCAACACACAGCGCAACCCACGTTCGTTTCCTACACGGGGTGTAGAGTAATTTTCTGGTATATAGTATATATATATATATATATATATGATGAACACAAGGGATGAGCAAAAGTCTGGATTTTATTTAGGAATAATAAAACATTTATTATAATAAGTAAATCTCCTTTTGGGAGGAGACAAACTCGTTTAGCTACTCATAGTAGCTGGGCTCGCAACTCTCATACAATACTTAAACTATTATCACTATTACAATTTTTTGAAAGAAAGCTAAGAGAAAATGATCGATGATCCCTGCTTCCTTCAGTTTCTCGTTTTACAGAAGGGGAATCCTTCTATTTCACCAACTCCATTATTTAGCTCTACAATTCACGTGAGTGGCCCTTTCTGCCGACACTTTCTTTTGAATTAGTGGTCGGGCCCGGTTCCTTTATTCTTCAGTGAAAGTGGTTGTGGGTGGAGGAACCTACAAATAATGGCACCATGTGCCTCTTGTGTTGGACCACTTAGTTTTTATCGTTTGGTACTAGTGGTCTCTTCTTTTGGGTCACATGATCTGTGATCACATGTCTCCACCTTCCCTTGTCGGGAAACTACTTTTTTGGTGGGGCTCTTGGCATCCTTGCTTTCGGCATTGGATGCTTATCCTCCCCAGCTCGCTTTCGTTTCATCCTTGGACGGAACCCTTTTCCGAACTCTGGCTCCTTTTGGTTCTGGCAATCCGAGCATACCCGATTGTCCCATTGCCCAAAATGAGCCATGTTGCAGTACTTGCGATGGGTTTCTTTGCCCATAGCAAGCTTGTTCTCCCATATCAAGGACCTTTTCTTCTTGAACAGATCCTCAGCAAATCTCGTTGTTCTCCCTGTCATGGTATTTAACAGAAATGACCCATTCACAGAATTGTGGAAAAACTTGAATGGGAACTTGACTTTGTCCATCTCAGTGAGACAGACCCATAATCCCCATGCTCGCCTAGTCGATATCTGATCTTCTGTAATGGAGGCGATTAGTGGGATTTCTTCAGATGAGGTTCTGATATCACCCCATTTTCTGGAATCTGGCCTTTGAAGCCTTATGTAGTGAAAGGCCTCATGATTCCCTTTCCCTGCTGGTTCCGGAGCAGCACTGATGAAGTATAGCTCAAGAACATCTCCTCGGCTAAGCAAATCATTGTTAGCCCAGGACTCTTGCACGGCTTCCTGTATCCACTTTGGTAGACACTTGATTTCTGGGAAGCCTGGAGACATGGTCTGAATTGAAGCTAATGCCCCAAAATCATACCATTGCTTGACTTCGTGTGGATTGGTTCCTGGTAACATCCACACCCTTGGGTACTTTCCAGAGATATCAACTTTTGTTTTAGACGGATTGATTCCCTGTCTAGTATAGAGCTTCTCCCAGTTAGCTTGATAAACCTGCCAAGATGAAGCTTCAGACTTGTTAGTATTAATCTTAGAGGTACCCGTCATGGGTCTAAGATTAATCTCTCCCTCTTTAACCCCAGAGGTGCTGGGTTGACTTGATGGTTCAGAGTGTGATCCCTGACCCTCAATTTTCTCTTGGGCCTGTGTTTCTTTAGAAATCACTGGCTTAGAGCTCGTGTTAGGGGTATTTGAATCCCCTACTTCCATTTTACAGGTCGGTACTGCTAACTCTCCTTTCATCAATGGCAAGTTGATGGCCCGGAGGAGGGGTTCATGCATAGCTGACCAGAGTTGCCCCTGAGTCTTTACACATGCTCGTATTCTCTCGTTGACCTTGTTCTGGTCTGCTTGTTGCATTCTTCCTGCTTGTTCAGCATGAAGAACCAGCTCGTTCCATTCACGCTGAAGCAACTCCATGTTTTCAGTGAAGTGCCTCTGCGCAATCATGATGGCATCGACTTCAATCGCTTCCATCTCTTGTTAGGAAATCTGCAAGAATATTTTCATGAGATTTTATCACAATAATGTCAAATAAATAATATTGACATTCAGCTTGCCATCTCATTAGTCTAGCTTTCTCAGGTTTAGATTAAATTTTATTTTTCAAGAAAGCTTTAACTTGTGTGTTATCAACTTTTAGAGTAAACTTCTTTGCTAAGAGAAACAGAGGCCATTTTTTAAATGCCTTCCGAACTGCAAAGAACTCCTTTTCGTTGATATGCCATCGAATGGTCTCACTATCTGAAAAGAGACCACTGCAATATCTACAGGGCTCCTCTCCATTGGGTGTGATCTTTGTAAGCACGGCTGCCCACCAATGATCACTTGTATCTGTATAGAGGATCAATTCATCCTCATCTTGTGGTATAGCCAGTTTTGGGAGATTTTTGCATATCTCCTTTAGCTTCCTGATTCCTTGTTGATGTTCGTTTGTCCATACAAACGGGGTATCCTTCTTTAGAAGGTTACTGAACACCTTCTTGTGTTTTGCAAGATTTTTTAGAAAGATTCCTGCAAAATTGACAACTCCCAGAAAACTCTGCAGTTGCTTCTTTTCTTTAAGGACATCAGAGAACTTCTGCACCTTTTCTACAATATGATTTTGCAGAATGATTCCTGATTCATCCACCTCAATTCCTAGAAATTCCATCTTCTGGGTAGCTATTACTGCCTTCTTTTCTGACAGCACAAGGCCCTCTTTATGACAAACATCTGCAAAGATCTCCAGATGTTTGAGATGTTCATCTATACTTTTTTATGCGATTAGAATGTCATCAATATAGACGAACATAAAAGAGAAATAATCTTTAAAAAGATTATCCATCTTCCTCTGAAATATTTGGGGTGCGTTAGCTAACCCCATCGGCATTGCATTCCAAACATAATGCCCTTGTGGTGTTGAAAAGGCTGTAAACCTTTTGCTTTCCTCTTCCATGCGAATCTGGTAGAAACCTGACTTGCAATCAAACTTAGAGAATATCCTAGCATTCCATATGCAGTTAATAAGATGTTCTCTACTTGGGATAAAATATCCGTCAAACTCAAGAATGTCATTAATCCCTTTGTAATTAATGACTAGCCTTGGTTTACCTCTTTTAATCTCACCATGATTCCTTACTAAGAATCCGGGGCTGCTGTATGGCGAATTCCCTGGTTCAATCAGCTTGAGATCAAGGTGTTCTTTGATTATTGCTCGCATATCCTTTTGATCTTTGATGTTCATCAGGATAGGCTTGTATCTAACAAACTCAAACTCTTTTCCAGCCTTAACCTTCAAGGTTGCTTTGAGTTGGTTCTTTCCCCACCAAGCCAGCGGATTTTCATTATAGTTTCTAGCTATTTTCCGCTTGACATCTTCGAGGGATATCTTTGCTTCTTCCTTAATATCTTGATGTGATATTAAAGAAGCCTTGAGGATTTGGATCTCCTGTTCTTCAAGATCCTTTTCCTTACGAAAACTCAGAACTACTTCTCCGAATTTTCTTTTATCCTGCATTTTTGGGTGTCGAAGATATCCTTCATCACCACGCTTGCTGCGAAATTGTAGTGGCATTTGTCGATTGAATGCCCCTTTTAGTCTCGGGACAATGATCTTATGATCACAGATCGTCGTAAAGATCAGTCTCCGGTTGGTATTGTCCTGCGTATACTTTTTGAACATTTGTAGGAAATTGTTTCCTAACAAGATGTCTGCCCCTGTATCATGAAAATAGACTGGTGGAGTTTTCACCTTATACCATGGTGTATCTCCTGCTCCTCCAATCAAGATTTCCGACTGCTTCACTCCCTTAGATAGGAGCAAGACTCTTTTTGAGAAATCTCTTCCTGCAATTGGATTTAAATCTTCTTCCAATTCTTCTGGGAAGATTCCTCTTTTTGCAGTACAAATTCCTGCTCCTGAGTCGATATAGGCTGCAAAGTATTCAGCCTTATATTTCTCGTATAACATCCCTACTGAGATGTATATGGAGAACGGGCTGGTCATATAATCATCAGTTGTTTTCCATTAAAAGTGATCATCATCTCATCTTCCTTCAGCTCCCATGGCTTGAACCTTTCTAAGAAGTCAAGTCATGAGATTAGGACTCCTAATTCTCTTCCGGCTCTTCCTCGTACTTCCATTGTCATAGCCTCTATATCAAGAGTTCCCTTATAGTGGCCAACTTCTGGTTGCTGTAAACAGTACAGGACGTCGCAAGGAAAATTATTTTCCCATCTTGTACTGTCGAACCTTGTGTCGATCTCTCTCCAACCTTCTGGGCATTTAATTTTTATTTTAACTTGCCTTGGTCGCCTGAGATCTCCTTGGAAGCTTCCTCTTGAGGACTGAGTCCATGGCCCTGTCACAATCCTATCTCCTTGGAATGACAGTCTTTTGCCTTCCAACTTGAGACTCTCATTGTATTTCAACAATGGTTTGTCTCCTACTCGAATATTTATCTCTCTTGGTGGCGGCATTTCTGATCTGTCTGGGTGGATTGCCTGTGCCACCTTTGAGAATACATCCAGTATCTCGATGAACTGCTTTCCCAGAAATAAATCTGTGTGGTGTGAATTGAAGAGCGCATAAGACACCTGATATGTTAAAGAAAACGGTCGATTTCCCTCGTAGCTTATATCCTTTCTTTTGAAGTCTTGGTACAGCGTCAGGGCTCGGCTGAAATCTCTATCTTTCAGATTATAGGATATTTTTGGATAGATTACCCCTATAATCTGCTTGGCACAGAGATTTCCTGATATAGTTCCTAACAAGGAATCTTTGTGATTTTTGATACGCTTATCGCATATTGCAATATCAATGGGCGTATCAACACCTGCGGGTAGTGCGGATTTGAGCACTATCTGGACGGCCCCGATGTGGATCCAGGATATGGAATCCCTTATCTCTGGCCTCATCTTTCCCAACTCTTCTTGAACGTCACTATATGGAATCAGTTGTAACTCAACTTGATTCCCTGTAAGCTCTATAGGAAGCGACATCTCTCTTCTGGTAATCTTATAGATTACATTGTGCTTCCTGCTTTTCAGACTAAAATTGCGGAGCAATTGATCAATCTGTCCGGCTGAAAAGCCTTGATATCTTTGGATATTAAGGCTCTTGTTCATGATTTTGTCAATCATGCTTTGTGAGATAGTGGTTTGACTGGAATATCCAGTTTCGTCCACTTGCTCTTGATGAAAAACCTCAGCTCCAGTCTGATTCAGAGTCTGATCTCCCATCAATACTTTCGTTGCTAAATACTTCTTCTTCTTCGTATATACTCTCATCTGAGGGTATATCCTCGAATTGGTAGACTTGTACCAAGTCTTGGTAGTAAACCGCTTCCTCGATGTCTGGTGCACCTTCGAAGCTTTTGACTCCTTTCTTTTCTGGACAATCTATCGAAACATGTCCTCTTGCACCGCAAGTCCAGCAGTTGCAATCTTTAAAACTTTCATTTGCCCTCGTATGGGCTCTTCTGAAAGTTTTCCTCGCGGGAGTTCGACTTGATGAACTTTGTGATGTCCTGTCTCTGGAAGGACCCCTTCTTTGTCCAGATTTGTAAAATCTGGCCTTTTGCCTAGTCCATCTGCTCCTCGGTTTCCAGCTCCTCTTCCTTGAGAATTCTTCTTTGGCATAAGGATGAACTCAGTGTTTCTTGTTCTTCCGTGGCCTTTGAGATTCTCCTCCAATAATGGTCGGCAGATCATTGGCTGTGCAGTCAAGAGGAGAATATTTATTCATCCTCTTTAATTTCTTGCAATTCTTTTGTAGAATGGCCTGTCCGCACCATTCAGCTAGCTTTTGTTTGACAAAAGACATTCTCCTCCCAACATTGTCAGGATCTCCTGGAATGTATTCTTTAATGAACATTTCCTTCCAGGGACTCGGGAACTTTGTGAAGAAAATCTCTATACAGACCCTTTCATCCACATCTGAATTCCATTGGTAGATGTGGTATAACTTGAAGAATTGGTCAATTGACTCCTTCTCCATGTTGTTCAGTCTCAGGTTTAAAATAGCCTGAGAATAATTCTTCCTTTTTTCAGAATCTGCACTTCCGAAATTGTCTGCTCCCAAAAAGGTGAGCTTAAACCAGAAAGTCATTCTATCCACGATCTCCGTGTATGAGGCTGGCTCCAAGGTTTCTTCTTTGACTGCTGGTGCAACTCTTGACCATAACGTTTTGGCTACACCCAACAAACTCATCTCTAGCAGCTTGATGAATCCCTCCTTTTCTAGATCCAACGTTCCTGCTGCTATTCTCATTGATGATGACCAATCATCAATAATCATATCAATGTCCTTGAAGTCAATATCATCGATATTGAGCATGAGTCCATACGGATGTATGGGATCAAGGCTTGTTTTCCCGAGAGGCGTATCTCGGAACTTAGGGATCTGTTTCCTCACCCTAGTTCCTGTAAGATTGTTCATATTGGGCCTCTCTCTCCTGTGTTGATCTCCAACATGAAAGTCCTCGCGGGCTCTCATGAGAACGTCTTATGCTGGGCCTCCTTCATGTTGCTGTTGGGCTGGTGGCACCTGCGGTACTTGTTGTTTCGGGGGTACCTGATGGTATCCCCGGGGAATTAAAACCCCATCTCCTGTATTCATCTTCAGATCTATCATCTTCATATTGGCAAATGACTCTGCCAATTCTTGTAGATCTTCCAATCCTATCCTTTCGGAGGACGTCATTCTTTGATTTGTCTTAACAATTGGCAAATCCTTTCGTCCTTCGATTTCTTGGGTTCTTCTTTGGCCTTTGGTGTGAAATTCACTTTGCCAAAGTTGATGGGTTTCCTTCTACTAGAACATGTCTGATTTAATTCTAGTGTCTGGATCTTCTTTTGAAGTTCTAACAAGATGGTTAGAATTTCATCTTGTTTTATAGAAATTTACCTTACTTCTTGTGGTACTCCATACGTGTGATTTCCGTAATTTTGTACCGTCTTCTGGATCTCTCGTAAATCCTCCGAGATTTTAGATGTGTCTGTCACGATCTCTTTAAATCTGGGAGTTATCTCGTAGTTTCTTTGTTCCATCAACCGTGGTTTTGGTGTGCCCTTTGTTGATGGTTCATTAAATCGCATTGTAGCAGATTGTTCACCATTAACAAGTTCATTTGAGCTTGTCTTTGGGAAATACACTGCTCTATTTCCTCCAGTCTTGACTCCGATAGGAATTTCTCTTCGTATTGGGCTTTCCAGTAGGTTAGCCTCTCCTGGTGACTTTCCTCCAGTTCCTTCAAAATTTGAAGGTACCTTCTGAAATAAAAACATCTCGAACAATTGTTCGGATCCATATTTTCTGGGTGTCTCCTCCGTTAGGATATTACTTTTAATAATAAATAAATTATTATTCCTAAATAAAATTACCTAGGCTCTGCTACCATTTTTCATACACAAGTGGCAAACTTAGAATAAATCAAAAAATAAGACAAATAGGACACTTTTACAAATACCCTATTAATTTCAAAATCAATCAAGGCAAATAGGACACTTTCACAAGTGCCCTATTAGCTTCAAAGTCTTCAAAGTCAACCAAGGACATAATGGTCATAAAATTTTATTTTGGTTAGAATAGAATCTTCTACAATGTTTGATTAGAAAAGAATTTTGTAACATAAAATTGGCTATAAACATACATTCACACATCTAACAAATTGCATAAATTTTGTTATAATAATGATGATTCTTAATTTGCATTCTAATTAATTATAACCTCATTTCTATCATTAAAATAAACAATATTATTTTTGTTATTAAAGTACACAATATTATTAGTCTTCAATATTAAATTTCATAATTTTGGTAGTAGAGTAGTTTTGACGGAAAAATAAAATTACTATTTTACTCTACACCATCCTACTTTTTAGTCTTAAATATAGTAGGATAGAATATAAATTAAGATAAAATTAAGATATTAGTATAGTAATTAAATATATGCAATCATTTATCATTCTTGATGTATATATGCATCAATGTATGTATTCACTATTCATATGAAAATATAATGCATATCACATTATTTCCATAAACTAATTAAAATACCTGAATATCTGTACTATATTAAAGCAAAATCTTTTGCATAGAAAATTCCCGTCCAAAATGCTCTTATCCCGCCCAAAATCTATAATCTATTCTATATTTATATGGATTATATATTATATATGTATTATAATATTAACGAATATATAGGAGTTATGATTACTTTAACTTCTCATGTTCATTCTCGTGTAGTTTTTTTGAGCAGATTTTTAGGAAATAAGTTAATCGTACGAAATAATTTTATTTAATGTATTTTATATTAGAATATATATATATATATATTCCAATATAAATAAGAGAACAAATTCTGTTTGTAACCTATTATATATTAAATAAATATTTTTATGTAGGTGTACATCTGAGCTATTTAACTATACAAGTCGGGATGTGAACCCTTTAAAAGTCTATTTAAACATACTAAAATAAAAATTCATAATTTTATCTGTATAAAAATATACATACTATTTTTCTTAGATCTTTTTAGTATATATAAAAAATAGATTTTTTCAAACATTTATATGTAGTCTATATTTTTCTATATAGAGTGTGTATGTATTTATAGATTATTATATTTTCTTCAATATAATTAAGTTCTTTTTCGTATCTTATTTTGAAAAAACTAATTGAAGTAAGTGATTTAATAATTTTAAATTTTGGATAATTAACAACTAATTGAAGTAAGTGATTTAATAGTTTTAAATTTTGGATAATTATTAGTTCGAAATAATGTATTAGCATAAACATCTAAAGGAGCATGAAACTGCTCACAATAAGTTATTAATTACCCATTAGATCACACGGGAAATAAAATATGTCCAAATAACATCATCTCATATGCTCGTGAGTATATCTAGTTAGTTTATATAATGTAAGGCCAAATATATACTTATGTCCCGAACTTTGACCTTTTTTCTAAAAATGTCGCGAATTTCAAATAATACTAAAATATGTCCTGAACTTTGACATTTTTTCTAAAAATGTCTTGAACTTCAAATAATAACAAAAATGTCCTGAACTTTCTACTTTTTTGTAAAATGTCATAGGATTTAATTTTCAGTTTTGGATTAATGACGAAGCATACCAGAGTCCAGCGTGTCAAAGTGAAATAGATTTTTTTAAAATCTCATTTTGTTCAGATTGAGATTTTGGGAAGAATAAGAAGAAATCATTTAATTTTCTTTTTCCATTAGGATTGGGAATTTCGAAATGAATGAAAATAAATCATTTTTCCTCTTCAAATTGGATTGGTATGAGAGATTTGTTGGAATGAAAAATTACAGTTTTGGAGATGAAAATGGAAAATAATGTCGTCATTATTTATTTATTTTTAAAAAAAATTACAAATTCCATGTCACTTTAACATGTTAGATTTCGGTATGCCTTGTCACTAATCCACCGTCGAAAATTGAATCTCATGACATTTTTGAAAAAAACAATGGAAAGTTCAGGACATTTTTTTTGAATTTTTTTAAGTTCGGGTCATTTTTAGACAAAGGTCAAAGTTCATGATATTTTTTAAAAAAAATTCAAAGTTCAAGACATATTTTGATATTATTTAAAGTTCGGGACATTTTTAAAAAAAGTGTCAAAGTTCAGGACATAAGTATACATTTGGCCAATGTAATTATATTTCTATTACTGATGCGTTTTTATATTTTTTTAGAAGCAGATCCCTAGTTATAAAAGAAAAACCCGCCGCTGACGCTGTGTCTCAACTCTTTAGTCCCTCACTCTTTCAGTCTTTCGACCTCGCCGGCCACCACTGTCCGTCCCGCCGCTTTCTCTCTGTCTCAGCTCTCGTTCAGTCGCTCTCGACCTTGCCGGCACCACCGTCCGTCCTGCCGCTGATCGCCCTCGCTACTAGAGTAGTTCACCGTTGCCATCTCTTTGCTAGTTCTCTCACTTCAATTTACAACATAGATTGACACAGCTGTGATTTGAGTAATCGATTCTGAATGTCTGTTTTAGTTGTGACTTTTGTTTATTAATTTCTTAATTTGTTGAGATTTTTTGTGTTAATTTTTTAAATATAGCTGTAGAAATTGATTTAATTTGAGTTCATTTCATAGATTTGTGTAAAGTGAGATGAATATGAAAATCTCATATGTGATATCAAATACGGG
The DNA here is from genome assembly GCA_026008535.1 of Perilla frutescens. Classification (NCBI taxonomy): domain Eukaryota; kingdom Viridiplantae; phylum Streptophyta; class Magnoliopsida; order Lamiales; family Lamiaceae; genus Perilla; species Perilla frutescens. Next base: position 36,764,157 of record BRKX01000017.1, on the reverse strand, counting down.
TATCGAAGAGCACATCCAACCTACTTTCAATTACTTTTGACTCTTGTAATGATCACTACTCATTCAGATAATAATGATAGTGCCATTTTTGCAATTCATCTGATCAGTAGATGAAACATAGCAGTATTAAATTTTTTTAGAGGTGAAACAAATTTTTTTACAGAGCTCACATATCTGACACATGAAAATCATAAATCGAAAAAAAGGAAAGCCGAACCAAACAAATTCAGTTCAATCCGGTTCGGTCTATTCTGTTTTAGGATTTTCGGATGCTCACCCATCTAATATGCGCCCAAAATAATTTTACAAAAAAAATAAATAAAAAAAATATCATAAAGTGTTACTCCTTCCATCTTTCGTATAACAAGCGTTTTTGCAAATTGAAAGTGCGAATTCTAAAACCCTAAATTGGACATCCAGGGGCAATCTGATGCTAAAACCCTAAATTTATTAATATTGTAAGCTAACCTTCATCATACAACTACAAGTGAGGAGCGCTCGACATTGCATATTTAAGAAGCTAATTCTCACTTCATCAGGTGGAAAAACTTCCAACTATTATTCGCCGATTTTTACTGATTTATGATGGAAAAGGACACCTCCTTCCTGTTCTCCGGTATCACTTTCAACCGCAAAAAGTTCGCTCGTGATTTTTCCAGATTTCAGGTAATTTGGGAAAAGTATGTGAATAACTGAATATGATATTATTCTTAAGAATTTGACTGGCGAGGAATGTTACATTCGGAATGTGGGTTTTCCTGTATCTGTAGCTGCTTGCATTTGCGTGTTCTGATGTTCTTACATTTTTTTTCTTTTTTTGGGTTTTGTGGAACTGTGGTTTAGGAAAAGGAGATTGATTGCGCTGCAGAAAAACCAGGTTTGATTGATGATGGGAGTTCTGTAATGGTGCCCGCTGATAAGAAGAGGAAGAGAAAAGCAGCTGCTTCGGGTACTATTTCTTTTTATGCATAAGTAATCTGCTTTGATGGAACTTTTTGGTATTTTGAACTAGAAAGGTTATTAGTTGGTTGCACCTGAGATGTGAAAATGGTCAAAAATGGTAGTATCAAGGGTAGCCAATCACATTGTGAACTTGATTATGGTGTTGCAACACTGATATTCACCAGTTATTTGAGTTATTGCTTGCTAGTTTTGGAGGAGTGAAACATGATAACCTTTGCTAATTTTTGCCTTTTCATTGTATTGGCTTTCAGATCCAGTTGATGGGTTTAGTGTGTTCAAAAGTTCAAAATCTAAAGCTGTAGATAAAGTGGAAGCAAACAATGAAGACAACCTTCTGCTGGGGAAGAAGGAATATCATCGGCAGTTGGAGGTTCTCTTTCTTTATATCATTCATTCATTTTTTGCCATTTTGTTTCTATATATATTTTAAATGGTAAAAAGGGAAAGGGTGTATATTAGTGTGCTTTTGTTAGTATTATTACTTTCTTTTTATCATAGGCAAATTGAAGAAAAGCATAATTCTTTTTTTGCTCATTTCATTCTTGGTATTGTTAGAGGGATGCTCTTTTCCGGAAGAAACATAACATTCATGTTTCTGGGAGTAATATCCCATCTCCCCTTCAGAACTTTGCAGAGTTACAATCAAGGTAATGGCATTTTCTTATTCAGTTGAAAGCCTTTTATGCTGCTGCTAGCTTTTTTTTATTTCACCTGATATTTGCTTCATCTTTCTTCTTCTTCTTCCTTGTCATCGACTAAAGGAGGTTCTTTTGATAAATTTTACCTCTTATTTCTTGTCATTGACTAAAGGAAGTTCTTATGATAAATTTTACCTCAACTGTTATGAAAATTCAACTTGTAAATCTCTGTGCAGGCATAGCTGCAAATCATACTTATTGCGCAATCTGGCAGAATTGGGTTTTAAAGAGCCAACACCAATCCAAAGGCAGGCTATTCCAGTCTTATTATCCGTATGATCTTTCATTTGAGCTGTTTTTCTTATGTTAGTTTTCAGTAGTACCTTGTTTACCACTGGATATAAAGGGCTGGGTGTTTGGGATCTTCTATACTTCTCCATATCCTGTTGCCCCTTGATATTATATTGATGCCTACTACTTCTCATATTTTTCTTTAAAAATATATGACTGCTGTTAATTTTATAACAATGTCCAGGGAAGGGAGTGCTTTGCTTGTGCACCTACTGGTTCCGGAAAAACTTTTGCCTTTCTGTGCCCGGTCCTTATGAAACTTGAGGCATGCAGGCTTTAAATTTTACTTTTAGTTCCTTTTTTCCTCCCTGGAGTTCTGCTAAATGATAATTTCTGATCAGCGTGCTTCAAAGGATGGTATTCGGGGAGTGATCCTCTGCCCTACACGTGAATTGGCTGCTCAGACAGCACGAGAATGTAAAAAGTTGGTTAAAGGAAAGAAGTTTTACATCAAGCTAATGACCAAGCAGCTCGCTAAAAGTGCTGATTTTTCAAAACAGCCTTGTGACATTCTCATATCCACACCTTTCAGGGTGCAGTTTGCAGTTCGCAAAAGAAAGCTTGATTTAAGCAAGTAAGATACCTGATACATATGTTTTTTCACAAATCTTTTTGACCAGATTGTCTGTTTTAAACTTCAATGGAAACTTTATTCTTCACCTAGAAGCATCTGGCTTCAGCTGTAAATGTTAAAAAACACTGGCAATCTTTATGACTTGAGTTTGTATTCATATCTTTCGTGGTTGGCTTTCCCTGGTTAGTTAGTTATATGAAATGAAGAAAAATTTCTGGTCACTTCACATTTGCATGTATCGTGCATTTGTGTTTGGTTATTTATTTATTTATGAATTTCTCTATTATTGCTCTCTCCTTAAGCCAGGGGCTAGTGAAAATTCACAAACTATTAGTTGAGTAGATTATGTGGAGACAACCTTCCTTTTGGAAGAAAAAGAAAAGTTAAAACTTAAAAGTAGTTTTGCTGAAAATAAGCACCTAATCTTACTTAGTGGATGACTAGAAAATGTATCTGCATTGATTATGATGGAAAAGGAACCACTTCTTGTTCTGAACAATTCTCTGACTAGCTTATCCTCTTGACTGTGCTTCACCAATAATTACTTTGTAAGTTGGCCTTGGCTCTATTGTAATGAGACATTTTGTTATGCGCAGGGTTGAATTTCTTGTCCTGGATGAAGCTGACAAGCTCTTTGAATTAGGTTTGGTGGAGCAGGTCGATGCAGTGGTCAAAGCTTGCTCAAATCCTTCAATCTTGCGCTCACTATTCAGCGCTACTTTACCTGATACTGTAGAAGAGCTTGCACGTACAATTATGCATGATGCAGTCCGAATAATTATTGGCCGAAAGTAAGAAACTGCATCTGAATTATGATTGCTTGTATAAGTTTGATATAGTTTTACCCATTTCGATCCATTGTTTGCTGACTGCCTTGAAAATACATGTAACCTCCACCACTTCTATCCATGCAATGAGCAACTGTGCTACCTAGTACTGCAATGTCTTGTTTATTCCTGTGCTAAATAGCTACTCCCTTCATACGTGAACAGAAATTCTGCTTCTGAATCAATAAAGCAGAAGCTCGTATTTGTAGGAAGTGAGGAAGGCAAGCTTCTTGCTCTTCGCCAAAGTTTTTCAGAGGTATGGTAATATGGTTCTTGCTTGAAGGTTCTGTGTTGCTTTCTGGTCATTAAGTTTCATTTTGTTGCATGGACGAGAGTAGTATCCTCTTATATATGTTTTGAGACTTTGACCTTGAAGGAAACTCATGGACAAATTTGAGAATAGATTGTTTTATGTGGTCTAGCAAAATCTGCAAAATCCTTATGTCAAGGTTACCTTTAATGCAATTGAACCACCAAGAAACATCACATGCTAAACCGTATAATTTTCAAGTGGACTGCCTGGAAGATAGTAGCCTTTGCCTTGTCTGAATTCCAGAATTGAAGTGTCTGTTTCTTTATAAACTCTTAAAGCTGAATTCGGGAAATGTTGACCTCGATATAACCTTTCTTCCTAAACCCAGAATGAAAAGGACCTGGAGCCACTTAGATACTGAATTAGGTATTTGGTTTATATATCCCATGGAAGTTCTAAAAGTAATTTATGCATATGTTAGAAGTTAATTTGGGCTTGTAGCTTTGGTCAGCTTGTCGACCTAAGTGGTGGTTGAACGGAGAAACCACATAAGGAAAAGCATTTATTCCCCTCTTTAGGTAACAACCATTTCCAATAGAAGAAACTCCTGTTTTTTTCCCATTTTCCATTAGTTTAATATTCTTTTATATCACTTTTATCACTTGGCCTGAGTTTTTGCATATTCTGATGTCTATGACAGAGTTTAAATCCCCCGGTGCTAATTTTTGTCCAAAACAAGGAGCGAGCTAAAGAACTCTATAATGAGCTGAGATATGATGATATTAGAGCTAATGTCATACATGCTGATCTTCCCGAAGTACAGGTGACTTTTGCTTTCCTTGATGGCATAAACTCTACCATGCTTCAAAATTACCGTGACATATCAGTCACTTGTATGTCCTCATCCGGAATACTTGTTTCTTTAAAAATTCAGGCTAGCTTTTTTTTTTTTCCTTAGACACCTCAAGATGTATGTGCTTAGCCAAATACTGTTACTTTTCTAAGTGTAAAATGTAAAAGGTCCTAATGCTCGGATATTCTAGTTGGATATCCCAAGTCAAACCTTGGGGAAGGCATATTTATATTGCAATCCACCCTCACAATGAGTGTTTTGTTTCTGTGAATTCAAGCCTGCCTGCATATCCATAACTTATATTTTGTGGATATATTGTTAGTCCTATTACGTTTGATTCAAGTATGGGTTATGCTGGGAAGATTTTGGTGTGTTACTTCGTTTGCTCATGTTTCACAATTTTATTAATTTAGATTTTCACTGACTCGTGTTCATCAATGCAGAGAGAAACTGCTGTTGATAATTTTCGATCTGGAAAAACATGGGTTTTGGTTGCCACCGATGTTATTGCTCGTGGCATGGATTTCAAAGGTGTCAATTGTGTAATCAACTATGATTTTCCAGATTCTATGGCTGCATATATTCATAGGATTGGTAAGTTATCTTTTGTTGTCTGTTGATCTGAAGTCCAGCTCTTCCACTCCTATACACTAGTTGAGCAATTCAAGCTTCACTTCTTAAATTTCAGTGATGTGTGATGTGGTGTAGTGACTGCCCATGTTTGCTATTTCTTTTCTGGTTAAGATATTCAGCAACATAGTAATTTTTCTGGAGCTAAAAGATACCAAACCATACCATTGCGCTGTTAATAAGAAATATTTATTTCTCCCGACTTTTAGATGAATTATTAGACATATACATGATAAGTCTAACTAAGATTCTTGTTTCTTCACTTGAAGACTCCACTCCTTAGGACCTTTCTTCTTACTTATCCTTGCTCAAACACATATTAGCTCTAATAATTGACATTACATTGTTATGCTGCAAAATATGTTTCTGTTTTTGTACTGAGATAGAGTTCTCGTGTTTCAAAGGTCGTTCTGGCAGGGCTGGGAGGAGTGGAGAGGCAATAACATTATATACCGAAGCTGATGTTCCATATCTACGGAACATAGCAAATGTAATGTCAGCTTCGGGTTGTGAGGTGCCAGCGTGGATCATGTCCTTAGCCAAGAAAAAATGGAGGAAGCACCGGCCTCAAAGGGATTCCATTTCTACCAAGCCTGAAGAATGAAGATGAAATCCAATAGATGATGGTTATGGTTGTTGAGCCCACACTATAGGTCCAGAATTCATACTGCTCCTTGTTTTGTTTGTAATTTAACTCATTTTCTTTAAAGATGTATTTCGCTTATTGATATATCTAATTTTTTAGATATATATATATTTTAGCCAATTTTTTTTCTTCTTCTTTTATTTGTTATGGTAGGATCTGGTTTGGATCGTTGAGAATGATGGATTGTCGCTGTGGTATGGTATATGAACATGCAAATCATATGATTTACTGAATTTCCAATATGCATATACTTTGACATCATTGCGGAGTTGTGTTCCTAACTTGTACTGCTTTCACCAAAATTTTCAATCAAATAATATACTTTTTATAGTTTAATCAACTGAGCCGTTAATTTCGTGAAAATTATCTAGGACGATAATTAGAGTGGTATAATTCTTGCTAATGAGAATAGCTAAATTACCTACTTCTGATCCCATGACTATGAGACTGAAAAAGGGTAGCAAATAGCAATTAACGGTTTCTATTAGAATATATATATATATAGGCAAACGACGTCGGTTGGAATAGTGGAAAAGCAAAAGCAAATGAATCAAGAGTGCACCGGGAAACCCAAAACCCTCCCTCTAACAAATTGCGATGAATCTAGTAGCCGGAGCAAAACTGTCAGCCCACCGTTTGATTTTTTTCTGCTCTCATTCATCAACCAAACACCTGTTTTGCCTTCACCCCATTACTATTACTGCTCTTCACCATTGCAATTTCTACTCCACTAAAGCTACTAGCTCTCTTCACAAGACTCAACAGTTGCCCAAGCCCAGAATCCAGAAATCCACTCTAAAATCTTCAGGTATTTCGCAGACAATGAAGAAAGAAACGGAGGAGGTGCTGGCTTCCGTTTGGCCCAAGCCACAGCCGATACCGTACCGAGCAAAAATTGCCAACTTTGTCAATTTGATCGGTAATGTTAAGATTCCTGCTCGGTTTGAGACTGATTCTGACGGGAAACATTTGACCTCCACTGTGATTTCTCTGGGGATTGAGGCCGAGAGAAGGTCTCACTCTCTGTCGATTCCTGTTGTGTTTGAGGGAGAATTGGCTCATGTTGTGGCCTGCCATGTGAAGGAGACTGATCGCGTTTTCGTGTCGGGGCAGTTGAGTGTGAGTGCTGGCAAGTTTCATGTTGTGGCTGAGAATATCAACTTTGTTTTGGATAGGAAAAAAACAAGGAAAACAAAGCTTGCTGGAGTAGAATTAGAATTGGATAGTGGTAGTGATAGTGCCAAGGGAAAGAGCTCTGCCTCCTCCTTAACTATTGAGAGTAATGCTGCTGTCCCTTTGTATGAAGCTCAATCAGTGGCTGTGGAAAGTGGAAACAGTAAAACTGTGTTGTCGAATCAAGTATTATTGGATTTGTGGATGAATCTTGTAAAGAATCCGGTGAAATGGTGGGATTATCGCGGCCACAAGAGTAATGGATTGGTGAAAGAGAAGTTCCCAGATTTTAAGCACAAGGGGAGTGGGGAGCCTCTGTGGATCACCAGTGCTCCCAAATGGATTTTGCCTGCACTTGGAAAACTGGAGTTTGATGTTAAGGAGATGAAAGTAGATAAGGAAAGAAAACAGAATGCTAATAATCTTGATGATTCCTGGAAGAATTTGGTGGAGAATCCTGGGAAATGGTGGGACAACAGGGCACGTAAGAAGAACTCAAAAGCACCCGACTTTCGCCACAAAGAGACAGGTGACGCTTTGTGGTTGAACACTTCACCGGACTGGGCATTGTCTAAGCTACCTCCCGTCAACTAGATCATCTTTCATATTCATGTTATCATATACACTTGTTAAACTAGTTTAATATTCTGGAAACTATCTACCATATCATGCCATCTCTACAAGTATTTTTCTTTGCCCTTTCGCATTTTTAACCAAGAATGATCTCTTAAGTCTTGTAAAAACTGCTACTAAGGCTAAGCCCACTCTGAGACTTCACAAATGCATTTTCAAGGTTAAAATATAAATAATTTTGAATGTAATTATTTATGATAAATTTTGATGGTTTTTTGCATTACCGTAGATGTAAATTAACCAAGGCAGGCCAGGTTTAAAACTCACGTGAGAAACGAGATTTCCTAATGAATTGTATTTGTTTAATTTCTCTTATTTTGTTGTCAAAACTTTAGGTGGAAAACATACATCTCAACAACTATCTGGTGCAAAAAAGCAATATTTATTTGCTGTATTTCTTATACTTCAAGGTATGACTCTGTCAAGCAAACCCTCACCAATTTATGTGGGTTCACTTCACTTCATCTACACCATAAACTATTAATTATCACCTCAATCCCGCCATTTTTCATCAACTTAAATTGTTTTCATCCTCAATTTTTATCCATAAATCCTCTCATCTTCTTCCCAAAGCTCCTCTGAGAGCTCAAAGAAGCAGATTCTCACGTAATTTAACCCGATTTTGGGTCCATCGAGCTATGGTATCCTTAGAAAGATCAAAGAAGAAGGCGCACTTATGGAAGAAAGCCGCTCTCCATTTCTTGCTATGTTTCGTAATGGGGTTCTTCACCGGCTTCGCCCCAACCAGCAAGGCCTCAATTTTTTCGGGTCAGGCCACAATGTCACTTTCACCAACCTATTCACCACAGGCACAGCCAGTTGAAGCGTTTCATCAAGAAAAAATGCAGAGTTTCAACAGAAGCTTGCTGGTCGAGACAGAGCAGGCCGAGGAAGAGCACAATCACAAAGCAAGTAAGGAGATGATCCTTGAGGAAGAGAAGGAAGAAGTCGAGGAGTTAGATATAAGAAGGTTAGTGATTGTCATCACACCAACGAGCACGAGAAACAAGCTTCGTGGTGTGCTGCTTAGGAGACTGGCTAGCACGTTGAAGTTGGTGGCTCAGCCATTGCTGTGGATCGTCGTTGAGCAGCAGTCGAAGGAAGAGTCCGAGGTTTCGGAGATACTAAGGAAGACGGGGATCATGTACAGGCATGTTGTCTTCAAGGAGAATTTCACCAACGCAGGCTCTGAAATGGATCACCAGAGAAATATTGCCCTTAATCATATTGAGCATCACAGGCTAAGTGGGATTGTCCATTTTGCGGGGCTTTCAAATGTTTATGATCTCGGTTTCTTTGAAGGGATCAGAGCAATTGAGTAAGTGTTTTTCTTCAAGTTTCAATAAATTTTGATTTCGAAGAATACATATTTAACAAATCAGGTAATGACTAAAAAAACATATTCAATAAACCAAGACTAATATCTGTTGGTTAATAATAATAATAATAATAATAAGTTTGATGAGGTTAGGTCTAATTTAGTTGGATTCTTGTACCTTAACAACTACTACCTTAGCAATAATCGAATAGATTCCATCAACTTGATCTTGTTCGAATCTTTTGTTGGATGAACTGATTATGTTTGAGCTGAGAACTGAGATTGAACAAATTTATAGGGGATTTGGAACATGGCCGATAGCTAAACTTTCTGCTAACAAGCAGAAGGTGGTGATTGAAGGGCCAATTTGTGATTCCTCGGAAGTTTTGGGGTGGCATTTAAAGAAGATGAACAATCTCACAGATGCAACACCACCCCCTCTTCATATCTCAAGTTTTGCTTTCAACAGCTCAATTCTATGGGATCCCGAGAGATGGGGCCGCACCTCATCTGTTCAAGACTCCTCTCAGGCATGTGTGCACACGCACGCACATTTATACATACACATTTTTCTATAATATATATATACATATCATACTATAATATGCATTTCTATTGCACTGCAGAATTCATTAGGATTTGTAAGAAAAGAGGTTCTCGAAGAGGAAGCCAAGTTGAAGGGGATTCCGACGGAGGGTTGCTCTAAAGTTCTGCTGTGGGATCTAAAGATTTAATAAGACCAAGTAGGAAAAGGGTTAGATGAAATGAGTCTTTTTTTAAACTCTTATTATAGATTCCAATTCTTTTCATTTTTTTCCTCAGACTTGTAGATTTGGAGGTTACAGCATTGATTTCATATTCTTTTCAAGATTTTGTAATGAATGCTGTATTTAAGTCTGTTTGATTTGGTGGTCAAACTAATAAGATCAATCATAGTTCGGTTTTGGTATCTGTAGAATCTATGCAAAAGAAAAGCATGATTCTTTTCAAGATTTTGTAATGAATGCTGTATTTAAGTCTGTTTGATTTTGGTGGTCAAACTAGTAAGATCAATCATAGTTCAAGTTTTGGTATCTGTAGAATCTATGCAAAAGAAAAGCATGAAATACCTAGCTGCTCAATCAATAACATTTCTGGCATTCAAGTAACGTAGAAAACGAAGTGACAACTAACAAAAATAACGTTGTACTCACAGGAAAGTGAGGCGTGTCACATTTTCTCATCGTGCTTTCTATTTGATGCATCTATTGTCAGCACTAAGTAAGGTTATCTCCAGCACTCTGGAATTCAGGAACTATTTGATGTCAGGCTTTTACGTGCTCCGTTGAGAAAAAGAAGCATCCCCTGTTATCTACAATGTCGTTTTGGAAACAAGAAACGTCTCATATAGTTGCAGACAATGCCTGAGCTGAGGCGTCTTCTACTTTATCTTCTGTAAGAGTATTATCTACAGTACTGAGTGGACCCTGTGGGCTTCCAAAAATGGTCGAGAATATGTTCCTGTGGCATTCATCACACAGAGAGAAGTACGAGAAGTGTCCCTCTTCTGGAAGTCTATGCATGGTCGCAGTGGGTAGAATACGAGCCACAAAGTCAGTCATTGATGGAGGAACCACCATATCATCCATGCCCTGTTCAATAACACCCTAGTAGTGAGAAACATTTAGGAGATGCAAAAAATAGAAATCCCACCAGTAATGTTCACTAAATGCTAGAGTAGAGTAGAGAGAACTCAAGTTCTAGCGGAAAAGGAAGTGTGATTATACCTGCCATATGTGAATTGGGCCAAGATATCCAGTCAATTGACATTCTGGTGGACCATACATGAATTGCAGCCATGGGAAAATGCTTTTTCTTGGACATTTCCTCTGCACTTGAAGATCCATGAGGCTGAAGCCCCAATCCGACACCTGGAGCCTAGCTTCTTCCACAAATGGTTTTACGTTACCTTGGCAAACCGACTCTTCAACATCCCTGTGCCAGATTTCTTCAAAAGCTGATGCTTCGACGAGATCTTTGTCCTTAATAGAAAAAAGTGGGAAAATGTCATTAGTTCAAGCATGCATAGTAATAGCTTAAACTGCTTCATGGACACTGGCACATGTTGTAATATGAGAATTGCACCACTGTTTTCGAAGCTGGCTAATTTTCAAGCATTGTCTCAACCGTTAATCTGACATTTAGTGGGTGATCAATAAGCTTCATCTAGGGGTATATTGCTAGGAAGTGATGAGATGAGATTACCTTCCTTCCCAGTGATAAAGACAACCATTTTTGGATTTGACCGTGCTTTCCCGAGAGAAAAGTTTGATGATAGAAGTGACCAAGGAACTTTGGAAATCTTCGAGCCAAATAGAACAATAATCTTCTTCGTCGGGTCCAGTTTTCCCAAGTTTTAGTCATCTCTTCTTTAGTCATGCTCGAATCATAAGGATTGACCAACGGGGCAAGCATGGCTGCACCTGCAGGTAAGAGCATTTCAAATGCATCAAAGAAGAGCCAAATGAAAAATCTTTGTTTGTGTCCTCATTTTACTGTTCTTGTGATGGTCACCCAATAATGATGCCATGTTCGTCAACTTGCACGAATTCACAATGCTATTATATCAGCTCATGGCATGTTAAGTTCTAGTATTTCTTCCGTGCAGGAAGGGGGGGTGTTTTACCTGCAACCTTATTTGGAATATACTTTAGAGCAGCCCAAGCATGCAACGAGCCACTCGAATATCCCAGCACCCAGAATTTGCCGTTTACTCCTACAGAATTGGCTAAGTGTGACAAATCCAGAGCTGATGAGTTAAGATTCCTATCAGGATGAGGATCGCTTTCCCCAAAACCAGGAAGATCATAACTGATGAGGCGAACACCAAACTGTTCCAGCAACGACACTTTGATTCCAAGAGTACCTGGTGTTCGATCATTAGATGAATATAGCACATAGAAAAAAATCAAAGTGTACTATAATCTATGATCGTGCAATTTTTCCAATAGTGCACACCACACCAGCCAAGTACCTGCAGTAAATCGGGACGAGAGGAAACCATGAGGTACAATCATGGAATACCGCGCTTTATCAGCTGGAACTCCGATCTCATGATAGGCTAGGTATCTATTATCCGGAAGCAATATGCGCTCAGCACTAGGAGGATGAAGACGAACTTTCTTCACCGTTGAAATAGCAATATCGTGTTTGCTACTCACATTCAGAACTGCACAACATTAAATTGACCAAACAGAAATGCATCAGAAACGACACACCTAAATCCGGAGATCCAATGATACAGGAGTCTCATACACAGTCAAGGAATGTTTTAACAGGATCACACACTAATTACGTGAGCTTTGTCCGAAAAGTAACTGTAATGCTGCCAAAATTTCATTGAAATTAACTAATAATGTTCTTTTCTTCTTTAACTGATTCTCTAATTTCTTCCTAACACCATGTATTGTAGCGCATCGAAATAAATTTCACAAAAGCCATAAAAAGGAAAAATAGTAAACAATCAACAATCTGCAAAAACAAAAATTCGCAGTTGCCATTACTGTCAAATTACATATATCAGCACGAAAAAGCAAAGTCATAAATTAGAAGAAATACATAAATATTACCAGCAAGAGCGATAATGGAAACGAAGAAAATGACAGGCCAAACGTGGACGGGATCGCGATCCTCCGGCAAGAACTCATTCAGAAACCTCAATTTCTCCGACACCTCGGCCAACGGCCCCTTGGTTTTCTTCACAATGTAAGAATCCTCAGTCAATATAGTCTGCTGCACAACATCCCTAAACCCTCTCCCCAGTTCCACCGCTAGTTCGCCCCACGCCGCCGCGAAGCCCTTGATTTGATCCTTCAAACTCTCTGCCTCCTCCTCCGCCGCCGCCGCCGCCGGCTTCACCGATAACTCTGGCGCATGAACCGCCATTGAATCTCCGGGGAATATTATCCCCGTGTCCTCGACCAAGCTCGCCAGCTCATCACTCCATGAGTTGGATTCCGTGGATACCTCCATTAATACGTATGAATAGAGAAGTACTACATACACTATGTATACGTATATTCACCCGCAACAAGCAACTGAGAGTAATTAAATCCTGGTGCAGGAGGAGCGGAGACGGAAGAGGCAGAGAGAAAAGGTAGAGAGAGAAAGCAAAAGGTGTAATGAGAGAATCTGAGCAGAAGATCAACGAAATAAATCCATAGCATACATATGCTACTTGTCTGAAGTCCGAACTATTCGGTTCGGTTTGGTGTGTTCTGCTTGAGGTCACTACTTGGCTTAATTTTCTTTTATTTTGAAAATAAATTGTGTATTTTGCAAAAGAGATTAAAAAAATATAAATTTGGATGATTTTATAGCTATAGTATACAAGATGTGAGGTAAATAGTTAAGACTTGAAAGTTAGGTTCTTAAAGAGCATATAAATTGCCCGGATATGAAAATAAGATTGTGACCGTGAAATTTTTTTTGTTGGCAAGGTAACGCAGTCACTGCTCATGTGCGCAAACCGCACCATACAGAGGAGGTTAATCACACTTGACAAATCAGGTGTTACTGACTCACGTTTAATGGTGTGGTGCGTAAACCACACTAAGACCATCTCCAACAGTTTTCACTTTTCACCAGAATACAGTTAACTCTACACTACTGTATAGTTAAAGTTACATATTTTCAATTTTCATCTCCAACAACATCACTCTACATTTCATCCTACAATGGAATATTCTCTTTTGATACTTTTTACTATTAATTTAATTTTTTTATCGAATTATTTAATTGAATATGATTATATATATATATAAATATAAAAATATATATTAATATTCTTGTTCATTATTTTTTATTTTTAATTAATATATAATTAAATTTGGACTTTGGAACAATCCAGTCAGTCTTCCCTACCAAATAATACTTTCGACTTTGGAAGTTATTTTCTAGATATTTCCGGTGCATGATCTGGATCCGGAAGTGGTTTTGGGGATTATTAGCTAAAATTATTATGTTGTATTTTTAATATTTTACTCTTATTGTATTATATTTGTATTTTTATTAATTATGCATTTGTATTGTTTATTGTAATATATTGTGGCTTTGTATCGTTTATTAATATATTTGTGGTTTTGTATTGTTAAATGTTTATGTAATTCTATTTTTATTAATTATGTATTTTATGTTTAATTAGATGTTTAAATTAATGTAATAGTATTTACTTAATTAATGTATAAAATAATTTTCAAACAATTGAAAGAAATCTAATAGAAAATAAAAAAACATACACCAATTTGTATTCATGAAAAAGAAAAAAAGAAAAGAAAAGAGGTACCGTGATGATCAGTACCCCGGTTAATGAACCGAGGTACTGTACACCTCCCCCAACCTACCGAGCCGTGGAGTGGATCTGTTGGAACAAACTTTTTCAATTTTTTCATGCCACTTTGCCGATATAGCGGCTTGTTGGAGAAGCTCTGAGGAGGTTAACCAACAGTTAATTTGATAATTGTGAGCTGTATAATGTACTCCCTCCGTTTCGTTTTATTTGTTATTTTAGGTTTTTTATCTAAAATTAATAAGTAATTTTGTGGATAAATATGTTCATCTCTCATATATGCTATAAAATCATATTCAATTATACTTTCCTAAAATAGAGTTTGTGATAGGGTTAAATGAGAGAGAGTGTGTGAAAATATATAAAATAATAAATATTTTGACACAAAATAAAAAAGCTAAAACAACAAATAAAATGAAAAGGAGGGAGTATTAGTTACTGCTATTATTTTATTATGTAAAATAATTCGTAATTATATTCTTGTAGATTAATACAATATAGATATTTAAATCACATTAGACAACTCTTAATATAATATATCAATATTCAATCTAAAATGTATTAATATAATTTAAACTCACAATCTTTTAGTCGTAAATTCATTTTATCATGCCAAGTATTATACGGTGTCAACGATGATCAAACTTCACCGCCATCTGGTCTTCAATTTTACATAATTATTACACATCATGAGCACAAGTTGAATTGTCCTTTCATTGACTCGGAGTTTTGTTCACTATTTTAGATGATATTTTATCTTTTAAATATAACAATAAAAGAATTAATTAGTATTATTCAAAAAAACATAAGGTGACATTTTGAGAGCTAAATCGAACTCAGTTTAGTAAATATTATCTTTCGGAAAAAGTCTATAATATAGTCTCAGCGTGGTAGACTGATTTGAGTCGCTCGACAACTTCAATTTTATAATATAATTAAACCTTAGAAATAGAGAACCGGTCAAAATAATAACAATTAAGACTACGTACGACACCCAGTTAAATTCGGGCCAGGCCACAAGATAATCGATGACTTAAATTATATACTCTCTTCGCCTGATTGATACAGGTTGATTAAATTTTTCAATAAGATTAAGAAAATTATTGAAAAAGACAGTTAAACAAGTAGAATTCATAATATATTCATATTTATTTATTTGACCGTGAATTAATTCATAATGTAAACATAATAAATAGGTATATATTAATAAATGAACTAAATATATTTAGAAATCGATCTATATATTGTGACATCTAAAAAATAAAAATAAATATATATAAATGGGACGAAGGAGGGAGTACATATTTTTTTCATTTTAGCAATTTTTCTATAATATTGCCCTGGTCGGGTTCTAAAATTACGCTATATGAATTTTAAGGTCGGCCCACTAATAGCTTTGCTTTTGTAACGTGAACTTCAGTCTTTGACACTTTGCAATTGTTTAACCTTGAAAAGGGAAAGAATAAAGAGAAGAAAAGAAAAAAGAAGTATAAGAATCCAAATCCGTAGACCGACCGACCATTGATGAGAAGAATCAAATATTGGCCTTAAAATATGCAGAAAGCGATAAGAATGGTACTGTCACAGATTGTTATTTTTTTTTATGTAGTAGCAACTAGCACGTAATTTAGGAAAAAGGCAAAAATAGTATGTGCTCCAATCAATGGCTTCTTCTTCTTGTCAAAAAACAAAGAATTAAATGGCTTCATTTTCACTCACCACTTTACTTTAGGCCAAAAGTAAATAAAAATGGCACTGCACTGCGTCTAGGACCACCTACTATCAGTAATAACTCCTAGTCTGCTGCACACCACTTGTGGAGTAGAGAGAAATTAAAATTTGACAACCAAATTATAAATATCAAAGTTGGATCTATTTACCAATAAAAAACTGGAAATAACACAAAAAGGTGGTAGATAAAATGGGGATTCAATAGAACATCTCCACAATAAAATATACCAGAAATTTGATATCTTCATTTTGCTTATCGAGATAGGGAAATTACTAAATAAGTAGGATGGTGGTCCACTTTGAATTGATTGGGATTTGGGGTTTAGAAATGGAAATTCTGTGGATCTGCAACTTAGCAATTGCAGGTTGTTGGTACGGTACGTTTATGCTTGTCTGGGGTCCGAGTCCGAGGTGGTGGTAATAATGCCGCCACATGAGATCAAATGCGGACCACGTGTTTCATCTTTTCACTCATTATTTTGGAAAATGAATTAAATAAAGTGTGAATATATCTAGCTAACTAATTTAATGTTGTAATTTTTTTTTGTAATCAAGAATTGTAGATTTTTCTTTTTTAATTAAACTTTTTTAGTTCACTATAATACCCCTTGTTAATTGTGGGATCGGCCAAATTTTCAAAAGGGATTTGAAAAAAAGTTGCAAAGGCCCAACTAAATATGTGTAACATACTTTCAATTATTCTACACGTCCAACTCACTCCCAACAAGTCAAAATCAAATTTGGGTAACAAGTCACAATTCTTCTACATGAAGAACTCAAGAAAATCATTGGTATAACATAGCTCCCATTGCGACCCCTCCGCCGCTGCTCAAGCCGAAAAGATCTCGCCAGCGCCGCCGAAGTCACCAAGGCGCCGACACAGACGGGCCCACCATCACCCCTCCTCCGCTGAGCAGAAGTCGGCGTCGAATAAAATGAAAGAGATTCAACAAGTTTTTCTGGTTGAATTCGTCTCTTTTTTGTTAATTAGTACAATTTCGTTCAATTAATTAATTAATTGATGGATGGACATATCTATTTTGATTTTGAATTGAATTTTGGTTGTTAATTCAATTGACGATTGTTGCAGAAAAAAAATGAGGCTTTGAACGTGCTGCACGCTGGCAACCAACATGTTACACGGTCGTCCAATGTGTAACATGTTAATATAATATAAAATGGAATTTAAAAAACTAATGCTACACGTTTAGAAATGAGCTTGCAATAGTTTTAAAATATATATAAAATTGAATTAAAAAACTAATACAATCATAATTCAAAGCTAATGTTACAAGCTAATATAATTATAATTCCTTGTTTTACACGCTAGGAATGAACGTGCAATAACATGTTGGTTTTCATATTTTTTTAACTTTTACACATTGAATTGGATAAAAATGTTACATGATCATAGAACGTGTTAGACGTTCGTGTGACACATTCTATGAACGTGTATATTCTTTTTTATTTCTACTTTTTTCGTGTAACACGTTCTATGCAGTGTAATATTTTTTTTAATTTCTATTTTTTTTATTTCTTTCCACAACATGTCTGGATGTTAATCTACATCTTAATCTATTTCTCACGTCTTACAAGTATCATGTATTACCTATTAGTATATTGACCTATTAAAATGAAAAAATAATATAGGGATCTAACGAAATAAAAAGTAATAATACAGAGACCTAATGATGTGTCATCATTTTTTTTTACCCAGTGCGCACCACGGTAGCGACTGCAGGTTACTCTCGACATCCAAAAAAAACACCAATTTGGTGCAGGATTTCATTACAACCTTGTCCCAAATCCTGCTCCAATCGGGTGCAGGATTTCACTACAACCTTGTCCCAAATCCTGCTCCAAATTGGCGCAGCACCAAATCCTACCCTAAATTTAGGGCAAAATTTGGTACTGCACCAAATTGGCACTGATTGACCCCACATCATTTAATGAATTATTTTATTATTTAAAATCATTTTTAAATGAATTATTCAATAAATATATTTTAATATATAAATTATCTATTTATTTAATTTAAATTATAAATCATCACAATAAATAAATAAATAAATAATATTTATTATTTTTTAATAATATTTCATTTTTTTAGTATTAAATACTCCACCCGTTCGTTTTATTTGTTGTTTTAACTTTTTTGTTTTGTTTCAAAATATTTGTTGTTTTACATATTTTTACACACACTCTCTCTCTAATTTAATCCTATCACAAACTCTATTTTAGAAAAATATAATTGAATAAGATTTTATGGCATATATGAGGGATGAGTATATTTGTCCACAACATTAATTGTTAATTCTAAATAAAAAAACCTAAAACAACAAATAAAACGAAATGGAGGGAGTATAGTTTTTTGAAAGTGTATAATTAATAGTTATTAATTTTGAATAAATATAATGGAAAAAATAAAAAATTATTAAGTATATCTATATTTTAATTATAAGAGAAAATTAAATCTTTTCGAGAATATTCTTATTTGCTATAAAGGGTTGGAGTTTCAAAAAATTTAGTGTTGAAAATGCACTTATTTAATGTAAAATCTGCACCAAATTAGTGTTTAGTATTAAAGATACCTTATGATTTGCTTTCCTTTCCGTTCTCCACTCGTAGCCAAGGTTGGAGAACTCGTTAGGCGCTAGTCGGGCGGTCGAGAGGCGCCTAGCGCCTAGGACGCCTAGTCGGGGCCTAGGCGGGAGCCTAGGCGTTATTATTTTTTTATAATATATTATTATATATATGGATTTATATTAAAAAAACCTATGAAAATCATTAATTTAACTCTGCCCTAGTGGTAAGGCGCTTGGTAATCATGTTTGTGGTCTAGGATCGATCCATAGAGCGTACAAATTCATAGTAAATTTTGTGAGCCAGTCAATTTTTATATTTAAAGAAAAAAAAAAGACATCTTCGACATTCGAACCCGAGCCCTCATGAAGAATTGAAGCATGGCAAGACGGAACTACCAACTGCGCTACACTAAGTTAGTGGAATATTTGCTCAAACTTCAGAAATATAAAGTGAGCCGATTAATTGGCCGACTACACTGTTTTCGCCACGGCTAGGAGACGACTAGCGCCTAGGCGCCGCCTAGACCGATTTCTGCAACCTTGCTCATAGCATAACACAAGTGTCCAAATTTCAAAGTAACAAGGATCAGCAAAACTAGCAAAAAGAAGTTGCCGGAGGTTCTTCTATGTGAAAACTCAATAGTCAGAGAAATTTGCTATTTATTTAAAACTTGTCCTGAATTCTATTGAAAAAAAAAATAAACACGAAATTGACCAGTTTATTCGGTCTATTCAATTTTGGATTTTGCATATCAGAATTGACTGGACAGACCGAATGCTCACCTTAGGCTAGCCACAACGGTGACACCCACTCAGGTGTCACCAGAAAACGACAACACAGTTAAAAAAATGGAAAAGTCATGGTAAATGCCCAACCAAGTCGGCCAGCCGACTCAAGGTTGGTGTCACGCCCCCTGCACACTGCACACAGTCGGCCAACCAATTATATATTAATAATTTAAAATTTAAATAATTTATATAATTAAAAAAAATCAATATTCATATTTTTTCCTCTATAAATGGAGCCAATATTCGTATGTTTTTACAAACAACTATACTATCCTTTTCTCACATAGCTTATTTGATCTTGAAAATTCTCAATCTCATATTTCTTCTTCATCTTAAATTATGGATCCAAATCACCCAAATTATTATCATGATTCCCAAAATTTTTCAAATTTTGGAACTTACTTTCCTCCACAAAATTTTTCAAATTCGGTAGATCAACAAAGTTATTAGTATTATCAAAATTCTCAATTTCCACCAAACCTCACTCAAATTCCATCATCTGAAGAACTTCCCACCACACAAAATATCTCTCGCAATTTCTTTGGGAATGTTCAACCCTCAAACCAAAATCAGAAAGGAGCAAAAAATGTAAATTGGTCTGTGAAAGAAGATTTAACCCTTATGTCATCTTGGATCAACGTTAGCACAGACAGCATGCGCGGAAATAATCAAAAGAGGCCCGCTTTGTGGTCACGTGTGCATAAATTGTATCACGAAAGTCAAGCTGAAAATCCAGACGAGCTCAACCCAAGAAATATCAAATCAATGAAAGGTCGTTGGAAACGACTTAGTGAAAATGCAGGCAAGTGGGTTGCTGCTTTGGAAGAAGCATATCGGAGAAAAAGAAGTGGAATGAGCCAGAAGGATATTGAGATGGAAGCTCATGCAATTTATGAAGCAAATGGCAGCAAGTTTTAAGACTTGGTTGTTTATAATGATGTTATGAGTAAACATTCAAGGTGGGCTGCATCGTTTCATAACGATGCAACACGACTTCGTCCTGAAGATGACCATGAAGAAAGTGGTGGTAGCAACAAAAGATTGAGGACTTCTATAGATGGGGAGTATGAAATTCCTTCAAATCCAGAAACTCCAACTACTGGAGGTTCGAGTATTTCTCGTGTCCAATAGGTAGAGATAAGTCGAAAAAGAAAGGAAAAGGTAAGGCAAAAGAATCTGAATCTGAAGTTGCTACAGAACTTCATACATTGAGGCTCAACAGAGACAATGAAAAAGAGTTAATTGCTAAGAAACTCGAATTCGAGAGCTAAAAGCTACAAATGATGTCCTTGAAGATGGATAAAAAATTGTTGAACACATTACTGGGAAAAGATCACTTATCTCCAGAAGAAGTTTTGAAACGCCAACTAATTGCTCGTTTATTTGGGAAAAATTAGATTAATGTAATTGTAATTGTGAGATGTCTTTTCCTCACATTACATTAATGTGTGTTGTAATTGTGGGGTTCATCTTACCCATATATAAGTAATGTCTGTTGTGATTGTGAGTCGTCTTTTTCCTCATATATAATTAATGTATTTTATATTTCTCTAGTTCTCTTATTTATTTTCCTACAATCCCACATGCATATGTCTCAATCACCTGCAATAATCGCATGCATGCACCTGCCCCTGAACAAATTGAAATCACATGCAGGTGCTGTCAATTTATCTACAAACAATCTCATGCAAAAAATTGAAATCACATGCACCCGCCACATTATTTGTAAGTTGGTCAATAATAATGATTCGTATGTCTTGTCAATTTACCTGCAAAAAATCACATGCAGGAGGACAAATTATTTACATTGAATTCTCATGATTTGGAAATATACATGGCTATCGAGATTGGGCCTCCCCTCAAGCCCCAACTACATTGCGAAAAAATCCAAGTATGTCGCACCGCGAGCTTCTCGGGCTCAACCCAAATATATTCAGGTAACCAAACATCAACAATAATTATTCATATGTCTTGTCAATTTATCTGCAAAAATCACATGCACCTGTCTATGAACAAATTGAAATCACATGCAGGTGTTGTCAATTTATCTGCAAAAATCACATGCACCTATCTATGAACAAATTGAAATCACATGCAGGTATTGTCAATTTATCTACAAATAATCACATGCGGGTGTCACATTATGAACATTGGATTCTGACTCAACTTAATTTTTTTATATTTAGCATTGTCTATAAATATATCGTGAAATACATATCAAAATTAATTAAACTTACACAAAAATCCTCTATATTACATACCTTCTCTTCAATTTTCATTTCTCTTCAGAAAAATGCAGGTTAATGATGATGCTTCAATCGAATCAAACTCAAGTTCTGATGATTCGAATCCCAACGAACTTGATGAATGGGAAGAACAGAGTTCATCAACAACGTCGTGAAAAGGATAACATCATAGAGAATATGCTCATAACCAATCCTCATCTGGTTGTGGGAGCTCAAACTTCTATAATTAGAAGAAGGTATTGTGATAATGAACGTGAGATTGGTGAAGAGCGTTTGATGAAAGACTATTTTGTCTCTAATCTGACGTATTCTCCGGAGCTCTTTCGGCATCGATTTCGCATGCAAAAATCACTTTTTCTTCGTATAGTGGATGCCGTTACTACCAATGATGAATATTTTCAACAAATGCCTGATTGCACAGGTAGAAAAAGTCTTTCATCATTGCAAAAATGTACCGGAGCCATGAGGGTGTTGGCTTATGGGACATCACCTGATGTTGTTGATGAATACTTACGAATAAGTGCAACAGTTACAAGAGATGCTGTCATCAATTTCGTAGACGGTATCATTTCCTGCTTCGGTGATACATACCTTAGAAGGCCTAATCAACAAGATTTGGCAAGATTACTCTATGTTGGGGAACAACGTGGTTTCCCTGACATGATTGGTAGTATTGATTGCATGCGCTGGGAATGGAAAAATTATCCCACTGCCTGGGCTGGGCAATTTACAGGGAGAAGTGGAAAGCCAACAATCATTTTGGAAGCCGTTGCATCATATGATTTATGGATATGGCATGCATTCTTTAGAACACCAGGTGCGTGTAATGATATTAATGTTCTCCATCGATCTCCAGTTTTTAGTGATGTTTTAGAAGGCCGGTCACCACAGGTTAGTTATATCATCAATGGTCGCCAAAATGATAGGACATATTATCTTACCGATGGCATATATCTTTCGTGGGCTGCATTTATCAAGTCTATTACATCTCCTGTAACTCGAAAGCATAAGTAATTCGCTCAACACCAGGAGGCTGTGAGAAAAGATGTAGAGCGGGCCTTTGGAGTTCTACATGCTCGTTTTGCATTTTTTCGATGCCCATGTCTTGTTTGGGATAAGATTTTGATGGGAAAAATTATGATGGCTTGTATCATCTTACACAATATGATTGTAGAGGATGAACGAGACACATACCAAAACTATTATGATCCCACCGATTTTTTGACGTATGCATCTTCAAATTCAAATGCTGGATGGTTACTCCTCTGCATTCTTCAAGGCAACTTGGGCAACAACAAGCTCAGACCTTTGTGCTGCAGTGAAAGAATTCTTTCGCAATGGAAGGATTTTAAAACAACTAAACCATACGGTGGTCTCTCTAATACCAAAAGTAACACACAATCAGTCGGTGGGAGATTTCAGGCCTATATCTTGTTGTAATGTGATCTACAAATTGATTACCAAGATAATTTCAAAGAGGTTAGCCGCAGTGATGAACTCTCTCATCTCTGAAGCTCAGTCAGCCTTTGTAAAAGGCCGAAATATTACTGACAACATATTTCTTGCCCAAGAATTGATAAGAAAATACACCTAGAAAAAGAATGCACCAAAATTCACTTTGAAGATAGACCTACGTAAAGCATATGACACAATATCATGGAGTTTCTTACGAGAAGTGCTCCTCGGCCTAGGCTTCCCGAGGGTTATAATGGGCTGGATAATTTAATGTGTATCAACGGCAACATATTCTCTTTCCATCAATGGAGGCATTCATGGATTCATTGTAGGTAAAAGAGGGCTAAGGCAAGGGGATCCCATGTCCCCACAACTATTCCTACTTTGCATGGAGTATCTTGCTAGACTAATCAACAAAAGAACCACCAACTCAGATTTTAACTACCATGCAAGATGTCAGAAACTCAAAATAACTCACATGGCCTTTGCGGACGACCTTATGCTATTCATGCGAGGTGACTACCGTTCTATCCAGATAATTATGGAGACGATGAAAGAGTTTGAAGGCACATCAGGACTGTAAATAAACAACCACAAGTCGGCTCTTTTCACAGCTGGACTTAGTGACTATGAGTTAACCTCAATACAACAACTAATAGGATTTCCTATTGGTAACTGGCCTGTACGATATCTTAGAATCCCTTTGACAACAAAGAAACTAAGCATGGTCGACTACACTCCTTTGATCGATAAGATCTCTACTGCAATTAACATATGGTTAGCCAAAACTCTATCTTATGTTGGAAGAACTGAACTGATTCGCTCAGTGCTACAAGGAATCGAATGTCACTGGCTACAAACCTTTCCTTTCTCGGTTGTGTGCACAGATCGTATTATCTTCCTCTGTCGTAACTTTCTATGGGGATGTAAAACAACATCAGTTGCATGGAAGGATGTATGTCTACCTAAAGAAGAGGGAGGTCTAGGCATGCGTGATATTCGTATCTGGAACAAAGCCCTTATGACCAAATCATTATGGAATATTCACTCAAAAAAAGACTCTCTCTGGATCAAATGGGTGCACTCTGACTACCTCAAAGGCCGAGACATTTGGAGTTGGACACCAAATGATAATGACTCTCCACTAATGAAGAACTTATGGGAGATTCGATAAGGACTCGTTACTAATAATGCTGTTTTGCCATGCCAAATGGTTCAACTAACGCCTACCACTGGCTAAAGAGAAAAGGAGAACATAAACTTTGGAACTCCTTCATTTGGAAGGTCTTCATCCCTCAAAAATACTCTTTCTGTATGTGGCTAACAATACGTGGGTGATTAGCTACGAGAGACCGACTTGGATACTTAGGAATTGATCAGGTATGTCCCATATGTGATTTTACTTTAGAATCTTCTAATCATCTCTTCTTTGAATGTGCTGTGACAGGACCAATTTGGCAAGTAATAAAAAATTGGATAAGGATCCGACGTGGCAACACAACCATTCTAAGTGCCATAAAATGGTATAAGAGGGAAAAGGGAGGATCTGCAATACTCCAAAGAGCGAAAAAAATAGCCATTGCAGTTTCTATTTATTTCATTTGGAAGGCTAGATGTAGTGTGGTCTTCGAAAATAAGGTTTTCGACCCAGGAGAAGTGATACGCAAATTAAAATTCATACTTACCAAATATTTTATGCTCTCTATCCATGCAAGCTAATTGCACGCCTTATTTAAGATAAGACTATCATGTACACCTTTATTCGAGGTAGCTATCTTTGTGCTAGTAGGAATTCTATGAACTCTCATGAGTGTAGTATGTTATGCCTTACTCAATAGCTCTGTGACTGATACTTTTTATTAGTGTTATGTTGTGATGGCCTAAACGGCTTCTACCCCACCCCTGCTACTCGAACTTGTTCGGCGTAGTTGTTTCCCCCCTTGGGTTTGTCCAAGGTTTTGTATTTTATAAATACTTGTACAGTTTTACTGCTTTATAATAAACTTTTTTACCCATCAAAAAAAATAAAATAATGCTTGGCAATACGGTTGATCATAATAGGATTACGAGCCAGTCCGTCCCGACCCATGGGCTCAAATCGGGTTAGTTATTCCATTCCATACTTTACAATAGTTTACATAGAGATGATATGATTGGGGTGTTTTAATGAGGGTTTACTATGAAGCAAAAATAATTTTAAAGAAATTGAGAGAAAAGGCGCATAGCGCGTGTATTCGTAATCGTACAACGCAAAATCGAGCAATCCGAGTACCTTCTGCCGCCATTCCTAACAACCACGCGGCCATTATGCTGTAGTTGCGCCCCCCGAAAAAAAAAACAGAAAAACGCTTGCAACCGTTAGTCAATTAGATACTTCAATTTGATTAATTTAATTAATATCAGTTTCTGTATTATGCCTCAAATTCCAATTATTTTTCTCATATTACCTTGAACTTGATGGAGTTTTTTTGAAGCACCTTATGTTGAAATATGCATTTTTTTTGTTGAACAAGCTTCTTTGAATTATTTTGTGGTATTAGTATAGCAAGTGTTCCAAATTTAGGTAAATGAGTGGAATTGAACCAAAATTGTGAGTCAGCACTTATTGGCACAAAACTGGAATAGAGTTTATGTTTGAAATTACCAACTCTGAAGTACTATTTTTCTATACTTGAATTTTTAATCATTACCTGTCATTTATTCAGTTATTAACAAGTTGTCAAATAATTTGTACGATATTTAGGTTTTTTAGTTTTTTAACAAATGTACTACTTCCCCACAAGATTTACACTGCAAATTATATTTCTGGCAGTTTGACTAAGTATGGAAGACCAAAGGAGACGTACCCTGGATGCTCTAGAGCAAAGATTTGCTCAAGTAGAGGTAGAGGTTCAGTCACAGCAACAGAAGAGCAAGAAATGGCCAGCTGAAGATAAGAAAAAAGTTGCTTTACTTGTTGAAACTTTGTCTGCAAATTCATCAGTCAATATGCTCCTCCCTAAATCTTCATCTAGAAAAGGTATATTTTAAGTATGATTACACTCTGAATCTTTGTATTTGAATTCTACTTTTAGTTTTGCATTTTCTGGCTTTATCGTTAACTGTCGAGTTGATTAATTATGAAGGATATAACTATGTCTGGTAGCATTGCAGAAATATGTGGTTATCGGTTTTTCTCCCTAGTAATGCATTCTATGAACTATATCTATATCTATATCTATATCTATTGGTACGATTTGCTGAAATTAATATGTTTCAACTTCGTATTATCTTTGTAGGTAGTGCCATTTATTGGTACGATTTGCTGAAATTAATATGTTTCAACTTCGTTATCTTTGTAGGTAGTGCCATTTCAAGTTTTACAATTCTTTAGCATCCTCATCTTGTCTGACGTCATGTGCCCTCCCTGGATTGCTATGCAGCCAACTTTTCTTTTCAGGGTCATACTTCTAAAGAAGGTATTGTTGTATTAAAAAATTACCATTCTTGTTTGCAATCTCAGCTTGATATTTATATAAAATTCTTATAATATCTACCCTATTTTGCAGATGTAGGAGTGTATGAGCCTGCATACTTGAAGCTTTCTCACTTGTTCATGAAAATTTGCTACCAAATGGTGTGCATGTTAGTCTTCACCATAGCCTATCTGAGTATCTGTGTTGTCATTTGCCTGCATTTTTCTAGAATCTAGAAATCAGGTTAACTATTGCTTCTCTATTCACTATACTGTATAGGTTTCTGATGGGAAAATCAGAGTTGATCGAGTTTTGCACGAGCTTTTCCAACATGGTGATTCAGCTCAGAAATACTTGAAGGGATCCAAAAGTATGAAAATCGAGAACACAATACTTCTTAATAATTATGTCCAAAAAAGTGGCAGTTCAAGTGATGGTCGTATTCGAACACTACAGCAAGGTTCAAAACGCTCTAAAAAGTGTTTGTCCTTAAAGAGGATTGGATCATTTAATTTGCCAAAAGAGTTCCATAAGTGAGTTCACTATCCATCTTTGTTGTGCTCCCTGTGTGGCTTGCATACCCCAAGTTTAACCAATTATGGTACCTGTGTTGTCACTTTGATTAGTATGTAAATTTGTAGCATATTCATATAAGCAGTTAAGTAGAATCATGGACTTGTAAATTTTCGAATTGATCTACCACCAAGGGAACAACATGAATTTAGATGCTGCTGTTATAGTCATCATTAAAATTTCAGGTTAATCCATTATTGAAATTTAAAAGACATTTATGGCTAAACTAAAATATGGTGTTGTGATGGTCCTCAATATTTGGAATTGTAGGGAAGGTGTTTGGTCTTCAGAATGTTTGGCCTTTATCTTTATTTAGAGTACTTCAAGCTATAGTTTTTGTGTATGTTCCTGGGATGCTTTTAGTCTTGTGTGTAATCATTTTCTGGATAGATTTGACTATATATATGATATTTACACTAGTTTCAATCTTTGGTTGGTAGTCTTTATTGCTTGCATTTGCCTAAGACCTATTTTTATTGTCTGAGATAATGATATACTCCGAGTTTTTGTGGGATTTACCAGATTATTTTTCTCATAATACCTATAAATTTTTGCTGAATTTCAATTTTGACCTCTTTAAGCCTATGCATGAAAAGTGGAAATCATATGTACAGAAACTTCTGAAAATCGTTGGGTTAGTTGTTATGTTATTTTCAACTTTTAGTAATGCCTTTATCTCGTAATATATGTAAGGTTGCAAGTCTTTGAATGCTCTTGCTGGAAAGAGCAGTTGGCCCAGTGCTTTCTCAATGCTAACCTACATGGAGCAGTCATATTAGGTTTGGAAACCTTAATCATTCCTTAACCGCTGTTTATGTTTTTCAATGTGATAGATGCATCCCTATTGAAAATCCAAAATATTTTTTTTTCTCCACAATAGTCATGTATGCATGAAGCACAATAGTCATGTATGCATGAAGTATTATTAGAGCTTTTTGGTGTTGGTTAGTCTTCTGATTTCCCAACTGCAGTCACTATGCTATCAGTGTCAGTTTGGGCTTGATTGAAAATAATTTCTAACAGTCAAACAGTCATTACTCGATCCTTTGATTTCTGTGATATTGATTAGGATTCAGGATCTTGACTGTGGCTTTAATTAGATTTATTTATGGACATTTGGTATATTTCCTTCACTTCCAAGTTAGATTTATTGGTTTGTCTCTTATGGATTCTTGCAAATTTATGTGTATCCAAGTGATGATATTAGAGCAAGTGGAGCAAGGTATTTGATAGAGGTCTAGTAAAGGTTGTGATAAGGTATGAAGGTCTCCAAGGTATTTGATAGAGGTCTAGTAAAGGTTGTGATAAGGTATGAAGGGTTAGGAGGACTTGATATATGTATATCTAGTTTGGAAAATAGATGGAAAGGGAGTAGGATTATGGTGGGATGCTTATTATTTAACTTCCAAATGGTACAAGGTTATATTTATACTACAATGAGAATGTTAGAGAATTCTCTAGAATTCTCTATTATACTTATATAATAATATTTGAGAAATGTCTAGATTTCTCTATATATTATTTATATAATGAATTCTAGAATATTTTATACATGGAGTATTCTAGATATATCATTTATAAGAATAGTTTAGCATATTCTAAAATATTCTAGCATGATCATCTTTAGCATATTCTAAAATGATCATCAACTTTCATCACCAAGTAATCCACATGATGAATTTCATGGAGGTATAGTTCCTGACTTATAGACTTTTAGTCAATGGAAAATGTCGTATGATCATTTGGATGTTGATTTCTAAGTCAGGGAGAACTATGATTTAAGATATTTGCACCTTTGAATTCAATAAATGAAATCCCATTATTTATTAAGAAGCATCTTTACAACAAAATGATGATAACTTGACATCTTGACCTCTATATTTTGTAATTAATAAAGAATTGAAAAAGGTGGTCGATCATAAGGTTAAGAAAAGTGGCTTAGATTGTACTGGAGTTCTTTTGAAAGTTGAATATCTAAGTTCAGTTTTTGGTTTCTTAACATTGTTATTTGTTAGAGAACCATTACTGGGCACAATCTTAATGATATATATCACTGACTTCTCTCTTACCATTTCATTTCTACTAGATGATGTATGATTGTTGATATCTGTGTAGTTGTTCGGTGTAAAATTGTTGCCCACGTTGGGATACATGGCATCATGGTGCGAGAAACTAAAGAAACATTTGGAATTGTTACTCAAGAGAACAAATTTAAAGGTAACGGTTTCTATTCCTTGAAAATAGGAAATTTGAAAGTGATTCTTATCTGATATATAAATCTATCGTTTGGTTCAAATTGTTTGAGTGATATTATTCTTAGGTAGTTTTTCGTTAAACCACAGTGTCCAAAGCAATTGACCTTTGTCACAGTGGCTAATACTCCTTAAGCTAAGTTTGCAATCCCTATAAAAGTGTAGGACATAGGATGACAAACTCAACTCATTTGGTAAAAGCAGAACTTTATTTGACAGCAGTAATGCTTCTCCTTTTCTCGCTCACTGCGCACGTCCACGTGTGTTGAGGTGGTAGGTTGGTGGATACACATGAAGATTCTTTGTTTTGTCTAATCTTGTCCTTTTTATTTGCAGTTGTGCCGAAAAAGTATTCTGTTTTTGCTTTTCAAGCAGATTGCTGGAAGATTACTCTGCGCGGAGATAGACTTTTATCCAGAAACTTGGTTCCGTGATTTAATATGAGTGAGCTTTCCATCTTACTAGACGTTCTATAACTATGAAATACCTTTTATTGAACTTGTGTTGGATCTGATTTTGTTTTATCGTTGAATCATATGTCAGCCTTTTTAAAAGCTATCCAACGGTTGTCAAGAGGCCCACTGAGAATTTTTGGATATTCCAGTCAGCTGATTTTTTTTTTTGTAAAATATTGGTTAGAGCCTTCCTACATAGGCCGAGCACCAAAACTTCTCAGTGCCTGGAAATGGTTTATTTAGGTCATATTATTTTGCAAGGTAACTATTATTTGCAGCAAATCTAGTGGGAGTGTTTTCTGCTGTAGTTTTTTTCACAAGTTTTGTGATAATATCCTTATCTTCTTCATGGAATTGTCTCAATTTGTTTCATATATAGCATTTCCATGTCAGGCTATTGGAGAAGCACTAAAACTATACAAGTAATTCATGACTCTTGATGGAATCCGGGATTTGTGGATGTGACTATTGTGGTGGGACATTGGAATTCTGGAGCCCTGCGGGCTGTCAAAGTTCATGTTGTTGGCCTTCAAGAGTTGGTACTGGCTTTGATATAGCATAAGAGTAAGGTCATGAGTGTAGTGATAACTTATCTTTTGAAATTAGTTTTAACTGTATTATGAAGAGTTACTTAGGTAATAGTTGCTAACTGATTATTTTGGTGAGTCCAAAATATCTAACCTTTTGAAAACAAATGTGAATGCGATTATTTGATATATGAGATTTTGATCTAGGACTTTAGCTATATTATTATAGGAGTATATATTTGGTGTGCACTATGCTTTCTTTTTCAAAATGAATGATTGAAAAGAACCTTCAAAAGATTGAAAATTATGTCCACCAAAATTATTCTAGCTAGGTTGATAAGATCAGGTTGTCATTAGGCTGTTAGCTACTGTGTACAGGTGGTGGTATACGCATTTTTTAATTTGATTATACTACTATATGTTTATCATGCTACAGCAGGGATTACGACTAATGCCTATTTTTCCTCTAATTCTAAGCAAAGCAAAGCAAAGGATTGAGTTTCTTACTTCTTAGAATATGAATTTAATGGGTGTTTAATTCTTCAAGTCTCAAGCTTGTATATTCTTTAATTGCCATGATAGCTAATATTTCTATAAATTACAAATCTTATACATATGGTAGTCAAATCGTATATAAAGATGAAATTTAGATACTAAACTTATGTATGGTAGTTACTTTTGTACGTCAATACTCTTAATATAAGAACATGAGGCAGGTGTATCACCTAAGCTGAGTAGTCCTTTTCGGTTAACATACAAGTATTATTTATATAACAATATGTTGATTATGTCATTGTGTGTAAATGTAAGTTGTGGTTTCTATTTCAACATTTGTTTGTTAATAGCTAGTAGGTAAGTCTAAATATTGGAACTGTGTGACCACGTCGGACAACTTCATCGAACTAACCGTTAGGTCAACATACGTATTTAACTATTTGATATAAAATTTCTACTAATAATATAATTTTTTAATAATAATAGAACTATAAGTATTTCAGTCTGTGTAAATATTCTAAAACTCGATCTAATTAAGTAGCAACAAGGCGTTAAGCCGCCGGTAAAATTCTAACCTAATTGGAACATGTACAGAGATCAAATTTAAGATATTTGCAACTTGAATTCAATAATAACAAGTATATATAGTTATAATTCCGTACTATGATGAAAAGTCTAAGTTCAAATATATTGTAACTAATTTCAAATCTCAAGTATTGTGGATTTAAAATATAAATTTTGGTACCGAATTAGAACTTAATTTGTACTGTTGAATAAATTTGATGAGTTTTTCTAAGTTTAACTATTAGCATTCAACTCAAAATCTTTATTTACTATCGAAATGCACTTAAATCCCAAAAATATTACTATTGAAAATGTCATCTAAATGGTTCGGGTCGGAAAAGGCAAGGATTTGGTGGGACAATAAAATTGAGCACTAAATCCTAATGATTTTTTTTGTTCGAATTTAATGTACTACCATGTCAAATCATGGTCCCTTTTTTCTTTTTTTTAAATTTTGGGGAAGAGTCGAACTCGATAAGTAAACTAAACTGCTAAATACTTTGTTTGTTGCTCCATGCTAGGAAGGTATAGGCGCCATATCAAAGCCCAATTGGGATATCTTTTTCTAAAATAAAAGGATAATTTTTTTTATATGGTATTTATTATTACTATGATTGTTGTAGTGGGGGACGGGGGTGGTCATTAAATGCATCGGTATTTGATTTGCATAGGAAATTTCATCTCTTGCAGCAGTGAAACTGATTTACTCATTTACCATGCACCAACCAAACCTGTCACGTCTCCTATATTTTGATTCTCTAAGTTTCTCCCATTTTATTATACTTCCAAAATAAAATTTAAAATCTCAATTTAAATTTAAGGCGTCTGTGGCTTCTTTTAGTATGATCTATCTCAAGAAAAAGAAAAAAACACAAACAACATAAGTCAGTAAAAATAAAATGAAATTTTATGTGTTGCCAATATTCCAGGATTGTCGGTTACATGACTAATGACTTTCATCTAAACACCCAAAATTTTATATGTTACCTACCAAACACACGTTGAGTTTTGTTATTCGTCACCCTTTTTTCAATTTCCAGTAAGACTTAAAAAACGAAGGCAAGCAAAAACAGAGGCTGGCAACTGCAGCGCAGCAGCTGTTCCCACATTGTACGAATTCAACTCTCTCTCTCTCTCTCTCTCTCTCTCTCATTATTTGGCAGCTGGTTTTTTCTTCTTGAAACTCTTGTGCAGACTGCAATTCTTTAGATTCTTCGTCGTAGGTCAGCTGCCTGCTCGTTCTTTTTTCATTCAACAATGCTATATCTCTCTCTTCTTAGTTACCTTTCTTTCTCTTCTCATTTAACTTATATTTTTAGTATATTAAGATTTTTCTCTTCTCCTTTCCCCTAAAAATCTTATTCTGGGAGTTATTCATTATCAGTTCATCATTGTCAATGATTCCTTGAATATATTAACACACACATTTTTGCATATAGAGTTTACGTTCTTTTTATTGAGTCCGTCATGGGAAAAATACAATGATCTAATTCCATGAATAGTTCCGACTTCCGAAAAAAGGGACTAAAATTGGATGTTTTTTCCGCCATTTTATCTGTTGCATGTCAAGATAGAAAATAAATAATTCATGATGAAAAATATTTCACAGTGATTTTATTTTTCATTTATTTATTTTACATCGCAGCATTTGATTCATGCCTCGTTACTTATAATATGTATATATAACTATAAAATATAGTAAAAATTAACGATTATGTGTGTCTGTCTTCTTTCACGTGCTATCATGGTACAGTGGGATTCTTTCCCGTATTAGTTGTTTGTCTAGGATCTTTTTTTGCCAAATAAATTGGTATATTGTTGTCAAAGTTCTGTTGTGGGGGGCTTCGAAAAATTAAATAAATACTGGAAAATATATAACCAAGATGCCAATTATTTCATTATTGAGATATCAGCGGATAATTTCGGACCTCATGCTTGGCTGTATATTCCCTTTTCTTCATCATTTTGTTACCAACCTAGGAATAAAAATAAATGAATGCCAGTTTTGAAATATCTAATTGGCATTATTAATTAAGTATGTTTCACGTTTCAATATATGGAGAGTACTCTCTAGCTGCTGAAATGTGGGTTATATATATATATATATATATATATATATATATATATATATTATGATGCATTGCTGCCTAGAATAATTAAATTTCTGAATAGTGTAACGCCTGGAGTAAAAAGAAAGGAAAAGTGAAATATTGGCTTGCATAATGATATTTGTTTCTCTCTTTTGATAGCTACTTGCATTGCTCCTTTTTCTTTTTTCTTTTACTATTTTCATCTTTTTTCTTGTGTTGTGGGTTTGGTTGGTGGAAGTGGAGGTTGTTTCTGTGGTTTCCCTTTGAAGGGATAGTCTGGTTTATTTCTTTCCCGTGTTTCGTTTTCGATCATGATCATGATCATGGAATGGATTAGAGGTTGGGATTTTTTACATTAGACCTCTTATTTGCCCATTGTTGCATGTATTTATACCAAAATTTGCTTCTCTAAATAAAAATTTCTCTGTAAGTTTTGCAGGATTGTGGGCTCAGGTGGCCCTTTGAGTACATCGATCTACTTCCTATATTATCTTCGTTGCTGATCCGACACAAAAATGCAGACTCTCCCATCAAGGTAAACTCGTGTTTGAAACCATATTCAATTCGTCCTATGATTAGTATCGCTAGCTGTTTTTGCTTTGCTACTCTGCTGTCTGAAATATCCATGAAGCTCAGGTTGGATATATATATATATATATATATATATATATATACACTACTAACACTCTGTGACTCAGATTTCTGTTTATATGTTTCATGTCCTTGAATATGTGAGTTCTATCTTTCAAATTATTCCACAATGTGGTGGTGGAAACTACATGCACCTCCACATTGCTCTCTAACCCACTGGTTGATGAAAGTTCTTAACCTGCTCCCTCCATAATGTATCCATGTCGATTTCTAGATCGAAATTGTCATATGTCTGTCTGTAGATTCTTGTTTTTCATGGCTTATTCCCCAAGTGCAGAGCTGATAAAAAATTAGCTGGTGCCCGGAAGCTCAAAACTTCAGGATCAGATTCTAGTTCTGCTTCGTCTCCAAATCTTATTGCCAAAACAACTAAAGATCCAAGTGCTAAAACTGTTGATCGCAGAGTACCACGAGCTCCAGCGACTGAGGTATGTATATGCAATTATGCATAGATAATTAAACAGTTTCTGTATCAAAAATCCAAAAACAAAATGAAGCATCAATTCTTTTTAGGTGATATGCTTCCGTTGCAGCCTTCATAGCTTTTATATGAAGCATGGTAATATGCTGCTTTTGTCATTACTAGAATCACCACATACTCAAAAAGTTAGTTATGCTCATGCTAATTCTTTTCTTATATGTAGGCTTTCAATTTCATACTGAGTTTTTTGGTTTGTTTGTCTTGATAATATCCGTATCTTTCTTATCTATTTTTAAAAGCACATTTTTGCAATCTGAAATGCCAGAGGAAGAGGCTAAACAAAGCATCTGAATCAGAGCCTCGGATCACCCAGCTCCAAGAGGAATTGAAGAAAACAAAGGAGCAGCTGAGCTCGAGCGAGTCATGGAAGAGGAGAGCTCAACAGGAGGCAGAAGAAGCTAAGAAACATCTTGCAGCCATGTCAGCAGTACTCGAGGAGTCGCAAAATCAGTTCAAGGAACTTTCTGAATCTGAAGAAGCTCGGGTTCAAGAGCTACGTAAGATATCTCAGGAACGAGATAGAGCGTGGCAGTCCGAGCTAGAGGCCTTCCAGAAGCAGTACTCATTGGACTCTGCTGCTCTGGCTTCAGCGATGAACGAGATACAGAAGCTCAAGATGCAACTGGACAGGGTTTCTCAATCAGAAGCTTCTCAAGCTAGGCATGCAGAGTCAGCTCATGCTGAGATTCAGAGCTTGAGACTCGAACTAACAGAAACTCTCGTCTTAGTTGAGAAGCTCAAGAACCAGTTGAATGACAGTAGAGAGTATGAAGCTAGTGCCCTCGAAGAGGCTAGTAGAGCTGAAATGCAGCTGGAAGTTGTCAAAACTGCTGGGAAAGAACTAAAGTTGGAACATGATAGCGTTGTGGAATCGTATAACTCTTTGCTGATCGAGTTGGAGCACTCTAACAATAGAGTGAAGTCGTTGGAGGAGCTCGTTGCTAGCCTCCAAAGTGATCTAGCTAACTGCAACAAGATGTCAGCATCTGTTGAACTTGAAACCTCAGCTGAAAAAAATGGGGAATGTGATGAACTTAACAGTTTGAAAAGTGAAGTGAATCAATTGAGATCCGCACTCGGTGATGCTGAGAGAAGGTATCGAGATGAGTATATCCAGAGCACGCTGCAGATCCGAAATGCCTATGAACTGGTGGAGCGTACAAACTCAGAATTTTCCAAGAGAGAAACTGAACTTGACGCTAAACTTAAAGAATCAAGAGCTGAAGTTGAAGAATTGAGGGGTAAACTGATTGAAAAGGAGAAACAGGCAGCTGAGAGAGAGGCAGAAGTTGAAGTCGAGCTAAAGGTGACAGAATCTGCATTGGAAGTTGTTAAGGCCAGTTTATTAGACAAAGAGGCGCAGGTGAAAGGCATTGCAGAAGAAAACGAGAAGCTGAGACATGAATTAATGAAAAGCAAAGCAAATGATGAGGCCATCGCATTGGCAGAAGAAGCAGACAAGAGTTACAAGAAAGTTGCACGCGTCACTGAGCAGCTGGATGCAGCTCAAGCTTCCAACTCCGAGCTGGAAGCCGAGCTGCGGAGATTGAAGGTGCAATGTGATCAGTGGAGAAAGGCTGCTGAGGCAGCTGCTGCAATGCTGTCTACTAGTAACAATGGGAAATATGGGGAAAGAACAGGCTTGTTCGACTACCATTCCATCACTAAGAAGCTGAGCTCTCCACACTCTGAAGATACAGACGACGATTCACCCAAGAAGAAGAATGGCAACATGCTCAAGAAGATAGGTGTGCTGCTCAAGAAAGGCCACAAGCAGAGTTTTTAATTTTCTGCTTCCATGTATTCATTATCATTCAATACCGTCCTGCCAATATGCTCACTTTTGCAAACTAATTTTCTCTCTTATAATTAGTTCAAACACCTACACTCTTCTATTTTCTAGTCCTTTCAACTTCAACTTTATCAAGTTTTGTTGCCTGCCTCTTTATTTGAATCATAAACTTGAAACTGTTTTGAGATCAGTTTTCAGAATTTATTTGCTCTTCATTTTAGTCATCTAAGTGTGTTATTAATCATTTTTACTTCAAATATAATTCCATAACAAATTCACATTTGACTATTTTTTTCATTTGTTATTTATATAATTTTTAATGGTAAATATTGTTGCTGAAATCACGACATTTATTCAATTTCTTGATTAAGACAACTTTTAAATTGTTTCAATTACACTATAACATCAGGTTATGTTTTAATTAAAACACAAATCAATTTTCCGCTCAAATTAATATGACGCGTGGTTGACAAACACATGCACATGTACAATCTATGTTAGTGCATCCACGATAGGCTCAATTTTATAGTACAAAACAATTCATATGTACCAAAACATGTTACAAACTATATATTATAGTGGATGAATTTTTAAATGGTACAAAACTAAAAAATATTTCTACTGCATGTATCTAAGTATTTAACTATTCACCCATTATTTTTCTGAAAATGGGGACACTAGCCACTATTTTCTTCACTTCATTTCAATTTTTTTTTCTTTTTTAATTATTTCTTATATTTTATCGATTGTTTACAATTTGAAATGGACATAGCATTGAAATCAAACTTGGCATTTCGGGATAGTCTTAATTTTATTGGCTCAATATATTCTATGTTTTTGAATTCAATTATTTGATTATTTATTTTGATCAAAATTATCGTACTCTTTACAATATTTATTTTTAAATACTACATGGGAAATCCTCTAAATTAGATATTTATTTTCACTCTTTGCAATGTGTGTGTTGTTTTATAGTTTATGATCATTTTTATTTGTTATCTTATTATTATTTTTTATTCTTTTTCTTATTATGTGATTTTTTATGTTATAGTTTAATACATCAAATGTAATAAAAAAAAATCAAATGAACATTTATTTTTTCAAAAATCACTATTGTAGGGGCGTCTTGAATTAGTTTTCGGATGCATTTACTACATGTTGCAGTCATGCATGCATCTCAGTTTTTTGGCAGTCATGTGTCATTTCTCACCTTTGGCAGACATACACCGATTCTCAAGATTAGTCTACATGCATCTATCAATCTTTTCCATTGTAGACATCAACTTTACTAGTTGAATAGTCATTGTGGGTGATCATCTCAATGATTGTTAAGGGAAAATAGATCTATAAGTAGAACTATAAGTAGATCTATAAGTAGAACTATTTTGCGTATTTTCTTTTGTCACACACTTCTTTCTTTTTTCTTTTTATGTATTTGTAATTTATCTTTTCATATATTTATGTTGCATTTGTTAATTTGGTAGTCATTCATGCCTCTAACTTTTGCAATGTAGTGTCTAGTCTACTGTGCATTTATTTTGGTTGACACCCATCATGCATGCATTCTCTTTTACAGTGCATGATCAAATTTTGCAGTGTAGTATCAATTTATACTGTAAATGAGGTTTATCTTTGAAATACCCGTATCTCAAAGATTGTTGAGAAAAAAAAGATCTATAAATTGGATCACTATGTTTGTGAAATATATCAATTTTACGAATAGCTACTTCTCTCTAAAAATTTCAAAAATTTAAAATGGATAGAAACTATTGGATGAATTTCTTCAATTATTCAAATCCAAAAGAAAATTTCAACTATCCTTCACAAAATCCAAAAGTCTCCCCACCACATTCCAACATTCCCACATGAAATGGGAACTTTCGTCCTCTTAATTTTTATTTTAATCCAAATTCTCAAGTGAATCCAATGGTTACTTCAGGAACTAATCCTTATATGATATATCCACCAGATTATTATAAATATCCCCGTTTTATGCCCCCTCACTGATTTTCTTATGGAAGTCCACCAAAAATGCAAGGAAAATCGCCAAGAATGGTTAGTAAAGATGGAGGGAGCACTCCGAGTTCTGGGCAAGCTTCATCTCCACTAGGGATCGAGAGCATTAATCTAGATGCCGATTTTGATGCTGAAGCTGAAGAAAATATTATGCGGCAGAGAAGGACAAGATGGGCCCCACAAGAGAATAATGTTCTTGCACGTTGTTGGGTGAGAACAGGTGAAGATTCGGCAGGAAATGATCAAAAACTAGATCAATTTTGGATAAGGGTAGCAACAGAGCCCTAACACCCCAGTGAGACCTTGGGAAGCCATGATGGCGCATTTCTATACGACACAAAGAAGTGTCAGTGCCTTCAATAGCATATACATTTATGTGAAGTAAGGTTGGGGAAGCGGTCACAATGACCAAGATATACTCACGGAGGCACTCAAGAAGTGGGAGCATACTCACAACGGACAATCCTTTAAACTCTTAGGCATGTGGGAAATTCTTAAGGATTATCCAAAGTAGTCCAACCCAGGAGATCGTGATCATCGTGGCAAAAAGAAGATGAAAACTTCCATATCTGGAGCATAC
Organism: Perilla frutescens; assembly: GCA_026008535.1. NCBI lineage: Eukaryota > Viridiplantae > Streptophyta > Magnoliopsida > Lamiales > Lamiaceae > Perilla > Perilla frutescens. The sequence continues at coordinate 36,725,235 of BRKX01000017.1, read as the reverse complement.
ACGTACGTTGAAGAGCGTGTTCGTCCCATGGGTCAAAAAGCAGCTAAGAAGAAAGAGAAAAGAAAATGCAAGGCAAAAACCAGCGATGCTCCTTCCTTGCATGATGTCCAATATCACCATTGTTCAATGCAGTGATAGCGGGGAAAGCACCGAAGATTAATTTTACAGTGAATGGTAAACAATACACCAGAGGGTACTTCTTACTGACGGAATATATCCGGAATGGAAAACTTTTGTTAAAAGCTTTCATTCACTACAAAAAAACACAAAACAAACGACGAAAATAGTCACATAATCCATTTTGTTATCACAGGCGACGGAATGACGATGAAACGACAACGGATTAAATTAGCGACGGGTTTTTCCGTCGCTACGTTAAAAATGAAAATTTCCATCGTTAAACAATTTTTTTAACTTTTTTTAGCGACGGAATCAGTGATGGATTTTTCCGCTACTAAGTTAAAGACGGAAAATTCCGTCGCTACATAATTTTTTTAAAAATTTTTATTTTTTTATTTTAGCGACGAAATTAGCTACGAATTTTTTCGTCGTTAAGATAAAGACAGAGAATTCTTAAATAATATTTTTTTAATTTAGCGACGGAATTAGCTACGGAATATTTCCATAGCTAAAATTAAATTTAATTTTTTTTATTTTTTTATTCAATTACTACTAATTACGAATTTTAAATTAATTTTTTTAATATTGTAATTTATTTTATTCTTTATATTTCTTTATTTTTTAAATATTTTATATTATATTTTTAGATTTTTTTTTTAATATTCTATATTAGTTTTATTTTTATTTTTATTTTTAAAATATTTTCATTTTAATATTTTATAATACTATAATATAATTCTATTTTATAATAAACATATGATAAAAATTATAATGGATATTTAAATAAATAAAGAATGTTATAATTATTTAATTAAGAAATTAAATTTCAATCAAAACAGATTTCGTGTGTACATATATATATTATTTTTAAATTATAACATAAACATTCACTAGTCTACATAATTTCAGGGGCAAGGCTTTAGCCTTGCCATCCCAAGAGGTCTGGGTTCAAATCCCACCTACACGGGATTTCGCCGAATAAAAATTCAGCACTCACCTGGCTTTGCCTAGCTCCGAGGCTTGATGCTGGCCGCACCCTAGGCCTACGGTTAGGCCCTAGCTTGGCGCGTGTGGATACGCAATTCAGACACATACGTGGCTAGTTTTTTTTTTAATGACAGAAATATTTCATCGCTAATTTATTTTATTTTATATTCTGACGACTGAATTTAACGACGGAAAAATCCGTCTCAAATTCCATCACCTCGGTTCGTGACGAAAAAAATTTCATCACCCGTTTTATTAGCGACTAGAAATAGGTCATGGATGCGTTCCGTCATTAATTCCGTCGCCCGTGTTATTGGCGACGGAATTTCAAGTTCGGGTGACGGATTTTTCCATAGCCTGAATATTATTTTCTTGTAGTGATTCTTCTTATGAACCCAAGAAAATGTTGTTCAAACAAACACAAGAGTCTGCAAGGAAGGATGTCGAGCGGGCATTTGGTGTACTTCAAGCTCGATGGACAATGATTAGAGGTCCTTCACGTTTTTTGTATCGAAGTAATTTGAAGAAAATTATGTATACTTGCATTATTCTTCACAATGTGATAATTAAAGATGAAGAAAATGCATCAACTAAGTGGTCGGAAATGGAAAAAACCCACCAATAACGAGAGCAATCTTGCTACATCAGGAGCACCGTCAGGTTTTGCTACTCAAGTAAGAATAGAAGCAAAGCTACGAGATAAGAAACAACATCACAAGTTTCGAGTCAACTTGAGTGATCACATTTGGGCATGATACGACAACAATAATTTTAATAATTAGTTCGATTAAGAAGCTTCTATGTATTTCAATATTTTATTTTATGCAATCGTTTGTGTTTTATTTTAATATTTTATTTTACGTATTGTTTGTGTTTATCAATAAAATTGTTGTTTTTATACATGATTTATCAAAAAAATTGATTCAATTATACTCTAAAAATATTTAAATAACATTTGGAATTTTAATATTTGAACCTAAAATAATATATAAATTCTAATTAATTTAATTATATATAAGATGAAAAATATAATTATTTTGAGTGATATGACAAGTGGGACCCCCTAAAGTTATGTATGTACCATGGTGATTTGAATAAGAATTGATATTTAAAAAAATAGGTACATAACTGTTGATGTGGCAATGACGTGGCACAGTTATGTACCAAAAATATGGTACACTATTGGAGATGGCCTAATAAAAAATACAAGAAATAAAAATATAGAAACAAAATATAAGGTGACAATAAAAATAGAAGTACAATACGTGAAAGTTCGAATTTAAAGTATAGATAGCAAAAAAAAAAGTAACATGAGGCTTGTAGCATCCACAATAGTGTACCAAATATTTGGTACATAACTCCGCAACATCACCACCACATCAAAAGTTATGTACCTACTTTTCTAAATACATATATATTCTCCTTCAAAATATCCTATATCACATATGGTACATACATAACTTTGAGGGTCCCACCAATATATCATTCATTTTTAATATATATACATATATATTACTTTTATACAAAATTAAGTAATTAATGTTAAATATTAATTTTAGGTATTAATTCAAAGTCATCATTAAATTTTTGTATTTAAATTTTTAAAATTAAAATGAATCACTTTTTTTTACCAAATAATAAAAAAACCAATAATTTTATTCATACTAGAACAATGAGAACAACATTGAGAATAAAATAAAATATTGAAATAAATAAAAACTTCTTAAACAAACTAATTATTAATATTATTATTGCCGTATTTTGCCCAAATATGCTCAATCAAGTCGGCTCGAAGCTTGTGATGTTGTTTCTTATCTCGTAGCTCTGTCTCTATATTTACTCGAGCAGCAAAATCAGATGGAGCTCCCGATGTAGCAAGATTGATCTCGTTATTGGTGGATTCTTCTGTCTCCGACCACTCAATTGATGCACTTCCTTCATCTTCAATTATCATATTGTGAAGAATAATACAAGTATACATGATATCCTTCAAATTACTCTGGCACCAAAAACGAGCAAGATCTCTAATCATTGCCCACCGAGCTTGAAGTATACCAAATGCCTGCTCGACATCCTTCCTTGTAGACTTTTGCACTTGCTTGAACAACATTTTCTTGGGGTCATACGAAGAATGAAAGCTTTTGATAAAAGCTTCCTACTCCGGATAGATCTCGTCTGTAAGATAGTACCCTCTGGTATAATGTCTACCATTCACTGTAAAATTAATTTTCGGTGTTTTTCCCGCTATCACTTCGTTGAACAATGGTGATTGGTAAAGAATATTTACATCATTATTTGAACTTGCAACTCCAAAAAATGCATGTTATATCCACAAATCTGCAGATGCAACTGCTTCAAGCATAAGTGTTGGACTTCCATGATCACCGCGGGTAAATTGACCTTTCCAAACGACTAGACAATTCTTCTATTCCCAATGCATACAATCAAGGCTACCTAGCATCCCAGGAAAGCCGTGTCTCCGTTCATTCATATGGATCAAGCATTGACAGTCATCGGCATTCGGTCTTCTTAAGTACCTTTCACCAAATATATCAACTACACATCGATAAAAATTAAATAAGCAATTTACCGCACAGTTGTTTCGGAAATACGAAGGTACTCGTCATAATGGTCGGCTGGACCTTCATATGCCAATTAGCGAATTGCAACAGTACATTTTTGAAGTGATGACAAACCTACTCGACCTGATGCATCCTCTCTCAAATGAAAATATTCATCGTGACTCTCCAGGGCATTGACTATGCAGACGAATAAGTCTCTCTCATTCGAAAATGACACCGAAACACATCACTTGGCCATCTTGGATTTTCAGAGAAATAATCCTCAAAGAGATGAGCGTTGGCTGCTTCACGATCCCGATTAATAACCCTTCTTTTGTTGGGTATGGTGGAAGAACTTGCTACGCTTTGAAGTAGCTTGTGTTGTTGTTCGAGTATCTCGAGAAACATTTTATCATCTTCTGCTTCTTCAGCTAAAAAATTATTAAGAAAAACCAAATGAGTATTGAGGTTTGGTTCACCAGACATTGTAGGAGCAAAAAATAAAGAACGGAGAAAATAAAGATGTGAATTGGAAAGAAAAGATAATTGAGAAAAGATGTGGTGATTTGTTGAGAAGTTTTAGTTGTGAGAGATGTGAATAATGAACCACTCATATATATAGATACAACTTAGTGGATGATAGTTGTCTTGAATAATGAACTTTGTAGAGGATAGTTGGCATTAATTGTCAAGTATCGCTGACATTAGTTGGTATGGAACAAGCTGGCATGCAGCTTTTACTAGTTGGCATGCAGTTTTTGTTTTAACATCATTTAATTTTTTAGATAGTTGTAACACATTAAAAAAACAAAGTAAATAATAATACATAAATTATAAAAATACATAAATTTTTAAACAACAAATACATAAATTTAACAAACCACGATACATGAAAAATAAAAAACACGCATTACATAAACTCACACTACATGAAAAATAAAAAACACACACTACGTAAACTCAAATAAACACACTGCATAAATGAAAGATTGAATTACTGCATCCCCCATTTTTTCTTAATCTCTTCAACCATGATGTTGTGTGCTAAAAGAGCATTCGAGTCCATCCCAGAAGTATCTTTAGTGAGTATATAGTACTCACTCATTTTGTTCTGCTATTTAAGTTGCTCATTTCTTCCCTCCTGAATTTGGATATACTTATCCATATGTGATGAGATCATTGATTGAACATCGTGCAAAAAGGGAGCATCACCAGTTTTTGTCTTGTCTTTTCCTTTTTCTTTCTTCTTCGCCGCTTTTTGACCTATGGGACGAACATGCTCTTCAACGTCTTCATCGCTATTGGATGATGATGTGTATGCCCCTGACATGGAAGTTTTCATCTTCTTTTTGTCGCGGTGATCACGATCTCCTGGGTTGTTCCACTTCGGACAGTCCTTAAGAATTTGCCACATTCCTAAAATTTTGAAGGATTGTCCGTTGTGATTATGCTCCCACTTCTTGAGTGCCTCCATGAGTATATCCTAGTCATTGTGACCACTTCCCCAACCTTGCTGCACAGAAATGTATTCAGCATTAAACGCACTGACACTCCTTTGTGCCGTATAGAAATGCATTTTCATTACTTCCCAAAGTCTCAACGGAGTGTTGGGAGGATGATTTTTATTGTACTCCGTTGCTACCCTTATCCAGAATTGATCTAGTTTATGATCAGTTCCGACCACCGAATCTTCGCTTATACTCACCCAACAACGTGCAAGAACATCATTCTCTTCAGGGGTCCATCTTACCCTTCTTTGCTTTGTAATATACTGTTCAACTTCAGCTTCAGCATCAAAATCTACTTCGAGATTAATGCTCTCGACCTAGTGGCGATGAACCATGACCAGAACTCGGAGTGCTCCCTCCATCTTTACTAACCATTCTCATTAATTTTGAAGGAATTTGAGGTGGACTTCCATAGGAAAATCCGTGAGGAGATGGCATGAAATGAGGATAAGAGGGATATTGATAACAATCAGCTGGTGGATACATCATATACGGATTAGCTCCAGGAGCAGCCATTGGATTCATTTGAGAGTTTGGGTTAAAATAAAAATTTAGGGGATGAAAATTGAGATTTTGCTGGGGAATGTTGGAATTTGGTGGGGGAAGGTTTGGATTTTGTGGTGGAAAGTTGAAATTTTCTTCTGGATTGAAAGAATGGAAAAAAATTCTTCAGAAGATTTCGATCCATATTGGAATTTGGAAAATTTTAGAGAAGACAATCTACAAAGGATAGCTAGATAATTTTTGTTAGATGTGTATAAATCAACAAGCAAATGATTCTACTTATAGATTTATTTTTCCTTAACATTTCACTTAATAATAATTGAGATGATCACCCACTATGGCTATACAACTGGTATAGTTGATGTATACAGTCGAAAAAATTGATAGATGCTTGCAGACTAATCACATTGGAAATTGATATGTGTCTGCAAAATTTATCAATGTCATATGACTGTCTAATTGAGATGCATGCATGACTGCAAAAGGTGTAACAGCCCGGTCCCGTGATAGGGGTTTATGAATGGGGACAGGGTGTTATTAAAGGGTTAATGAGGTAAAATGGGAGATTAACAGGATGATTTGACAGTCGAGATATGCCTTTGGGGATTAGATGGGGATACTCATGTTTACTGTTACTAGACGGTAAATAAATCGGATAGACGGATATCAATCAGTTTGGATGACGATAGTTAACAATACATGCAAGTACATTGATTGGACAAAAGGAAATCATACTTAGGTAATAGAATAGAACTTAGTATGCATCTTGTACTCAAATAATCATGTCTGGGAGATTATTCATATAGTATTCATAATCATAATAAGACTTCACACGGAATTAGGAAGAGTGTATCAGAGTAGCAGATCACATAGTGAGATTTCAAGGGAATATTAAATAGCAAAAACAGTCTTGGCAGCCAACCCACATCCACAGCCACCAACATCCTCAGCATCTCAACCTGAAAACATTTGAAAAAGAGGGGGCATGAGCACTAATGTACTCAGTGGGTTTAATAAAACACTTTAACAATCTTCAAGATATCCAACAATCAACTGACGGTATACGGAGAGCAAAACGCTAAAGCCCTCTCCATAACCATAAAAGCTTTTCTTTTCTTTTGGGCCCATCTTGGCTCAAACCTGACGTCAACTGTACGCTTAGGCATGCCATAGGATAGAAGAGGGGTTACCTCAGATATCCGAACGAGTTTGCGAGGGAAAAACCCAGCAGTGACTCTCTTAATGGTTCCGAGCTCATATCCTGCTTAAGTGAAAAACTAAGTTCTTTTCTTTCTTATCCTTGCTAGCAATACCAAGCTTAGAACAACGTCTAAAGCTAATCCTTTAATACTACATGTTCTCGGCCTACAAAGGGTTTAATGCTACCCTAACAAGGCAAACCTTAATTCTTAATTCTGAGATCTAATCAAGCATAAACATTGAATTGCAGGAAAAGAACGTAAACAAATATGATTCGAAGCTAAAGATAATTCTAAACATCTCATGCTAAGCATAAACAATACTTTAGTAGCTCTATCATTCCTAAACATGCTTTAAAGCTCAAGTAAAACATAACATCTCCTTTTCTTCCTTCCTTGTATGGAGATCAATCAGGCTGAGCAAAAATACTTTATTGGATATCTCATTTTCCCTAACATGCTTCTAGAGCTCATTAGCTCAAACTTTAGATGAGTATAGATTTACCCACCTTGATTATGGAACGGAAGACGAGGCAACGAGCTGGTGGTTTTCCTTAGTATTCCTCCGAGGCTCGATTCCTCCTACAAGAGTCGAATCGTCAACTTAGAAGCTTTCTTCGAAGATTTCTAATAACATGATATTAAGTAACACCCAACTAATATTCCCTTAGCTAGGACTTAGCATGGATAGCACGACTTTGACTTAATAAGGGAATCGAGAATGATTTAATTTATTTAAGAAACTTCTTGACTCGATTTCTAAATTTTTAGACGGAAAATAACTCGAATATCCTATTTGAAATGATTTGAAATCAACTCGAATACCTTACTGTAACTTAAACTGGATATGGCTTGAGAGTATCATAATTTTAAAGACTCGAAAAGATCGGGAAGAAGGGGTACGGGAAAAACCGGAAAGGACGGAAAACAAAACAACACGGAAAGGGAAGGGGGCGCCACGGGGCTACCTTGCCCCGGCGGGCCACCCGCCGTCGCGGGGCCTCCTGACCCGGCGGGCTCGGCGCGGCCGTGGGGGGTGTGGCGCGGCGGCGCCCCCCCCCCCACGGGGCTCTTTCTCTCCTTTTTTCTCTCTCTCATCATCTGGGTTCCTTTTTCAACGTGTTCTTCAACTGTTCTTCGTGTTCGTTGATTTTTTCGACGAACACGAAGAACACGAAGGATAATCAACCCGGATTTTTTTTATAAAACAACGTACATGAATTTAACATGCCATAATATACTTTTATCTTAAAAATAATTTTGGCATTACAACGGTATAAACACGAGAATCCTCCAAAATAAGTAAATATGACATGAACGGAATTTAACGGAATAACGGAGTTAATCTTCTAGAATAATAATAACAGAAATAAAACGAGTAATATAACGTAAGCGTTATTATTTTGGAACTTCAATATGAATCGAAATACTACTTTAGACGAACAATAATGAAGAACGCGAAGAACATAAAGAACGGAAGTAAGTGCGGAATTTAAAAGACGGAAAAGAAATAGGATCGAGATCGACGAACAAGAATGGACGGGGTTAGGTGCGTCGAAGGAATGTGGCAAGCTCGGTGTCCCGTCGAGTCGCAACGGCGGCAGAGCCGCCCGTTACGATTTCAACGGCGCCTCTAGCACATTCCCTCACCGCATCCCTTCCACGCCACTCCGCTCGTCTTCTTGAAGAACACTCACGAAGAACGCTTTTTACTTCGACAGAACCTTCTCAGCTTTCAAAGCTTTTCACCTCTCGATTTAGAAGTGAAGTGGATGTGAAATGAGCAAGAATTACTAAAGGGGTGGTCCCCTATATATAGGAAAAGATTTGGCTTCCCTTGGAAGCCATTGCTGTGCAGGAATACTGCAAAAGTTACTCCGGGTTCGGTTAAAAGCTGCTTTATTCGATGTCGAGGTCCAAATGACTTCAGACACGAAATCTAAAAATATCGGAAGACTCATTGGCTCGAATACTAGTGAACCAACTTGTTTCGTGAAGAAGACGGGGTCGTCTGAAGAGAGACGAGCAAAGATTCCCCTTTTGGAATTTACTTTTACTATTCACTCATACTGACAGATTTGGCTCCCGAGCGTTCGATTGACCTCAGAATGTCAATCCGTGAATGCCAACGGAATCCTTGAGTCATTTCCCATAAGAGGGGCCTGACAGAGCTGGACTTGAATTAACGAGGAGGATTTCTTAAATTTCTCAAAACACGAACGCACGCAAAAGTTACTATTCATTCTTCTTTAAAATGCGATTTTCATCACCGGAAACTCAAAAGACTTCAGAATTAAAATCCGAAAATACCGGCACACTCCTTGAGTTAAAACCTTTCTAAAGAGACCACAGATGGTCATAAAATAGTTAAAATCACATTTCTCGAAAAAAAAAAACGATTCTATGAAAACTGACTCCAAAAGTCGTGACTGACATCCAATCTTAACTAACCTCAATTAAATTCCTTCTTTAGCTAATTAATTATTATTAACATTTCTCTAAACCTTATTCAGAAATCTGGGGTATTACATCCTACCCCCCTTAAAGAAATTTCGTCCCGAAATTTACTAACCATGATAAGCGATATCAGGGTACTTCTTGAGCAGTTCGGACTCAAGCTCCCAAGTTGCTTCCTCTGAACCGTGGTGGTTCCAGATTACTTTCACAAGATCGATCTCCTTGTTTTTCAGCTTCTGAATTTTTCGATCCACGATGGCTTGAGGTTTTTCTTCATAGGCTAAGTCTCATTCAGGACTATCTCTTCCTTGCTAATCACGTGTTTTGGATCAAACACGTATTTCCGTAGCATTGAGACATGAAAGACGTCATGCACGTTACTCAGGTTGGGTGGTAAGGCCAATCTGTAGGTTACTTCATTCACCTTTTCTAAGATCTCAAAAGGTCCGATAAATCTGGGCCTTAGTTTGCTTCGTTTGCCAAAACGAATTATTCCTTTTGATGGAGACACCTTCAAAAACACCTTATCTCCAACGTCGAAGCTGAGATTCGTCCTCCTCTCATCTGCATATGCCTTTTGTCTATCCTGAGCTTCCTTGATGCGTCGACGAATGAGCTCGATCTTTTGGACAGCTTCCTGGACCATCCCAGGTCCAAGTATCCTTCTTTCCCCAACCTCATCCCAATACATGGACGATCTACACTTCTTTCCGTAAAGGGCTTCATAAGGGGCCATGCCAATTGATGATTGGTAGCTGTTGTTGTAGGCAAATTCTACCAACGGCAACAACTCTTCCCAATTGCCTCCTTGATCGATGACGACTCCTCTAAGCATGTCCTCCAGAATCTGGATAGTCCTTTCGGACTGACCATCCGTTTGAGGATGGAATGCCGTGCTGAAATTGAGCTTTGATCCCATTGCATTTTGTAGGCTCCTCCAGAATCTTGATGTAAATCTTGAATCACGGTCCGATGTAATCGAGACCGGCACTCCGTACAGGCGCACAACTTTCTTAACATACAATTGGGCTAATTGATCTAACCCGTCTATCATCTTAACAGCAACAAAATGTGCTGATTTAGATAATCGATCAACGATTACCCAAATAGCGGTATTTCCCCGCTTGGACTTTGGCAAACCTACGACAAAGTCCATATTGATATGATCCCACTTCCATTCAGGAATTTCTAGGGGTTGAAGCAATCCAGAAGGTTTTTGATGCAAAGCTTTCACTTGTTGACAGCTCAGACACCTTTCCACGAAGGCGGCTATTTCCCTTTTCATGTTGTTCCACCAGAAATTTCTTTTGAGGTCTTGGTGCTTCCGGGATGTGCTGTATATGGTGTGTCATGTGCTTCGCACATGATTTCCTCCTTTAGTTCTTCCTTGCTAGGCACACAAAGCCTTCCTTTGAATAAGAGCGCGTTGTCGGCGGCTTCCGCAATTTCTTGAGAGTTATTAGTTCGCGCTTCAGCCCTTTTCTTTTGAAAAAACTCGTCTCCTCTCTGGGCTTCAATTATCCTTTGCCTTAGGTCGGGCTGAGCGACTGTCGTGGCAATTTGAGCTTGAATGGTCTCGGGTGGTGTTAGCACCTCGATTCTTAACTTCTCGAACTCCTTGCGTAGATCTTCCTGAACTGAAACGAGTCCTAACTCTGCCTTCTCTTTTCTACTTAGGGCATCTGCTACCACATTTACTTTCCCTAGGTGGTAGTGGATCATACAGTCATAATCTTTTATGAGTTCTAGCCATCTTCTTTGCCTCATGTTAAGATCCTTTTGCTCGAAGAAATACTTTAAGCTCTTGTGATCTGAGAAGATCTCACACTTGGCTCCATAGAGGTAGTGCCTTCAGATCTTCAGCACATGGACGACCGCTGCTAGCTCTAAGTCATGCGTCGGGTAGTTCTGCTCGTGATTCTTAAGCTGTCTGGAAGCATAAGCAATCACCTTTCCTCTCTGCATTAGTACGCATCCTAATCCTTTCCTCGATGCGTCTGCGTAAATTACAAAATCTTCATTCTCTTCCGGAATGGCTAATACAGGGGCTGTGGTTAGCATCTTCTTCAAAGTTTGAAAACTTTCCTCACACTCAGGCGTCCATTTGAACTTGGAGTCCTTCTTAAGCAACCGCGTCATAGGTTTGGATATAGTTGAGAATCCTTCAATGAATCTGCGATAGTATCCAGCGAGTCCTAGAAAACTTCTTATCTCGTTCACGCTTCTTGGGGACTTCCAGTTACTTACAGCTTCGATCTTGGCTGGATCTACCTTGATTCCTTCTACCGAGACTATATGACCTAAAAACATAACTTCCTTGAGCTAAAACTCACACTTGCTGAACTTAGCATAAAGTCTTTCTCTTCTTAATGTCTCCAGCACCACTCTTAGGTGCTCCTAATGTTCTTCTTCATCCTTGGAATAGATGAGGATATCATCTATGAAAACTAGAACAAACTTATCTAGATACGGGTGAAAAACTCAGTTCATTAAATCCATGAACACCGCTGGAGTGTTGGTCAATCCGAATGGCATTACTACAAACTCGTAATGCCCATAGCGAGTTCTAAAAGCGGTCTTAGGGATATCCTCCTTTCGGATCTTCAACTGATGGTACCCAGATCTTAAGTCTATCTTGGAGAAGACACTTGCTCCCTTGAGCTGATCGAAGAGATCATCTATTCTTGGGAGAGGGTATCGATTTTTTATGGTTAGCTTATTGAGTTCTCTATAGTCAATGCACATTCTTAATGTACCATCATTCTTCTTTACAAATAAAATTGGAGCTCCACAAGGCGACACACTAGGTTGGATAAAACCTAGGTCTAGCAATTCTTGCAGTTGTACCTTGAGTTCTTGCAACTCCTTAGGCGCCATTCTGTAGGGGGTTTTCGAAACTGGGGCGGCTCCTGGTTCCAATTTGATAGTGAATTCTATCTGCCTATTCGGAGGCAGTCTTGGTAGCTCCTTTGGGAACACGTCGGGATATTCCCTTATGACTGGAACGTCCTCGATGGAAAGCTCTCCTTCCTCCTTCCTTATTAGGTTAACTAAAAATGCTTGGCAGTTATTCTTCTTGATCATCTTAGTAGCCTTCAGGGCGGATATCACTGGAATTTTGGTTCCCAGCCTTGATCCGTAGATTTTCACCTCGGGTTTCCCGGGTGGTCGAAACACTACTTCTCTCTCAGGGCAGCTTATCCATAAGCTGAGGCTAACCAATCCATTCCTAGGATTATGTCGAAGTCCTGAATCTTTATCACATAAAGATTTGACTTAAAGCTTTCCCCTTCTATGTTCAATTCTAGGTTAGAGCAGATCTTCCTAGACATCATTTTCTTTCTAGAGGGGATACTTATCTCAAGAGCATTCTCAGCATTCTCGGGTTTTATCTTTAGTTTCTTACAAACAGACTCAGCTAAAAATGAATGCGATGCTCCAGTATCAAAGAGAGCTAAAACTGGCGTCTCGAGGAGGGTAATCATACCTGCTAGATTACCTGGGGCCTTAGCAGCTTGCTGCTGATTGAGAGCATAAGTACGAGCTGGCTGAGGCGGCCTCTGTGCTTGGTTGGACCTTTGATCTCGTCCTTGGCTCGGTCTCGGGTTCATCCCAGGCCTTTGACCTTGAGGTCCTCCTTGCTGCAGTCTTGGCTGGTTTCTAGGAAGTTGCTGAAGTGGTTGCGGGTACAGGGGTTGTTGTGGTGTTTGAGATCGTCTGTTGTTTCCTTTAGGACACTCTCTCTTGAAGTGCCCCTCTTCACCACAGTTGTAGCACCCAGTTAAATTTTCTCGGCAGACTCCAGGATGCATTCTACCGTACCTTTGACATGGCCTAAAGCTAGGGGTGTTGCCAGGCTGACTTCGAGGCACCCCCGACTCTCGGCTTTGCCAGTGGGGTTCCTTTCTTCTGTCATCTCTTCTTCCTCCTTCCCACTTTCTTTTTCCCTTTGGATCACTGGATGACTGAGAGGGTTGAATGTTCCCTCGGGGGAGGATGGCCTCTATGCTCAATGCTTTGGCTAAGGTTCGAGCATAGGACATGTCTTCTTGCCCAGCGAGGGCTACGCCAATTTCAGATCTGAGTCCTTTCTTGAACTTGCGTGCTTTCTTCCCGTCTGTGTCCACTAGATGTGGAGCATGCCTTGACAATTGGTTAAATTCCCTATCGTATTCTGACACTGTCTTGTTTCCTTGCCTTAGATTCCAGAACTCCATATCTTTTACCTCTCGGTAGCAATCCGGGATGTATTTCTGATACAAATCATGCTTGAAATCTTCCCAACTATAGTCTTCCCATTGCTCTGGGGTTATGGTTCTTCGAACGGACTCCCACCAGTAGTCCGCATCATCCATTAGCATAAAAAGAGCACAGTTTAACTTCTCCTCTTCTGAACAGGTTATGAAATCGAAAATTCGTTCTAAGGAGCGAACCCATTTCTCAGCGTCCATTAGATCTCCTAAACCATTAAACGATGGAGGGTTGTGTTTGAGAAACACACTTTCAGCTCTTGGTCCGGGGTTTGGAGCTTGTTCGGGTTCGTTCTCATCCTCATTTTCGGCTTGACGTCTTCGAGGCGGCATCCTAAAGAACTAGATATTAGTGAGGTTTGATTAAAATTACACAAGCAGAAATGCCTTTTGATAGGGTCTTTTAATTTGCGCAAGGTAACAAAATGAGAATGTAGACGTCATTCAAGCATGATGGGAAAATTGCCTCATTTAGAGGACTTTGGCATCGATAAAATAAGTTATGGGTTACAACCGGGATATGGCAGTCTCTTGGAAAATTCACTGCCATTATTTGAGTTTTAGGAAATCTAAAGCATCAATTACATATTTAGAGTCTTGGTTAGAGCGGATATTAGATAACATACAGATAGATGGATTAGACAACTAGGTGTTCTAACAGCAACACCTCCTACACCTCCTACTATGTCTTAATTGTAGGCTGGAGCCTTTCCTTTCCCCTTACACGGTGACCCTACTTCCTCCTCGCCTCCTTCTTCTGGATCTTCCTCTTCTTCCTCATCTTCAACTGTCTCCGGGACGCTGAATTTGAACGTTCTCATGTGAACATTCCCCTCGAGGTACTGATGGGACATACATTGCCCCAAACTCTGAGAAGCGTATGCAGGGGTCCATTGGTTTATTTGAGGAGTGCAAGAAAACAGGGACTCGGTGTGGTTCACGACCCGGACATTTGAGGGTCCAGCTCCTGAGGTTCCTTCCTGTTGAGGACGGGGTGCTTGGAATCCAGGGGGACTGTTGAGAGTTGCCCGCTGCAGTTCTAGTTCTACCATGAGAGAAGGGTTTTGTTCGGTCGCTTACTGCTCGGATAAGGTTTGCACGTGGCCATACTCCGTCACCCAACGAGCCATCAAGGCTGAGGAGAATTCCGTCAGATTCCCGATTTCAGCATATGTTACGGGATCACGGGTGATAGTGTCTTGCAAGATGCGGTACATTGTAGGCCTCCAAGCGGGCGGTGCGTGCTCGCACATGCGAATGCAGGTCTCCAAGTCAGATACGCTCCCAGGCTCTCCTCCGTAGCCATTAGCCCAGGCCCACCTCTCTAGGTATCTTGCCATGAAGGACAACAATTACTCATTACCGTCCCAAGTTTCTAGTCTGAACCTTTCAACTCTTTCTTGAACCGGGCGAAAAAGAGGCACGCTCTTCCTAGCAGTCATACGGCGCTTAACCATCTAGAAGAGAATAGCTTAATTAGTCTAGATTATAAAAGGGAGACCTAAGGTTCTCCTGAGATCATACTATCGTCTAGATTTTATCTTGCATGCATAGTCCCTTTTAAAGCAGTTGACTTTTTTATAAGAAAAATTTCGGTGCCCATGGTTTTTAACGTATAAGTTTACCTTTTTGTTGGGTCAAAAAAAAATTTTGAGTACAAATGTAAACCTTTTGGGATCGAGAAATCTTTCACAAACTTTTCATTCTCAGAGATCGTCTTACCCGAACACCTTTTACTTGGAATTTCATTCTCACGGTTTTTCTCTTATCCATAAAACAGGTATGCTTGCTCAAATCTTTCCCTTTCTTGTATTCCAAAAATCAAAATCCAAATCCAGAATTTCTATACTATCATACCTTGATTTTTTTTTGTTGAAGATACGAAGGTGATGGCGAGCTGTGGGTTGCTGCTTTCACTTATCAAAGAACAACTTATGCATACATATATACTTAACTCAATTCAAACAAAGACAGGCCTACAGTTTTGCAAACCTGTCTCTGATACCAACTGTAACAGTCCGGTCCCGTGATAGGGGTTTATGAATGGGGACAGGGTGTTATTAAATGGTTAATGAGGTAAAATGGGAGATTAACAGGATGATTTGACAGTCGAGATATGCCTTTGGGGATTAGATGGGGATACTCATATTTACTGTTACTAGACGGTAAATAAATCGGATAGACGTATACCATTCAGTTTGGATGACGATAGTTAACAATACATGCAAGTACATTGATTGGACAAAAGGAAATCATACTTAGGTAATAGAATAGAACTTAGTATGCATCTTGTACTCAAATAATCATGTCTGGGAGATTATTCATATAATATTGATAATCATAATAAGACTTAACACGGAATTAGGAAGAGAGTATCAGAGTAGCAGATCACATAGTGGGATTTCAAGGGAATATTAAATAGCAAAAACAGTCTTGGCAGCCAACCCACATCCACAGCCACCAACATCCTCAGCATCTCAACCTGAAAACATTTGAAAAAGAGGGGGCATGAGCACTAATGTACTCAGTGGGTTTAATAAAACACTTTAACAATCTTCAAGATATCCAACAATCAACTGACGGTATACGGAGAGCAAAACGCTCAAGCCCTCTCCATAACCGTAAAAGCTTTTCTTTTCTTTTGGGCCCATCTTGGCTCAAACCTGACGTCAACTGTACCCTTAGGCATGCCATATGATAGAAGAGAGGTTACCTCAGATATCCGAACGAGTTTGCGAGGGAAAAACCCAGCAGTGACTCCCTTAATGGTTCCGAGCTCATATCCTGCTTAAGTGAAAAACTAAGTTCATTCCTTTCTTATCCTTGCTAGCAATACCAAGCTTAGAACAACGTCTAAAGATAATCCTTTAATACTACATGTTCTCGGCCTACAAAGGGTTTAATGCTACCCTAACAAGGCAAACCTTAATTCTTAATTCTGAGATCTAATCAAGCATAAACATTGAATTGCAGGAAAAGAACATAAACAAATATGATTCGGAGCTAAAGATAATTCTAAACATCTGATGCTAAGCATAAACAATACTTTAGTAGCTCTATCATTCCTAAACATGCTTTAGAGCTCAAGTAAAACATAACATCTCCTTTTCTTCCTTCCTTGTACAGAGATCAATCAGGCTGAGCAAAAATACTTTATTAGATATCTCATTTGCCCTAACATGCTTCTAGAGCTCATTAGCTCAAACTTTAGATGAGTATAGATTTACCCACCTTGATTACGGAACGGAAGACGAGGCAACGAGCTGGTGGTTTTCCTTAGTATTCCTCCGAAGCTCGATTCCTCCTACAAGAGTCGAATCGTCGACTTAGAAGCTTTCTTCGAAGATTTCTAATAACATGATATTAAGTAACACCTAACTAATATTCCCTTAGCTAGGACTTAGCATGGATAGCACGACTTTGACTTAATAAGGAAATCGAGAATGATTTAATTTATTTAAGAAACTTCTTGACTCGATTTCTAAATTTTTAGACGGAAAATAACTCGAATATCCTATTTGAAATGATTTGAAATCAACTCGAATACCTTACTGTAACTTAAACTGGACATGGCTTGAGAGTATCATAATTTTAAAGACTCGAAAAGATCGGGAAGAAGGGGTACGGGAAAAACCGGAAAGGACGGAAAACAAAACAACACGGAAAGGGAAGGGGGGCGCCGCGGGGCTACCTTGCCCCGGCGGGCCACCCGCCGCCGCGGGGCCTCCAGCCCCGGCGGGCTCGGCGCGGCCGTGGGGGGTGTGGCGCGGCGGCGCCCCCCTCCCCCCCCCCTCGCGGGGCTCTTTCTCTTCTTTTTTTCTCTCTCATCATCTGGATTCCTTTTTCAACGTGTTCTTCAACTGTTCTTCGTGTTCGTTGATTTCTTCGACGAACACGAAGAACACGAAGGACAATCAACCCGGATTTTTTTTATAAAACAACGTATATGAATTTAACATGCCATAATATACTTTTATCTTAAAAATAATTTTGGCATTACAACGGTATAAACACGAGAATCCTCCGAAATAAGTAAATATGACATGAACGGAATTTAACGGAATAACGGAGTTAATCTTCTAGAATAATAATAACGTAAATAAAACGAGTAATATAACGTAAGCGTTATTATTTTGGAACTTCAATATGAATCGAAATACTACTTTAGACGAACAATAATGAAGAACGCGAAGAACATAAAGAACGGAAGTAAGTGCGGAATTTAAAAGACGGAAAAGAAATAGGATCGAGATCGACGAACAAGAATGGACGGGGTTAGGTGCGTCGAAGGAATGTGGCTAGCTCGGTGTCTCATCGAGTCGTAACGGCGGCAGAGCCGCCCGCTACGATTTCAACGGTGCCCCTAGCACATTCCCTCACCGCATCCCTTCCACACCACTCTGCTCGTCATCTTGAAGAACACTCACGAAGAACGCTTTTTACTTCGACAGAACCTTCTCAGCTTTCAAAGCTTTTCACCTCTCGATTTAGAAGTGAAGTGGATGTGAAATGAGCAAGAATTACTAAAGGGGTGGTCCCCTATATATAGGAAAAGATTTGGCTTCCCTTGGAAGTCATTGCTGTGCAGGAATACTGCAAAAGTTACCCCGGGTTCGGTTAAAAGCTGCTTTATTCGATGTCGAGGTCCAAATGACTTCAGACACGAAATCTAAAAATACCGGGAGACTCATTGGCTCGAATACTAGTGAACCAACTTGTTTCGTGAAGAAGACAGGGTCGTCTGAAGAGAGACGAGCAAAGATTCCCCTTTTGGAATTTACTTTTACTATTCATTCAGACTGACAGATTTGGCTCCCGAGCGTTCGATTGACCTCAGAATGTCAATCCGTGAACGCCAACGGAATCCTTGAGTCATTTCCCATAAGAGGGGCCTGACAGAGCTGGACTTGGATTAACGAGGAGGATTTCTTAAATTTCTCAAAATACGAACGCACGCAAAAGTTACTATTCATTCTTCTTTAAAATGCGATTTTCATCACCGGGAACTCAAAAGACTTCAGAATTAAAATCCGAAAATACCGGCATACTCCTTGAGTTAAAATCTTTCTAACAAGACCACAGATGGTCATAAAATAGTTAAAATCACATTTCTCGAAAAAAAAACGATTCTATGAAAACTGACTCCAAAAGTCGTGACTGACATCCAATCTTAACTAACCTTAATTAAACTCCTTCTTTAGCTAATTAATTATTATTAACATTTCTCTAAACCTTATTCAGAAATCTGGGGTATTACAAAAGGTGGTAAATGCATCCAAAAATAAATTCAATTAAAATAAACAATTAAATAAAATTATTTATTTCATTTAATGGTATAAAATTCGTTAAATTTGAAATATTAAATAAATTAACGTACACCATATAAGTCGGGGGCGTTGCCCCCAAACCCCAGGACCAGGGGCGCGTCACCCTCTAGACCCCCGATTCGTTGACCGGGCAGCGAGACCCCCGTCTGTGTCTAGGTTATTCAAGATACCTTTACGATAGTGATTTTTGGAAAACTATTCAATTGATTTTTGGAAAAATGTTAGTGATTTTGGAAAAAATAAAATTGTTCATTTGTTTTTTTTATTACATTTAAGGTATTAAACTATAACATAAAAAATTGCATAATAAGATAATAAATAAAAATCGACAATGAATTATAAAACAACACACACATTGCAAAGAGTACAATAATTTTGATCAAAATAAATAATCAAATTTAAAAGATAATTAAATAGAAAAAATAAAACTAATTTAAATTATAATATATTATATTAAATTACATAAATAAAATTAAAATGTGTAAAAATAAATTACAATTCTAGACAAAATAAAAAAATAAAATTATAATAAATAAAAAAACCAATAATATCAATAAGAACTCTTAAAAATAGAAAAAAGAAAAAGTATATATAATTTATATGTTTACGAAAGTTATTTGAATATGTGAAAAAGAAAAAAAACAAAAATAAAAAGAAAAATGAAAGAAAATGAGGGAGAGGAAGTCGAGAGATTGAGGAGAGAGAGAGAGACGTGGGATTAAAAATAAAAGGAAAAAAAAGCAAAAATAGAAAAGAGAGGTGGACACATGTGGGACCAATGCATTACTACTATCTCACTTGCTTTATTTGGAGCGCGGAATGGACGTGTAATTTTTCTTCATGGAGTTGTTCACACGGGATCAAAATGGACAGTAGTTTCCATTTTCGCTTTTTTAGTACAAACAGTTGAAATTGTATTTCATTTTGTACCATTTTTTATTCGACCCACAATAGTTTGTACCATAATATGGTACATACAAATAATTTGTACCAATTTGTACCACCCTATAGTGGGTGCTCTAATAATTAGGGTGATTGTAGTGCAAAATAGTAAAACTCCAACTTATTCATTGTCACCCAGCTCCACATCAAAAGACAACTTCTACTAATCTATGTCTGCAATGCTAAAGTTAAAAAGCAACTTATACAAGGTTCCATATATACACACCATAACATATATATATATATATATAGAAACACATTTTTTATATATTTATATACTTTCTTTATTTACAATATTCACTTTATATATTTAATTTAATTCACTACATTTCATAATTTGATTTATTTATTTATTTATTTTTGAATCTTATGTATATTCATATATTCATTGAATAATGGAAAAAACAAAAAAAAAAGTTGAAGCAAAAAAACCAAACAGTTATATAATATACAATATATATATTGTACCATATATATATATATAATACATATGTGTGTGAATGGGAGGGAATAATTAAAAACAAAATAAAAAAAATGGTGGCCAACATAAAATGAATTGTGACCCGACCTAATTTCCTCTTTCCAGTTCAAAGTTGGATCATGTACTCGGGAGTCGTCTCCTTCGGAGTTGGCGCCTGCAATGGGAACTGAGTTGGATGTGGCTTCCTCCAAGTCATGTAAAGAGCTACGTTGCAGGCACTCGTACTCGTAATAAGTACTTCAAATTACTGTATATGTGACTGACTCAATTGATGAAAATGTGACTAAATTTGTCTCGGTGGGCATGACCTAGTGGTGGAGTGAGATTGTTTGGAGACCAAAGGTCACGGGTTCGAATCTCCTCAATACCACAGGTCGGGTGTTTGAGTAAAAAAAAATGTGACTAAATTTATAATTTTGAAAAAGTGGCTAAAATCTTAAAAATTGTAAATGTTTGGCTTTCTTTACTTTTTTGGGGATAGAAACACATATACTACTTATAACTGATATGGTAAACTAAAAGACTAATAATTTTATAGCTTGCATAATCGGTTATACGTCACACACTCTTTACACAATCAATATAAGACTTTTCCCAAAACTCTATTAATTTTGATTAGAGGAGGTCTCTTGTACACTAGAATGATGGGTCGGCCCATCAGACCTACCCGACCCGAATCTGACCCAGATTTAAAAAAAAAAACAATTTTTCGGCAGGCACGTGCATCACACGCGCGCGTGCCACGCGCGTGACCTATTTTTTTTTTCGATTTTTTACTTTTTTTTTGTTTTTTTTTTATTTTTTTCTGATTTTTTTTATTTTTCATGTTTTTTTTTGTGTTTCCCTACCAAATTGTATACCCTAAAATACAATTAGTAAACCATAAAAATTGAAATTACTTAATTAAATTTTTTAAAACACATGTAAATTTAATTATATCCTAAAATTGATTTAATGGACCCAAATTAAAGTGAATGGTTTTTTTTAATTCGGCGACTCACGCAATGCACTCGCCCGACGCTAACGCGTGGGCTCGTGCATCGCGCTCGACAATGAATTTAAGTTTTCGAAATAAATATAAATAATGATTGGAAAAAAATATAAACCCTAAAAAGCATAAAATGAACCCTAAAAACACTCCAAAAAACCCCCTAAAAAATCCCCTAAAAACATAAAATGAACCCCAAAAACACACAAAATGAAACCCTAAAAACACCCAAAAAACCCCTCTAAAAAAGACAAAATGAACCGCTAAAAACACTCCAAAAAAACCCCTAAAAAACACAATATGAACCCCTAATAACCCTCTAAAAAACACAAAATAAACCCCTAAAAACACTCCAAAAAACCCCCCTAAAAAACAGAAAATGAACCCCAAACTCATAAAAATTAAATAGGAGATTAGTTACTATTTAATGATACAATTGGTACTTTTTGCCCTTGAAATAGTACGTTTTAGTGTAGAGATTGGTACTCCAGTTATCATTTTTTTTAGGGGCCGGAGCGGGTCGGGTCAGGGTTGACCCGCGCGTTGAGCCGCGATACGGCCCGTCTGATATGCCTGATGGGCTCCTTTTTTTCGTTATGAAGACTGATAGGAGTTTTGGCGTTTTGATTATAAACACACATACGAAACTCATAACTAATAAGCCAAACTCAAAAATATTATACTTTATTATTCGTGTAATCAGTTTTTAGTCACACACATTGTACAAAATTGTTATTGGACTTGGTAAATTTTTTATTTTTATATTTCGAAATAAAAACTTGAACAGACAACTTACATCTAATACATCAAACCTAAAAGCATAAGGACGCTAGGTTCATGGGGTCGAATGTAAGATGCACATATCCTACACAAACCGATGTGGGAGCTAAGCCGGAAAAATCAATGGACAAGCCGGAAAGAAAACCGGCCGAAATATTCGAGAGAGAGAGAGAGCTGAAAAAGTAGAAAAACGGATCTTGATAAACGCAGAGAGCCCATTTTAGGAAGAAACGTCAACTATTTGGGCTTAAGACCCAACTCACAGAACGCAATTGAACTAATTTAAACCGGCCCAATTCTCAAACCTTGTTATAAACCTTAAAACAAATCAACTCTCTAAAATTTATCGGCTGCGCATACAACCGGAGGCCGTCGCTCTTCATCCAAAATCCTGATCGAGTTCCCTTCGTTGTCTCTGCTTTGCAATCATGGGGTACGTTCCTGCTCTATCATGATTATTTCCTTTTTCTTATTGTTGTTTTTGAGTTTTTTCTTTCTGTGGTTTTCGGAGGTTTAATGTTCTATGATTTTTGAGTTTCGAGTGATTTTGGAAGTGATATTGATATTTGTGGATTTATTTTATAATTTCTACATACTCGTATCATAATATGAAACAGTAGCTATTTGTGGGGGACTAGCAGCTCGATTGTCATTTTTTTTATTTGCCTCATTTGTGTTTATCTGTTGGCTAGCTTAGTTTATGGTACAGTGGGTTCTTGATGGGCTTGTGCGACTTGAGAATCACGATTTGTAGCTTTAAGTCTTTGTGCATTTTAGTTAATTTTTCTATTGGACCACCATGTGATTGAGAACACGATTTGTTTTGATGAATTTCTTCATCTTGTGTAATTTAATTCTAAATTGTAGTTTTCACCTGGTAGAAATTTTAAGCCAGTTTTAGGTGATAAGAATTTGTCAGCGTGTTACCCGTGCCTTTTTTTTTTCTTTGACTTACATAAATTGCTGTAATTGGTTAATGATTTTGGTTACCGTCTTGCAGGAAGACACGCGGGATGGGAGCTGGGCGCAAGCTCAAGTCTCATCGTAGGGAGCAAAGATGGGCTGATAAGGCATACAAAAAGTCTCATCTTGGAAATGAGTGGAAAAAACCTTTTGCTGGGTCTTCTCACGCCAAAGGCATTGTGCTTGAGAAAATGTGAGATTAGGACCTATCACTGTGTTCAGTAGTTTTGGTAACATGGTGCATGTTTGATCCCCTCATTGTATTAACTTAGAGATTATGCAGAGGTATTGAAGCGAAGCAGCCGAATTCTGCTATTCGTAAGTGTGCTAGGGTGCAACTGATCAAGAATGGCAAGAAGATTGCTGCATTTGTCCCCAATGATGGTTGTTTAAACTACATTGAAGAAAATGTCAGTTCCTGCCCTTTTATCATTTCCACTATTGACTTATAGTGTCGTTCTTGTTGATGAATTTGCAATCTTATTGCTACAGGATGAAGTGTTGATTGCTGGATTTGGACGTAAGGGACATGCCGTGGGAGATATTCCCGGTGTTCGATTTAAGGTGGTGAAGGTATCTGGGGTTTCACTCCTCGCTCTCTTCAAGGAGAAAAAAGAAAAGCCTAGGTCTTGAATCTTATCCTTTCTTTTCATGTCTTAGCTGCTGCAAGCCTTTTGGTGAATGATTGAAATATTTTGAGTTGATTTTGCATACAATCTATTGTGTCTATTTTTAGCTTACCCTACGTTTTGTACTGCTGTGGAGTTTTACATCATTATTTTGCTGTTAGAGTCTCAATTGTTTTTTCACTCAGGAAATTGCAAAATGTTGTTTCTTTACTTAGCTACAAGCCTTCAACTTCTATTATTTGCATTCTATACTTGATTCTTCTCTTTCATTTTCTGAACATAATACCCACTTAGTTCTTCTCGGAATCTTTGTTTCAGTGATTCTTGAGATTTTATCTGTGGGAAGACTGATCTTTGCTCCAATCTGCTTGAGCCCTCTCCATTCATTATCCATGGAGTTGCGCTTCAATGTTGTTGGATCACAATTCTTAAGCATTCATATATTGGTAATAGGTTATAATCTAAATTAGATATTGGGACTTTGAGAAATAGACCTCTTCACAGATAATGCTGTTATTTTTTTTAAGGGGTTAGTTGGAAAAATAGAAAGTTAATTAAAAGTGCAAATTCATGCTGTTATTCGTGACATCCTTGGTCATGTGTCTGAGTTTCAATTGTTTGGACCATTATTTTAAGTGCATCATTTTTAATTTAAATAACCGTGTCAAAGCGTTTTGTTGCTGGCTTCTTGCGTTTTATATATGAAAATTATCGATTATACTGCTTAAGATGCAAATTACATTTTGTGTATAAATTGACCGTTAAATCATGTCTCTGCTCAAGCATGAAGCTCAAATTAAACGCTGTAAAGTTTTAAATGTTGAATTGTTGCTTAGTATCGTGACTTGGGTATGTGATAGGATTATTACAGAATAGAGGCACGCAACTTTTCTATTGAATATTTCCTTTCCCAAATTTAAGTTACAAGGTTGGTAGGGCTTAAGTTGAGTCTAGTCCGAATTTATATTTGTTCAAGCTTGTTTGAAATGAGGTCAAATTTTAAAATTTATATTTGAATACCTATCGAGTTGAGCTCAAATGAGTAGTTTGATCTTTCTTATACTTGTTTTTAACTTATCAAGTTCAAACTGAATTTTCTTTTTTTTTTCTTTTTTTGAGTTGGGATTGGGATTCGTACTTGGGTCTCCCACCCTTACAAAGGGAAGAAATACCAACTAAGTTACATGCAAGTGGTAACTAAAATTTATATCTTATCAAACATAAAATTTTGTTCAAGTTTGTTTGATATACTTATCGAATTGAATTCAAATGAACTTTTAACAAATGAACACTAGTTGAGTATCGAACTATTTAGTTTGATTTCCAGTCTTAGAAGTTGGAGATGGTTTTGTTTTATTCAATTTTTTACTAGAACAAGATGTTTAGGCAATAAGTGAGGATTTGTGAAATCACTTCATCGCTGAAAGACGATTGTTGATTTGCTTAAACCAAGGCGATAAGTTAGTCAAACAAATAACGGAAATATCAAACATGACTTCTTTTAAAATTTTCAAGATATGATCCATTTGATTAATTTAACACCAATCAATTTTCCAAATAAAAATAGTAGTTTGCATCACCAAATGAGGTTAACTTCACGATTATAGTGACGATGAAAAGCAAAAAGAGCTCTCATATAATTTATAGTTTATTGGAGAAGGGTGAATTAACCAATGAAGTGATGTATGGCTTTTTCATCTCATTATTTTTATGGACTCATTTATTCTTATTAATATATAAAATATGAATCTACACTACCCACTCTACGAGAACAAATTTGTGTGTGGGTGTGTGTGTGGGAAATTAGAAATGGACTCGTTCATTCTTATTAGACTACTTTTAACAGCAATCATCCCAACAATTTCAATATTTAATTAATTTCTCTCTTTTCCATATCATCAATATTCATCCAATCTAATTACATTCATTTTACATGTTTTATCAATGACTACCCAACCACACCATTATATATAATTATTTTATTTTATTTTTTTAATTAAAATATTACTTGTAATAAAAAATAATATAAAAATTTATAATCATAATAAGAAAATGACAATATTCCAAACTAAATTAATAACATAAATTACAACATATTTCACACCAATTAAATTACATTTCCTAAAATTACAGAATATAAAATCACACTCATTAATCGATACTTTATAAAATTACAACCACCTCAGTTTGAAAATATTACAAACTAAATTGAAAGAAAAAAATTACACATTCAATTTTCACGGTCAAACTTTTTCCAAATATAGATAATTTTAAAATGTGTTGAAATATAGCAAAATTGATGTCTATTTGTAAAGAATAAAAAAATATGAATTTTGGTATATTTTTTTTTATTATATTTTATATTAAAAATATATCAACTATATATATATATATATATATATATATATATATATATATATTAATACAAAATTAATTGGCCAATAGGATGGAGACAAGTGTCTCCATCCTATTGGCCCTTGCATTTGGTTGGCAAGAGATTTTTTAGTTGGGGGAGGGTCTTGGTCGACCAAAATCCCCCCCCCCCCCCCCTTTTAATTTCCTAGTTGGCAACCAGGGTCCCACCGACCTGGTTACCGTAGTCTTAGTATATAAAATTAGAATCAACTTGCTCGTCGTTGCAATTCGATCATAAATTTTTGAAAAAAAAATGTCATTGATGCTGAATTTTGAAATTCTCACATTTTTTCTCAACTAGTGTGAAATTAGGTTGATTTGATGTTTTTTTAAATAAATTGATAACCGGGTCACGTCGGGGCTTGAATAAACGAATTTGTAATGTCGGCTTAATCGGAGGTTAATTGATTTTACAAATAATTAGGAATGCTGAATAGCAATCAAGTTAAAAATTACTGTTTTAATTGCTTACTTATAAAGTTTGTGAAGTTCATAATTTTTAAGATAATTAATCATATAATTTATTTTATGACGATTTTCCTATAATGTTATTATTTTACATAAATTGGTGTATCTATTTAAATCAGCGACATTTTTATCTAAAAATAAAATAAAATAAAAACCAGCAACATTTCTTTTATTTTCTTTAAATTGTTGAAATTATTCTTTTATATGGAATAATTCTAGCTCTTGTAATACTATATGAAGGTCTTACAAGTTGGATATATATTTGGTTAGGGTAGATGTAGGGTATCAAGGCTCCCGGAGGTTTCACCGTTTGTTTCCCATCGCCGACAGTCGATCCGTTCGTCCTCAAGGGACGAAGAGTCAGCCGGAGAGAGGCTGGAAATGATCATGGTAACTTGAACACAAAGCTCCTCCAAACAGTGACCGAATGCACACCGAGATCGGAAAAGTGAAGAATGGCAAACCACACAACCTCTCACAGAAAGCTCTAGACTTCCAACGAGCCCAAGACTGCCCTTGCTATCCCGGGCTACTTGCATGAGGAGACCACTCAGGAATCCAGACGAACTGGGACCATAAGCAAGGAGGCAGTAGGAGCACTAAGCTCACAAGCAGAAGTTTGATGCTATGGTTCGCAAGAAGGTGAGCAGAAGAACACTCAGAGAGAGAGAAAGAGAGAGATGTTGAAGGTGATGAACAGTGGAGCCCTTAGGCTTCTTTTAATGAAGCAATAGATAGCCGAAAGGTCACACAGGGAACAGTAATGGGCGGCGGGTCAAATGCTAACATAAATGATAGGGAGTGGGCCTTCAGTAAATGGGCCACAACAAATGGGCCAATAAAATGCCCAACATTCTCCACCTTTGGCCCTTTGGTGTGCACTGATCTTCGAATGGAGTTTTGAAGGACTCATCATAGACTTTTTGTTTTTCCCTACAAAGTCACATAGATAAGAGAGAAACATAACACAAAATTAGGAGCAGATTAACACATAATAAAAAAAAAGAACATAATTCACAAAGAATTATAGAGAACAGAGTAGAGTTAGAAAGAGTTAACCAAGATCATAGTTTAGAATTTTATGACAAGGGACAAGTTTATCCACAGGCAAACACTTGGTTCCCATGTCAGCTGGATTGAATTCAGTGGGGATTTTCTCCAATTGTATTTCTTCTTCTCCACCACATCTCTAATGAAATGGAACCTCACATCTATGTGTTTAGTTCTGTCATGGAAAACTGGGTTTTTATACAACTAAATTGCGACTGACTGTCTGAAAATAAAGTAGGAGATGAGTTAGCAAAACTAATTTCAGACAATAAACCATTTTGCCAAATGGCTTCTTTCACAGCCTCAGTAGCAGCAACATATTCTACTTCTGTGGTAGATAGGGCCACAATGTGCTGGAGCTGAGATTTCCAGCTGATACATGATCCACACAGAGTGAATACATATGAAGTGGTAGACCTTCTATTGTCCCTATCATTAGCAAATTAGAGTCAACATATCCCACAAGTTTGACACCATCAGGGGACTTAGAAAAAGTAAGACCATAGCTTGAAGTGGACTTCAAGTATCTGAGAAGCCATTTCAAAGCTTCCCAGTGAGGCATCCCTGGATTGGACATGTATCTGCCATGACAGGAGACATAATAGGCTATGTCTGGCCTAGTACTGATCATTAGATACATCACATAACCAATGACATTAGAGTATGGCACTTTAGACATGTCATGGATTTCAGAATCATTCTTAGGAGACTGATCCTTACTTAACAGGAAATGAGCAGCAAGAGGCACAGAAACTGGCTTAGCATTTTGCATAGAGAATTTACTCAAAACCTTTTCAACACATGAGTTTTGATTCATAACAAGTGAGAAGTTCTTTTTGTCTCTGTGAATATGCATACCAAGTATTTTCTTAGCATCACCCAAGTCTTTCATGTCAAAATTCTCATATAGACACTTTTGAACATGCTTGATAGTTTTACAACAAGGGCTGATAAGAAGCATATCATCCACGTAGAGTAGAAGGAACACATGAGTTGAATCATTTTTTAAATACAGACATTGATCAAAGTTGCTCTTTTTAAATTTCAAAGATTGCATGTAAGTATCAAACTTCTTATTCCATTGTCTGGGAGACTGCTTAAGACCATACAATGATTTCTTTAACAGACACACATGATCAAGTTTGTTTTTATCAAAGAAGCCCCCAGGTTCTTTCATAAAGATATCGTTTTCAAGGTCACCATGCAAGAAAGCAGTTGTAACATTCATTTGTTTCAATTTTCAGTCAAAGTGAGCAACAAGAGATAACATGATTCTGACTGTAGTAAATTTCACAATAGGAGTAAAGATTTCATTGTAATCAATCCCCTCTTTTTGAGTAAATCCCTTAGCAACCAATCTAGCTTTATATCTCACAAAATCAGATTCATGCTTAATTTTATAAAGCCATTTGCATTGAACAACAGAGCACTTAGCAGGTTTATGAACAAGGATCCAGGTTTTGTTATCATGCAAAGACTTCATTTCTTTTTTCATAGCATCAATCCATTTTTCAGAATCTTTAGAGTTTAAGACAGCTTTTATAAGAAATTGGTTCACAAGCATCAAGATTATTGAACACGGTAAAGGCAAGCATGGACAGATGACTGTCAGCAAGCCCAACAAACCTCTGGGGTTGCCTAACAATCCTTCTTACTCTGTCCCTAGTGTGTTGATAATTCTGAAGAACACTAGGGTCTCTTCCTTCTTCAGAATTGTCCAAGTTCTTAGGATGATTATCCTGGAGATGATTGAGATGCCTGCCATCTTCAGGATGATCCTCATTATCATTCTCATGCACATTATCAGGTAAAGGCACATCAGCATGCTTATCAAGTTCATTTAGCACAGGTAGATGCTCCACCTCACTTGGAGATGTCACAGACATAGAAGTAGCCGAGTAGGAAAAGATAAACAAAGAAATTCATTTTTATTAAAGATAAACATCCCTGCTTATTATGATTTTAAACCTAGGAACACTCTTATCCCAGAGTCTATAACCTTTTACCCCTTATGGATAGCCCAAGAAAACACATTTCCTAGACCTAGGATCCAGCTTATCATGCTTTTGGTGAACATAAGTAGAACAACCAAATATTTTCAAATTTGAGAAATCAACATCTTTATTTGCAAACATAGCTTCAGGAATTTTTCCAAGCAAAGGCATAGATGAGGACCTATTTATCAAATAGGCTTACAACTGCTTCACCCCAAAAAATTTTAGATACACTAGAGGATGCAAGCATACTTCTAACTCTTTCAAGAAGAGTTCTGTTCATCTTCTCAGCAATGCCATTTTGTTGAGGGGTATAAGAGACAGTTTTATGTCTCCTAATCCCAAATTCCACACAAAGATCATCAATCAGAGCATTGCAAAACTCAAGACCATTATCAATTCTCAAGGTTTTAATCTTTTTTCCAGTTTGATTCCCAATTTGAAGTTTCCATGCAGATAATTTATCATAAACATCAGATTTATTTTTCATTAAGAAAACCCACACTTTTCTGGAAAAGTCATTAATAATTGATAAAAAATATCAATTTTCACCATGAGTATCAACTTTAGCAGGACCCCATACATCAGCATGCAAATATTCAAGAATATCAGTACTAACATGTGATTTATGAGAGCCAGAAATAGGGAATTGAACTCTATGTTGTTTCCCCATCACATAGTTTTCACAAAAAGGCATATCAGAAATGTGATCAGAACCAAAAACACCAGATTTATGCAGCATTTTTAATCCTTTATGACTCATATACCCTAATCTTGCATGCCATAACATAGTTTTATCACTTTGCACAGAGTTAACAATTGAATGGACCAAATTCAAAGGGCTAGCATTGCACACATACAGATTGTATTGCCTAGGTGCCTTAAACACCATCATAACACCTTTCAGAAATTTAATTCCATCCACTTCAATTTTAGCAAACAAACCATTATCAGTTAAGCATGCAACATATATCAAGTTATATCTTAGATCAGGCACATATCTCACAATTTTCAAGGTAAAAGTTGAACCAGAGTCAAATTTTAAACAAATTTCACCTATCCCAGCCATAATGCTTTTCTTTTCATTTGTCATGGACACAGAGCCACTTTCAACAGGTTTCAGATTTGAAAATATGTTTTTAAAAGGTGGCATATGAAAAGTGCATCCAGAATCAATTAGCCATTCAGATTCAGAAAGAGAATTAGACACAGAGAACATAGCAGAGACCATAAGCACATCACCATAACTCTTAGAATCAACGGCAACATTAGCATGATTATCACTAGAATTTTCACCATTTTCTTGATTTTCTTAGGTTTATCACATTTGTTTGCATAGTGACCAGGTTCATTGCAATTATAGCACTTCTGTTACCATTCCTAGATTTTGACCTAGGCTTTTTCTTATCAGAGGCATAGTTAGGCTTAGATCTTTCAGTTGTTCTTCCCCTAACATGCATAATTTCACCAGAATTCTTGCTACTGCTGCTAGACCCATGTTTTATGTCAAGCTGTTTAGATTTAAGGCCATTAGCCACAATATCATAAGTAACAACATCTCTGCCATATCTAATGGCAGATTTGATATCATTGAATTTATCAGGTATATCATTCAAAAGCACAGTAGCAGAATATTTCTCAATGGTATCATTCCCTCCCAATTTCATAGCCTGAATTAATTTGTTAAAATCATCCAGATTAACATTAATATCTTTAGACATATCAAGCCTAAATTTGAAAAACTTTTCTTGCAGGAAGGATAGAGACTGAAAAGATGTTTGAGTGTTGTAGAGGTCTATTTTTGTTATGGCCCAATAATAAGGCCCATGTTCATTCAAGGGTCTTAGGGCCTAGTAGACGCGTGTCGAAGTCCAGGGTTTAGAGATCGAAGAAATCAAGATTGAAGAGGGGATAACATAAAGGGCAAGCTAGGGCAGAGTTCGAACAAAGAGACCAGGTCAAAAGGGACGTTGGAAGATAAGCACGACCCAGTCATATATTTTGAGTAAATATATGAGATATATGATATATCTTAGGATGGTATGATAAGGTATACCGATGTCGGTAAGGTATACTGAACTAAAGGTACGACAAAGGTATGTCATTTGTTTCATACCGAACTTAAGGTATACCGTTGGAAGGTATACCGAACCTTAAGGTAAGGTAACGGTATGGATTTTCTCCATACCTTACTAGTAAGGTAAGATAAAGGTATGGTGAAAAAAGTAAGGTATACCTTACCGTGCCACCCCTAGCTCTGATCGACCATATTGAAGATGACTGTCGATGGCCGAAGCAGTACGACCCCGAACCCTCAAGACAATCGGAGGGAATCACCATTTGTAACCCCTCCCGCATGAGAAAATGGGGACATTGCTCAAGTGCTGCGAGTGATCCAGCAACAACTCGACTCCACCGTTGTAGAACTCGCAGCTATTCGAACGGAAAATTCAGTCCTTAAATCTGAGATGGAAGCGTTCTGTCCATCGAATCAATTTCCTAACGGACTTCATCGACAACCCCACGAACTTGAAAAACCAGTCAGCTACGCGAATAGGTACTTTTAAATTATGCTAACGAAACAGCTAACCAAAACATTGCAGAAACTAGCGAAGGACAATAAAATAAAGAAGATGCTGGCGATCCGAATCTCAGACCCCCCCGAGTTTGAATATATCGAGAACCAGCCCGAAATCGAGGTCGAGAGCAAACTGAAGCGGTTGGAAAAAATGCTCACATGAATCCCCAGGGTTCCCACCCCCATCCGTAAGACGGCCCCGACAAGCTTCGCGGATTCTCTTTTTACAGAAGAAATCAGCCTCGTAGAAATGCCACCGAAGTTCACCTTTCTATCCATGAAACTATTCGATGGCACTGCCGACTCCGATGACCATATAGCACAATACAAGCAGAGAATGTTTACCACTTCAATCCCATGAAAAACTAGAGAGGCTGGAATGTGTAAGGGGTTCGGAAGCAGCCTATCCGGACCGACACTCTAATAGTTTACAAGTTTGCCAAACTCGTCGATCTCCACCTTCACTCAGCTCAACGATCTATTCGTCGAGCAGTTCGCTAGTAGCTAAAAGATCGAGAAACACGCCGACGACATTTACACAGTGATTCAGAGACCAGAGAAAACCCTACGAAGCTTCGTAGGACGGTTTAACAGAGAAAAAGTGTCGATCCCGGGATGTAACATCGACACCGCCGTATCAGCCTTCAGGAAGGGTTTAAAGAGGGGTTCAGATCTCTACAAAGAATTAACCAAATATCCATGCAAAACAATGGAAGACCTCCTCGCCAAGGCATGGGCGTAAATCAAATAAGAAGAAGATGAAGCAAACTCATCTAAGTTTAAACCCCGAAATGATCCACCCCACAAAGAGCACACGTCTCACATCAGAAATGAGAGGTATCGAGCAGACCCTTATCCTCATAACCCCAGATTCAACCCCAAAGATAGGAGAATACCTGAGCGCCCGGACAGAAGGCTACCTGAGTATAATCTTTGCATAACACCTTCGAAAGCGGTAAATGCGATGAAAGGGCTCGGGCAAAATGTCAAATAGCCTCCAAAGATGAGAACGCCTGATAATGAGCGAGATAGGAACAAATTCTGCGACTTCCACAACGATCATGGGCATAAGACAGACGACTGTATCGCACTCAGACTTGAAGCAATCGAGCTTCTCAAAAGGGGCCACTTGACCGATCTCCTGACCTCGAAAGGAAAATAAAATTGGAATAGAAGAGACGATTGTATGGAAACTCATCCCACCGAACCCCCGAGAATCGATCGAACTTTAAATTGCATAACTGAAGGTTCGGAGATCAATGGCGTCTCCCAGTCATCAGCAAAGAGGCACTGTCGATCCCTTAAATATACAGGAAACATACCCTAAGAAGCTGAACCTGATGATCTGACAACTCTTAGCTTCTCCAGTAGTGAAGTATCTGAACTCTCACACCCCACCACGATGCACTAGTTATTTTCCTTTTAATATCGAACTGTTTAATCAAACGAATTCTCATCGACAACAGAAGTTCTTCTAACGTGATCTTCCTTAGTATGTTGAAAGGAATGCATGTTGATAAGTCCATTTATTTCGTGTTTTTATGGGCATTTTATCCTATATAAATGTCCTTTTTAGTGTGTTTTGAGTCGAAAAGAACCAGGTTGCGGTCAAAGGGCATTCTAAGAGTTGAGTCTGGCGGAAGGGGCATTTTATGCCCAAATATTCACGATTATCTCGCACATATGTTCATCAGAGGCACAGGGGACGTCCTCAGTATCCATCCCACATTCGGTCAGTGAAGTGGGCATATCAGATACGGATGGAGCTGACAGACGATGTCGTGCCCACAGTACTCGCACAGACTCGACCACAGAGCAGAATGGGCATTCCAGTGAAATTCAGGATTTAGTTGAAGAACAGCTGGTGGGAAGATAGCTACATTATCCGCGGGAGAGTTGGAACTAAGCTGGACTCCTGGAAGGTGCTGCAACAAAAGAATAAGCTCAGGCGAGAAGATAAGCTCAATCTAAGGAGATAAGAGCAATCCCTAAAAAATAGGGATTTGTTGAAGCTGAAGCTTATCCAGTCAAGTCAACGAGGGCACGCCGTTCCGGATTTTCAGCAGAAGACCCCCGCCTGTAGGGGAAACTCTACTCGGAAATGTAACTATTTAAACAAGTTTAATTTCTGGAAAAAGAAGCTTTAGACACTCTGAAACACTTTACATTTCTGCAATTTATTTTCCGTACGCTGCTTAGGCAGCCAAACAATCCGAAAGGTCTTAAACCTTCGGGACTTAGGTTATGTTTATGTTCATCGACGTTGGAGTCGAGTTTTTACTTAATTAATTTCGTAAGTTTTCGTTTATTTTTATGTCTTTAAATTTTGCAAGTTTAATTATGTCTAGCCTTCTCGGCTAGATCTTTAATTCTGGCGTTTGAATGATGAAATTGGTTTAAGCATAAATCTGGACTCGTGAGGCCAAAATGGGCATAGTAATGCATGATGAGTTTCCGTTAATTCTTGTGTCTTGTTCCACGTGAGTGTGTGTCTGAAGTGCCCAATGTGGCTGATCACTCGTTAGGTAAAGAGGGTACACCACTATTAATTGAATTGGCGAATCGTGACTGTGTGTTGGTTCATATAGTAATAAGGGAATTAATGGGGTGTTGTGGGCACAAGAGGAATCAGTTGAACACAACAGATCTAGCTCCGTCTAGGGCACACTGCTGCTTGCTTGCTTACATCTCTTAGAGGAATCGGGAGGTGGGTAACTGGTTAGGGGTTTAATCGAAGAGGAATTACTTTTAAACCTAAAATGAAAGGATGGATGAGGAGACGCATGAGAGGAATCCGATCACCATAACTAGATGACCTATCATGTATGAAAATCAGTGTGCCCATGATCGAGTTGATGTTTAACCAAATTCTAATTCAAATGCCAGAACCTTTTGTTATTTGATAGTTTTCTCTAATTTCTTTTGCAGATTTACATTCAGTTTAGTGACAACACCAAAACCCCCCCTTCTGATTGATTACTTGAAGATAGAATTGCAACAGCTCTCTGTGGGATCGACCCGTACTCATTGGCTAGCTACACTCGCCGTGGGCATAGGAGTTTATAAATATATTTTTGAGCGCGAAACGACAGGGCGTCATAGGTGAAAGAAACAGACATCGTAAAGAAGTCAACAACATTGATCGGCTTTAGCGGAGAACACAAAATGACCTTAGGAGAAATCACACTCCCCACTTATATCGAGGGGCTTAACCTTCTCACCAAATTTCAAGTAATAGACGCAGCTTCACCATACAACGTGATTATGGGACAACTCTAGATCCATGGGCTCCGAGCGGTACCTTCAACATACCACCAAATCATGAAATTCTCTACTCCTTGGGGGGTTCGATCAGTACGGGGAGAACATGTCTCGTCCAGAGAATGCTATGTCACTACTTTCAAACAAAAAGGACTCATCGAGGTCAATCAAATAGAGGTCGGATCAACCTCCGCGAGCATAGAAGACTGAAATTATGAAGAACCAAAAATCGAAGACCTCGATGAAGTATAGATTCATCCCGAACTTTCAGATCATAGGGTATCCATCGGGTCCAGATTAACCTCAGAGATCAAGGAACAATTGATCACATTCCTCAAAGAGCATCATGTCTGCTTTGCATGGTCGTTCGAGGATATGTCAGGTATCGACCCTTTCATTATAACTCACAAATTACAGGTAGACCCGGAAAAGACTCCCATCAAACAAAAAAGATGAAAGTTTGCCCCTGAAAGAAACAAATTGTGGACGAGGAAGTTGGCAAACTGTTAAAGAACGGACATATCCGTGAAGTTCATTATCCAAAATGGTTAGCAAACGTCGTGGTGGTCAAAAAGAAGAATGGAAAGAATCGGTTATGTATAGACTTCACTGACCTCAATCAGGCATGCCCTAAAGATTCTTTCTTCCTCCCATATATAGACGCCTTAGTCGATGCAATGGCAGGTCACGAGCTCATGAGCTTCATGGACGCTTTCTCGGGATACAATCAAATCCTAATGCATCACGAGGACCAAGAAAAGACAGCGTTCATCACACATCGAGGTATGTTCTGTTATAAAGTTATGTCTTTCGGACTAAAAAATGCAGGTGCAACGTATCAAAGGCTAGTAAATCGAATGTTTGAAGAGCTCATCGGAATAACAATGGAAATTTATATCGACGACATGCTAGTCAAATCGGTACGAGCTCAGGACCACATCATACACCTACGATGAACCTTCGAAGTCCTACGCCGATACAACATGAAGTTAAACCCCGCCAAATGCGCTTTTGGAGTAACGTCGGGAAAATTCATGGGATACCTGGTAACGAAAAGAGGTATCGAAGCCGACCTAAGCTAAATCAGAGCAATTCGGAATATTCAGTACCCCAAAATCCCTAAAGACGTCCAAAAACTGACCGGTCAATTAGCAGCCCTCAGCCACTTCATATCTAAATATTCAGAAAGAAGCCGGGCGTTTTTTCAGACTCTACGAAAGAACAAAGATTTCGAATGGACTCCGGAATGCGCCAAGACCCTCGAAGACCTCAAGGAATACCTCGCAAGCCCACCTCTTCTGTCCAAACCAATCAATGGTGAGGTACTCATCATTTATTTATCTGTTTCTACTAACTCTGTCAGTGTAGTTCTTGTTAGAGAAGACGAAGAAAGACAACACCCCGTATACTATGCTAGCCGCTCGCTGCTAGACGCCGAGACCAGATATCTGCAGCTCGAAAAGCTGGCCTTAGCACTTGTCATGACTTCCAGGAAAATGAAACTCTATTTCCAAAGCCATTCAATAAAAGTGGTCACAGAGTTCCCTTTAAGAGCCGTGTTAAGAAAGCCAGACCTCGCGGAAAGATTATCAAAATGGGCCATCGAACTCGGGAAGTACGACATAGAATTCATTCCCCGAACATCAATTAAATCACAAGTCCTGTCAGATTTCATTCCAGATTTTTCCCACGAGGCCAAACCGGAAGAAGAAATGCTGATGAACATTGAAGGCAACGATTCAAAGTACTGGACCCTCCAAGTTGATGGATCCAGCACTTCAAAGGGGAGTGGTATGGGCTTAGTACTGATCAATCCAGCAAGAATAATCACAGAAAGATCTATTCAATGCGGGTTCAAAACCACCAACAACGAAGCAGAATACGAGGCCCTCATAACATGACTAAATTTGGCAGCTGATGTAGGAGCTAAAAAAATCCGAGTCATGAGTGATTCGCAATTGATAATAAATCAGCTTGAAGGAGAATTCCAAGCAAAGGACTCGAGGATGATATCATACCTCGCGGTCGCAAAACAGGCGGTGACCAAGTTCGAAAAAATCGAAGCCCAACACATCACTAGAGAGGAAAACCGCCACGCCGACGCATTAGCTAATTTGGGATCAGCCATACAAACTAACCAGAACAAAAACATCCAGGTCCTATACGCCAAATGGCCCGCAGTGTGGAAGGGTGACAACCCTGAAGTCTTTCCCGTCGATATCGAAGTAAACTGGATGACCCCCTTATGTAGATTTCTAACAGAAAATGAACTCCCCGAAGAGCCCATCGAAGCAAGACAAATACAGGTAAAAGCTCTGAAATTCGCCATGATCTCCGGATCCTTGTACAGAAAGTCCTTCTCAGGACCATATTTGAAATGTGTAAACCCGACTCAAGCAAAGTATATCCTAACCGAGCTCTACGACGGTGAATGCGGAAATCATTCAGGACATAGAAGCCTGGCTAACCGAGCATTAACGACTGACTTTTACTTTCCAACTATGAGGAAAGACGCCAAAAATTATACCAAAAAATGTGACAAATGTTAGAGGTTTGCCCAGACGAGTCATATGCCACCAGAACCTCTACATACCGCATCCATACCTTGGCCATTTATGAAGTGGGGAATGGACATCGTGGGACCACTACCAAAGGGATCGAATCAGAAGTGCTTTATCTTGGTCGTGACAGATTACTTCACCAAATGGGTCGAGGGAGAGGCCTTCGCACGAATAAGAGATACCGAGGTATGCAATTTTTTGTGGAAATTCGTTATTTGCAGGTTCGGAGTCCCTAAAGAAATAGTCACCGACAACGGCTCCCAATTTATAAGTTCAAAATTCAAAGACTTCTATCGCCATTGGAACGTCAAGCTCTCTTTCTCCACACCAAGACATCCAACCTCGAATGGTCAAGCCGAAGTGACCAACAAAACAATCCTGAACACTTTGAAGAAAAGCTGAACACAAAGGACAATGGGTTGAACAGCTCCCATGGGTCCTCTGGTCCTATCGAACCACCGCCCGGACCGCTACGGGAGAGACCCCTTACGCTCTCGCTTATGGTTCGGAAGCAGTCCTCCCAGCAGAAGCAGAAATAGGGTCGGCAAGAACTGAATGGTCAGATAATACCAACGACTTCGAGCTCGAAGCCAACCTCGACACCATAGATGAACTTTGAGATAAAGCTGCAATAAAAATATCCGCCTACCAATAGAAAATAAGAAGACACTTTGATAAGAACACGAGGCTAAGGATATTCAAAACAGGAGATTAGGTACTAAGGAAAGTATTCCAGAACACAAAGGAAATCGGAGCTGGGAAACTGGCCTCGAACTGGAAAGGCCCCTATGAGATCGAGAAAGTTATAGGGAACGGAGATTACAAACTCCGATCGAGAGAAGGGTGTTCGATATCCAATAGCTGGAACGCCATCTACTTAAAACTGTATCATTTCTGAACTCTTCAGCTTTTTATTCTTTTTTAGTTTTTAAATACTTTATTATTTGTTTGCTGACTTGGGTGTCGGAGTGACTAAAAGAAACCCGAAGCCCAGGAGTTTCGACCCCCGCTTTCCAGCAAGATCGAGAGGAGAAATCGACCTCGAAGCCAAGAAAGAGTGCCGTATTTCTCCTTTCTTGTTTATTCATTTTTTAGTTTTTTAAATACTTTATTATTTGTTTACTGACTTGGGCGTCGGAGTGACTAACAGAACCCGAAGTCTAGGGACCTCTACGCCCGCCTTCCAACAGAGTCGGGAGAACAAGCCCGGTAGGTCTGACTCCATTTTGCTATGATTTCGGAAAAACACTCGCACCTCACGTTTGTTCATTTTTCTTTAACTAGAAGGAGTCCTCGGAAGACAGACAAAATTATTTATAACCCTACCATTTATCACTATGAACGCAACAATAAAAGTTTCAACCATGGAAATAATGGATATAAACAGACCATTCATAGCAAATCCTCACAAAAAAATGACATCAATTGTTGTTTAAAACTTCTCCACAGGAATTGTAAAGCGAAAGAAAAAGAATTCATGGTTGATCCTCCGTACTCTTCTCGACCTCCGAAGCAACCGTCTTCGCAGCATCATCTCCAGCCTTAGCCCTCTTCTCCTCTACGGAGGCCCCGTCCGTAGAGCTTCTAACTGCCTCTGTCTCCACCTCATCATTAGTATCAAGGAAGGAGAGGTCGAGTTCAGGCATTCTCTCCTTGATTGCCTCGACCACTGCAGAGCCGCCCTCCTGATAGAAGAGCTCTTTGTAGGGCTCAAACTCCGCAGAATCGACCAATGAGGTGAAGTCCAGAGTCGCATGGCGGACCTCGAGCTCTTTTATCCTCGCCTCAGCAGCAGCCAGCCTCGACTCCAGAGAAGCGTTCGATATCTCTAGACAGGCTTGGTGATCCAGAGCCCGGTCAAGTTGCACCTGAGCCCCGGCGGCCAATGCACGAGCTGAGTCTCTCTCGACGAGCAGGGCTGACTTCTCCGCAGCAAAGTCAAGCCTCTCCTCGGTGATCCTTTCCTGCTCCTCGGAAAGCTCCATCAACCCCTTCTCGAGGCCCTCAGCGTGTCTCGAGACCCGACTCTAGAGTTGGTATTGATAGAACATGGTCTGTAACATAACGGACCAGTCTACATTAAGCACTCATTTAAACACGAGTATAAAACACATAAAGAAAATATGAATAAGGAGAGATAAGCAAACCTTCGACAGCATTGGAAGGTGAGCCGAGCCTGCTCTTCCAGGCCATCTCTCTCGAACTCCAAATGAGAGCAGTCGTCAGCAATGACGGATTGGACGTCGAGGAGGAAAGGCCTTAGAGACACCTTAAGGCTGCTTGACCCCTTCGAAACCTTCTTAGGAGCCAAGATATCGACATCGATCATGGGCTGGGTCATAAGCAAAGGAGTGGAAGCCTCGAGGCCAGTTTGGTCCTTTTGTTTCTTCAAAGGTGGAGAGGCTGAAGGCGTGGCCCCGACAAGTCTTTTGACGCCGGACGACGAGAGGCTCAACACCTTAGCTACAGCCAAGGCCTTCACCTTGTCATTAGATGGATGAATCTTCAACCTTCCCATGTCGAATAGGGTTAGGCCTCGGTGAACAACTTTGAACCGACGATCTTCCTCAGAAAGGGAGAAGGCGACCTCGATTCACTCGGCCTCAGTGCCAGCTGTGTCTCTTCGCTTATGGAAGCCTGCAGAAAGACATAAAGCATGAAGTCAAGGATAGTTATGATATAAAAAAACAGATACAGGCTTCAAAGACCCACGGGCTTCGGCGAACGATGCTAGCAAGATCCTATCGATCGAAGTTTCCGTTGGGACGAAGACGAGCCTCGGCTTCCAATCCCCCAACGAAGAAGGAAGGGTGTTTATTAGAGGGGCTCGTTCCCCGACCCACTTGGTAAAGTAATAGAAACCCTTCTGACCGGGGCTGGCCACTATTTTGTATGAGGATTGCCACTCCCCGACGCTGGGTTCAGGAAACCCTAAGTTTTCCCAGAGATAGTACATGCCCAGCATATGATACCACCCTATTGGTGATATTTGGGCAGGAGCAATTCCATAAAAGTGTGAGATCTTTGTGAAAAAAGGATGAAGAGGAAGCCCTACGCCCTTGTCGATAACTAAGGTATAAAAAACAGTAAAGCCAGGAGGGAGTCTCTTAGCTCTATCCGAAGGCCTAGGGACATGGATCTCTACCCCCGACCCCGAGTATTCTGGAGAAGTTATTTTCTTAACTAAGTCTTCTCCTACTTGTAGAGCGACCTCGGTGGCTTTGAAATCTTCATTCGAAGAGGGAGAGCCCGCAGCCTCGGGTTTCCGCTTCTTTGACTTATCCACGTGTTTTTTGGTGGCCACTTTTGAAGCCTTGAGGTGACTCACCACTGAACCTCCTCCGACATGGGGAATAATAGCAGACCTCTCCCCAGATGACTTGGTCGGAGGGATAACGACTTCTGTTGATTTAGAGACAGAGCCGGAGGATTGCTCTGACTCAGCTGTCCTAACACCGCCACCCCAACTCTGGGTCCTTTCATCGGAATCATCGCTACCCGACATGCTCATGGTAAGAAAAAAAT
Organism: Perilla frutescens; assembly: GCA_026008535.1. NCBI lineage: Eukaryota > Viridiplantae > Streptophyta > Magnoliopsida > Lamiales > Lamiaceae > Perilla > Perilla frutescens. The sequence continues at coordinate 36,683,687 of BRKX01000017.1, read as the reverse complement.
CCTAGTACGGATGAGGATCTATAGGTGATTACGGAACCCTACTCAGAAATCAGGAATCTACGCCTAAAAACTCCGATAAGCCTACCCCTTGTTCAAACCCTATATTCTCAAAATCGTCGGTGATAAAATCTATCAACTAATAACCAAAAAATCCGATAAAACCACACCAGGTTTATACATGCAAAATCCACAAGAAAATCAAGCCTAAAATCTCCTATCGCCTCAACTATTAAAATAAAATTTCAAAACATCAACCCAAGAATCCTCAAGAAAACTGGAAAGGGAAGTGAGGGATAAACTGGAAAATCGAAACCCTATTGAGTGCGGAGAAACTCAGATTCTGGGAAGAATGGTGGCGCGCGAAGATTCAGAAAGAAGTTCAAGCAAAATCTTCAGTATAGATTTGTAACTGTGCGTGTTTTGAATGAAAGTAAGGAGGGAAGTGTTAGGTGAAATTGATTTTAAACCCGCAAAGGATCGAAATTGAATCTAAGCCGCATATCTCGCAAATCGGACGACCAGAATTATAGAGAAGGCAGAAAGTCGGCAAGTGGAGTTAAAAAAGACTGTTTTACCCTCAAACCCGCCTTCTAGTCTGAAAACCCTTTTTAAGCTCCCCAGGACCTTCATTCAGGTCTGGAGCCTTACGAGGTCTGCTTTCACAACCCTTTTTAAGCTCCCTAGGACCTTCATTCAGGTCTGGAGCCTTATGAGGTCTACTTTCACGACCCCTTTTAAGCTCCCTGGGACCTTCATTCAGGTCTGGAGCCTTATGCGGTCTGCTTTCACGACCCTTTTTAAGCTCCCCAGGACCTTCATTCAGGTCTGGAGCCTTACGAGGTTTGCTTTCACGACCCTTTTTAAACTCCCCAGGACCTTCATTCAGGTCTGGAGCCTTACGAGGTCTGCTTTCACGACCTCCTCAGTCTCCTGGACCTTCTCTCAAGTCTGAAACATTCAGAGGATTGATCTCATGATCACTTGTTAATAACGTTGAACTTGAGGCTTTGTAATCATCCGAAATATATTATGATCGTTCCTCTGCATTACGACGACGTTCATTACATGATCCTCGAGCCTCAGGTGATGAGGGGCTAATTGTAGAAGTCTATTTTTGTTAAGGCCCAATAATAAGGCCCATGTTCGTTCAAGGGTCTTAGGGCCTAGTAGATGCGTGTCGAAGTCTAGGGTTTAGAGATTGAAGGAATCAAGATCAAAGAGGGGATAACATAAAGGGCGAGCTAGGGCAGAGTTCGAACAAAGAGACCAGGTCAAAAGGGATGTTGGAAGATAAGCACGACCCAGTCAAAAACCCTTAAGGGGATAAGGATCTATCCCCAAAAACAGCGGAGAATCCCTTGAAAATCGGAAAGGGGTTACGACTTCACCCTATATAAATCACAAAGGGGGTGAAAAATAAAAGCAAGCAATATCAAAACATCCAAGTAATCATCGAAAACAAAGAATTATTCTGATCCTCTACACACTCAATCATTCCTTAATCGATTTCATTCGACTTTATTCTTTGGCCTAAAAAAATATCGCCGATCACTAGAGCCCGAACCAAGTACGAAAATAATTGTAGAAATTCACCCTCTACAAGGGTATAATTCATTCAATTTTGCCCATAATTTTTTAGCACAAGTAATACCAACAACCTGCCTCATCACAGAATCATGCAGACTCAACAAAATTGAAGATCTTGCACTAGCATTCATTTCAAGCCTTTTTTTCATCAGTTGCAGTTCTATCACAATACTCAGAATAACATTGTACACTTTCTCTTTGATAAGAATGCATTCTGAAGAAACTGAACTCTCGATTTTGACAGAGTTGTGATCAAAGTTGTATCTAAAGTTGGGACAACTTTGAACATGCAGCGGAAATATAGTAACAGAACAATGGATTGAAAATTTCACGAGATTATATTTCTATAATCTCGCGAAGTGCCTCAGGGAAAAATATTCACTACGAATTTGTGAATTACAAAAACACTACAAGTAAACTCTTACTAAACTTAAGACACTTTATCTCTTCCTTCGCAGAAGGTTGTGACTAAAGTTGTCTCAACTAACACTTGTAGAAAACTAGTATCTCAATACAGATCTGAATATATATCTCTCTCAATTCGTATCTAACACTGTACAACTAATTCCTATTTATACAAAACTGATTTCTTGGTCTCTACTCCAAATAACAACTTCATCTCTCCATGATCCTCAATCCTAGACTTGTGCCGCACGCTCGCAACTTCCATAACAACCATTTTGACTCAATCAACTTCTGGATTTAGTCAAGCACAACAAACTTCCTAGAAAATCTCAACCAATTATCTTCATGCACAAGAAAGACAAAACAAAACATATCCAACCTAATAACAAATCAACGGTTTCAACAAATGGTTTCAACAATCTCCCCCTTTTTATCTTTCTTCCCAAAATAACTTCACACATGTAACATAATCAAATCATAACTGAACTCTCCCTAAACATGTACTTGAAACAAAAGAACAAGCATAATTAAAAACAACCACAACAACTCAATTGCTCCCCCTGTCATGCACACTTCACTCCCCCTATCATGCATACTTCCAAAACAAAATATCATAGACATATTCAAAACATACTTGGATAATCATATGATACCATCAAAAACAACTAAATGTTAGCAACAAAAACATCAACAAAAGAACGATCTTATCAGATCTTCAGCAAACAAATAGTTGTTTAAAACAAACATAATCGAAATTGTTTGAGAAAACATCAACCCAAAACTGCAACAGACTGCAGCCTTCTTCATCTTTCTTTCTTTTCTTTTACTCCTCCTCTTCTTGCTCATCAGTTTCGTCCTCTTCTCTTGCTGCTGCCCTACTTCTGCCTCTGCTACTGCCTTCTCCACCAGTATCTCCCCCTTTTTGGGAAGAAAGAAGACGCTGAAATACTTTCCTTTGCTTGGCAAAGATCTCTATCTGGGCAGTGTAGAGCTCAATCTGTTCCTGCAAAACAAATATAGGGATAGAGCAAAGATGATCTGAAGATGGAGTAGCAGTCTCAGTAGCATCACTCCATGGAAGATCACGAGTTCTAGATTCAGCTAGAAAAGCCTTCTGAACAGTCTGGAGAGGAAGTCTGGAGGTCAGAATATCCTTCTTTGTTGTCTTAAACCCTTGGTCCAACAGCATGTTGTAAATGAGAGAGGGAACCACCAATTTCTTGTTGGATTTTGTCATGGCAATCTCGGCAATCAAATTGAAAATATGTTGTCCTAGATTCACCTTTTCCCCCATATACACCTTATACAACAAACAAACATGCTCGAATGGCACCATTGTTGTGTTAGAAGTAGGAATCCAGTTTAACACAGAAATTTTGTGAAGTGTTGAAAACAGTGATGTGAGAATCGAAGCAAGCCTATTAGGCTTCTTGTTAGCCACCCACAACTCAGCTTGGCCTCCAGTTAACACATCGGCCATCCTAGCCTCCAACTCCTCACCCACCTCCTTATCAGCTTCAACAACATTAGGTATTCCCAAAGATTTGTTAATCCTAGATGGAGTAACTGTGAATACCTTCCCACGTACAAAAACTTTTCCATATTGCTTAGATGCTTGATTTCCAAAATCATGTGACAAATTAGCATAGAAATATCTAACTACTTCAGCAACATAAGGCCTAGCATAAGTTACACTCCCCAACACTTTTCTTTTCTTCAAAAATTCAACCAAATTATATCCAGAAAAATCCTTTAAATCAACTGCTCGATCATTCAAGATTTCCCTATTCTTAAAGAATTTCCAATTACGCTTAGCAAGATCAGAATAGAACAGGATTGAGTTAGCCTTTGATACCTCTAAATCTGAATCAGATTGGGCTTCCTCCTCAGCTGAAGCAACATTTCTCTTGACTTTCTTCACAACTTTTCTACGAACTTTCGAAGGAGAAAAAGGCATCTTTCTCTTGCCCTTCTTTGAAACAACAGTCCCTTCAACTTCATCTCCGGCATCCGAATCTGACTCATGTACAGAAGGAGTTTGTTCGCCCAAATCATTCTCTGACAGCTCTTCTTCATACTCCTCTTCCTCTTCAGCTTCACTGATGATCTCAATCGGTTCCACTGGAGTTTACGAGGAACTTTCGGTCAAGTGAAGACGCTTGGACCGTCGAGTCGGAGGAGCTTTCTTAGATTTTGTCGATTTCTTCTTGGGAGGAGTTCGTGTTGGAGTTGATTTTTCAGATACCTCCACCTGGGCTTCTTCTTCAATTTCAAAAAATGGAACCTCAATTGGACCTTCATTGTACATATCACCATCATCGGAAGGAAGGAATGGGTCGATTTGCTCTTTGGCAAGAACTGGAGTGTCGAGGACTTGTGTGTCAAGACCTGGAGTATCGACGGTTGACATAATCACTCCGTCGGGAACGAGTATTATTGCCTGAGATGAGTCGATTGTTGGAGAGGAGGCCGGTAATACAAGCGGGTGGGATTGAATCTCTGAACAACTTGTAATTTCTGGAGAAATCTCCATTGGTGTATTTCCTTTAGACGGAGACAGAAGCACCTTAGGTCAAAGAATTGGGGTAGAGTCCGGTGATAGAAATCGAAAAGGGTTAGAAAAAATAGGTTGTGGCGGAGAGAACGAAGGCTGAGGGGGAAAAGTAGACAAGTGTCAGAGATAGGCCGACGCCTCAGGATCGTTAAAGAGCTACTGAATCTGTCTCAACTTATCGGGATTCATGGTGAAGGAATGGAGAATGAAAGATAAAGGTTTCGAGAAGACGAAGAGTTTCAGAGGGTTTTGCGAAAAGTGACGAGAATCTGAATGAGAGAGACAAGAATGAATATAGAGGGATATAAATATAGTTGATAGATACCCGCCTCCAAATAAATAGGAATCAACATATTAAAGATATAGTCAAAATAGGTATTAAAGATAGAGTAAGATACATTTCCAGATACATTCAACTGACTTTCAAAATTTACCTTTTTTTTATATTTTTTTATATATATAATTAGTTAACCAACTATTGTCAAGAAAATTTTATTATCTAAATACTTTTGATACATCATAGAAAACTTTTTAAGAAGAGAAACAGATGATGAATAGACGAATAACCAAAAGAATCTCATAAATATCATTTATCTAAGATCTTTGATCTAGTTATATGATTTTATAAGAACAATCATGATTTCACCTTAATACAGGCTTTTTCATCCTCGAATCTGTTCAACTTCACAGTTAACTATGATACACCAAAAGTGTGACAACAGTTGGGTCAACTATACTTTTCATATAGAACACAAGCCAAGAGATTTCATCAAAATTGAGAATCTCTCATAACTTAAAGCTTTTGTAAATAAATCAACCAGTTGATTATTTGTACTAATATACTCTAACTTTAATAACCTCTTTTCAACTAAATCCCTAATAAAATGATACCTTAAATGAATGTGCTTGGATTTGGAGTGATGAACCGGGTTCTTTGCAAGGTTGATTGCACTTGTATTATCACATAGCATCACCAAGGGATTGCTTTCCAGGCCATAATCATCCAACATCGACTTCAGCCATATCAACTAAGTTGAACAGCTCCCAGCAGCCACATATTCGGACTCGGCTGTGGACAATGAGATATAATTTTGCTTTTTGTTGTGCCAAGAGATGAGGTTGTTTCCTAAGTAACAGCATCCTCCACTTGTACTCCGTCCATCATCAATTTCTCCAGCCCAATCAACATCACTGTATCCAACAAAATCTGTTGTTGTGTCCTTTGTGAACCATAGACCTAATTCACAAGTTCCGGCCATATACCGAATGATCCTTTTTACCGCCTTAAGATGTTCCTCCTTGGGACAAGACTGAAATTGAGCAAATGCACACACACTGTACATGATATCTGGTCGACTAGCAGTCAGGTAAAGGAGACTTCCGATCATTGATCTGTATAAAGTTGGATCAACTTCTGGTCCAACTGCATCATTCGACAACTTTTCAGTCGTACTCATGGGAGTCCTCATGTGCTTTGCATTCTCCAAACCGAACTTCTTTACAAGATTTTTGGCATATTTTGTCTGTGAGACAAAAACACCATTTTCATTTTGTTTGACTTGAAGTCCAAGGAAATTACTAAGCTCACCGACCATACTCATTTCAAAAGTCGTGGACATTGCTTCAACAAATTCCTTTAAAGCTTTCTCACTTGTCGACCCAAACACTATATCGTCGACATAGATTTGAGCGATTGTAAGCATGTCTTTATCTTTCTTGAGGAATAAATTTCTATCAGCATAACCCCTGGAAAATCCAAACTCAAGCAAGAATTCAGTTAACCGACTATACCAAGCTCTTGGAGCTTGTTTTAGTCCGTATAATGCCTTATGTAATTTATACACATGACTTGGGTTTGTTGAATCTTCAAAACCTTTGGGTTGTTCTATGTAAGCTTCCTCTTCAAGTACTCCATTAAGAAATGCTGCCTTAACATCCATTTGATGAAGAGTAATGTTAAGATAACATGCAATAGCAAAAAGTAACCTGATGGACTCTATTCGTGCAACGGGAGCAAAAGTCTCATTATAGTCTCTCTACTTGAGTATAACCTTGGGCAACTAAGCGGGCTTTATTTCTAATGATATTTTCAAATTCATCAGTTTTATTTTTAAATATCCACTTAGTTCTTATCACATTTATCCCTGAAGGTCTAGGCACAAGTGTCCAGACTTTGTTTCTAACAAACTCAAGTAGCTCGGCTTGCATGGCACTTATCCAAAACTCATCTTTTAATGCCTCATTAACATTTTTGGGTTCAACCATGGATAAAAAGACAACAGTGCCAACTTCATTTATAATACACGACAAACACACCATCCTTACCATTTCCTTGTAATTGGCAACAGTTCTCTCTCTTGTTCTAACCCCTTCGTAAATGTCTCCAATGACTTGATCAATTGGATGATCTTTGCGAATCCTTTTCGGTGGGTCTCTTCTAACACTCCCCTGGATTACTTCTGGTGTCTCTGAATTTTCTAAGTTAAGATCTGATTCAGAGTCATCTGAAGGTGTGTCCTCGTTTGTCGCTGAAGTGGGCTCAACATCGGGGTTAACTTTTTCTTCTTCTTCTTCTTCTTCTTCAGTGCTACCTGTTATGCCCTGTATCTCAATTAAATCATTAGTATCGTCTGCAGGAGTATACAAACTGGCCATATCATCAAATCTCATATTTACACTTTCCATCACGGTTTTGGTCCTAAGGTTATAGACACGGTAGGCATGACTGTTAAGTGAGTAACCAACAAACACACCTTTGTCACTTTTGGGATCAAACTTAAAAAGATAGTCCCTATCATTCAACAAACACAATCGAAAACATGCAAGTATTTCAGATTGGGTTTTTTACCATTTAGAATTTCGTATGACATCATGGTCGTTCCAGTTCTTAAGTTCATACGGTTACTTACATGACATGCCGTGTTTAGAGCTTCAGCCCAAAAACGTTTGGCCAACTCCTTCGAGTGTAACATAACAGTGGCCATCTCTTGCAGAGTCCTATTTTTTCGCTCGGCTATACCATTTTGCTGAAGTGTCTTTGGAGCTGAGTATTCATGATGAATACCTTCTTTTATGCAGAAATCCAAGAGTTTAGAGTTCTCAAACTCCCTTCCATGATCGGATCGTATTCTCTTAACATAAGCAAAGTAAAAGTTTTTGATCTTAGCATATAGTTCTAAGAAGGTATCATGAGTTTCACCTTTATTTCTCAGAAACTTTACCCAAGTGTACCTAGAGAGATCATCTACTATTACAAAGGAATACCACTTACCTCCAAGGCTTTCTACCTCAGCTGGTCCCATAAGATCCATATGAAGCAGTTCGAAGCAGCTTTGAGTGGTAAAAGGTCTCTCAGAAGTTGTCACAACAGGGTGCGATGCTTTGACTTGTTTTCCCCTTTGACAATCTCCACATAGGCTTGGGTTTGAAACGTTCAGCTTTGGAATCCCAAGAACAACATTGAGCCTTTGAAGATTCATCATATTTCAAAAATTTATGTGGCCCAATCTCTGATGCTAAAGCTGCATCTCATTCACCTGCGCACTTAAACAACTGTTTCTGTTAGTTTCATAAATATTAGTGGAAGACCTTACCCCAGAAGTTACATGTTTGCCATGGCTGTCAATCACAGTACAACTTCTTTTATCAAAGATGACACTGAAGTTGTCATCACAGAGTTGGTTGATGCTAATGAGATTTGCTGTTAGCCCTTCAACATGTGACCCATTAGCCAACTTTGGAAGTCCAGGACTATTCAGGGTTTCTCATCCTACAATCTTGCCATTTGATCCTCCTCCGAATGTGAATTTGCTACCATTGATCTTTTGGTAGTTGGTCAGATAACATTGGGATCCAGTCATGTGGCGAGAATACCCGCTGTCAAAGTACCAAGTTGTCGAATCATCAAATACTGAGGCAGTGAAAACAACTTTGTAGGTATCTTTGGAGGCAACTTTGGGCTTCCAGACCAGGTTCTTTGTTTTGTCACTTTTGACTTTAAGACCTGATTTTGAGGCCTGTGACCTCAACTGAATGTCCCTTTTATGTTCTTGCAGAAACTTATGACAAAAGGGTTTTATATGCCCGGGGAGAAAACAATAATGGCAAACAAATCTTCTGCGTTTCTTGCTTGCTGATGGAGTAGAGTGACCTCCTTGAGCTTTCACAAAGGGTTTTCCACTTGTGGATAAAATTTGAGTGTAGGCAGTTTTTACAGTTTTATCATAACCTATGCCATGAGAAGTTACCTGAGTGTGTACAAGAACTTCATCAAGTTTAGAAGTACCTGTGTTGAACTTTTTGAAAGTTTCCTTGGCAAAATTGAGTTGAATCCTCATATCATCAATCTCTGCATCTTTCTTTGTCAACATAACTTCTAGTCTTGCAAGAGATGCCTTCTGATTAGTGGATTCGTCAGTAAGTGACTCAATTTCCTTACACTGTTTTATCCACTTAGCGTGCAGCTCCTTGTAGAGTTCCTGCCACTTTATTAGCAACTCCAGAGTTTCTTCTTCAGTAACTTCTACTTCTTCCTCATCTGCAGTAGTGATCACCGTATTGAAGCAAAAGAGAGTTTCATAATAGGACTCATCATACCTGTCAGAAGTTATCTTAACTTCAGCAAGCTTTGAATTATCCGTATCGGCACATACTGCAGTTAGGGCTGCATGTTCATAGTTTGCATCATCCGAGACTTCTTCCACAGAGATTCCTGAGGTGTCCAGTTCACTATCGCTGAGAGATAGGAATGTGACAGGTTTTCCAAGTTTCCTAAAGGTGTTTGCACATTCATTTGCAAAGTGCCCATAGCCTTTGCACTCATAGCATTGGACATTGGAGAAATCTTTCACTTCCTTTGGCCTAAAGTGATCTGATGCAGCACGCTTTATGATCTTGGGTTCTCTTCCAGGTGAGTTTATCTTTTCATAAATCACCAAAGGTCCAGACGAGTCATGGCGAGGCTTACGTTGTTCAGTACCTCCCTTCTGTTGTTTCCCTCTATTAGCTCAAATGAGAGTGTTGAGTCTTTTGGTGAGAAGAGCATAGTCTGGATTTACTTCACTGATTTCTTCAAGATCTTCATCCTCATCTTCATCATAAGGTGAAGTTGTCTTTGAAGTTGATCCAGCTATCAGGGCAATTCCCTTCTTCTTTGACCCACCCTTCTCATTCAGCTCAATTTCATAGGTCTTCAGGTCATTCATCAGCTTTGTGAAGTCCAGACATCCAGTGGTTGTTGCCGTGTCAATAGCAACAACCTTCATATCAAAACGAGGCGTTAGAGTTCGCAAGGCTTTAGGAACTAACCTTTTGTTGGTGATTGGATCACCAAGATCAGTGCACTCGTTTGCAATCTCAAGCAATTTGTTGCAATATTCTCCAACTGTCTCATCTTCCACCATCTTCATGTTCTTAAATTTAGTGGTGAGAATACGATAACGTGATTCTTTAATTCCAACATCACCTTCACAATGTTGTTGGAGGATATCCCATGCTTCCTTGGCCGACTCACAATTTCTTATGAGTTTGAACATTTGAATGTCCAAGGAAGACTAAATTGCGTTGAGTGCCTTATCATTGAAGGTAGCATCTTCGTTTTGTGACCTGGTCCATTCCTCTGGAGGGGTACGAATAGTGTCACCTTCAGCATCTATGGTCTTAGGATGTGTCCATGTCTTTTGAACAGCATTCCAAGCTCTTGCATCAATGGATTTGATGCATGCTCGCATTCGAACTTTCCAAAAGGAATAGTTCACCCCATCGAGAACATGAGGTTTGTTGAACAACGGGTTTGTACAATCCATTGTACTCACAAAAGCAGGATCACCACTTAGTGTATCAAGTGTATGCTCTTGATACCAAATGAAGAAACCGAACTCTCGATTTTGACAGAGTTGTGATCAAAGTTGTATCTAAAGTTGGGACAACTTTGAACATGCAGCGGAAATATAGTAACAGAACAATGGATTGAAAATTTCACGAGATTATATTTCTATAATCTCGCGAAGTGCCTCAGGGAAAAATATTCACTACGAATTTGTGAATTACAAAAACACTACAAGTAAACTCTTACTAAACTTAAGACACTTTATCTCTTCCTTCGCAGAAGGTTGTGACTAAAGTTGTCTCAACTAACACTTGTAGAAAACTAGTATCTCAATACAGATCTGAATATATATCTCTCTCAATTCGTATCTAACACTGTACAACTGATTCCTATTTATACAAAACTGATTTCTTGGTCTCTACTCCAAACAACAACTTGATCTCTCCATGATCCTCAATCCTAGATTTGCGCCGCACGCTCGCAACTTCCATAACAACCATTTTGACTCAATCAACTTCTGGATTTAGTCAAGCACAACAAACTTCCTAGAAAATCTCATCCAATTATCTTCCTACACAAGAAAGACAAAACAAAACATATCCAACCTAATAACAAATCAACGGTTTCAACAAACGGTTTCAATACATTCCATTTTAGTTTTTCAGATTTGAAAATCACTTTTTGCCATCAAAAAGAGTAATATGATATGCAGAACCCATGACAATCACACAGATATGCACAGATAGACAAGGATAACCAAGAAATGGAGCAGGAAACACTCTCACAGGCAGTGAGGAATGCAAAGGATTGCCCAGATTACAAGCTGGTTAACCAGCCGTACAAGGATCACTTGGGAATCTAGACGAACTGCCCTTGCTATCCCAGGCTACTCGCACGAGGAGACCACTCAGGAATCAAGACGAACTGGGACCGTGAACAAGGAGGCAGCAGGAACACGAAGCTCACAAGTAGAAACTTGATGCTAGGGTTCATAAGAAGGTGAACAGAAGAACACTCAGAGAGAGAAAAAGAGATAGATGTTGAAGGTGATGAATAGTGGACCCCATGCATCTTTTAATGAAGCAATAGATAGCCGAAAGGTCACACAAGGAACAGTAATGGGCGGCAGGTCAAGGGCTAACATAAATGATAGGAAGTGGGTCTTCAATAAATGGGCCAATAAAATACCCAACAATAGACATTTTAGTGTAAAAGTTAGTAAAAGTCACAAATTGAGATCCTTCAAGTTAACGAGAGGAAATTGGATAGTGGATAACATCGATCTTGTATGCAAATTCAGGGGTTAAGTGTAACTTATAAACTTAATAAAGGGATGAGAATGCAAAAGTAACAATTTTAGGGTTTTAATAAAAATTTCCGAAATTTTGAAAAAAACTTATACTACACAAGCTGCATTGCAAATATTTCCTCCCGCCAAAAGAACAAGGAATCCAATTTGAACCGCCGCAGTCCTCAGAGTTCACCGCCACCGCCGGTCGATATGTACGGCAACCCGGCGGAGATCAGAAGTAGTAAAACGATGTTCCGGTCGAAAGAGACGAGCGATTTGGGGAGCATCCTGGCCATCTATTTTCCCCAAACCAGTGGCCACGACTTAGACGACAGATATAATCTCGCTTCCTCCCTCTTTGACTTCTTCTCATCTCCTAACGCACAACAATTTATCATTCAGGTGCGCTTCTTTTTTGTACGCAATTTTTTTTTTCTCATTCCTGTGCTTTTACGGAGAAGATCTCAAGATAAATATAAAATGCAACAAACTTTGGTTTTCAGTCTATCTGCTCATTCTTTTACTTTCTTAGCTTAGCAATTGTGCAAATGGTCTGTCTGTGCGAATGGAAGTCTTAGGTGAGTTTGATTGAATTTATAATGTTTGCGTAATAAAAGCAATGCAATATTCATAATAGGAACTTATATCGAAGAACTTGTTAATGTCATGGCTAGGTTAAAGAAGATGATGAATCATTCTTCTTGCCACTCGATTTCCAGCATTTCAAGAAAGTATACGACGTCGAGGAATTTTATCTAGCACTAGAGGAAAAACCTAAAGATGCTCTGCTATGTATGTGTGCGGCACTGCACAAGGTATCATAAATTTAGGCTATTTAAGATGTGGAGATTGTAACCTTTGTGAAATGATTTTGCGCACACTTGAACCCTGTATAGGTTCTTTTTACGAAAGAAGATATGAAGGAATGTGCCAAGATTAGAATCCGTCTTCACAATTACCAAGAGTCTATGATTGCTTTGAAGAACCTTAAGGCTGCTTATATTGGTACATGGAAAAGTTATTTGGTTTAGCAATCTACTCGATTATCTGTAGAAATGCCTAGTTTAATGCTGCATATGAAGGAGTGTAACACATATTTTTAACATCACAGACAGGCTTGTTTCCGTACGGGGAACTGTAGTAAAAGTAAGCACAGTCCGGCCGCTGGTGATGCAGATGAGTTTTTCATGTGCTAAATGTGGGACCACTATTACATGTGACTTTCCTGATGGAAAATTTTCTCCACCAACGAAATGTGAAATGGTGGCATGTAAAAGCCGAAATTTCAATCCCATAAGATCTAGTGCTCGACCAATAGATTTTCAAAAAATAAGGTATAAGTCTTAGCATTATGTGTACCCTATATGAAAGAATGCTCTCACTGTGGAGCTTCCACATAAATTTTGTTTCTGGATTTATTAGCTTATTTATGATCTTCAGAATTCAGGAGCTACTCAAATCTGAACATCATGAAGAGGGGAGGGTTCCTCGGACAGTTGAATGTGAACTGACCCAAGATCTAGTGGATGCATGCATTCCTGGAGATATTGTGACAGTAACTGGCATCATAAGAATGATTAACAATTACATGGACATTGGAGGAGGTAAGGGCGGTGTTATGCTCTATTTCAAGCACATGAGGGTGGAGCTAGATTCCATGTACATGGCATTATAGTATCGATTGCCTGATTTAATTTAGTGTGGATGACTCATATTATGGGAGTCTGATGGATAAATCAATTTAGAGGCTAAATGAATTTGTCACGTTACTTCCATTTAAAGTCAGTATTATATGTTCTCATATGATCAGTATGTCTTACTCAGCCAAAACTTAAACTATTGAGTAGTTTTTAGGCTTACTCCTTCTCCTTCATAGAAATTTTAGATTTCGTCATTTACCCAGTATAGAATAACTTCTGTCATATGGTTGGTATGTCTTACTCCACACCTCTTAGTTATCTCATGAAGAAGTCCGGAAGAGCATCCTGAAGTTGCTCTTCCGAACTTTAAATAGGTTATATATTTTTAGGTACCCCAGAGTCTGTGCTCCAGAAACAAGATCATATTTTGAATTCTGAAGCAGTTTTGAAAATCCTTTGGTCCTTGCCATTGCAGTTGATATTGCTGACTTGCTGTTTCTCATATTAAGCCATTGATATATTCCAATACCAGATTTTGTAAAATATTTTAAATAGAAGATGTGGAATATATTTACTTCACTTATTTTAGAACAAGCAAATGAATGGACTTAATAAAAATTTTTACATTAGTTTGTGTAACTGTGTAAGTTCTCCATATTTTCATAGCTTATTGATTTCCAGGTGCTGCATATTTCAGTCATATCTTCTGTTGGAATGAGTCCAGTGACTAAGAGTTAACTTTTATGTTTCCAAAAAATAACTAGGAAAATCAAAAGGGAAGAATCAAGCACTCTACTATTTGTACCTAGAAGTGGTTTCAATAACAAACTCGAAGTCCCAGTCTGTGCCTGAGGATGCACAGCATACTGACACGAATGCTACGTCCTCGGAGAATTTAGATCTGTACTCATTTTCACCACGAGATCTGGAATTCATTGTAAAGTTCTCTGAGGAGCATGGTTCGGATGTTTTTCGTCAAATTCTGCAATCAATTTGTCCATCCATCTTCGGCCATGAGCTTGTTAAAGGTATTTGAAGGACAATTGCTATCAATCTTCTTCATGGTCATATTTAAGCATGCAGACCAGATCCCATACCATTATATGCTATATCATTCACGAACTAATATATTCCGGCTCCACTAGAACTAACCATTAGGCATATTCAACATTGCCATTGCCGTCACTAGAAACCGCAATTATGATGTTGCACAACTTGGATAGTAAGAGAGAGAGTAAGGTTTCTTCATTATTGTATGTAATACATAACTGCTTTTGATTAGGAAAAATGAATTTAACAAAAATATTTTTCACTTCTCCCCATCTTACTTGCTAGGTGAGCCCAAGAATTCCTCAAATGTACTCTTGATCTAGTGTTCCAATATAAAGCTATAGGAAGCCCCATCTATTTTAATTTGTAGTTAATGTGGAATGACACAATGCATGTTCTGATGCTTAATGGTTAGTGCTGTAGGATAAACTTTTGCATTATGTACATGAACATGTGTATCTATAGGTCATCATAAAATCGTGATTTGAATCTATCGTTGCTTATTCAATAGATTGCTATATATATTTGGTTTTGAGCCTTTCAGTCATTGATTTAGAGGCTTGAAAATGGTATGTTGCAACTTTACCTTGTTTTTTGGCTGGTCAAAGCTGGAATTACATTAGCACTATTTGGTGGTGTCCGGAAGCATTCAATGGATCAGAACAAGGTTCCTGTCCGAGGAGATATTCATGTAATTGTTGTTGGTATGTCATATGTGGATTTTCTTCTTCTGCTTAGATTGGAAACTGATTTACTAGCACTTCTACTTTACTCTAGTTGCCATATTCTAAATACTAGCTCAAGTTAATGGAGTCTTCATATGCCAACATTTGATGAACAAGTTAATGCAACTAGGTGATCCTGGACTTGGTAAAAGCCAACTACTTAAAGCTGCAGCTTCTGTTTCTCCACGTGGGATATATGTATGTGGAAATGCTACAACTAACGCCGGCCTTACCGTTGCAGTGGTGAAAGATCCTATGACAAGTGACTATGCATTTGAGGCTGGTGCACTTTCTTCCTCCTCTTCTATTTCCATGTTGGCTGGTTCATTGACATACTGTGATAAAAGCCTTAGAATAAGTTGCTTATCCCTGTTCATGCCTTTTGGTAGTAATTGGAATCTTGGCTGCTCATAAATAGCAAATCTGTAACAGTAGGTTTTTTGCCAATGATTAAATCGACTGATGATAAGTGCAAGAAAACAATATAGCTGTCTGTACACACACACGCACACACATATATGTCTTTAAGCAAGCCCCTGATGAGTCTGATTGATCAAACTCATATATCCAATACCTAGCCTGTTTACCGCCCCCAGTGTCCGAATCCCCTCACCTGATCCAAATATAATTTCCACACTTTTCAGCTTTGTAGATCTTCCAGGAATTCTGTCATATTATGTAGAAATCTTCATAGCTAAACTTAACTGTGATGTTCATTTTAAAGGTGCTATGGTACTCGCAGACCGTGGATTATGCTGTATTGATGAGTTTGACAAAATGTCAGCAGAACACCAGGTTTATGCAGTCCTAACGACTTCTGATTACATTTTTGTTTGGTCTCTAAATTAAAAAGACTATGCTGATTATCTGATGTGTTCAGGCCCTATTAGAAGCAATGGAACAACAATGTGTCTCAGTTGCCAAGGCAGGACTTGTAGCAAGTTTATCAGCAAGAACAACAGTTTTAGCTGCAGCAAACCCTGTTGGGGGTCATTATAAGTATTGAACCTACATTTTACCTAAGTTCGATTTACTTCCTATGTTATTCAGAATGTCCGACTTCTCCATGTCTCTATACTGAATGCTTTAGTGATGAAAGTTAAGAAATCCCGGTCAAGTAGGGTCATATGCTGCCACATTTCTTTAAAAAGCTTCATTTCCTTTATTTGATTATTCCTTCACATTTTAATGTGTTCATACGAACTTGTTATCTCTGTGCCCTAAAGCAGATGGATTGAAAGGGTTTAAAGTATATAATACTTGTGTATTAATTTGTGTTGCAATAAAGTATTTCTTTGATTTAAACTCCAAATTCTAATTGCAGCCGGGCAAAAACAGTGAATGAGAATCTGAAAATGAGTGCTCCTCTCCTCTCGCGATTTGATTTGGTATTCATATTGCTTGATAAACCTGATGAGTTGCTGGATAAGAGACTCTCAGAACACATAATGTCTGTAAGTCTTTGCACCTTCCTTCGGAACTAATGCATGAGTAGTATGCTGTCAACAGAGTTATGTGCTTGCTGACCACTTATATCTCACCAGATGCGTGCCTAACCTTTTCTGTGAACCAAATTACTTTGCTGTGCACCAGTATTTTTTAGTTACAAAAATATGCTATACAGCTGGAAAGATATTTCACCTCAAAGTTGAAAAGAAGATTATATTTGTCAAGCTCCTTTCTTATATAATTCCAGTTGATTCATTCTTTATGTCCCATTCCTCCTTTCTTTGGGTTTGAATATTTGTCTTCTGCAACAAAAAAATAGGAAGCTTCATGGCATTATCAAGTGATTACCATCTTTGTCTTAAGAAGAAGCATAGATCTTCAGCTAATTCAGTTCCAAATAAATATTTGAAACATTTTCCTTTTGCAGCTTCATGCTGGCACTGGACAATCCCCACCCTCTGGGAAGAGGCTATGCAGAGGTGATATTTCACCCTTTGTTAATTTCTTAACTATAGGGTTCGTTTGACGCAATCTCTGGCTTGAATACTTTCAGAATCACGCAATATTAGAGGAGTGGATTTGACTGTCAAAAGTAATTCGTTAGTTGCAAAGTTGAGACTTGATCCTAAGGACAGTGATTTTATTCCACTACCCGGTCCTCTTCTGCGTAAATACATTGCTTATGCAAGAACCTATGTATTTCCGAGGTGACCTCAGGTTCCCTTCAATTTTAAAAAGTATTGTTGTATACTCATTTAGGTAAAAGACTCACTATTATTTCTTTCATCAAGGATGACAAAACCAGCTGCAGAAATCTTGCAGAAGTTTTACTTGCGTCTAAGAGACCATAACACTTCTGCAGATGACACTCCAATAACAGCTAGGCAGTTAGAAAGCTTGGTAAGGCTGGCAGAAGCTCGAGCTAGAGTAGACTTGAGGGAAGAAATAAGTACACAAGATGCATTGGTAAGATATATTTTGCTTAAGTTGCTACACCCATCAGACCATTGAGCATATAATAAATATGGTATTGGTAACTTGTGGAGACAAGAAAAGACCGACATTGAGCATACAATAAATATGGTAACTTCTGGGAACAAGAAAAGACTGAAGTCCGTTACTAAGTGATTTCATGCACCACCCATAACATTTATATTTGAAGCAGAATTAATATATGAATGAAATGACTCTGGAATAGTGCATGCATATTAGATTATATCCTTGCTTGTGTTTCTGAAGACTAAGTTTTACAGGATGTTGTTGAAATAATGAAAGAGTCGCTGTATGACAAATATGTCGATGAGAATGGCCTTGTTGATTTTGGACGGAGTGGTGGAATGAGTCAGCAGAAAGAAGCCAAACGACTTTTAAGTGCATTGAACAAGCAATCTGAATTACAGCAAAAAGATTGCTTCTCTATATCTGTACGTTGAGCCATGAAGCATTTCTTCCATTAGTATAAGAGATTTCAGAAAAAGTCTGATTACTTATCATTTGCTCAGGAAATATACAGCTTAGCAGATAGGATCGGCTTAAGGGTTCCTGATATTGACAGCTTCGTGGATAATTTGAACAGTGTCGGCTATCTATTGAAGAAGGGCCCAAAGACATATCAGGTACTCACTATGACAGCTTCACTATTGAAGAAGGGCCCAAAGAATGGTGTATTAAAGGAAAATTCACCATACCCTTGTTTTAGCCCACACGAATTTACCGTGCATTAGGATAGTATTTAGTGGTCATAGTTTCATTTTTGGACTAACAAGCTGTGTTAGGAATACCTGCAAATAGTGATGCAAGTAGATACATAATAATGCTTTAATTCAAGGCAAAATTGATATCTCCTCTGACCAAAAATTTAAATATTGCTTGCTCTTCAGGTGTTGTCCTCGTCTTATTCTCGCAGTCAGTGATCAAGGTCGATTTTATGAAAGATCACGGCATTTTGGGCTTAAGTGTATCTGACATTAAAGTTGATGCTATGAAGTGAAATGATGCGCCTTCTGATTTATTATTTAGTTAAGACTTTTTTTTTGTACAGAACTGAATTTGCTATTTAGGGTGAAATGACATTTCTCTAATTTTTTCATGCGAAAAAATGTACATCACACGTTGAAATGACATATATTACTAAAGCTCAGCAATTAGACCACTTAATCAATCGAATCAAGTTAGATAGTCTTCAATATACATATTTGTTGATCAAATGTCATTTCATTATAAATAAATTAAATAAAAACTCGACGAGCACGCCATAAAATAAACAGCAACGGGCCATTTTGGGGTAGCAGTTGCATAAAAAGAAAGGTTGGAATTTAGGGGCGGTCCAACGAGCACAAAAGAGTACAACACAATCATATATTTGAGGTCGAAATTCTGACATTCTTTTGAAGCTTTAAATGTCATAATGACCATTATAGTTATATAGACGGGTAGTGCATGAACTCAACCTTTGGAACCATTTAATCCTGATATTAAAGCTTTTTGTCACTATATGAACGCACAGAGAGATAGGATGGCTGAAATGGGTCAACTTGTTCTCCCATCTGAGCAGCTCGTTAACCAGCTCCAACAACAGTTGGAACTTGTACAAAAGCAGCTTGTCGATCGGGAAGCCGCACGTCTACAAGCTGAAGGGACGCATATTCATGATATGTTGACTCATTTTCCTATCCACGGACCTCATGTTGGACCAAGGATTGAGGCCAATAATTTTGAGCTCAAATCATCTCTCATATTAATGGTTCATCAGAACTAGTATGGTGGACAAGCCACGGAGGATCCTAATGCACATTTGTCATATTTTTAGGAGATTAGTAATACGTTGAAGGCTAATGGAATGCCAGATGATACAATCCGAATGAGACTATTCCTATTTTCTTTGAAGGACAAGGCCAAACAATGGTATCAAACTCTAGCATTTGGTTCAGTGACGAGTTGGGAGGATTTGGCGCATAAGTTCCTGCACAAATTCTTTCCTCCTGGGATGACATTGAAGCTGAAGGCGGAGATCACTGAGTTCCAGCAAGAGAGATCAAGCATCTCTCTATGATGCTTGGGAGAGACCACAGGAAATGCTGAGGAAGTCCTTGGAGAAGATCATTAAGTGTGCATCTTCTACAATTGATGTAATTTAGAGGTGAGGAGGTTCTAAATGCTGCAACTGGACGTTCGCTACTCAACAAGGGACATAAAACAGATATAAGAGTCATTGAGAACATGACCACCACTAGCTATAAGTGGCTAGGAGAAAGGCAAGTTCAGATTTTGAAGAGAGTGGCTGCTACTTCGGAGCCCGATCCGATGAGCTTGATTGTGGCACAGTTAATTGCTTTGAACACCAAGATAGAAAACGTATCTCAGGCAAGGACTGAGCCAGTGGTAGAGTTGCAGCCAGTGGTAGATGTAAAATTCGTGCATCAAGGAGGGCAACAAAGAAATTACAATAACAATGGTTACCATTCTAACCAAGGTGGAAATCAATATTTTCCAGGTAATCGTTCACACCCAAACTTTTCTTATGTCGATCTTAATAATGCCTTACAACCTCTATCAGGATTTTCAGTGACTAATGGAATGGTTGATGAGCCCAAGAAGCTGAAGATGGATGAATTGTTGATGGCTTTCATGGAAAGACTGAGAAGTATATGGAGGATTCTCAAAGTCATTTTGAGAAGTTGGAGAGTATTGTTAATGCAATGGGAACTCAAATGAAGATGATGGAGAACTAGATTGGACAAATAGCCATGGCTGTGGGAAATCAACATCATCAAGGTCAGTTTCCTAGTCAACCTACTATCAATTAAGAAGCAGTGTAAGGCCATACAATTAAGGAGTATGACATCCTATGACGGTCCCAAGATGCCAGATTCGCAGTCTGCTACAGTGCATATAGATGATGAAGTTGAGGATATGGTGGAGCAAAGTGATACAGCCGTTCCTCCAGTTCCTTCTACATCAGTTGCACCTCCAAGTAAGTAAATTCCAGCTCCTATAGTTCCTAAATCAATAACTGACCCGTTTTCTCAGAGGTTGCAAAAGAAGAAACTAGATAAGAAATTCTCTAAGTTTCTAGAGGTGTTCAGAAAGGTACACATCAATATACCTTTAGTGGAAGTTCTACAGCAGATGCCTAACTATGCCAAGTTTCTCAAAGACATTGTCTCCAAGAAGAGAAGATGGAAAGAGTATGAGACAATCAATATTTATGAGAATTGCAGTGCATTAATTCCAAAGAAGCTTCCTACGAAGCTTAAAGATCCTGGAAATTTCACCATCTCTTGCATTATTGGTGAAAATCAAGTGGGTAAAACTTTGTGCAATTTAGGGGCGAGCATCAACTTGATACCTCTTTCATGTTTCAAGAAGCTGAAGATTGGATCCATCAAGCCAACTACTCACTCTTCAAATGATGGATTGAACTGTTAGACATCCTAGGGTATTGTAGAGGATGTCTTGGTGAAGGTTAATGATTTCATATTTCTAGTGGACTTTGTGGTATTGGACATGGAGAAGGATAAAAATGTGTGTTTGATTTTGGGATGCCCTTTCTTGGCTACAAGAAAGGTGTTGATTGGTGTTTCTAAGTGAGAGCTCACACTTTGTCTGAATGATGAGAGCATTACCTTATCCATCTACAATGCTATAAAGTTTCATGATGATGATGAGTCCAAGGGAGTAGAAGAGTGCAAGGTTATGAGAGTGATTGATTGTTGTGTTGAAAAAGTGATGAACGACTTATGCACCTCACATGATACCTTGGAGACTTGTTTGTTAGACTCTCTTCACTCTTCCTCTTCTCCTGAATTTTTTATGATAACCCTGAAGTTGTGGATTTTCGTTGGTTTCCTTGATTCATCGCATGAATTTCCAAGGTAAGGCAGTCGTTTCCTACCTTTGAATGATGAAAAGGAGGAAGCCATGAAGAAGGCTAGAGATGAGAAGAAGACTCCAAAGTTGGAGTTGAAACCTCTTCATGAACATTTAAGTATGCATTTCTTGGTGAAGATGAAACTTACCCCGTGATAGTTTCTACTTATTTATCCGTCTCTGAGCTTGATAGACTATTGAGAGTTTTGAGAAAATATAACTCTGCCATAGGTTGATCTATTTCTAATTTGAAGGGGATTAACCCGTCTATTTTCATGCACATGATTTTATTGGAAGACGGATATAAGCCTTGTGTGCAAAATCAGCGTAAAGTTAATCCTATTATGCAAGAGGTTATGAGAAAAGATGTTTTGAAATGGTTAGATGCATGAATTATCTATGCAACTTTTGATAGTGAATGGGTGAGTCTTACTCAAGTTGTTGCTAAAAAAGAGAGTATGATTGTTGTACAAGATGAGGGGAATGATATGATTGCCACTAGATTAGTGATGTGATGGAGAGTTTGTATTGATTATCGTGCTTTAAATACTACAACTAGGAAAGATAACTTCTATTTGCCATTTATTGATCAAATGCTTGATAGACTAGTTGGATATGAGTTTATTATTTTCTTGATGGTTATTCGGGTTATAATCAAATTTTGATAGCCCCTGAGGATCAACATAAGTCTGCATTTACTCGTGCTTATGGCATTTTCACATTTCGTAGAATGTCTTTTGGTCTTTGTAACGTTCCTGCTATTTTTCAAAGATGCATAATGGTAATTTTTCATAGTTTGATTGAGAATATTATGGAGGTTTTCATGGATGATTTTTCTGTATTTGAAAATTCATTTGATCACTGTTTGGAGAATCTAACCAAGTGTTGCAGAGATGTGAAGAAACTAACCTTGTTCTCAATTGGGTGGAATGCCACTTTATGGTTAGGGATGGTATTGTGCTTGGGCACAAAGTTTCTACTGCAGATTTAGAAGTTGATCGAGCAAAAACCATCGCCATTGAAAAGCTTCCACCTCCTACAAATGAAAAGTCCTTCGAAGTTTCTTAGGGCATGCTGGATTTTATAAGCGGTTTATCAAGGATTTTTCCAAGATAACCAAGCCTTTATGTCACTTACTTGAGAAAGTTGTTGCTTTTGAGTTTTCTGCTGAACGTGTGCAGGTTTTCGAGACATTGAAGAAAGCTTTCGAGATAACTGTTTGAGATCATGTGTGATGCCAGTGACATAGCCATTGGTTCTAATTTAGGCCAGAAGAGAGACAAGATGTTTCGGGTCATCTATTATGCTAGTAGAACTCTAGATTCGGTGCAGGCCAATTCTACCACCACTGAGAATGAGATGCTTGCGGTGGTCTACTCTTTTGACAAGTTTTGATCATATCTCATTAGGGCTAAGACGATTGTCTACATTAACCATGCTGTCATTCGAACATTTGTTTGAGAAGAAAGATGCTAAGCCGAGGTTGATTCGCTGGATTTCGCTTCTCCAAGAATTTGATATAGAGATCCTAGATGGGAAAGGATGTGAGAACATAGTGGCTGATCGCCTTTCTCGCTTAGAGAACCTGATGGAGGGAGAAGATTCTCAAGTGCCTATCAATGAGAATTTCCCTGATAAGCAGTTGATGTTTGTTCAAGCCACTTTTCCATGGTACGCCGATATTGTCAATTTCCTTGTACCTAAGGTGCCCCTATAGAGTTAAATCCATATCAAAAGAAGAAATTCTTCCATGATTTGAAGTACTATTTTTGGAATAAGTTGTATTTGTATAGAAGATGCTCGAATACTATGATCTGACGGTGTGTTCCGCAATAGGAGTGAGAGACGGTAATTCACCAATGTCATTCTTTCCCAACTGGGGGGCATTTCACAGCAAACAAAATAGCCATGAAGATCCTCTAAAGTCGTCTATATTGGTCTAGAATTTATAGAGATTGTCAACTCTTTATTCAGCAATGTAGTGAGTGCCAAAGAACCGAGAGAATTTCAATAAAGAATGAGATTCCAATGAATACTATTATTGAAGTGGAGCTTTTTGATGTGTGGGGCATTGACGCGCAATCGTTTCGCAGAATAAATCTCAAGAGAGACTTATATATATGCTCACTGCAGGCGTAGCTAGCAAATGTGAGTAAAGGTCGATCTCACGAGGAGCTGTGAACTCTATCTTCCAATGTCACTAATTCCAAAATTTTGAGGGTTGTTGTGGTCTCCGTAGTTCTTATGTAAATATTGTAAAGTAAAATAGTAAAATAAATAAAAGAAAAGAAAATATTAATATTAACGTATTTTGAATTAGAACATCGATTAGAACTTAACAAACACTTGACCGATAATGGGCATGTTGATAACTTATGTGAATCTAATTATCTGGTTAAAGGTAACAGATCTCTTTCAACGTACCCAATCTATCCTTTTAGTATACAATAGAGGTGATCTCTCGTCCCTTAATCCCTAACATGTTTCCCAACCCCGATCTCTCATATGATTGTAAACACTATATGAGACATACCTAAATTTACTGTGACATATACCTTAGACAGACCTAAATTTACCGCGACACTGATCTCTCAAGTTGCCCACTGTACCCGTGATGTATCACATCCCTTTATGACCAACACACAACTACGATTCATTGACCATTTATGGAGATAGTGAACATAATTCTAATTGACGGGTGATCAGCCATGATTAACTAGTTTAACCCACTTTAATGCAACAAAGAAAACAATTACATGACGAAACCAAATTCACATAGTTTATGCCCATAAGTCTCACGGTTCTTACGTGTTCATTAAGTTCTTATCTTTGTTCAATCTGAAATAACGAGTCTAGCTGCTCATGCTAGACTTAGAACAACAATAATAATAATAAGTAAATAAAGACATAATTTAAATGAAAAACTCACTGGATTAAATAGCAAAACGATCCAACACCAATGTTGGATTTAAGTACATAAAACTAGAAATTAAAATGCAGAAAAGTAAAAATGTAATCTTTGTGGCGTGTTTGAGTGTTTTCAGTCTCTGCCATTAAACAAGCTTAAACAGGAGTACAAAACACAAGGTAACTTCCCCCACAGGCCGGAGGATCTTCAGCCCATTTTGCAGTCGTTATGCCCAAGACTTTTCATATCTGGAAAATTCTTCCCTTATTTAGAAGATCTGTCGCTCAGATTTTGTACTCGTCATGCCCTAAATTGCGGACATTCAACCTTCCTTAATTAGCCGATCCACCTCCTAGAATCTGGAAGATACGATCATACTTGCCTTGTAAAGCTCTTCCTTCCTTCGGTGGCTAGGGTGCATTGTCCCTGCTCTAGCTGGTAATTGTTACTCTTATGCCCAGTCTTTTCTCATTCTCCTGTCAATCACTCTGGGTTTGTTGTGGGCACAATCACGAACTTCTCCTTCAACAATGCTGGAATGGTGGACATTTATGCCAGGCTCGAGAGAGAGCTTTCCATTAAGAAGTTGTTGCCCATCTTTGGTATCATTAGCATCGAAATGCCCTCCAGATATGATTCTGCTGCCTCCTGCCCCCCTTGTGCCCATATTGGCTCTTTCCAACTCAAAAAAGAGAAAAAATAAAGGACAAAAGAATGAGAAAAAAGATACAAAAATACGAGAGAATTTGGACTTGTCACACCCACCCACTTTAGACATACTTGTCCTCAAGTATGGGGGTACAACGTGCCCAAATGAAAAAATAAAAAAAATGAGGAAAAGACAGACTCAAAGACAAAGGCACGACAAATCCAACATGTAAAGCAAAATCTTTTGCGGGCACAGAGACCTAGGTATCTAATCATAACCAACAACGTATAAACAGTAAAAACATACGTAATGTCCACTACAAATCAAAATGACTAAGTGATGGTTTCCCTCATGTTCTTCTCACTCAAGTATTTTGCTAAGTGCTTACGCTCAAGGAAAATATAATTGAACCAAGGGTCACCATAGGCTTGCAATTACTTTTGTTCCTCCGCCAACATTTAGAATAATAGGTATGCTTATGCTAAGGACTTAAAGGAGTGTAATGGGGCTACAGGTTGAAGGTAGAAAATATTTGGATCTGACTCAGATTTTAGTCGAATTTTCCCTTTCGGAGATTTCTTTCGACTCTTACTGGTCTTTGTCATCGTGCCCATTTTATAAAGCACATGTCTCAGATTTTTTATTCTGTGGGCATTCTATACTTTATTTTCTTAAGGTTTCTTTATCATTCTTTTTCTTTTTTATTTCAACTCCTTTTTTTCTTTCTTCTTTACTTTTGGCATTTTATGCCTTGTAACACACCAGATTTATCATTCCCTAGTGCCCATGGTCCTTTTGTGAGTTTTTAAGAAAGAATATGACCAGTGCGTAATTCATTTTGGCTCAAAAGGGCTGCAAGGGTAATATCAAGGTGGTTTTATTTGGCTTTGTGGGCTCAGAAAGAAAATTTATCTAAGCATTTTAGCAACATACCCGGAATTCACTGTGACCTCGGAATAGAGCAAAAGCAAGTTCTAGTTTACCTAAATTCAAAAATGCAGAAATCATACAAGAAAGAACGATCACATGCATCGTGAATTTAGGCTTAATTTCTCACAAGGTACTTAGTTCATTCATCATATAAGTAGTAGCATGGCATGCTGAAATGAAATTACAGTAAAATATGTGGCCTTATGGTCACAAGACCCATAGACTCCATGCTTGCAAGTTCAATTATTTAGACATGCTTGACACTAAAAAAATGCAAAGAATGCAGAGTAACCCCACCCACACACTTTTCCTTCAGCAAAGTGGATGCGAGAAGATTACCCTACGACCACAAACTCAACGAAATGTTAGAAGGCCCCCTCACCCACACACTTTGTCTTAGACAAACTGGGTTAGTACGGGGGTCATCTAACTGCAAAACAAGACACAAGAAACAACAAAATAGAAACATAAAAAATGAAAGACTCCTAATGCCCACACCCACACATTTTGTACTAAGCAAAGTGTGGGAATGGGGCAACACCTAAACAGACACAAAAAAAAGAAACAAAAAACCTAAACTACGGGAAAGAGTACCAGGTCAGACATCAGAGAGGGTCAAATAGACGAATCCAACGTGCTTGAAGTAGGTGAACAAGTCGGTTTCCAATCGGTCCAGTCTGGCTATGATGGTGGTGGCTGCTGGCTCTTGCTGCTGTGCCCTCGGGGGCCTCTTGCTGGGACCTGTATTCAGAGAAAAACTAAGGCTACTCGAAGTTTCTAGCTTCGGTATGCCAAATGCGGATTTCTCCTCCTCATCGTCAAACACATCCAACTTCCTCTTCAAACAATTTAAATCAAACAGTTCAACATGTTTGCAATATAGATCAATAGAAGAGGGGTCAAATAGTTTCAATTTCTCAGCAAGATGGGTTATCAGTTGGGCACAGGAGATCCTGTTCTTAGGATGAGACAGGGTGTTCTTGAAATGGGCAATGACCACGGCTCCAAAGTTTATCCTCTTTTTGTGCACCATGCACCAGAGGACAAACAACTTCTGATTTGTGATAGAGTTGGAGCTATCTTTCCGGCCAAAGAAATTATAGGCTTGAACTCAGTGACAAAAGCGAAGAACACTGCTTTTCAGCATGTATCTCTTGCTAGTTCCAGACTTGAATTTGGAATCGTCACCTAGTTCAGCCCATTTTTCATCCCAATTCTCATCCATGGGTACCATAAAAACAACAGATTTATAATCATAATCATTCAAGTCCAGAAAGGACACAATGCCCAAACCCATATTCAGTTCATCAGCAGACAGATCAAAGTTTTTACCAAAAATTTTAAACTTAAAAACCTTAGCAAATGTACCATCCTTCCTCATAATCTTAATAGTTAAACAGTCCCATTCAGTGAAAAATGACCAGCCGATATTAGAGAAGTGTTCTTTTACCTCTCGCTCGATGCCCAAAGGCAGCGAGCAAGGAGAAGTGGATGGTCTTATTGTGGACGATGTCCCTGGTGGGCACAACACCTTCTCTTTTCAGCATAATTTTTCCAGAGGTGGGGCTGAAAACAGTCTTTTCCATCTTAGTAGATGGCTTGACAGGGGCCTTTTCCTTCCCTTTTGTAGTTACTGAAGGCGTATCCATTGTGCCATCGACAACTTCCTTCATAAGGGAAAGAGTCAGGTCGTCCTGGCTCTTAGGGGCACAAGACTCTCCACTGCTCTTGTTCTCTCATTCCTCAGCCTCCTGCTCAGCTTCTTCTTCCTTAGACGATGTCGGTGACGCTTGCTTCTTCCGCTTTAGGGACTGCGACGGAGCGGAGCTAAGAGTGTGGTCTAGATCGATCACTCTGCATTAAAGCACCTATTTGCTAAAAAAGAATCAAATTCAAGGCTCATTCGATGGATACTATTGTTGTAAGAATTTGATTGGGAGATCAAGGATAAAAATAGAGCTCAAAACCAAGTGGCCGATCATTTGAGCAGAGTACTCAATGAGGAAAATGACGTGGTGCCTTTAGAGGAATCCTTTCCAGATGAATACTTGTTCTACCTCAAGGGCACTGCACCCTGGTACGTTGATTTGGTTAATTTCATGATCTCTGAAGAACTACCTACCAGACTCTCAACTTACTAAAGAAACAAAATCAGAAGTGAGAGTCGATATTATGCATGAGACAAGTCCATACTATGGAGAAGGTGCACAGATTAAATCATCTGACGATGCGTGCCCACAGAAGAAACTAAGAGTATTCTTGATCACTACCATTTTGAAGCATGTGGAGGGCACTTTGGTGCAAAAAGAACCGCAAAAAAAGTTCTTGATTGCGGGTTCTTTTGGCCCTCACTTCACAAAGACGCTTATGAAGTTTGCAGACATTGCCCACCCTATCAGATGACTGGAAACATTTCCAAACGTAATGGAATGCCCATGACTCCTATCATGCCGGTAGAACTTTTTGATGTTTGGGGAATTAACTTCACGGGTCCCTTGACTAAATCCAATGGACATCAATACATAGTCCTTGCTGTGGAATATGTGTCAAAATGGGTAGAAGCAAAAGCTACTACTACAAATGATGTTCGCATGGTCAAAAAGTTTCTGAAGTCCAATGTGTTCAGTAGATTCGGCATGCCCAAGGCACTGATAAGCGATCAAGGATCTCACTTCTGCAATATGATTATCAAGAATTTTCTCAAAGAATATGGAGTTAGGCACAAAGTGACTACTGCGTATCACCCACAGGTAAATGGGCAAGCTGAGGTGTCCGATCAGAAGTTAAGTCCACACTTCAAAAGGTCATAAACCCCAATAGTAAAAATTGGAGTTTTAAGCTAGAAGATGCCTTGTGGGCATATCGCACTGCCTACAAAACCCCCATTGGGATGTCTCATTTTCACCTAGTTTATGGAAAGACTTGTCACCTTTCGGTGGAAGTTGAACATAAGGCATTTTGGGCAATTCTAGAAAATGAACATGAAACTCGACAAAGCTGGAATTAAGAGGAAGTTCCAACTTCAAGAGTTTGAAGAGATGATGCTGGAGATCTATGACAACGCAGTGCTCTACAAAGAAAGAATGAAGAGAACCTATGACCACCTCATTCGCTATAAACAGTTTGAACGTGGGTAAAAGGTTCTACTGTATAATTTCAGACTGGAGCTATTAGGAGGAGGACTCAAGTCCAAATGATCCGGACCATATGAGATCCAGACAGTGCCCAAATGGAGCAGTGGAACTATTTGATTTAAGAACTGGAGAGACATTCAAAGTCAACTATCAACGGCTGAAGCATCTCAATGACCCAACGGTTTCATACATGAAGGCTCGAGCTGAGCCCACATACATGTGATGAAAGGCAAGCGTTGTGCCCACGATAATAACTGAGGCGCTGACTGGGAGGCAACCCTAGTTCTTTTTATTTTCTACAATTTATTTATTTCCTTTTTAGTGTTTATTCTCTGCCATGTTAGACTAGGAGTTGGATTTTACGGCTGGATTTTGTTTTGAAGTCCAATGTGAATTAAATTGTAGAAATGTAAAAATGTAATGTATGTGGCATGTTCGAATCTTTTCGGCCTCTACCATTAAACAAGATTAAATAGGTATACAAAATACAAGGTAACTTCCCCCATAGACCGGGAGATCTTTAGCCCATTTCACAGTCGTTGTGCCAAGACTTTCCATATCTGGCAGATTCTTCCCTTATTTAGAAGATCTGTCTCGCAGAATTTGTACTCGTCATGCCCTAGATTGCCGACATTCAACTTTCCTTAATTAGCCAATCCATATCCTAGAACCCGGAAGATACGATCAGACTTGTCTTGTAAAGCTCTTTCTTTCTTCGGCGACTAGGGTGCACTGCTCCAGCTACAACTGGTAATTGTTACTCTTGTGCTCAGTCTCCTCTACTTTTCCTATCAATCACTTTGGGTTTGTTGTGGGCACAATCACGGACTTCTCCTTCAGCAATGCTAGAATGATGGGCATTTCTTCCAGGCTCGAGAGAGAGCTTTCCGTTGAGAAGTTGTTGCCCATCTGTTAGGAAAAACTATCAAGAAAACCCCTAAAATGGTTTTGATGAAATGTCAAAATATGTAGAAACATTTGTTGAAAAACTGCAGGAGTTCCAAGCTGGCAATATAAAGCTAACCAAAAGGAGACTCTAAAAATAACTCAGCTGAAGTAAGAGTCAATCAAATTGGAGCATGGTCAACCCAGCTGAGAGGATGCATCAACCAGTCATAAAATAACGTAACTAAGGGTTAAAACACAAAAGTCAAATCAGCTTCGATCAAACTGACAAGCCGAGTCAGTTAAGCTAGAAGAGAAATCAAGCTGATTAAAGAAACTGACAACAAATCGGTTGAACTGAATACTGGAAGAATCCAACTGATGGCCAAAAATCAAATCTCAGCCGAACTGAAGACAATAGTCAAACCAACTGCTGATGGCCAGAACTGAAGTCAGCCAGCTTAAAGCTCAAGCTCAATACCAACTGCTGACCAAGTTTGAAATAAGACCAGTCAAACTGACAAGCTATCCAACAATTTGTAATCAATTGAACTGACCAACTAACTGACAGTTGTAATCAGCTAAACTGACAAAAGAGCTCTAAAGAACAGCCAACTAAAGCTATAGCCGAACTAAACTGCTAAAGCACATAACTGTCAAACTGGAGTCCAGAACTGAAAACTGAGCAGCTGAGGAACTACCAACAGGAGTCCAGAACTGAAAACAGAGCAGCAAAGAATCCGCCAACTGGAGTTTTCCACAGTTAATGCTCAACCAGAGATCTTGAAATTAATGAAGAAGATCTTGAAGTAAATACTCAACAAAGATCGAGTGGCTGAGCAACGGCTATTTCAAACAGGCTTCAACGGCTACAAGAACCAACTAACATTGATGGATCAACAGAATCAACGATCAATGGAATCCAACGGTCACAAGATCACTCATCTACATAAGAAGAGTGAATCTCATTTTAAAATGACTTTCGACCCATCGTCAGTCTAGCTTTCACAATATACTCACAATTGAGCTTTCTTTCTCTCCCCTCATAGCTCAACTTTGCAGATTTGATCAAACTGTGAAAGCCTCAACTGAGAAGAAGATTTGAAAGATCCAAACATTAGCCAGCTGTTTGAATACCAATTTCAGTTGATACCAATTTCAAGACAAACCTCTTGAAGATCGAAAGAGTTCTAAAACTTGTAAAGACAACAATAGCACCTACCTCTTCAGCGAGCAGTTGGGGACTGCAAGTGTGAGCTGTCGAAACCGACTGAGGAGATCGTGGCTCTGCGAGAACTGTTGTTTCCGGGACAGCAACAGTTGAAAATGCGACTGGCTGCGAGAGTTGCCGTTTCCAGGTTCAACATGTCTTCATTGTGTAATTGTAATAAAGAAACTTTATCATTGCATAGTGAATTGCTTTTTTCAGTAAGGAAGAGAGGACGTAGAAGTTTAAGCTTCAAACATCTATAAACTGCTTGTGTGTTGTACTTATTGCTCTCTATTTGCTTATCTTTACAACTGCACACTTAGCTCACACAAGCTGCGCTTACAAGCCAACTGATCTTCTCACATGTCTAAGTGCACTGATAAGTTTTCATACGCAAGTCAATGGCCCCAACTATTCCACATTTAAGTGAAAAGTTTTTGAGTCAGTTTATTCACCCCCCTAAACTGTCTTCGACTTGCCTAGGACCAACACCATCTTTGGTATCATTAGCATTCAAATGCCATCCAAATGTGATTATGTTGGCTCCTACCCCCTTGTGCCCATATTGGCTCTTTTCGACTCAAAAGGAGAAAAAATAAATGATAAAAGAATGAGAAAAGATACAAAAGCACGAGAGAACTTGGACTTATCAGGCATTAACTTTATAGGATCTTTTTTGGTCTCTTTTGGTTTTCTGTATATTCTCCTTGCTATAGATTATGTGTCGAGATGGGTGAAGGCAATTCCTACACAAACAAATGATTCCAAGGTGGTGATCAAATTCCTTCAAAAGAATATCATCACCCATTTTGGGGCACCTCGCGCATTGATTAGTGATGGAGGATCACATTTTTACAATATATGGTTGGTAATCGTGCTTACCAAATATGGAGTTAAGAACAGAGTTACCACAGCTTATCATCTTGATTCAGCATTTAATTTCCTCCATCGGTAGTAGTTGTGTAGAGTTGGGATTTTTTCTTATTTTTATTTTTATGATTACTTGTTTTTGGCTTGTGATTAAATTATGCGAAATTGGTGAGGTTGCTCAGTGCAATGTATCTATTTCTAGGGATAGGATACTCCACCTTCAATATTTTTCTAAATTGCTTGACATTAGAGACAAGTAGGTAAACTTTGCTGTTCAGATTAACTGCTTGGAAGATTGCTTGAAAAAATTATCAGATAAATGTTATGTTACTCGGACTCGGGTACAGGTGTTCGACACAGATATATATCTAGGAATCCGACCCCTTAACCTCTGAAATTTAGGATACGTGGACACGGCCAAAAAAGATCCAAAAATTAGACATGAGTACGGGAACACGGGCAACATTTTTATATAATTAAATATAACCACACTTCTTAAAGATAAAATATAGTAAAACCTCTATAAATTAATAGGGTTGAGACCATGAGATTTGATGCAAAATTATTATTTTATAGTAATATTAATTAATCCATAAATTAATATTTATCAATTAAAAGAGTGTTTTCATGATTCAATATAATTGAATTTTGATTATATAAAAAATCATTATATCTTACTAATTTATGTATCATGTTATTAAACTAATATAAAAAAAATCATTTCACATGTTATTAATGAAAATTAATAAGTAATGCTCATTAATTTAATATTATTCATTGTATTTTTACTAAAAGCATCCATTGTGTGATAGCGATATATTACACTACATAAACAACATAGCAATTTTATTAAAATTGTATCCAATAATGACTTATCATCTAAAAGGCGTCTCAAAATCAACATTGGTAGATGAAATATGTAAAACATTATGTGAGTACAAATATATCATTCCACATACACTAAAAAAGAGTTACATTTGAAAGTTAATAGGGTAGTACCTTTGGAACAGTTAATACAGTAGTACTTCTAAGAAAAATAAAAAACACTACAATTATATTTCATTAAAATAAATTAACTATGTCTGTAGTTTTAAAGAATTATTAATTTGTGATATTTATCAAAACTAGTCAATTTAGTATGTCAATTTGCAAAAATAGATAGATAGTTATATAATTTGCACTCCATAAACAAATTTGCCTCACTATCCCTAAAAGTAAATTGTGAAATGATTGCACACATTTCTATACAATAATGACACACTAAAATATAAACATAATTAGCATGGTGAAATGATTGCACACATTTCCACAATGTACTTTCCATGACTTTTGCTTTTAAGTAGGTGGATGATTTAAAAAAAAAAATTAATCTTATCCATTTTGATAAAAGACAATAATTGATGAGTCATCAAAAAGTGAACACTCTCATTCACATATATGCCCTACACGTGAGTTTTTTTCATTATATATACATATATATATATATATTTAATTGTACTCACATACACATTGATAAATCACAAAAATTGATGAGTCATCAAAAAGTGACCCACATTCATATAGACAAGTCGTGAATTTTATTTTTTATCACGTGCATAAAGTAAAAATGATATGACCTAACAAGTACAAAAGTAAAAATTCACATGCACTCTCAAAAAATTTGATTCACACATGTGACATTAGTGTGTGCATATATTCCCCAACTATACATTCATCTTTCTCTTAGTCCACTTCGACTAATTTGTTCAACTCTTTTGTTCTATTAAATTAGAGTTACATATTCTAATAGTAAAAATATGTATACACACTTATAAATTTTGAAATTTTTCATGATTGCTCGTGAAATCTTTCCAGCGCTAATGAAGATTTGCCCGCGCTAAAGGAAAATTTTAATAGGCGCTAAAGAAAATTTCCGAGTGCTAAGATTAGTTGTTTCAAATAAATATATTTTAAACTTGAAATGTACTTGTATAATTGTATTTTTATGCAATTGCTTCATATAAAAAATTAATTTTATTTTACTCACATGCATAAAGTAAAAATGCCATGACCTAACAAGTACAAAGGAAAAAATTCACATGTAATCTCAAAAAATATCATTCACACATGTGGCATTAGTGTGTGTGTGTGTGTGTGTATTCCCCAACTATACACTCATTTTTCTCTCATTCCATCTCGATTAAAGTTTGGAGGTAATTTTTTCAATTCTTTTGTTCTATAAAATTAGAATTACATGTTCTAATAGTAAGAATATGTACACACACTTTTAAATTTTGAAATTTCTCATGATTGCTCGTGAAACCTTTTCAACACTAATGAACATTTACCGATGCTAAAGAAAAATTTAACAGACGCTAAAGAAAATTTGCGAGCACTAAGATTAGTTATTTCAAATAAATATATTTTCGACTTGAAATGTACTTGTATAATTATATTTTTCATGCAATTAATTCATATAAAAAAATTAATTTATTTTTTTTATTTTACTCACCTTCATAAAGTAAAAATGACATGACCTAACAAGTACAAAAGTAAAAAATTCACATGCAATCTCAAAAAATATCATCCACACATGTGATATTAATGTGTGCATATATTCCCGAACTATACACTCATTTTTCTCTCAATCCATCTCGATTAAAGTTTGGAGGTAAATTTTTCAGCTCTTTTTTCTATTAAATTAAAATTACATATTTTAATAGTAAGAATATGTATACACACTTTTAAATTATGAAATTTCTCATGATTGCTAGTGAAATCTTTCCAGTGCTAATGAATATTTACCGGTGCTAAAGGAAAATTTAACAGACGCTAAAGAAAATTTACGAGCACTAAGGTTAGTTGTTTCAAATAAATATATTTTCAACTTGAAATGTATTTATATAATTATATTTTTCATGCAATTGATCCATATAAAAAAAATTAATTTTATTTTACTAACATGGATAAAGTAAAAATAAATGACCTAACAAGTACAAATGAAAAAATTCACATGCAATCTCAAAAAATATCATTCATGCACATGTGACGTTAGTGTGTGTATATATATTCCCCAACTATACACTCATTTTTCTCTCATTTCATCTCGATTAAAGCTTGGAGGTAATTTTTTCAACTCTTTTTTCTATTAAATTAGAATTACATGTTTTAATAGTAAGAATATGTATACACATTTTTAAATTACGAAATTTCTCATGATTGCTCGTGAAATCTTTCCAGCACTAATGAATATTTACCAGTGCTAAAGGAAAATTTAACAGACGCTAAAGAAAAATTATGAGTGCTAAGGTTAGTTGTTTCAAATAAATATAATTTCAACTTGAAATGTGCTTGTATAATTGTATTTTTCATGCAATTGATTCATATAAAACAAAATTAATTTTATTTTACTCATATGCATAAAGTAAAAATGACATGCCCTAACAAGTACAGTGGAAAAAATTTAACATTACGTTTTTTTTCTACTCTACTACATCAACTAAATTTTTTATTTTTTTTCCCAATAAAATATGAGTGGGTTGAGTCATTCTCTACACATATTTCTACAAAAAATATAATTTACAAACACACAAAATCTACAAGGAAATATAATTATTTATATGAATACTAACCTGTTTTGATTGTTGGTGAGATGTGTGAATTAAGTGTGATATAAGAAAAGATAATTGGAGGAATTTCGAATATTATGGCATGCACGAGAGAGAGAGAGAGAGAGAGAGAGGCATGCATGCATTGTCTTGTCATGTATTTGTGTACAGAGAGAGAGCACACACACACACAGAGAGCGAGAGAGAGAGAGAGAGAGAGAGAGAGAGAGAGAGAGAGAGAGAGAGAGTTCCAATGTGCTTATTTGAAATCAAAATTGAATTATCATTATATTCATGTATCGTTTTTGTCTTTCATTTTATGTTTTGATTTTGTGTTATAATTTTATTTGTTATTTTTGATGTAGTAAGACTTAATATTACAGAAGACTACAAAAAAAAAATCAAAAAAGTGAAATGAGTACCCAAAAGCACACTTTTTTTTGCTTTCTTTTGCTAAAAAACGTGTTATTTTTTTGCAAAATAATTAATATTTTAAGTTCTAACAGACACCCTAGTACTAGCTAGGCTGCAAAAATCAATTCCCTAAGCTACAAAATCAATTCCCTGTGCCTTATGTTTGACCAACTTTTTACAATTTTTGTGACAATAAGGGTATATTTGTCTTGCACCCCCAAATATATTTATGGGGTGCAAAGTATATAACTACTTATCTATTTTTGCAAGCATATATAACAAATTGACTATTCCAATAAATCCCCCTATTAATTTATGATATTAAAGGGACATATATTTTCTACAGGAGCTTCTCAAAATTATATTATCTTATTATCTTATCGATATTTATGATATTTTCAACTAACCCAAGTCGGACTGGAGAAAAATATTATATTAAAGAGTTTATTAATTTAACGAGTTTTAATTTACTGAGGTTTAACTGTATCTATTTTCTTATAATATACAATTACATCGGATTAGATCTCTTGTTACATATTATGTTCCATTATCATTAATAGATGTGTGTGTGATTCGGATTAGATCTCTGGTTACATTTCGTATTACTTACATTTCCTGTTCTATTATTATTAACACTTACCATGTGTACATTTATGATGTCATCAAATACATAGGTATGGAAGTTACTACACGTGTTATCCATTAATGATAATGACACATAAAATATAACATGAAA
This sequence comes from Perilla frutescens, assembly GCA_026008535.1. Lineage (NCBI taxonomy): Eukaryota > Viridiplantae > Streptophyta > Magnoliopsida > Lamiales > Lamiaceae > Perilla > Perilla frutescens. The sequence goes on along the minus strand of BRKX01000017.1, from coordinate 36,646,967 downwards.
TGTAATAGAAGATTTGATCCGGTAATCACACATATTTCATTATGGAGCTATATATTGAATTGAGTGATAACTATTGATGTTGGCTAATTGTGATATGCATATTGGGAAATCTTTATTGGACAACCCCAACATATGTAACACTCGAACTAAACATCTATACTAAAATAAAATAAGAGCATGGTTTCACGACATGATTCTACACTATTAATAAAGACAAAAAATGAAATTATAGTACTCAAAGTATGCATTATGCTCTACGTCAAAAATATGTGTATATAAAAGAAATTATAAACTCTTAATGTGGCTATTGGGCCGTAAATGAACAGACTTAAAAATACAATAAAATTAGACCCGAGTAATTGGGCGGCCATAAAATGAAGCATGTATAAAAAGCAAAAACAAAATATTGCATCACATCAAACAATCTTCGACATCAAATCAATTTCGGAGATAGCTTAAACCAACAAGGCCATCGAGCTTACAACGCAGAGACTCATTTCACCGCTATTCTAATGGCTGAAATCGCTCAATTGAATCCAACCCACGGAGAAGACAAGAAAAAATATTCGAGCAAGCGGAAGAAATGCAATACACATTGTACAAACTTTTTTATCAAACACTTGTAGTGCAACAACGTTGGTTTCTATGACGGTGGTGGATTTGATTAAAACAAGGTACAATTAAGAATTTATTTTATTATAATGCATTTTCTAACTTGTAGGCTTTATTGATTTTGCATGAGAAATTAGTTGCCTCTAGGTGAGAGGAAGTTGAATTAGGAGAGTAATATGTGCAATACGTTTGACACCGCGATTCTATTGTAGTTGAATGCGAGGAAGTTGATAAATAAGTTTGGGACATATGTAGCTTTTTTTCTTCTTTTAATTGCCACCGCCACCCACCGTTCGATGTCTTAATTTACATACCTATATAAAAAAAGAAGCACTTTTGTTGAGATTTCTTTTGGTATTGATTTTTTAATCTTCTTTTCAAGTTGATTTTTTTTTTAGTTTGAGGGATACTTGGTTTTTGTTAGTCTGCTTTGATTCTAGTATACTGATTTTCAATTCTCAATTGATTCAAAACGACCTCAAAATATTCTCAGGGAGTTTTTTTTTAAAATACAATGCAAAATGTCATTGTTTAGTTGATAGTTACTACTCTAGTTGGCCACGACATCTTCCTGTTGAAGGTGAAGTGTCTATGATCATCAAACCTAGCATGTTGATGATGATTCCACTGTTTCTTTTCCTGAAAAATGGATGTTATCCTAGTCATATTGCATCTAATAGTTATAGTGATATCACATACTTGCGAGGATGTGATTTTAGTTTTTCTTATTGTGCATAATTCTTTGATCATTACAATATTTTGTAATCAATAATATAAAGAATTTGATATAAGATCTGCTGAAATTAGCCATTTTCCAGTTAAATTAGTTAGTTGTACCGTGCTTCAAGCCGCTTATGTTACTCGGACTCGAGTACGGGTGTCCGATACAGATATATATCTAGGAATCTGAACTCTTAACCTCTGAAATTTAGGGTACGTGAACACGGCCGGAAAGGGTCCAAAAATTAGACATTGGTACGAGGACACGACAACATTTTTATATAATTAAATATAATCACACTTCTTAAAGATAAAATATTAATAAATAACATCAAATAATTTATTTATTCTTTAATTAAATCTTTTTAGTGAATTAATTAAATAAATAATAATGTAATATTTTGCCAAGTTTCTTCCCTGGAGCTGGAGCGTTTTGTTCCCGCCGCCAATTGCCAAAGCAGAGGTTTGTGTTTCGACGGCCACGATCGAAGTCAGTCCACCGTCGATTTATCGGACGACACAGAGGTGTTGAACATATAGGTTGTGCGTTGTAACTTTACTCCACAATTCAAGCAAGGATTCGATTATACACGCGCCTCTGCTCATCAACCGGCGTTGGCGTTGATGTTTCTAAATTGAAAGAACCATGAACATTGGAATTGCTCTTCCTCAATGTTTCCTCCGAAAAAAGTCGTCTCATCATCGCGCCGTCTATTCTGCACGTGCATTTCCGCAGGCGCGAGCTCTAGTTCTCTCGTCAGTACCGCAGTTCTACGCTCAAACTCAGCTCAAGGGCGCCGCGTGCTTGCTTTCTTTGACGACCAAAATCGAACACAAGTTCGAGCCGAGAACCATAACCATATCCCTGCTGGGTATTCATTTGAAAGACCCGAGTTTGTGATATCCCAAAAGTACGATCTTTTGATTGAGAAATGCCGCTTTTCTCGATCTGATATTGAAGCTAAGCAGTTCCACTCAGATGCCATCAAGAATGGATTTTTTTGCGATTTGTTTATGGGCAATACGCTCATCAATGCTTATGCTAGGAGTGGAGACTTGCAGTCTGCTCATCACGTGTTCGATGAAATGCCTGATAAAAATTCTGTGACGTGGTCGTGTTTGATTTCTGGATATACTCAGAATTGGATTCCTAAAGATGCATTAGCTGCATTTGCACGAATGGTGTCTGCAGGGTTCACTCCAAACCATTATGCACTCGGGAGTGCTCTAAGGGCTTGTCAGATATTGGGAGCTGAGGGGTTGAAACATGGGATGCAAATTCATGGTTTAGTTTCCAAAACCCATCACGCATTTGATGTGGTTGTCTGCAATGTCTTGATTTCCATGTATGGGAATTGCATTGCCAGTTCCATTGGTAGTGATTATGCTCAGCGTGTTTTTGATGGGATATCAGATAGGAATCCTGTATCGTGGAACTCCATGATATCCGTTTATTCTCAGAGAGGAGATGTTGATTCTGCTTTCTGTCTTTTCAAGGATATGCAAAAGGAGGGTTCAGGGTTTAGTTTTAGGCCTACTGAGTATACATTTGGCAGCTTAATAACTGCTGCATCTGAATCCCTTAATACTGGTAAAGGCTCCTTATTGCTAAAGCAGTTGCTGGCAAAAATTCAGATGTCTGGGCTTTTAGAAGATTTATATGTGGGTAGTGCACTAGTGAGTGGTTTTGCAAGGATTGGTGTGGTTGATACTGCCAAGAGCATATTTCAGAATATGGCGACAAGGAATGCAGTTTCCTTGAATGGCTTGATGGTTGGGTTGGTGAAGTTTAAGCGAGGGGAAGAAGCATTTGAGGTTTTCTTAGAAACAAGGGGCCTGGTTAGGCTAAACTCTGACAGCTATGTTCTTCTTTTGAGCGCTGTTGGTGAGTTCTCATGTGAAGAAATAGGAAAAAGGGAAGGGAAGGAGGTACATGGGTATATCATGCGAACTGGGATAATTGATTCACATATTTCTGTAGGGAATAGTTTGATTAATATGTACGCAAAGTGTGGTGCTATTGAAGATGCTTGTTCTGTTTTTAACTTGATGTTTGATAAAGATTCAGTTTCATGGAGTTCCATGATCTCTGGGTTTGACCAAAATGAGCGTTTTGAAGACGCACTATTGAGTTTCCGCACAATGAAGAGAATCGGACTCATCCCTTCAAATTTTACGTTGATCAGCACAGTAAGTTCTTGCAGCAGTCTAGGCTGGATGATTACGGGAGAGCAAATACACTCTGAAGCAGTAAAGTTGGGACTCAATTCAGATGTTTCGGTATCAAATACCCTTCTTTCATTATATGCTGATACTGGATGTATCACTGAATGCAGGAAACTGTTCTCCTTCATGCATGATCATGATCAGGTGTCATGGAATACAATTGTCAGGGCATTTAGTGATTCTGAGGAATCAATTATTGAAGCCACCAAATATTTCAAAGATATGATGCGAGCTGGATGGAGCCCTAACACTGTGACCTTCATAAACATTCTTGCTGCAGCTGCAACTCTTTCTTGTATTGAACTTGCACATCAGATACATGCCTTGGTGTTAAAATGCCACCTCATGAATGACAATGCAGTAATAAGTTCTCTACTCACTTGCTATGGAAAGTGCAGAGAAATTACTTACTGTGAAAGTATATTCTCAACAATGGCGGAAAAGGATGATGCCAGTTGGAATTCCATGATCTCGGGATACATACACAATGAGCTTCTGACAGAGGCTATGCAGTTAGTCTGGCTTATGTTGCATAATGGCCAAAGATTAGATCGCTTTACTTTTGCCACGGTTCTCAGTGCTTGTGCTTCTGTTGCAACATTGGAGCATGGCATGGAGATTCATGCTTGTGCAACTAGATCTTGCTTTGTTTCTGATGTGGTTATCGGGAGTGCACTCGTTGACATGTATGCTAAATGTGGAAGGATAGAGTATGCCTCGAGATTTTTTGAACTAATGCCTCTTCGAAATGTGTACTCTTGGAACTCCATGATATCTGGCTATGCACGGCATGGTGATGGGCACAAAGCTCTGGAAATATTTGGGCAAATGAAACTGGAAAACCAGCCACCAGATCATGTGACCTTTGTTGGGGTCCTATCAGCTTGTAGCCATGTTGGACTGGTCAGTCAAGGTTATGACCATTTTGAGTCTATGAACAGAGAGTATAATCTTGCACCTCGGATTGAGCACTTCTCGTGTATGGTTGATCTCCTTGGCAGAGCAGGTGAATTCGCTAAGTTAGAGGACTTCATAAACAGAATGCCAATAGAGCCTAATGTTCTAATATGGAGGACTGTTCTTGGTGCTTGTGGCAGAGCAAATGGTCGCCTGTGGGATTTAGGCAGGAGGGCTGCTCAAATGTTGAGGGAGTTGGAACCTCAAAATGCTGTGAACTATGTGCTCCTTGCTAACATGTATGCCTCAACGCAGAAATGGGAACACGTTGCAGAGTCCCGACATGCAATGAAGGTAGCAGCAGCTAAAAAAGAAGCCGGCTGCAGTTGGGTGTCTATGAAAGATGGCATACACGTGTTCGTCTCTGGAGACAAATCACATCCTGAAACAGATGCAATACATCAAAAGCTTGCTGAATTGCGCGAGAAAATGAAGGCAGTGGGATATACACCCCAGACAAATTATGCTCTGTATGATCTTGAAGTGGAGAACAAAGAAGAGATATTGAGTTATCACAGTGAAAAACTTGCAGTTGCTTTTGCTCTTACGCGCAAATCAGAACTGCCCATAAGAATAATGAAAAATCTTCGAGTTTGTGGGGACTGTCATTCGGCCTTTAAGTACATATCGGAAATTGTCCGTAGGCAGATTGTGTTACGTGACTGCAACAGATTTCATCATTTCATGGATGGTAAATGTTCTTGTAATGATTATTGGTGAGATTATGAAAGCCCTTGCTTACTCTTAAGCCTTCTAGACCAGACCTTTTCAGTTTCAGCCAACTGTCTGTGGTAAAAAAGAGAGTTGAGTTGATCATGCGGCTTGGTAGATTTACAAAGGGTAGAACTGTATTAATTGCGGATACACATAGTTTGTGCATGTTAAAAGAGTATTTAAGGTTTGGCTCGCTCTTTCTTTTTTCTCCTTTCCTGTTTCAAAGTTATTTATACTTATTTTGGTGGTTTGGTTATTATACTTGTGCAGATTATCTTACAAGGTTTTTTTTTTTTTAATGAAGTATATATGAGTATAATAAATTAGAATATGTTGTTCGAGACTTTTGAGCTACAATGAATGAAATAAAGTAAGAAGTGGAATTTCTTAAAATTTGATAATGATATATATATATATATATATATATTCCGAAGTAAGGAATAATAAATTTTGAAAATTTTAAGAAAAATATAAATACATAATTTTAGAAGAGGCGGTAGTAAGCGATTAGCCAAAAGAAAGAGCGTAGACGTAGTAACTCCCTTCTCCACCCAAAAATAAAAATAAAAATAAAATTCATTATCAAAAATATCCATCTTACGACTTATCATTAAAATATCAAAATTTAAATAAACATCAAATGGACTAGCTATGTCTATGAACACCACCCACGCTCTCACCCTCCGCTGCGTTCCGCCGCCTCCTTCCTCCTCCTCCGCCCTTTTCGCCTCCGCTACCGCTTCCCCTTCCACCACTTCCAAACCTTCCTCACTCCGCCTCCAAACTACCAAAAATTCCAACACCGCCTCCATTTCCTCCTCCTCCTCCGCCGCCGAGAGCAACAAGCTCTCCAATTCCCAAGATCAGGCGCTCCTCACACTCCTCCAGCAGCGGAAAACTGAGCAAGCGTGGTCGCTCTACGCGCAATGCTCCGACCTCCCCAACCCCACCTGCCTCAGCCGTCTCGTTTCCCAATTGTCCTATCTCAACTCCGCCGACGGCTTGACCAGAGCTCAGTCCATTATTGAGCGCCTCCGCCGCGAGCGCCAGCTTCACCGCCTCGATGCCAATTCCCTCGGCCTCCTCGCCATGGCTGCCGCCAAAGGCGGCCACACGCTCTATGCATCTTCTATCATTAAGTCCATGCTCAAGTCCGGTTATCTCCCCCATTTCAAGGCCTGGAGTGCTGCCGTAAGTAGACTCGCCGCCTCCGGCGATGACGGGCCCGTTGAGGCGATTAAGCTCTTCAATTCCGTCATAAAAAGGGTGCGGAGGGTTGCGGATACCGAGGTTGTTAAGAACTCATGTCCGGATACGGGTGCTTACAATGCTGTTCTGAATGCTTGTGCTATTATTGGCGATGCTAAGAAGTTCCACCAACTGTTTGGTGAAATGCCTGAGTTCGGTTGTGAGCCGGATGCGCTGACGTACAATGTCATGATTAAGTTATGTGCGCGAGTTGAGAGGAAGGATTTGCTCGTGTTTGTGTTGGAGAGGATAATTGAGAAGGGGGTAGCGTTGTGTATGACCACGCTGCATTCGCTGGTCGCCGCCTATGTTGGTTTTGGTGATTTGGAGACTGCTGAGAAACTGGTTCAGGCAATGAGAGAAGGGAGGAGAGACATTTGCAAGATTTTGAGGGAGTCCGTCTCTGAGGATATGAACTCAGACGACGAGGACTCAGGCAATGGGAGTGATTTATTTGAGAAATTGCTACCAAATTCTATCGATTATAGAAGTGAGCCACCAGAGTTGCCTCAGGCAGTTGCACCAGACTCGAGAATCTACACAACCTTGATGAAAGGGTATATGAAGGCAGGGCGTGTTGCTGACACGGTGAGGATGCTCGAGGCAATGAGGCACCAAAAAGACAGCTCTAGCCATCCCGATCATGTCACATACACCACGGTTATATCTGCATTCGTGAAGGCGGGTTCAATGGACAGGGCACGGCAAGTGCTCGTGGAGATGGCTAGGATTCAAGTTCCTGCTAACCTGATCACGTATAATATACTTCTCAAAGGGTATTGTCAGCAACTGCAGATAGATAAGGCAGAGGATATCATGAGGGAGATGGTTGATGAGGCGGGGATTGAACCTGACGTGGTGTCTTATAACACATTGATTGATGGATGTATAGTGGTCGATGATTGTGCAGGAGCGCTTACGTACTTCAATGAGATGCGGAAGAGAGGTATAGCTCCCACGAAAGTTAGCTACACAACCTTGATGAAGGCCTTTGCTTCATCGGGGCAGCCAAAGCTGGCGAACAAGGTGTTTGATGAGATGCTCAAAGATCCCCGCGTGAAAGTTGATTTGGTTGCGTGGAATATGTTGGTTGACGGGTACTGCAAACTGGGGCTGATTGAGGAAGCAAAGAGCATAATTCAAAAGATGAAGGATAACGGAGTGTGTCCGAATGTTGCCACCTACGGGAGTCTTGCGAATGGGATAGCGTTGGCTAGGAAGCCAGGGGAAGCTCTTATACTGTGGAATGAGATAAAGGAGAGGTGTGGTGTCCGAAATGTTGATGAGGAGTCAAGGTCTAGCTCGTCGCCTGCGCTTCCACCTCTAAAACCGGACGAAGGGCTCCTAGATACACTGGCGGATATTTGTGTGAGGGCAGCTTTCTTTACGAAAGCTTTGGAGATTGTTGCTTGCATGGAAGAGCATGGTATACATCCGAATAGGACCAAGTATAAGAGGATCTATGTTGAGATGCATTCGAGGATGTTTACTAGTAAGCATGCGTCGAAGGCGAGGCAGGACAGAAGGAGAGAGAAGAAGAGAGCGGCTGAGGCTTTCAAGTTCTGGTTGGGACTGCCCAACTCCTACTATGGGAGTGAGTGGCGCCTTGATGCCGCAGATGAGTATCAGTAATAAAAAAAATAGTTATAATACCGTCATTTAGGCATATACTAGTTCAAATGAATCCATTGTTGTTGTATTGTTCACTAATGATTTTGCTTTTCTTGTAATATATAACTATAATGGTGGTTATGACATTTAAAGCTTCAAAAAGAATGTCAGAATTTCGGCCTCAAATATATGATTGTGTTGTACTCTTATGTGCTTGTTGGACCGCCCCTAAATTCCGACCTTTCTTTTTATGCGACTGCCACCCCAAAATGGCCCGTTGCTGTTTATTTTATGGCGTGCTCGTTGAGTTTTGCAACTAACGAATTACTTTTTTTGACAGTCAAATCCACTCCTCTAATATTGCGTGATTCTGAAAGTATTCAAGCCAGAGATTGCGTCAAACGAACCCTATAGTTAAGAAATTAACAAAGGGTGAAAATAACACCTCTGCATAGCCTCTTCCCAGAGGGTGGGGATTGTCCAGTGCCAGCATGAAGCTGCAAAAGGAAAATGTTTCAAATATTTATTTGGAACTGAACTAGCCGAAGATCTATGCTTCTTCTCAAGACAAAGATGGTAATCACTTGATAATGCCATGAAGCTTCCTATTTTTTTGTTGCAGAAGACAAATATTCAAACCCAAAGAAAGGAGGAACGGGACATAAAGAATGAATCAACTGGAATTATATAAGAAAGGAGCTTGACAAATATAATCTTCTTTTCAACTTTGAGGTGAAATATCTTTCCAGCTATATAGCATATTTTTGTAACTGAAAAATACTGGTGCACAGCAAAGTAATTTGGTTCACAGAAAAGGTTAGGCACGCATCTGGTGAGATATAAGTGGTCAGTAAGCACATAACTCTCTCTGTTGACAGCATACTACTCATGCATTAGTTCCGAAGGAAGGTGCAAAGACTTACTGACATTATGTGTTCTTAGAGTCTCTTATCCAGCAACTCATCAGGTTTATCAAGCAATATGAATACCAAATCAAATCGCGAGAGGAGAGGAGCACTCATTTTCAGATTCTCATTCACTGTTTTTGCCCGGCTGCAATTAGAATTTGGAGTTTAAATCAAAGAAATACTTTATTGCAACACAAATTAATCCACAAGTATTATATACTTTAAACCCTTTCAATCCATCTGCTTTAGGGCACAGAGATAACAAGTCCGTATGAACGCATTAAAATGTGAAGGAATAATCAAATAAATGAAATGAAGCTTTTTAAAGAAATGTGGCAGCATATGACCCTACTTGACCGGGATTTCTTAACTTTCATCACTAAAGCATTCAGTATAGAGACATGGAGAAGTCGGACATTCTGAATAACATAGGGAGTAAATCGAACTTCGGTAAAATGTAGGTTCAATACTTATAATGACCCCCAACAGGGTTTGCTGCAGCTAAAACTGTTGTTCTTGCTGATAAACTTGCTACAAGTCCTGCCTTGGCAACTGAGACACATTGTTGTTCCATTGCTTCTAATAGGGCCTGAACACATCAGATAATCAGCATAGTCCTTTTAATTTAGAGACCAAACAAAAATGTAATCAGAAGTCGTTAGGACTGCATAAACCTGGTGTTCTGCTGACATTTTGTCAAACTCATCAATACAGCATAATCCACGGTCTGTGAGTACCATAGCACCTTTAAAATGAACATCACAGTTAAGTTTAGCTATGAAGATTTCTACATAATATGACAAAATTCCTGGAAGTTCTACAAAGCTGAAAAGTGTGGAAATTATATTTGGATCAGGTGAGGGGATTCGGACACTGGGGATGGTAAACAGGCTAGGTATTGGATATATGAGTTTGATCAATCAGACTCATCAGGGGCTTGCTTAAAGACATATCTGTGTGTGTGTGTGTGTGTGTGTGTGTGTGCAGATAGCTATATTGTTTTCTTGCACTTATCATCAGTCGATTTAATCATTGGCAAAAAACCTACTGTTACAGATTTGCTACTTATGAGCAGCCAAGCTTCCAATTACTGCCAAAAGGCATGAACAGGGATAAGCAACTTATTCTAAGGTTTTTTATCACAGTATGTCAATGAACCAGCCAACATGGAAATAGAAGAGGAAGAAGAAAGTGCACCAGCCTCAAATGCATAGTCACTTGTCATAGGATCTTTCACCACTGCAACGGTAAGGCTGGCGTTAGTTGTAGCATTTCCACATACATAGATCCCATGTGGAGAAACAGAAGCTGCAGCTTTAAGTAGATGGCTTTTACCAAGTCCAGGATCACCTAGTTGCATTAACTTGCTCATCAAATGTTGGCATATGAAGACTCCATTAACTTGAGCTAGTATTTAGAATATGGCAACTAGAGTAAAGTAGAAGTGCTAGTAAATCAGTTTCCAATCTGAACAGAAGAAGAAAATCCACATATGACATACCAACAACAATTACATGAATATCTCCTTGGACAGGAACCTTGTTCTGATCCATTGAATGCTTCCGGACACCACCAAACAGTGTTAATGTAATTCCAGCTTTGACCAGCCAAAAAAGAAGGTAAAGTTGCAACATACCATTTTCAAGCCTCTAAATCAATGACCGAAATGCTCAAAACCAAATATATATAGCAATCTATTGCGTAAGCAACGATAGATTCAAATCACGATGTTATGATGACCTATAGATACACATGTTCATGTACATAATGCAAGAGTTTATCCTAACAGCACTAACCATTAAGCATCAGAACATGCATTGTGTCATTCCACATTAACTACAAATTAAAATAGATGGGGCTTCCTATAGCTTTATATCGGAACACTAGATCAAAAGGGCATTTGAGGAATTCTTGGGTTCACCTAGCAAGTAGCAAGTAAGATGGGGAGAAGTGAAAAATATTTTTGTTAAATTCATTTTTCGTAATCAAAAGCAGTTATGTATTACATACAATAATGAAGAAACCTTACTCTCTCTTACTATCCAAGTTGTGCAATATCATAATTGCAGTTTCTAGTGACGGCAATGGCAATGTTGACTATGCCTAATGGTTAGTTCTAGTGGAGCCGGAATATATTAGTTCGTGAATGATATAGCTTATAATGGTATGGGATCTGGTCTGCATGCTTAAATAGGACCATGAAGAAGATTGATAGCAATTGTCCTTAATATACCCTTAACAAGCTCATAGCCGAAGATGCATGGACAAATTGATTGCAGAATTTGACAAAAAACATCTGAATCATGCTCCTCAGAGAACTTTACAATGAATTCCAGATCTAATGGTGAAAATGAGTACAGATCTAAATTCTCTGAGGACGTACCATTCATGTCAGTATGCTGTGCATCCTCAGGCACAGACTGGGACTTCGAGTTTGTTATTGAAACCACTTCTAGGTACAAATAGTAGAGTGCTTGATTCTTCCCTTTTGATTTTCCTATTTATTTTTTGGAAACATAAAAGTTAACTCTTAGTCACTGGACTCATTGCAACAGAAGATATGACTGAAATATGCAGCACCCGGAAATCAATAAGCTATGAAAATATGGAGAGAACTTACACAGTTACACAAACTAATGTAAAAAGTTTTATTAAGTCCCTTCATTTGCTTGTTTCAAAATAAGTGAAGTAAATATATTCCACATATTCTATTTAAAATATTTTACAAAATCTGATATTGGAATATATCAATGGCTTAATATGAGAAACAGCAAGTCAGCAATATCAACTGCAATGGCAAGGACCAAAGGATTTTCAAAACTGCTTCAGAATTCAAAATATGATCTTGTTTCTGGACCACAGACTCTGGGGTACATAAAAATACATAACCTATTTAAAGTTCGGAAGAGCAACTTCAGAATGCTCTTCCGGACTTCCTCATGAGATAACTAAGAGGTGTGGAGTAAGACATACCAACCATATGACAGAAGTTATACTATACTGGGTAAATGACGAAATCTAAAATTTCTATGAAGGAGTCAGCCTAAAAACTACTCAATAGTTTAAGTTTTGGCTGAGTAAGACATACCGATCATATGAGAACATATAATACTGACTTTAAATGGAAGTAACGTGACAAATTCATTTAGCCTCTAAATTGATTTATCCATCAGACTCCCATAATATGAGTCATCCACACTAAATTAAATCAGGCAATCGATACTATAATGCCATGTACATGGAATCTAGCTCCACCCTCATGTACCAGTCTACCAGAAATAGAGCATAACACTGCCCTTACATCCTCCAATGTCCATGTAATTGTTAATCATTCTTATGATGCCAGTTACTGTCACAATATCTCCAGGAATGCATGCATCCACTAGATCTTGGGTCAGTTCACATTCAACTGTCCGAGGAACCCGCCCCTCTTCATGATGTTCATATTTGAGTAGCTCCTGAATTCTGAAGATCATAAATAAGTTAATAAATCCAGAAACAAAATTTATGTAGAAGCTCCACAGTGAGAGCATTCTTTCATATAGGGTACACATAATGCTAAGACTTATACCTTATTTTCTGAAAATCTATTGGTCGAGCACTAGATCTTATGGGATTGAAATTTCAGCTTTTACATGCCACCATTTCACATTTCGTTGGTGGATAAAATTTTCCATCAGGAAAGTCACATGTAATAGTGGTCCCACATTTAGAACATGAAAAACTCATCTGCATCACCAGCGGCCGGACTGTGCTAACTTTTACTACAGCTCCCCGTACGGAAACAAGCCTGTCTGTGATGTTAAAAATATGTGTTACACTCCTTCATATGCAGCATTAAACTAGGCATTTCTACAGATAGTTTCGAGCAGATTGCTAAACCAAATAACTTTTCCATGTACCAATATAAGCAGCCTTAAGGTTCTTCAGAGCAATCATAGACTCTTGGTAATTGTGAAGATGGATTCTAATCTTGGCACATTCCTTCATATCTTCTTTCGTAAAAAGAACCTATACAGGGTTCAAGTGTGCGCAAAATCATTTCACAAAGGTAACAATCTCCACATCTTAAAAATAGCCTAAATTTATGATACCTTGTGCAGTGCCGCGCTCATACACAGCAGAGCATCTTTAGGTTTTTTCTCTAGTGCTAGATAAAATTCCTCGACGTCGTATACTTTCTTGAAATGCTGGAAATCGAGTGGCAAGAAGAATGATTCATCATCTTCTTTAACCTAGCCATGACATTAACAAGTTCTTCGATATAAGTTCCTATTATGAATATTGCATTGCTTTTATTACGCAAACATTATAAATTCAATCAAACTCACCTAAGACTTCCATTCGCACAGACAGACCATTTGCACAATTGCTAAGCTAAGAAAGTAAAAGAACGAGCAGATAGACTGAAAACCAAATTTTGTTGCATTTTATCTTTATCTTGAGATCTTCTCCGTAAAAGCACAGGAATGAGAAAACAAATTGCATAATCAAACACGACCACGTCACAGAATTTTTATCAGGCATTTCATCGAACACGTGATGAGCAGACTGCAAGTCTCCACTCCTGGCATAAGCATTGATGAGCGTATTGCCCATAAACAAATCGCAAAAAAATCCATTCTTGATGGCATCTGAGTGGAACTGCTTAGCTTCAATATCAGATCGAGAAAAGCGGCATTTCTCAATCAAAAGATCGTACTTTTGGGATATCACAAACTCGGGTCTTTCAAATGAATACCCAGCAGGGATATGGTTATGGTTCTCGGCTCGAACTTGTGTTCGATTTTGGTCGTCAAAGAAAGCAAGCACGCGGCGCCCTTGAGCTGAGTTTGAGCGTAGAACTGCGGTACTGACGAGAGAACTAGAGCTCGCGCCTGCGGAAATGCACGTGCAGAATAGACGGCGCGATGATGAGACGACTTTTTTCGGAGGAAACATTGAGGAAGAGCAATTCCAATGTTCATGGTTCTTTCAATTTAGAAACATCAACGCCAACGCCGGTTGATGAGCAGAGGCGCGTGTATAATCGAATCCTTGCTTGAATTGTGGAGTAAAGTTACAACGCACAACCTATATGTTCAACACCTCTGTGTCGTCCGATAAATCGACGGTGGACTGACTTCGATCGTGGCCGTCGAAACACAAACCTCTGCTTTGGCAATTGGCGGCGGGAACAAAACGCTCCAGCTCCAGGGAAGAAACTTGGCAAAATATTACATTATTATTTATTTAATTAATTCACTAAAAAGATTTAATTAAATAAACAATAATGCATAAATAATATTTTACTAATTTATGAACATTAAGGCCAAAATATATATATTTTTACGGAGGTTGTAGTTTCATAATATTTTTAATTAATTGTAATAGTTATTATTACAAGCACACGATATATTATATATTTTTATTATTATATGATTTTTTCATTTTTTAATATTATATATATATATTGAAAGTATACAATTACTAGTTATTAATTTTGAATAATTAAAATCTTAAAAAAATTACTAAATTATTTTGCACATTTGATATTTAAATTATAAGATCAAATAGAGTTCGAGAATATTCTTATTTGGGGTTAACAATTGAAATTGCAAAAAAATCTATATATATATATATATATATATATATATTATAACACACTCATGCAACCCACTTTTTCCCTCCCATTTATAAGGGTATTTTAGACAATTAACAATACAATTTTAATACGTATTTAATTTAATGTTACATACAAATTTCTATCATTAATATTTTTATAATTAATGCAAATTATGTGCTACTAAAATTAACATGTGTTTATTCATTCAATCCTAATAAATTCCATTATAATCTATATAACTAATTAGAATATTATCATATAATTATGTTAATCACGTCTATACAAAATAAATTACATATTCTAAAACTACTTTAGTCAATCTACAATGTATACAATCTTCAATTATGTTAATCAAGCAATGTAAGTTTTAATAATAATAATAATAATAATAATAATAATAATAATAATAATAATAATAATAATAATAATAATAATAATAATAATAATATGTTTACAAAATTTTATTCATTTCTATTTCTTTAAAGTCTTTTTTAATATAATTACATTTATTTCTGTTTTTTTGCTATCTTTTTTATCTGATTTTTATGATGTTGCAAATTGAAAGAGTGATGGCCGTGATTGTTTGAAGTAATCATTTTTATCATATTATATATTTTTTCTTTATCATTGTCTTTTTTTTAACTTTGTTTCACACACACGCGCACGCACATATTAGTGTGTGTGTGTGTGTGTGTGTGTGTGTGTGTGTGTGTGTGTGTGTTCTTAATCAATAGGATGATGAATTGAAAGGTATAAGATGAAATTGGAATAAACTATTGGGAATTCTTAAGTTGTATTTGTTGTTTATATTAGTGCTATAATATTATCACAATAATTATTTAATGTATATTTATTAATTGAATTTTATATTTTAGGAGAAGGTCAATTTGAGCCAATTGATTCAATTATTTTTTTTCAGTAGCGGGATCATCCAAAAAGTTTCATTTGGATGATGTGTTTTTTAATTTGCTAACTTTAAATTTTTAACCTTTTTTCTTCTAAATTTTTTCATTTTGTAATGGAAGATCTCTCTATGTATTTTTAATACTAAAGAATGTACGCCGGGATGATGTGAGTTTTTTTTACTGTATGCAATATAACTTTTACTCTTTTCATTTGATCATCCACATATTTCTTTTGACCAAGATATATATCTGTGGCCCATTACGTTGGCATTTTGAAGATATTTCGTTTTATTTTTAGTCATATTTTGCTTTTCTATTCATATTCAAACTAACATAAATTAATGGTATTTTATTAAAATATTTAAATAAAATTTACATCAATTGGTTGCATAAACTTACGAATAAAATTTGAAGTTACTTTGAACAATAGAATTAGTTTTCCAAGAACATATGAGCAAGTGTATCAGTTTTAAAATCATTATTTATGCTTTTATGTTCAACTATTCGGAATTTCAATTTTTTAGATTTTCTTCATTGTTAATTATTTGCATGTTGCCCTACAAAAATCATTTTCATATTTAAACAATCCTTCCAACTTTTAATAGTATATATTTATATTTATAAATTATTTGCAATTTTCAACATGCATTACACTTGTGAAGTCAGCAACAAAAAAAAACACCTTTTTAGGGGAAAAAATGAAAATTTACTTATTAATTGTCCAAAAAAATATTATCTTCCTTCAAATTAAAGAATCATATTTTCTATCTTATTTTCATCCTAACTTATAACATACAAATTTAATTTGAATAATTTTTCATATCTTTTTTTTTTTGTTTTTTAGATGATCCACCTCCTTTTATGCCATAATATAATTTACCATATTTTAGATAATTATGTGTTCTCTTTTAAGTTTTTTTTAATTATTATTTGATCAAAGTTTCATTAGTAATTTTTAATAAATTGGTTCAGTTAAACAACAAAGAAGTTAGCAACTTTGTTAGTTCAATTAAATAAAAATTTATCCAGGAACCTCTTAAAATGTAACTAGAAAATACAAGAACTTGAAAAAATGTATTATAGAAGTAGAATGATCTACTAAACAAAAAAAATGTTGAAAGATCTATTGAAAGAAAATGTATATAAAAGTTTAGCGACCTGAGAATGAATTAACCCAAAAAATTATTTTAGAAAAGTGTTTTCTACTTTTGTTGCAAACCATTGTAAACAATTAAATATCCATTACAGTAATATCTTTTTGAAAAATCTAAATAACTTTATTTTTTATTTTGCCTTTTTAATTATTTATCAATTTAATATATGTATAATTCATAATATTGTAATGAATTTTATTTTTTTATTTGCATGTGTTCATAATATTATTTTGTAGTCTTCAATAAATAAAACTGATGGAAATAAAACATTGTAGATTAATAAATTGCACACAATGTATTTATTCTTTACAAGTCCAATACAAGGACAATTATTTAATTCATGTTGTCTTATATCTAGGGGTGTGCAAATGGTTGGTTTGGTGCACAACCTAGCTAAACTAACAAAACCAAATAAAAAATTCAAACCAAACCAACAAAAATCTATATCTATATAATATATAATAACAACACCGTGACCGCAATTAGAAAATACTTATTTTCCCGCCAAAATGAAATTTCTAAATTTAGAAATAATAATGTTAATAAATAAATATTATATATTAACTAATTTATTGTTTGGGAATCATTATAACAAACTAACCATAATTATATATATTATATTTCCAAAACACTTCAACACAATAATATACTCCTAACATGAATTATTTTTACTAATATATTGCAAGTGGAAAATCAATATACACAAATACTATAAATCCATGAAAATAGTGAATACTACTACTTCTGAAAATAAAAAAAGCTAATGTATATGAATTTAGAATACGTTGCTTAATTTAATTTAGATTAATGTATACTAATTGCTTTAATTACACAACTATTGTAACACCCCAGAAAAATATAGTATTATTTTATAGCTAGAAATTTTATGAAATTAGAACCCAAATCATTATGGGTTAGTTAAATTATGGGCTTAGAGGCACAAGAAGACTAAGAAAAGTCTCGACCTTAGTTGATCATCTAAGTTAAAATTAGAATTTATATAATAAAAATAGATATTAATGGGATCATTTTGGTACCAAGATCATCCAAATCCGACTTCATTTGACCTCTCAATGAAATTTATTTCATCATATACTTTAAAATTAGTTTATTCCACAAAGTCCAATTTTATTAATTCAAGCCAAATTAATTATCCATTTCCAACCCGTTTCCTAATCAAAATATATATAGAATATATCTATGGATGAGAAGAAAATAAGTTTATAGCAAATTGATTGAAATCCATTTCGAAAAGTTGAAACATCAACCTTTTTGCTGCCTTTTGAAATCAACCTAATTAACAAAGCAAGTGTATGTACACGTGTACATGCATGGGTAATTTTGTGTGTATGAATAATAGGTTTGCTTAGTCATTAATATATAGGCTTGCTTAGTCATTTGTATAGTATAATTGGGAATCGTGTAAGAGTAGGAATGTCTATATATATTGGGAATTAGATTAAGGTTAGAAAGATATAAAGAAGCTAAAATCGAAAAAGAAAAAAGAAAAGAAAAAGAAAATCAAAGAAGAAAAATAGGAAGAAAAAAAAAGAGAAAGAAAAGAAAGGTGAGTTTTTACCTTCCGATGTTTCTTTAATTCAATGTTATTTGATTTATTTAATTTCGGATTTAGTTATAAAATATTAAATGAATCTAATTTTTATATTCAATTTTTTTTTAGTTATAGTTTAATACTTGAAAATTAAATTAGGATTTTTAGAAAAACATGATTTAGTCCTAGAAGTAAAATATTGTATATTGCTCAAAATAAATTCTAAATATTCACTTCTATGTGTTAAATAGAGCTTCTTAGTTATTGAATTGAGTTCAATTCATCTTTATCCATTCAATTTGGTTCCGTAAGTTTGATAAATTCTCAAATAGAATCATTAACTTGATTCAATCCGTCAAATGCGCATTATTCGCCCATTTGGCTCCATTTTAATTCCCAATGATCCCAAGGCATAGGAAATCTTAATTTAAATTATTTAGGATCTAAGTTATTATCCTTATGACCTATTTGAGGAGTCTAAGTTAGAATTCCAATTTTGTAGGTCGAGACGATCGGAGAGTATAGTAGCATTTCACACATAAACTGCACTGCATATTGAGATCATTCAGGTGGGTTTTTCTATAACTCACAACTATGTTTTAAATTCGTCCATGAAAAGTATGTTAAATGTTTTAATAACATTGTTTACGTAATGATTGGATGTATTGAGACTTCATGCATAGAGGAATTTCGACTTACAAGCAAGACGGTTTACTTTGTGACCAAATGTCTAGATAAGTAACCGTAAAGTATCATGTGATCACATTGGGTCTCTCATTTAATAAAGAAGAGTAAACTATGTTATAAAGTATGTTTATGATTGATTTTAAAGCATGAAAGTATGACTTGGACGAATGATAATGCCCACTGAGTGTTTTCTGGCACTCAACCCAAATATTTTTCAAATATTTTCAGGTCCTGGAGATCGAGCTGGTTGACGATGAGCTGATGGGGTGGGTTTGATGGTTGACCCTTATGTGGTTTTTGCTTAAAACCATCTTTAGACTTATGTTTGTATATTAAATATTAAATGCTTTCGTTGATACTCTACAAAACCTTTAAGTTAGAAAGTTGTTGACCCCATGGTCAATTTTGACTGTATATACCAATATTTTGAATATATATATGGGTTGACGGTGGTGCTTTTAAATGTGTGGCCTGTTTGGCTATATATATTTCTTGTTAACAGGTCATTTGGTTATGTGTGAGTTTGTGATTTCGAAAAACCTTGTTGAAAGTTGACTTTGAAAGGACCTGAGTGTGTGGTTTGAACATTTTTAAGTTGAGGTGCTGCCCATTTACAAATTATTTATAAAATATTATTATTATTATTATTATTATTGAAAATTATTTATCACGTAAGCATGTACGTATGTTTTTGGTGACGTCTTGGTCCTAGTGGGACTGTGGCGTTACAACTATCAACACACAAAAATTACATTACTTAGACTAATTATAAAAGGATATAATTAATTAATATCAAATAATTAATTATAAAAAGGTTAGTTAAATTTTTAGTAACATGTCCATTCATATTTCAATTAACATATGAATGATGAGCATGCTAATACACTGTTAATAATTTATCAAATTATTTAAAAATAAAAAAATATTTGAATAATATTTGTAATTTTATTTTAAAATTAAATAAGAGAGGTGCATCATTATAGTGTATTTAAAAATATTTATCATAGAAGTTATAAATGATTGTATGGCCACTTCATTTATATATTACATACTACCATAACTCGCATAATTACTTATCGAAATGTGCAACTTAACCATTTATAAATTATTGTAAATTTACATGATTAATGATAGACGGAAATTTTGTGATGATTAAATTTCAAACATTTTTAATGATTATGTTGAAAATGTTTGCTAAACAAATAACGTTTGAAAATTGCATAAAGATAATAATTTAACTATTATGTTTTGCATTTATTTTTTTTACTTAATATTTTACCAATAAATCATTTATATGAAAATAACAAATTGTATCTACAAGGGGAAAAAAAAAAAGAACCTTAAAAGTTATGCGTTAAATGATAAAATATACTTCATCCGTTTTCATTTAAATGTCATTTTGGGCAAATACACATAAATAAATAAATAAATAACCTAATACACCACTGTGTGAATATATTAAATGAGTTAAATATACATAGACGTTTGAATGCATTAAATAATGGCAAATGTGAGAAAAATGTGAACTTTCTATTTTGAATTTGTAGAATGGCATTTTTTGAAACAAAATTAAAATGCTAGAATGACACTTATTTAAAAATGGAGTGAATATTAATTTAAGATATTTAAATTTACATAAAATTTTAAAATCATATCAACATATATTTGGTTTTTTTATAAAAATAAAAAAATATTAAAACTATAATTTTTTTTATGACGATTGTAATCTGCAATCGCTATCAGAGTGCACACAAGATAAGTCTCACTTATGTGTAATGACCCATGAACAACGTAGAAAAAGATAAATAACACTAAGAAAATGAGGCATGATAAGCAAAAATGAGAGCGATAAATTTCATATCTGAAACATCTCCATTTTATATAGAAGTCTACACCGTTTGGATGTTGTCAAAAGAACCAATAAAAATTCCATTTTATATAGAGGTCTACACCGTTTGGATGTTGTCAAGAGAACTAATACAAATTTATCTTTAAGATATCCAATACTTTATTCATATGTTTTCATAATATTTTTTTTTCATATTTATAACTTCTAATAAAACCATAATAAATGTACATATATATATTATCCGTGCATCGCACGGTTGGTTAATCTAGTAATATAGATAACCCAACCAAACCAAACTATAATTTTTTGGTTAGTTTGGTTTGGTTTTCGGTTTAACCGAATTTTTAGTGATTATTTTTATTTTTGCGAAACAATTATATATAAAGAGAATAACATGCACTCAATAGATGACGAACCATATATTAAATAAGTAAATATTTTAAAAATTCTTTAACCAGAAAATTGAACTAAATATTAGAATTACTAATATTATTTAGGTATAAATAGTTTTAAAATTTATTAATTTAGATATAATTAATATTAGAATTATAAATCATAAATTATAAATATAGTGTGTGTATCTATATTTTTTGGTTGGGTCAGTTTTAATCAAAATATTTTTTACTTAAATCGAAACCGAACCAAACTATATTTTGGTTTTAATATTTAAAACCAAACTAAAATTAAAGAAAAAATGACCAAACCAACCGACCTAAATAACTCGGTTTGGTTCGGTTTTTTAGTTTTGATTCAATTTTGCACACCCCTACTTATATCCAAAAATCACTTACACAATTCCAATATTTTTTATACTTCAGTTTTGTAAAAATTATTTATTTGTATTCATAAATAATTTATATTATTCAAACCTAAAATGCATAAAATGATATCCGTGTATCGCACAGGAGAAATACTAGTTAGTATTCAAACCATACCTACTAGTGCAGAATTTTCACAAGTGCTAGGGAATATCACAGTAGACTGAACGTTATAATATTTTCATTTGAGTACTTTTTCCTTGAATTAATTTATTTGATTTGGTCCATTTTCATTTATTTTTCCATATCGTGATCAACATGTAGCTAGTGGAATAAACTCATCCTAGTATAGACAGAGATTGTATGAAGATAGAAAGTTTCTGGAAGTTGATATTGTCTCGATGGGGGCTGTGTCACATGTACATATACACACTACCTACATTGACGAAATTTTTTTTACACGGACAGGGTGTGTGGCCGGTGGAACACGATGCGAGGAGCTTAGTTGACATCACCATCAACCCATATGTTGGCAATCAAAATGTGGTATAGAAACAGTTAAAACAGATATAACGATGCTCCTCTGCAGACAAACAAACAAACAGCAAAAATGTATAATCTCGCCCCACAATAACACAGCTCTGCCAGTTCTAGTTCCAGATAAAAAATTGAAAAGCTAAAATAGCCACAAGAGGCCATCAAAATCATAACAGTACCTAAATAGTCAATACATGACCTTGAGAATTTCCACTTGTTAATCTCAGACTTTTTGCTTCTTATTCTTACTAAAACCTCTGAAATCATTTGTGGTCTCAGCCGTGTTCTGCTTTTTCATTCCTTTCTTCCCTCCAAATCCATATTTGGAATCCTTCTTTTCTCTGCCCTTCCTCTTGTTATCAAATCCCTTCTTACCCTTTCCACCATACTGTTTTCCCTTACCTCCAGAACGATCTCCAGGAGTCACTCCTGGCCTCTTCTTATTTGACCTCTCGAATGATTTTCCGTCTTCAAAAGCTAAACTCAGGTCACCATCTTGGTCATTTCCAGCAAAACCACTCTGCTTCCTTTGCTTCCTCCAGTTCTTGACAGATTCTATATCATCCTTCTTTTGTTTAGCCCTCTCCCTCTGCTTCTGCACCTGTATCTCCTTGGCTAACTTTTTGTTATCCCTTGCCTTCCTTCTCTCCTCAGCCTCCTCCATCTTTCTCTTCTCTGCCAAGAGGCGGCCCTTCACCTTCCCCATGTGTGCGTCAGATTTAACCATTTCAGCATAATAGTCGGACGGCCTGAGGAAAGGCATGTCCTTTGCTTGAAACACCGTAAATGCCTGCCTTGCACCCTCAAGGGCTTGTGTATAGAAAGCTAGCTCCCTATTGAGATCATCATTCACATTGATCTCATTCTCCTGTTCAATATCAAATGACAGTTTGTGTATCCAGTCCACACTTTCAGGCCAGCTGATATCCCCAAGTTTATCCAGCAAGCCAGCTTTGTTATTCACAGCAGTCTTTGAAGCCTCACTTAACTTCACATCTTCATCTTCCTCTGACTCAGACTCAGAAACAACAGGATCATCTTCTTCCATCTCCATTTCAGTATTGCTCAATACCTGATCCTTACGCATGATTACTTCTTCCCAGTCTGTCAAAAAACAAACAAAAAACTAATGCTGTCAATATCACAAAAACAACACCGTACATGGTGGCAAGCTTCAGAATTGAAAAAAAGAATACCATTTACACAAAACTCACTCACATTGATAGCCAGAAAATTTTCAATTATTTAAACTTACAACATACATTTATGATTTATCTGATATAAATTTTTCAAGCAATCTTCTATGCGGTTAATCTAAAGAGCAAAGTTTACCTGCTTGTATCTAATGTCAAGCAATTTAGATACATTGCACTGAGCAACCTCACCAATTTTGCATAATTTAATAACAAGCCAAAAACAAGTAATCATAAAAATAAAAACAAGAAAAGATCCCAACTCTACACAACTACTACCGACGGAGGAAATTAATCGCCGAATCAAGATGCCGAAAGATATAAGCTACCCAAGAAAAGAAACAATATTTATGTAATTCAAGTCAAGACAACTTAGAATTCGAAAAACTAAAATTACGCAAATAAAATCAATCATCAACCAATTATCGAGCTTTTTGCCCATTGTCTTCCTTAAGCATCATACATTTTTTTGACCCAGGAGATTCACCTCCTGAAACTTGAAATATCAATATATTAAAATTCAATCTACAAGCGATGAATGTTGGAGAAAAACACAATCTTACTGCGCCCCGTAGAATTGGGGGACTATAGCTCTGTCGTGAAACGAAAAACTAACTGGGGAAAAACCCTAACAAAGCTCTGGTATCAATTCTATCTCACCTATTTTATTGGTTTTTTTTACTTTGGAAATATTGCATACATCCCCAAATATTTTTCTGAACATACAAAAAACTCCTCATATTTAATAAATAGTCAAAAAATTTCCGCAATTATTATAAAATTCATCGCAATTCACAAAGACCATTTTCGTCATATGTAATGCAACTTTGCGTTTGTGTGAATTACATCCGTGATAAAGTGACTGGGATGTTCTTTGATCATTTTTACTGTGTAAAAAATAATTTTAACTTTTAATTAGATATAAATATATGATTTGTATGTTTCCAAATTATATTGTTTGGCCAAATTACTACTTTTTGTTATTATGATGATTTTGTAATTGATAAACTCAGAATTTTAGTGTATTTTGGGGTCGAACTTATTACATCTTATGTAGTTTTTGAGCTATATAAGTGTGTTTGAGTTTAATTCTCGTTTATTTAGTTGTTTGACTTGTTTCATGAGTTTGTTGAATTTTGAAGTAGATGAAGGGGTGAAAATGAGTCTAGAGACGAGAAGCGTAAAGTTGGAAATGAAAACGGAGCCAAAGGGGACAAAAACGAGATGAAAGAGTTGATTGGTCTCAAGAGAGAGTCGCACAGACCGTGTGGTGGACCAAGCACGAGTGCACGGACCGCGCGTGACAAGAGCCTCAACAAGTGTTTTGATTCCGAAATCTCGTGCACGGACCGTGCGGTGGTAAGTTCTACTATTTCTAACCAAATTTTTCTATTTCCAATCTCTTTCGGGCGGCCGGTAAAATAATTTTAATTTCGGACTGTCACAATATCTACTTAAGTGTCACAATAGATAATCGAAGTGTTACGACATATTAGTTGAAGTGCCACGATAGGTTTTTTGGCCGGCCGAAACTTTCGTATTCAGACAAAAAAAGAGTTGCAAATAACTTAAAAATTGTGACTCAGGACATGGGTCACCAGCAGAAGAAGGGGATGCAATGCATCAACAGGTGTTTTGATTCCAGAATCTCGCGCACGGACCGTGTGGTGATGATTAGTGAGCACACGGACCGTGCGCAACAAATCGTGTTTTTGTGAATTTCCTACATTTCCCCTTGTGCGACTCCTAACCCTACTAACACTTCTCACAGCTATAAATTAAAGACTTGTTCTTGGGTGATTTTAGCTAATACTGTAACAAATGTTTGCTAATTAGTTAACACATGTTTGCTGATATGTCAATTAAAAAAACATATTGCTTAATCAATTAGGTACCACGTGAACACATTTTCTCTAGTATGCAAGTTACTTGTAATGCAGCAACAACATAAGACGGATAAAATGAAATAAATATTATCAAAGTAAATAATGTAATATTTGCTTTAATAAGTTATTTGATAAATATTATGCATCTTAGCTATTAACATATGAATAACCTTTAAAATTGTGAATACATTTTAAATAAATTAAGTTGCTAACCAAGTTTAAAATATCACGTTGATCTAATAATAATGATTCAGTACAATTTAAGCAATGTTGTTGAACATGTTAAAATTATTAGACTAATATGGCTGGTTAAAACTATTTAGCTAATATAACATTAAACTTTTGCTAACAAGTTAACATTAATGAGCTACTTTGGTAATAAAAAAATATACAACTATGAAAATATTGGAGACAAAAATGTTGGATTAATAAAAATAAAAATGGTGGAGGCACGTTCAAAAAATGATATAAATATTTAACATGCCAAAAAAAATGATGGAATGATAAATGGAGAATAAAGATAGAAACAAAATATATTGCATGAATATATGAAATGCCATAAAATATGGGATTTGATATTTAATATCATTTTGAATTACTACTATACCCACAACTTAATACAATTATGAACTAATTGCATTTTCAACCCCATTTTTTGGAGATCAATCTTGACCTTATACAATTATAAACTAGTTGCATTTTAACCCCATTTTTTGGAGTTAAATCTTGAGCCTTGACTGTATAAAATTAAGACAAAAACTTGTATGAGACCATCTAACGGATTTCTTACGTTAGACGGGTCAAATAATGTCCAACCCACTTTAAAATCCGCCCACTCGCCCATTTTGAGATAGGCCCAGGCACAGGCCCAAGCTGTGGTGGTTTAAAAAAAATCTAGCGGGCCATACCCACAATTAGGCCCAATTTTATTTTATTTTTGTTGTTGGGCTTGTTGCCCACTTCTTCTTTTTCTTTATTCTTCTTCTTTTTTTCTTTTTTTCTTCTCGTTTTTGTTCGTTTTTTTTTCTTTTTTTTTGTTTTAATAATTATTGTACATCAAGTGCAATACATGAGTTCACGTGTTAGCGTTAGGCGAGACGTTGAATAAAAATAATAAATTAATTCAATTTAATTTTAGGTTATATATTTATTTCAAAAAAGTTAAATATCGAGAGAGTGCACTCCGCGAGATGCCGGATAAAAAAATACATTTTATTTAAAAAAATAATTCAATTCAATTTTATGATTCACTAATTCCATTTTAGGGTATACATTTATTTTTTAAAAAATATTTTTTTTTATGGCGGTTGATTAATTATTGAGCCAAAAAAATAAGTGTCATTAGTTATAAGGTAAAGTATCATTATCTATGATATAAAGTATCAATAGCTCTGAGGTTAATTAAACATTAATTATCAAACCAATAACAAGAAGTATCAGTAACATTAGCTATAAAATGAAGAGATAAGTATCATTAGATATAAATTTGGCAAAATATCATCAAATATTAAGTGAAGTATCATACGATACATATATCTGGTGAAGTATCATTAACTGTGTGTGAAGTATCATTAATTATGAACGAAGTATCACTAAGTCGGAACTGGAGTATAATATGATATTATTGATGATTAAACATTAATTATCAAATCAAGAATAGATAAATGTCATTAACTATGAGTGGAGTATATCATTAACTCAAGTATCATTATTTATGCGGTGAAGTATCATTAACTCACATATGAGTATCATTATTTATGGGGTGAAATATCATTACCTGTGAAGTGGAGTCTCATTACTATAGAAGAAAAGTATCACTAATTGCAGAAGAAAGTATTACTAATTAGAAGAAAAGTATCACTAATTGCAGAAGAAAGTATTACTAATTAGAAAAAAAGTGTCACTAATTGCAGAAGAAAGCAGAAGAAAGTATTACTAATTTGAAGAAAAGTATTATTGATTACAAAAATAAAGTATCATTAATTACAAAAGAAAATAACAATAATTACAAATAAAAGTATCACTAAAAATCTTCAATACCCATCAATCAGACTATTGTAGGTCACTCTATTTGGAGCTACATTTCCGTTCGACATTTCATCGAACAGTTTCTGGACATCCTCCACTTTCCTCTCCTTACACAACCTACCGATTAAAATATTGTACACAAAACAATAACAAAAGAAAGAATTCAGTCCAAAAACAAATCACAACGTATAAATCTTTAAAACACAACAACACTAATCCATTAGAATTGGTCTAAGAATACAATCATCTCAAATATCACTAGATATCCCGAGCAACAGACATCATCTGTGTAATCAAACATGTGATTAGCTCCAATAACAATTAAAATTCCATCTTCTTAATAGAAATTCAAACCTAATATATAACAAATTGGCCACACTGCATTTGCATATATATATATATATATATATATATATATATATATATCAATATAAAAATAAAAATGGTGGGGTCTCTGCTTCTGCCAAAACACACACACGAGATCCCTCTCAACTTTCAAGCTCATTTACATCTGTTTTCTTACTTACAATCTTTATATATATATATATATGCATATATAGTATATAGCTATTAATTTGTTGCTTTGAAAGCGAAGCAATGGCGCTGCGTTTACCCAATTGCAAGGAGGAGGGCTCCAATCCATTTCAAGAGGCAGCGGAGAAGCGCCGTCGTGCCGGTGCTTTGGCGGGCTGCTATTCCTCATGATGTTTCTCAAAATTGAATTCGAAACTTTAAGTAAATTCTCTTCCTCTCTCTAAATATCCTCTATCGGTAATCATCGGAGGGGAGCTCGAAATCGAGTCAATTAGAGAGGAGTCGCTGAAGCCGAATTCGAAGACTGAGCTATCGAGTCCGTACAAATTTGTACCTTTTATTTCTTTATTATTTTATATTTAAATTTGATCCGGATTGAGTTAGGATCCGTCTAACAGAAGCACCCGTTAGAAGCACCCGTTAGACCATCTTACAGGAGTGCGTCCCTAAAATTAATGGATGGATGGCTTGAATTAATTACTAGTTCCTACATTGCAAGTTGATTATCATTTAAACTCTAAAATCTATATATTTTTGAGGATTTTTATTTTTTGAGGAGATTCAATAATAAAATCTTATTCAAAGAATTGTACTTGCTCATTTTTAACCTTATTCCCTATACATAATATATCCATAACATATCCACTAAATTAGAAATGTGTATTCTTTATATAAAAAAATCTTCCCGCACTAATAATTATCTAAATATTGTATCATCAAAATTTACTCTCTCTCAGTTCTTTTGATTCCAACTATTTTAACATATCATAAAAATAAAATAATTGTGCAACAAGTTACAAGTAGTACACTTAAATAAATAAGTAGCCGAGTTCGTTCGCTTATATAATAATAATAATAATAATAATAATAATAATAGCTCCCAACAAGTCGTGCTTCAAGAATAAATTAATGCATAAAAATAAATAACTAGATAAAGATTTTTCCATTTGCTTTCAAATGATTGGAATTCCGACAGACTACTACGATCAAAAGAAAAACTGTACAATCACCTTAGGACCTGTCTACTCGTGTTGAATCGACGCCCATAGCCATAAATATCTACACAAAGTAAACCAAGGAAGAAGAAACAACTGCTGCTCTCTCCTATTTTCATCACCACCACCATATCTAAACCAGCTTCTCAAAATATGTACAGCACCAACTAACCTAAATCCCACCAATATTCACACGATAGAGGATTTTCGAGGAGATCATGAAAGGTGGAACGACCCCTGCCCTTCAGTTATGGCGTATAACAACTTCTCTTTCATAACTTCCTGCAAAATACACACTCGAAATCTAAGTATTGCTATCCACGGAAGAATGAAGAAAAAACGAGCACAAGAGAAGGCGGCCAACTTTTGAAGAGTACGGAGGAAGCTTCAGATAATTAGCACAGGTCATTACACTAGGCAAGTCGGCATCAATAGCCATGCTGCAATGCTGTTGGACAATCAAGTGTCATTTAGTCAGCAAAATAGAATATTCAAAATAACCAAAGAGGAAAACCCTCAAGTCTGACCTTCCGAACAATTGTCAGTTTAGGGTTGAGAGAAGCCAACCCCCCAGTGGGAAGCCGGGGTGCCCCCGTCACAAACTGCAAGAATGCTCGTTGCTGCTCAAGATTAAACTCTAGCATGATCTCCAGTAACTGGCAGTTGAGGCAAATATCAGTTATTTGAAATACAAAAGTGTGGAGATCTGAAACGTAAAGCAACCAACACATTTATACTAACGTTCACAATGGGAGAACTGCTAATAGTGTACCCATGGTCAAATTTGATGTGTTCCAAAAGTTCATCTGACTGCATTAAAGGAAGTTGAATGAATCAGAGAGGAATTTTTAGTTTTCTGCTCGAAACAAGCATGCAGCTAATATAAATAAGTTAGATGAGTTGACAAGTGTAATCAGCATACATTCCACAGCACATGTTCTCCACATAATAATCGCTCCAATTCTTCTTCTGTGAAAACTTTAAGATGCCTGATAGGGAAGACCTGAAAGTCATGGAAAAAAAACGGTGATGAACATAAAATATCAGAAAGTTGTCAATCACAGATATCATAAAAAAGATTTTAAAATAATGTACAGCAAACACAAACTTGTCTTCATAAGGACGCATCAGATGAAGTTATACATTTCAACCGAAGGAAAATGATCACTTAAGAGAGTAATAATAAACCTGATCAAAACCGGACTTGAATGCATCCACTTGTCTAGTAATTCCAGATCTTACTGTTGCGTCAACCATGAATTTAACATATTCCTCCAAATTATAAAGATTTACCTAATCAAAGATCAAAATCCATTTAAATAAAAGTATTCTAGTGGGTTTCAACAAAATCAGAAAAGGAGATTCTTCATAACTATGCAAAAACCTAACCATCTTAGACTCAGAATAAAGGGTATAATCTGGATACCCAGGAAGGGTAAAGTCAAGGCATAGATCCTCAATTTTTGTGTTCCGCAAGCACACATTCAGATCGTTCAATCTTTCCTCAGAAAGACCTGTCAGATGCTTCTTCCTTTCTACAAGAGCCTGGAACTCTAAAAGTGCTTTACCAAGTGCAAGATCAAATGACTGGATATCGTACAGATCAAGTTCCTACATAAAGGATGTTGCAAATAACCAAATTAGATGGAAATTTGGTAAATCCAGCATACAAAGTGGTCAGTATGATGGGTTTTCTTACCTTCCCCAGAATAAGTTTATAGAAAGCCTTTGAGAATGGAAGATCTAAGACCCTACCATCCTGAAGAGCTTTAGCAACTATTTGTCCCAAAAGAGAGAACTTTCTAATCACTTCTGAGTAAATGGTGCTAGTTGCTGCAGTCAATGAAGGCGCCCACGGACAGGGGAACAGTCCAAAAGGAACCACCAAAAACCCAGAATTGTGAGGGACACAGTCATCTCTCCACATACCTAAGCCAATTCTCTGAAACTCATGGCAGACCAATGTATAGAACTCCAATGTTGGACCAAGACCAGTACCCACCTCTTCACTATATTCCACCTCAAGAAGAACTTTCTGGCGGGCATGGAGTTCCATCATCTGGCTTGCAGATTCAAGTATCTTGTTTCGATGAACCAAAATCTTCTTGCGAGGAATGCTTCCATGATTTTGCTGCCTGCCACTAGAACCTCCAACATCAACATGAGATACTGAATGAGTTCGATGTGGCAACCGGCCTAATGCAACCAGATGAAAGTACTTGCACCTTGCTTCAAAGCTAAACAGGAACGGGCACCAAGCAATTAACTGACTACACCAAGCAGGCATGGCCCCAACAGAGACAGCCATTGGGTCCCGCATTTGCTGTTCTAGTTTCTCTGTTAACTTTTTGTTGACAAATTCATTTTGGGGAACTTCATTGACAGCTAAATTTAACTCATCAAAATCATCAATTCCTCCCTCAGCAAACTTAGATACTCTCGCATGATACATCAGATGAAATCTCAGTCTATTAATTCCTTCCATCTTTTTCAGAAGGGATAATATATCATAAGCTGGGCCTGACTTACCCCAGTCAATTTCAGAAACAACCATGCAAGTGAAACAGGGAGACTGACAAAATGAGGTTCTTCTAGATAAAAGAGAAGATGTAGCCTCATCATGACTATGTTTGGCATAACTTGGCTTGATTGTCACATCTCTTCCGTAAGTTATTTTGTAGGTACGACTCCATAGGCTTGCACTTGTGATATTATTATGTCCTGATCCAGTTTGCTGTTCGAGAATAGATTGATACAGTGTCAATTCATGGTTGAGTTGCTGCCCTTCCAAATAAAATAGCAACTTTGAGGAAGTATGTTCATCATCCATGTTCGGGCGTTCATCATCCTGCAGAGGATTATTATGCTCCTCTTCCTCAACATGATCCTTGTACAAAAGTAGGTAGAAAAGATATAAATGATCTCTTTATACTACAAAATAACAGCAATACAATCACACTCATGTGGTCAAAAGACACTGAATAGATAAGAACAAAAAGCTATCAGGTCATTAACGCAGACAAAGAAGCTGGAGAGGAAACAAAAAGAATGAATCTAAGACACAAATAGTGAGCAATCACCAAGAAGAACAAAACATACTGTTTGAACATTGACTATGTCTGCTGAGTCCACGGCTTTTTCTGGAATGTTGGATATCTCCACTGGTGAAGACAGCACTAAATTTGGTTTTCCCTCCTGCAAGGAGGAAAATGCGAAAAAGTTAGACGCCATGACTCATGTAAAATAAATTGATAGATGAATATAGTTGAATTTCAGGTCCAAGAAGCAGCCACAGAGAGATAAAAAGGTCAGTTTTTTTATAAATGGGTATAAACCTGCACTTTGTTAACATCAACTAGCATTTCCGTGTCAGATACGATATCTGCACTTTTGATTTGGGAAGAGCTTGAATCTGATGGCGAGTGGGAACATGAACCATCTTTCTCCTTCAAATCCTTAGACTCCATTTTCTGATTCTTAGTTTTATTTTTTTTCACTCTAGGCAACAAATATCCTTCAATTTCATCCAAAGGCACAAAGGGGTCGACATTGACGACATCTTCAACATAATCCTGTAGACAGGTCTCCCCATTTTCCCTTGCAAACCGAACTTTCAGACATGGGTATGAAGTACAACGCCCATTGGGAATAGTGGCGTAGGAGTTCCTTCGCTTAAATGTATGGCTAGAGATGATTGGGAAACTTTCAACAGAAGATAGAGCACTTTGTAATCTCCGTACTAGAGTTAGGAGCGGATATTCCTCCCGAGCCGGGTCAGTATGAGTCAACAATAGCCGTCCAAATACCTCAAACCTTTTTTCTATACTATAAAAGTACTTTCCCTCATAATCGTCTCTTCCAACAAGATTGATAGCATTTGATAGGTAATCAACAAATGCTTTAATAATTCCACTCTCCACAAACTCAAAAGTGGAGATAGAATCTTTTTCATTAAGCTCTGAGATGATTTGGTGCAATAGATTGAAAATGACTTCTTCCTGCTGACTAGATGTTGCGTCTTCCATTGACTTATTTACCTGAGCTGCTAAGGAAGTGGATAACGTTCTGAGCTTCTGAAGAATATCCGTTACTCCTTTCTCAGGGTTCACAGACTCTGTTTCAAAGTAAGTGACCCATATATGCTTTGCTACATTCTGAACAGTGTTACTCTGAAGCTTGCATGTCCCATTTTCAGGTGACTTTGAAGACTGGCCTGTATCAAATGCAAAGCAAGGGCATCTGTGGACATCTCTTGAAGCTATGGCATCTGAAACTGGAGAGGCATTCAAATCTTTATCTGGAGAAAGTAGCCCGTAGATGGCAAAAAGGACACCTTCCTTGATAAAGGAATTCAAGTATACATGTGGAAGCTTGAGCATTATACTATTGACAACCTGAAGGGCTAATAATACCACATGATGCTCCTTTCTTGCAAACACTCCAGCCAAAAAACTACCATTGAATAAAGTTAGAAATGATTGATTTAGTTTAGACATGAAAATGAAAAGAAATCATAGACAGTCAACTAATCATAGGATACAGAAGAAAACTCTTTCACCTTGAAAAGATAGCAGTTTGTAGAAAGCTATGAAGTGCGTCAGATGTGCTGAAATGAACTAACTTATTGATAATAGATAGACAACCGTAACATATAAACAGATTCACACCAGAATTGACCACCTGCTTGAAGATGAAAATGACGAGTAAAAGACTGGGGAGGGAAATGATTTAATAAACTATTCAAGTAAGATATGACAGATACCAACCTGAATTAAGATAGGAAGTAAATCAACTCCAAACTTATGCAGAATATCAGGATGGTTTAAAAGAAAAGCTTCTTTATCTGACTTCTGTTGACTGTCCTCTTCAGCAGTAATTGTTGGGAGAAGCTCATTCAATAACTTTAAAACTTCATTTATCTGATAAAGACGATTTCAAGGACACATTAATACTGTATAATGATTAATGGTCCCAATGTCAGATGCTAGACCATATCTAAGTGCATCTGATCACATCTTATTTAGTAATAGTTAGTCTCTCCATTTTTGTGTTCGATGATGTGTGTCCATGTTTCTGGGTGCGTGAGAGAGAGAGAGAGAGAGAGAGAGAGAGAGAGAGAGAGAGAGAGAGAGAGATCATAGTAGCCAACCTGGCTCTGATGCCCATCCACCATAGGGGTAGACTGCATTCCATGTGCTAGATCATAGGTAGATAGCATATCCTTAACAATGCTGCTTATGTTGAGCTCAAAAAGTGTCCTAAAAGCAACAGTAGATCCAGTGGCCAACTTGACGAGTAACCCTATCAAGCCCTGCCAACCCAATTAAGAAATTTATCATTCATAAAACATAAAATCAAGGAAAACCCTAACTCCCTAACGAAGCATGGCTCATAACTGGAACAAATAGAGAACGCTTACAATGTATGTTGGTTGACAAAGGGTAGTTCGGCTGTTTAGGCCTATGAGATGTAAGGTTTGCTGAACCAGCCCGTGCTTACATATTTCATCCAACATATCAGCAGAACAACAAACTTGCTCCCCAATTTTAATCAAGCAAGTGGCGACACTCTCAACAAGCTAAAACGTAGTGGCAAAAGAAAAGGTGTTAAATAATGGAAATGGAAATATTTCAAGAAGACATTGTTCACAAATGAAATTTTGCAGAATGAATACCTGTCTATCTTCATATTGGAGAAGGTTGCACAAAATTGGAACTGCCTCCATGAAAAGTGATGGAGATTCAGAAGACAGTTTCTTACATATATTTACCACAGTAGAAAGTGCAACCCTCTAGCATCCAAAAAACAAAGAAAGTTAGAAGTGGAAAGCATCCTCAGAGAAAATGCCATAATAAGGAAAACAGGACATGTATTCCATTTTAAATAAGTATTTGTTATAGTGGTGTCATGAGAGGTACCTGTACACTAGTGGAGAAAAAATCAATGTAACCTAAAACAGCCATTATAGCGCCAGATTGCAAGCAAGCAAGTGGCTGTTCACGTGATATTTTCTCCAATGCTTGTAAGCACTACATCCAAAACAAAACAGAAATGCCAAACCTTAAAACTCACATAATAAAAAAAGAAGTTTATAATAGTTAGTACACAAACTGCAATGTGCATCCACATAAAGTTTGAGCAGCATACTTGTTCTGCCACATCCAAGTATTCAATTGCCATTAACCGTTGACAAAGGACTGGAACAGCATCATGTCTCACAACAAAACTTGAGGATCGGGGATTAACGTCACACAAATAAGTTATAGCTCTTATAGCCAGGAGCATTATATCTGGATTGCTCTCATGCCTCGCCAATTTAACAAGTACAGGTGAAAATGAGTCAACCATTGGGCTTGATAAAGAACTATCACTACAAAAGGACAGCAGTTCACATAGTTCTGTGAGTTGAGCTAACTGCCCTGATTCCTCCACCTCCTCGCTCAAACTTGTCAGCACTTTCTTAAACTTGCTTTGATCACTCAACGAACGATTCCTATAGTAGTCATGGATGCTATTATCAGAATCACAGGACCCATACGCAGATTCCTTCTCTCCATCACCCTCTGATCTAGTTGACCCAGAAGTTGAAGATGATGTATCCATGTCCGCATCCTGGGCTTCCTGGGCAGTACTTGTCAGTGTTTGAGCCGATGAATTGGAAGAACTTGGTCGGAACTCCAATGAACTGCACGCGCGCTTATCTGCTGGCAATCCATCCACAGCTTCATTTCTTTTTTGACCTCGATTAGACATTTTCCACAGCTACTGCGCAAATATTAAAACTAACATCAACAAACCCACAGAATCAGACCAGCCACAAACACACGCAAAATCATCAAATTCACAACCCCCCCCCCCCCCAACAAAAAGAAGGCTAAAATAAAACTCAAAATAATTGTGTATCAGACAGAATTATTCAGCACCAAAACAAAAAACCGGATAAAAAAGAATTACACTGGCTTGAACTTGGAACTTAAAATCAACCGGAGAAGTCGTAAAACAGAGCGTCACCCAGTTTGGTGAATGACCAAACATAACGAAATAGGCAGAGCAACACGAAAAATCA
This sequence comes from Perilla frutescens, assembly GCA_026008535.1. Lineage (NCBI taxonomy): Eukaryota > Viridiplantae > Streptophyta > Magnoliopsida > Lamiales > Lamiaceae > Perilla > Perilla frutescens. The sequence continues at coordinate 36,611,222 of BRKX01000017.1, read as the reverse complement.
GTGAAGACTTTACTTTGCACAAACCCAAAAACACTGATCACTTATCAACACAGTAGATTGATCGAAATCAACCACGATACATAAAGATAAAACAGAAAACAGAGTCTTCAACATATGGAGCAAAACAACAAAAGTGCAGATTGAAAATTGGCAAATTTTACTCAAGAAACGCCCAAAAAAGACAACAACAATTGAAAGCGAAAAACAAAAAAGCCCGATCAAAAAGGCGTTAATTTTCTCTCTTTTCTTTGTACCTAGAGGTGTTATTTAGGCCGATTGATCGTGAGAGCGTTATCAAATCCTAGGGTTCTGCTACCAAATTCCACCCCCAGTTGCAATAAAATTATTGTAGAGAAAAAGAGTGAATGCTGTTATGTACATTTATATCCAGGCGAAGAAGTGTATGTAGATACGGAAAGAGATTATAGAGAGAGGATGATGATGATGATGAAAATTGAAAAGGAGTCTTTTTATTTAAATGGAAAATTATTAATTTACGTCCAAAATAATATTATATTAAGTGAATAAACAAGAGAAGATAGACCTCCACAGGCTTTGAGGAAATTTTGTTTTGCGGGTCTCCGTCATCCGATTAATGGTGGGTGGCTGTTTGAGACACGTGTAAGGCCAGGATGTCATTACATTTTATTTGGGCTTGTTATGTTGATTTGGGCCTAATGTCTATTCTCAAAACTTGTAATGTACAACATCGCAAGGCACAAAAAATCATTATAATAATAAATAAATAAATAAAGACCCCCATTGTTCACGACTTAATTGGTGGAATAACTTTTTCGACGTGTGTGTGCAAAGTTGGTTTAATGCAATTTGTGATTCTTATATAATCTATAAATTGTTGTATAACTGTTGTAGATTTTTATGGTCATAAAGAAAATTGATAATTTCTTATAAATTATTTGTGATACAATATTGTATATTGTATTTGTAACTAGATATCATTATATTATATTTCGGAACTCATACGATCATTATTATTTATAGAGGGACATTTAAGTAACGTGACCTACCTTTCTTAAAGAGGAAAGTTAAAAAAATCATAACTCATTTCGTCCATAGAACAGAAGGATGCATGTTAATAAAATGTTAATAGCCATATAGATTTATTTATTTTTAAAAGGTCTGAGCTATCAATTATTTCTCTTAGCTTATACTTCCCCTCCAAGAAAGAAGTTATTTAACATCCTTAAAAAAGTTGTTTCTCTCTAGTTTTTAATTTTTCGTCAAAAAAATATTTTTAGTTAATGTGGAACCACGTCATCAAGGATCATGAGTGATTGATTTGTTAAGGTGAGATATTGTTAGATTGCTCCAATATACAAACTCGATATTCATAAATTTTGCAGTTGTTATGCCACCTATTATTTCGGGAAAATATACTTTTTTCCAGCACAAAAGTTACCTTCAACTTAGGGATTCTATATATGAAGTACAAAAAATAAGAACTGCCACTGAGACTATCTAAACCGCCCCCCCCCCCCCCCCCCAAAAAAAAAAATAATCAAATGTCGCATTTATAAACAACCCAGAAAATAATGCGCTTCAATTTCAATGTTTCTTATTTTACATTAATTTCAATGAAAATTCACGAGGAAAATTATCTATTGGATTTAATAAAAAGGTAAGTCTACAATGACATAAATACAGACTATTGCAAGTCAAACGGGAATTTAATTCCTTAACATACCTCAGGCAGTTTCTGTTTAACAAGAGAAACAAAGACCCACAAATTTCATTCATATTCAATAATGTTCAAGAAAGTGCAAGTAAATATAGGGGAAACGCGGAGCAATAATAATATAATGATGATGAAATTTTAGATGGACATCAATAACTTGTATCATTCTTGCCTCACATAATTGTCTGGCCAGAAATTTACAGACTTCTACAAGAACTACAATACAGCTATAACGTACATTGACACAAAATAAAAATAAAAAATCAAGAGAAAGAGTTTACAACGGAAACAAAATGCATCTGGAGCTCTAGTTATATATCTCTTAACAGAATAAAAGCTTTTGTGTTGGCAGAAGATGATCCGTTTCTAGTCCATCCCTCGCATTGGGACCATCATGTGTTGGGCTTGTTGCTGCAATTGCAAAACGGGAAACCAGTAAGAATCACATCCTACAGCCGTTAACAGGAATCGTAACGCAGAACGAGCATCAGACAAAATTTTGTCCATCTAAAAAGAGGAAGCGAAGGCACAGTGATCATACTAGTTTGAAATAATTGATCTAGGATCCGGATGTCAACACCACACAACCATGACAGTTAAATATACTGGTACATCTCATCATGTGGATATAACCACAATAGCATACAACTAATCAGTCAGCATACAGACACATGCGTGCACACGCTTGCCCACACATAAAAAGAAGACAACATTAATCCAAACCAGGTCCCAGAGTGTTTGGAAGCCGAGCAGCAGAAGTTATATATGTTCATAGTAATTAGAGACGAACAGAGCCGGCTAGCATTTGTCTTCTCATTCAACCTCTTACAGAAAGTAGGGTAGAAGATGAAGAAGCAGGACAAAGAAAAAATGCTACTCAATGTCTAACAACTATAATTTTCTAATTCCTTCTGTATCAATGAATAACAGTCGATACAACATAAATGCACACATATCAGATCACAATATCAGTTTCAATGTCAACATATTATTGGCTAACTACATAGAGATAGTAAATAGACAAGGATCGAGGTACCTGAGTACTTCCATAATTCATGCCTTGTGAAAAAGAACCCTGATGAAGAAGCTTTGGACATCACATAAAAAGTTGACTTAAAACACAAGTACATCGAAATCCATTTCCATTATATAAATGCAGTCTGAAAGAACAAAATTGATTGAGATCATAATGCAATAGAATACCTGAGAACTTGAAATTTGCGGTTGTAATCCATCTTTCTTTGCAGATCCATCTGTACCTTTGGCTGATCCCTTGGTATCGCCCTGGTCAAAAAGATCCACAATTTTCAAACAAAAAATGCATAGTAGCAAAACAAGGCCTGCAAGGGAAGCTACATATGTATAAACTCACCTCCATCTGCCACCACCAAGAGGATGTCCAAGATCACACATTTCAGAAAAAGGGTAAAACATTATCAGTTGCAACACAACAAAAAATAGGCTATCGAGAGAAAATAACAATCAAGATGACACCTATAAGGAAAAAAAGTAAATAAAAATGAGGACATAATTACCTCTCTGTACCTATTAAGGTACACCTTAAGAGGATCGATGTAGTCTTCAAATCCTAAAGTTGCCATAGCCCATAGCAAATCATCCCCATTGATTGTCTTTCTTTTCTCTCTCTGGCACTTATCACTTGCCCTTACATCACAACCACCAAACAGGTTTCAGTTTTTCGTCTCAAGACTCAAGAGGGTTGCCCCAGATCAATACAACGTAATGATATATGTACATGCAAAAACCAAAGAACTCCAACGTAATGATATAAATTAACACGGTCACACTAATCCTTCTATATGTTCGTATAAATACATCCATAAAAGCCAATTCTCACGCATATACCAAAGAAAAGTCTCAAACTACATGCAGAAACCCAAGAGAAAAATTGATATACGTAACAAGACAGTGCTTTTATCCACCAAAAATACTCGAATCAATCACTCACAAATACACACAACTCAACAGAAGTACGCAATCGCAGGGGAAAAAACCCATCAACATACTCGCTGGTGATGAAACTAATGAACTCGGAAACACATTCCTGCACCGTCTCCTTGGCATCCTTAGCAATCTTCCCATTCGCGGGAAGCCCCTTCTTCATGATCCGGCTGATGTTCGCAATCGGCAGAAACCTATCCTGCTCACGGACTCCGGCGCGCGGGCTCTGATCGCCTCCGCTGTCGTAGCTGCCACCGACGGGGCTCCCCGGAGCTCCCTGCGACGACTGCCCGTCCGCCATTAACCTAACAAATTAAAAGGAAACCCTAGGTCACGAGAAAACATGATGTGCAGACACAGGCACAGCTCTGCCTGCGGGTAAACTCAGAGAGAGAGAGAGAGAGAGAGAATGGTTACCTGCGAGGGGACTTGTGGAATTTTGTATTTTGGGCGCGAGATGAAGGATCGTAGGGTTGAGAAACGAAGGAGGAGACGACGACTGAGATTGAGGGATTGGGAATTTCGGAGATGGGTTTAGGTTTATCAGCACCGTTCGTTTTTTTCCAAATTTATGTGATTAGGTGGTGGGTGTGGGCTGCTTCTACAGCATTACCCCACGTGTCTCCTGCCTCACGCTGCCTATACGACGACGTCCTGCGGCTTTCTTTTTTCCTTTATTTTTCGTCAAATATCTTCATATTTCTTAAATTAAAATCATATGAATAAACCCCTTTCAAAATAATAGCCTTGCCCCATATCTATATCTATATATATCTAAAAGTAAGATAGTCGTCACAAATAGAAATAGTAAATTTTCCCGCCTAAATTAATTTTCTAATAATAGTGATATTATTATACATGCAATTAATTATGAAATTAAGTAAAATAAAAACTATAAATCTATATATATCTAAAAGTAAGATAGTCGTCACAAATAGAAATAGTAAATTTTCCCGCCTAAATTAATTTTCTAATAATAGTGATATTATTATACATGCAATTAATTATGAAATTAAGTAAAATAAAAACTATAAATTAATTAATCGTATTACAAAAATAATGGAATGTGCGATTCTCTTTCTATGATACGAAAATTGCATATAGCTTCCTAAATTAACATATTAATATTTAGACTGTAAATCAATATATATAATTAAATCACTAATTCCATAAAATTCGTGTGCTAGAATCTTGATATTAATTAATAATTATATTGCAAGGCTACATTATATATATATTTACCATATTTAATAAATATGCCAATATTTCTCTAAATCATTCTCTATCTAAATATAAAATTAAATAATCTTAATCTTATCTTAATATATATATATATATATATCTAAAAGTGATATAGTATACGAACTTATCTATATTTTTTAATTATTTATTTTCCATGTAAAACCGTCAATAATAATATATTTGAAATATATTATTATACATTTTCAGAAATACCATTTTCAGAAATACCAGATTACATGGAGAACAATTCTATAATATAAGAAGTTATTTATATTATATATATCAATATTGAATCTCTATATATAATACGATGCTAATTAAATCCATATATAATATGCAGTTACTTATATATATATATATATATATATATATATATATATATGTATATAGGAGTTGGTTCAAATAAAAACTTATCTTGGTGTGAAAACTGCGGACTATGCTTTTTTAGTGTATTTTTAGTGCTTTTCTTTATGTATTTTGATGCTAATTTTTTTAATACTTTTCTTATTGTGTTTTGGTGATAGATGTTTTTAGCACCAAAATACAGTAAGTAAAGCACTAAAAGTACATTAAACAAACATAATCCGCACGTTTTCACACCAAGATAAGTTTTTATTATAACCAACCCATATATATATATATGTGTGTATATGTATATATATTGATTGATATTGACTTGCGAATCAATGTCGAATTAAATGAAGGGTAATTAATTATTTCTATAATTACATAGATATAGATTATATTATATAAGGTAAATATATAATTGCGTTAACCCATAAATATAATTTTGCCTTAGCCGTGATATCTATAATATGTTATTGAAAATATAGTGTAAAAAGATGGAAGCAGTCGATTATAAATGCATCTTCATTCTTGGTATCTTCTTAAACTCATTTCAAGAGCAGTTTTTTATTGCTTCACTGTCACATCCGACGACAATATGCCCCTAAAGAAAAGGGGTAGCTTCAATTATACTTCGATTATATTGATACTCAAAATGCTGTCGGAGTTTTGTGATTTTTTTCTCTGTTATTTCTCAATTGTAAATTTCATTTTATTTTTGTATCTATAATCAATAAATTCGTTGGTGTTGATTTTACAGGAGACAGGCACCAGTTCACGTACAGAGTTGATTTGTATAATTATTATTCTACTATGATTTAGGTGAATGGAGTTTATTTGGATGTCATTGTTGTGTCCATATTGCAGTCTCATGCATTTCGGACCCGGAAGCTCATAGAAAAATCTCTAGCAGCACCCTATTCGCGATGCGAAGTAATTCTCTTATTTGTTGAGTTTAAGCACACATGATATGTAGTTAATTTAATTGGTTATTGTACATTATGTTTTGATTCTACGAAATGACCTGTTTTTTATCAAGTTTATTAGTTTAAGGTTATTTATGTATTGTGAATTTTGTCATTATTGTATTATTTAATCAGTTGCCCAAGAAATATATACAATTTGCCAGTTTTAAAGATATTGGTGTCCGTTGGTGTCCGTGTGATGTCGCAACTTCACCATAATCCCCCTTTGATTGGGCTACTACTCCAGAAAGTTTGAATGATATTTTTAATTTAGTTTTGGAAAACAATGCATAAATGTTAGTATTAGACCATTGAGAGTGGACCTCGGAGTAAAATAAGAAGATTTATCATTTAATTTTTTCATGTTTTGAAGTTGGTTTGAATTTTACTGAGTGTGTATTGATCATAACTTCCCGTTTCTTTATTTGGTAACCGTATATCAACAACATAGAATTCAAGTTTCCACCCAAAAACAACTCATACAAGATTTGGCACAACAACGTACTCAGAGCAACTCCCTGACATGGCCTCGCCCTTTCACGAAATTCTTTTTAAGCTTCGGAAAATTAGGCCATTTTGATATATTAGATGGAATGCAAAATGGAGAAATAAAATGAAGTCATTTTAAACTTTGGAAAATTAGGCCATTTGGTTTTAGCGTATCTTATATTAATGAATTTCTTTTTTTAAATTCAAATATAAATAAATTATATTTTTTTTATTGAGATATATGAAATTGACATGGACTCACCCTTTCACGGGGTTCTTTTTATGTTTTCTTTCAATATCTTATTTGATTTAATTTAGTTTAGATTTAGATAGTGTACATGATTGTATAAGTTTTGGTAATTATGAATAGATGATTGCATGATACTCTCTACTGATTTCAAATCCTATTAAGATATATTTTTCTAAAAAAAATGCATATTCTCTATTTAGAAAGGGTTAACATTGAGAGAAAGTGCTAGAAAATATGGTGAAATTTTGAAACAAACTAAAAATTCTAAAATGACAATTGATTTGAAGCACAGGGATTAGTAATTATAAAATATGGTGCATCATACTTTCAACTTCACTTAATAATAAAATAGTTTAAACCTATTAATTAATCCAAATGTGTTCTTAGGTACGTCTATGGGTTATAACCTGCAAAATTAGAAAAAAATATTTTTTTTTTATCAATTCAGAATCAGAAAAAAAATTATCAATTAGGACTCTAAAAATTATGTATTTTATTTTTAGAAAAATTATATTCATATAAATTTTCATCAAAAACTATTGTATTGATTATTTTTTAATTTTAATAAAGAATATGTTTTAAAAAACGATAATTAAAAAAATTACAAGAATCAAAGTACATGATTGAGTTTTTTGAGTCATAGATTGATATATTTTTATCATATAAAGTATCTATAATATGAAAATCCAAACAAATGTAAAAGTATATTAAACGGTTTTATAAATATTTAAAAAATAATTTATAAGATTTTGGATATTATTTACAAAAATAATATTAAATTTATAGTTGGGTGCATGTAGTTATAGGTAATGAAATAAATTACTACGACCAAATAACATAATTATTCATTTAGAAAGACAAAAGCATTATAAAATTCATCAATGATCTTTTCTTTTATAAAGTCGAAACAGTTGATTGACACATTCCATAAAAAAATTCACAAGTAGAGATAAGAAAATACCATGCATCTATAACAATAATTTCATGATACCATCCAACATTTTTTTTTATAAAATTCATGTAGTAAAGATTTATCATTTTTTTATCTCAAAAGAAGGTATTATCGTTTTCTCTCTATTATCCTTAAACGAAAATAACATGCTTATTTATATACTTTACCATTTTCATAGTATAGGTGAAGAGGCAATCAAATATTATAAATTATTAATTTCACAAACCACTATCATTTAACTGTTGTTTTTATTGCATATTGCTCCTTTAGTCCTTTACATAGTTCGTCTCAAATTTACATAGTTAAGGTGTTCACCATTATTGTGGCTAAGACATATGGGTAGTAGATCGAGTAAGTTTTACCAATCATTATATTTGACTATGATTTAGTTTTTTTTTTTTTGTAACCTTTATATTTTTTATTTTTTTTTTACATCTTGCATATCTTACATTTCAATCCTAATCTAATATTGCCTTAAATGATGCAACACTTACATTTTCAAACTCCATTATTTTTAAGTTTGTTTAAAAATTAACATGATTCTATTAAATATCATTTAATATATATTTGAAATTGATATTAGGGAAGTTATAAAGGTTGTGATAGAAAAATCAATATAAAGTCACGATTGATTTTTTTAGATTATTGAGATTTTGTTATATGAGCGAATATCATGCATAATTTCATATTTTTTAAACATATTTGGTGCAAGTAATCTTTTAATAATTAGAATAATAAAATTTATTATGCCATTTTAATAAAACGCTAAGTTTATGTATCTTATCCGTGCATCGCACGGGTGATATACTAGTTAATTATGTATCACTCTACTAACTATCATATTATATCTACTAATTAACAAATACTATAAAATATACAAATGATTTAATATATTGTGTATATATATCCACACACATCTAATATTGTATATATGTTGATAATGTAATAAAAAATATTACATTCAATATACATACATATATATACATATTGTGTGTGTGTAATTTCCAAATAGCATTCAATATAGTTATTTAATTAATAAATATTTAAAGCATATAGTGACAATTGAAAATGTATAAAGGTTAAGTAATTAGATGGAATTTTTATTGTCCCCACTAAATAATACCATTTGATAATATGGTTTGTATATGCTCCCCTGTTGCTGAATTAGTATCATTTTAATATTTTAGTTTTGTTTTAAAAAAATGTCTTATAATTTCGAGATAGAAAATTCATATTTTCTCATATTTGTTCTCAATTAATGTATTCAAACATCTATATTTAACTAATTTATGTATTCACACATGGCTATATTAGATAATTTAATTAATTTATGTGCAACTGATGGAGTACTAAATATTATTATATTTAATACCTATATTGATAATTCAATTTTACAAATACTACTATCATATATTAATAACTAAAATTAGAAAATTCGACCAGGGAACAGCGAGGCCAGGTCGAGTGTCGGCAATCGTATTCTTGACCAGCAAAAAAATGAATTAAGATCCTGGGATAGAGAACTGACTGCACTTCCAGAATGCAATGAGCTACATATAATCTAAACAAATGTATATAACATTTGTATTATTAACAAAACATGTATGATTTTTTTTGTTAAAATATATACACAATTAATACCAGATAGAAATTAATAATTAGACACGTGAGTACAAATTTCTAATAAATATACAGTAGAGAATATTATGTGAAATTAGGGCAAAGAGAAAGAGAGCCTAACTTGCATCATTTTGTAATTAACATGACATTTTATGTGTTTAGACCGAAATTAAAGTAAAATGTCCTCTATGTTGGACGAACCAAATCATCGAAGAAAGGAAAAGAAAAAAAAACAAAAAGTGGTGTGTAGCTTTTAAGCTCTTGGTCTCTCTCACTCTACACGCAAGTACTTTTGGAAGAATGAATTCCACCCGGTTTTAACACGATGAAAATTTAAACAAAAGTTGGTGTGAGTGGGCGGGTGTGTGTGTGTGTGTGTGTGTGTGTGAGAGAGAGAGAGAGAGAGAGAGAGTTTCTGATAGGATTAGGAAATAAGTACAGTATAAACTCCAATTATTAGATTAAATACAAAGTAAAAAACATGGGGGGGGGGGGTATTAAGTACAGTATAGTTTCACACAGAATGCAGAGTATATTTCCAAGAATAAATTATGATGAACAATCCTCAAAAAAATGCTGGAATTTACAGTTTAGGTAATCTATTAGATTGAGAGCAGGCAGTGTGACAGGACAGAATGTAGCAAGGAAAAATGATAGCAAGTGGTTGATCCAAAGCAGAGTCCTAGCGAGCAGTTGGGCGTGTTATGGAGTCATCGATGGACAAATAGTGGTCGCTGGTGCCCATATCAACCGAGCCCAAGTTGAGGGACGAGTGAGCTGAACGCCTGGATATCTCATCTGAACTGCCTTCTCTGACTGCTTCTGCTCCTCTTTCGATTGCAATTGCATCTTGGATCTCCTTTATAACTTCAGAAATCCATGGTCTCATGCTCCCATGCGGTTGAACGCACATCAAAGCTTTCTCAGCTATTTTCCACATAGACTGTATGTCATAATCATGCAATGCAGGGTCGATTATTCCTTGCAAGTCCCCACTCTCAATGTGCATCTTTGCCTGCCACAGCAAATCAACCCCCACATCAATATCTGGTTAGGACTTTCATTGACAATTTGAGATACAACTTTCATCTGGCAAAAGATGAGATCATAAAAGAGGGAGCTTTGCCAGAAAGTCATGGCTTACCCATTGGACTATATTTCTGCAGTTGATGCCAAAGCTTTCATTAGAAATTGCTTCCTGACCAGATATTAGCTCTAGGAGAATCACACCGAAACTGTAAACATCACTTTTGTCCGTCAACTGCTGGGAGATGTAATATCTGCGTCACATGAAAGAGGAGCGTTAAGTTGTGTGAAAATGTGCAACAACTGATATGAATGCAAATTAACTTGCATCTGTGCATCCAATCATATTAATTACTCTGACAAATTCTACTTCTTCTTATTGATCTAAATCTCAAACATGATGCAAGTTGTGGTTGAAATCCCACACTTGAAAGGAAAAGACATACTCAGGATCAAGATAACCAACAGTCCCTCGAACTATGCTCGACACGTGTGAAGCTCCATCAACTGCTAGTTTTGAAAGGCCGAAATCTGAGACTTTGGCTCTCATGTTCTTGTCAAGAAGAATATTGCTGGTCTTTAAGTCCCGATGGATGATCGTTGGAACACAACCAGTGTGTAGATACTCTATTCCTGAACAAGCAAGACGAGACGACCGACACATGAAAATTGCTTCTTCTACTTCCCAATCTTTCATGTTTTTAGGTAAATTCTATTTTGCAATATTTTTATGCAAGTAAACTGAGTTGATTCATTATTGGGAATAAATGCGGACACAATATGAAGCTTTATAATCTGGCTAACCAACCTTTTGCAGCATCCTCGGCAATCTCAAGGCGTTTAATCCAATTAATTCCTCTTCCATGTGTTAAGGGCCCTGTCAAAATATTAGTTGGTTTAGCAGGTGTTAGGTAACTTAATTATATTTCAACAGAAGAAACTTACCATAAAGATGTTCCTTAAGAGTCCCATTGTGCATGAACTCATACACAAGAATACTCTTTCCATCTTCTTGGCAATATCCAAGAAACTGTACAAGATTCCTATGATGTATTCTTGAAAGAAGAGAAACCTGGTTTAGCATAAAAAATCAGCACTGTAAACAGTTCACTGAATTATGTAAAGCTATCCATTTAGACATAAGAAATGAAACTAGCCAGCTCAAATTGCTTATAGGTAAATCTAATGATCTGTGACAGATTCCATGCTTGAAGCTAGATTCTTAATGAGAGTCGATTAATATTACTCTTGCAAGTAAGGAATGTGGGAATAATATTGGAAGATACATGAAACTGAATATCAATTTTTTGGTTATGTAAATCCAGACACATCATATTAAATGCATTATCAACTCCACAGCCTAGCAAGAAAATCAAATAAAGAAATGGAAGTTGTTTCAATTAAAACATTCCACCAATCATGTAGTCAAGTTATTATTGAAAGGGGTTTAACATTCTCCAAACTGTTGCAGAAGGGATTCAGGCTAATAGTATTACGTACTTCGTTGGAAAACTCTCGCTTGCCCTGGAAGGAATCATTAGTCAAAATTTTGACTGCAATTTCTTTTCCATCTTGCAGCCTCCCATAATATACAACCCCAAAGCCTCCTGATCCAATTTTTCTCGCAAAATTATTTGTAGCATCCTTGATCTCAGATAATGTGAAGTAATGGGCAGCTTCGGCGGCAGTATCACCCAGGGAAGAACCAAGCTTTTGAGGAGGCAAACTGTGCTGAATTTTTCCTGAGAAAAATAAACATAACATAAAATTGATGTGTCAAACAAACTAAGATTCCCAGCACAGTGTAACCCTGGTTGTAATTGCTTCCATCTAACCTTTATGAGGAGGATTCTTCCTTCTTTTGGGCAATAAGACAAAGGAGGTAATGGTAGCAATAAGCAAAATAGCAGCTCCAATTGACGTCCCAATAATAATTTTCTTATGGTTCAGTCCCTTCTCCTTGCGAAGGCCTGTGTTCCCGGTGTAACTGAAATACATATGATTAAGATGTATCAGATAGAGGCTGAGCAACTCCATCAACTAGAAGTTTTTCTTGGGAAAAAACCAGTATGCTATACAACCACCAAAAATGAAGACAAAATGAAGGGAGAGACAGAGAGTGGGAGAGTGTGCATATTACAAGAATAAATATGGATATTTATTTATGCAAACAATTAGTCAAGAAAATATTGAGGGAATATGTATGATTATTTATTTATGCACACAACTGAACAAGAAAATATATTGTACCACAGAAGCAACTAATTGTACCCCAGCTTCCAGAGTAATTAGACTGCCATATTAAGCTCTCAAGACAAGAATAAGACATACTCACTTCAAAACCAGATCTTTATTGAGAAGACGTGATGAGATTTTCCCAGTTAACAAATTGTCCTGAACATACCTGCATGATAAATCATTAAAAACTCAGAAATTTTTGAAGAGAAGCATACATGTGAGAACGGAAATTCAGGCATAATACATTAAACAATACAATATTTTCTTAGAAGTGTAACAGTTATGCAGTAAAAAAAAATAGAATTTTCGTTGGAATGCTTAGCAGGCAAACAAGAACACAAGGACAAATTTAAAATCTTCTGAAATTCTTGAGAAGAATTTTCAGAAAATTACAGTTTCAGTTTAATCTTGATCGAAGTTATGTAACGAACTAGTATTTGGATATTATTTGAGCTCTTCAAACTTACAATTCTCTCAAATTTGACAAATCTGCCAAGGAAGGAGGCAGTTCACCATTCAATCGATTATCCTCGAGATGTCTGTCATAGGGAAACAATGTATCAGTATCTCTAACAAAATAAAGAAAATAAATAAACAGAATAACTGGAGTACACACATTATCTTCATGTTAGGGCATCCAGAAAAATCCGGAATCGGACCACTCAGTGAGTTATTATCAAGCCATCTGCAAATGAATAGGCGCACGATCAATGGAAAGAAAAATTCATGTTTTGCTCATGGTCCAGGGGAAAGGTATGTTGTGCTAATTAATAAACAGTGACGCCGGCAACTTACAACTCCACCAAGCCACCTAACTTTGTCAACTCTACAGGAATTGTTCCTGACAAATTCTTCCCTGACAATTTACTGCACAAGCACAAAAATGGTCAGAAAAAATTCAGGATACAGATTATATTTTCAGGTGCAAGTTATAAAGTCAGAACAAAAACATATTCATCTGTATATAATATAAAACCAATCTGAATTTCAAAATGGAATGGCAGAATAACCTTATGGTATTGTCATTTTACAGTAATAAACTAAGAAGAATCAGAATTTACATTGATGTTATCCTTGGCTGAGGATCTGAACTACACTGGACCCATGACCATGGAGCTGGAAGGCATGGGTCACCACCTTCATTTGCCCACTTAGCTGATGAATAAGTCGTGGTTATCGCAGCAAGAAGTGATCCTGCAAATCAAATGAATTAGAGACCACTCAAACTGGAGGAAAGCACAGAATGGAGGTGAAATATCTTTAAGTTTCTTCATTCAATGGGGAATTCCTCAACCTACTAAACAAAAAAAGACTAAAGCTCCTTTGCATGATTTGGGGTTAACAAAAGGGAAGAAGATAATATCCAAATTACTTATGACTTATAGGAGAAGCTCTAACAAATCCTTTTGCCTTTTTTTCCTTAGCAATGCTAGTCTCTTCCACTCACACTAGTAGACCCAGCTTCCCAACAAATTATGGGGTTCCTTAGGAAGACGAGATATAATGATACAGATATGTAGTGTTGTGCTGTAATAGAAGGAAGCATTTTTTTTTTCTTTGATGTAATTAATCTATAAAAGCAAAAAGGCATAGTTTGCATGTTTAAGAAAAATTACTCGTTCTCACCATCTGCAGAGCCATCACTCTTTTTCAGGTATCTGTTTATCTCCATGGCATTCAGCAGAGGTCCCAGTGTAGAATCAGAAGTCTTAGCAAATCTGAAAGATAAAACAAATGGTAGAGAAAGGTTGTAATATCCAGGCTCATACAAACGATACTTTCCTAGGGCATTTTCTTGGATATTTACAACAGCCTTGCTAAGATCAGGAGCGCCAGGGAGCATTAGCCTGAATTTTCTAGTATCACTTGGACCCAAGTCTTCAATTTCGGCAAAATATGAAAATGCCCAACCAGAACTAGGAAAACCATCGAGGTTCAAGCGGTATGTCAATGATCCATTTCTGCCAACTACAGCTGTCTGCATTACCTTCTGGGGCGGCCATTCATCCCTGCCGACATCAATTGGCATCTGTGTTGATATTTTTTCAGTTCCAGGAGCAACATCAACAAGGTAGTTGGCTTTCCTCACTGAGTCAGACTGCCATATTCGATCAAATGGGTCATCCGGATACCTACAACGCAGAAACAACTTATCTGATCTACAAATTTCTGAGAAGCAAAGATGAAAAAAAGTTGAACTTTTGAAATTTCAGATATACCTGACTGGTTCATCACTATCCGCACCAAAATTTATTCTTGCAGACATACTAAGGAAAAACTGGCTCTCAAACTGATTGAAATAGATGGAGCCATTAAATTGCCGGAGCTCAAGGGTGGATATAAATGGCTGCCCAGTTGTTGCATTGGACAAACAAATGCCGATGGTAGGATCTGTAGCTAGAAATATTAACTCTTGAAGCTCTATTGTATTAGCATCTGAGATTACTATTGTACCCCAATGTGTAGGCCCAAAAGATATGTCAAATTTGGGATATACGTTATTGCGGTCAAAGTTTCCATACAAGAAGGTAGCTCTTATAAGATACCTGGTCCTACTGATGACATTGAGTGTGTAACAATACTTGTTATCATCTGCTGGGAAGTATCTTAGTGCCTGATACTGTTTTCTGGTCTCATTGTCTACGTTTATGTTGGCTATATCTCCACTTAACATGTAGTTATCAGAACTCCATTCAAGACCTATCTCATCTGTAAAATTATTGGAACCACCACAATCCAGACTTACAAAACCTGCATTATTACAGGCTTGCACCGATTAGATACCAGAGTAGATACAAATGAGTATATGTGATCACTTAACAGGCCCAAGTTAATCTATACTTATATGCAGCAGATGAATGCAGTAGTGTATTTCCAATGCTGTCATCGCACCGCACGTCGGATGTATGAAGTACATCCAAGTTACAACAAGCATGCGAGATGAGAAAAGAGGATTGGTAAATTATGGTTTCTATAGAAATTTGAAACATGATTATGGATTGAAACCACCACACTTCATAACCAGACTCGCACATACAAAAGGATGTGAAAATATTTTAAAACTAACTGTAGCAGGGGTTTGGTAGCATATCCTAATAAGCTAAACATTGAACCAAAAATGTCAATGATTTGGTTTTTGACTGGATTTTGCAGCTTCTGGAACACAGACAAAAATTTGAAAAGAAAATGAAAGAAAAGAAAACAATTTGCAAGTAAAATTACAGAACAATAAGCAGTTACTGAGAGGCGTGCAAGGAGTTATACAGAATAATGAATAATCTCGGCTTCATTAAGTTATTCGTTTCAGAAAACCTCCATTGCTGAAAAAGGCTAAATTAAAATGGTCTAAACAAGCAGTGTAAGTGGTTCTCTGCAAATCGAGCTCATGGCCTGAAATACACACACAGGCAAATAAATATGTTCCCAAAAGGAGAAGGAAGGTCATTGGATGCATATCTCTTAAATGTTCCTTACTAAATCAGTATGATTTGAGAATATAACCCTTTATAATCCCACGGCATTTAGTTTTAGAAGCATTTCATGGCAGCAGAGATATGCAGATTTGCATCAGATCATAAAGCTTTGTAAAGGAAGAAACTGTAAAATTGTAGGCTTTCTAAACTGCTTTAGTTCCTTCAATAACAACATTTTATCCCTCTATGACTGTGAGACACAAGCTCAAGAAATAATTTATAGCAAGTTCATTATTCATCACATTGGAAAAAATGGATCCTTTCTATCTAAATATGTAATGTCACAAATTAAGTCACAAATCTCCATAACCTGCAAAACTGCTCAAATATGACATTCTATCCTTACACGGGGGCATCACTTAGCAAACAGCCTGCTTTAAATTTGGAAAATTACGATACATCCACAACATATATAACACGCCATATTTCTTTTCATATTCATTTCATATAAGCATATATGCAACACACTTCACTTGACCCAGAAATAAATGCACATCTTCTTGTCCTTTCTAAACCCTTTCACTATTAAAATATGTCTAACAACCTAAATCAATAAATCTTATGCTACTAATTGTCCCACCAACGACAGCTTATTCCACACAAAATCGTTTTAAGGTATAAACAATCAAGAAACCACACAACACAGATGGAGACATGTGAAAACCAACAATGACAAGAAAAATAAAATCCCAACACAGAAATTACTCAAGAAATTTAACAAAAACAACGGCGCCAACAAATCTATAAGCATGTACAGGAAAAAAGAGTAAACCTCGCTTCTGGGCTGTGGAAGCATCCATGAGAAAAAGAGCACATAGAGAGAGAAAAACAAAGAAAACTCCAACAGACCCCATTTCTCCTCTCTCTCTCTCTCTCTCTCTCTCTCTCTCTCTCTCTCTCTCTCTCTCTCTTCAAAGATTAATATGAAAAAAGCTACTAAGAAGATGAACCCATAAAAACGATGAAAGAAAAAGAAGTTGAATAGGTAGAAAGTGACTGTATTATGCAGGTATCAAAAGAAAGCAGAGATTAGGAGCACAAGTGAATTAAGATATCTCGGAGCAAGATTCTAGTTTTCATCTTCTTTTTTAGCAGTGTTGGATTATTCAAACTGCAATAATTATAGTGAAATCTTAGTGAGAAAGAATGCTCTTGAACAAGTACATGAGAGAGAGAGAGAGAGAGAGAGAGAGAGAGAGAGAGATTGGAGCTAGCTTTTTTGCTGGAGCTGAAGTGTTTAAAGGACTCCCGACTATAAATATATAAATTGTTAAAATAAAATGTGTGTGTCAATAGATATTTAATACTTGTCATGTAGCACAAAGACAAGCTATAAATATAATTATTTTCTCATCATTAAAAATAATAATTATATAATTAAATTTTAATGTTGAATAATAATAACAATTATATTAGAGGCATTATATAAAATATAAGATTAAGTGCATGTTTAAATGTGGTAAGTGGTTTGCACTTGACAAAAAAAAGTACTATATAGAGGTGTATTTTGTGGAAAGAAGTCAGGAAGATATGATTCACTGAAACTTCTCTTAGAGCAAATTAATGAACTGTTGCTTGAGGCTACTTTATAGGCTTATTTGTAGGGATCTTATAAAACTCGTTATCTCAAAATATGAAATAGCTTACAGTTGCCTTTTTTGGTGGATTCTCATATGATTATTTGACATTTATGATATTAATATTTAATAACAATACGAAATAAAATGCCTCTTGTAAATTTTGATATAGCTTTTATGCCCTTAATAAAATTTTATATTTTATAAATAGTTGAGTGACATAAAGTAACTTTCTATTTCTTTATTGTAAAACAAAAATCCTTCTATAGTTCCAATCCTTTATGTCATAAATTTTAAGGAACTCGGTTTTTTTTTTAGTCGAGAACTTCTAGTTTTCATATAAAACTAGTGAGAACTTCTAACTTGGAAATGAAATATTGAAAAAAAATTGTGAAAATTTGTTACCGGTCACAATCTTATAAGCAGGAAGCAACAGAGTACCACGAGATAGAAACACAAGGATACTTTAGAATAGAAGTGTGATTGTCAATTAAATTAATCATGTTTTTTTTACAAAAATATCCATGAAAATGACAGTGGAATATCGATAAATATTGTACTCAAATGAAAAAATTAAGCAACATAAAGTTTCGTCATTTAAGCCGCGAGGATGGGCGTGTGCAATTACCGGAAGATGAATTAAAAAATCAGCAAAAACAGTCGTGAATTGGTCAATAATTTTATGGAGTCAAAAGAAGTCAACAAATCGCCACGTGGCTATGCAGCAGTGGATAATCATCAGGCCAGGTAGAAAGGAAAATTATATGCTCCCCCGGGCACTACCCAGGTCCCGTCAGGATGTCGACACGTGGACACTTTTTAAGAAATACTTTAATTTTATTTTTGATGCGTATATTACCGTATTTCTTAGGAAAAGAGGTGACTTAGCTATTAGGACACTTCTGGTGTGAACAGTAGCCTGTGGGACCCGCGGTCGTATCGACAGTGTCGACAGCAGGATTGATGTCGACGCCGGACGGTTTTCCGGCGAACTTTGAACGTCGGCACCGGTACGGATACGCAGTGGAATTAATTCCCGTTCCCGTGGACAAGGTTTCAGATTTTTTTGAAGAAATCCCGACGTTAAGTTTGGTTATTT
Source organism: Perilla frutescens (assembly GCA_026008535.1). Taxonomy (NCBI): domain Eukaryota; kingdom Viridiplantae; phylum Streptophyta; class Magnoliopsida; order Lamiales; family Lamiaceae; genus Perilla; species Perilla frutescens. The sequence goes on along the minus strand of BRKX01000017.1, from coordinate 36,592,288 downwards.
ACGGATTCCGATGAGTGAACAGTGTTGCTGAATATTGGCGGATTTATGCAAATTGGCGGAAATTTTGAATTTAGTTAATATTTTAATTATATTCTCTTCTCCAGTGCGCCATTTCCCCCAATTCTGAAAATCGATTTTACAGCATCTTGTGCGGGGGTCGCCGATTTTGCGTTCATCTTGCCTCGTCGGAGCTATTCTGAGAATTGGGTTGCCTTGAGGTATGCAAAGTTTCGGTTTTTTGGGTTCCCTTACGGTAGGGTTTATTTTTTATTGATTCATTGTTAGGGTTCTATTTATACTTTCAATTGAAGGGTTTTTCTTACGGGTTTTAACTGGCAATGTTAGAACGTGTCGGTTGTAGTGTATGGGCACCCACATTGTTGTATTTATTTAGGGTGATTGATTTTGTGAATTCATTATGGATTTCGACTGCTCCCCCCCTGTTTTGATCATGAAGCTTGTTGGCTAGTTAGACGGTTAGAATTTCAGGATTTCCAAAAAAAATCATGGCTCTATTTTGCGACGCCCTGGTTGAGGAAGCGTTTATATTGACTGGTAATTTGCGTGGGTTTGATGGCAATAGTTGAATTCATTCTTTCAGTTATCAATGAATATGTTGGTGTGGAACTCTAAACTTTTTGCAATTGTCACTAACAAGGTAAAATTCTAGTATGACTTGATTATCTTTGCTGATTACAATTATTGTCTATAGATTTTTAGCGAAGATGAATATTGACTTGAATGTTTCGATCGAGAAGGAGGCATCTTCTGAGGGTAGCACTCATGACAGAGAGGATAGAGAAGGTGCTGGTAGTGATGCAGAAGTAGGATGTTTGCTTGCTACAATGTTGATAGAATTAGAGAATCGTTTAGAAATTGGGAATGTTGTGGATAGTGTAGAGCAAGCATATTTATTATATTGTGAGTACGGTAGGTGCCGGGGGTTTAGTGTGAGGAAGGGTGACCAATACTATTTCTCTGGGACGAATGAGCTTCGATGGAAAGAATTTGAATGCTCGTGTGAAGGTCGGCCTGATGATAAACGATCGAAAGGGAGAGTAGCATCATATAGGAAACAGATAACTAGGACCAATTGTAAAGCCAAATTACGGATTGGGAGGGAGAGGAATTTGCAATGGACCGTTCATAAATTTGTGAAGGAGCATAATCACGAAATGCTCGGCACGCATCAAGCCTATCTGTTACGTTCCGCTCGGCAATTGAGCCATGCAAAACAGTCACTCGTTGAGGCGCTTAAATCTGCGGGTATCGGAGTTAGTCGGGCATGTCGGTTTATGGAAAACGAAGCCGGGGGGCCGCAAAATGTCGGTTTCACAAGGAGGGATGCCTATAATCACTTGAATCGGGTTAGGCAGTCAACAAGAGTGGGGAATGTCGACGCTAATGCTCTGGTGAATTTATTTGCCAAGAAATCGAACATTGAGCCTTTCTTTTATTGGAACGTGCAGCTAGATGATGAGGGTCGGTTGATGAACTTTTTTTTCCGAGACTCTCGTGCTCTTATTGATTACGAGTGCTTTGGAGACGTGTTATCAGTCGACACCACATACAAGACAAATCGGTATGGCCTGATATGTGCACCATTTGTCGGCATCAACCATCATAGGAGAAATGTGATGCTAGGTTTGGGCTTCTTGTCGAACGAGAAGACGGCTTCCTTTGAATGACTGTTTGCCACGTTTTTAGAGTCCATGCATGGGAAGGAGCCACAAGTGATCTTCTCTGATCAAAGTCAAGCGCTAATGAATGGGATTGATGCCACTTTCAAATCAGCGAGTCATCGGCTCTGTCAGTGGCATATCAGCCGAAACGCTCCGTCTCATTTTGGAAAATTAAACGGCAACAGTGAATTCAAACGGCAGTGGTATCACTGCATGCGTGGGGTGGAGACGGAAGATGAGTTCGAGGAGTGTTGGGGTTCCATGATCACTAACTATGCCCTCGATGATCATAGTTGGTTCTCCAATATGTACAGGTTGAAGAAGAGGTGGGCGTCGGTGTTCACGAACACCTCCTTCAGCGCGGGTCTTCTTGCGACCTCACGTAGTGAGGTTACGAACAAGGTATTGAAGGATCTGTGCTCATCGAGTTCCACTTTGACGGAATTTGTCTATAAGTACGAGCAGGTCCTGCATGATTGGCGTACAAAGGAGACTGCCGATGATGCTCTCAACTTCGGTACACCGGGGCAGTTCGTGAACAATAGCCTATTGCTGGCTCAAGCAGCACAAGTCTACACACGGAACGTGTACAAGGCATTCAAGTCGCAATTTGCCCTTGCCGTTAGCGTGGTAATAATCGAGAAACCAGCTATAGATGTCGGCAGTGTTGATATGCAGTTTAAGGTCGCCTCTCAACCCCTCATGTCGATGATTCGAGTTGTCCAATACAACAGTGAATCGAAATGGGCACTCTGCAGCTGCCATATGTATGAGACTGAAGGAATTCTATGTCGGCACATACTTAGAATTTATTTTCACTTTGATGTGACTAGACTGCCGACATGCTACATCATGAGTCGCTGGTGCAAATCTGCGAGGCAGCGACACTCAAACGAAATTGGAGACTATTCTATTGCGGACGGTAACGAGGCAGTTGATGAAATGGCCTTTGTGAACTATGTGATGAGGATCACTCTTGAGGTGGCGCACGATGTGAAAAACCACCCACAAGCCAGGAGGACATGTTTAGATCGAATACGTGCATTGAAGGGTGATGTGCATGCGATGGTTAACGAGGACATATCACATAAAAGGCGAAAAGGCCGGGACCTGTCAGGTGCGAGAGCTGGTCGGGTCAATATTCAGGATCCTTCCTTAGCCAAACGTCGGGGCAAGACACCAATTACTTCGCACTGGAAGCGAAGGAAACCGAATCCTAATCCCCCACCCTCTGTTCCAAAGTGGCCGGGTACCAGAATACCGATTGTGGTTACTTTCATGCAAAGAATGTCATTCGATAATTATAACTGTCCTTGTCGCTTTTGCAGATGTCGAGCCTTCTGTTCAGAACGATACAAATACCGAGCGATCTAACGAGGGGGACGAGACTAACTCTGTTTCAAGGCAGCCGACGTCACATGATTACGTCCCCACTACGTCATTTGAAGTATGTTTTTTTCACACTAACATAATTTTTTTGGCCTTTGAGACTATTCCAATTAAATGGATTTCCCTTTTTAGTTTGTTACGTAAAAATAAAACGTAATTATGTTAAATTTAATTATGTTTAAATGAATTAGTTGAAATATGCATAAATAAGGCGGTTGAAAAATAATTGATCCGTTTGAAAAATAATTTTTCCATGTCGGCACAGACGTCGACAATTATGTTTTAGTTATTTTTATGAACTATTCCGCATCGACAAATTTTTAAGTGTCCTTAAAAATGTATGTTATGGGAGAACATGCCATCGACCATGAAATATTTTCATTTGAATTATTTTTTACGTTTTTTTTGGGCCTTTGAGACTATTCCAATTAAATGGATTTCCCTTTTTAGTTTGTTACGTAAAAATAAAACGTAATTATGTTAAATTTAATTATGTTTAAATGAATTAGTTGAAATGTGCATAAATAAGGCGGTTGAAAAATAGTTGATCCGTGTGAAAAATAATTTTTCCATGTCGGCACAGACGTCGACAATTATGTTTTAGTTATTTTTATGAACTATGCCGCATCGACAAATTTTTAAGTGTCCTTAAAAATGTATGTTATGGGAGAACATGCCATCGACCATGAAATATTTTCATTTGAATTATTTTTTACGATTTTTTTGGCCTTTGAGACTATTCCAATTAAATGGATTTTCCTTTTTAGTTTGTTACGTAAAAATAAAACGTAATTATGTTAAATTTAATTATGTTTAAATGAATTAGTTGAAATGTGCATAAATAAGGCGGTTGAAAAATAATTGATCCGTGTGAAAAATAATTTTTCCATGTCGGCACAGACGTCGACAATTATGTTTTAGTTATTTTTATGAACTATGCCGCATCGACAAATTTTTAAGTGTCCTTAAAAATGTATGTTATGGGAGAACATGCCATCGACCATGAAATATTTTCATTTGAATTATTTTTTACGATTTTTTTGGCCTTTGAGACTATTCCAATTAAATGGATTTCCCTTTTTAGTTTGTTACGTAAAAATAAAACGTAATTATGTTAAATTTAATTATGTTTAAATGAATTAGGTGAAATGTGCATAAATAAAGCGGTTGAAAAATAATTGATCCGTGTGAAAAATAATTTTTCCATGTCGGCACAGACGTCGACAATTATGTTTTAGTTATTTTTATGAATTATTCTGCATCGACAAATTTTTAAGTGTCCTTAAAAATGTATGTTATGGGAGAACATGCCATCGACCATGAAATATTTTCATTTGAATTATTTTTTACGTTTTTTTTGGCCTTTGAGACTATTCCAATTCTCCGTATCGGGTTCCGAACATAGACTAATAATTTAACTGCACTCCTCTACCCCGAAAATTCAGGACGAAGATGCAAGTCTGACTCAATACTCTGAAGATGTTAATCTCGACGAGCCCCTAGATGTGTCGTCACTATTTCAAGTACGTGCTCAGCTATAAATGACACCAACGCTGTTCATATTATTTTCTGTGTCCCTTTTATTTACGTGGATGTTGAGTAGTTTTTTAATTTTTGATTGCTCAACTGAAGGCACTGGCTGGACATTCGACCAACGAAGCTAGGGCGGGGCCCAGTAGATCTTTGTGGGTGTAGGCTATGCTAAGATTGAGCAATTCCATATCGGCAGTGCCCTCCAGCTCATGCATCGTGGAGGTAGGACCACTTTCACGTGATTCTAATAAGTGTTTTCATCTGGCAAATCAGGTCCTGATGTAGCGTTTGACCAAGTGACCTGGCTGCCGATGCTGCATTTCTCGGCCGGATTGGATTCTGATTTAGACATTTCACAAATGTGGCATGTGCTACAGTTTAAGAATCTCAACTGTTGTACATGCACGACACCCCATGCATCAGTTATTAACAGTTTAAATGCACATTCTATTTATGGTCATAACCCACGTAACCCTAATTCTCGTCGCAGATATCTACGGCTGCAAATGGCACCAAGAGCAATATCACAAGATGACGTTTTCTTTGTAGAGTCATGGACCAGGTTTACCGAGCAGGTAGCCCTGTACGAGCTGGAGCATCAACATTGGCATGGAAATTGGATCCCGGGTGACGACGCGGGTAATATTCGAGTCATTCACGCCCTCCGCGGAACTGTCGAACGACAATGTGAGATTGACCTTTCCAATGAACAATTCGAGCAGAAGGTGGCTCAGTGGGCCGAGAGATATGAGATGTTTTCATGGCTGCTGGACTATGGACATCCTCGCTGCTACGACGAAGTCACCAACTTTGTCGACTTGCCCGATAGTATGTGGAGAAGGATTAAGCAGGTATATTCACCTCGCCTGTACAGACGTTGACATTATATTATATGAACTGGGGGTTGTTATTTTATTAGGTATGCCCTGCGGCATTGGTGTACAAGAACGAGGGAGAGGAGTTCTGGGCAACCTTGAAGAAGTTATTTGAAGTGAATAATCCTTCGAGCGGATCTAGCCCCGCTTCATCTACTGCTGAGCCATGTGTCGACGAGGTTAATACAGATGATATGGAAGATGAAGATGGAGAGGGTGCCTTTGCTCTGGATAGCACTGCCGATGTGGATGCCGACGACACTGTCGACGCTGTCGACGAGGCTGCCGACGACACTGTCGACACTGTCGACGAGGCTGCCGATGTGTTCTTTTGATTTTATTTTATTTTCTGTATGATATGAAGACTTACATATTATCTTTGCATTTCGGACTGTACCAGTGACACGTGTTATTTTCATTTTCATGTAGACTTATCGTGCATGTGATCTTCTGCCTTTTGTTATTTTTGTCGTGTTATAAGTTTGTCTTAATCATTTGTATCTACCCTCCTGTTAGTCATTATCTGCGTTTTCTATAAATTCACTCGCTACTAAAGCACTAAATCACCAGCATATGCACCAACTGAGGAGACCTAAAGAACTACAAATGGCTTTACCCGTGCCAATTTCACAAAATGATGTATTTTACAACAGTTTGCCATGGAGCAGAACTATGGAGTCGTTCTGCATGGGCGAGTTATACTTCTTTGCGCACAAAGGCTTCTGGATCCCGACTGACCCCACTACTCACCAGACTTGCCTCGTGTATCTGCAGCGTGAGATACGTCAGCAATGTGAGCGTGAAATAACAATAGGGCAACTTCAGACACGACTTGAGCATTGGAGGGAAATGTACGAATTATTTGGTTGGTTACTAAAATTTGCAGGGCCAATTCGGATGAACCCCATGAGTAAGTGGCTAGATATCGACATGGCCGAGTGGCAGCGGATTGCCGAGGTATTAATTTAGTGAACTGTTTATCGTATATAGACATGGTGACGTATTGAATTATCTGACACTTGTCGTTCCACATACAGATTCGCCCGGATGCACTTGTCTATATGAATGAGGGAGAGAGTTGTTGGAATTTTTTTTAAGGTGATGTTCGATGTTGAGGGTCACCCAGATGTTATAGGTGACTAGGAGCCCAAGGAAGACGTCGGACCGCCACCAATTGACTCCGACGACGATGAGTAAACATGTGTCCTCTACTTTATGTCGTTGTGAATTATGCGACTGTCGACGTGCCTAAGTCTTATTTCCCTGTTGAGTTCCATTAAAACTTCTGTATGTGTGAACTTGAATCCATTTACTTTGAATTTGGTTGTATGTTCGTTGTTTTGGGCTTCGTGCGTTGATGTGGAAGATGTTTGACTAGACTATTCTATGACCTTGTCGATAAAGATGTATGCACACCTATTTCCAAAGCAAATTTTTGAATGCAGGGAATATATTCCTTTTGTACAATTATTTGTCCATATACAATATCTAATGTCGGTAGGTTTCCCATTTAAAGCTAAAACGCCATTCTCAAATGCACTCCCACAAACTCCCCCCTTGTCTTCTCTTTACCGTCCTGCCCTACGACGATCCTGTCCAAAATGGCGCCACCTCAAGAGGCATTTTTCTACGACGATCATTGGACTGCCATGCTTGAATCCCGCGTCGTGAATGAGCTACTTGATCAGAAGGAGGAAGGAGTGTGGACTGTCGGGTATGAAGACAACATCACGACCATTTCCAACGTTCGGGCGGTCATCAACGAGGAATTCTCGAAGGAATACAGTATGGAGTGGTATGATGCGCATGTCGATATGCTAACGACACGCTACGAGACTTTGAAGCTGTTGTGGGACTACACACCGGCCGAGTTTCAGTGGAATCGCAAGAGCAACAAGTTCTATGCTCCGGATGAGACATGGACACGTTTTGAAGAGGTATCCTACTTATCACTGCACATTCTGCCGACACAGTTGGAAACTTTAATTGGGTAGTTAACTAAACAAATCTTGCACTTCATCCGCGCAGATGAATCCGTTAACGACGTTCTATCGAAGCAAGGGCGAGCCGCACTATCGATCCCTGATGAACTTATTTGAGACCGGTGAGCCTTTTATCGTTAGGGACGATGACTACTACCCATTTCAGTCAAGCCAGAGCGACACTGAGTGAAGGTGTGAAATAAAGTGCGGTTCTAATGTTTTCTCCCTTTTCCGGACATGTTGCTAGTGTATTCCAACCTCCAATTGTTAGTGTTGTATTTAATTAATTATGCCGTGTGTTTGCATACTTTTAAAATATGTGTTAAGCAAGATAAATCACAACTACATCGTTCAATTACGAGCAAAATACAACATATATAGCATCGGCACATTTTAAAATGCCTTACCAAAGCACATACAAAAACATATATAGCGTGGGCACATCCTGAACTGCCTGACCAAAACACATAGACAAACATCAATGAACTACTAGTCACCCTAATATGTCGGCAGTTCTAATATTGACTTATGCACACGCAAAATATTAGCCCCTTATATATTTGCAAACCTACTATACACATCTGTTTGGCTAGACCTACAACTACATAAATAGATACATAGAAATCAGACAAATATTCAAATTTCATGGCTACGGGCGAATAGTTCGGCGCAGAATGCCTTCCTGTAGTACGGCCCCTTCTCCGGCACAATCTCATCGAACAACTGACCCGTTAGCAAGCACTCCAATATCTTAACGTAGAAAACCCCACAGTCCGAGTTATTTACTTGCTGTGGAGGATGTTCAAACCGCAGCAGCTTCCACACCTCCGCGGGAGGACCGGCTAGGGGCCTATTCCTGTAGACGTCACCGTATTTGCAAAGCAATGGCACATTCCGCTGCACATGGTGAAAGACGCTCTTGACGTCGGACCAGTCCTTGCAGCGCTTCGAGGTCGGGTCGAATACAGCAATTGACTGAAGTCCGAAATATAGCATGTAAAGGACCCAATGATCTTCGGACACATGCCCGATCCCATAAACCACGTGAACTGAGTGCCATGGCTTCCCACCCTGCTGAGGATAATTGTCGTCGACATAAGGGGTAATGCGATCACGAACCTCGTCCATGTTCCCCATAACCAATGTTTGCTGCATATTACGTCGATGCTGAATAAGTGATTGGTAGCTTTCTAATTAATAAACAACTATATAGTCGTAATACTTACCCAGCCAAGTGACTCAATCAGAGTCCAATCCTTCTTAAAGTAATCAGGGAATTCTGATGAGAATATAATCAACAAATTCAACAGGACGTCGCATTGCTGCGAGGAATAGGACAATGAAACCGGAAGCGTAGTAAGACTTAGTAATGTTGAGACCCTATAAATGTCATGGGGACGGGATTCTAAAATTTAAGGTCACTCACATCATTATCGAGCCATCCTCTCGCTGTCCACAGCCCCTTGAACCAGGGGGCATCACATTGTCCCTTGCATTCCACGGGCAACGATAGCCTCGAAGGGCTGCAAAAGAGATCGCTTGCGTTTGGAGACGAATATAAAGTAACTAAAAATTACTAAAATGTGTAGTGATTGAGAACTCACGGCTGTTTGACGACACCTTTCTCGTACCATTCGTGAAACGGCTTCACCACAGCCCACTTATACTCCCTCGCTACGACATACTTCCCGGACATTAATGCGGCCATTGGCGGCTCTCGGTGCTGCTTCGGCTTCGCCCTGGCGCGAGATGGCTTTGCCTTCTTTTGTGGCGGTTGTTCCCTCTCATAAGGTCTTGCTTCGGGGATGAAGAGCTTCCTCTTTACGGGCAGCATCGTCGTCGCCGGAGGAGCTTCTTCCTTATCTGAAACACGTAGATCCACATGATTCCATTGAGATAGCAAAGCAAAAAGAGAGCATGCGAGACGAAATACCTGACTTTTCTTCGCTCAGGAAGCTGATGTCAACATCCGTGTCGACAGCATCGCCTTCGCTGCCCTCGCCCACATAGGCATCCACTGCACGCAAGACATCATCGTCGACATCCTCCTCCACTGAGTTCTCCTTACCGGGAACGATGTCTCTACATGCTTCTGCAACAAGCTCAACCAATCTTGACATGTCTATCATACCCTCGCCCTCGCCATCAGCAGCAACCTTGTCGGCAGTGTCGGCTTGTATGTCGGCATGACTGGCATCCACAGCATCCTTATCGGCAGTGTCGGCATGACTGTCGTCGGCGTCGGAAGCATGGCCTTGTATGTCGGCATTGTCGGCAGCGGAAGCAACCTTATCGATAGTGTCGGCAGGCCTATCGGCAGCATGGACTTGTATGTCGGCATTGGCGGCATCGGAGCCCTGCGGCTCGACTCCATCACGGGCTTCTTCCCTGTCATCTTTTGCATCATCCCCTGCTGTTTCCTTTCTCCCGTCGGCCTCTGTGAATGTGCTGGCCATCAACTTGTCGGCAGTCCCCGAGACTTGCCGACCAATGTCGGCAACATTACCATGCATGTCGGTAACATTGCCATGCATGTCAGCAACAGCCATATTGGTGTCGACCCCAGCAGCGTCCCCTTTTCCGATATGCTCCCCACTGTTCTCCGCCATTTCCCGTCTCACGTTCGTACGCTGCCCGTCGATGGTATGTTTCTGTGCTTTGTATAGAGCATCGACCTTCCGCTCCACGCGCATGATGGCCTTATCCAAACTATCGATCCTCGCCAGAACAAGCGCATTCGAGTCCTGTCGACAAGTCGACGGTGGCTTCATGAGCAATTAACCAAGCGCAGGTTTAACAAAGCAATAATAGCATAAATTCCTTACAACTATCATTCGGGAGATGGCCGATAAGGTCTTCGGTGCTCCAGCATCAGCCCTCGATGTCTTCTTAGATGGCTCAGTGCTCGTCGATGGCGGCCGCGACTTGGACCTTGAAGAACAGGCGCTGCCGACGTGTTTCCGCGGTGATCGGCGCACCTCCAGCGCCCGAGCCGCCCGCGATCCTACCACTTCCACTTCAGGCTCGTTCTCAGGGATGTCGTCCTCATCGATAAGACTTAAACGTCGCGCCACTGGTGGTGGGGACGAATCATCGTGGGTCAAACCCACGCTTTCCAACCTCGCAATCTCCGAGCTTGTCAACACAAAGAGAACCTGTTAACAAAGAGATTCTTGGTTGATTGAATGCCTTGCAAAAAATTTCAGTGCTTCCTACACCATTGAGGAGCAAGTAAGTAAATAATGTACCGTCGAGTCTGCCGCGTTGTCATTGAAGAACGGCGCTAGAGCAGAAGCTTTAAAGTATTGATCGGCGGTCCAGTTCATGAACCGGGGGAACAACGTCTCAGGAACTCTGTGTGCACAGTGGGATGCTAGCCTCAGCATCACCTCAAAGGCAAATATCTGCAGAACAAAAGAACAGCCACAAATATCTGTCGAAGGCCTCGACGAGGAACCCTTCGCGCGGGCGATGTTCCCTCTGGCTGCATGCGTCGATTTCACCAGGAATTGATAAGCAACTTTCCCCCAAGGAAAATTGTTGAAATTATGGTAGTCGTCGATGAGGTGCAGATACTCCAGCTCAATCGATTTCGACAATTGATCTCTATTCAAGAGTAGACCGTAGACGATATGAAGCATGGCAAGTCTCAAAACCAAGCTGCCAGCACCACGATGCATGTCGCTATAACTTTTGAATTTTTCATCAATGTCGTGAGCTTTCATGAAAGGCTTGCTCATAAAAATGTCTCGGTGCATGTCTGACGACGCCGGCGGTGGAGCCGCTTCGTTGAACCGCAAGCCGCTCAAGCAATAGAATTCCTGCGGCCCTAGTTCAATGCGCCGTCCGTTGATCGAAAAACATAGCCAGTTTCGGACCTCAGACTCCGGCTCCAGGTGAGTCAGAAGGAAGTAGATGAGTTGGCCCTGACACTGAATGTCGGGCATGTCTATGAGATGGCCGAAGCATGTCCCCCGAAATGCCTGAACATTAGCCTTATTCAGCCGGCCACGCACCTGACTTATCACTTCTCCGAAATTTCCACGCACTGAAATTTGGGCACCTGCACATTCACGCACTACACTTTGTTAAAAGAGGGTGAACCCCCTTCCCCTTGCTTCACACATAAGTCTAACATCACGTAATAATCATTTAATAGCCACTTAAGAGCACGACTTAGGATTTAACAATTTAATAGAATTCTTCAATTTAATATTGATGTTAACCGAAAATAAAACCGTTACGTTATGGTAGAGCGCGTAGTCTTAATCAATATTCGTGCCTATTCAGAAGGGAAAGAACATACTAGTTTGAATCTTTCAATCTACCCCAGTCAGCTCAATCGCAACAAAACTCCAATAATGCAAAATTCTTTCTCTAATCTAATTTCAAATATTTATCTTGCACGCATATACCATATTGCCTTGCAGTTACGTTGTTATGGAAGATTGTTAATTAGCTACTACACATTTAATGAATTTACATACGACGTAGATATATGTATAATTATCTAGCCCCTGCACCAGAGGCGGAGCCTTTCAACCAAAATCGAGTCCACGGAAAAATAATGAAAATTCAGAAACAGAGCATAAGGAAATGAGTTCAACACTTCAAGTCCGTCATCAAACGTGTTTGTAATGAAAACCCTAACCGTGCGCAAACGAGTAAAATCAGAAACCCAAACGTTGATAAGGTGGAAATGGGGCACCTTTGCACACATACGACAGAAATTACATAGATAAACTTGAAAATCGAAAACACAGACTTACCCCTGGTAGTGTTTCTTGTGCCCTCCCTTCCTCGACGCGACGTCGGCCCCTCCGCATCCGGCGCTCGGTGTTCACGACGGTGCGACATTATCCAACACTTGATTTTCCGAGAATGAAGACGACTTTCACCAAAAATATTAAAGGATTTGTCAAAAAAAAAATCACATACAAACAGTCGAATGTTGTGAAAACAGAGTACACTTGCTTATGAAGCACATACCTCCTTCTAATGCGAGCGACGCGACTATTCGAAGACACCCAAACTTCCGCTCAGCAGTTGCAACCCCTCCGGCGAAGATTTTTTTCCAAAAAAATGGCGTCCGTTCGCTACGAAATTTTTTTCAGTTTTAGAATTTTACCCGCGCGCGGTTGTCGATGCATTTTAAGAGTGACTCTCTTTTCCGGAAACTATTTTTTAATTGGATTTTGCACGGGATTGGAACTCATACTGAAATTTTGAAAGCCCGATTTTAAAACCTAATCAACTCTGCCGACGTCAGTTTTGCTAATAAAATTAATCTAGAAACCCTAACAAAGGTTTGCCGATGCAGCAAAATACCCCAAATTATATATATGCACGTTGCCGACACATATCTCGACACGTTACATTAAATACTGTTCAGAGGGTGCCATTAAGTCCCATTATTGAAAAATTAGAGTTTTCCACTAGACGTTACATTACACGTTTCATTTTTTGAGACGAAATTAATAAAAAATATTTCATAATTACACATTCAAAGTTCTATTTTGAACTGTCGATGTCATTTACACCTTTCAAAAATTATGATAACCTTTTTTTTTCTCTTTGCCGACAACAAATACAGTTTATTGGTACAAGAAATCAACAGTGCCGATATCAGTTTCGATACTCAAATTTACGTTCTAAATCGCATTTTTGAATAAAATTACAAGTTACACATCTTTTTCCACATTTCTTCAGTATCACAACAAGTCAATTGTTAATATATACCATTCAGATTACCATATCTTAAATTAAAATTTAGATCAAAATTTTAATTAACTATAATAGTGGAACCCAAAATGACAAAAAAATAAAAAAAAAACGTGAACATGAACTGTTCATAAAAAGGTTGTACATTGGTAAGGTAAAAAGTTCTTCTCGAATGCTGTGCAACCAATGATGGAGCCAAAGTATCCTAATAGCTAAAGGGGGCGTATTTGAGATAAAAATGACCGTATTTCTCAAAGATATACTGATTTATCTTTATTCAGCGTATTTTTCCCCCCCGGGCCACGTGTCGGCATCCTAACGGACCCGAGTAGTGCCCGAGGGGGAGCATATAATTTTCCCAGGTAGAAAGGACAATATTAATTCAAATCGCAATTCACTTGGTCCTATGTTACACCAGTAAAATGAGACATTTCCAGTTCGGAACCTCTACTGAAAGTGTCACATGTGATATGAATTCATTATTTTTTATTGATTATTTATTATGAAATGATCTAGTATTTTGTTATTTTTTTTTAGACTGAGGAGAGAGAGTACCACCTCTTAATGGTAGGGTAGGGAATTCCCTTGTGTTCGATAGCAACAAATTTACTGAAGAATAGAATTAGGTTATTGGAACTAGTGTAGAAATTGGATTAGTGTTCTTTATTTTTTTTCGTTGTATTAATTATAGATTTCAACATATGTAATTATGTACGCATGTATAATGTAATGTGTGTGTTAGAGTCCTTTTAGTGTTATCATGTTATAATGAAAAATATTATATAGTAATCCAATATTTTTATATCCAAGTACAACTCGTCTCTTTTCCCCCTTTTTCAATTGAGTCAGCATATAGTTAACTTTGCTACAAATAAGCTCTTATTCTAATAAATCAAAAAAACTCATACACCTCAATTAAAAATAAATTTAGTCTCTCTATACATAGCTCAGTTGGTATTAATATAAAATGAGATAATTCCCTGTGATAATAATAGGAGGTTGAGTGAACCCATGAACCTACTTTTATAGGTCTAGCCATCTACAGTAGGTTGGATTGGGTGGGATGGGATGGGTTAAATTGTTTGGAGTTGTGTTTAACCTATTTTTAATTTTTGTAATCTCTCATCAAATTAAAGATGCGTTTAAGTTGTCTATTTTTCTAATCTTTTAAAGGCATGTTGAAGCCTTTTATTTATTTTGTATTTTAATTTTTTAATGTAATATAATTGATGTTGTGTTGGTTTAATTTATCTTTTTTATTAATGCAATGTTGTGTTTACTTCATGATTGGTGTATTTTTTTTAATGTAACATATTTTAAATAATATTTTCTTATTTTTCTAATGTTTTCTTAATTTTATTGAATTGTGAATTTTATGTAATTAAATTAAATTAAATATATAAATGAATATTGTAAATAAATATAGTACAAGAAAAACGCATATATGTGTGTGTGTGTATGATGGTGGGACTCATGTTGAAATTGTTTTTCTAGATTTATTGTTAGAGGGATATATTTGTGAAAAATGATAGATTTTAACTTTTGACGTAGCGTTGACATAATAGTGCTAAACTTGATCTTTGAGACTTGTTATTACAATCACCCTTAGGATTGGTCATAATATGAGGGTTCAAATATTCCACCTAGCGAGACACATGATGTGACCTACCTCTTCTATTAAATTATATGGATGAAGCCCCTCTTGAACAAAGTTATATTAATATATAAAAAAATAAAACAAAACAAAAAACATTCGCTCTTAACCTCTAATCCTTTATATCACACCGCACTTCTAAACTTTATGTTTAAGTTTTGTTTTCTTCCTTTCATTGCTAATGATCACTTTATCGCTTAGTTTGAATTTGTTTGACAAAAATACTCATAGTAAAGTAAAAAATATATATATGATTTTGGAAAAAAGTTGCATGATAGAGCCGAATATACATTTGAATAAGACCGAATAATAAAAGTCTTTCCGCTAAGTTCTCTATATTATTTTTTAACAAAGCTGATTGGCTTTTCTGAGCTCTTTTTCCTCTTTCCAAACATTTTTCTACTTAAGAATAATCGATATTACCAACCATAGCCTCTTTTGATTATACTTGTGGTGATTGGCCCATTGCCCTTTTATCTCTCTCTCGGCCCATTTTCTTTTATTTTTCTTGGCCCAGTTGCAGGCACGTTTATCTATTAACCCTAAATTACTATATATCACTCCCTAACCTTAAATTACCTAATCTGATCTCTTCATCTCTCTATTAATCTCTCGCGCATCTTCATCTCCCAATAAGCCCTATCTCTTATCTTTGATCTCTACAAGCTTGGTGCTCTGAAAAGCTTTCTTCTCTGTTTCTTTGGCCGGATCCCTAACCCTCGGTTTCCCGAAAGGTTGTGAGTTGAGAGAAAGTGTGAGCCCTTGCCTGCGAGCTTGATTTAGAGGGCTTCAAGCCTGCAAATCCCACGTTTAATCCCCTTTGTGGCCTATGTCTGTGTCGCCGGAAGTAGCAGTGCCCCCCGACGGGAAAGATCTGAGCCCACGTGTCCTAGAGACACATCTTTCCCAACTCTTGAACTCTCTGTTTTCATCATTTCATTTTTCCTTTGATGTTCCTTGTTCTTACTGGGTTTTCTGTTCTTGTTTACTTGTTCCGCTGCTCGAGTTTAACTCTACTGTTTTGCAGATTGTCTCACTTGAAGGATCCAGCCACGAGTCTGTGAAGAAGACACTAACTCTAAGACTCCTTGAAGGCCATTCATCAAGCGTTGATCTCAGGTTTCTTGAGCAACTGTGAGTGCGAACCGAAGAGGTTGGGAACCAAGTGGTGAACCCCCGGCTAGGCTAGATACCCAACAATACTACCAATTTTGTAAGTGAAAATCAAAAGCTTGCAGCCATCCATCTAATCTAAGATTGAAAGGAAAAAAAAAAAGGTAAAGAAGAATAAATTTAGAGACATATAGCAATTTTCTTTTCTCCCTTGAGTTAAAATAGCATCACAAGTCCAAGCATGAAAACCTGAGAAAAAAACATGAAAGAGAGAGAGAAAGAACATTTGTGCACTAAATTTATTTTATTTATTTATTTATTTTTGTTAATTTAACAATGATTTTAGCATTTGGATGAGCATCAGGCAATCCGCAGACCCAATAAAAAATATGAACATGAATGCTGCCCAAAACCTCTTATCCATTCTCATTGAATCGTGACGAGGGGCAAATCCAAATAGAAAAACTCACATTGGGTTTAGGGATAATTAGGCTCGAACTGATGACTTCCACCATGTCAAGGTGACACTCTACCGCTGAGTTATATCCCTTCCCTGCCCCCATCTAGAAATAGAACTGACTAATCCTAAGTCAAAGGGTCGAGAGACTCAACGCCACTATTATTGAACAAATTAGAACGGGGTCTTCTTTTCGCACTATTACGGATATGAAAATAATGGTCAAAATTAGATGAAATTGTCAACTGCCCCTATCGGGAATAGGATTGACTAGGGATTCCTTAGCTTTCTTTATTATTTAGATACGCATTCTTCCATTACTAGAAACATTTTTTAATCTATTATATATATAAACGGAAAGATCTAATGTCTGTGTGAAAGTTAAGATTGGTAAAGTATATTCTAGATGAAAATTTCAGCGAATTAAAGTATAGTAAGTAGTTACTTTATATAAAAGTGCATGATTAATTATAAAGAAAGAAGACTTCATGATCTTCATCACTTTGATAATGACACATGTTTCACTTTCTCTCTCTTTCTCATTCCATATTTTTATTTTAGTGGAATCCAAACGCTACCTAATATATACATGAATACATCTTCATTTTCGTTGTCTTCGAAATGTGTGTTTGATTAATGTGAGCACCATTTCTTAGCCTTTAAGTATCTCGAGGCTTTTTCACATGGTATCTTTATAGTCTCTATTTGTATATTCCTATTATTTTCAATCTTTTAATCCTTTTGTTTTCTGAGTACTAGTAGTTTATTTTCAATCTTGGCTTGCCCTATAGTTTACATTTTAAAATTAACAAAACAACACTCACTTTTTAAAAAAATTTACAAATCTAGCTTTTGATCAATTTAACGACCCAAAAATTGTATGTTAAAATAAATCTTTCAATCAAGAAATCATAAAATACAATAAATTACGTAAGATTTTCGTACCATAAAATTGATCAAATATTAGATTTGTAATATTTTTGAAAATGTGCATACTGTTTTGTTAATTTTGAAAAAAGAAAATCTAAAATATAGATATCAAAGTGTAATTTATTCAATCATTTTTTTATGAAGGGTTGGATTGCGACATGCAATAGGTGCGCGATTGAGAGTCGAAAGAACATAGCAAGATAGAGGGACGGTGGACGTACGATGAAAATGATATTTAAATTGTCTATTTGTGAAACATGTCAAATTTTGATTAATATAATCATGTATGAAATCGTTAATATAAATTGAAATAAATGTAAATGTGTATGTAAAAATAATATTTACCTTAATCTTAACTTGAAAAATTCTTGGTTTGAAGTAACTAGAAAACTAAAATTCTAATTGCGGGTCACTCTTAAACATTAAATAAATATAAAATGTCTTCAAAATGTGTAATTTAAATTAAACTAATTCAATGATTTGTGACCTCAAAAACTAATTTCTTACCTCTTACGGGTTTGAAATAATACTTTAGAATTATTAGTATACTTTCTCAATATATAGAAGGGATTGTAGTTGAAGCGTTTTTGATAACTTTAAGTAAAGGGAGTAATTTGTAATTAGTAAAGTTAATCCTTAAATTTAACTTTTTATCTTCTCCCTTTTGGTTACATAATGTATGACAAAAATGAATATTTTTTTTTCTCATTATTTATTTGGTACGTACGTATTACATCCATTCATATGCCATAGGTCTAACAAAGTTGAGTTCAAATTCTAACATAATAATAATAATAATAATAATAATAATAATAATAATAATAATAATAATAATAATAATAATAATAAGGAGAAGAAGGGTTAATTGCCTCTAAAATCACCACTTTCATTTACTTTTTGGTTTTAAACATAACTTTTTAATTTTTATAATTTGAACATAAATTGATTTTTATTTTTTTAAATTAAACACCCCTCTTTATAATTTTTGTGTAATTGAGATTGACGTAGTTAGGGCTGTGCATTCGGTCTGAACCGAACCGAACTTGCATAATAGATATGGATCGAAGCCGATTTTTCAGGACCAAAACCGAACTGTACTTATATGTCAGCCGAACCAAAGCGCAACTGGTATAATCGGTTCCGTTCCGGTCAGTTTTGACCAAACTGAAGATAATTTTCCAATTCTTTTTTTTCCACCAAAATCGAGTTTGCAATACAAAAAAATGATAGAAATAGGATTAGATCAAGAAAGAAAATTGATACTGACAAGTTGTGACTTGTGAGTGACTAAAAAAATTTATTTATGCACTCAAAATAAAAATTCTAACGGTATCCACTCCATCAATAAGCATCTAACTATATCTATACCAACAATAATACATTTGGTTTTTTTTTACTTTCATTTTGATTTTCTGCAATGCATACACCCAGACAAACCAATCCATAATCATAAAGATCAACGTCAACTACGATTATGAGTTTTATCCCTTATTTTATAAATCTTACTATGAAACATTTGACTTACTGACGAATTACATAGAGTTAGAGACAAAGACTCAACCACTGATTGCTTATGGCGGAGATAGAGAGTCGCTGTCGTGCGTGCGGTGAAGACGGAGGCGGAGCTGCTATCATGCTGTGCGTGTTAGGGGGATTTGAAGCTCGGTGATGCGGCGAGCATTAGAGGAGCACATACAAGAGGTGATCGACAACTCAACACTGACGAGCACAAGAAAGGGGCGAGGCGAGGGGTTCTTCCAGTCTTTCAGACGAGAGACGACGGGATTTCTTTTCTCATTTGGGGATTTCAGTGGATGAAATCCTATTATGATTAGATGATAGAGATAGGGTTTTAGTTTTAATATATTTTAAATTTTAAATATTTTTTAATTAATTAATATTTCGGTTTGGTTCGATTTTTAGGCTGCGGTTTGGTTCTGCTCAGTCCTAGACGTAGCTGACATATCTTTTTTAATAAGAACCACACAAAATTCCACAAAACACAAAATCAGAAATTAAGATCTCTTCCCTCAAAATAATAATAATAATAATAACCGAAATAAAAATCAAATCAAATCCCCAAAAATCAGAAATCATAAACCGACATCTCTCTCGCAACTATGAACAGAACCCCAGAAAACAAAAATGAGAAAGCAAAATCTCCAAAATCAAAATCAAAATTCCAACTCTAAATTATCTACATGCTTCTTATTTCTTACACCTTCTTCTCCGATGAACTCACTACAATTAACCGATGACAACCCCGACAAACCTAATACGCGCGACGTGAAGACCTAAACCAGCAACATCCCTCTGCTCAAATATATTAGATTATATTTATCTGCATGCATTGTGGCCATGCATGCACAGTAGTTAGCTAGGTGTTGGTTAGTTAGGCAGTTAAGCAGTTATATCTTGGCACCTCAATTAGTTAGTTAATTAGCAGATGCCAAGTATCTTAATCTTCTGTATATGTAGCACATATATATATATATATATATAACATTCATTCAACAATATATGAAAACCAAATCTTCAAAATACATATTTTTCTCTCTAAATTCAACATGGTATCAATATACTGGGATCGATCGTCTGCGTTCCTATCGCAACTTTTTCAATGATTTTCTTCATTTCTATTGTAGCTTTATCTTTTTGATTCATTTTTCCTCACAAATTCTTCAATTTTTTTTTCTCCTACACTTTTTCCTTCTCACCGTCTTTTCTTTCGACGGTTTCTCTTCGGCTTGATCGCAACACTTATAGTTTCTGGCATTTTCAAATCCTTACTACTATTCGAGCTCATGGTTATGATAATCTCATCTCTCAGCTTCTGATTCCACCGCCTCAATTTGTATCTTCTAACACTCATGAACGAATCATCAATCCAGAATTTCAACTATGGCTCCGCTGCGATCAATTCCTTCTCAGCTAGCTGATCAGCACAATCTCTGAATCTAGGATTATTCATATCACTCGATGTACTTCCTCTTGAGATATGTGGTTCACTCTTGAAGCATTATTTCAATCACAGTCCAAGGCTCATGCCATGCAATTGAAATTACAGCTTTAAATTCAAAAGAAAGGAGATATGTCCATTGATGAATATTTACTTAAAATAAGAGGTTTTGCAGATAGCCTGGCTGCAAATGGCAAACCAGTGGCTGATGACGATCTAATTCTTCATATTTTGACTGGCTTTGACTTTGACTTTAATGTTGTAGTTGTTAATCTAATAAACATATTTGATTCATTAACTCTGTAGGAAGTGCAATATGCACTACAAGCGCATGAGATTCGTCTGCACAATCAACTTCCTCTCTTTTCTTCTATTGTCAAACTTGCTACTTATGGTGGAAGAGGTACATCAACCTCTCATATGATCATGGCAGATCTTCTGATCAATCACACCACCGAGATTTTTTGCAAGAGACCGTGGTAGTCGTGGCTTTCCTCGCGACATAAAAATCATGTGTCAATTATGTGGCAAAACTGGTCATGTGGCATTAAAATGCTTTAAACGTTTTGATGTTCACTTCATTGGACCTGTATCTCCTCAAGTTTGCTATTCTGATATTTCTTATGATGCAGCTTCAGAGAAGGCTTTCTATGATCAAGCTTCAGATCAAGCCTGGTATGCTGACAGTGGTGCCACAACACATGTCACTAATGAGCTAGCCAATCTGTAGTTGAACACCTCCTATTCTGGTTCTGAACATCTCCAAGTTGGCAATGGTAACACACTTTTTATTGCTCACATTGGTGATTCCTTTATTCCATCTACTGACCCTACCAAATCTTTGCTGCTTCATGATATATTACATGTGTCTAGTATCACTAAGAACCTTGCCGGTGTCTCTAAGTTTACTAAAGATAATAATGTTTTTGTGGAACTTCATCCTACTTTTGCCGTGTCAAGGACATTCCAGCACACGAGGTGTTCATGAAGGGGGCTCATCCGCTACTGTGAGAGATTGCTCCACAAGTCATATTTCCAATAATTCTTTATATTTAACTGCATGTACATCTGATATCAATGATTGGCATAAAAATCTAGGTGTCAATATGGCATATTAGCCACTCAAAATTTTAAAAAACTTATTTTAGCCAGTAATTTTTAAATATATTTATTTTGTCCAAATTTACTATAATATCCTTATTTAAAATAATTTATTTTAAAAAAAATTACAAAACAATATTCTCAAATTAAACAAAAAGAAAAAAAAGAAAGAAACCCTCTCTCTTCCTCCTGCTGAAAACGAGTCGTCATTTGCTCAAATTTCTTCCACTCAATTCTTGCAAAAGAATTTTTGCCCGTATACAAATCTCTCTCTTGTTGTCATGTTGGAGAAGCTTTGTCGGAGAAGATTGTAGGCACGGAGAAAATGAATGTTGAAGAATGGAGAAAAAAAAAATCTCGTGTTGCAGAAGATGGCCGGAGAAGCTTCTCGGCGCAAGCTCGGCGCGCAGGCCCAACGCGCAACCTCGGCGCGCAGACTCTTGTCGAGCAAAGCATGGCGCGCAGCCCCGACGCGCAACCTCAGCGCGCAGGCTCTCATCGAGTAAGGCTCGACGCGCAGCTCCAACGCGCAACCCCTAGCGCGCAGGCCCGTACGTGCACGCAGCAGTCGTCGTCAGCCTTCTCCCCTTTACTCTCTCTCCCTTCTCAAGCCGAACGCCACCATTGAAAACAGCCGAAGAAGATGGTGTTGGACGGTGCTTCTCCAAGATGGGCCCTTTCTCTACGTCGCCCCACGATATCGTCGGAAAGGCCCTCACCGTCCCATCCCCGCACAGTCACCGGAAATGGCATTCACCCTTCATTTTCGTCACTTGTTCACTGTGGATAGAGGGGACTGCAAAGAGAGAGGAGATGAAAGGAGAGGGTGGGTGGCATGCTGTGGTAGTGCAGATGGTGGTGGAATTTTCGCCGGCTATGGAGGTGCGGTTCTGCAAATGTTGGGGGCGGCAGGAGGTTGGAGCAGATACAAAGGGGAAGGCGGTGGGGAGGAAAATTTTTAATTTTAATTTTCATTTTCATTTTTTAATTAGTTTGAGTTTTTGTTTTTTTTTTTGTATTTTTATTTTAATTAAAGGTAATTTTGTCCAAAGTGGTTAAAATAAATATATTTTAAAATTAGTGGCTAAAATAAGTTTTATAAAATTTCAAGTGGCCAAAAAAAAAGTTGACTCAAATCTAGGTCATCCCAATTCTGCTGTACTAGCTCAAATTTGTAAATCCTTGAATATTCAATATAATAAGTCAGCTCTTCTCTTCTTAGATGCTTGTAAACTTGGAAAACTTCATCAAAAACCTCATACTTCTCAAGCTCTTAAAACCATTGCTCCTTTTTAACTTATACATTCAGATCTTTGGGGGCCTGCTTCTGTTCCAAGTTCAGATGGCGACA
The DNA here is from genome assembly GCA_026008535.1 of Perilla frutescens. Classification (NCBI taxonomy): domain Eukaryota; kingdom Viridiplantae; phylum Streptophyta; class Magnoliopsida; order Lamiales; family Lamiaceae; genus Perilla; species Perilla frutescens. Next base: position 36,569,541 of record BRKX01000017.1, on the reverse strand, counting down.
AGTACTATATTCACTTCATTGATGATTTCAGTCATTTCACTTGGGTATATCCCATGCATGCTAAATCAGAGACTTTCAGTATACTAAATAGGTTTTTTTTATTATGATCTAGATTTAGTTTGCCACTTCTGTTACAAGGTTTTAATTTGACTGGGGTGGTAAATTCAGACATCTTGCTGCATACTTCACTCATCAAGGAGTATAATTTCAACATCTTTGCCCTTACATTATTCATCCCCAAAATGGCAGGGCAGAAATAAAGCATCAACACATTATTGACACTAGCCTCACTCTTCTTGCTCAAGCCAAAATGTCTCTCAAGTTTTGGTGGGATGTTGTAGCTGTCGTGTTTCTTATCAATAGATTACCTTCTCCAATTACCAATAACACATCTCCTTTTCAAGTGCTTCTCAAACTTCCTCCTAATTATCATTTCCTTCATAGTTTTGGATGCACTTATTTCCCCATACTCACACCTTACAATCACCATAAGCTTCAATTTATATCTGCTAAATGTGTCTTTCTTGGCTACAGTTCTTCATACAAAGGATACAAATGCCTTAGTCCCACTAGTCGATTATACATTGTTGATATTGTTCATTTCAATGACATTGAATTTCCTTATTCTACTCTCTTTCCATTTGAATTCCAAACAGCTTTGTCTTCTCATCTGCTAGCTTTTTGTTTCCATTTCCCCCTCTCCTACCTCCTTCATTTCTCTCTCTTTTCCCATATCTCTCTTCTTCTCAGCATGCCTCTTCTTCCTCATCCACTACTTCTCCATCACTTTTCCAGTTTGCCTCTTCTCCTCCTCTTCCTTCTCCATCTCCTTCTTTTAGTTTTAATATACATCCAATGACCACCGGAGCTAAAAATGGAATCACTAAGCCCAAGGTTTTTTATTCTATTGTTCTTCCTCATGTTCTTTCTTCTTTGAAAATGGCTCTCTCTGATTCCAATTGGTTTTAAGCCATGGAAGCCAAGTTCAAGGCTCTGTCTACTAATAATACCTTGTCTCTTATACCTCCATCTAGTGATATTCATCCTATTTTTTGTAAATAGGTATTTAGGGTGAAAACAAAATCAGGTGGATCACTTGATAAACTGAAAACTAAGCTTATTGCCAAAGGTTTTGAGCAACTTGCGGGGGTAGATTTCTTGGAGACTTTCAGTCATGTAGTCAAATTTTCTACCATTTGTTTGGTATTCGCTTTAGCAGCAACTAGGCATTCGACTATTCAATAGATATATAGATGTTAATGATGTCTTTCATAATGGTGATCTATATGAAACAATATATATATGTTTCAACATATGGGTTTTGAGGACGTTCAATATCCTAATTATGTCTGCAAGCTAAATAAATCTCTTTATGGGCTCAAATCTATGGCAGATTTTACGATTTGCAGAATTCTTTGTGATTTGTGTTTGCGGGATTTTGTATATTATGTAGGAAGTCTAGAATCCCAATATTTGATTTTGTGTTTCATGGAATTTTGGGTGTTTCTAATGAAACAATGTCGTATTAGACATGTCACATGCCACACCAGTTTCAGTTACATTAGAAAAAAAAATGGATGTTTAATTTACAATTTTTTTTTAATTTATGTTCAAATTACATAAATTAAAAAAATAATAATAATAATAATAATTTTGTAAGATTTTTTTTTAGTTAGGGGAGAAGAATTTGAGGTCAAAACTCAAACACTCGCTCTTATAAATGTGAGTGATAAATTACAAGGTTTGTAGTAATATTGTAATAAATTTATGAGTTAACTGCGGTGTGATCATAGTTTTTGGAAACTTTATAGTTAGCACTTAGCACAAAACAGTGTTAATAATTAATATGTATAACATGCTTCAACAACCTATTATCAAAAAGCGACCCACAACTTTTCAAATAGATGCATGTTTGATTTTATTATTCATTTTACTGTTCCGCCTATATAGATTTTAAAGATATTCATATTTATTGGCATACTTTGATTATATATCCTTTTCAAATAAATGACACGATATTTCAACCACCGTGTTTTTGAAATTTTTCTATTATCCCATTTTTTTAAAAATAAAAGGTAAACAAAATCAAATTGAACCAATCGTAAATAGATTTTAGTTCACTCTGTAAAAATATTTACAATGAATTAAAATTTGGCCCTTCTTCAAATCAAAACAATCGACATACATGTCATATTTTTAGTTAACATATTTTTAATATAGTTCCTTAAGCTTACTTACCAAGCCAAAAAAAAATTGTATATTGAATGTTCAACAACTACCCTTTCAAATCACATATGTCATTCTCTATTACATCTCATGTGCTAAATCTTTTATTTTTAATTTATTAAGATTTAGTTTAATTTTGAATTTTTATTTAGGGTTCATTCTCCCCCAATTAGAGTATATAAAAACATTGAAAAAAATTATAGCACAAAAAATATAACATGAAAGGGAACAAAGTATTTGATCTCTACTTGCATAGTATCTTATTTTTTTTAACTCTAAATCAAATCTTTTCTAATCAACATGAGATTTAAAATTTATTTGTATCTTTGTGAAACGTTGAAAGTCAAATGAGACCGCTCTGAATCAGTGAATTGTGTCTTTATAAACTATGTCTATATAAATATGGTACCTACGAACCGTGTTCGAAATGAATACATTGTGGAGAGTCATCGATATGGACATGATATGATTTATGTGAACTATGTACAAAATGTACACAATTTATGTGCAAAATGTGAACAATATTTGCTTGGGGCCCACTATTCCATATAAACAAAGTTCAAAATGAGCACTTTTGAACATGATTCTTAAAAACAATTCTTGAATAAGGCCCCGATGAATCGAAAAAGAAATCTTTATTGGTTCTACCTCCTACTTTTTATGAAGAGAATGAATCTTTTTCTCGAAGGATCAGACGCAAATGAATCTATGATTTGGGCTAGGTCCCACTAACATTCATTAAGGATATTATTGAGATAGAGACAACTTTTTTCTTAGCCACTTATAATTATTTTAGCTACTAATTTTTAAAATTAATTATTTTGTTCATTTTAGACCAAAATACCATTTTTTATAAAATAAAAATTAAAAAAGAAAAATAAGAAGAATTAATCACTTTTCCAAGCCACCCCACCCCAAGTCTTTACTCTTCAATATCATCTTCTCTGACGCCATCTCCGACACCATCCTCTTATCGGAGTTCAACGACGGTGAGCAGTAGGCAACAAGCAACCAAGTACAAACAAACGGGGAGGGAAAGGGCCTTTTCCAGCAACAGAGAGAGACGAGCGGGCTGAAACGAGCAACCAAGTGCAGACAAACAGGGAGAGAAAGTCTCTACTCTTCAATACCATCTTCTCCGACACCATCCTCTTGTTGGAGTTCGACGACAGCGAGCGACCAAGTGCAAACAAACAGGGAGGGCATTTTCTCCGACGCCATCTCCGACACCATCCTCTTATCGGAGTTCAATGACGGCGAGTGGGCTGCATTGAGCAACTATGTCACGACCCCAAATTAATATTTGATTAATATGAAGTGTGACTGGCACGACTCGATCCCAATGAAGGATGGATCAAGGCGCGAACCAGAAATAATTAAATAAAGGAATAAACTACCGTATTCCAGGAACGATAATTTACTGTGAACTCCAATTCATAAGTGAGTTTCAATTCACAAAATATAACTAAAGAAATAAATACCTCAGAGTAGCAAAAAGGTATCATCGAGTTCAAGACATACTGAAGACTTGACTCAGTTATACTAAAGTAGCGGAAGCAAGATAACATGGCAAAATACAGGAAATATTCTGAGTCCTGTACAAAACAACTTTCTTTCCCAGCACTTCACCCTGCACCATCAATCCTCAACCTGCACATTTAAAAACAAACATGTAGGGCTGAGTACAAGTATACTCAGTGAACACATTGCCAAAAATATCATAATACATATCTGATATTATGAACGTTCATCAAAACTATTTTATTATCATGCATCATCTGAGTAAACACACAGGGGTTTTATCTGAAAAGGCCCTATGTTTTACTAAATCATTTTCTTGTCATTGCGCGCCTTTTTGTTGTATGATCATCCGTATCCCAACTGGTGTGCCAAGGAATAGCTCCGCTCAGCCTTTTCCGCACACATCGAGGAATAGCTCCGCTCAGCCTTTTCCACTAACGTTTAGAACCGTCGATGTCTTAGTCAGGAATAGCTCCGCTCAACCTTTCCCTCTTCCTAATATCACCGACCCAAGTGTACACTAACCTCGGTTAACACGCTAGATTAGCACGAGGCCCGATCGATTTAAGAGTTAGAAAGCCCCTTGCGAGCTAACCAAATACGGATAAGGATATCATACAAATTAAACATTATATGCATGACAATTATTTATTTGCATCAGAAATAATTAACTGCAGGTGAGTAAAAACTCAAATCATTATTTGGACTAAGAGTCCGTTGAAAAGAAAGCCCACCTTTCACCGACGTTTTAATTACTGCAGCTGCTAATTCCCCACTGGTCTTATCCGTTGCGGATCTGCTAGCCTTCAGTAGATAAAAATATACTTAGCATGTTGATCCAAATCCGATAGGACTCAACACGAAACGAAGGCCTATTAGGGTCTAGTATCCGTTCTAAAATTCTCTTAGCTTAAGGGTTATTCTCAACCCTAGCTATTAGACATATTAAAGCATACATCATCATCATTTAAGGTATCAACAATACCTTAACATAATCACAAATAGACTCTAGGAACAAAGTCATCACGAAGTTCGTTGACTAAACAATGTTCCGCACAACGTCTATCTTTGAAAATTTCTCTGATTTGAATCACTAAGGTGTAGGGTTTGTACCATATACCAACGGAAAGCCACGGGAGTCTAGTTTACGGCTAAATTTACGGTGACTCAAGATGATAAATAACGAAAAAGTTATGATCATTTTACTAAAAGGTGGCAGAGTTTCCAGAATTTCCGAAATCAAACTCGTGACCTGACTTTGAAGATTTTTCACGATCGATTCAGGAAGAGTTACAGACTGAGATATATACCATTAGAAAACCACCGAAGTCTAGAATTTTTAAAAATTTATAGTGGCTTAAGATGATAACAAATGAAACGGATATAACCGTTTTACCAAAAGGTAGCGTATCTGTCCCGAATTTCCGAAACAGAATACATAACCTAACTTCGCTGATTTTTCATAAATTCCTCAGAACGAATTAGGGAATGAGACCTATACCATTGGAAAGACAATTAAGTCTAGTTTTTGGCAAAATTTACGGTGTCTCAATCCGAGGTAAAACGAGGGAGTTATGCTCGTTTAACCGGAGGGTGGCAAATCTGCCGAACCGCGCGCGAAATGCACGAACTCAAACAAAACATATCTAAAAACTCATTTCTAAATCATTTAACATGCTTTGAAACACCAAACCTCAATCCAACATGTTTAAACATTAATCAACATGTTATCTCAAAATCTTTGCAACACAAATATATAATATATCTCGCATGAAAAAAAACTGGAACATAAATCATGCAACAATATAACTCCAAGTTTTCGAAATACCTTTCAAAAGTGGAAAATGGAGATGAAGAAGATGAAGTCGCAGCTGGTGTTCCTCCCTCTCACTCTCTCGGTAATATGTTGAAGCAAGTGAAGAAAAAGCAAAGAAAGAAGAAGATGAAATGGAACGAAGAAGAAGAAAGAAGAAGAAGTTTGAATGAGAATGATGAAAGGTGGTGAAATGAGACTTACGTCTCTCTCTCTCTTCCCAAATGTCAATATATATCCACAACCATGCAATATCTATATTATTTTATTTCTTAATATGGATAAGAGATATCAAAATACAATTATCCACTTTCTAATACCTTCTCTCTCGGTAATATATATATACAAAGCAAACAATATCTATTCTCTACTAATATGGATAAATGAAAGGGGACAACACACACATGGGAGACATGGCTATCACCATGCTTGGTTGACTTAATTACATCTACTTCTTATAGACTTAAGCTTATTTTGCATGCAAATATATTCACTAATAATTTGGGGATAAAGGAAGGAAAAAAAGAAAAAAAATAACGTGGGTGGCATGGTTTACACAAGATTTGTTGACTAAAAAAAATACTCGGTTGTTCGATTATCGTGATGTTTTCCGTCTCCGGAAAAATTCCAAACAAAACCGAGCTTGGTGAAATAATTCACTTATTTTAAAACAATAATTTATCTGAAATTATTGATTTTAAAACACTGCTTTAAAAATACTGGTTTTAAATTTCTCGATAATTAAAACGTCCAAAACTTAGAGAATATCTAATTCTCTTAACTTGAGCATCTCGTTTAAATTATCTAAATTTAAACAATTGCATGACTGGAGAATATCTGAGTCTCCCAGTCCTGAAATTAATTATCGGAATATCTGATTCACGATAATCACGCACCGTAAATAAAATAGGAATCGAATTTATCTGAAATTACGATTCCGGCTTTCCATACAGAAAAGGAGATAAACCCTAACTGAATATTTAATCCACCTACGGGATTTTAATTAACCTTAAATTCATGGAACTTAACGGATACTTCTGACCCTAATCTGACTGAAAATTACTATACTAAATAGTAATTGCAATAATTTACTGTAGTTAAGCAGTAATTAATTTACGGGGTATTACAAACTAAGTGCAGACAAACAGGGAGAGATGGGCCGTTTCCAGTGATAGAGAGAGACGAGTAGGTTGCAACGAGCAACCAAGTGCAGACAAACGGGGAGGGAAAGGACCATTTCCGGCGACAGAGAGAGATTGGGAAAAAGAAAGCAGATGGAGATGATTGATGTCGATGGGGCGAACCCCGATAGAACCGGTTCTTTTTTTTTAAGTTGTGGCCAAATTTGAAGGGTTCGAGGATTAGGATCTCCAAAAATTAGATGTCTTGAAGGGTTCGAGGATTAGGATCTCCAAAAATTAGATGTCTTTGTATAATGTGCTCAACCAACTGGGCCAACATAATTTGATATTATTTGGGCAAAACTCATATTTGGGTCCTTATACTTTTAAAATTTTCTGAATTGGGTCCCTTTATTTTAATTGGGTAAAATAAAGTCCTCGTACTTACATTTAGATTAAAATGAGGTCCTATGTAATTCCAGGTGAGTGAGTTTCACGCAGTATCTTCGAGCATTTCTCACTTTAACAATTAGAAATCAATTTTTTAGCATTGTGATCCTCTAGCGCATGTATGGATGGAGGAAGAAGAATTTGGAATGGAAACAACATCTGGAGACTACAGGAAGTAGACGGACGGAGATGAAGAATGTTTATCAGAAAAACGTGAATGGCAATTGTTGGTCCCGGTGCGAGTCTATGTCAGTTTAGAGAGGTGGATAAACTGACTCAAAAACTTTAAGCTTTGTGCGGAATATGGGGCCCTGACTCGCTTACAACAATTTATCTGTGCACTTAATCAGTTAAGACTGATAGCCTGAAGGCTTTGCTTGTCAGTGCAGCTTGTGTGCTATTGTGTGCAGTTTAAGAGCATGCAAAAGCTTTAAGCATAAAATACAGCACACACAAGACTTATAGAGGTTCGAAGCTTTCTGCTTCTACGTCCTCTCTTCCTTCCGCAGAAGGGCAATCTACTATGCAAGGGTAAAGTTTCTCTATTACAGTTACACAGTGAAGAAATCTGTTGGACCTGAAAATGGCACCCTTCAAACTGAGCACGGCCTACTTTCCAACTGTTGCTGTCCCGAATGAACGGACCCGTCGGTACACCCTTCCTCAGCCGGTTTCTTAGTCGACAGCTCACACTTACCGGTCCCAACTGCTCGCTGAGACTTTAGGTGCTATTATCCGTCTTTACAAGATTTTAGATCTCTCTTGATCTTCAAGAAAGTAGTCGTGAATCTGTTATCAACCTGGAATGATCCTTCAACTTGAGCTGAGTGGTTTATCTTTAAAGAACTAAACTGAGAAACTTTGTTCTGGCTGGAATTCTTCGTCAGCTAGCTGCTTGCTTGGAACTTGAAGCAGGCCTTCTCAGTTAGGACTTTTCGCACTTAAGAGATTTAAGCTTTGAGCTGTGGGGAGGGAAGAAGAAAGCTCAATATCTGTAAAATATAGCAAGAGTTAGATTGGTAAAAGTCTTGGCTAAAATAAGATTCACTCTCTTTATATAGATGAGTGATCTTTTGACCGTTGTGATCGGTGATTCAGTTGATTTCATCGGTGATAGTTAATGCATGTAGCCGTTTGAAGCTTTGATTGAACTAGCCATTGAATTTAATGGCTTCTGCTCCAAGATCATTAGGATCTTTCCAAGATTTCCTGTTAGGACTTTAGCTGATGGGGTTTCAGCTGTCTCAGCTTTCAGCTCTGAGATTGTCCATTTGGCAGTTCCTCAGCTGCCTCAAGTTTCAGTTCTGGAATGGTCCAATTCAGCTGTCTTGATCTTCAGCTCTGGATCTTTGGCGGCTTAGCTTTAAAAATTTCAGTTCTGGACTTCCAGTCGGCTCTACTATTTGAGCTTTTCTCCTAACTAACTGATCATTGATCAGTTCAGTGTTGGCTCTTGAGCTTTTCTCCCAACTGACTGATCTTTAATTAGTTCAGTGTCGGCTCTTTTGTTGATCTTTTTCTCCCAATTGACTGATCTTTAATCAGTTCAGTTTAAACTTTCAAGCTGGCACTTCTTCTAATCAGTCTGTCTTGGCCTTCAGCTAGACTGATGATTACTCATCTGTGGACGCCTTCCAGTCTTCAAAATTCTCTTCCCCGTATAGCTTTTCTTAAGCTTGAAGAGTTTACTTTAACTGTTCTGATTGAGGCATCCTTTTAAGCTGGTTGACCATGCTTCAAGTCGATTAACTATTGCTTCAGCTGAGCTGAGATTTGAAGTCTTACTTGGTCATTACCCCCGACTTCTAGCTTTGTATAACCTGCTGTTTTTCATGGAACATTGGCATATGTTTTGACATTTCATCAAAACCATTAGTTGGGCTACCTTGATAGTTTTTCCCAACAATTTCCCAACAGCAACTACTAAATTGACATTTAAGCTTGAAATTTGATGTTATTGGTTATGGTGATGATTATAAGATGTAATCTGATTCTTGTATTCTCCCAAACCACCATACACCACTGTGCCTTGGCCGTGTAAAAACTAATTTGCTGCCCTATTGTAATTTCACATACACACACCAATTTTCTTCCATATCGACTAATGGCGGAGGCGGTACACTCATGCTATGAGTATTCAATATATCCAATTGGATATGATGTATTACACGATCTCTCGAATCTATTGTAGAAACTAAAAATATTTTGATAAAAAATTGGTGAATCGTGAAACTGATTTCACTATCGTCCCTTCTTCTTCGTCATTTTTGAGTTTTTTCAGTAATTCAGAAATGATTTTTTTTCTTATTTTCAACAGCATATATGCGTATGTGGCCATTCTAGGTCTGTGTGACAAGCTTCTTTCTTTGCCAACAGTCGCAATTATTATTCATGAAGTTCACTCGCCTATTTGGTGTTACACATGGACCTCATTTTAATCTAAATGCTAGTGTAGGGACTTAATTTTGCCCAACTATAATAGAGGGGCCCAATTCAGAAAATTTTAACAGTATAAGGACCCAAATATGAGTTTTGCCTATTATTTGAATATTAATAATATATACATGCATGCATACATACATACATATATGCACTAATTGAAAATAACAAATCTACATTTTAATTAAAATCAATGTTTAACATGTAATTAAAATAAATAGAGAGAAGAACTAAATCTAAAATAGTGGCTTGTGAAATAATGATTAGCAATGTTTTTTAATATTATTGTGTAGTATTCTTTGTAATTGAAATTAATATTTAATTATTTGACATTTAATTATATATTTTCTCAAAATTTAGTATTTGATGTTCAATAGTTATTTTTATAAATATTATACCTTTAGCTATTTAACTTATGGAATAACTATAGATAAATTAAACACTTTATTTCTTTGGATTAATGTAAATTTGATGTATGTTTTACACTCATTTAATATATTTATCGTGATACTAGTTTTTATAATTTTATTATGTTTTATTGTGTATATATATACAAATAAATATCATATAACGAGTTATTCGGATTTTTTCAAAATGGTTGAACTAGTGTGGCCCATTAAATTGACCGGTTCGATATTCGGTCCGATTTTAAAAACATTGGCGAGGGGAGCTGAACATTCATCAACACCATTTTTTTCCGGTGAGGTTGTATACTTTTTTCGGGCAACACCATTCTCTCCAAAAAAAATTGTAGTACTCTCCGACCATTTTTTTCTCCAGCCTTTATTTTCCAGCTATCTCTCTGGCCAAACTTTACAAGTTCCCATCCGCCTCAGCTCTTGTCTTTTTCTCCAGCCAAATTTTGAAAAAAATGTAGGGGTCATCGAGGGTTTGTGTAGGCATAGGCGGATCCAAGGGGGGGCCGGGGGGGCTCCAGCCCCCCCAACCGGAAAATCGCCGGAAATTTATACTTGGAGTGTTTGATAATTTTACCTCAGCCTTCGCAGTTTTTCGATCCTCGTGGTATTTTAGGAAGGCCAATGAGATCTACTGAGGTGAGAGTAAGATGGAGGGAAGAAAAACAGAAGAAAAAATTGATTTTAATTTGTCTATAACTTATTTGCAGCAGTAGCTTGTTTGGGAGAAATGGAGAAACTGTTTACGAGAACCGAAGAAGAGAGAGGAGAGAGATAGGGCCTGGAGGAGAAGAAAGAGCATTAAACACTAGGAAGGTGGGCCATATTTAAAAATCAAGTCAACTTAATAATAATAATAATAATAATAATAATAATAATAATAATAATAATAATAATAATGTATCAGTACTTAAAGCATTTTTCTTGGAATAAAAATTAGCTCACAATACTCATCCTATCATGTAATATTTATTCAATTTTATTTTTTAATTTATATACTAATTTTTATTTATTTAATTTATGATTTATCCCATTATTAATTTGTCCTTTTGATATTAGTTTAAAGTTTTATTATTTTGATTTGGTAAATATATGTTTATATTTATAGATTATTAAATTAAATTTGGGCGTTTGAATTAAATTTTGAACTTTCTTAGTTAGAGAACTTAAATTAGGTTTCAAACTTAGAATTGGAATTAAAGATATTATGGATTATGGATTATAATTGACAATAAAAATTTAGGACTCTATATTTATTCAGTAGATGTTATAAGATTATGATAATTATAATAGTATGTAATCATCTATATTATTCTTTATAAAGATTAAGATTTATGTATAATGTAGTGATTTTCTAAATGTAAAAAAGATATTATTTCACTGAAAAATAATAAAAAGAAAACAAGTTTTATAAAACAAAAGGACATCATAAACATGTAAAAAAAGGAAAAGTAGATGCAAAAACGAATGACAACAATCCCTTCTTCTCATTGTTTTTTTTCTTGGTTGTGCAAGTTCATATAATATGGAGTCATCTCTCATCGTAAAACAATGTTATGTAGCCCCCCTAAAAAAAATTCTAGTTCCGCCACTGCGTGTAGGGGAGAAGAGCAAAATAATTAAAGTATATAATATTTAATTGTTTAAGATTTAATTAGTTTTCATATATTTAAAATTACAAAATTATATACATTTAAAATTAAAAAATTAATATATTTATATTAACTTTGATATGTATATATACATATATATTAATTTATAAGCATAAAAGCAAAAATTAAATTTAAATATATATTTAATAAGAAACTAATAGATATTTAAACTCAAAAATTTAAATATATATCTAATAAGAAGCTGTTAGATATTTAAACTCATCATAAAAGGCCAAGATGTATGAAATTTCATTATTGAATATTGGAATTTAAAGTATGTTCAAGCAGAACAATGCTCATTATTTGTCTATGTGGGATCAAACATTACACTTAAAACTTTTTATATCTTTTTAATTAAAAAAAATTCAACCGTATTTCCTTTAATTATTTCTTTTGCAAAATATATATGATTTGACTTTGAAGGCGCAAACTCCGACTTGTTGGTTGTTAGTATAATTTATTGAAGTAAGAAATTACAAACTACAATTCATACTTATTATTAATGCAGAATATTAAAAAATACATTGTTAATAAATATTATTCAATATTTGTTGGTGGTCAATGTAGCATACATTTAATTTTAAAATTAAAATAAATATAATTTAATTGATTAAAATATATTTAAAATTACAAATGAGAACACTTTTTTAAATTCATAGTGATAAGATAAATTATTGACCATTAAACTTGAATACATTTTCAAAAATACACTGCAACACAATTTTTTGTATTTAATTTGGTAAAACACAAAACGTGTACAATTCATATGATTTTCGAATCAAAATGTAATTTCATGGATCCAGTCTCTATTTTTCCTCTGATTCTTCTCTTCAAAACTTGATTATCAAACGGTGTTTGAAATCTTCAGAGTAAATTTGTCTCTTTGATTTTTTCGGACTTGTTTGAACATGGTCTTTGAAGTTTTCGAGGAAGATTTGTATCATCGATCTTTTTTGACTTGGTATTTAGATTTGATAACATTAATTTGAAGGGCTGATGTCTTGTTTCCAGATCAAGCGCCAACTTTGGATTGAATTTGATGAAGAATGCATTTGACTGCCTTGCTTATGGATCAAACGCCATCTTCGGGATGAATTTGGTGAAGAACGTCTTGAATATTTGAGAGAATTTCACTTATGGAATTTTTTCTCAAATTCTTGAACTCTTCAAATGACTTATGATGTGATTTTCAACTGATATGGAGGCCCCTATTTATAGTTGTAGGGAGATAGATTTAAGGCTGACGTGGCACTATCTCATTGGCTGTTGAAAATTGATATATATCTTTTTTGAAAGATATTTACTTGTTGTCAAAGACTCTTTATATTTATCATATAATAATATCTTTATTATTTAAATATTTTATCTAATTTTGGATTTCATAAGATTCCAAAACTAAATAAATATATATAAAAATTAATAAAAATATTAAATATAGTATTTAATTTTTTGCTATCTACAAATGCCCCCTCGAGACTTGTTCATTGACGACTTGTCGTTTGAAATGAATGAGTCTCGAAAATTGATTAGATAGTTTAAACTCGTATCAATGAGTCTTGAACTTGAATTTATTAGATAGTTTATACTCGTGTCAAGGAGTTCTTGAATTTCAACTTGTGAATAGTTATATTCATATTCAAGAGTTCTTCAATTTGAATTTATTAGGTAGTTTACACTCGTATCAAGGAGTCTTCAATTTGGATTTGAATTTAGATAGTTTATGCTCGTATTAGGGAGCTTTCTTAAATTTGGATAGTTTATGCTCATATCAAGAAGCTTTTTCTTGAACTTGGATAGTTTATGCTCATATCGAAGAGCCTTCAACTTGAATTTGGACTTTGTAGACCTTTTATACTCGTGTCCGTGAGTACTTAGATTTTAATTTGGATTTGTATACATTTTAGACTCGTATCAAGGAGTCTTGAATTTGAATTTGCAAACCTTTTATACTCGTGTCAATGAGTCTTGGATTTGAATTTGACTTTTAGACATTTTATACTTGTGTCAAGGAGTCTTCGATTTGAATTTGACTTTTTAGATATTTTATACTCGTGTCAAGGAGTCTTTATATTTCTTGAAGAGTTTAGATAGTTTTGTCTCTTATCAAGGAGCTTTAGAAGATAGTTTAGGCTCTTATCAAGGAGTGTTTGCATTTTAGATAGTTTTTGCTCTTATCAAGAAGTTTTGGAAGATAGTTCAGGCTCTTATCAAGGAGCATTGATTTTTTTTTCTTTTCCTAGATTGTGACATGTATTGAAAGACTTGAATAAGCATGTGGCGAGATTTATAATCATTTCTTCTTCTTCTTCTTTACTTGGAGATTCCTCAAAAGGTTTTCCCCCATCATTTATTTCTTGCTCTTCCAAAGTTGTAGACATCTTGATGATTGAGGAATTTGATGAAGAGAAGAGATGAGAGGTAGAGATAAGAGATGGTCCCACTAGGCGTGCCAAAATTTGTAATATAAATTTTTGTATTTAATTTGGTAAAATACAAAACGTGTACAATTCATATGATTTTCGAATCAAAATGTAATTTCATGGATCCAATCTCTATTTTTCCTCTCTTCAAAACTTGAATGTCAAACGGTCTTTGAAATCTTCAGAGTAAATTTGTCTCTTTGATTTTTTCAGACTTGTTGTTTGAACTTGATCTTTGAAGTTTTCGAGGAAGATTTGTATCATCGATCTTCTTTGACTTGGTATTTAGATTTAATAACGTTAATTTGGAGGGCCGACGTCTTGTTTCCGGATCAAATGCCAACTTTGGGTAGAATTTGATGAAGAATGCATTTGACTGCCTTGCTTATGGATCAAACGTCATCTTGGGGATGAATTTGGTGAAGAACGCTTTGAATATTTGAGAGAATTTCACTTATGGAATTTTTTCTCAAATTCTTGAACTTTTCAAATGACTTCTGATGTGATTGTCAACTGATATGGAGGACCCTATTTATAGTTGTAAGGAGAGAGATCTAAGGTTGACGTGACACTATCTCATTGGTTGTTGAAAATTGATATATATCTTTTTTGAAAGATATTTACTTGTTGTCAAAGACTCTTGATATTTATCATATAATAATATCTTTATTATTTAAATATTTTATCTAATTTTGGATTTCATAAGATTTCAAAACTAAATAAATATATATATATATATATATTAATAAAAAATATTATATATAATATTTAATTTTTTGCTATCTACACACATATTTAATTATCGAAATTTAACTCAAATATTTTAATATGTATTTAAATATTAAACTAATAAAATCAAACACTATGTTCATTCTTAAATAAGACACCAAGAAGTGTGTGAGAATTTTATTGTTGACCATTAGAATTTATAATATGTTAAAACAAAACAATTCTCTTTAAAATTCGATGTGGGATAATTGTTATTTCCATTTGTGGTAAGTGCAAAGGACGGAAAAATGAGAACCGCTATTTAAAGTGTACTTATTTATCTTTATATATACAAGGATTTCTTTTGATAGTTTTTCCTAATATATTACAGTTGAGAACATATGCCGAAGATTCCATACACAATCTTATTATACATATATTATACCCATATATATAATACCACAAATGATCATCGTAATTGTAAGTTATGTAAATGCACCCCAATGATCGTGTAACTTTTAAATTTTCAAAATTGAATAAGATATATAGTTGTATAATACCACAAATTAGGTTAATTTATATGTTACCACAATTAAATAAATTGCTATTGTAATTGATTTTTTTTATTACATAAATTATATGAGTTAAAAAATTCCCTTGAATAAATACAGTAAATATCATTCAAATACAACTTAAGAGAATACACAAATCATAATGTTTACACAAATTATCCATATACTATATCATATGTTATTATATATATCTAGAGAGAGAGCATGCGTTACAAATTTAACATGAATTAAAAGTATGCAATTAAAACCACTTACTAAATGTAGTAAGTGATTTTGGCGGGAAAAACTAAGTTTCTATGAAAGGCATAACTACTTACTTTTATATATATAAAGATATCACGGTTATCAAAAGAATTTAAAAAATTGAAATCAAACATGGTGTCTAATCATTAAAAAAAACACAAATTCAAAATTGGTGTTTTAATTGCATACTTTTAATTCATGTTAAATTTGTAACTATGCTCAAAGTTCATGATTTTTAAGACAATTAACCCTAAAATTAAATTAACCAACAATCAATATAGCGAAACTAAAATTACAATAATCGCTTGATGTAGATTTAGTTTTTATAACCACTTTACTTTTTTAGACAATTAATCCTAAAATTAAATTAACCAACAATCAATATAGCGAAACTAAAATTACTTTTTTTTTTGTCGAAGGTAACCACAGCCGCTACCGAGGTGCGCACTGGGTAAATCCCGCCCATGTGTAATAGGCTGCAAACCACACAGGGAAGGTAAACCACACTTGGCAAGCCAGGTGTGATAGGCTCACACTTAGTGGTGTTGGTGGGATTCAAACTTGAGACCTTTGACCTCAAGATATCACCACTCCACCACTAGGCCATCCCCAAAGGGACATAACCACTTTACTTTACTAGTATAATAAGTGTGTAACTTAGTTTTGTTGGTGCTTAAATTAGTTTTGGATGCTGAAAAATGATGTAAAAAAAAAAGGGGATTTGGCAATCGATTGTAATTTTTTTCTATGCTTTTCCAAGCTTGTACATTAAACTTATAAGTAATTAAAAATATTCATAAATAAATACTTAATTAAATGAATTTTAAAAAAAATCATATTTTGTCTATACATCAAATATATATTGTATGTGGATTGGGCCAGTCTCCTGTTCATAAGTTTGATGGGCCGGCCCATCAGACGGGTCGGCCCATTAATTCGGATCAAGCCCAGTACACAGAATTCAGCCCAAAGTAAAAAAAACGGATATCAGAAACGCGAGAGAAAGAGAGAGAGAGGCGGCGAACCGCATCTGAGGTGAAAGCGAGAGAGCGAGAGAGGCGAACTCGCCAACGCCACCACCATCACCACCGCACCGAAGCTCATGACCACCGATCAACGACGAAACCGTGGCGACATCACTCATCATTCGAAATATCTCTTCGCATCACTCATCGTTCAAAATATCGCCATAAATTTTTTTCTGGATTTTTTGTTATTGAAAGTTGAGTTTTGGCATCGTATTGTGGTGCCTTGATATCTCGATCTCGAAGATTTTACCTCCGATAGCTGCTGGTTGATAATTTTGGTGAGTTTCTTGTAGTTGAATTTTTACTCTACTTAATTTCTTGAAATCCCCTTGCGCAATTTGGAATGGAAGTCTGCGTTTAATTCTTCTACTATGAGTATTGCAATTAAATATCTTTGTGGGATCGATATGTCTAAGTTTCTTAATTCGAATATAGACATTTTGTGAAAGATCGTAGCCCTTTTCCCTTTCTATCTCTCTCATGGTTCTGAATTGTTTTCAAACCTTCTAAATGGGATAAAGGGGTTCTATTCTCAGTAATCAAGTATGAATTATGTTACATTCATCATTGATTAGACATGATTAGAGGTTTAAGTTGAAATTGAGAACCGAAGAAGAGAGAGGAGAGAGATAGGGCCGGGGGGAGAAGAAAGAGCATTAAACACTAGGAAGGGTAGGCCATATTTAAAAATCAACTCAACTTAATAAATTCTATATATTCTATAATAATAATAATAATAATAATAATAATAATAATAATAATAATAATAATAATAATAATAATAATAATAATAATGTATCAGTACTTAAAGCATTTTTCTTGGAACAAAAATTAGCTCACAATACTCATCCTATCATGTAATATTTATTCAATTTTATTTTTTAATTTATATACTAATTTTTATTTATTTAATTTATGATTTATCCCAATATTAATTTGTCCTTTTGATATTAGTTTAAAGTTTTATTATTTTGATTTGGTAAATATATGTTTATATTTATAGATTATTAAATTAAATTTGGGTGTTTGAATTAAATTTTGAACTTTCTTAGTTAGAGAACTTAAATTAGGTTTCAAGCTTAGAGTTGGAATTAAAGATATTATGGATTATGGATTATAATTGACAATAAAAATTTAGGACTCTATATTTATTCAGCAGATGTTATAAGATTATGATAATTATAATAGTATGTAATTATCTATATTATTCTTTATAAAGATTAAGATTTATGTATAATGTAGTGATTTTCTAAATGTAAAAAATATATTATTTCACTGAAAAATAATAAAAAGAAAACAAGTTTTATAAAACAAAAGGACATCATAAACATGTAAAAAAATGAAAAGTAGATGAAAAAACGAATGACAACAATCCCTTCTTCTCACTGTTTTTTTTTCTTGGTTGTGCAAGTTCATATAATATGGAGTCATCTCTCATCGTAAAACAATGTTATGTAGCCCCCCCTAAAAAAAATTCTAGTTCCGCCACTGCGTGTAGGGGAGAAGAGCAAGATTGTTTACTTTTTTTGTTCTTTTTTCGGTTTTTTTTTTTTTTGAAAATATCAATGTGGGGTATTATAGTAGATGTGGATAAATTAAATATTTTTAAAAAGAGGTAGCTAAAACTTTTTTTTTTTCCTTTTAATTTCAAGTGGTTATTTTTCTCACATTGACACTACTGAGATATCACAAAAATTGGGTTAAAAAATATTTTTTTCTCCCTTACTTTTATTAGAAAGATCTGTTATTACATATTTCAAATTAAAATATTATCAAAGCTGAACCAATTTAGTAGACTTGGTTAATTCTAAATCATGGTTTTTCTACCAACTACATTCAACCAAATTATCAAGAAAACCGAGGAAATCATGAAAATTTACGCCTCAAATGAAGAGCAAATTACACCGGCCGAGTCAGAGTAAGATGCATAGAAGCAGTTGAGCAAATTTATTTATTTATTTATTTTGAAAAACTGTTGAGTAAATTATAAATGTCAAAATATTTATTGATGCGACACATTTATTCATACATACAGATGGGAATGGAAGCCATATACGCATTGGCTCAACAAACAAAACACTCACAAATCTGATCAATAATGTAACCATAAACAACTATTCCGTAGACCAGAGAGAGAGAGAGTAGCTAATCAGTGTCCATCCTAGTTTACTCCACGTCGGCGAACCTGCAGTTGAGCAAAAACAATCATGACATGGATAATTAATATTTGACATCAATTAAGATCAATTGGTGCTGGATCGAATTTGAAGTTCACACTAGTCTTGGAGCATTTTGGATCCTTAACAAACTAAAATATATTTTATACACATAGTGAATAAAATGATAGTTGATGGAAGTAAAGAAAAAGGAGAAAAACTTACCCGAGCTCAGAGAGCTTCAAATGAGCTTCAGCATAGTCTTGAAAGAAGGTGTCCTCATCCTAGACCAAGTCTCAATTATATATAATTAAGAGAAATTATATATGTATAATGTAGCAGACAAGAATAAGATGGTCTCTTACTGCAGCATATTTTTGGACATAAGAGCGGAACACAGGATCCTCTAGCAGAGCTTTGTCTGATGGTAGCTGGATCAGACCTTCTTTCTCCCCACTAACAAGTTCCCTATGTATAATATATATATTCAACTTCAACATAATATATAACATTAATTAATGTAAATAAAATTAGAAGAATGAATGAATTACTTGAAGTAGGAGTTGTCGAATATAAGGGGATTGAATGTCCATGGTCCCTCAAAACCCGACCTTTCCTTGTGGCACCTACCCTGCAACCATTCTCAAATTGGTAGAAAGAGCAAGAGAAAGAGAAAGACAATATATACATATATATACCAACCAAGGTATGTCCACCGGATAGAGCAACAATGTCTTTATCAGTGAATTCCATGTGGCCGAAAACTTCCCTCAAATGTTCCGTGCCTGCAGGTACAGTGGGAATTGGGATTCTATTCTACATTTCTTCCACTTAAGACTTAGCAGTTAGCAATGTAATATTGAATGAATTAATGAGTTACGTACCTTTGGTGGCATCAGGCAAGCGACCTTCTGGTGGTGATTCTTTTTTGTCCTGATCATATATATGATAATATCAAAACATATACTATATTGTTAAGAGCTAGCTAATACTCGATTAATTAAAAGCAGTAGATATATGTGCAATGAGATCGACTAACCGGCCTTCCAGGATGGAAAGGAATCTTAGGCCCTTCAGTTACTTCAACAGCAACAATACCGGCTAGCTATACATATAATGAATTAATGAGTATAATGAAAATGATGATGATAATTAATTAAGTAGTAGTACCTGGTAAAAGTCAGCATAAGTGAGAATAGGGAATTGTTCCTTGATTGGTTCCAACAGCCTAACAGCAATGTCGAGGCCGTTGTTAGCCTCATGACCAAGCTCTTGAGGGTTTCTGATTGTTCCAAATGGCCCTCCCGTTTTTGTTTTCCAATCATATGTTCCAGCTGAGTGTCATCTAATTAATAATATAATTAATATTATTGGATTTGGATCAGATGATTGATGAGGTAGGTAGGTAGCTTACGCCAAACGCAGCATGATGGAAGCCTCTCAGTTTCTTTTTGCTTTCCAAATACTGACGTGCATCGCCGTCCGGATCATTCCTTGTCGTCGGCTACTGGGGGCCACACACAATGACTTGCCCGTTGCTCTGGGGGGAGGAATTGGAGGGCTCGTTCGACTCTAGGCTCAGCGCACTGCGCACATCCGCTGGGCGGCGTTCTCTCTTGAGATATCATGAGAGTGAGAGAACATTTTTCCCCTGGGCGGCGTTCTCTCTTGCCGACTTATCCGCCAAAGTGAAGAGCCTGCACGTCTGAAATTTCATCGTCGAAGTGACTCCGCCGGTCTCCACTGAAATATCTCATTTATCATTTCTCCCCCAATTCGAAAAAGCCCTAGGTTGTATTGTCACTTCGCCGGCGATTTCCCACAGCTCCAATCTCCCGCCCGCCCTCTGCTCCGGCATCCTCTGTCATAGCTCCGGGGTGACCTGTTATCCTCCAATCGAACAAGGTTTGATTTTCTTCAATTCTCATGCTTCTCATTCTTTACTTCGATTTTAAAATATTATTGAAACATTGGATATAAAATTGGTATTATTCAAACATTTTGCCCGATCATTAAACGAACAAACAGACATTTTGGAGAATTATGCAACTAGAGTTGAAATGGTGATCGGTGTCTTATGAATTATGATAAAAGATCTGTTAATTGACTTTATTTTATCATCAAATGTTATCATACTCGGGATTGGGAAGCATGTTTCAAAATTTGGATGCTATTAACACAATCGTCTTCGATTGTCCTGATTTTTCTTTTTTATTTTTAATTCAAATTTGGATTTCTGGACAGAAACCCTCATTTGACAGAGAAGATATAGAAGAAAAGGCCATGTGTTTTTTTACATAAAAATATGATCCATTTTGTTCTGTTTTTTGAAAATTATTACTCAATGTTTTTCATCAACAGTCAAACTAACTGTTCATTTGTTCTTGAAAATCTCGGTAAAGGAATTGAGCAGAAGAGAGGCTGTTACAGTAGAACTAGCTTGTCTTGCAGTGCAGGACACATGAGGATGCGGTTTTATTTTGAGTTTCTTGATACTTTTGCTGCCTTGTCATACTTTTGTATCCTGATTCTACTTGGCATAGGATTTCTAGTTTCTTTCACCTACTTCAGATTCTTATTGAACGTTTTTTTGCATTTCCTCACTAGTTTGAGGTGATGGTATTTCTTTGACTTGGTTTTTGTTTGATTTAGTTTGCTGTTGCCATTCTGCAGATTACTGCTTCATGAAATATATGTTACTGAGTGATCAAATCTTTTTATTTCTATTTTTCTAGTGATAACCAATATTGCAGAGTGTGCATCAAATGCATTTCCAAACATCGAATGTTGAATTCTTGAATGTTTGTTCTGGCCTACAAAGCATGAATATGGTCATCTTTGAGTCAACCATTTGAACAATGTCATGTTTATTATGAGCTTCATGCTATTCTTATTAAAGGTTTATGGCTTAGCTAATACTAATTACTCAAGGAGCCAATTGAAATATTCCTCTTCAGCTCATGTGTATGCTATTATAGATGGCAATTTCAGTGTATGCTCAAGGTTAATTTAACCTAAACCTTGTTCATAAAATAATCTGCTTAACATTACTATGTGTGAGCTTATTGTTTGATCGACACGGATATGGAATGCTATTCACAGTGATGGATTAAGCATGATGGTTGTTATTGTTTGTTGGTCAATATATTCTTTTTGTGATATGGTCATTTTTGCGTCAGTTGATCATTTGAATGTTTTCTGTTAACAGTCTCTAATTCTGCTCGGATGCTTGTGTTTTTTTTTAAATTGTGATTATTATGAGTGATAAAGTTTTGGTCAGATAGTGGTGAAGCTGGTGCCCCATGGTGGAGTTATTGGAGTGATGGTATTATGAACACTATTGGCCTAGTTATGGGGATTGAAGCACTCAAGTACATTAGTTACCTTGCCCAGGCATGTTCAAAATCCTAACCATCTTTCTAGATTCAGGATAGTTTACTAAGTTGTGATTTATCTTTCTACTTCTCGTCATTTTGGAGTATGTTGTCATTCTTATCTCGACTTAGTTGAAAGATTCGTTAGTCTTCTACTTGAATCTAATGCTCCTCTATGTTGTGGCTTAAAGTAAATGTTCTGATGTCTTACAGGATTCTTATCTCTGTTATAGGATTGTTTCTTTTCTGGTCATTTTGGAATGTTAATGATTTCTCACTAAAGCCTTAGCAGAAGCAATAAGATTGATTTCATGATCTCTCTATCGCTAATGCTAGTTTTGTTGATTTTCCTTCACATAATGTATGATTTTGTTAAATCTAAAGAGGTTTGTGAGCTAGTGCTGGATTTAATATTTGTAGATTGATTTCATGATCTCTCTATCGCTAATGCTAGTTTTGTTGATTTTCCTTCACATAATGTATGATTTTGTTAAATCTAAAGAGGTTTGTGAACTAGTGCTGGATTTAATATTTGTAGGTGCTGGCTAAATCCTCGAAAATTATCCCAGGTGAGTTGATATGTATTAGGTGTCTATTAATTGAATTTTCAAGTTTCTAATCATTTTATTGAATGAAATCCAATCAGCTTCAATCTCAGCAAGGTAAGCAAATTTTTTTGCTAGTCCGCATTTTCCTTCATCTTGTTTAAGTTCTGTATTAATGGATTGGGAGTGCTACTGTACATTGTAAACTAACAATTATCCCAGAAATCACCACCAATTTTAACTGATATTTGAGACACATTCCCTGCCTCACAATATTAACATTTCATATGTTAAATTTGTTCGAAGCAGATAGTTTTAACTGCTAAATATTGATGCGATTACAACACAATATTATTTATGGAAACTACAATTTCTGTTCAGGTACCCGAAAACAAGTGCTTGGAACATAATGCTAGGAATGAACTTATGGGGCACCATCTACAATTTGATATTCATGTTCGGCTGGTCATATGCCATTGGATATGATGCAATTTACTTCTGCGGGGAGCATGGGACATCTTACTACTTTGTGCGGCGCAGTTGGCCAGAATTTCATATTCCTAACCATAAGTCGATTTGGTTCCTTGACTAACAGAACGATTACCACAAGAAGAAAATTTGCGAGCATAGTTGTTTCTTCATTGTTAAGTGGAAATCCCTTCTCGCAGAAGCAATGGAGGAGCGTTGCAATGGTTTTCTCTGGATTGTCATACCAGATTTACCTCAAA
This sequence comes from Perilla frutescens, assembly GCA_026008535.1. NCBI lineage: Eukaryota > Viridiplantae > Streptophyta > Magnoliopsida > Lamiales > Lamiaceae > Perilla > Perilla frutescens. Next base: position 36,546,129 of record BRKX01000017.1, on the reverse strand, counting down.
TGGAAGAAGTTGCGGAGAAAGCAGAAGAGAGGAGAAAGACATGATTTCTAGGCTCTACATGTGATATTTTTGCCCATCCTTGAGTTAAAATTTGATGTAAAATGAATACTAAAGTCATTATACAGTAGATAGATTCTTATAGATGAACATCTGAGATGAATGTTCAGGAGGTACAATATATAAAGGCAACCTCAGTTTTGGTGTGGTTTCCTCTTTTCCATGATACTACTTTTGATTTCAATTTTGCTCGAAGAAGTAAAAACATGAATTACATAAGCATAGGTGAATATTAACACCACCATTCCATTACACAGTGTTCTGCACACAAAAATACATCAAAAGAGGTGTGAATCGATCCTCTTCTGCTCTCTCTGGTTCTTTTGCATTTCTATTCCTTCTCTCACATCTGTCCGAAGGCACTGTTGGCGAGGTGCCATTACATAGTTACAATAAAGAACTAATAAGTCCATGATGGTTATATCTGTACAATAAGACTTATGTAGCCAAGTGGAACAGTGGATGTCCATATCCAAGTTCATTGATAAGATGCATACAAAAGAATGACTCAAGACAAAAGAAAAACACGAAAATGAACTCCAGGATGCAGATCACAGCGATTGATCTTCACTTGTAAAGCTAGACTGCTCCGTAGCATTCTAGACAGCAAAAATCGTGGGCCTATCTTAAAAATACAGGTCGAGATGGCTGCATTCTGAAGATAAATAACTCCTAAAAGATAAACTAAAGATCTCTACACCAAAAAAAAAACATACTCCAGATGGATCGGATCTCTTGGCATGACAATGAGATTGACTGCTCATAGACAATGGAGGAGGGACCTCTTGCAGGGTGGTGGCTGGGAAGGATTGGCGACTGGGCTCGGATAAGTTGACTCCAGTCCTAGAGTTTTCATTAAGAAGTGCTTTTCCTGCGTAGATTCAATTGACTTAGTTAGTAGAGAAAGAAAAAGAAGCTGAAATGCGAACTTACAAGAAGATATTAGCTATGTGGCTGCTCTGTTCTATAATATACATCTTAATAACAAATCTTCTACTTTCCCAGAGAACGGACTAAAGATGATGGAAGTTTGAGTAGAGTCGTCTAAATGCTAGGTAAATAGGGTATACAACTGTACAACTACAACTTAAGCCTATGTCCATGATGTAGGAAAATATCATTTACATTCAAACTTCCATAATACTAACTATAAAGATCATATAGAGTCTTCCCTTGATAATTGTGACTCATGTTAATTATAAGCAACACACTGTCCGAATCAACTCATCAATTTTGTGCAAGATCCCAACAAAAACAAAGATCTAGAACTAAGGTGTGTTGGTACAGACTAGATCAAAACTTCCGCAACTGTACATAATCTTATCTGAACTTTAAAAAATAAAATATCAAAGTCGAAATTGTGTTCGTGCCATATCATCTTTCACTAACAAGAGCAATCTAGCGAAACCTGCACATCAACATATTTATCTATCTTTCATCCGATAAATGTAGGAAACAAACCTCCACATAGCCAGCAACATCGACGTGGCCTTAATTAACAACCATTACTCTGTCAATAATATTTGGACCTGAGAGACATTCAATACAAAAGTCACATTTTCAACCACAACAATGTCCAAAGAAATCTCTTAAATAAAGAAGGAATTCATTTCATTCAAATACAGAAAAAAGATTATCTAACTATAACATAATGGTCTTTTAATTCAAACACCAAGAAGTATATTTTCTAACTACCACTAAATTGTCAGTACTAAAGCATTGAAGTACACAAGATTTCGAATGAGCAACGATCACATCACATACCTCAAAATTCAATGCTATATGCTTTCATGAAGCTCTTCATAGTAAGAGGCTAGGGTAAACTTCTTTATGCATTCACAAGCCACAAAGCTCAAACTCCAGCTTATAATAGAATATGAACGAATAACAAGCTTGGACTGACAGTTAAGATGTAAGAAGTTTTCCATGTGCAAGAAGACATTAGATTCATAAGAATTCATCTATGAAACCCAAGAGTTTTGTCAACAAATTTTTCCAAATTTAGGTGCTAAAAGAAGAAGATTAAAACAGTTAATAATTCCACTGTTGTTGATTGATAAGGCTTCTTTAAACGGACTAAAATGATGTCAAAACAGATTCACAAGATAAATGGGCAAACAAGATAATAAACATATGATTCTTTATAATGTTACTCACTATTCTTTTCTTTTCCTTCTTTTCCTTTCCAAAAATACAAGATTTAAAACCCAGCCGAAGTCTGAGCACAACAAACTTCATGGGACTCCCACAGTTATCATTAACCAAAATGTTATGTATGATCATGCATCACAACCTAGTTTGCTTAACATAAAAGAGAAAAAAATACTAAAGCAAAACTGCAATATGTGAACAAATAAAAGAGATTACTACCTCGTCTTCCTTCTTTGCATCAGTCCTCTTCTTGTGACCAATTGTGACTCCATAATGTTGAAGATATCACCGCTTGAAAGGTGCAGCATCCACTTGAATCCAGCTTATTGTAGGATGCATTATAAAAGACTTCTAAAACATGAGTCTTTCTGGTCACAACTTCACTCCCCCAGGAGTAGTTTCTTGTGTCAAGCTTCAAGGCACGCCACTTCACATTGCCACCGCAAAATGTCTTTTTACTCGACAACTCAGTGCTGGCAGGTTGCCTACCAAACTCATACCTAACAGTACAATCAACATGATCAACTAATTAAATACATTACAATGAAAAGGATTGAAATTCAGTATACATTCTGAATAAACAATTGGCAGCACCAACTTAAAAGAAGATGGATATATCTAATGAGAATAAACTGAGCATAAGATAGAAATAAAAAAAAATCAAAAGTTTTATTTTTTCTGCTAGTTGAAAATGAGCAAATTGGTACATGTTCTGCATGAAGCAAAAATGAAAAAAAAATCAGAGACTTTAAAACTGAAATGCAATATATTCTACACATAAATTGAGCATTCAACAAAGCACATTTGAGGTCTTACAAAACCAGAAACAACAATAACCAAATAAGTTAAATAAATTAAAACATAAAATTTAACAATAAGAAAATGAGAACAAAAAATATTACTAGTTGCTGAATAGGTGCTGAATCGCTCAAATTCATGACAGATCTGTAAATTTAAAACAGGGAACATACAATAAGTTAAAACAACACCAACCATTCATCAAAGGAACAATTCATCAACCAACACATAACCCCACATGTAGTCAATTAGTATTTATTAATATATACACAATAGAGGCATCATATTGAAACTTAGGAAAACCATAAAGTTGTTCAGAACTAGGAAACATGCCTGATAAGCCAATTCCCTTGTATGGCATAGCACAAGAGCAGCTACTTGACCTGCAACCGGTTCAATCTGCTGCAATGTTGAGAGAACAAAGACGGCAGTTTTCCCCATACCAGACTTGGCTTGGCAAATGACGTCCATTCCCAAAATTGCTTGAGGTATGCATTCGTGTTGAACTGATGAAGAACCAAAGAAATTTGATCCAAGGAAGCCTCAGTTTCAATTAAAAAGGGTTTTACCAATCAACTTCTCCAAGGTAGAGTGATAGTAGTGATTTACCTGAAGAACAAATCAACTATGATGCAAGTCATAATCCACACAAAATATAGGCACGGAACCATTTCACGAACATACATATAGAAAGTTGGAACATCAAATAATGTGTTAAAACATTCTCTTTAGCATGAATAGCAGCATAGACACCAACAGGCGAACGTGAAACTATATTCAATTCAATGTAGTACCCACAATCAAACGTGCAGGAAATTAAGAACTTGCAAGAATCAGAAATAGCAGCAGAATAACTAAAAACATAGAAGTAGCCTACAAACAAAACACAATAGGCCACTATTTTGAGTACAATAATACAGGAAAATAAATTATCTAGACTGGAAACTTTCAAACTTGATTATGTGATATTCAGATAACATCCACTACATTTTACCTACAATCAAAATATAGAGTTTGCAAAGGTATTTGGAGCTTCAAATAAGTTACAGCCACCCTCAAAAACTAACTGGCGTGGTATGATAAGCATTATTGAGCGATTTAGCTCAAAGAAGAAAACAGGTATCTTGCCTTCTGAAGGATGTTCAAATCCTGAATCCACGATAGCCCTCAAAAGCTCTGGCTTCAAGAGGAAGTCTCTGAATCCTGAACTGTGGATCCCTACATGTCCCCTGTATTCAAAAGATAGTACATACATAAGCAGTTGTCAAACAAAGAAAGCTGCCGAGATATTCATCAAGTAGAACACCAAACTCGGACACATCAAATCTGAAAATTTTGCCAGTTCTTGAAAAATAAACTTTGGAACTCGTAGATCCTTAATACGTACAGAAACCCAAATGTAAAGACTCTCAACCCAACCAATTGTCTTGCTAAAGGAACAGGTTAAAATGTAAGATTTTGGTGAGACCTCGAGCAGTGGGCGTTATACCTCACCAGTGGTTGGGAGTGACGGCCGCGGCCTTGATCAAAGGAAATCGATAGTGGTGGAGGAGAAATCGTCACTTATGATTGGGCCGACGAATCCACGGTTGGAGGGAGCAGCAAAATCGCCGGAAGTGGTGTTGTTTGCGAGTAAGAGTGGCTGCGACACCATGGGGGCGGCGAGGGAGGAAAAAGATGCGAGGGTTGAATTTAATTTGATAGAAAATTGGGCCAAATGACTTGCCCGTCGCATGTTGAAACGTGTAACATTGTTTGTGCCTTGATGCTTTGGGGGGAGGAATTGGAGATCTGGAACTTAGTTAGTCCCGCGTTAGCCCTTATTATTATTAGCTATAGTGATTTGGACTGGGACTCCGAGCTGGAGTTCCGTATCCATACTAGAGTGATACGAAAGAAAGATTTGATGATATTGTGTGGGATAAGCGAGGAAAACATAAATGGTTGATACTAAAAGAGTTAAGATAGTGTATGCTAACAACTGATCAAATCTTAACAACTAAATTTTAATTGAAAAAAAAAATGCTTATATATATTATTTGAACTAAAAGGTATCATTAATCTTTTCCATGATAAATTTAACCAAAGAAGCCCGACTGACAAGGGGACTGGCGTGGAAACATTACAACCACAATCTTCTCCGACTAGCATGATAAAACTTGAGAAAATAAAAGAGGAACACAAACAGAAACACGCGTGTCATGGCAACATGGAATTAAGTAATCTTTTTAAGTAATCGGTTTAGGGAAAAAAAAACTCTCCCAACTAACATGATATTTTTTTAGGCTGAGAATGGAAAAATGAGTGCATGCTACCAAGTATTTCCCATCCCACGAGGTCTCAAAACCTTACTGTCTCCAAAATTCACAAACTCAAAAAAAGTACAACCAACAAATTGAACATTTGTAGATTTCTAAATAAGATTTGAATCACTGAGATACTCCCAACCACTTGGTGAAAACTTCAAATTCCGTGTAGTCGCTATCGGAGATCATTGTCTTGTACCAGCTCTTGCTAGCGGTCTTGATTGCTGATGCCTCCTCCTATAATGAACCAAATAAGAAAGAAGAAGAAAAGGAACAAATGCACCCAGAATTAGGCATTGTCCAAAAACAATAAGAACTGGACAGCAATCGAACTAAAACAATATACATAGAGCTTTCCACCATATCAAAAGCAAAACAAACATGAAAGGGGCATGTGACCAGTACAGTGGTACATAATGATCAAAACCTTGTGATTCTAAGAAAGAATATATTTACCGAAAAGGCAATAAAATCATACACAAAGGTCTCCATACAATGGCTGTCGAAATTGACGATAAAGCATACCAAATACAGGTCAAGATAAGGCAACAGAAATCTATGATTGTTTAATTTAAGTTGGTATGCATGCTAAAAGTGTCGGGTATCTGCAAGCCCGTGTAAAACACCACAAGTTACTAAATCTAAGTCAAGCTGATAGCACTCGTGAATTCAGTCCAACATGGAAGAACGAAATTAGGTAGACTGAAGCAGCATGATATATCCATTATAAAGAATTAGCCAGAAGAAACCAAATGCATTGATTACCAAATGTGCAAGATATGAATCCAATAACAAAATAAAAACCCACTAGAGAAATCGCTAATAAAATGATAATCCATTTCGAGAAAGTGCTGAATTAGTAACAAGTGTACCTTAGTGATCGGTTTCCTTTTCTTATCGAGCTTCTCCTGCTTGGCCTTCACCCTCTGCGCCTCAGCCAGAAGCGCCATTCTCTTCGCAGCCTTTGCGTACGGGTTGAGCTTCAACATAACATTTAGATTCTTCAATGGATTCTTCTTCAATGTAGCTCTCGTCACCTCCTTCTTGATAGGCTTCACCACAGACTGCACCTCATCAGAGTTGATAATTCTAGCGAGATCAGCATTCACCATCTTCGCCCTCAGCAGCACATACCCGTTCTTCTTCTCAGAAGGCTTGTCGAAGGTGCCATAAATCTCATCGAGCTTCTCGAAAGCAGATTTAGTCCACACAATAAACCTCCCGAGATGGCCTCCCGGGGCGAGCTTCAGCAGATTGAGACGGGACACATGCGCGACCTCCACACCAGGGATGTTGCGGAAAGCCTTCACAAGCTTCGCTCCTTCAGTTCCGTATACGATAAGGGGTCCTTTTCTCGCAATGTATCGGCGATTGCGCATTTTCCCCTTTCCTGGACGGATAGATTGGCTATCCTTCGCCTTCACGGCGTCGGGGAAAGCTCCTATTTGTTGGAGGATTTTCAGAGCCGCGTTAGTTTTCTCTACAGCCTCAGCAGAATCAGACACAACAAGGGGCAATTCAGGAACTTCCTCGATCTTGTGTCCGCGGGCAAGCACCAAAGAAGGAACGGCAGAAGCTGCGATCGCCGAAACGACGGCGTGACGCTTCTGGGTGACATTGACAGCTCTGTGCCAGCGGCGCCAGATCTTAGTCGGAGCGAACATTCTTCCGCCTCGGCACATATTTCCGAAGGCTCCCTGACCGGCGCGGTGGGTACCCCCTCCGGGAACACGGGGGATACGGGAAACGGCGCGGCCGGTACCCCATGACTCAGCGGAAGTCTGGTGGCCGGCACGTTTCGAGACGGCGTAAGGCTGGCGGGCGTTGTTGGAGATCTGGCCATGCACGAATGTGACGATGTCGGGGCGAATGGCAGCCTTCATTACATCAGGTAGAGAGGCAGGCAGTTGGCGAAGGCTCCTCCATCGGTGGCTATGTCGCCCTCCAGGGAATGCACGGAGACGAGAGGGCGGGCGGCGGCGGCCATTTTTGTGTGGGGGGCGAAAATGAAGGGCTCTAGGGTTTTGAGGTGTGTGTGCAAAATTTAGGGTTATGGAAAGGGAGTGATATATAGTGGACTTTCAGTCTATGTTAAAGGGCTGTTGGCCCATTCTGCTAGTTGGACCTCACTTACATATAACTAAATATTATTTAAAGGTTCATCTTACTAATTTTGATCGACCCTAACAAATGGTGGATCAAAACATTATTCATTGAATGCACAAAATATCATATACCGATTGAAAGCGTTATCCATAATTATGTTTATGTTTTTTAATTTTTTAGACAGTACTTCCAGCGTCCGATGCATATAATTGATTGTTTTTATTAAAACTAGTACACATGTGTGCGATGCACAAGAAAGTGGATGTTATTAAAAATAAATATGAACAATAATAAAACAATATTCGATCTTGAATTTAGTATGTTAGTATATATGAGTTAGATCGACTAAATTATAAATTATTTGTGCATTTTTTCAGGGTTGTAGAAATCGGCTTTGCCGGAAAAATTCAAGTCGGGTGTAAAATTAGGGAGGCCAAATCCTCGACACCCAAGCGATCTCGACAGCAATTAATTGGCCAATTAGGTACTGGTCAATTTTTATTTGAACTTTTTGGTTCAAAATATGATCAAATAAAAAAATTGAGATTTTTCACTCTTTTATACAACCTATATCCAATTTATTCAATCTAAAATCAATGTGAGAAGTAAGAAAATTGAAATAAAAGTTGCAGAAATCATTTGAGATTTCTATTTCAATTTAAGATTACCCACTCTTTTATACAACAATTCATATTCCAATTTGTGAATCTACAACCGATGTGGGATATATAAAATTTTGAAAAATTAATTTGAACTTTTGTACAACAACCTACATCTCAATTTTCATTATACAACCGATATGGGATGTAAGGTAAATGAAAATCTAATATGTAAATAGCAACATAATAATATATAATAAAAAAAGCGCCTAGAGCCTAAGCAACCAAAATGGAATTTACAATATGTTCAAGTAGAACAATACTTCTCATTTTTCAATATGAGATCAAACATTACACTTGAACTTGGATGATATATGAAGAAAGTAGTAGGATAACTATTGTCGAGCCTCCCAATTTATTTGTTCATTCAAAATAAAATCTGTTAGTTCTTCAATGTGATATAACTTTAGTAAAAAATTTAAGATATATAATATTTAATTGCTTAAGGTTTCATTTTCGTAAATTTAAGATTGTAAACTTATATATATATATATATATATATTTAGAAATTAAAATTATTTATTTGAATTTTTTCATTGAAAAACATACAATTAAAATATATATTTTTAGATATTTATTTAATAAAAAATTGATATGGATATTTAAACTCAAAAAATTTAATATGTATTTTAATATTAAACAGATAAGATAAATAGTACTATTCTCAATCTCAACTTAAAAGATCAAGAAAGGTGTGAAATTTTCATTATTGACTTTTAGACTTTATAGTATGTCGAAATAGAACAATACTCCATATTTATCAATGTGTGGGATCAAACACTATACTTGATCTTAGTTGAAATATAGAAAAAGTTGTATGGATACTATTGTTGGTGATGATTTATAATTTGTTCATTAAAAATAAATTTAGTAAAATAATTAAAACATATAAGATTTAATTGTTTGAGATTTATTTTTCATATATTTAAAATTATAAACTTATATACATTAAAATTGTTGAACTCAAATTTATTTATTTGGATTTTTTTATATCTCTTATTTTATTTTATTTTTTGAATTTAAATACATAAAAATAAAATTTAATTATATATATATATATATATATATAATTAATAAGAAACTGATAAATATTTAAACTAAAAAATTTATATATGTAATTTAACATTAAACTAATAAGAAAAAATAAAGTTAAAGGATCAAAAAAGGTATCAAAATTTCATCTATTATAATTTATAATATGTTTAGGTAGAAGAATGCTTTTTATTTTTTAATGTGGGATAAAACATTATACTTGATCTTAGTTGAAACACTGAAGAAGTTGTAGGAATATTATTGTTCACCTTCACAATTTATAGTTTGTTCATTCGAAATAATATTTATTAATTATTCGATATGGAACAAATTTAGTAAAATAATTAAAGTATATAATATTTAATTGTTTAAGATTTAATTAGTTTTCATATATTTAAAATTACAAAATTATATACATTTAAAATTAAAAAATTAATATATTTATATTAACTTTGATATGTATATATACATATATATTAATTTATAAGCATAAAAGCAAAAATTAAATTTAAATATATATTTAATAAGAAACTAATAGATATTTAAACTCAAAAATTTAAATATATATATCTAATAAGAAGCTGTTAGATATTTAAACTCATCATAAAAGGCCAAGATGTATGAAATTTCATTATTGAATATTGGAATTTAAAGTATGTTCAAGCATAACAATGCTCATTATTTGTCTATGTGGGATCAAACATTACACTTAAAAATTTATATATCTTTTTAATTAAAAAAAATTCAAGCACATTGTCTTTAAAGTTTTGAACTCATTAAAAGATTTTGGATGTGTGTGCACGCGCCCGCGCGTTTAGAGTTGAAATAATACGTTCTTTTGAGTCTTATCCAACCAATGTTTAATATCGGCTTTATTATTACGGTTGATTAAAATATCAAATTTAAATTGTGATTTGAAGTAATTATTTAATCTATGTTATTTATCAAGTTAATATTGTCACTTTGTTTCGCAAATTACAGCTACTTCAAATTAAGGCTAGTATATGTAAATATAAAAAATTGAGCTCATATTGGTAAAATCAATTTTCAAATAAATTTAAATATTAAACTGATAAATTCAAACACACTGCTTCTTCTCAAGTTTGAGCTGAAAAATCAAGAAAAGTGTGAGATGTGAACATTTTCATTATCGCCCATTAAAATTTATAGTACATTCAAGTAGAATAATTATCTTCAAAATTCGATGTGGCATAATTGTCCTTTAAAAAATTGGGCTTCTTACTACTTTTTAGTTTTTCCAACTCTGAAAGTATTTGAAACTTTGCAGACGTTTTACCATTACATAATCCATTTCAAGTAATACTAATTGAATAAATGTGTGATGTGTGTACTATATGTAATTAATAAGGTTATAAAGTGAAAATATTTACATCATATTGTTTGTATAAATAATTATACTAAAATTTACCAAGTCCGTTTGAATGTGTAGCATATAATTTTGTCTCGCATCTCGAAATGACATGTCGGTCAATACTGAATACTAAATTTGTAACATACCAATCCCTAGTATTGCTATCAAGCTAGTAGGAATTCCAAAAGTTCAAATTTATTCATTCAAATTAATAGTATACAAGGTTGTTAGAATTTGCAAAAGATTTGTTGTATATTTTCAACCGTATTTCCTTTAATTATTTCTTTTGCAAAATATATATGATTTGACTTTGAAGGCGCAAACTCCGACTTGTTGGTTGTTAGTATAATTTATTGAAGTAAGAAATTACAAACTACAATTCATGCTTATTATTAATGCAGAATATTAAAAAATACATTGTTAATAAATATTATTCAATATTTGTTGGTGGTCAATGTAGCATACATTTAATTTTAAAATTAAAATAAATATAATTTAATTGATTAAAATATATTTAAAATTACAAATGAGAACACTTTTTTAAATTCATAGTGATAAGATAAATTATTGACCATTAAACTTGAATACATTTTCAAAAATACACTGTAACACAATTTTTTGTATTTAATTTGGTAAAACACAAAACGTGTACAATTCATATGATTTTCGAATCAAAATGTAATTTCATGGATCCAGTCTCTATTTTTCCTCTGATTCTTCTCTTCAAAACTTGATTATCAAACGGTGTTTGAAATCTTCAGAGCAAATTTGTCTCTTTGATTTTTTCGGACTTGTTTGAACATGGTCTTTGAAGTTTTCGAGGAAGATTTGTATCATCGATCTTTTTTGACTTGGTATTTAGATTTGATAACATTAATTTGAAGGGCTGATGTCTTGTTTCCAGATCAAGCGCCAACTTTGGATTGAATTTGATGAAGAATGCATTTGACTGCCTTGCTTATGGATCAAACGCCATCTTCGGGATGAATTTGGTGAAGAACGTCTTGAATATTTGAGAGAATTTCACTTATGGAATTTTTTCTCAAATTCTTGAACTCTTCAAATGACTTATGATGTGATTTTCAACTGATATGGAGGCCCCTATTTATAGTTGTAGGGAGATAGATTTAAGGCTGACGTGGCACTATCTCATTGGCTGTTGAAAATTGATATATATCTTTTTTGAAAGATATTTACTTGTTGTCAAAGACTCTTGATATTTATCATATAATAATATCTTTATTATTTAAATATTTTATCTAATTTTGGATTTCATAAGATTCCAAAACTAAATAAATATATATAAAAATTAATAAAAATATTAAATATAGTATTTAATCTTTTGCTATCTACAAATGCCCCCTCGAGACTTGTTTATTGACGACTTGTCGTTTGAAATGAATGAGTCTCGAAAATTGATTAGATAGTTTAAACTCGTATCAAGGAGTCTTGAACTTGAATTTATTAGATAGTATATACTCGTGTCAAGGAGTTCTTGAATTTCAACTTGTGAATAGTTATACTCATATTCAAGAGTTCTTCAATTTGAATTTATTAGATAGTTTACACTCGTATCAAGGAGCCTTCAATTTGGATTTGAATTTAGATAGTTTATGCTCGTATCAGGGAGCTTTCTTAAATTTGGATAGTTTATGCTCATATCAAGAAGCTTTTTCTTGAACTTGGATAGTTTATGCTCATATCGAAGAGCCTTCAACTTGAATTTGGACTTTGTAGACCTTTTATACTTGTGTCCGTGAGTACTTAGATTTTAATTTGGATTTGTATACATTTTAGACTCGTATCAAGGAGTCTTGAATTTGAATTTGCAAACCTTTTATACTCGTGTCAATGAGTCTTGGATTTGAATTTGACTTTTAGACATTTTATACTTGTGTCAAGGAGTCTTAGATTTGAATTTGACTTTTTAGATATTTTATACTCGTGTCAAGAAGTCTTTATATTTCTTGAAGAGTTTAGATAGTTTTGTCTCTTATCAAGGAGCTTTAGAAGATAGTTTAGGCTCTTATCAAGGAGTGTTTGCATTTTAGATAGTTTTTGCTCTTATCAAGAAGTTTTGGAAGATAGTTCAGGCTCTTATCAAGGAGCATTGATTTTTTTTTCTTTTCCTAGATTGTGACATGTATTGAAAGACTTGAATAAGCATGTGGCGAGATTTATAATCATTTCTTCTTCTTCTTCTTCTTCTTTACTTGGAGATTCCTCAAAAGGTTTTCCCCCATCATTTATTTCTTGCTCTTCCAAAGTTGTAGACATCTTGATGATTGAGGAATTTGATGAAGAGAAGAGATGAGAGGTAGAGATAAGAGATGGTCCACTGGGCGTGCCAAACTTTGTAATATAAATTTTTGTATTTAATTTGGTAAAACACAAAACATGTACAATTCATATGATTTTCGAATCAAAATGTAATTTCATGGATCCAATCTCTATTTTTCCTCTCTTCAAAACTTGATTGTCAAACGGTCTTTGAAATCTTCAGAGTAAATTTGTCTCTTTGATTTTTTCAGACTTGTTGTTTGAACTTGGTCTTTGAAGTTTTCGAGGAAGATTTGTATCATCGATCTTCTTTGACTTGGTATTTAGATTTAATAACGTTAATTTGGAGGGCCGACGTCTTGTTTCTGGATCAAACGCCAACTTTGGGTTGAATTTGATGAAGAATGCATTTGACTGCCTTGCTTATGGATCAAACGCCATCTTGGGGATGAATTTGGTGAAGAACGCCTTGAATATTTGAGAGAATTTCACTTATGGAATTTTTTCTCAAATTCTTGAACTCTTCAAATGACTTATGATGTGATTGTCAATTGATATGGAGGCCCCTATTTATAGTTGTAAGGAGAGATATCTAAGGTTGACGTGGCACTATCTCATTGGTTGTTGAAAATTGATATATATCTTTTTTGAAAGATATTTACTTGTTGTCAAAGACTCTTGATATTTATCATATAATAATATCTTTATTATTTAAATATTTTATCTAATTTTGGATTTCATAAGATTTCAAAACTAAATAAATAAATAAATATATATATATATATATTAATAAAAAATATTTTATATAATATTTAATTTTTTGCTATCTACACACATATTTAATTATCGAAATTTAACTCAAATATTTTAATATGTATTTAAATATTAAACTAATAAAATCAAACACTATGTTCATTCTTAAATAAGACACCAAGAAATGTGTGAGAATTTTATTGTTGACCATTAGAATTTATAATATGTTAAAACAAAACAATTCTCTTTAAAATTTGATGTGGGATAATTGTTATTTTCGTTTGTGGTAAGTGCAAATGGACGGGAAAATGAGAACCACTATTTAAAGTGTACTTATTTATCTTTATATATACAAGGATTTCTTTTGATAGTTTTTCCTAACATATTACAGTTGAGAACATATGCCGAAGATTCCATACACAATCTTATTATACATATATTATACCCATATATATAATACCACAAATGATCATCGTAATTGTAAGTTATGTAAATGCACCCCAATGATCGTGTAACTTTTAAATTTTCAAAATTGAATAAGATATATAGTTGTATAATACCACAAATTAAGTTAATTTATATGTTACCACAATTAAATAAATTGCTATTGTAATTGATTTTTCTTATTACATAAATTATATGAGTTAAAAAATTCCCTTGAATAAATACAGTAAATATCATTCAAATACAACTTAAGAGAATACACAAATCATAATGTTTACACAAATTATCCATATACTATATCATATGTTATTATATATATCTAGAGAGAGAGAGAGAGAGCATGCGTATTAGACTCATAAATAAAGAAAATTAGAATATTTCAGGACAAATTGTAGAAATCGATAAGATAGGAGCAACATACTTTTTTGCACCATAATAATTATTCTATGAACATTGTATTGATAAAATATGAGCAACAAATCAATAAAATATAATTTATATTATTGAACATGAGATTGTTGAAACATTAACAAAAACCATTAATTACTTTATGAAACGACGTCATTATAGATGACATCTTCACTCTCTAGTCTCTACCAAACATTTTATCCCAATAGACGTCACTGCCCAGTTCCATCCCGCCTCCGTCGATGTTGTCATATCCCATTCCACCCTCCAACTCCCCGCCCACCGATCCCAATCGAAACGTATGAAATGTGAAATCTTTACTTTTTTTTTTCTCATTTCAATTGCAATTGGATTCGTTCACATTGACTGTCACGAAATACAATGTGTGAATCGTCATGGTGTGTCATTTTAATAATGTAGGCAACTCGAAGTTTTAATGCTAAAAATTTGCTTGAATGATATACATTTGAAATATAGAGACATTCTAAATCGAAGAAAATTGATGAATTGATGAATTTGTTTTGTAAAGTGCTTGAATATTTATAATGAAATGGTAGTGCGTCTTTAATACACAATCCAAAATTACGATTATTGGGGCACAATTTCGTGGATCAATTTCAATGCATTTCTCCTAATTGATTTATCTGCTAAACTCTGGCGAAACTTGCTCACTTTACATAAATGCATGCGTAAATTAAGTTGAAAAATCAAATAACAAATAAGATGGTTTATGTGATTTTTGCATCGTGGATTAATTTATAGTTATATATATGATTAATATATTGCACTATATTACTTTACTTATATATATATATATATGGGGGGTGTGTAATAATATGTTATTGTATGATTATATATTATCGATGACTAATTAATTAATCTAATCATAAATTGGTATTATGTATGAAATTAAAAATTAAAAATTATGTATAATATTATCTAAATCTTAATATATGATTAATGATTAATTAATTAATATGCAATTTAATTAAATTAAAAATTGTTATATAAAAAAAACTTACTAAATGTAGTAAGTGGTTTTGACGGGAAAAACTAAGTTTCTATGAAAGGCATAACTACTTACTTTTATATATATAAAGATATCACGGTTATCAAAAGAATTTAAAAAATTCAAATCAAACATGGTGTCTAATCATAAAAAAAACACAAATTCAAAATTGGTGTTTTAATTGCATACTTTTAATTCATGTTAAATTTGCAACTGTACTCAAAGTTCATGATTTTTAAGACAATTAACCCTAAAATTAAATTAACCAACAATCAATATAGCGAAACTAAAATTACAATAATCGCTTGATGTAGATTTAGTTTTTATAACCACTTTACTTTTTTTTTGTCGAAGGTAACCCACAGCCGCTATCGAGGTGCGCACTGGGTAAACCCCGCCCCTGTGTAATAGGCTGCAAACCACACAAGGAAGGTAAACCACACTTGGCAAGCCAGGTGTGATAGGCTCACACCTAGTGGTGTTGGTGGGATTCGAACTTGAGATCTTTGGCCTCAAGATATCACCACTCCACCACTAGGTCATCCCCAAAGGGACATAACCACTTTACTTTACTAGTATAATAAGTGTGTAACTTAGTTTCTTTTTTGGGTGGGGCGGGGGGGGGGGGGGTTAATGGGTTTTACAAATTTTGGCAAAAGGCTGCGCATCCATCTTGTTGGTGCTTAAATTAGTTTTGGATGTTGAAAAAATGATGTAAAAAAAAAAGGGATTTGGCAATCGATTGTAATTTTTTTCTATGCTTTTCCAAGCTTGTACATTAAACTTATAAGTAATTAAAAATATTTATAAATATCTACCACATAAATAAATACTTAATTAAATGAATTTTAAAAAAAATCATATTTTGTCTATACATCAAATATATATTGTATATGGATTGGGCCAGTCTCCTGTTCATAATTTTGATGGGCCGGCCCATCAGACGGGTCGGCCCATTAATTTGGATCAAGCCCAGTACACAGAATTCAGCCCAAAGTAAAAATCAGAAACACGAGAGAAAGAGAGAGAGAGGCGGCGAACCGCATCGGAGGTGAAAGCGAGAGAGCGAGAGAGGCGAACTCGCCAACGCCACCACCATCACCACCGCACTGAAGCTCACGACCATCGATCAACGACGAAACCGTGGCGACATCACTCATCATTCGAAATATCTCTTCGCATCACTCATCGTTCAAAATATTGCCAGAAATTTTTTTCTGGATTTTTTGTTATTGAAAGTTGAGTTTTGGCATCGTATTGTGGTGCCTTGATATCTCGATCTCGAAGATTTTACCTCCGATAGCTGCTGGTTGATAATTTTAGTGAGTTTCTTGTAGTTGAATTTTTACTCTACTTAATTTCTTGAAATCCCCTTGCGCAATTTGGAATGGAAGTCTGCGTTTAATTCTTCTACTCTGAGTATTGCAATTAAATATCTTTGTGGGATCGATATGTCTAAGTTTCTTAATTCGAATATAGACATTTTGTGAAAGATCGTAGCCCTTTTCCCTTTCTATCTCTCTCATGGTTCTGAATTGTTTTCAAACCTTCTAAATGGGATAAAGAGGTTATATTCTCAGTAATCAAGTATGAATTATGTTTCATTCATCATTGATTAGACATGATTAGAGGTTTAAGTTGAAATTGAGTAAACTGTTTTGTTATTTCCTTCATATGTCTATGCACGATTCTGAATTTGATATCTTGAATATATTTTCCCCCCTCCAAACATTGTTGAGTATTGCTGGCTAGTTGAATTGTGCTCTTGCTCTGTAATATTGATTTGGTAGTAATTTTATGCTATTTGGATTATCTTTGGCATCTTTTTTATTTTTGTGTCTTGTTGTGTTCATTTTGATTTCTTGTCTTCAAATTTGTTTCCAGTTGCATTGATCATAGGACAAATTTCTAAGGTTCCTAGATTACTTGTTGTCTATTGTAAATTTCCAACCTTCGTTGATTAGTGCGTTTGAAAGGTGTGTTCATAAGAGCTTATTTTTGCAGTTCCTGTAATGTTTTACTTAATGAGAATTCACTACCCATCTAGAGGGTAAAATTCCTGATTCTTTTGTTATTGTTCTACTTAATAGGGTATAAAATATGTGGTTTGGTGTGGTTCTATATTCGGCATCAATCTCATAATCTTATTTAACTTGAAAATCTTCTTTGACCTGAATTGGAAGAAAATGAGGGATGTGCTCTTGGTTGGGAAGATCGTTGTCCTCGTGTTTGTGCCCTTTCAGTCGATATGCCCGTATGAACTGAATGATGATGGAAGTGCAGGAGATGAGGATATAATGCACGTCTCTGGACTAGAGAGCTTGAGAATCACTCCCATGATGAGTTTTCTATTGCAATGGTCCAAGCAAATAAAGTCCTTGAGGATCAGAGCTCGGTCGAGACAGATCGACATGCCACCTTTATTGGGGTCTATGACGGCCATGATGGGTATGAGGTTGCAACATACATCTGTGATCAAGTTATGACAGTTGCAAACTTTTTATGGTATTTTGATTGATGATGTACTAACTCAAATTGGTTAGCATGAAGATACTATGAGCAAGTTATAACATAAGTATTGATATGCGTTTATATACAAACTTATTGAAAATTTACAAGGTGGCAATGAATAAAGAATCCTACATTAATAAATGATTTCATAATCATAAAGAAACTTGAGTAATGAGCTTTGTCAAACATCTCTATACGCTTGTGTACTTTGCTTTAACTGTCCACAAACTAAGCTCCCAAACGCAGTGATGGTGACTCAATTATCCCAATTTGTTATTATCGGTCTTAGTTTTAGTTATTCATTTCGTGACTGATAGATTGTTTCATATTCGTGGTTGTTTATTTTTAAAATTGAATCTTAAAATGAAATTATATTTGTTTCTTAAATGATACATTTTTGTATCTTAATTGATATCTTTAGGCCGAATAAATGATACTTTTCCACCATTTTATTAATTCAATTCAATAATCCCAAAGACAAACAAGTTCATGTTTAAAAAACTAACCAAATCCCAACATATAACAAATCCACAACGATCAAATGAAAACATACAAACAGCTGTTCAAGTGTATCAAACATCAAAACATCAAGTCACAACATCTAAACTATTCAAATATAAATACACAATTCTCAATCAATTCTCTTTTCTATTCATGAATCCAATGGCTATAAATACGCAATTCTCAATCAATTCTTCTTTCTATTCATGAATCTAATGACCGACTTATGGACTTATGGTCATCAATCTTGCTGCGGCATCCTCATTCTTTGATGCAGCACGACAAGCAGCCTCATCAAACATCTTTAGTATGACATTGACACCCTTGGACTCTTTCTGCTTCTTGGTCACCTTCTTCTTCATTGAGAAAACCTGATATATAAATCAATGAAACACCATATTAAAACCCACAAACTATGAAAAATATATATATTACATACATACTGTATGCAATATTCTGATACTATTATGCATATCAAATGGTACTAGTAAGCATACAGAGTGATACTACACCACACAAAAATAAAATATAGACATATAAACCAATAATAGTAACTAAACAACTGGATTTTTACACTAAAAAAACATCAAACTAGTACTAACCAGCATGTCAATTAATACTGAACTCATACATGCATACACAAAAACGACATACTATACACCATAATGCTTCAAATTTGATACATACAATCAAATCAAATAGTACCATTCAGTTTCCTATGTGATACTCAATAAGCACAAGTGAAATTGCACACACATACAAACATAAAACAAAATCTGACCTAACTCTGATACTTATAAGCATCTCATTTGCTACTAATCAGCATGAAAATTGATACTCCATACAAAAATGAAAATGCACACACATAAAAATATAAAACAAAATCTGACTTAACTCTGATACTTATAAGCATCTGATTTGGTACTAATCAGCATGAACATTGATACTCCATACAAAAAAAATGAAAATGCACATACATAAAACATAAAACAAAATCTAACTAACTTTGATACAGTTATAATCATCTCATTTGGTACTAATCAGTATGAAAATTGATACTCTATACAAAAAAATGAAAATGCACACACATAAAAATATAAAACAAAATCTAACCTAACTCTGATACTTATAAGCATCTCATTTGGTACTAATCAACATGAAAATTGATACTCCATACACAAATGCACACACATTCAAACAATGAAAGTGGCAAAACAGGCTATACTGAATTTTAAAGACATAAACATAACGTCTAACAAAACATATAACATATAGGGAATTGTTCAAATAGGAACTCAATCCCCCTGTGAGAACCTAAGAACCAATCCTAACTTTAGATTTGATTAGATCTAATGACCATAATTTAGTCAAAGTTTTAGTCAAAGTAAGGTGGCAAACTTGTAATATTTGAGAACTTAATGAATGCGATGTTATTTTCGTAATTTAAAAATTAGGGTTTTTCAGATTTTAGGCCCAATTCCCGAAATTAAATAGACAACACTTTAAAACCGTTGTCTTTTCTGGCGTTGAATTAATATGCTAACATGAGATATTTATATTGCTAACATCAAGAGATTCTGTTGCTAACACGAGGTAGAGTCATATTGCTAACTTGACGAGATCATAATATTAAATTGACACGTATTAAACACCACACATATAACATTAGACCACATTTAAAATAATATTATGTAACATGTGTAACATCATTCATACATACAATCTATTGCTAATATGTTAGAAATATACACACTGCTAATATGTGACTAATAATTTGCTAATATGTTAGTAACATGTTACTAATATGTGAATAATGATATGCTAGTATGACTTATATTTTCAAATATTACAAGTTTTCAAAATAATATTAAACATTGATAAAGTTATAATTATTTATGAACTTAACTATATATAGCTCATACTTTAACTATTTTCTCATGAAAGCAACTTAAGATTCAAAGTCGTGCATAAAAAATTTCATGTTAGCAACATAAACACAAGATATGAGCAATATTGTGATATCGTATTAGCAATATCTGACAGTTACGAGTTGAATATACGTGAACCAAACTTTTTTGTATTTTTCATCAATTTTTGCTCAAATAAACATATGCACTATGGATCTTAAATGAAAGAGCATGAGAAGATCTTTAATTTGCTATATTTTTTGTGTAAATTGGATAAAAAAACGAGTAAGTTATGATTATTTAAAGTTTTTAAGAATTTTTAAAGGATGATGACATCACTTTATAAAAAAAATGTGGAATTACCCCTTATATTTCGAATTTTACATATTTCCAACTATATCACCGCCTTTTTATCCGTCATGTCATCAAAATACTTGAATTTGATTGGTGCCTAGATTCTCACGGGGGATTGGTTCTTATTTGAACCCACCCATATATATATATATATATATATATATATATATATATATATATATATATAGGGAAAGGATCAAATAGGAACCAAATCCCCCCGTGAGAACCTAGGAACTAAACATATTAGCAAATTATTAGTCACATATTAGCAGTGTGTATAATCGCTAACATATTAGCAATATGTTGCTAATATTATGATCTCGTCAAATTAGCAAAATGAGTTTACCTCATGTTAGCAACATAATCTCTTGATGTTAGCAATATAAATCTCTCATGTTAGATTGGTTCCTAGGTTCTCACGGGGGATTGGTTCCTATTTGAACCCACCCCTATATATATATATATATATATGTTTTGGTTCACGTGAGAAATATTTGTTGGTGTGAGAAATGAGAAAATGTTTATCTTATTATAATTTACTGCTTAATAGGTATAATTTTATTGCATAATTATTTTGTCCATAAACATTTTTTTCATTCCTCACACCAAGATCTTTTCTCACCTGAACCCAACCCTATATACATAGAAATTTGACCCGACCTCATATAATATACATAGCTTGTGTCAAACTGTCAATTATATAAAAAAATGGAAATAAAAATCCGTTAACATCGCAAGAGGGTTGAATGAGAACATTGTCTACGGACTACGGTTATAAATTTTGATTGAGGCAATCAAATAAATATCACTGCAGTATTGTGGCAATCAAAATGAAGGTACAACAAGTTTACACGAAGAACTGAACTAAGATTAATTTCACTATCTACATGGAAACACAGATAGCTGCAGCCAGCCAAAAGACTTACAATGGAAGCACTGCATTACTGTGTCAACAAATTAGCCACAACAGCTGCGGCGGTCTATACACCACGTCGGGTAAAATTGAAAAGAATATATGTTATTGGTGAGAAAGCTGTCATGCTCAATGGTCCATACCTAAACAAATTTCTTCTTCATGTTGAAGTACAACAGGGACAAAAAGTGTGCTCTACCTGGGCACATCAAGATCGAGGAATCACGTGTCAGTGCTCAAGCCAATGATTACTGTCATCTTAGGTATCAATTTGGCTGCTGCTTCTACCTTGTATATACTTCTTACAGGCCTTACTATTGAATTATCTCCTGCAATTGTTGTGAAGAGGAACTCCGAAGATGTACACTTCAGCTATTGCTCGGGAAGATGATGGCGTGAGCCGTGAGGCTACACGGATCAAAACTACACACTTTCTGATAACTCACTGGTGCTCATTCAGCACTGATGACAGTTCCAGGTGAAATCTCTACTCCTTTCACGGGGACATCATATGATGATAGAACCTCCTTCTACAAACATATATGTAAACCGCACATTAAGATATTATCAGCAGAAATATATATTATACTCAGATTTTAATAAAAATATCTGACAAACATTTCATAAATGCAAGAGAGCATTATAACATATAATGCCTTATATTCACATAATAAGCTGATTAATGTTCAAACTCCACAACTGCTGCAAAACGCAACTGACACAAGAAAAAAGACTTGTAGAATTTTATTAACAATTATGGCTTGGAAATACAACAGAAAATCTAGTGTTAAATTGAAACCATGGAAAATTACATCTTTGATGTGAGGAACAAAAATGAGACAAGAGAGCAAAGGGAAACTGATACAGATCAAAGGCAGATGGACTAAGTCGGAGGGCTATGTTGCTGACACGAATGACTGCGGCCGTTGGAAGGATTTGATACTTCAAGGACATGTATTGTACCCTACTAATCTTTTCGTTGATCTAATTTTGTGAGATTGTAGCAGCTGGTAGGATGGAATTTATTTGCTTCATTATGATTTCCTATTTAAACGAAACTTTGTGTACCAGATCATTCTATGAGGGAGATATAATTCAAGACATGCATGGTGCAGCCTTAGGAGGACGTCTTCACCGAGATAAAACTCATGCAATGATTGAGCAAATGTTCTTTTGGCCAAAGATAAGGTGTGATGTAGAGTCCAACGGAATTGCTCAAAACATTGGTTTCTATAGCCCATTACCAATGCCAACAACTCCATAGAAAGATGTAGCATGGGTTGTCTTGCGATTACCAAGGACGCAAAGAGGGATCGGATGACATCAATACTCATAGTGGCTGACCGCCTTTCCAAAATGGTGGATTTTATTTATTGCAATAGGACACATGTGGCAAATCTTTATTTCAGAGAGGTCATATGTTCACATGATCCCATCACTTATAATTGAGATCCTAAGTATTTTTATTACATATTTATGGTCTTTGTGGAGAAACTTGGGACAATCAAAGCTTGGAAAGCCTATTGTGAAGCTTAGTGTGGGATAATCTAAAACAGTGAAGGCCATCATTGTACAAGCAGAACTTGCCAATAATTTTCAAAGAACAGTGGTACGGGTAAAATTCACCCAAGATGGTGTATATGAACCCTACTCTTTTCTTTGATTGCCAGCAATACTGAATTTGGTCAAAGCTAACACAAATGGGGAAAGTATGGTTCGAGGCAATGAAAGACCCTTCAAGATGAAACTAAGTTAAAAAACGAGGAAACAGATGAATACCAAAGGCATATTTGTAGAAAGAAACGTGGTTGGATTTTTCAAGGAGACAAGGCATTGGTCCATTTAGAAAGGAAAGGCATACCGTGGGCATTTATTTAAGGCTTAGCAAGAAAAAGATACATATTTAACCTGCTAAATATATATCTATATTTACTGAACAATAAATTGATAGTTATCCCATCAAGATAGTTGAACATATTGACTAAGTAGAATATCTATACTTTTTATTATATATTTATTGATTGAATAATATCTGATTTGATAATATAGAAAATATGGAATTATTTCCGGATGTTACTGAGATATATATACCTACGGGAATACTTATAGGCTATTAGATAATCCCTTAATAAAGAAAATCTGCTGCAAGTATAAACTTATTTTATCAAAATAACAAATTCACCTACTAGACCAACTTGAGACCATAAATGGTTTGTTAGATAATATAGATTGTCAATTATTTAATATTAATCTATAGGTTCTATTGTATTTTCACCAAATCGCAATACGCATGCACTCACAGTTGGCAATATAAAAAAACTCTACACAAAATGTTGGGGCAACCAGATAAGGGACACTTACAATTGGCTCAAACTCAGGACTGGACAAATTGAAGGTGAGGTTTCTCATCAATAACAAGACCTGCAAATCGTGAAACAATCAATCTATGCATACATACATTTCTCCAATAAAGGTGATACAAAGAATTCTCCATCAATATGAAGTAATGAACACAAACTAAGCCTCAGCTACAAGCATAAAGATCCTGTTCGATACATGATACAAGGTTCATGATTTTAACAACAAATCCACCCCCCCTCCGCCCACAAACACCTTCTCACCCCACGTGTGCATGTGCATGGGGGAAAAATGATCTATCACACTATAGTTGGACAGATCACCATCTCCTTAACCATGTGAATTTTTGCAATTGAGCATGTTCTGAGCTAGAACTTTTGAATGCTTTATTACCAAAAACAAAGCACTCTATCATAAGTCAAACATCTTTAGTTTCACAAGAAAATAACCGACATCAAGTAAATATAACTCACAGTTTCAAAATTTATGGGATCCATCTCCTTGAGTTTTTGCACATGATCTTTACTATCTGGGTCAAAGACACTACCGATAAAGCCATATACTTCAGCAAAATCTGGAATGCCTGAAAAGGCAAATACAAACCGCAACCCATTAACCCCATATAGTGATAAAATCATAAAACTATACGTAGGTCATATGATATTTCATGATGCATTCATTTATCCATTTGTATGATCACCAAATAAATACTCTTCATAGGTATTGTATCCAAAGAGGTTTATTTTGATTGCAAAAAGTATCAAAATATTTTTTATTTGTTGCTTAATAAAATGATTCCTAAATTCAGAAGTTGTTCCAACCTCCTAGGAGGCAGCACTGACTATAAATTTCTCACAACCATGCTAAGAAACCAAAAGTGATTCTGTTTCAGTAACAAAGTAGGAATCAAACGAACAAAAGGTAGAGCTGCTTGACTCAGAACCCAAGACAACAATACAAATTGGGTAATTGAATGAATTAGAAGCAAGGTCCTTAAGTTTACCATGAATTCCCTGCTTTAGTAACTCAGAACTTGGTGGTGCTCTTGGTGAACTTCCAAAGGCATTCATACTGCAGTTACTAATTGTTGCAGCCCCCTTTGATCCAATATCAGCTGAATCAGTAATGTTTACATGTCATAATAAGAGCAGAAAAGTTCCCTTGATAAGTAAATCTCTATACTCCTTTTCAGGTACGAAAGTATGCATACTTTCTTTCTTACGTTTTTTTTCTTTTTTTTTTCTTTTTCCTCTTTGGCAATCATGCACATATAATATGAATAAATTATAGACAGACCTTCAACCCCAAGATAATTGTATTCATTTTCAGATGGCACGGTTCCAGCTGATGCATTGTTCACAAGCACCGAAGCATCTTCCCATGTTGGATAACTGGGTGCTAAAGAATTCAGAGAAGAAGACGGATAAGCCATTGATGCTTGCAGGGGCACCAAAACTACCAAAAACAGGAATGAGAACAGCAAGTTCAGGATTTCAGAAATACAAACTTCAGGCTCAATATAATTTTCTCCTTATCACATAGGAACCAACCATTTTTGGGTGCCTTCTGGGGATATGGATGAGAAGCTTTACGCTTAGGACGAGGTGGAGGAACATGAGCCACTGTTCCATTCTTCTGAACCTTCAGAAAGTACTTCTGCGCATGACTCCGAATCTGACATGAAAAAAATTCAAAATCCTTTCTTGTCTGCAAAACTTCAAGGGAGAAAAATTCATATAGTAGTCCTCACTTTGCAAACAGAGCCAATCATTGGAAGCACCAAATCAAGGCCTTATAAATAATATGTTAGAAATTCAAACTAAAACTCTTGCACATGTGAGATCAAGGCCTGAATTTCATACAAACAGATGAGGCCACTGTTCCCTAGATCCCCTTATCTATTAATTTCAGAAGGATGATTATCTATTCCAGCTGTTCGTAATTATTATTATCCGTAGAACACAGGTGCATTGCTTTGAAATATTATATAATATATATTTAAATAATTCGGTACCTGAATTACTGTTTTTGAGCCAACAAAGTCTTCAATTTTCTTCCAATCACGGTCGAACCTGAATTTCACGTTGGAAACAAATTACGACCATGAACGTCAGTTTATGGTAAATACGGCATGCGTTTCAGACCCTAACTCATCTCTCTCATCACCAGTTGCTGCTGCAACCACATGCCAGATTTCTAAACTACTTTAATATAAAAAAAACACTCATATAGAGATCATTTGAAAGCGGGATTGCGAAAATTCAATACTAAAGCAGAATCAATTTTAACCACGTGCTTTTGTGCGTGGCAGCGTGTGTGTGTGCGTGCGCGCGCGCGTCTGTGCTGAGAGAGAGAGAGAGAGAGAGTAAAGGAGTGAGAAGGAGAGTTACAGTTGGAGTGCTTCAAGGAACTTGTCGTGCTCTTCTTCTGTCCAGCTTTCTCTGGACTTGGTAATGGTGTAGGGCTTCCGGACCTTCTTGCCGGAGCTGTCAGACAGCTGAGGCGGCGGTGGAGGAGGCGGATTCGAATTCATCTGGTTGCGCGCGGCGGATTATGTGGTAGTCGATTTGGTGGTTGAGCGTTGTATTGTGTGTTTGTGAGTGCGATTGATTATGGCTGGGATGCACCTCTGCCAATCAACTTGGTGGACGACCCGTGGGAAAACTTACGCGCCGATTAATCGCCTCTTTGGTGGCCCCGTCTGAAAGAGAGATAATCACATGCGGCCTGGCATTTGGGTCCGTTCCTGTGGGCTATATAGATCCTATTGTTTTGAAAATTAGTAGAGAACTTGACAAATTCCAAACCTATTCCATCATTTTTTATTAATGCGTTTTATTTGTAAAAATAAAATAAAATAAAATATCCATCTTGTTTCTGTTTTCTTTCCGCGGAAATAAAGCTTTGATAGATCAAAAGTTAAGCATCATTTTATTTGATTTTTTATTAGGTGAAATTATCAGAACACACAGCATTAGGGACGGGTAAATAATAGTAAATTCATAATTTTCTTACGAATTTAAACAATGAAATGAGAGATTGATTATTGAATAATCGCTTAATTAATGCATTCCATCGTAAAAAAAAATTGCAAACGTTAACAATAATGTTGTTATATAATTTTATAATATGAAGAAGAGATCATGAATATTAATTATGATATAATTTTTAAAATTATTAATTATATTTTCATATTGCAGCACCGATAAGGAAAGCAGCAGACAATTTACGAATAATCAGATTAAGCGTAGTGATGAAGCTCGGGAGAGTGCATGATAAGGCGAGGTAGGCTCGAGGAGCAGTCGATAACGCCCACGGTCCTCAAACAGCGCCGCCGATGACATAGTTTTGAGGCGATTAATCGTGACGCGGTCCCTAGCGCTGATTTGGTTTGATGCTACGTGTATGTGTAACCAATCCACTAGTTTCGATGTGGTCCTGACGTCGTTCCCCATCACTGCATGCCGTCGGATGAGAATAGATCCAAGGGTTGAAAAGGGCTGAAATATTATGTGGTTAGCAATTGGCCTCCGCATGTGACAGAACCTAGGCGGGAGAGGGGCTGCATGTTAGGTGCATGACACGTGGCGCAAGCAGGTCCATTCAACATCTCTACTTTCGGGCAAGGCCTGTCAAGGTTGGGCAAAGAGGTTTTCTGTTGGCATCAGTTTTTGGGCCTAACTTTGTTGGGGTCTTCTGTTTTCTGGGTGAAACCTGATTCTTGAGGATTCTTTTTTCTTTTTTCTTTTTTCTTTTTTCTTTTTTTTAAGACATGTGATCTTGGAGGAAGTAGATAGATAAAATAATTGGAATTTTTTGAGTGTTTCTGGATGTTTGATGGAAGTGTTGTGGCCAATCTTTGAATCTTCATTTTCAATAAAAATAGTAATAGTGTAGAAACAAAACATAAATATAATGATTCTAATTGATATGATTGTCTTTGTTATGGCTAAATGTTTTGAGTGTGTAGATATTGTTTGGAATAATTAGGTTCGCCTGTTGGGAAATGATCCATTTGTCCTTTTCTTTTGGCCCAATACTAAAAACCCTATCTACCCGGCCCAGTCCCAAACCCTTAACCCTAATTGTCGATCCAACTTCCTAATTAAACAGTATTAAGGCTGTTGATGTTTCCCTATGCTCTAGAAGCATCTATAATATCACTCATCTCTCTCACTCTAGATACGCTCGATCTATCAATCTGATCTCATATTCTCTCTCTCTCTTTCTGGATCTTCCCACCTCGCTCCCTCGGTTTCTCTGGCCGGAGTTCTGCCAATCGGCTCCTGTTTGGCCGCTGAGTGTAAGGGAGGAGTGTGCTGAGAGAGAGAAAGAGGGAAACCCGTCGCCTCCCTCAAACCCTAGCCGTCGCTTCCCCTTCCCCTTTCCCCAAGACTGTTCTCCGGTCGCTGAAGAGGGTTGCTGCCGATCCCAGTGGGAAAATCTGAGCTGCTGTGCCTTGGGCAACTTTTCCCACACCTAATTGCTCTCTGTCTTTTCTTGTCTCTTTCTTCGACTTATCTGTTGTGTTATCTCACTTGTTTCTTTGCCTTTGCTGCAGATCTGAAGAGTTTGGTGCCTGTGAAGAACCTTGAAGGTTCGCTTGACCTTCATCTCTGAGGCTACTGTTGCTGCAGCTTGAAGAAACCCTAGATTAGACATCGTTGTTGCTTCATCTTGTAATCTTCTGTTTTCTGTTTCTAGCTACTTGAGTAGCGAGTGTTAGGAACTGCAAGGGGTAGGGAATCAAGAGGTGTAAACCCTAGCTAGGCGATACCACAACAGTGGTATCAGAGCCTGGTTTAGGCCTAGCTAGGGGCACCCTCCTGCCTCCATTCCTAGCACCTCGCCGCCGGTAAGGGCCGCGCATACTTCGCCCCCCTCGGGCTCCGATCTAAGGGTAAGTCCGACTTTCCCCTGTCTGGGAAAGTCGGCTCTGGTATCTTCTCGAAACCCTAAAACTCCTTGGTGGTATTCTGTCGATTCTGTGCCTTAATTGCTTCCGCTTATTTCCTGTCTCTGATCTGTTCCTTGGCATTCCAAGCCAAACCCCTTATCTGTTGCTTACGGTTGGGACCGTCTGGATTCCCCTGTGGGTCTCCTCAAAGCGGGTTGCCCCGATAGCAAAGATAAGTAAGGACTTTTCAGTGGGTTTTGAGCTTGTTTGTTGTATTTCACTGTCTGTTCTTCATTGTTTATTTTGCTCCTTTGTCTTGATTCTGTTGTGGAACCCCTGAGGTTGGTTCCTAGTGACTTAGCAATAAGTCTGTGGTGGTGTTTTTGGGCTGAAAAGGTGTTAGGGATTGACCTGAGTGACCCCCTGCGCCACAGATAAATCTGTGTTGTGAGCTGGGATAGCCTCAACTCTAGATTCCCCAGGTGTTCCTTTTCTGGCCTGAGGAAGCTTGTGATTCCTGGTTGTTGTTGTATTCCTGAGTATTTGTTTGTGTTCTGGTGATTATTCTGGGAATCTTGGGTGATTCTGTGAAATTTCTGTTTTAAGTGAAATTTCTGTGATTAAGCATGAATAATCTGAGTGCTGTCCCATTTAATGGGAGTGGTGACTTTGGTGATTGGCAGACCAGGGTTGAATGTATTTTAACTAAAGAAAATTTATGGGATGCTATATCTGAAAGAATTGATGAGAATGAAGTTGATAAAAATCTTGCTAAATTAAATGCTGGTGCTAGAGCTACAATTTTGTTAAATCTGAGTAGTGCCATTGTGAGGCAAGTGTCTCATCATAGATGTGCTAAGGATTTATGGGATGCCTTAACTAATCTGTTTATTGCAAAATCTGAAGAGCATATGTATTCTTTGCAAAGTCAAATTATGTCTTTTCAAATGGATCTCTCTAAAGATGTTGACACTAATATGCATGAATTCACTAAGCTGTTAAAAGATGTTAAACTTGCTGGAGATGACAAAATTGAAGCTTATGCTCCTCAAATCTTGCTTGGTGCTATTCCTGAAATATATGCTGAAGTTAAATATGCTTTTTAAAGTATGGTGGTTGTAAACTTACCTGTGATATGATTGTGTCTGGGTTAAAGGCTAAAGAAAATGAAATTAAGAAATTAAGCTCTAAGCCTCTGCAAAATGAAATCATGTATGTAAATAAAAACTTCAAAAGCAGGCCCTATATTGATTTCAACCCAGAAAACCCCAGTGTATTAAATGCAGAACAGCATAACAGAGAATCTGAACTTGAAGAAAGACATAGGAGGGAATGCGTGATAAATCCAACAATTTGTTCCAGCCTTTTTGTAGCCGATTTACCCCTCAAAATTCTCAAAGGCAAAACCAGTATCCTCTAAAGGTGTCAAAATGAAAGCCCAATCCAGCCTAGCATGAACCCAATGGGCCACAACCACAATCTGACCCAACCCAACCCAACCCAAAAATGAGTGGGCTGAATTTCTAGCCCATGGGCAGCCCATGAAGCCAGTTTTTGTTTGGCAAAACAAAAACAACTCGCTCGGAATCTTATAAATAATAGCCAAACATTTTATTTAGTATTTTGCACCACTTAATCAAAATATATATATATATATGTATATATTATTTTTTAAAAAGTTATCAATTTAGTCACGATTTCATTAATTGGTTGTGATTCTGATTAATTTATCAATATGGTCGCAATTAAGTGGTTTATAAATTTGAACCACTTATATAAAATATTCTTATATAAAATAAATAAATTTGATGGTGATACTCCAAGTAGGATATTTATCAATTTAATCAATATTACTTCTAAGCCTAGCCAAACTAAATTTTATTGCACAAGGAAAAATATATGGTGCCATATTTTTAAATTATCGTTACATGCATGTACGTAATTTGTATGAAAAGGGAAAAAGAAAATAACCGAACTGTCATATATATATCGTCATTTTTCCGTTAGTAGGTACATGATTCAAACTTTTATTATTTTTCGTATATTTTATTTTTTGAAAAATACATTCAAATAAATGATATTGGCAGATGAAGCCACACATAATGTGGTCGCCCACTTCTTTCATACAACAAATTGGTTAGAATATGGTTTTAAAAATTAGTAATAAAAATTAAAAGACTTTATTTTGGGGACCAATTAAATTAAATTAGACCTTTTTTTCAATTATCAATTCAATCAGTAAACATTTGTATGGATGGCACGTTCAAATTTGAACCCACTCCCATGTGGTACGACCTTTTCTATTATATATTTATATATAAATATAAATATAAATAAATATATATAGAGAGCTCGTAATTTGATTTTAATACTACATTCGTTTTATTTTTTCCAATTTGTTACTTTGGTACTACTACTTTTATTATTATTATTATTATTATTATTAAGAAATATTATCTAAACAAATATTAATAATATTAATATTTTACTTTTATTGATAAATGTCAACATTTATTTTATTATTTTTCTAGTTTTTCAATATGAAACTTCCATATATTTTTTAAGAACATAACTTGAATATAGGTTTTGATGATATGAAGATTTAATTAAGCTAGTTAGGCTAGAAACCCAAATGGCCCACAACCCATTGGGCTAACCCATTTTTTGCCCAATTTTTTGGGTCTGTCATTTTTAAGCCCAATCCAACCCAACTGTGGATAGGTTGGGCTGACCCATTGGGCTGGGTCCATTTTGACAGCCTTAGTATCCTCCCAGAAATCAATCCTTCAGATCCTCACCTCAAAATTTACAATCCCAAGACCAAAAACCTAAGAAAACATGTTGGAACTGTGGGAAGCATGGTCATTTCTCTAATAGGTGTAAACAACCTAAGAAGGGGAGGGGTTTTGGGAATCATCATACTAATCTCACCATGCAGTACAACCCTGAGTGTTTTGGGTGTGACAACAATGAACCTGAATATGATAGGGGAGAAATGTATATGGTCCACACCACTACAAGAATATCACGATTTAGCGACGGATTTACCGACGAATTTTTCTCGGGTCGTCTTTTACGACGGACTAGCGACGGACGGACGTCGTTAAATTTTACGACGGACCAATTCCGTCGTTAACTCAAAATAATTTGTTTTTTAAAATAATATTAACAGATAACGACGGACTAATCCGTCATTAATATCTAGTATTTTAATTTTTTAAATAATATTAGTAAATAACGACGGACACAGGCTGTCGTTATATTTATCTGCGTTTTTTTTAAATAATATTAATATATAACGACGGTCCGTCGTTACTGCTGAATATTTAAATTTTTAATAATAAATAATATATAACGATGGACACGGTCCGTCGTTAATTCTCAATATTTAAATTTATATTAATAAATAATATATAACGACGGACGGTGTCCGTCGTTAAGTCTGAATATTTAAATTTTTAATAATAATTATTACTTAACGATGGACTTTGTCCGTCGTTAATTTTACCGCAAATTGTATTGATACATAACGACGGACATAGTCCGTCGTTAAATCTGAATATTTATTTTATTTATAATGAATAATACTTAATGACGGACTATGTCCGTCGTTAAATTTGAATATATATTTTTTAATAATTAAAAAATATGTAACGACGGCCGTCGTTAAAACCCGATATCTAATCTGCATCTTCTTCCCCCTTCTCATTTCAATCGCGCACCCTAATTAATCCCCAAATCCCCAAATCGCCGGAAACGGACCTCCGCCGCTCTCTCGCACTCCCTCTTCTCTCTCTCTCTCTCTCTCTCTCTCTCTCTCTCTCTCTCTCCTTTTCCCTCCTGCCGCTGAAGACGCGGTCCTCCGCTCGCCGGTGCTACCAGACGCCGTCCGCGTTCACCGGCTGCCGCCAGACACCGGTCGCCGCTGAAGACGGGCTCTTCCCCTCTCTTTCTCTCTCTCTCCCACTCTATCTCTCTTCCTCTCCCTCTGTCCCTGCCACTCGCTGACGCCGCCCCTGCCAGCCGCCGCCGCCCCTGCCAGCCTAGATTTTCAGGTTTGCTTCTTGATTTTCAGATATAGAAATTGAAGGATCTTTGTGTTCTCTTTGTTGTTTCTTCACAATTTGTTGATGTTTAGCTGGAATTATGGTCCTTGTCATTCTGTTCTTCTTTAGAAATTGATAGAATAATTTGTATCAAAAAAGAAAATTGAGGAATGTGAATTTTGTGATATTCATGGGACCGCTGGAATAGTTAGGTGGTGATTTAAGCACACTATTTGCTGTATGCCCTTAGTTTCTTTGAGTGCATTGTCCCACCTTCGATGTGTCTCTCAATTGTTGAAGTTGAGGAAGAAACTCTTAAAAAAATGTGATTATATACTTATTAAGACCTAAAGTGTAATGGTAGAGCTTGTCAAAGTAAGGAAGAAATGACAAAGCTTCTTGCAATTCTGTGTGTGTGTTCTTGAGACTTGTTTTAAGTGACTATTCTAGTGCTTTTGGAATGTGATCTGATTGAGTCATTATTTCCTTGCAATCTCGAAAACCCTGTTTCTTAATTTCAGTTCCTAGGCCAATCACTGCAACTGGTAGATGGTATTAGGTTTATGTCCTTTTAAAAATAATATTGCTGCAACATTCCCAATCAAACTAAATTATGATTTTTAGTTCCTTTTTAGAATCCATGTTTCTTTCTTTCACTAACATATTACTTTTTTTTTTACAGTTTCACTTGTTCGTGAGTTTTGGACATTGTGTGACACTACTGCTAGTACGAGGTTAGTTATTAGGTTTACCAAAAATTTTTGTAGACTTTATTTGGCTTATGATAATAAATATGCTAATTTACATGTCAATTACAATATTTATTTGGGTAATTTAGACTAAGTATGCTATTTATGCAATAGAAACTTCTAAGTATGCTAATTAAAAAAAGTATGCTATGTATGTGGTACATATGACTAAATATGCTATTTATGTAATAATCATGCTAAGTATGTGAATTAATAAAAATTTAGAGCTATCTTATTTTTATATTTAATTGATGGATTATCACATTGTTGGTGTTTGTTGGTATTGTTGGTATGAATTGAATAGAAGAACATAGATCAATTAGCGTAGAGTCGAGAACTTGGGACTAGGAAATTCACATAGGTGCTGCCGAAATTTTATTAAATTTATTTGGGCAATTTAGGCTAATTAAGCTTGTTATTTAGGCAATTATCATTCTAAGTATGTTATTTGAATTTATTATGCTAAGTATGCCAATTATGTGAGTGGTTTGATACATCAACACAAGGAACAAATGTGCATCATGACTACAAAATGGTTTCTATAAATCATAAGCGTAAGTATTCAGGATCTGATCCATTTGTGCTTGCTAAACAAGCAATCCAAGTGTGTTACTGTGAATACCCAACTTTAAATCGCTCTCGAAGTGATTGGTGGGCGGTCTGCAAAATAAAGGCTCGATCTAATGTTGAAGTACCATCAGAGAATGATAATACAATCATAACCTCAACATTTCAAGATGATGAAGTTGATGGTTTGCATACCCTCACAATAGATGACGATCCTATACCAAATCATCCAGATGGTGGGGTAATAGACATTCAAGAAGAAGAAAAAGATGATGAAGAAGATATAGAACCAGAGATCGATTTATCAGATGACAGTATAAGTGATGATGATGACATAGATGATTAGTGTGGTTGGTCTTATTTGATATATATAGATGTTTTCTTATTCAAGTACTTAGTACCGTTGCAATTTGCTAACTTCATAAACTAAACTTAATATGACATTGCAGATGCAGGGAGGCGGTACTACTTCAGCTGGAGGTTCATCATCATCATCTGTGGGCCTGAGCGGCCCAGTTGGCGAGATCTCACTATCCGGATCGTCACTGCACGATGTTGATGCGCAGGGTCGTCGTCGTTGTTGGATTCATGATGGGTATGTTGAATTAGATAGTTTTGAATATTTTTTTACAGATTATTATTTTAATAACTGTAATATTCTAATATATTTATTATTTTTTACATTTGGAAGCCAATTGATGCCCAGTTATTCCGTCTCAGCCACCATCACACAGAGCTTTAAGAGGTTTTTGCACCCGGGTGCTTACACCTGGAAGATGGTGCCCCTTGAGAGGAGGCAGACATATAGGGAGGAGTTCCGGGTATCTTATTATTATATACATATATTTTAAAATGTTATATAAGTTTAGTATTTTCACATGTTTTCAATATCTTGCAGAAGGAGTGGTTTTGGGATCCCACTTTGGAGGATGCCATTTGGGCAGCATGGGAGCTCAGGGCTCCTCAGAGATACAGGGACATGGTCCATACCTTCAAGAAGGATAGGACCAAGGGCTGCCCTCCATTCATGCCTCCTGAGATGTGGGAGGGCTTCAAGGCGTACTGGGACAGTGATGCCTTCAAGAAGAAGTCAGCGATCGCATCGAAGAATCGTCTGACTAAGCCCGATGGTCCTGGCACAGGCATTGTGAAGCATCGAGGAGGCTCTCGGAGTGCAGTTACGCATGCTGCAGCTTTGGTATGCAATAAAATTAATATTTATTTATTTATTTATTTTTTAATATGTTTGTGCTAAAATCTCTATCCAATTAATAGGCTAAGGAGAAGGGCGTGCAACCCAATGACGTGGCGTGGGAGACATTCAGGAGGCTGCACGACAATGCCGATGGATCCCACACAGATGAGAAGTCTACCCGTATAGCTGTAAGTTAATTTATCAATATTTATAAATTTATTAATAACATAGAAATTAAATATTTAATCATTCTTTTTCGATTTTGTGAATAGGCTGATGTATTGGCTCGGGTTGAGGAGTTGAGCCAGCCGACTCATGGCACAGATGAGACGCCACCACCTGTGGACATGAGCGTCGTATACGTGGACGCTGCCCTACGACACTCGAAGAAGAATCGAGTGTTTGGGCTCGGCAGTCGATCTAGGAGTTATTCAGCTCCTAGCGTCTCATCTGCAGCTCCTCCACAGCCCGACACTCAGGCTGCCATCAGGGCTCTCCAGGAGAAGATGGATGCCCAGCAGGCAGCTCTCCAGGAGAAGATGGACGCACAGGCAGCGCTTCTCCAAGCCCAGCAGGAGAAGATCGATCAGCAGCAGGAGATGCTGCGCCAGCAGGCCGAGATGTTCGAGCTAATGCGGGCGCAGTTTAGGGGCCCTCCTCCATCTTCATCTTGACACTATTATTATTTGTATTTTATACACTCTTTATTATAGTACATTACATTTTATGTATTGTATTGGAGATTTAATATATATTTATTATAGTTTTTCCATAATTTATTTACAAACAATAATCTAAATTATAAAAAAAAAACAGAAATTAAAAAAATAATAATTTATTTTTAATTTATTAACGACGGACAGAGTCCGTCGTTAAATTAATCTGTTTTTCAATTTTAATTTATTTTTATTTATTAACGACGGACAGAGTCCGTCGTTATATTAATCGGTTTTTAAATTTTAATTTATTTTTAATTATTAACGACGGACTTCGTTCGTCGTTATATTAATCGGTTTTTTAATTTTAATTTATTTTCAATTATTAACGACGGACCTCGTCCGTCGTTACGTCCGTCGTAAAACGTAACGACTGTAGACGACACCAGCATTAACGACGGACCATATCCGTCGTTATGGCCGTCGTTACAGATAACGACGGACCATATCCGTCGTTAATATTTATTTCCGACAAACGAAATAACGACGGTGAGTGTCCGTCGGTAATCCGTCGTTAATTCGAATTAACGACGGAAAATCTTGGATTACCGACGGAAAGTTCCGTCGCTATCTCGAGGAATTCTTGTAGTGCACTACTTCTGATTTCCAATTCATAAATCTGTCTAATGTTGTGTCAAACTCCATGCTTTATTCTGAATGGCTAATTGATTCTGGATGCACCTTTCATGTCACTCCACACAAGCACATTTTCTCAAATCTTAATCTGTCTATGTGTGGATCTGTTGCATTAGCTGATGGCCAACAGTGTGATATTGAAGGAAAAGGTGACATATGCCTGAAATTTGAAAATAATAGCATGATCAATCTGCAGAATGTGAGATATGTGCCAAAATTGAAGTTTAATCTTTTATCTGTCTCAAAATTGGCTGATCAATTGCTTTATGGATCTGTGAACCAAAAATGCTTCAGATTTGAAATGAATTCTGTGCATTATTTTGATGCTTCTAGAAAGAGAGACCTGTACTATGTGATTGCTAAACCTATGCCTATCTTGTCTGCAAACTTGGTCCAATCTGATAAAACTCATCTTTGACATGCAAGATTAGGTCACATGAGTAACAAGGGATTAGACATTTTGAATAAGGCAGGAGCTTTTAAAAATGATAAAGT
Source organism: Perilla frutescens (assembly GCA_026008535.1). NCBI lineage: Eukaryota > Viridiplantae > Streptophyta > Magnoliopsida > Lamiales > Lamiaceae > Perilla > Perilla frutescens. The sequence continues at coordinate 36,508,909 of BRKX01000017.1, read as the reverse complement.
ATCTGCTATGCCTTTTTGTGAGCCTTGTTTGTTGGGAAAACAACACAAATCCCCATTCCCTTTATCTTCTGCATATCCAAAAATGAAATTGAGTTCTCAAATTCTAGAATACTTGCATGCAGATGTTTGGGGACCTTCAAAGGTCCCAACCCATGGTGGTAACATGTTCTTCTTATCTATTATTGATGACTTTTCAAGAAAAACATGGGTTTTCTTAATGAAAAATAAATCTGATGTGTTCATGAAATTTTCAAAATGGATTGCTGAAATACAAAATCAAACCAATATGAGAATTAAATGCTTAAGAACTGACAATGGTTTGGAATTTTGTAATCATGCCATGGACAATCTATGCAGTGAAGTGGGAATTAAAAGACATAAATCTGTTCCCTACAACCCCCAGCAGAATGGGGTTGCAGAGAGAATGAATAGAACTCTCTTGGACAGAGTTAGGAGCCTGCTTGCAGGCTTTGGGCTTGATAAGCCATTCTGGGGGGAAGCTCTCATGACTGCATGCTATCTTATAAATAGATCCCCCTCTGTCCCTTTGCTAGGAAGGCAACCTGAGTCTGTGTTCCTGAATAAATCTGTTTGCATTGATAACTTAAAAGTGTTTGGTTGTTGTGCCTATGTACATCAAAGGTTAAGTAAAATTGAACCAAGAGCTAGAAAATGCATCTTTCTTGGTTATCCTGAAGGGGTAAAGGGCTATAGACTGTGGGATAAGACTCTACCTGGCTTTAAAACTTGTATTAGTAGAGATGTTACTTTCAATGAGAATGACTTTCCATGTTTGATGAAATCCTCATCTTCTGTTGCTCTTTGTGAGGTGGAGAAACCTTCTGATGCTACCTTTATTCATGATCTGTCTAAGGTGGAACCTCTTCTCATTGAACATGTTTTGCATGATAATATGAACAATCAAGGTGATATTAATGCTGATGATTCTGCTTCAAATGCTTCTAATCACATGAATGTTTCTAAATCATCTGAGTCTCTTCATGAACATAACTCTGATCATAATTCTGAGAATAACTCTGAGCAAATGAACCTAAATGATTATGTACTTTCAAGAGATAGAGTTAGAAGGGTAATAAAAGCCCATTCTAGGTATAATGGATGCAATTTATCATTTTATGCCTTCAATGTGTTTAATAACCTTGAATCTGCTGAGCCTAAAACTTACAAAACTGCTGTTACTTGTCCTGATTCTGAAAAATGGGTTGAGGCGATGAAAAGTGAGATGAAATCATTACATGATAATGGAACATGGATTTTAGTTAAGAAACCTGATGATTGCTCTGTTGTGGAATGTAAGTGGCTATTCAAGATAAAACAGGAAATTAACAATGTTAGATATAAAGCTAGGCTAGTTGCAAAAGGATTCACTCAAAAAGAAGGTGTTGACTATAATGAAATTTTTGCTCCTGTTGTTAAGTTTACCACTGTGAGAATCATGCTTGCATTAACTGCTCATTTTGATTGGGAACTCAAACAAATGGATGTATCAACAGCCTTTTTGCATGGAGAACTTGAAAACAACATCTATATGCAACAACCTGAAGGTTTTTTTGATAATAACCACCCTGATCATGTATGCTTGTTAAAGAAATCTTTGTATGGTTTGAAACAGTCACCTAGGCAGTGGAACATTAAATTTGATAACTGCATGAAAAACATGGGATTCTGCAGAAGCATGTTTGATCACTGTCTTTATTATATGTCATCCCCTGTGCCTGTATTTCTGCTCCTATATGTTGATGACATGTTGCTGATAAGTCCCTGCTTGTTGACTGTAAAGAATGTCCAAACTAAACTCTGTGCCAACTTCAATATGAAGGATTTGGGAGATGCAAGGAAAATCTTAGGTATGAACATTGATAGGGATAGAAATAAACATTCTTTACTGCTGCATCAATCCTCTTATGTTGAACAAATATTGGAAAAATTTGATATGCATGCATGCAAGCCTGTTTCTGTTCCACTTGCATCTCATATTCAGCTGAGTAAAGATCAATGTCCCAAGAGTGATATTGAGTTAAGAGAAATGGCAAATATTCCCTATGCTAATGCCATTGGATCAGTCATGTATCTGATGATAAGCACTAGACCAGATATAGCTTATGCTGTATCTTGCCTAAGCAGATATATGGCCAATCCTGGCATGCCCCATTGGGAAGCACTGAAGTGGTTGTTAAGATATTTGAAATCTACTGCCTCTTGTGGTTTAACTTTTTCAAAATCTCCTGATGGAGTCAAATGTGTTGGCTATGTGGACTCTAATTATGCAAATGATAGGGATCACAGAAAATCTACAACATCATATGTGTTCACTCTATGTGGTTCTTGTATAAGTTGGAAATCACAATTACAAAGTATTATTGCCTTGTCCTCCACTGAGGCAGAATACATTGCAGCTACAGAAGCTGTAAAAGAAGCTATATGGCTGAATGGTGTGTTAACTGAAATTAATTTCATTGATGATAAACCCCTGCTTTATTCTGACAGCCAATCAGCCATCCAACTTTGTAAAAACCTAGTCTTTCATGATAGAACAAAACATATTGATGTGAGATATCATTTCATAAGAGAAATAGTAGAGAAAGGAGAGGTGTTGCTTGATAAGATCCCCTTTGAATTTAACCCTGCAGATATGGGCACTAAGTGCCTACCAGTTGCAAAGCTGGAGTCTTGCATGAAGTCCCTCAACATGGACTTTGGTTAATATTTATGGGATCTGTGATGGGATCTCACAGTTAATTCTGTGGTTCTAAGTCCCATCCTTATCTCTGAGGCAGATGTGGCCTCAAGTTGGTGATTTTCCTTGGTACTTTTAGCTAGGTTTTGTACAAGTTTATGAAGGTTAATGATCCTTTGAGACCAGAGACTTGTTATTGGGTTGGTCTCGCGTGATAAAGACTGGATTAAACACGCATAGTGTTTAATTCCTCCTTCTCATAAGTGTGACTTTGTGTTACATTCATGAGTAAAAATAATTGGCAATGATGATAATCTCGTGTGTTTCTTTTTGGTAGGTCCTCTTCCTTGGTGATGGAAACAGTCCAAAAGGGCCAAGGTGGAAATGTTGAGAAATGGCTCATTTGTCCTTTTCTTTTGGCCCAATACTAAAAACCCTATCTACCCGGCCCAGCCCCAAACCCTTAATCCTAATTATCGATCCAACTTCCTAATTAAACAGCATTAAGGCTGTTGATGTTTCCCTATGCTCTAGAAGCATCTATAATATCACTCATCTCTTTTACTCTAGATACGCTCGATCTATCAATCTGATCTCATATTCTCTCTCTCTCTCTTTCTGGATCTTCTCACCTCGCTCCCTCGGTTTCTCTGGCCGGAGTTCTGCCAATCGACTCATGTTTGGCCGCTGAGTGTAAGGGAGGAGTGTGCTGAGAGAGAGAAAGGGGGAAACCCGTCGCCTCCCTCAAACCCTAGCCATCGCTTCCCCTTCTCCTTTCCCCAGGACTGTTCTCCGGTCGCCGGAGAGGGCTTCTGCCGATCCCAGTAGGAAAATCTGAGCTGTTGTGCCTTGGGCACCTTTTCCCACACCCGATTGCTCTCTGTCTTTTCTTGTCTCTTTTTTCGACTTATCTGTTGTGTTATCTCACTTGTTTCTTTGCCTTTGCTGCAGATCTGAAGAGTTTGGTGCCTGTGAAGAACCTTGAAGGTTCGCTTGACCTTTATCTCTGAGGGTACTGCTGCTGCAGCTTGAAGAGACCCTAGATTAGACATCGTTGTTGCTTCATCTTGTAATCTTCTGTTTTATGTTTCTAGCTACTTGAGTAGTGAGTGTTAGGAACTGCAAGGGGTAGGGAATCAAGAGGTGTAGACCCTAGCTAGGCGATACCACAACATCGCCTATTTAAAAGATATTTTAAATTATATTACAATAAATTATGGATATCAAATTATAGGAAAATTATTCAAGAACAACAATATTACAGTGCAGAGTTTCAATATTAAAAAAATATTAAAGAACAACAATTGAACTCCAAAATACAAAAGCATATTCGGATTTTTTTATAAGAGGAAGATTGTTATCCTTAAATTACAAACATTGATGCACCTAAAGATTCTTTGATTCATGATGAGACACAAACTATCTAGAAGATAATTAATATATTTAGCTAAACGCAAATAAGAGAGTGATGATGAAACTTGAAAATTGAAAAGAAAACAAGTGAAACCACAAACTTACGCAAACAGAAATGGACAAGGCCCAAAAAATTTTAAAATACGGACAAGGCCCAAAATTGTGGGATTAAGAGTATCAATTTCACTTGTGATTTTTGAAGCAGCAGCAGCGCGCGATCGTACATATATAAACATGGCATGAGACACGCTGTTGAAGACCGTCTAACGAATCTCTTAGGTTAGACGGGTCTTATTTTTGACTTAGGACGTAATTTCTCATTTCTCTTTTTTTTTCTTTTTCGATGGTTCCTCCCTCCCTCTCTCTTTTTCGTTTTCTTTTTAGTATTTTTTGCAGTTTTTAATTTTCTTCATTTTTTTTATTTTTTACAAATATATATTTTTTAATTAATTTAATTTTTTATCTGATGTCTCGTGCAATGCACTAACCCGACGCTAATGCATTGACTTGAGTACTACATTCGATATAAGAAGAAGATTTAAAAAAAGAAATTGGAGCGTGGGTGAGTGAAGCCCACACGCCTGACTGTTGGGCTTTTTTTGGGGGGCGGATCTGGGTTATTTTTTAGTTTGGTTTGAGTCCTATTTAACTAGTGTAACGTAAGAGACCAATTAGACGATCATACAAATTTTTGTCACATAGTATATATACCTTGATCATGGAAGTGAAGCTGCGTTGCTGCTGAAATTTTTGACATCTTTTCATTCGTTACTACATGAATCATGATAGACATTACAACTGATCAATGAAGCAATTGGAAAATATATTTTTTTTTGTGCCAATTATGCATTATCATGGGGTTCAAAATAATTATGCTAATTTCGTTGCAAATCAAAATCTCAAAATCCAAAGTTGACATAAAACTGCATTAATGTGATTTTTTCTCACCTTAAACATAAGTTGTGTTATGTATATAGCTAGGCATATTAATAAAAGGTAATTTTTTTAGTCACTTAAAGTTTTAAACATACGTTTTTTAGCCACCAACTTTTAAACATACTTTTTTAGTCACTTTGGACCAAAATGTCCTTTAGACAATAAACAATAAAAAAATATTGAAATATCTCACCTACCCCACCTATCCCATCAGATCTGTTTTTCATCATTTCATCATCTTCATCGTCGAACTTCTCGATTTCGTCTTCCTCAAATTTGCTTTCATCATTTCATTATCTTCTTCAATCTTCATCTTCCCCATTACACCCCACCCCAACCTATCTCATCTTTATGAAAATCTTCTTGGATCACAGTTCTTGTTGTAGTTCGACCATGCCGGGCTAGTGAAGTGAGCAACCAAGTTCAACTTTTACAAATAAAAAGAAAGTGATTTTGTTCTTAACTGCGCTCAAGACCCAACGCGCACAAGCCATGCGCACATGTAACAACAAACCTCGGCAGACATCGGCATAACATCGATTGATAATTTCCGAACATCGGCAGAACAACAACTGACAATTTGGCCTCAGGTGCGCGTGTGTGGGAACAAAACGTGCTCACACAAGGCATGCACACGATTTTCTTCTTAACTGCACGCACAAAGCATGCGCGCACGCGCAGATAGCTACGCGGGCAACAACAAACATCGATATACGTCGACAGAACATCGACCGATAATTTTCGAGTATTGCCAGAACATCAACTGACAATTTGGTCTCGGGTGCGTATGTGCGGGCATAAAGAGTGCACATAAAAGGTATGCGCACGTGCAGATGACTACGTGTCCCAAAATATTGACAAACATCGACTGACAATTTTCGAGCATCGACAGAACATCAGTTGACAATTTGGTCTCGGGTGTGCTGCGGGCACAAAGCAATGGCTACGTGCCTAACAATAAACATCGACAGGACATCAACAGAACATCGGCTGACAATTTGGTATGTACAAGATGGCTCCGGACGCAACAACAAATATCGACAAACATTGGGTAACAATTTGAACTCGGGTGAGGCATGTGCGCAATAACAAATATCGGTATACATCAGCGTATGCACATCAACCGCGCACTGGTAACTGCATGCTAGGCTCAGCGCACAGATTCCAGTGCGTAGTTAAGAACTTCACTTTTCCAGATTTTTTGAAGGCTGCAAAAATACTTTATTTTTTTTCCAAATTTTCATAAATGAACTATATTATGGATGATTTTTAAATACATATAATGTCAAAGCATGTCTATTATATATGTCTAGAAAATTCTTACACTCAATTTTTCACCCAAATCAAACTTCAAAACCAAACAAGACCAAACAATCTAACAATATTCATAATTAGATCTGAAAGCACACACGGGTTGGGAAAGAATTTTCAATTTCTTCTCTTGAATTTTCGAAGGTCGACAATGGCACGTTGGTGGATAAATTTGGAGAGAGAGAAATGAGATTGTGAAGAAGATTGTTCCAGAGGGATCGACGATTTGGAGAAATCTTCCAGAGTGGTCAATGATTTCTTCCAGATTCCATTACTGTTGCAAACTGTGAAGAAGATGAGATTGTAGATGAGAGAGAAAATTTTAAAAATCCTATTTCAAAAATGTGATATGGACGATTGGTGGGGAGTTTAAAATAGGGTTTCTTTTTTAAAATGAATGTAAGGGTATTTTGATAATTTGGCTAAAAATATACATTTAAAAGTTAGTGGCTAAAATAAGTTTTTTAAAAATTTAAGTGGCTATTTCGGCCCATTCCCACTATTAATAATGACACATTTAACTTCCAGCATTGACTTAAACTGGAAATGGTTTCTATGTTTTGTCATGCTTTTATGCTTCAAAATAGCTTAATGATACGAGCAAAACTGCGGTGTGTGTGTGTGTGTATAAAGTAGTGAGTGCACAGTGTTCCCACTCAAAAAGTCCACCAAAAAATATCAAATCAACATTTTCATGCAAAAATATTTTTTGTTTATTTTTTGAATTGATAAATGCGTTTTACTATCTACTCTTTTTCATAGTGTAGGGTATCAAGCTCTCAGAGATTACACCTCTTGTTTTCCGCCACCGGCAGATCGGGCCGTTTGTGCCTCAAGGGACTGAGAAAACAGTAAGGAAGGTCACAACAAGGCCCAGGGTTACCTGAGACCAAAGACTCCTCCAAAACAGTGACCAGTACACACCGAGACCAGAAACGTGAAGAAGGCAGACCACACAAAACCCTCGCAACGACTCAAGCTTCCGGCCAAACCCACGACAGACCTACTGCTATCCCAGACTACTCGTACTAGGAGACTACTAAGGAATCCAGATGAACTGGGACCGTAAGCAGTGAGAATATAAGAGCACAGAGCTCCAAGCCAAGGCTTGTTACTACGGTTTGCAAGAAGCAGAGAAGAAGAAGACTCAGAAAGAGAGAGAGAAAGAGGGAAAGATTGAATGTGAGTGATGGTGAACAGTGAAGCCCCATGCTTCTTTTAATGAAGAAAGAGATAGCCAGACGGGTGTAAGGAGAACAACAACTGAGCGGCGGTCAAGAGGGCCAAGTAAATGAGATGAGATGGGCCATGGTAAATGGGTCAACAAATACACAACAATCTCCACCTTTGGCCCTTTGGTGTGCACTGATCTTCGAAAGGAGCTTTGTAGGACTCATCATTGCCTTTTTGTTTCTCTCTGCAAGGTCACAGTGACAAGAAAGAAACATAATACATAGTTAGAACAGATTAACACATAATCATGGACAAAACAAGATTCACAGAGAATCAGATAAAATTCACAAAGAACTGGATAGAGTTAGAAAGATTTAACCAAGGTCAGAGTTTAAAATTAATAGGCAATAGACAAGTTTATCAATAGGCAAACACTTTGTTCCCATGTCAGCTGGGTTGAATTCAGTGGGAATTTTCTCCCATTGTATTTCTCCCTTTTCAACAACATCTTTAATGAAGTGGAATCTCACATCAATATGTTTTGTTCTGTCATGGAATACTGGATTTTTGCGCAATTGGATAGCTGATTGACTATATGAAAACATAATAGGTGAAGTGTTAGCAAAACCAATTTCAGATAACAATCAATTTAGCCAAATGGCTTCTTTTACAGCCTCTGTAGCAGCCATATATTTTGCCTCAGTAGTAGAGAGTGCCACAATGTGCTGAAGTTGAGACTTCCAGCTAATGCAAGATCCACACAATGTAAACACATAGGAAGTGGTGGACTTTATGTTGTCCCTATCATTTGCATAATTGGAATCCACATCTCTCACAAGTTTCACACCATCAGGAGTGTTTAAGTCCAAACTTACACTTATAATTTTCGGTTTATGCTCACTAGACACTACTGAGGACCACACCTGCAATTGGACGGGGTCAATTGTAGGAGCGATGAGCTTAACCCGAGTCGATCTCTCAAGGAAAACTTTACGAGAAAGAACTATCTATAGGCTACACGTGCTTTCGACAAAACAACTAAAATGCAATCTAAACATTCTAATCAAGAGATTTTTGGAGATTTAAACTAGAAATTAAAAGAACAATCAACAAACAGACAATAACAACTTAAATACAAGAAAATGGAAATGAAGATTAGAGGAATTAAGTTGATTAAGGTATTAGGGTGTAGATTCTCTCAATGGTTGATTACTATGCTTTATTTAAGTTGATAATGCAAATCTCACAAGTATGGTAGACCCATCCAATTAGTTTAACGTCTATTAAAGTCACGGATATCCGTTAAACTTCTCTTAGCTATACCATGCAAAATGAGACAAACAAACTAGGTTTAGGAGCCCATGCACCTAGCATCGAAGGAATTAAATCCGGAGTTAGGTTCACAATCAAGAAATCCCCTAAATCCTACCAATGCTCAAGTGATGATCAAGCACTTAAACATAAATAAGAACAATTCCAACAACAACAACCAACATAAACAAGCATAGATCACAACCAAATCGATCCTCTACCCCCTAATAGGGAGATTAGCCACTAAACATGCTCAAAACAATATAAACATCATAGAAGAACTCCATTTCATAAATCAAATGTAAATGAAAACAACTTCTACAATATTATATATCCTTCAAGAGTTTGGAACAAATCCCACAAAAACATCCAAGAAATACAAGAAAGTGCACAATAAACCTCCTCCGAGCTTAGCTTCCACATGAGCTCGTCGTTGGTCTTTTCGTTCCCTTCTTTCCCCCTTGGCTTGGTTTCCTTGTTCTCCTCCTTCTCCTCTTCTCTTTAGTGAAAAAGGGTGGTGAAAATGATAGTGAAAAATGGTGAAGAGAGTATGGAAGGGTGAAGAAAAATGGTGAAGGTAGTGTAGAGAAAAAGAAAATGGAGGATGTTGGGGTGGAGAAGATAATGTGTTGAATGGTAGTCAATGTGTATCCAAAAAGAGAAGTCTCCCCAATGATTGATGGTGTCCCACTTTTTGATCCCCAAAATCCAATTTCATAAGAGAGAGAGAGAGAAGATCGTAAGGGAGAGAGAGAGGGAGACAATCGTGAGATGATTGATGAGAGGAGAGAGAAAAGGTGGTGGTAAGGTGATGGTGATGGACATTAAATGTGAGAGATTTGGGAGGAGGATTTTGTGGAGGAAAAGTCCACAAAGCTAGGGTTAGGTTTAAAAAATACCTATTATCCTAGTATTTAGATTAGATTGACTCCAAGCTCTAAAATCCTCATGCAAAAGGAATGGATGATGAAGGGCACTCATTGGGTCCAAGATGCCAAGAGGGAGAAAGGAAAAGCAAGTGCCAACAAGGCGCTGATCGAGAGGGAAACGCCAGCCCGCGCGCCCGCGCGGCGTCGCGCGCCCGCGGGGTTCAAGAATGCCGCGCGCTCGCGGGGCTCCCGCGCCCGCGGGGTGCCTGCGCCGAGAACACCCCCGCGCGGTCGCGGGACTTGCGCGGCCGCGGGGTCTTGGGGGCCTGAAGTTGCGCGGCCGCGGGGCTTGCGCGTCCGCGGGGTTCACCTTTCTTACAGGTTTATCTTTTACGGCCCATCTTCGCTCCACGCTACCTTAGCACCTAAAAATCGAGATTTTCCGAACAAAAGCTCAAGTTTTTCAAAACTTGGCATAATCCACCATAAAAGCAACCAGTGAAGAAATTCACACGAAAACACGAAATAAACGAGAACAAAAAACTAGAAAATAACTTACAGAATATGCAAAATTATGCAATAAAACAACACAAATACATACTAAACAAGGAGATTTGGAAAAAGTTAAGCCATATTTTAAAGTGGACTTCAAGTATCTGAGAAGCCATTTCAGGGCTTTCCAGTGAGGCAATCTAGGATTTGACATGTATCTGCTAAGACAAGAAACAGAATATGCAATATCTGGCCTAGTACTGATCATCAGGTACATCACAGAGCCAATGACATTAGAATAATGCACTTTAGACATATCATGAATTTCAGAATCAGTCTTAGGAGACTGATCCTTACTTAACAGGTAATGAGCAGCAAGAGGCACACTAACAGGTTTAACATTTTGCATAGAGAATTTACTCAAAACTTTTTCAACATATGAATTTTGATTCAAAATAAGAAAGAAGTTCTTTCTGTCTCTATGATATGCATACCAAGTATTTTCTTAGCATCACCCAAGTCTTTCATGTCAAAATTTTCACACAGGCACTTTTGAACATGTTTAATAGTCTTACAACAGGGACTGATAAGAAGTATATCATCAACATAAAGAAGAAGAAACACAGGAGTTGAATCATTTTTGAAATACAGACAGTGATCAAAGTTACTCTTTTTGAATTTAAGAGATTGCATGCAAGCATCAAACTTTTTATTCCATTGTCTGGGAGACTGCTTAAGATAATACAATGATTTCTTTAATAGGCACACATGATCAGGTTTATTCTTATCAATGAAGCCTTCAGGTTGTTTCATAAAGATATCATTTGTTTTAATTCCCAGTCAAAGTGAGCAACATGAGATAACATGATTCTGACAGTAGTAAATTTCACAACAGGAGCAAAGATTTCATTATAATCAATCCCCTCCTTTTGAGTAAATCCTTTTGCAACCAATCTAGCCTTATATCTCACAGAATCAGATTCATGTTTAATTTTATAAAGCCATTTGCATTGAATAACAGAGCACTTAGCAGGTTTAGGAACAAGAATTCAAGTTTTGTTATCATGCAAAGATTTCATTTCTTTTTTCATAGCATCAAACCATTTATCAGAATCTTTAGAGTTTAAGGCAACTTTATAAGATAATGGTTCACAAGCATCAAGATTATTGAACACAGTGAATGCAAGCATGGATAGGTGACTGTCAGCAAACCCATCAAACCTTTGAGGTTGCCTAAAGTCCTTCTCACTCTGTCGCTAGTGAGTTGATAATTCTGAACAACATTAGAATCTCTCTCTTCTTCAGAATTGTCCAAGTTCTCATGAGGATTATCCTGGAGATCATTGAGATCCCTACCATCTTTAGAATGATCCAAATTATCATATTCAAGTACATTATCAAGCTTATCAAATTCACTTAGCACAAGCAAATTCTCCACCTCACTTGGAGATGTCACAGACACAGGTTTAGGAGAAGATAAACAAGGAAACTCATTTTCATTAAAGATAACATCCTTGCTTATAATGGTTTTAAAATCAGGAACATTCTTGTCCTAAAGTCTGTATCCTTTTACCCCTTCAGGGTAACCCAGGAAGACACACTTCCTAGACCTAGGATCCAATTTATCATGCTTTTGGTGAACCTAAGCAGAACAACCAAATATTTTAAGATTTGAAAAATCAATGTTTTTATTTGAAAAAACAGATTCAGGGGTTTTTCCATGTAAAGGGACAGAGGGGGACCTATTGATTAGATAGGCAGCAGTAGCAACTGCTTCATCCCAAAACTTTTTGGACAAACCAGATGAAGCAAGCATGCTTCTAACTCTTTCAAGAAGAGTTCTATTCCTTCTCTCATCAATGCCATTTTGCTGAGGGGTATAGGGGACAGTTTTGTGTCTCATAATCTCAAACTCAACACATAGTTGATCAATTAAAGAATTGCAGAATTCAAGGCCATTATCTGTTCTCAAGGTTTTAATCTTTTTTCCAGTTTGGTTTTCAATCTGAATTTTCCATGCAGAGAATTTATCATACACACCAGATTTGTTTTTCATTAAGAAAACCCACACTTTTCTGGAAAATTCATCAATAATTGATAAACAATACCAATTTCCACCATAAGTATCAACTTTAGCAGGATCCCATACATCATCATGTAAATATTCAAGAATATCAGAGCTAGCATGAGATTTGAGGGAACGAGAGATAGGGAATTGAACTCTATGTTGTTTCCCCATCACACAATTTTCACAGAAAGGCATATCAGAAATGTGATCAGGTCCAAAAACACTAGTTTTATACAACATTTTCAGACCTTCATGACTCATTTGCCCTAATCTAGGATGCCACAACATGGTTTTGTCACTTTGCACAGAATTTACCATTGAAGGGACCATACTCAAGGGGCTAGCATTGCAAACATACAGATTATTTTGCCTAGGGACCTTAAACACCACCATCGCACCCTTTAATTATTTAATGCCATCTACTTCAATCTTAGCAAGTAACCCCTCATCAGTCAAGCATGCAATAGATATCAAGTTATATCTCAGATCAGGGACATATCTGATATTTTTCAGAGTAAGTGATGAACGAGAGTAAAATTTTAAACAAATTTCACCAATGCCAACAACAGGGCCTTTTCTTTCATTAGCCATAGACACGAAACCATTCTCAACAGTTGCCAGTTTAGAAAACATGTTTTTATATGGAGACATATGAAAAGTGCATCTAGAATCAATAAGCTATTCAGATTCAGATAGAGAATTTGACACAGAGTTCACATAGGGTTCAGAGAATATATCAGAGACCATGAGAACATCACCATAATTCTCAAAATCAATAGCTACATTTGTATGATTATCACTGGAATTTTCATATTTCTTTTTTATTTTCTTAGGCTTATCACACTTATTGGCATAGTGACCAGATTCATTACAATTATAACACTTTCTGTTACCATTCCTAGATTTTGATCTAGGCTTTTTCTTATTAGAGGCGTGATTAGGCTTAGATATTTAAGTAGTTCTTCCTCTAACATGCATAATTTCACCAGAATTCTTGCTGCTGCTGCTAGACTCATGTTTCATATCAAGTTCTTTAGATTTAAAGCCATTAGCCACAATATTATAAGTAACCACATCTCTGTCATATCTAATAGCAGATTTAACATCATTGAATTTATCAGGAATAGCATTTAGGAGCACAGTAGCAGAATATTTTTCAATTGTATCATCCTCTCCAAACCTATTGTACACCTGGGGAAGAAAAAAAAATGGAGAAAAAAGAAAGAGCACCTTTCCAATAAAAGCAACCAAATTTTTCTGGATTTTGTATCACAGACACAAAAGTTTGTTAAGAACTGGTTTTATTAGCTCTGAACTAAAATACTCTCGTAAAAAAAATGAAAAAAAAAAAACGCTCTATATTCATCACTGTGGATAAAGAAGAGTAAAAAAGTACCTAATTAACTGATTTATTAAAATTCAGTTTGTGCGACTAGGAAGAAGGAATGAGGCTGTGGCTTCTGAGTTTTTGTCCAATGAGAGGAGAGATGGGTTTTGATCGTGTGGCGGATTTGTTGGAGATGATGAGATGAATAATGTTGAGTAAACCCTCTATAATGACATCCCAAATGTCTTGGGCTTCTTTACTATACATTTTTTTTTAAATTAGTTGTAAATAATATCAATTTTAATTGTTTGCTTATTGGGCTGCAATCGTTTTTACCAATCATCTATTTTCTTTTTATATAGTACTTCTAATTAAAAAAAAAATCAACACATATTGTGTAACATTTCTATTGTTCAATAAATATATTTTATTACAGTTTTAAACTTTATAAAAACAACAAACAAAAAATTAGTTAATTCAATATATTACTAGTATATCTCCCGTGCGATGCACGGATATTAATTTTTTAAATTATAATGACAAAATTTATGTATAATTATGTGTGTGTGTGTGTGTATTGTTAAAGGATATAATGAATCATCAATTAAATAACAACACACCATTGTGTGTTCAATAGGTATAAAATTTATATTTATATATTAATTGATGATATTGTTATAAAAAATATTATTTTGATATTCAAAAAATAAATTACCAAAAAATAAAATTTAACATCATATAATTCTAATGTAACATATTATAGAATATGAATAGGGTGGAAAGCTAAATTTCATCTATATTCTCATTATCCGTTGTTAAGTATGAATTGAACATAATAATTTTTATCACTTAAAAGAAATATAATATATTAGTATATTATAGAATAATATGACTTGCCCAAAATATCAATATTTGTCGTGCAAGACAAATTAGAAATTAACAATAAAAATTAATTATTCAAAATAAAGACAATGAAAATAATTTTTTTATATTTACAGTATTATATAAATTTTTTGATCTACTTTATTTAAGTGTATTATTGGTAATGGAAATTCAATGCAATAATTATTAAGTGAAAGTCTAGCCTCAAATATTTAATCATGAGAATGTGTGTAGTTCTAAATATTTTTCTTTCTATTTTAATTTTATGGAACATGTACAATTTAATTACAAATTATTACAATTTTCAGTTATTTGTTTTTTCTTTTATTTTCTAATGAGTCAAACACGTCTAAAATTTTAAATTCTTACGAATTTCGGTTTCAATTAGCATTAACTACACACATTATTATGTATGTATAAGTTTTTTGTCCTTTTCCAATGAGTTAACACGGTTATAAATCAACATTATTATAATAATTTTTAGTTTCAAATTAGCATTAACCACACACATTATTAGGCCTAATAAATTCAAACAAAATTTAAAACGAAGAGCAACTTAAACGTTATAAAAGGAGAGAATAGAATATGAAACATATGGAGTACAAAACCATTTTTACAATAATTACAATGCACTTAAATAATTTAGAATCACTAATAAATAAAAACTATAATTACAATTGAAAAAAGGATTACAAATTTGATAAACAAAAAAAATGTATACAATCGAAAATACAGTGTATTTAATATTTTAAGATCATTAAATTAAAAAAATAATTGCAATCGAAAAGGATTAAGCATATGGAGTACACGAACCAAACAGAAAAACATCAATATATTAGAATGATAATTACAATTGAAAAGGATTAGAAATAAATTAACAGACAAAAAAAATGCATACGTTAATTACAATGCACTTAAATAATTGAAAATCATTAATAAGTAAATACAATAACTACAACTGAAAATGATTAATTAAATATGATAAACAAAAAAAAAATGAGAAAAGGTTTAGAAACTATTTGATAAACAGAAACATGCATGTAATAATTACAATGCACTTAAATAATTAAAAATTATTAATTAATAAATAAATACAATTGTAAATAATTAAAAAGCATGATAAGAAACAAATGCAATGGGAAATGATAAGAAATATATTGATAAACAAAAAATGTATACAATAGTTAGTATTACAATGCACCTAAATAATTGAAAATCATTAGTAAATAAAGACAATAATTACAACTAATTTTTTTTTTAAAAACTATGGTAAATAGAAAAATGAAAAAAATATGATAGAAAAAAATGCAAAAACTACGGTAAATAGAAAAATGAAAAAAATATGATAGATAAAAAATGAAAAAGAGGGGCTGGAAGGAATCAAACCTTCACGCCACACGATACAGACAATGGCAACAAGCCCATCGACCAACACAACCAACACATATTTCGATCTGATTGTGGCAGAAAAATAACCTTTTAAGAAACTTTTGCTATTTATTTTTTATAACATTTTTGTTCCTACGATTTTGCTTTAATATATGTATAGATGGTCTTTTTTTCAATTATTTACGTCTTATTCTGAATAAATAGTTCGTGTAAGTGCATTAATAATTATTAATTATAAACATTCTTCTGGAATAGTGAAACAAGAAAAAACAATTAAACATCTGCTTGAAATAACGAGATGAGAAAATATCCCGAGTATAGTAATCCAAACATTGAAAAAAATGTAAATAATCATTTTTACAATATAAAGTGAACACATTTGATTAATACTTATCATGAACAATAAAGTCTATATCTTCCAGTTTGAAAATTTGATGCACGCATCCCAAAAAAATGTGAAAAGTAGGTCTTGAGTTGCAAAATAAAATTCATATTAGAAATAGTTGTATAGAATTGAAGGTGGAGGATTTGAAGGAAAATTACAAAATTATAAAAAAAATCCCTACCAAAAATTGATAGTACTGGTAGTCGATATGTATGGATCTTTTTCTAACATTTTGGAAGAAGATGAAGCAGTTGATCCTCCGCAGACTTTCAGTGACTTGAGAGAACACATAAGAGATTAGAAGATGAGAATAGATGAAGAAGATTAATGCTCAAGAAATGTTTAGAAGAGATAGTGGAGGCGCTGAAATCATGTGGTATAGGGTTTCATCTACTGTTTTAAATTAAAAATATGTATATTTATTTATTTGTAGGCCATATCACTACAAAAAATTCACGTTTTAACGACAGATTTTTCCGTCACTAAACATCAAAAATCCGTCGTTAAATCAATTTAACGACGGATCCAATCCGTCATTAATTCTCTCATCGTAAAAATCATTTTAACGATAAATTTAATGATGGAAAAATGTTAGCGACGTAATGTATCCGTCGCTAACTTATTACCGAATTCTGTCGTGGAAAATAAAAAAATAATAAAAAAAAATTGTTCCAGCCGAGCTGGGGGGGCATGAGCCGCGGAGCCGAGCCTGTGTAGCCTGAATTAATTCAGGCGAAATCTGCATTCCAGGAGATTCGAACACGGGCTAATGGCCTTATGCCCTAAAGCTCTAATTAAGTAGGGTAGAAGGTATTTACGTTAAAATATATACCTAGTATATATATATATATATATATATATAAACTCGAAACCTATTTTCATTGATTTTTTATTTTCAAATTAAATAATAATATAATATAAAGTGCTAAAAATTATTAAAATAAAAAATTATAAAAAAGTCATAAATTAGTAATTTAAATATAACAAAAGATATAAAATATTAAAAATAAAAAAAATTAAAGATAATAAAATAAAATAAATTTGAAAAAATAAAATAAATAAAAATATTAAAAAAATTCAGATTCATAATTGAAAAATAAAAAAATATTAAAAAATAATATAAAATATTAAAAATATTAAAAAATAAAAAATAAAAATTTTAAAAAAAAAATTCAAATTCGTAAATTAAGTATTAATTGAGAAATTAAAAATTAAAAAAATTAAAAAAAAAAATAAAAAATTAACGACGAAATATTTCCGTCGTTAATCCGTCGCTAAGTTTAAAAAAATTAAAAATTTAAAAAATTAATTTTTAACGACGGATTTTTCCGTCTTTAACGTAGCGAGAAAAAATCCGTCGTTACCTTAAAAAATTAAAATTAAAAATATTAAATTCAATGTTTAACGATGAATTTTTCTGTCGCTAATGTGTAAGAAGAGCATGAGTCATCCTCATTCTATGCGGCTTCATTGGTGGCCTTGCCCGTAATAGTAATTTCCAACCTTGGGGTTGTAGAAGTAGCACACTTTTCTCTTCGAGCCATCTGCTCTAGACAGTAAAGAATTACCCCCACTCTCCATTTCCCTGCACGTGAAAAAAAAACAAGCTAAAAGTGGAATTTCAAAGCTAAAAATACAAAAGAATGAATTATGATAAATCTACCAATCAAAGCAAGCCCACCATATTACAATTATAATAAACCAGACTAAGGGAATAAGGAGGTGTTTTAGCTGAACAGACATATCTCTAGCAAATTGTCATCTAAGTCCGCTCTGGACAAAGATTTTAGATTTATTTTTATTTTTTATGTCTAGAGATCCCAACTTCCTATGATCTGTATAATTGAAAAAATTGCAGCTCCTAACTACTAGAGTGAAAATTAGTCTTTGAGAACACCAACAATCTGAAGATGAATATCTTAGAACTCTCTCCATGAAATGTAATCCTCATGATACCATAACTCCAAAACCTAACCTGCCATGGTTAAACTAACAGAACTCCTTGTGGAACCAAAGGTGTTCAAATTCAGCACTATATATATATATATATATATATATATATATATAGAGAGAGAGAGAGAGAGAGAGAGAGAGAGAGAGAGAGAGAAGATAAGACACTATATTTTAACGGATTCCATATAAGAAGGTAAAGAGGGGTAGTGCAAACCTATCATAGAATCGTAAAGTGAGGTTAGTGATAAATTTATAGTTTTGACCAATGGAAATTAGTCCTTTATTCCCCACCTATAATGGTGCAAATGCAAATTATAAATTTAACAGAAGATAACGAAATAACAAATCAGAAATAGTAAAGATCAATGTATTCCCAAACCAGCATGCAGTTTATGAGAATAGCTAAAACTTTCAAGACACTAAATAACCATGAAATTAAGAGGGTATTTGCAGATATGGGTTTATTATAAGTTAACTCAAACACTGCAAGAACTTAGACACTTCTTCTTCAATAACTGAATCAGAAAACTAACGATTTTCTGAAAAACTATTTTAGGAGAGTAAAATTTCCTCCCATAAATGCAAGAATTCCTTACTGTAGAGTTATTGGAAATAGATATATAACTAGTAGTTATTCAAATCTCCAACCTCTCCCGCAACAGCACATCTGACAACTTGAGAGCATAGCTGGCAATGCTAAGCAGACGCATTTCTTCAAACACATTATGTGCCTCAGCTTTACCCTATTCTCTAAGCTAAACGAGATATTTTGGATTCTCCACTTTCAATTTCTCACCAATAAGGCTACGATGTTAAAAACTTCAATCACTCACAAAGGAGTGATTTAAATAAAACTCGTAACAAAAAGTTCCCTATCCCATTATCGCATAAAATAGAAAATAAAAAAAGAACTGAAGATAACCTGTCTAGTTCCTCTTCACACCCTCTGAAGGCAATGAAACAACAGCCATTCTTTTACCCTTTGTTCCTGAGTTCGCAAGACAGTAGATTTACCTTACTAAAATAAAAATCGAATATGGAGAACATGATGTCGAAGATAAGCTCTAACAACAAACAAGCAAAAATCCCTAAATTTTTGGGAGAGCATGAAGAGACGATGTTGCTTCAATTATAGCCTCAAGGGAGCGCCTCCGTAGTGCAATGTGATTTGGAGGTTAAAAGTCTCGGCGAGCACCCAAGCCTGCAGTTTCTTCATCTTCAATCCGTGTGGAAGTGAAAATTCACAGAGGCGTCTGAGAGAAGCGGGAGCTTTTCCTAGAGAGAATAAATTTTGATCCCTAAAAACTTCCTCATTTGTTTTTTGCCAAATGTATACTTATGTGCTGAACTTTGACACTTTTTTTAAAAATGTCCCGAACTTTAAATAACACTAAAATATGTTCTGAACTTTAACATTTTTTCTAAAAATATCATGAACTTTGATCTTTGTCTAAAAATGACCCGAACTTATAAAAAATAAAAAAAAATGTCCTGAACTTTCCAAATTTTTTTTCAAAATTGTCATAAGATTCAATTTTCGGCGGTGGATTAGTAACGAGGCATACCAAAATCTAAGATGCCAAAGTGACGTGGACTTCATAATTTTTTTAAAATAAATAAATAATGACGACATTATTTTCCATTTTCATTTCCAAAACTATAACTTTTCATTTCCAACAAATGTCTCATACCAATCCAATTTGAAGAGAAAAAAATGTTTTATTTTCATTCATTTCGAAATTCTCAATCCTAATGGAAAAAAAAAAGAAAATTAAATGATTTCTTCTTATTCTTTCCAAAATCTCAATCTGAACAGAATCAATCCAATTTGCAGAAAAAAAATTGTATACCCTTCAAATTGAGATTAAAAAAAAAAATCTATTTCACTTTAACACGCTGGACTTTGGTATGCCTCGTCATTAATCCGAAACTGAAAGTTAAATCCTATGACATTTTTATAAAAAGGTGAAAAGTTCAGGACATTTTTGTTATTATTTGAAGTTCAAGACATTTTTAGAAAAAATGTCAAAGTTCAGGATATATTTTAGTATTATTTGAAGTTCGGGACATTTTTAGAAAAAAGGTCAAAGTTCGGGACATAAGTATATATTTGGCCTTCTTTTTTACCGCCAATGGATTTTAATTTTTTTTTGAAGTACCGCCAATAAATTTTAACCTTTTTACTACATGAGAGAACAAATAATTTATTTCATTATCCACCATAGAAAATACCTTATATTTAGTATAAAATTCTTTATTATAAACTAAATTACAACTAATAATATTTTTTATTCACTAAGAAATTTCATTTTTATTTCACTATTTTCTAGGAATAAAATAAGATATTTATTTTCTTAAAAATCGTGATGTTCCTAATTCTTTCAACTACACCATTAAATTATTTCTTAAGTATTAAATAATTGATTACATATATTTTTTTAAGACATCAATAATAAAAAAATAATAATTTGTGGTTGCATTGATGTCGATCAGTTGTAAAAATAAAATAGAAGAATTTAATAAAATTAATTTTCTTAAATATAAAAAAATAAAATGAACAAGTAATTTTCAATATGTATTTTTAGACCAAACCGGAATGTTATATGATGGATGGAGCAGCAAGCTTTGTGGCACATTTGCATCTTCTGTAGTCCTGTAACAACTGAACAATTAAAATAAATAAATAATTGGAACACAATTCATAAACTTGAATTATAAGATTTATAATATAAAATAACCTACATATATAATCATGTAATGTCAAAATCATCATCATTATGGTCATCACTAGAGTCATCAATCATCATCACTCCCGGATTCTAAGATGGACTCATCATCAATAAAAAATCTTCCATCATCATCGTAGTCATCAATATCCTCCATATCATGATAATTAAGATTTGACTTTTCACTACGTAACTTAATCACCACATCATGAGGCACGGTTACTGGATCAATATCTTCCCGAACTAATAAGGATGTGTGAACAACCTCTTCTGTTGGATTAAATGGTGGCAACTCACTTGAATCGTCCTCTTGAAATACATCAGGAGTCATAGTCTCTTCATCATCATGTTCAACTATATCAAAAATATTGCGATGATTTACTTTTTGTACAACCATCCAATTCTTCCCCCGAGACATATCATTCAAATAAAATACTTGTTGAGCTTGTGTAGCCAAAATAAATGGCTCGTCTGCATACCATTCAGATGTAATATCAATCGATGTTAAGTTGTTATCAACTAACATTTTCTTCTTCTTTGGATCCGTGTTGTACCATCGACAACGAAATAAGAATACCTTTCTTTGGAAGATAAAATCCAACTCTAAAATTTCAAGTACAACGCCATAGTACATGATATCATCATTCTCACCGCCACTCCATGTACAAACTCCACTACATTGTGTCTTGAACTTGTCATCACGTTCTTTACAACGAAATCTTACACCATTAACAATACAACTAGAACAAATCATGTAACGATCATCCGGAAATTGTGACAGTGTATATAAATCATTAGTCGCCTTAGGATCATTGTTGACTTTAAGAATAGCCATCTGTAAACAATAAAAAAAATAGAGATTATTGTTGTTGTTGTTGTCATTAGATCATTGTACATTATATATCTGCCTTTTCCTTGAACCAAATAGGAAATTCATTTTTTTGAACTGCATCATAATCTTCTTCTCGTATATTTTTAGAGTGCAAAACTTCTTTATGCTCCCTGCAATGAAATATAAATAAGTTCCATGAAATAAAAAATACATTTTATAAATATGAAAATATATTTAACTCACTCGATATAAATATCGACTTCATCTCCACAATTATTGAGTAAATACCACTGCACCACATTGCGATTATTCCCTAACAGTTCAAATGTAGGTGCTCCCAATGTGCGAATCTTGTTATTAAATAACTCCATTGAGTATTTTGTAGTAGCTATATCCCAATTACGTTCTAGACAAGTGAATCTTGTCTCAATGTTATCTAAATAACGAGATAAAAATCTAATAGCCTCGTCAACAATATATGCTTCAGAAATAGAGCCATCAGGGCGTGCAAAGTTATGAACATATCCCTTATATGTACCCATTCGACGTTCAACACCAAACATCCATCTCTGACTAACCGGTCCTCCTAACAAAGCTTTGTTCTGGTAAATGCACACATAAGTGAACCATCACTGTAAAAAATGCTAACGGGAATATATTTTCAAGTTTGCACAATAGGATAACAATACCCTTCTTCATGTCCTCAAGCTCACTCACGTATAAAGTCTTTGCACATAATTTTTGAAAGAATTGAGAAAGCTCAATTAGCGTTGCCCGTATTTTCTTGTCTAAGAATGGAAGAATTCCCGTTGGTAGTATCTTTTGAAGCAATACATGACAATCATGAGTTTTCATTCCCCTGAGTGTGTTAAAATCTGTTACACATTGACTTATGTTGGATGCATAGCCATCTGGTAAGCGAACTGACTTTATAAAATCACAAAACTTCTTACAATCTACTTTACTCAAAGTGTAATTTGCATGTGGTTTTTCAATTTTGCCGTTCCTCTCTCGCAACCATAATTCCTTGCGAATGTTGAGATCTTGCAAGTCCAAACGTGCTTTTTGATAATCGGTATTTTTGTGCTTCTTTTGACTGCAACTTGGGGCTATTTCAATACCATTTTGTAAACCAATTGTATATTTTTGATGTCCAAACCCATATTTTAATCCAAGTGCAAATTCTAGGTGTGTTATTGAAGAATCATCGAGTTCGAGGAACCGGCGCGACTCACAGCACGGACGGAGGCGCGACCACGTCGCTCGCACCCAAACGCAACTTTCCACGCATCTCTGGCATGACTGGCTCGGGTCGCGCCAAGCCAGGCTTTCTACGTGTCTTTGGCGCGACCGCGCTCCCGCGCCCAGACACTCCTTCGCGCCCTTCTCTGGCGCGAGCTACAGCGCGACCTGGGCGCGACCGAGCCCGTGTCGCGCCCAGACGCCCTGTTTTGCGTGCCTTATCCGCTCCCTTCCCTCTAATATTTGAAGGGGCGATTTTTGAAGAAAAGGACACACGGATTTTTACACAATAACATATCAAATTCTAAAAATCTCTCCCCAATATCCTATACCCCTTTTTCCCCTAGAAAATCAAGGATAGAACCATTCAAATTTGAGGAGAAAGAGGGCTTGGGCTTGTAAGGGGAGTTCTTGAAGTTTGAAGAGTTGAAGTGGAAGGATCTTGTGAAATTTGTGTACATTCTATTGGTTTAATCTAAACTTTATCTATGTTTTACATACAAGTTTGTTATTTTGATCTCTTGAGCATGAGTAGCTAATCTATTTAGGTTTTGGGGTGTTGGATCAATTGATGAATGGTGTTTGATTTGAATGATTGATGAATGTACCTTTTCCTTGTTTTAAGTATTGTGGATCAAGGAGTTGATTGTTGAATGTATGTGGGTGGCCTCCATTTAGATTCATATGCTACTTAATGTGTGATTATGTTTGCTCATTTTGTATGTGATCTTGATCCATGAGAGCTTTTATTTGTATCTTGAGATAGGTATAAGTATTAGGGGGGTTAATGATGATTTGGGGATCTTGGAAGGCTTGAGTGATTCATTTGCTAGAGATAGTAATGGTTTGCACTTGCTTGTAGGCTAGGTGTTTGAGAAAATGTCTAGGTGAACCTTTCCCAAATCATGATTGTTGAAGGGAGAGTTATGTGATTCATTTGGTTTGTAGAATACCTTAATCAATGATCTAACACCCTAGAACCTCTTGCTTTTATTACTCTTTAAATCTTCTTTTGGAATTATTTACTAATCTACATTGAAGAGTGAAGTGGTAATTGTTAATAGTTTGGAACACAACATTTCTTTAAAAATGATGTTTGTCTAAATAGTGATTATAACTTAAGTCAACATTACTTGCATTGTTTAGATCATAATTTCTATTTCCTTGTGGTTCGACTCGTATCATTGCTTGTTACATCCGTGTATACTTGCACTTGACACGATCTATAATTTGAGGTATAAAATACGTCATCAAGTTTTTAGCGTCGTTGTCGGAGAATTTAGAATGTTATGTTTTAAAGATTATGCAATATTGTTTCAAATGGTTACTTTGCTAATTTAGATGTTTTGATTTTTGTTCTTATTTGTGTTTGAGTGGCTCACATTTTGTCCATTTATAGGTAGTGTATGCACACCAGGTCACAAGGAGAGCCACCTAATAATTTGGATTTGAAAATCGAAGTGACGGTGCGCCACAACAACGCACGATGAAGGAGGAGAATGGCTAACAATCCTTCACCGGTGCAAGATCCTCTAATTGGCCAACTTCAAAGGCAATTAGAGGTAATGCAACAACAATTAAGGGCTCAAGAAGAAGCACGACTTGCTACAGAGGAGGCCCCAATCAGAAATCTTTTTCAACCCATTATAAATCAAGGGGTAGCAAATGGGCCACCTATTCAAGCAAACAATTTTGAACTCAAGACTTCGCTCATCCTCATGCTCCAACAACATCCGTTCAAAGGAATGGCTATGGAGGATCCAAATGAGCACATTCGAAAATTCCTTGATTATAGTGGGACTGTGAAAGTGAATGGAGTCCCAGAAGATGCTATTCGACTTAAGCTCTTCCCGTTCTCCTTGGGAGACAAGGCGGAAACATGGTGGTTTAGCCAAGCTGAAGGATCTTTCCAAACTTGGGACGCATTAGTGATTAAGTTCCTCCACAAGTTTTTCCCACCCGAAAAAACTCTCAAGTTAAAAGGAGACATCACCGTTTTCAAACAATGGGATGACGAGAACATGTATGAGGGGTGGGAAAGATTTAGAGAAATGCTAAGAAAATGTCCGGGGCATGGATTTGGCACCGACCATCAAGTGTGCATCTTCTATGCCGGGTGTAAACCCGAGGTGATGACACTTATGGACGCTGCTGCAGGAGGATCTTTGTTAGCAAGAGGCCTGGAAGAGGCCATGCGAATTATCGAGGAGATGGCCTCTAATTTATCTCAATGGTCGGTGGCAAGAGAGAACGTCCAAATTATGAAGAAAGTTGCATCCACTTCTAATTCGGATGCATTAGGATTATTGGCGGCTCAGATGTCTACATTGAACTCAAAGATCGAAGCCTTCACCGCTCCAAAACCCAAAAGTTCACAAGCCTCTTTCGAAGAAGCGAATTATGTCAATCAAGGGGGTTATCAAAACCAACAACGGCCGTTCAACCAAGGGTACAACAAGCCGCAATATGGAAATCAATACGGAGGAAATCAAAATTTCCAAAATAGGGTGCAACACCCGAATCTCTCCTACGGAAATCCAAATAGTGGTATTGTTCCACCTTCCGATTTCTCTGTGACCAATGGCGTCATTGACGAAGAAAAGAAGCCGAAAATGGATGAGTTGTTGATGGCATTTATGAACAAGACGGAGAAATACATGGCGGATTCACAAGTCCGTGTGGGGAAATTAGAAAACAATGGCGCGGCTATGGGGATTCAAGTGAATCAATTGGAGAAACAGATGAGCCAACTAGCCACGATCATTGGTGGTCAACACCAACAAGGGAAATTTCAGAGTAATACGACCATCAACCCGAAAGATCAATGCAAGGCTATCACCTTGAGAAGTGCAACTGCCTATGAAGGCTCGGAAATGCCTAGAGATGATGAAGATATTGGTGAAGGAAGTTCAAAGAAAAAGAAAAAACAAGATGAACATAATGAAGAAAGTGAAGAGATCGAGCATGCCCAGGAGAAAGAGGGCTCGATCAAAGAAAAGGTGGAAACACGACCCAAAGGAAATGAAGAACCAAGAGTGCACGTGCCATATCCCCAACGCCTACAAAAGAAAAAGAACGAGGAACAATTCTCAAGGTTCCTCGATATTTTTCGGAAGGTCCAAGTTAACATTCCATTGGTAGAAGCTTTGCAATAAATGCCAAACTATGCAAAATTTCTGAAAGATGTTATTTCGAAGAAGAGAAGGTTGGGAGATTTTGAGATGGTGAATCTCACGGAAGAGTGTAGTGCACTCATACAAAGAAAACTACCCACTAAGTTGAAAGACCCCGGAAGTTTCACCATCATGGTTACTATTGGGGATAGCCACATGGGGAAGACACTATGCGATTTGGGAGCTAGCATTAACTTGATGCCGCTCTTCTTCTTCTTGAAGTTGAATATTGGACAAATTAAGCCGACTACCATCTGTTTACAAATGGCCGATCGATCCATGACCTATCCTAAAGGAGTGGTGGAAGATGTGTTAGTTAAAGTCAATGACTTTATTTTCCTGGTCAACTTTGTGGTTTTGGATATGGAAGAAGATAAAGATGTTCCCCTTATTCTTGGGCGATCATTCTTGAATACGGGGAAGACGTTGATTGACGTTGAAAAGGGGGAGTTAACATTAAGGGTTAATGATGAGAAGGTGATATTCTCTCTCCAAAATGCTATGAGGCACAAAGAGAAAGACATAAAACGTGAAGAAGAGTGCAAGGTCCTCGAAATGGTGGACTCGTGCATGAAGTTGGAGCACACCCTGGAACACATCTTGGGCATAAGAGATCCACTTGAGATTTGCATTTCTAAATCTCTTTTTAATTCATCCTCTGGTGATTTCTATCCTTTAGATGTTGCTCTTATTGATACTGTTTCTTTGATAAATTCTTTACAGGAGGAGTACCTAAGGAAGCCTAAGTTTCTTCCATTGAAGAACGAGGAACAAACATCAACTACGGAAGAGACCAAGAATGGCAAGATGGAATTAAAGCCACTTCCACCTCACTTAAGGTATGCATACCTTGAAGATGGTGAGATCAAACCGGTAATAGTTTCTTCCTTTTTAAATGATGAGCAACTTGACAAATTGCTAAGGGTGGTGAGGAAATATAAGAGCACTATAGGTTGGTCTATATCGGATCTAAAAGGGATTAGCCCCTCGATTTGCATGCATAGAATCCTTTTAGAAGAAGATTACAAACCAAAAGTGCAACCTCAAAGAAGATTGAACCCAATTATGCAAGAAGTTGTTAGAAAAGAAGTGTTGAAACTATTAGATGCCGGCATAATTTTTGCAATTTCTGATAGCGAGTGGGTGAGTCCTACTCAAGTAGTAGCAAAGAAAAGGGGTACAACCTTAATAGAAAATGAAAATAATGAGATAATAGCTACTAGGTTGGTCACGGGATGGAGAATGTGCATTGACTATAGAGCTTTTAATGTTTATACTAGAAATGACCATTTTCCCATCCCCTTTATTGATCAAATGCTTGACAGGCTAGCAGGCCACGGATTCTATTGTTTCTTGGATGGATACTCGGGGTACAATCAGATAATAATTGCCCCCGAAGATCAAGAAAAACAGCTTTTATTTGTCCATATGGAATCTTTGCATATCGATGGATGTCTTTTGGGTTGTGTAATGCACCTGCCACCTTTCAAAGGTGTATGATGTCTATTTTTCATGGTTTGATTGAAAACATAATGGAAGTATTCATGGATGATTTCTCTGTTTTTGGAGATTCGTTTGATATTTGCCTTGATAACTTGTCTCAAGTATTGCAGAGGTGTGAGGACACCAATTTAGTGATAAATTGGGAAAAATGTCACTTCATGGTTCGAGATGGTATCGTGTTGGGACACAGGGTGTCCGGAGGAGGGCTTGAAGTGGATCGAGCCAAGATCGTAGCCATCGAGAAATTACCACCCCCGACGAATGAAAAGGGAGTTAGAAGTTTTCTAGGACACGCTGGGTTTTATAGGCGTTTCATTAAGGATTTTTCTAAAATCTCTAAACCTCTGTGTCGTCTTTTAGAAAAAGCGTCTGATTTTGATTTTGATAATAATTGTTTGCAGGCTTTCGAGACCCTCAAGGTGGCTCTTATCACAGCACCTATGCTCATTTCACCAGACTGGAGCCAGCCATTCGAAGTAATGTGCGATGCAAGTGAAATAACCGTGGGAGCCGCTTTGGGCCAAAAACGGGATAAGCTTTTTTGAGTCATCTATTACGGGAGTAAGACCCTAGATCTGGCTCAGACAAACTACACCACCACGGAGAGGGAGCTACTTGCTGTGGTGTATGCATTCGATAAATTCAGGCCTTATCTCATTGGGGCCCGGACCATCGTGCACACCGATCATGCCGCTCTAAGGCATCTTTTTGCCAAGAAGGATGCAAAACCCCGGCTCATCAGATAAATCTTGCTACTCCAAGAATTCGATGTTGAGATTCGGGACAGAAAAGGGTGTGAGAACGTGGTAGCAGACCACCTTTTCCGCCTTGAGCATGTAAACGATGAAGTGGGGCACAGAAGGCCTATAAATGAGCTCTTTCCCGACGAAAGGATCCTAGAAATCAAATCTCATGTGCCTTGGTTTGCTGACATTGTGAACTTTTTAGTGGCAAGGGTGAAACCGATGGAGTTAGAGGCTTATCAAAGAAAAAAGTTTTTCTACAACTTGAAATACTATGTGTGGGATGAACCATACCTTTTCAGAAGATGTGCAGATTTGGTGCTTAGGCGATGCGTGCCGGAAGAAGAATGGGAAGAAATTCTTGAGGCATGCCACACTTCTTCCACAGGAGGACATTTCGCCTCTATTAGAACCGCAAGAAAAGTGTTGCAAAGCGGTTTCTATTGGCCTTCAATATTCAAGGATTGTGTTGAATATGTGAAGCGATGCGAGAAGTGTCAAAGAATGAGATCTATTTCAAAAAGAGACGAGATGCCAATGAAGAACATAATCGAAGTGGAGTTATTTGATGTATGGGGCATCGATTTCATGGGCCCTTTCGTTAGTTCAAATGGTTTCCAATATATCTTGTTGGCGGTTGACTACGTCTCAAGGTGGATTGAAGCCGTGCCTACCACAACCAATAATGCAAGTGTGGTGTTGAAGTTCTTGAAAAAGAATGTGTTGACACGATTTGGGGCACCAAGACCTCTCATCAGTGATGGAGGACGTCATTTTTGCAACAAATGGTTAGCCGTATTACTTGCAAAATATGGAGTTCGACACAACATCACCACTGCCTACCATCCGCAAGCAAATGGCCAAGCCGAGTTGGCCAATCGAGAAGTGAAGCAGATTTTACAAAAGGTTGTAAAAACAAATGACAAGGATTGGTCCAATCTATTAGACGATGCATTGTGGGCGTATAGGACGGCATACAAGACCCCGTTGGGCATGTCGCCTTATCAATTGGTTTTCAGAAAATCGTGTCATCTTCCCATCGACCTGTCACATAAGGCTTATTGGGCCATAAAAAAGCTCAATATGGATTTCATGATGTCGGGGGGTGAAAGAATTTTCCGGTTGAATGAATTGGATGAATTCCGACTGGAAGCTTTTGAGAATTCATCAATTTAAAAAAATGCGGACAAAGCTCTATCATGACAAGCTGTTGAGAAAAAAGGAGCTATCACCGGGTGATGCCGTTCTTTTGTTCAATTCACGGTTGAAGTTATTCCCTGGAAAACTGAAAACCAAATTGAGTGGCCCGTTTGAAATCACAAGAATGTTTAGTGGTGGCGCCATCGAGCTTAAGGGAAAGGATGAGAATCTATTTGTTGTCAATGGCCAAAGGGTCAAACGATTTTATGTACCGGAGACGAAGGACGACAATGGTTCCGACAATCTCACCTCTTCATGAAGATTGAGACCATGTCGAGCTACCGACAGTAAATGAAGCGCTCGTTGGGAGGCAACCCAACCTCGTATTTTTGTACATTTTCTTTTATTTTTATGTTTCAATTCCTTTTCATTTATGTTTATCTTTTTATTAGAATTAATATGCTGCTTTGAGTGTTTGTATAGTTTTGGAATCAGACAACAGGGTACAAGGAGAAAACAAGCTCAACATATCAAACACGGAGGCTCAGACGCGACCCACAGCACGGTCGGAGGCGCAACCGCGAGTCGTGCCACCTAGCGCGACTCCAAGCGCGATTGATCCCGCTCGCACCCAAGCATGCGTGGAAATGCCTCTTTGGCGCGACCGACAGCGCGAGTGGCCACCCGACTGAGCCCGCTCGCGCTGAAAACAGAGCAGTTCTGAACGGGTTTTAAACTTCCCCTTTTCATTTTTCACTCATTTTTTACACACCTCTCACTCAAAACACACGCACACAGAAAAAAATTTCTTCCTTCAAGCAGAAATTCAAGGTAAAATCCCTCCCCATCTTCTACATTTTTAGTTTGCCCATGATTATCTCTTCAATTTACATATGATTTTGAGGATTTATGGTTGAAATTGAAGATATCTCAAACTAGGGTTGATTTTAGGGAAAATTACATGAAATGAGTTTTTGCTTAGATTTGTTGCTTCTACTTTGTTCCTTGGGCATTGATTTTGCAAATTTATGGTTGGAATTGTAGAAATGGCAAATGTGGGGCTAAAATTTGAGAAAATTGCTTGGATAAATTTTTGGCCTGGTTTTGTGACTCCTAAATTTTCCTTTGAGCATGATAGGACCTTTTCTAGAAGGATTGAAGTTCTTTTGGAGATGCTTGTTCATACATTGTATGGAATATGAATTAGGGCTTTTGTAAATTTTGGATTTTTAAATCCTTGGCCTTGTTCTTTGCTCATTATAAGTCTATGCATCCTTTTTGTGAATTTTACAAGTGTTGAGGGATTAATGTTAGTTGGAGGTGTTTGTTCATGAATTCTTATTGATGGGGAACTAGAGCTTAGTAAATTTGGGATATGTCTTTCCATTTCTTTGCTTTGTTCTTTCATTCTTTGCCTACTTTAGTTTATTGATTCATGTTGGTGAATTATGCAAGTGATGAAAATGGTTAAAAGTGAATATGTTGAATTTATGTATGGTGAAAAGGTGAAGTTTGAAGATATTTTGGTCATGATGATTAAATTGGTGAATAATGATGTGAAATGCGTTTGTTAGGACTTTACTTGATGTTGTTGCTCTAGCTTGTTGATGTCAAATGTAGTTGGCTTTTGTTGTGAATTGAGGGGTAATTATGTGCATCCCCGACCCTATTTTTATAATCCGTTTTGAAGATTGTAGTGCCTACT
This sequence comes from Perilla frutescens, assembly GCA_026008535.1. Lineage (NCBI taxonomy): Eukaryota > Viridiplantae > Streptophyta > Magnoliopsida > Lamiales > Lamiaceae > Perilla > Perilla frutescens. The sequence continues at coordinate 36,477,638 of BRKX01000017.1, read as the reverse complement.
TTGGAAATGCTTTTTGCTTTTGTTTAAGATTATGCTAAGGCCTGCAAGTGTGAATAGTTTTTGTTATATTTTGCTATGAATGGGCTAAAAATTCTATTTGTTGTTTTGGTTTGTTGTTTACAATTAGACCCTCACTTTTTGTTATTTTTATCCTTTGAAAGGTCTTGTGCTTTTTAAAAGAAATCATATACTAAGAAATGGCAAGACCGAGCAGAGGACAGGCATCGAGGAGATACGTGGTAGAAGAATCCGAGGAGGAAGAATCCAGTGTCGATCTCTCCGAAAAAGAAGAAGAAGAAGAGGAGGAACATGAAGAAGAATACCAATGGGAAGAAGACGAAGAGGAGTTTGTGCAACCCGAGCCATTGCTGGATTTTCCTGACAGTGGCCCAAATGACCCTGCAAGAGCGGGTGTTTTCTTTCGTACCTAAGAGGAACGAGACTGCTGGGAGAAGTTAACGGGATCTTTCAACATACTCCCCACCAAGTATTCATGTGACTCAGCTACTCAAGCAATGGGAATCCACGTGATGTGTGGAGAATGTTTACTAGAATCGGGTGGGCAAATGCAATGCAAGGAAGATGGTTAACCTATCCTGTGTTGGTCAAAGAGTTCCTATCCTCTCTTAAGGTCCACAAACTCCCGAGCAGAGGGCCGATCGGGTGCACTTTTCAATTGGGAAATCGTGATCATGAGCTCATGTTGGTCCAACTTAACCAAATTTTTTAAACCCCGACAGATGGATACTATCACTACCACATCAATTTCAATGCTGAGACATTTTGGAGATTGATCCTAGACCCGGATGAGCGGATGTTCCAGTATGACTCGGGCTTGGACAAGGCTTCGCAAATCCAAAATCCGATATTTCGATACCTCCACAGGATCCTTTCTTCCACTGTCCTTGCTCGACACGAGAATAGTGGACTTCGAAAGGATGAGCTCTACATCTTGTGGAGTATGCTCCAAGCAATATACGTGGATTTTGGGACATTGCTTCTGGATCAATTTAAAAGACAAGTGCAGCCGAGCAAAGGCACAATCAGTATCGGAGGCATGATCACTCTTATAGCCATGGCCTTGGACGTGAATCTTGCTAACTATCAGCCACTCCCGGGACCTCGAGCTCTCAACCTCGTCCATCTTAGGAATGTCCGCATGATCAGCCCGAATGCCACCCCCATTGAGCTCATAATGAAGGATGGTAGGAAGTTTCCACTCCCGAACCCAGCACTCACATCCGTAACCAATTTCGAGGATCATCGAAATTGGTTGATGAACACTCTGGAGCATAATGCTTTGATGATTGCTCCGGAACCCATGAGAGTGCATCTACAAAGAGAGAATGCGCATCCAAGAGCACTTCGTGGGCAAAGAAGAAACAGAGGGGACGTGGCGGATGAACGACTTGAATCCCTTGAAGGCATGATGACAACTATGAATCAAAATTTTACTAACTTTCAAGGCAATGTCTTTACCCAGTTCACGGACATGCGAGCGGATCTTGATGCACGACTCACGGACATGAGAGAGAATGTGGACAATCGGTTCACAGATATGCAGGCAGACATTGACGAGAGATTCCAAAGCCTGCAGAGTCATATAGATGGCCGATTCTCCAGCATGAGGACAGAGTTCCAGGGACTGCAGAGCAATTACTCAAATCTGCATGGGGATTACTCTCACCTGAGGTCGGACGTCTCAGATATTGCCACCATGATGAGGCAATGGGGTGACATTGGATCTTCTTCACAGAACCCGTCCCAGACCTACACACCCCCATTCCCGCCGTTCCAGCAGTACCCCTATCCATACTCCGGGTCGTTCCAGTTCCCACAGAATCCCCGTCCACGCCCGTCCCCAGATGCTGATGCATGAGCCCTGTTAGTCGATCGACGATACCACAAGCCTATCCCCCTAAACTTATTCTTACTTAGGTTTCGAACAAGTTTGGGGGTGGGGGGTGAATATGTGTGTATCGTTGATCTCTCTATCTTTTTAGAACGCTTTTTATTTAGAATTGTTAAAACTTTTTTTCGCATGGATGCTTTTATTTATTTATGTATTGTTGGGATTTGCTACTTTAAATTCGGATAATTTTTAATTAATTGCATGGGTTTTGCGATATTTTATAGTTTTATATTTTTTTTTGTTAATATGTATGATTGGTTTAATGATAAGGTAATAGCCTTGATGATAAGCAGGTTTAGCCTTGATCTCGTGTTTCAACTCCTCTATTACTTATGGACTTAAGTTTGTCATGCTCACTTTTGGGAAATCTTGATTTGCCTATGATGTTATTTTTGGTAAAAATAAATACATGCATAAGAATATGACTTGATAGGACACTTGATTGGATTGTGGAAATATTGGCATTAGCTTGTAACCATCTTGTGAGATTTGAGCCTTGATTTCGTTCTTCATGTGTGAATCATCAATAATATTGGTATCTCTAGAACTTGCCTTTTTGAACTCTCTTGATTCTACAAGTTGTGCTTAAAATATGGAGATGACCTAAGGCTTTCTTTGTCAAAATTGTGCCTAAAATTTTTCCTACAAATACAACCCTTACTAGCCCCTTTGTGCTTGTTATTGATTTTATTTGAAATCAAGGGGTAGAAGAAATTTGGGAATCAAGTAAGCTTGAAAATAAAATTAATGGGAATTAATGGTGGATTGAACACAAATTTTATTTTGTTGAATAGCCTTTTTGATCAAACACATATGCAAACCTTGCAAAGTGAAATAAAAATAAATTGTAAATTGTTGAAGAACACTCATGAAAATCAAAATAAATAGAGGAGCATTAATGTTTTGTTGGCTATAGACTCTTAGATCCAAGTAAATTTCCCAAAGCAATGTGCGGGGTAGAAGAAAACTCAAAATAGTTTTGCTTATCTTGAAATACAAAATAGATTACGGGGATTGATTTTGAAGTCACTCTTAGCTTATATTTTTCCTACCTCGTCCAAAGAGCCTAACGTTGTAACCCTTAAGACCAATGTGATCCTTATTTTGAGCACACTTGTGGGAAGAGATGAGTTATTTTGCAAGCTTATGGGGGTATATTAGCATTATTTGATGTCGAGCGTATACACGTTCCTTTTTCTCTTTAAGAGGTTGAGTTGAGTGTTGATATTACTGAAAGCAAGAAAAGCCGTATTTTTACATGTTCATTTCTTGTGTATCAGAACTTTATATACTTGTGTATGATAATATGCTTTTTGTTCTTCTTCTGAGGCATTCTTGATCTTGATTTCCTATGTTCTCTTTTTCTTTGAAAACTTGTTTGAGGACAAACAAGAACTTAAGTTTGGGGAAGTTGATAATCGGTATTTTTGTGCTTCTTTTGACTGCAACTTGGGGCTATTTCAATACCATTTTGTAAACCAATTGTATATTTTTGATGTCCAAACCCATATTTTAATCCAAGTGCAAATTCTAGGTGTGTTATTGAAGAATCATCGAGTTCGAGAAACCGACGCGACTCACATCACGGACGGAGGCGCGACCGCGTCGCTCGCACCCAAACGCGGCTTTCCACGCATCTCTGGTGCGACCGACAGCACAAGTGGAGGCGCGACTGGCTCGGGTCGCGCCAAGCCAGGCTTTTCACGTGTCTCTGGCGCGACCCACAGCGCGAGCGCTGGCGCGACCGCGCTACCGCGCCCAGACACTCCTTCGTGCCCTTCTCTGGCGCGAGCTACAGCGCGACCGAGCCCGTGTCGCGCCCAGACGCCCTGTTTTGCGTGCTTTATCCGCTCCCTTCCTTCTAATATTTGAAGGGGCGATTTTTGAAGAAAAGGACACGAATTTTTACACAAGAACACATCAAATTCCAAAAATCTCTCCCCAATACCCTATACCCCTTTTTCCCTTAGAAAATCAAGGATAGAACCATACAAATTTGAGGAGAAAGAGGGCTTGGGCTTGTAAGGGGAGTTCTTGAAGTTTGAAGAGTTGAAGTGGAAGGATCTTGTGAAATTTGTGTACATTCTATTGGTTTAATCTAAACTTTATCTATGTTTTACATACAAGTTTATTATTTTGATCTCTTGAGCATGAGTAGCTAATCTATTTAGGTTTTGGGGTGTTGGATCGATTGATGAATGGTGTTTGATTTGAATGATTGATGAATGTACATTTCCCTTATTTTAAGTATTGTGGATCAAGGGGTTGATTGTTGAATGTATGTGGGTGGCCTCCATTTAGATTCATATGCTACTTAATGTGTGATTAGGTTTGCTCATTTTGTATGTGATCTTGATCCATGAGACCTTTTATTTGTATCTTGAGATAGGTATAAGTATTAGGGGGGTTAATAATGATTTGGGGATCTTGGAAGGCTTGAGTGATTCATTTGCTAGAGATAGTAATGGTTTGCACTTGCTTGTAGGCTAGGTGTTTGAGAAAATGTCTAGGTGAACCTTTCCCAAATCATGATTGTTGAAGGGAGAGTTATGTGATTCATTTGGATTGTAGAATACCTTAATCAATGATCTAACACCCTAGAACCTCTTGCTTTTATTACTCTTTAAATCTTCTTTTGGAATTATTTACTAATCTACATTGAAGAGTGAAGTGGTAATTGTTAATGGTTTGGAACACAACATTTCTTTAAAAATGATGTTTGTCTAAATAGTGATTATAACTTGAGTCAACATTACTTGCATTGTTTAGATCATAATTTCTATTTCCTTGTGGTTCGACTCGTATCATTGCTTGCTACATTCGTGTACACTTGCACTTGACACGATCTATAATTTGAGGTATAAAATACGTCATCACTTTTGCAGTGTCCTTGGACTTTGTGGGATCATTTAACAATGTCCCAAGAATATTATCACAAATATTTTTTTCTATATACATGACATCAAGATTGTGACGCATTAATAACTTTGACTAATATGGGAGTTCAAACAAAATACTTCTTTTTGACCAATTCAACTCATCAATACCACGTTTACGCTTTCTATCTTCATTATTAGGTGCTTTGCCAGGAGTACATATAGGTAACTCTTTCAACTGTAACAAAATATCATCTCCAGAAAATTGACGAGGTGGCCCTCTTCTTTTTGGCTTTCCATCATATTCTGTGCTCCTTCGCCACAAGTGCATGTCATTTAAAAAACATCGATGCACAGTGTAGCATTGTTTTCCATGAATTCATTTGGAACGAGTGTCCTCAAGACATATTGGACATGCCAATTTTCCCATAGTGCTCCACCCAGATAAGTATGCATAAGCTGGAAAGTCGCTTATTGTCCATATAACTGCTGCATGAAGAGTGAACCGTGATTTCGAATATTCATCATATGTTTCAACCCCATTAGACCATAAAACTTTAAGATCATCTACAAGTGGTCTAAAAAAGACATCAAAGTCTTTACCTGGCGAATTTGGCCCAGGAATTAATAATGTTAAGAAATAGTTGCTTTTTTGTAGTGTACACCAAGGCGGCATGTTATATGGTATCAAAATAACTGGCCACATACTATGTGTTGTTGCCATATTGCTAAAAGGATTAAATCCATCTGAAGCTAGACCCATTCGCATGTTTCTTGCATCATTAGCAAAATCAGGATAAAACTCATCAAAATGTTTCCACGCCTTTCCGTCAGCAGGATGACGCAACACTCCAGACTCTTCTTTACGGACTTCTTTATGCCAATGCATATCTCTAGATGTGTGTCTTGAAGTATAAAGTCTTTTTAGACGGGGCGTAATAGGAAAGTATCGTAACCTTTTATACGGAATGTTGTGATGAATGTAGCGATTACTTTGACAAACCGGACATGATGTTGCATTTTTGTGTTCTCCGTAAAAAATAGCACAATCATATCTACATGCATCAATTGTATCATAACCTAAACCAACTTCACAAAGTAACTTTCTAGTGTTGTAATAGTTGTTCGGGCAATTATTACCTTGGGGTAATACTTCATGTAGTAACTTCAACAGCATGTCAAATGATTTATCACTCCACTTGTTCATAACTTTGATATTCATCAGTTTCACTACAAAAGTCAACGAAGAGTCCACACACCCTCCATACAAAGGCTCATTTATGGCATCATATAGTTTCTCATAACGAGCATTCTCAACAGTAGGTCGCTGATTTCCATTTAAATCATTAGTAGGGCCAACATCAAAATAATGATTGTTCATAGCATCATTTAATCCTCCTTCTAAACCATCAACATCCTCATGTGTGAAATTCTCACCACGATCATCATTGATTTCTTCCTCACCATGGTAGACCCATCGTGTATATGAACTATCAATTCCAATCCTTATCAAATGAGCTTGAATGACTTCTATACTTCGCAGCCTTGTATTGAGACAGTTCTTGCAAGGGCATAGTGTTAATTCATTCGAATTTAAATGTTGTCGTGCAACATTTATAAACTCCTTGATCCTATATACATACTCAGAACATACTCGATTTGGGTTCTTCACCCATTGATGATCCATGCTATATTTAATTATCCATGAAAAAAATAACAAAAAATTAGTCTTAATATTATGATACAATGTGTTTTGGATGATAAAAAAAAATACAACAATAATAATAATATAAATAATAGTAGTAGTAATAATAATACAGTAATAATAAATAAATAAACAACAACAACAACAACAACAACAACAACAACAATAATAATAATAATAATAATAATAATAATAATAATAATAATAATAATAATAATAATAATAATAATTTATCCACATAAGGAGCAACATAAAAGCTAAATAGAATACTCCAACAATTTAACATGTATAGCAAAATAAAATAAAATTGGGTAAGCTTCATGCACGTTGGTTATAATTATAATCATTAAACCAACAATAATTAATGACAGTAAAAATTCTTTACTAATTGAGCATATGCCAATTAATCATATAAAAATGTTATCTAGATAATTTATTTTATTGAAAAATTTGGCTTCAATACAAAAATAAAAAAATAAAAATAAAACATTGCATATATAATAGTTTTTTTAAAGTTAAAACAGTTAGAAAGGGAGTATACACAACAGTTTTCTATGTTAGATAGGGAGTTTAGACAACAGTTTTTTATTTTAAAATTTAAAATAATAGTTGAAAAAAATTCAAAACTATTTCTTTAACAAGTCTCGAAACTGATACCTCAGGTTTTAAACTTATAGAACTTGACCAAATGCACTATATATCCTTATGTGATCATTGATGATTCAAAATTTATAAATATAAAATAAATAATATAACTTCGTAATTAATACAATTCCCACTGCACCTATAAATCAATGATGAAATTATTGTGATCCCCAAATTAAAGATCCAATTCTTTTCGCTGCCGCTCACAGTTCCGCACGAATCCATTGATTTCAAGAGTTTCAATTCATCATTGCCGCCTCACGAACTCATCCAATCTCGGCATTCCATTTTGTTAGAGGTACGGTAATCTTGGATGCTTATTACTTATTTATGCTTTGCAATTACAAAATTTCATTACAAATTCATATTCTTAACTAAACTATGGTGCTAGATAAGTCTTCTACACCCCTTAGAAGGAAAAACATATAGAATCCATTGCGTAGAATTAAAGGCATCTATGATGGCTGTCATGAATAATAGTAGGAAGAGATGAATAATCTGTATAAAGTTGCGATTTTTTTTTATTTCATATTTCTTCTAAATAAGGTGTTCCATCTCAAACAAATAATTAAGAAGTTCATAGAGGTGTATAATACCTGTTTAAATTGTCAGCGCAAGGTCCAAAAGATAATCCACGCCACTAACGTTGATCAGCTACAATCCAACCATCACACCTCAATTAGACTACCTTTCTTATACTTGATATCGTGTCGCCTCTGAACTCCCTTCGATATAAAACAAGAACCAGATAATAAATGAGAAAAGTTTCAGATTTTTGGTCGTGATGTGTATAAATTAAGAGTTCAATGAGAATAATAGTATCAAATAGAAGAATGAAGAGTTTCAGCTGCGATGTGCATACATAGTTCAATATATAGGAATAATATCAGTTCAACGGTAACATTATCAATCTCCAAGACAGTTGAGAAAAATAGGTGATGCATATCTCTTTTTTTTCATTTAAATAATTTATGTTGATATTATTTATCATTTAAAATATGTAATTATAATTATTATTTAACTAATATATGTTTCTTTTGTATTATAAGTATTACTATTAAACAATTAAACAAAATAGATATTAAATTGGATTTTTCAATATCCAAGACAGTTTTTCAATCTTGCTTTTAAAAAATAAATTTTAAATCGGATTTTTTAAGCAGAACAATTAGAAAACGAAAAGTTTTCTTTCAAGATAATTAAAAAAAATTGTCTTACCTCATAAATTTTAAGAATTCTCTTTTGCATAAAATATAATTTTTCAATAAAACCATAGTTATATTTATACCAATAGACACACACCTACATTGTAATCATGTAATATATAAATTTTTTTATAATGAAAAAATTTAATATTTTTTCATAATGAAAAAAAATTGCATTACTTATTTTGAGATGAATGAAAAAACTACACAAATCAAGCACAAAAAATTAATTTATCACCCCTCAATTACCAAATAAATAAATAAATTGAAGCACAATAATTGCTAAAAAAAGAAAAAAAACATTTGTACTAAAATAACAAATTTGAGCTAGGTTGAACTGTCGAACACATAATGATGTTGAGAAGTCATCCATCAACAACAAAATGGCCATAGAAATCATTTTCATAAATAAAAGAATATTAAAATGTCAACAATCAATGAAATTGTTTGCTAAATAGAAAATATAACAAAATATTACTAACTACGAATAACTTCAGAATGCTAAAGACAAAACAAGAAGAGTTTAAAGTAGTTTTAAAGCATAAGATAAAAAAAATCACTAAAGAAATACAAAAAAATTTATCAACACATATCCTCAGAATCATAATCAAAATCACTAGTAGGAGATGCATTGGGATGAAAAGGTCCAGCACCGTCATCCGTTGGTATACGTGGTAGGGAAGAACGAGGCACAACATTTTTTTCAATCAATATTTTCTCCATACTTATAAATGCACTTTCAAGTGCTTCGAAACGAGACCTGTATTCTCGTAATTCAGACTTTGCCTCATGTAATTCATTTAGAATATCATTATACTTGGGATGACTTGAGTCATCGCTGCACTTGCCTCGGGATTTACTCGGTGACCTCCCCCAACCAACTAGACGATTTGAATGTCGTCCTAGAACCTTCTCCAAAATTTCTTTATCACTCATATTTTCAGGTTGGTTATCTTGTCTCAATTGCATCATTGCTTCCTGTTGAACATATTTTTGTTTCCTCATTTAGAAACACAGTAATATAACAAAAGAAGACAGATAAAGCTCTACAGGAAGTCAGGAACTTGATGTACATCGTTTTTTTTTTCTCCTTAGCAACCATAATTCCCATGCCACCTAGTTCTAAGGAAAAAAAGTGGTACTCTTTGTGAAATGCTTATATGAACTATTTAAATAGAAACATATACTTACATATTTCGCTTCAAGCTCTTGTGAAGACCAACCATTTTCGGGATCATAATGTTGAATTCGCCAAGTCTCTATTTGGCCAGTACGAGCATCTAATTCAACTCCACGGCCAACATGGTGGCGTGCTGAACTCTTTGAACCATTTCTGCTTTCCCATTTTCATTTTTTTCTAGCTTCGGCATTCTTTTCTGCTCGTTCCTTAAGAGACATGACAAGTAATAAATAGAATAAGGTAATAAAATACGTCATGGTATGTTCATTGTAAGTTGAAATATATAATGCATTACCTTGTATGAAGAATCAGACCAAAGATCACAAAGATAATCCCAATCCTCTTTGCTAACCTCGTCATGGCTAATACTCTTGGCCTTAATTGGGTCCTTCTCTCCTCCAATGCTTTTAAAGTGGGCATGTAGTTTATATCTATAGCTTCTCCATGCTTTACTCATTTGACTATCAATCACATCTTGAACTTTTTTATCCTCAACATCAATATCAAAAAGTGTCTGCCAAATTCATAGACGTATAAAATTTTCATGTATTCACAAATTTCATAAAGACTCATCAGATTTTCATTTATACATATCACACTAGTTTTCAAATTAATCATAAAAAAAGAAAACTTACAAGGAGTTTATGTCAAAGTGGTGTCCTAACTTCTTGCGTTACAAATCTCCAGTCATTACGCACAATGTAACCGATTTCATTGTTGAAGGCCTCTGCATTGTCACATGTTGCTAGCCTCAATGCAAAATTAAATTGCACAGTCAATCTACCCTTAGCACTTCTCATTGCCTTTCGACCACCTTTACCACAAGTAATCCCACGCACATTGGAATTTTTTGTTGACTCCACATTAGCAGCGGTTGATCCAACTTACATAACTACCATATACGTTAAGTTTTTGTGCTTATAAAAAAAATTGGGAACTTACTAACCATTTTCAGGCTCTATTACTGGTGGAGGCGAGGTATCTATGTATAAATATTAATAAGTTAGACAAAAAAATAATTATAAGCAATTAACTAAATTCTTATAAAGTTCGTGATGATAATAATATTTTTTATACTATACTGACCATCTTGTGGTTGCATTGGTGGAGAAAAGTCTATAAAAGTAAAAAATAAAAATAAAAAGAAGTTAGACAACTTATTTGCTTAAATACAAAAAAAATTAAAAATTCATAATTAATATTTCACATTTTTTAGGTCTAACCAGAATGTAATGCGGTGGAATGAGCAACAAGCTCCGTGCCACGTCTGCCTCTTCGATTAGCCATGTAATAACTATATGATCATAAAAAGTTTAGAATTCACAAACTTGAATTTGTATTATAATAATATGTTTTTATAGATTTAATTTGTACATTAGTGATGAATATTTTATTCTCTGTCTTCTTCTAATACTCGTGGTTCTTTAGTCCGTGAAAGCATATTTGTCTCTTTTTTTTCTGGTAAGTATTTTGTATGGTATATATAGTAATAATATGCTTTTGTACGTTTGTACAATAATGATGGATAGCATAGTAATGATGAGTTCATGTCTTGTAACATACTTTTGTATATTCTGTCAAAAAAATATTTAATTCTAAAATGTTTGATTTTTAGAGGTAGATTTTGGATACAATTACAGAATAAACATGCATGAAATTGTATTAGTTGCAGATTGGAGTTGGTTTCACCTTTCAAATTATTTTTATTTTTATTCCTTAAAATGATCAAATGTGAGGTTGTAGTATCATACAAATAACTAAGGTTACAGATAAGGAACTTGATGTGTAAGTGGTTGCACTCTCTGTGAAATGCTCTTTATGGTTTAGGATACATATTATGCTTTTATGTTGAAACTTATGGGTCATAGATGCTGCAACTTCCCTGTTCCTCATTTACTAGTTTTATGCTTTGAATTATTTGTCTATTGTCCCTTTAGTTTCTCTATATTCTAAGATGTTTTCCAACCCAATGAGTAAACGGAAAAAAAAAATACAACCGTAGATTACCTCTTTAAGCTCCCTTAACCTTGTTAAAAATGTACGTTGCTACTTTTTCTGTTCTGCCATTTTTATGCTTGCAAGCATACAGATCATTAAATCTTGTCTCCATACAGATCATCAAATGCTATCTGCAGGTCTAATAAACACCAATTGGATCCAGAGAAGTTCTACCACAATCAACTCCGTTCCTTGAGAGAGAGATGTACATGAGGGAACATGCGGAATGCCTATATAGTAGAGTTTTTAGAATCTTGTCATCACTGTTTGAATCTTTTTTTATTAAAAGATTTGAAGTATTTTCGGTTGAAAGAAAATGGAGTACTAGATTGATTCGCCTTTTCTCTTTGGAAGAAACAAAAAGGGAATTTAGCCCATTTGTTAAGAAGCTCGTGTTTAAGGATTAATAGATAAATATGGCTGAGGGAATATTATGGAACATTTGGAGAAACTTATCCAGGTTTGGATCATTATGATTCTTTCTTGGTGTTTAACTTTTAGGTCCTATGCTTTTTCTCTGACTAACATGCATTTGCATCTTATACTACAGGAGGAAACATGGGAAATTGAAGAGGGAAGTCAAACTAATATTTTATCTAGCAGTATGCAGGTATAACGATGGGATATATGTTGACCCGTGTGTTTTCGAAGCAAGAAGAGGCAATTTTTATTTCTTTTAAATTATTTTCTACATGGATAAATATATATATATATATGTATATATATATATATTTTTTTTTTTTATGTGTTTTTGTATGGGTAGTGCTGCATTCATTTTCACTGTTATTTTATATGAATACCTTGTTCTGGTGAAGTAGCTATTCAATTAGCACTGAACATAATTATATATTGAAAGTAATTATTCTTTTTCATTTCTCCCCCGCCTTTGCTTATTATTGCATTTTGTTGAACTAACTGAAGCATTCTCACTGAATACTAACTCCTTATTTGCTGTTTTATGAAGGTGTTTTTGATTATTAGGAGGACATTAAAGAGATGCAGTGCTCTGACCAAAAACCAGACATTGTTTAATTTATTTAAGGTTTGTTTAATTCCCATTGGTTTATGCCTATGCCTGGATGATAAGGATCCTTTAGTGATTTTCATAAAAGGAACATAATTTACACATTCTGATTACATTTTTCTGTAAATAGGTATTCCAAAGAATTCTTAAAGCATATGCTACAAAGCTTTTTGCAAGATTGCCAAAGGGTGGCACAGGAATAGTAGCAGCTGCTACAGGAATGGATGGTCAGATCAAGGTACCTGGTTTATTGAATCTTTTTTTTTTCTTTCTTATGTTGATTTGCACTCTCTTTGTTGTGTTCAATTGACCGACCTTTTCTCACAGACATCTGACAAGGATGAACATTTGATCTGCTATATAGTCGACACAACTGAATATTGTCACAAGACGGTTAGTTTGTGATTTACTTCATTTATCTGCCAATCAAATTGATTAAGTAATTAGATGCATTGTCAATTGCCTTTCGAATGCAGAAGATACAAATGATGGGTTTACAAAAATTAAGAATGTTGGTGAAGAACCTAGCCTGATTGTTATTATTTCAGAACTTTGAATAGTAACTTTAGGCTCTTTTTTACCACAACTTCTCTTATCATGTGAAGTCAATATAAGTGGAGATGAATTCTCAATCATGAGGTCATGTGCATCACTGATCAAACAATCTGAATACTATAAGATGACTTGAAAGAAATTTGGGTTGTGAAATTTTTGTTGTCTCAATAACAAGTGGTAACACCGGCATAGGTTTGGCCTTTATGGCAGCCGCTAAAAACTGCAAGCTCATCATTACCATGCCTACTTCTATGAGCCTCGAACGTCGGATTATTCTCCGTGCTTTTGGTGCTGAGTTGGTTCTCACAGATCCTGCTAAGGGAATGAAAGGTGCTGTTCAGAAGGCTGAAGAGATACGGGATAAGACGCCCAACTCCTACATCTTTCAGCAGTTTGAAAATCCAGCCAACCCAAAGATACACTATGAAACCACCAGGCCTGGGCTCTGGAAAGGAATAAATGGTAAAATTGATGCATTTGTCTTTGGGATTGGGACAGGAGGCATTATTACAGGTACAGGAAAATATCTTAAAGAACAGAACCCCAACATAAAGCTATATGGTATTGAGCCAGTTGAAAGTCCTTTTCTTTCTGGAGGAAAGCATGGTCCACACAAAATTCAAGAGTTTTTAGATGTGATATTCCAACAAGTTTCAAACTTAATCCAGCTGCTCATGAGGTGATCATCTATCTCAGCTCCTTTTTAATTAATATTTTCAACTTTTTTTGTTCTGAACACCATTTTGTTTCTAGAAAAAGACAATAATGCCTCAGATTAATACACCATATCTTATACATGTTGAATTTGGAAAATGATCTGAAAACCTCTAGTGTTGATGAGGAAGTAAGGAAAGAAAAACAGACTGTTGAATCTTTGGACTCTGAAGAAAAATCTTCATCTCATTTTAAAGTTGTATCAAGAGCTAAGTTTGTTGGGACAATCAAACCAAAATGATGCATCACAAATCAGAAGGAGCACTGCTCAAGTCGAGGTGATGGCAAGTTTGGGTGTGTATCAAATCTGAAGCAGATTCTCTGATAAAAGTAGAGAACCTAACAATCCAATGGTTGATCATCAAAACCAATAATATAGTCGTCTTTTCTCTATGCCAAAGCCAAAGCCAACTTTGTCTGAGTTCCATAATGAAGAAACAGAAATGCTACTAAGTCTAAAGATATAGATATTGAGTTTGACAAGAGTTCGAATGAGGATGATACTAGAACTAACATTAACAATGATGGCAAATTTGGGAGTGAACTTGATTGAAAGGCTGGGGAGTTTATAGCCAGGTTTAGAGAGCAAATAAGGCAGCATAAGACATCCTCGCATATCTGGAAGGATATAGATTTTATGAAAGAGGAATTTTTATTTTATTTTTTCCATCTCAACTATTGTTGTTCTTATTTATTTGAATTTTTTTATACGGTATCAGCCTTCATTTACTCAAAAATGATCCTACCATGACAACTTTTTATTTGTTTTTTTATAGTATTCCTATTCTCATCAGACTTTAATTAGAGCATTTTCATGACTGCATATCATTAAGTCTGTATATTAAATTAAGAACAATGGGTAAAATTAAAACTTCTTTTACAATACATAACATGCATTATAGGCGTTAAACAAAAAATCCATAGCATGATAATATAAAATTTAACATTGTGGAATCATATAAGAAGGCAATTGAAATTAAAGTAAATGATGTAATACATGTTTAGTTCACTATAACTAATTTCCAGATTCGAAAGCCGCCAGCACCTTTAGTTTCAAAATAATCAACTCTTCTCCTCCTCCTATGTTTAGTTGTGTGGATTCTTTTAAAATTGAATTCCGTTGAGTCAGTCTGATATAGTTTAGGAAAAGAAAATGATTGACTTGAGTGACCTATTTGAATGGAGAAGATCAGTGTGGGAGGAAAGATCTCAACAAATTTTATAATTCTATCCTAACGTTGGTGGAAAAAAAATTGGTGTAAAATATTTAAATATTCATTTTTAAAATAAAAAGTTAAAGTTAATTTAAAAATACAACATTTCGTGTATTTTTTAATTCTGATCTCAAATCATTAATATATATGGCAACCCAATCTTTTTCCACTCATACATAATTTCTTGTCATGTGTAGATAATTATATGCCATGTAATTAAAAAAAAAAAAAAGGAATCTGGATATAGATTATTATTAATTTATGTGTAGATATAGATTATATGCCACATAATTAATCTGGATATAGATTATTGTCATGTGTAGATATAGATTATTATTAATCTGGATATCTATGTGTAGATATAGATTATATGCCACATAATTTCTTGTCATTATATGCCATGTGATAGGATAATATTATATTAATCATTAAGTTATCGATTTTCTATGTGTTAATTTAAAAGGAATCTGGATATATGCTCTGGAAAATGTACAAGTGTCTTTACCCACACATATACATAACTTGTAATTATGTGTGGTTATTTATTTATTTTCATTTTTTTTTATAAAAATCAACATATATTATAAAATGCCACACAAGAATAACAAAGTTGACAAAATTCTAGAATTCATTCCGCCAAAATGAAAATGTGATTAAAATGTTTTAACCACACATATTAAATGTGAAAAGTTAAATAAAAGTGTCAAATCTATTCACCCACACATTTTATAATTATGTGTGGCTAAATAGCGACACATTATTATGTGTGGTTAAAAATTCAGTTTCGTTATTAGTAACATCGACATCAATAATTGCAATTAATAGACATCAAAATTTTGGATTGCTTTATCATTTTGTTTGTGATTTGGGAAATTAAAGGCACTTTTCTCATCTATGGAACAGTCCAAGGTTTGCTCTAGGTGGAGCTAGCTTTTGTTTTTTACTTGCTTTTTGGGTGTAACTTGTTCTATTATAGCTATTAGGAGAATTGTTGACTGAATTAATTTGTTGAATGGGAATTGTTAACAGGAATATTTAATTTATAAATTAACTTCTCCTACATCGCTTTCTAAATATCTAGGGCTAATCCAGATCGATACACCATTTGTTGTTCTCTTCTAAAAGATTACAGTAATCAATGGAAATTTGGGCATATATATAATCTACGTACATTTCAAAATTGTTGAATGTTGCAACCAATTAATCTGTACGTGGTTCCTTTATGTCTTCAGGGGAGGAAGCCGATTTGATGAAGACCGTCCTTATTGCTTCCCTGTTGGAATGCTGTCATTCTCAGACATCCTTATCATGGGGAACATCTGCTTATAAATAACGTTAAAGTAGGTGAATCGACTAAGTCTAAAACAGGTCAATATTTGAAAATTCATTTACGCGCTATCTTATTTTCCTACCCTTAATCTGACATGCATGTTTCCTTTCCCTTCCTGTTTTTTATTTTTTTTTAATATTTCTAACTTTCACTCTCTCTCCATCATTATCGTGTCCACGCTTTATATATTTGTGCATGCATATTATATATATATATATATATATATGTATGTATGTCCTAGAATTTTGCACATTATATATGCAATGAGCTTGTGTTAGTATGTTGAATTAATGTGTTGTACGGTATTGTACTTATCTGCAAACTGTGTGTTCCCCCGCAACCTAGGTATGGTATGCTTTATGGATGTTTAAATTAAATTATACTGTTTTCTAAATTCTGGAACTATTGTATTACTTAGTTAATGGCAGCATCTTCTGTCTTTTTGTTGTTGTTGTTGTTCATTCAACTACGTAGAGCTGCAAAATTAAAGCAAAATGACAAGGATCGGAGAATCAGGCGAGGCCCCCCAGAGGCAGGTGGAACTCCCTCCTAGAAGGGGTCAGGTTAAAATCCAGGTTTTCCGTTACATTATGAAGATTTTAGGAGAAGCAGCCTCAAAAATACGACATGACGCCACAACTGCAACAGATCCATCTACAGGAATATTGGAGAAGAAGATATGATTCTGCAGAAGTAATTAACCAATATTTTTGCTTCATATATATGACAATAAGACTCTGCTAATATGATTAATGTTTTGGCTCAAGTAGATCGACAATGATTTGCAGCTTTGCTATGTGTAGACATTCTTTGCAATGAACTGATCGAATTCTATTTGCCAGCTGCAATTTGTTTGTAACATATTTTCTGAATAAAGAGTTCCATTCCTTCACTAAGTGGCTTTTCAAATGGCGGATAATTTAATTATATATGCTTTTGGTATTTGAACTCGTTATGATTTGATGGTAGTGTTTGAACTTTATTTTGTGATAATTATGTTTTCTACAGTAATTTGCTAAGAATATTAGACATTTATGTACGTAGTTTGTATAGGTTGTTCTAAATTGATTAGATTAATTAATTATGTTTATCCATTTTTATGATAATTGAGTGTTAGTACGTGTTACAACTTGCTAATATATTAATTACCTTCCTACTTTAATCAGTTAACAAACAATAATGTATTTTTAGACCTTCCCACTTGGACTCATCGACCACGAAGAATGTTTCTTCCGTGCTTGTTGATTGTAGTAAATTACTAATATTTGATTATCAATCAAGATTGTATTTTTATCCAAAAGAAACAAATTAGGACAGACCACATTTTCTTATAGTAATCGGACAAATTTAATTTCAGCCATTCAAATTATCATACAGAAGAAAGCAAAAATATAAAATTTATAATTTTAGCATGGAGTAGAGATGGAACACGAAGATGTCGTTTATAATTGAAAAGATACAGTAATCAAGTTTCAAGTATTGAATTAGTGGCATTGAAATGATATATAATTATTGGTAACTAAACTCAAGTGAGCACATAATCTTAGTGGTTTATCCGTTTATGGACCCAATTATTATCATAACTAGTGTATCGCCACCCGTGCATCGCACGGAGAACACCTTCATTACTTTGTCTTTTATTTTTATTATTTGTTGACAAATGATTGTAATCAAGAAACATATACTATTTCTAGCTAATATGAATTGTGAATGCATGCTCAAAGAACAATTTTATTTAAATGATGGAGGCATGTATCTAGAAAGAAAACATGATTTTCTACTATAATTAATTAAGGATTTGTCACTAAGCCAAGAGCCAGAAGTTCTTCAGCCATCCCACGAACTAAATTTCTATGATCCCTCACTCCAATTGTTAAAACATATATTCCAAGTTGTTGATGCATTCCATATATTCATCTGTATTGCTCTCCGAAATAGGTTGTCTAAGTTGAAAAATAAAAAATTTAATCATCTTTCCCTATCTCTTTAGAGTAGATTGGCAATAATTAATGTATTGATCAACTTAGGAATGAAGAATCTAAGCCAATTCAAACCAGCATTGTGATGTTCTCCAAATTTGTATATTTGATAGTCCGTGAAAGTGCAAAAACCAAGAAGCACACACAAGTTTAGATGAAAATTAATATGTTGGCATTTAAAACCTAATCAAAGAATGAGATTAGGAAGAGTTACACCAACAATATATCATGATTTTTTTAGCACTACTGGTACCAAAATAGAAGAAGATGGTGATGAAAGATTTATCGGTCAATAAGTAGCAGTGTAGCACCTCTTTTAATTGCGGCAACATGGACCTCATTTTCCTCTTACCAGATAATGATCAGGATAGAGCAATGTGGTTGATATTTACTTTGCAGTCATGAACATACTTATTTTTAAAACACAATCATGAAAATATTTGTGTATGGAACTATACAACTAAAAGAAATGGAAAGGACGTAAAATACAATATATTCATTAAACCTCAATACTTTATTAGATACGATATGAATCTTAACTATTCATGTGCCAAGCATCTCATAGAAATTTTGAAATCAAAAGTTATAGAACGCATAAAACCTTCATCCCCCTATTATAACGGAGAAATTCTATATTGACAAAAAAAAAATGCAATATTTTTGGGAGATATCACATTGTTGTCGAAAATTGTGGTGAATTGCAAAAATTACTTGGGAAATTAGAGGCAAAACGGTTTGAAAAAATTAATTAATCGTCAAGAGAAAAAAAAAAGTTTTGCGCACAAAGAAAATACAGTAGAAGGGAAGAGCCATTCCTGCCGCCCCGCTGATCGATTCACTTTCTAGAAATTATATTATCATCGATTCCATTAGCAACATCATCAAATTGAATTATTCTTTTTGGGTGCTTGAATGCTTCTAAAGAGACAAATTAACAATTAACAATTGAAGAAAAAGTAAACAGATTATGTGTTTAATTCAGTACCTTGATATTGGAGAGTGCTTACTTAGATCCTAAATTTGGAATTTGTAAGTGGTGAAGAGAAAGTATCCAAAATCTGGAAAACACAAAAAAAAAAAAAAAAAAATTGTCAGTGGTAAATGGGAAATCGCATTCTGCTCCAACGAAGTGCCAATACTTCCATTCCCAAATATTTATCTGTGCTCCACCGACGCATGGATGCTTCTATTGGCGAAAATTTCAACGACGCTGGCGCTTCCCTTGCCAAAAAAGTTTAAGCATGGGTATATAGAGAAAAGAGATGGAGATTTCTGAAAAATGATGTTGGTAGATTGAGAAAACGTTAAAAATGTCATAAAAACTGCACCACTCCGCATGATCGTTGGCAGTTTTTCTGATTCAAACAAAAACTGTTTTTTATTTTGGAGGGATTTATGGGCGGGAAATTGATTGCTCACGACTCCGTTATAATATTAGTATAGATTATCATAAGACAGCGACACTGAATCCACCCACCCAACGCTAATATGCATGGGCTCGTCCATTGCGCTTGATAATTACTTTTTTTGAAATAAATATATACCTAAAAATGGAATTAGTGAACCCAAAATATAAATTGAATTAATTTAATTTTTTATCCTGCATCTCGTGCAGTGCACTCACCCGACACGTGGGCTCATGCACTGCGCTTGATAATTAATTCTTTGAAATAAATATATACCTAAAATTACATTGAAGTAATTTAATTTTTTATCTGTCGTCTAGTTCATGCACTCGTCTAACGCTAATGCATGAGTTTGTGCACTGCGCTCTTTACAAAATAAATATTTTTAAAAAATTGAAAGGAAATGAAAAAAAAATATTGGGCTCTCAGGCTCGTGAGGCCACACGCCGCGTGTGGGTGTGTGGAGGGCGGGTGGGGCGTTTTTGGGCGGGTTTAGGCCTACTTGACCTGTATTATGACGTGCGTATTATGATTCATTAGACGGTTTAACACAAGTTTCTATCTATAATTAGATCTCGTATACATCTTTGTACAAATTAAAGTGTGCGCGCGCGCATGTGTGTGTATTAGATGTATTTTAATTGTATTGCTATCTTAAATAGTGATCATTAAAGCCAAAATAGTACTACAAAAGGTTGTGATTTGTAATTTTTTGAAGGTAAGAATAGAAAAATAATGTTAATGATAATTATTTTCACATTATACATAGAATATGAATTGACGCATTTCTAAAAAATATTATGACAAAAAGGTAAAGTTAATCATGGACGATGTACTCATCCTCATAGTGCATAATAAGTGTAATCCTTGACTTGATTACTTCGGCTAAAGACCCCTAATTGTCACAAATCATACGAAGATGGAAAGTTAGGAATTCTGGCAATTCTGGGGAGCATAGTTCAATACTTCAATATAATATCTTAATAAAATTTAAGTTGGATTAATTAAAAGGATTCAAATAATTCAGTAGAAAATCAACGGGAAATCCAATTTGTTTGGACCAAAAGGTTAATGTTTCTAATTGGAGCTGGTCATGCCATTTGACCGAGTCAATTTTAAAAAATTTAAGACTATTAAAATCAATAGTTTAATTTTATTGTAAAGTTCAATTTAGTGTTTGTGTGCCATCAATTTAGCACTCTATATTAAATTACAATGACTTTCTTAAAGATTTATACTTCTCTCTTTAAATTTTAATAAACGAAAAAGATATATTTACTTCTTTTGGACAGTCAGTGGAGTCTATTTTACTTTTCTAAAATCTAAATACATACTATATATTATGTAAAAATGAAAAGGGAATGAAGCAGTCAAATTTAATTTGGGCGTAGGAAGAAATCATTTATCGAGTGTATATATATATATATATATATATATATATATATATATATATAGAATGTTGCAATCAAAGCAAGAGATGCACGAGTGCACACGGCCTATTTAATGGCGGACAAAGGAATTTTAATATATGTTTTATGTGGCCAAATATGAACAACTTTTATGGGGAACAAAATTTATTCAAATTTCAGGTCACACATCTGTTTGTTCCCAATTGGTGTGGAGTGTGGACACATTTTAATTAATTATTCGTGGACTTTTTCGTAAATGAAATGTTTGTTTACAGGAACATATATAATTTTGCTCTTATATATATATATATATATATATATATATATATGTTTTATTGAGCTTTCGAATTTTTATTGCGTTGTATTGCATATATGAATTTGTATCTTTATTATATTGAGCTCTCAAACCAACATTCTAACTGTAGTCCGTACGGTTCACATATTAATAATTGTTAATACCACCAATCATTTGTCTTTTTTAAATAATATTTTTTAACCACAAATGGTGTGTGTACTCATTAATCTATGAGCATTGCTAAACGGCTGTGGTGGGAAAATTCCATGTTACCTCCAACATAGTGCTTTGTAGTCTAATATATTTTGATATATGTTCTATAAAGTTGATATTAATACTTTTATTTTTTTTTAAACATTCTAGATTTTATTTCTTTTTCTTTACTAAACTCAATTATTTCACTGTTTTTGGCACGAGAATTTAGGGGTGCATACAGGTTGGATTAACCGGGTTGAGAGTGTTTAAATAGACCAACTCATAGACAACAGTTTGAAGAAATTATACACAACCCAACCCTACTTCTTACAAAGATATAAGGGTTGGGTTGGGTTCATCGGATTATGACAAAAAAAAACTTTGAAATGAATTTTACCAAAACTTAGTTAATTTTTGTATATTTTAAATCATTAATCATATATTATAAACAATATTAACTAAAAAACATATCAAATAAAATAAATATGCATGTCATAAAATTGGAGTTGGAACGGTATAGAGAAAATTAAACTCATGTTCAGGAAAGAGCAAATATTAGATGCAAATACAATAAATAATTTGAAAATATCAGAAGCAAATACAAAAAATTATTTTAATTAACACAATAGCATGTAAGTAAATAATTAGAGAAGAGTGTTAAATTTATAAGTAAACTTGCAATTCTCCAACAATACTGCAAGTCAGTGAACCAATTGATGACAAGTTCTACAACCAAGAATATATACAATAAAGATTTTCCACATACAAAAATATATATAAAAAATTAAATAAAGAGTAACGGGTTAGATTGGGTTGGTTTGGATAGAGACCCTTAAACCCGTGAGCCAACCCAATAGGACCGGTCTACAATACTTATGAACCGCAGTAAATTCCGTCTGTCATCATAACAAGTCAAACGGCCTAAATCCGGTTTGGGCTGACCGATTTCGTCGATTCGTGCAAGTTTTTGTGCACCCCTACGAGAATCAATGACATTGTGCTTCTCGAAATTTTTATTTACGTAACTGAGTTTAGTTTAAATTAAATTTCCTAATTATCAAAATAGAAAATGTGTAAAATATTATATTATATTACATTGCAAAATAAAATTTTAGCTGCCGATATATTTCTTTCACTAAAATTGATTTCTTGTAAAAATAAAAATGTTATCTATACATAATATTAAATTTATTATATTAAATAAGGCTTGTCGATGTTAAATAACACCTGTCAATGTATTCAATTATTTTACGTAACCTCTTTAAAATGTGCCCATTAATCAGACTTTAATTTATTATATATTATCTTGGTATGTTATTAATCATATCATAATAATATTTTACAACATATCAGATTTTTAGTTATTTATTCAATATAAAAAATTATAGAAAAGGTGTAAAATAATATATTATATCATATTGTAAAAATAAATTTTAGTTGTCGATATATTTCTTTCACTAAAATTGGTTTCTCATAGAAACAAAATGTAAATCTAAATGATGTATAGGCAACATTTTTAATTGTTGGTATTAAAATATTTTAGTGGGGAGAAAATAAAATCTCAAATAAAATATTTATTCTGTAAAATTTAAATAATTTGCCCGTAACATTTTTTTGCGATAATATGAATTAATTGGATTTCCTGTTTTATTTTGTTACGTAAAAATAAACGTAATTTTGTTAAATTTAATTATGTTTAAATAGTGTTTAATTAGTTCAAATGTGCAAAAATAAGTCATTTGAAAAATAATTTTGGCATTTGAAAAATAATTTTTCATATCGACACATACGTCGACAATTATGTTTTAGTTATTTTTATCAAATATTCGGTATCGGTAAATTTTTTATTGTTGTTAAAAATTTATATTATGGGAGAAAATGACATTGATTATGAAATATTTTAGTTTGAAAATATGAAGATATAAAATTTTAATCAATTTCATATGAATTGATATTAAATTAAATGAAGTAATTTTATAAAATGTAATTATGTTTAAATATTATTTAATAAGTTAAAATTTCCATGACAACTTGTTAGATAAGGCTTTTGAAATATAATTTTTACTATTTAATTAGTTAAAATGTGTAAAAATAAGGCTTTTGAATTTTTTTGACATATCGGCACATAATCGACAATATTTTTTGAGTTATTTTAATGAAATATTCTTTATCGGAATATTTTTTTATTGTTGTTATAAATTTATTTTATCGGTGAAATTGACATCGGTGAAATATTTTAATTTGAAAAATATGAATATATATATAATTGTGAACAATTTTGTATTAATCGATTTATATTAAACTAAATGAAATAATTTTATAAAAAAAGAAAGTGGGTGGCTTAAAAGTCACTTTCCTTGTTCTCGCGTGGGTAATTCAATCTTTTAGCAAATTGAACAGACACCACCATTCTTTCAAAAGTCTTCGCCAGAGCTCCGGCACTGAATCGGCGTCTGAAAATTTGGTAGTCAAAACCATCGTGTCGATTGAAATTGGTGAGATATGTTTATAATACTGCTAAAGTCTCTTTTTCGTCACATTCGACCGTTTTACATTTTACAGAAAGTATCTAAGAATTTATTATGATCATTCTTCATTATGCGAGAAACTAGTGTGTGAATATGTCTTTAAAACATATCGGATATTTAGTTATTTATTAATCAGACTTTAATTTATTATATATTATTTTGTTATGTTATAAATCATTTCATAATAATATTTTACAACATATGGAATATTTAGTTAT
Source organism: Perilla frutescens (assembly GCA_026008535.1). Taxonomy (NCBI): domain Eukaryota; kingdom Viridiplantae; phylum Streptophyta; class Magnoliopsida; order Lamiales; family Lamiaceae; genus Perilla; species Perilla frutescens. The sequence continues at coordinate 36,453,250 of BRKX01000017.1, read as the reverse complement.
TTATTCAATATAAAAAAATAATTTGATTCATATTTCCTAAAAATTTTTTTTAAGGAAAAATAGTTTATTTTAAAATCTCTACCATAATAATTTTACTTCAAATCATTAAAGAAATACCATTACGACAAATTGAAGAATTGGATATATTAAAATTACAGTCATTAAAAAATTGAAGATATGTAAAAGTTGGAGCTATGATTTTTAGTGCAAAAAATGAAAGCAGCGGAAAAAAAATAGAGATATGATTATCATTTTAGAAAATGAGTGAGAGTAGAGATATGAAAAAATGGGGTGGAAAAAACTTAAAAAAGTACTATCTTGGGAGTAACATAGAATTTTTCGACTGTGGCAGGCCAAACAAGATTTCTCAAAATCGGTTTTTTTTTGGGGGAAAAGAAACAATCTTGTCAATAATACCAAATTTACCAATATTACCGTCAGTGTGACGTCCTAAAATTTCATAAATAGAAAATATCCGATTTATTCAATAAAAGAGGTTTAATACAGCGGAAGAACTATTTAAAATAAAATAATATTTAATTAATCTTGACCATCACCCCGTCTCCACGTCATCGCCCTAGCTTCATACACCTGAAAATATAATAGTTTTGGGATAAGTGCTATTAACTCAGTGGGGTCCACATTTATCCAAATTATACAAATACGTCCGTAGGCCATCACATCATGTGATGTCCCAAAATTTCATAAATTGAAATATCTCATTTATATAATAAGTAAAAGAGTTTAATACAACGAAAGCAATATTTAAAATAAAATAATTTTTATTTAATCTTGACCATCAACCCGTCTCCACGTCATCACCCGAGCTTCATAAACCTGAAAATATAATAGCTTTGGGGTGAGTGCTATTGACTCAATCGAGTAACTCAATTATCCAAATTATACAAATATAACAGTAAGAAAACAGGCCATAGCATGGCATATCATATCATAGAGTCCGTAGGCCAACATAGCATATAACCCATAGGTTAAACATAGTAATAGCTCGTAGGCCCATAGCAATAGCCCGAAGGCGCATATGACCCGTAGGTCTACCTGCACACCGCATATACAAGCATAATAAGGATACGAGTTTGTATTTATTCTCCGAGAGAATCCCCACCTTAACTTGACTTTAAAACTTGATTGAAAATGAACTTAGTTAGATCCGTGCGCGCCACCTCAAATGAAAACTAGAGAAAAATAAAGAATTTACTTTGAATGCTTTTGGTGTGGTTTGGAGAATGAAAATGCTCCTATTTATATTAGAACTTTGGTGTATAAAAATGGAAGCAACACATTTGTGGGGATTGATTTGAGTCAAATACCAAATTTAATAGCAAAAATTATTGTAATTGATTAATTGATTTGATAAAAATTGATTTCATGCAATTTAATTAGTCAAAAAAAAAAATGGATGAATGTTTAGCATAAAATTTCCCTTGATTTATCCACGTGAAAAGAGATGAAATTTTGATTTTTAAATATGTTTTTTTTTTCAAAATGGGTAATGTTTTTTTTTTTTTCTAAAATATTTAACCCCTTCCGACCATACTATATAAATAGGGACCAAAATAAATAAATAAATAGATAAAAACTTTACTTTAACAATTAATTTTTATAACCTTAAATAAATATGTAAATAATTTAAGTCACATGTTCCACGTAAATATTAAATGATTAAGGCGCGATTTATAGAAACATAATAATATCAATAATTCGCTTGAATCAATATTTTTTTAAAAAAATGATAACGACCAATTAAAAATGATTTTGGGTCGTTACACATCATAATAACCCGGAGGGTGTCATCAATAAACATAAAGCCCGTAGGCCATTATAAATTATCCAGAAGGGGTCATCATAAATATAAAGCCCGTAGACCATCATCAAGTAACCCGGAGGGTGTCATCAATAGCACATGCATATCATATACAAGCATAATAGGGATAAATGTAATTTAATTTCAACGTTGAATCCCCCACCTTTACTTGACTTTAAAACTTGATTGAAAGTGCATTTAATTAGATCCGTGCGCGCCGCCTAGCATTAAATATTAAAAATAATAATTATCATAACTTTAATAATAATAATAATAATAATAATAATAATAATAATAATAATAATGCATGACTAGAAAATCCAACCCCAACTCACGGCCCAAACCCCACAATTTAAGCACAACTTTTCAATATAAGCCCAACCCACCACCTTGATTTCTCTATCTTTTCTTAGCCTCACCCCGTAACCCCTATCTAAAAAAAATACAAATAATTCCCTTTTCTCTCATCAAAACAACACAGCACTCTCTCTCTCTCTCTCTCTCCACCTTCCACCAAATAGCTCTACACCATCTCTACTGCAGCATCGCCAAGACGTTGCTACTAGAGTCTACCACCGCCGCCGCCACTATACTCGAGGACAGCGATTGGCCTCCCTCGAGTCGCAGCCATTGCACCCACCGCTATCTCTACGCATATTGCCTTCTCCTCTTTCTCTCTCAGTGCATGTATATGTTCTGAATGAATGTATATACCTCTAGAGAAGATTTGAATGCTCCAAATGCTTTGAATGGTTTTGGTTGTGTGATTTATGAATGAAAAGGGGTCTATTTATACTGGTGATTTTTGTTTTGAAAAAGGAATGGAATGATTCATGAATAAATTTTGCAGAAATCTCGTGAAGGATTAGCCGGATTTCGGTTTCATCAAGACGGAAAATCCGTCGGTTCCATTCTTGTCGTGTTACGTTGAAATTGAGGAAGAAGAAGCAACAATTGGGCCCTTTTTTTTCAAGTGGGCTTCAAATAAATTAAAGGGTTGGGCTCAAAATAATAATAATTTTCATGATATAATTTTCAATAATAATGATAAAAAAAATATATTTAAAATATGTAATCAATTTAATGTAGTTATTTTACGTAAACATATAATTGTTAAGGCGTGACTTATAGGACTAACAAATTAATAATATCATTTAGAAAAAAAATACATAAATAAATAACTAAATAAATAAAATATTAGCGACTCGTAAATTAAAAATTTGGGTCGCTACATCCTTCACCACTTAAAAAAAATTTCCTCCTCGAAATTTACTTACCTTTCCCTTGAATTGAGGTTCTTAAAACTTAATGTCCTCTCGACTTTAACACTTCTACTATCTCAAACCTTAACGTGCTCATTTCACTTATATTCTAAAATAAAATGGATTGCTAGATATTCCACAGAGTTCTAAATTAGCTATCTTAAAAGGCCTCTTAAAGATATCCTCGACAAGTTGATACGTCTCTAATCCTTCATCTTTTCCTTAAAAGAACTATGTCATTGAGAAATTCAATTCATCATTATTTCCAAAAATAAAATATAAATTTGTTCCTAATAATCCGCTTAAAATTTATCCTTATTGATAATGACCTTTATTACAATTCCTAAATTAAAACGTCTCCCAAACAAAATCGCTTAATACTTAACCTAGCGTCGTCTTTCTTTTTGTTACTCCTCACGATTCATGGCATATGCACGGGCATTACCTCTCCCTCTCACATTTTATTCTCTTCTGGTGGTTTCTCCTCTTCCGGCGTTCCCTCCCCCTTCATTGTTTCCTCTCCTTTCCACATTTCCTCTTCTTGGAAGATTCCTTTGTTGAAGTTTGGGACAATTCGGGGTTATGTGTCTTTCCTCGTGACACCAATAACATGCATTCCGTCTGAAATGACATTCCTCATTGTGATTTCTATGACATTGTGGACAAAACGGTTTATTTGATGATGTTCCGAAATTTCTACCCTCAGTCTGCTTCGATTTCTTCTCAAAATGGAATTCTATTTCCTCGTCATTTTCATCTCGACGTCTTTTCTCGTGGTTGGTTGGGTGCCTAGAAACAGAGTTCTCCAAATTTAGGCGACTAGATACAGCTTGAGCACGTTCCACTACCTCCGAGTAGGTTGCAATGGTTCCTCGAGTGGCTAGGATCCCTGCGATCTCTGGGCGCAAACCGTACTCAAAGTTACTCGCCTTCTTTTTTTAGTATCCACCAAGTGCGGAGCATATCGAGAAAGCTGGTTAAACTTCCTCTCATACTCCATAACTGTCATGTTCCCTTGCCGTAAATTTATCAGCTCCAGCTCCTTCTGCTTTCGATAGGCCCTCGGGAAAAACTTTCCCAAGATTAAATTCTTGAACTAAGCCCAAGTTAGATTTTGACGATGTTCCGCTGTCATGACATGTGCCAAACTCTGCCACCAATGCCCTGCATCTCCGATCAGTTGAAAAATAGCACATGATACCTTTTCCGCATCCGTACAATCGAGGTGTTCGAAAATTCACTCCAGCTCAAATATCCACTCCTCCGTGTCAAGTGGTCCTTCGTTTCCCTTCAGCTTGGGTGGAGCCATTTTGTCGGAACTGTTTCACCATAGCGTTACCTTCATTCCTTAGCGGATGAGCGTTTTGAGGTATGGCCTGCCTCAAAGCTTGCGTCAGCTCTTGTACAAAGGTTGGACGATTGCGAGGGGCCCGCCTTGCGTTGTCATCATCCGATTGAGTCTCCTCACTATCAGCTCGAATGTTACGGCGTCTGTTGACCATGATTCCTATTTATCGAGTCAATTAGCCAAAGAATTTGTAATACCCCAGATTTTTGAATAAGGTTTAGAGAATTGTTAATATTAGTTAATTAATTAAAGAAGGAATTTAATTAAGGTTAGCTATGGTTGGATGTCAGTCACGACTTTAAGAGTCAGTTTTCGTGAGGATCGTCTTTTCGGAAAATATAATCTAAATTTTATTATTGCCATTTATGGTTTCTTTATAAAGGCTTTAACTCAAGGAGCACACCGGTGTTTTCGGATTTTAAATCTGAGGTCATTTGAGTTCCAGGTGATGGAAAACGTATTTAAAAGGGAAATGAATAGTAACTTTTGCGTGCGTTCGTGTTTTGAGAAATTTACGAAATCCTCCTCATTTATCCGAATTCAGTTCTGTCAGGCCCCTCTTATAGGAAATGACTCAAGGATTCCGTTGGCATTCACGGATTGTCATTCTGAGGTCAATCGAACGCTCGAGAGCCAAATCTGTCAGTCTGAGTGAATAGTAAAAAGTAATTCCAAAAATGGAATCTTTGCTCGTCTTTCTTCTGACGATCCCGTCTTCTTCACGAATCAAGTTGGTTCACTAGTATTCGAGCCAACGAGTCTCCCAGTATTTTTAGATTTCGTGTCTGAAGTCATTTGGACCTCGACATCGAATAAAGCAGCTTTTAACCAAACCCGGGGTAGCTTTTGCAGTATTCTCGCACAGCAATGGCTTCCAAGGGAAGCCAAAGCTTTTCCTATAAATAGGGGACCACCCATTTGGCATTCTTTGCTCATTTTGCATTCACTTCACTTCTAAATCGAGAGGGTGAAAAGCTTTGAAAGCCGAGAAGGTTCTGTCGAAATAAAAAGCGTTCTTCGTGAGTGTTCTTCAAGACGACGAGCGGAGTGGCGCGGAAGGGATGCGGTGAGGGAATGTGCTAGGGGTGCCGTTGAAATCGTAGCAGGTAGCTCTGCCGCCGTTGTAACTCGACGAGATGCCGAGCTAACCACATTCCTTCAACGCACCTGACCCCGTCCATTCTTGTTCATCGGTCTCGATTCCATTTCTTTTTCGTCTTTTAAATTTCGCATTTACTTTCCGTTCTTTACGTTCTTCGCGTTTCTTCATTATTGCTTGTCTAAAAAGTTGTATTTCGATTTTTGTTGAAATTCCAAGTTAATAACGTTTATGTTATATTTCTCATTCTACTTCCGTTATTATTATTCTAAGAAGATTAGCCTCGTTTATTCCGTTAAATTCCGTTCAAGCTACATTTAATGATTTTGTCGCTATTCTAATTATTAAAGGGGGATTATCGTGTTTATGCCGTTATAATGCCAAATTCTTTTTAAGTTAAAGCTTGTTGTTGCATGTTAAATTCAAGTACGTTATTTTTATAAAAATTCGGATTAATTGTTCTTCGTGTTCGTCGAAGGAATCAACGAACACGAAGAACTCAGTTGAAGAACACAGTTGATGAAACCCAGTTGAAGAGAGAGAGAGAGAAAAGGAGCCCCGCGGGGGGGGGGGGGGGGTTCGCCGCTGCGCCACACTGGGGCAAGGTAGCCCCGCGGCGGGGGAGAGCTCACCGGCGCCCATGTGCGCCGCAGTGCCCCCCCTTCTCCGTGTTGTTTCGTTCGCCGTTTCTTTTCAGCTATTTCCGTACCCCTTTTTCCGATCTTTTCGAGTCTTCTAAATCATGATACTCTCAAGCCATATCCAAGTTTAAATTATAGTAAGGTATTCATGTTAATTTCAATTTATTTTCAATAAGCTATTCAAGTTATTTTCCGTCTAAAAAAAATTTAGAGATCAAGTCGAGAAGTTCCTTAAATAAAATAAATCCTTCTCGAACCCTTATTAAGTCAAAGTCGTGCTATCCATGTTAAGTCCTAGCTAAGGGAATATTAGTTAGGTATTATTTAATATCATGTTATTGGAAATCTTCGAAGGAGGCCGCTAAGTCGATGGTTCGACTTTTGTAGAGGGAATCGAGCCTCGGAGAAATACTAAAGGAGACCACCAGCTCGTTGCCTCGTCTTCCGTCTCGTAATCAAGGTGGGTAAATCTATACTCATCTAAAGTTTGAGCTAATGAGCTCTAGAAGCATGTTAGGGCAAATGAGATATCCAATAAAGTATTTTTGCTAAGCCTGAGAATAAACTGCTCAAGAAGTACCCTGATATCGCTTATCATGGTTAGTAAATTTCGGGACGAAATTTTCTTTAAAGGGGGTAGGATGTAATACCCTAGATTTTTGAATAAGGTTTAGAGAATTGTTAATATTAGTTAATTAATTAAAGAAGGAATTTAATTAAGGTTAGCTATGGTTGGATGTCAGTCACGACTTTAGGAGTCAGTTTTCGTGAGGATCGTCTTTTCGGAAAATATAATCTAAATTTTATTATTGCCATTTATGGTTTCTTTAAAAAGGCTTTAACTCAAGGAGTACACCGGTGTTTTTAGATTTTAAATCTGAGGTCATTTGAATTCCCGGTGATGGAAAACGTATTTAAAAGGGAAATGAATAGTAACTTTTGCGTGCGTTAGTGTTTTGAGAAATTTACGAAATCCTCCTCGTTTATCCGAGTTCAGTTCTATCAGGCCCCTCTTATGGGAAATGACTCAATGAGTTCGTTGGCGTTCACGGATTGTCATTCTGAGGTCAATCGAACGCTCGGGAGCCAAATTTGTCAGTCTGAGTGAATAATAAAAAGTAATTCCAAAAAGGGAATCTTTGCTCGTCTTTCTTCTGACGACCCCGTCTTCTTCACGAATCGAGTTGGTTCACTAGTGTTTGAGCCAACGAGTCTTCCGGTATTTTTAGATTTCGTGTCTGAAGTCATTTGGACCTCGACATCGAATAAAGCAGCTTTTAACCGAACCCGAGGTAGCTTTTGCAGTATTCTCGCACAGCAATGGCTTCCAAGGGAAGCCAAAGCTTTTCCTATAAATATGGGACCACTCCTTTGGCATTCTTTGCTCATTTTGCATTCACTTCACTTCTAAATCGAGAGGGTGAAAAGTTTTGAAAGCCGAGAAGGTTTTGTCGAAATAAAAAACATTCTTCGTGAGTGTTCTTCAAGACGACGAGCGGAGTGGCGCGGAAGGGATGCGGTGAGGGAATGTGCAAGGGGCGTCGTTGAAATTGTAGCAGGCGGCTCTGCCGCCGTTGCGACTCGATGAGACGCCGAGCTAACCACATTCCTTCAACGCACCTAACCTCGTCCATTCTTATTCATCGGTCTCGATTCCATTTCTTTTTCGTCTTTTAAATTTCGCATTTACTTTCCGTTCTTCGCGTTCTTCATTATTGCTCGTCTAAAAACTTGTATTTCAATTTTTGTTGAAATTCCAAGTTAATAACGTTTATGTTATATTTCTCATTCTACTTCCGTTATTATTATTCTAAGAAGATTAGCCTCGTTTATTCCGTTAAATTCCGTTCAAGCTACATTTAATGATTTTGTCGTTATTCGAAGGAGGCCGCTAAATCGATGGTTCGACTTTTGTAGGGCGAATCGAGCCTCTGAGGAATACTAAAGGAGACCACCAGCTCGTTGCCTCGTCTTCCGTCCCGTAATCAAGGTGGGTAAATCTATACTCATCTAAAGTTTGAGCTAATGAGCTCTAGAAGCATGTTAGGGCAAATGAGATATCCAATAAAGTATTTTTGCTCAGCCTGATGGATCTCTGTACAAGGAAGGAAGAAAGGAAGATATTATATTTTACTTGAGCTCTCAAGCATGTTTAGAAATGATAGAACTACTAAAGTATTGTTTATGCTTAGCATGAGATGTTTAGAATTATCTTTAGTTTCGATTCGTACTTGTTTACGTTCTTCTCCTGTAATTTAATATTTATGCTTGTTAAGGTCGCAGAATTAAGAATTAAGATTTGCCTTGTTAGGGTAGCATTAAACCCTTTGTAGGCTGAGATCATGTAGTATTAAAGGATTAGCCTTAGACATTGTTCTAAGCTTGGTATTGCTAGCAAGGATAAGAAAGGAAGGAACTTAGCTTTTCACTTAAGCAGGATATGAGCTTGGAACTCTTAAGGGAGTCACTGCTGGGTTTATCCCTCGCAAACTCGTTCGGATATTTGAGGTAACCCCTCTTCTATCCTATGGCATGTCTAAGGGTACAGTTGACGTCAGGTTTGAGCCAAGATGGGCCCAGAGGAAAAAAGAAAAGATTTTGCGGATATGGAGAGGGCTTTAGCGTTTTGCTCTCCATATACCGTCAATTGATTATTGGATATCTTGAAGTTTATTAAAGTGTTTTACTAAAACCCACTGAGTACATTAGTGCTCATGCCCCTTCTTTCTCAAATGTTTTCAGATTGAGATGCTGAGGATGTTGGTGGCTTTGGATGTGGGTTGGCTGCCAAGACTGTTTTGTTATTATATTCCCTTGAAATCCCACTATGTGATCTGCTACTCTGATACACTCTTTCTAATTCCGTTTTAAGTCTTATTATGATTATCAAGACTCTATGAATAATCTCCCCAGACATAATTATTTGAGTATAAGATGCATACTAAGTTCTATTTCTACTATCCGAGCGTGATTTTCTTTCGTCTAATCAATGGGCTTGCATGTATTAATAACCATCGTCATCTATGCTGATTGGTATCCATCTACCCGTTTAATTAACCATCTAGAAAAAGTAAATCCGAGTGTCCCCGTCTAATCCCCAAAAGCATATCTCGACTGTAAAACCACTCTATTAATCTTCCATTTTACCTCATTAACCCTTTAATGACACCCTGTCCCCATTCGTAAACCCCTATCTCGGGACCGGGCTGTTACAGAATTAAAACTTAAAAATCAAACGTAGATAACTATTTCATTAATAATTCCACTAAAATAAAACTTAATCCAAAATAACAACATAAAGATAATAATTTATTTCTTCTTCCACATGTCCCATTTAATCGTTTCTCGGCCTCTTATTAGATATCACGACTAGATTTGAATTTTCTTGGTCAAAGTCTTGATTCTTAGTTCTCCACCCTTCACCGTAAACTAGATCTCGCCAAATTCCTAAAGTATCGGATATAAATGCGTCGAACAAATCATCTTCTTTGGATACGTATTCCACTAACTCTTTAAGAACCAGTTTAACTCAATCTTTAATTTGGGAGGGAACAATGATGATTATTTTCTCGGCAGCTTCCACGTATCCATATCGACCACCTTCTTTCTTTATAACTTCCCATCTCCCTTGTAGCTTGAGAAAATATTCATCCACCCTGAATTCATAATTCCATTTTATTTGCATGAATTTGTTCCATAGCATGGCATGTCTCGTCATTTGTGATGGATTTTTCTTATCGACTTGCACACGTCTCCCGGTCCTTACCCTGGGTACTAATTTCCAACCAGACATCTAAACATATAATTCTTATAGTTAATTCCGAGGACTAAAATAAATAAATATAAAACATTTCATAATTTCATAAACATTAGCATAACTTGAACTTATTACTTTCTCTCGGCGCGATGCGGCAGACGTAATGGTGGTGTTTTTTCATTTTTTTTTCTTTAGCAAGTCTACAGAAACGTAGACCCGCTCTGATACCAACTGTGACGTCCTAAAATTTCATAAATAGAAAATATCCGATTTATTCAATAAAGAAGTTTAATACAGCAGACGCACTATTTAAAATAATATAATATTTAATTAATCTTGACCATCACCCCGTCTCCACGTCATCGCCCTAGCTTCATACACCTGAAAATATAATAGGTTTGGGGTGAGTGCTATTAACTCAGTGGGGTCCACATTTATCCAAATTATACAAATACATAACATAACAAGTCATCATAGCATAGTGCCCGTAGGCCATCACATTATAATAACTCGGAGGGTGTCATCAATAAATATAAAGTCTGTAGGCCATCATAAATTACCCAGAGGGGGTTATCATAAATATAAAGCCCGTAGGCCATCATCAAGTAACCCGGAGGGTGTCATCAATAGCAACTGCATATCATATATAAGCATAATAGGGATAAATGTAATTTAATTTCAACGTCGGATCCCCCACCTTTACTTGACTTTAAAACTTGATTGAAAGTGAATTTAATTAGATCCGTGCGCACCGCCTAGCATTAAATATTAAAAATAATAATTATCATAATTTTAATAATAATTATCATAACTTTAATAATAATAATAATAATAATAATAATAATAATAATGCATGACTAGAAAATCCAACCCCAACTCACGGCCCAAACCCCACAATTCAAGCCCAACCTTTCAATATAAGCCCAACCCACCACCTTAATTTCTCTATCTTTCCTTAGCCTCATCCCGTAACACCTATCTAAAAAAAATACAAATAATTCCCCTTTTCTCTCATCAAAACAACACGGCACTCTCTCTCTCTCTCCTCCCTCCCCACCCATTTCTCTCGGTCCACCTCCCACCAAATAGCTCTACACCATCTCTACTGCAGCATCGCCGAGATGTTTCCACTAAAGTCTACCGTCGCCGCCGCCGCCGCACTCGAGGACGGTGATTGGCCTCCCTCGAGTCACAGCCACTGCACCCACCGCTATCTCTACGCCTATTGCCTTCTCCTCTTTCTCTCTCAGTGCATGTATATGTTCTAAATGAATGTATATACCTCTAGAGAATATTTGAATGCTCCAAATGCTTTGAATGGTTTTGGTTGTGTGATTTATGAATGAAAAGGGGTCTATTTATACTGGTGATTTTTGTTTTGGAAAAGGAATGGAATCATTCATGAATAAATTTGCAGAAATCTCATGAAGGATTAGCCGGATTTCAGTTTCATCAAGACAGAAAATCCGTCGGTTCCATTCTTGTTGTGTTACGTTGAAATTGAGGAAGAAGAAGCAACAATTGGGCCCTTTTTTTTTCAAGTGGGCTTCAAATAAATTAAAGGGTTGGGCTCAAAATAATAATAATTTTCATGATATAATTTTCAATAATAATGATAAAAAAAATATATTTAAAATATGTAATCAATTTAATGTAGTTATTTTACGTAAACATATAATTGTTAAGGCGCGACTTATAGGACTAACAAATTAATAATATCATTTAGAAAAAAATACATAAATAAATAACTAAATAAATAAAATATTAGCGACTCGTAAATTAAAAATTTGGGTCGCTACAGTCAGTTTTTAATAAATGCACTATTCCCTCCCAAATCTATCATCATTCCCTCCCATTTACAATCAGATTTTTTTCCAATATAAATTACTCTTACCAAGCTTAAAAATAATATGTTACAAGATTAAACAAAAATAGACAAATCTAATTTAGATATGAAATACATATTATGTTGTACATAAATAATTGTGTTTTATTTTTTAATTATAAACAAATATATTAACTTCGATTATAATTTATGGAAAACACAATATTTATAATTTTTTAATTATAAACTAATAGATATAACATAAACACAATATTTATAACTCTTTAATTATAAACTAATAGATATAACATAAACACAATATTTATAACCTTTTTAATTATAAACTAATAGATATAACATAAACACGACATTTCATATTTTTTTTAATTATAAACTAATATATATATATATATAACATAAACACAGTTTTTACTTCGATTATAACAATATATGATATTATTAATCATTTTCGGCCTACTAATATTATAGATTAACATATTGTGAACTAAAAAAATAGTTAACTCGACGTCAGAATGTTTAAAAATTATTTATCTTTTTGTTGTGAACCATGTTTTGTAAACTAATCCATCCAACATTTATGGGTGACAGTGAAGTCATTCAGATTGGTGTATACCTACAACAAAAACATATTGTGATATTTATAATAACATTGAAAGAATTATTAACATGATTAAATGTTCGAATATATAATAAGAAAAAATAAATTGAGTTGATGCTAACTTTATTTGAGCTCGAAAGATAACTCGGAGACTATATATCCACCACCAACTAATTGTTTTGATAGCAGACACTCAGAGGCATTCAACTGGAAAAGAAAAAGAAAAAGAATTTTTCCGCTTCCTTCACCATGTACAACATACCTTGCTTCAATTGGCTGGGTAAAAACTTTAACAACCACCAATATGTTGCTTCGTTTTCAAGCACAGATGCATATATCTTCATCTCAATATAGCGTGGAGGTTTTCATATTTCTCAAGGAGAGTAGCACCATGGGATTTCTTCTTTCCCAATTCCAATAATTCATCATAAGGATTGGACTGCTGTATTTTGAAGCACCTATTTATAAATTGGAACATAAAAAATATACAAAGCATTTCTCATACAAGCTTGAGATTCAAAATTCAAATTTTGTCCCAATAATGCAATGATGGTGAAGGTGAAGAGGCACCTGCAATTTTGCATTAAAAACCGAAATCCAGTTGGTTCTTATAGATTATTTTTTAACCAATTCCATGACTCCATGTGAACTTTATTTATTGTTATAAATATACAATAGTGGGCCTGAATGTAATAAAAAAATCAACTTTCCATATATGGTGTGATTTTTGGTCAGGAAAATTTTACCTTTCTATTTTTACCACAATTTTATTATTAAATAGATAAAGATTACCTTTTCGAGCAAGGGGTACAACTCTTTCAACTGCGGATGCCCTTTCAATTGCCGATGAAGTTTAGCATAGATTTTGTAAAATCATCTGTCATAATCTGATCTTAGACTGAGAAATGGATCTTAGACTGAGAAAGGGTTTCGATCCGTAGCATTTCTGATACTTGAACCGAAATGCGAAATGTGCACTAGAAGATGAGTTTGCTGCAAAATCTAGAAAGAGTTTTACTAAGGGTGGGTTTTTAAGAACTAAAATATGTGAGTGTGCATATTAAGAGCCAAGAATAGGTTTGAATTGGGCTAAAAAGTGGTTAAATGAAGAACAATGTCAGTTTAATCGGTGTTGAGAGCCGGTCATGAGTGTGCAGCAGAGGAGATGAAGCTAAGCGGTGGAAATGAGGTTTCGACGATTTTAAGAAAATATTTGAAACCCTAACAATTTTGTTGGGTTGTTGGGCTTTTTTTTTTATTATTGTGCTGTGTCTATGAATGATTAGTTACATAAAATTATAAAATTCTGAAATATTACATAGGAAATAAGCATTTAAAAATACAAATACAAACATATATGTATATAACAAAATTAATCATTTTTTAAAAACAAGCAAGTCGCATTTTCTACAAAAATTATGTGATTTTTTCAATAGTTTTTCTTTCATTAGTTTTTTAAGACAACAAAATTTGTAGTTCTCTTAAAAGTTAGATATTATTATCGAAAATCATTCTCATTTGTTCTATGGTAGAAAAAACTATGAAGAAAAAAAACTATTAAATGAAAGTGTGTGTGCTACTATTTAAAAGCACATTACAATTTCTAAATTTCAAATAAAATAGAAAGCACGTATTTTGATTTGTAATTTAAATTTAGTTAAAATGCATTCAAGAAAATATGTTATATCCTATAAAAAAACTGTTATAAAATTGAAAGGAAAAATCCTATGATCCCTTTTCTTATCTCATTATTCGAAAAAATTTAGAAATTACAAGTCTTTAATCAATAATTATTTGTCAATTACCAACTCCTTTACAAAGTTTTTTTTTTCCAATAATTGGTCTCAACCAATTTTTTTTAATAACTGATAACTGTGTTTAGGAAACTTAAAAATTGAAGGATTTGTCAAGATCATAACAAATCTCGAAACCTACCACTAAATTATTCTTGAACCATATTCTCAAGAAAGTTCGAGAACCGTGGATGATTCTCCAAGTACATTTTTTAAGATACCCAAGTAAAGATGATTCTACAGAGTTTAACTGATGGAGATATGAAATTCTAAAGGCTAAACGTATGATTTTTTTTAATGGTGAGGCAGATAGGAGGAATTGAGGCAGTAGATAATGAAATAACTTTTCTTTATTATATATTGAGCAATGTTAGTATAAAATTTAAGGTGGGCACAAAAGTACCAACAATAGGTTATTAATTACCCCGTAAATCATTTATATATATATATAGATCAGAGTTCAAATAGGAACACAAACCCTGTGTGGGAAATAGGAATGAATATCGGCCATAGGATCTAATTAATTGGATGCTCAAGATCCGTTTTTGTAGTAGGGATCATATTGCAATTATTTAATAATTTAATTAAGTGAAGGTTATAGTTGTAAATTGTAATTCATCTTATTATGGCTGAAATCTAATCCCACGTTTTAGGGAAATTTCCATAATCCATGCAATTTTTGATTCTATTTCGATTTATTATGAGAATAAGTATTCATCCGTTTTTTTTCCTCAAAGGCACCGTTTTTTTTCTTAAACACACAGTATTATTCTAGAAACTGTTCATTGCAAGTTGAAAAAAATAAATAAATTCTGCATTATTCGATAAATTTTTCAAAGCTTTTTGGAACGGGAGGATTGTTCGTTGTTTGTGCGAGATAAATTGAAGATCACAACATCGGTGGAAAATTCAGGTATTGGACGTGTAATTATCGTGTTCATATTAATTTTATTTGTCGATTTACTGATTTGTTAAAAAATTTTATATGTTTGTATATATGAGTGGGTTTTAGTCTAACTTTGCATATTAATCGATTTACGGTTGTG
The DNA here is from genome assembly GCA_026008535.1 of Perilla frutescens. Taxonomy (NCBI): domain Eukaryota; kingdom Viridiplantae; phylum Streptophyta; class Magnoliopsida; order Lamiales; family Lamiaceae; genus Perilla; species Perilla frutescens. The sequence continues at coordinate 36,438,038 of BRKX01000017.1, read as the reverse complement.
TAAACAGAAAAAATAAATTTAAAATTTTGTGTCTAAACATTGTAGGAGAATAATTTTGTAGTTGAAAACAAATTTTGTAGTTGATGTTCGTGTATGTTTATTTAATTTCTATGATTTTATATATGATGGGGTTTTAGGATAGTTTAGTATGTTAATCGATTGAGGAATGTGTAAACATAAAGAATACATTAAGAAAATTGAGTCAAAATATTGTAGGCGAAGTTGCACAGTGTTCATCTATGATACATTATGCGTCCATGACAAAATATGCGTGAATGCATATTTTTGATCTTATATTTAGGGTTTTCGAGTTGTCTTTATGTATTCTGTTAACTGTTAGAATGTTGCTAACTACGATGTATGATTTGCTAACTAGTTTATTATTATTTGCTAATTCAGAACCTTCATGTAGTTGATTTACGGGGACGGTTATTAATTTGCATGATTTATATAAGAATGTGTTAAAACGTTGTGGGTGAAGTTGCAGAGTATTCATCTATGCTGTATATTGGACGTTCATGCCAAAAAATACGTGAGTTGATATTTTTGATCTTATGTGTAGGGGTTTTTGGAGTTGTGTTTGTGTGTTATGTTAATGATCAGAATGTTGCTAGATACAATATATGATTTGCTAACTAGTTTATCATTGTTTGCTAATTCAGAACCTACACGTAGTTCATGTATGTTGACGGTTTTTAATTTGTATGATTTATATAAGTTGTGTTAACTGTCAGAATGTTGCTATATGCGATATATGATTTGCTAACTAATTTAGAAATGTTTGCTAATTCAGAACCTTAATATAAACATACATGTTTATGTTGTTTGTGTGATTTAATTATATCGACATATTTTCTATTATAAATATTATTATTATGGTTATTATTTTTGTTTTTTATTCTTAATATATATGTCTTAATGAATTATAATTTTATTAAAATGACAGGTAGTAATTTGTCTCAAGATAATCATGCGATTGAGGATTATATACCAGAGTGTGAAAAATATTTAAAACTATTTATTGGTCAGAAGTTCAAAAGTGTAGGGGATGGTATTATTTTTTATAGAAATTATGGTGCAGCTGCTGGCTTTTACATTCATCGTGGTACAGCTAGAAGGTCTAAATGATGGTGTTATTATATGGAAGTACGTGTTATGCAGTCGTGAAGGTGAAAAGAATTCGGTTGAGGATGAAGTTGGCGATGATGTAAATAAGAAACAACGTAGAGTATCAAAGAGGGTCAACTGCATGGCTCGACTAATGTTTTCAAATTTATCGGATTGCGTTAGCAAATAAAAGATTTGTTGTTAGCAAATATTCAGCCGTCTGTTAGCCAAAAATGTTTAATTCAGTTTATCATATTTTGTTGGTTTGGATATTAGCTAACAATTTCATTATGCTAATGTTGTTTATTTCAAAAGTTGAGATTGTATCCAGATTTTCCATTTTTTTGTTATATAATATTTGCTAAATAATACAGTTAGTTTTGCTAATTCAATACTTTTTACAAATAAAAGAAATTTGTTTATGCTATTGTATTGTATTCGCAAGGTAATAATACTATATTTAAAAAAATCAAATGCATCAACATGACACTAACCTACGTACAATTGTGTTTGTTTTATAATTAGTTATGAGGTAATTGCTACCCGTAAAACAATATTTTGCTCTCTAATGCAATACGATTTGCTAATTTATAAGATTTTAAGGTTTATTGATTCAAAAGGTGAGATTGTATCCACCATTTTCATTTTTGTTGCAATATAATTTTTGAACTAAATATTACAATAAGGTTTGCTAATACAATACTTTTTACAGAATCATGACTAATTATTGCAAGTTGTGTTTGTTTTATAGTTATTGTCAGATAATTGCTATCTGTAAAATAATAGTTGCTAACTATTGCAATATGGTTTGCTAATATAATACTTTTTTCCGTTGATTGCTCCTCAAGCCGTGATCACCTTGATGGCTCCCACCTAAATAAACAAACATCCAACAAAAGGAAACAGAAATTAAAAAATTAACTAATATCCAAACCAGCAAAATATGATAAACTGAATCAAACATTTTTAGCTAACAGACGGCTGAATATTTGCTAACAACAAATCTTTTATTTGCTAATGCAATCCAATAAATTTGCAAACATTACACTTTTGGTTTCTATAACAATAAATAAACAGGAGTTCACCACCAATAGAAAATTCAAGGTAAGAAAAAACACCTTCCACAAACCTACCAAGAGCTAAATGGAAAAAAAAAACCAAAGAATTGAAACCATTAAACTATGTTTTTGCCAAGACACAAATATGAATCTGCTACTAATCGCGTCATTTAGAAATGCTAACATATTCATTTTTATTTGATATAATCAGCTATGTATTTGCTAACTGGTGCATAAATAATCTAGCTAATAATGTACACTAAATTGATATCAGATTCACATAATTGCTTATACAAACATACATAATCGCTAACAGTAACATACAGAATTAGAATGTCATTCTTAAAAAAAAATTATACCTGTTACATCTTTTTGTTGCTTGCTCTTCAAGCTGTGATCACCTTGAGGGCTCCCACCTAAATAAACAAACATACAACAAAAGGAAACAGAAATTGACAAATTAACTAATATCCAAACCAACAAAATATGATAAACTGAAATAAACATTTTTTGCTAACAAGCGGCTGAATATTTGCTAACAATAAATCTTTTATTTGCTAACGCAATCCAATAAATTTGCAAACATTATACTTTTGGTTTCTATAACAATAAATAAAGAGGAGTTCACCACCAATAGAAAATTAGAGGTAAGAAAAAACACCTTCCACAAACCTACCAAGAGCCAAACGAAAAAAAAAACCAAAGAATTGATACCATTAAACTATTTTTTGCCAAGACACAAATATGAATCTGCTACTAATTGCGTCATTCAGAAATGCTAACATATTCATTTTTATTTGCTATAAGCAACTATGTATTTGCTAACTGGTTCATAAATATCTAGTTACTACAAATTTGCAAATGAAATAAACAAACATTTAATCCACAACTGAAACCAATGACAAATTCCATCCATTTCAAATAAAATAATTTTTTTTATTTAATTTTCATCATAATTAGGAAATAATAACTTGGACAATTATATATACTATATCCACCTTATATAAAATCATATACTTGCTATTAGACGCCTAAATATTTTCTAACAACAAATCATTATTTGCTAACGCAATCCAATATATTTGCAAACATTATACTTTTGGATTCTCTAACAATAAAGAAACAGGAGATCACCACCAATAGAAAATTCAAGATAACAAAAAAAAAAACCTTCCTCAAACCAACCAAGACCCAAACGGAAAAAAAGAGAGGAAAACTGCTACAATTAAAATATTTTTTACCAGAAACAAATATGAATCTGTTACGACAAATTTGAAAATGAAATATACAATCCAATACACAGTTTTAAAATCAAACATAATAAGATTGCTATCACCTTCATAAATATTTGCTATTATCATAACTAAATTTGCTACTAATAACGACTGTACATGGTATACGTATTTAATTACAGAAAAGTTAAAAAAACGATACAAACATTTAATCCACACCTGAACCTACTGACAAATTCCATCCATTTCAAATAAAATAATTTTTTTTTGAATTTTCAACATAATTAGGAAGTAATAACTTGGACAGTAATATATACTCTCTCCACATCATATAAAATCATATATTTGCTAACATGCTCCTAAATATTTGCTAACAACAAATCTGTATTTGCTAACTCAATCCAATATATTTACAAACATTATACTTTTGAATTCGCTAACAATAAAGAAACAGTGGTTTACCACAACTAGAAAATTTGCTAATTATCATGACTAAATTTGCTAGTATTATAACTAAATTTGCTAATAAAAACTCCAGCAAATAGAAAATCACACCCATCAACATCCAAATATTTATTTATCACCCATTTCAACGAGAATTTTTACATTACCGATTTTCATTACAAATCCAAAAATGTCGAACTTACTGTAAACCCCCACAAAAAAAAAATCAATAAATCGATAGATTCCAAAATCTAAACACTAGTAAGCAAAAAAAAATCAACAATGAAGTACACCATGGTAGTTATTTGCCCAAAAATTGCAAATTCCATCAAAGAAACCAACTTAAAGTAGGAAAAAAATGGCTTCAAAAATACCTGGAGTAGTTCTTGTTGAACGACTTCCCGTCATTTATTACTATAATCGACCTTCAATCTGCAATCGAATGAAATCGCGCCGCCGGTGAAATAATGAAACCGGATTCTGGAAAAAATGGCTGGAGGAGGTCGTCGTGTAATTAAATTTTCAAAGAACTAAACCCTAGAATAGATGTTGCAGAATGATATGAAATCTAACGGATTTTTGAGATTTTGGTTGGGTTAATTGCCATAATTACACGGCTACAAATCAGGGATGTGATTTAGTATTATTGTTACCACCCTTTTTTACCCCTAAATATTCAGATATATTAATAAAAAGACAAATAATTGCAAATTGATCCCTATATATAAAGTTTAATCTTAGCCGCTGATTTGGAGGAAATCTATGGATAATATTTATTCCTATTTCCTACATAGGGGGGTGGTAAACACTTTAACCCACTGATGAAGACTCAAATTCGTGCTTTTTCCTTTATCTTTTTACACCCTTTTTAAGTGTTTAGTATAGAGTCTAGTCTAGTTTTGGGGTAAAGCTGATTGCAGGAGGCTGAGGGCACAAAACCACCACAATAGGCACAGACAGGTGCTATTTATGCTGAGGGCACAAAGGACTGATTTGCCTGCCGAGGACCCAGTCAAAGTTGTTGCGAGAATTGCGCAACAAGATCGCGGGACAGTTCCTATATGCACGTGGAGGTGATGTGGCGGTCAGTTCCGAGTCTTGGAGAGGTCTACACACGTTGGGAAGGAAGTGGGGACATCAGAAAGCCGTTGGAGATGCTAGGGTTTGTTGCTATCCCTCCTAAATTCAAGGAAGAACGTTGAGCATAAAATGAGGAAGTGGAGGAGTGCAAGAACCCCTGCGTGGGTGAGATCTGGGCTGCTTGAAGCCTTAATTCAGTTGCTATAAATACTTTTATCTGCTTTCATATGAGGGTGTCAGTTTTCGCACCTCAAGATACAATTTCCCGTTTTCATATTTAGTTTATTTGCTGGATAATCTGACTGCCTGAAGCTGGCGATTTGCCCGCGGAGAGGTAGTTCAGTTGTTTTTGTTGGCAAAACTGGGGTTGGGCCCAGAAGTTAATCTACGTATTTCCTTTCCAAGTAAGATGTCTTTTATCATTTCTTTTACTTTCATTTCTATGTTTAGTGGCTAAGTATCCACTGTTCAAGTCAAAGTAATGGTCTAAGGGTAGAATATGTGCATGAGGTAATCGGACTTTAAAGCCTTAAGGGTTCACAATCTTAACTTGTTTTTCACTTAGATATAGGTAAAGGGTGGTTGGAGATGAAAGCGCGCATTTCTGATTAACTGGTACTAGTGTTAGTTACGTAGGAGTGTATAGGTGACCCATGCCTCGATACCCGCATAGTAACAAGTCCGGGGGTGACAGCCTTGGTAGTTGAGATTGAGTAGTATATGCAGGCACAAGACCTTTCTGCTAGTGTGGGCACAACGGGTAGTAGTGGTAATTACATGTGTTTTGCCCGGGATTACGCATACCTACCAAATGACTTGATGCTTTGACTTGAGCACTTTTATTACTGATATTTTCTTTTGTGATTTCCTTTTCAGCATTTAGTTAGTTTAAGTTTATTAGCAAGGTTTTTAGAGTGACACTAAAGATCCAAACTGAAACTAAGAAAGGACAGAAGGTTAAAACACTTCTCGTGGGATCGACATCCGTCTTCACTAGCTATACTAGCCGTTGATGGCAGATTAAGCATTTGTGGACCATTTGCCCGCAAGTGTATTTTGCACACCTAAACGACGGGTGTGCCAAAATTGGCGCCGTTGCCGGGGAGTGTAAGCGCATTTTTCTGTCTATTTACTGTTTTACCTTAGTATATGCTTCGTTCTAACCACGCAGGAGATTTACTCTACGATCCGGAGATAGAGAGGTCAGCGAGGGCAAGAAGAGCACAAGCTAGGGCATTTTTAAAAAGGCTGGAGGAAGAGAATCACACTGAAAGATCCAGTGACGATTTGACCTCAAGCGGAGGAAGTGAGACAAGCAACATCAATTCACTCTATTTCGACGAAGAGATGGAGGACGATCTAATATCAAACCACGAAGAAGAACAACAACAAAGACCACCTCCACACACCCTTACTTTGAGGCAGCTGAGTTTCCCTCAAACCATGAACATGCGTCCCACGGGCATCGTTTTGCCCACAACTACTGGTAACTGGGAGCTGAGGGCAAATTTCATCTCGATTTTGCCCAAATTCCATAACCATCCAGGGGAGGATCCACAACGACATCTACAAGATTTTGAGATGGCATGTGAGACGCAACGCACACGAGCTAATGGGATAGGTGAATACATTTGCCTGGTTTCTTTTCCTTTCACCTTGCAGGACGGAGCTCGAGAGTGGTTATACACTATTCCCGCTAGGATTGTAACCAACTGGAGTCAACTCCAGCAAAAGTTTCTAGAGAAGTACTTCCCCACATCAAGAGTGCAGAGCATGAGAAAGAAGATTTCAACCGCAAAGGCTGGTCCCCACGAGAGCTTTTACGACTACTGGGAGCGTTTCAAGCAATTGCTCTCGAAATGCCCACATCACCAGATTCCAGATCATGAACTGGTGAACTATTTTGTCTCGGGGTTAAGAAGAGAGGATCGGGCCCTACTGAATGCAGCATGTGGAGGATCTATCCTGAATAAGAGGGCTGTTGAGGCTCTAATACTTATTGGAGAAATGGCCGAGGAAAATAGAGACGATTCATATGAAAGAACAAGTGTTGCCGCTGCGGGCAAAACTATCTCTGTGCCTGCAACTGATGACCGAATTGAGCAACTCTGTAATAAGATGGAGAAGATGATCACCATGTTTTCCGCCAATACCTTGCGAATTTGTGGGGTATGTGAATTGATGGGGCATCACTCTGACCAGTGTCCACAATTGAAGGAGAAGGAAGAAATGGTCAACGCTATGGATGAAGGGCACAGAATGAGGCATAATCAATTTACCCCCAACTACAGTCAAAGGCATACAACACCATACTATCCTGCACCCGCAGCAGGACCGTCTTTATCAGACATGGTTCACAAGATTGTGAATGAAACGGTGGAGGTACAAAAGAAATCAGAAGCCTTCGAGCAGGAGACAAGGAATGGACTGAGCTATTTGGGAGGACAAATATCCCAAATTAGTGATGCAATCGCAAGGATGGAGAAAGCTAAAGGAGTTCTGCCCTCACAGACAGAACCACCAAAGAAGGCTGGGGTAAATGCAATAACACTGAAGAGTGGAAGGCAACTGCCTGCACCATATCCAGAGACTGCAGAGGATGATGCCCACAGCAATGATGAGCCCACAAAGGAGAAGCCAGAGTTGAGGGCAAATGACGAACCAGAAGCAGTTGTGCCCAAACCCATCCTGAAGAGTAATATTCCAAAAGAGATCGAGGTGCCTTTACCATTTCCAGGAAGGATGAAGCGAAACAAGAAAGAAGCAGAGGATAGGGAGCTAATGCACATCTTCAAAAAAGTGGAAATCAATGTTCCCCTACTAGACGCAATCAGGCAGGTGCCCCGATATGCCCGTTTCCTGAAGGATTTATGTACAAAGAAGGTGAGATTCACAGAGGAGGCACAAGTGGTTGTGAATGAAAATGTGTCAGCATTATTGCAGAAGAAGCTGCCTGAAAAGTGTGGAGACCCAGGGATGTTCTTTATTCCCTGTGAAATTGGAGGACTTCGAGTTGAGAGAGCTATGCTGGACTTAGGGGCATCGATCAATGTTATGCCCCTAAGCATTTTTGAATAGCTGACCTTGGGACCGCTCAAGGATACAAGGACAATTATTCAATTGACTGATCGTTCCAGTGTTTACCCCGAGGGAGTGCTTGAAGATGTCCTAATCAAAGTGGAGAGTCTGATTTTCCCAGCAGACTTCTATGTGCTGGATATGGGCAAAACCAATCCCAAGACTGTCTGTATACTTTTGGGCAGACCATTCATGAAGACGGCACATACGAAGATTGATATCGATAAGGGCACATTGACGTGCGAGTTCGATGGAGACAGAGTTACCTTCAACATCATGGAGGCAATGAAGTACCCCAATGACACTGAGGGTGTACATGTGATCGACGTCTTTGAGCCTATGATCCAAGAAGAATTACCAAGGCTGCTGGCAAAGGATCCACTTGATTGGGTACTTCAATACAGTAAGATTGATTGGGATGCTGAAGAGGAACGAGATAAGCAAATCAAAGAGGCAATTCTGCAATTGTATCACATCGAAACCGGTTTTTCAAGGGATCAACGTCTGCCTTTGCCCACAACAAGGCAGGGTGATAAACTGGTGCGGTCTATCATCAAGCCACCAAAGTTGGAGTTGAAGGAGTTGCCCGATCACCTCAAATATGCCTATTTGGGTGAAGGAGAGAGTTTGCCAGTTATAATCAGTTCATCGTTGACCATGAAGCAGGAAGTCAAGTTGACAGCACTATTGAAGATGTATAAGGAAGCAATTGGATGGACCTTGGCCGACATCAAAGGCATAAGTTCCACCATTTGCATGCATCGGATCCAGTTAGAAGAAGGGGCAAAACCAGTGCAAGATCCCCAAAGGAAGTTGAATTCCTTGATGAAGGAAGCTGTGTTAAAGGAGATTCTAAAACTGCTCGATATGGGCATTATCTTCCCTGTGCCCGACAGTGAGTGGGTGAGTCCTATTCACGTTGTGCCCAAAAAGTCTGGAATCCAGGTTGTGGAGAATGAAAACAAGGAACTTATTCAGATGAGACTGCAAACCGGATGGAGAGTTTGCATTGACTACCGTAAGTTGAATGCAGTCACAAAGAAGGATCATTTTCCTTTGCCCTTCATCGACCAGATGTTGGAGAGGCTTGCGGGAAAATCGTACTTCTGTTTTCTGGATGGGTATTCTGGATATATGCAGATCGTGGTGGCCCAAGCCGATCAAGGCAAAACAACATTCACTTGCCCCTTTGGCACATTTGCCTACAGAAGGATGCCGTTTGGCCTTTGCAACGCTCCAGGCATATTTCAACGGTGCATGATGAGTATATTTTCGGATATGCTTGAGACTTGTATCGATATCTTTATGGACGACTTCATGGTTTATGGAGATAACTTTGATCAATGCCTTGACTATTTGAGCAAGGTACTGAGCCGCTGTGTGGAAAAAGACTTGGTGTTGAATTATGAGAAGTGTCACTTCATGGTGAGAGAAGGAATCATTCTAGGACATGTAGTATCCGAGCGAGGAATCGAGGTGGACAGGGCAAAAGTGGAGATCATTGCCAAATTGCCCTATCCCATCAATGTTAAGCAAATTCGGGCATTTCTAGGCCATGCGGGTTTCTATCGTCGATTCATTAGGGACTTCGCAAAGATTGCTCAACCACTCACAAACCTGCTACAATTGGAGGTAAAATTTGACTTTGATGATGACTGCAAGAAAGCTTTTCATACATTACAGAATATGTTGGTGTCTTCTCCCATTATCCAACCTCCGGATTGGGGAATGCCATTTGAGGTGATGTGTGATGCCAGCGGATTTGCCGTGGGAGCAGTTTTGGGCCAGAAAAGAGGCAAAGATAGCTATGTTATCTATTATGCCTCCAAGACATTAAATGCCGCACAACGCAACTATACCACCACGGAGAAAGAGCTATTAGCAGTAGTGTTCGCTTTTGAGAAGTTTCGTTCCTACCTGCTGGGGGCACAAGTGATTGTTTACACGGATCACGCATCTCTGAAGTACCTACTGTCTAAGAAGGAGTCAAAGCCGAGACTCATTAGATGGATATTGCTCTTGCAAGAGTTCGATGTGCAGATCAAAGACAAAACTGGGGCAGAAAATCTGGTTGCAGACCATCTCAGCCGTCTGATGGTTGAAGGCAAAGAGGAAATCACTGAGAATTTTCCAGATGAGCATTTGTATGAGGTTGTGGGCAAAACAGCAAATGAGCCATGGTTTGCCGACATAGTGAACTATCTGGTCGCAAGGCAGTTTCCAGTTGGTTTGAGCGACTATCAAAAGAATAAGATGAAGCGTGAGTGCAGGCTCTATCTCTGGGAAGCACCAACTCTTTGGAAAATTGGAGTCGATCAAGTCATAAGGAGGTGCGTCAATGATGATGAGGTTCTTGACATCTTGAAGTTCTGCCATAACAATACATGTGGAGGTCACTTCGGCCCACGGAGAACAGCAAGGAAGGTACTAGATGGAGGATTTTATTGGCCTACATTATTCAGGGATGCTTATATATTTGTGAAGAAGTGCAAGAATTTCCAGATGACTGGGAATATTTACATTCGGGAGGCCATGCCACAAACACCTATCATGCCCGTGGAAGTCTTCGACATATGGGGCATAGATTTCATGGGACCATTTTCCAAGTCAGGTAATAATCTCTACATTATCCTGGCTGTAGATTATGTGTCCAAGTGGGTGGAGGCAAAAGCCACCCCAACGAATGATGCCAACACAGTGGTGAAGTTCCTGAGGGCAAATGTGTTATGTCGCTTCGGAATGCCCAAAGTCCTGATCAGTGATCAAGGGACTCATTTCTGCAACTCAGTCATAAAGAAGATGATGGCAAGGTATGGGGTCACACACAAGGTTACTACTGCATATCACCCCCAGGCAAATGGACAAGCAGAAGTCTCAAATAGGGAGATAAAAAATATTCTGGAGAAAGTTGTTAGACCAAGGCGCAAAGACTGGAGCAATCATTTGGAAGATGCTCTGTGGGCATATCACACAGCCTACAAGACACCTATTGGGATGTCTCCTTATAGGCTGGTTTTTGGAAAGTATTGCAATTTGCCCGTGGGAATGGAGCATAAAGCATTCTGGGCAATCAAGAGGTTGAATTTCAATGCTGAATGCGCTGGAATTGAGAGGAAGCTGCAGATCCAAGAATTGGAAGAGTTGAGGTCCGAGGCCTATGATAATGCTGTGATGTATAAGGAAATGACCAAGAGATACCACGATGCACTCGCAAGGGGCAAACAGTTGCTCTATGGGCAAAAGGTACTCGTGTTTAACTCAAAGCTCAAATTGCATGCGGGCAAATTGAAGTCAAAATGGATGGGCCCATATCTGGTGCAACATCAACACCCAAGTGGAGCAATTAATCTGGTGAATCCAAAATATGGGTGTGAATTTCGAGTCAATGGCCAGAGGGTGAAACCATATTTCGAGCAAGAGAAGAAAACTTGGGCAGAAACTCAAGTGTTGAGCACCCCTGAGTACTACTGAAGGCACAACAAGGTCGAGCCAAAGACCTTAAACAAAGGCGCTGGACGGGAGGCAACCCGGTTTGTTTACTTGCTTTAATTTCAATTGAGTTTGTTATTTGTATTTTGTTTGTGAGTTAATGCTGCAGGAAGGCAAAGACTAGAAACACATCACTGTGGGCAAAGTAATGTGCAGGGCACAGCAAGGTTTAAGTGTGTGGGTGGGTACTGTAGCTGATTTGACTGATTTGACACGAAAAAGCAGCTGCAGAAACGGTTGGTTTTCCCCATGCAATGTGATGATTATTGAAAATGGAGACCGAAAATAAGGGGATTGAAGGGGATATGATATATACAGACAATCATTTTGAATTTCAAACATATCTTCTTCTCTAATTCAAAATTCCCCAATTTTCTCAAAATTAGGCACAACCGTTTCTCCTATATTCTCGGCCAGAATCTCGCTACACAAACCCACCACCCTCACAACACCTCACGTCTCCTGAAGCATTCAAATACCCCCTCCCACTCTCTCGATTTCTCACAGATCAAGCAAAGAAAACCCTACCTCATAAATTTCCCAAACCCTTGTCAAGAAAAAAATGGTGACTACAAAGAAAACTGGAGAAACTGCTAAGCGAGGCACAAGGCGCAGTGCCCGCAACGCCGGCGACTCGTCACAGAAAACAACGCAGACCACCCAGTCAACCCAGCCCGAGGAGCCGAAACAAAGTTCCGAACCAGTTCTAAACCCCTCACCTATCCAGACCATTCCACCACAACAACCACCGCTCCCACCGTCGCAAACAGAGAAAAAGAAGCGAGCACCGCCGAAGGCTAAGGGCGGTGCGTCGAAGAAGAAGAAAGTGGAAGCTGATAAGGGCAAACCTTAAAGCCCACCACAAGCTGGGCAAAGCCCTGACCCAACGCCAACACCTGAAAAACCACCAACTCCGGAGAAGCCGCCGACACCCCAATCCAGCGAAGAATTAAACGAGTCAGAGTCGGAGAAAGAGCTAGAGAAGGACGGGGAAGGCGATGGTGAGCCAGAAAAAGAAGAAGAGGTGGAGGAAGAAAAGTAAATGGGTAGCGGTGACGAAGAAGAAAGCGTTGATGAATCTGAAGGTGAGAGCTTGGAAGAAGAAGACAAGGAGGAGGAGAAACTAGAACAAGATCAGCAAGAGGAGAAGGAGAAAGAACCAGAATCGGAGGAAGAGAAAGAAGAATCGTTGGAAGAAGACAAAGCGGCTTCAGAGGGATCTACATCTGAGAATGCCCACAGCCAGTCTGAGCAGTCGAAACAGGCACAACTAGATCCACCCGCAAAGAAGAAGAAGTCGAAGAAGGCAAACCCACAGGAGGTCGCGAAGGAGGCACAAAGGGAACCAAGCCAGAGCAAGGGTCCCGATGTGCCCGAAAAGGCTAAGAGCAAGCAGAAGGGAACCAAGTCAACCAGCAAGGAAGCAAAGAAGCCAGTCAACAAGGAATCGAAGAAACAAGAGAAGCCCCCCACCAAGAGAAAGCTAGATATGGAGCAATCCCAGAATGAAGAGAAAGAGAAGTCAGTGCACAGTGAGGAAGTGGAACCGGAAATTCAGGTCATCCCAGCTCCAGTTCAAACCTATGTGCCCGCAAAGGTGAAAAAGGGAACAAAAGGCAGGGTGCCAATCAGAACCCTCCCCCGCCGCTCGGCGAAGGAGGAGAAGGAGGATCCAAGCAGCTCGAGATAAGGAATTGTCGAGAGATTGAACAAGAAGAAGCATTTGCCCCTGTATGTTCTTCATAACAGTACGCTGAATACACTTGGAGTCATGGACCAAGTGTATGAATACTTTGCCAACATCGGTTGGGAGCAAGTACTTGGCTGGAGGAACACGGTACGCCCCTCTTTAACCATCGAATTTCTTTTCTCATATGAGTTTAAACCAGTGCAGGGCTTTGGTCTGGAGACACCTGGAGTTGTGAACTTCTACATAGCTAGAGAGAGCTATAGCATGTCAATCTCAGGATTGAATCTGATGTTGGATTTCATCCAACCAAAAGATGTTCATTCGAAGTGGTACAAAGAAGCAGCAACCAGTGTTGGCGACGACTGGAGTCGAAACATTCAGCAACGGTGGGAGGAAATTGGAGGCAAAGGCTTCTATCTTTCGGGCTCAAGCAAGGACAAGCACATCTCTGACCACGCCCTCCAGATTTGCCATAGATGGATGGCATTCAACCTTTATGGGCGCAAGGATGGCACATGCCAAGTCACGCAGCAGGAGGTGTTCCTATTGTGGAACATGGTGCATAAGCGGAAGGTCAACCTCGGCTACATTCTGGCGATTCAATTGCAAGCGCAGACCAGCAACACCAGAGCAACTGTTGTAGTCTTGGGCATGTTCGTGGCTAGGCTGTTTGAAGGATTGAAAAGAGACGACCTTGATGACATCTTCGAAGGTTACCCAGAGCTTGACGAAACAACAGAGTATCTCGATGCCCAGAGGCTAGAGCGGATGCAGCTAGTTGGGATCACTGAAGAGAACACCCCATACTTCCTCCCTTTTGATGAACCAACGTATTTTGACAAGAGAAAGGCCCCCAAGGCACAAGAAGGATCACCCAGGGCACAAGAAGGACCGAGCAGGGCACAGAGCAGTGCAGATTCAAAGAAGCTCGAAAGAGTTGAGAAAGCCTTGCAGAACATTTGTGTTCACCTCGGGTTAGACTACCCCTCCTCTCCTTAAATCATGCTTTATCCCCAGTAGTTTAGGATTTGTTTTTATTTTTTGTTTGTGTGTTTATTTTTGTTTTTGTATATTTGCGTCTGTGTATATAGAGTCCATTTTGAGCATATCTAACCCACATCACTGCTTGTGCCCGCAAGGGTACTTTGCACAGCAAGTGTGTGGGAGGGATATGCCTAGGTCGTTATGTTTGAATGTTTTGTTTTTATTTTGTGTGTGCATGTTGAGTCTATAGCATATGAGTCATAGATTGACATTGGGCATATATGGACATAAGTTTATTGTTAGGTAGATGGAATTAATCAATCGCATGTGAAAGCAATATATAACTACCCAGTGAGCTTTGAGCCCAAATTCACATTTGCGACTTCTTTCTGTGTGTTTAAATTCCACCACCTAATTTGATGCTTACTTGCTTATGCCCTGTCAGACTTGATTTCATGCATGCTTAGAGGATTAAGGCATTTTCTTTCGTCGTTATTTGGCCATATTATTCACTGATAAAATGCTTCCCATTGCTGCCATCATTTGAGCCTGTTTATTCGTTCATGACCTGCATTCTGAAAAATCTCTCTTTAAAGAGTATCTTATGACTGGGAATGAAACCTTTTATGCTCGTATTGGTAGTATGTTTAAGCCAAATAGTGACAGGGTGCCGGAAATGGGCACAAAGAAAAAAATAAAAATAAAGAAAGGAAAAAAAAAAGAAAAAAAAAAGAAAAAAGAGAAAAAAACAAAATAAGTGTATGAATAAAAAGGATTTCCCAGGTTGTTATGTGGGCACAAAGCTGCCAGTGCTGATTTTGCCCAAATGATATGAAAGGTAGTCAGTTCCTAAATATTCCCAACCTTGATCCGCATGCCCCATTACAACCCCCATAAGACCTTTTGATATGCATGCATGTGAATATCGTAAATTATTTATACAGGGTGTTTGCAAGTTTGTTGATGATGATTTGGTGGAATTGTTGAGAGTAAACACTTAACCTAAACACTCGAGAAAAAGGCGAGCTGAGTGTTCACTTCAATAGTAGCCTGAGTTTGATTGATTCGATTTCCCTGCATCAATATGTTCAATTATTATGCCCTTTATCAACTTATGATTCATATGATGTGTTGTCTTGTTTTGAGTCATTTGAGTCTTCTGTTTTTTTTTGTTATTTTGAGTTAAAATTGCATTCATACTTGAGGACAAGTATAGTCCAAGTGTGTGGGTGTGATGAAGACTCAAATTCGTGCTTTTTCCTTTATCTTTTTACACCATTTTTAAGTGTTTAGTATAGAGTCTAGTCTAGTTTTGGGGGTAAAGCTGATTGCAAGAGGCTGAGGCACAAAACCACCACAATAGGCACAGACAGGTGCTATTTATGCTGAGGGCACAAAGGACTGATTTGCCTGCCGAGGACCCAGTCAAAGTTGTTGCGAGAATTGCGCAACAAGATCGCGGGACAGTTCCTATATGCACGTGGAGGTGATGTGGCGGTCAGTTCCGAGTCTTGGGGAGGTCTACACACGTTGGGAAGGAAGTGGGGACATCAGAAAGCCATTGGAGATGCTAGGGTTTGTTGCTATCCCTCCTAAATTCAAGGAAGAACGTTGAGCATAAAATGAGGAAGTGGAGGAGTGCAAGAACCCCTGCGTGGGTGAGATCTGGGCTGCTTGAAGCCTTAATTCAGTTGCTATAAATACTTTTATCTGCTTTCATATGAGGGTGTCGGTTTTCGCACCTCAAGATACAATTTCCCGTTTTCATATTTAGTTTATTTGCTGGATAATCTGACTGCCTGAAGCTGGTGATTTGCCCGCAGAGAGGTAGTTCAGTTGTTTTTGTTGGCAAAACTGGGGTTGGGCCCAGAAGTTAATCTACGTATTTCCTTTCCAAGTAAGATGTCTTTTATCATTTCTTTTACTTTCATTTCTATGTTTAGTGGCTAAGTATCCACTGTTCAAGTCAAAGTAATGGTCTAAGGGTAGAATATGTGCATGAGGTAATCGGACTTTAAAGCCTTAAGGGTTCACAATCTTAACTTGTTTTTCACTTAGACATAGGTAAAGGGTGGTTGGAGATGAAAGCGCGCATTTTTGATTAACTGGTACTAGTGTTAGTTACGTGGGAGTGTATAGGTGACCCATGCCTCGATACCCGCATAGTAACAAGTCCGGGGGTGACGGCCTTGGTAGTTGAGATTGAGTAGTATATGCAGGCACAAGACCGTGTCAAACCTACTAGAATCGGGTCGCTTTTGCCCTCAAAGCTGCTATGCTTGCAAAACCTTTGTGTGATTCTCTCCTTAGGTTCCTGTATAGTTAGGTCCCTAGGTGCCGATCGTATCATCTAGACGATATAATGTAAGAAGTGATTGGGGAGTGGCCGATCGTATCTATTTCCTATAACCGGTTAACCCTCAAAGTGACAATTACCCATATTTGGCCATAGGGATTCGGTTTTTGACCTTTCTGCTAGTGTGGGCACAATGGGTAGTAGTGGTAATTACATGTGTTTTGCCCGGGATTGCGCATACCTACCAAATGACTTGATGCTTTGACTTGAGCACTTTTATTACTGATATTTTCTTTCGTGATTTCCTTTTCAACATTTAGTTAGTTTAAGTTTATTAGCAAGGTTTTTAGAGTGACACTAAAGATCCAAACTGAAACTAAGAAAGGACAGAAGGTTAAAACACTCCTCGTGGGATCGACATCCGTCTTCACTAGCTATACTAGCCGTTGAGGGCAGATTAAGCATTTGTAGACCATTTGCCCGCAAGTGTATTTTGCACACCTAAACGACGGGTGTGCCACCCACCCCTATATATATATATATATATATATATATATATATATATATATATATATTTACAAAAAAAAAACTAATGATGATGAATGCGTGTATTTACACACTATATAATCGGGATATCACGCTCTAGATTTGGAAGAGAAGGTTCATACAATCATAATTCAGGACACAAAGTATCAATGTATTCTAATAATGTCATTGATACCATTAACTCCAATTTTTTAACGAAGATAGAATTTATTTATAGCCAGCAATATTCAAGCTTTATCGTTTATGTATTTATCAATTTTTTTTAAAATATGTAGATCGACTACTTTTAAATATAAAATGAGAAATGAGATGAAATACCAATTATAAACTAAATGCCATATCACCTTAAATTATATGGAGCGCGTGTAAGACTAGTTAGTAATAAAATGTCGAATTTTCTTACTGCAACTAACAACATCTAGGATTTCTTTAGGCTAAAATCCAGGAATAATTGACCCAAAAAAAGCCGCGGGTAGAATGCACCGCAAATAATTGGAGGAAAATTGTCTAAAGCTCTTGCGAAGTCATAAAAAACATGCCAAACTTACTAAATCTAATTAATCTGCATCATGAAAAATCCGCATCTACTTTCACAAAATTACTTCAGCAGTCGCCGACGTCGAGAAATATGTTCATTCAGACGTCGATAATTGGTACAAAAAATACTCTTAACTTGCTTGTTTTTTATTTTTTATTTTTTTTCATTTTCTTTCCGGAAATCACCTCAGATCACGCGCTGCCACCTTGTTCTTTGATTTGTAATGTTGTTCTTGAAAGGCTAGCTTCCAGTTCATTTAGCTCATCCATGTCCAGATCATCATCGTCGTCGTCGTTCTCAGAAATATCTTCTGTGTCTCGTGCAGTAGCTATGGATGAACTTGGCCCATCCGTGGCAGGATCTTTATTAGTCTGAACACAAGAGTGAGCTAAAAGCATCAGAGTCTGCCATCAATAATGCAGAGGATAACAATATATGTGAAGCTGTATAAAATTATAAAAGTAAAAGCACCATTCGGGCAGTGGAGTTTCACACTATAACAAGAATGTAAAAGCAAATGTTTCTACCATTCACAACCCAAAATTGGAACAATTTGGGCGCTTCTTATTTAATACGAAGATGTAAACAGAACGAATGTCAACATATTAATAGAATGAGGAGCCCTCATACATGAATTGAAGTATGCTTTTTCACCAGTAGATAACCAGATTATTAATGATTTTTGCAGTATGCTTATTTCTTTGAATGGGTGTGTACGACTTCTTGAGAGCTATAAGATTTTACGCTGATTTGAGAAGCTACACATGATTTTAGGATTAGTTAGGGGGAGGAGAAAAAATCATTTTAAGCCTTACACGACCCTCATGATATTCACTATTTCCATCCACTACATTTTTCTCATTTTGAGGGACCAGACAATATTTCAGCAACAAAGAAATCCATCAGATCTCCAACTAAAAGATAAGAATAGTAGGGAAGAGACAGAGTATTACCTTCTGCTCAACATCTGGTTCTTCTTCCCTCTGGTACTTGTCATAGGCCTCCGCATCATCGACAAACAAGCTTGCATCTAAGAGGAACAGCTCGCGGCCACTGGCAAATAAGAAAAAAAAAATTATTAAGTGAATTTTTATTATCCAGCAGGCATGTGAGGAAAAGAATATCCAAACGCGGATACAAGAAGTTCCTGAAGAAGATTTACCTCATACGGTCATTCTTCGCTCTATCTGCCCTTTGCGCAGCCAGTCCAGCCTCTCTCTCATCCACCTTTTTCTTCTTCCATTGCATGAACAACTCCGGATTCATAGGAGTAGTGGTGGTTACCTTTGCACGCTGAAAAAAAGAAGTATCAAAGCCTATTAGCATAATAAACTTACATTAGGGGCCGGAGAAAATGCATCAAATTAACTACTGAGCTAAAACAAAAGTACTCCATCGAAAAGTTAATGAATTCAGAACTCATAACTCCACCAGGAAGATTTTACCTGGTTTTCTATCTCTTCCTCGATGGTTATCTTATCTCTTTCCTCCTCCAACAGGGCCTTCATTTGAGATTTTAAAACATATCCAGGTGGAAGTGCATGCCTGTAATGGCATTCTTTACCACCATTTGGGCAAGCCCAAAACCAACCATATTGTTTCTTCTCCACCGCCTCCAAAAAGAATTTGCAAACCTGCAGGGAAATAAGAGAAGAAACTTAGTGTTTTAATTACAATAAACGTATGCAGCCAAATTGAATCAGGACACTACCAAACAAAACAATTATGCATAGACATTCTCACCAAGTTATTGAAGTCATAACGTATGAATCTGTATAAGTACCCTGATCAGCATGTTTGTTGACTATGTAATCATTTTTTTAAAACTATAGCATAATGACTCCAACAATAACTCATGCAAATGACATGTGTGGAATTGCATTTTCTATAAACCCAGGCTCTATATCCAATAAGCCAGTCAAAAAAACATTCTAATATTTCCATGTAGCAATTGAATGCATCCTATAAACTTTGTCTAGTTTCATTATGATATGGTGACATCCATCGTGATCCTCCATTGAATTTCCTATATGCATAATCACCAAAACTTGTGTGCGGAAGCAACTAAAACAAACATTGGCTTAATGTACAATTACATAATCATTTTGCCCATCCCATCCCATCCCGTCCCGTCCCATGCCATCCCTTCTCTCCATTTCTTTTTTGTCTTCAGCAAGTAGAGCTTTGTGCTTAGAAGAAGCTTAATGCCAGCATCTATCAAATCCAATGCACTGGTTAAGATATCCAAGAAAGGAAAAAAGAAATGTACTAATAATCGAAAATAATATCTCCAGTTGAAACAACGTCAATCAATAGCACTTTAAGACAACCATTTAAGAATTTATAGCTACTCCAACTAACTTAACAGACAAATACTTACTATATCAGTGGGCTTATTCTTGTTGTATTCATTGCTCTTGGACTCGACAACCTTCTCCAATGTTGCTTGATCCCAGTCCTCCATTGTTCCTTCTCCTGGGTACAAGGATTAAACGTTCAAAAACATGCATTTAGTTACACTTGAAATGATGTTATTCAAAATTGTGATTAGACCATCAAAGTATCAACCATCATCACGTTTATCGCTATAGATATCTATCTTCTCTCCTTTCCTCTGCACATTCAAGTCATGGGAGAATTTGCACTTAAACCCTTTGGCACATTGCCCCACTTTAAAATGCTCGCAAACTATAGACTTCGGATCAACACCTGGACACAAACATTGAAGAAAGAGTATTATTTGGTTTGCCAAGCATTAAAATGACTAAGCAAACAATAATACCAAATTATAGGCTCTTAAGAGGACTCAAAGAATTCAGCATAGTCACGTACTAACAAATTTGTGCATAAGATTGCCGATAGAGATTTACCCATTCAACTCAGAGTACATTTAACCTTATGCATGCTCCTAATTATACATTGCTGCATCAATAAGTAAAATATCTGAGATATAACTTACCCACAGGCACTTTAGGCTGTTTTACAGCAACTTTGAGCAATTCATTAAGCTCCTTCTCTCTAGCTTTCTCTTCATCTTTCTTCTTCTGTACTTTTTTTCCCCCAAAAAATAAAATATAAGAAAATCAGGCCGTGAGCAATTTCGATGTAGACACAACTTAGATCAATACAAGCAATCATTGATAGCTCAAATTATTATTTTTTAAAGGGGGGAAAAACTATAATACTAGTGTTTGACCTGGGCATTGATTTTTGCGGTGTCGGGTCTAGGCTGTACGGACTGTTGGAGAGAGTGTACGTATTTCTGGACATTCTTCGATTTGTTCTTGTTCTTCAATCCGAAAGTTTTGTCCTCGACTACCTTCTGCTTCTTCGCTAAATCCGCTTTCGATTGTTTCGGAGGCATTTTTCCTCTTTTATTTCTCCGTAACGATTAATTTGGATTCGATAGATAGTTTGAATGCGGATGATTGGATTTTCTTATGTTCTCGATCGCGAGCAATTGAATGGGCGTCGGAGAAATTCGAGTGACGGCGGCCGGAGGCGGAGAAACACTGTGTGGTTTTTTGGGTATGGCCGAACGAGGGGTATATGCGTAATGTGGGAAGCTATTATTACTACCTAGTGAGCAGTGGATGAAAAACTGGGTCCTTGCTCGACCCGACTTTTGGCCCAGATCCTTGTTGTAAGAAAACGACAAAATTTATAATTTATTAATTTCAGATATTTCTTTTACGTTCAATGAACAAAAACATAGCAAAGGTCCATATTGGAATGAATTCAAAGAAAATTCGATTATAACTTAGGTGTAATAGTAGTGTACTCATGTTGCGAATTTGTTATGTCATATAAAAAAAAAAGTCGAACAGATATATAAAAAAATATTGACTGCACCATACCTACATGTTTACATTGACACTCATAATTATTTTATTTTTGTTTTTGCACTTATGGAATAGGTGTCACAACATGAGTCTTGTGAGCACCTTCTCTTAGATATAATTGATTTTTTCAATAAATTAATTGTACTTCTATAAATACTTAATTCTATTGGATAATTGATAAAATTAAGTAGTTTTATTTGCAGGTATGGATAATATTTAGTTGATATGATCACATGTTTACGTTCATTCAAATATTTACTCTTAAACGGAAATTTAATTTAATTTGAATAAAAGAGTACTGTTTTTTTATTGAAATTGATTTAACTCGGGAAGAATTTTTATGCTATAGTTGTTGAAATGAAACGCCCGCCTTTCGAATTCAATCCTAAAAAACAACAAAAATAAACCATCAACTTATTATTTCTCCAATTTTACTGGCAACTGAAAAAAACGGTTGGCCAAGAAATGAGAGACGCACTATCGATCCTAGCCTCCGCCACCATCCTCCCTCCCTCAGCCACCCCTTCCGGCGACTACCGCCGCCGTAACCGCCACTCCACCACCTCTACCACTACCAAACACAGACCAAAACCTAACCCCAAGCAAAAGCCCCAATTTCCCGCTTCTTCTCCACTCCTCTCCTCTCCGCGATGGGATCATCGCCAAAGACTGACGTACTACAGCCAGCTAGCCTCGAAGCTCGCGGAGGACGGGAGATTCGAGGATTTTCTCATGATAGCGGAGAGCGTCGTTGCCTCTGGTGTAAAGATATCGGAATTTCTAGCATTGCTGAAATCGGAAAATGTTGCGAGTGGGATTGTGAGAGTGCTTCGTGAAGGAAAGCTCAGTGCTGCTGTTGATTTGCTGAATAATGGTATTCGGAAGCTCGGCGTCGAGCCGGTGCTGCTTTTTGATGCAGTTGCCGTTGAGTCGCTAAAGGCAGAGTGTCGGAGATTATTGAAATGCGGTGAAGTGGAGCGACTTGTGAGCTTGATGGAAATTTTTGCTGGTAAATTTGCGTAGGTTAACATTAATATCTTCATCATTGTCAAGTTGTGACTTGTTTAAAATTGATCTTTGGCAGTTATTTTAGATGAAGATTAGCCAAATTAATGCTTTGTAATATGCAACTTGCCTAAGCAGAAAGAATATACATTGATTATACATCTCAGAAACATGTTCACTGGTTCAGGATTTCAATTTCCAATCAAAGAATTGGTGGAGCCATCTGAGGTAATAAACCTTTGCATCAACAAGAGGAATCCTACAGCAGCCATCAGGTTTGATTTAATTTCTTTTGTTTATAATTGGTATGTTTGTGTTAAATATCTCTCGAGGAAACGGAAAATTGGTCATTTTTGGTCTTGCTGGAAAAGATCAGTGCATCTGCCTTTTCATCCATTTTTACTTATACAGTAATACAGTTCAAACTTAGCCAAAATTCAATGGCTTTGAAAAAAGGGCAACTTTTATTTGAATAACAAACGCTCTTAATGTAAACACTTGATCAAGCTTTAATGTGGCTTCCCCAGGTATGCACGGAATTTCTCTCATGCTGAAGTGCTATGTTGTTCAATAATTCTTGAATTTGGGAAGAAAAGGGACTTGCTTTCTGCTCTGAAAGCCTTCGAAGCGTCCAAGCAAAATATGAGTTCTCCTAATATGCACTCGTATCGCACAATCATAGATGTATGTGGTCTTTGTGGTGACTACTTGAAGTCCAGGACCATTTATGAGGTACTTGTGCTTTGTCTGAACCTTTATTATTTAAATCTGTATATTAGTCTTTATAGTTATCTTGAGATAAAGCGCAGCTGATGTAAAATTGAACTGTCTTATTATCTTTTTAAAATTAGAAAGAGATGAGAAATATGCAGTCATTGATATCTTCTATATACTTTTAAAAGGTAACCATTGCTTGAGACTGTACATGATAGACTCGAGGGCAATTACATAGATTCAAAATCAACACTATCATAATCTAGCGGAGAAAGGATTGTTTTATTATCTAAGAAGAAACGAAAAGAAACCTCTAAAATTCCATCAGGTATACCACCTGCCTAGCAATTCTGAATAATACAAGATTAACCCAAGTATAACCCGAACTAATGACTTCCGCTTATTTATATATTAATACCTACTGGAAAATGGACAAAATAGATAGAAAGCTTCTCATCTTGTTTTGTCCACTGGCAAATCCTGTAACCCAATTTACTCGATGTCATTTTACTTTACCATAATTATGAGTGATGTCTGCTGCTTTTTTTGATATTTCTCCAGGGGTTACTTGCTGAAAATATCACCCCGAACATATATGTTTTCAACAGTCTTATGAATGTGAATTCCCATGATCTGAATTACACGCTGGATATCTACAAGAAAATGGAAGTAAGGTTCCCTCTAATTTTTCTTCTCTCCATGGTTATTGTTGCATGTCTGCAAGCAAGCAAGCAATTCTGCCTCTTTTCCAAATCCGTTCCATTAATAAGATGCAGGATTTTAACATCCTTGCTCTCTTCACTTCTTGGCTTTGCTCTTTTTTGACTTGATAGATGATATATTATATCAGCTTATTCACTCGGGTGATTTACATATCCAGAAACTTGGTATGATGGCTGATATTACATCACACAACATTCTCCTCAAATCATGTTGTCTTGCTGCAAAAGTTGAACTTGCTCAAGATACTTATAAGCAGATACGGGAGTTGGAGTCAAAAGGTGTATTGAAATTGGATGACTTCACATATAGCACAATTATTAAGGTATAATCTTGATTTTTGGCATTCTAGCTACTTAATGTGCGCATGTAATACATGTTTAAATGAATTTTGGCCTTTCAGCGAGGGATGAGGGTGCACCATTTTATTGTATTTGTATCTTCTGTGAGAAATGCTTATGATCCATTTTCTTTTCTGGTGCACTCTATTTATTTCATGATAAAGTCAAACTACCAACTCTTTGGTGCATTGTTGCTAGGATGTAATATCCAGATAATATTGCTATTAAACTAGATGCCAGAATATACTTTTTGCAGTATTCATCATGGGATTCAAATAATCTGCATACAAGAAAAAAAATCCTTGACTGATCCTTGACTGGCTTAAATACTAAGATTTGTGCTCTGGTTGAAGGAATAATGAGTGAGAATGTTAAATATGTCCACTCTTCCCATCAATATTCAGGTCTTTGCAGATGCCAAAATGTGGAAACATGCACTAGAAATCAAAGAAGATATGGTGTTATCTGGTATCATTCCCAACACAGTTACTTGGTCATCATTGATCAGTGCATGTGCAAATGCAGGTCTTGTAGAGAAAGCAATTGTACTGTTTGATGAAATGCTTCAAGCTGGTGCTCAACCCAATACCCATTGTTTCAATACCCTTCTTCATGCCTGTGTTGAGGTTTGCCAATTTGATCGAGCTTTTCGGCTATTCCAATGCTGGAAAGAGAAGGGTTTCCAACAAACTATCAGTAATGATAAGCTTAAGAATGCAGACAAATTTGAAGCAGTGGACCGAATGACTGAAATGGGAGTTCCTCATAGATTGTGCTCACACTTAACCATGAGAGTTCCATTTAGACCCACTATTTCAACTTATAATATTATGATGAAAGCCTGTGGTACTGATTATTACCGTGCCAAAGATTTGATGGACGAAATGAAGACTTTCGGCCTTACTCCTAATCATATTAGCTGGTCGATAATGATAGATGTCTGTGGAGGCTCAGGAAATGTACTGGATGCTATACAAGTAAGCAATTCTACTTTGCCTGTCATGTAATGGTTGACTTTCTAAGATCTGTCTCAGCCTATAATATGGCAGTGGTGAAAAGCTTCATATCTTTTTTTTTTTTTCTGCTTTTAGGATGAATAAATTCTTCCACATCTATGAAAAATATCCTAATGATAGAGTATTTTGTATGAAAGTGGAAGCATTTAAAAAAGATCTTGATTTGTGCTTTAAGCATCTATTGAAGCATAAACTTCAAAGGATTTACAAGGTCCAGAACGTGAGCTCTACAGTCCAAAAAATTAAAAAAATTTCCCTTTTGTTATGCTTATGTTTTGCTGCCTGACATTTCTTAATCCTGCAAATTGGTAGAAAGGTTAGGCATAATTCAAATGTACTGTGAAAAAAAAGGAAAGGCCGGTGCTTCATACGTAAGGGAATACTTTCTACGTTTTTTTTTATAGAGTTGAGGCATACTCTGTGCTTTGGAGTTGCACCCATATCTAGTTGTATCGTTGAGTAAATTTTCCATCATAAATACTGGAAGTTTAAAAGGTTCCAAGAGATGACCTCTTTTCTTATCCTGCAGATCCTGACATCCATGCGTGAAAGTGGTATTCAACCTGATGTTATTGCATATACAACAGCTATTAAGGTGCAGGCTTAATCTTTCAGAAACTCTCTTCCAGCTTCCTGTACTTCTGTTGTGACCAGTCATTTGCTTTCGTTGATTTTTACGTTTTCGACTACAGATTTGTGTGGAACGCAAGAAGCCAAAGCTTGCGTTTATGCTGTTTGCAGAGATGAAGAAATATCAAATAAAACCAAATCTGGTAAGGTTTTCGGAGCAATGACTCATTTTTCCCCTTCTTTTAGTTTTTTCAGTTGCAATTAACCTATAAATCCTAATTTCAGGTAACTTACAACACTATTCTTAGAGCCCGCAGCATATATGGTTCACTGCAGGGAGTACAGCAATGCCTTGCCGTATATCAGCATATGAGAAAAGCAGGGTATGCCACTTGAGATTTCTTCAATAATGCCATACGCATCTTTTATATCTATCGTGAACATCAGGAAATTTATTTTACTTTGTTGTCAATAATGCCATTAATGGAGATTAGGATTTGGTACACGGTGATAAATTTTTTTAAAGATCCTAATCTTCAGTGCATCAACCAACCTTCTGAAGGTACAAACCTAATGATTACTATCTGAAGCAACTAATTGAGGACTGGTGTGAAGGTGTGATACAAACTGAATGTCAGAACAAAGGCCAATTTGCTTCTCATACAACAGATTTTGGGCGTCAAAGCCTGCTGCTTGAGAAAGTTACGGAATACCTGAAAGATAGTAATGGTAGCCTTTTCATTGACCTCCGAGGTCTTACCAAGGTATACATACACACCCTTAATGTTGCAATAGTAGTGGAACAGCTGTACATAGTCCACAAAGATTTAATTGACACTGCTGAACATAGTTGCTCTATGACTAGATAATCTCAAGTAACTGGATTTCACCAAAAAAAATTTATGCAACGACAGGTAGAAGCACGGCTTGTTGTTCTTGCAGTTCTGCGAAAGATCAAAGAAAAGTATGCTACAGGTAACAATGTCTTATTCATCACTCCCATAGTCCCATTGGAGATTTTACTGAATCTTTCTAAAACCATTAATGCGAAATGAACCTTCAAACCGTGAGGAAGTTATAGCGACTTAAATAAAAATAGCATCCTCCTTGTTTGCTGATTTTTCCGTTGGAGGTCACATGGATACTGACCATAGGGAACCATCCACATCCAGTTGTACAAAGACAGTAAATAGATTCACTCAAGATTCAAGAATGATTAAAACTAATAATTTCCAGCCTTATCATGTGTCGCAGGAAATTCAGTAAAAGATGATCTGTTCATCATACTGGGGCAACAGCAGCATGGTGCTCGCGCCACCAGAGACGAGATTGGAGTCAGGGATGCTGTGACTCAACTATTGCAGCAAGATCTAGCGCTTCAGGTTTATGAAACAGGTTCGAGAAGTGGGAATGAGCTGAGTAGAGGTAACCAGGGAAGTCCTCGGAGTTCAGGTTTAGATTTAGAAGTGGAAGAAAACAGTAGCTTAGCAGAAACATCAGAATCTCCTACAAGAAGACCTATAGCTCTACAAAGGCTAATGGTAACCAGAGAATCTTTGCATCATTGGTTGCAAAGAAGGACAGTATTGTCAAAACGGTGAAAATTCCTTCAAACGTATTCTTATATCTCTTCCATTCTTTATTCTTTCCCGCAGTAGGTGCATAATAAATTAGCATTGCACCATGGAAATAAGAAATTAATTGTGATTCTATTTTGTGCCATAACAGTCATTATATACCAAAAAACAAACAAACATGATAGCATTATTTTCAGTTGGTTATATAATTTATGTTTTTAACTGATACATAACTTATGATGGTTAGTTAAAAAATTATTTGAGCATGGTTTGAGAGAAGTACCAAACAAGTTCGATAATTTTATGTTTGAAAAAGATACAAGTCCGGCTCAAGCATGTGCTTATGACTGAGCAACAGAGAATGGAGGAAATTGACTTGTGAAGGTTATCTTGACAAATCTAAATTGTTTATTATGATATGTAAAAAAAAGTGAAAATGGGTAAAATAGCCACCTAAACTTTTAAAAAAATTATTTGGTTCTAACTTTAACTCTTAGATATATGTTTTTTTAACCAGAATTACCAAAATACTCTTATATTCATTTTTAAAAAAGAAACCCTACTTTATATCCATCCTACCAGTCACCCATATCACATTTTTGAAATCAGATTCTAAAAATTCTCTCTCTCCCCTATAATCTCATTCTCTTTACAACACAATCTGCAGCAGTAATGGAATTTGTCAAAAATTCTTCCCATGTCGTCGATCTACACAAATTGAAGATAGAAATCCAAATTTCTCCATAAACCAAGCCACTATCGACCTCCGAAAATTCAAGAGAAGAATCATTCCCCAACACGTCAACCACTCTGAAAGATTTTCGAAAATTTTGGCAAAAGTTATTCCTATGTGCTTTCAGATCTAATTATTAATATGTTAGATTGTTTGGTGTTATTTGGTTTTAAAATTTGATTGAGGGGAAAATTGAGAGGAAGAATTTTCTAAAAATCATCCATATAGTTCATGTATGAAAATCTGGAAAAAAATTAAATATTTCTGCAACCTTCAAAATATCTGAAAAAGTGAAATTCTTAACTGCACGCACTAGAACCTGAGCGCGAAGCCTAGCGCACAATTATCAGTGCACGGTCAATGTGCCTGCACCGATGTATGTCGATGTCTATCAATGTTTATTGTTGCGGGCATGACTTGTGCGCGCGCACGCACATCACGCGCGCAACCGAGCTTAAATTGTCACTCAACGTCTGTCGATATTTGATGTTGTGTGCGGAGTCATCTTGTGCGTGCCAAATTGTCAGCCGATGTTCTGCCAATGTTTGTTATTGCACGTTGATTAGGTTGTTATTTCGTATATATTTTGAGTCATTTTTGGTGTATTTTTACTTAGTTACTCACCCCTTGGTCAATTTTTGGGGAAGATTTATGTCTTGTGGTTAATTTCAGGTGGTTGACATGGAAGTGGAGATAATGACATTGTTTTGAAGGGTTTTTACACAATTGGATTGAAGAAAAGCTGAAGAGTCTGGAAAGCAGTCGGTATGGGCATACCGACTGGTGGACTGTGCGAGTATTTGGACTGGAGATAGTGGATCTGCACCAGCTTTGGGCCTGGACGAAATTTAAGCAATTTTTATTACTTTTGGATTTTATTTTTATTATTTTCCTAGTTGGATTAGGATTAGATTTCTTTTATTAATTAATTAGTTAAAGATTGGTATAAAAGACTTCTAGATAGAGTAGGACTCTATTATTACAGTATTCATTGCAGTACAATATTTTCAATCGCCAGATACAGAGAGAGGGACGCTAGAAATGAATTCTCTCCCTGCAGTACGCGATCTTATTCAATTTTTCATTCTTCTTTTCATATTTCTTCTTTTCAATTAATTTCTGAATTACTAATCCAAGTATGAATTCAAGCTAAACGCGTTCTATTCCGGTGAAAATTAACGAATCCCTGGTATAATTATTCTGTGAGATCTAAATGTTCCTTCTGCTTTAATTAATTGCATGTATCTGTGATTCTCTGCGTTTAAAGTTGTTAATTATTTCGTCGCTGCTAGATAGTCGCGAATATTTAGTAGATCGGAATTAATTAGTAGCCAATTGAATCGGCCATCCGTAATTGTGGTTTAGGTTTAATTAGTGGTACAACGATTCTTCAGAGTCGAGAGAAGAGCAGTCTTAATTCGATAGTCCTGTGTCAGAGTCTATTGGTTTTGAATCGGGTTTCTCTAGTGCATAAAGCTGTCAGCTCATTAAATCTATAGAGTGTCTCTTACGGTTGTCAGTCGATTAGGAAAATAATTAGTGAAGTGTCTTCCTAATTATCGAGAAGCTAAGGAGAAATTAGGCCGCGTCAGAAGTGTCTTCGGTGGCTATAACTGGTTTGCATTAATTAGTTGAAGTTATTATTGCGTCAATGATCGGAATAATTAAGCTAGGGTGGAGTTAATTGGAAGCCGGAATACCTTTTAATCTGTTAAGAAAACTACTCTTTGGTTTATTTGCTTTATTTTAGTTTTTGCGTTATAACAACAAAATTTGTGTGGGAAGTTTGGTTACTGCAGACTGAAGTGTTGGATAATTCTCGTCGGTTCTTTGGGAGACGATCTTGCTTGCCACTATTATGGGTAGTGTGGGCATACCGACTGAGTGTTGGATTATTTTTGGTGAAAAACGACGCACCACACGTTCGCACGCCTTGTGCGTATCGGGTCTTGAGCGCAGTTAAGAATAAAATTGCGCGTATACTTTGTGTGCGCATGCTTTGTGCCCGCATGCGCGCACCTAAGGCCAAATTGTCAGCTGACGTTCTGCCGATGCTCGAAAATTATCAGCCGATGTTATACCGATGTCTGCTGATGTTATGCCGATGTTTGTTGTTGCATGCACGCACGCCTTGTGCGTATCAGGTCTTGACCGCAGTTAAGAACAATTCAGCGCGTAGTTAAGAGCAAACCCGCGACATGCCTTGTATGCGCATGCTTTGTGCCCACAAGCGTGCACCTGAGGCTAAAATGTCAGTTGATGTTCTGCCGATGCTCGAAAATTATCAGTCGATGTTATGCCAATGTTTATTGTTGCATGTGCGTAGGCCTTGTGTGCGCCGAGTCTTGAACGCAGTTAAGAACAATTCAACATGCAGTTAAGAGCAAAATCGCGTGCATACCTTGTGTGCGCATGCTTTGTGCCCGTATACGCACACATGAGGCCAAAATGTTAGTTGGTGTTTTGTTGATGTTCGAAAGTTATCAGCCGATGTTATGCCGATGTCTGCTAATGTTCTACCGATGTTTATTGTTTCATTTGTGCACGCCTTGTATGCGCCGGGTCTTTAGCGCAGTTAAGAACAATTCAGTGTTTAGTTAAGAGCAAAATCACTTTTTTTAATATGTAAAAATTAAACTTGTTTGGTCGCTGCACTAGGTCGGCATGGTTGAACTATGGCGAAAACTATGATCCAAGAATATTTTCATAAAGATGAGGTAGGTTGGGTGAGATATGGCGGGGAAGATGAAGATCAACGATGAAAATTGAAGATGAAGATTGAAGACAACGAAATGATGAAAAACAGATCTAAGGTATGGTGTGGTAGGTGGTATACTTGAATTTATTTTTTATTTTTTTTAATATCTAAATGGCATTTTGGTTCAAAATAATTAAAAAATATATTTAAAACTTACTATTTAAAATACATTTTTTTTAAGTTTAATTGCCTAGAAAAAAAGTCGCCCCTAAATAAAACGTCTAGTTTTGTTGTTTTTGTTTTTACATCATAAAATTAGATCAAGTTAGTATAATTTAAGGATTTGAATGTTAAAGAGAGATGTATAATATACTTTGGTGTCATATCCAGCTGGTACATCAAAGCAATAATAAAACTGTGCAACTTTGTGATTGTGACGATCAATCAATTAATCAAAGTATTTGTTTAAAGTCAAAAACTTATGAGTTGAACATAGATTTCACCTCAAAAAGAGAATAATACACTATTTGAGGGATTGAACATGTAAATTTACGAGACTTAAATGGATAATTTTAGAGATAATGGGTATGATCAGGGGCGGTTTTGATGGTGTGCGGAGTGGGCGACCGCACAGGGCCCCGAAAAATCGAGGGTTCCCGAATATATACAGGTCCATATATGTATATATAGATAAATAGTTGAAAATATTATTAATTAATCATTTAGTTTAGTGGAAAACCGATTTCTTCAAGTTTCTTAATGTGTGGGTTCAATTCTTCAGTGTAACATTATTTTTTTACTGCTTGCGCTTGGGGCCCTTTGACATAATTCCCTTTTTAATAAGTAGGGTCTGCCCATCCTTTGACATAATTCCCTTTTTACTAAGTAGGGTTTGCCTGTATTCTTCACGCATGATGGATGATTAGCTGAATTCGTTGTCCTATCATCGCTTTTTTAATTGATTGATTACTCTATTAAGTTTCCAATTGTTATTTATTTTGGGGGAAATATAACATGTTCTCCATAAATAGTATAGTCAAATGGAACTTTCTCATTTGTAATTCATTCTCCTCATTTTGGATTTATTTTTGATAAAATAACCACTATGGTCCATATGCCACTGATAATGGAAATTTTCACTCAAATATCTTTTCAATTGTTGTTTTAATTTTATTCTATGTTAAAATATTTATTATTTTATATATTTTCACACTCTTTCTTCCAATTTTAATCATATCTCAAAGAATATTTTAGAAAAATATAAGTGAATAAGATTTTATATCATATATGAGGGATGCATATAGTAGTCCATAAAATTAATTGTTAATTCTAGATAAAAAAACTAAAACAACAATCAAAATGAAGACATATGAAGTATTGTTCGCGTGCATTAAATTTTAAAGGCTCATGCACATTTTTCTGTATATTTTGTCAATCTGCACCATCAATTATGTAAAATTTGCAAATAGGGTTGGGTTCAGGTGATAACAGATTTTGGTGTGAGAAATGATAAAAAAATGATTATCGTATTGTATTTTATTGTTTAATTGTCATAATTTTATTGCTTAATTGCTATAATTTCATTGCACATGTGGGACAAATAATTATGCAATAAAATTATACGTAGTAAATTACAATAAGATAAACATTTTTTTCATTTTTCACACCAACAAATATTTCTCACATAAATCAAAAT
Source organism: Perilla frutescens (assembly GCA_026008535.1). Lineage (NCBI taxonomy): Eukaryota > Viridiplantae > Streptophyta > Magnoliopsida > Lamiales > Lamiaceae > Perilla > Perilla frutescens. The sequence continues at coordinate 36,405,584 of BRKX01000017.1, read as the reverse complement.
CTGTGCAAATAAATATCTACATCAATTTTATTACCGTTTCTATTGGTAATTAAGGTTAATTAAATGTGAAACATTTGATGATGCAATTTGCTACTCAAATGGATATCTACCGTTGTCAATTCAATTAATTAAGACCACCATTGGAGGCCCGACCATTAGGCATTTCCGAATCTGTACTACACAATATTATCCCCGGACTCAATCGTAATTAGGTTGTAAAAATTATTTAATTAACGTTAATTGATAACAAAAAAAATTAATAATTTTCATGCAGGTGTTTATTTTGCACCTTTCACGATAGTTAAGGGGTCAAATCTCAACCAATGCTTGGAGTGTCTATTTGCAAATTTTCCTAAAAGTAATTAATTATGTTTGATTCAAACGAATAGACATAGGCTCCGTTTAGCTGGCATTGAAGTCAAGTTATTTGGAAATATGATTTATAAGAATTCGATTTTGAGGAAAATAAATCTAGTAAATTCTATATTCCGTGTTTAGAACATAACAAATAAATTGTCATGATTCTCATTTTAGTATTTGATTCAAATTAAAAAAGTAGGAAACAAAATACTTAAAATATTTGTTATCATTTTCGTATTACCAATATTTTTTTTATAATTTTTAAGATATATTGACAATATAATTTATAATTCTACATACAAAAATAATTATATATATATATATATCATCGAAGTAATTTGAAAACAACATGTATTTTAAATTTAAATCAAAATAAATTATATGAGCACCAATATAATAAATAATCAAGATGATTATTTCGTTATTTTAGGTCAATACACAAAATTTATTGTCAATTCTACAAATGAATTGCTCATTGTCTTGAGTCTGTCATTCCCTATTATCAATTCTAAAAAATGATTGCTATAATGATCAAATTTTAGTTGGAATCTCATCGATAAAAAGTACTACCTCCGTCCCAATAGCAAGGTCACCCTTCTATTAAAATAGAGAGAGTAAAAATTTAGAAGGGGGACCTTGCTATTGGGACGGAAGTAGTACTTTTCAAAAATTTCAAAATTTTTTATTTAAAAAAAAAAATTCAAAAATTTCAAAATTTTTTATTTTAATTTTTCAAGTAAAAAATTGTCAAACTAAAATTAATAATAATTAGTAAAAAATAATGAAAATATAAAAATTAAAAATTAAAAAAAATTCATAATTTTTGTTGAAAATTATGAATCCAAAATTTTAACAATAAAAAAATATATATAAAATATAATTGATGAAGAAATCAGAAAATAAAATAGTTATACACAAGACTTCCATAGTCAAGTAATCAGAATACATATTTGGAGTATGTAATCATAATACAGGAAAGTTGCATCATTTTCTTTATTTTAGAGAATCTAATTACTTTCCCAAAATTCATTAAAATTGAACCAAACATAAAAATTTAAAAATAAGAAATTATATTACTTTCCCGACCATATTCCATGTCAACAAAAACGGGTCGATCAAATGAAAGAAAGAATGAGAAAATTAAAAAAATACAGTACAAGTTAATTGCTGATTGAAATAAATTATATGAGCAAAAAGATCTATGTACTTGTCAGTTGTAATTCCCATGGAGGTCGGGCTGCCCTACTTAAAATTTATATTCTTTTATCCTTGTCTATTAGAATTAATAAAAAGACCAATATTGTTAAAAATATTTTTTTTCCGTCTAAAGTTATTTTTAATTTTGAATTTTTTATTATTAAGTTTAATTCACTAAAATATTTTATTATTAATTGTAGAGTTGTCAAAACGGACTGGCGGGGCGGGGCGGGGAAGCCCGTCAGAGGGGCGGGCCTGGAAAAATAGAGTCCTACCCGCCCCCGCCTAAGCCTGCGGGTTGACGGGCCAGCCCGCGGGCTTTCACATTTGTTTTCCATTCTGACAGATAAGCAAATATATTTCATTCTAAATTAAAATCCTCTAAAATTATATAATTTGGGCGCAAAGGGATCATATAAACAACATCAACAGATTGCTAGTAAGGATTCCATGACCAAAGCATTCGAGAATTGGATTCGAGTTCATATAACCCAACAATGTTACTTTCGTAGATTTAGAAAAATATTAGTTTAATAGATTTAAAGAAATTAATTCGGCGACTGCAATTAGTCACCGAAATAGAATTTGATTTGGTAGATTAACCAAATCTACATTCCAACAACATGATACCAAATTTGCATTTAGATTTAATTCTGCATTTAATTACTAACCTGTTGCGAGAAGAGCTACTGTTGCTGCGAGAAGAGCTTCTTGTATTTAGGGCTTGGCTGCGGCAGGAAGAATTGGAGCAAAGCGGCAAGATGGCGAAAAGAGGTGAGCCGCGACGCGAGTGGCGAGATGAGTCGTGACACGAGTGGCGAGACTCAGAGGCAGAGCGATCGAGAAGGTGGGGGGGATTGGGGGAACGACAACGACGCACGCCAGTTATGTACTTCAGTTTAATTAGGAATTTAGATTTTAGGGTAAGATTATTTTTTATTATCCATTAATATTATTAATAAATAATAACTTAATAAGTCATATATATATATATATATATGGTTGGGTTCCAGAAGGAACCACACCCTAGGTGAGAACCGAGAACCAATCTCAATCACATATTGCTCTGATTTGGACGGTTAGATCTGTTCTAAAATTAAAAAAAAAAACGATGGCATTATTTTAATATTTTCGAAGTTCGCTGCCCTTGAAACTTACAGAGGATAAAATTGGAAATTTGAAACTATATGTATTTTCAAAAGTTTGCAGACAAAAAGCTTTATTCCCACCATAACTGCTCGAACTTCCTCACGCGAAACCAGACAAAAAAAATCAAAAAACCGGCGAAATTGTTGAATTCAACCGTTCAAATCGACTGAAACCACCTAAGAACATTAAAATTCCGATCAAAAATCATGAATCCTCAAGGTAACATATCGTTCTGTTTTATTTTTTCAAATTCTGTTGGATATTACTTTGAGTTTATAAAAATACATTTCACACTATATTATGATGATTTAGGATTTTTTTTCCGTGTTTTTTAGCATACCAATACTTCCTTCGGAGACATACAACCCATAATCTTTACGAAAAATCTGTTCTTTTTATTGCATGTTAATTTTTCCATTTCATTTTGTACTGTTAATGATGAATAACTTGTATAAACATGTTAAACCTAACAATGTTTGCAATATATATGTGATTTACGTGTATATTTTTCAATTTAGGGTTTTAGCATTCTCATTCTCCTATTTTAGCACTATCATGACTTATTTTAGCACTCTCGTGATTTATTTTAGCACTCATTTTTAGCACCCTCGTGATTTATTTTAGCATGGCACTTGTTTCAAACATTAGCATGAAACACTGTTATATGTTTGTTTAATTTTAGCATTCAGATTATCTTTTTTTAGCATTGTAATTGATTTATGAAATTTCATTTTTTGTTTCTTTTTTGTAAAACTAACACCTTTGTCTATCTGTGATTCAACTGCACATTTTCTTGATTTTAGCACTCTAGTTTATAGTTTTAGCACTGTGATGTCATATTTTAGCATTCAGATTCTGTTCTTTAGCATTGTAATTAGGAGTTTCATATTTTGTTTCTTTTTTTGTAAACATAAAACCTTTGTCCATCTATGATTCAACTGCACATTTTCTTGATTTTAGCACTTTAGTTTAGAGTTTTAGCATTGTCATGTCATATTTTAGCATTCAGATTCTGTTCTTTAGCATTGTAATTGATTTAGGAGTTTCATATTTTGTTTCTTTTTGTAAACATAAAACTTTTGTCCATCTGTGATTCAACTGCACATTTTCTTGATTTTAGCACTTTAGTTTAGAGTTTTAGCACAGTCATGTCACATTTTAGCATTCAGATTTTGTTCTTTAGCATTGTAATTGATTTGGGAGTTTCATATTTTGTTTCTTTTTTGTAAACATAACATTTTTGTCCATTTGTGATTCATCTGCACAATTTCTTCATTTTAGCACTCTAGTTTAGAGTTTTAGCACTGTCATGTCATATTTTAGCATTCAAATTCCGTTCTTTAGCATTGTTATTTTTGTCTACTTAACAGTATTATATAAAAAAATTACAGGTGCTAAAAGGACTGAAGAAGGTGAAACTAGCACACACAAAAGAGCAAAAATTGCCCCGAAGATTGAAGATAATAGACTTATTGATAGATATAACAGATATCCATTATTACAAGTAACAACATTGCCATCAACTCTATCACAGGCTATGATGCAAATGAATAAAGCACAAGAGGAAGCAGTGAGACAACTGGGGTTCTGTAGCATTCTTTACTTGAATATAAATCATTTCCCATAAAGGATGAACTACTGGCTGCTCGAAAACTTCAACCCAGTATCAAGAGAACTTCAACTGCTCGAAAACTTTGAAAATTGGAAGAAGCACAATCTGCACATTTATCAATTCACAACTAAAATCACATTAATGCATAAAAAACATATTCTAAGATCATATAAAAACAATTCATAGTACTCGTAAAACTAGCTAACAACAGTGCTAAACTAGATTACAATAGTGCTAAAATAGTTCAGAGCAGTGCTAAACTAGTTTACAATAGTGCTAAAATATAGTTCACAGCTTATGTCAGGTAAAAAAAGACACAAAATTTAGAAAAATGGTTCTCTTCACATAAACATGCTCAAGTTTAACCTGTCGACTTCTATGCAAATATTATTTTAATAAACTTCCATCTATTAAATGAATTTCTATAAAGATGAAATCAGTGGCAGCATCAAGCATGATTCAATATATTTTTTATGACTACAAAAAGTTTAGATACTCACTGATGGATGCAATGTGATAATAGCAAACATGAAGATATAGACATAAAAATGTTACATTAGACTTTGCAATGATAACAATAGTGCTAAATATAGTTCACAGCAGTGCTAAAATAGTTCACAGCAAAGAATAGCTTATTAGCTTCGTCAACCTAAAACAGTGCTAAAATAATTCATAGAAGTGCTAAAATAGATTACACAAGTGCTAAAATAGATTATAGAAGTGCTAAAATAGTTTACAGTAGTGCTAAAGAACATGTTAATAAAATGATTTTCATAATACTCATTTCTTATCACAATGTTGCATTCATCGTGAAAAATACTCTATTAACGTGCTAAACTAGGTTACAATAGTGCTAAAATAGTTCAGAGCGGTGCTAAACTAGTTTACAATAGTGCTAAAATATAGTTCACAGCTTATGTCAGGTAAAAAAAGACACAAAATTTAGAAAAATGATTCTCTTCACATAAACATGCTCAAGTTTAACCTGTCGACTTCTATGCAAATATTATTTTAATAAACTTCCATCTATTAAATGAATTTCTATAAAGAGGAAATCAGTGGCAGCATCAAGCATGGTTCAATATGTTTTTTATGACTATAAAAAGTTTAGATACTCACTGATGGATGCAATGTGATAATAGCAAACATGAAGACATAAACATAAAAATGTTACAGTAGACTTTGCAATGATAACAATAGTGCTAAATATAGTTCACAGCAGTGCTAAAATAGTTCAAGCAAATAATAGCTTATTAGCTTCGTCAACCTAAAACAGTGCTAAAATAATTCACAGAAGTGCTAAAATAGATTACACAAGTGCTAAAATAGATTACAGTAGTGCTAAAGAACATGTTAACAAAATGATTTTCATAATACTCATTTCTTATCACAATGTTGCATTCATCGTGAAAAATACTCTATTAACGAGACATTCTTATGACACTCAATCTGCTAACTAAATTCACAATGCTGATAATTCATATTGTGATGCTAATAAGATCTACATATATACAGAAAACCAAAACACACAATATGAAGCTTAAAAACACATGCTGATCGTGAGAAACTCAAAATAACAGCTTAATCAGCTTCCCCAACCTTGTCGAACAAGTCTAAAATAAACGGATAAAAAAATCACATGAAAACTACAGAATAAACTTTTTTACCCGACATGTTCGTCAAATAACAGCGAACAATAAAAACTCCAGCAAAAATTCGCGTGAACACCGATTAGGTTAAATAAATTTCGAAGACAATTGATTGATAATTTCGATTACATAAGCACAAAAGGAATTTGATATATACAAGTAAAGATATTTCGAATGGAAAACGAATTGCAGACCGAGAATAGATTCATTCCAAATATGACAGAATTCCTAAATTACTAAAATACCCTGGGTTCATTAAAAAGTCTTAAAAATTACAATAATGCCACCGCTTTTTTTAAATTTTGATCTGATCTTGGCCGTCCAAATCAGATCTATCTATGGCTGAGATTGGTTCTCGGTTCTCACATGGGAGTGTGGTTCTCACATGATCCCATATCTCTCTCTCTCTCTCTCTCTATATATATATATATATATAGATGGGATCATGTGAGAACTACACCACCCTGTTAGAACTGAGAACCAATTTTAGCCACAGATCTCGCCTATTTGGACGGCCAAGATCTGTTCCAAACTTAAAAAAAACGCGGTGGTATTACTGTAATATTACAGACTTTTTAATGAAGCAATGGTATTTTCGTAATTTAGAAATTCTATTATTTTTGGCATGAAATATCTTTCCCGTCTGTAATCGAAATCTCTTTCCTTCTACATATCGATTTCCTTTATGTTTATATAATCAAAATTTCAGTTGATTCTCTTCGATTTTTATTCATCTCAATCGATGTTCATGTGATTTTTTGCCTGGAGTTTCTGTTGTTCGTTGTTATTCGATGAAGATGCCGGGTAAAAATGTTTTTTGGTGTATTTTGCTGCGATATTTTATTCATTTTTATTTTAGATTTGTTCGATAAGATTGATGACGCTGAGATTTTTTCACATGATTCTCTTCGATTTCTCTTTGATTTCGTTGTGTTTATGTAATCCATATTCCAATCGATTCATCTTAATCATCATTCACGAGAGTTCCCCTAGAGTTTTAGTTGTTCGTTGTTCTTGAATGATGAAGCCGGGTAAAAATATTATTGTTGTACTTTTCCTGTGATTTTCTTCGATTTTGTTGTGTTTTATGTTGATTAAGCTGATTAAATTGAACTTTTTATTTTTGAGGATCAACATGTATTTTTAGCACTGGTGTAATTAGTTTTAGCACTGCCCGTAACCTATTTTCGCACCACTGTGAACAATTTTAGCATTATTAAACATTAACGTGATTAGTTGTGAACATGGATTACATCACACGATAAAAGGTTAGTTGTCCAGGACGGCGTAGGTTAGTGCTGGCGTCCGCATCAACGACATAGGTCTTATTCCTCATTCCTTCTTTGCAGATTACCATCTCGTTGTCGCCTTGATCGATGGAGCGATAAATCGTATCAAGCAGGCTCAAAGAAAATGATGAATGGTTCGAATTCGAGGAGGCAAAATGCGAGATTTCACTCTCCCTTCTGTATCTACACCTTTCCACTGGTAGTGTATATTTTAGTACTGGTAGTTTATATTTGAGCACCGATAGTTTATATTTTAGCACTTTCATTTTCTTTTTTAGCACTATTAGTTTATTTTTTGAATATTTTGGTAGGTGATAGTATTAGCATTTATAGTTTGTTATTTACGATAAGTATTTAAATCCCACTAAATTCGAGAAAGAATATTGTGAATACATATGAATGGGTATATGAGAAGCAAAGGAGCAAAGAAGAGCGGGAGATGCATTGTAGCTAGTGAGAGTTGAATTCAAACAACTCCATTTGGTGAGATTTGAATTTCTAATGGGTTGAGTACAAGGCCACGGCGGCGAGCACCGGAAGAGGCGGTATCTAACTCATGATCATGACTTGTGTTTCTCTAGAGAAGCTTGGGCAATGAGCAGCACGCAGACGAACTACTTCTACTTGTTGCACACATATTCAATGAGATATCATCTAAAGCCTCTTCTAAACCACGAACGCGTGCCTCCACTGACTCAATGCCGTTTTCAGAGCTCCCAATAAACCTATGCATGCGCCCATTATAATTACTCATATACAATTAATTAATTAATAATGTATATATGCTAGCTAGCTTAATTACCTGAAGAATGTGTAACAAATTTGACTGCTAAAGAATTGTCATGCTAAACAGGGGTCATGTTAGTGCTAAAATAAGTGATGACAGTGCTAAAATAAGTCATGACAGTGCTAAAATAGAGAATGTGAATTCTAAAACCCTAAATTAAAAAATATACGCGCGAATCACATATACAATGTTAAACTCTAAACTACAACGCTAAAAACGGAAGATCATGAAGCATAAAAAGATGTCGATAATATTTTATTATTATAATGCTAAACAATTGTAATGATAAACAAGGGTCATGTTAATGCTAAAATAAGTGATAATAGTGCTAAAATAGGGAATGCCAGTGCTAAAACTAAATAGGAAATTAAGCACATTTATATAGTCCTTGTTTCGATCATATATTCAATTATACTAGTGGACATCACACGTAAAATAAAAATTATTTAAAGGAATAAATCTTTCTTCACGTCGTAAAATGATAACAAAAAAATATCAAAACGAAATGAATAAATCACTCTTTGAATTGTATGAGAAACACACATGAACTCATCCTATATTTTATATAGTATTTCATCTATTAAACTTACCACGTATATATTAGAAATATATATGTTGATTTGAAAAATAAAAATATTATTTGTAGTGGACAAATTCAACTCGGATGAGTTGCTATTTGAGGAAAGTGTGTTGATACCGTCAAAATGGAAATTATTTTTGAATATTGGACATATCTTTTGAAAGAAAGTGTGTTGATCCCAACCATCAAGTCTGAAATTTCGCGGAGACTTCACTCCAGCAAGCATCGATTCAGCCTGGTGATTGAGACAATTATTTTTCATAATCGAGCTTTTGTGTTCTTGTTACTTGTCTTGGGTGGAATTTTATTTTTATTTCGCATGATTTAGTTTTGATTTTCAATTATATTTTAAGATTGATGGCTAAAAAAGGCCATGACAATGCTAAAATATAAAATGATAGTGCTAAAACCCTAAAAGAGTCATGCTAAAATAAGTCATGGCAATGCTAAAATAGAAAATGTCAGTGCTAAAATCCTAAAAGAGTCATGCTAAAAAAGGTCATGACGGTGCTAAAATAGAAAATGACAGTGATAAAACCTTGAAAGAGTCATGCTAAAATAATTCATGACAATGCTAAAAAAGGTCATGACGGTTCTAAAAAAAGCTATGATAATGCTAATTATCAGGTATCTGGACACATTGCATAATGTGTTAGTACATACATGCTCTAAAATATTTTGAAACAACTTTTATTATCATTTTGTTGCAATTATATTTTACTTTTAATTTTAATGCGTGAAAATGCTTGGGGAAATTATTTTTGAACTAAAAAAAGCCAAATATAGCTATCAATTAGTATAGTGACACATAACATAAGATGAATACCTATTAAACTTAAGTATGCATAATTTTACATGCCCGATATTCAAAATCTAGAATTTCAAAATTCTTGAATTATTAATAAAAATGTACAATTTTCTTTAAAATATAATTATGTAGGCCTTTCGAGTGTTGTATGTTGTCAAACCATATTAATTATGTTCCACATTCTAAAAAAAATAAACTAACATTTTTAAAAAGTATTAATTAGTTAAATTGAAAGAATAAAGTAGAAGTCGGGATTGTGAATCAGTTACTTTAATCATAGTTCGTAGTTTGTTACAATGTCGATGACATTTTTTTATGCTAATGCTAAAAAAAAGTCATGACAATGCTAAAAAAAGATATGACAGTGCTAAAATAGGAAATGACAAGGCTAAAATTGGAATGATCGATTGCAACATCAACACCGCCACCACCTTCAACTGTCTTCTTCTTTTCTTATATTGTTCATCTTCATCTTCTGACAATGATCAAACATCCCAACATTAAACTCTCCTAATCTTGTTAGAGCAATCATGCTCTTTGCCACTCCCAGAAACAGCACACAGAAACCTCACAACATAAATACATTAGGGCAAAAAGGCAAAAGCTAAACATGAAACGAATGGCAAAAATGTGAAGCTATTTGCATACTCCTAATAACAGCAAATACAACAACAATGAAAAAGGGCAAACAATGACAAAATGCACACCGATCAAAACACAAATCCACACATGCAACCATGAAATATGCAGAAATACCTAACGAAGAGGAAGTTTTTCGCAAAATCGCTCCGAAGAATTAAAAAGGAATTCAAGAGTACCGCAAAAAGTTGCATCAGCGCAACGAGCATTATTTCCAGAAATCAAATTATAATACCAAAGAACATAATCTGAATTCTAAAATATGAGATGACACTGCTAAAACTTTAAAGTAGAGTGCTAAAAAATAGAATCTAAATGCTAAAATATAAGATGACATTGCAAAAACTCCAATCTGTACTTGTAAAACCAATAAAATTTTGCAGTTGAATCACAAATGCGACAAAAGTTTTATGTTTATAAAAAAGAAGCAAAATATGAAAGTACTAAATCAATTACAATGTCAAAGAACATAATCTGAATGCTAAAATATGTTATGACACTTCTAAAATTCTAATCTGAATTCTAAAATATGAGATGACAGTTCTAAAACTCTAAACTAGAGTGCTAAAAAACAGAATTTGAATGCTAAAATATAAGATGACAGTGCTAAAACTTCAATCTATACTTGTAAAACTAAGAAAATTGAGCAGTTGAATCACACATGGGACAAAAGTTTTATGTTTATAAAAAAGAAGCAAAATATGAAAGTTCTATATTAACTACAATGTCAAAGAACATAATTTGAATGCTAAAATATGTTATGACAGTTCTAAAACTTTAAACTAGAGTGCTAAAAACAATGAAGGTTTTATGTTTACAAAAAAGAAACAAAAGATGAAACTCCTAAATCAATTACAATGATAAAGAACATAATGTGAATGCTAAAATATGAGATTACAGTGCTAAAACTCTAAACTAGAGAGCTAAAAGCAAGAGAACATTGTTTCATGCTAATGCTGAAGCAGGTGCTATGCTAAAATAAGTCACGACAGTGCTAAAAAATGAAACTCCTAAATCAAATTATAATGCCAAAGAACATAATCTGAATGCTAAAATATGAATGGCAATTCTAAAACTATATTCATAGTGTTTTTTGACAATGCCGCTGACATAATTTTGTTGTAAATGCTAAAAATTTGTAATACTAAAAAAGGGTCATGTTAGTGCTAAAATTAGAAATGACAGTGCTAAAATAGAGGAATGAGAATGCTAAAACCCTAAATTCAAAAACATACAATTATATGTTGCAAACATAGTTAGGTTTAACATGTTTATACAAGTTTTTCGTCATTAACAGAACAAAATTAAACGGAAAAATTATCATGTAATAAAAATAACAGAACAAGTTTTCCGTCATTATGTTTTGTATGTGTACGGGTGAAGTACCTTTATGCTAAAAAAATGAAAGAAATTACTAAATCATCATAATATAATGCGAAATGTATTTTTATAAACTTAAAGTAATATATAACAGAATTTGAAAAAATAAGACAGAACGATATGTTACCTTGAGGATTCATGATTTTAGTTCGAAACTTTAATGTTCTTCGGTGGTTTTGGGATGATTTGAATGGTTGAATTCGATGATTTTTTGCTGGTTTCGCGTTAGAAAGCTCAAGCAGTTATGGTGAGAAGAAATGTTTTTGTCTGTAAACGTTTGAAAATCCGTATAGTTTTAAACTTCCGATTTTACCCTCTCTAAGTTTCAGGGGCAATGAACTTCGAAAATATTACAATAATGCCACCACCTTTTTTTTAATTTTGGAACAAATCTTGGTCGTCCAAATCAGATCAATTTGTGGCTGAGATTGGTTCTCGGTTCTCACCTAGAGTGTGGTTCCTTTTGGAACCCATCCCTATATATATATATATATATATATATATAATTGCAGGCCTGGCGAGCTACCTGCCCCGCCGTGGGCTTACCCACCTAGGCCCACCATAAAAATGGGCCTCAAAATGAAAGTCCTACCCGCTTAAAAAATTGACGGGGACGGGCCGGCCTGGTGGGCCCAGTCCGTTTTGACAACTCTAATTAATTGTGAATCACTCGAACAAATAAAATTATACATTTCTGATGTGTGAATCGCACGGTGGAGTGAAATGTGAGAAGTTATCGATTTCAGGGGTGGCATTGGAGTTAGACACAAGATAAAGGAGCAAGTTGCAAATTAGCCCCGAAAGTTGAGATATTTTCCCGAGGAGAGCCGCCAGGTGTCCCCCCGTTATGAGGCTCCGAATCTGTTTTGATTTGGGCCAAGCCCCAGAGGTCTCGCCTTTAGATTTCGTCCTCGTCATCATCACACATCACCCATATTACTCCTACGTGGCTCCCCTTAATCCTACGTGTCACCCGCTGAGCCCGCATACAAGACACGTCATCGTCCTTGGAAGCAGTTTTTGGAAAAACATTCCTAAAATTGCTGCTATTTTCCCAAAAGCTTCGACGAAAAAGAACCCCTAAGGAACAAGCATACTCGATAAGCCTTATCTAAATTGTTAATCCAAATCCTAATCTCCGCTGCTTTCCATCTCGATTCAGCTGCGCTTTTCTTTGTCTTTTCTGTGCAGGAGTAATTTATTTGGATTTTTCTCTGTTTTGTTATTTCTCTGTCTGTTGTTTCCCCCTCTCTCTCTCTCTTTTTTTTTTGTGTGTGTGTGGAGGGGTTTCAGCATCTCTCGCTGTCGATTCGCCCTAACTTGACGAGCTTTTGTGGTAATGTTGCTTGATATTGCAATATTTTCCCTGATTTCATTAGAAAGTATGTCTTGTTCTCCTTTTTGGCTGAATGTATTTTTCTGGCATGCTTTGAGAATGAATATGTTATTGTTAGGGGATTTTATCTATTTTTGTGGATGGCGCAGGGCATGATTGGTTGAAATGAATATTCATAATTTTTTTTTGTTTTTTTTTTTGGTGTTATTTCTGGATTCCGTAATTGGATATATGATGAATATTCTGGGATTTCTTAGGCGGTAGACTAGGGTTTGGAGTCAAGTGTTGAGATGGCTGCTGATGCTCTGTTTTTTTTTTTTTTTTTGCAGGGTGTTTTATGAGCACTGACAAGGATTTGAAGAGTCTTTACTGAACAGGGACACAACGGTTTGATACGGATTTTGGGGGGGGTGAAAGTAAACTACTGTTTATCTAATTTTACTCACACATTTTTGTGCTACTGATTTTATGTTTTGACTATTTTCCTGGTGGATTAGGATCATTTAATAATGTAGGATTTAGGTACCTGAAGAAAGAAGCTACTACTACTACTACTACTACTACTACTACTACTACTACTACTACTACTTCTACTACCCCTACTACTATAAGCTATGTGTTGTTTGTTTTCTTTGGCAAAGGTTTATGAGAGGTTTAGTGAGCAAGAGGATTATTATGCCCCTTGCCTCATCGTCATTGTTTGTGGATATGGTTGGCAGGGAGCATTTCAATGAATATTGATGCTAACGAAGTAAAAGAGACGCACGGTGAGGACAGGGGTGCTGAAGATGGAGTTTTGGTTGACAGGCATGGTTCGGTTCAAGTCAGTGGGTTGAAAGATGATGCAGCCAAGCAAGTTGAAACTCACGGTGCTACTAGTGGGTTGCAAGGTCCAAGTCTCTTACAAGTGCAACAGCAGCAGCAGCAGACTCAGGGGACAGGAGTTTGTTGGGAGAGGTTTCTTCACGTGAGATCCATTCGGGTCTTGCTGGTGGAGAATGATGATTCTACTCGCCATGTTGTGACTGCTCTGCTGAGAAACTGCAATTATGAAGGTGGGCAACATTTGATAATACCAAATAAGAACATATCCTGAGAGTTTGTGGTGCAATATTATAGAATGATCTTGAGTTAGGTTAAATCATTGAAGCATGCTTGCAAAAATTATGTGGAAAGTATCTCTGAGTACCAAGGGAGAAGGTACACAAGGGGAGTGGGAATTTTTGACAATCTGCTGGTGTGGAATGTGAAAGTGTTGAAAACATTCTTCCTATCTTTGTTCACATTTGAAATCAACCAGCTACCAGAAATCTGCTGCTTCCACCCCATCATCATCCACCTTCTTCATCTTCATTAAGCCTTGAGAGAATATGCTTTGAGAATGAAAGTAATCACAGTTTCTGCTACAGTGATATTTGTTTCTACCTTAAAGAATCCTGCTTTTAGCTTTTGCCTTGACTGCCTAATGTGGAAGAGTACTGGGAAGTGGAAATTATCAAACCTGTTATGGCATTACCTAGCAGCAATGCTACAAATATGAATTTTCTTTGCATTATATGTGTTGATAATACTCTGTTAGAAGTATCTAACTCTAGTTGACTGACTGATCGCTGATGCAGTACTTGACGCAGCAAATGGACTACAAGCATGGAAGATTTTGGAAGATTTAACTAACCATATTGACATTGTCTTAACTGAGGTAGTGATGCCTTGTTTATCTGGAGTAGGCCTTTTGTTCAAGATTATGAGCCACAAAACTCGCAAGAATATTCCAGTGATTAGTAAGTAGTTATCATCTTGTGCCAATCTTGCTGCCACAACATACGTTCTACTTAGACTGAAGCTGTATGAGATTTTATGTGCAGTGATGTCATCTCATGATTCTATGGGCTTAGTCTTTAAGTGTCTCTCCAAAGGAGCAGTTGACTTCTTGGTTAAACCTATCAGAAAGAATGAGCTTAAGAACCTTTGGCAGCATGTATGGCGGAGATGCCACAGCGTGAGTCTTCATAACTTTCTCCACTCTGTATAATCCAACTTGGAACTTGCATCTAAGCTACACCCTTATCCTATATTAATCTCAAAGTTGCTTTGACTCATCCAACTCATTTTGGTCCGTCTTCACTTGCTGAAGCTGCTATGCACGATGATCTACATTTTCCTGTTTGAAACTTTTTTTACCTAAGTACACATACCTACCATGTAATATGGGGCAATCCTTCTGTTAATTCCATACATGTCATAACGTATTCTGTTTCATAGCCAAATTGAATAGAGAAGTGTATGAAGACAGGGAAGATTAGAGTAGTCAATCCTTCATGGCTGTTTCGGGTGTACAAAATTGTTTCTGCATTTAGCTTTTTGCGATGTTCTCATTTTCTACTTGATTAACTTTGTTATTCAGTCTAGTGGAAGTGGGAGTGAAAGCGGCACACAAACTCAAAAATCAGTCAAATCGAAAGCTAGTGAGAAATCAGGTAACATTGCAAGTGATGATGGGGAAAATGATGCGAGCAATGGCTTCAATATTGGAGACGGAAGTGATGATGGAAGTGGAGCACAGGTAGTTCTTTTATTTCTCGTATGCGAATGAGGAGATGATTTCATTGGTCTTTACCATCCTTTTTTTTTTTTCCTGAATGAACTAGAAAGTTGCCTAAGACACTACAAGAGTCCTTAGGACCACTCAAGTTCAACAATGTTCAATTTTTTTCTCTTTTCTATTTTTTTTTCTCTTTTATTGGTTTATGTGCTACATTTAGAGCTGCTTGGGTCTTCCATAGCTTTCTATGAAACATGATAAGGCTCAACATACACTACTTTCAGGGAAGTTCATATGCTAGCATTTGCAAGGTTTGTTTTATATGTACCCTCTTAGTACATTAAAACCATGTGCAATGAAGCCATAATGGAAAGTGATTACCTATCACCTCTAGCGAATAATGCTTCAATGATTAATGAAAGAAATAAAAAATTAAACTAGCTCTCAATTCTCTCTCTTATTAATTATATGTGGTAGGGACAGGTCACAATGCAATACCTTGTTTAAACTGCATTTTAAGACTAGTTTTTCATGTAGGTTAGAACAAAAAAAAAAGGTTATGTACAAGTCTAAGGGCCTAAGTGGTCATGATTTTGTCCATTTTACGGAGTATTGCCAGTTTTGAGTCCTGAAACAAGTGTTTGTTTATTTGTATTTTTACCCTCAGTAGAGGATAAAGGCATTTATAATTTTTTTCATGATGCTAACAAACTGCACCGTAGTTGACCCTTTGAAAGTTTCTAGGCCTGCTCTTGAGATTGTTTAAAAATGTCAACCTTGATCTCTTTGATCTTTTAGTTAGGTTCAAGCACGATACCGATTTAAATATATTAAACTTGAATTCAATCTCAACCTTTAGTTTAGCTTGTTTAATATTCAAGCATATTCTCAAGCCTGGGCTTACTTGCTAGCAAAATTGTGTCGTAGATTATCTCAATCATATCTAATGGCTAGATGGTTTTACAATTATAATCATAATTATTATCATTTTGTTTTTTATACAATGATATAATTCTAAATTATTACTTATTTTATTCTTTAAATTTCACAGAATAATTGTCCCCCAGTATTGTCTTGATTGCTAAAAGCTTAATATTTAAATTTCATAATACTTGTATAGTTATTGCTGTTGCCTGTTATAAATTCAGTAATCGACATATGTTGCTTGAGGTTGGCCCAATGCAGACTGATGACATAAGATTGAAATTTTAAGACCCGAAACGAAAACCTAATCATATTTTGTGCCAGTCATTTGTTGTTAACCCATCTTTTGAAATACTTCTCCCTTTTATATCCTATAGACTTGAGTCAGGTAAACATGAGGGTCAGGCATTTAAGCAGCTATTATGATTGTGTTTTCCATTCCTTAGGTGTATATTGCACAAAACTCTCTGGTAATAAACTAAACACAATTTAGGTACAGTTTCTCTAGGAAAAGAATATACGAGTTTGAGGATGGAATTTCAAAGTCCTAAAAATATGATATTGATGTGTTCCAATTGGGACATGGCATGATCTGAAATTGATAGTGATCGAATTGGGTACTAGTCATAGTAGAGGGCCATTGGTTGTGAACAGGAAAAGAATCTGATATAGATAAATTTAGATTAAATAAGAAAAATAGTATTAACTTCAATAAAATTGACATGTAACAAGAACCCTAACAGAAATCCAAACCCTATGATTCCTCAGACGAAAGTTTGCCAAAATATTATGATACTTTTCTAAGCATGCCATAACCCTTGTAAAAATTAAACTTAAATACTAATGGCTTGTTTGGTTGCGAAGGATCTGATATGGGAAAGTAACCTTGAATACCTACACCTACCACCTACCAGGAGTAGTTATTTTGATTACCAGTCTCTAGGAATCTTGTTTCACACCATTTCATTTTTTGATTTCTTTATCAATTACCTTTTGTTTTTATGGATTATTATTAAATTTAGGTTCATAATTTTTCAGCAAAAAAGTATGAAATTTTTTTAAAATAATTTTTTTAGATTTTTTATCATCTTAATTTTTTTATTGATTATTATTAATTTTAGATTAACAAGTTTCAACCAAAAACATGAAAAATTAAAAGAAAAAAAAATGGATATTTTCTAGTCAGTGAGATTTTGACTAAAATTAGATCACTATATCAATCATATTAACAATTGATGGTAGGGGAATGACTAACTCAAAACAACGAAGAACTCGTGGGTAGAATCGAAAATAAAATTCGATAGAATTCTAATGTTGTCTTCGAATTACGTAGCCAAATGAAATATACATAATATAATTACTTTTTTCTAACTAATGCAACCTTCTTTTTAATCATGGTTTGTGTTTGTATCTATACATTATTTATTTATATATTTTCAAATTATTATTTTTTAGGAATACCACTAGGCTATAAGCCTAGGATATTATTAATTTATCTTAATAAATCTAAACTTGATATTTTATTTTCTACTTGATTAATTAGAATCAAATACTCAAATGAGAACCCTGAAAATTTTCTTGTTGGATGAAAAATCTGTTAGCATTCCTTTTCCTGAAATCACATTCCTAGAAATCATATTTTCAAAGACAATTTTACTTTCATACGAACCAAATGAGCGCTAAGTGATTGCAGCCCATTCAAGACCCGCAAACTCGCTAAACATAAATACTTAAATAACAAACTTAATTAATTAAGCAAGGAAATAACAACTTAATTAAACCTCGCTCATACCCACACGCATAGACCTAGAAATCTGGTCTACCAATTGTCGTCCCATCAAAACACCACAAGTAGGGGTGTAAATGAGCTAAGTCGAGTCGAGTATTACCCTGATCGAACTCGAGCTCGATTAATTTTTTTTTAAGCTCGAGCTCGACTTGATATCAAACTCGCTAGATTCGAACTCAACTCGCTCAATTCAATTATTTATATATAGTTATTTTAAAATCTGCTTTAATTCAAAATGAAGCCCAACTGTAATTTGCATTACAGATCGCAATTTTATTTATTAAAATTTAACATTTTAATCTTCACGAAAAATTCAAAAAAAAAAAAAAACTAATATTCATGTTAGATGCACAAAGAACAAATAATTGAAATTACTAATCTCGTATCTCACCACTCAAATCTACACAATAAAAAAACCAAGAACAACACTACTGATCATGCTAGATATGCAAAAGACAACAGGAACAAAAAACCTCAAATCTAACTACTTGAGCAATTTATGAAGATGATGAAAAATTAACGTGAAAAACATTCTCAAACATCTCAAGCAATTTGACGAATATTTCATTGAGATTAAAATCGGGGGAGCAAGAATTCTCCTCGTTGAATGTCTTGGATGAGCCATCAAAAATTCGAGGAGATGTGGTGGCTGTCGTGGTGTTGCCGAGAGAGAAGAGGGAGAGTCAAGAAAACAAAGAAGTGAGTTTCATGTGCCGCAATGCCACCGTTGAGAGTTGAGAGGGGATGAGAGGAAAAAAAGTGAGAACTCGCCGCCTCTGGAGAGAGGATAGGAAGAGAGAGAGTGAATGGCAGAATGAAATGAATTAGGGATTGAGGGTTCTTTTCTTGTTGTTTTTATAGTGGGGTATATCTTGTAAATAATTATAACCTTAAGGGTAAATTGTGAAATTAATGCAAGCTCGATTAGGCTCGCGAACCTGTCGAGCCTAGTATAATTGAGCTTGATCTAACTACTTCAGCAGCTCGAGCTCGACTCGGCTATCTTCGAGTTGATTTCGAGTTTTTTCTGAGTCGATCCCGAGTAGTTTGCGAGTTGGCTCGACTCACTTACACCCCCCCTAACCACAAGGTTGAAATATGAAAATAAGAAAATTGTTTCTGCATCTTCTTGATATTCAACCAAGTAGCCTTTTCTTCACTGAATCCGGCCCACCACACCTAGACTTGATCAATTAGAACCCATATATTTAGCTTATCGTGGCTTGGAAAGTGGCCAGCGCATTAGATAGACCAAAAGGCATCACGAAGAACTTATAATGGTCGGAATGAGCATGATAAGATAGCGAACAACATGCAACCCATTCATGAATCCTTGAGTCACTGGCATGAGATCTTTATCAGGAGGCACTGTTTTCTTATTTAACTCAAGGTAGTCCACATAAAACTGTCAATTGCCATCTTCTTTCGGATCAAAGGGACCTGACTAGACTATGGGTTGTAGCTGCCTAGCTGGATTGGATGAGACCCATCTCTAGCATTTCACCCACCAATTTCTCCATTTCATCTTTCAGAGAATGGTCTAAGTAATAAGGTGATAAGAGAGCAGCGCATTATCTTTTATTATATTTTAGTTGTTTAAATTAGTTTTAATTATTTACTTTAGTTTAGGTCTGGCCCACTTATGCATGGGCTTTAGGGTTAGGGTTTGCAAGTATTATTTATAGATGTTATGATCTGGAGCAACGGGAGCAGAACTTGGGATTTGGGACGGTATTTCTACCGTAGGCCTCAGTTTGAGGAATTCCTTTTAATATATAGTTCGTATTTCCTGCGTCAATCACCTTTACTCTATCATAAGGACCCACGAATTTTGGACTAGCCACATTAGTTGGAGCGCCAATGTGAGCTAAGGTTACGGTATGTTGGTTGAGAGACTGATCTCTATGCAAGGCAAGAGTTCGACCATCAAATACAAACATCAAGCACTCCTCCGGTTTGCCTGCACAGCACCCAACATGGTTAACCAAGACTCCTAGAATCACGTCCACACTGCTCAATAGAAACATGAAACAATCAATCTCGAATGTGTGCGAATGCAGGTACAAAGGAACCTTGTGGCATAGACCCTCAGCTCGAATTCACTGACCATTGCCCAATGTTACTGAAAAACACAAGATGCATCCACTAACAATTTCATCTGTTGGATGACCCTTTCTGAAGTAAAACAGTAACCAGCGTCGTTGTTGACCTTGGTATGAACTTGAAATTCGATATACTGCCTAAAATCTTTATTGTGCACTGTCCGATGAACCCATTCAATGTCAAATGAGATAATTGCAATGCTGCAATTCAGTTGCAGATGGTACAGGATTTATTAATATGTCGTTTCTCGCAAAGTCCAACTCTGTGGACTCAATCCTATTGTCCTCCTAGCCCTCCTCTGTCCTGCCAGTAGCATGCTTATAGATACCTTAGTAAAGACATGTAACGGGCCCCACAACTGACTCCACCGATAACACAACCCGTTGGTATGATGCTCACGCATCTCAGCTGGAGTCAGGTGGTGCACTTAACGTGCTCACGGCTGAGTAGGAGCTGAACTAGTGTCGACTATGGCTGGACTGGCACCCTGTCGGACTAAAGAAACTGTTAGGCTGGTTTGGAGTCTGATCGGCGGCTGGAAATAGCAAGGAATGACCTTGTCCTCTATCTGTGAACTCGCCAGCAGCCATAAACAACATTTCTCTTTTGATCTGCCTCGCCCAACAAATAGTTGTGTACACATCCGTGATGGTGTCCTCCCAAATTCGCACCAACCAACAAAAAATGCCCCAAGTAATGCTGGTCGTCAAAATTTGAAACCTGCGCTGTCCTCTCGATAAACTTTCTACTGTGCCCGACTATGACTCCAAAATAAATTGCGCATTTGTGCCTGTGAAAGCATTGGAGCTCAGCAAAACACCCGGTGAATCCAAAATTCAAGGCATCCCCTGCCATAACGACGACTGCCTGCACCACCTTTGCCTAGAAGGACGTTTGATAAATCATAAAAAAATTGACCCACCCGGGCAAGCCAAGAGCACGGATCGGTAGCTTGACGCAGCCTGAAGCAGTAGAGCCGACAATAGGGGCCTATTGATTGGTGTGTCAGGCCTCACCTGTCCGGCCAAGTTGGTTGACGGCAGGGTCATCTTGGAAATTGACTGGGAAAGACTCCCGTCGGGCGGCCAACGCAGCGCGAAAAATGCTGTCAAAGTTGATAGTTCCTCCTGCTGTTGTGCCATGCCGGACGTCACAGATACTACGATGTTGCGAATTTCTTCAACCTCTAAAGGAACTCCCTGCAATTCGCTCTCCATCCATTCCACAAGCATCTCGCGAGTCATCATATAGGAGAAAGGCTGGTGATGGACCAATTTGATAAGAACCCTAACAGACTTCCAAACCCTAAGGTTCCTTAGGCAAAATCTGCCAAAATATTCCAATACTTTTCTAAGCATGCCCTAACCCCCTGCGAATATTAAACTTAAATACTAAGTGATTGCGGTCCATGTTAGGCCCTCAAACTCACTAAACATAAATGCTGAAATAAAACCAACTCAATTAATTAAACAAGGAAATAACTACTTAATTAAACTGCATTTCTACCCATGTGCATAGACCTACAAATCTGGTCTATCAGAATCTGAACTTCTAATCGATAAAATATCAGCATGTCATGTTTCGGCTTGTTGCATGGTTCCTCATAGGTAATTATTGCATTGACTTACTTAAGATCGATAGAAAGCAATCTTGCTCTGAATTCTATATCTATATATAATAGTTCTAAAATTGAGGGAGAAGAACATTTGCATATAGCTCTGATTCAGGATTCCTAGCATATCATCATGGGTAACATTTTCGTAAGGGGTAAATTATGAAGCTTTTGTCCAGACATACCTAACATTACTGTTCACCAGAGCTCTTGGACAAAGCAAGCTGCAGAAGTTGACAGCTCTCAAGCTTTATCTCCAATGGATCAAGTTGCTGAGTGCCCAGATAGCACATGTGCGCAAGTTATTCGCTCAAATGCTGAGCACTCTGACAACAAAAAAGTGCATATCAGTGCAGGACAAAAACTGCTTGGTATGATCTATGTACGACCAACTTTTTGGCTTTTGTTCATTTTTTTCCTTTATCTGATATGGAAAGTGCAAATGTAATTGCAGATGACATTGGGAAGAGCAATGACTTGGAGACAGTTGTGCCTAGATATGTAGAACCTAAATATGAAAATCATATAGAGGTGCAACCCAATCCCCTTGGTCAATCTGATTCCAGAGAAAAGGCAAACAAATTAGACATCAACAATAATGCAACTGATGATTGTAAAGAGCCAAATCTCGAACTTAGCTTAAAGAGACTTAGAGGAGTTCAGGACTCAGGGAGATCTGTTCAAGATGATCGTTATGTCTTGCGCCGTTCTGAGCAGTCAGCCTTCTCGAGGTTTTGGAATGAGTTATAATTCTGCAACATTTTATTTTTCTTGTTCCAGCTGAATCGACTACTTCACTAACAGAATTGTTCTCTGAATTTGCAAGTTTATTTGTTTTTGATGTGCAATGCAGGTATAACACGTCCACAAACATTTTCAAGGCTCCTAATGGAATCACCGGTAGCAGTTCCATACTTGACAATAGTATTGAAGTTGCAAAAAGAGAGTCTGTAGGTGATATACAAGTATATTCAACCGATCAAATTGTGTATCAAAGTTCAAATGGAGTTAGCAATAACATAGATATGGGCTCTACAACTAATAAACTCCCTAAAGATAAATCTGAGGCAACATCTGCAATTAACGGCATACACCCTTCTGCTTTCAGAGCTGTAAAAAATGACCTAAGATACAGTCAACAAGAAGTCAGTCTCCTGCCTAATGGAATACAATCTATAGACCTTTGCAGAGGCTCCTACCAGGAGCTCCAAATTCAGCATCCTCGTCACCAAAATTATCACCACCACCATCATTTTCACATGGAAAACCAACGGTCACCAAACCATGATGAATCGTCCTTAAAGAAGTTGGCTGTAGAGGCTCCACACTGTGGATCAACAAATGTTATAGGTGGGCCTATGGATGGCACCCCAATGAACTGTAGTCTAAACAGAAGTGCCTCTGGAAGTAATCATGGAAGTAATGGGCAGAATGGAAGCAGCACTGCCATAAATGCTACAGGAAATAATGCGGAAAGTGATGTTGGTCAAGCTGGGAAAAGTGGCAGTGGAGATGCCAGTCGCAGCGGCAGTGGAAACAAAACTGACGAAAACAAACTTGCTCAGCGGGAAGCTGCCCTTATCAAGTTCCGCCAGAAGAAAAAAGAAAGATGTTTTAAAAAAAAGGTAAGTAATTTCATTACTGTAATTAAAATATAAGATTTAGTTGATTCATTTAGTCATAAGGATTCTAGAATCTTCCTCAGTTTTGACTTTAAATTATTTGATCCCGATGATGTGTGTTTTTCAGGATTCCGATAACTTTGTTCCAGTCAAGTCTTGGTTCTTAGCTCATTCTTAAAGTGTTTAGCAATGTTATTCTGAAGTCTGATCAATATGTGTGCTATTGGTTGCATGTTTAACACGTTAAGCGCTCAAATTTATAAAAGGGCAAGATAAGTGTTACCTTCGAGTTAGACATATAAAACTTCTCTTATCCCCATCTTTGTTTGCATTATGAGGTTTTCTTTCGGTATTAACCTATGATTCTGATGTAGTGATGGAACAGCGAGAGGGACATGGGTTTTAGGTCAGTGGCCTGATTGAGTAAACATGTTTGTAGTTGGGATTTAAGCCAACGAAAGATTAAATAAAATTAAATATACATTGTGTTCATCAGTTGCACAGTAGATTTAGCATGTACTTGCTTTTACGATGATTGTGTTTCTTGATGAACTTTCGAAGTGAAATGTGGAGACATTATGTTAAGGATCCATGGTATAATCACTATTTCAGATTCCCTCCTGTTTGGTAGGTTGATTAACTACAGAAGCTGACTCTTTTCTTGCTTACTAATTTCCATGGTCACAAAAGCATGTTTGAGATGGTTTCACTAATCAAAATCCATGAAGATCAGAGGAATACCTTTTTAATGCAAAAACAATTTTACTTTTATAAAACTAATAATTTTGAATTGAAGACTTCATAATATTCCGTCTCAGAAACTTACTTTTTGATGTCCCTCGTTCTTGTCTTCAAAGTTTAATGTTCCAGAGATGCCCTCTTACAAGTGTGCTTTTTTGGCTCAGGTCCGGTATCAGAACAGAAAGAAATTGGCTGAACAAAGGCCTCGTGTTCGGGGACAATTTGTAAAGCAGTCAGGGACTGAAAGTTCTAGCAGAACTGGAGATGAATGATTCCGACCACTCTACCGCTGATTTCCTAATCTTTTTTCTTCCAAAATAGAAACTGTTAATGCAGGAATAGGGTCCAAGTATTTATCATTATTTGATGATTGGCCTAGCTTCTTTTGTTTTTGTGTGCTAGCTTATTGACGCACATATATAAACGAAGCATTCTAGTCTGAGTCAGGAGAGTCTCCTTTTGCAATGAGACAAATATATGGGTTCTGTTGGAACGAGTCTGGTGTAAATTTTGATTCTCCCACCCACTCAGTTAGTGTAATCATGTGACAGAACAGAATCGATGGAAGAAATAGTAAGAAAGATCCCAGTTAGAGCAACAAGATTTTTTTTATATTTTTCATTTTTTTTAATCGTGAAATCATAAAATTAGTGTATAAAATTAAATGAAAATACTCGAAAGTATTTTGGTCTGCATGTACGACGAAGGAAACATTAAACCCTAGCTAGGATCATAAATCATATATTGTAGCTGAGGAAATCGGAAGCCGCTGCTACTTAATTCCATGGTAAGATTGATAGAATGCATTTGGGTTCTATTTTGTTGTCGTCAGATAATGCTTAACCACACACACACGCACACATACACAATCTATCGAAAAAGTAGTGATGAATCATTGATTAATTCGTACGTCGTGCATGATTGCAGATATTGAAATTTTAAACACAGATGATGCAGTAAGGTTGAAGATTTACCTCGATTAGATTAATTGGAAGAAAAATGGAGTACTGAAATTCACAACTCGGCTGCAGCCTCTTACGTACTCTATACAAGGAAAATCAAATGAATTTTGTTAATTATTACTATTTTTTTTTATCAAAAGAAGCTCTTGGATTGAAATATATATATATATATATATATATATATATATATATATATAGATAACCGATTTCGAAGATCAGTTTTCATTTGATTTACACAAATAGACAGTCTAAAAGACATGTGATGACTGATTGTATTGATATATATATGCACAAACACAACACAGCACAACCTTTCACCTTTTCATTAGTGGCATGCTGAAAAAACGGCGAACGAACTATGTTGATCTGTTACAGCAGTCTCCCCCGCCGTGCCCGGAGGCTATACCAAGGTGTGTATATGGAAGCGAACGGTGGTGCTGGCGGCGGAGCGGGGGTTCTGAATTCTGATCTCTTTTGATATTGCATGCATTTGTGGAACGTGCCATTTGAATATATATATATATATATATATAGAGAGAGAGAGTGAGAAGGCCATAGACAATGTGTTGATTTGGATCACGTGTTAAACATGATCGGTTAATAAGGAAATAAATTCTCACGGTTCGTTAAGATCTGATTGATCTTGTGGGGCCCGATAGGTAAGTAATATACTCTCAAAAGATGGCCAAAGTTATCTGGAAATTAAAATTTAGAATATTTACGTTTTCTTTTGGTGTATTTCAATTTGTGTTTATATGCAAGGGGTAATTCTATTCACAACCCCCAATTTTCTCTTCACAACCCTCTAAATTTAAAATATAAATATATATATATTAGACTTTTTTGCCTCTATAATCCCCAACTAATTTAAAAATATATCAAAAAATAGAATACAACCCCCAACTAATTTAAATTATAACAAAATAAAATACAACCCTCATTATTTAATGTACATAATAAAATAAAATACAATCCCATGATCAAGGCATTCATTTCTAGAAGTTATTATTTCCGAGAAGTGTCCTTAATTCAGTATAATACTAGCGACTCTTCTTAATGGTGAATAAACCAATAATTTTTTTTCCTGTTGATATTTTATACAAATAATGGTAGCTGGTTTTATCAGAACTACTAGAATTCAATTCTTTTGTCTAAATAAAAAGGTGCTATAGCAATAGTCGTGGCAAATCTTACTGCCCTTGTCAAGGTTCGGCTTCAAGTTGAGGGTAAATTGCCAGTTGGAGTAGTGAGGCGGTATAGCGGTGCTTTGCAGGCATATTATGCCATAGCCAAGCATGTGACTTTTGTTATAGTAAATAATTAGTGGGTGTTGAATATATGCTTACATCATATCACCATATGCTTCTTCTTTGCTTGTGTCTTTATCCGCGTCCTCATCACCCCAACTATCCCATGGATCGACATCAAGATCCAAACCATCCGAGTGACCAGTAGGATCTTCCTTCTCATTAGATTTTGTTTTCTTTAAGTTGCCTTCAAGCTCTTTGGACAAATCTTGGAGAAAGTTTAAGTTTCAAAGCAGCGGTGTTCTCCAGAATAGCATCCACAATAGCTTCTTTCATGAAATGCTCCTCGTGCCATGAAAATGGGCCATCAGAACCAGAGGTTGGGAAATTCTCACCAGCTAATATATATATATATATATATATATATATATACCCAATAACGGTCAGGAGAAGCGCATCTTGAAGAGTGAATAAGCCTTGAGATTTCCCCATCGTATTGTGCTTTTGCCCCTGCGAAGCCACTAAAACAGTTATTTATCAGGTCACTGATTTGAGCAGCAAGGCTTTCGCTTGTGTCCGCAGCATTCACATGTAAAATCTTCTCGGCACTATTAAATGCATCCCGAATAGCAGAATGTGAGGCTTCGGGGGTTGTATTTTAGTTTATTAGGGTTTTAAAATAGTGGGAGTTGTGAGGACAAAAAAGTCTAAAGAAAAAAATTTATATCTTAATTAATTTAGAGGGTTGTAAAGAAAAAATTGGGGGTTGTGAATAGAATCACCCATATGTTAGTCCAATTTGGAACTAGATTGTTTGTGCTCAAATTGAAGGCCCGAGTAATGCTTTAAATTGAGCACAGCTAGATGTTTTAGGTCCAAACTCTCCCACTGTTGCTTCGACTCTTGCCTAATATTTTTTTATTTATTTTTAGTTGGGGGGTGAGTCCTTGCTCTTGCCTACGATAGTTGCATTAGAGAAACAAATATTTACGGGTGTATTGGATTGACATTCTGTAGAATTTTATTGGACATTCAAAATTCGGGTATATTCAATTCAAACTTTTAAAAGTCTTTAAAAATCCAGAAGTATTCAACACAGATTTTAAAATATTTATAAAAATCCAACTGTATTCAAAACTCCATGGACTTTAAAATGTCAATGATTCTATTGGTAATCACCTCAAAATAACGTAAAAAATACAATGGATGAAATCCGACTTTTGCACACGAGATTTTCATAGATTTGTAAAACCCAGCGCCCGGTGTACTCCAGCGGCCGTGGAGAAGTTGAATTCGGACACCCCAGCGCGCGGTGTACCACAGCGGCCGCTGAGGCATTTAAATGTCTCATTCCCAGCGGTCGCTGGGTTTAAGTTCCAGCGAGCGCTGGGAAGAAGGATTTTAAATCCATCAAAATCGTCACAAATCCATACCCAAATCAAGGAAGACTCCATGTGGAGTCAATGAATTTTATAAATCCATAGACTTTTTAAAGTCTTTTAAAATCTAATAAAATATCAATCCAATACACCCCCTTTAATTCCGTGGATTTTCATTTTTTTAAATTAAGTTTGTATTTTTATTTGTATTAAAAGTGAGTCATTGTAATTAAAGTACAAAAATTTAGTTAATAAAATTGAAAGTATAAAGATTTTACTCTTTACAAATAAAAATACATGATTCAATTAAGAAAGGTCGAAGTGCGAGGGCTTAATTCTTACAAGTCAAGCGCATAAACCCAATTTGACAAACAAAGTAAGTGGAAGTATATATATATAGAGAGCCTAACTAGTACGATATCTTATAAAGTTATAATGTCTAACTGAATAATCTAGGTCAAAATCAATTTCATGTTTTAATATATATATATATATATATATGTATGTATGTATGTATGTATGTATGTATGGATAGATAGATAGATAGATATAGAAGGTAAATTAGAGGAGTCTTGTGTGAAACTGTCTTACGGATCAAAATTTATAAGATGGATCAAAACTCAGATACAAACACAATCAAATGCTAACAAAATTATAAATGTATCATTAAATATAAGTTTGAATCTTAATATTCAATCGTCTTACAAATTTTGATGGGACAGTCTCCCACAATTTTGTCTCACCTTAGAGGCTCCCAAATTAAGCTGCATGTGCAACCCATATAAATAGAACCAATAGGATAATGTGGGTAAAAAATATAGGCAGAACATACACGTATAATTTTCCAATACAGAAAATAATGTAGGCAACGCAACACAATGTGCTGCATTATATTAAATTGGAAGACTTTATTTGGTGGCATAATTCCATTCAGAAGTATACACTGAAAACTATAAATATGGATCATGGTCAAAATTAAAGGGAAATTTACATCTTATGTCCTAAATAATTAAGATCGTAATAAATATGTCATGAATTATTGAGAAATCGATAAATTTGTCTTGATTTTCAGTTTATAGGATTTGACCCATTTAGATAAATTTGTTAATTTATCAGTAATTTGGAACAAAAAATGTAATTAGTCATGATTCATGACATTTTTGTGAAAATTTTATTACTTTGAAACATATGATGTATTAGTCTTAGTAGTTTTGGACATAAAATATAATTTTTCCAAATTAATTAAATCATACAAGACAAAGAAGTTTAAAATACATATATATAAGGATACTTTATCTAGTCTAAGATTGATTTACGTTAGAAGATGTTATTGAATGTGAATGGAAAGACTTTATTATGGAGACCACCAAAAAAAAGTGACGTTTAAACCCCTAAATAGGTGTTTTTTTAATTAAGTAGCAAAAGTCCAAATCGAAGTGAATCAAATGACTTGACTCTTTATAATATCTAATCCAATAATGAGGTACTAAACCCTCTAAGTTATATTATAATATTAAGATTGAAGTCAGAAGTTGGCTGTGCCTAGGGATTTTGTACATACGAACTTTGATTTGTCACGTTTAATATATCTATTCACAATATCTTTTATGTTTCTCAATTTAATTACACATGAACGTCGTATCACTTGGACATAATTTTTTTATCCTGAAATATGTGTACAAAAGTAATATATACATATATAAAGGTGTCTTTAAAGTTTAAAACTCAATCTCCTCAAAACAAAATTAAATCCCACAATCATGAGTAGAAGACTAGAAGATTACATAAATTTACCATTTAAGTTTTATATTAATTAAAATAAATTATGTAAATTGGAGATGATATTATCTGGGGAAAATGTTAAGGTGGTAAAAAACGGATAGTGAAATATTTATCTAATAAAAAAAAATCAAATCATATTTTTTAGTCACAGAAAGCACCCGTTCCTTCTTAAGTACATATGCACCCGATATTTTTATATGAATAAAAATATAATTTTATTTTTTAAATAAAAAAAGGTTTTTTGCTATGTACGCAAGAGTCTATTATCACAAATTATTTTGTAAATATGGTAGTGTAAATAATATCCAGATATAAATTGAAATAATAGTGGTAATTGAGAATCTTGTGCCATGATGCCAAAATTTGAGGACAAGATTAGGCTATAACAAATTGCGGGGTGGGTGGTGTTAGCACGTGGGTTGGGTCTGTTTCAAATTCAACTACCATTCTTCAGGATTAAAGTTTAAAATAAGCGGCACCCATTCACCTCATGGGGTGGCCCATGCGCCGATGAGACTGAGAGAGAGAGAGAGAGAGAGAGAGAGAGAGAGAGAGAGAGAGAGAGAGAGACAGGACATGGTAACAAACTAACAATTATGTGAAAATTACAAAATCTACAGTTAGTCTTTAATTTTCAACTCACAAATAGTCAACTTTTTTAAAATCACATTTACATGTACATAACTACATTATGATATGACATGATTTAAATTCATAACATTCTAATTATAAAATCATTAGTCTAATATTGGCCACTCTACAAATAATTGAAAGAAGAAGTAGATGTCCGTGACATGCAGAAGGCGACCATAATTTATGATGTAAGTAGTGTAGAAGAAATTATTTGTGTGAAAGGTAGGGGAGATAGTTGGTTGACTGCCCCCCAAACTCACCCACCCCGACTCCATCCATCGTCATCACATGCTCTAGTCTAGTCTAGGAAAATCACCAATGTTTTGCGTGGGCCTCTTCCACTCCGTTTCTTGTTAGTTGTTATTTTTTGGGACATTAATCTTCATTATTACGAGTTGCCATTACCAGCCGCTTAAAACTCTGGGCGACGCAGACGTTGAAGGAAGCAACTCTTCAAATTTTCTTGTAAGTTGTGTGACCCCCCTTCTTCACATTTTCCCATTTTGTAGGAGAATTATGTATCAGTGTTGTGTTTCTACACTTGAAAATGTGATTTTAGAGGCTCTTAATTTGTTAGATCCTGGAGATCTTCGTAGCTCGGAGTTTCTGAGATTTTCTTGTCTGAAAGAGTAATTTATTCTTCTTCATTAATATTTAGACTCATTTATCCAGATTCCTGTTTGTGCGTTTCTATGATTGTACATTAATGTGAAAATGGCTTGAAATGATGGGCTTTGGAAGGGAAGTTCTAAAAAGACGATCGAAATAGAAATGATAATCCAAATTGCTCCAATTAGTTGATTGTTGAACCATCAGTATTGCTTATTCCTAAAATAGACAAAATAAGCATTAATCTCAATGTTACAATTTTACATCATTAAATATATCAAGATTTTCTCTGTCTCATTGTGTTGCGTTTGGTGCCTTTACGTACTCCTGGATATTGTCCCTTCTCTTACACTGTTACACTGAGACATGATTTATGCTATCTAATCAATTTATTTGAAACACAAATCTGTGCCAACTGACTTATAGTTCTGCTCTGAATGATTTAGATGCCGGTTCATGAATTTAGTGCACTACTTTCTTCTTAAATCTTAATGTTGAATAGACAAGTGGATTGAAAGCTTGTTTATGTCTCATTTCTCTTGTCAATAAACGTGTTCTCACCTTGTCAACTCGGATGATGGGTGCATGATTCTGTTCTTAATCTTATTATCTTAAAACTGTTGAATTTAGAGCACTATATTTGCAGGAGGAGAGTTATATATAGCAGTTGCTTGCTTCAGTTATGATGGAAATTGAGGAGGAGGAGAAAATTGTAATAGCCAAGCCAGTAGCATGTAGACCTCGCTTTTCCAATCTTAAATCCTTCTCAGACGTCCTTATCTCTGGTGCAACAAATGCTTCTCCGACTGCTGCTTTTACTGAAGCTGCTGCTATTGCAGTCATAAGACCAACGACAGTGCGCTTTAAGCCTGCCAACAGTATTGATTTAGCTGGAGTGGTTGTTCCTCAAAGCTATCATTCTGTTTATATATTTCTTCAGCTTTCATAATCTTTGTTGTTACTTAAGTTTATATAATGGTTCCAGGCTGAGGTACATGGTTCTGCATCTTGCCATCTATCCAAACAGGCCCCGGAGTCGAACATCACGTCAACATGCAATGTGATCTACAAGCCAATAGCTAAGCTTGTGTCAAGGACAACAGTCTCTCTCTTGTCAAATTTGGTTAGTATATTACAAGAAAACACAATTCTACTAAATTTGTTTCTCATTCTAAAAAGGCTTTATTATGCTTTCCTTTTGTTTTATCAAGTTCCGGATGTTATCCTTTTCTATCATGCAGGGGGTTAATGTTATTGCTCCTACACAAGAAGTCGGTGAGGTTGGCGATAGCATACATCCATCAAATCAAGTTACTCACCAAACTGAGGTCCATCACAATTTTCCCACGCAGTCGGAACAAATGGCAAATGCTACAGCAGATGAAACCAAATCCTCGTTTCTTTCAAATAGCAGGGATCGACCTTCATATGATGGCCACAATTGGCGGAAATATGGACAGAAACAGGTTAAAGGAAGTGAGTATCCTCGAAGTTATTACAAGTGTACATACCCAAATTGTCCAGTGAAAAAGAAGGTAGAGAAAACGCTTGATGGTCAGATTGCAGAGATAGTCTACAAGGGTGAGCACAACCACTTAAAACCTAATCACACTCCATCAGATGGACATGCGCAAACACCGGCAGTGAAAGCTCATGAAGGCAGATAAAAAAATCAGGATGTTACTGAATCATCTAACCAATCAACCTTTTCTGGTCGGCCAATCAATTATCCCGTTACATCTGCAGCATGCAATGCCGGTACCTCAACTTCCAATAACTCTCTAGCTCTGAGTGGGGAATGTGACGAAGTTAGTGAGTTTGTGGAGGCAGAAGGTGGTGAGTTCAGAAGCAAACGAACGTAAGAGATTTCCTGTCAAAAGAATGCTGTGACTTAATATTAGAGATGCATTGTAAGCCTCAGCTGTAATTTATGATATTACCACTGGCCTTATGAAGCTGTTGTTTGTTGTTCTAGGAAATCCAACAGCCAATCACTCGGAGCGAGCATGGTGGGAGAAGCCATTTCCAACCCTCAAATTGTTGTTCAGAACAATACTGATTCAGGCATTAGAGGGGATGGATTTCGCTGGAGGAAGTATGGTCAGAAAGTAGTAAAGGGAAAGATGTTTCCTAGGTTAGTGTTAACTCTGCTATTGAAAGAAACTGAAAGCAGAGTCAATCTTTACTATTTATACTGGACTCATTGGTTACTTATCCTGTCATGATTTTGCAGGAGTTACTACAGATGCACCAGCCCTGAATGCAATGTGAGGAAGTATGTGGAGAGGACGTTCGAAGATCCAGGTACCTTCATAACGACGTACGAGGGAAAACACAACCATGCCATGCCAATGAAAACTACAAATACTGAGGCCTCCAAGGCAGGTATCAAGAACTGAACCATGTACACAGATAACAACCTCCAACACTGATATGCTGCAATGTTGGGCTTTGTAACATAAACATACTATTTGAGTTATCCCACGTTGTATTCATCGTTGCATACACTCCGATATTTGTACTGAAGAGGCATGATAACTGGGACATAACTTCAATAAGTTATGCTCTGTGAGATAGCCATTTGTTGCAGAGCATAGCTACTAGAAACCCGGCTAGGCTCTCTTTCATGTAATGCGAGTGTCATCAAATCTTGATTATTGAATGTTTTCCCTTTTATTTATTTGACATGGAAACACAACTACTTTAGTGTCATTGGTGAATTCTCTTTACATGCAACAATTCTTGTTGTTGTTGGGTAGTGACAACGATCGAGCGATGGCTTGTGGTTACTAAAAACTTGTGCGACAATTAGACGATATGCTTGTACAAGAAGATTGATGGATACAATCTCAGTTAGAAAAAGGCACATTATGTCGAAATCTGGTAGAGTTGTCGTGACGTGGTATATCTATATTTTTCTCCCAGAAGACCAAAATAAATAGCAAAGGAACAAAAGAACAGCACAACCCACGGGCCATATCCCCCCACACGCACGATGACTGGACCGGGGCGAATGGCCCACGAGGCTGCATTTTACAAGCCCTTCACAAAAGCCCATGGCTTACTTATTTGACAAGCGATAATAGGAATTCCAATATATAGAGCTGCGACAAGGGTTAAAGCTTCGATGTGGGATAGCAAAAAGAGATAGCAAGATAAAAGAGCAAAATGAAGTTTGTTACTGATATCTTCAACAATGGCCACAAATGGCATGCAACAAAGTAATATAATTCTGAGCAATAGAGAGATAAATGCTCAAGAGTCAATAATCTTTCAATTTTGAATTGAAATGAGAGGCAGCACGTGAACCTAGAAAGTATGTCGGACACTTGAACTTTAAGGAGTCAACATGACACCCCTACAATACGCATCAATCCCTAAATCAAGTGAACTCTGCGATATTAACAGTGGACATCACAACCTTAGATTCTCATGAGTGCCATATCAAGACAAAATCTTACTTAGGATAGGGCCAATTCTCTACACTCACTCAGGTGATTCCAGATTGTGCATCTCAAAAGCACAAATATACAACAACAATGCGTCTCAATAAAATCAATATATTGAATCATTAAGAGTCAATAGTTCAATCTCAAACAATCAATCATCACGTACATCACTATAAAAATCATCAAGTCCACTACTTAGGACTATCCATAGAGGGGCTATGGCTGATCATCAAAAAAACATAAATCCATCAAGTCTGTCTCAACAAAACCGCCCAATCAAGGGCTATGGAAGAAACATATTATAGATATCCAACAAAGTCTCACATGCATACATCAAGTGAAATAAGATAAATTTTATAACTTCATTTGACCTTTAAAGATATCTGATAGCTGTGTATTTTACAACTTTCGGATATGAATTGATACTCTTTATTATATGAAGTTGTGTATTTTATATAGTTTCATTGCTTATATTATGATCATTTGGAGTTTTTTATGTGTTTGCTAATTTTGCAGTAATAGTTGTGTTTTGACTGCATATTTGAAGCAAAAAGAGCAAATATGGTCGAGATGAGCTAAAGAGGTGTTTAATTGGGCTCTTGAGCTTAATTAGATACTAATTTAGAGTCAATGGACTAGATTAAATGATTGAAGCCCGAAGAGATTCGAAGCCCAGCGGAAGAAAGAGACTGGGTCGACTCGAAAAGTGTCGGTCGACCGGTCCTAGTGCAATTTGTAAAGGGGGTAGGTCGACCCGACCTGAGTCACCTGGGTCAACCCTGTGTAAAAAAATGCATCTGGGTCGACCTACTGAGCTCGGTCGACCCAAACGCGCGGGTCCGCGGGACTTGATTTTATCCACTCCAACTCAGTATTTTTGACCTAAATATAAAAACCTAACTTGATGCACAGGAGAATACAACTTAGAGAGGAGAAATGTAACGCCCCAAAAATTATACTCATAATTTAAAGAAAACGTTACTAAACTTTATTAATTATTCCCATAAAATCAGGATCCCAATAATGTCATCAAAATAAATAAAGCAACAGAGTTTTAATCATAAAAGCGGAAACATAAATAATCAAAAGATAATAATGTCTCAAAATTTATTCTCGAATTTTTTTATTTAAAAGACTAAGCAACCACCGCCACCGCATCTTCCCCGTCACACATCGCCTGAGCCATTTCCTAAAAGGGGTAAAAGATTGAGGTGAGTTCTTTTAAACTCAGTGGGGAGATGACCGTTATCCAAACTATAAATTTTAAAGTAAATATGTGAAGCGATAAAAGTCTTTGGTTCGTAAACCAAAATCTGTGATCTGCAAATCTGATTCAGCCCTTAGGCTCGGTACTTTATAGTCCCAAGGACTCCGTACTTTATAGTCTCGAAGACTCGGTACTTTATAGTCTAGAGGACTCTGTATTTCACATAATACATCTATAATATATAGAGAGGATAACATCAAAATCTTCAACATAAACCCCACCTTAACCTTGGCTTGAGAATTAATTGTTTATGTCCTGACGTGCCTCGCCTATAAATAATATTTATTAATACATAACATGTGTAAAAATAAAATAAAATGCATACATCATGAGTTTATTCTTTTAAACATAGGTTTGAATTTTAGTCAAAACTTATTAAATTTCTAAATAAATCATGCCTTAGTGGACAAAAATACACGCATAATATCCGGAATTAAAAATAACGATCATTCTTTCAAAACTATAAACCCACATAATTAATAGCTAGAACATGTTCAAAGCATATGATTAATATATATATATATATATATATATATATATATATATATATATATACACACATTGGAATACAACAAGGACAGGGTGTAAATGCAACAAAATTCATACTATTCCTATGGCCCACATGAAAAGAAATCAAAGTCAATCAAGTACATACACTCATCTACATACATACATACACACACACACACACACATACACACACATATATATATATATATATTACGTGAAAGAAAGCTTGGGGAGTGGTTGAAAATATTAAGGTCCCACAATTCTGACATAATACTTTTTCTTTCATTAATCGGGAATGCATGCTTTTTAAAAAAAAAGGGTCGTCTTCAAAAAACGAAGAAGAGCAGATTGGTTGCAGGGCTTCAAATAGCTCAAGGCAGAACATCGTACCTTCGAATACTGGTTACTTGAGGACGGGAGACTTCTTTTTTTTTCTTCTCTACTATTATTTATTTTGGTGTGAGAGGAATGGTGAAAAGTGATCTCTATTTATATTAAGAAGAGCAGGGTTCAATGCCTCAACCTATACATGTAAGAGATCTCCAAAGATATTCTATTTCCAAAATTCTTAAAAGCGGGACGAAAATAGAGAATAATAGGTTGGTAATACATTTCAAGTCGATCCTTCCCTTTTCCATGGAAGAAGAGTCTAGAATCAAAGCCCTAAAAATCGGTTGGGCCTATGGGCTGAAAAAAAAATAGATTCTGGGCCAACTCAAATGGATATAGGCTGTTATGGGTTTCTAAAAATAATAAAAAAATATAAAATCTGAAATTAATTTATCTAAAATACGGTTCAGTCTAGTCTTTCTCTGGAATGAGAGTATACTTATCTTTTCTGAAAAGTAGAGTGATTTCTTTGGATTTCATATGATCCGAGAGAAATCTAGTTGATCCTCTCACCAAAGGTCTCAATGGAAAACAAGTAGTGGATTTTTCCAGTGGAATGGGCGTAATGCCGCATTGGTGAGGTAACTTATAGTGGATATTGACACGCTGTTTATTAACAAAATAACACGTTCTACAAATGCACTATGCTATTGTAATACCTAGGTGAGCAAGAGTATCGTATCCCACAGAGATCGTATCAACTGACTCTTACACAAGTACTCACTTAATATCTAGATACAGATAATTATAAAAGAGGGCAAAAATAAATAATATAAATTAAGACATCAAATATCGAAAAAAACAGATAAACAAATAAATGGAAAAATCTAGGTTTTAGGGATACTGGATTTATTATCTCAATTAATATAATCATTGACTCTTTAACCCGACTTCTTGTCTTAATCTATCAATGGTGGGGGATCACTAGGTTGTTATCAGGCTGCTTTTAACGGCATATACCATAACATAGATATAAAGCACATGCTTCACTGCGGTCGGTTCTTCACAATTGTTGCTACTTCTGATCTAGCACACGAAGATCTATTCAACCCTATGCAATATTTGTTCACTTGGCCGGTCCTTCCAAGCACGCATAAAATGATTCTTATATTTCTATCATTAATCATTCTCTGGTCAGTCCTTCAGATTAACGACTAGCATACATAAATGGTGATCAAGCATCCATACAAGATATTAAATAAATCATAGAAATCAAATCCCGAGAGATAGTAGGAAGAAAATCAATCGAGTCATATATTAAAATTCATAATATTCCATGCCCTAAAACTTAGCTAGAAATTTAGCTAGACATGATAAAATAAATAAACGAACCTAGAGTATAAGTGTTGATGACAACAAAGATAGGAAAATCGAAAAATGTAGAGTAATTTAGTAGTCTTGTCTTCACTGTAACGGCACTCCGTCTCTATCAACCTTGTCAACTCAATCGAGGTCTAATGCGTCTCTTTCTCTCCTTTGATGTATCTTGAAGTTATTTCTTGTAATGCCCCATAAATTTATTTAATTAATTGCGTTATTATAATTTTTATTTGGAGCATGAAATTAATTGTTTAAGTCCTATAAGTCGCGCCTATAGTAAAAAAAAAGTAACATATGTGGACCATGCATGTTCGTAAATGCGTTCCATTTATTTTTATTTATTTAATTGTTGAAGTAAATTTTAAAAGAAGTAGTTCAATGCTAACTCCAAAGCTCTCATGCCAGGTTTTCATTATCCTTGGGTTGCATTTTCTTCCGAAGATCCAATAGCTAGTGGGGTTGTACACTTGGACTTGTTATGTCCGATACCTCCACATTTTAAACATACTTGTTGTCTTTTGGTCCTGAAACTTGAACCTTCAATTGATGAACGATATCATTCTTTTTTGGTCATCTAGCTCGGGGAACTGCTAAAGAATGGAGGATCTTAAAAAAATGCTTGCTAGAATGGAACAGTCAATTCATCATGGTGTAACACAGAATAGACAAGTTCATGGTATGTAAGACACATATTGACCTATTTGTAATAGTATTCAACATAATCATACATGTTATGCCCAGCACTCCTGTAACAAATAGTTAAAAGATATTAGTAATAACCATAAAGAATATAAGTTTTGATGACACATTTAAGTGTTTTAAGAGGTATCGTATAGCCGCTGTTGCATGGGAGCAAGGCATCTGATCTAGTTAGAATTCTCCACAGTCACACGTATGATGTTGAAGGTCAACCACAAAACTCCTCTCAACATCAACTACACTATAAATATAAGCATTGGTTTGACGAACAACAAAGTGACGACCATTCTCGACTTGTTTGGAAAGCTTTCTGAGAGCCTTTTTTGTGATCATGTTATCTCTCAACACCGTCAATTCCCTTCTCTTATCAAATCATCTCTCGGTCATGATCGTAAAGACCTCAATGAGTAAACATATGAGCAATCTTATAGCCCATAGCAATCGCACATTGAAAGATTCAACCATATTAGAGGTCATGAAAGCATAACGATGTACGAGAGATTGAGATCATGCCCAATGATCAATCCTCATACTCAGTAGGCTCGCGTACGCAGTTTCATTCTTGGTAATCATTGACATACACTTCAGAAATGTCTCTTGTTTGTATGCATATGCAGCTTTCTTGAACATAGCAATGAGATACTTACCGTTCTTGGTATGATTATTTTCTATGTGGTAATAGCAAAACCCGTGGTGGGCGTCCGGGTACACCCTAGCAACATCATTCTTGATGATTTAATGTTGGTCTGAAACGATCACCAAATCATCTCGAGTTCTAAATCTCATTCTGAAGCGCTCTAAAAACCATGTCCAAGACTGGTTGTTCTCAACAGGACCCACACCAACAACAAGTGGGAAATACCTCTCATTACCATCCTTTATGACAGCGACAAACAGAACACCCTTACTTTTCCCTTTCAAATGGGTATCATCAACAACAACAATTGGTCACATACATTGTCTGAATACCGATATGCAAACTCCAAGTATGACAAACATGAACTTGAAACAATGATCACTCATCCTCTGAATATCATATACTATATCAAAATTGTTTATCCTCAACGTGTGTAGATATGCCAGGAGCATCTCAAAAGACTGGTCATGACTGCCGTAAACCATCTATATAGCAAGACTCATGGCATGTAGAGCAACATCATACTCAACCTCAACACCATACTCCCTTAACAACTTAGAAATATTTGCTCTAGGCTTCAACACAGCACCTTCGTATCATATCTTCTTTGAAAAATAGTCAGCCATCATGTTAAGTCAAGCCGAAATGTATGATTTTCATTCAAATTTTGTACTATCCATAATCCGTCCTTTTTTCATATAATTTGAAGTCGCATATATCTTTTCTTTTATAGATAAATCCCAGTCGACTCTTAGTCGAACGTGAAATATAATACTCCATTTGACGCTGCATGTGCCAGTTTTTCACAATAATTATCACATCATCTTTCTTCAAGAATGTCTTCCCAACAGCAAGGTCCTCACTGTCCAACTCATCCTAATCATCGTGCTCAATTGGCCTGTCTTTATCAATATAGCCTACAAGAATCATCCAACGAATGACTGCCAGGCTTTCTATAGTATGACTTTCGACAGCAGGAACAACATGTTCAGATGACATGTTGTGAGGACCACCATGCTCCAGAATGGACACAAACTCATCAAGATACCCCAGCTCACGAATCCATTCACAGAACTCAACAATTTGATTGCACCGTAGTTGACTCTCATAGTTGTCATCATCATCTTATCCTCTTTTCAGCAGATGACTCATTCAATTTTGATCTAAATCATCTGTATTTACAAATGGAGGTATTTCACTTATTGTTGGGATTTCTTGAATACTCTTCAGTGTAACATACACGGTAGGACCATCTTGCTCTTGAACTAAGCGAATTAAATCAACATTTGATTTTATAAGCCCCTTCAATTTCTATCCATCATTCGTCATGGTCAAATAATTCAATGTATAAGAAGTAGTGGCTGGAGACGTTTTCATAAACTCATGAATCTCCTGTATCAAACCATCACGAGATAACCGATTGAATTGAAGGTGCACAAGTTGATCTTCACCATCTATGTACTGTAATCTCTCCCATCTACCACCGTGTTGTACAACTACACGTTGCCAAGCCATCTACACGTTCCACTCCATTAAAAAAAATATGTGTTACACATTCATAGAACGTATTACACGTTAGGATAGATCGTGTAACACGTTTTGTTTCAATTTTTTTAAATGTTACACGGTACAATGATTTCAAGTGTTACACGTTCATAGAACGTGTTGCACGGTTCATGGAACACGTTCTATGACCGTGTAACACGTCTGTTTCTCATTTTATAAATGTTACACGGTACAATTAATTTCAAGTGTTACACATTCATAGAACGAGTAACATGTTTGTTTCTAAAAAAAAATATTACACGGTACAATTGATTTCAAGTGTTACACGTTCATAGAACGTGTTTTCAAATTTTTTTTTCTCTGTTTCTTTTCTTTTCACAACACGTCTGGATGTTAATATACATGCTAATCTATTTCTGAGATCTTACAAATATAATGCATTCTATAACATATTCATTTAAACGATACAAAATTTCAAATATGAAATAATGTTTTAGATTATCATATTTCAATGTATAATTAGGATTCCTTACCAAAAATAATATTTTCATAAATAATAAAATTTAAACAAATTAAACCACAAAAAAATGGAACATACCTTGTAATTCAACCAAAAAATCCTCCCAAACTTTTCGACTAAAAACTAGAACAAATTTTTGCAAAATTTCACACAGTCAACATCTATTTTACTAAATGTTGTATGTTTAATGTGTGATATTT
Organism: Perilla frutescens; assembly: GCA_026008535.1. NCBI lineage: Eukaryota > Viridiplantae > Streptophyta > Magnoliopsida > Lamiales > Lamiaceae > Perilla > Perilla frutescens. The sequence goes on along the minus strand of BRKX01000017.1, from coordinate 36,364,355 downwards.
AATGCATTTCATTTAAAATTCAACCACCCACAATTGTGAGCATTCAAATGAAAAATGAAAAAAAAGTAAACGTGTAGTGTGTACGTGTACTATTGCTGCTAAATTCAATTGGGCGTGTAGGTGTGTTAAGTTTTTTGGCTATTGAATTGAATTGATCGTGTAGACATATGCTAGTGTGTGCGTCAACTGAAAAATTAGACTTTGACTATTTAAAATTTCATTAAGGGTAAATTAGACTTTGACATTTCTGTTTGGATAGAAAAGAATATTTTATAAATATTAATTAGAAAAGAAGTTTACAATTTATTTTTGATTATTTTAATTTTTCACCCCAAAAATAATATGATACAGTTTTTTTTTATTAATATTATGTATAGGTTGGGAACTATGAGATGTTTGGGGGTAATATCCTTGGAAAAAAATATTGATTGGAGAATTTGGATAGACCTTAAATTTTGAGAATGAGAAACGCGGTCGCGTGGGATGTGCATGCCATTCTTGAACTTGGTTCCTGGCTTCCTGCACTTAATTGTAACCATTTGTGGGCAGAAAATTGAACAGTCAGTCCAGTCCCCTCCTAATATAGATACAGCAATAAATGAAAAATAAACATTTATAAACCCTACTTACTTACTAAAAACGTTAATTGATTTTTTCCACAAAACAGACAACACTGTTAATTTTAAATATGTCGCATTCCAAAATAATAAAAATAACAGATTCTAAGAACAAGGCATATTGAATTACCGATTGATAATACGTGTCTTGGTTTCTGTAGCAGTTCTACTGCCAATCTCTTCTTCAACGTCACACGCAGACTGCAGCCCTCACCCAAGGCAGAAGACTCAGTGTGTGTGTGTGAGAGAGAGAGAGAGCGATCGGCAAATGGGATGGTTCCCATGCTCGGGACAATCAAAGCAGACACCGAAAAAGCTGAGGAAGAAGAATAAATCCCTCGATCCAATCGAACCCTCTTCAGGTACGGCTTTCATTATTTCGTTTAATTGAATGTGTCTAAAGTTTGATCCTTCTTTACAAAATTAAGGGTTGTTTTGAGATTTGTCAACTTTTCCGAATTTAATTGATTATGTGGGAGTTTAGCATCTTTGTTTATTCTTTTGCTATTATGTAATCTTAAACAATCGTTTGAAGGGTTATGAAGTTCTGGGTAATTTTTTCTTGATAAAGAATGATGGAGGTCGGATTTTATGGGCTCCTGCACTTTTTGTCTGCTAAAACCCTATATGATAGGGCTTTCATTTTTTTGGCGTTTTCGAAACAATTATTGTTTTGCTATCAGTCATGCGTATCTTCTTTTCTTTTCCGTTAAAAAAAATGGTTTCTTGGAAGTTTTTCTCGGTTTGTTGATATTTTTTTATATTTGACCGCCAGATTTACTTAATGCTAAGGATAAAGTTTTTATAATAGAGTTTATAATCACCTTGTTGACCGTCAGCTTATAATTTGAAATATTGATCTCAAGACTAATCACATTGTTGAGTTTTGAGGCAATGACTCACCGTTATTAATGAAGATTAATGTGAGTGGATAACGAAAGGGATAAACCTTAAGCTCATTTACCTATTTGCAACTCTGCTTGCAAGTATTACCCTTGGTAGTTAATGGCATATCCTTTGGTGAATTTGTGCTGGATAACGGATAACCTATGAGGAACTGATGTGAAACCTAGAAAAACACATAATCACTCTTAGTAATTAAAATTTCCAGACTCCTGGGTCATTTTCCCTTTTAAATTCTAATAGCTGTAGATAGTCATGAGATTTTTATATTGTCAGCCTGGAGAAGTGATTCAGATAATTGCATGACTCCATGTTTGACTCTTGATGTGGCAATATTCGGTTGAGTTGAGAAAACGTATTGTCATTTGTTGGCTTTAAGTCTTTGAACTGTGTTAGCCGTAAAACATTGAAGATGAACTGAAATCTCAGGAAAAGAATGATATGCAGGTCAGGTGATAAAGATTTCACTTTCCGTTATAAGGCACCAGAGAAAGATGGTTGTATTGAGGACAAGGAAACTATAATATTAAACTACAAATGCGCTTAATATATAGTCTAGTAGAAGCATGGATTAGCACTTAGTTGATGTTGTAATTGACACATTATTACATTCTTTGATATTTGAAGAGTGCATCTGGCTTGGCAAATTATTTGAGCTCCCTGCTCCTATTGACCCAGTGGTAATGAAGACTTTTTATCCTTGGAAAAAGTGAGTTTTAGCTGCTTAATAAGTATTTGATGGAAGAAGGAGAAGTTAAATCTGCTGAAGTTTGAATAAACTCATCACACAGCTTATTGCAAGAGAGAAGTAATCATTGTCATCAAAAGCGTTTATTTTTTTTGCCTGTGATGTGCTTCAACCTAAAGTTGCACACTCAGTTATATCTGGATCTCTTGATGTATTTACTTGTGTTGGTGTTAGTATGTAATTCTTCTCCTAGTATTTATCTCGTTTTATCTTTAGGTAAATACAGAGATGCCCCCAAAGATGGATCCTCCAATAAAATTGCAGCCAAGACTTTCACTTTCCGTGAAATGGCAGCTGCTACAAAAAATTTCCGTGGCGAGTCTTTTATAGGGGAGGGAGGCTTTGGTAGAGTGTATAAAGGACAGCTGGAATGCTCCAATCAAGTATGTTATTAATTAGGCATCTTATTTATATAAGTATTGTTTTCCACTCCAATTGGTTTACTTTTAATTGATTTTTGAGGTCTTTTGGTGTGGTTCATTGGAGTGATGCTGACCTGCTAATAGCATTGCTGCATCAAATTCATTTCAAAGCTTACTCATCAAATTAGTGCCATCTTGTAGGCCTGAAGCATATTATTGGGACCCAAACTGGTTGACTGGTGAAATTTAATTTTTTCTCAAACATTTTGTAGGTTGTTGCAATCAAGCAACTTGATAGGAATGGCTTGCAAGGGAACAGAGAATTTCTTGTTGAAGTATTGATGCTCAGTCTGCTTGACCACCCTAACCTCGTCAATCTAATTGGATACTGTGCGGATGGAGATCAGAGACTTCTAGTTTACGAATATATGGAGCTAGGGTCTTTGGAGGACCATCTTCACAGTATGTTACATAACCTTTGCCATTATTTAAGTAATTGACAATGCTATGATGTTGCTGATGATTTGGACTATTCTTGTGCAGATCCCATGCCCAGTAGGGCAATACTTGATTGGAACACAAGGATGACAATAGCTGCTGGTGCAGCGAAAGGATTGGAGTATTTACATGAAAAAGCTAGCCCTCCTGTTATTTATCGTGATCTGAAATGCTCTAATATTTTGCTTGGTGAGAAGTATCATCCAAAGCTATCTGATTTTGGTTTGGCCAAACTCGGCCCTGTTGGGGATAACACGCATGTATCCACGAGAGTCATGGGTACCTACGGATATTGTGCACCAGAATATGCAATGACAGGGCAGCTGACTCTGAAGTCAGATGTCTATAGTTTCGGTGTTGTCCTTCTCGAGATCATTTCAGGCAGGAAAGCTGTTGACAATTCAAAAACTGGTGGCGAGCACAATCTCGTTTTATGGGTAATTTACCATTATCATGTAGTATTCCATTACTTTTTTTGTTGTAGTTGCTTGAGACCGTTTCGACACTTTCTTGCAATGTTTGATAATTGTTTTCTTTACAGGCAAGACCGTTGTTCAAGGACAAGAGGAAATTCTCGCAGATTGCTGATCCTGCACTCCAAGGTCAATATCCAACGAGAGGCCTATACCAAGCTCTCGCTATTGCAGCAATGTGTGTTCAGGAGCAACCCAACTTGCGACCCATGATTGCAGATGTAGTCACGGCTCTGACATATCTGTCCGCACAGAAATACGATCCTCAAACACATCCCACTCAGAACCCACTCTGGAAACCATGTACTCCTCCCAGATCACAAGGCAAAGCTGAAAAGAAACGAAATGGCAGTGGTCGGTCCAGATGAGAACAAACCAACATAATTTACTAAGGTTTGTGCTATTAGTTCTTTAAATAATTTCCTATTGTGAAACTTACGGGTGCTTTCTGAACCAATAGTTGGTTATGGATTTCATGCTGTCTGGATTTCCCTCTTACACTGCTAAGATCATTCAGTGTAAGTACGTCGTTTTTAGAGGTATTGGTTTCGCATTATTATATAGAACAGTATACATGTCTGGTTTGTGTACAGTTACAGAATGTATATATAGCTATAGCATATATGTATAACAGACGACAGTGTATGATGTGTAACATGATATCGATGTTGCCGAGTTGGATTACTACGACAGTTTTTTGTGAAGAACAAAAAAAGATAAATAGTTTATAATTACACCACTGTCTTGTGTTTAGATCTCAATTTCTGAAGTTAAATGCTGCGCCGCTGGACAGGATAATAGTATTTGTACGTGAAATTCCGAAATAGCACATAGTACTTTGCTTGGATTTTCAGTTTTTCTGTTGTGAAGAAATAGTTAAAGACTGTCTTGAATATTAATTCTTGTGATGAATATTTAAATAAATTAACCAAGATTAATGTAGAGCACAACACAACCTTATTGGTCACTATAAGTAGTGTTCATCAGTTTACATGGCTTATGACAACACAATCGAATATCGAACATCACACACCAAACTTGATTATATAGATAGTCTCGAAATCACAGAAAATGTCTGGCTTGTTGCAGCAAATCAGCACCAGATTTTGAACTTCATTACTGCTGGAAGAGATGAAAAAATAAAATAAAAATAAATTAGAAACTTGATGAGCCATGCAAGCTGAGAGATCATGCAGGAGCAGAGTTAGAAAGAAAGAGTACAGTTAAGCGCTTTTTGTAGTACTGGATGAGCCATGCAGGATCACACTTGGTTTGCTTGTATGCATCAATCTTGTTCACTTCCTACAGGTGAGAGAGAGAGAGAGAGAGAGAGAGAGAGAGAGAGAGAGAATCAAGTTTATTCCTCCTGCCAGTGCCACTTAATAGAAAGATAAAACCATCATACTCGAGACATAAAAAGACCTCTATATAAGCAGCTAGCCTTGGCCTTCCTGATGTTATATCATACTTAAATTCTTCTTGCAGAAAGATCTGAAACCTTTCGATAAATGGAACATAAGCCGCGTCCACCTAAATTGCGCGGACACTAAGAATTATTAGTCCCACAAAAATCTGAACAATAATAGTCTTGGTTTGATCTCATCATCACAACTTACTTGGCTAAATTGGCCCAGGAAGAATGGCCCATCATCAAATTTTTCAAGTGAAGATTCCAAGTAGTCAAACTCACCCCCTGATATAATGATAATATATCAAAGTTAATTCATAATTAGCTGCCTGGAAAGAAAGAGAAAACCATATCAGACTTACCAGCTTCTTTCACAGGGTCTCCTTTGAATGACGTGAACACGTTTTTAAGGAACGTATCCAAGTAAGCGATCAACTCGTCTGCAAACTTAAGCTTCGCGGGATCCTGTACAGTACCATCACATTGACATTGTTAAAGGTGTGTAGAAATGAGAGCAGTGCAGTATGTTCATTGTTACCTCTGGTAATAGAGCTGGTCCGTCAAAGTTAGAATCCACATATTTGATCAAATCCAAGCTCTCTCCTATGATTTTGCCATTGTGCTCCAATGATGGCAACTGAAAATTTATGTTGCAAATTGTAACTCCAGAGATAGAAGAAATCGTTCTTGCAACTAAGACTATGAAGAGATGAAACCAAGATAAATTAGCACTATGAAGAGATGAAACCGAGTTTGAATTAAGACAAAATCATAAGATGCCAAACAAATACCTTATTTTCAGGATAAACTTTTTCCTTATACCAAGCAGGTTTGTCTGTAAGATCAATACCAACAAGTTTGATCTCATCTTGCAAACCCTATCAGTGACAAATCAAGATCTCAGTAAGCATTCAGTTCCATTGCGATTGTAATTTGGAATTTGATTTGTTAACATCGACGACAAAGAAGCAGTCGAAAGAAAAAACAGAGAAAAATAATTCAATAAACGAACCTTGTAGTTTCTGACAATCCACACACGCTGGCAAAAAGGGCACTGGTAATTCACATAAAACCTAAAATAGAGAGAGGGGGGGGGGGGGGGGATTCAAGCTCAAATATTTCCAGATCAAACAACAAAAACATATACTATAAACTTTTACCATAAACACAACTAGCTACTTTTCTAGTTTCTAGAGAGAGAGAGAGAGAGAGAGAGAGAGAGAGAGAGAGAGAGAGAGAGAGAGAGAGATGATACCTAGTGGTTCCATCGAAGAGTGGTGGTGGATCAAGAGAAGCTGAAGTCAAGAGCGGGGGAAGAGTTTCTTGCACGCTACTGGAATTTTCAGACAGATAATATAGAATCGGTGAAAATAATGACAGAGATCACAAGTTCATGGGAAAAACCATATAAGAAATTATGAATATATAGTTCTGAACATGTTGAATCAGGTTTCAGGAATATCAAAGATGCAGTTACAATTAACAAACGGCGAGATTCATATGATAAAGAAATGAAATTTCTAAATGATGAATGGACGGAGATCTTACGCTGCGGCGGCCATAGTTGTCCTATTCAGAATCTCAGATATGGTGATAAATTAGTATAATGTAAGCACTAAGCACTAAGCAGTGAGGTTCGACGCCAGGATTCATGAGCTACTTATTTAATTATTTTAATATAACAATTACTATTTTAATAACCAAATGTCAACCGTACCAATTGCCAACACTATACACAATAAATGATCACTTATATCGATGACGTGTAATTTGTTGTAATATATTTTTATCATGTGTTAATAAAATTATTAAATTTTAAATAAAAAAATAAATCTATCACTCAAAAATCATCAGCTGAAATACTCTATGAAACATTTAATTTTATATTTTCTATTGCACACCTCATTATTTTAATTTTTTTTTTCAAATTTTTTCTTCCATTTCAAATTTTTATACTTTAGTTTCACTTTACACTTATTATTAAGATTCATCATACTTAATTAAAATGCATTATAATTTTTTTGTATTTAATTTTTAATTTTTATTTATTAATTGATTATTTAGAAAATTAAATACTAAAAAAATATATTAAATCCTAATTAGGTTGGATAAATCCTAAATGATAAGTGTAAAATTAAACTAAAACATAATAAATTGAAATCAAAGAAAAAATTAAAAAAGTTAACTGTGGAGTAAAAAATATAACACCAAATGTGCAATAGACGATTTCACATGCTCAACCCATATCATTCAATAGCCACATCACTGCACCACGGTGTGGTGAGTGCTGAGTGGCGATCAAGTGATCAATTTCTTACTATCTAATAGAAAAGCTGCTAATTCTCGACCTAAATCAATATTTCAAAAATCTTTATAGTTAATATGTATGTATAAATATATAATATGGGTGGTTATAGTGCAAATCAATCATAGTATGAAAATTAAGAATCCATCTCACATCATACAATTAATAAAAATCTATAATCTATATTTGCTTAAAAGGGGTGGTGGGAATTCTGTAATATTTGATAAGTTTTCTAAAAATGGGTATTAACGTAATTCGGTAATGTTTATAAAAAAGGCATTGGGTAGTTGATAACAGTATCGTAATGCTAACAGAGCATTATCGTATTGCTAATGAAAGTTTTTCATATTGTTAATGAAAAATTAAAATCTAAAAAGTAATTATGAATTCTAATTGGATGGAATAAATCATAATTCATATGTAATAAACTCCAATGATCTAAAAAATAGAATTAAATTCTAAAAAATAATTATAAACCTTAATTAGATGGAATAAACCATAACGATAATATAAATATACAACATTAACATTATGATATTGTTTTATCAGCACTACGGATAAATTATGTTAGCATATAACAATTCATCGTTAGCATAAGGTATAAATCATAAATAGATGAAGAAAACCCTAATTAATATATTCTAATTTGATGAAATAAACAATATATAATAATCAATTAGTAACTAAAATATAAAAATTAAATCATAAAACATAATTATAAGCACTAATTGAAATGTAATAAATCATAACAACAATATAAAAACTTGTACCATATTAACATTATGATAATCATTTGTTAACACAATGAATACAGTATGTTAGCATATAATAAATGCTTTGTTAGCATATGTTATCATAATACTGACGAACCCAAACCATTATTAAAAGCTAACGAAGACATTTTCGCTTTGGACACGAGTAAAATGTATATTTTATATTTTTCGCCTATATTTATTTGCACAAATATATACATGATTGATCTAGAATTAAAGAGCATGAAAATAACTTTAATTTGATATATTATCTGCGTTAATCCAATTAGAAACGAGTGAGTTATGATCGTTTAAAGTTTTTAAGATTTTTTTTTAAGTAATGACATCAACTTTTTTATGAGGATTGAACAATTATAGCCCGACCTCCTTTTGTTTTCCTTAACTTTGACATTAAATCTTCTAGTTGGATGGTATAAGATGGGTTTATAGTTCCTACACCAGAAAAATGTGTATTTTTGATCCACTCCCTATATATATATATGATTGATTCAAATAGGTACTAGTCTTCATATGAGAACTAGGAACTGTACTAATTTACTATGAATTTATAACTTAGTTTATTAGATTTTAGTGCTAATATTTTTTAAAAAACATTTATAACTTATCTTGTTATATTTTAATGCTAGTGCTAATAGCACTAAAATACAAAAAGGTAAGCTATAAAATCATAGTAAATAATCACCGTTCTTAGTTCTCACGTGAAAAACAATTCTCATTATAACTCATTATATATATATATATATATATATATATATATATATGGATTAAATGAGAATCAAAGCCCTGTATGAGAACAACGAATCAATCAGATCTATTGATCTTTATTTTTTGGACGGCCTAAATATGTATCCAATATTGAATTTTTCGGTGACATTATCGTACTATTAGGGTTATTTTAATGAATTGGGGTTATTTTTGTAATTTAGGAATTGTATTATATTTTCGCTGAATTTCTCACGCAATATTTTTTTCCTTTGCAATCTCTTTCATTTACTTCATTTATTTCCTTTTTTATAACTATATGTTGCTTCGTGTAATCGGATTTCAATTCTTCATAATCGTTGTTCACGTAATTGTTATCGATTTTTCTGGAGATATTTGTTCATTATTTTTCGATGAAAATGACACATAAAATTTGAATATTTAGTTTATTTTTATTAATTTGTGTTTAGTTGAGATCATGAATGTTGATGATTTGATATAATTTTTTCGTGGATAATTATATTTTTGATGTGAGATATGTAGATTCAAACTTAAATTCAATGTTTTTCATATAACGTCATATTTTTTGAAGTTGATTAAGTAGATCTTTTAAACTTTCATGATTAACATATATATTTTCAGTTATTTATATTGTTGCTGGCGTAGTTGAGTTTCTAACGCATATTATTAGAGGTTTGGAATTGTGTTTTTATCTATTGATTTCTGCATATTGTGTTTATGCATTGCTATACACATATGTTATTTTTCAGAATTTGTTAGCATTATAATACGTCTTATTAACATTACAAAAGTTTTTATCAGCATTATAAAAATAGCTTGTTAATCGAATACATGATGAACGATGTGTTAGCATTATTGTGGTTAGTTTTAGCATCATCAAAGAAGATATTGACATCACTGTTTTTATATTTCAATTTTTTATCTTATTTAATTTGCATATTGGTGTTGGCACCACTATAGAGATTTCTTTTGAGTTGTCTGAATTTTATATACTTGATTGTGAAGCATCTTTGAAGCTTACATTAGGCATACTTTTTCCTACTTTGGATGATGATATAATGTTTTACAAGGTGTATACTTCATCATGTGGATTTGATTTTCATTTTTTTACTACAAAGAGTTCTAAAGATGGTACTTGAAAATATATTTTGTGTAACCATGAGAGACTTAAGAACACATCGGTGAATTTTGATGAAACTTCGAAAAAAAAAATGTCGGATGTCTAAGAGAACTTCTTGTATGGTTAGGATGGAGTTGAAGTATGTTAGTTCCGATGGCTACAATATTGGATTATATCACGTGTTTCTAGCTAGATTAAAATTTAAAATTCTAAGCAAAATTCTGTGCACAAATTCTAAATTATTACTAATTAATTTTATATGGAAGTGGAGTAGTTCAAATTTATTATGGTATGACTTATTAATAATGATAACCATTGAATCTCTAAAAGAAAAGGATAACTACTAAATTAGTCTTGAAATCCCTCGAAATCAAATAATTAAAGATCATATGTTCCAATTTAATTGTATAAGGTCACGACCCTTAAATTAAGAAATTTAAATATTATTATTTTTATAAATATTTCACATAATATATACTAGTAGTTGTACCTTAATAAATATTTGAAATTGAATTTACAATTAAAGAATTTAATATGATGGGACTTAAGAACCCTTGAATGAATTGTATAATTAATTACTTTGAATTCATTGGATTTTTCATCATTGCAATATCCTTTAATTTATTGCTAAAGAGTTTTGTGGAATTAGGTCATGACCTTTCAATTAATATGACACATCCAATAGTCACATTTGGGATAATATATAGAGGATTCACATATATCTGGTCAATTAAACTTTTTCTTTATTCGTCCTCGGCAAAAGAATACAATGAATTGGACAAGAGAGGATGAGTGTTTCTTCATTGCTCTTCTATTCGCAAATATTGGGTTTGTGGATATGGCTGACAGCAAAACCATGAGTGATGTGTTGTTCGATTTGGCTCTAGCTATGTCTGTCACTCGCGGTCGTAGGTTTCGAGCTATCGAGTTGGTTCTAAAGTTGAACAAAGTCAGGGAATGATTGTGGAGCTTCGAACATTTCATTCAGCAACCTGGCATCCTATATGATGAAAAACACGAATCATGTTAAGGCGAGTTCAAAGTATTTTGAGCGTATTGATCGCAAGAATGTAAGTATAGTTTCAAGTTACTTTTTTTTTCATCATCACTTCATTAATTATTTCAATTTTTTGATGTTAGGAGTCTCTGCGGTGGAAGGAGTTATGGAGCACCGGATTCCAGAATCTCCATGCATTTCGTCAGATAATTCACTATGGTGGCATGGGTGGTCTTGATTTCGAGTTGTGCAATTTTTGTGATGATTGATGTTGGGCAGCGATGATACCAGGTGGTCGTTGAAGTTTGGTTTGGATATTTAGGGTTTATGAAAAAAATTCTTTTGGTATTTTGGCCTATTATTAATTAAACCTAACTCTAATCGTTGATGGGTTTGTGTAACCCTTTTATTGCATGTAATTAAGTAAACAAGATTATAGATATATGTTTTCTACCTATAATTTGAATCGTTTCTGGGTTTTATGAAATCTTTTTTGGTATGGATTTTAATTTTCGTTTGGTTATAATCTATTTTTTTGTATTGTATTGGTGTTGATGCAGGTTTAAAAGGTAATTTAAGATTTGAAGAACTGAAGATTTGAACATGGATGTTTCTGTATTGATTTCAATTTATTTGTATTTTATTTTATTTTTTTGTTTTTTAGTATTATATCTTATTTTTAGTTTCGTAGTATTTAAGAGTATTAAGACAGTATTTTAATATTTTTCAATCACATATTGTAATTTTTCAAAATTAAAGAAATAATATAGGATATTTTATGTTACTGAATAACTGTTGTCGACTATTTCTTGAAAAAAATTGTATTTGGATAAATATCTATTAACTTTCAAAAAAAATTCTAGGATATTTTATATAACTAAATATTTATTAAAAATTTATATTTGGATAAATATCTATTAAATTTAAGATCAGGACTATCTTAACCTTTGCAATATTAGAATTTTGAGGGTTGAAATTTAAAATGAGAATATATAATAGGAGAGAGAAATTTGTTTGAATTTTTGTTATCATTAATAATTACGGATACATTGCTCTCTTTAAATATTGCCTCTTCGAGTAATGACTATTCAAATCCTCTATATCCATCAATAAAATAATATTTTCTTTCATTAATAATCAGGGTATGTTTAGGGTTAATGATTGTGTATTTTTTAGTGAGCATTTTGATTGGTCTATTTTAGGCGGTGGGCTTTGGAACTTGGAAGTGCAGCAGTCATTCATGCCCTATAAAATCCAGATGCTAAACCCCTTCAAATAATTAACACAAGATAAATAAAGTCATTTATTTTTTCTAAAAATTTCTTTCAATGCCAAACACACCACGCAAAGGAACTAATTCAATTCTAGTTAGCAAGTAATTTAACGAGAGTCCAACTCCTAAAGCTCTCGATGTCTTACACCGCAACATGCGGAAACAACATGAAGAGTTGAAGGATGAATTAAAGGAGTTCATGTGATGATTGGTCAATGAAGCTCGGCCGAACAACAGGATACTCGAAGATGAACCGCTCGTCAAGATTTATGATTTCTTCTTAGAAGCTTCTAGGGAGGTGGAGGCGTCTCTAGTTATCATTTCTAATTCAAGTTCTAGTATATGATTAGCTCTATTTTGGGAATATTGTTGTTGTCCTTTTTTGAATGTTTCGCTTTGGTTTGTTCATTTCTTTCCACTTCAGATGACTTTTTTTATTGTGGTATATAATCCACTTTGTTTTTAACTTAATTCGAGTCGACGTTATTTTATTGTGGCTATAGTTCACATTTTTTGGAACTAAATTTCAGTCGACTTGTTTTGGTTAACTTAATTCTAGTCGATTTAATTTCTTATGGTTATTGTCCACTTGTTTTGTTAAATTAATTCTAGTCGACTTTTAATTAATTTCTGTAAGGTTTTCTTTATGAACTATTCTCTTGTGGTTATTAATTAATTAATTTTGCTCAATACTCGAGTTTGTAATTATTAATTCATGTTCTACACACGACCCTTGAAAATTAATTATGCTCAATGCTCGAGATTGCAATTATTAATTAAAAATTGATCTCAAAATTATTTAAGATCACCATCGTTCTTATAGAAACTCAAACAAACTTCACATTCAAATAAACTGTATTTCCAACTATGAATACTAATGTAGAGGAAGCCAGGCTTTCGCCCAAATCACTAGAAACACTAGCAGATGATACTTTCAACATTAAAAATGTATTAATCGATTTTCTTGACAAGTATGAGGATAGTATTTTAGTCGATAAGCTCCATCAGGGTTGTACGCTTCGTGCTATCATCCAAAAGTTTGTTCATATAATGGGAGAATCCAAGGAGAAATATTAGAATATTTATGAATGATTTTTATTTTAATGTCAAATTGTAATTCTTATTGCCACCTATGTTATCTGTCTTCAAACATTTTATCTACTCTTTTTTTATTTAAATTATTTATGTAATATTCAGTTTAGCCCAATAAAGTCAAATAAGATTGAATTAAAATAATATGTTAGCAATTGAAATACAGAACCTTTGCTAAACTTTATTTCGGATATTTATTTCTGCAATTTAACATTAAAAAATGAAAAATAATATTAAGTAGTACAAATCACTTAAAAAAAACGTAACACCTACAAATCTAAAATAACTTAAACAACACAACTATTACAAACCCAACAAATAACTCACCAATACAACCTACCAACATATAATTCAACCAAATTAATACAACTAAACAATTATTCATGTATGCTTCGCAGCCACAACCCTTATTGATTTCTTTTGTAATGCTCTCCGCCTGAAAACTTGAAAACACATAAGAATCTGCTCCATAACTTTCTTCTTCACGAACCCGCGTCTCTTCAAAATATTTATTATATGCATCAACCGCTTCATTTTCCGTTAAAAAAGATTGGTAAAGAGCTCCTTTAAAACCAATAACAATTGGTGCACATTCAAACCAATCACTGAAAATTCCAATACGAACACCTTTGAACACAACATAATATCTTGTGGTTGTTATAGTCATCTGAAGGTAAATAGAGAAAATTTCGGCTAAAGGAATGAATGGAAGAGATTGATATGTGTAATGAATGGAGAGTTTCGGCTGTGATAATAAATTAAAGTTTCACAACTGATTGGTATAAATATTTGTGTAAAATAAGATCCCACTATCTTGGAATTACCAAAAATATAAAAGAGGAGAGAGAAATAGATCTGAATTTGAATTCAAAATCGAATTCCAAGCGAAATAACATAATTTTAGATGGAGTGACATTGTAAACATTTAATACAATTACTTTATGATATACTACTAAGAGCATCCACAATGGGATGTATTTTTAGAGCACCCCTAACGCCCAAAAAAATTAGGTACAAAACATCTTTTTTGTACTCATAACCGAGTATAAACCATTGTGGACAATAAGTAAAAAGAAGTAAAATTAGATTTGAGTACAAATCTATATACTCAATTTGGACAAAATAAAGAGCAGATGAAGAATGGAAAGTGAAGAAGACGCATGGCCTTGGATCTGTGCTTGCAGGCATGTGGAGAGGGAAATGGGTACGTATTTTGTCATGTGGGCCCACATGTCCCCCACCATTCTAAACATTTTTATTCTTTCTATTTCCTTCTCTTTTTTTTCATTTTACCAATTCTAAATCCTTTCTATTTCTCTTATTTTATATCAATGTTTTATAGTAGTATTATTTTATGTCAAAATATATTTTATATTCTATATTTTTTTAAATATTGTATATTCTAATTATATATCAATGTCTGGAAAAAAATTACAAATATCAATCACTTGATTGATTACATTTGAGCACGTCTCATGTATTTTATTTTTAAACTTTTTTATTTTATTTTCATTTCTATTTCATTCTTTTGTTTTTGTTTTCATTTTACAAATTTCAATTCTTTCAATTTTTTTTAATTTACATCAATGTTTTATATTATTTTATATCAAAAAATTATATTTTATATTTTTTTAAAATATTGTATATTATAATATATATCAATGTGTGAAAAAAAATACTAATATCAATCGAAAATAATTAATTGTCATTTGCTTGCTATAATTAATTGTTATACATTCCGAAAAATAATTAAGTGCTATGATTTTTTTATAAAAATAACATATATTTTAATTTGCAACATCTACAAAATTAAATAACTATAGTCAGTTTTTTTAACTTTACAATTTCAATTTTCAACACTTTGTCATTGTATAGTCATGTCCCAAATTTTATATTGATATCTCATTCTGATTTTGCCTCCTTTTCAATTTGCAGAACCCTATCACTGCATGCGTGACAGTGTATCGTCTTGTCACAATTTTTTTTTATCAAAAGTATTTTTATTTTTATATCTAATTTTTTCCTATAAAATAGATTGTTTGGAAAACAAATCAAACATCTTCTATCGAATTTGAAAGTTCTATAATTTATTTTTCAAACTTTAGAATGGATAGAAATCTTTGGGAAAACTTGTTCAATTCATCCAATCCAGAAAAAAACTCCAATAACTACCCTTCTCAAAATTCTAATGTTACCCCACAAAATTTCAACAACCCTCTATTGAGGTTGGCCCAACTGATCTTTGTTGGCCCAAGAACCTTCTTATTGGCTGTGGCCCAAACCCGAAGCCCAAAATCCTTAACCCTAATTAACCCTTCACCTCCCCTCATTAATCAAACTTAATCTGATTTGCCTTTCCAAAGTCATTTCACCCTCTATAATATTCGAGAGACTTCCCCTTCTCTTACAAGCCTCACACTGTTCATCAACCCTAATCTGAAAATCTCTCTCTCTCTCTCTCTCTCTATGTTTTCTGCCGCCATTCTTGGTTTCTCTGGCCGGAATCTGAGTGATTCATGTTGGCCTATGAGTATAGACGGCTAGGTTGTTTCTCTGAGACTGAGGGCTTGTGAGTGCTTCGAGAGGGATCATTTCGCCATCCCCTTCTTTTGGTCTGGGTCTTTGTGTCGCCGGAGTCGCCATCACCGCCGCCTGTGGGAAAATCTGAGCCACCGTGTCCCCTAGGCACTTTTCCCACCGCTATCCCTCGGATTTCATCTCTATTGGCTTCATATCTCTCCTGCTCCTTGTTACTTTGCTATATCTCTCTGATCTCACTCTCTGTGTTCTCATTTGTGCAGATTTGACCAAGGTTGGTGTCTAGTCTGTGAAGAACACAAGTAGATCCTCTAGATCTACCCTTCTGAGGCTATCTTCGTTGAAGCCCTTCCTACCGTGAAGATTCAAGGGCTCATTCTCTCTGAAATTAGTTTAAAAGCTCTGTAATCTCTTGTAATAGAAAGCTAGGATTCTTGCTACTAGAGTAGCTAGTGAGAGAGACCGCAAGAGGCCGGAAAGCAAGAAGTGTAAGCCCTAGCCGGGTCTGTACCACAACAGTGGTATCAGAGCCACGGTTTGACCTGGCCGGGGGCACTCTCCTACCTCCATCTCTCTCACCCCGCCACCGATAAGGGCCGCACCGTACTCGTCCTCGTCGGGCTCATTTGAAAGGTAGGACCGATTCTTCCATTTCTGGGAGAATTAGCTCTGGTATACTCTATATCCCTAAAAATCCTCTGTGGTATCTGTCGATCCTATGTCCTATTTGCTTCCGCTCTTGTCTCTGTGAACACCTTGGTATTCAAAGCCTTTCCCTCAAATTTTACTTACGGTCGGGACCGTCTGGACTCCCCTGTGGGTTTCCTCAAAGTGGGTTGCCCCGATAACAAATTTGAGTAAGGTGTTACAGTTGGGAGGAGGGTATTAGGGTTGTCTATTTTGCTGTTGATAACCTGTTGTTGTATGTTTCTTGGTTATCTGATTATTGAGATCTTCTGGCTATGTGATTCCTGTTTTTGGGTTGGGATCTGTGTTGAAACTCTCTGTTTGAAGAGTTCTTGTGTCTGACTTAGTGATCTAAGTCTGTTCTTTGGCTAAATTTGGATTTTGGGATTGACCTGAGTGAACCCCTGCTCCACAGATAAATCTGTGCTGAGAACTGGGCTAGCCTCAGCTCTTGATTCCCCTGGTGCACCCATTTTTTGGGCCTGTGGAGGTGCTTCCTCCTGTTTTCTGGTTGAATTCTATGAGTCTCTGTGCTCTGTCTGCTGTGTTTGTGGTGAAATTTGTGTATTTGTGGAATTTTGTGTGAATTTTGTGAAAAAATGAATAATCTGAGTGCTGTTTCTTTCAATGAAAAGGATGACTTTGTTGATTGACAAACCAGAGTGGAATTTATTTTAACTAAGGAAAATTTGCAAGATGCAATTTTTGAAAGAATTGATGAGTCTGAAGCAGATAAAAACCTTTTAAAAATGAATGTTGGTGCTAGGGTTACTATCTTGCTAAATCTGAGTAGTGTTGTGGTAAGACAAGTTTCTCATCATAAGTGTGCAAAAGATTTGTGGGATGCATTGACTTCCTTATTTGTTGCTACTTCTGAAGAGTCTGCTTATTCCCTTCAAAATCAAATCATGACCTTTCAAATGGATCCTTCAAAGGATGTTGACTCTAATATGTATGATTTTAACAAGCTTTTAAAGGATTTGAAACTTGGTGGGGATGACACTCTTGAAAAATATGCCCCTCAGATCCTTCTTGGTGCTATCTCTGAAATGTTTTCTGAAGTAAAATCTGCATTAAAATATGGAGGGTCAAAAGTTACTTGTGACATGATTGTGTCTGGGTTAAAGGTAAAAAAATGAAATGAAAAAGATACAATCCAAGCCTTTGCAAAATGAAATCCTCTATGTCAATAGGAAGCCTTTCAATGGGTTCAATCCTGAAAATCCTAGTGTCCTAGCTGCTGAGAGGCATATGAGGGAAATGAACATTGCCCACAATCTCCCCAATCATACTAGAACCCATAATCTTGTTGAGATTCATTCCCAAAACTCCAAAAATCAAAATCAAAACCAAAATTTTGGTTAAAATTCCTCTCATCATCACTTCAGAAACCAAAATTTCCCTTCCCAATATCAAAACCCTGATATGAAGCTCAAAAAGACCTGCTGGAATTGTGGGAAACCAGGGCATTTCTCAAATAGATGCAAGCAGCCTAAAAGGGGCAGGGGGTTTGGGATTAATCATGCCAATAATGTCATGGATTTTGATAATCAGGAAGGTCATGGCTATAGAAATGATGAATTTGAATATCCTGATAATGGTGAAATGTATATGGTGCATTCTGACTGTGATTTCCAATTTATCAACTTTTCAAATGCTATGTCAAAATCTGTGCATGAATCTGAATGGTTGATTGATTCTGGTTGTACATTCCATGTCACTCCACATAAGCACATGTTTCACAACTTGCAACTCATAAAGTCTGGATCTGTTGCATTGGCTGATGGTCAGCATTGTGATATTGCTGGAAAAGGTGATGTATGTCTAAAGTTTGAGAATGAAAGCATGATTACTGATTGGTCCTAAATCCTCTATGTTTTAAGGGTGATTTTTAGTGTATATTGTGCTAGACTAACTACCAATTGGATATATTTTGTGGATAGATTTGTTCCTTGAGTTTGTGCAGGTAGTTAGCCTCAATTAAAGGAAAAGAGGTGCATTTTGCAAAGTGGATCGGTGGTAAGGGCATACCAGTTAAACCGAATTTTTGCTGGACAGATCCAGTGGGCCGAGAAGTGTTTTGATGGGTCGAGCCCATGTTTTGAAGCCTCCAGCGGGCCCAGCGAGAGTTATCTAACTTTGAAGAGCTGGAGGCGGCTTAAAAGTGTCCAAATACAACAAGGATTCTATTTTTGTTAATTACCTAGTTTAGATAAGATTTAATATTTGTTTCCTAGTTGGAGTAGAACTCTATTTGGTAGCTAGATATATTAGGATTTATTCTATTCACGAGAGAACATCATCGTTCCAGTACAGAGCGCAGAGACGCAACATTATTCAGTTTTATTCAGCTTTATTCTGGATTCATCGTGTTCAATTTTTACAACTCTGCGCGATCATACTGCTACATGAAGTCTAGCTAATCTACGCGCATATCCCAGACGCGAATCAATGAAACTCTAGCGACTAACTGTGAGATCGAACTGCTCCATAATTCTTTTGAATGCATGTGTCTGCTATATCTCGTTTTTATTGTTGTTAATTGTTTCGTGTTTTCTAAGTAGTTGCAAATATTTAGGAACGCGAGATTAATTAGTAGCCAATTAAACCGGCCATAAGTAAACATGGTTTAAGTTTAATCTGTGGTAAAACGGTTCTTGAAACCAGGGGATTAGCAGTCTAATTTTATCCTTCCTGTGTCAGAGTTGGGTAGATTAGAATCGGGTTTCTCTCGATCACAAGGCTGTCGACTCATTAAAACCATAAGAGTGTCTCTTTACATTTGTCAGTCGATTAGGGAATTAATCGGTGAAGTGTCTTCCTGGTTAACGATAAAATACGGAGAAATAAGGACGTGTCAGTAAGTGTCTTCGGCGTCCATAACTGGTTGCATAATTTATTTGAATTCATCTTTGCATCTGTGATCGGTTCGTTAGCTAGAGTGGAGTTATTTGCAGTCTGGGATATTGTCTTCATCATTGTCAATTTCGTTTATTGCCTAATTATTTTACTTAATCTAGTTCTTTTATTTTGCTGTTCAAGTCAGTTCATAAATTTTGAATTTCCCTTGTTAAAGTTGGTTATACAGATTGGAAAATAAAAGTGAAACTCGCCGGTCCTTTGGGAGACGATCCTGCTCGCCGCTGTACTCTGCAGTAAGGGCATACCGACAGACCAGTCGGGACATTTTATTTTTGGTGTAAAACGACGCACCAAATTTTGGCGCCGTTGCCGGGGATCGGTTTCAAGCAGTGCTTACTCTTAATTTCCAATTTGTTATTTTACTTTTTTGTTTTTCTTTCTTGTTTTTCTTTGGTGCATGACCCGTTCTTTTGCAAAAATTGAAGAAAGCTGCAAAGAAGCCTAAGAAGCTGTTTAAATCTGAACAGCAAGGTTCGAGCTCTCAGCAGCGACCCAAAATGGCTGACAACATGGAGGGTCGCGACAACCCGAACAATCGGAATAATGAAAACCCACCCGCGGCTCAAGGGCAGAATCGTGCTCTAGCCAATGTACCAGGAGAGGCACCCGCACCGTTGATTCGAGAGCTTGGTCGCCATCGAAACAATCGACCTATCTATGTGGTGCTGCCAACCATTGCTCGAAATGCAGAGATCAGGCCGGCTTTTATCCAAGTTCTTCCTAAGTTCAGTGATATACCAGGAGAGAGTGCACACACACACTTGGCCGAGTTTGATTGGGTCTGCTCCACTCTGCGGCCCCAAGGCGTTACTGATGACAATCTGCGCTTGCTTACATTCTCTCATACACTGCAAGGCCGAGCCAGAGAATGGTTATTTGATCTTCCCCCAGCTTCGATTTCCACCTGGGACAAGATGGAAGAGCAATTTCTTCGGAAATTTTTCCCAGAGACTCGAGCAGCAAACCTTCGCATGGCGATATCTAGTATCAAGCAGAAGCAAAATGAGAGTTTGGAAGAATATTGGTCGAGATTTCAGCAATTGTGCCAGAAGTGTCCAGATCATGGATTCACAGAGTTTCAATTATTCATCAGTTATTTTTATCGAGGCATGTCTACTTTCGATAGGAAAATTGTTGACGCTGCCAGTGGAGGTTCGTTTACAAATAAAACTCTTGCCGATACAAAGCAGCTGATAATGGACATAGTATCTAGTGGGCAACAATATGATGATGAGGATGAAGGTCGTTACCGACCTGTGAAAAACATTGAGAGAGCCGAGTCATCCGATGTGAATGAGAAAATTGAGGCTCTAACTTCTCTCGTTCGTGGATTGGCTGTAGCCCAGACAAAAGGATCTCGTTGTGGTATTTGCACTGAGGTTGAACATTTTACTGATGCATGTCCAATGACGCAAGAGCCCTCACCTGAACAGGCTTGCTATGGATCGGGAGATGCGCAACAAGATGCACACAGGGGAATTTACTATGATAGTTCGGGACGAGGAGATAATTTCTGGAGAAAAAGGAATTATGATCCTTTTTCTAATAGCTATAATCCAGGTTGGAGGGATCATCCCAATTTTCGATGGAAACAGCCTGGAGACCCTCCTTCCCAAGGGGATTTTCCCCCGAAGCCTGCGAGAGATGGTCAGTATGCC
This sequence comes from Perilla frutescens, assembly GCA_026008535.1. Classification (NCBI taxonomy): domain Eukaryota; kingdom Viridiplantae; phylum Streptophyta; class Magnoliopsida; order Lamiales; family Lamiaceae; genus Perilla; species Perilla frutescens. The sequence goes on along the minus strand of BRKX01000017.1, from coordinate 36,343,258 downwards.
CATACTGACAAGCCTGTTCCCAGTATGAGCGAAATTATGAAGTGCCTAGAGCAAAGCAGTACTTTGGTGAATAATTTGGCACAGAGTCAGAAAGCATTCCAGCAAGAGACTCAAGCGGCTTTAGGTAGCATGGGAACGCAAATTACTCAACTTGCTACACAGATGAATAAGATGCAAGGCAACCCAGGGAAGCTCCCATCTCAGACGGAGCAGAATCCTAGAGGAAACGTCAGTGCAGTAACACTCCGGAGTGGCAAAGAACTTGCAGAAATTGTGCCAAAGAAGACAACCCCGCAGGAAGGGCATACTGCGGAAAATGCAGAAAGGGTCGATGATGAAACTGAGCAGCCTGTTGCTCCAAAAGCCCAAACTGAGGTAAAAGATGATCTTAAGGTTTCTAACCCTGTTACTACAGCTCTCTTTCCTTCCAGGTTAATTAAGCACAAGAAAGACGATGAGGAGAAGGAGATTTTCGAATTGTTCAAGAAGGTGGAGATCAATCTTCCACTGATTGATGCCATCAAGCAGGTGCCTAGATACGCCAAGTTTTTGAAGGAATTGTGCTCTAAGAAGATCAGGTATGGGAAAGATGCTAGGATCAAAGTCGGTGAAAATGTGTCTGCAGTCATTCAACGCAAATTACCTCAAAAGTGTCGTGACCCAGATATGTTCACCATTCCTTGCATCATTGGAAGTGAGAAGGTGGAAAAGGTAATGCTTGATTTAGGTGCTTCTATAAATGTTATGCCTCTTTCCATGTATAAAGACTTACAGTTAGGCCCCATGAAGGAAACCCGAGTTGTGATACAGTTAGCCGATAGGTCTAATAATTATCCACAAAGTGTTGTAGAGGATGTTCTTGTCAAGGTCAATGATTTAATTTTTCCTATGGATTTTTATATTGTTGACATGAACGATTCATACTCTGCTCACCGATCTTTGATTCTCTTGGGTCGGCCGTTCATGAAAACTGCACGAACTAAAATTGATGTAGATAAAAGCATGTTGAGTTTTGAGTTTGATGGTGACATAGTTACTTTTAATATCTTTGAAGCAATGAAACATGTTGAGGATCCAGAGGCTATCTATATGGTCGATATTATTGATACTGTAGTTGATGAGTTTTTTGAGCGTAATTTCAGGAAAGATAAGCTTGAGCAGATACTGTTTGGAGGAATGACTGGAGCAACTGCAGATTCTACAGAAGAAGAAGCGATTCGAGAAATTATCCAGCAGCTGTGTGCCACCGAGGAGTTCCAGCCGAGAAACATGTCAGGCCGTATGCCCTTACCAGTGGATACAGAGCCGATATTGCCTTCCCACGTGAAAGCCCCAGTTCTGGAATTGAAGGTTCTGCCTGAACATCTCAAGTATGCGTACTTGGGAGAGGAGAACACGCTGCTGGTCATCATCAGCAAGGACCTCACAGCCGATCAAGAGCTCTGATTGGTCACCATCTTGAAAAAGCACCAAGGAGCTATCGGTTGGACTTTGGTGGACATAAAGGGGATTAGTCCAGACATTTGCATGCACCGCATTCTGCTTGAGCCTGACCACAAACCATCAAGAGATCCACAGCGGAAGCTCAATCCAGTCATGAAAGAGGTTGTTTTAAAGGAGATTCTGAAGCTGTTGAAATTGGGAATCATTTACCCGATTTCTGATAGTGTATGGGTGAGCCCAGTACACGTCGTCCCCAAGAAGTCAGGGTTCCAGTTGGTTAAGAATGACAACAATGAGTTGATTCCGATGAGGCTACAGACTGGTTGGCGCATGTGCATCGACTTTCGCAAGTTGAACGATGCTACACGCAAGGACCACTTCCCCTTGCCATTTATCGATGAGATGCTCGAGCGACTAGCTGGGAAATCATACTTCTGCTTCCTGGACGGGTACTCTGGCTACTTTCAGATTTATGTAGCCCAAGAAGACCAGGAGAAGACGACTTTTACCTGTCCCTTTGGAACGTTTGCCTGTCGCAAGATGCCATTCGGATTGTGTAATGCTCCCGACACCTTCCAACGGTGCATGATGAGCATTTTTTCCGACTTGATCGAAAGTTGCATCGAGATTTTTATGGATGATTTTACAGTTCATGGAGATTCTTTCGAGCAATGCATCGAGCACCTGGATAAGGTCCTTCAAAGGTGTGTCGAGACTGATTTGGTGTTGAATTTTGAGAAATGTCATTTTATGGTGCAACAAGGCATCGTGCTTGGCCATGTCATTTCTGCAAAGGGAATCGAAGTCGATCGAGCAAAAGTTGATTTAATCATGAAGCTTCCTTACCCTTCTAATGAGAAAGAGATACGTGCTTTTCTAGGGCATGCTGGATTCTACCGGCGCTTCATTCAAGACTTCTCCAAAATCACCCAGCCGATGACCAAGTTGCTACAAAAGGATGCTCCGTTCCTGTTTGATGATAAATGCAAGGAGGCGTTTGATCTGCTAAAGCACTCACTCACTTCTGCCCCAGTGATTCAACCACCAAAGTGGGGTCTCCCTTTTGAGATCATGTGTGATGCAAGCGACTATGCTGTTGGAGCTGTTCTCAAACAAAAAGTGGAGAAGCTTAGTCACGTCATTTACTATGCTTCGAAGACACTTAATCCTGCTCAATGTAATTACACTACAACCGAGAAGGAGTTACTCGCTGTGGTTTTTGCTTGTGAAAAGTTTCGATCTTATCTAGTTGGATCGAAGGTTGTAGTGTATACGGACCATGCTGCCTTGTAGTATCTACTTTCCAAGAAGGAGTCCAAGCCTCGCCTAATTCACTGGATACTGCTACTACAAGAATTTGATCTAGAAATTAAAGATAAGAAAGGTGCTGAAAACAATGTTGCTGATCATCTGAGCAGACTGCTGATACCATCCGATGGTATGCCCATACCGGACGATTTCCCAGATGAGCTCTTACTGGCTGCCGCCAGTACAGTTCCTTGGTATGCGGATTTGGTTAACTTTCTCACCACTGGAATGTTCCCCAAGGGAACCGAGACAGCCAAGAAGAATAAACTGAAGAGCCAAGCTAAGTACTTCATCTGGGACGATCCTTATTTGTAACGCCTCAGTCCCACTAGGACCAAAACGTCACCAAAAACATACGTACATGCTTACGTAATAAACACTTTTAAAAAAAAATAGATTTAACTTTATAAATAATTTGTAAATGGGCAACATCTCATCTTAAAAATGGTCAAACCCCGCACTTAGGCATTTTCAAAGTCAACTTCCAACAAGTTTTTTTTGTTTTCAAAATTATTGACTCACACATAACAAAATTTTGACCTGTCAACAAGAAAATATACATAGTCAATCAGGTCACTCATTCAAAACTTTCATGGTCAACCCTTATATACATTCAAAAACTGACCATTCAGGTCAATAACTTTCGAACTTAAAAGTTTTGCGGAGTATTTACGGAAGCATTTAATATTAACATACAAACAGGAGTTTAAAAATTGTTTAAAGCAAAAACCACACAATGGTCAACCATCAAACCCACTACAACACTTCGTCATCAACCAGCTCGATCTCCAGGACCTGAAAACATTTAAAAATATTTGGATTGAGTGCCAGAAAACACTCAGTGGGCATTAATATTTGTCCAAGTCATACTTTCATGCTTTAAAACTGTTATACTGCATAAACCATAGAAAATAACCATGAACATACTTTATAACAATGTTTACTCTTCTTTATTGGATGAGAGACCCAATGTGATCACATGATACTTTACGGTTACTTATCTAGACATTTAGTCACAAAGTAAACCGTCTATGCTTGTAAGTCGGAATTCCTCTGTGCATGAAGTCTCATAACATCCAATCATTACGTAAACAATGCTATTAAAACATTTAACATGCTTTTCATGGACGAATTTAAAAATATAGTTGTGAGTTATAGAAAAACCCACCTGAATGATCTCAATGTGCATTGCAATTTATGCGTGAAATGCTACTATGCTTTTCAGCTCGTCTCGACCTACAAAATTGGAATTCTAACTTAGAATCCTAATATAAGCCAAAAAAAAAACTTAGGTCATAAATAGCTTAAATAAGAATTTCCTATAACTTGGGATCATTTGTAATAGAAATGGAGTCAAACGGACGAATAATGCGCATTTGACGGAATAGATCAATTGAGTGACCCTAATTGAAAAATTTATCGGACCTCCTAGACCAAAATGAACGGATAAAGATGAATCGAACTGAATTCAATGACTAAGAAGCTTGGTTTAACATTTATGAGTGAATTATAAACTTTAGAATTTCTTTTGAGGCAAAATATAAAATTTAGAAATTATAAGACTCAATTGCAATTTCTAAAAATTCCAATTTAATTCTAATATTACAGAAAATAAAAATTTGAAAATCGGGCTTACTTAAAAGGTTGTGGGCCAATTTATTAAAATCAACCTTAGCACATAAAACCCACAATAATTTAAATTTTCTCTACACCCAAAATGATGATCAACTCATCACCATCACCCTCTCGTCATCTTACCCTCATTTTGTTAGAGACCCCTTGTCACTGATAGCCACCCTCTCACACATATACAGCTCACAACTGATCACACAATACACATGTAAAGTACTCACATACACTACAGCAGCCCAGGAGCAAGCGGATGAAAGAAAGGAAGAAAACCAGTTTTGAGATTTTTCTGACAGATTTTTTTGATGAAATTTCGACCTAAATATGAGGGTCCAAATGATGTTAGATCGAAGATCCGAGACCAGATATTGAAAGCCTGATAAAAGAGGTTCGAAATGGTATATAATATGGTAAAAACCAACGCTCGGATTGTCGGGAAAAACTCCGACAAGTTGCTGCGTCGCACAACGGCGAGCAACAGCGAACAGCAGCCTTTAATGGCTTATTCCCCAACTCCCAGACCTCAAATAAAAAACTGGTAGATACCTTCATGATCTATACATCAAGGATATTATTCTGGTTTAATTTCATGGGATTTGGTTGAGGTTTGAATGGCAAAAGATGGCGGACGATAATATTACAACTTATTTTCTGAACAAATTACGACGCATAAACGGGTGACCAAATGAGCTTGGATTAAAAATCTAAAACCATATAAATAAAGGTTATAACTAGAGGTTTGAAACGACATAAAGATTGTAAATTTTGAACAGTTGAATTGATCAGAAATTACATGAAAAAGAAGGCTTCGGTGCAAGAGAATCTCACCTAATTTTCCTCCCTTCTCTTCTTTCCCTTTCTTTTCTTTATTTGTTTCTTTTCCCGTTTTTTTCTTGATGTTTCTGGACTCTCCCAGCTATCTCAAAAATATACACACACACATATATACCTATAGTTACCTCTATCCACGTGTACTCCCAAATGCACACTAATTCTAACCAATGACTTCCAAGTGGCACAGTTGGTTTGGTAGAGACAATCTTTCATCCAAATGCTTATCATTTTGAATTGATTTTTTTTTTATTTGATTAGTCACATTTACACAGATACGTTCCAATCATAAATTAATAGGAAATAGACATAATTATTGAATCAAAAATATTTGACCGATTGGGCTTAAGTTGGGCCGAAAATTTTGTTAATTAATTGGACTTCAATTTAATAATGTTGGCCTTGTAGGAATAAATTGAGTTCAAATTATCACATTGAATAAATTTTATTGGGAAATTAGATGAAGTCCGAATTGAGTGATCTTGGTGTCAAAATGATCCCATTAATTAATGTCTATTTCTATAATATGGATTCTAATATTAATTAGAAAACTCAACTAAGGTCGAGACTTCTCTCTTTTTTTTTGGTCTTATAGTGCCTCTATGACCATAATTAACTAGCCAAAATAAATCGGGTTCTAATTTCATGAAATTTCTAGTTATAAAATAAATTTAGATACTATATTTTTCGGGGTGTTACATCCTTCCCTCCTTAGAAAAAATTTCGTCCCCGAAATTGAATGTACCTGCTATGACGAGGGTTGGATACTTGGCCAAGATCCGATCTTCAAGTTTCCATGTAGCTTCCTCTTGTCCATGTCTGCTCCATTGAACTTTCACAAGCACTAACTCTTTATTTGGCAGTTTTTGGACTTTTCTGTTGAGAATAGCTATAGGAAACTCATCGTATGTCAGATCTAGATTTACTTCTATTTCTTTCTTATTTACGACGTGACTTGGGTCGAAAATATATTTCCGTAGCATTGAAACATGAAACACGTCATTAATTCCTACTAACTTTGGCGGTAACGCCAACTTGTAGGCAACTTCTCTAATTCATTCGTGAATTTCGTACGGTCCAATATATCTAGACCGTAACTTTCCTTTCTTTCTGAATTGCACAATACCTCTTGTAGGAGATATTTTGAGGAATACTTTATCTCCTACTTGAAATTGTAAATCTTTTCTTCTTTTATCTGCATACATTTTCTGTCGATCTTGGGTCTCTTTCTCTTTTTTTATCTTACTTAATCTATAACCTCAACAGTTTTCTATATAATTTCTGGGCCCAAAATTTTTCTTTCACCAACTTCATCCTAGTAAAATGGTGATTTGCACTTTTGACCATATAGAGACTCATAATACGCCATTCCAATGGTCTCTTGAAACTGTTGTTGTAAGAAAAATTCAACTAAGGGCAAGTATTCCTCCCAGCTTCCCCCTTGATCCATGAACACAGCCGTGAGCATATCCTCTAGGGTTTGAATTGTTCTTTCAGACTGTCCATCAGTCTACGGGTGAGAAGCTGTACTGAAATTTAATTTTGTGCTCATTGCACTTTGTAATATTGGCCAAAATTTAGACGTGAACCGCGCGCGTATCATGATCTGATGTCACTGACACAGGTGCACACCATGAAGTTTTACAATTTCTTTTGTTAGTGCCATCCACACTAAAGTGTTCGAGATTGTCATGATCTGTGTGGCAATATCAAAGAACACAAGGGTTTTGGTTTGAGTTCAAGCTATAAGTTCAATCAGATAAGGAGAATCCATGATCAGACCACCATTGCTTGAAGGCAACAACTATCCTTACGGGAAAGCAAGGATGAGGGTGTTTCTGAGATCAATAAATGAGCTTACATGGAAAGCGTCAATGAAGGATGGAAAAAGCCAACTGTTGCCAATGAAGGAAAGCAAGTGGAGATTGAAGAATGAGAGTGTACTGTACCGCAAAAGAACTAGTACATTGTTAACTCTGAAACTCTCAATGCTATATTCTCTGTAGTTGATCTTGAAACATTCAGTCTAATCTCAACTTGTGTGACTGCTAACGTTGTATGGGATATTCTGGAAACCACCTTTGAAGGGACTAGTTCAGTAAGGTTGTCAAGGCTTCAAAACCTTACTTCTAAGTTTGAAACTCTCAAAATGGAGGATACTGAGTCCATAGGTGAGTTTAATATCGGACTGAAAAGTATATCCAATGAGAGTTTTACATACAAAGTTGCTGCAATTGAAGAAGCTAAGAATATCAAGAGTATGAGACTTAATGAGCTGATGGGATCGTTAAGAACATTCGAGATGAACTTAGAAGATGAAGATAATAGCTCAAGGAAGAGAGGTATTGCTCTTAAAACTGAAGTCTCAGAAAATGTACCTAAACATGTATAGAAGCAAAAACTGTACTTGATTCAGATACAATGAATAACATGGTCCTGATCACCAAGAACTTCAGTCGTATGCTAAAAAGAGTCAATAAGCAGTCTTCTAGAAGGGCCAACAACAGAAGACAATCACCTGGTAATTCTCAGCAAAATAGAAACTCAAGCAATGAGCAGAAAGAGTTTCAAACTTCAAATTTCAGAAGAGGAATTCAGTGCAGAGAATATGATGGATTTGGGACATTCAAGCTGAGTGTGCAAACACACTGAAGAGAAATAAAAATAATTACAAAGCTTCTCTCAGTGATAATGACTCTGACGAAGACAGTAGTGATTCAGATGAAGAAACTATTGCCTTTACAATAAAAATCTCAGAATTTAAGGATCACTTCAACAATGCAGAAGATGATGAGTCAGATAATGAAGACTTTATCCAAGAAAAACTTGTCGAGACATACAAGGAGATGTATGAAAGATGGCTGGAAATAGTGGAGATCAACAAGACTCTTCAATCTCATAACAAGGATCTTCTCAATGAGAAAAAGAAACTGATCAAATCTGATGCTGTACAGAAGAATACTATTTAGCAGTAAAAAAAAGAGATTGATGAATTGTATGTAGAGCTCAAATCGATAAAAAAGAATGTCAACATGCTGAACAATAGTACAAAGAATCTTGATAATATTTCCACAACTCAAGGACATTTAGGAAAGAGTCATCCAAGTCTTGGATACAGTGATGGACAGTCCAAGACAGTGTTTGTCAAAGAAAGTACAAGCAAACCAATGCATGTACAAGAGAATGTTCGGCATATCCGGAAGAACATTACTGACAAGAAGATGAATGCTTATAATAGCAACAAACAGAGAATCATCTGCCATTATTGTGAGAAGAAAGGTCACATTCGACCACATTGCGAGAAGTACCTTTATGATCTCAAAAGAATGAGAAGGTGATATGTGGCTCAGCATTCCAGCAACAAGAACAGAAATCCAATCATTCAGCAAAATCCTACACAAAAGAAACAATGAGTTGTCGAGCAGACCAACCACAAAATCCATAGTAATATGCTCTTCATGGTGAGACGCCGAGTTGAATGTAGCCCTTGTCTAAGAGTTTCTGTAGCTGAGGTTTTAACTCCTCTAACTCCTTTGGTGTCATGCGATACGACGCTCTTGATATTGTAGCAGCTCTTGGAAATAAGTCTATCATAAACTCAACCTGTCCGTCTAGATACAAATCTGGTAAGTCCTCTGGAAACATGTCTTTATAATCCCGCACCACAGGTATATCATCAATTGTCATGTTCTCTGTCTTGTTCATTATCAAACTCGCCAAGAATGATTCACGTTCTTTTCTTTAAGAATCTTCATTGCTTTCATTTCGGAAATAACTCTTACTCTAGTTCCCAACTTTGATCCATAAAAGTAAATTCCAATTCTTCTGGTCTTTGGAAGATTAGCTCCTTTTCAATATACTTAATTGTGGCATGGTTATCCTCTAACCAATCCATTCCGAGGATAATATCAAAGCCTCTCAAATCTAAAACATGTAGGTCTGCACTTAGTGATCTATACCCAAGGTTTATATCTATGTTTTTGCATATTCGATCAGTAATTAAGATCTTTCCAAGTTATATTTATGCACTGATCAGGTGCCATCGACCTTCTGTGTGATTTCCACTAATGATCAGCATCACCGAGTTGGAAGATTCTACATGCAATGTGTTGAGAGTCATTACACCCCAAATAGGTGAAAGTGCATTCTACCATTCGCAGCCATTCTTCTGCCTCAGCCGATTCATCTTGACCATTAAATATCGGAGGGTCGTACATTCGGAGTTGAGAATTAACATGTGACGTATCTTCTTGTGGTGAATTTTATGTCTGATAATTTTGACCTCATAGCGGTATCTTATATACATACTTCATATGTCGAATTCTATGATCGTCAAATACACTTAAAGAAGTCTAAGGCAATAATACAGTGTACTTAGATTCATATGGATCATAGAATTTCAATGAGCTAAAGAAACTCTAAAGGCATACTATGTACCTATGTTCAGTGCATCTATGTTCAAATCCAGCTAAGTTCTTTTCTAAAACTAGCTAAGATGATGTTTATGCATCAAATGGATTTGACATAAAAACACTTGTAACCATGTTTTGTAAAACATAACTTTCACAATGCTATTAATCATACTTTTCACCATTCCTTAAATCACACATTGAGATCACTTGCATTTGTATATCATACATACAATTATATACATATGCTTTTCATAAGAGCACTAAAGAAATTCAAAACATGAACTTTAGTACCTTCCCAGAGTAAGCTTGGTGTAGACGATAGCTGTTGGGTTATGGGTAACCATTTCAATAACACAATACTCAAAATATTTCAATTCTGAAAACATTACAGGCCTACAATCACGTAGACTTGCTCTGATACCACCTGTAACGCCCCAGTCCCACTAGGACCAAAACGTCACCAAAAACATACGTGCATTGATAAACATAGTTTTTACATGCATTTGAGTAGTTGTATGGCTCATATTCGTAGAGTAATGCATGCGTTTGTTGAGTTTTTATGCTAATTTTGAGTTTTCGTGTGCTTTTTGATGTTTTTGTGTTTCTTGTGCAAGTTTGAGCTGAATTTGAGATTTATCCAAGATCAAATTCAAGGAGAAAAGTTGCTAGAAAGATATAGGATCAAGAGAGGGTCACAACGCAACTTGAATCGGGTCAATCGGACGAGAAACGAGAGAGAACGGAGCAAAACGGCGGAGCGTGCGCGCTGGCACGGACCGTGCCGTCCAACGGCACGGCCCATGCCATGAAACAATCAATTTTTGGAGTCTCTAGAGCAACGGCATGGTCCGTGCCGTCAAACGGCACGGTCCGTGCCACTTTACGCCGAAAATTGGGCTCTTTTTCCTTCCTTTTTGGGCTCTATTTTTCCCCAACTATATAAGGCTCTACCTTGCACGTTTTTACACACACTGTTACTCATTATTTTAGAGTTCTCTTATTATTTTACTTTCGAGGTTTGCTGTGAACATTCAACATTGAAGAATTCAAGTTTTAATCAACGAATCGTCATTCCGGTTTTTCTAATCTATCGCATATTTATATTATGTTTATGATTATTCTTAGTTCTATTATTTCTATGGTTTTAATTATGCGTGAGTAGTATTTTATTAATTCTAGGGTTTGCAAAGCATGATTGAAGCTATGTATTTAATTTAATCTTGTTATTTTTCCCTTCCGATTATTGTGTTCATATGTTCAAGAGCTTTTGATTTCATGCTTAATTACTGATCACAATTGATGCATGCTAGCTAGTTAATTTGAGTCCTGGCGGAGATAATTAATTAGTGGGATTAATTGAATAATTTGTTACACGTTCTAAGGAATCTGTAGGGGAATTTAAATCTGTGGTTCTATCGGGAGTTAGTAAATTAACCTAGAGACGAAAGTAATAGGTTGTTTATTAATCTGCTTCTACCTTGAGACCTGGCGGAGATAGGTAGATATATTTCTGATTCCTCACCTTTAATCGGATTAAAATTGGGAAAGATTAGGATTAAATGGAATCATAGTTGATACATGTGTGTTGCATTCCCTAGGATTAGTATTTCATTAATTGTTTGAGTTTGATTATTTACTTAGTTTATTTACTCTTGTGTTTATTTGGTTCTAGTTCTGTTCTTTTATTTTATTTAAATTCGTGCCTAGTTTTAGAAGTCTTATAGTTGGTAGCCTGGATAATAGAGAGTTGTTAGCTTAGTACTCAGTATTTATCAAATATTCAGTCCCTGTGGATACGATACTCGATTCGCTTGCCATATTGCATTGTCCTGTGTTAGTTGCAGTTTAGTGCATAATAAATAGTGCATCAACTTTTTGGCGCCGTTGCCGGGGACTGAATTTGATTTTTACACTGATATTATTACTGACAACAATTTATTACTTCAGCTAGTGTATGAAAACAAGGTCTACATAGCCACACGTAGACCCGGTTCCTAATTCCCCTGATCGAGCTCATAGACAGAGGAATAAGGAGCGCAGATTAAAAGAGAAAGAGATGGCAGCCAACAACGAGACTGAGATGGAAGCATTGGCTAGACGTCTGCAAGAGATGGAGCAGAGACTTGCTCAACAGGCGGAGCCCAAACCGGAAGCAGCACCTCTAAATCAGCTGTATCGAGCTCCAACTGACAGATACTTAGGCACTGGATGGGGTGGCGGCATCGCCGTGAATAATTTCGAGCTCCGTTCTGCTCTGATTAACATGGTCGCTACCCAACAGTTTGGCGGACGGGCTACGGAGAATCCAAATGCTCATCTGGATGCATTTTTGGATATCTGTGACACCATCAAGATGAATGGTGTCAGTGACGACATCATTCGCATGAGGATGTTCGTCTTTTCTCTGAAGGATCGAGCCAAGGAGTGGTTCAAAAGCTTGGACAAGACGTCCATTACTACATGGGACCAGATGTGCCAGGCATTCCTTGCCAAGTACTTTCCTCCATCAAAGGCGCAGAAGATCATTGCGGACATCACCCATTTCACTCAGATGGGGGATGAGTCCATTTATGAGGCTTGGGAGAGATACAGAGATTTGCTGCGGTCCTGTCCACAGCATGGATTCAGCACAGATCAACAAGTCACACACTTCTACAGTGGCTTGACGATCAATACAAAGAGATTGGTGGACGCCTCAGCTAGAGGATGTTTGGTAAATCGCAATGCAGCTGAAGCACTACGGATTATTGAGGAGATGGCGGATACCAGTTATCAGTGGCCGATGGAGAGATGAGAAACAAGGCCTGCAGCTGCAGTATCTGATTCTGGAATGGATGATCTGAGGGCCGAAATTGAGGAATTGAAGAAACAAGTTCTTGAGGAGCGACGTGCGCACATGGATGTGAATGCAGTGCAACAGCAAGGTTCTAAATCCTCTGCAGTGGAAGGCGTGAATTTTATCAATCAGAGAAACTATGACAGAGGCCAGCAAGGATTCCAGAGCAACAACATGGTGTATCACCCGAACAATAGGAATCATCCGAATTTTTCCTATGCTAACCCCAACAGCGCCCTACAACCTCCGGGTTTTGTTGCTCCTGCTGCAGCCCCCACTGAGCCAAAGAAGCCATCACTGGAAGACATGGTGGCACAGTTGATTTCTAATCAAAACTCATTCATCGGGGCCACCGGCACAAAGATTACGCAAATTGAAGGGACCGTGAGCGCCTTATCGAAGCAAGTGAATATGCTGGAAGTCCAAGTGAGCCAACTAGCAAACCAAGTGGCAACTCAACACAAGCCGGGACAGTTTCCAAGCCACACTAAGGTTAACCTGAATGCGCACTGCAATGCCATTCAGGTGGTGTCTGGCGCCGCGCATCCTTCTGCACCGAAGTTGGCGCCAACTGCAGCTCCAAAGGTGGCGCCACCTGTGTCCCTTCCTCCTTCTCCAAATTCTGTTGTTGATCATCTGTTCGACATCTTCAGGAAGGTACACATCAATATCCCTCTTCTTGATACTTTACGAGGTTTACCTGGTGGAGTTAAAATCTTGAAAGAGGCCGTCATGAGAAAGAAGAAGGTGGAGGTTGTCGAGATGGTTCATTTGGTGGAAGAGTGCAGTGATTGGCTGCAAAAGAAGCTACCGTTGAAGATGGCAGATCCGGGTAGTTTTACTATTCCTGTGAAGATTGGGAGATCCTATTTTGAGAGAGTGCTATGCGATTCTGGAGCGAGCATAAATTTGATGCCTTTCACTGTCTACAAGAGGCTGAAATTAGGAGCGTTGAAGGAGATTGAGATGGAAATCCAGCTTGCGGATAGATCTTTTGCCAAGCCACGAGGAATCATCGAAGACGTGCTTGTCAAAGTGGCAAACTTGATGTTTCCTGCAGATTTTGTGGTGATGGACATGCCTGAAGACCCCAAGATGCCTCTAATCTTGGGGAGACCATTTCTTGCTACTTGTGAGGCGGAGTTGGACATGAAGAGAGGCACGATGACTTTGGGGATTGATAGAGAACGAGTTATTGTTCGAAATCCTCCACCAAAGGATATCCCGCAGTGTGATGATGTGAGTTTGGCCCACAGCTTCATGGACGATGTGAATGACAAGCCGGAAGAGAAGCTAATGATGAAGACGTCTCCAACGCGCGTTCCGAAAGCTCCAAAAGCACAGTTATCTGAGATGTGCATGGTTTTACAAGATGATGGGGGATTTTCCGCAGCTCTAGCTCCAAAGAAGATGAGAGTTAAATTTCGGATCTTCCGAAAGAAGAATGTGAGAGGAGCTATGCTCGTTGCAGTGGCACCAGAGAAGCCAACAAATGCAGTGGATAGCAGTCCTCGAAAGGGGCGACAATTCTGTTGGTTGGAGTGCTGTTTTCGACCTCGTTGACTGCTGAAGTATCGTCTAGCTAAAGACGTTAAATAAAGCACTGGATGGGAGGTAACCCATCATTTTTTTTATCTACTTTGTTTTCTTTCTTTGCTTTTGTTTTGTGTCTTGTTTTAGTGTGCTAACTTGTAGAAAGGTGTTTGGAGCCCAAGAGCTATTCTGAGATCTTCCATGCCGGGTTTTGGGGTCCTTTTCTCCATGTTGGTGTACGGTGAGTTCGTTCCAAACACATCTTTATTTAGTTCCCTCCAAACTTATTCTCTTTGCAGTTGAATAAGTTTGGGGGAGGGGGATGGATATGATATGTTTGGCACGTGTTTTTTTTTCTTATCTATTTCTTAGAGTCTGTTGTTAGAGTCTGTTTGTTTTTGTGTGTTTTTGTGGTTGAAAGCCATGTTTTTTGTGAACTCGTGAAATGCTAATGATGAAGAGCGTTGTTTTGAAAAATATTGCATGAATTTGATGGATATTGACTTATTTGAATTGATGTACTTGAAATTGAAGTAAATGAAGCATGAATAGTCCTGTGAGTTTTTGAGCCTTAACTGTATATCAATGCACAGTTTGATTTCTTTCATGAGTGTTTGTCATGCATGCTTTGGTGTGTCTAGAACTTGCCATGGTTTCTATTCGAATAATCTCGATTATGTGTAGAATTTAGAAGTGATTTGAGGCCATCTTTTCATAGCCACATTAATTCCTAAACACTAACCGAAAAATTGATCATTGCTAGCCAATTTGAGCCATAATTACCTTTTGTTCATGAATTTGGATGATAGGGGGTTCGGAAGGTGAATAAGGGTATCTTGTTGTGGAAAATAGTGTTTTTTTGGGGAGAGAGTGGAGATGTTGATATTGGGGTGAAAAATATTCTCATAGGCTCGTGAAAGAAAAAGAAAAAAAAATCGGAAAAAAAAAGAGTCAAATATTGAAAGGTAGCAATTGAGAATGTTTGCTATTTGTTGGCTTGTTGTATTTCTGTTTTTGAGATGAGAAGAGAATAATGTTTTGAAGTGTAAGGGAGTTGGAAAGAGTTGGAAGATGGATTTGGATCCATACTTGTGGTTGGAGTTGAAAAAGTCGTGAGTGTCTTGAATTTTCGAGTCACTTAGCCAAATTTCCTAACCTTAACCAATGTCCCGACATTTCATCCTAAATTAAAGACCTCATTGATCTTGATTCTTCTATGATTGAGCATGAGTGCTTTAGACAATTGGCAAGCCTATGGTTAACACTTTTGCATTTGCATTTGATTCGATGAGCGTTATTTGAAACACTTGTGAGATGAGCGATACACATATCGGTGAGGTTCATGCTTTGTTTATGGATATTAATTGTGCTAATATTTGGATGAGTTGATGATGTTGAATTTATGCAATTAAATTATTTTGAGCATGTTCATGAAGCATTTATGATCGAGTGTACTTGTTCTCCTCCATGTTTATATTTTCTTAATGTTCTTCTCATTGTTCGAGGACGAACAATGGTTCAAGTTTAGGGGATTGATAAACATGATTTTTACATGCATTTGAGTAGTTGTATGGCTCATATTCGTAGAGTAATGCATGCGTTTGTTGAGTTTTTATGCTAATTTTGAGTTTTCGTGTGCTTTTTGATATTTTTGTGTTTCTTGTGCAAGTTTGAGCTGAATTTGAGATTTATCCAAGATCCAATTCAAGGAGGAAATTTGCTAGAAATATAGAGGATCAAGAGAGGGTCGCAACGCAACTTGAATCGGGTCAATCGGACGAGAAACGAGAGAGAACGGAGCAAAACGGCGGAGCGTGTCGGAGCGTGCGCGCTGGCACGGACCGTGCCGTCCAACGGCACGGCCCGTGCCATGAAACAATCAATTTTTGGAGTCTCTGGAGCAACGGCACGGTCCGTGCCACTTTACGCCGAAAATTGGGCTATTTTTCCTTCCTTTTTGGGCTCTATTTTTCCCCAACTATATAAGGCTCTACCTTGCACGTTTTTACACACACTGTTACTCATTATTTTAGAGTTCTCTTATTATTTTACTTTCGAGGTTTGCTGTGAACATTCAACATTGAAGAATTCAAGTTTTAATCAACGAATCGTCATTCCGGTTTTTCTAATCTATCGCATATTTATATTATGTTTATGATTATTCTTAGTTCTATTATTTCTATGGTTTTAATTATGCGTGAGTAGTATTTTATTAATTCTAGGGTTTGCAAAGCATGATTGAAGCTATGTATTTAATTTAATCTTGTTATTTTTCCCTTCCGATTATTGTGTTCATATGTTCAAGAGCTTTTGATTTCATGCTTAATTACTGATCACAATTGATGCATGCTAGCTAGTTAATTTGAGTCCTGGCGGAGATAATTAATTAGTGGGATTAATTGAATAATTTGTTACACGTTCTAAGGAATCTGTAGGGGAATTTAAATCTGTGGTTCTATCGGGAGTTAGTAAATTAACCTAGAGACGAAAGTAATAGGTTGTTTATTAATCTGCTTCTACCTTGAGACCTGGCGGAGATAGGTAGATATATTTCTGATTCCTCACCTTTAATCGGATTAAAATTGGGAAAGATTAGGATTAAATTGAATCATAGTGGATACATGTGTGTTGCATTCCCTAGGATTAGTATTTCATTAATTGTTTGAGTTTGATTATTTACTTAGTTTATTTACTCTTGTGTTTATTTGGTTCTAGTTCTGTTCTTTTATTTTATTTAAATTCGTGCCTAGTTTTAGAAGTCTTATAGTTGGTAGCCTGGATAATAGAGAGTTGTTAGCTTAGTACTCAGTATTTATCAAATATTCAGTCCCTGTGGATACGATACTCGATTCGCTTGCCATATTGCATTGTCCTGTGTTAGTTGTAGTTTAGTGCATAATAAATAGTGCATCATACATGCTTACGTAATAAATACTTTTAAAAAAAATAGATTTAACTTTATAAATAATTTGTAAATGGGCAGCATCTCATCTTAAAAATGGTCAAACCCCGCACTTAGGCATTTTCAAAGTCAACTTCCAACAAGTTTTTTTTGTTTTCAAAATTATTGACTCACACATAACAAAATTTTGACCTGTCAACAAGAAAATATACATAGTCAATCAGGTCACTCATTCAAAACTTTCATGGTCAACCCTTATATACATTCAAAAACTGACCATTCAGGTCAATAACTTTCGAACTTAAAAGTTTTGCGGAGTATTTACGGAAGCATTTAATATTAACATACAAACAGGAGTTTAAAAATTGTTTAAAGCAAAAACCACACAATGGTCAACCATCAAACCCACTACAACACTTCGTCATCAACCAGCTCGATCTCCAGGACCTGAAAACATTTAAAAATATTTGGATTGAGTGCCAGAAAACACTCAGTGGGCATTAATATTTGTCCAAGTCATACTTTCATGCTTTAAAACTGTTATACTGCATAAACCATAGAAAATAACCATGAACATACTTTATAACAATGTTTACTCTTCTTTATTGGATGAGAGACCCAATGTGATCACATGATACTTTACGGTTACTTATCTAGACATTTAGTCACAAAGTAAACCGTCTATGCTTGTAAGTCGGAATTCCTCTGTGCATGAAGTCTCATAACATCCAATCATTACGTAAACAATGCTATTAAAACATTTAACATGCTTTTCATGGACGAATTTAAAAATATAGTTGTGAGTTATAGAAAAACCCACCTGAATGATCTCAATGTGCATTGCAATTTATGCGTGAAATGCTACTATGCTTTTCAGCTCGTCTCGACCTACAAAATTGGAATTCTAACTTAGAATCCTAATATAAGCCAAAAAAAAAACTTAGGTCATAAATAGCTTAAATAAGAATTTCCTATAACTTGGGATCATTTGTAATAGAAATGGAGTCAAACGGACGAATAATGCGCATTTGACGGAATAGATCAATTGAGTGACCCTAATTGAAAAATTTATCGGACCTCCTAGACCAAAATGAACGGATAAAGATGAATCGAACTGAATTCAATGACTAAGAAGCTTGGTTTAACATTTATGAGTGAATTATAAACTTTAGAATTTCTTTTGAGGCAAAATATAAAATTTAGAAATTATAAGACTCAATTGCAATTTCTAAAAATTCCAATTTAATTCTAATATTACAGAAAATAAAAATTTGAAAATCGGGCTTACTTAAAAGGTTGTGGGCCAATTTATTAAAATCAACCTTAGCACATAAAACCCACAATAATTTAAATTTTCTCTACACCCAAAATGATGATCAACTCATCACCATCACCCTCTCGTCATCTTACCCTCATTTTGTTAGAGACCCCTTGTCACTGATAGCCACCCTCTCACACATATACAGCTCACAACTGATCACACAATACACATGTAAAGTACTCACATACACTACAGCAGCCCAGGAGCAAGCGGATGAAAGAAAGGAAGAAAACCAGTTTTGAGATTTTTCTGACAGATTTTTTTGATGAAATTTCGACCTAAATATGAGGGTCCAAATGATGTTAGATCGAAGATCCGAGACCAGATATTGAAAGCCTGATAAAAGAGGTTCGAAATGGTATATAATAGGGTAAAAACCAACGCTCGGATTGTCGGGAAAAACTCCGACAAGTTGCTGCGTCGCACAACGGCGAGCAACAGCGAACAGCAGCCTTTAATGGCTTATTCCCCAACTCCCAGACCTCAAATAAAAAACTGGTAGATACCTTCATGATCTATACATCAAGGATATTATTCTGGTTTAATTTCATGGGATTTGGTTGAGGTTTGAATGGCAAAAGATGGCGGACGATAATATTACAACTTATTTTCTGAACAAATTACGACGCATAAACGGGTGACCAAATGAGCTTGGATTAAAAATCTAAAACCATATAAATAAAGGTTATAACTAGAGGTTTGAAACGACATAAAGATTGTAAATTTTGAACAGTTGAATTGATCAGAAATTACATGAAAAAGAAGGCTTCGGTGCAAGAGAATCTCACCTAATTTTCCTCCCTTCTCTTCTTTCCCTTTCTTTTCTTTATTTGTTTCTTTTCCCGTTTTTTTCTTGATGTTTCTGGACTCTCCCAGCTATCTCAAAAATATACACACACACATATATACCTATAGTTACCTCTATCCACGTGTACTCCCAAATGCACACTAATTCTAACCAATGACTTCCAAGTGGCACAGTTGGTTTGGTAGAGACAATCTTTCATCCAAATGCTTATCATTTTGAATTGATTTTTTTTTTATTTGATTAGTCACATTTACACAGATACGTTCCAATCATAAATTAATAGGAAATAGACATAATTATTGAATCAAAAATATTTGACCGATTGGGCTTAAGTTGGGCCGAAAATTTTGTTAATTAATTGGACTTCAATTTAATAATGTTGGCCTTGTAGGAATAAATTGAGTTCAAATTATCACATTGAATAAATTTTATTGGGAAATTAGATGAAGTCCGAATTGAGTGATCTTGGTGTCAAAATGATCCCATTAATTAATGTCTATTTCTATAATATGGATTCTAATATTAATTAGAAAACTCAACTAAGGTCGAGACTTCTCTCTTTTTTTTTGGTCTTATAGTGCCTCTATGACCATAATTAACTAGCCAAAATAAATCGGGTTCTAATTTCATGAAATTTCTAGTTATAAAATAAATTTAGATACTATATTTTTCGGGGTGTTACATCCTTCCCTCCTTAGAAAAAATTTCGTCCCCGAAATTGAATGTACCTGCTATGACGAGGGTTGGATACTTGGCCAAGATCCGATCTTCAAGTTTCCATGTAGCTTCCTCTTGTCCATGTCTGCTCCATTGAACTTTCACAAGCACTAACTCTTTATTTGGCAGTTTTTGGACTTTTCTGTTGAGAATAGCTATAGGAAACTCATCGTATGTCAGATCTAGATTTACTTCTATTTCTTTCTTATTTACGACGTGACTTGGGTCGAAAATATATTTCCGTAGCATTGAAACATGAAACACGTCATTAATTCCTACTAACTTTGGCGGTAACGCCAACTTGTAGGCAACTTCTCTAATTCATTCGTGAATTTCGTACGGTCCAATATATCTAGACCGTAACTTTCCTTTCTTTCTGAATTGCACAATACCTCTTGTAGGAGATATTTTGAGGAATACTTTATCTCCTACTTGAAATTGTAAATCTTTTCTTCTTTTATCTGCATACATTTTCTGTCGATCTTGGGTCTCTTTCTCTTTTTTTATCTTACTTAATCTATAACCTCAACAGTTTTCTATATAATTTCTGGGCCCAAAATTTTTCTTTCACCAACTTCATCCTAGTAAAATGGTGATTTGCACTTTTGACCATATAGAGACTCATAATACGCCATTCCAATGGTCTCTTGAAACTGTTGTTGTAAGAAAAATTCAACTAAGGGCAAGTATTCCTCCCAGCTTCCCCCTTGATCCATGAACACAGCCGTGAGCATATCCTCTAGGGTTTGAATTGTTCTTTCAGACTGTCCATCAGTCTACGGGTGAGAAGCTGTACTGAAATTTAATTTTGTGCTCATTGCACTTTGTAATATTGGCCAAAATTTAGACGTGAACCGCGCGCGTATCATGATCTGATGTCACTGACACAGGTGCACACCATGAAGTTTTACAATTTCTTTTGTTAGTGCCATCCACACTAAAGTGTTCGAGATTGTCATGATCTGTGTGGCAATATCAAAGAACACAAGGGTTTTGGTTTGAGTTCAAGCTATAAGTTCAATCAGATAAGGAGAATCCATGATCAGACCACCATTGCTTGAAGGCAACAACTATCCTTACGGGAAAGCAAGGATGAGGGTGTTTCTGAGATCAATAAATGAGCTTACATGGAAAGCGTCAATGAAGGATGGAAAAAGCCAACTGTTGCCAATGAAGGAAAGCAAGTGGAGATTGAAGAATGAGAGTGTACTGTACCGCAAAAGAACTAGTACATTGTTAACTCTGAAACTCTCAATGCTATATTCTCTGTAGTTGATCTTGAAACATTCAGTCTAATCTCAACTTGTGTGACTACTAACGTTGTATGGGATATTCTGGAAACCACCTTTGAAGGGACTAGTTCAGTAAGGTTGTCAAGGCTTCAAAACCTTACTTCTAAGTTTGAAACTCTCAAAATGGAGGATACTGAGTCCATAGGTGAGTTTAATATCGGACTGAAAAGTATATCCAATGAGAGTTTTACATACAAAGTTGCTGCAATTGAAGAAGCTAAGAATATCAAGAGTATGAGACTTAATGAGCTGATGGGATCGTTAAGAACATTCGAGATGAACTTAGAAGATGAAGATAATAGCTCAAGGAAGAGAGGTATTGCTCTTAAAACTGAAGTCTCAGAAAATGTACCTAAACATGTATAGAAGCAAAAACTGTACTTGATTCAGATACAATGAATAACATGGTCCTGATCACCAAGAACTTCAGTCGTATGCTAAAAAGAGTCAATAAGCAGTCTTCTAGAAGGGCCAACAACAGAAGACAATCACCTGGTAATTCTCAGCAAAATAGAAACTCAAGCAATGAGCAGAAAGAGTTTCAAACTTCAAATTTCAGAAGAGGAATTCAGTGCAGAGAATATGATGGATTTGGGACATTCAAGCTGAGTGTGCAAACACACTGAAGAGAAATAAAAATAATTACAAAGCTTCTCTCAGTGATAATGACTCTGACGAAGACAGTAGTGATTCAGATGAAGAAACTATTGCCTTTACAATAAAAATCTCAGAATTTAAGGATCACTTCAACAATGCAGAAGATGATGAGTCAGATAATGAAGACTTTATCCAAGAAAAACTTGTCGAGACATACAAGGAGATGTATGAAAGATGGCTGGAAATAGTGGAGATCAACAAGACTCTTCAATCTCATAACAAGGATCTTCTCAATGAGAAAAAGAAACTGATCAAATCTGATGCTGTACAGAAGAATACTATTTAGCAGTAAAAAAAAGAGATTGATGAATTGTATGTAGAGCTCAAATCGATAAAAAAGAATGTCAACATGCTGAACAATAGTACAAAGAATCTTGATAATATTTCCACAACTCAAGGACATTTAGGAAAGAGTCATCCAAGTCTTGGATACAGTGATGGACAGTCCAAGACAGTGTTTGTCAAAGAAAGTACAAGCAAACCAATGCATGTACAAGAGAATGTTCGGCATATCCGGAAGAACATTACTGACAAGAAGATGAATGCTTATAATAGCAACAAACAGAGAATCATCTGCCATTATTGTGAGAAGAAAGGTCACATTCGACCACATTGCGAGAAGTACCTTTATGATCTCAAAAGAATGAGAAGGTGATATGTGGCTCAGCATTCCAGCAACAAGAACAGAAATCCAATCATTCAGCAAAATCCTACACAAAAGAAACAATGAGTTGTCGAGCAGACCAACCACAAAATCCATAGTAATATGCTCTTCATGGTGAGACGCCGAGTTGAATGTAGCCCTTGTCTAAGAGTTTCTGTAGCTGAGGTTTTAACTCCTCTAACTCCTCTATCCACGTGTACTCCCAAATGCACACTAATTCTAACCAATGACTTCCAAGTGGCACAGTTGGTTTGGTAGAGACAATCTTTCATCCAAATGCTTATCATTTTGAATTGATTTTTTTTTATTTGATTAGTCACATTTACACAGATACGTTCCAATCATAAATTAATAGGAAATAGACATAATTATTGAATCAAAAATATTTGACCGATTGGGCTTAAGTTGGGCCGAAAATTTTGTTAATTAATTGGACTTCAATTTAATAATGTTGGCCTTGTAGGAATAAATTGAGTTCAAATTATCACATTGAATAAATTTTATTGGGAAATTAGATGAAGTCCGAATTGAGTGATCTTGGTGTCAAAATGATCCCATTAATTAATGTCTATTTCTATAATATGGATTCTAATATTAATTAGAAAACTCAACTAAGATCGAGACTTCTCTCTTTTTTTTGGTCTTATAGTGCCTCTATGACCATAATTAACTAGCCAAAATAAATCGGGTTCTAATTTCATGAAATTTCTAGTTATAAAATAAATTTAGATACTATATTTTTCGGGGTGTTACATCATTTGTGGAAGACTTGCTCTGACCAAGTCATTCGACGTTGTATTCCGGATGAAGAGATTCCGCCCGTTTTGGAATTTTGTCATGCTCATGCTTGTGGGGGACACTTCGGTCCTCGGAGAACAGCTCGCAAGGTTCTCGACTGTGGCTTCTATTGGGAAACACTTTTTAAAGATGCCTATTCTTTTTGCAAGAATTGTGATCGATGCCAATGACTTGGCAATATTTCTGCTCGAGATGAAATGCCTCAGATGCCGATTTTGGTGTGTGAAATCTTCGATGTGTGGGGTATGGATTTTATGGGGCCGTTTCCAAGCTCGTTTGGAAATTCATATATTCTTCTTGCTGTGGACTACGTCTCTAAATGGGTTGAAGTGAAGGCTACACCGGCAAATGACTCCAAGGTCGTAGCAAAGTTTCTGAAAACACACATCTTCCAACGATTTGGTATTCCTCTAGCTATAATCAGTGACCAAGGTACACACTTCTGCAATCGAACCTTGGACGCCCTTTTCAAGAAGTATGGAGTTCATCATCGTGTTTCAACAGCCTACCATCCTCAGTCCAACGGCCAGGCCGAAGTCTCTAACCGAGAGATCAAGAATATTCTGGAGAAGACTGTGAGTCAAAACCGGAAAGACTGGAGTCTGCGCCTGGACGACGTAGTATGGGCATACCGCACAGCATACAAGTCGCCTATTGGTATGTCACCATATAGATTGATTTTTGGGAAACAGTGCCATCTTCCTGTGGAGCTCGAACATCGAGCTTTCTGGGTTGTTAAGCAATGTTGCATGGATCTGAAGTTAGCTGGGCTCGAAAGGAAATATCAATTGCAAGAATTGGAAGAAATTCAGTTGGAAGCTTATGATTCTGCTCGTTCTTACAAAGAGCGCACAAAATTCTTACATGATAAGCACATTCGGAGAAAAAGTTTTGAAGTTGGCCAAAAAGTACTCCTGTTTAATGCTCCCTATGAAGTGGTTCATGTTAGCCCGTATGGTGCTATCAAGATTCAAAGCTTATCCATGGATCGCCCTCTTACAGTTAATGGCCAATTGTTAAAACCATATCTTGCTGGATTGGAATCGCAGCAGTTTGACAGGGTCAAGTTGGTCACCCCGACCTTATCACAGTAATTCGACTTCCCTTGCGTCAAGCCCACGACGTTAAATAACGGCGCTTCTCGGGAGACACCCCGATTTCTTGTTTTATTTTTTTTTTTCGCTACTTGACTTCTGTTTTCTTTTCCTTTCGGTTATAAAAAAAAACATAAAAAAAATAATAATAAAAAAAAAAAAACTTGTGCTGAGGTGTGTACTGGGGTCGAATTTCCCTAAGTATAGTGACATTTTGCTGCTTTAAGGGTTTTTGTATTAAGCTTGAAGAAAGGAGGGGGGTTTTTGGACAATTTAATATAAGGAAGGACTTCCTTGCAATATACCCTAATTTAATTTGGGGATTTCCTTTTACACTTAGCCCTAATCTATTTTACTCTAATCCTCCATTTACGTTTCTTACTCTCTCTTTTTCAAGTTTTTACAGCCCCTTCTCCTCCCGCGCTAAATTCCGCCATGGCCAGAAACAAAGGCACGAAACCCGCCGCCTCGTCTCCGTCACCTCGGCCACCGCGGACTCACGGCCAAGCAAGAGCCACCACACCCCTACCTCGCACCCTTGTCGACGAGCCGACACCTTCTCCCTCCCCAACTAGGCAACCATCGCCTACTCCTACTCCGGCACACTCGCCGACCCCGTCGCCCGAACCAGAGCCATCCCTTTCGCCGAGAGTTCGCTCGAAGTCTACTGCAGGAGGCTTCAAGAAACGGAAAGCCCCCGCTGCTTCCGACGGAACCTCCAAGAAAAGCCGCGCTCCAACACCACACCCGCGGCCTGTCACTCCGCCACCGTCTCCGCCGAAATCCCAACTTGCTGCGTCGTCTACCCCGATGAAGTCACCCCCGCCATCCGCTGATCCGTCTTCTTCCCACCGCCCCCGTGGTCGCCGGCCTCACTTCCGCTCGGATGTCGACATCGAGCGACATTTCCAGAAGTTCACCACCCAGACACTCCTTGGACCGCGACTCTTTGATTGGGAGAATATTGCTTCTCTCGAGGTAAATTCCTCTATCTGTGAATATTTCAAAGGAATCGGTTGGGAACCCTTTTTGGACACGGATCGTCCTGTTTTCGATATGTTAACTGTTGAATTTCTGGCTTCTTTTGTGTTCACATCTTAGAGTTCTTTATCGGATTCACATGCTGTTCTATTTCGTATGGGTGGTCGTGATTTTAACTTTTCTGTGAATGAATTAAATGTTCTCCTTGGTTTTGAGTCGGATGAGTCCTTAAGTGGTGTTGATTATGATTGTGCTTGGTGTGATGCCCCTGAGGAGACTGAGTCTGCATTGACTGCACAGTGGCGTGCATTGTCGATTGAAAGTCAGTATGCGCAAAGATTGGCTAAAAACGTGTCTATCCGTGATGATCCTATGCGTCTTTGTCATAAGTTCTTGGTTATCAATTTCTTTGGTCGCATTGATATGCTCACTATAGTCACCCAACACGAGGTCTTTTTGCTCACTTGCATGCTAAAGAAAGAAAAGGTGAATTTTGGTTTTTGGTTGGCTTCCCAGTTTGCCTTTATTGCTTCTCGGCCGAAAGGCAAGGTGCCATTGGGTCATTTTATCACACTCTTAGCCGAGCGTCTTCATGTTTCTTTCGATGGATATGCCACTATTCCTCGCACTTTGCTTACTATGACTGAGTTGAACAAGATGCGTTTGTTATTGGTTAACGCCTCCGGGCAATTTCAGTTTGCTCCACCGGGTGCTCTTGCCCCGAGTGCTTCTCCTGCAGGTTTTGACCCCACCGCTCTCCTCACTGCATTCGAGGCCCTACTCCAGCCGCTCCGGCGCAGCCTGGTGAATATTGATACACGGATTGCGGCCCTGGAGTAGGCAGTCCAGAACCTGGAGCCCCATCCTTGAGATTTGAGATTTCGGTCCACTCTTCTACCCCTACTTTTTTTTTTGTGTGCTTGATTTTCAGTTTATGTCTGCTTTTATTTCTTTTTGTTTTTCTTCTGTGTTTTGACCCGTGAGGACACGGTCATCTTCTAAGTGTAGGGTGGGGAAAACCAAGAATCCCCATCCTTGGTTTATGATTGTGTGGTGTTTTCATGATTTTGCTGTGTGTGTATGTTTTTTTTGAATTTTTTTTTTGCAAATATGACTGTTTGACACTAGAGATAGAAGGAGTATGGGCTGTTATGAGGATTGATGGATTGGTTGTGTTGTTGTTTTGTGGAATACTATATGCTGTATGTGCATGATTTCGAGGATGATGGAATGTGCAGTTTGATCACATTTTCTATGCCACATATATGCGAGTTTTGAGCCTGAGCAATAACATTTTACCTTATGGAAGCTCATTTTCTTTGTTTGAGAGTGTCAGATTGTGGTGTTGGATATTTTGAATTGCCTAATTGCCACGGTTGCCTATCTTTGAATTGTGTTTGAAATATGATAAAGGCATTTAGGTTTAACCCCATTTTTCCCAAAACTAACCCACCTATGCAAATTCCCCCTAGTGAACCCATTTGAGCCATTCTACCTTCATTTCTTTTTGTGCAAACCAAGAAACACTCAACCATACTCCTTTCATTCTACGAACCAGTTTTGCGCACCTAAGGGAAACATGTGAGTGTCATCTGTTGAAGCTGTACGAAGCATTTGTTCAGTGCATGAAGGAAGAATTAAAACCTATGTCCTGTTTTCGATTGAAAAGAAAAAAAAAAGAGAAAACAAAGCAAAGCTTCAGAAAAAAAAAAGAAAAAATTGTAGGACAGGAGGGGGAAGAAAAGAAAAGAAGAAACAAGCAGATGTGTTGAAGAAACCTGAGCACCAGTTTTGAACAATTTTTTAACAATTGCAGCTAGCTATGAAGCGAAAGCACTCGCATGATTTCCCTCATTTTGCCTACTTAAGCCATAATTATCCTACCTTTCACCCTAGCCCCGTTACAACCCTGAATAAAAGACCTTTTGATTCACACATGGTTTGAGTGATAAATGCAACTGTGACAAGAAAGGCAATTCTATGATTGAAAGCGCACAATCTTTACTGAGAGAATTTTTCCTATTCCTATTTGTTTTCGAGTGAATTTGAGTGACCTCCAGTGAGGCTGGATTGAAATGCACTTTCTTAACTCGAATGATGAATACATGCATGATTATGAAGCAAAATGGGTTGTGATCTGTGGAATGGAACATGACAACCTTTACTCACTTTTACGCTCAAGATTGAACAGTCAAATATTTGCAAGCTTTTGTGTTTTCGAAAGTTGTGTGTTTTAGTTGTTTTTGCATGTGCTCGAGGACGAGCAACGTTCAAGTGTGGGGTAGTTTGATTGGTCCTAAATCCTCTATGTTTTAAGGGTGATTTTTAGTGTATATTGTGCTAGACTAACTACCAATTGGATATATTTTGTGGATAGATTTGTTCCTTGAGTTTGTGCAGGTAGTTAGCCTCAATTAAAGGAAAAGAGGTGCATTTTGCAAAGTTGTGGATCGGTGGTAAGGGCATACCAGTTAAACCGAATTTTTGCTGGACAGATCCAGTGGGCCGAGAAGTGTTTTGATGGGTCGAGCCCATGTTTTGAAGCCTCCAGCGGGCCCAGCGAGAGTTATCTAACTTTGAAGAGCTGGAGGCGGCTTAAAAGTGTCCAAATACAACAAGGATTCTATTTTTGTTAATTACCTAGTTTAGATAAGATTTAATATTTGTTTCTTAGTTGGAGTAGAACTCTATTTGGTAGCTAGATATATTAGGATTTATTCTATTCACGAGAGAACATCATCGTTCCAGTACAGAGCGCAAAGACGCAACATTATTCAGTTTTATTCAGCTTTATTCTGGATTCATCGTGTTCAATTTTTACAACTCTGCGCGATCATACTGCTACATGAAGTCTAGCTAATCTACGCGCATATCCCAGACGCGAATCAATGAAACTCTAGCGACTAACTGTGAGATCGAACTGCTCCATAATTCTTTTGAATGCATGTGTCTGCTATATCTCGTTTTTATTGTTGTTAATTGTTTCGTGTTTTCTAAGTAGTTGCAAATATTTAGGAACGCGAGATTAATTAGTAGCCAATTAAACCGGCCATAAGTAAACGTGGTTTAAGTTTAATCTGTGGTAAAACGGTTCTTGAAACCAGGGGATTAGCAGTCTAATTTTATCCTTCCTGTGTCAGAGTTGGGTAGATTAGAATCGGGTTTCTCTCGATCACAAGGCTGTCGACTCATTAAAACCATAAGAGTGTCTCTTTACGTTTGTCAGTCGATTAGGGAATTAATCGGTGAAGTGTCTTCCTGGTTAACGATAAAATACGGAGAAATAAGGACGTGTCAGTAAGTGTCTTCGGCGTCCATAAATGGTTGCATAATTTATTTGAATTCATCTTTGCATATGTGATCGGTTCGTTAGCTAGAGTGGAGTTATTTGCAGTCTGGGATATTGTCTTCATCATTGTCAATTTCGTTTATTGCCTAATTATTTTACTTAATCTAGTTCTTTTATTTTGCTGTTCAAGTCAGTTCATAAATTTCGAATTTCCCTTGTTAAAGTTGGTTATACAGATTGGAAAATAAAAGTGAAACTCGCCGGTCCTTTGGGAGACAATCCTGCTCACCGCTGTACTCTGCAGTAAGGGCATACTGACAGACCAGTCGGGACATTTTATTTTTGGTGTAAAACGACGCACCAATTACTCTGCATGATGTGAGATATGTGCCTAAGCTGAAATTCAATATGTTGTCTGTCTCTAAACTTGCTGATCAGATGCTTTTTGGTTTTGTAAATCACAAAAGCTTCAAGTTTGAAATGAATTCCATGCTTTATTTTGATGCTCCCAGAAAGGGAGATTTATATGATGTGCATGCCTTCTCTGTGCCTGTCCCTACTGCAAACATTGTCCAAAATGATAAAACTGCATTATGGCATGCTAGGTTAGGTCACATGAGTAACAAGGGTCTTGATATTCTGAATAAATCTGGAGCATTTAAGCATGATAAGGTGTCTAGTATGTCTTTCTGTGAACCTTGCTTAATGAAAAAGCAACATAAGTTGCATTTTCCTGTGTCTGCTCCCTACCCTAAAATTCATGTGAGTTCTGATATTCTGGAATACCTTCATGTTGATGTTTGGGGACCTACAAAGGTCCCAACTCATGGTGGAAATATGTTTTTCTTATCTGTTATAGATGATTTTTCAAGAAAAATCTGGGTTTTCTTAATGAAACATAAGTCTGAAGTATTCCAAAAGTTTTCTAAATGGGTTGTAGAAATCCAAAATCAAACCAATAAGAACATTAAATGTTTAAGACTGATAATGGCTTGGAATTCTGCAATAATGCTATGGATAACTTGTGTTCTGAAATGGGAATCAAGAGGCATAGATCTGTGCCTTACAACCCCCAGCAAAATAGGGTTGTAGAGAGGATGAACAGGACTCTCCTTGAGAGAGTCAGAAGCCTGTTGGCTGGTTCAGGCCTTGATAAACCATTCTGGGGAGAAGCTCTAATGACTTTTTTCTATTTAATCAATAGATCTCCCTCTGTCCCTTTATTGGGAAAACTTCCTGAGTCAGTTTTTTGGAACAAACCAATTTGTCTATCAAACTTGAGAGTGTTTGGTGGCAGTGCTTAAGTTCATCAAAAATTGAGTAAAATTGAACCCAGAGCTAGGAAATGCATTTTCCTTGGATACCCTGAAGGTGTAAAAGGTTATAGGTTGTGGGATAAAACTTTGCCTAGTTTTAAAACATGCATAAGTAGGGATGTGTCCTTCAATGAAAGTGATTTCCCTTGTCTGCTAAAGCTCTCATCTTCTGTTGTTCCTTATGAGATGGAGAAAGTACCTGATTGCATGTACATCCCTGTTGTGTCTAAGGTGGACCCACCTCCACCTAACCTGTCTGAGATTAATGTGCCTAATCTTGATGAAAACTTAAATGCTCATGATAATATCAATGCTAATGATTCTGCTTCTAATCATGAATCTGATAATGATATGTCTGCCCATATGATTGTGTCTGAATCTGATACTTCTGAGTCTGAGCATGAACAAAATTATGATCATGAATCTGAGCATGTTAATTTAGATAATTACCAACTCTCTAGGGATAGGCCTAGAAGAGTTATCAGGGCTCCCTCTAGATATGATGGTTGCAACTTGTCTTTGTATGCTTTCAATGTGTTTAACAATGTTGATAAATCTGAACCAAAAACATACAAAGAAGCTGTGACTTGTGATGATTCTGATAAGTAGATTGAAGCTATGAAATGTGAGATGAAATCCCTGCATGATAATGGAACTTGGACTCTTGTTGAAAAACCTGCTGAGTACTCACTTGTTGAAAGTAAATGGTTGTTCAAAGTAAAACAAGAAATAAATAATGTGAGATATAAAGCAAGACTCGTTGCTAAAGGATTCACAAAAAAATAAGGGATAGACTACACTGAAATCTTTGCTCCTGTAGTTAAATTTACTACTGTCAGAATCATGCTTGCCTTAACTGCACATTTTGACTGGGAACTTAAACAAATGGATGTGACTACTGCTTTTCTGCATGGTGAACTTGAGAATAACATTTATATGCAGCAATCTAAAGGATTTATAGATGAAACTCATCCTAATCATGTGTGTTTGTTAAAGAAATCACTCTACGGTTTAAAACAATCACCTAGGCAGTGGAACATCAAGTTTGATAATTGCATGAAAAACCTGAACTTCTCTAGAAGCAAGTTTGATCATTGTTTGTACTACATGCAATCCAATGTACCTATGTTTTTGCTTCTTTATGTGGATGATATGTTGCTGATAACTCTTTGTCTGAAGACTGTGAAGCATGTCCAATCCTGTCTAAGTGCTAATTTCAACATGAAAGACTTGGGAGATGCCAGAAAGATTCTAGGTATGAATAATGATAGAGATAGAAGCAATCACACTCTTGTTTTGCATCAGTCTCCTTATGTTGAGCAAGTCCTAAAGAAATTTAATATGGAACTCTGTAAGCATGTATCTGTTCCTCTTGCATCTCATTTTCAGGATCAGTGTCCCAAGAGTGAATCTGATCTGAATGATATGACTGGTGTCCCTTATGCTAATGCCATAGGGTCAGTTATGTACCTAATGATCAGCACTAGGCCTGACATTACCTATGTTGTTTCACGTCTGAGTAAGTACATGGCTAACTCTGGGCTACCTCATTGGGAGGCTCTGAAGTGGTTATTAAGATACCTAAAATCTACTGCTCACCATGGTTTAATTTTCTCTAAATCCCCTGATGGTGTGAAGTGTGTTGGTTATGTTTATTCCAATTATGCAAATGATAAGAAGCACAGAAAATCAACTACATCTTATGTGTTTACTCTTTGTGCGTCTTGCATTAGTTAGAAGTCTCAGTTGCAGAGCATTGTTACATTATCTTCTACTGAGTCTAAGTACATAGTTGCTACTGAAGCTGTGAAAGAAGCTATATGGTTAAATGGAATCTTATCTGAAATAAATTTTATTGAAGATAAAACTTTGTTTTTCTCAACTGATCTTTGTTGGCCCAACTGATCTTTGTTGGCCCAAGAACCTTCTTATTGGCTGTGGCCCAAACCCGAAGCCCAAAACTCTTAACCCTAATTAACCCTTCACCTCCCCTCATTAATCAAACTTAATTTGATTTGTCTTTCCAAAGTCATTTCACCCTCTATAATATTCAAGAGACTTCCCCTTCTCTTACAAGCCTCACACTGTTCATCAACCCTAATCTAAAAAGCTCTCTCTCTATCTCTGTGTGTGTTTTCTGTTGCCGTTCTCGGTTTCTCTGGCCAGAATCTGACCGTGATTCCTGTTGGCCTATGAGTATAGACGGCTAGGTTGTTTCTCTGAGACTGAGGGCTTGTGAGTGCTTCGAGAGGGATCATTTCACCATCCCCTTTTTTTGGTCTGGGTCTTTGTGTTGCCATCACTGCCGCGTGTGGGAAAATATGAGCCACCGTGTCCCTTGGGCACTTTTCCCACTACTGTCCCTCGGATTTCATCTCTATTGGCTTCATATCTTTCCTGCTCCTTGTTACTTTGCTATATCTCTCTTATCTCACTCTCTATGTTCTCATTTGTGCAGATTTGACCAAGATTCGTGCCTAGCCTATGTAGAACACAAGTAGATCATCTAGATCTATCCTTCTGAGGCTATCTTTGTTGAAGCCCTTCCTACCGTGAAGATTCAAGGGCCCATTCCCTCTGAAATTAGTTTAAAAGCTCTGTAATCTCTTGTAATAGAAAGCTAGGGTTCTTGCTACTAAAGTAGCTAGTGAGAGAGATCGCAAGAGGTTGGAAAGTAAGAAGTGTAAGACCTAGTCGGGTCTGTACCACAACACCCTCCTTCAAATAATAATTTTCATCTCTCTAATTTTTATCCACTAAGAGCTCCATATATGATGTATCCACCAGACTGTTATCAATATCCTCTCTTTATGTTCCCTCCACGTGGATTGTCTTATGGAAGTCCAGTAGAAATGTCTTCAAAATCGACAAGAAGGGCTAGTATAGATGCAACTAGTACTGACAAGGAATCTGCAACTCCAACTTTTAGGCAAAGTTTTCATTTCCCGTCACATTCATCACCACCGAGGATTGAGAACATTAACCTGGAATCGGATTTCGATGCCGCTGATGAAGACAATGTCGTGCAACGAAGAAGGACAAGATGGACCTGCAAAGAAAATGAGATTCTTGCAAAGTGTTTTATTGGCATCAGTGAAGATCCAGTGGTCGGCACTGATCAAAAAATGGAAAAAATGTGGAAAATAATTGCAAAAGAATACAATAAAAATCATCCCGCTGATAGTCCAGTGAGACATTGGGAAGCAATGAAGACACATTTCTATACAACACAAAGAAGTGTGAATTCCTTTAATGCAGAATATATTTCTGTGAAGCAAGGTTGGGGAAGTGGTCATAATGACGCTGATATACTCATGGAAGCACTCAAGAGGTGGGAGCACAAAAATAACAATAAATCTTTTAAACTGTTAAGCATGTGGCAAATTCTAAAGGACTCTCCGAAGTGATCAAACCCAGTTGATCAGGATCATCGAGGAAAAAAAAATTAAAAACTTATGTGTCAGGAGCTTATACATCATCCTCCAACAACGAGGATGCTATTGAAGAACGTGTTCGTTCAACTGGTCAAAAAGCCGCAAAGAAGAAGGCAAGGCGAAGAGTGACGAGGCTTTCAATGAAGTTAAAATGATGATCACAAACAACATGGATAGATATGAAAATGCTCAACAGAGCAGAATCCAAGAAATCAAAGATCTCAACAGATTTAATGAGTATCTTGTACTCACTAAGGATACCACTGGAATGAACCCGATGGCACTTCAAGCACACATGATGATGCTCGAAGATATCAAGAAGAAATGAGGAATCTAGTAGTCCAGTCTTCGTATCTCGTATTAGTCTTATTTATGTTTATGTAGTGTCATTTAATTCTGCTTTTAATTTATATGTAGTAGTGTGTTTTTATTTATGCTTATGTAAGTGTCGTTTTATTATAATTTATGTTATGTGTTGTACTATGTGTAATGTGGTTTTATTGAAATTTATTGTATCGTGATTTATCAAAATGTGTGCTACCAGCTAACCTATACAAAAAAGCATTGTCAGCTAAAGTTAATCTATACAAAAGTCGTGTTGTTAAATAATGTATGAAATATAGTTGTTGCCAACTATTTCCAACTCTTGCAATAAATGTATATGTTGCCAAATATCACCCACAAAATAGTTTTTTATTACAAAAATAACCTTTGTCAACTAGTCTATATATATGAGTGGGTATACTTTACATTTATCCACACAACTCATTTTTCTCTGCAAATTTATATCTCTTGGCAATTCTCTTTTCTCCAAATATCATATCTCTTTCATCCATACTTTAAGTTATATAATGTCTTCCGAGCCCAATCTCAACAACAATCTTGAAGCACTAGCAAGGTGCCGATGATCCTTGAAGCAACAATCTTGGGAGACGATCCTGCTCGCCACTGTACTCTGAAGTGTGGGCTTGCCGATGAAAGTCGAAACATTTATTTTTGGTGAAAAACGGCGCACCAAATTTTGGCGCCATTGCCGGGGATCGGTTCTAAAAGCTGTGATTACTCGAAATTTTCAGTTTGTATTTACTTTATTTTATTTTTTTTAATTCTTCTGGTACATGACCCGTTCCTCTGCAGATAAAAATTTAGTGTTCAATCCAGAGCCAGAGAGAACGTTACACCGATTGAGGAAGACTGCCAAAGAACCTACAAAGGCTCTCGAATCTGAACAAAGCCCCTTCGGTATTAATCAACACCTCGACATGACCAATAATGAAGATCCACCACCGAACCTGCAAGGCCTTGCCGCAGGGAGAGCCCTCATTCATGCCAACGTGGCTGATCATGGATCCGATCATGAGTTTCTCATCCGAGAAATCGGTCATCTTCGGAGTAACAGACCCATCTACATCGTGCTGTCCCCGATTGCCAACAATGCGGAGATCCGACCTGTATTTATCCAAGTGTTACCGAAGTTTGGTGATCTACCGGGAGAAAGTGCACACAAGCATTTGTCTGAATTTGATCTCGTGTGCTCAACTTTAAGACCTACCGGTTTTACTGCTAATAACCTACTCACTTTTTCTCACACTTTGCAGGGAAAGACATGAGATTGGTTGTTCGATTTGCCACGGGAGTCTATCACTACCTGGGCGGAATTAGAAGGTCAATTCCTGAGAAAGTTCTTTCCTGAGACTCGAGCTGCCAATCTGATAATGGCTATCAGCAGCATCAAACAAAAATTGAATGAAAGCTTAGCTGAATACTGGAAAAGATTTCAACAACTCTGCCGCAAGTGCACGGACCATGGATTCATTGATTATCAGCTTCTGACTAATTACTTTTACCGTGGCATGTCTTCTTTTGACAGGAAATCATCGATGCCGCCAGCGGGGGATCTCTTACCAACAAAACCCTCGGCGAGGCCAAACAGCTCATCATTGATATGGCTTTTGGAGGACAGCAGTACGAAGAAGAAGATGAAAGAAGACACCGACCTGTAAGGGAAATCAACCGAGCTGAAGGGTCAGAAGTGAATGAAAAGATAGATGCTCTTACATCCTTAGTCCGAGGCCTGGCTGTGGCGCACACAAGGCCAAACCGCTGCGGAGTCTGCTCAGAAAACGGACACTTCACTGATGAATGTCCCAATTTGCATGAGCCACCCACTGAACAAGCTTGTTATGGATCGCGTAATGCACAGCAAGATGCTCTCAGAGGAATCAACTATGATGTCCCTCGAGGAGATAATTTCAGGAGGAAACGAAATAATGATCCTTATTCCAATTCCTACAACCCCAGTTGGAGAGATCATCCAAATTTTTATTGGAGACAGCCTGGAGATCAACCCACAGCAGGCGATTTGCCACCGAGACTCCCAAGGGGTGAGCCGTATGCCCACGCAGACCGCTCCACACCATCTATGAGTGAGATCATGAAGAGTCTGGAGCAAAGCACCAACCTAGTGAGTAGTCTGGCGCAGAGCCAAAAGGCCTTTCAGCAAGAGACGCAAGCCGCCTTAGGCAGCATGGGCACACAGATCACACAGCTTGCCACACAATTGAACAAGCTGCAAGGGCATACTGGGAAACTTCCATCTCAAGCTGAGCAGAACCTGAGAGGAAACGTGAGTGCTGTGACTCTTCGGAGTGGGAAGGAATTAGTAGAGGATGAGAAACAGAAGCGGCACAACCACACACTGAGTGGGCAAACTGCAGAAGCTGACGACAGACCCAACGCTAAGGGCACACAACCTGCTGCACAGCTTACTCCTAGTGAGGTACAGATTTTGTCTAAAACTCCTAACCCTATTAATGCAGCTCATTTTCCTTCTAGGTTGGCACGACACAAGAAAGATTAAGATGAGAAAGAGATATTCGAGCTTTTCAAGAAAGTCGAGATCAACCTACCCCTGATTGATGCCATCAAGCAAGTTCCTAAATACGCAAAATTCTTGAAGGAACTATGTGCCAAGAAGATACGATATGGACGGGATGCAAAAATCAAGGTAGGAGAAAATGTCTCAGCCATAATTCAGCGGAAGTTGCCTCAAAAGTGTCGAGACCTAGGTATGTTCACTATCCCCTGCATAATTGGGAGCAAAAAGGTAGAAAAAGTCATGTTAGACTTAGGAGCGTCTATTAATGTTATGCCTTTCTCTATTTACAAGGAATTACAGTTGGGTCCTATGAAAGATACTCGCGTCATCATTCAATTAGCTGATAGGTCCAATGCATACCCTAGAGGTGTAGTAGAGGATATCCTAGTTAAGGTGAATGAGTTGATTTTTCCTGTTGATTTCTACATTGTTGACATGGATGATGCATTGTCTGCACATAGATCTCTAATTCTGCTAGGCCGTCCATTTATGAAAACTGCACGAACAAAGATTGATGTTGATAAGGGCATGATGAGTTTCGAATTTGATGGGGATGTTGTCACCTTTAATATATTCGACGCAATGAAACATGCGGAAGATCTTGAGGCCCTTTTTATGGTTGATATTATCGATTCCATTACTGATGATTTTGTTGAGTACAATTTCAGAGATGACAGTTTAGAGCAGGTACTTTATGGAGGGATACCTGACCACATTGCAGACTCAGAAGAGGAAAAAGAGATCCGGGAACTCATACAGCAGATGTATGCCGCAGAAGAGTTTCCTGCCAGAAATACAGCAGGCCGTTTGCCCTTGCCGACCATCACGGAGCCCATTCTTCCATCTCACGTGAAGGCCCCGACTTTAGAATTGAAAGTTCTTCCTGAGCACCTGAATTATGCCTACCTGGGTGAAGCAGATACCCTACCTGTAATCGTGAGTAAAGACCTTACCGCAGCCCAGGAAACACAGTTAGTGGCTGTTTTGAAGAAGCACAGAGGTGCTATCGGCTGGACTCTCGCCGACATCAAGGGGATCAGCCCTGACATCTGCATGCACCACATATTTTTGGAAGAGAATCATAAACCATCCCAAGATCCTCAGAGGAAGTTGAACCCAGTGATGAAAGAAGTGGTATTGAAGGAAATTCTGAAGTTGCTCCAATTGGGAATCATTTACCCAATCTCCAACAGTGTTTGGGTTAGCCCAGTGCACGTCGTTCCAAAGAAGTCCGGATTCCAGCTCGTGAAGAATGAGAGCAATGAATTGATACCAATGAGATTGCAAACAGGTTGGCGAATGTGCATCGATTTCAAGAAGTTGAATGATGCGACATGCAAAGATCACTTCTCGTTACCTTTTATTGATGAGATGCTCGAAAGATTAGCTGGAAAATCCTATTTCTGCTTCCTCGATGGATACTCTGGCTATTTCTAGATTTTTGTAGCTCAAGAAGATCAGGATAAGACCACCTTCACTTGTCCATTTGGGACATTTGCTTGCCGAAAGATGCCATTTGGCTTGTGCAACGTCCCGGGCACTTTTCCAACGATGCATGATGAGTATCTTTTCTGACTTGATAGAGAGCTGCATTGAGATTTTTATGGATGATTTTACTGTTCATGGCGACTCCTTTGAGCAATGTATGGAGCATTTAGACAAAGTTCTTCAACGGTGTGTTGAGACCGACTTGGCTTTG
This sequence comes from Perilla frutescens, assembly GCA_026008535.1. Classification (NCBI taxonomy): domain Eukaryota; kingdom Viridiplantae; phylum Streptophyta; class Magnoliopsida; order Lamiales; family Lamiaceae; genus Perilla; species Perilla frutescens. The sequence continues at coordinate 36,305,416 of BRKX01000017.1, read as the reverse complement.
AACTTCGAGAAGTGCCACTTTATGGTGCAACAAGGAATTTTGCTCGGGCATGTCATATCTGCGAAAGGCATTGAAGTTGATAGAGCAAAAATTGACTTGATCACTAAGCTGCCGTACCCATCCAACGAGAAAGAAATTCGAGCCTTCTTGGGCCATGCTGGCTTCTACCGTCGCTTCATTCAGGATTTTTCCAAGATAGCTCAACCGATGACTAAGTTGCTGTAGAAAGATGCCCCTTTCGTCTTTGATGACAAGTGTAAGGAAGCTTTTGATTTGTTGAAAGAGAAGCTGACTTCTTCGCTGATAATTCAGCCACCGCAGTGGGGACTCCCGTTTGAGCTCATGTGCAACGCAAGTGACTATGCCGTTGGAGCTGTCCTCGGGCAAAAGATTGAGAAGCAAAGTCATGTCATTTACTATGCTTCAAAAACTCTCAACCCGGCTCATAGCAACTACACAACTACAGAAAAAGAACTTCTGGCCGTGGTTTTCACTTGTGAGAAATTTCGATCCTACATTGTTGGATCCAAGGTTGTGGTGTACACTGATCATGCTGCCCTCAAGTATCCACTGTCCAAAAAAGAGTCTAAACCACGACTTATTCATTGGATTCTTCTTTTACAAGAATTTGATTTGGAGATTAAAGACAAGAAGGGAGCCGAGAATAATGTTGCTGACCATTTGAGTAGAATGTTGACAGAATCCGATGGTATGCCCATACCGGACGATTTTCCAGACGAGCTCCTCCTTGCAGCTGCGGAAAGGGCGTCCTGGTATGCTGATTTGGTGAATTTTCTCACCACTGGAATTTTTCCCAAAGGCTTTGAATCTGCCAGAAAGAACAAATTGAAGAGTCAAGCCAAGTATTTCATCTGGGATGAGCCATACCTGTGGAAAACTTGTGCCGATCAAGTTATCCGATGATGTATTCCTGAGGATGAGATTCCCTCTATCCTGAGTTTCTGCCATGCCCACGTCTGTGGCGGTCATTTTGGTCCAAGACGGACAGCCCGCAAGGTCTTAGACTGTGGTTTTTATTGGGAGACCATCTTCAAAGACGCATATTTCTTTTGCAAAAACTGTGATCGTGGCCAACGCCTTGGTAACATTTCTTCAAGGAACGAGATGCCTCAAGTTCCTATCTTGATCTGCGAGCTCTTCGATGTTTGGGGCATGGATTTCATGGGCCCGTTTCCAAGCTCTTTCGGCTACTCCTACATCTTGTTAGTCGTCGACTACATTTCCAAGTGGGTCGAAGTCAAAGCTACCCAAACCAATGATTCTAAGGTCGTTGCCAAATTCCTCAAGGCGTAAATTTTTCAACGTTTTTGGTGTCCCTCAAGCTATCATCAGTGACCAAGGCACGCACTTTTGCAACCGAACCTTAGAAGCTCTTTTCAAGAAGTATGGAGTAACCCATCGAGTTGCTACGGCATACCACCCGCAGTCCAATGGCCAGACTGAAGTGTCCAATCGTGAGATCAAAAACATTCTGGAGAAGACCGTGTGCCCAAACCGCAAGGACTGGAGCCTGCGACTAGATGATGCTGCATGGGCATACCGCACGACATTCAAAATGCCTATCGGGATGTCCCCTTATCGTCTGATTTTTGGGAAACAGTGCCATCTTTCCGTAGAGCTGGAACATCGAGCTTTTTGGGCCATGAAACAATGCAATTTGGATCCTCAACTGGCCAGCCATGAACGCCGCTATCAGTTACAAGAGCTCGAAGAAATCCGTTTGGAAGCCTATGACAGTGCAAGTTACTATAAGGATCATACCAAGCTATTGCACGACAAATATATCCAGAGGAAAACTTTTGAGGTTGGTCAGAAAGTGTTACTTTTCAATGCTCGCCTCCGCCTCATGCCCGGTAAACTCAAGTCTCGCTGGATGGGCCCTTTTGAAGTAGTGACTGTCAGTCCACATGGTGCTGTGGAAATTCACAGTCTTGATACTCACAAAGTGTTAAAGGTGAACGGCCAGTTGCTCAAGCCATATTGTGCCGAGACCACCTTTGCAAGTTTTGATGGGGTTGATCTTGCAACCCCAATGATTCACCAATAGCTGCACCATGCCGTCGAGCCTTCGACGTTAACTAAAGGTGCTTTTCGGGAGACAACCCGATTTCTTGTTCTTTTATTCCTTTTATTTTTCAATTTTCACTTTCTTCTTTTTATTGCTTTAATTTTCTTATTTTTCAGTCTTTTTTCTTTGTAATTCAGCCATTGCATTATACAAAAAAAAAACAAAAAAAATTATAAAAAGGGGGGGTTCGCATATTCCGAGCCGCAAGGGCATACCGCATACGGGGGCGCGGTTTTGGAAGTAACCGCCAATTCAAGTGTGGGGGGGACTTAGGGAATTTCTTTTCTTCTACAGGGACTTAATTGCAATTTGCCCATAGTCAATTTGGGAATTGTGTTAACATAACCCTAACCCCCAATTCAATTTCACCCCACACTTAGTAATTTTTTAATCTTTCAAATTTTTACCCCCTTTGCAGAAGTTACACCATCGGTTCCCCTTCCCGCCTTTTCCATAACCGCAAGTCGCTGATCACACTTCGATCACCCTCGCCGTCGACCTCCATGGGAAAGAAGCGCTCCTCGAATGCATAGCGAAAAGCCACCACCGCCACCATTCCAGAGCCACCGCCTCCAACTACCGCAGAGGCAGCACTACCACAGGAACCCTCGCCGCCGTCGACGCCGGTGGCTACACCTCCATCGTCTCCAACCGCCGTTATCAACCAACCTCCGCCATTTCTTCGTCGCGCACTGAAGCGCCAGGCCGAGACGAGTTCTTCCACCACCGCCAAGCGGCGAAGGCCCCCCACCACCGACGGTTCCCCCGTCATCCTCGCCGCCTTCTCCGGTGATCTCGACCTCCCGAGCGAGCCCTCCGCCCGCTGCATCGCCACCGCTCGTCTTTACTCCTCCGCCAGAGATCGCCTCGGTCGCCGGCTGGATGAAATTGATGGTCGTCTAGACGTGATGGAGCAAGTGATCCGCCATTTAGCAGATCCGAGTTAGTCCTCTTATCCCTTTCTTCTTAATCCGTGTTTGTCCTTGTCTTGCTTGCTTTTATTTTTGGTGTTGCTCTGTGTTTTAAGTCTTTTTTCGTACCCCTTCTCACAGTGAGGACCCTGTGTCTTTCAAGTGTGGGAGGGAGTCTTAATTGTTATGTTGAAAATAAAAAATTTGTGAATCGTTTACTGTGTGGTTTTGTTGGGAATTTGACTAAGTTTACTGCTTGAATTGATGAGTTTGAGGAGTTTGGGCTGTGATGGGTTTGACTGGATGAGAGGTTGAATATGTGATAGAATATGTCATGTTTTGGATGAAATCTTGAATGATGAGTTATGCTTGCAATCAAAACTTTTTGAGCCTACAAAATTGTGAGTTTTTGAGCCTATGAGCATGCATAATAAGAGCTCAAAGTTTTTGTTGATGAGTGTTGTCTGATTATGTTATTTGATGCTTGAATTGCTTTACTGCCACTTTGTTGTCACCTTTAACTTCTTTCACAAATATGATCAAGGCATTAGGGATACCCGAGCTACTGGCCCAAAAGAAAACGCCCTGTCCATACATTGTCAATTAGTGAGCCCTTTGAGCCTAACAGATCCATTTTCATTGATTGCAGCCACTATAGATTAGCCTTAGCTTTTCTTTTGGCCTGTTTTTGTCCTTGGAATCAGGCAAGTTTGTATGAATTGTTATTTGAGCTGCAATGTTGAAAGAATTGAGGGCCGAAAGTGACAAAAGAATCCTAAATTCTCACACCCTGCTCTTAAGAAAAAAAAAGAAAGAAAAGAAAAAACAAATGAAAGAAGCGCAACTTAAGAAAAAAAAAGAAAAATAAATAAAAAAAAGAAAAAAAAACAGATTGAGGAGTAGGATGTGAAAAAGAGCAACACTCAATAGGCTCACACTTTTGAATAAGCCCTGTTTTGATTTGAAAAATCAATTGGTTGCAGCCATGCTCCACAGAAACATTCATGCTTATACTTGTCTGATTTCACTTAGCCACGTTAGCCAAAAAAATACCCTACCTCATGAGCCTAAGCCCCATTACAACCAAAGAGGAAAAGACCTTGTGATTTGTGGTGAACTTGAAGAGTGGTAACTTTGATGACAAATGAGCAATTCTATGCTGAAAATAACTAGTCATGATCTTTGAGTGAATGGCCTCCTGACCTGATTTCTTTGAGAGTTAATGAGTGAATCTTGGTGAGGCTGGATTGTGAAGCATGATTCTAACTTGATTGACAAAATGTTGGCATGTCTCTTGAACAAAATTGGTTGGTGGTTTGTGGAATGATTATCACAGCGTATACTCTGAATTCGCATTGATCTGAGAAGTTGACACTTAGTCATTTATCCATTTTGAAGTCTGTTTTTTGTTCTTGTTTTTGTTGCTCGAGGACGAGCAAAGATTAAGTGTGGGGGGATTTGATAAGACGTATTCTACTTGTTCTTATCACTACTTTTTGGTGCCTTTTATCCTTATTATTTACCCTGTGCATGTGTATTTTGGATAAATTATGTGTTGTTGAGATGTGTAGGGATGTGGTACAAGAGTGGAGAAAAGGGGCATGTTTTTGGTGTAAAAGATCTAAAAGAAGGAAAAGGGAGAAGTTCGAGCAGATCAAGCTGCAAGGGCATGCAGCTGGATGATCAAAGTAAGTTTCTGGAGGCCCGGTCCACTACACGTTTTGGGCTTGCTAAATCCAAGTCTCGGCCCACATGCGAACCTGGACGCGGAAGAACCCTTCTCCACCGCCTTTAGAAGATTTGTGCATGGGATTTACCATAATTATCTAAACTAGGATCTTATTTCCTAATGGAGACTCTATCTTTTATGGATTGTAAATATATATTAGGTAGCTAGCTTATTTTATCATAGATGCACGCGCCAGACTAGAAACGTAGCAATTGAACGGTTTAATTCAGTTTTTAATTCTTCTTCTCTTCGATATCATCATCGCACAATTACACAATTTATTGTTGCTCGATTTCAGCATGCAAAGTAGCTAATTTATTTGTATTCCGATGACGACGATGAAGTTCCGCTTATACAAACTGTGAGATTTAATTTGTTCGTTCATAATTAATTGATGCATGTATCTGTTATTCTTGGATTTTGAGTTGTTAATTATTCTAAGTCTATCGAATAGTTGCAAATATTTGGTAGGTTGTGATTATTTACTAGCCAATTAAATTGGCCATACGTAATCGTGGTTTAGGTTTAATAAGTGGTAAAACGGTTGCTCAAAAACTAGGGCAATAGCAGAGTTAATTTTACAGTCCTGCGTCAAAGTCTGTAAGTTAAGAATCGGGTCTTTCTTGTGCTAATTTCTTTCGGTTCATTAAACTTAAAGAGCGTCTCTTACAATTGTCAATCGATTAGAGAATAATTAATGAAGCGTCTTCTTAATTATCGAAACAGTATGGAGAGATTAGGTCGTGTCAGAAGCGTCTTGATGGCTATAACTGATTTGCATGGTTTGATTAATTAATTCTTGCATCTGTGATCAGTGTTATAAGTGGAGTGGAGTTTGTTGGATCCGAAATACCTTTTCATCATTAATTTAAATCCGTTCATTTTGCGCAAGTATTTTCGCTAGTTGTCTATTTAATTCTTTAATTTATTTTGCTGTATAATTCACACAAGACACCTTTCTGGAAGTTTGGTCACGCAGACTGAAAGTCAAGAGTAGTTCTCGCCGGTCCTTTGGGAGACGATCCTGCTCGCCCCTGTACTCTGCAGTGTGGGCTTGCCGACGAAAGTCGGAACATTTATTTTTGGTGAAAAACGACGCACCAGGTAGAGACTTATTCATACGCATAGTCAATGCTTTGCAAGCGCATGATGAATATTTTCGCCAGAAGGAGAATGCAACAGGGAGAGTGGGTTTCTCACCACTTCAAAAATGTACGGTAGCTATCTGTCAATTAGCATATGGAGGTCCTGCCGACCATTACGATGAGTATCTCCGAGTTGCGGAAACAACTGCAATTGAATGTTTGTTTAACTTTTGTCGGTGTGTTATTGATGTATTTGGGGAAAGATACTTAAGAAAACTCAATGTTGATGATTGTCGACGTTTGATCCATATGCATGAGCAGAGGCATGGGTTTCCTGGGATGTTAGGTAGCCTTGATTGTATGCATTGGGAATGGAAAAATTATCCGGTTGCGTGGAAAGGTCAGTTTACCCGAGGTGATCATGGAAGTCCAACACTAATGCTTGAAGCGGTTGCATTGGCATATTTATAGATATGGCATGCGTATTTTGGAGTCGCTGGTTCAAATAATGATCTCAATGTGCTTTATCAATCACCTTTGTTCAATGAGGTGATCCAAGGGAAAGCACCATCGATAAATTTTACGGTGAATGATAGACAATATAATAGAGGTTATTATCTTACAGATGGAATTTATCCAGAATGGGCAGCTTTTGTCAAGAGTTTTCATTCTACTTATGAATCCAAAAAAATGTTATTCAAGCAAATGCAAGAGTCTGCAAGAAAGGATGTCGAGCGGGCATTTGGGGCACTCCAAGCTCGTTAGGCAATGATTAGAGGTCCAGCCCGTTTTTGGTACCGGAGTAACTTGAAAGACATCATGTATACTTGCATTATTCTTCATAATATGATAATCGAAGATGAGGGAAGTGCATCAACTAATTGGTCGGAGTTGGAGGAATCTACTAATGACAAGAATAATTTGCTAGACAAGAAGCCCCGACAGATTTCGCTGCTCGAGTAAATATAGAAGTTGAACTACAAGATAAAAAAACAACATCACAACCTTCGTGCCGACTTGATTGATCACATTTGGGCACGATACGACCGCAATAATTTTAATATGTAGCTCGTTTGTTGTTTTAATATTTTAATTTATGTATCGTTTGTGTTTTATTTTTCAATGTTGTACTCGTATTTCTCGCATCAATAAAAAATATTATTATTTTATTTTGATGGTTAGGTACAAAAAACTAACTCGTTCATAAATAGAATAAAATTCTAAATTTTAATAAGTAAAAAAATTGTAAATATTAATTAAATATAAAAATTTAAAAGAATTGACAAAAAAAATGTATAATTAAATAAATACAATATTGATTAAATATAAAAGTTGTTAATATAAAAATTAAAATGAAATATGATTTATTAAAAAAAATGATATGATGGTGGGCCCTCAAAAAAGATGTATGTACCTTGGGTGTTTTAAAGAAATTGAGTATTTAAAATAATGGGTACATAACTTTTGATGTGGCAGTGAGGTGGCAGAATTATGTACCCAAAATGAGGTAAACGATTGGTGATGCCCTTAGGTACCAATTTTTTAGTATGTACCTTAAGGTACACTATTGTGAAGGGTAAAAAAAAGGTACAAATTGTAGAAATGGTACAACTGCATGTACCAAATATTTTAGAGAAAAAAATTGTGATGTGGAGCCCACTCTCCTTTTTTTTATTCTTTTTCCTCCTCTCTTTCCCCTCTCTATCTTCTCTCTCTTCCCCTTTCTCTCCACCCACCCATCTTCTCTCCCCACTTTAGTTACACAGTCTCTCTCTCTCTCTCTCTCTCTCTCTCTCTCTCTCCACCCTTCTACCGTGAACTACTCGGTCCATTTTTTTTTTATGTACACGGCCAACCTCTATCGTGAACTACTCGGTCATTTTTTTTATGTACACAACCAAAGTTTAACAATTAAATTAAAATAAAGTTTAACAAATTAAATTCAAAGTGTAATCAAAGTGTAAAAATGCCTCACGATTCATTTTTTGTTTAAAAAATTTAATTTTTTTAATGATAGCTTTGAATTTTTTATATAAAAAAATAACATTTAAATAAAAATTAGTTAAATTATATATAAAAATAATATATATATATGTGTGTGTGTGTGTGTGTGTTTTATACATAATATTTTTAAAAAATATATATATATATATAATATTTTATTAAATGAGTGATAAATATGATGGGACCCCAAAAAGTTATGTATGTACCATATGCATAGTGGATAATTTGAAAGGAATGAGTATTTAAAAAAGTAAATATATAACTTTTGATGTGATGATGACACGACGGGATTATGTACCAAATTTTAGGTACACCATTGAAAATGCTCTAATATACCTCTATTTGAATATCATATTCTGGATCCAAATTCTGAACATGTAGCACTACGCTTTAATAAAACTCCAAAACGGCGCAAATTTGAGAGTAATGATTGAGGTCTTAGTGGGTAATTATTGTGAAAGTCGGAAGTTTGAGATCAATAATTGAGATTGAGGTTTGGTGGGAAATTATCGTGAAAAGTGAAAACTCTGAGTAGTAGCGTTCCATGTGAAAGTTAATAATGAAGGAAGACTTTTTCCAAGAACTATCAATTTAAATAATTGTAGAATTGCCATAAGATTAGAAGATTCTAGAGAATTCTCAACCATTAAGTGATTTTTGAAAAATGTTTTAACATTTGAATAATAATATTTTGGTACTCACTATTTCAACATTATTTCCTGCCACAAATCTCATGTAACAAGTCGGAGGATGACATGAATTTTTCACTCAAAATGTGTCATATGAAACGAGATCATTTTACTACGAAATTAAAAAAAAAATCCGCTTAAAAAAATCATATTGGCCTCCGTTGTACCAAGTGAGAATTTTATGACTGGAATTATTGAAACATTGGGTACAAGATAACATTAATCAAATGTTGGAATATTTTTCAAATTTCGCTTAAACGTTGATACATTAAATGGCGTCAACCCAATCCTAAAAAAAGAGTGGAGATCCATGAATAGAGTTTAATGGCTTATGTATAAATCTAATTTTATAAATTCTTCTTCGGTAGTTGTACTCTATTATCACTAGAAAGATATACTATGATTCCGGCAATGTGGTAAAGAAGTCCAGCCACGAACAATCATTAAATAATTTTAAGAAAAAAGCTGCTTGATAATTTTGGATAGAAAGCACTTTATTACTACGTATTATGAGCATAAAATACAACATAGGATTTTATTTACGTGAAGTAATACAACATAAGCTGGAACACCATGACATGATATCTATGTGCTCTTTTCTTCTTATTTTTTGGAGTAGCAGCAGAACAGCCACATCATTCAACTTTAACCCTGCAAATGAAAATATGCGCATTAAAAAATTTGACGAGTAAACATAGAAACACAAAAGTTGTGGCTGCAACATCAATGACCAAGTAATTTTTCTCAAGTCTTTCGAGTTTTTCATTTTGAATTTCAAGTTTTCAAGCTGCAACATCAATGGCCAAATTTTAAGCAGTAATCTATCGTTTTATTTTGCATATTTACCTCACTCAGCACGTTTTTTTTCTTTTTTTCTTTTTTTTTTCAATAAGAAGAAAACGGCCACAAGGAATTACCAGAAAACGGCTTCTATGCATCTCCAAAATATGCTGAGGATCAGCTTTTGTTGCCTTGTAAGCATCAATCTTGTTTATTTCCTGGACAAAGTATTTTCGAACATTAAAATATACCATTGAAAATCCAGTCATTAGCTGAGGAAATATAAACAAAGAAACGAAAAGAAATTAATTTCTCAAAAACCAGTGAACTCATATAAACATAGCAGGAGCTAGGAGCCATGCAACACAGTTTAAGGTATACACCTTCAAAAGGAAATGAACTGCATATGTCAATGCATGTTTTGTACACATAATATATAGGTGGTTTTCCATCTCCATAAAATTCTTGTTATGTATTCCATTTTTCCAAAATCAAATCCCCAGAAGTCAGTTGAGTTGAAAAGGCTAAATTGTTTATGGAATAAACCACAAAGGTATAAAACATCGCAACACATTCTCAGGAGCGAGGACTCTGAACCCACAGAAAGATGGCATTCCTAGTTAATCTTATTTAATTGAGAAGTATTGCATAAGGGCTTCGATGATATGAATACACTAACAACAGATGATGAATGCAGTACCTCAATCCATTTGGCTAATTTTGGTCTCCCTGATGTAATATCAAATTTCCACACGTCATAGAGAAAGAGCTGAAGTCTCTCAATAAATGGAGCATAGATAGCATCTACCTACAGAGAGTAACACATTAATAAGAAGAAAGTTAGTCTAGATAGTAAATATGCGAAATAAAAGAGTGCAAAACCCTGAAGAGGAGCTTTATTGTTGGAAGTATCACTGACTTGACTAAACTGGCCAAGGAAGAAAGGTCCATCCTCAAACTTCTGGAGGGCAGTTTCCAAGTAATCAAACTCAGCACCTGATGCAGCAATGCAACAGCAATCACATTAAGTTTAAGCCCAATAATATAACAATTTACATCCTACTGGTTCTTCTAATATTGAGAAGAGGCAGCCATATTACCTGCTTGCTTTACTGCGTCTCCTTTGAATGATGCATACACATTACCCACGAATGTACCAGAGTAGGCTATCAACTCCTCAGCAAATTTCTGTTTAGCTGGATCCTGAGTATTTTCATATGATTTTTACATCAATAATGTGATGGATCAATTTATAGCTGAAAAACAGTGAATTCAGATATAAATCTTACATCGGGCAACAGAGATGGTCCTTTGAAGTTGGCATCTATATATTTTACCAAATCCACACTTTCTCCAATAATTTTGCCATTATGCTCCAACGAAGGCACCTGTAGAAGAACAGAGTGGGAGATAAGCAAGGTTGAGCATTTAGTTTGTTTACAAGGTTATAAGTTCATTTTTATCTAGCTATAGTTCAAAACATTTTCTTCTACACTAATCATGGAAACTACAAGCATTGCACCAAAGAAGAATCAATGTTGGGAACACATCCATCATAGTGACTAATGCGGAAACAGGGATTTCCCAGACATCAAGTTTGAGAAACAAATACAGTTGTATCCGATAATTCACACACTAAAAAGTGATGAGGAAATCACTTAAGATGTTAAGTTTAGACATAAGCCATAATTTGTAAGAATACACACCTTATTTTCGGGATATACTTTTTCCTTGTACCAAGCAGGCCTGTTTTGAAGGTCAATTGGAACCAATTTTATCTCGTCCTGTAAGCCCTGGATATTTTGTAGAGGTTGCACTACCCGGTTAGACCCAACATTCAGAATGGAAAAGGTATCCAGTAAATAACTAAATAAATAAACAACAGAATTCATAGTCATGCCATAACGAATTCAAATCATCATTTTTTAGTAAGAATACTTATAGCGGTATTATCCTAGCATGACCGTGCTAAGTACCCTTGTATCAGCCATTTTTTCGTTACCCCAAGTCCCAAGCAAATCCTTGTGCATTAGTTCGAGCTAACTTCAAAGATAGAAACTTCATGTTAGTCCAACCGAGTTGAGCCAAGTATTATTAATTTCACAGTTAACTCGTTTATTATCAAATCAAACTCCAGTTCAAAATTCCGAACACGTTTCAGGCTCATGAACTCAATCAACCCTAAACTAATTTTGTGATTATATATATCTTTAAATTTAAATATTCGCCATTTACTTTAAAAATAAAGTATTTTGGTTTTCAAAAGTATTATATATTAACTAAAATCTATTATTTGCTTATAACATAGAGTCAATTAAATAATTAATATATTTTTCACTAAAGTATAAAATATAAGCTAAATACAAATTAGTATATAATTTTATATTTTTGTCTTACTCACAAGCAAACTAACTGAATAGTGGTAGGCTCAATCTTAATTCATTTTTATTAAGAAGCCTCACTAATCGATCTAGATTCAGGAGCACTACTTACAGTTAAATATAAAAAATGAAACAGCCAAAAAGGAGATGAGCACAAAGCTAAAAGAATAGAAGAAGAGCAAAGATAAATTATAGTCGAAGAAACACCTTATAGTTCCTGACGATCCATACACGCTGAACAAATGGATACTGATAATTGGCATACAACCTACAAAATTCCAAAACGAGATCCGCATAATTTCTGCGACCATGCACCGTAAATTTAACCGGCCACACAAAATGACCGGTTTCGCATCGAAAGATACACGCAAATACGCATGAAAGCGTCGGCAAGAGAGAGGAAACACACACACACACGGACACACGCACGTATGTGTGTATGTAAAAGAGCAGTTACCTAGTGGTTCCATCAAAGAGAGGAGGGGGTTCTGAAGTAGAATCCAACACCGGAGGAAGCACCTCTTGTACATAACTGTCAAATTTCAAACCATCCTAACACTATTAGCAACTACAAACTTCACTGCTTTCTGGAATAATTACTGAGCAACAGTTACAGCAGTTTTAAATTGAAATAATGAAAATGCCCAAATTTCACCCACAACAAAATGGTTAAAACAATAATTTACTGGATTTAACAATGAAATAAAAGGCGATCCTTCCAACATAGCAGAGAGAGAGAGAGAGAGAGATTACGTAGCAGCCATTAGCGTCACTGTGTCAGTACTGGTTCACGCTCGAAACTGAAGAAAGATGATTCCGGAATTTGCTAATACCAGAGCCACGCTGTCTAGCCTTACTTATATAGCGGTCGAAGGGTAAATTCTACTGTGGAGGGGATGCAATGCATCCCCTCCACTATTTGCACCCCATTTTTTCTATTTCTAATTTTTATCGGCCCGGCCGATAAAATAATTTTAGTTTCGGACTGTCACAATAGATATTTAAGTGTCACAATAAATAATTGAAGTGTTACGATATGTTAATTAAAGTGTCACGATTGATTTTTTCAGCCAGCCGAAACTTTTGGCCGAAACTCTCGTTTCTGGACAAAAAAAAATAAGGGCTGCAAATAACCCAAAATGGTGGGCCATGGGACACATGGCGGCAGCAGAAGCAGGGGATGCAATGCATCCCCTGTACGTTAGAATTTACCCGGTCGAAGCTGGGCGGGGCATGATAGAAATTACCAAAGTGTGGTTAGGTATCACTTCAGATTTCGTCACTGATGACGTAATAAAGTTTTTTTTTTTCCAACATTGATTGCCGATAGAAATACTGTATTGTGAAATTTCTGATTAATGGGATGTAGCTCAAAACTCAATTTAATGTATCGAGACGCTATTGAAGCCTCGTGCGACGACGACGACCGTGCATTGCCATTGTCAAATAATGATCACGCAGCCATAGAGATAATAATTTTCTATTTTTAAGAAAGAAGCCGAATCAAAACTCAAAGCTAGTGCATTAAAATTGTCCGGCATTCTTATTTAATGTTTCATTTAATAATAATAATAATAATAATAATAAAGTGTAGTATTTAAATGTAGGTTAATTACGAAAAATGCATAAATTTTGAAACTTTGCAGTAACAACGCAATTTTATAATTTGTTGTAAAATTGACACAACATTGCAATAACAAAACTGATGCAAATAGAAGCGTATGTAATTCATTAATTCTAATAATACTCGAAAGAACACAAGAATAATACCGTTGATTCTCGTAAAAATACAGAATTGCACGTTAATATCACAATTTCATATCAAATTCAACTCCTCTAATAACAATCTAGACATATCTATTTATAATATACGAGAAATTTGAAAGATAATAAATATAAAACCTAAATTAGATAAAATTCATAGCTTAATCTAAATAAATAATCAATTTTAATATATAATATAAATATGATATAAAGATATAATATCTTGATATCTCAGTCATTCACCTAGGATTTGTTTCGATTTGTTCTCAAATCGGGAGTCAGAAGAGCACGCCGAAAACGATCTGTAATAGCATCATCAGCCAGAGCATGCATAATTGAGATATTTCTTATTTGAAAACACAAATATAAAATCTGTAGAAATATTGGCACTCACGAATGCCTGCGAAATATCATTATGCACACACGACAATGGACACTTTCATAGAGACATAGCATAACAACGCAATGAACACTTTCTTAGACGCAAAGCCTATCAACTTCTCATATGTAATGATCGGATCGGAGGACCATCATAGTTACTACTCATGGACCTCAAATCATCAAGAAATGAGTTTCGTAAAAAAAAAATCTACCCCATCATCAAAAATAAGTGGACCGTCATAACCACAATCAACAACCTCGTCTGGAAAATGAAAAATTGTTAGAAAACAATCCATGGAAGATACTGGCAACTATGTGAACTTCAACCACATGAATAGGCATGTATCAATCGGAGCGTAGGCTGACTCTGATACCAAATGATGCAGATAGAAGTATGTATAATCCGTTGATTCTGAGAATATCCGGAAGAACACAATAACAATATAGCATACATATTGATTTTATTGTGTTTCTTTTGCAACAAACTGTAAAATCATGTTGTTATTGAAGAGTTAAAAAAATATATGATTTTTTATGTTGTAATTAACTCTTAAATGTTTATAGTATAATCCCAATACGATTTTTTATGCCAATAGTGGACATAAATTTCTAAGTAAAAAGGGATTAAATATTGGATTAGTCAAACAATCAATGCAAAATTTATGTTAGTTTTGTGCGGAGAATTCAATAATCTACATCCTATGTACAACTTCACTACACACCGGAATTACTAGGAGCAACTCCAAAGTCCAACTGAATTGACGAATAGCATTCACCCGTGAGATGCCGTCTTCAATTAATATTCATATTTCATATTATTTATATTCAAACTAAGATCCAATATACTGGTACTACAAATAACTCACTCTAGTCATCAAATAATATATATGTATATATACTAGACTGTATGGTATAAGTTTATATGTTTGATATGGAATGTATTTTACCGTATAAGATATCAATATCATGTTCTTTTGTGTATTAAAATATGTGTTAATAATATAATGTTTGCTTAAATGCATTAGATTCTCTATAAAATTTCAATTCCCAAAATATCCTTTAATTAGTTACCACATATTGTGTGAGGTTATTTTAGTCTGTATTTTTTAATGGTTATATATGGTATTATATATCCCACCTACATGCCGTGATATGTTATACTGTATAAATGGTTAATACATACCGAGCCCTTACACAATCATAACTTTAATATTGCTAGCAAACATAGTATTAAAGTGTTATAAATATCTTTTATCGTTTTGATATGGATAAACTTGCTCCAAAAAAAAAAGTGTTATAAATATTTATCATACATTTATAGCGCATAAAGTGCAAGTCATGATAATTCATCTTTTTATATTTCTGACAATTGACCGAGTAACTTCACTTGTTTTTCATCAACTTCCGTTCCTTTTTTTCAATTTCTATTTTGACTTGGAGAGTAGATGGTAATAAGATTCATATTTAAGATCTCATATATATTCTATGTATATTAATTGTATTGAAATGACGATTCATAACCGATAATTAATTATAGTGTGTGTATGTGTGTGTGTGTGTATCAATAAATCCCATCCTAAAAATGAAATGAATATTTTGAGTGAAAATGAAATGAAATAAATAAGATATGCAGTGTTTAGTAGATAAAAAGAAAAGGTTACAAAAACTGTTTTGGAGAAAGAAAAAAAAAACAAAAAAAGGCTCATAACCAACGGAATTTTCGAAATAATTATGAAATGGTAAGTAAATTCAGATAATACATGAATGAAATTCTTCTGTTCCTGTTGACACCTTTGCGATGCACTAAAGAGGCCAGACGAGAATGCACAACTTCATTGATTCATGATTACATTTTACATGATGAATTTATGATGATCCAGCCAGCCTCTCGCCTTTATTGAAACTATATTTTCCATACATTGAGCAAAAATAACAGCAAGAACTCTGATGGGATCTCTGTGGCTGATTTACCAAATATCCAGAAAAGGAATTTTGGAGAAGCGCAAGTATCCTAGCAGATGCTGCATTTGGATTTCCTCAGTTAGTCTGACTTCTTCATTAAACTCAGCAAGACGCCGCTCGTCAGAGATGTGGCCACCACTCCTAGGGAAACCTCAGTAGATACATGCAAACCTGGAGACAAGTTGGAAGGAAATATGTATCTTATACTACACTACAGATGTGCATAAGCTCTGAGTTATATTTCAATCAAGGGGACTCACCAAAGAAATCTAGTATCATCTTACACCCTATGAATCCTAGAACTGCCCCGATAGCTGGCTGATTAACAAAATTGGTAATCGCATTAGTGTGTTGTAATACTGCTTATCAACACAGAAAAATGACATGTAGAAAATGCATTCAGTTTGGGGATGAAGCATGGAATAAAAGGAGCAAAAGGCCAGTTCTTAAGAATTCCAATTTCATTTATGTAGACCAAACCGCACCTTCCTTGACCATAGAGCATATAGCCTTAAAACTATAACATCATCCTCAACTCAAACCAAAAGCAAGCAAAATCTCACCTGCAAATACTCCAAATCTGCCATGCTTTCAGAGATGAGTGTGTAATAGGATCTTAAACCTACAAAATGAAAGAAAAATCTTAGAAAGTTAAGTACCCTGTCCAGAACCAGATTACTGAGGCAGGAAAAAGAACCGTTTCCACATTAAACCTAGGCTTGTGTGCCACTTGATCCAAGAAAAGTAATCATGGTTCTCCAAAAGTATGGCATCTAAATCAATTTATTAGCAATACTACTGTTAGATAAATTTAAGATTCAAATATAGAAGTGAAAGTTACGTATCTCTAATTTTCTCAATTCAAAGAACTCCCTCAAATTCCCGATTTTATTAATATAGACAACAATGCCTCGAACACAATCAATTCTATTGATTCTTGAAAACTATGTGGAAACTGCAAGACAGGGGCGCAGGACAAGAATGTACCTAAAATGGCAAAAAGATTAGATGTAAAAACTACAAAGGGATCGCGCGTGACACCAAAAACTGCTGGTATAGAGTCCACCTGACAAGAAAGAAAGATATGACAAAGATACATCAGCAATCTTTTAGCTTCGAAATGTGCCTCTCAGATAGCTGATGAATACGATACCTACAGCAAATGCGATGTCGCTGAGTTCAATTACCGCTACTGTCAGAAGCAAAGGTGTAGCCTGCCCAAAATGTTCGACTCCTGTTAGGAACGCAGCTAGAAATCAATTCAAATAAACTTTATGAACATGGGATGTTGAATGTAGAAAACATAGTATATTGGCTTTTATGTCCTTTACAGCAGTTAGAAAAATCCAGAAGGAAAGAATGTCAATAGTCTTGGGTTGAAGTTAGAGAAGGCCTTTGACCAAAATTTCAGTCATGCATCAAAAGGAGAAATGCTTCAACATGAGGTGAGGTCACATAAGCTACAGTGAGATAGCACAAAGATCACTTACTTTCCAGATGCCGTCCTGAATAGTGAAAAATCGATTTCCGTCGTAGTCAGCTGCAGATTAGACATGTGGAAGGAATTACAATCACTTACACCAAAGAATTGATGCATTGTGCACAATAAAGGCTAGACAGTAATTCAGCAGCCAAACAAGCAATTCTAGGACCATCATTAATGATAAACATGATGAGGAGGGACGAATTGATGAGCTCTGAACCAAATGCTCGTAGTGAGCTATGTTCAAGTTTCTAAATGATGTGAGGCAAACAGTCCAAAAACAAACATAGTTGGGGTATTCTAGAATTAAAGCTTTCAGTCTTGTGATTTAAAATCAAGCTCCAGATCAAGTCTGCAATCTTTTAACTCGCCTAAACCTCTATGAAAGCCTAATTAATTTTTACCCTCTTTAGCAACATTTCAACTTTATGATGTGATGCATGCTAAAACAGAGAGAATAAAAAGGAACTTCACTAAAAGCCACACTGTTCTAGAGAGACCCTATTCTGAATATCCCATACCCTCAATATCAACAAACAAAGGCTTGAACGTTTACAAACAATCTCCCAAAAAGGTACAAGCCTGCACGCTTTGTAGAAAGAGGAGTTTCCAGAAGAAGAAGAACAAGGTAACTGAGGAACATTACAAGTTACAGGGATGAACTTCTGGCATGTCTTCACAATGAAATTATCCGAGAGATCAGTATCTTCATCTTCCTCAGCAAATAGCTCATAAGACAAATATAACCAGAATAAGAGAACAGCAACAAGAATACCTAGTGACTGATCACTCTATGCCATGTTAATAATATAGAAAAGTCAAAAAGATATATAATGAAGCAGGAAAGCAACAGAAAGGCAATCACATATAGCCACATAGGAAGTATAAATTATTTCACAAAAAGATTTCATGATATTCATGTAGTGCAGCGGAGTTTCGGTTTTACTTGAAATGGTTCAGGCAGGTCCCTCATCGAGTGGCCATTGTGCATAGTCAAAAAATAAATGTAAATATCCATCGAGTTGATTTAACATTAAGCATTTTTCATTTTGCTGCTGCTACTTGATATCACTGAGGATCAAAGGGACCCGAAGTAACTTAAAGTTGTAAGGTAGCATAATAGAATATCATCCTACGATTTTTTATCGAGACAGACAAACAGAAATGCAAATTATTCACTATAGAACTTAACAGTCTCTGGTGGAAGTCCTTCTGAATTTCATGCACTGGCATTATATAGGTAAAAGAATAAGTCAGACTAGCAGAGAAGGCAATAAATAAGCAAGCTCTCTTCATGGTTGGGTCTGAATTATATAAATTTAATCTCATATGTTGTGTATCATTATGCATGAATGCAATCTGTAAATGCAGCTCAGGTTTGGACTGATTTTGTGAAAGAAAAGCAACATGACATGCATGATCACAATGGGGCTCAGATGAAATCAGAGGGGATTGATACCTTGAATGAGGAGTAAAGGAGTATCGCTGCCAGCAATAGATTAACTGCTTCAGATCTCTAAAATGATAAGAGAAACCAACTCCAAAATTAGAAGAAAGCAGAAGGTAATACATTTTGAATAGGATCAAGAATATAGATACTTATTTATAATACACGCATGTAGTCATCTACATTTTAGCATGCATATTCGTGAAAGTTGGAATTGACAAGTGACCTGAAGTGTTGCTGTCCCGAGAAGTATCAATGATAAACGGAAGATTACTGCACCAGCAATACCATAAGAAAGCACCCGATTCTGTTTTTACATCAACATGTTGAATCACCAACCAACATAAAAACTAGGTAAGTAAACTAAATACAATTATGCTTTAAAGAAAAATGACATTACGTAACAGGTTAAATTGTCTTAAAAGGACTGTGATACTAGACCTGATAATTGATTGGCACTCTGAAATACTTGAATATTAAGACAAATACAAACAGATTGTCCACAGATAGACTCTGCTCGAGTAGATACCTAAATATAAGATGTGTCAGTTCAGTCAAGCATGAACAGAAATACATAAAACACAAAATATCACATTTTATATGGGAAGTTCTACTCGAACACTGAGGATGAAAAAATAGTCTTCTCAACAATCACTCAAGAATGGCGGTATTCCATCCTTCTAAAAGTGGAAAACATTCTCAGCTGTAATCGAAACATATATAGAAGAGGAAATGCAATTATGATACAAGATTTGAGTAGAATCACATATTTCAATTGGATACGAGCTAAGTGAGTAAACAGAAATAATGGAACTTTCCGTTAATCCATACTGGTCGAATTCCCTCTTTTAATATCATATTTGGAAGGCCATCCTTGGACATTAAATGTAAATCAGAAAAGCTCACATGACAGAACACCAAAAGGGAACAGCTGTGCTGTTTACTACAGCCTACGTGAACAATTTGCATAGAATCAAAAGAACAGGTGTGCTGGCAGTAGGTCAATGCTCATACCCAGCGAAAAACTCAGATGCCTTCTCAACTCCATCTTTGAAACCCAAACCAACACCAAATACCACAGCCGATAACACCTACAACAAAGGTTTACTACATTGACTTCAATTCATCTATTCACTGATAAAAGTCAACTTAAGAATGGCTAGAATCACAGTCAGAAAACACATACACATAAGCCCACAGTTCTGAGAGACGGGGCATAATCTGCAGACCTCGAAGTTGCCTCTCCAGCATCAGGGCTGGAGACATCATCACATGAGTTCTCACTGTCACCGGTGCCATTGGATGACTGAAATCTAGATACTTCATGTGCTGCAATATTAACCAGATTTATTTATTGATAACATATATCAACATTATCGCATATCTACATGCACTTCCACCCATGAAAAAGCTTCATAAAGTATTTACAACCTATTGCCCTTCAGTTTGTAATAAAGATCCAAAACATATTGCTTCGAGCAAAACCCAGACTCGTTTTGCTATAAGCGGTGCACAATAAATCGTGCAAACCAAGGTATGGAGACACTTCTACCAGCACAGATCTTTGTATATTTTTGGAATCCATTAATCAGCAAAAGATGAGTATAATCAGTTTTCTCCATTTCACTTCCAGAACAAAATCGAATCACCATAAGTGTTCAGCCAGAGTGAAGACAACAACAACAACAACAACAACAACAAGAATGCACATACAATAATACAAGAGCATCTGTATTTATTAGGATTATTTAAATTATTAACTCTCGTTATCCAACCAAAACCCACAATCAGCACTGTCAGCGACAGCAATGAAAAACAATAACAATGAAATTTGACAGGATAAACAAACTTCACCAGTTAAATCGAATAGTATTTAATAATTCAATCACCAGGCACGATAAGCATATCAACACAAAAACAATAATAATAAATAAATTCACCTATATCATTTCGTGAAGTAGACGCTTGCTCCCCATGCTCAGTCTTCCTTGCAAGAGTAATTGTCGAATAATTCGCACTACGGCTTCTTCTTGTGGCCCTGAAACTCAGTACACCTTCTGAAAACGCTGGTGTTAAATGATAGTAGTACTTTCTATCACAAGCACACCCAACTGAAATTAGTCCAAAAAAAAGGAAAAAAAAATCAAAATCAATAAGCTACCAATAAGCAAAAAGGAAGAAAAAAAGAAAAAAAAGAGGGAAATGTGACAGATAAATTGTTTTAACATATAAATGTCTGCTTGAGTTGCTGTGTAATATATACCTGAGAGCAGGGGGCGAGAGCGGCTAAGACTAAATCTACCGGCGACGCTCTTACGGCAATTAACTGAGGAAGATTTAAGCAATTTCAAATCGAAATTGAAAGGGATTTGGATCGAATTGGTGTGCGTTGTGGAAGCCAATTTCATGGCTTCAGAATTTAGTAATTGTTGTTTTTCCCCCTTTTTTATCTTTAGAGTTGGTCGAAGTGATGAGCAACAGATTGGCAACTGCAGCAGTGGTGGTAGAGCTGAGATGGAATGGGACGACTCACGCCGCCTGCCAATGATCCAGACATCTAGCTAGTTATCCACCACACTACACACACCGCCAATTTCATGTCTTGTAATTTAATTAATAATTTTATTCGTAGTTTTTTTTTATTACGCCGAATAAAATAAAATAAAAAAATTATTACATTTTTATGGAAATGTATTGCATGGATGGGATGGGATCTGGTAAGAACCAGTTTCCAGGCCACCTGTCTGGGAAGTGGGACCATCCATTCATTTGAAAATCTGGACAATCCAGATTAAATAGATAAAGTGGAAGGGATGGTGGCAATGTCGTAATTAAAATGAAAACTTTAAATTCGCGCATTTCATTAAGGTAAAATTGGAAGAAAAAAAAGGTGACATCATCATGTTTTGAAAAAATTCTTAAAAACTTTAAATGATCATAATTTATTCGTTTTTAATCGGATTTACACAAATCTTATATCAAATTAAAGCTCTTTTCATTTTCTTTCATTTAAGATCCATATTGCATATGTTTATTTTAAAAAAATAGATGAAAATATAAAAAATCATTTTTAGGCATAATTTTCGCATAGAACAACCCCAAATTTATATTAGCATGTTGTATACAATATTTTAGCATGACATATATAACATTTTAGCATATTGTGTAATACATTTTAGCGAGTGATATTATAAATATGTTTCTAATAGTTTTATATAAACACCTACATCTATATAGATACTACAAAATGAAAAACACGAGTTAATGGTAGAAAAGAAAAAAGAATGAGAAAGTGAAGTAATGAAGTAGATGACTGACAACTAAGAAAGAAAATGCGTAAATATTTTCCGAAACGAGATAAAGTTTATGAGAGCAAAATATATACTGCAATTCTAAGTGCAGAAAGTAACATACAAATTTAGCCTCATACTTCACTCATTTTAGCCTCATTAATTTCTCATTTTAGCATGTGTTGATAAATAAAATATGAAACGTTGATTTCGTTGGAATGAAATACAATACACCCAATTTGGGAACATTGAACCCTAATGGAAATCTCATAATTACTAATTGGGATCAGATGAGCCATAATTGGAACGTAATAAACCCCAATTGGGAACGGTGAATCTAGTGGAAAATGTGATATCAAATTTAGCCTCATACTTCGCTCCTTTTAGCCTCATTCATTTCTCATTTTAGCATGTTCTAATAAATAAAATATGGAACGGTGATTTCATTGGAATGAAACGCAATACACCTATTTGGGGACAGTGAACCCTAATGGGAATCTGATAATTACTAATTGGGATTAGATGAACCCTAATTGAAACGTAATAAACTTTAATTAGGAACGGTGAACCCTAGTGGAAAATGTCACATCAAATTTAGCCTCCTACTTTACTCATTTTAGCCTCATTCATTTCTCATTTTAACATGTTCTGATAAACAAATATGGAATGGTGATTTCATTGGAATGAAACGCAGTACACCCTCTTTAGAGATAGTGAACCCTAATGGGAATCTGATAATTACTGATTGGGATCAGATGAGCTCTAATTGGAACGTAATAAACCCTAATTAGGAACGAAGAACCCTAGTGGAAAATGTCACATCAAACTTAGCCTCCTACTTCGCTCATTTTAGCCTCATTCATTTCTCATTTTAGCATGTTCTAATAAACAAAATATGGAACGGTGATTCCATTGGAATAAAATGCAATACACCCTACTTGGGCACAGTGAACCCTAATGGGAATCTGATAATTACTAATTGGGATTAGATGAGCCCTAATTGGAACGTAATAAACCCTAATTAGGAACGGTGAACCCTAATGGAAAATGCCGCATCAAATTTAGCCTCCTACTTCGCTCATTTTAGCCTCAATCATTTCTCATTTTAGCATGTTTTGATAAACAAATATGGAACGATGATTTCATTAGAATGAAATGCAATACACCCTATTTGAGGACAGTAAACCCTATTGGGAATCTGGTAATTACTAATTGAGATCAGATGAACCCTAATTGGAATGTAATAAACCCTAATTGAGAACGGTGAACCCTAGTGAAAAATGTCACATTAAATTTAGCCTCCTACTTCGCTCATTTTAGCCTCATTCATTTTCTCATTTTAGCATGTTCTGATAAACAAAATATGCAATGAGAATTTGACAACATATTTAATCTCATGCTTTCGTTATTTTAGCATTATATTCTAAACGGTAATTATGGTTAATAAAACTTAATAGTATATAATTACCGCAAAGGAAATGTCATAAACACTTTTATTAAAAATCATATATATTCTTAAAAATGAATGTGTTGAAAACAATTCACAAGCATGGTAAAACATGATACTAAACTATGCCCAATCAATATAATAACATCAAGCTGGACAGTTCCTAGCATCATGATCTGACAACTTGTGGCATTGTTGCACATTCTGAGTGGTTTGTTCTCCTTTCTCTTTCTTGCCTTCTTCTTAGATATCAAATGACCGTCGCTACCTTTTATTTTAACTGGAATAGGTGGATAAATAACAACACGTAAATCGTAAAATTGCTCAAACATCATCGTCTTGCTATGTGAAGTAGAACCCTCCATATCACCACACTAAAACAATACTTTCAACTTCTGCAGGCCAGCTAAAAATGAATTCATCTTCTCCAGATCACGCTCAACATAGCCCAAACAAGAATAAAACTCTGAAAACAACTGATTTAGCATACTTCTATTATCCTCCGACATAAGAGATTTACCGAATAACTCAGCACCACTACCATGAATATGCTTAAGTAATGCATTTCTTATCCAGCGGGAAGCAATATATTTAGGTGGTATTGGAACTATTTTCAAATGCTTTAACAAAATGAAAACATGAAAACACAATGTGACATCCCTAATGAATTTCTTACAGCTACATACAACAATATCATCTTCTTTGTTGTACGTCACCATGTGAGTAATCTTACTATGGTCACTTGAAACAGAAAAAGCTGACACATTAAAATCAAAAAATTATAAACTGAATAAAGTAAAATAATAATACAATCACATCAAGAGACGTTCAGACATAAAATCAACACAAATTGATTTTTAGCATTAGATAAGTACCATTCTAGCATCATGCAATATACATTTTAGCACCACAATATTATAATATTTGCATGTTGTGTGTAACACTGTGTAGCCGAGTCACAAAAACACACACACATAAAAAGAAAAAAAAGAAAAAAAAACAAAGCATGGTTTGTATGACATGTTTCAGAGAGTGCATGCAGTAGAAATAACATAAAACCAGCATGTTATCATGCTAAAACATATGCCACAACATGCTAAAATGAATACATTAACATGCTAAAACATCTTATATGACGTACTCAAATAAACAGATCAAATTAATGCATATTTTGTATATTCTCGTACTAAATCCTAGGATTCTTAACAATGAGAAAACAACTGATATAATATGGTATTAAAACAAACAGATCAAATCAATCACACAAAAAAAACGTAAATACACAACCATAATGAACTCCAATAGAACAAACTATAAAATCAATCCACATACAACGAATTGCGAAATTAACATTACTAAAATTTCAAACTTAATCAAACATTGCAAAAATAAATCACATACCTGGAGTCACCAGAAGAACACAGATGTAGAAACTTCACGATAAAAGGGTAATTACATAAATAAAGGATGTTGAGCAATAAAAATGCGATCTAAAAGGAGATCTTCGCGAGAAAGATGAAAGGATGAAGATTGAAACGATTGAAGAAGAGATAAAGGAAGATCTCTTTGTGAGAAAAGCGGAACGATGAAGATGGAAACAAATACAGAACTTGCAAAAGAATTAGTGAATTACTATATTACCCTCCCCTCCATCAAACTTGCCAAAAATTACAATTCTGCCACCGCCCATCCACTTAATCTAATTTAATCTGAGCCGTCCAAATTGAGTAAAGGAAGGGATACGATTGGTTCCTAGTTCCCACATGGGGGAAGGGTTCTCATTTGAACCCTTCTCTTGCATGGATATTTTGTATTATCAAACTTATACATTGATCTATTTATTAGAGACGTTTAATATATATTTTTTTAAAATGGTAAGATAATAGAGGTCTTTACTATTCTTGGTCACCACTATTATGATAAAAATGACTTTACATTTTACATTGTATATTTGTATGCCATTGGGTAGTTAACCTCAAACCATTTTAGAGATTTTTTTATTCTTTTCCAAATAGATTATTTATGCATTTTCCATATCTTTCTTTCTTTCTTTCTTTTCTTTTCTTTTTTTTTTATGAAATTTTACATATCTTTGTTAAACAAATTTAGCTATTGAGGTTCAGGTTTATGTTACGTCTCAAACACAACTTTTGTAGTATTCGTGATTTCTTTTAAGAGATCAATCTAAACGTAGTCCTATTTAATCCCATATGGAATTAAATATATATTGTTAGGCAAAACTATGAAGAAAAAGATTTTGATGAGATGCCGAAAAAAACCGACAAAGTAAAGTAAGAGAAAAACTGAGCCAAGTTGTTCATCCTAGAACTCAACTGAAGAAAATAAATGAAGAAGAGACATTAAGTTCAGTTTAAAATGTCGAAACTAAGTTCAAAACCAATGGACAAGAGACATCAAGTTCAGTTTAAGATGTTGAAACTAAGTTCACCCTGGAACTTAACCGAACTGAAGAGACACCAAACTCAGTTTGTAACTTAACTTAACTAAAGAAGAGACATCAACCTAGCTCACTTTGAAACCAAACTGAACTAAGGTAAAGACATCAAGTTCACCTTGGAACTTGAATGAAACAAGTTTGCAAAAACCGAACTGAAAAGTCTCGCAACTGAAGTACGTGACTTCTGGACTGAAGCCTCCCGAATTGAAGAATACCAAATGATTAAGCAACTGAAAGACTGATTGCAAAAGTCAACCCAGACTTAATTGCTAAAATGGCTGGGTCTCTCAAATGGCTCTCTGTACCAACTACCAACAGGATGACAAACTTATTTAAGTCTAAAGATGACCAACGGTCATTTTCCATCTATCTACATAAGAGGAATAAATCAGAGGTTTAAAATAGACTTTTTGCAAACATTAAGAGCCTTGTCTAAAATCCTCACTATACAATCTATCAAAACAATTCTTGCAAGATAGATAATTTGATTGTAATCTTCTACCCACGCTAAACTGATCAAGTTTACTCAGTTTATGCATTCAAAAGTTAAAAGAAGCTTGCAAAATTGTAATAGCTTAATATTGAGCAAAGTTATAAGTCATCTGCAAAAGTCCATACGAGAAGGAAAGAGCCATACATCTCAAAGTAAATCCAGCTTACGATCAAGCTTCGGCCATAGCTCTTCTCAAAGATCCACACCAATATCAACATCTGCTCAGTTCGAGGAGCTCATCCAGTTGATAATCCACATTCAAGATTCATTCTCTTGAAGATCGAAAGAAATCTAAAACCTTGTAAAGACATCAATAGCACCTAACTCTTTGACAAAGTGTGGCCGTTGCTAAAGAAACTGTCACTGCAATAGCTACCTGCCGGAGACTACAAGTGTGAGCCACGACCCAGTTGAGGTAACTTTGTAAAGAAGCTAATTGTTACCAGGTTCAGCTAACTGCACTTCATTGTCTAATTTGTAAAGTGAACTCAAGTTATACAGTTAATTTATCCCTTCTAAGGAAGGAAGAGATGACGTAGAAGTTTTAAGACTTCGAACCTTTATAAAATGATTATGTATTGTATCTTATCTTTTCGTGCTTTGCTTATCTTTGAAAGTTTACACACAAGCTTAAACAATGCATAACTGAATTATATCTTGCAAACTTAAAGTAGACACTAATCTAAGTTAAACGAGTATGGGCCCTAAAGAATTCCATAAGTAATTAAAATTTTATAAAAGTTTAATTTGAAAATCAGTTTTATTCATCCCTCTCTAAACTGAATAAGACTCGTCCGGGACCATCATATACGTTAGTGCCATTTCGTAGCACTAAGTTTATTTTGGCGATTCATGTTCAACAAAGTGTTCGAGGATATGTTCCTGATGTGATGTGTTGATTCCATTCTACAAAGTAAAGAACAAGGTGTGAACTGTTCTCTCTGATGTTCCAAGAGCGTCTCTGAAATAGTCTATATATGGCAGTTTCCTTGCAGAAGAATATCCGGTGCGGATCAGTTTGGGAAGCAAGAAGCGATTGTTTAAACTGCCTTTTGGAGTAGATACCATGCTGATTTAGACCAACAACTACATGGAAAACATCTACACCAATATGGAAAGAATCACAAACCCTTATTCACCGTACAAGTTGATGAAGATTGGAGATCAAATCAACAAAAAGTGTGAAAGTATAAAAAGGTCGATTCTCTTGACAATTGATGGTTCACCCCCATTATTGATTCTCTAAATTTATTTTTTAGAGTCGTTAGTTTGTTATTTTTGTATTATCTAGAAGTTATTCCTTAAATTGTTCAACGCAGTAGTCTAGCATTGAGTGTTTTTTAGTGAAACGTGTGAGTGATTTTTTATCCATTTTATACGTAATCTCTGGAGAGATTATAAGTTGAAGTCATTGATAACTAAAGGAAGTTTAGTGTCAAGTTGTACGGTTGTGAGGGGATCTCACAGCTTTTGTTTATCAAAGAATTCATGTTGTAAGAAAGGGCGACATAAGAAGGGAGTCTGTATGTGTAAGATCCTGAATAGTCTTCACGAAGTAGTAGTGGATGAATCTTCAAGTTTGGACGAACCCCCCAGAGTAGGTTGGTTAACTAAACCTGGTTATTAGTCTCGTGTGTGCTTTTACTGCTTTTATTTATGTGTTCTTGCTTTTGTTCCTGTCACTCTCAAGAATACATGTTTGCAGTAACCTTAAACACATACGTGCATGGATTATAGTTTTACAGTATGTATAACCAAATAAAATAAAAAAATTATAAACACATCCCCGTTTTACTATGTATAGCTCACATGATTAATTAAAACAAAATTATTTTTTTACTCTCTTCGTCCTGATTATATAGTCTCATTACTATAAGTAGGATTAATTTTCATTGTAATGTATAAATATACCCTTATTAGTTATTGAAAATTAAAAAACTAACAATTTAAATTTTGAAAGTCATAAATACTAAATAAGAGCATTATTGAAAGTTAAACTTTAATATCTTAACATTTTGGAGTATTAGATATTTATACATTTTAGCCCCTACTTAAAAATCATAACAAAATAAAATAAAATCTCAAATATATAGCCCAACCTCATTCATAATTAAAAAAAGAGGGAGGAAAATGGGTCTACCTTTTTATTTTTGTGAGAAGTATCTTCATGAATTATTCGTAGTTATCTTATTAATTTATATGCAATGATGAGAACAGTCAAGACGCACGTATTATGCAATGTTATGATAGATTGCCCAATATACATTTGTGGCATTGATGTTCTTCGTATGGTTGCAAACGCACACACGCCCAACAACATATTTAATGGAGGTAGTGATTTAGTTCATCTATCTCTTAAATTTTAATGTCCATATGTAAAAAAAAAAAAAAAAACATTCAGCAAACCTTCATATATGAATTTCGCACTCATCACAACACGCATTTTTTTAATAGATGATGGATTATGAAGTTACATAAACTGTGCGATCATGTTCATCATCATGTACTTGAACATTGTTGTGAACATGTAAGGTCAGAATGTAAAAACTTAAGCAAATAAAGAACACAAGGTTGGTAACCATGTTCGATCAATTGATCTATATCAGGAGGACCTATCAAGTCCGGGAGAAACAGTTTACTACTCCGTTGAATGGTTACAAAGGTTATTACACGAAGACTCCCGTCACTCGACCCCTTTCCTACCCGAATCAACCTCTTTCACTAAACTGAATTGTGAGCTCCCCTCACAACCTAGAATCCCTCTAGTTCCCACAGAAAATCTCTCCCGAGACTCCTATAAGTGTGTATGAAAGTGAGTTTCAAACATAGACTAGAAACACAATGATCTAACCGATCAAACCTAGTCTACCTGAATACTATATGCTTCGAATGTGAAGTCTTTTAACTCTCAGCCCTGTAGTGTATTCATAAAAATTCGTGTCACCTAAACTAGTTTGAATCCCAAGCTATTTATAAGAAATAGTTATAGCCTAAACAAGGTATTCAGAAGTTCTATTTTAACTAGGATTTAACAAAGAAATAATTTCCTTAAATAAATCGGACTTTCCTAGTTTAGATGTCTTCCTTGAATAGAACTCCTTTTTTCCTTCTTGATCTTCATCACGAACAAGACAACTTCTAATCTGAAATGTCCATCTTGAATTTGCAGCTTCAACTCCTTGAATCTAGCATGGCACGTCTCTTGTAACTCTCTGGACAACCATGTACATGATCATGTCTCTGAAGATGATTAAGTACATGACTTGATCTTTAATTAGATTGGCAGCGGAATGTTCACACAAATGTCCAGAACATGTTGTTCGAACATGAATAACCAAAACCTTTTATGTTCTTTTGAAATTGCCATAATATGTACTCAGATAATGACAATCCCAAACACTTTAGTGCAAATGGCACTAACAATCTCCCCATTTGTCTTTATCTGGTTGCAAATCAGCTCCATGTTTTAAAAGAACACAACTCTTGAACTGTAAGATCATGTACTTAAAAACATATTTGGATGTTGTGAAGAACATCATATGATTCAGCTGTGTTTCACTTTCTTATCAGCTTATACCTGCTCTGCTATATTTTATTTTTCTTTTATATTTTTATCTTTTGATAGCAGTTTCAATTTTTTAGCAGATATGAATCATATAGGGAAGAAAAACAATATGTTCCATAACAAAATAGCTATTACAAACTATTAAAGCAAAAACAAAATACCTTGCAAAACATGATGCAAGATAAGTAGAATATAAAACAAATGTTAAAAAAACTTAAAAAAAACTTATATTGCATTACTCCTCCTATTTGCCACTGAGAAAGGCAAAGGAGTAATAACCAACAACTACTCGGATTTGTTAGGGTCTTGATCAGCAGCATCTTGTTCAGATCATTCTTCTGCTTCAAAACCTTCTCCTTCATCTTCAGTTTCTGTCTCTTCATCAGCCTCTTCTTAGGTCTGAGCTTTCTCTTCCTCATCAACTTCGTCTTCAGCAGCCTCCTGCTCTTCTTCATGAGTCTCTGCTGTAGTCTCTTCTTGGATAGCTTCAGCTTCCTTCTCTTGTGCTGCAGTCTGTGTTGCCCTTACTTTGATGCTGGAGTAGACTTCTTCTGAGCAGCAGCTTCGGCAGTACTTGCAAGCTTGTGCAAGTTATGAACATTCTGAGGAACATCTGTTGTTAGGGAGGCAAAATCTTCTCCTAATGAAAGATCAACAATCATTGCTTGTATCTTCATCATCTTAGAAGTATGCTCAGAAATCAGACGAGCATGAAACTCCAAGCTTCTCTCTAGAAACTTCAGCACAACACTCTTAGGTGAGGATTCTTCAACATTATCATCCATTCCTTTCTCGGATGACCGGTACTGCTTGAACTGGAGGCAAAGGTGAGAATCTCCTATCTCAGGAGCAACCTTGATCATAAGAGACTTGTTGGGAGGAACAACTTTATCCTTCTTAGAAGAGACATTCTTCTTTTGTTGCTTGATTAGGCTGTAGATCAGTGAAGGATAGCATAGAGGTCTCTTGACCACTGTGGATTCAGCACTGCTGATGATCTTGCCGAACACAAACTCACCATAATTGAACTGTTTCCCAGTTCCGAGGTGATACAGAAACCTTCATTGAGCTTGAGTCACTGTTGCTCTGTGCTTCGTGGGTAACCAGTTGTGGATCAGTATTCTGAACAGAGCACCATACTTGTGAGTCAGTTTGGAAGTTGGAATAGTCTGTGGATGCGATGGCCATTTGTTGTAGATGCCCTGGGTCAGTTCCTCAGCAACCATCCCCCAGTCATCGATCTCCTTATACTCCCCCTCAGATGTACATCCGAGAAATTCATTAATGAGATCTAGAGAAAACTGCAGCATTCTCCTTTAATAAAAACTTTCTGAAAATCTTCAGACTCCGGATCATCAATCTCTTTGGTTAAATTATAGTAGAACTCAGACACAACCTTAGACACAAACTCTTACACCTTCTGCACGGTTCCTAAAACACCAGCTTCCTCCAACAAGGTATACACACCAGTGGCCAACAGTGTATCCTTGTCAACCTTCTTCTCAGAGATCATTGACATCTGCTTTACCTTTTCCCATAAATCAGCATGTTTTGATGAACGAAAGATAGATTGACTTGAAGTACTTGGAACACGAACAATCTATTTGAGAACTTCAGACTCATGTTCACTTGACTGTGAGTGAACATCTTCAGGTATATCTTCTGGCTGGACAACTTTCTTAGCTTTCTTGGAAGGACCAGTCGTTTCAACAGTTTTTATTTTCTTTATAGACACAACAGTGGATGGTGGAGTGGTGGAAGCTCGGCTTCGAGTCACAGGAGTTTTGGACACTAACTGCACCACAACAGTAGAGGCCTTCTTTCTGGGGGTTTCCTTCTTGACAGGTGATCTGGCAAACGGATCATATTGAGAAGATGCAAACAACTTCTCCTATTGTAGAACATGAGTCTTCTCAGCAGATTCAGAGGATGAACTCTGAACAACTGCTTTCACTGTTGGATCAGCAACTAAAGGTCTGTGAATGACCTTCTTCTTTCCTTTTGCAAGTACAGCTGCTATGGCCTTCATCTTCAGACTTAATGGAATATCATCTTATCTGTCTTCATCATCACCTTCTGCAGTAGAAGATTGAACAGGCGACTTCAGCACAACGTTCACTGGAGTAGATGTTTCCGCAGTGCTCTTCTCTGCAACATGTTCCTCAGCATGTGCAGGTACATCTGAAGGCTTAACTGGATCATCAACAGTAGATCTCTTCTCTTTCTAAAGGGCTTGGGCAGCAGGTGTTGTTACAATATTCTTTGATGAAAGGGTTGTAGTCTTTTTGGTTTTGTTGACTGCAGTTCCCTTTGTTCTTGTCTTCTTTTTGTTGACATCGTATAACTTCACGGCTTTCTACAAAAGATCATCGATTGAAAGACTTTGGGTCTTTGTTTTCTTCGCAGAAGAAACAATTTCTTGCTCTTCTGTTTCCATGTCTTCTTCCTCATCGCTCTCTATGGAACGTCTCAATCAATTCTTCTGTATCTTTGTTTGTTGATTCATCGCGAAGTGCCCTATGAATAGGCTTCTTATATGTTGATTCACCTTGAACCTGCCTATCAAACTCATCCTCCTTGTAGAACTGGTCTTGAGGTCTGAAATATATAACATTTCCATACCTCATTCTGGGCTTCACAACTTTCTTGGAACGAATAAGTTTTCATTTCAGAGCCATTGAACAATATATGGGTATATGAAGGAAATAATCAGAAAGAAAATCAATGGCAAACAAGGAATTAAACGCAGAAAACTCAAAGGTTTTATCGAGAGAGAAGGGTGTTTTGATTTCAGAAATTTGAAAAGTGAACGTTCTCTCTAAACGGCTAAGCATATATATAGGAGAGTATTTCGTTCATAAAATAAACTCATGTTTCTGTTAGACTAAGAAATCGAAGGAAAATCCCAGAAAATCAGAGATGACAATAGTATGTCAGAACTAGCCATTGACAAAGATGTACTCAGGGTTTGAAACATGATCATGTACATCTATATAAACATTTATGGGAATGTTCAATCCCTTTGTACATGAATGGTTCTTTCATGCTGAGTGTAAAATAGACACACTCATACCCCTTTTCTTGGTTTTACTGAACCAAGCACACCCCAAGGGCTGCTCTGAGTTTCTCAAATTAGGCTGACGCCAATCTCTTGGTGAACAAATCAGCTAATTGATCTTCTGTCTTCATGTGTTCAATCTTTAGCACTTTTTCTTCAACCAGCTCTCTAATGAAGTGGTCTCTGATGTCTATGTGTTTGGTCCTCGAATGCTGCACTAGGTTCTTTGAGATATTAATAGCACTTATATTATCACAGTACAGAATAGGAGTATCATGACTAACTTCATAGTCTTTCATCAGCTGCATCATCCAGATGATCTGAGTAGAGTTGTTCCCTACTGCAATGTATTCTGCTTCTGCT
The DNA here is from genome assembly GCA_026008535.1 of Perilla frutescens. Taxonomy (NCBI): domain Eukaryota; kingdom Viridiplantae; phylum Streptophyta; class Magnoliopsida; order Lamiales; family Lamiaceae; genus Perilla; species Perilla frutescens. Next base: position 36,272,037 of record BRKX01000017.1, on the reverse strand, counting down.
ATAGATAAAGACATGCAGTTCTGTTTCTTACTGAACCAGGAAACAACATTATTTCCTCAAAAGCAACAAGCACATGAAGTGCTTTTTCTGTCATATGGAGATCCAGCCCAATCAGCATCACAGTATGCAGTAATACTTGCATTTATATCTAAAGTATACCACAAACCATAATCAGCAGTTCCATTGATGTACTTGATGATGTTCTTAATAGCCTTCATATGACTCTCCTTAGGATACACACTCCCACACTGTATACTATATCAAGTCTGCTTGCAGTGAGGTATAGGAGACTTCCAATCATGCTTATGTAGAGAGTTTGATCAACTTCAGTTCCTGCATCATCTTTTCCAATCTTGACTGTAGTGCTGATAGAAGTTTATTTGTGCTTGGAATTTTCAAGCTCAAACTTCTTCATCAAGTTTTTGGCATACTTGGATTGAGAGATGAATATCCCTTCTTCTGACTGTTTATCTGAAGTCCTAGGAAGTATTTTAGATCTCCAACAAGGTTCATCTCAAATTCAGTTTCCATGTCTCTAATGAAGTCCTTGACCATCTTCTCAGACATTGATCCAAACACTATATCATCCACATATACTTGAACCACAATTACTTGTGATTTTTCCTTTCTGATGAACAGTGTTCTATCTTCTCTTCATCTACTGTATCATTTGCTTACTAGGTATGTAGCCAGTTTTTCATACCATGCTCGAGGAGCTTTCTTCAAGCCATATAATGCCTTCTTTAGTTTGAACACAAACTCTGGATGATGTGGATCTTCAAATCCTTTAGGCTGTGCAACAAATACATCCTTCTTCAGGAATCCATTCAGAAAAGCACTCTTGACATCCATCTGGTATAGTTTGAACTTCATGATGCATGTCATAGCTAGAAGAAGTCTGACTGATTCAATCCTTGTGACTGGAACAAAGGTTTCATCAAAATCAATGCCTTCAATCTGAGAATAACCTTGAGCAACCAGTCTAGCTTTGTTTCTTGTAATGTTTCCAGCTTCATCAGTCTTGTTCTTGAAAATCCATTTGGTTCCAACAATCTTGACTCCTTCAGGTTTCTACACTAGATCCCAGACATCATTCTTTTTGAACTGAAGAAGTTCTTCCTACATGGCTTCTATCTAGTAATCATCTTTTAGAGCTTCTTGAATGTTCTTTAGTTCAACTTTGGAGGTGAAACAGACATAGGATATCTCATTATACATCCTTTTTCTCAGAGTGCTCCTGGTCATCTTACCTTCATGAATATCTCCTATTACTTCTAAAGTAGGATGATTGTTGATGATTTGCTTCGAAGGCTTTCTGTGCCTTACTGTCTGTTCTTCAGCTTCTCTGTCTGTATCATCATGAAACTTAGGATATTCAAGCACATTTGCGTAAACATTATCTTCAGGAGTATTGACAGTATAGTCCTGATCATCAAATCTGATATTGACTATCTCAATTACATCTTTTGTATCTTTGTTGTAAATCCTGTATAATTTACTATTTCTAGAATATCCAACAAACATCCTTTTAACTCTTTTTTTGTTCATCTTGCTGAGGTACTCTCGATCATTGAAAATATAACATGTGGTTCCAAACACATGAAAGTACTTCACTATTAGCTTCTTCTCACTCTAAATTTCATATGGAGTAGTGAGAGTACCTGGTCTGAGATGAACTCTATTGCTGATGTGGCATGTTGTGTTGATAGCTTCTGTTCGGAACATAGCAGCAACTTCTTTAGTAGCAATCATGGTTTTAGCCATCTCCTGAAGAGTTCTGTTCTTCCTTTCCACAACTCCATTCTGCTGAGGAGTTTTGGGGGTTGAGTACTCATGATTGATATCATTCTCACTGCAAAATGTATCAAAATATTGGTTCTCAAATTCATTGCCATGATCACTTATGATTCTGATAATCTGTCATCCTTCTCAACTGTGATCTTGCAAGCTAATCTCTTGAATGCTGTGAAAGCTTCACTCTTATCTCTGAGAAAAATCAACCCAAGTAAACCTTGAGTAATCATTAATGCAGACAAGGACATACTTCTTTCATCCGTAGCTTTCCACAGCCATAGGACCCATTAGATCCATATGAATGAGATCTAGAATTCTCTTAGAACATCTGTCTTGCACTTCTTTATGTTAGGATCTTGACTGTTTCCTAATCTAACATAGACCACAAACTTTGTCTCTGTCAATCCTCATCTGAGGCAGTCTTCTGACAATCTCCTTGCTAATGATCTTCTGAAGTTGATGTGTCTAAGTTTCTGATGCCAGATCTCTGACTCTTCAATAGATGTTCTTTGACATGTTAAAAAACATTGTGCAGGAACATGTAGCTGATAACAGTTGTCAGGTGATCTCTTCTCTTCCATAAATAAGTCATTGTTCTTATTCATAACTCTGTAGCTTTCTTTGGTGAAGACTACAGTCATGTCATCATCACATAGTTGACTGATACTTATCAGATTAGCTTTGAGTCCATCAACTAGCATAGCCTTCTTGAGTTTGGGCATTCCTTCAACAGTCAGCTCTCCTTTTCCCATTACTTTGCCCCTTTTTCCATCTCCAAAGTTAACAAAATCTGACGAGCAAGCTTTCAGATTATGCATCACAGAGCAATCTCTTGTCATGTATCTTGAACAGCCACTGTCAAAGTACTAGATTCCTTTATCTTCAACTCTCAATGAAGTATGAACAATTAGACTGGTCTGCTTGACAACCCATTGTTTTTTCTGTACAGGCTTCGTCCTTTGTTGAGTAGCTGATTTCTTCTGAGTGTTGTTGCAATGCTGAGCCACAAATCTTCTCCTCATTCTTTTCAGATCAAAGAGATACTTCTCACAGTGTGGTCGAATGTGGCCTTTTTCTTCATAATAGTGGCAAATGATTCTTTTCATGTTGCCATTATTAGCAGTCATCTTTTTGTTAATGTTCTTCTGGATGGTTTGAACATTATTTTGTACATGTACTGTCTAGCTTGTACTTGCTTTGACAAACACTGTCTTGGATTTTCCACCATTGTATCCAAGACCTAGATGATTTTTCCCTGAGTGTCCTGGGTTAGTAAGAATCTTATCAAGATTCTCAGCTCCATTGTTCAGCATATTGACATTCCTTTTGATGGACTTCAGTTCTGTATTCAGTTATTCAATCTTCTTCTTCTTCTGTTATTGAATAATGGCCTTCAGTTCTCCTTCAGATTTGATTAACTTCTCATTTTCCGAGAGAAGATCTTTGTTGTGAGATTGAAGAGTTTTGTTGATCTCAGCTCCTTCAAGCCATTTTTCATACATCTCCTTGTAGGTCTGAACATACTCCTCATGACTGACATCATCATTGTCTGAGTCTTCTTCTTCTCCTGCAAGTTTGAAAGGATCCTGGAACTCTGAGACTTTCGCTGTAAAGGCATAGGTCTCTTTTTCTGATTCACTGCTACTTTCAGAATCATTATCACTAAGAGAGACATTGTAGTTCTTTTTATTATTCTTCAGAGTGTTAGCACATTCAACTTGAATATGTCCAAACCCATCACACTCTATGCACTAAATTCCTCTCTTTGTATTTGATGGTTGAAGCTCTTTCTGCTCACTGTTAGAGTTTCTATCTTGCTGAGAAGTTCTAGGTTGCTGTCTTCTATTGTTTGACCTTCTGGAAGACTGTTTGTTTACTCTCTTATGCATTCGGCTGAAGTTTTTGGTGATAAGAACCATATTATTCATTGTCTCTGAATTAAGTACATGTTTTTATTTATGTACATGTTCAGGGACATCCTCAAAAATTTCAGTTTTAAGAGTAGTACCTTTCTTCCTTGAGCTGTTGTCTTCATCTTCCAGATTCATCTCGAACGTTCTCAATGATCCCCATCAGTTCATCAAGTCTCATACTCTTGATGTCTTTGGCTTCTTCTATGGCAGTAACTTTGTAGGCAAACTTCTTTGGAAGAGATCTAAGAACCTTCCTCACAAACGTTTCATTGCTGATAGCTTCTCCGAGAGCAAAACTTTCATTTGATATGCTCTTTAATCTGGCATTAAACTCACCAATGGATTCAGATTCTTCCATTCTGAGACTTTCAAACTTTGAAGTCAAATTTTGAAGTCTTGACAGCCTCACAGACTAGTCCCTTCAAAGGTAGTTTCCAGAATAGCCCATGCAACTTTTGCAGTCTCACAGGTTGAGATTAGACTGAATGTCTCAAGATCCACTGCAGAGAATATTGCATTGAGAGTTTTAGAGTTGACATTGTACCAGTTCTTCTGTGGCACAGTCCACTCTCCTTCTTCAATCTCCACATGCCTTCTTTCTTTGGCAACAATTGGCTTTCCCATACTTCAGTGACACTCTTCGTATTCAGTTTCTATAAAAAAACATTATTCTGTTACTCGCATATAAGATTCACTAGAAATTGCGATTCATATTATTTATATTAATTATTCATCACGAAGATGAGTTCGTCCGACATAGATAATTTATGTATTTATTCATTTATTTTTTTAATAAATATTGTTTGTGTTGGATTAATGTTGTTTTCATTCTTACATGTAAATAATATTACTGATATTTCGTAGTATTGTAATTACCATATAGCATCTTATTGCGACATGTATTGTTGCTTATCTAGTATTTAATGGTTGTTCTTTAATGTTTAATTGGTTTACATTTATTGCGATTAATGATTATGAAGTGAAGTTATAATGGAGAAGCTAATGATAATGTACATATTTAGAATGTTGTCACGTGTTCGATTCAATTGTTATTAGATAGTGATATCACCTTTTTAAACTTTATATTAGAGTGTTTTGTAATGGAGTTTCACATGATAACTAGCTATGCAGATGTAGTATACAAGCACTGGATACAAGAGAAGAATAAGCATTTTCATTCTCTCATGTTCTTCCTCTTCTATTCATATTTTACAGAAAATCATATAGTTCGAATATTGGTTACTAGCAAAACCAATACAGGAGATTCATTTTAATCGTGTGAACTTGATAAAGGAGATATACTTGGATCTCTGCGAGTGGTCTAGCAACTGATTCCTACACACCCTTCATCAACCAGATTGCTACACAAAAAATAATATGATGGTTTTATATTTCATAATGTTAACGTGAATCCAATGATACGAGTGTTGTTAAATAATTATTATTTCATATGTATCAAAGTTTTTGATTTTCCGTTGTGTTTACATACGATTCCAACAGATTTGCACGGAACGACTGCTGCCTTGCTGTGAGAGGCGAGAGGAAGATGAATAGTGGCGAGAAGAGTTGTTGCCTCGTTGTGAAGAGGCGGAAAGTTGACAACGACTGTGACATGGGTAAGGGCTAGAGATGAGCAAACTGAGAGCGAAAGTGACAAGAGGCGAGAGGAAGATGAAGATGAATAATTGCGCTCAATACTTAGTCACAATTACGTAATTAGGTCAGGTTTATTCATGTTTTATTTTCATTATTAATTATTAATTATTGATTTATATCCATTTTATTAACAAAATAAAAATATGTATACAGTAAACCCTCTGTATAAGAATAACCTCTTTATAGTTTTAAAAAATTATGGTTTCAACTCAGGACCAGTTATAAATAAGAATAAACTCTACATTGTAATATTTCAGTATTTTTAGGACCATCTTTAAGAAATCTACCTCCATATAGTAATAAAATTACATTAACTTTCAAATATATATATATATATATATATGTAATTTAGAATTATTTAACTGTGTTAGATTAAACTTAATATGATATTAAATACTTATCTAAAGATGCATGTGGTGCATACATTTTTTTAACATTTCCTAGATACATAGTACATGAATGAATCTTCTAAATTTAACATGTATACACAATGTATATGTAATACCCCAAAATTTTACCATCCAAATTTAATTAATAATATAAATCTAATAGTTAGAATACGTGCAATTAAAAAAAAAATCATCAATATAAAAGAATATTTTATGTCCCCTTAAGGGTAAGTTGAAAGAAAATAGATCTTTAAAAAAATAGATAAAATGTGCCCGTTAAGAGGGTTAGAGAGACCCCAAGACCTTCCTATAATTTTTATTCAGAAATCTAGATACTTGCTCGAATATAAGCATATCAAGACCTAGTGATAATCCTATTATATATTATTATTATATTTGAATCATATCTAAATAATTCAAAACTTCTCCAAAAATTTCACTTTTAGTAACAGAAATATTTGGAGTTAATAGTTGAATTTTGAAATTTATTTTCGAGTCTTGTTTATTCGTACACGGTTTATTTTTATATTCGATATTTATAATAATTTTCATTACTAATCATAATGTTAATACAATTACATGTGGTATTCACTAGTAATGCAAAACCATGATAATCAACATAAATTAATACTGAAAATATTTATTAAATCTCTTCAATTCTCTATTAATCATAAACGTATGTGTACAAATTTGTCAACTCAGCAAATGCAGAAATACACTTGTCCAACTATTCTTCTCTCTGCCAAATCCAGCTATGCTTCTCTCTTCCAAATGGAAAACCACAAAAGCTAAATTCCTTCCCTGCAGATTAACAAAAGAAAAAAAAAACATAACCATTACTCCAAACTCTTCGATAGGAAATCAAGCTTCACAGCAAAATTCAATCTTTTCTTTGGTAAGTTTATTTTCAGTTCAATTCTCTTTACTTGCAGTACGAATTACATACATCAACCTCTCTCTCTCTCTCTCTATATATATATATATATATTACCAATTTTAATTAACCAACAATCATAGATTCGTGTTTCTACACCACCAACGTACCAAAATAAGAACCACAATCAATTTGATTTCTCAAGCCCAGTTTCAACACATAATATTCCAATCAAATTCCTTCTCACCAACACACATACATGGTCTTGCATTTATAAACTAAAATTATAGGATTTTATAAAAATAAATAGAAAAATAGAATATTAAGAAAATACAAGAAAAGAGATGAAGAAGGTGAGACGAGAGTGTGGTGGTTGCGGCAGATTTCAGTCATATATAGGGCTGGACTTACGTTGGAAACACATCTGACGGGCGAGGAATTTGGGTTGAGCGAGTCATGTTGTTGAGTCGAGTAGAGGTCCCTTGTCGGGGTTGAACTGCCACGGCGGGGCTTGTCTTGTTCGCGACGGTGTTTGGCTAGTTTGAGTCGATCGGTAGTTGAACCGTGAGTAGAGCGCTGGAGTTGTGAAGAAGAATTAGGGGATTTTTGGATTTGTGTTCGGTTCTTCTTGTCAAGATTTTGCAATGAAGATGAAAAGAAATTAGGATTTAGGCAAGCAATTTCAATTTGGGAGAGAGGGAAAAAGTGAGTGAGAGGAGAGTTGAAGATGAATTTAGGGATCTTTGATTTCTAAGTTCTTGTCTTACGTGATTTTAGGAAAAAGGAGAGGGAGTTGACTTTAAAGGTTTTGATTTCCAATTTGGTTTTGTTTTATGTCGTGATTTTAGAAAAAAGAAAGAGAGGGTCTTTTTGCAAAATAAGCATAATTCTAACAAAGGATCCAAGCTTTTGAAAAATTATATATCAGCAAGTTTTGTTTTTTTTTTAAAAAAGCTTGGTGCTTGGATAATAAATTATTTAAATACCAATTTAACTCATAAGTTTTAATTTGATTATTTATTTAAACCAAGACTCATAAGTTAATTATTTAGGAACATAAATCTTAGATTTTTAGATATATTAGAATTATAATTGGCCTAAATGATTTATTTGAAGTTATTTTCATACTAGGTACGACCCAATTAGGATCCTCATCCATTTTGTGATTCTGCTCAATTATACGCGCTCGTTATTATCAGGTAGGCTACTATATCTTTGCAAATTGTATCTTTCGAGTTATTAAGCTCTACTTTGTTAAAATTGCATATGTGACTATCTGTGTTAAATATTACGCGCTGCTATATGTTGTCGGAGTCTCATAAACCAGCGATGTGTCAATGTGAGTAGCTACAGTATGCATGCATTATTTGTCCTGCCCTACTCCTTGTCGATGAGACTAAAATGAAACACTTATGAGTTATACTCATTGGGTATACTTGGCCATACTCAACTTTACGCGTGGTGATGTAGTACGGGTTGCGGGCAGTGACTGGTTACAATCTTAAGCGATTCATGATAAAATGTTTTGGTGAACTTAGGTTGCTTTAAATTTTGAAACCTCCTAAGCTTCACTACCTGCATGAACACAGATAGATTACTTTAACAAAATGATTTGCATAACTTGAATTGTAAAAATTTGCCCACTGAGTGCACTAGTACTCAGCCCAAATATTTTTAAATATTTTTCAGGTCAGTAGACTGGCGCGTGGAGGTGACGATGCTGAGAAATGGGCTTTTGTTGTTTATGTATTTTCCCATTGTCTCTTTTTGTTAATTATTCTATTGATAATGAAGTCTCCGCGCTTGTAATATCCTTTTGTTAAACACTAAGAACTCTGATCTTGGTGTTATGAATATGTATATATTATTATATAGCATGTTTGACTATTCTGAGTCTTCTGTTGAGATTTTATTATTCAGGTTACCCCTTTATTTTCCCGCTTCTTAATTCCAACCCCCGTGGCGTCCATTTCCACGGTCTTTCGGACCGGGGCGCTACAGTATATGAATAATGTACGCACATCTGACTTTTTAAAATTCATGAATCTTTTTATTTTCTAGGGAAAAAATAAATTTTATTTATCTTTCAAATCCACGTGTTTTAATAAAGGGACACATTTCAGGTGGCGTATAATGTACATTAGTTTTTAAAAAAATTATAATTTTTATGTATAAACCTCTATTTAAGAATAACCTCCTTAAAATAATATTTTTTTTCTCCGATCTCGATGATATTACTGTATAGAGGTTTTATCATATATTTATACATGGGCGAGCTACCCGTTCCACCACGAGCTTATCTATCGAGGCCTGCCATACAAACGAACATCAAACTTGAAGTTCTATCCGCCTGAAATATAGCGGAGAGAGGCCTAGCCTGTTTTGACAAGTCGTAATACTAGTTAGACTTTACTAGAAGTTCAGCACGCCATTTGCAATTAATTTTGATCATACAAATGTGACTAGATCATATATACACAGTGTAAATATAAACCAATGACTTGAATTCCTTGTGAACTATATATATATATTTGTTAGTACTTCTTAATTTTACAAATATAATATATTTATTAGTTAATTGGATAAGAATCCAAGCGAACTTAAATATAATAAATAAATTTAATCCTAAAAAACAGTACAATTTTTTATTAGAATTATTATCCACATTTTGCCCACAAAATTTATAATTGGGAAATTATAAACATATCCTCTATTTTACTCTTTATAGTTTATAGCCCCAAATTAATTAAAATAAAATATTATTTTTATTAGACATGTTTGCCCTCGTAGCACCCCTACCATTTAAAAAATAGATAACAAAATTAATAATAACCCCCACATCTTTCCAATATCCGCATCATCCAAATTCCAAGGTGAAAAAAATTTATAAAATGTTCTTGCAGCCATTATTCTACATCTCCAGGTTTTCATTTTTATTAAAGAAAAACATTAATATAACGTTGCATTGCTTTAAGCAATTCAAAGAATCTGATGATGATATAATATTAAAGCGTCCTGAAAAATCAAATGATGGAAATATTTGATCTGAATTCCAAATTTTGCCTAATTTTTCACCTTTTAATTAATATTCTTGCAATGCCATCTTTAACAATTGATCTATCCTCTCCCCAGTCCTCTGCCGACCCTAGAGAGAAAAACAGTCATACAAAATAAATTCTCAAAGCTTTGTCCCCCATAATTTTTCACATAATTTATTTCATCCTTCGTTAACTTTAGTGGTCAAAACATCCCCATAAAAGTTGGCATAAACATCTACATGAAGAAGCAATCATCCATGAAGATACCAAAAAATGGGAAAAGATGCAGAAACATGGGAAGATTTTTGCCTGTTTTCTTTAGGGCTTTCGGTGTATAAACGTGGCTCCAATATTTTTCATTCCAGTGGCTTCTTCTTCTGATCTTAGCCGTCCAATTTTTTTTCAGCTTCATTTCATCAACAATGTCGATTTTCATCAGCCTAACTTCCAGCAATACACGTGAGTTAATCTTATTAAATAAGTGTTAAGAAAAAGACTAAATGGATAAAAATAAATTAAAAAAATCTTGATTTTTCTCCAAACCAAAAATTTGAGAACTAGAAAAGTTAAGATTTTCATGTGCAGATTTTTTTCTGTCGAAAAATATTATGAAAGAGAGTTAAGGTTATACACTATTTGAGTTGAGGGTTATACACTATTTAATTCTACTTTAATTTTTTTAAGTGATTGGGGACTATAAGGACAAATATGTCTAATAAAAATAAATTTTTCATTTTAATTAATTCGGGATTGTAAAGAGTAAAATTAGGGTTGTGTTTAGGGGTGTGCAAATGGTTGGTTCGGTACAATACCGAGCCCAACTAACAAACCAAATAAAAAAATTTCTTAAAAAATTCAAGCAGAACTAATCAAAATAATATATATAACCAAACCAAATCAAACCATAATTCTTTGGTTAGTATGGTTTGGTTTTCGGTTTAACCGAATCTTTAATGATTGTTTTTGTTTTTCCAAAATAATTATATCTAAAGAAAATAACATGCACTCAATAGATAACAAATAATATATTAAATAAGTAAATGTTTTAAAAATTATAAAACTAGAAAATTTGAAACTAAGGGGGGTGTATTGGTTGTGGATTTTGATGGATTTCATTGGACTTTTAAAAGTCCATGGATTTATAAAATCCATAGATTCCACGCAGAGTCTGACGGATTTCGTGTACGGATTTCGAATCGATTTGGAACGATTTCAATGGATTTGAAAACCTACTTTTCAACACTTGTTGGAACACGACGAGTGGTGGACACGCGAAAAACCCAAACCGAGCGGTCGCTGGTAGCCAGCGGCCGCTGAGTAGCCAAGTTGAGAGGCCCAGCGACCGCTGGGCTCAACGGCCGCTGGGAAGTCAAATTACACGATGCCAACGACCGCTGGTACCCAGCGGCCGTTGGGAAATAAGTGGCTTTAAGTACAAAAATCCCCAGAATAGATCCCCAAATCGAAAATAAACCGAGAACAGCAAAAAAAATCACACCCGCCTCTCTCTCCAGCCGTCGCTTGATTCGAGCCATCACTCATAAATCCGACCAGCCCCGTTCGAAGCCCACGACCGCTACCACCATCACCATGCCTCCTCGGATGAAAGTTTCCAATGTTGGGCGACACGAAGAGGAGGACCTCACGACAAGGTACGAGGCTCCATTTCATTTACGAACCGAGCGTGAGGGTGAATTGTATAAGAAATTTAGCGAGCATATGGTTACGAACCCTCGTTATTTTGATTGGGATTTGTTGAGGGATTTGAAAATTGTTGTAAAAGTTACTAAATATTTGAAGGTTTTAGAGCTTGAAGATTATGCTAAAAATGTTGATTTTTCTGGTTACGAGGCTCTTTGTTATGAGTTTTTGTGCACTATGTATGTGATTGAGGATAAGAAAAAGATTGGTGTTAGGATGAACGGCCGAGATTATCAAATTAATTTGACGAAGATGAAAAATGTGTTTGGGTTTTCTACTGGCGGAGAACGGGATAGACCCGCCTTATTTAGTGTGGAGGCGGTGTGGAATGAATTGACTGGGTTTGATAATTGAGATAGTTCGGGTAGGCCGAATGGGTACATCCAAGACCCGACACTAGCAATTGTGCACAAATTCCTTGCGCATAATGTGTCGGGAAAGGAGTAGAGGAACAAGGTGAATGTAACTGAAGTGTATTTGTTACATTGTGCGTTGAAAGGAAAAAAGTCTGCATTTCGAATTTTATTTAGCCGACTATGAAGAAGATGCAGACTCACGCATGAATGCACCCGTCGCCGCTTGCTTCTATTGTGATGGGGTTGGCACATAGCCTCGGGATTCTCAGTGCCACGACCGGGCCCCAAGAGGGGCAAGATGAGATCAGGGCGTACTCGATCGACTTCAGTGAGCTAAGAGGAGCTCAGATTATTTCTGATCGGTTCAACATCATCCCCCTACGAAGAGGCCATGTGTGAGCAGACAAACAAATGCCGATATTGCCCGATTTCAAGGTGATGCTGGTGCCGGCTCGTCGACTAGTGGTTAAAGAGATGTCGAGATGGAGGAAGAGGAGGAGGAGGAGGAGCAACCTCAACAACCTCCTTTTACAATGCCCAGAGATTTCTATGCGCAGTTCCAGAATGATATGAGGGCGCATATCGACTCATCATTTGGATCACTGAGGCAGCATATCGATGATAGGTATGATGCGCATACCCAGGAGATGTACGCCCGGTTTTACTCACATACCGAGCAAATGAATGCCCACTTTAATGCGCATGATGTACAAATTGCATCCTTACAAGCTCAGTGGGATGCTTGGACTACCTTCTATCCGCCACCACAGCCACCACCTCAGAATTAAAGGTTTGTTTTTTAAATTTCATGGATTATATGATTATGTTAATGTTATGTTTAATGTTTAATGACATATTTGATGAGTTTTGTGCATATTGGATTGGTTGGATTTTTTGTTGAATTTATAGTGTTTGAAGTTGATGTTGAAAATGTTTAATGTTTTTTAGATTTTTTGGAGTTTGATTTGTTGATTTGAATATGTTGTACAATTGTTGGAGTTTTGGATTTTGGAGTTTGATTTGTTTATTTGAATATGTTGTACACTTGTTGGAGTTTTTAGATTTTGAAGTTATAATTTTGTGGAGTTAAGTTGAATTTGTGTAATGATTGTGTTTGAATTTGTTGAAATATGTTGATTTTTGGTTGATTTGAATCGTGTAGGTGTGCTCGTTCGAAGAAAATCAATGCCAGAAGAGGACCGCAGCCGCGGCTGGCACCCAGCGGCCGCTGGGGTGTCATCATCAGCGAAGCCAGTGGTCGATGGCTTCGGGTGATGGCTGGGGTGCCAATTTCATCTACCCAGCTGCCGCTAGGACACAACGCTCCCCGAGTTTTCCAAATCCATCGAAATCTCGTGTCTGGAGGTCGGATTTCATTCTTCGTAATTTTCACGTGAAATCCAGCCGAAATCCAACGAAGTCAATGACTTTTTAAAGTCTGTGGATTGTTGAATACCTCAGAATTTTAAAGGACTTTTAAAAGTCTGGATTGAATACACCAGAATTTCATTGGACTTTTAAAAGTCTGGATTGAATACACCAGAATTTCATTGGACTTTTAAAAGTCTGGATTGAATACACCCAGATTTTAAAAGTCCAATGAAATCCATCAAAATCCACAACCAATACACCCCCTAAATATTATAATTACTAATATTATTTAGGTATAACTAATATTAGAATTATAAATTATAAATATAGTATATTTATATTTTGGTTGGTTCGGTTTTAACCAAAATATTTTTTACTTAAATCGAAATCGAACCAAACTATATTTTGGTTTTAGTTTTCAAAATCAAACCAAAACTAATAGAAAAAAAGACCAAACTAACCAAACCAAAAAAACTCGATTTGATTCAATTTTTTTGTTTTAATTCGGTTTGCACAGTTGTAGCTGTGTTTAGCTCACACAAAATAAACATTATCTCTCTCTAGAAACTCACTCCACCGTGAATACATGAAATCCTAAAGCTGTTATCTAAAAATTCCCTAGATTTCATTGTTGAATTAGTCGAGCACCAGAATAAACACGATTGGTGAAAGGCTTTGCAAAGGAAAAATTTGCATCTACCCTAAAGGAGAACTGGTGTCTCGTAGAGGCAAGCAGAGAAGCGGCTAGGGTTTTAACCTTCCGCCCATACCCGGCGACGCCAATCGGTGAAAGAGGACTGCACATGAAAGAGGTTTCTTAAGGCCACATAAATATAGCGCCAGCTTTCAAGGTCCTCTTTCCGCGGGTTCAACATCGCTGGGGTAAGTATCCATCAGGGGAGAAGGAGATAAATTATTCTTGCTGAAACATTATCTCCCCTTGTGTGCTTACTCTCTGCCAAGAACCAATAGTCTTTGTTTGTTGAGGGAAAAAAAAGAGACAAATAGACAACCAGTCTAACTGGCATGGTAGAAAATGAATATTCTATTTTGGATAAAATATCAGTATCTGTGCATAGGGAGGAGGTTGGGAACAGATAGACTGAGAAAAAATACCCCGTGGACTGAGATAATGCCCTTTCTCTGCAGCAGCTCAAGTTACCATACTTCCCAGATATTACATATAAAGACCCCAAAGATCTTCTTTGCCTTACCAAGAAGGATGAAGTGCCAATGGAAATAGGATGGGGATATTGCCTAGCAGGCATCTGTCTTGGCAGATTTCCTAGAATAAAGGCAGTAGAGGACTTAGCTAACTCTTGGCCATCAAAACCTCGTGTATCCTGTCACTCTAATGGACTGATCATTTTCAGGTTTCTAAATAGGAGAACCATGATGGAAATTCATGGAAAGGGTCCTTACTCAATCTATAAGAGACCTATCACCCTGCACTTATTAACACATAACTTCTCCTTTGAAAAATTACTGAGGGAAGACATTCAGATCTGGGTAAATGTTCACAACATTCCCATGGAGTTCTGGAATGCCAAAGCACTAGGAAAGATTGCATCGAGGATGGGAACACCTATCATGATCGATACTTCTACATATATAAAGAGAAAACTGGATTATGCACGCGTCCTTGTGGCAATTAATCCATCTACTGAACCTTTTATGCAACTGGAGATCCTCTCACCGGATGGGTATATTACAAAACTAGAATTTCAATATGATTTTATACCTAAACTTTGTCTTGAATGTAACAGGTTTGGGCACTACAAAGTTACATGTCAAGGTGAAAAAGAGTTAACTTTGGTAGAAGATGAGCAAAGGAGAATGAAGGAAGTAAAGTGCAGAGATTACAAGACTCCTGACCCAATATTCCACATGAGACAAAAGTTAATTAAGGCACTAGGATCGGACAAATGTAAGGTAATCTTCATGCCATATAGTATAACTGGACTAAACAAACTCACTGTTGAGGAAGGAGAGAAGCTAATTGCAACTCCATTCATTAAGAGACTGTTAGAGTTAAAAATAGCCTCCAAAGACATCCCTGATGATCTAAAAAGAATGCTCAAGGCTAAAGTATTGATGAAAAGCAACAATCATCCTGGGTGGAAGTAAGTAAGTTTCAGAGTAAACACTTGAACAATGAAGGAGACCAACATGATGGAGAGAGAAATAGGGAGCCAATGTAACAGAAAGTGGTAAGAAAAGAACTACAAATGCAGGTAGTAGAAGAACATAAAGATACTAATCGAGACACTGGTCTGGAAGATCATGAAGATTTAGGTGATACTGAAACGCTACTCCAACTGATAGTAGCTGCCCAACCCCCTGATCGGAAACAAATGGAAGAAAACATTCTCTGTGTGATGCCCATGGAAATTGTCATCATCAGCAAGGAAGATAAGGAGCACCAAGACACAGCTAAAGGGAAACAGCCTGTACTTACCTCTACAAGCCTGGATGTTGAATCAGCAATAGGGGATCTAGAAACCTCAAATTTTGGTAGAAAAAACATGAGAAAGTGAGGAAAAAAGACAATGCAAGACTCAACTGTAGAATGTGGTACAGATAAAGGAATACAAGAGAAACCGGCCTTTGACCTCTCACAGAAACCAACCATACCAGAAGGCCTCAACTATAACTCCAGAAATAGGACTAGATCCCCTCCTAAGCAAGGGAAGACTTCGGTTAATAAATGATCATCCAATCCGGGAATATCCAAGGGCTCAACCAGTCCTTGAAGCAAAAAGAAGTATATGCGATGACTAGAAAAGCAAGAATCGATGTACTGGCCTTAGTAGAGACTAAGTTTAAGGATACAACATTTAACCTTTTTATTAAAAAATATTTTGCAGATTGGGGAGTGGCTAACAACTTCGATGTTGTGCGTGGAGGAAGGATATTGATACTTTGGAATCCCATCACCACAGAACTAGAAGTAATCAACAAAAATGAACAAGTGATTCACTGTCGAATCAAGTGTAAAGTAACTAAATCTCTCTTTTATGCATCTTTTATTTATGGCTATTGGTCTGTCCCTACACGCAGACCCCTGTGGAACTCGTTTCATATTCCCGAGCTTGCAACCAATCTCCCATGGTTAATCATGGGTGATTTCAATAGCCTACTACGACCTGAAGATAGGGTTGGGGACGTGCAACTAAGGGAATATGAAATGCGTGAATTTTATGATTTTTGTGCAGCCTTTAGTTTTACAGATGTAGAGTCAACTGGAGCAACATACACATGGGCGAATAACAAAGGTATACGCTCAAAGCTGGACAGAGCTATGATAAATAATACTTGGCTTGAGAATAGAGGGCTATGCAAAGTAAACTTTCTTCCAAATGGGATGCACTCAGACCACTCCCCTATAGAAGTCACTTTGTTTGGGGAGCAAAGAACAGCCCCGAAACCATTCAAGTTTCATAATATGTGGATTAGACATCCAAAATTCTTGTAACTCATAGAAGAGGAATGGATTGATAGAGCATATGGGACGGAGCAGTACAAGCTTGCCAAAAAACTTAAAGAGCTCCAGAAACATCTCAAACAGTTGAACAAAGACGAATTTGAGGGCATCACTAATAAGGCCAATGAATCAAAGAGAGAGTTGGAAGAACACCAAATACAACTCGATGCGGACCCACTAAATGTGGAACTTAGAGAAAAGATACCATCCATAAGGAAGAAAGCATTATTCCAAGTAGAAGCTGAGAGACAATTATTTAGCCAACGAACAAAATGTAAACATCTCATGAAGAGTGATCGAAACACAAAATTCTTCCACACGATTGTAAAAAAAAAAACAACACAAAACACGGTATTAACATGCTGGTTAGAGAGAATGGACAGATTGTGGAAGAGTTAGATCAAATAAGCTATGACCTCGTGGAATTCTACACTAAATTATTTGGTGAGGAAAACCTAACTAATCCCATTGATGAAGAAGTGTTGGAATCGGGACCTAGAATCTTGGATGAAGACAAAAGAATGCTAATAGATGAAGTCACAGTGAAAGAAATTAAGGATGCGCTATTTGATATCGGGGACGAAAAAGCACCAGGGCCGGATGGCTTCTCTTCAGCCTTCTTCAAAATGACATGGGCAACAACTGGTCCGGACCTATGTGCAGCTGTTAGAGAATTTTTCAGAAGTGGCAGACTCTTGAAGCAGACAAACCACACTATTGTATCTCTGATCCCAAAGGTCTCTCATAACCCCAAAGTAGGTGATTTCAGACCAATTGCATGATGTAACGCCGTATACAAGCTGATTACAAAAATTTTATCTTCAAGACTGGCCAAGGTTATGGACAGACTAGTCTCTCATGCACAATCGGCTTTTGTGGAGAGAAGAAATATAACTGATAACATATTCCTTGCCCAATAACTAATAAGAAAATATTCCTGCACTAGAAATGCCCCTAAGTGTACGTTGAAGATCGACCTTAGGAAGGCATACGACACCATTTCCTAAAACTTTGTAAGAGAAGTTCTAACAGGGTTGGGTATCCCTTTGATAGTAGTTGGGTGGATTTTGGAGTGTGTTACTACAACCACAAACTCTCTATCTATAAATGGAGGTTTGCATGGATTCATAAAAGGGAAAAGAGGGTTGAGACAAGGGGATCCTATGTCCCCTCAACTATTCCTTCTCTGTATGGAATACTTCTCAAGGCTGGTTGAGCTCAGAATGAAAGACTCAGATTTCAACTACCACATGAGATGCAAAAAACTTAAAATCACACACCTAGTATTTGCAGATGACTTAATGCTCTTTACGAGAGGTGACTACAGATCAATTCAGATTATGATGGACACTCTCAAGGAATTTGAACATGCATCAGGGCTACAAGTAAATAACAGTAAATCGGCACTCTTTACAACTGGATTGAAGAACCATGAACTCAATAGCACACAACAGCTAGTAGGGTTCCCGAACGAAACTTGGCCAGTCAGATATTTGGGAATTCCTCTAGCCACTAAGAGACTTAGTATGGTAGAATACTCGCCACTTATAGACAAGATTGCGGACAATATCAACAAATGGTCAGCAAAGTCACTATCATATACAGGAAGAACAGAACTCATTAAATCAATACTACAAGGAATTAAGTGCTATTGGCTGCAAATTTTTCCATTACCAGTCAAGTGCACAGATCGTATAACAGCTTTGTGTAGGAACTTCTTATGGGGGTCAAAGGCTATGCCGGTAGCTTGGAAGGATGTGTGCTTGCCCAAAGAAGAAGGAGGCCTTGGACTTAGAGAGATCCGAACATGGAACAAAGCTCTGATGGCAAAAATATTATGGAAAATACATGAGAAAAATGACTCATTGTGGATTAAGTTAACCACACTGAATACCTTAAAAATAGAGATTTATGGCTGTGGAAGCCACATACCAATGATTCACCTCTGATGAAAAATCTGGAGAGGGTGAGAAATGAGATAGTTGAGAAAAATGGAGGAAGTATAAGGGAGGCACAATGAACAATCGAGCGTTGGTTCAAGCATGGCAAAGGCACTTGTGCAGCCTACCACTGGTTGCGAAGGAAAGTGGAAAGAAAGTGTTGGCAAATATTTATATGGAAGTCTTTCGTTCCTCAAAAGTACTCCTTTTGCATGTGGCTTGCGCTACGAGAAAGACTAGCTACAAAGGATCGCCTAACCTACCTAGGCATTGACGAGGTTTGTCCCATTTGTGATTTCAATTTAGAAACTTCTAAACATCTATTCTTTGAATGTGCAGTAGCAGAACCGGTGAGGCATGCCATCAAGGAATGGATCAAAATTAGAAGAGAAAATACAACAATTTTAAGCACGATTAAATGGTACAAACGAGAGATAGGTGGATCGGCAATACAACAAAAGGCTAAAAAGATTGCACTAGCAGCATCCGTTTACTTTATTTGGAAGGTGCGATGCACATTGATGTTTGAACAAATACCTTTCAATCCGGGAGAGGTAATTAAGCAAATCAAGGTACATACTTTTAAAGTATTATTTGCCTTTTTCCCAGTTGATAAGGTTATAGAGCAGATAAAAGACCGTTAAGTAGAAGCCTCCTTCTTTGCTTCTGTTTTCTGCTCTAAAAAGTATTAAAAGCACTGTTTGAGTTTTGGGCTGGTAGTAATAATTTTACCCTACCCCGTATGAAATTAAGTCCATACTGGCTTTTGCATTGCCTTACCTACATACTAGGCACCCGACCTTGTATATATTCAGTCGTCGCTTGCGAGTCATAAATATCTTCACGGTACTCTTTCCTTTAAACGGGGTTTTTTCCTACACATAGGTTTTTCCCGTTTAAAGGTTTTGATGAGGCCATTGCACGAAGATGTTTTTGACTCGGGGGTAGCTCGTCTACTCCCAATCGTTCTAGCTGCGAGATTGTTAGCTAGACGACCTATCCTTGCTACGGGATGGGTTGTGTGCGCAAAGGAAACCTCCCAGGCCTTCTTTGCCGCTGTAGCCAGGGGGATGCCCCTGTATTGATGTATTGTACACTCTACTTATCATAGATAGTGAGAGTTTTTTCTTTTTGCCCTACCTATCCTAGATAGTGGGGGCATTTATCTTTCTTTCTTTTCCCTTGAAAAAGGTTTTCTTACTTATTGTTAGTCATTTTGTATTAGTTGTAAGTTCTACTCAACTATTGGCTTATTCCCCACCCCTGCTTCTCGAACTAGTTTCGAGGTAGTTGTTCCCCCCTTAGGCCTGTCCAAGGTGTTTATGTTACAATACACTTGTACAATTTTTCTTACAGTTTTATGATACACTTTTTATCCATTAAAAAAAAAAAAAGAAGAAGAAGAATTGCCCTTTATAGTTTTGTGGTCGAAACTCGAGGCCTCAAAATTTCCAGAAGATGAGCTCGATTTGGGCTTAAAAAATCTTGATAGGTTTACAAACCCATAGCCCAAATAAAAGGCTTGGATTAGTACACAGAAAAAGTACACAATTATCTTTCATCCTAATTTGAGCCCTCCTTCCTTCCATTTCAGGTCAGAACTTTCAAAAGCAAACAAACAAAAAAAAAACACCACAACGATTTATCGACAATCAACCCTCTCCCTCTCTCCAATGGCGACCGCGACAGCACCTAATGTCGAAAACCCTAAAACCACTACAGATCTCAATTTAGCGCCATCGCCCGCCGAAGATGCCTCATCTACTCAGCACCTCCCAGCACCTTTGAGCAGCGACGGCGATGAAAAGAAAGGGGCACCGAATGCGGCGGATGGGAAAACCAGCGACGTCGACGGAGGCGTTGTAGCCACAGATATTCAAAAGAAGATGAAGCGCGCGGAGCGGTTCGGTATGCCCGTACATCTGTCTGAAGAGGAGAAGCGCAATTCTCGAGCCGAGAGGTATCTAATTTTGTCTCTACTACTTGTGTCTGTGAACTTATAATTTTTGGACCTATATGTTGCGGTTAGGTTAGGGTTAGGGTTCGAAATATGGGATTATTTAAACGTCTGTTGCTCTGAGTTTGGGAATTCGAGGATTTGGTACTTCAACAAATTGTTGTTAAAGGATAGAGGCTGGGGAAGTTGTGGCGATCTAATTATCATGAGTGGATTGTTAGCTCAATGGTGGTAGGTAGGCATATCGTAAGTATTTGAGTTCTGTCACTTTCTGGGTCGGCTGTGTAATCTTTGAACTTGCATCTATAGTGAACGTGAAATCATAATGTTCCGATACTGCTATTGAGGATGGTGGTGATGGCTATTCGTGTATATCCCATTCTCTCTTTTTGGTGTCAGGCTGTCACCTACTACTATTATGCTCTCATGCCTTGTTTACAGCTCCAATATGTATTCGGTTGTTGTACCTTTTTAATTACAATGTTATGTCTACTGTTTTATCTCATGGAATAATGTTATGGATCAATTTCTCTAAGTTTGTGCTTTTACTCAGGTTTGGTACTGGTTCTTCTGTTGATGGAGTAGATTCATCAAAGCATTCAGAGGATCTGAAGAGGAAGGCTAGAGCAGAAAGGTTTGTCCCTTCTTTGTCCTTCATGTGTGTTGTTGTCACTGTTGCATGAGTTTCCTTTTTCTCAGATTAACTTATGTTAGCCTTCAATTGATCATTAGGTTTGGGATTGTGAAATCTGTATCAGCTGATGAGGAAGCTAAGAAGAAAGCCAGACTTGCTAGGTTTGGGCCTGCTCCTGCTCCTGTGACTGATTCAGTGGAGGAAGATAAAAAGAAAGCAAGGGCACTCAGGTAATTAGCACTTACACCTTTTCCCCCCCTTCCCTTATATTAAGGTTGGTGAACTGAATACTTTGAATGTACTTATAACTGAAAAATGTTCTTACCCTTATGAAATCCAAAATGAGTTGGAAATTTGCGAGTGGTTAATTTGATGAGATGTGCATTGCTTCTATGCAGATTTTCACAGCCTCAGTCTAGTCCAAAGGCAAATGGAGAAGGGAATATTGAGGTGGTGAGTGATAAACATATTTTTATATGAAATATGAATGATGTGTCTTTATTTCTTATCAAAATAATAACAAGACTAGTAGTAGTAATGAGATATGCTGGTTCTCTTTCTAATTCGTGGGCCTAACATTTCAGAAGGCAGCCATTTCTGGAAAGGCTGGTGGAGGAACCTAGACCATGGTCTATAATATATAGTAAGGCATTCATCTGAAATTTATTATTTCTAACTTCTTGGGTCTTTTTTTTTTTTGTACAATTCTATTCACAAAAAAGCTCATTTACCTTTTTCTTTACCGCTATTTCTAATTGGATATATTCTCTCTTTTTTTTTTCAGGATGGGTAAGTTAGAGTAACTTATTGACTCCCCCGTTGCCCTCTTGCTGACTTCCTGACATGAATACCGCCCTTTTGCATAATCATTAGTGGTTATACAAGTGATTATTGTTTTATGTAATTTGAACTCCTTTAGTTATGGGTTTCCTGGTGATGCCTGGGACAATGATCAGCCACCTCCTTTATGTCAGTGCTTCTGAATCGGCATGCCAACCATTTAAAAAACTTGATGCATAAAAAGGTCTTTAAGAGTCTTGTCTAAGATGTGTGTAGCTCTGTGTA
Source organism: Perilla frutescens (assembly GCA_026008535.1). Taxonomy (NCBI): domain Eukaryota; kingdom Viridiplantae; phylum Streptophyta; class Magnoliopsida; order Lamiales; family Lamiaceae; genus Perilla; species Perilla frutescens. The sequence continues at coordinate 36,249,865 of BRKX01000017.1, read as the reverse complement.
ATTTTGGTGCTTTTTTCTCTCAAATCATATCTGCTTCTTGTTGACTGATTGCTAACATAGATATGCTTGATGACTTTTGTATGAACCAGACAACGTAATTTTGGTTTGACAATTTGTACCCTTAATTTGTGGTCTGGAATTTTTTTGGTGCGTCAGAAGTCTTCTGTTAGGTTTTTAAGAATGTGTTTGATACATGCCTCCCTGAAATCACTATGCCAGTAATTTACTTAATGTCAACCCATCACTTCAGTGGGAGTGACTGATGAAGTTTTGCATAATGATTCACATTTTAATTAGTTGCTGTGTCCAATTTTTAAGATCTTTATCAACTTTGATAAGGTTAATGCTGATTTACCACAGCTGTTTTAAAAGCATCATCCTTTTCTGTCGTGAGGTTCTTTTGAGATGATTGCATAGGTTAGGGCCTGCGTGCAATGTTTTTCAGAAAGTTCTTGAAGGATCTGGTGTTATGGATTTACTGGCTTGGTGGTATGACTTATTCAAAATGGTCTAAAATCTTGTAGCTTTGTTTTCTTCAGTATGAATTTGTGACTTGCATGAGTTTTATGACACTCGTGTGAATGCTGAATTAATTTGGTCCAATAGAGGTTCAGTCGTTGTCTGATAGTTTGTTTTTCCTGATTTTGCATGGTAGTTAAATATTGCAAGCTATAATAGTTTTGAAATGGTTGGCCCTTTGAGATGAATTGCCGCTGAGGAGGTGGTCTGTGTTTGTCAGTTGCTTTTGGTATCGCCAGGTGAATCAACTAGGGTTTTTATTTCTTTTATGTGCAGAAACCGTTCTTTGATACTTTGGTAAAATTTGTAATAGTTTAGTTGATCGACATGGATGTTTCTATTTATGCTCTGTTTCAACTTTTGCTTCAGAAGTTTTGCAACCTGTTAAAAATGCATGGCATATAGAGCGTATATTATGCTAATGCAACGGTAGATCTGACTATGAACGAAATCTGAAAATTGCGTGGAGATTGCAGAAGACTCTAGCACAATCCAATAAACTACTCTGTCAAAATTGTATCTCCTTTAATGATTTTTTTCCTCATTCAGTATGGTCTTCTTAAATCACTTGAAATTGTGAAATTTTGATAACATAAAAAGGCTGGAGATATTAGGTGGAATCTTGAGTCCACGCTCCTAGTTGTGCTACTTATGGTCGAGATTCAGCGATGAAATACAAATGTCAGCTTAGACGAGTAAAGGAACAAATCTTAATCTCTCTCATCGATGGATTTCAGAGATGGGATTCATAAAAACAATATTAATATATTCATTTCTCTTCCATTTTTTGTTCTGGCTGCATCAATAATTAGGACGGTAGGGAGCGGCTCCGGCCGCAGCACCACCTCCTCTAATTGAAACAGCGGAAGTTGGTTTAGTGAAAGAGGGTTGACGATCTAAAAAAACAATGACAACCGTTATATCATCGTGGAAATGCCTCCTGACACCTCGTTCAATTTTCTTTAAGTCTGTGTAGCGCATTTCTCTCTTCTTGGCTGCTACTCGAAGAGCAGCTTCCACGAGTCTCCTAGCAATGCCCTGTTCAAGTAGGAAAACGATGTAAGTTACTTGCATGGTTGAGACAAAGTAAAGTTTTTGCTACAGAGATTGACTTTTACATTGCGGGAATGGGTGTTGACGATATCAACTGCCTCTTGGTTGGTAAGGTGCTCCCATAAACCATCTGATGCGAAAATGAGGAACTGATCCTCAGGGCTGAGCTTGTGTACGACTACTGATGGTTCCGCACTAAGAATGGGCTTGCTGAAAGGTTTAGGCACCCTAAATTTGGCATACAGTGGCTCTCTGTTGAACTCCGACCTCTTAAGATATGCGTCCCCAAGGGATCTCGATACCTGCCATCCCAATGACATAACAAACATCATTAACCATCATTCACAAGATAAAACGCCCACAAGAGAAATGCAAGAGACTAGTCACCTGGATGATACCCTTCACACGCCAAACTTTGTGCTTTGAAACTACAATGTGTGGATCATCAGGATGCAAACTCCGTAGCTCGTGTCTCACTGATTCGAGGTTGGCATTGTGCTCTGTGGACAATTGAATTGCAGTAACTCCTCTGCCACTCTTATCTGCCCTGCCTAATACCACTCGGGAGTCTCCTGCATTGGCAACGTGTAGGAGCCCGTTGCATATAACCCCGACCAAACAGCATGTTCCCACTGAAGCAAATTGTGGATTTATAGACCACTGCTGCCTTACTAGACACAGAAACTCCTCTTCGGTTGCAAAGAAGGCCTTTTTAATTACATCCGCAGATATCTCTTGATTCTCTGAGCCAAACTCTGCATCAAGAACATAATCCCGACTTCACTATATGTATATACACTTGAGCAGTCTTCTACTTTACATCTAGGAAGCTCTTCAAATATCAAGACAATTATATTGACACATAAATACTTCTCTAGCTAAACCTCAATAATAATAAATAAAAAACATCTAACACTGTCATCATGACACAAGCTTAAGTCGAGAAGGATTACTACCAGACGAATTCAGAGTCTCAGAATGGATATGTATCAGATTGAGAACAAACTAACGAAGGAGCCTTACTGCATACCATGCCATTGACATCCACAGCAGAAGCATCAATATCATAGCAAGTTTAGCTGTGTTAACTGATGGCAAACTAAGAAAATAAATGAAGCAAACACTTTGCATAAATAGAGAGACATCAAATTAATCACTTAGGAAATCACACCAAGTCTTCTAGCAATTCATTGGCATATAGCAATTATGTTAATGTGACTTAAATCTCTTCTCTTCTTCTTTCTGATATTGCTTTTGAATGCATCACACATAGATGAATCATCATCAATATGCATCAAAGGAAGGAGGAGTTTGTTGATAGTTGAGGAATTTAGAGAGAGAGAGAGAGAGAGAGAAGAAACATAACATACTCTTTAGATTGGTGAATAAGGTTTGATTGACAAACCGGGAAGTCTCGGGTCCTCCATGTCCATCATAAACTCCAACAAAAGTACCACAAGGTCCAGAATGATCAAGTAAAGTCAATGGTCCTGATTCAAGCTGGCTTTGATCCTCCAACAAATTGTTGGCTTGAATCACGGCCATTGAGAAATCTCCATTTACATGTTGGCCAAGATCCTTATACCACAAGAGCCCGTTAGAGCGGCCGTTTGGATCAACCCCTCTCCGATCTCCATTACCATCACCTCTACTTCTACTTCCATCACCCTCAACACATGGCCTCCAACAAGGCTTCACCATCATTACTCAACAACCAGTTGATAGATGAGATGATATAGCACAAGATTTTTTCACATACAAGCTACATGTCCAATTGATCTAACAACGGATAACACGAGTTTAACCCAACATATAAATATGGAGGCAGGCAGAAACACACATGACATAACCTAGAGAGATCATCCAAAACAACCAGCAGACAGCATGTTCATCATCAATCCAAATCTCAACTCCAGCTTACACATACGCTTCAAATCCACAACCTCAATTTGCAGAACTATATACCCAACAGCCCTACAAGGCCTAGACACCATTAATATGCAAGAAACAAACAAGATAAAATCAAAGGAAACCAAAAGGGTATGGGCAAATTTTACTAATGTGTCTCCAAAGACAAGAAAGAGCAATAGTTATTTTAGCTGAGTAGTTCAGAGAATATGGATTGGATGCTGCTCTCTCTCATACCTTGAACCTGGTTCAAGTAAATGTGGACCTTCCATAGTTTTTGTGCCAACTTTCAACAACAGCCTTAGCTGTAAAAACCCATACAAGATTTGATGGTGACAGAGTTTGTTCCTGGATCAGAGAGAGAGAAAGAGATCAAAATAAAGATGCAAATTGGATAACAAAAAGAAAAGAAACCCCCTCTTGGAATTTTGTTGGCAGAAAGAAAATCTTTCTAGATTGGTGTCAGAATGAGATCTCAGATTGTTGTTATTATGGAGGGAGGGTGAAAGTACAGGGAGAAGAAAACAAATAATTCAAGGGATTGGAGTGAATTGTTTTCAATTCAAAGAACCAGTTTTTTTTCTGACAATCTGTTTTTGGAGTATTGTAGTTTAATACTAGTGTCCTGCCTTCCAGTTTTCTCTCCCCCTCTCTCCTTTAATCTCTCTCTTAATTCTTTGTAGGGGTTGGTATTGGTACTTGTCCAGACTCCTGAGGCCCAATAGTGTTCCAGGGTTTTTACATACATGGCCAAGATTTGAGTTTGTAAACCTTATTAAGATTTATGAGCAGCAAGCCACAATTTTAGGCAACTTTTGCTCACTTTCTTTTTCTGAAACCCTTTTTTTTTTCTTTTTTTCCTTTTTTTTTTCACTTTCTTGAGATCATCTTTTCCCCCTTCTTCCAGAATTCATATTACTAGTTCCACCACTATTTTACAACAATATTAAAAATAGTTAATAGAATTTACAGGAGCTCCATTTTGTTTTAAATGGAGGAATATTCTCACAAGTTCAGTTTTGAGATAATCAAAATAAAGAATATTGGAGCTAAACATTAATTATTTCAAATATAAAATACTCAGATCCCTTCATAAATAATTAGACTATTGGTTTGGAATTGTCTCACAATATATATATCTTTTACATGTCAATTATAGTAAAAGTTAAATCTAGGGATCTAATTTTTTACACTCGTATTTGATATTTCCTTTTTTGTATCTCATGGCAGATAAAAATAATAAAAGGTTGCATCACAGAATGAATGATTTTTACATTTTTTTTTGTAAATAGAAAATGACAAACATGTGTCTTTAGGTGGATGCATATGATTATTTCAAGAAGCAAGATAACAAATACTTCTTTTTTATACTTCACAGCATTTTCCTTTGGAATTTCACCTAAATCCGAAAGATCCAAAATTTAATTTTCCAATGATTTTGGACAAGCTACATATATATATATATATATATATATATATATATATATATATAAATAGAACATAACCTGTTTATTTCAGAACACTTTTATTCATTAAATTACACAAGCCTCATCTTTAGACTATAGTTTCTTTATTGAGATTTTTAAATAATACATATAAAATATAATATAAAGTGGATGGACATAAAACGAACATTTATTATTGAACTGAGCTCAAGCTCAGTTTATCAAACATATTCAAGGAGGGGAACCCATTCAAACTTAGTTTTCCAAACATTTTTAAGGTTCGGGAGCTTACCCGAACACATTCATCATTTTCCTTAAAACTATCATATTCTAAAAATTATAATATGTTTACTAAAATTCATAATCTTTCAATAAAAAATAAGGTTAATGTGATAACTATATAATATCACTATTAAAATATAAAAATATAAGTTAAATAATAAATAAATAGTTTAATATTCTTTGAAGTAGTTCACGAGCTGAGTATTATCATTTTGAAGATCGACTTGTTTTATATTAACGAGCCTTACCAAACGAGCTCAAATAAACTTTTAAAAAGTCAACGATATAGTTGTTATATCTCTTTTTTATTTTTATTTTTATTTTAAATACTCTTATAACTTATGAATTTGGAGAACAATATCCCTCAACCATTGAGAATAATCAGATGTTCAAATAACGACATTAGAATAAACAGCACCAAAATGTATTATGTTGCATGAATTTCTCACTCACCACTAACTACTTGAGAGATATGATCACATTTGATTATTCCACACGAAATGTAAATTCTAAAACAATCCATCTATTGTGTGGTATTATACTTTTGACTGGAATCGTTACAACTGAAGTACAAGACAGAAGAGGTAGAAGTAGAACAATTACAATAAACTGAATGTAAACAAAGTAAATAAGAAACTGGAACCGATAAGCAGATTCCGGCAAGCCGAGTCGAGGGGACCTCTCTCCGCAAGACAAATACGCCCCGGCTAGTGCTTACGGTTTGGTGGATGTCTTTCAAAGATGAAACAGCTTCATCCTTCCGGCAGTAGCACCACAAGTCCGGCAAGGCTCCGGCGAACTAGATAATGTCAAGAACTGAGAGGCTGAGGACTCGAAGGGAACTTGTATGCAGCAAGATGATTTGTGCAGAATGTAGCATTGGAAGCCATGCAGGATGTCCTATTTATAGGCACATCTCCACTGCAGGGGACAACATCTAGGGTTTGAGGGCATTCAAACCAGGTGTTGTAACTGCCATGAGTTATGGCTCTGCAATTAAGCCCTCCAGGAGTTACCTTCTGCAGATCCCGACAGGTGTCCCATGTCGGCTTGGATCCCAACACGTGTCCAAGGCAGCAGCAGGTGCAGATCCTGACAAGTGTCCCATATCGACTCGGATCCCAACACATGTCCAGACAGCTGCAGACTCCCAGGGTTTGAGGGCATTCAAACCAGGTGTTGTAACTGCCATGAGTTATGGCTCTGCAATTAAGCCCTCCAGGAGTTACCTTCTGCAGATCCCGACAGGTGTCCTATGTCGGCTTGGATCCCAACACGTGTCCAAGGCAGCAGCAGGTGCAGATCCTGACAAGTGTCCCATGTCGACTCGGATCCCAAGACGTGTCCAGACAGCTGCAGACTTTGACTCATGACAGGAGTCCGCTCCACGACCAAACCGTTTCTGTACCGTAAAACTGGTACGGCTAAGCTCCGAAAGCCCACGTACGCCCAAAGTCCACAATTGCCAAGATCTAAGTCCAAGTCCAAGTCTGAGGATGAGGACGAGAATGAGACGAGACGAGCCGAGCACGAGCCCGGGCTCGAGCTCAGGTTCGGGCACGGGCACGAGCGGACGTGCACGTGTGTGTGCGTGTGGCTCATGGCCCACATCCTTGTGCACTTAATTACTTCACTTAAGTGTTAATACACTTAAATACACTTCTTAACTTGATTAAGAAATCAATGTGGGATTATTTAATGTGTCTTAAACACATTATCCCACACACCATAAATGACCAATCGTGTGACCAATTTCAACCACTTATTTCTCACTCACCGAAAATAGAATTTGAGCAAATAAAAATACTACGATTATCTACTCACAACATAGAACAATCGTACGGTATTTAATTCCTCCAAAATTAAATATCTTGATCACAAAAAATCAGATAAAATGAGTCAAAACTCAATTTAATTAATCCTATTTTCCAACAATCCCCCACATGAGTGGAAATAGTGCATGCATGTATGCAGACAAGCAGCCCAGTTCTCTAGAAACACAACTGCAACAGGATAGGTAGCTTGTGACTTTGAACCTTCCATATTCCAACACTATCGAGTATACCGACTGTTTAGTGGACATGATGCCTTGAACTATACATCCTTAGTGTATACCGAGATAATAGTATTAAAAACAGCTATGTCTCAAACATTATCTGTTCTCACGTTTGTGGCCTTTTCAGGCCATGGACAACCTCTTTGAATTCATAAGTATCTCTTAGAAGTAGCCCCCACTTCTCACTTATATAGGTGATCTCCTCTTCCGAGTATCCTGCCATACTCAACCTCATTAGGTTTAGGAATCATTAAAAGTCATAGGACTTATCCTCACCATATTGACAAGTGTGCAGTTGGTTTTCTCACAGGGAAAGGTTCACTTATAAGTTTTCAAGTGCTACCAAACTGAACGTTTGTAGTTTAGTTTTCCAATTGAACCAAGTTCTTGGCCAGTCATCATGGTTGGGTTACCACTACAAGCATTCTTAGAGTGTGGATTTTAAACCCATTCCCTCTAGCAACTTAGCCATTTGATCTCAGTTTAACCCTTTGGTTAGCGGATCCGCTAGATTGTCTATTGACTTCACATAGTCAACTGAGATAATCTCACTTGAGATCATATGCCTCACAGTATTATGTCTCCGACGTATGTGTCGAGACTTACCAAGTATTATGTCTCCGATGTATGTGTCGAGACTTACCATTATACATAGCATTATGTGCCCTCCCGATAGCCGCTTGACTATCATAGTAAATCATCACTGACGACACTGGTTTTTCCAGCATGGAATATCCTCTAGAAAGTTGCAAAGCCATTCCGCTTCTTCACAAACTTTATCCAAAGTGATAAACTCAGATTCCATAGTAGAATGGGCTATACAAGTTTGTTTCGTGGATTTCCACGACACTGCTCCACCACCGATAGTGAAAACAAATCCACTAGTCGAGAATGAGTCTTTTGTGTCTGATATCCAATTCGCATCACTGTACCCTTCAAGTACAGGAGGAAACCTTGTATAATGCAGCCTGAAGTTCAAAGTATACTTCAAGTATCTTAGAACTCGTACTAAAGCTTTCTAATGATCTTTGCTTGGATTGCTCGTGTACCGACTCAACTTGTTCACAGAACATGCAAGATCAGATCTAGTGCAGTTACTGATGTACATCAAACTCCCAATGACCCTTGCATACTCTTCTTGAGCTATCGGTTCTCTCCGATTTTTACTCAAGTGTACATTGAGTTCCAATGGGGTCTTAGCCGGCGGACTATCAAAAGCATTGAATTTCTTAAGCACTTTCTCCACGTAATGAGATTGTGTTAAGACAATTACACCACTTGTCCGTACTACCTTGATTCCTAGAATCACATCAGCTATGCCCATATTTCATGTCAAAATTTTGTTTCAACATTTGTTTTGTTTCAACAATCACTTGGTGGCAATTGCCCATGATTAACATGTCGTCTACATAAAGACAGACTATGACATAGCCATTAGAACTGCTCTTTATATATACACATTTATCATACTCATTGATTTTGAAACCATTTGATAACATCATGTTATCGAACTTCAGGTGCCATTGAATAGGTGCTTGTTTCAGACCGTACAACGATCTAACAAGTTTACACATCTTTCGTTCTTGTCTTGGTGCAACAAACCCTTCAAGTTGTTCCATGTATATTTCATCCTCCAGCTCACCATTCAGAAACGCGGTCTTTACATCCATTTGATGAATTTCAAGATTGTGCAAAGCAGCAATCGCTAAAAGCACCCGAATAGATATAATTCGTGTTACTAGTAAGTAGGTATCGAAGAAATCATACCCCTCTTTTTGTCTAAAGCCTTTGGCAACCAAACGAGCTTTGTACTTATCAACAGAACCATCTGCCTTATATTTTCATTTTAGGATCCATTTGCATCCTAACGGCTTACACCCACTTGGGAGATCTGTCAACACCCAAGTGTGATTCTGCATGATGGAATCGATTTCACTGTTGATAGCTTCTTTCCAGAACGTAACATCTGGACTAGATAGAGCTTCTTTCAAAGACTTTGGCTCATTATCTAGCATATAGGTGATGAAATCCGAACCAAAAGTCTTTGCCGTTCTAGCTCGCTTGCTACGTCTCGGTTCTTCATCCACAGAATCAGAACTAGTAGCAACTTCAGAAGATCATTTCTCAGAACTACCTTCTACTCTATCCTTAATTTTACAAGGATAGATATTCTCCAAGAATATAACATTCCTCGATTCCAACATCGTTCCTTCAGTCAACTCGGGAATCTTCGATTTATGAATAAGGAATCGATATGCGCTACTGTTAAGTGTATACCCAACAAAGATACAATCAACTGTTTTAGGGCCGACTCTAACTTGTTTAGAAAGTGGCACTTCAACCTTAGCCAAACACCCCCACACTTTGAGGTATTTATAAGACGGCGTGCGTCCTTTCCACAACTCGTAAGACGTCACATTCTTACCCTTAAGTGGAATTTTGTTCAGAATATAGTTGGCTGTTAACACAGCTTCCCCCCACAAGTTATGTGGTAATCCCGAACTTATCAACAAAGCATTCATCATTTTCTTAAGAGTTCAGTTTTTGCGTTCAGCAACACCATTAGACTGTGGTGAATAGGGAGCCGTAGTTTGATGAATTATACCTACCTCTGCGCATAACTCTTCAAACAGGGCAACATATTCTCCACCTCTATCACTTCAAATTGCTTTAATTCGACCGCTTAGTTGATTTTCGGCTTCATTTTTGAAGTTCTTAAAAGCTTCAATCGCTTCATCTTTACTTCTTAAAAGATAAAGATAACAGTACTTTGTGCAATCGTCAATAAAAGTAATAAAGTACTTTTTACCGCCTCTAGTTTGCACAAACTTTAAGTCACACACGTCTGTGTGAATTAAATCTAGAGGTTTTGTGCTCCGTTCAACTGAATGAAATGGTAACTTTGCCAATTTTACCTCGACACAAACTTCACATTTGTTTTGTGTATTAAATTGGTTTACTTTTAGCAAATCTAAATTTACTAAATGTTTTATAGCATTTAGATTAACATGTCCTAATCTACAATGCCATAAATCCGAGCACTCAACAAGCAAGTAAGTAGAAGAATTCACTTTATTAGCACTTTCTTTGGCAACACGGCGCATGCCATTACATTCATTTTGAACAGTCCATTGGTGAGATAGCCCCGACCAAGGAACCTTCCATGCTTGCTTAAAATAAAATTTTCAGACTCAAACACTAGTCTAAAACCATGATGGACTAACTATGAACCCGAAACCAAATTCTTGCGGATATCCGGAACATGCAGCACATCCTTCAAAGTTAGCTCTTAGCCTGAAGTCAGCTTCAAAACCACGTTGCCCACACCAACCACTTCAGACGAGGCTTGGTTCCCCATGTGCAACTTTGTACCTTCAACATCTTTGTAGGTAGCAAACGAGCCCTTGTCCGAGCAAACATGACAAGTAACCCCGGTGTCGATGAACCACTCTCTCGGGTTGTCCATATGATTTGCTTCAAACATAACGGCAGCCAAATCATCATCATCCCAATCATCTTGATGAGCCTTGCCTTTGCCTTTGTTGTTGTGTTCCACCAAGTGCGCACCATAATTGGTACGCTTCTTCTTTGGAGCCATGCAATATTTGGACATGTGCCCCGACTTGTCACAATTGAAGCAGTTGCCGTTGAACTACTTCGTCATTGGCTTCTTTCCTTTGTCAACTTAATCCGGACGCTTCCTTTTGTTGCTATTTGATGGTCCACCACGTTCTATCAAGTTAGCCTTGGCCTCGATCGGGACTCTTGGTCTCGGATCCGCCTTTCGGTTATCGGCTTCAATTCGAAGCTTAACCACAAGGTCTTCAAGAGTCATCTCCTTTCGCTTGTGCTTGAGATAGCTCTTGAAGTCTTTCCAACATGGTGACAACTTCTCAATCACCGAAGTAACGGTAAAAGAGTCGGGAAGGACCATCCCTTCAGCATGAACGTCGTGCACAATGAGCTGAAGCTCTTACACTTGATACATCACTGACCGGAAGTCCACCATTTTGTAATCGAGGAACTTTACCACGACGAACTTCTTAGTTCCAGCATCCTCCGTTTTGTACTTCTTTTCGAGTGCCTCCCACAGTTCCTTACCACTAGTTACATTTCCGTATACAGAATAAAGACTATCTACTAAGCCATTAAGAATGTAATTTTTACATAAGAAATCTCCATTGATCATTCTCCTCGATCACTGGAGTAGCTTCCTTGATGTATCCAACAACTCTCTTCTGCTGCCACCTCTTGAAGTCCATCACTGGAGTAGCTTCCTTGATGTATCCAACAACTCTCTTCTGCTGCCACCTCTTGAAGTCCAATCGATCACTGGAGCAGCTTCTTTGATGTATCCAGCAACTCTTTTCTGTTGCCACCTCTTGAAGTCCAATCCGAAAAACTTATCCGGCTTCTCAGCTTGGTCATGGGGAATGTTCATTAAGCCTTCTTCGGCTTCTCAGCTTGGCCATGAGGAATGATCCTTAAGCCAGCTGAGTCGAGGGGACCTCTCTCCGCAAGACAAATATGCCTCGGCTAGTGCTCACAGTTTGGTGGAAGCCATGCAGGATGTCCTATTTATAGGTACATCTCCACCGTAGGGGACAACAACTAGTTATGACTCTGCAATTAAGCCCTCCAGGAGTTACCTCATTTGAATACATTGAAGCCACTTAACTCAGCTAGGAGTTACAAACTTCAAGGCTGGACATGCACCACTAAGTGCACCCACGATCCGGATAGCCGATCCGCCGACCCGCTCCACGACCCGATCGTAAAACTGGTACGGCTAAGCCTCGGAAGCCCACGTACGTCCAAAGTCCACCCAGAGTCCAAGTCCGAGGACGAGACCGGGCACAAGCGGGCGAACACGCGCGCGTGTGCGTGTGTGGGCTCATGGCCCACTTCCTTGTGCACTTAATTACTTCACTTAAGTGTTAATACACTTAAATACACTTCTTAACTTGATTAAAAAATCAATGTGGGATTATTTAATGTGTCTTAAACACATTATCCCACACACCATAAATGCACAATCATGTGACCAACTTCAACCACTTATTTCTCACTCACCCAAAATCGGATTTGAGCAAATAAAAATACTACGATTATCTACTCACAACATAGAACAATCGTACGGTATTTAATTCCTTCAAAATTAAATATCCCGATCACGAAAAATCGGATAAAATGAGTCAAAACTCAATTTAATTAATCCTATTTTCCAACACCATCTTGTTACTCAAACACTAACTGAAACACTGCTTGAGTTTGAGTTAAAATGAGCCCATAGTCGACTTGTTAAAAACTAATCCTCCAACAAAATTTTATACCCCCATTATGAAAAATGACCTAGCAAAATGTTAAAAATTCCTAAGGGTAAATGAAAACAACCTAAAGTAGTAAAAATTATAGAGATTGTCGATGGGTCAGAGCTTGTTAGGTTAGGTGACATTGGCATAATCAATGGTGCAGTCAGTGTCAAGAATGTACTACAAAAAATTAATAAATGAAACTGATATTATTTTTCTGTATTTTAGGTTTGCATATTCAGTGGGTCAATTTTACTAATCTTTATAATTCAATAATTTCAGATAATGGGCAGGCTACCATTTGTTCATCAATTCACTGGTCCCCCAAAACTGCTCACAAATTCTGGTGCCTTTATGGTTTCGTTTCACTCTCATTTTGAATTCATTTCATTACAGTTGGTGCCTCGTGGTTCCTATTTATTTTTTATTATCAAACTCTTAAGATATCTATTATTTCATTATCTTTTTTGGTAGAGAAACCAATTAGTATATCCGAATCAATAATATTTTAATTAATGTTTGAAATTGAAATTTAGAGTTCAGAAGAAAGAAAATAAAATGATTTCATTGAAATTAGAGAGAATGTGAGGTCAATTTTAAGAAGTTTTTTCTTTTTTCTTTTTTTCCCTTCATATAAAGAAAGTCTATTAATTAAGAAGTTAAGATAGTAGATTAATTAGTAGTACGTTTTGGTTGCCCATTTAAATTGCGTGTGCTGGCAAATGCTGTAAGGATAATAATATGGTTGAATAAATTCAGCAGTCCCCGTTGAACTTTCTTGACCAACCACAATTCTTAACTCTTTCTAGATGTTGATTGCTGATTGGATATTGATTTGCAATACTTGAAAAAATAAATGTTCATGAAATTACGAAGGTAAAAGTTTTAGTTAAAACTGTGAGTTGCGCAAAATATGTTTTGCGACAGATTTGGTAATACCTCATGAGGTGGCTAAAAATTTCTCTATTATTATAAAAAATTACAAATAATACGTATGTTCAAAGTTCAAACTAGTCGTAGTAGTCTTGAAGGTCTTTTGTTTTTGCGTATGATTTATTACTTTCATTTTAAAAGTTGTCCGTAGTTACCACTTACAAGTCATAGATACATACATAACATCTCGGCATAGTAAAAAATTCACATAAATAATATTTTAATCATAAATTGGTGAGTCGATGAGATGACTGGTCCAGTAGGCACCCCATGGGGCGTGTGTAGTGTTAGTGGTTAGTCCTAATAGTTTGGTGAATAGAGAGGGAGGGGTCGCTGTCGAAATGGGCTGATGCTCATCTAAGTATCTAACCAAACAATGAGTGAACGCTAACAGCCTCTTTGGGCTCATTAAGTAGGACCCATTTATTTTCTTTACCCCTAAATGGGTCGCTCTTCAGCCCATGCCCACTTCAAACCTTACCCTGATTCCAGACGTCTGCAGGCCCATCATAGAATTTTTTTTTTTTTTTTTTTTTTACTCACACATCCGACGACCTGTGGTATTGAAGAGATTCAAATTCGTGACTTTTGATCTCCAAGCAACCTCACTTCACCATTAGGTCATCCCCACCGGGATGCAGTCCCATCATAGTTTCTATGTCTACCTTCGGCAAAATTCATAATCACATTTAAATTGTAATTCTATTTGATTTAATATATATATATATATATATATATATTTTAAATCACTTATAAAATATATGAAAGATTAATTTTTAAATAAGATAATGAGAGTTTAGATTTTTATTTTTCTTTCAAGTAAGGTGATAAATTCATGTGGTTTGCCATTAGCTCACTCATTTTAAAGGGTGAGGTCAAGGATCGAATTGACTATTATTTACTACAATACTCAGATAATTAAAAAAGGGATTAATTACTATAAAATACACAAATTTTGACAAGATTTGCAAATTAAAGACAAACTTTAAAAATTTACAATTAAAACATAAACTTTCAATTTTTTGCAAAATAGACAAACTCATTATTTTTTGGTTAATGGAAAATGACGTGGCATAAAAAAAATCCAAGTGGACAAAATGTTTGATGTGGAAATAAAAAAAGCCACATGGATTTGCCACATAAAAATTCTACCAAAAATATTTCTATCAACTAAAAAAAGGAGGGTATTTCCAATTGAAAATACTTAATGAAAAAATATAAGAAGAAATTGAAGAAATTTGTAGAGAGAAAGAGAGAGAGAGAGAGAGAGAGAAGAGTGATGGGGAGTAGTGAATTTCTTCTTTTTCTTCTTCTTCTTCTTCTTCTTCTTCTTCTATTTTTGGTTGCTTCAGAGAAATGATTGCGCATCAATGCCAAATGAAGGCGGCGAAATTACAGAAATACCCTCTTTTTTTAGTTGATAGAAATATTTTTGGTAGAATTTTTATGTGGCAAATCCACGTGGCTTTTTTTATTTTCACATCAGACACTTTGTCCACTTGGAATTTTTTTTATGCCACGTCATTTTCCATTAACTAGAAAATAACAAGTTTGTCTATTTTGCAAAAAATTGAAAAGTTTGTGTTTTAATTATAAGTTTTTAAAATTTATGTCTAATTTGCAAATCTTGTCAAAGTTTGTGTATTTTATTATAATTAGCCCTTAAAAAAATATGGAATTAAAAACTCACAATAAGATTATTATCGAACTATGAATGGTCACATTATACAATGCACAATCATAATTTAGGAAAAGGATTATTCTAAACACAGATCCTATTTTACTCTTTATAGTCCTTATAATTTAAAAAAATTAGATAAATATTAATTAAATTAACTTTTTTATCCTTTAACCCCATCCCTTAAAAACCTAACACATAGTCAAAGCCCCTACCCAATTTCATAACTAAATTGAAGTAAAGCATATCTAATGCAAAATCTTCAAAGATAATAAACATATTAAAATTGAAGTAAATTAATATCCATAATTTTTCTAAAAAGAGGTTATTCAACAATGCGAACTTTCAATTCAATCAATTTTTAAATTACTTGATAAATTATATCGACGTTTTAGCTTCTCTGGATTTCGAAGTTTACCAAATGCTAATTGCATCACAAGTTTTGCAGAATATCAAAACGTAGGAAATAAAAATAAAAATAAAAATAAAAGTAGAGATGCATCATCTTGAATGGAATTCGTATACAAACTAAAAATACATTCCTTGATGAGAAATCACACCAAATAAATACCACATGATCAAATAATAAAATACCCAAGTTGGGATTATATTTTTGTCTCCCTAAATTAAAGAAAAAAACAAAAGTAAAAGAATAGAGAATTCGCTCTTCTTATTCAAGAATCAAGATGCATTAAATGTCGATGCCTTCAGCATGTTCTTTCCACTAACAATCAGATGCAATCCTCATAGGAAATAATAAAGGTATATTTCAAATAGAGATGTGAATTTATGTGCGGGGTTATAATATATTTATTAGGTTTTAATTTTTGGGAACTAAATGATTAAAAATATCCATTTTATTTATATTTATATTTTATAAAAGTATGGGTCTTGTAGAGTAAGTGTGGGTTGTGTTTAGAATTACTAAAAAAAGTTACAAAACTCAAACAAATGAATCGTGTGTAGTGAGTATCGTCTCGAGAGTCGTGACCCTTCCTTTCAATTTTTTTATTCTATGTTATGGGAGGTGTTTATATTTATTTGGCAAAATAAGAACCAGGTTCCACCATGGTGAAACACAAGTTAAGGTAGCAAAATAAGAAATGAGTTCTCTGGAGCTGGTTCTTGAATTAAATAGTGGGCCTAAATATTTTCTCTCTCCTCCCCTTTTGCATTTTTGGTGCTTTCCTTCATTATAAAAATACATAAATTATATATATATATATATATATATATATATATATCTATTGATGGTAAAAGTAGTAATGATAGTGGAGTCCATGAATAGTTAAAAGTGAGGTAGCACCATTAGGGCTGGGGAAAAATACCGTCATACCGTTATACCGTACTTACCGTACCGGAAAAAATACCGGAATACCGGACTTTAAGGTATACCGGTATTTTCGGTAAGGTATGATACCGTACCGAGATTTTTCGGTAAGGTAACGATATAAAATTTTAAAAATCGAGGTATACCGGCGTATACCGATACCGACGATATACCGGATTTTTAAGGTATATACCGTTAATTCGGCATATACCGTTGCATCAATATATACCGTATGTGCGGTATATATCGTTGGTGTGACCGCACCAACGGTATATGCCGAACTAATGGTATATACCACTATATTTCTGATATTTTATAAATATATGTATATGTGAATTATAGATACTTTATATATAATACTTAGTAAATATGATATATATGTAAATATCTAACACTTATAATTAATCTTATGTTAGACTTAATGCATAGTAATGATAATTTAATGTGTTAATAATTTCTTACAATTTCTAAGCAAAACATTTCAAATTTGTAATATTTAGTAAGTTTATAATATTTTTATACAATTTATATTAATCATAAAAACATGATTGATATATAATACTAGTAAATATGTTATACATTTATAAATATCTAGTAAATTTACAATATTAACACTTATAATTAATCTTATATTATACTTAATGCATAGTAATGATAAGTGTGTTCTTAGTCAATATATACTCAGTAAATAATTCTTACGATTTCTAAGTAAAAGATTTTAAATTTGTAATATTTAGTAAGTTTATAATATTTTATACAATTTATATTAATTATAAAAACATGATTGATATATAATACTCGTAAATATGTTATACATTTATAAATATCTAATAAATTTACAATATTAACACTTATAATTAATGTTATGTTATACTTATGCATTGTAATGCTAAGTGTGTTATTAGTTAGTATATACTTAGTAAATAATTCTTATGATTTCTAAGTAAAAGATTTCAAATTTGTAATATTTAGTAAGTTTATAATATTTTTATACAATTTATATTAATTATAAAAACATGATTGATATATAATACTAGTAAATATGTTATACATTTATAATATCTAGTAAATTTACAATATTAACACTTTTTGGGAAACATTCTAGACTCGGTTTATTTTTATTTCTTGTATTTGTTGGGATATCACTTGTTTTTATTTAATTGTTGCATTGGAGTGTTAAATTTCAATTATTATATCTATTTTATTTTATTGGACTTTAATTATCGTGACATGAAGATATTTATTTTTATTTTATTGAATTCTGATCGTATTAGGAGTATTTCATATATTTTGAGTAAATATATGAGATATATGACATATTTTAGGATGGTATGATAAGGTATACCGATGTCGGTGAGGTATACCGATATTAGTAAGGTATACCGATGTCGGTAAGGTATATCGAACTAAAGGTACGACAAGGTATGCCATTTGTTTCATACCGAACTTAAGGTATACCGTTGGAAGGTATACCGAATCTTAAGATAAGGTAACAGTATTGATTTTCTCCATACCGTACTAGTAAGGTAAGGTAAAAATATGGTCAAAAAAGTAAGGTATACCTTACCATGCCACCCCTAAGCACCATAGTGGAGAAAATATTGAATAATTGAAAAAGAAAGTGGTTGATGATGTGGCACACATATGGCACCACTGTGGAGTAGCACCATAATGGATGCCTTAAAACACAAGATGCAAGGTAGGTTAAGTTATTCAAATTTGAGATATATTTCAATTGATCAATATTTATTGAGATCAACGTTTGAAAAGCTTAAAACTAGTCTCAAGAATAACTTGAAATACGGTTAATATTAAGTCAAGCTCGAAGTTTGAATGAAATTTATATATTTTTTTCCCACAATATATTTTTCATATTAATTTTGATGAGGTTCCGGACCCTTAAGTTATATTTTCGGTATTTATAAAATTTGTCACTTTTTTCTTTTTATCCATACATCTCATTAGTGCATGAAATTCAAATTAAATTGTGTTGTATACATCGATGGAAAAAATAATTTCCCTAATTCCCTAAAAAAGTATATCCGTGTAGCTTTGCTTAACTAGGAAAATAGAAATGATTAATGAACGACCTTCTCTCTCTCCTCCTCCTCTTTTTTTTTTTTTTTTTTTTTTTAAGAAGGGGAAGAAATGGTAGGAAAGAGAAGAGAAGAGAAGAAAAGAAGAAATAAAAAAAGAAAAGAAAAAGACCCCTACCTATACACATCCACTTACCCTCTCTCTCTCACACACACAGAAAATCATTTCTTTCTTTTGAATGTATGCAATATACTATCTTAACCGCCAATCAGGCGGCAATACCCATTTCAAGGATTACTTTTTCTTTTTTCCTTTCTCACCTTTTTGTTTTTCAAATTTGATTTTCAGTAAATTTATTTTGTAAAATGGTTGAGAATCATAATGGGTTAGCCACTTTTCTGTTTTCATAGGCAAACTAGACTGGGCGTCTTTTTTGAAGAGCATGGACAAGAATGATTTTCTTGAATTTTCTTCTTCTTATTGCATACCACGCAATACATATCATAATCATGCATTATTTTTATATATTTGATTAATTATTATATATGAAATCACTAAACATTGATGCGACATTATTTATCATATTAAAAATGATATTCCATTGTTGTTCAATAGAAAATTATTCCATCCAAAAAGCAAAGAAGCGGTACAATTATTATTCCAGACATAACAGCAGTAGTGTTTTCTAGAATGTCTTTAGCTGCATCATTTTCATGCTTTGCTGCTATTTAGTACTGTTGAAATGGAGGCCACATCTTCAGCTTCAGTGAGAGTGTTGAAAGTTTTAGATTAGACATTCTTGCTAAAGTAGCTAATGTGGAAAAGTGGAAAAAATGGTAAAAGAAAAAAGAAAAGATATAAACTCAAATTTGAGTTTGTTTGTGGGAGGGCAAGTGCATTGATTTAGTTTTTGCTGATGTGGTATAATGGGTGAAGCAAGTTTAATTCATGATCATAAGGAAAAATAAAGACTGATACATTCATCCTTAGAACTCTATATTCCAGCCGAGTTTCTTGAACTTGTAGATGAATCGTATATATATTCTATTGAAGAACTCTAATACTCCACAACTCTTCTAAGAAATAAAAATATAATTATATATCTAACCAACTTTAATCATGTTGATGCTCAGGCGGCGTCGTCGTCTCTCCATTGAACTCTGAAGTTGTTCCTTAGCACGCCTTAATGATTCCAACACTTGTTTCACCGTCTCATCTACCACTTCCGGATCAACACTCTGGCGAGGATCTTCCGCCGGCAACGGCATATCCACCGGAACTAACGCCGTCAAATTATCTACTTGCTCTTCGCCGTTGAGGCCTTCTCGATCACCACATGACTCCATTCTGCAGTTGCCCAAATATTTATCATCATTCATCAAACAATTGGTTGCACAAAAACTCATATAAACATGAGCTTAGTTTGAAAGTCTCACCGGTGAACTGGCTTTTCAGAATGTGGTTCAACTGCTGTGGCTCTGGAGTTTGAGCTATCCTGACTAGGACTCCATAAACTGAGTTGTGAATCATTGATTTCCTCCACTTTTAGGACAATCTCTTTTGCAGAGATCTTCATTTTTTCGGGTTTCGAAGAAGCTGTGGATGATACAGTGGAGACGTCGGTGGTTTTATCCGACGAAAAAGACTCTTCTGATTCATCGGCTACGTATGAAATATTCATGCATTCAAGCCTCTTCATTAGGATTTTCAGCTTCTTTTCAGCTCTGTTTCTCGATTTTGCCTCTTGCTTCAACAGCCTTTCCACTTCTAAAACCTAAAAAAAAAACGAGGATCCAGAAAATCACAATAAACTTCATGAGAATATTTCAAAGTTTCCACGCTATATCTGACGCATAAACATTCACAAATTTAAATTAGACCCTAATTCCCAAATGCTCTGCCTCCTCTCTTGCATTTCTTGAAGCCAATCTCTCAGCAAGCAATCTTCCTCTTAAACAGTTCGCTGTCCTCGAACTATCTTCTCCTTCAACCTTATTTCCACTGAGAGAAAGGGATACCAGTTTTGAGATCAAAATTTCATTTTGAACATACAGAGAGAGAGAGAGGAAACTCACCTGCATTCTACTTGTGCATTGTCTGTTCCCGTCATCTTCAATACTTTAAATTTTGCTGTCACTAAGAGCACTATAATAAGGCCTTATTTGTGAGTTGTGTGGAATTTTTATGAAGAAGATTTCAGAAGAAGAGAAGAAAACAGGTTTTGGATTATCTAAAACATTTCTCTGAGCATAGGGCACATTCACAATCACTTTAATAAATCTTGCCCCCACCACCACACACAGGAAATTTTATCCCATTTTTGCATGTACTACCACCTATCCCTTCCCTTGAAATCATGCCACATAAACAATCTTCTCTTATTATATTAATAAAGTGTTTATTAATATAAACACAGATCACACACGACTTTAGTTTCTCCACACACACTGTTACTGTTAGGCTGTTAGCCACTTAATTTTGTAACTGTTTCCACTTTAAAGCTCTACTTGTCATGGACTGCACAAATTCTCATTCAATTTTTGGCTTCGAGTTTCCTTAAAAGATATTATTCATTAGAAATTAATTAGGCCCATCGCTTTAATTACTCATTCACTTTACTAGTATGCCTTTTCAAGTCATATTTTGACCCAAAGACTTCAGAAGCAAGATGCCAAGATGCATGCTGTTATAGCCTTGATTAATTAGTCTATTTGGATGTAATCAAGAGAAAGAGGCTACCATTTACAAATACTGCAACAATCAAATGTAGCCGTCCATAAAATCTTTTTTTTTTTTCAAAGAATTTATTTTAGTAGCTCTTTGCTTTGGACAATAATTGAAATGCATAGATGCACATTTTCCCGACAATTGTACGAGTATGGTGATGTCCAGCCAAGTAGGAGGCCAATTTTAAGTGTTTGTATTTGAAATTTGAAATATCTGATGAGAAGAGAACAGTGAAATTGTGATTGGATTTGTGACTTAAGTGTAGTGGTCACATGTATTGTGATATGTTGTTGGTGTCATGCATCACAATTATCCCCAATTCTGCATCTATCTTTTTTGTGTTAGTTGTTACTCTTGCTGCTTTAATAATTGCCCAAACAACCACCTATTCGAATTGCCGAGCTAAATTTGAATTCTTCTCTCTCAAATATTATTTTATTTTCTTATGTGAACAATGTAATACTTAAATAAGATAACATTACAAATTTACGATCTGGGGTGGAAAAAAATACTGCCATATCGTAGTCAAATTTTTAGTTGAATGTTGTTATCAGAATTATTCAACTGGAAACTATAACTTATTGCCGAAACTTCGACTGAAAAATCAAATTTTTAGTTGATTATTGCGGGGGGTCAAAACACAATAATTAGAAGATTATTCCATTTTTAGCACAACACTAGGTGGCATGCTATGTTTTGACACTTAAGATCCTTTAATCCCAATTTATGTGTGCCAATCATATGTTAAATCTCAAAATCATTATTTTTTTTTCATTTTTCTTCAATTTTAATTTTTCCCTCTCATCCCGTACTGAAAAAATACTGAATGTTACGGTATACCGATTAAAAATTAAGATGAGTAATTAAGAAAAATTTAAATAAATTGAGATAGACTTAAATTATGAGATATAAAATTATTCTAAGTTAATTATATAACTTAGTAAATTGCTATTGAAAGTAAATGTAATAAATAATAATCTTTTATAACTTAGATTTAAAAATTAAGCAAAAATATAATATTTAATCGAATTTACTACCTAAATGATTCCTAAAAACATGAAAGTAAAATGTAATAATAATAATCTTTTATTATTCTTCAATCTTTAAAATTAAAAGTTAAGATGAATAATCGATAAAATTAAAAGAAAATGAGACATACTTAAATTATGAGATATTAAAATAATGTAATGTAATAATATAATATTTAGTAAGTTTATAATAAAATATATATCTAATTTACTTTATTCTCTAAATCATAATTGAAGAACAAAAAAAAAGACATGATAAGGATATGCATTATATGTCATACCGAACTTAAGGTATATCAAACAAATGTATGTCGAACTTAAGGTATAACTGAGGTAATGTATAATAACAGTATGATTTTTATCATACCGTAGATTAAGATAAGATATAAGGTATAAGAAAAAAATATAAGGTACATCGTACCTTTCTGTTACGATCCCACATCGGATTCGCATATGGGTGGAGATTGATACTTAAGTTAGGGGTCAACCTCTACCCTTGAGCTAGCTTCTGTGGTGGAGTTAGGGCCCTTAGCTTGGATATATAACAATGGTATCAGAGCCAGGATCGTTCGTCATGGGAAGGGGCTATCTGGCACCCCGTTTGGGTTTGGAGTGACAACTGCCCAAAGTGTGAGCCGTTTGCAGACGTCCAGTCTGTTAGGTGGGTAGAATTGTTACAATCCCACAACAGATCCTCATATGGGTGGGGATTGATATTTAAGTTAGGGGTCAACCCTCCACCCTTGAGCTAGTTTTTGTACTGGAGTTAGGACCCTTGACTTGGGTATCTAACACTTTGTATGAGTTATGACTATGACTTCCGATAAGGTAAGGTAAATTCTAAATACATACCCTTTTTTACTTTTCACAACCCTAATTGTTACATAAAATATAAAAATAAATATGATAAGATTTTTTTTATCGCTTAGTTCTTAAAAATGTAAAGTTCTACACTAGCCTTTATATTATAGTCTCATCCATTTTTCATATAACTAAACAAAAGAAACGTTAAAGAACATACCAAAAATCATAATATTACAGCTCCCTTTCATCTCCACGTCTTTTTATAACTATTAAAAGCTATATAACATACATAAACAAACCATTTTTTTTATATATTCAATAATATAAAAAGTTTTTTGTTTGTGTTTAATTAACCGTTTTAGTTTTTCACTTGGAGAGCTTAACAGTGAATTTGAAGAAATAGGAATGGTGAACTCACATAGTTGATGAATTAAGAGAGTACACGTTTTTAGATAAATTAGGCTCACCATTAGTACCATCAAATTTCTTATAAAAAAACACTATTGCCGTCAATTTTCTAAGAACAAATAGTTGATGAACAAAAAAAAAAGGCAACTCAGAATTTGCTTACTAACAGAATCTCAAGTTAAGTGAAATACTAAACATGCAGACTGAATATGATTTCAAAGTCTACTCAAAATTATAAAAACTAACAAAATATATGTAACCTTGGGCTGAAGCACTCGGTTGCTGTTCGGATCCGTCTTACTAACTGGGTAATTGAGTTGTATGACTCGTGGTTGTATCGTATGGATGATCTGAGTGATCATGAGCTATACACTCATCGGGATAGAGAGTTGAAGCCCCTTCTTCGCCTGCTACCGCATATATTTGTAATTGTTGGATTTTAGCGGGATCGTCCTAGGCAACCGAGACATGCTTTTACAATGATGTTGGACAGATCACGGCCAAATCAGTTTCGACAGACAGATGATATCAGCTTTGGAATGTATACCTGCATGTATGTGGATTGACTGTTGGGTGGAGGTCATCCATTGGATGTATCGGAGGAACAGGTGCATGCTTATGGTAGGACTATATAGGCGAGGATATATTCATTAAATTATCGTGGTAGGCCTACACTTTGATTGTTTGACATTGTTTGGATTTATGTTTTTTTTTTTATATTTCATTAGAATTTCATTGTTTGAAATGTTGGTATAGACATTGTTTAGATTTATGTATTATTTATGTTTCGATTAATTATTAAATTTTACAATCAATTATTAAAACTTGGGATGATTATTTTAAATAATAATCGTACATATATCCAATATTAAAAAATAGGACGATTAGCTTTTAAATAAACAAAAAGGGACACAAACATAGTTTTTTAAATAAAATAAAGTCGTCAGAAATATAGTTTTTTAATTAAAAAACAGTCAACACCCAACACTAGATAATCAATCGATCTCTGGATAATCAATCGACATCAGCCACCAATCAAACCGGACATGTTGGCCAGGTGTACTCAGTACTACCACAAATGTTGCATTTCTTAGGCGCTCTCTTGCGTAGAGGATGTTATGTGCTAGATAATTTAGGTCCACATCACCAATGGGCACATGAGCTGTGCATGCACGCCTGTTGAGCCCTGGTCTACGACATCTAGTGCAAACCTATCTGCATGTAGTAGATGATGCCTAAAATGGTGCTCGAGCTCTCGACATAGGTGGATGGCCAGCACGATGACTTATCCTTGGCGCCATCACCAGTCGTGGTCTGTTTGGATCGGGCACAATTCAATCTCCTTGACGGAGTAATCCCATGATGATCAAGTCATACATACCAATTAAGCTCTCCACCTTGTAACATCTATCCACATAATCATATATGAGCTCATCAATGCAACTGTGAAAAGAATTGGAGTTAAAAATAGGTGACTAGATACATGTAAAAAAGTGAGAACAAATAAAAAAAGAAATGCAATACCAAATGGCCGCAGCCGTGTGAAAATAAGGGATCAAATCCAGCTCGAACTCATGACAATCACAGGTCCGATGCTGAAGATCAACCATGTAACTCTCCTTCTCAACCCCAACTTTCCATAAATATGATAATGTCGTGGGCCGGACAACATAGCATCTTTCCTACTCGACATTATGTGATAGCTTATTCGCAGCCTCATCAATCAACACATGATTCGAACCTTGTGCAACCGCTCATTGCTCGACAAAACATTGCTCAATAACTGATTGAACACCTCAAGCAGTGAGCGATGCAATCTTCTAGCCCACAACAGACGAGTATTCAAACTTTCTGCCGCATTAAACGTCACAAAACCACAGCGTCATACGGGGACACTATGAATTTAGACCAATGATCTGGGCCGATATTACAGAGCTTTTGGTAAGCGTTGAGGCAGACTAACTCCAGCGTTGACATATTCCGCTGATATTCATCCGCCCGATAACTGTAGGTAGCATCATAAAATAGAGCAACCACATGCTTTCCTTTTATCATCATCTTGTTCTTTAAATGATAATATCACAATCCGTGCATCGCCCTAGGGAAAATGACCTCTATAATATTTTTTATTCTCCGGTGCTGATCTGACATGATGAGAAGATCGTCTATCTCACCCAGAGTTATTTGCACATGCCCCAAGAACCATATCTAAGATTTATCATGATGCCCAACTACAACATGCAAGATTTGTTCGTTGCTGTCTTTTGTCACAGTAACTAACAAAACCCCCATATTTTTACCCTTAGATGGGTCTCATCTATCACGAGCACTGGACACGAATAATGGAGAAAGGCCCTGATATACGGTCCTTGAGCAAGAAATAAATGCTTGAATCGATCTTCTCCAGTCGTCTGTAAATTATACAAAGTCCTTGAATTAAGTAATTTTAAGTATACAGAAATGCGGGCAACTACTCGTAGGACTTGTCATAGTCTCTATAGATCATCTCAATGGCAATATTCCTCACGCGCATAGTGAAACTATAACCAATTTGGATGCCGAACTCATGGATAAGCTCCGACATCATCACTTTGAGCTTCAAGACACGCTATCGTTTACCAATTTATGCGTAAAATATTTTGCAATAACTCATGTAGGAACCTAACGCGGAGCAATTTGACTCATATCAAGGTGGCATGTGTGAGTGCCTTTGAACTTGTAGATTTTCCAAATATGTCCCTCAACAGCAACACACAACTTGAATGGGTAAGGGCCATGATGCTTGCATACGTAGCCCAATTATTTCTTATTTGATCGATACACGATGTACTCAACTCCATTCTACATGTGAAACATTCCCACAACTAGAGCCAAGTCATCTTTCAATGGAAAATGGCTCCCTCATGTAGTATATTTGTCCACAGTACTGGTGGCTCATCCCAGGACAGTGGGTCTGCAATGTCTAAATCAGTAAGGGAACCCACCTAATTTCTCAAAGCCCTCTTGGTTGTATCTCTAAGAACGGTGGTAGATGATAATGCTCCTCCTCCCATCATGCTCAATAATTTTTTCATGCATCTAGTAGAATGAATCCATCCATAGAATTCTGTGAACAATGATTCGAGCAACACCGTTCTATCATTCTATTATTCTTGTTCTTATTCTTCATCAGCATCTGACGTCTCTTTTTGCTCTTCTTCATTAACTAGCATCTCTTCTGCTTCTTCATGCAGGAAGTCATGCCAACATCAGGATTACCTAGAGCCTTATAGTACTATGGGAAGTAGAGAACATAATCGTCCATACTCATATTTATATATTTTGTGCCAATAGGCAGTCCGACCCTAGAACTGCTCAAATGTCTCGCAACCACATACACTTGACTATCTCGACGGTCTGTTTGTGAAGTACATCGAGCAAATTTGGATCATTTTACAAAGAAGACCTAACCTATTTGCCATTGTTGGTACTCATTGTTAGTACTATGCTTTGCACTAAACTTTATTTATCAAGTGTTACATTTTGCACTTGCAGCAATGATTGATTGTCATCAATCTTTATGGTATAGAATCATCCCTAAGTATTTTATTTTTCCAAGTATGTTTGCTGTTCTGGACAATATTCATAAGAATATTGTACAAGAACGTGATCTGAACTTCCTAAAGACAGCTCAAACATGAAGATAAGATTGAGCTGAAGATGAAGACTGATGTGCATCGAGACACAACATAGATTGTTTAATACACTGAGTACTGCCAGCTAGCTTGAGTGATAGCAAGAAGCCAGTTTATGAATATACAAGACATTCCGCTGTGCTACCTGATGTGAAGATTCACGATCAACAATGCTCATTGGTCAACAACTGATCTGAACATCTCAAGCAGTGAGCAAACATGCAAGCTTCTAGCCCACAACAAATAACTATTTAGATTCTCTGCCGCATTAGACGTCACAAAACCATAGCGTCATATGGGACACTATGAATTTAGACCAATGATCTGGGCCGATATTACAGAGCTTTCGATAAGCGTTAGGGCAAACTAACTCCAGCGTTGACATATTCCACCGATATTTATCTGCCCGATAACTATAAGTAGCATCATAAAATAGAATAGCCACGTGATTTTCCTTTATCATCATCTTGTTCTTCAAATGATAATAGCATAATTTGTGCATTGCCCTAGGGAAAACAACCTCTATAATATTTTTTATGCTCCGGTGCTAATCTTACATGATGAGAAGATCATCTATCTTACCTAGAGTTATCTACACATACCCCAAAAACCATATCCAAGATTTGTCATTCTCAATTGGACCGAGCCCAACTACAACATGTAAGATTTGTTCATTGCTGTCTTTTGTCACAACAACAAACAAAACCCCCATATTATTATTTTTAAGGTGGGTCCCATCTACCACGAGCATTGGACACGAATAATGGAGAAAGGCCCTGATATATGGTCTGTGAGCAAGAAACAAATGCTTGAATCGATCTTCACCAGTCGTCTGTAAATCATATAAAGTCCCTATATTCAGTAATTGTAAGTATGCAGAAATGCGGGTAACTACTCGTAGGATTTGTCATAGTCTCCATAGATCATCTCAATGGAAATATTCTTCACGCGCAGAGTGAAACTGTAATAAATCTGGATCCCGAACTCATGGACAAGCTCCGACATCATATATTTGGGCTTCAAGATAACCTTATCGTTTACCAATTTACGTGCAAAATATTTTGCAATAACTCATGTAGGAACCTAGCGTGGAGCAATTCGACTCATATCAAGGTGGCATGTGTGAGTGCCTTTGAACTTGTAGATTTTCCAAATATACCCCTCAACAGAAGCACACAACTGGAACGGGCAAGTGCCACGATGCTTGTTACGATTAATGAATAATGATAAATTAGATATGCAATTTATTTTGCAAGCATACGATTAATGTTATAAATTAATCGTAGTTCTGCGATTAATTTCTAAAATTAGATAGACATATGATTATTTTGCAAGCATACGATTAATTCCTTAAATTAATTGTAAATTTACGATTGATTTTGGAAATTCATCGTAAGGCTACGATTAATATTAGTAAACCACACGATTAATTGGTTAAATAAACCTACAATTATTTTGCAAGAATACAATAAAATTCAACGGTTAATTGGTTAAAGCTTATATTTGTTATGATCACCAATATGTTAATTCAACAATAAAATTCACGTAAAAAAATTCATATCAAATATACAATGCAAAATGTACCTTTCGTAATTGAAAATTATTTACTCTAATTTCTTGATGAATAATCTCTCACTATCCTTTCAAAAAATGCAAATCTTCTACTCTCTCATCTATATTCGAAACACAACTTAACAAAATAAGCAATATAATCGTAAACGATATAAATTGACGTAAATAATTTCATAAGAAATAGACAATACAAAATGTACCGTTCTTTGCTCTAATTCCTTCAGGAATACTCCATCACTCTCATTTCGAAAAATTCAACTCTTTCACCTTCGCGTTCCTAATAATTTTTCTCTCGAAGTTTTGCAATGGTTTTCTTCTAATCTTGTTGCGTTGATATTCATCGTGTGTTGAAGTGTATTTATTTGGAAAATTGACCTACATCTCCTACACAACACTAAATGCATTGAATTTCATCCCAACCAATTTCTACCTCTGTTATTTAATGGAGTTCAATAACTATCTCTCTTACACACAAAATAAATGTATTAAATTGAAGTAGTAAAGTAGTGAAATGAATCATAAGTTTTTAAATTTCAGGCTTATTTTTCAATCGTAGCTACATAAGAAATAATCGAATGTTTTGAAATCATATGTCTTAGAACTTAAAAGTTCACATAATGATATGTATATATTTAAAATATAATCATAGCTAAATAATCGTATGTTGTAAAACTTAAATTAATCATACATTTTGAAATATAATCATAGGTCATTAATATTTAAAACATAATCGTAGGCCAATGACATTTAATTGTAGGCCAATCGTATATGAAACTATACATGGTGTGAGGTATCTGTTCTGTAAACATTTACAACAATGTACTTGAACGTTGTTAGATAAAGTTCACTATAATGTGCATGGATGTTATAATGAACTTAATATAAACCGCATAAAATAAAGCACACAAAGAGTTTTGTTGGTCTTGGTGCGAGCCTATGTCAGTTTAGAGGGGAGGGTGAATAAACTGATTTCAAAAACTTAAACTGATTGCGGAATGTATAGGGCCCTGACTCACTTTTGATATTTTATATGCGCACTGTTCAGTTGAGAGAGAGTTTAACTTAGAGCTTAGTTGGTGAGCTGATCAGTTAGGACTGATAGCTTGAAGACTTAGCTTAGCTCGTCAGTACAGCTTATGTGCTAGAGTGTGCAGTTTAAGAACATGCAAAGCTGAAAGCAATAAGTACAACACACACAAGACTTTATAGAGGTTCGAAGCTTCCTGCTTCTACGTCATCTCTTCCTTCCGCAGAAGGGCAATCCACTATGCAAGTGTAAAGTTTCTTTATTACAGTTACACAGTGAAGAAATCCTGTTGGACCTGAAAATGGCACCCTTCAAACTGAGCGCGGCCTCCTTTCCAACTATTGCTGTCCCGGAAGAACGGACCCGTCGGTACACGCCCCTCCTCAGCCGATTTCTGGGTCGACAGTTCACACTTACCGGTCCTAACTGCTCGCTGAGACTTTAGGTGCTATTGTCCGTCTTTACACAATTTTAGATCTTGCTCGATCTTCAAGAAGGCAGTCTTGAATCTATTATCAACCTGGAATGCTCCTTTAGCTTGAGCTGAGTGGTTGATCTTTGAAGGACTGAACTGAGAAGCTTTGCTCTGGCTGGAATTATGCTTCAGCTAGCTACTTGCTTTGAGACTTGAAGCGCGCCTTCTCAGTTGAGACTTTTCGCTTAGGAGATTTAAGCTCTGAGCTGTGGGGGAGGGAGAAAGAAAGCTCACTCTGCAAAATATGACAAGGGTTAGAAAATCTTGCGAAAAAGTCTTCAAAAAGTCTTGGCCAAAATTGAGTTCACTCTCTTTATATAGATGAGTGATCTTTTGACCGTTGTGATTGGTGAATATGTAGAATTCACCGGCGGCATTTTAATGTCTGTAGCCGTTTGAAGCTTTTAATGAACTAGCCATTTGACTTTAATGACTTCTGCTCTAAGATTATCAGGATCTTTCAAAGATTTCCTGTCAAGATCTTCATTGACTGCTTGTTAGAGAGAGCAGGTATTTCGGCTATCAGTTTTGGACATTCAGCTGATGGGCTCTCAGCTGTCTCGAGTTTCAGCTCTGAGACTGTCCAGTTGGCAGTTCCTCCGCTGCCTTGAGCTTCAATCCTGGGATGGTCCAGTATAGTTGACTTGGTAGCTTAGCTTCAAAAGTTTTCAGTTCTGGACTACCAGTCAGCTACTTGTTTGAGCTTTTTTCTCCTTGAACTGATCTTAGATCAATTCAATATAGGCTCAAAGCTTTAGAGCTTTTCTTCCAGCTAACTGATCTTTGATCAGTTTAGGGTTGGCTCTTTATGACTGACTGATCTTTTGATCAGTTCAGTTTCAGCTTTCAAACTGGCTTTGCTCTCATCAGTCTTTCTTGGCTTTTAGCTAGACCGATGGTTACTTATCTGTGGATGTCTACCAGTCTCTAAAGTCTCTTCCTCCTATAGCTTTTCTTAAGCTTTGAAGAGTTGACTCTGACTGGTCTGATTGAGGCAACCTTTTAAGCTGGTTGACCATGCTTCAAAATAGCTGTCTCTCGTTTCAGCTAGACTGATGTCTGAAGTCTTACTTGGTCATTATTCGTGATTTCCAGCTTCACATAACCTGGAGTTTTTCATTAAATCATCACATATGTTTTGATATTTCATCAAAACCATCAGTTGGGCTATTTTCCAACAATTTTCCCCTTTTTGATGATGTCAAAACCAGTTGGTTTGATGATGGAAAACTGCATGAGGTTATCTTTCATGAATGAGCATCTGAACTTGTACCAGTTTTTGGTATCAGAGCTGATATCAGACCATGTTCTTAAGAATAGTCTTAGATGCTTGTAGCTTCTAAAAGCTATCAGTTTGACATTCATGACTATTAGAACTTTGACAATTAGATGAGTATCAGAGCTTTGAAAAATAAATAACATTTTGAGCTTAATGAGTTTTATCTTTCAGGCATCAGGGTTTTTGCTGACAGAAGTTGCAGCTTAAATGGCCTTAAGATATTTTGATACTCGTTTGCACAGCTTGAAAAGCTTTAAGTGTTTCAGTTCTAAAATAGCTTAATTATGATTATCATGCAGATTTTGTTCATTTATCAGAGCACATAAAAAGCTTTAAGCTTTTCAGCAAGACATATCAGCATGATTAGAATATATTTGTATTATTAACAAAGAGCATGTTTAGAAACTGATTGAGCAAAGAAGATGAAGAAATATAAGGAATTAACAGAGATAGAATATCAAGAACTGATATTTTTAACTTCCTTCTTCAGTTGGAACTGTTTACCACTCAGTTCCTTCTTCTTTTTCTCAATTATCATCTTTCATACTTACAGGGAGAGATGCCTAGTATACTATGGATAGCCCATTCTTGCTGCTGCTCCAGCTGGGCATTTTCCCAAGTCCAAAAGAAGTTTTGAGGTTACCATTGCTCAAATTGAACTTTCCCCTCACGAGTAGCTTTCCCCTGAAGCTGTACCTCTGTTTGTACTTCTCTTTGGATCCCATCCCAAAGAATTAGATCACCTTGCCAATTTCCATCATGTGCTATTCCATATGTTTTTCCATCATCAATATACCTTTCCCTCTTTTATGGCATCATCCAAAAGGGTGAGCTGATGGAAGTCATGGTTTGGCAGTGACAACTGTGGCAGAAGAGAGAAAGAAGTGGCCAGTAAGTTGTCGGTGATATGGGAAGCTTAGGGTGCAGGTATAGAAGCGGACAACCATGCATATGACTCCTCTGTCGACATCAGTTGGTCAAGATTAGGTAGAGATAAGGGATCTTGCCTGGTAAAAGAGGCTGATGCGAGTTTGAGAAGTGGCTCGTCCGGGATGGTGATGAGTGCATCCTCTTAAAGAGAAGTTGTGGATAAGTTAGAGGGCTCATGGTTGGGAAGGGGTGCATCATGAGGTACCGAGGTTTGAAACCTCTTAATCATGGAATCCATGATTTCTGAGACAGATGGAGGTCTACTGAGCGGATAGTTCATCCAGCTCCTGCTTCATTGTCCTTCCTCAATCCAATATGAGTAGCCTCGCTTGTCTGCCATGTGCAACATGGTGGCATCATCCACTTGAATCTTCATAAATGATATTGGAGATATCTTTGAAGATGTTCGAAGAGAAAGGGGCTGAGATCCCCGATTTGACCAAAATAGCTCTTCAGCTGATGGTCAAGGCTTGCATTGAAGCCTTCTTCCAGAATTTCTGGGTCAGCGATGTAGTGAGGCTCGCTAGTTACAGGTGCAATTGACTCATCACTTGTATAAATGAAAGAGTCACTGTCAGTCGAAGACTAATCTGCATCAGCTGGAGGTTCAACATCAAGGAGTGGTTGTTTTTCTTTGGTTGGGCTGTGGTCCTCTGTTAGTTGAAGTCTCAACTTCTTAGGGCGACCAGTTACTTCATGATGTTTTCGGTGAATGTAAACTGTAGGAAGGAGATCTTTTCTGGTGAGGTAGAATCCACCAGGAACTGTTTCAAGTTGCTTCTTGATGATATGACTGAGTCGATTAGCAAATCCTAACTTGGCTTTGAATGATCCAGAGGTAAGATCAATCTCAGCACGCTTCACATGCATGCAAAGCTGAGCCAATATAAAGGATGCCCAATCAGCCTTGCATCCATAATATATGACGGCCATGAGATGAGCGGTGTTGTCGTTGAACTGTGCATTATGATGCTACTGAGCAGAATATGCATTACAATGTCCATGATCTGGACCATCGTTGGAGGGAGACTATCTTTTAAATTATTTGAAAAGTCTCGATGATCGATGTGTGGAAGCTTCCAGCCATTCCATAACTCCAACTTGAAAGGAGACGCGAGTTCATGCACCTTCTGGCCTTTATCGGGGAGCTGAAACAAATCAGTTAACACATCTTTATTGATGATGATAACCTGGTCATGGACAACAGACATTATGTTGTGTCCCGTGATCTCCGCATTGTAGTAGAACTCGGGTACAAGCGAGAGATGCTTCTTCTTGGGCTGAGTTGTCATGAATGACAAGAGCCCGCATGTCTTCAGCAAGTGAAAGATCATGTTATTCTTCTCTGGACCTAATCGAGCTTCAAGAAGCTCTCGGTCAATATACTCATCCTTTCTAAGCTTTTTTATGAGAAGCTGGATGTTCATCGAGTGAAGTGGAAGAGCCATTTTTCGATGACAGATGATATGGGCAAGAAAGAGCTTTGGATAAGTGAGAAGACAAGGAGAAGGAATGTGTTGAGAGTTCTATTTTTCATTCAACTTTTCCGCTGCTTATAAAGCAGTGATTTTACATGCATTTAACCATAGCAATCGAGTGCTACTGGCTAATCAACTATCTAATTTGAAAGAAAGTTAGCTGATGAAATGATGCATGCATCTCATCCGTCCACCTAAACTATTATTTTTTGATCAAGCGACTAAAATCTGAGGGTTTGAAAATCTGGGTAGTTACCATAAATAGCAAAATATTTTGCCAGGAGATTTGCTATTTATATCTCTCAGAAAATTCATCTCTTTATACTTTAATGTTTAGTATAGAGACTTTAATGGCAACTTAGATGAATAGTAAGCTTATTTTGAAATGTTAATGATAACTTTTTTCAAAAAATAAGCTTGAGGAATAGAGAATAGAGAAGCTTATCAAGGAGGATTAATCAAGCAGCTGATGAGGGAGCTTGAGCTCGAGGCGTTAGTTTCCTGCTAAACTGATGATGTCACCTTTAAACTGATTTGATCAGTTTTGTGGATTGGCTGCTAATGGACTTTTCGTCAGTTTCCTTTTCTTGAGTAGTCGGACTGGGCTAGCTTCTCTGCTTTCTCTAGAGCTGTTTGACCTTTTCCTTTTAGAAGCTGAACTGATGATGTCCTGAAAATGACCAATTCTGGCTACAGTCTCAGCTTGCTGAAGTTGCTTAAGAGCAACTGCTAAGTTGGTCAGCTTGAAGGTGGTCAGCTCTTTAATTCCTCTGCAGGATGAGCTGGACTGATTTATCATCAGTTTTGCAGTTCTTGAGCAAGACTTGATAAGAGGAGTAACATAGCTCGGGGACAGGAGATCTGGTGATGTGGCAGTATCTTCATCATCTTTGGCTCCTGTGTGTCCACGGTGTTGACTCCTTGGGGTTTCCATAAGTAGATTATGAGATAGATCTTGGTCTATCTTTTCAGTGGTACTCGCAACTTGTAAAGATGCCTCTTCTGACTGAATTGAATCAAAATTCAGTTTTAGGCAATATCGATCGACTGGATTGTTGACAAACTGCTTTTCAGTTGCAACTCCTTGTGATCTCAAGCTGGCTTGAACATCAGCTAGCAGGGCCTTACCTGGAATGTTATTATCAAGTTAATGTTTCATAATCCGCTGGACTTGCACATTAGTTGGAGGAAATGGATTTGAAGCCCCAATCCGTCTAATACTCCAAGTCTCTTCACGTTGCCAAAAGCTCGTGCCATGAAAGATAGTTAGCAAGAAGTGTGACTGGATTGACATAGTATGTCTCCATTTATACCAGTAGAAATACTAGTGCAGTTGTTTGAACAACTGATTGTCTTGCTTGGCAACATAAGTGAAGTGAGTGAGAAAGAGATTTGTTACATCCTTTTGTGCACTCTTGACTGCATATTCGCCACTATAGAAAGTGTGAATATTGTCTTCAGTCAGCTGGAGAGGAGGACAAGC
Organism: Perilla frutescens; assembly: GCA_026008535.1. Lineage (NCBI taxonomy): Eukaryota > Viridiplantae > Streptophyta > Magnoliopsida > Lamiales > Lamiaceae > Perilla > Perilla frutescens. Next base: position 36,214,427 of record BRKX01000017.1, on the reverse strand, counting down.
TCTCCTGAAATAGTCAGCTCCATAATTTGGATGAAGGATTCCGATGAATGGAATGAGTTCATCTAGATCAGTGCAGGGCTTGAAGTCAACTGATGATCCATTCTTGGAGTGTGGAGAAGGAACTTCATTGGCAGTTGAGCTGCTTGAAGTTGTATTGCCAGTTTTGGATTTAGATATTCTCTTCTTCTTGAGTGACTGAAGATGTGCTTTCTCTTTCTTGGGAATCCAGTCGGAGATGAGGACTGGTAGCGCGTCATCATTTGGAAGATTCAGCATATCTTCCAGGAGCTTGCTCATTCTTAGAAGAAGTCCTACCTTGGACTCAAATTTCCCAGTCTTCTTTGAGTCGGTAGCTTTGAGACCTGATGCTTGAATTGAGAGAATACAAACTCTACCTAATTAGCATCCAATCCTTCAACAAGGTATATCATTACCTTGTATCTTTCTTGAGTTAATTGACTCAAGCTTCTAATGGCGCCGAACATCATTTTGTTAGTGATATCTTGTATAACTCCATACTCGGGCTTCAGATCAGTTTTAGCTGTGGTAAAACTGAATTTCTTGGAGCAAGTTGAAGCGCGCCATTCTTTCCAGTATGATTCAGCTGAATCTTTCAGATCTTGAACCTTGGAACCCTTTCTGGGAAGTTGAAAGATTTCTGCAATTTTTCTTTCAGTGATTTGGAGTTTCTTTCCTTGAATCACTGAGTGTATAACCTTTCCATCTCCAGAGACCTTTTCTTGAAGCAAGAACTCACTTACCAAGTCTTGTCTGAAGAATCTTGTAGGAGTTTCAAGGTAATGTAGAATTCCGGTCTTGTAGAGGTTGACAAAAAGAAATGGGTTGTTTGATTCCTTAAGAATCAACTAAAATTTTTGTCTTTCCAGAAATTTATCACTCATCATATGCTCTTTGAAGGAAGTAAGAGCTTTTGAACATTCGGCCATTTTTGAAAATTTTGGTTGAATTTGAATTGAAGCTTTAGAGAGAGAGAGAGAGAGAGAGAGAATACTCTTTTTGGAAGATGATTTTTGAAAGAGTATGTGAATTGTGCTTCTGTATTCTCTCAAAAATTTTGAGCAAGGGGATTTATGAGTGAGGAGAAGGACTCATAAATTTTTGTTGGTTGAAAGAATTAAATAGCCCCCTTGTTATTTTTGGATCACTGGGTTTTAATGACTGTGAGACGTGTCATTGTTTTGCCAACGGTCAAAAATTCAAAATAAATGCTGACTTGTCATTTATTTTGCAAAAATAATTTTATTTCTTTATAAGAAAATTTGAATACACTGAATCACAAGATAATAACTAAAGAGTCTTGAATCAGCTTCGCTTGATCAGGCTCTTAGTCTTTCTTGTGTTCAGTTCTTTTTCTCTTGGCGGCAGGCACAATGGGGTTGCTTCCCCCTTTATCAGAGCTAGAGGACTCATCAACAGTCAATTGGAGTCCGGTATGGGCTTAAAGCTTCCCGATCACCTTCTTATGCCGCTTCAACTGTTGTTGAAGGCTTTGAAGTAGCTCTCCTTGATGGGTTGTTAACTGGCCTGTTAATCTACTGGACTGATTGTCATCTTGGATTGTCTCTGTAAGACTCGACTGATCAGTTGCGATGGTCAGCTGCAGATCATCTTTTCTGGATGATGCTTCATCTCCATCTTCAGCAGCTTCAAGTTCCTCACAAGGAACTGTCCTGGACTGATCCATTACTTGCTCAGCTAACTTAGCCACCAACAGATCTGCATCTCCCTGATCAATAGTGTCGTTGTGGCATGATTCAGGGAGAGTCTCATGGTCAGCTTGAGCCTGAGCTTGGAGTGTGATCTGGATAGGATTAGCAAAGATCACTATGTCCCACACTTCTGTGTGGGCATCCAGCTGAGCTGCTTGATCAGTTGGGTCTTCAGCAGCAATTTCTTCATCAACTGGTGGATGAGAGGGCTCTGTTGGGGCAGCATGAGTTTCTTGGACATGAGCTGGGGGTTCAACTAATTCCTCAGCTAATTGGGATATGGCTGGATGTTGATCAGTTTCATCAGCTAGTTGAACTGGTGACTTGAGTGACTCATCAAACTCCTCGTCACTGACAGTTCTTTTTTTAACAGCTTTTGCATCTACTGGCTTGGCAAAGGAGTCAAGAATATTGATTTCATGTTCTTCGACTTGTAGAGGCTTTCCAGACTGCAGTTCTCTTGCTATTTCATCAATGATTTCGTCGATTGGAGTCTCTTCTTCTCTACAAGAAGAGCTTGCAGCTTGATCCCTTGGCTGATGCTTCATTAATTCTTCAAAAAGCAATTTCTGCTTCATCCTGATGTTCTTCCACTTTGTTTCTTCATTTTCATCAAGATAAACGGGAAGCTGAATTCCTTTCAACTTGCTTACTTCCTCGACGACATCAAACATTGATCTATCTGAAGGATTTGAACACAGCTTGCGGAGAAAAAGTTACCTCTGAAGCTCATTGCCTTTAGGAACCCAAGCATGCTTGTTAATGGTCCATTGCGAGCTCCAACCTTCTTCTTGCTTCCAGAAGCTCATTCCGTGAAATGCCATGAGCATTAGGAATGAGTCAGCTTCATAAACATGCCTCAAGAGGAACCAATAGACATATCTTAGTAAGGTATTGTAGAGCTCTTCATAATCAGTTAACTTTGCAGCAAAATGTTGAGCTGTGTACTGGTTGGTTTGTTCCATGGCCCACTTCTGGATATTCCCTCCTTTTGAGTAGGCTTTAATGTTCCCTTTAGTTCACGGCATAGGAGGGCATGTGAATTGAAAGTAGTCTGCTCCGGCTCCTTTGTGAGATATTCCTTGAGCAGGAATGATATCCCTTAGATCTACGCACAGTCCGAGGTCGGCAAGAGATGTGTGTCCAAGATCCTCAACTGTGATTTTAGAAGGGATTGAGGGATCTAGGATAGAGCTTTAAGCTCGTCTGGTCCTTGGCTGTGAAATCCTAGCCTTTTTCTGGTTGAGTTGATCAGTCAACTTCTGAGCTGATCGAGTGACAGGTCTTTTTATTTCCTGCTTTGATGATTCTTCTTCAACTGTGTCTTCTTGTGCTTGATTTGTTGATGATTCAGCTTGAGCTGATGAGCTATCTTCTATAATGATAGCTTTCCTTGCTCTTCTGACTGATGGCTGAGCTGATGATTCAGCCTCAGTTGATTGAAATAGAGTTCTGGCGTCAACTATCTGAGAGGTTGAACATTCAGCGGTGTGCCGAATTTCTGTGACAGAGGAATATCATTTTCAGAATCTGTGGAAATTCCTCTTGGATGTTCAGTTACTACTTTCTTCCCTTTTTCTTCTGAAGCAGTTTTCTTCTTAGACTGAACAGTCTGCTGGGATGCAGATTCTTTGATAGAGATTGACTTGCTACATGGTTTTGGGATGTAGTCCTGCCACAAGACAATTGAAAAAGCTGTCTCTTCTTTTATCAAATATGGAAATTGCTTTTCCAGAATAAGGCTGATTCTGTTAAGGTAACACATTCCGTGAGGGAACTTTAGGTTATCTCCATTCTTCTTCCAGGCATCGATAAATCTCTTGAGTTGTCCAAAGAAGAATTTCTCCCAATTGATCTTTATCTGGTACATAATTGCAGCGCAGATTTGATACTTGGGCTCTGACATTTCTAACCAGCTTCTAGCCGTTCCAACGATTATCTTGGAAGCTATTGAGCCCAATACTTGATATTCCTCTTTGAAGAGAGAAATATAGTGATTCTTCTTGAATTCGAAAGTTGCATCTTCCCGTTTCCATAGCTTGTAATCACTCTCAGAATTAGGGTGAATATCTTCAAGATTTGGCCCACTGGTTGGGAGCTTGAACATTTCACCGAGTGTCTCAGCTGTCACTGTAAACTTTTGTTCTCTAACTTTCGTGGTAAATGAGTCTTCTCTGTTTTACCCATCTGAGTTGAGATAAAACTCAACCATAGCTTCTGGGTAGACACGAGAAGGGGTGACTTCAAAAAACACTTGCAGTTGGGCATCATACAGCTTAGCAATGATTTCTCCGCTGAGCTCTAAGTTCTGACAATTTTCAGAGAAAACACTTGGCTCGAAGAATCTATCCTTAACCAGCTTATCACAAAAGGCAGATGAGTCTTCTTCAGTTGAGCGGAAGTTAAACTCTCTTCGAACACGGCGAGCAAGGTTCTGGGCCATGATTTTAGGTTGAGAGCTTATTGAGAGGAGAAAGAGAGAGAGAGAGAGCTTAAGAGCGATGTAGGGTTTGTTCTTTGGAGAGGAGAGAGGCTTGAAGGCAGAGAGTCAAGGGGATGGTAAAAGTAATTTTGAGATTTCAGCCAAGTTATTTATAATGAGGGATGATCTTAATCCAACAGTCAAAAGAGTTTAATTCTAATTGATTTGAATGACTTTGATCATCTGATGCTGAAGAGTTGGCTAAAAGGTCATTCGAAATCTATCCGTTCTGAATTTATGAGGAGAGAGAGAGTAGGTGGGTCCGATGGTAATATTGAGATGACACGTCATTTTACTGTTTCAGTAATAAATTCAACTTTGAACTTATCTGGTTGTGGCTCTCCTCCAGTCTCCATGCAACATTGAGCTGCTGACGTCATCAGTTGGCCTTGCGACAGATGATCTCCTTGGCTTGGAATGATCAGTTCCAGCTGGAGTCCCTTCTGCTTTGACTCCTTATTTCGTCAACTTGAGCTGTCCTCTTCAGCTTTGCTCCGCCTAAGCTTTTCAGCTGCTTCTTTCAGCTGAAGCTTTGCCTCCTTTAGTCAGTTTTGGATTCAACTGCTCTCATTAGTTGAACATGAATGGTGGAGAACTGATGCCTTCTGCGATTAGTTTACGTATCTTTATCCTTCAGCTTCCATGTAGCCTTCGCCATTTCTTCAGAACTGATTTGGGCTTATCAGTTTGAGCTCCAAAGCTTAACTAACTGAGGCCATCTTGGGTCAGTTCTCATCTTCAGCTGGAGTGTTCCTCTTCACTCCTTCTCTTGGCTGATCATCATCCTCCTTTGAAGCTAGCTCGAGCAATCCCAGTTGGATGCACAACTCCACAAATCTAGCTTCTGGCAATGGCTTGGTGAAGATATCTGAAGTTACATAAACTATGCGGTCATGTTCATCATCATGTACTTGAACATTGTTGTAAACATGTAAGGTCAAAATGTAAAAGCTTGAGCAAATAAAGAACACGATGTTTGTAACCTTGTTCGATCAATTGATCTACGTCAGGGGGACTTATCAACTCCGTGAGAAACAGTTTAGTACTCCGTTGAATGGTTACAAAGGTTATTACATGAAGACTCCCATCACTCGACCCCTTTCCTACCCCATTCAACCTCTTTCACTAAACTGAATTGCGAGCTCCCCTCATAACCTAGAATCCCTCTAGTTCCCACAGAAAATTTCTCCTAAGACTCCTCTAAGTGTGTATGAAAGTGAGTTTCAAACACAGACTAGAAACACAATGATCTAAATGATCAAACCTAGTCTACCAGAATACTATATGTTTCGTATGTGAAGCCTTTTAACTCTCAACCCTTTAGTGCATTCGTAAAATTCATGTCATCTAATCTAGTCTGATTTCCATGCTATTTATAAACAACAGCTATAGCCTTAACAAGGTAATCAGAAGTCCTACTTTGACTAGGATTCAACAAGAAAATAATTTCCTTAATTAAATCGGACTTTTCTAGTTTAGATGTTTTCCTTGAAAAGAACTCCTTCTTTCCTTCTTGATCTTCATCACGAACAAGGCAACTTCTATTCTGAAACGTCTATCTTGAATTTGCAGCACTAGCTCTTTGATTCCAGCATGATACGTCTCTTGTAAACTCTCTGGACAACCATGTACATGATCATGTTCCTGAACATGACTAAGTACATGTCTTGATCGTCAATCAGATTAGCAGCGGAATGTTCACAGAATTATCCAGAACATTGTATTCGAACATGAATAACCAAGACCTTTTGTATTCTTTTAAAATTGCCATAATATCTAAACAGATAATGACAATCCCGAACACCTCAGTGCAGATGGCACTAACAATCTCCCCCTTTATCTTTATCTAGTTGCAAATCAACTCCATGTTTTAAAAGAACACAACCTTTGAACTGTAACATCGTGTACTTAAAAACATTCTTTGATGTTTTGAAGAACATCATATGATTCAGCTGTGTTTCACTTTTTTATCAGCTTATACCTGCTCTGCTATATTCATTTTTTTCTTTTTATATTTTTGTCTTTTGATAGCAGTTTCAATTTTTTTAGCAGATATGAATCATAAAGAGAAGAAAAATTTGTTCCATAACAAAATAGCTAATACAAGCTATCAAAGCAAAAAAAATATCTTGCAAAACATGATGCAAGATAAGTAGAACAAAAAACAAAAAAAACTTATATTGCATTACTCCCCCTATTTGCCACCGAGAAAGGCAAAGGAGTAATATTCAGACACTACTCGGATTTGTCAAGGTCTTGTGCATCATCATCTCCTTCAGATCCTCCTTCTTCAGAACTTGCTTTAGCATCATCATACTCAGTTTCTTCTCCATCATCAACATCCTCCTCAGTCTCGTCTTCATCATCATCCTCAGCTTCAGCAGTCTCTTCTTCATGATCCTCCTCTGCAGTCTCTTCTTGGACAACTTCTGCTTCGTTAGCTTGTGCTGCAGTTTGTGCTTCATCTTGCTTTCGTGCTAGAGTAGACTTCTTCAGAACAGCAGCTTCGGCAGTACTTGCAAGCTTGTGCAAGTTATGAACATTCTCAGGAACATCTACTGCTGGGGAGGCAAACTCTTCTCCTGATGAAAGATCAGCAATCATTGCTTGGATCTTCATCTTCTTAGAAGTATGCTCAGAAATCAAATGAGCATGGAACTCTAGACTCTTCTCTAAAAATCTACAGCACCTTTTGGAGAGGATTCTTCAACAGTATCATCCACTCCTTTCTTGGATGACATGAATTGCTTGAACTGGAGGCGAAGATGAAGATCTCCTATTTTAAGAGCAACCTTAATCACTAGAGGCTTATGGAGAGGAATAATTTTGTCTTTCTTTGAAGACACATTCTTCTTTTGTTGCTTGATGATGTTGTAGATCAATGATGGATAGCATAGTGGACCTTTGACCAGTGTAGACTCTGCACTACTGATGATTTTGCTAAATACTAACTCACCATAGTTGAACTACTTCCCAGTTCCAAGGTGATACAGAAACCTCCCCTGGGCTTGATTTACTGCTGTCCTGTGCTTACTTGGTAGCTAATTATGGATCAGGATTCTGAACAGGGTGCCATATTTGTGAGTCAGCTTGGAGGTTGGAATAGTCTGTGGATGAGACGGCCATTTATTGTAGATGCCCTGGGTCAGCTCCTCAGCAACCATCCCCCAGTCATATATCTCTTTATACTCCCCCTCAGATAAACATCCCAAAAACTCATTAATGAGATCAGGGGAAAACTGTACCATCTCTCCTCTCACATACACTTTCTGAAAGTTTTCAGACTCTGGATCATCAATCTCTTTGGTCAAATTACAGTAGAACTCTGTAACAACTTTGGGAACAAACTCCTAAACATTCTGTACTGTTCCTAACAAACCAGCTTGCTCTAGCAATGTATACACTCCAGTAGCCAACAATGTATCCTTATCCACTTTCTTCAGAGAGATCATGGACCTCTGCTTCACTTTCTCCCATAACTCAGCATGCTTGGAAGAATTAAAGATGGATTGACTTGGAGTACCTAAAACACGGACAATCTGTTTGTGGACTTCAGACTCATGTTCACTTGAATGAGAGTGAACATCTTCAGGTACATCTGTCGGCTGGACAGCTTTCTTGACCTTCTTAGAAGGACCAGTTGATGCCATGGCTTTCCTCTTCTTTGTGGATGCAGCAGCAGATGGTGGAGTGGCAAATGCTCGACTTCTAGTCAGAGGGGTTCTTGGAACCAGCTGCATCATAGCAGTAGAAGCCTTCTTCCTTGGTGTCTTCTTCTTGACTGAAGATCTTGTAAAAGGATCATATTGAGCAGATGCCAACAAATTTTCCAGTTGTGGAACAGGAGTCTTCTCAGCAGATTTAGAGGATGAACTCTGAATGACTTGCTTCTCTGCTGGATCAGCAACTAAAGGTCTATGAATGACTTTCTTCTTTCCTTTGGCAAGAGCAGCAACTATAGCCTTCATCTTCAAGCTTAAGGGAATATCATCTTCCCTATCTTCATCATCATCTTCTGTAGTAGAAGGTTGCACAGGCGATTTCAGAACACCACCAGCTGGAGTAGATGTCTCAACAGGGCTTTTCTCTGTAATATGTGCCTCAACATGTTCAGGCACATCTGAAGGCTTAACATGATCATCACCAACAGATCCCTTCTCTTTCTGAAAGGCTTGGACAGCAGGTGTTGTGATGATCTTCTTTGATGAAGGAGTTGTAGTCTTCTTGGATTTCTTGACTGCAGTTCCCTTTGTTCTCGCCTTCTTTCTGTTGACATCATATGACTTCGTGGCTTTTTTCAAAAGACCATCTATCGAAAGACTCTGGGTCTTTATTTTCTTTACAGAAGAAGCAATTTCTTGTACTTCTATATCTTCTTCCTCTTCGTCCCCATAGAACGTTTCAATTAATTCCTCTGTATCTTTGCTCGAAGATTCATTGCGAAGAGCCCTCTAAACAGGCTTCTTGTAGGTTGATTCTCCTCAAACCTGCCTGTCGAACTCATCTTCTTCATAGAACTGATCTTGAGGTTTGGAATATGTAACCTTTCTATCCTCATTCTGGGCTTTACGACTTTCTTGGGACGGACGAGCTTTCTTTTTGGAGCCATTGAAAGTGTATGGGTATATGATGAGATGAAACAATAAGAGAATTAACGGCAAACAATGGAAGAAACTTAGAAAATTGAGAGGATTTATCGAGAGAGAAATGTGTTTTGATTTCAGAAATTTTGAAAAGTGAACATTCTCTTGAAACGGTTAAACATATATATATATATATATGAAAGTATTCCGTTCTCAGGTTTCCATTAGACTGAGTGTGAAAAAGTCACATTCATACCCCTTTTCTTGGTTTTACTAAACCAAGCACACCCCAAGGGCTGCTCTGAGTTTCTCAAATTGAGCTGAAGTCAATCCCTTGGTGAACAAATAAGCTAGTTGATCTTCAGTCTTCATGTGTTCAATCTTTAGCACTTCTTCTTCAACCAGCTCTCTGATGAAGTGATGTCTGATGTCTATATGTTTGGTCCTCGAATGATATACTGGATTCTTTGAGATGTTGATAGCACTTATATTATCACAGTACATAATAGGAGTATCATGACTAACTTCATAGTCTTTCATCATCTGCATCATCCAGATAATCTGAGTAGAGATGTTCCTTGCTGCAATGTATTCTGCTTCTGCTGTAGATAAGGATTTGCAGTTCTGCTTCTTACTGAACCAAGAAACAACATTGTTTCCTAAAAAGAAACAAGCACCTGAAGTGCTTTTTCTTTCATCTAGAGATCCAGCCCAATCAGCATCACAACATGCAGTAATACTTGCGTTTCTATCTGATATATACCACAAACCATAATCAGCAGTTCCATTGATATACTTGATGATGTTCTTAACAGCCTTCATGTGACTCTCCTTAGGACAGACCTGATACCTGGCACACACTCCCACACTGTATGCTATATCTGGTCTGCTTGCAGTGAGGTATAGAAGACTACCAATCATGCTTCTGTAGAGAGTTTGATCAACTTCAGTCCATGCATCATCTTTTCCAATCTTAACTGTAGTGCTGATAGGAGTTCGTTTGTGTTTTGAATTTTCAAGTTCAAAGTTTTTCACCAGATTTCTTGCATACTTAGATTGAGAGATGAATATCTCTTCTTCTGGCTGCTTTATTTGGAGTCCTAAAAAGTATTTTAGATCTCCAACAAGGCTCATCTCAAATTCAGTTTCCATGTCCCTGATGAAATCCTTGACCATCTTATCAGACACTGATCCAAACACTATATCATCCACATATACTTGAACCACAATAACTTGTGATTTTTCCATTCTGATGAACAGTGTTTTGTCTTCTCCTTCTCTGTTGTAGCCCTTGCTTACTAGGTATGTAGCCAACCTTTCATACCATGCATGAGGAGCTTGCTTTAAGCCATATAGTGCCTTTTTTAGTTTGAACACAAACTCTGGATGATGTGGATCTTCAAATCCTTTAGGTTGTGCAATAAACACATCATTCTTCAAGAATCCATTCAAAAAAGCACTCTTGACATCCATCTGATATAGTTTGAACTTCATGATGCATGCAATGGCCAGAAGAAGTCTGACTGATTCAATCCTTGTGACTGGAGCAAAGGTTTCATCAAAATCAATGCCTTCAATCTAAGAATAACCTTGTGCAACTAGTCTAGCTTTGTTTCTTGTAATATTTATAGCTTTATCAGTCTTGTTCTTGAAAATCCATTGGTTCCAACAATGTTGACTCCTTCAAGTTTCTGCACCAGATCCCAGACATCATTCTTTTTGAACTGAAGCAGTTCTTCCTGCATGGCTTCTATCCAGTAGTCATCTTTAAGGGCTTCTTGGATGTTCTTGGGTTCAATCTTGGAAGTGAAACATACATAGGATATTTCATCATACATATTTTTTATTAGAGTGCTCCTGGTCATCCTTCCTTCATGAATGTCTCCTATTACTTCTGAAGTGGGATGATTCTTGATGATTTGATTGGAAGGCTTTTTATGCCTTACTGTCTATTCTTCAGCTTCTTTGTCTGTATCATCATGAACCTTAGGATGTTCAAACACATCCGTGTGAACATCATCTTCAGGAGTATTAATAGTATTGTCCTGATCATCAAATCTGACATTGACTGTTTCTATTACAGCCTTTGTGTCTTTATTGTAAATCCTGTATGATTTACTGTTTCTAGAGTATCCAACAAACATCCCTTTAACTCCTCTTTTGTTCATTTTGCTGAGATATTATCTATCATTGAGTATGTAACATGTGGTTCTAAACACATGAAAATACTTCATTGTTGGCTTCTTTTCATTCCAGATCTCATATGGAGTAGTGAGAGTACCTGGTCTGAGATGAACTCTGTTGCTGATGTGGCATGATGTGTTAATAACTTCTGCCCAGAACATTGCAGCAACTCCTTTAGCAGCAATCATGTTCCTGGCCATCTCCTGGAGAGTTTTATTTTTTCCTTTCCACAACTCCATTCTGCTGAGGAGTTTTGGGGGCTGAGTACTCATGACTGATACCATTCTCACTATAGAATGTATCAAAGTACTGATTCTCAAATTCCTTGCCATGATCACTTCTGATTCTGATCATCCTTCTCAACTGTGATTTTGCTGGCTAATCTCTTGAATGCTGTGAAAGCTTCACTCTTGTCTCTGAGAAAATCAACCCAAGTAAATCTTGAGTAATCATCAATGTAGACAAGGTCATACTTCTTTCCTCCGTAGCTTTCCACAGCCATAAGCCCCATTAGATCCATATGAATGAGATCTAGAATTCTCTTGGAAGTTCTGTCTTGCACTTCTTTATGTTGAGATCTGGACTGTTTCCCAATCTGACATGGACCACAGACTTTGTCTCTGCCAATTCTGATTTGAGGTAGCCCTCTGACAATCTCCTTGCTGATGATCTTTTGGAGATTTCTGAAGTTGATGTGTCCAAGTTTCTGATGCCAGATGTTTGACTCTCCAATAGATGTTCTTTGACATGTTAAAGAACATTGTGCAGGAACATGTAGCTGATAACAGTTGTCAGCTGATCTCTTCCCTTCTATGAATAAGTCATTGTTCTTATTCATAACTCTACAGCTTTCTTTGGTGAAGACTATTGTCATGTCATCATCACAGTGTTGACTGATACTTATTAGATTAGCTTTAAGTCCATCAACAAGCATAACCTTCTTGAGCTTGGGCATTTCTTCAATAGTCAGTTCTCCTTTTCCCATGACTTTACCTCTCTTTCTATCTCCAAAGGTAACAAAATCTGACAAGCAAGCTTTCAGATTTTGCATCACAGAGCAGTCTCCTGTCATGTGTCTTGAACAACCACTATCAAAGTACCAGCTTCCTTTATCTTCAACTCTCAATGAAGTATGAGCAAATAGATTGGTCTGCTTGACAACCCATTACTTTTTCTGTGCAGGCTTCTTCCTTTGTTGAGTAATTGTTTTCTTTTGAGTATTGCTTGAATGTTGAGCCACAAATCTTCTCCTCATTCTTTTTAGATTAAAGAGGTACTTCTCACAGTGTGTTCGAATGTGGCCTTTTTCTTCACAATAGTGGCAGGTAATTCTTTTCATGTTGCCAATATTGGTAGTCATCTTTTTGGTAATGTTCTTCTGGATGGCTTGAACATTATTTTGTATATACCCTGTCTGGTTTGTATTAGCTTTGACAAACACTATCTTGGATTCTCCACCATTGTATCCAAGACCTGGATGACTTCTCCCAGAATGTCCTGGATTAGTGAGAATCTTACCAAGACTCTCAGCTCCATTATTCAGGATGTTGACATTCCTTTTGATGGACTTTAGCTCTGTAGTCAGTTCTTCAATCTCCTTCTTCTGTTGTTGGATAATAGCCTTCTGTTCTCCATCAGACTTGATCAAATTCTCCTTTTCTTTGAGAAGATCTTTGTTGTGAGATTGTAGAGTTTTGTTGATCTCAGCAACTTCAAGCCATTTTTCATACATCTCCATGCATGTTTGAATAAACTCCTCATTACTCACATCATCATTGTCTGAGTCTTCATCTTCGTCTGCAAGTTTGAAAGGATCCTGGAACTCTGAGACTTTTGTTGTAAAGGCATAGGTCTCTTCTTCTGATTCACTGCTACTTTCAGAATCATTATCACTCAGAGAGGCATTGTAGTTCTTTTTATTCTTCTTCAGAGTGTTGGCACATTCAGCTTGAATATGCCTAAAACCATCACACTCTCTATACTGAATTCCTCTCTTTGTGTTTGATTGTTGAAACTCTTTCTGCTCACTGTTGGAGTTTCTATCTTGCTGAGCAGTTCTAGATTGTTGTCTCCTATTGTTTGACCTTCTGAAAGACTGTCTGTTTACTCTCTTAAGCATTCGATTGAAGTTCTTGGTGATAAGAACCATGTTATTCATTGTTTCTGAATCAAGTACAGGTTTTTATTTCTGCACATGTTCAGGAACATCCTCAGAAACTTCAGCTTTCAGAGCAATACCTTTCTTCGTTAAGCTGCTGTCATCATCTTCTAGATTTATCTCGAATGTTCTCAATGATCCCATCAGTTCATCAAGTCTCATACTTTTGATGTCATTAGCTTCCTCTATGGCAGCAACTTTGTAGGCAAACTTCTTTGGAAGAGATCTGAGAACCATCCTTACAAGATTTTTATTGCTGATAGGTTCTCCTAGAGCAAAACTTTCGTTTGATATGCTCCTAAATCTGGCATTAAACTCACCAATGGATTCAGATTCTTCCATTCTGAGACTTTCAAACTTTGAAGTCAAATTTTGAAGTCTTGAGAACCTTACAGAACTAGTCCCTTCAAAGGTAGTTTCCAGAATATCCCAAGCAGCTTTAGCAGTCTCACAGATTGAGATTAGGCTGAATGTTTCAAGATCTACTACAGAGAATATTGCATTGAGAGTTTTAGAGTTGACATTGTACCAGTTCTTCTGTGGCACAGTCCATTCTCCTTCTTCAATCTCCATATGTCTTCCTTCTTTCGCAACAACTGGCTTTTCCCATCCTTCAGTGACACTCTTCCATGCAAGTTCATCAAGTGATTTCAGAAAGGCCCTCATCCTTACTTTCCAGTAGGGATAGTTGTTGCATTCTAGCAGTGGAGGTCTGACCGTGGATCCTCCTTCTTTGATTGCACTCATAGCTGAAACGCAACCAAAACCTCCACGCAGATATGTAGCTTTCAGGATTCTTTTCGCACTAACACCAAAGACAACCCGCTCTGGTACCAATTGAAGTTACATAAATTGTGCGGTCATGTTCATTATTATGTACTTGAACATTGTTGTGAACATGTAAGGTCAGAATGTAAAAACTTAAGCAAATAAAGAACACGAGATTGGTAACCCTATTCGATAAATTTATCTACGTCAGGGGGACTTATCAACTCCATGAGAAACAGTTTACTACTCCGTTGAATGGTTACAAAGGTTATTACACGAAGACTCCCATCACTCGACCCCTTTCCTACCCGATTCAACCTCTTTCACTAAACTGAATTGTGAGCTCCCCTCACAACCTAAAATCCCTCTAGTTCCCACAGAAAATCTCTCCCGAGACTCCTCTAAGTGTGTATGAAAGTGAGTTTCAAACACAGACTAGAAACACAATGATCTAAATGACCAAACCTAGTCTACCAGAATACTATATGCTTCGAATGTGAAGTCTTTTAACTCTCAGCCCGTTAGTGTATTCGTAAAATTCGTGTCATCTAATCTAGTCCGATTCCCAGACTATTTATAAACAACAACTATAGCCTTAACAATGTAATCAGAAGTCCTACTTTGACTAGGATTCAACAAGGAAATAATTTCCTTAATTAAATCGGACTTTCCTAGTTTAGATGTCTTCCTTGAATGGAACTTCTTCTTTCCTTCTTGATCTTCATCACGAACAAGACAAATTCTATTCTGAAACGTCTATCTTGAATCTGCAGCACCAGCTCTATGATTCCAGCATGATACGTTTGTTGTAAACTCTCTGGACAACCATGTACATGATCATATTCCTGAACATGACTAAGTACATGTCTTGATCTTCAATCAGATTGGCAGCGGAATGTTTACAGAATTATCCAGAACATGGTATTCGAACATGAATAACCAAAACCTTTTGTGTTCTTTTGAAATTGTCATAATATCTAAACAGATAATGACAATCCCGAACACCTCAGTGCAGATGGCAAAAACAATCTCCCCTTTGTCTTTATCTGGTTGCAAATTAGCTTCATGTTTTAAAAGAACACAACCCTTGAACTGTGAGATGATGTACTTAAAAACATTCTTGGATGTTTTGAAGAACATCATATGATTCAACTGTGTTTCACTTTTTTATCAGCTTATACCTACTCTGCTATATTCATTTTTTTTCTTTTTATATTTTTATATTTTATATTCAGCTGTTGACATATTCGATGCATATATCTTTCTTCTCGATGCGATCTTTGATGAAGTGGTGCCTGATATTGCAATAGCACTATTGTTATCACAGTAGATTGGCACTTCTTCAGTCTCCACCTTATAATCCTTTAACGGTTGCTTTATCTACAGGATTTGAGCACAACAGCTTCCAGCTGCTACATACTCAGCTTCAGTTGTTGATGTGGCAACTGAGTACTGCTTTTTGCTAAACCAAGATATCAATTTGTTCCTAAGAAACTGACATGTTCCACCAGTGCTTTTTCTGTCGATCTTACATCCTCTGAAGTTTGAGTCTGAGTAGCTGGTTAGACTCAAGCTATCATCTTTAGGATACCATAACCCAAGATTTATGATTCCCTTGAGGTACTTCATGATCCTCTTTGCTGCTTCGGGATAACTTTTCTTCGGGTTGGCTTGGAACCTTGCACACAGTTCTACTGAATATGAGATGTCTGGTCGGCTAGCAGTTAAGTAGAGAAAGGATCTAATGATTCCTCTGTAGTACGTCTGGCTGACTAATTCTCCTTCTTCATCGAGGGTCAACTGTATGGATGTATTCATTGGAATCTTGGGAGTTTTTTCCTTATCGGTTCCAAAATTCTTGACAAGCTCTTTGGTGTACTTAGCTTGACCGATGAAGATTCCATCTTCCAGCTGCTTCACTTAGAGTCCTAGAAAGAATGTCATTTCTCCCATCATGCTCATCTTGAATTCGCTTTACATCAGTTGAGCAAATTGAGTGCAGAGATCTTTACTCTTGGATCCAAAAATTATGTCACCCACATAAATTTAGACCATCAAGATCTCAGCTGATTGTTCTATTCTGAATAGAGTACCATCGATGACTCCTTTCTGAAACTCATTCTTCAGCAAGAATATTGTAAGGATTTCATACCAAGCTCTTGGTGCCTGCTTCAAGCCATATAGAGCTTTCTTCATCTTGTAGACTTGATCTCCAATTTCAAAACCTGGAGGTTGCTCGACATACACATCCTTCTTGAGCATCCCTTGCAAGAATGCACTTTTCAGGTCCATTTGATAGACCGTGAAATTATTGTGCGCTGCATAGGTGAGGAACAATCTGATGGCCTCCAATCTTGCAATTGGTACGAATGTCTCATTAAAGTCGATTCCTTCACTTTGAGAGTACCCATTGGCTACCAGTCTAGCCTGGTTCCTTGTGATCACACCTTGTTCATCCAGTTTGTTGCGAAAGACCCACTTAGTCCAATGACTTTTTAGGTTTTCGGCCTATCAATAAGAAACCACACGTCGTTTATTGTGAACTAGTTCAGCTCTTCTTGCAGCGCAATAATCCAGTCTGAGTCTTCAAACACTTCCTTGACATTGGTTGGTTCCATCTACAAGATAAAGCATGTGAAGAGTGCATGCTCCATTGACCATCTGGTCTGCACTCTGCTTCTTGGATCACCAACAATTTTATCGACTGGATAGCTTCGGAGCCATTTGGGTATGGTGGCTTCTGCTGCGCCTTTAGCTGGTTCATCAGTTGCTCCTTCAATTGATTCTTTGGCTGCTCCATCAGCTGCTTCTTCGGCTGGTCCATCAGTTGCTGCCTTGGCTCCGGCTTGTTCATCGTCTTTACTGATTCTTCCCCCTATTTCAGTTATGGGGTTTGAGGTTTCACCACAATTTGTGTCCTCATTGACCAAGTGATCTTCAACTGGTCTAGAATCAGTTTCCATGCCATCTTCTAGTGAGGCTTCAAACTGCTCTAGGACAATGTGATCAACATAGTCCAACAAGTTTTCACTAGGCAATGGTTGTATTGATGTACAATTTTTCTCTTTGTTCATGTACTCATCAGCAAGCTCATCAAATACCACATGACATGTTACTTTCACAACTAATGTTCTTTTGTTAAACACTCTGTAAGCTTGTGAATAAGGGGCATTATAGCCGCGAAAGATCCCCTCATTAGCTTTAGCACTGAAGGCTTTCAGCTGGGATTTTCCATTGTTGTGGATGTAATATCTACAGCCAAATACCTTAAAGTAAGAGATAGAAAGCTTACGACCCTTGAACAGGTTGTAGGGCGTTTTGTCATGGGTGATGACTATGGTACTTCTGTTCTATGTATGGCAGGCTATGTTGACTGCCTCGGCCCAATAGCATTCGGCTATAGTGGCATCTGCTACCATTGCTCTAGCTACCTCCTTTAGCATGCTATTGTTCCTTTTAGCTACGCCATTCTGTAGATGAGTCTTTGTAGCAGAGTGTTCGTGAGTGATTCCCAGTTCACTCAGGAAATTGATCATTTACTGATTGACAAATTCAGTTCCATTGTCAGATCTTATCCTTTGAACTGATTTTCCCTTGTCAGTTTGCAATCTTCTGATCAATGTTGATAGCTTTTCAAAAGTTTCATCCTTACTTCTGA
The DNA here is from genome assembly GCA_026008535.1 of Perilla frutescens. NCBI lineage: Eukaryota > Viridiplantae > Streptophyta > Magnoliopsida > Lamiales > Lamiaceae > Perilla > Perilla frutescens. The sequence continues at coordinate 36,196,864 of BRKX01000017.1, read as the reverse complement.
GGAACTCCACCCAGGTATACCTTGAGTAGTTATCTACTACCACAAGAGTAAACTTCTTGCCTCTGGGGGTTGGTGGCTTCACAGGTCCAAACAGGTCCATGTGTAGCAACTGAAGAATGTCAGTTGTTCTTACTTCAGTCAAGAGTATGGCTCCAGTTGACTTGTCTCTGATGTCACACGAGCTGTTGCTGAAGTCAACTGAGTACCCATTATCACAAAGCTGGCTGATGCTTAGCAGCTTGTGCTTCAGTCCTTCAACATGTGACACGCCATTTACGACAACTTTTTATTTGACCACGAACTCTTCTCCAATGGTTCGGCTCTTTGAGTTGTCTCCAAAAGTGACTAGTGGTCCCTTAACCTCTTTATAACCATCAAGATCATTCTTATCTCCGATCATATATTTGGAGCACCTGCTATCCAGATACCAAGTATCTTTGACCTTTTTCTTAGATAGGATGCTCTTTCCCTGCAAAACAAAAGTCAGGTTTTAGGTACCCGCATAATATCGGGTCCTAAGAGGTTAATCATGTGTTTGGGAATCCACATCCGCCACACTTTGGACTTCTAAGAGATCCTTCAGAATTAGATCTCTGGATCAGCTTTGGACTTCTTGTAACTCTTCGACTGAGAGTTGAGTCCTGTGATCTATACATCCGATGAGATTTAGAATAGAAGACTTCAACCAATATCCTTGTATCTTGTGACCTTGATGCTCTCTGTCTTGGCCAATTTCTTCTGACCTTTTGACTCTGAGCTTTTTGGCCTTTGTGATATGGCCAATTGGCAAACCAGTTGTGTTTGGGATTGATTCTTGAATCATCTCTTGAGTTTAGATACTCATTGTACTGGGTTGCAAGGTCACTTGAAGTGAACTCCTTCAAAGAGATTGGATTATACTGTCGTGCATAATATAATCTTGTATGTACATTTCTTTTGGGATCTGAAGAGCTCCCAGGTTGAAATGTATTGGAGGAGTTTCTAGATCATTGAACTGATGGCCTGTTTTGAGCTGATGCCTTTGTCTGAAAGGCTGGCCTTGGGTGAACTTCAGGTCTAGTTTGAACTGATGACCTGGAATGGAATGAAGGCCTTTGTTGAAATTTTGGCCTTGGGTGAGCTTTTGATTTTGATCGAGCAGTAGATTTAGGTTGTTAAGCTGATCTATGTTGAACAGGTGGCTTTGACTGAGCACCAAGCCTTTGAAAGACCGACTATCTTTGAGTTGTCCTTCTCAACTGATCAATCTGATCTTTGGGCTGAGCTTGAGGAGTTTCCAAGATGCCCTTTGTCTTTGGATTCCTCAACTAGAGGAGAATGAGCTGGTCTTGTGAATCCTTTTAGGATTCCAGATTCACAGCTCTGGACAACTGTCTTGCCCTTCTCTGCGGTAGTGTACTTGCTATATCCCAGCCCTGGACTCCCAGCTACGACTCTCTGATGACTCAGAATTTGATCTAGAGTCTAGGATCCTTTCTTAAATTTGAGGGTTAATTCCTCTTTTTCAAGGATTTCTAGCTTGAGCTGCTCATTCTCAGCTTCCAGTTCAGCATTTCTCAACTTCAGCTAATCCATTTCAGTTGACTGAGCTTCAAGACTTTTCAGTCTTTCATTTTCAACACTTAGCTCTTCAACTCTGCTTCTTAGCTCATCATTTTCACCCTTCAGTTCAATATGCATGCTTGATACATAAGCTAACTGATCTTCTAAGATTCTTAACTGTTCATCCAGTTCATTCCTAGAGATCGAAGCTTCATGTATGTGATAGAAAGAGGTTATTGAATCAGACATACTAATCTCTTCATCCTTGTCGACCATGAGACATAGTAGAGCTTCATCATTGGGACCTATAGCCGTCTGAGTCAATTTTAGATGGGTAGTCTGAATCATCAAGCACAGCATTTTCAGAATTTGCGATCATTGCTTTCCTTTTGAAGAAGCTTCTCCTCACTTTGGCCTTCTTGTCTTTATGAAGCTCTAGACACTCATATCTGTAGTGCCCTTGCTTATGGCAGTGGAAACATTCTTCTATATTTCTGTTTTCCATCCTAAATTGTTTAGCTGGTCGTTCAGCTGGCTGCTGGTTTCTTTCTTTCCTAGCAGCTTCATCAGCTTGGGGTAGAGCTGATTGTTGATCTCTGACTTTTCTCAGCTTCTCCAGTAATCTTGTCATTGACTGGATTTGCTTGTTTATATCCTCAGTCAGGATCTCCTTTTTGTCAATTGACTCTCTTCTTCGATCAGTCACCGATCCCCCTGGATTCTCTCTGACAGGCGAGCCTCTTGGTCGGAAGTTGTTTCTTCCACGGACTTCTCTGAACTGATTTCTTTCAGCATAGAAAGAAGCATCATGAGAAGATGAAGTAGATGCTTCTCTCTTTCGGTTAAGGCTGTATTTATGAGCCTTGAGAGATCCAAACAACTATTTGGGAGTAATGCTATTTAAGTTTTTTGACTCTTTAATAGCAATTACTTTCATATCCCATTCATTTGTGAGATTGTCAAGAACTTTTGAGTTCATCTTACTATTGGGATAGTTTCTTCCCAGATTATTCATCTCGCTTATGATGCCAAGAAATCTTATTTCTAAGCTCGAGATGATTTCTTTCGGCTGTATTTTGAAAGACTCATATTTGTCGACTGCAAGTTGGAGTTTGTTTCCCTTGATGGCCTCGGACTCTTTGCATAGATGTGCAAGTAAGTCCCAAATCTCCTTTGTTGTTCTGCAGTTCTTTATGTCTTTCATGCAATCCTCATCTAGAGTTTGAAATAGTGCTGCTTGAGCAACAAACTCTAGATTCTTCAACTTCTTCTCTTTACCCGTGAGAAGATGAGTTGGTTTTGGGATCCTGGCCAGTTGGTTGACATCCATGATATGGGCTTCGTTGTCCATCATAATAATAATTGGACCGTCTTCAATCACCTCCCACATGTTCTCATGGATGGAGCATAGATGAGCATTTATCCTCCTACTCCAATTGTCATAGTTCTCAACTGAAAAAAGAGATAGCTTATGGTTTTCCATAGCTTGAAACGTTAGCATAGATAAACAAATCTGATTTAAATGATCTACAGAAACAGCTGATCCTTAGAATCAACAGCTCTGATACCACTTGTTGGTCCCGGTGCGAGTCTATGTCAGTTTAGAGAGAGGATAAATAAACTAACTTCAAAAACTTAAACTGATTGCGGAATGTATAGGGCTCTGACTCACTTTTGATATTTTATCTGTGCACTGTTCAGTTGAGAGAGAGTTTGACTTAGAGCTTAGCTGGTGAGCTGATCAGTTAGGACTGATAGCTTGAAGACTTAGCTTAGCTCGTCAGTGCAGCTTGTGTACTAGAGTATGCAGTTTAAGAACATGTAAAGCTGAAAGCAATAAGTACAGCATACACAAGACTTTATAGAGGTTCAAAGCTTCCTGCTTCTATGTCCTCTCTTCCTTCTACAGAAGGGCAATCTACTATACAAGTGTAAAGTTTCTTTATTACAGTTACACAGTGAAGAAATCCTGTTGGACCTAAAAACGGCACCCTTCAAACCGAGCGCGGCCTCCTTTCCAACTGTTGTTGTCCCAGAAGAATGGACTTGTCGATACACATCTCTCCTCAGCCGGTTTTTTGGTCGACAGCTCACACTTACTGGTCTCAACTGCTCGCTGAGACTTTAGGTGCTATTGCCCATCTTTATATGATTTTAGATCTCGCTCGATCTTCAAAAAGGCAGTCTTGAATCTATTATCAACCTGGACTACTCATTTACCTTGAGCTGAGTGGTTGATCTTTGAAGGACTGAACTGAGAAGCTTTGCTCTTGCTAGAATTCTACTTCAGCTAGCTGCTTGCTTTGAGGCTTGAAGCACGCCTTCTCAGTTGAGACTTTTCGCTTAGGAGATTTAAGCTCTGAGCTGTGAGGGAGGGAGAAAGAAAGCTCTCTCTGTAAAATATGGCAGGGGTTAGAAAATCTTGCGAAAAAGTCTTCAAAAAGTCTTGGCCAAAATTGAGTTCACTCTTTTTATATGGATGAGTGATCTTTTGACCGTTGTGATTGGTAAATATGTAGAATTCACCGGTGGCATTTTAATGCCTGTAGTCGTTTGAAACTTTTAATGAACTAGCCATTTGATTTTAATGACTTCTGCTCTAAGATCATCAGGATCTTTCAAAGATTTCATGTCAAGATCTTTATTGACTGCTTATCAGAGAGAGCAGGTATTTCGGCTATCAGTTTTGGACATTCAACTGATGGGCTCTCAACTGTCTCGGCTTTCAGCTCTGAGACTGTCCAGTTAGCAGTTCCTCTATTGCCTTGAGCTTCAATCCTGGGATGGTCTAGTATAGTTGACTTGGCAGCTTAGCTTCAAAAACTTTCAGTTCTGGACTACCAGTCGGCTACTTGTTTAAGTTTTTCTCTCCTTGAACTGATCTTAGGTCAGTTTAGTATAGGCTTAAAGCTTTTAGAGCTTTTCTTCCAGCTAACTGATCTTTGATCAGTTTAGGGTTGGCTCTTTATGACCGACTGATATTTGACCAGTTCAGTTTCAACTTTCAAGCTGGCTCTGCTCTCATCAGTCTTTCTTGGCTTTCAGCTAGTGTAGCGTCCTGGTCCCAAGAGACCGTGGAAATGAGCGCCACGGGGGTGGGGATTAAGAAGACGGGAAAGAAAGAGGATTTCGAGGATAATTCTCAATGAACGATTCTAAATTAGTTCAATAATAAAGTAGGATCATCGTAACAAATTCAGAGATTATATACATATATATATATATATATATGTATATCCAAAACATGAGTTTTTGCTCTTGCGGAAGCTATGATGTATCAAAAGAAATAATACAATGATCAGAGATTAAGACGAGCCAAGACAACGGAATAGCTACAAGAGTACACATATAAGCCCCTCCACAGCTCATCATCTTCACGCTCCAGCTCATTGTCCTGAAAACATTTGAGAAAATATTTGGGCTGAGTACTAATGTACTCAGTGGGTTTTCTGAGAAAAACTGAGTTATCAAAAGCAGTTGATAAAATAATTATCTGTGAGTATGCAGATGAATCTTAGAAGGTTTTGTAAAGGGAAATGCATCTAAGTTCATCAAAACATTTTACATGAATGTGTTCACCAGTAAACCCTGAAGTGAACCTGATCCACCAGTAAACCCTGAAATGGACCCGCTCACCAGTAAACCCTGAAGTGAGCTAAGTACGACACCCGCAACCACCACTACATCATCATGCGTAATTACCAAGTAAACCCTCAAGGTAATTAAAAGATCTTATAGCTGAGAACAGCAAGGGAGTGGGTGCGACTTAAACCAAGCAAGACTGTAGCTACTCACATTGACATAGCGCTGGTATATGAGACTCCGACAACCACAGCAAGCAGAACGAATCAATTTACACAGATAATCATATATGCACATTTGTTTCAAAACGAGCTTAATAACTCAAACATAGCATTTTGAGAAAGATAGTATACGCCCACCTTTTGACTATAATAGTCGAAGCTTTTCAGTTTCTACGGGATCGAGCAACACCACAATGATTACGTCTTACGGAAAATGATCTACAAGTATCAAAATTCGTCTTAGAACCTTCACGAGGTCAAGACTATCGCAATTACATAGTTTCACATGCTCGTCGGTTAAACTGACCCAAACTAAACCTTAATAGCTTAGCAATTGCCTACCCCGACAATCAATAATGGTTCAAATCTCAACAATACTAATTCACATAAATGAGACTCAGCAACATCATAGACCTATGGGAGTTTATTAAAACAAAACGACCCTTTTAAAACACATTTATCTCATTCGAGCATAAATCGAACACTTGGCGTGCGATTATAAACGACATAATTTAAATCCATCGTCAAAACCGATCTTAGTTCAAGGTTCCTCACAACCCTAGCTACTAAATTATAATGACACTCCTCGGCATCATTCAAGGAGTTAAAATATCCTTTTAAAACCGATATCAAACAAGGGCGATTTGAAAACTGAAAATTTATTGAGCAATCTGCACAACAACTGACTTTGATGATTTATCAAAATTTACTCAGGAGGAATTAGGGGCTGGGCCCTATACCATTAGAAAGCCACTTAAGTGTAGTTTCTGGAACACTTTTCGGTGACTCAATACGATAACTAACGAAAAAGTTATAGCCTATTTACTGGAAGGTAGCAAATCTGTCATGAATTTCCGAAACAGAACACATGACCTGACTTTGGAGATTTTTCACAATCGACTCAAGACGAATTAGAGACTGAGACATATACCATTGGAAAGCCACAGAAGTCTAGTTTCCAGAAAAATTTACGGTGTCTCAATCCGACGTATAATGAGGGAGTTATGTTCGTTTTACCGAAGGGTGGCAAAACTGCCAACCCGCGCACGCGAATGCGCGAACTCAAACGAAACTCCATAACAATTATCATACTCGATACGCAAGCTTTCACCACACCAAAACACATCTCAAAACTCAACTAACATGCTTGCATATAACCAATTCATTTCTAAATCATCAAACATCATTTGAAACATCAAAATCCACACATATAATTCTTAAGCTTAAATATATCATCATTTTCGAAAATACCTTTGAACAACAATGGAGAGAAGCTTTAGGAGGTTGAAGATGGTTGGATGAAGCTTTGATTATGGCTCCAACTTGAAGTCCTTGCCTTACTTTCTCTCAAAAATTTGTGTGGAAATGAAGAAGAAGAAGAAGAAGAAGAAGAAGAAGAAGAAGAAGTGAATGGAAAATGATGAAGTGAAGCACTCTCTCTCTATACTATGCATACATATCCATTTACTTATTTTATTGAAAAAAGTGACATGTGGAAGCATGGGGAAAGGTGAGGGGAAGGCATGGCCTCCCATGCCTTGGGTTGACCAAGAAAAATACCCGGTTTAAATACCGGTTGTTCGGTTATCGTGATATTTTCCGTCTCTGAAAAAATCCCAAATTGGACCGAAACGGATGAAATAATTCATTGATTTTAAAACCGTAGATTAAACATATTTTCTCAAATATTTTAAATACGCCAAGTGACATAAATCGATAAATCGATTAATACTCATATTTAAAATATATTTCGATTATCATCGATACGACACATCGCAAGTTCGGTTAAACTACCGAATTACGGCAATTTTAAAATGACGCGACTCCCATAGTCTATGATTACAATTAAATATATACAAAAAGGTTCGGGGCACTACAGCTAGACTGATGGTTACTCATCTATGGATGCCTACCAGTCTCCAAAGTTCTCTTCCCCCTATAGCTTTTCTTAAGCTTTGAAGAGTTGACTCTGACTGGTCTAATCGAGGCAACCTTTTAAGTTGGTTAACCATGCTTCAAAATAGGTGTCTCTCGTTTCAGCTAGACTGATGTCTGAAGTCTTACTTGGTCATTACCCCTGATTTCCAGCTTCACATAACCTGCAGTTTTTCATTAAATCATCACACATGCTTTGACATTTAATCAAAACCATCAGTTGGGCTATTTCCCAACAAGTTTGTTAACCATGTTCGATCAATTGATCTACGTCAAGTGGATTTGTCAGGTCCATGAGAAACAATCCACTACTCTGATGTATCGTTTACGAGGGATCTTACATACAGTTGACCTCCCGTCACTCAATACCCATTCTTTCCGTACACCCTCTTTCACTGGATTGAACTATGAGATCCCTTCACAGCCTAGATTTCTATCTATCTAGTCCCCACATAAAATCTCTCTCGAGATTTCTTTTGACAATGTATGAAAAGTGTCTTAATACACGAAGACTAGAACACTAATCTCTAGCATAACAATGACGACCGAAATCTATTTGGCTCAAAATAGAGCTCTTGAACAATTCAGTGCAGAATTTCTCCTTTTCTGTGTTTCAGTTGTGTCTTAACAAGTCTGAATCCAAGCAGATCGAGCAAATCTGCATCATCTCACAAAGAAGCCCTGATCCGTCTACCGGTATTGGTGCTCGTCATGTAAAATAATTAATACTTCACCGTGCTCGGGTCAATCTGCAACAACTTGTGAACCTCTGAGCTAAAATACAGCTTATCAGATGACATCACCACAAGTTGCTCATCACTATCTACATATTCTGATCTTTCCCATCAGCCACTATGTCGTACAATAATGTGATGCCTAACCATATGCAATTTATAAATAATGTTACGATTCATTATATGAGGCCACGATTAAACCCTAAACCCTAAACCCTAAAAGTCACGATTAATAAAAGGATCGATTACTTTAAAAACAAGCCACAATTAAAAAAAACATCAATTAATTTAAAAAAAAATTCAAGATTAATTTTAAAATCCATGATTAATTTTTTTTTAAAAGCCACGATTAATTTAAAAGTCAAGATTAATAAAAGCATCGATTAATTTTTAAAAAAAATCATGATTAATTTAAACAAAAGACACGATTAATTTTTAAAAAATACACGATTAATTTTAAAAGCCACGATTAATTTAAAAATCATGATTAATAAAAGCATCGATTAATTTAAAAAAAGCCACAAATAATTTTAAAAGCCACGATTAATTTAAAAAAAGGCACAATTAATTTTAAAAGACACGAGTAATTTTAAAAGCCACCATTAATTTAAAAGCCACAATTAATTTTAAAAAAAATCACGATTAATTTAAAAAAAAGACACGACTAATTTTAAAAGCCACGGTTAATTTAAAAAAAAGACACGCTTGATTTTAAAAGCCACAATTAATTTAAAAAAAGTCAAAATTAATGTAATTAAGCTACGATTATCTAAAACTAGGCTACGATTAGATTTTAAAGGCTACGATTAATTAAACATTGCTAAACATTGTCACGATCAATATATTAAAGGCTACGATTATGAACCAATGCTATGATTTCTTAGTTATGCCTAGGATTAAACTTTTTCATAAGGTTATAATTTATTGAAATGATGCTACGATTAAATATATAAAAGGCTACCCTATGCAAATCTCTCCCTCTCGCCTATTTTCAAATCGTAACAATACATATGCAATATAATCTAAATGAGAAATATTTACAAAATAATTTCACAAAAATGGACAATACAAAACGTACCTTTTAAAAATGGAAAATTGTGTGCACTAATTTCTTCTTGATGAATAATCTTGCACACGTCTTGCTCAAAATATTTCTTCTCGAACTTTTGCTCTAACTTTTTTGGTCAGATTAATATTGTAGTGTAGTGTGAATAAGATCGGGTGTTCATGTCTATTTATTCAAAAAAAATTACCTACCTCCTTAAACAACAATAAAAACATGCATTAAATTCGGTCAATAAATTTTTACCTTCTCCTTATTTTTATTTAATGAAGCTCGGTAAATACCTCACTTACACAAGAAATAAATGCATTCAATCATATGTATTCAAGTAATTGTAGAATATTTGTATATAATAATCGTATCATTTCTTACAAAACTAATCGTGGTATTTTAGATAATAATTGTAGCATTTTAATATAATCCGAGAATTTAATCTTGGCTCATAAAAATAATCTTGGCTCATAAAAAAATAATCTTGGCTCATTAAACTAATCGTAGCATTTTAATAATCCGAGAATTTAATCGTAGCATTGTAAAAAATAATCATGACATTTTTAAATAATCGTAACATTCTAAAAAAATAATCGTTGCATATTTCAATAATAGTAGATATCAACTCTAGCCTTTCAAATATATATATATATATATATATATATATATATAATTGTGTAATGATAATAAATGTCAAAAGTACACTGAGCCAATGATTGAGTGTGGGGACCAAATGTGTCATAGGACAAATTGCCCACAAAATTCATTATTAAAACTTGCTTTTTTTTCAATCACTATTTATTTTTGCTTATTTTTATCTATTTCCACTTATTTATGAAGACCGTTATTTTTCCGAGTAAATTTTACTTTTAGTCTCATTAGAATATGATCAAAACACTTTTAGTCTTAAAAGTTATTTTTTCAGTCTCAAATGATATTTTTTGACAATTTTGGTCCCATAAGATATTTTTCTGACAACTTTAGTCCCATAACATATTTTTCTGACAATTTTAGTCCTGAGATCTTTGGTGCGCTAGACAGCACAAATTCATTTTAGATAGAATGACAGGATGTCTTGAATTTTGTAATGCATGTTGTTTGTTTTCATAAGCATTTGACAAATCTCAGATTCACCAAAATTATTAGTTTGGGAATAAAATTGTCGGAAAAATATCTTATCGGCTAAAATTATCGAAAAAATATCTTATGAGATCAAAATTGTTGAAAAATATCATTTGGAACAAAAAAAGCAACTTTTGAGACTAAAAGTGTAATACCCCAAAATCATGAATTGGGCTTAAGTAAGTTATTTAAGTCAAACAAGATATAATCCAAATGTTATAAATTGAGTTGGACCTTTATAAATCCATTTTCGGCCCAATCCGAGCAAGCCCATCTAACTTGCTCCATCTAGCTCATCTAAGGAGTCTACACGTATGGTAAGATGTGTCATTTAAATATGTACAGATGTTGGAAAATCTGTGATTCACCAAATGAAGCAACTATGAAAAAAGAGAACTATAAAGCTTCTCATCCTTCTTTCTCGTTTCGTCCGCCAATTGCACCACTTTGTCTCACTTTCTCCACAGTCAAGTCATGGCTAAATCTCACGAAAATTAAATCAAATTGTTCCTTTCCAACATCAGATTACATATATGTAATATTTCTTTCAAATTGGTGCTCAAAAAGATGAAGAACGAAGTCAAAGCAGTTCGGAATTGCAATTGCGTCGTCGATTTGCGACGTAGCTCACTTGCGGGACCATTTTCGGCCAATCCGATCACCGGATTTACCTCATCTTTATATTGTTTCGAACCTCTTATATCAGGCTATGCATACAAATTTTTGGATTGCCGATCAGACCATGTTTGTTTCATCGAAATCATGTCGAAAGTTGTCGCAAAACTGTTGTCAAATATTAAAGTGTGCAGCTGCAACTTCAACTGCACGTCTCTAGATTTTTCGGTTATTAAAAGTTATCATGTCATAGATGGTAAGAATCCTCTCCTTACAAGCTATTCACTCACGGTTTCAATTCGTGATTTAGACATTATTTGGTCTATCGTTTTTACGCCGAAAATTGACTGAAAATCATCGTCAAATGTCGATGTCTGCTGCATCCATTGCTTCAATGGTACATTTTCAACCTTTTCATTGGATAAATTTCTTCATAGTATACATGGTTAGAAACTTCGCTGCATGTTCTTCATGTTCATGTATTTTAATTCACGTTTTGTATTCGTTTTATTCCACAATTTATGAAACAAAGATAGGACTTCTTTCTTTCAAGAATCTGGAAATTGAACCTATTTGAGCTTGAATCTCTTCTTGTTTTCAGCTGTTTTATGTTCACTGGTGTTATATTAATGATAATTGATGAGTTTGGGAGGTAAAACCTAAGTTTTAAATGGATTTAAAGTGTGCTTTGTTTTGTCGAGTCTTGAATGTGAATAGGATATTCAATTCTTTAAACTTGAACTAAACTATGAATTAGTTTTTGTTTCCAGGCTGTTTTATTTACTTTCAAAGTTAAGGGGGTCAGTTTGCAAATTGAGAAAATATAAGGGTGCACTATTGAGAATTAGACAAAAGTTTGGTCTAAACTGCAAATATTAAAAATATGATTTTCCTCCAAATCTTTCAAAAATTTAATACTTAGTCCAACATGTTATATCAATTTTATTTTATTAATTAATCCTTCTTTTAAGGTGTGAAAACCTTTCAAAAGTTATATACAAGTTCGATTATAATGTGAATTAATATTCTTTTTCCCGATTTACGTTCGATCAAGTCTATTTTTATTTCCGAATGACTCCAAAATTTAGGGGAGCGTATAAGAATATATTTGTGACCTATAAGTATAAGATTTTTTCATAAATGTTTGTTATTTATGCAGGTCCTAGGCCAATAGGGCGTGCGTCGGGCCCAAAACGTCAATTTAATTAGGTCGTTAAGCGTTGATGACGTCCGTATGAGCCGAAGTTGTACGAGAAGCATATTTTAAGCTTATATCTACGTTATAGAATAAGTTTTGGGTTGTCATACCAATACTAAGAGGTAGCCCTCCTTGTAGGCTAGGTACGAGAAATGCCGACTTATAAACTACAAGAATCGTGGTGAAGACTTCAGCTATTATAGCTATAAGGTGGGTTTTTGCTAACTCAAACTTTATGTTTTTACAATACTTTCGTCCATAAATGATTTATGACTGTTTTCGCTCATCGTGGATATGATTTGACCTGCATGATGAATGCTGGCATGGTCAATTATATTGATAAATAGTTATATGATCACATAGGGTATGTATCCACGCATGGTCTTTTGAGCGCATTGGTTTTGGTTGAATTGTTCGCTTTTGAATAAATATATTCTTAAACGCATTGACATGAGAATTGGTGTTGAATTGCTCGCTTTGAATAATTATTCTTAAGCGCATGTGCATTTGAATGGTTATTGATTTATCGGCTTTTGAATAAATATTCTTAAGCGCATGGACATGTTTATACATATTGGATTATTGGATTTTGATATGAAAAATCCTTGCATGTGTTTGGACGAACACGATAAACCCACTGAGTGTTTTCTGGCACTCAGCCCATGTTTTCTAAAATATTTTTCAAGTACGAGGTGATGCAGGCAGCTGACGTGGACATATGGGTTCTTTAAATTTTTTACTATTCAAAATTGTATTTTGAATGTTGAATGTTGACTTTGGTCATTATTTTGTCATATTATGCTTCCGCTAAATATTTAAGAATATTAAAACCTAACGTGTTCCGCCGTTATTTTAGACTCATTTAAATATAAGACTTTCAACATTGACTAGCCGTTTGTCAAAAATGTTTGCGATTGGCTGTTTGAAAAGTCTTCACAAATGATGATTGGTTGATTTTATATTTAAGAAAAATTACTTTCAAAATATTTTCTTTTAAAAGGTGAAATGGTTATGAAATTAGGAACTTTATTTTAATCTTATGTAGCGCCTTGAATTTCAAGAATTGGGACGTTACTTAGATTGTTTTGACCCCTTTTTAATGGAACCAAAAATGAAATTTACTCTTATTTTTCCATTCAACAAAAAATTTAAATAACCCTATTTTTAAGATAGAGAGAATTATTTGAAACCTATAATCAGAAAAGAAGAAAAGGGACAATAAGCTCTTCACACAATATTGAGGTAGTATTTGTATATTTTCCCATTATTTGAACAAGTTGGGCTAATAAGACGAAGGTGAAGAGAGAAAATTAAGAATAAATGGACGTGGGATGCATTTAGCCGTTAGGGGTTGAACCTTAGGCGTGGTTGTTCCAGCACCTTCACTCATATCAATCTCCCCTACTTTCTCCCAATCAAAACACTGGATTAACGATCCCAGGCCCAGCCCGATATTCAACATCGCCAAGTTCTCTCCCGGGCAGGCCCGTCTCCCCGACCCGAAAGGAAAAAACTTGAACCCCAAATCCTTCTTCCCATCAAACCCCTCAAATCTTTCGGGCCTGAATGCCTCCGGGTCGGGCCATAATTTCGGGTTGTGGTGAATCTCCCACAGGTTCACGAGTAAGAGCGTCCCCGCCGGAACCCGGTAGCCGCCCACCACGCAGTCGCACGAGGAGAGGTGGGGCATCAGAATCGACACCGGAGGGTGCAGCCGCAGCGTCTCCAGGATGACGTGGCGGAGATACGGCAGCTCCGCCACGTCGGATTCGGCGATGAGGCGGCTGTGTCCGACGTGGCGGTCGATTTCGGCTTGGGCTTTTTTGAGGGTTTCTGGGTTTTCGAGCAGCAGAGTAAATGCCCATTCTAGGGCGATTGTTGAAGTTGAACTTCCTCCTTGGAGTAGCACCTGACAAATCAAATCATTCTTATTTTATCATCACAATGTAAATTTTGTTGGTTTTCTTTTCAGATAATTTTTTTGGATGATGAAACAAATATGATTTTTAGGAGTGGTATTCAAATGACTCTGTATCATCTAAGATTCAGATTTATCTGAAATAAAATAAATGAATTTTTTATAAGCGAATAAAATTAACTCACAAAGTTAACTTGATTTGGAAAAGGTTAATCCGGTTAGGGTCGTGACTCATGAATCATTAATGGCAATCGGTAAACTTCGTTTACAAACGCGTGAGATGTATTGTAGATTATTTTTTCTTATATACTTTGGGCTCGTTTGCTAGGTTGTATGGTATAAGGTTGGATGTGTTTCATATGGGATGTGTTTCACGTATAAGATGTCAATATCATGTTTGTTTTGGTGTATCAAAATATATGTATTAATAATATATTGTTTGCTTAGATGTATTATATTCTCTATAAAATTTCAATTCCTAAAATATCCTTTAATTAGTTACCATATATTGTGTGAATATTCTATAATAACATTTTTAATTAATATCTGCAAGGTTATTTTAGTCTACAATTTTTAATAATTCTCTATGGTATTAAATATCCCACCAGCAGGGTGTGATATGTTATATCATATAAATGGTTAATACATACGGGGCCCTTGCATAATCATGGGCTTCAATATTACTAGCAAATAAAGTATTAGGGTGTCATAGGTATTTATCTCACCCTTATACTACCTATCAAACAAGCCCTTTAAGTTTAAGGTTCAAGTATAATATTTTATATGCTTCACTTTTAAACAAGATTATATATTTTATAATTGTTATATACATTTTACACATTTATTTAGTAAATAGGTGTATTGTTTAATCTGTACTTAGTATGTTTCTTTAAGTTAACTGGATTAAACTCATTTTGAGCTTGGCTATTTGCTAATGCTCAATCAATATTGGGTAAATTTGGAGCCTATCTTGATTTTAGTAATACTGGATACCACTCGATTTGTTTACACTTTCGGTAAATACATTAATATGTCTATTGATGATATGATCATGACATATGAAGTGTCATGTACATATTATTTAAAGTAAAATCAATACTCTAAGTCGCAAAGTGAATATAGTCACATGACAATTTATGCAGCATGTGAATTTATTAATATTTCTAACAGCAATAAGTGATATATTTGTTAACATTTAACTTAAATTTTTCTAACAATCTAAAAAAATTAAATTGACTCTGACAATTTAGAGGGAAAATTATTTCTTACCCTCATGGGTGTGAGATTGTGCCATGTAGAATGAATTTTTGGTAGAATTATGACATGTATACGGTTACTAAACTCCGACAATTTAGAAGAACCTGATATGTATATGTTTTTATCTCACAAGTTGGCATCCACAAACTCAAAGAACCAATTACTAGAAGGCGGCCTGGCATTTTAACGACTACGATAATTAAAATTCTAAATTTATTCGATTAATTCATAAGCCCATTAATTAATTATGACAATGACAGGTTTATTACATGTGACAGCCTGTAATATCCTAATGTCACTACACTTTTCATTATAACATATTGCCTAATCAAAAGTGCATGATCCATCACTAATAGCATATATGGGGATATATTTTTGATTATCTTGAAATGAGATTTCTAATTGTACTCTATGTATTTCATATTATACTTTTTTGTAGTTCTCTATTACATTTATAATTTCAATAATATTTATTATAAAATAAAAATTAATTATAACATTAATAATCACAGTTAACATTTATCAACAAAATAACTAATTAAAAATTATAAATTTAATTATGAAATAATCAATCATAATAAGGAATTATTAATTGAAAACTGAAAATTAAATATTAAAAAATAATTATAAAATCTAATTGGGTGGGTGCATGGACCTAATAAATAATTGTAAAATTATACTTAATCACAAACAAATGAAATTAAATAAAAAATTACAGAAAATTAATAATTTGAAAATGTAATGCGGATGTAATACATAATGCAACATGAAATGTCATGTGAGATTAATTAGCACAACTTGCTTGCACACGGCACTTGAAGATTCCAATTTCCAACCATATATATTATAACTATTATATATAACAGAGAAAAGAAAACAAAATAGATACATGCATCATGCAGTTGAAGCAACTTAAAATGGAGAACCAAATCCAATAATGCAACACAAACAATCTGGGTGCATCCATTTCTAGGAGTAGGACAAGTTAAATAATTGCTGCTAAAATCATAAATTATAATATGTTGACATCAGCATGAATCGTGATGATTATCCTACATAATTTATATATATATATATATATATATATATATATATATATACCCATATCATAACATATATATTCGATCAGCCAAAAGAATATATATATATATATATATAATGTTTTTAATTATATATATTGGTAATCAAGTTCCTTAGTCATCAGTGCATGCGTGCTGTGTAATGTGTATATTATTATTATTATTATTATTATTATTATATGGTAGAACTTCACTTTCTATTTGAATGCTTTTAATATATATAGAGGTTAATCATGTGCAGTCTTTTTTGACGTTAAGAAAATGAAATACTGAAGATATATGTAACAGAATTTAATTTCCGTCAGAAATAATCCTTTACTTACCAAGAGGAGATTCTTGATGGTTTCATCTGTATAATATTGAGGCTGTGATGTTTGCAAATCGAGCAACACTTCCACCATAGTTTTCTTCTTGACTCGATCATCATCATTTTTTATCATCAATCCCCGATTATCCTCTATCACATTCTGCATAAACATGTCTCTCTTCTCGTGTATAGAAATCAACTTCTTCTCCACATCTCCGAACCCAAACCACCGCATCAACGGCAAGAAATCCACCACATTCGTCTCGAACGCCACCTCCGACGTCTCCGCCGCTATCTCCTCGAGTATCTTCGCTTCCTTCGAGCTCTCCACGTTCTTCCCATAATACCTAATTAATTAATATATACAGTAATATATATTATAATATAATGTAATATACAATATCGAGTGCAGTATCTATCAATCATCTAGCTAGCTAGCTAGTATATATATATATATATATATATATATATATATCCATATACCTCTTTCCCGTGATCATCCTCGTCAACACGTTGAAAGTGAACTCGAAAACAGCCGATTTGACCTCCAAGACCTTCCCGGGCTCATCCTCAGTCAGACGATAGAGCTTTCGGGCCATGTTGAAGGCTTCATCGGCCCGAACATGCGAAAGCGTGTGCAGTCTTTGCGTGGACAGCAGCTGGAGCGAGGAAATTCTTCGAAGATTTCTCCAGTGGTCGCCGTAAGACGACCAAGAGAGGCTGGTGTAGTTGTAACCGAAATATCTCCCGTTAAGGAGATCGGGCCGGTTGGCGAAGATGATGTCGTTCTTCTTACTCAGGCATTCCTCAGCAAGAGATGGTGAAGAGATGAGAAGAACGGACCTTGTGCCCAGACGGAGGAAGAGGGCCGGGCCGTGTCTCCTCGACACCTCGGAGAGGCTCCTGTGGAACGGTTTCTTGAGGAGGTAGATGTGCCCGATAAAAGGGAGGGCCGGGAACGGGCTGGGAGGGAGCTTTTTCAATTTGTTCAGGATATGAAAGGATGTGCTATACAAGGCTACAAGGATTATGGGTGATAGATAA
Source organism: Perilla frutescens (assembly GCA_026008535.1). Taxonomy (NCBI): domain Eukaryota; kingdom Viridiplantae; phylum Streptophyta; class Magnoliopsida; order Lamiales; family Lamiaceae; genus Perilla; species Perilla frutescens. The sequence goes on along the minus strand of BRKX01000017.1, from coordinate 36,179,256 downwards.
TACAACAACCAAAGATTTTCCATTGAAGATTTTTTTTTTTTAATTGTTGTTGAATGATTGATTTGTTCCACATCCAGCTATCTGATGGGCATTAATTATATAAGATGTGTAGCTAGTGCCCTACCATGAGACGTATAGTATCAGAATATATATATATATATATGTGTGTGTGTGTGTGTGTGTGTGTATTTATATATTAATGGAACAGTTGGTGAGTGGTGCTTGAAGTTGCATGTGATGATGCGTGCCTCTTCTCTTATTTGGGGAAATTGATTAATTAATGTTTGATGGTGGAGTGTGCATGTCAAGATGTTGAAGTTTGTGTTTTTTTTTTATATTTTAAAGAAATGCAAATTGCAAATATTTTAAGAGTACTGAAATTATGTGAATGGGGACACCTATCCTCAATTCCTCATTCGATAGCTGACATATATAATGACTGTGCAAAAAGTCAACTCAAACAACCAATAAATATTACATTACATGTTCCACCCGTTTACTAAGTGTAGATGTTATTCTTAGGAATAATTTCCACAATATATAATTCTACATAAATATAGGATCTTGGTATCGTAATATATACCCCCTCCATCATCCCGTAAAAATAATTGCATAAATTTCCCCCAAGATTATAATAATACTTATATTTATTTGCTTAAAGATGTATTAACCGTTCATACGAAGACGACAACAATATCCCTGATAAAATAAAATAAAATTGACCAACTATTCTCTTTATATATAGAAAAATATGCCATATCCTACTTTTATTAATTTATCATATCTGAAATTAATAATATTCGATTTTTAAACTAATAAACAAGGTTAAGTACGGTTGTTTGCACATTTTACTTTTCTAAATATATTAAATAAATTATCGCAATATGCATGGCTGGTTATTGGGGAGTGTGCAAAGAAAGCTTTTGTACACAACATCTAAATTTAGAGGTCCATTTTACTTATTTATTTTTATTTAAATTCATGTATGTTTTAATAATTAATAAAAATATATGTAATTACCTCTCTCTCGTGTTAGCTTGAGGTTGTACTAGAAGTCATCAATAATATAAAAAAAGCAATTTGAATTTTTTCGGGGGGGGGGGGGAGGGGGTTTAATATCATAAATTACACTTTAATACATACATTTTGAGTTCTTTTTTAAAAATGGCACACTTGTTCAAAATTAATAAAATAATATCCACTTTTTAAATTTAATATTTGATCAATTTATCGGACCGATAACCCTACGTAATTGGTTGTATCTAAATACTTTAATTTATTTCCCCAGCCATGTAAAAAATACTATAATAAACAAATCTTGAAATATAATCAATTGCATACGATTTTGAGACATAAAATTGATCAAATGTTAGATTTGTAAATTTTTTAAAAAAGTTAGTATTATTTCATTAATTTTAAAAAAAGGTTTAATTTTTAAAAATAATCAAAATGTAAGTATCAAAGTGTAAGGTCCTAAATTTTATAATTAGCACATGAACAAAGAAATATTTAATTAAGACGGCCTGGCAATATGTAGGAAAAAAGAAATATATTATTTTGTCGTGATGAAGATTGAAGGGTACATCACCATGCTTGACAATAAATGAGTTTATCACCGTTTGTCTCTAGTCTTGCTTTATGTTATCTATATATATAAGATATGGTTCAAATAGGTACTATGGTTGGTGTGAAAAATAGGGACTAATTTCAGCCCTTAGATCTTGCTAAATGGACGGATGGGATCAAAAAATTGCTCTCATGTATATTTAGGCCCCGTTCGGTTGATTAGATTGGATGAGATTATGGGTTAGATAGGACTAAGTCCAATGTTTGGTTAATATGACCCAATCTTACAAGGCCCGAGACTCAGCACAAGATTAGATCGCGGTAGATTATCTCCATGATTAGCTATCGGAGCTCTCCCCCTCCGACAAAATCAATCTTGCACAGATTATACAAATCTGCCCTTACAGCAGACACATTGCAGTACCTCTCCATCTTCTCTTGCTGCTTCTGTATTTGGGGTTCATTTGTGAAATCGACTCTACACTTAGAAATTAGCATGGCAACTGCAACAATGGCCGCCATGTTTTCTTTCCGACTCACAACGCTTGCTCCTTCGCATAAAGCAATTCGATCGGCAACTGTCCCATCCACGCCTTTAATCAAGAAACACACCTTGTCTCTCAATTTCAGCTCTTCGCGCTCCATTTGCGGCCTTCGCCCCCTTGTTCTTACCCAAACCTTCGGTATTTCCACCCCCCATTCGTAGCAACCCACAGCCGCTCACGGTGGTGTCTGCAAAATGATACAAAATAAATACCTACAAGGTAATTTTCTGTATTGTGTGTGTCTGTTTTTTGTTCAGTGATGTGGGAATTTGAAAAGTTTGAATCTTGATGTCGTTTGAATTGGGAAATTTAGGCTTCTGCCAAGTGGTTTCGAGTTTCGGGGAGTGGGAAGATAATGAGGAGGAGAGCAGAGAAGCAGTATTTGCTCAGGAAGAAGAATACGAAGAAGAGAACGAGGCTCTCTAAAATGGTTTGTGTTTTTGCCTTATTTTCTTTTGAATTTTGGTTGTTGGTTCTATGTGAAAACTTGATTTTGTCATGTTTCGCTTGTACATTTTGTCTGCAGTCATTTTTTAGTTTGTGTATGCATTGAGGTGGTAACAGATAGAATTATCTTTACGAAATGAATTTAAGTTTAGATTGAGTTGGATTTTGATTAGCTCATTGGTTTCCAAGAACCAGCATTGTGGAATGCAAATAACACCTTTAGATGGGGTGGAGAGAAGGGGGAATGTCGAGGCTCGTACTAAGCTGATGCTGTTTGTCATGGGATGAAGTACTAAAATGGGTGATTTGGCATTGGCATGCTACCAGCAAGGACGAAAGTGGCATGGAAACTGGACTGAGTTATCTGTGGATAGGGTTATGAGTTCCTTCGATAGTCTTAGAGCGTCCATAAATATCTTGTGTGACATGTACAAAAAGTGGCTGAATAGGATATCAACCACCATTTGAATTGGGAATATGACAATCAAGAAAGGGTAGATTCACACTGAAAATTGGTGATTATGATTTGTTGTATGATATTTTTCATAGCATTCGAAAGAAAGTGGCTTATATATGTTCAAGAGTTTTCATAAGCTAGTTGAGAGTGAGAGAGACTTTAGAGCTCTGTGCAGAGTTATTAAAGTTTTTGCAGGGTAAGTAGTTGAATAGGAATGGTTGTCGAGTATGAGGAATGCTACAAGCCAAATGTAGGTATTCTTTGCAACTAAGCAAAATTGCGTGAAGGGAATTAATCCTTGCTTTATTGTCCAACTATTATAGAATCATTAATTTTATTGTTAGCTTCAGCATATGCTTGTGATGGCATGTTACATCTTGGTTCTGGAGGCTTGTGATCAAACAATATTTGCTGAAAGTATTCCATCATTGACATGTGCAATTTACTGGTCGATCAGGGGTATATTAGTAAATGATCAAGAAATTAACATTATATAATCCTGCACACCAAACATGATTGTAAGATTGTATAAAATTGACAAATAAACCGAACACCTTTTTTTAGTCATGATTCAATCTTGGTCTATCCCATACTGTATCTGACTCTTATTTTATCTAGGAAACCGAACGGGGCCTTAGTAGTTTTTGACTATTCTAATGTGATAAGGGTAATGGAGTCATTTTAACTAAAAGCCATGTAGAGATATATTATTTTGCAATATTCATCCGTCCATTTTAATAGGAGTTATTTAAGGATATTATTCTCTCTCCAATTTCTCACACGATTTGTACAGACGGTTTCTTCTTCATCTTCTTCTTTCAACTCATAGATTGATGATGGCGATGGCGATGGTGCGGCACTCACACGGCGATTCTAGCGGTGACGGCGGTTGTTGCGCGGCACTCACAAGGTGATTTTGGACAGCGGCTCGACGATGGCAATTTTGGACAGCGGCGGCAGTGTTTACTGATGTTTGTTCATAAAATTGTAGGCTATGGTGTAAATGGTGAGGTTTTGTAAATTTTTGTAATTTTTTTATAATAGGTTGTCTGGATTTGTAGTCAAAAATCCAAAATTATATATCGTTTGTTTGGGGATTGATTTTTTGATCGATTTATGTGGCTGTAGTTTGGGTATATTATACAAAGCATTTAAATCTATGATTCAACGCATTTTTGAAGTTTGTTGGATAAGACGATGTTATGTTATTTTCAAAAAAAAAAATCTGCCAACACTCTGTACCCAAAATACAATTCTAAGCAATACTCTTTTTATATAAAGTATTAAACTGTTAAATAACAAACATTATGAAAGTATCACTTTGTAAAGTGTAATCATATGCGATCTTGTAATTTGTATTCAGACTTATAGTAATTCTAATTATAATTTCTATAATGCTTTTTTCAATTTATGTAGTACTTTTACTGTAAGGTTTTGTTTACGTATTACAATTATGTTTTTGTGATATTGTAATATTGTGTTATATGATAGTGTATATTTATTATTTAATTGCTAATTAAATCCATTAAAATTGTTAGATGAAGGATTATGATCAATTTTATTAAACTTCATTTATTGTTTTTCATATATTTAGAAAAGGTCATATGTGTAAAAAAAAAGGCAAATCTCATGATATTATCATTCAATTCCTTAGTTAATGTTAATTCTATATTCCAAAACGTCATTTTTCATCTGGTTATGAAAGTGATTTAATTATACATTGCTATGAAGTTTTTTTTTTAATGTAATATTCCAAGGCATTAAATATTATATAATTTATGAAACAAAAAAAATATTTTTTTACATATAAAGCATCTAGTATATTACAAAAAAATCCACGTATAAACTAAAAGAATCTTTTAAATCATTATTAACAAAACCATTACCGAAAATGAAAAAAACATCTCCAACTATAAAAAAAACACTTACATATTAAAAATAAAAAACACCTTCAACCATAAAAAAATACACTTACACATCAACGTCATCATACAATGAAATTAATAATTATATTAATATTTGATCTGCACAATTGAACTAAAAAAATATATTAAATCATCAATAAAAAAACATTACTGAAAATTAAAAAACAAAACGCCTTCAACCATCAAAAACACACTTACATATTAAAAATAAAAAATAAAAAGCATTACCAAAAATAAAAATAAAAAGCACCTTCAACTATCAAAAAACACACTTACATATCAGCATTTGAAATCATCTATTGCACATTTCGTGTTGCATTCCGTATTGCACACTCGATTTTCTTAGTTTTTTTTCAATTTTTTTCTCAAATTTCAATTTCTTATGTTTTAGTTTAATTTTACACTTATTATTTAGGGTTCATCCTACCCAATTAGGGTTATATATATATATTTAGTTTTAAATTTTTCAAATAATCAATTAATAATTCAAAATTTTAAATTAAATAATAAAAAATTACAATGCATCCTAATTGGGTTTGATGAATTCTAAATAATAAGTCTAAAATTAAACTAAAGCATAAAAAGTTGAAATCAAGGAAAAAAATTGAAAAAAAAAACTAAGAAAATCGAGTATGCAATACGGAATGCATCACAAAATGTGCAGTAGAAGATTTCAACTGACATATCAGCACCATCATACAATGAAATTAACAATTGTATTAATATCCAATATGCACAATTGAACATTTCAATTTGTCTTCTCTATATAAAACAAAATAAATAAATACACATAAATTAATTTAATTAATATTACTATATATGTGATTCTCAAACGTACGGATAGAGATATTATATATTTGATGTTCAATATATATGCAAGTATATGATCTAGGTTAAATGAAATAAGTGGATCAAAAGAAATCACATAGATGCTTTATAGTAAGCTATAAATTAATTTGTTGATGATGTCAGTTAATTAAAAGACATGCATCACTACAAAAAAAAACGCGATTTTACAACGGATTTAGCGACGGAATAAAATTCGTCGCAAGATTAATGACAAATTGCGATTGAGACTTTCAACGACGGATTTTTCCGTATTTAATGTAGCGACGGAAAAATCCGTCCTTAAACATTGAGTTTAATATTTTTAATTTTAATTTTTTAAAATAACGACGGACTAACGACGGATTTTCCCGTCGCTACATTAAAGACGGAAAAATTCGTCATTAAAAATTAATTTTTTTAATTTTTATTTTTTTAATATTTTTTAAACTTAGCGACGGACTAACGACGGAACAATTCCGTCGTTAATTTTTTTTTAATTTTTAATTTTTATATTTAATTTTTTTATTTTTATTTTTTTTAAATTTTTAATTTTCCAATTAATACTTAATTTACGAATTTGAAATTAATTTTTTATTTATTTTATTTTTTAATATTTTTAATACTTTATATTATTTTTTAATATTTTTTTGTTTTTCAATTATGAATCTAAATTTTTTAAATATTTTTATTTATTTTATTTTTTCAGATTTATTTTGTTTTATTATCTTTATTTTTTTATTTTTTATTTTAATATATTATATCTTTTGTTATATTTAAATTACTAATTTATGAATTTTTTATAATTTTTTATTTTAATAATTTTTTGGACTTTATATCATATAATTATTTAATTTGGAAATAAAAAATCAATGAAAATAGGTTTCGTGTGTATATATATATATATTAGCTGTATATTTTAATGTAAATACCTTCTAACCTACTTGGTTAGAGCTTTAGAACATAAGGCCATTGGCCCGTATTCGAATCTCTTGGAGTGTAGATTTTGCTTGAAATAATTCAGGCTCGGTTGGATTTTTTTTTTAACGACGGATAAATTCCGTCGTTAAATTTATTATTTTTTTATTTTTCACGACTGAATTCGACAATAAGTTAGCGACGGATAAATTCCGTCGCTAATTCAATCGTTAATATTTTTCTGTCGTTAAATTTGTCGTTAAAATGATTTTACGACGAAAGACTTACCGACGGATTGGATCTGTCGTTAAATTGATTTAACGACAGATTTTTGATGTTATTTTTTGTAGTGATGTGAGCAATCGGAAATTTATTTTATTGTCAAGTCATTCATTTTGCTACGTTAATTAGATATCCAATGATTTTTTTAATTTTATTTTTTTTATTTATTTTTACTCACACAACCGACCTGATGGTATTGAGAAGATTCGAACTCGTGACCTTTAGTCTTCAAACAACCTCACTCCACCACTAGGCCATCTCCATGAAATAATTTGTTTTAGTATATTTATCTAGTGAAATGATTAGATAATGTGTGTTATTAAGATGATTAATGTTGTTTGCATAATTAATTCCCTGGTTGCAGAATTCGGGCTAGGCGACCGCCTAGGCACTAGGCGGCCCCTAGCCGTGCCGAAAATACCATAATCGGCTGAGAAATCGGGGTGGCCGATTCCTCGCCGCCTAGGCGGTCCTCGGCAATTAATCAGCCATTAGGCGACCGATTAATTTTTTAAATTTTTTTTGAATATTTTGGTTCAAAATATGACCAAATAAAAAATTTGAGATTTTTCCAACTTTTATACATCAACCTACATCCCATTTATTCAATCTACAAACCAATGTGGGATGTAGAAAAAAGGGAACAAAGTTGAAGAATAAATGTGAGGTTATCATTTATGATTAGCCTCTTTTTTATACAACCACCCCATCCTAATTTTCAATGTCAAAACCAATGTGGGATGTAGAATAGGTTGTAAAAAAAATTAAACTCTAATTTGAACTTTTATACAACATCCTACATCTTAATTTTCATTATATAGTTGATGTGGGAAGTAGGGTAATTGAAAAAATTAATATGTAAATATCAATATGTAATAATAAATTATTAAATTATAAAAAATAGAAAACCGTCTAAACTCCGCCTAGGCCCCGCCTAGACAACCTAAGCGCTAGGTCCCATCCGACCGCCCGACTAGCGCCTAGTGAATTCTACAACCTTATTTTAATTCATCAGGCCTACGCGTTTTTTTAATTAATTCATCACTTGTGGGTTGACTTTGATAAATAGCACAAAAATGTTATTATCATAAAAAAAAACATATATTGGCTGTTGAAAGTAAAATTGATCCCACCTTTGAAAAGTCTAATTCATGTTGGAATATCGACTATGTTTGTTCAAATTTGACTACTGCAAAACTTCCCAACCAATTTCGATCATTTTTCCAAATACAATACTGAGCAGTATGGATACTTTTAAAAAGTTCTTTAAATTTCAATTATCTTTTCAGTAGTATATATCTTTAGTTTGTTGATTGGACATTGAACAATCGAGAAATTGATATAAACAGTACGTTTCGACTTCTAGGTGTTATATACGCATGAATTTCAACAAGGTTCGAGTTGAGATTTTGACATCAATTCAATGTTGAATCTTGATTGAGGGATTTTGAATTAGTTAAGAAGTTCGGAAGTGGGCTCAATTTAACTATTGGATCATTCACGGTAAAGTTATTAATTAAGTCGTAAATATGTAACGGCGTGCTAGGATGGTTTGAAGGGTTAATAGAGGTTAGAATTGAGTTATTTTAAAAAATTCGAGTGACCGCTTAAACCAAAAATTAGAATATATATGATCCCCTTAAACCCCACCATATAATTCAACTCAAGTCTTCGTTGATCCATTTTCCATATTTTTTTATAATAATCCAATGGGAAAAAAATTTGTTGGACTCCATAAAATTTCAATGGTCATTAAAATACCCATTACACTGATACATACGGTTGCAGAGATATACCACCTACGTACTTTGCAGAAGCTCACTTCATTTTCAATCCGCAGAATGTTGTTTGGAAGTCTAAGATGTCATCCTATTCATTTTTTCTGGACAAGATCAGATCATTTATCATCAACATTAATGATTTACAACAAGATAAATGAGTCATGAGTTATAACTGATATGGTAAACTAAAAGACTAATAGTTTTATAGTTCGCATAATAGGTTATACGTCACATACTCTCTGCACAATCAATGTAAGACTTTTCCCAAATTTCTATTAATTTTGATTGTAAACACACATACGAAACTCATAACTAATGAGTCAAACTCAAAAATATTATACTTTATCATTCGTGTAATCAGTTTTAAGTCACACACATTGTACAAAATCATTATCGGACTTGGTAAAATTTTATTATTATTTTTAGAAATAAAAACTTAAACAGACAACTTATATCTAATACATCAAACCTAAACGCATAAGAACGTTAGGTTCATGGGGTCGAATGTAAGACGCACATATACTACGCAAACCGATGTGGGAGCTAAGCCGGAAAAATCAATGGACAAGCCGGAAAGAAAACCAGCCGAAATATTCTCAAGAGAGAGAGAGAGCTCAAAAAGTAGAAAAATGAATCTCTGACTCTGATAAACGCAGAGAGCCCATTTTAGGAAGAAACGTTAATTATTTGGGCTTAAGACCCAACTCACAGAAAACAAATATATGAATAATACATTATATAAATACCGTCTGAGACAATACATTTGACAAAATAATACATAATACAACATAAAATGACTAAATAAACATTATAAAGTACAATTAATACCAAAATGAGGATCTATGAGGTTCAAATATAGTACATGGAATGCCATCTTGTTCTAAACAATATTGGTACCAACTTATCACGTTCGAGTAATTATGGATATAATTATGCACATGCGCTTAATATGTTTCTTGATTTATTCCAACAGCTTCACCATGAATTGGATAATGTCCACTGACCCAATTATTTTATTGATACACATTTTGAGTAGTCCAATCAATGTGTGAACTCCCATATGTGTAAGAAGCATATGAATCTTGGGACATATCACTATGATCAGTGCCACCCATATTCATAGAATCAAGATTGGCAGAAAGTTCTTCAATATCAGTCCTTGGACTTTCTTTTTGAGTCCATGCATGTCTCCTTATGTAGTCCTTTCCTATTGCACCTATTCCAGAACCTCCAGCTCTACTTCCGTGGTCCATATCTTGTGTTGCATGAGTAAAGTTGGCCTCACAACTGAATGGACTCAATAACGTATGACTTGAACCATAATCGTCTTGATTGTTCCCACCATTTCCACCACCATCATCATTTCCACCACTTCCATCATTTCCTCCATCACTATTTCCCCCATCCTCTGTTGAGCTATCTGTTTTTGAATCACGAGAAGTATTACCCACTTCTTTTTGTAATACTTGATTCACATCAATGCCATAATCACGAGCCATAGCAGCTATTTTTGGATCAGGATTTCCCTCATTATCATCTAAGTGTGCAGGGCGAGCCCATTGAAAAAGTGGATTTCCTTCTTCATCATTTTCATCAGCTGTTGTATAAACCAGATCTAGATATTCTTGCTCTGCAACCTTATAATTTGTTGCAAAATGTATAGCTCCTGGGCGTACAATATCTCCTTGACACATCTCCCGCATGAGTGCAAGTAGCCAACCATGGTTATAAATGTAATTGGTTAATTGTCTAGCCTTCGCAATTACATCTGCAACAGTCTCTTTTTTTTCCAATATCTTCAAATATTAAGTCGATACAGTGAGCAGCACATGGTGTCCAATACAGATCATACTTAATCATGAGTTTTTTTCCTGCTTTCACAAAAGCGGAACCATTATCAGTAACAATCTGCACAACATTCTTAGAACCAACCTCCAGCACCACATCCTTTAGCAAACCATATATATACTTCTGATCGTTGATTCTATTGGATGAATCTCCCTTTTCTTTTTAAGAAATCATTGATTTCCCAGTCTTCTTTTTCTTATATTTTTTTGCAAAGTGAATGTCTTTATAAAGCAAAGAATATTGCAACTCAAATAATTACATTGAAGACCTAAAAAAGATCACAAAAATATATAGTATTAAATAAAAATCAAAATATATTATAGAAATATTAAAAAAATCACGATATATTGCGATCTTGCGATATATTGCGATTTCTCGTCGATACTCGGGAAAAAAAATATTCCCCCAATATCCGTATCGCAATGTCAATATCTGCGATATTTCGCGATATTTTCATCCTTGGTTATAAACCTTAAAACAAATCAACTCTCTAAAATTTATCGGCTGCGCATCCAACCGGAGGCCGTCGCTCTTCATCCAAAATCTTGATCGAGTTCCCTTCGTTGTCTCTGCTCTGCAATCATGGGGTACGTTCCTGCTCTATCATGATTATTTCCTTTTTCTTATTTTTGTTTTTGAGTTTTTTCTTTCTGTGGTTTTCGGAGGTTTAATGTTCTATGATTTTTGAGTTTCGAGTGATTTTGGAAGTGATATTGATATTTGTGGATTTATTTTATAATTTCTACATACTCGTATCATTATATGAAACAGTACCTATTTCTGGGGGACTAACAGCTCGATTATCATTTTTTTTATTTGCCTCATTTGTGTTTATCTGTTGGCTAGCTTTGTTTATGGTACGTTGGGTTTTCTTGATAGGCTTGTGCGACTTGAGAATCACGATTTGTAGCTTTAAGTCTTTGTGCATTTTAGTTAATTTTTCTATTGGACCACCATCTGATTGAGAACACGATTTGTTTTGATGAATTTCTTCATCTCGTGTAATTTAATTCTTAATTGTAGTTTTCACCTGGTAGAAATTTTAAGCCAGTTTTAGGTGATAAGAATTTGTCAGCGTGTTACCGGTGCCTTGTTTTTTTTTCTTTGCCTTACAAAAGTTGCTGTAATTGGTTAATGATTTTGGTTACTGTCTTACAGGAAGACACGCGGGATGGGAGCTGGGCGCAAGCTCAAGTCTCACCGTAGGGAGCAAAGATGGGCTGATAAGGCATACAAGAAGTCTCATCTTGGAAATAAGTGGAAAAAACCATTTGCTGGGTCTTCTCACGCCAAAGGCATTGTGCTTGAGAAAATGTGAGATTAGGACCTATCCCTGTGTTGAGTAGTTTTGGTAATATGGTACGTGTTTGATCCCCTCATTGTATTAACTTAGAGATTATGCAGAGGTATTGAAGCGAAGTAGCCGAATTCTGCTATTCGTAAGTGTGCTAGGGTACAACTGATCAAGAATGGCAAGAAGATTGCTGCATTTGTCCCCAATTATGTTTGTTTAAACTACATTGAAGAAAATGTCAGTTCCTGCCCTTTTATCATTTCTGTTGTGGTATCGCCTAGCCAGGGATTGCACTACTTGGTTCCCTTTCTCTTGCGGTCTCACTCACACGCTACTCAAGTAGCAAGACCCAAAGAAAAAATTATACTCAAGCTATTACAAACTATTACAGTGATTTTTGAGGAGCATGACTTCAATCTTTAACAGCAACAAGATCTTTAACTTGGAATGGCCTCAGAAATGTAGATCTTGTGGATCTACTTGTTTTTCTTCACAGGTAATGGGGCTGAACTTAGCCAAATCTGCACACACATGAACACAGAAAGTTAGAACAGAGAGATAGGGCAGATAGCAAGTAACATGAGAGATATAAGCCAGATATAGATGGAATCAGTAGTCAATCGGTCGGAAAAGTGTCCAAGGGACACGGTTGGCTCAGATTTTCCCATGAACGGCGGCGAAGGCGACTCTGGTGACACAGAGACCCAGACTAAAGGAAGGAGATGGTGAGATGATCCCTCTTGAAGCACTCACAAACCCTCAAACTCAGAGAACAGCACGGCCGACTACACTCATAGGCCAACAGGAATCACGGTCAGATTCCGGCCAGAGAAATCGAGAACGGCAGCAAGAAGCACAGAGAGAGAGAGAGCTTTTTGGATTAGGGTTTGAACTCAGTGTAAGTCTTGAGAGAGAGAGGGGGGAACTCTCTTAAATGTTATAGAGAATGAATCGGCTTTGGAAAAGCAAATCCAATTAGGTTAGATTAATGAGGGGAGATGAAAGGTTAATTAGGGTTAAGGGTTTTGGGCTTCGGGTTTGGGCCACAGCAGATAGGAGGCACATGGGCTAAATAAATAAAGAACAGTTGGGCCAACCCATAACATTCCACCTTTGGCCCAAATGGTCTTTTAGTCACCAAGGAGTCACCTGCCAAAACAAAAGAAATTATCATCATTGCCAAAGGATTTTTACTCTAATTTTATCACAAAGACAGAATTAGAGAGGGAGGAATAAACACTATGCGCATTTAATCTAGTCTCAACACAAGAGACTAACCCAAAGGAACTGTAACAAGTCTCTGGCCAGGAGAGACTTGATCTTCATTGAACAGTGTTACACCTAGCATAAGTACCAAGAAAATCACCAAAGGACTCACTGCCTTAAGAGGCAGAGCAGAGCATTCAAGATCACAAGTCCAGGGAATGCTCAACATTCCTTCTTTGTTCAACCCAAATCCATGTTAAGGGATTTCTTGCAGGCATCCAGCTTTGCAACTGGAAGGCACTTGGTGCCCATGTTTGCAGGGTTGTACTCAGATGGGATCTTATTAAGGAGAACTTCCCCCTTTTCCACAATGTCTCTTATAAAGTGGTATCTGACATCTATGTGTTTTGTTCTGTCATGGAACATAGGATTTTTACACAACTGTATTGCAGATTGACTGTCAGAGAATAGCATTGGTTTATCATCAATAAAATTTATTTCTATTAACACACCATACAACCATAATGTTTCTTTTACTGCTTCTGTAGCAGCTATGTACTCTAACTCTGTTGTAGACAAGGCAACAATACTTTGTAGTTGGGATTTCCAACTTATGCATGACCCACAAAGTGTAAACACATAGGAAGTGGTTGATTTTCTATGATCTTTGTCATTTGCATAATTTGAATCAACATAGCCAACACACTTCACACCATCAGATGATTTAGAGAATTTTAAGCCACATGACATTATAGATTTAAGGTATCTGAGTAACCATTTTAGTGCCTCCCAGTGAGGCGGACCAGGGTTTGCTATACACCTACTCAAACATGATACAACACAGGCAATGTCAGGCCTAGTGCTGATCATTAGGTACATAACAGACCCTATTGCATTTGCATAGGGTATTCCAGTCATTTCTTTCATTTCAGACTCACTCTTAGGACATTGATCTTTGCTAAGCATGAAATGAGAAGTAAGGGGGATTAACACAGGTTTGCAGTCTTCCATGTTAAACTTTTTAAGGACTTGTTCTATATGAGATGACTGATGCAGCACAAGTGTGTTATTTTTCCTATCCCTATCAATGTTCATTTCCAGAATCTTTCTAGCATCCCCAAGATCCTTCATGTTAAAGTTAGAACATAAACAAGTTTGCACATGCTTTACAGTTTTCAAGCAAGGACTAATAAGAAGCATATCATCCACATACAAGAGAAGAAACATAGGCACATTGGACTGCATATAGTATAGACAATGATCAAACTTACTTCTAGTGAAGTTCATGCTTTTCATACAGTTGTCAAATTTGATGTTCCACTGTCTGGGAGATTGTTTCAAACCATACAAAGACCTTTTCAACAAGCATACATGATTAGGGTGAGTTTTATCAACAAAGCCCTCTGGTTGGTTCATATAGATGTTATTTTCAAGTTCTCCATGCAAAAAGGCAGTTGTAACATCCATTTGTTTTAATTCCCAGTTAAAATGTGCAGTTAAAGCTAGCATAATTCTTACTGTGGTGAATTTGACAACAGGGGCAAATATTTCAGTGTAATCAACTCCTTCTTTTTGTGTAAACCCCTTAGCCACAAGCCTTGCTTTGTATCTCACATCATTTATCTCTTGTTTTATCTTAAATAGCCATTTGCACTCAACAATTGAACATTCATCAGGTTTTTCAACTAAAATCCATGTATTGTTTTCATGCAATGAGTCCATTTCACAAGTTATGGCTTTTATCCATTTGTCATATTCTGGAGAAGAGATAGCTTCTTTGTATGTTTTGGGTTCAAATTTGTCCACATTGTTGAACACATTAAAAGCATACATTGACAGATTGAAGTCATCATACTTAGTAGGCAATCTGATGTTTCTTCTAGCCCTATCTCTTGTTAATTGATAGTTTGCTAAGTTTTCATGCTCAGTTTCAGAGTTGCTTTCATGCTCAGAATCAGAACTCTCATTTTCAGACACATTCATGTTAATGGACTCATTATTTTCAGTTTCATGAGAAGATACAGAGTTATCAGCATTATTATTGCCATCAACATGATCATTCATAGCAGGATTATGCATGTCAATCTCATGGGGATCAGGGGAAGGAGGATCCACCTTAGTGATAACAGGGGTATAGACAAAATCAAGCACATTCTCCACCTCACAAAGAGCAGCAGAAGGTGAGGATTTAAGAAGGCAAGGAAAATCAACTTCATTAAAAGACACATCCCTGCTAATGCATGTTTTAAAACTAGGTACAAACCTATCCCACAACCTATAACCTTTAATTCCTTCAGGGTATCCAAGAAAGATGCACTTTCTAGACCTAGGTTCAATTTTACTCAGCTTTTGGTGAACATATGCACTGCATCCAAAGACTCTTAGATTTGATAAGCATACAGGTTTATTCCAGAAAACACATTCACGTTGTTTTCCCAACAAGGGAACAGAGGAAGATCTGTTTGTTAAATAACAAGAAGTCATCAAGGCTTCCCCCCAGAATTGCTTGTCAAGTCTAGAACCAGCAAGCAAGCTTCTGACCCTCTCTGCAACCCCATTTTGTTGGGGGTTGTAAGGCACAGATTTGTGCCTTTTGATTCCAAGATCAAAGTACCATTTGTCCATAGATTGATTACAGAATTCTAAGCCATTATATGTTCTTAGACACTTAATGCTTTTATTAGTTTGGTTTTGAATTTCTGCAGACCAAATAGAGAATTTTTCAAAAACTTCAGATTTGTTTTTCATTAGGAAAACCCAGGTTTTTCTTGAAAAGTCATCAATAATGGACAAGAAATACAAATTCCCTCCATGTGTAGGAACCTTTGCAGGTCCCCACACATCTGCATGCAAGTACTCAAGGATTTCAGAGCTCCTATGAGTTTTAGGATAAGGCACAGAGGTAGGGAAATGAACTTTGTGTTGTTTACCCATTAAGCATGGTTCACAGAAAGGAATGCTTGACACTTTATCATGTTTGAATGCACCACTTTTGTTCAAGATATCAAGACCTTTGTTGCTCATATGACCTAACCTAGCATGCCATAATGCAGTTTTGTCAAGATGCACAAGGTTTGCAGATTGAATTGGCACATAATAAGCAAGTACTGCATATAGGTCACCCTTCCTTGGAGCATCAAAGTAGCATACAGAATCCTTTTTAAAGCTGAAACTTTTGTTATTAACAGAACCAAATAGCATTTGATCAGCCAATTTTGACACAGAAAGGAGATTAAATTTCAATTTAGGAACATATCTAACATCATGCAGTGTTATCATGCTCTCATTTTCAAATTTTAAATATACATCTCTTTTACCAACAATCTCACAATGCTGGCCATCTGCTAAGGCAACAGATCCTGATTTTAAGAATTAAAGATTATGGAACATGTGCTTATGTGGTGTGACATGAAAAGTGCACCCAGAGTCAATTAACCATTCAGACTTATGCATGACCTTTGAAACAGCATTGGAATAATTGATGAATTGGAAATCACATGCATTATGCACCATATAGACACCACCATCTTCATGATAATCATACTCTTCATCTTTGTAAACATGATTATTAGATTGATCAAAATGCATCACATTGTTAGCATGATTATTCCCAAAGTTCTTGTTTCTTTTTGGTAGTTTACACCTGTTAGAAAAGTGACCAGGCTTTCCACAGTTCCAACAGGTCTTTCTAGGCTTCATGTCTGGATTTTGAGAGTGATGGGCAAAGTCTTGAGAAGTACTTTGGCCAAACTGATGGGACTGGTTTTGATTTCTGGGATGAAGAGAATGAATTTCAACCAGATTATGGGTTCTAGTGTTACTAGGGAGATTGTGTGCAAGATTAAATTCCCTCATGTGCCTCTCAGCAGCTAAAGCACTTGGATTTTCAGGATTAACACCATTAAAGGGTCTCATATGAGTGTTTCTGTTAACATATAAAATTTCATTTTGCAGAGGTTTGGAATTCATCTTTTTTATCTCATTTTCTTTTGCTTTTAGGCCAGACACAATCATATCACATGTGACCTTTGATCCCCCATATTTTAAGGCAGACTTAACTTCAGAGAAAGCTTCAGGTATGGCATCAAGGAGAATTTGAGGAGCATATTTTTCTAGAGTATCATGTCCAGCCAATTTTAAGTCTTTTAGAAGTTTATTAAAGTCTTCTATATTAGAATCAATGTCTTTTGCAGAATCCATTTGAAAAGTCATAATTTGATTTTGTAATGAATATGCAGACTCTTCAGATGTAGCAACATAAAGAGATGTCAAATTATCCCACAGATCTTTAGCACACCTGTGGTGTGACACCTTTCTGACCACATCACTACTCAGATTTAAAAGAATAGTAGCTCTAGCACTAGCATTCAATTTTTGTTGGTTTTTATCAGGGTCAGATTCATCAATTCTCTCAAGGATTGCATCTTGAAGATTTTCTTTTATTAATATGCATTCAACCCTTGTTTGCCAATCACCAAAGTCATCTTTTCCATTAAAAGGAACTGCATTCAAGGTATTCATATTGCCAGGCACAGGAATAGCCAAAGAACCACAGAAAACACCTTGCTTAACACAACAACAGCCTTTCAAACAGTACAAAATCACACAATATGCAGGAGAAAACCTCCATAGGCACTGAATCAAGTGCACAAGGGGAATCAAGTACTGAGGCTAGCCCAGTTCTCAGCACAGATTGATCTGTGGAGCAGGGGGTCACTCAGGACAATCCCAAAACCTGATTCAGTATGATACTAACTCTTAAACAGAGTTAGTTACAGAGACAGAATCACAAATACTTTGAGGAGACCTTTCAGGTTCCAACCCCAAAACAAATAGCACCAAATTAGAACACCAACAGACAATTAACCAGCCAAAGGATGTACCCAGAGATTTACAGAAGGCACAACAACATACAAACAGCCCTCAAACCCTCTGTTACACCTTACTCCGTTTTGCTAACCGGGCAACCCGCTTTGAGGAGACCCACAGGGGAATCCAGACAGTCCGGTCCGTAAGCAACAATAGAGGAAAGACTTTGAATGTCAAGGTGCACACAGACAAACAGAGAAAAGAAGCGGAAGCATAGAGACAAAGGTAGGATCGCAAATATACCATATAAAGAGCTAGGGTTTGAGGATTATACCAAAGCCGACCCTCCCAGGTATGGGAGGGGTTGGACTTACGATTTTTGGAGCCCGACGGGGGCGAGAGAGGCGCGGCCCTTACCGGTGGCGGGGTGAGTGAGATGGAGGCAGGGGAGTGCCCCCGGCTAGACAAACCAGGCTCTGATACCACTGTTGTGGTATCGCCTAGCCAGGGATTGCACTACTTGGTTCCCTTTCTCTTGCGGTCTCACTCACACGCTACTCAAGTTGCAAGACCCAAAGAAAAAATTATACTCAAGCTATTACAAACTATTACAGTGATTTTTGAGGAGCAGGACTTCAATCTTTAATAGCAACAAGATCTTTAACTTGGAATGGCCTCAGAAATGTAGATCTTGTGGATCTACTTGTTTTTCTTCACAGGCAATGGGGCTGAACTTAGCCAAATCTGCACACACGTGAACACAGAAAGTTAGAACAGAAAGATAGGACAGATAGCAAGTAACATGAGAGATATAAGCCAGATATAGATAGAATCAGTAGTCAATCGATGGGAAAAGTGTCCAAGGGACACGGTTGGCTCAGATTTTTCCATGAACGGCGGCGAAGGCGACTCCGGCGACACAGAGACCCAGACTAAAGGAAGGGGATGGTGAGATGATCCCTCTTGAAGCACTCACAAACCCTTAAACTTAGAAAACAGCACGGCCGACTACACTCATAGGCCAACAGGAATCACGGTCAGATTCCGGCCAGAGAAACTGAGAACGGTGGCAAGAAGCACAGAGAGAGAGAGCTTTTTGGATTAGGGTTTGAACTCAGTGTGAGTCTTGAGAGAGAGAGAGAGAGAAACTCTCTCAAATGTTATAGAGAATGAATTGGCTTTGGAAAAGCAAATCCAATTAGGTTAGATTAATGAGGGAAGATGAAAGGTTAATTAAGGTTAAGGGTTTTGGACTTCGGGTTTAGGCCACAGCAGATAGGAGGCACATGGGCTAAATAAATAAAGAACAGTTAGGCCAACCCATAACAATTTCCACTATTGATTTATAGTGTCGTTCTTGTTGATGAATTTGTGAACAAAGTGTGCATGCAGCGAGCTACGGATGTTATCAAGCAGCTTATCGTGAAGACGTGTGCATGTGATCTTTTTCCTACTCAATCTATGTGGCAACCTTCCATACAGGATTGCTTAACATCCACCGTAGATTAGAAATGAAATGGATCATCAATTGTAGCCGTAGGATTACTCTATAGTTTTCAGTTATTTCATAGCTTGTATAAAAGGGAACAAAAACAATTTTGTAGTTGGAAGAACTTGAAATAAAATTTCCGTTTCTGCTCAATATGTGTATGATTTCATGTGATCTTGTATGATTTCTTCATGGCACTATGAGCCAGGTTTATTGATTTCATACTCATTAATCCGATCACGTTGCTGAGGCAGAATGACTAAGAAAAATCAAAATTTTTCATGGAGGAGAGCTCACGATGAGGAGCTAGGGTTCATGACGAATTCTCCTCCGATGGAATGAGGCTAAACCAGTGAAATAGGCGAAGCTCGACGATATGGATCTGAATCCAGTCATCGACTACCTGAAGAAGACAGCAACACAAAATCAAAAGGACTTCAAATTGGACATGCTCGAAGCGAGGTGACCACCAATCGCATGCTTGCGAACGATGAGCTCTATGTTGCTCCAACAGACCATCCTGGTATGAATCTCACTTCAGATCTATTTGATGGACGAAACTATCACAATTGGTGTAGGGCAATACGTAGAGGATTGTTGTCCAGAAATAAACTTGCATTAATCGATGGTAGTATGCATGCTCCTTGAAGAGATTCACTAGACTATATGCAATGGGTTAAGGTAGATTATATTGTTTATAGGTGGATAAGAAACTATATGGTAAAGGACATAACTAGAGGATTTCAAAATTTGGATACCTCTAGACAGTTGTGGGAAGAGTTGCAGCGGCGATTTGGAAAGAAAAATGGCCCTAGGTTGTACAAATTGAGACGTGAGATAGCTACCTATACTCAACATTCACAGACTGTGATGGTGTATTTTAACAACCTTAGTGCATTATGGGATGATTTAGCTCTTTTGAAAACATCTAAGGCTTGTGTTTGTGAGGCACTTGATGATGCTAAGACTGATCTTGAGGAGGAACATTTAATGTAATTTTTAATGAGGTTGAATGATTGTTATGATATAATTAGACAACAGATTTTAATTCAAGATCCTTTACCAACGGTCAGTCAAGCATATGGAATGATCTTACAGGTAGAAGATCAAATTAATGTCTCCAATCAGTTTTCAGAAACTGTTGAACACAGTGCTTTGCTTGGTAATCAGAGAAACAACTATAAAGGAGATAATTTTAAGAAGCGGTTGAGCAAAGAAGAGAAGTCCAAGCTAAAATGTGAGCACTGTGGGGGAAAAGGACATGTGAAAGCAGACTATTTTGAGCTTGCTGGAGTGCCAGATTGGTACAGAAAATTCAAAACAGATAAAAATAAAGGAAAAACTAATGCTATGTTGAATACAATGGACAGTGGTAAGGGAGATTATGTTGAGAAACATAATTCTTCCATGAAAGAGTCTGAAGACTCCCATACAGATGTTAATAAACTGATACAACAACTTTCTATATATCTTGGTAAAGGACTGAAAGGAGAAAAAGGAGCTGTTAATACAGCAAATTTGGCTGAACTGGATTTTGGTACTTCATCTATAGACTTCAAGGGACATTATGCATTTGGTGCAGGGGTGGATATTACTAGAGATGAATGGATTGTAGACTCTGGAGCCAGCAACCACATGTGTTGTCATGTAGGGTTGTTGACTGACTAAAGAAGCTCAAACACCCCTTGCAGATATTTTTACCAGATGGCACAAGTGTCTGGGTTTTTTTGGCTGGTAATGCTCATCTGAACAAGGATATTGAGTTGACAAATGTGCTTTTTGCACCACATTTCACACACAATCTGTTATCTGTTGGACAGATAACAAAAGATCTCAATGGCAGAGTTCAGTTTCTGACTTCACACTGCATAATTCAAAGGAGGAACAATGATAGTGTGCTTGGAATTTGCAAAATGAAGGGATCATTATATGTTTTCCCTCATGAAACCAGCCCTACTGTCTCATCTCATGCAGCAAATCAAGGTAATCCTGACATTCTCTTAGATCATGAGCTGCTGGGGCATCCCTCACTTACCACAATGCAGCATATGCCTCATCTTAAGAGGAGACTCAGTGAAGAAGCTACAGAGCTTATCACTTCATGTGATATCTGCCATAGAGCAAAACAACAGCGCACTCCTTTTCCAGTTTTACATAGAAGGAATATGGTGATGTTTGGATTGGTTCACATGGATGTATGGGGTCCCTGTCAGGAAGGGAATATCACTGATACCCCATACTTTCTCACAGTAGTAGAAGACTATACCAGAATGACTTGGACTTTCCTTTTCAAGGCTAAAAGTCAGGTTTGGAATATTATTCACCAATTCATCAAACTGGTACAAAATCAATATCATGCTACTGTGAAGGTCATTAGAACAGACAGTGGTAGTGAATTTTTAAATCACAAGGTTTTCACTCTATTTCAGGACCTTAGAATTCTACACCAGAAATCTTGCACTTATTCCCCTCAACAAAATGGTATTGTTGAGAGGAAGCATAGACATTTGCTCCAGGTTGCAAGGGCTCTCATGTTTCAAAGTAAGCTGTCTTCTACATTTTGGCCTTACTCTATTTTACATGCTACGTGGTTGATTAACAGACTTCTTAGTGGTCTTCTA
This sequence comes from Perilla frutescens, assembly GCA_026008535.1. Taxonomy (NCBI): domain Eukaryota; kingdom Viridiplantae; phylum Streptophyta; class Magnoliopsida; order Lamiales; family Lamiaceae; genus Perilla; species Perilla frutescens. The sequence continues at coordinate 36,157,243 of BRKX01000017.1, read as the reverse complement.
GGTTGGATTTCTCTATTTGAAGTGCTGACAGGAAAACCACCTGCTTTGGAGGCACTTCATCCTTTTGGATGTTTGGTATATAAACAGAATACTTTGCCTTGCAAATCTAAATTTGATACTAGAAGTTTTTCAATGCATCTTTCTTGGGTATGCACCTCTGCATAAAGGTTTTCTACTCTATGACCTTACTCAGTTAAAGATCTGTGTTGGTAGAGATGTTCAATTTTTCCCTCATTTGTTTCCTTTACAAGGAAATCAACTCCCTAATCTACCTTTCACCAGTTTTGAGGATACATCTGTTCCTTTTCCTTCTGAGAATTCTATTGTTCCTGCTACAGATGCCTCTCTTCTCCCTTTACCTGGTCCTGATGTTTCATCTCATCCCCCACCATCTTCTGATTCTATTTCTAATTCTGCAGATGATTCTCCTTCCCTTCATGATTACTCTTCTGATTCTCCAGCATCTATTATTGTTTCTCCACCTTCTCAGCTTGTCCCTCGTAGGAGTACTAGGTAGTGTCATCCTCCTTCCTATTTACAAGATTACATTTGCAATCTTGTTGATTCTTCTGTACATGGTTCTATTCCTTTTGGTGCTACTCCACCTACATTTCCATATTTCCTTTCTCCTGCTCTTACTCACCATTACACTGCATTTCTCATGAATGTTCAGACATTGAAGGAACCTACATCTTATTCAGAGGCCTGCAAATCTCCTGAATGGATTGCAGCTATGGAAAAAGAGTTGCAGGCTTTGGAGGAGAATAATACTTGGAAAATTGTTCCTTTGCCTCAAGGTAAGCATGCTATCGGTTGCAAATGGGTTTATAAGATTAAACTGAAGTCTGATGGGACTGTTGAAAGATATAAAGCTAGGTTGGTGGCTAAGGGTTACACTCAGGAATATGGCATTGATTATCAAGAGGTTTTCTCCCATGTCGCAAAGATGGTGACTGTGCGGTTAATGTTTGCTTTGGCTACACAGTACAAATGGCATATTCATCAGATTGATATTAACAATGGTTTTCTCCATGGACACCTATCTGATGAGATTTATATGACTATTCCACAGGGGTATGGCAAGCAGTCTCCTGGTTTAGTCTGCAAGCTTATAAGGAGTTTATATGGGCTGAAACAAGCCTCCCGGGAATGGAATCAAGAATTAAGTAAGTTCTTGCTCTCTATTGGGTTTTGGCAATCTGACCATGATCATTGTCTTTTCTTTAAAGGCACTGGTGCTACCTTTACAGCTCTTCTTATCTATGTAGATGATATTCTTATCCTAAGTGGTTCTATTGCTTTGATTGCTGAAATTAAATCTTCTCTCCACCATACATTTACCATCAAGGATCTAGGGGAGGCCAAATACTTCCTAGGTTTGGAAGTTGCTCGATCCTCTTCTGGTACATATCTTAATCAAAGGAAATATGTACTAGACTTATTAGACTCAGTAGGCCTGCTTGGAGGCAGGACTGCAAAGACTCTCTTAGCACCTGGTGTTATTTTACAACAAGAAAGAGAGTTGTTATCAAATCCAGAGTCCTACAGGAAAATGGTGGGAAAGCTCTTATATTTAGGTTTTACTAGACCAGATATCACTTATGCTGTTCAACAGCTAAGCCAGTTTGTAAGAGCTCCTACCAAAGACCACTGGGATGCAACTCTCCATGTCTTAAGATACCTTAAAGGGTGTCCTTCATTGGGTCTGCATTTCCAAGCCTCTTCTACATTTGATCTAACCGTGCATTGTGATGTGGATTGGGGGTCTTGCAAGGATACTCGACGTTCTCTTACAGGTTATTGTATATCTCTGGGTTCATGCTTGATATCTTGGCGATGCAAGAAACAAGATACAGTCTCTCTCTCTACGGCGGCGACTGAATATAGATCTTTAAGTTTCACAATTCGTGAAGTTTTGTAGCTCACCTACATGCTACAAGATTTTGCAGTTCAAATTTCATTTCCTATTCCTATCCATTGTGATAGCAAGGCCGCTATACAAATTACTCAACATCGATCAAGTATTCCATGAGCGAACGAAACATTTAGATCTCGATTGCCATTTCGCTCGATTCTAGTTCCAAAAAGGGTTGATTATACCTGTTCACGTTCGTTCTAATGATCAACTGGCTGACTTGTTTACTAAGCTTCTTGCTGCACCTCGTTTTAGGTACCTCATTTCCAACCTCAACCTTGGCGATCTACACCAGGTTGCGGCTGAGGGGGGCTGAACAAAGTGTGCATGCAGCGAGCTACAGATGTTATCAAGCAGCTTATCGTGAAAACGTGTGCATGTGATCTTTTCCCTACTCAATCTACGTGGCAACCTTCCATACAGGATTTCTTAACATCCACCGTAGATTAGAAATGAAATGGATCATCAATTGTAGCCATAGGATTACTCTATAGTTTTCAGTTACTTCAAAGCTTGTATAAAAGGGAACAAAAACAATTTTGCAGTTGGAAGAACTTGAAATAAAATTTCCGTTTCTGCTCAATATGTGTATGATTTCCTGTGATCTTGTATGATTTCTTCAATTTGCAATCTTATTGTTACAGGATGAAGTGTTGATTGCTGGATTTGGACGTAAGGGACATGCCGTGGGAGATATTCCCGGTGTTCGATTTAAGGTGGTGAAGGTATCTGGGGTTTCACTCCTCGCTCTCTTCAAGGAGAAAAAAGAAAAGCCCAGGTCTTAACTCTTATCCTTTCTTTTCATGTCTTGGCTGCTGCAAGCGTTTTGGTGAATGATTGAAATATTTTGAGTTGATTTTGCATACAATCTATTGTGTCTATTTTTAGCTTACCCTACTAGTTTTGTACTGCTGTGGAGTTTTACATCATTATTTTGCTGTTAGAGTCTCAATTGTTTTTCACTCAGGAAATTGCAAAATATTGTTTCTTTACTTAGCTACAAGCCTTCAACTTCTATTATTTGCATTCTATACTTGATTCTTCTCTTTCATTTTCTGAACATAATACCCCCTTATAGTTCTTCTCCGAATCTTTGCTTCAGTGATTCTTGAGGATTTATCTGTGGGAAGACTGATCTTTGCTCCAATCTGCTTGAGCCCTCTCCATTCATTATCCATGGAGTTGTGCTTCAATGTTATTGGATCACAATTCTTAAGCATTCTTATATTGGTAATAGGTTATAATCTAAATTAGATATTGGGACTTTGAGAAATAGACCTCTTCACAGATAATGCTGTTATTTTTTTTAAGGGGTTAGTTGGAAAAATAGAAAGTTAATTAAAAGTTTAAATTCATGCAAATTTCGTGACATCCTTGGTCATGTGTCTGAGTTTCAATTGTTTGGACCATTATTTTAAGTGCGTCATTTTTAATTTAAATAACCGTGTCAAAGCGTTTTGTTGCTGGCTTCTTGCGTTTTATATATGAAAATGATCGATTATACTGCTTAAGATGCAAATGACATTTTGTGTATAAATTGACCGTTAAATCATGTCTCTGCTCAAGCACGAAGCTCAAATTAAACGCTGTAAAGTTTTAAGTGTTGAATTGTTGCTTAGTATCGCGACTTGGGTATGTGATAGTATTATTACAGAATAGAGGCACGTAACTTTTCTATTGAATATTTCCTTTTCCAAATTTAAGTTACAAGGTTGGTAGGGCTCTTAAGTCGAGTCTAGTCAAGATTTATATTTGTTCAAGCTTGTTTGAAATGAGATCAAATTTTAAAATTTATATTTGAATACCTATTGAGTTGAGCTCAAACGAGTAGTTTGATCTTTCTTATACTTGTTTTTAACTTATCAAGTTCAAACTGAATTTTTTTTTCTTTTTTTGAGTTAGGGGATTGAGATTCGTACTCGGGTCTCCCACTCTTACAAAGGGAAGAAATACCAACTAAGTTACATGCAAGTGGTAACTAAAATTTATGTCTTATTAAACACAATTTTGTTCAAGTTTGTTTAATATGCTTATCGAATCGAATTCAAATGAGATTTTAACAAATGAACGCTAGGTGAGAATCGAACTATTTAGTTTGATTTCCGGTCTTAGAAGTTGGAGATGGTTTTGTTTTATTCAATTTTTTACTAGAACAAGATGTTGAGGCAATAAGTGAGGATTTGTGAAATCACTTCATCGCTGAAAGACGATTGTTGATTTGCTTAAACCAAGGCGATATGTTAGTCAAACAAATAACGGAAATATCAAACGTGACTTCTTTTAAAATTTTCAAGATATGATCCATTTGATTAATTTAACACCAATCAATTTTCCAAATAAAAATAGTAGTTTGCATCACCAAATGAGGTTTAACTTCACGATTATAGCGACGATGAAAAGCAAAAAGAGCTCTCATATAATTTATAATTTATTGGAGAAGGGTGAATTATGAATGAAGTGATGTATGGCTTATTCATCTCATTATTTTTATGGACTCATTTATTCTTATTCTTATTACTATATAAAATATGAATCTACACTACCCACTCTACGAGAACAAACGTGTGTGTGTGTGTGTGTGAAATTAGAAATGGACTCGTTCATTCTTATTAGTATATAAAACTAGAATCAACTTGCTCGTTTCTTGAAGTTCGTTGAGATTCGATCATAATTTTTTTTAAAAAAATGTCAGTGATGTTGAATTTTCAAATTCTCAAATTTTTTCTCGTTAAATAGTGTAAAATTAGGCTGATTTTATGTTTTTTTAAAAAAAAAATTTGATAACCGGGTCACGTCAGGGCTTGAATAAATGAATTTGTAATGTCGGCTTAATCGGAGGTTAATTTATTTTATAAAAAAATAGAAATGTTGAATAGCACTCAAGTTAAAAATTACTGTTTTAATTGCTTACTTATAAAGTTTGCGAAGTTCATGATTTTTAAGATAATAATCGTTCGTCTGACTTGGGTATAGGGGCGAAAGACTAATCGAACCGTCTAGTAGCTGGTTTCCTCCGAAGTTTCCCTCAGGATAGCTGGAGCTCGAGTGCGAGTTCTATCGGGTAAAGCCAATGATTAGAGGCATCGGGGGCGAAACGCCTCGACCTATTCTCAAACTTTAAATAGGTAGGACGGCGCGGCTGCTTCGTTGAGCCGTGCCAAGGAATCGAGAGCTCCAAGTGGGCCATTTTTGGTAAGCAGAACTGGCGATGCGGGATGAACTGGAAGCCGGGTTACGGTGCTCAACTGCGCGCTAACCTAGATCCTACAAAGGGTGTTGGTCGATTAAGACAGCAGGACGGTGGTCATGGAAGTCGAAATCCGCTAAGGAGTGTGTAATAACTCACCTGCCGAATCAACTAGTCCCGAAAGTTTTGTTATGCTGGGCACCATCCCTAAGCGGCTACCGTAGGCGACGCTGATGTGGTGGCATCCACATCAGCATAGTTTTTTTTAAAAAATAAATTGAGTCTCTGTCTTCTTCAATTTGGCTTCCGCTCACCTTTTTTATTTCTATTCTCTTTTCTCTCCACCGTCAATCCAATCTTCCGTGCAAAAGGAATTCTTTCAAAAATTATTCAAACAAATGGTTATCAAAAATCTTAAAGCAAAAAAGGCAGCTTCTTCTTCGGCAAATTTGAACGTTTTTCCACCCATCACAACTTCAATTTCTATCTAAAAATAAATCTGGTGAATTAGAAACCAAGAAAAATAATTTTTGGAATTCTTAAGTCTCCTTCACCTAGTTTCTTTTTTTTCTATTTAAATTATCTAAATTAAAAATGGTGAGGCCCAGATCTGAAAACCAGCAAAGAGAGATGGGAGACACCGCCATGGCTGCAAACACGTAGTTGCACAGGTCAGATCATATTGTTTCCTCATATGAGATTTGCATCTGATTGAGGTTTGCGAATAATTTGACAACTATTTTCTACTATATTGGGTTGTAGAAATGGGTGCGAGTGTGTGAAGTGTAATGAATAATGATGGCAGAAATTCTAAGAGCAACTCCAATGCTAACACCAAATCACCAATTTGGTGCTGAAACCCACTTCAATGCTGCACCAAATTGGTGATGATGGGTCCACAGCATTTAATGCATTATTTTATTATTTAAAATCATTATTAAATAGATTATTTAATAAATTTAATTTAATTTATAAATTATATATTCACTTAAATAGATTATTTAATATTCATTATTAAATATATTATTTAATAAATTTAATTTATAAATTATATATTCATTTAATTTAAATTATAAATCATCTAAATAAATAAATAATTTCAATAAAAACATAATTAATTAAAAATAATGGATAGAATGACGTCCCACATATTACAAATTACTAAAAATTAACTTAAAAACACACTACAATTAACTAAAACTACTTAAAAAAACATATTACAAATCATTTCTAGATCCCCTAAGATAATTATAATATTGACCGAAATCATTTGAAGAATCTTCAAGCCCATGTCTTTCACCTCCGGATTGATTGAATTGTGAAAATTCTCCTTGATGAGGAAACGATTGAGATTCACGAGCTTGGTTTCCTTTTTGTATGATTCTAAACCAAAATTGATCTCTTGATTGGTTATTTCCTATGATTGGATTTTGAGAAATATCAAGATAAACATGACTTAAAGTACTTTTAATATTCCAAGCACATTATATGTTATAATTTTTTTAATAGTACATAATTTTTTAATAGCATACTCCCTCCGTTTCTATATATGTGTCATTCTGGATGAATGCACACGGATTAATAAAGTACTCAAATTATCTAATATGCCCCTATTTAATTTTTTTTAGCTCATTAAGTCAACAAATTCTAATTTTCATGGTTATATGAAAAGACTCATGGAATGGAAGACTATTCATCATCCTTACTCACCATTCATGTATGTCCATTACAATTCTGAAATTTTTTGGCTCCAAATTATTGGAAACTAATTTCAACATGGAGCCAACATTTAAAAGTTAAATTTGATCTAATATTCAAAATTTTGTAATGGCAGGAAAATAAAATTTCAGATCTCCAACTCTATATATTGAATCCAACTAAATTATTGGCATTCATGGCTTCCAGTATTGACTTAAACATAACACTAATAGATATTGACGGTGAGAACGAGGGAGTTGTTTCTCCGGATGATACTCATTCTAATGTGCAAGCAAATGTGGAGGTAAATATGAATCGCAATCAAGAGTTTGAACCTCCAGGTAAATCTTCTTAATCCTTTATCTATAATAAGAATTCTCAATGAATTTGTTGTAACAATTCATTGAATGTGATGTTATAGACTTGTAGCAATAATGACATTTGTCTACCACAATGATTCTACGTGGATTCATGAGAGATATTAAGGTTGGTGCATGTATCTAGGTGTTAATGTACCACATGCATTAAGGAAAAATAGGAAGAAATAGTTGTGTCATCGTATGAAATTTTCTAAGTTATTAAGAATATTTTCATTTTGTTTTGCTCTTTAGATCATTTTATTTGCATGCAATTCCCTAAATAAACCTCTAACATAATCATGATAGCAGAAAATGTTGAATCGTCTATGGAACAAAGCGCAAGACAAATGAAAACATACCTATCAAATGAGCAAAGATGGGCCATCTACAATGCTTTATTAGAGAGAAGTGTTGATGGAAAATTAAAAAAAAATACAACCACAGAGGTTTCAAATCCATTTTCAATTCACAGACGGACGATACAAAGGATTTGGAAACAAGCAAGAGACACTCCTAATGGCCAAATTATTGACGTCTGCCATAAGAGAACAAATTGTGGTCGAAAAAGAGTTCAAGTTGACCTAAATCAACTTTCTGATATTCCTTTAAATGAACGAACCACTTTGAGATCACTTTCCAATAATCTAGGTGTCAGTCATACGACTTTATTTAGACTTAAGAAGAAAGGTCTCATTCAGCGTCACTCTAATGCCGTTAAACCACATGTTAACGAAGGGAATATGAGAGCTCGATTGGAGTTTTGTGTCTCTATGCTAGACCAAGCTAGTCTGCCTCATGAGCCAAGATTTGTTGACATGTACAATATTGTGCACATCGACGAAAAATGATTCTACATGACCAAAAAGACCGAAACATATTATCTACTTCCTGCTGAAGAAGAACCTTCACGCACATGCCAAAGTAAAAATTATATTGGAAAAGTGATGTTTTTAGTAGCGATGGCTCGCCCAAGATTTGACAATGAAGGAAATGAAACATTTTTAGGAAAAATATGACTTTTCCCCCTTGTCACTTTGCAGCCAGCTCAAAGGCGAAGTAAAAACAGAGAGGTCGGGACTTTAGAGATAAAACCAATTACCTCTGTTAAGAGAGAGACCATAAAAAGTTTTATGATTGAAAAAGTTATCCCAAACATTCGTGAAAAGTGGCCAATAGAGGATTTGGGAAGAACCATCTTTATTCAACAAGACAATGCAAGGACACATGTGAATCCAAATGATAAGGAATTTCAAGCAGCAACTTCAGCGAATGGTTTTGACATTTGACTAGTATGTCAACCACCAAACTCACCAGATCTAAACATCTTGGATCTTGGTTTTTTCAGTGCCATACAAGCGTTACAACAAAAGATGTGTCCAAAAATTGTAGAAGAGCTTGTCAATGCTGTTGAGAAATCGTTTGATGAATATAGTCTGAGAAAGGCGAATCATATCTTTTTGACTCTTCAATTGTGCATGCAAGAAATCATGAAAATTGGAGGATCCAACAAGTATAAGATCCCGCACATGAAAAAAACCATTTTGGAAAGGGAGGGTCGTCTCCCTACACAAATAACATGTGATCCTACTTTGGTACAAAATGTAATGAACTTATTAGCACCTTAGATTTGTTTTTTTTTTTTTTATGTCCAATCCAAGATCTCTCAGTTTCATTTTCTCTTTTGTTTTTCCTTCAATATTTTGCAGCCCATTAAAATAAATCTAGAGGAAGTATTATCAGAATTACGCTAGAAACAAAACATAAAAATAAAGCAAATATATATGCAAGTTACTAAAAATAAAGAAGCAATTTTTAAATCCAAGAGAAAATATATCGGAGCATACATCAAGGCCATTTAGTAAATGATAATGAAACTCCTTATAAGGACCACAAACCAGCAATATTTAAATAAAACTAAAAAAATTTGGAAGAATAATCTTGAGCATTTCCAATATTACTTGCTGAATCTCTTTGTTGGCGTGAAGTTCTCCTTCATCGTAGTAAAATTTGTTTAAATCAAATTCATGTTTTGCAGTGACATTACTGTCATGATTCCACATAGCATTTTCTTGCTTCACTTCAACATCGAAACATTGTATGGCGTTGGGAGTGGGATGGAGATGTTCATCATTCTTCATATTCAAATGCATGGCTTGGAGATTTTCCTCATTCTTCATATTGAGATGCATGGCTTGGCAATGTTCTTCATTTCACAACATTCATCCAAACTCAATATATTAATTGCATTAAATCATTTAATGACAATTCATGTACATACATTTACATTGAATCTATGTAGCTTTGGAACTACATTTTTCTCTCAATTAGTAGTGGAAAAGAGTGATGGTTGACTACACTAAATGAGGGTAAATTAGAGAAAAAAATGTAAATTTTACCTCGATTACGTAGAATGACAATTATTCTGAAACAAAAAAAAAAAGTGCTAGAATGACACATATATGGAAACGGAGGGAGTATTTTTTTTTTTTGAAAGTATATAATTAAAAGTTATTAGTTTTGGATAATCAATCATTTTAAAAAAAAATCATTAAGCATATTCATATTTCAATTATAAAATAAAATGGAATCTTTAAGAGAATATTCTTATTTAGTGTAAAATTTGGTGTTGAGCATTGGAGCTGTAAAAAAATTTGGTGCTGAAACTGCACCTATTTGGTGCAGAATTTGCACCAAACAGGTGTTTAGCATTGAAGTTGCTCTAAGACAGCGTCGAGTGAAAGTGGTAGAAGACATAGAATTAATTTATTTATTTAAAAAAAAAAAACTTTGCTGACGTGGACTCCGCCACGTCAACGTCGCCTACAGTAACCGCTTAGGGATGGTGCTCAGCATAACAAAATCATTAATCATATAATTTATATTATGAAGACTTTCCTATAATTTTATTATTATTTTACGTAAATTGGTGTATTATTTAAATTAGCGATATTTTTATCTAAAAATAAAATAAAAAAAACCAACAATATTTCTTATATTTTCTTTAAAATGTTGAAATTATTCTTTTATATGGAATAATTGAATACTATTAGGGCTGTAAATGAACAGAGTCGCTCGCGAGCTATTCGGAGTTTGGCTCGAAAAAAGTTCGTTCGAAGTTCGTTCGTTTTCAAAACGAGCCGAGCTCGAGCCTCGAATCGAGCTCGATAAAATTTTCGAGTCGAGCTCGAACATATTAGTATTCAGCTCGACCAGCTCGCGAACATGTTCGAGTTCGAGCTTTAATCGAACATGTTCACGAACATGTTCACGAATATTATAAATAATTCAAACGGATAAATAAAATAAGTTATTTTTTCAAACTCGAGCTCGAATATGTAAATTAAACGAGCTTTTTTTCGAGCATTCGAGCTCAGGCTCATTTAGTAAATTTTCGAGCATTTCACGAACTGAGTTCGAAGCGAATTTGAACATGACAAATATTTATCGAGCCGAGCTTGAACAAGAGAAAAAAAGCTCGAATCGAGCTTGAATCGAGCTCGAGCTTGAATATTTCTTAACGAGCCGAGCTCGAGCATCAGGGTGTTCGGCTCGATTCGGTTCGTTTACAGCCCTAGTTACACGTTGGATATATATTTGGTTAGGGTACACATTTCAGTGTAAAAGTTAGTAAAAATCACAAATTGAGATCCTTCAAGTTAACGAGATGAAACTGTGTAGTGGATACAGAGATCTTGTATGCAAATTTAGGGGTTAAGTGTAACTTAAAAACTTAATAAAGGGATGAGAATGCAAAAGTAACAATTTTAGGGTTTAAATAAAAATTTTCGAAATTTTGGAGATGGCTGATATGTCGGAATGAAATCAAGTGGTAATGGAATGAACTTAGTAATGAAATGGTGATGGGAATGAAATGGAATGACTATTTTCATTCCTTTGACTGTATCACAAGTAACAAGATCGGAATGAAATTTATATTTTCATATTATTAATAAATAAAATACACGAATGGGCATATTTAGTTCTAAATAATAAATTAATCTTCTTTTAAAGATATTATTATATTTTAATAACATATTGTTGAATATTATGCGATTTTTTTACATTATTAACATTTGTGGAAAAAATTGAGCATACTTTTAATAAGTATTTCGCTAATGATTAGCGAGTTTGTATATTTTATGTAATCCTATAATATAATTAGTACTTTTATGAAAATTTTACAAAATTTTATGCATCAGTAATAATTTATTAATGAGTTTTTAAAAAATCATAAATTTCAAATATTTTATAATATTACAGTCGAATAATTTTGAAAATTTTCAAATTTTTGTATTAATTTTTAAAAATGATTGACGACTTTTAAGTTTTTATATAATTTTCATAAGTTTTTTTACAATTTAATTTAATTTAAATCTGTATAGAAAAATTATTGTATTTATTATAATTTTATTTTTTAATAAAATATTTTATAAGAATATGAGATTTTATTTGTCAATACAAAAAATAAAGTATAGTTTTGTAAAATTAAATTTATTTTGATAATCGGAAATGCATAATACTATGGGAGTGGAGAGCAATGGCTAATCCTATGTTCATGGTAATGTGATTCATTCGGAAAATTTATTTTGATAAATGGAAATGCATAATACCATGGGAGTGATGAGCAATGACTAATCCTATGTTCATGGTAATGTGATTCTTTTGGAGATGATCATTATCCAATTGAAAAAATCATACGAGCCATACAACTGAGAATGAACATAAGTATGTGACTTTATTCCCATTCCATTCCATTACAAGCTTCACTCCAAATATTTCCTCCCGCCAAAAGAACAAGGAATCCAATTTGAACCGCCGCAGTCCTCAGAGTTCACCGCCACCGCCGGTCGATATGTACGGCCACCCGGCGGAGATCAGAAGTAGTAAAACGATGTTCCGGTCGAAAGAGACGAGCGATTTGGGGAGCATCCTGGCCGTCTATTTTCCCCAAACCAGTGGCCACGACTTAGACGACAGATATAATCTCGCTTCCTCCCTCTTTGACTTCTTCTCATCTCCTAACGCACAACAATCTATCATTCAGGTGCGCTTCTTTTTTGTACGCAATTTTTTTTCTCATTCCTGTGCTTTTACGGAGAAGATCTCAAGGTAAATATAAAATGCAACAAAATTTGGTTTTCAGTCTATCTGCTCGTTCTTTTGCTTTCTTAGCTTAGCAATTGTGCAAATGTTCTGTCTGTGCGAATGAAAGTCTTAGGTGAGTTTGATTGAATTTATAATGTTTGCGTAATAAAAGCAATGCAATATTCATAATAGGAACTTATATCGAAGAACTTGTTAATGTCATGGCTAGGTTAAAGAAGATGATGAATCATTCTTCTTGCCACTCGATTTCCAGCATTTCAAGAAAGTATACGATGTCGAGGAATTTTATCTAGCACTAGAGGAAAAACCTAAAGATGCTCTGCTGTGTATGAGTGCGGCACTGCACAAGGTATCATAAATTTAGGCTATTTTTAAGATGTGGTGAAATGATTTTGAGCACACTTGAACCCTGTATAGGTTCTTTTTACGAAAGAAGATATGAAGGAATGTGCCAAGATTAGAATCCGTCTTCACAATTACCAAGAGTCTATGATTGCTTTGAAGAACCTTAAGGCTGCTTATATTGGTACATGGAAAAGTTATTTGGTTTAGCAATCTGCTCGAAACTATCTGTAGAAATGCCTAGTTTAATGCTGCATATGAAGGAGTGTAACACATATTTCTAACATCACAGACAGGCTTGTTTCCGTACGGGGAACTGTAGTAAAAGTTAGCACAGTCCGGCCGCTGGTGATGCAGATGAGTTTTTCATGTGCTAAATGTGGGACCACTATTACATGTGACTTTCCTGATGGAAAATTTTCTCCACCAACGAAATGTGAAATGGTGGCATGTAAAAGCCGAAATTTCAATCCCATAAGATCTAGTGCTCGACCAATAGATTTTCAGAAAATAAGGTATAAGTCTTAGCATTATGTATACCCTATATGAAAGAATGCTCTCACTGTGGAGCTTCTACATAAATTTTGTTTCTGGATTTCTTAACTTATTTATGATCTTCAGAATTCAGGAGCTACTCAAATCTGAACATCATGAAGAGGGGCGGGTTCCTCGGACAGTTGAATGTGAACTGACCCAAGATCTAGTGGATGCATGCATTCCTGGAGATATTGTGACAGTAACTGGCATCATAAGAATGATTAACAATTACATGGACATTGGAGGAGGTAAGGGCGGTGTTATGCTCTATTTCTGGTATATGAGGGTGGAGCTAGATTCCATGTACATGGCATTATAGTATCGATTGCCTGATTTAATTTAGTGTGGATGACTCATATTATGGGAGTCTGATGGATAAATCAATTTAGAGGCTAAATGAATTTGTCACGTTACTTCCATTTAAAGTCAGTATTATCTGTTCTCATATGATCGGTATGTCTTACTCAGCCAAAACTTTAACTATTGAGTAGTTTTTAGGCTGACTCCTTCATAGAAATTTTAGATTTCTTCATTTACCCAGTATAGTATAACTTCTGTCATATGGTTGGTATGTCTTACTCCACACCTCTTAGTTATCTCATGAGGAAGTCCGGAAGAGCATCCTGAAGTTGCTCTTCCGAACTTTAAATAGGTTATGTATTTTTAGGTACCCCAGAGTCTGTGCTCCAGAAACAAGATCATATTTTGAATTCTGAAGCAGTTTTGAAAATCCTTTGGTCCTTGCCATTGCAGTTGATATTGCTGACTTGCTGTTTCTCATATTAAGCCATTGATATATTCCAATACCAGATTTTGTAAAATATTTTAAATAGAAGATGTGGAATATAGTTACTTCACTTATTTTAAAACAAGCAAATGAAGGGACTTAATAAAACTTTTTACATTAGTTTGTGTAACTGTGTAAGTTCTCCATATTTTCATAGCTTATTGATTTCCGGGTGCTGCATATTTCAGTCATATCTTCTGTTGGAATGAGTCCAGTGACTAAGAGTTAATTTTTATGTTTCCAAAAAATAAATAGGAAAATCAAAAGGAAAGAATCAAGCACTCTACTATTTGTACCTAGAAGTGGTTTCAATAACAAACTCGAAGTCCCAGTCTGTGCCTGAGGATGCACAGCATACTGACACGAATGCTACGTCCTCAGAGAATTTAGATCTGTACTCATTTTCACCACGAGATCTGGAATTCATTGTAAAGTTCTCTGAGGAGCATGGTTCGGATGTTTTTCGTCAAATTCTGCAATCAATTTGTCCATCCATCTTCGGCCATGAGCTTGTTAAAGGTATATGAAGGACAATTGCTATCAATCTTCTTTATGGTCATATTTAAGCATGGAGACCAGATCCCATACCATTATATGCTATATCATTCACGAACTAATATATTCCGGCTCCACTAGAACTAACCATTAGGCATATTCAACATTGCCATTGCCGTCACTAGAAACCGCGATCATGATATTGCACAACTTGGATAGTAAGAGGGAGAGAGTAATGTTTCTTCATTATTGTATGTAATACATAACTGCTTTTGATTAGGAAAAATGAATTTAACAAAAATATTTTTCACTTCTCCCCATCTTACTTGCTAGGTGAACCCAAGAATTCCTCAAATGACTCTTGATCTAGTGCTCCAATATAAAGCTATAGGTAGCCCCATCTATTTTAATTTGTAGTTAATGTGGAATGACACAATGCATGTTCTGATGCTTAATGGTTAGTGCTGTTAGGATAAACTTTTGCATAATGTGCATGACCATGTGTATCTATAGGTCATCATAAAATCGTGATTTGAATCTATCGTTGCTTACGCAATAAATTGCTATATATTTGGTTTTGAGCATTTCAGTCATTGATTTAGAGGCTTGAAAATTGTATGTGGTAACTTTACCTTCTTTTTTGGCTGATCAAAGCTGGAATTACATTAGCACTGTTTGGTGGTGTCCGGAAGCATTCAATGGATCAGAACAAGGTTCCTGTCCGAGGAGATATTCATGTAATTGTTGTTGGTATGTGGATTTTCTTCTTCTGCTCAGATTGGAAACTGATTTACTAGCACTTCTACTTTACTCTAGTTGCCATATTCTAAATACTAGCTCAAGTTAATGGAGTCTTCATATGCCAACATTTGATGAGCAAGTTAATGTAACTAGGTGATCCTGGACTTGGTAAAAGCCAACTACTTAAAGCTGCAGCTTCTGTTTCTCCACGTGGGATATATGTATGTGGAAATGCTACAACTAACGCCGGCCTTACCGTTGCAGTGGTGAAAGATCCAATGACAAGTGACTATGCATTTGAGGCTGGTGCACTTTCTTCCTCCTCTTCTATTTCCATGTTGGCTGGTTCATTGACATACTGTGATAAAAGCCTTAGAATAAGTTGCTTATCCCTGTTCATGGCTTTTGGCTGTAATTGGAATCTTGGCTGCTTATAAGTAGTAAATCTGTAACAGTAGGTTTTTTGCCAATGATTAAATTGACTGATGATAAGTGCAAGAAAACAATATAGCTGTCTGTACACACACACACACACGCACACACATATATATACATGTCCTTAAGCAAGCCCCTGATGAGTCTGCTTGATCAAACTCATATATCCAATACCTAGCCTGTTTATCGTCCCCAGTGTCCAAATCCGTCACCTGATCCAAATATAATTTCCACACTTTTCAGCTTTGTAGAACTTCCAGGAATTCTGTCATATTATGTAGAAATCTTCATAGCTAAACTTAACTGTGAATCTGTGATGTTCATTTTAAAGGTGCTATGGTACTCGCAGACCGTGGATTATGCTGTATTGATGAGTTTGATAAAATGTCAGCTGAACACCAGGTTTATGCAGTCCTAACGACTTCTGATTACATTTTTGTTTGGTCTCTAAATTAAAAAGACTATGCTGATTATCTGATGTGTTCAGGCCCTATTAGAAGCAATGGAGCAACAATGTGTCTCAGTTGCCAAGGCAGGACTTGTAGCAAGTTTATCAGCAAGAACAACAGTTTTAGCTGCAGCAAACCCTGTTGGGGGTCATTATAAGTATTGAATCTACATTTTACCTAAGTTCAATTTACTTCCTATGTTATTCAGAATGTCTGACTTCTCCATGTCTCTATACTGAATGCTTTAGTGATGAAAGTTAAGAAATCCCGGTCAAGTAGGGTCATATGCTGCCACATTTCTTTAAAAAGCTTCATTTCCTTTATTTGATTATTCCTTCACATTGTAATGCGTTCATACGGACTTGTTATCTCTATGCCCTAAATCAGATGGATTGAAAGGGTTTAAAGTATATAATACTTGTGTATTAATTTGTGTTGCAATAAAGTATTTCTTTGATTTAACCTCCAAATTATAATTGCAGCCGGGCAAAAACAGTGAATGAGAATCTGAAAATGAGTGCTCCTCTCCTCTCGCGATTTGATTTGGTATTCATATTGCTTGATAAACCTGATGAGTTGCTGGATAAGAGACTCTCAGAACACATAATGTCAGTAAGTCTTTGCACCTGCCTTCGGAAGTAATGCATGAGTAGTATGCTGTCAACAGAGTTATGTGCATGCTGACCACTTATATCTCACCAGATGCGTCCCTAACCTTTTCTGTGAACCAAATTACTTTGCTGTGCACAGGTATTTTTCAGTTACAAAAATATGCTATATAGCTGGAAAGATATTTCACCTCAAAGTTGAAAAGAAGATTATATTTGTCAAGCTCCTTTCTTATATAATTCCAGTTGATTCATTCTTTATGTCCCGTTCCTCCTTTTTTTGGGTTTGAATATTTGTCTTTTGCAACAAAAAAAGCTTCATGGCATTATCAAGTGATTACCATCTTTGTCTTAAGAAGAAGCATAGATATTCGGCTAATTCAGTTCCAAATAAATATTTGAAACATTTTCCTTTTGCAGCTTCATGCTGGCACTGGACAATCCCCACCCTCTGGGAAGAGGCTATGCAGAGGTGATATTTCACCCTTTGTTAATTTCTTAACTATAGGGTTCGTTTGACGCAATCTCTGGCTTGAATACTTTCAGAATCACGCAATATTAGAGGAGTGGATTTGACTGTCAAAAGTAATTCGTTAGTTGCAAAGTTGAGACTTGATCCTAAGGACAGTGATTTTGTTCCACTACCTGGTCCTCTTCTGCGTAAATACATTGCTTATGCAAGAACCTATGTATTTCCGAGGTGACCTCAGGTTCCCTTCAATTTTAAAAAGTATTGTTGTATACTCATTTAGGTAAAAGACTCACTGTTGTTTCTTTCATCAAGGATGACAAAACCAGCTGCAGAAATCTTGCAGAAGTTTTACTTGCGTCTAAGAGACCATAACACTTCTGCAGATGACACTCCAATAACAGCTAGGCAGTTAGAAAGCTTGGTAAGGCTGGCAGAAGCTCGAGCTAGAGTAGACTTGAGGGAAGAAATAACTACACAAGATGCATTGGTAAGTATATATTTTACTTAAGTTGCTACACCCATCAGACCATTGAGCATATAATAAATATGGTAACTTGTGGAAACAAGAAAAGACCGACATTGAGCATACAATAAATATGGTAACTTCTGGGAACAAGAAAAGACCGAAGCCCGTTACTAAGTGATTTTATGCACCACCCATAACATTTATATTTGAAGCAGAATTAATATATGAATGAAATGACTCTGGATAGTGTATGCATATTAGATTATATCCTTGCTTGTGTTTCTGAAGACTAAGTTTTACAGGATGTTGTTGAAATAATGAAAGAGTCGCTGTATGAGAAATATGTCGATGAGAATGGCCTTGTTGATTTTGGACGGAGTGGTGGAATGAGTCAGCAGAAAGAAGCCAAACGATTTTTAAGTGCATTGAACAAGCAATCTGAATTACAACAAAAAGATTGCTTCTCTATATCTGTACGTCGCGCCATGAAGCATTTCTTCCATTAGTATAAGAGATTTCAGAAAAAGTCTGATTACTTATCATTTGCTCAGGAAATATACAGTTTAGCAGATAGGATCGGCTTAAGGGTTCCTGATATTGACAGCTTCATGGATAATTTGAACAGTGTCGGCTATCTTTTGAAGAAGGGCCCAAAGACATATCAGGTACTCACTATGATAGCTTCACATTTTCGTTTGTTGTTAGAATGTTTTCATTTTCTCTGTTTGACTAGTGTATTAAAGGAAAATTCACCATACCCTTGTTTTAGCCCACACGAATTTACCGTGCATTAGGATAGTATTTAGTGGTCATAGTTACATTTTTGGACTAACAAGCTGTGTTAGGAATATCTGCAAATAGTGATGCAAGTAGATACATAATAATGCTTTAATTCAAGGCAAATTGATATCCCCTCTGACCAAAAAATCAAATATTGCTTGCTCTTCAGGTGTTATCCTCGTCTTATTCTCGCAGTCAGTGATCAAGGTCAATTTTATGAAAGATCACGGCATTTTGGGCTCAAGTGTATCTGACATTAAAGCTGATGTTATGAAGTGAAATGATGCGCCTTCTGATTTATTATTTAGTTAAGACTTTTTTTTTTTTTTTGTACAGAACTGAATTTGCTATTTAGGGCGAGATGATATTTCTCTAATTTTTTCATGCGAAAAAATGTACATCACACGTTGAAATGACATATATCACTAATGCTCAGCAATTAGATCACTTAATCAATCCAATCAAGTTAGATAGTCTTCAATATACATATTTGTTGATCAAATGTCATTTCATTATAATAAAATTAAATGAAAACACGACGAGCACGCCATAAAATAAATGGCAACGAGCCATTTTGGGGTAGCAGTCGCATAAAAAGAAAGGTCAGAATTTAGGGGCGGTCCATCAAGCATAGAAGAGTACAACACAATCATATATTTGAGGTCGAAATTCTGACATTCTCTTGAAGCTTTGAATGTCATAATGACCATTATAGTTATATAGATAGGTAGTGTATGAACACCCGCTCCACCAAACAACTGTTGGAGCCATTTAATCCTGAGATTAAAGCCTTTTGTCACCATATAAACATACAAAGAGTTAGGATGGCTGAAATGGGTCAAATTGTTCTCCCACCTGAGCAACTCGTTAATCAGCTCCAACTACAGTTGGAACTTGTACATAAGCAGCTTGTCAATCGGGAAGCCGCACGTCTACGAGCTAAAGGGACACATGTTCATGATATGTTGACTTATTTTCCTTTTCACAGACCTCATGTTGGACCAAGGATTGAGGCCAATGATTTTGAGCTTAGGCCAGCTCTCATCTTAATGGCTCAGCAGAACTAGTATGGTGGATGAGCCACGGGGATCCTAATGCACATCTGTCATATTTTCTGGAGATTAGTAATACGGTGAAGGCCAATGGAATACCAGATGATACAATCCGAATGAGACTATTCCCATTTTCTTTGAAGGACAAGGCCAAACAATGGTATCAAACTCTAGCATCTGGTTGAGTGACAAGTTGGGAGGATTTGGCACATAAGTTCCTGCACAAATTCTTTCTTCTTGGGATGACATTGAAGCTGAAGGCGGAGATCATTGAGTTCCAACAAGAGAGATCAAGAATCTCTCTATGATGCTTGGGAGAGACTACGGGAATTGTTGAGGAAGTGCCTTGGATAAGATCATCACGTTTGCATCTTCTACAATTGATGCAATTTAGAGGTGAGGAGGTTATTAAATTCTACAGCTGGAGGACTCAACAAGGGACATAAAGCAGATATAAGAGTCATTGATGACATGGCCACCACTAGCTATGAGTGGCTAGGAGAAAGGCAAGTTCAGATTTTGAAGAGAGTGGCTGCTACATCGGAGCTCGATCCGATGAGCTTGATTGTGGCATAGCTAACTGCTTTGAACATCAAGATAGAAGACCTATCTTAGGCAAGGATTGAGCTAGTGGTAGAGTTGCAGCCAGTGGTGGAAGATTTAAACTTCGTGCATCAAGGAGGGCAACAAAGAAATTACAATAACAATGGTTATCGTTCTAACCAAGGTGGAAATCAATATTATCTAGGTAACCGTTCACACCCAAACCTTTCCTGTGCCAATCCTAATAATGCCTTACAACCTCCATCGGGATTTCAGTGACTAATGGAATGGTTGATGAGCCCAAAAAGCCGAAGATGGATGACTTGTTGATGGCTTTCATGGGAAAGACTGAGAAGTATATAGAGGATTCTCAAAGTCGTTTTGAGAAGTTGGAGAGTATTGTTAATACAATGGGAACTCAAATGAAGATGATGGAGAACCAGATTAGATAGATAGCCATGGATGTGGGAAATCAACATCAGCAAGATTAGTTTCCTGGTCAACCTACTATCAATTAAGGAGCAGTGCAAGACCATACAATTGAACAGTGGGACATCCTATGACACTCCTAAGATATCGGATTCGCAGTCTGCTACAGTGCATATAGATGATGAAGTTGAGGATGTGGTGGAGCAAAGTGATACAGCCGTTCCTCCAGTTCTTCCTACATCGATTGCACATCCAAGTAAGTAAATTCCAGCTCCTGTAGTTCCTAAATCTATAATTGTCCCGTTTTCTCAGACGTTGCAAAAGAAGAAACTAGATGAGCAATTCTCTAAGTTTCTAGAGGTGTTCAGAAAGGTACATATCAATACACCTTTAGTGGAAGCTCTACAGCAGATGCCTAACTATACCAAGTTTCTCAAAGACGTTGTCTACAAGAAAAGAAGATGAAGAGAGTATGAGACAGTCAATCTTTCTGAGAATTGTAGTGCATTAATTCAAAAGAAGCTTCTTACGAAGCTTAAAGATCCTGGAAATTTCACCATCTCTTGCATTATTGGTGAAAATCAAGTGGGTACAACATTGTGCAATTTAGGGGCGAAGATCAACTTGATGCCTCTTTCATTTTTCAAGAAGCTGAAGATTGGATCCATCAAGCTAACTACCCACTCTTCAAATGGCGGATCGAACTGTTACACATCCTAGGGTATTGTAGAAGATGTCTTGGTGAAGGTTAATGATTTCATATTTCTAGTGGACTTTGTGGTATTGAACATGGAGGGGGATAAAAATGTGTGTTTGATTTTGGGATGTTCTTTCTTGGCTACGGGGAAGGCGTTGATTGATGTCTCTAAGAAGAGTTCATACTTCGTCTGAATGATGAGAACGTTACCTTCTCCATCTACAATGTTATAAAGTTTCATGATGTTGAAGAGTCCAAGTGAGTAAAAGAGTGCAAGGTTATGAGAGTGATTGGTTGTTGTGTTGAAGAAGTGATGAACGACTTATGCGCCTCACATGATGCCTTGGAGACTTGTTTGTTAGACTCTCTTTACTCTTCCTCTTCTCTTGATTTTTTTATGATAACCCTGAAGTTTTGGATTTTCGTTGGTGTCCTTAATTCATCGCATAAATTTCCAAGACGAGACAGTCGTTTCCTACCTTTGAAAGATGAAAAGGAGAAAGCCATGAAGAAGGCTGGAGATGAGAAGAAGACTCCAAAATTGGAGTTGAAACCTCTTCATGAACATTTAAGTTATGCATTTCTTGGTGATGATGAAACTTACCCCGTGATAGTTTCTGTTTATTTATCCGTCTCTAAGCTTGATAGACTATTGAGAGTTTTGAGAAAACATAATTCTGCCATAGATTGGTCTATTTCTGATTTGAAGGGGATTGACCCGTCTATTTGTATACATAGGATTTTATTGGAAGACGACTATAAGCCTCGTGTGCAAAATCAGCATAAACTTAATCCTATTATGCAAGAGGTTCTGAGAAAAGAAGTTTTGAAATGGTTAGATGTAGGAATTATCTATGCAATTTTTGATAGTGAATGGGTGGGTCATACTCAAGTTGTTGCTAAAAAAGAGAGTATGATTGTTATTCAAGATGAGAGGAATGAAATGATTGCCACTAGATTAGTGACATGATGGAGAGTTTGCATTGATTATCATGCTTTGAATACTGCGACTAGGAAAGATCATTTCCATTTGCCATTTATTGATCAAATGCTTGATAGGCTAGCTGGATATGAGTTTATTGTTTTCTTGATGGTTATTCGGGTTATAATCAAATTTTGATAGCCCCTGAGGATCAACATAAGTCTGCATTTACTTGTTCTTATGGCATTTTCGTATTTCATAGAATGTCTTTTGGTCTTTGTAACGCTCCTTCTACTTTTCAAAGATGCATAATGGTAATTTTTCATAGTTTGATTGAGAATATTATGGAGGTTTTCACGGGTGATTTTTCTATATTTGGGAATTCATTTGATCACTGTTTGGAGAATCTAACCAAGTGTTGTAGAGATGTGAAGAAACTAACCTTGTTCTCAATTGGGTGAAATGCCACTTTATGGTTAGGGATGGTATTGTGCTTGTTTAGTGATTATTTATACAGTTTTATTGTAGGAATTTAGTATCTTTAGTATGTGTTTTTCCTGAGTTTGCCCACAAGCGTGTAGCACACCGCCGGCGCGCGGTTTGCCCAGTCCAGCTCCCGATCAGTTTTGACGCGCGATCAGTCAAGCTCTCCTCCCCATCAGTTCCAGCCTTTTCCTGAGCCTTTAATTCTTCAATGTTTCCACCACTTGGCCAGCTGGAAAAAGAGAGTAGGGGTGGACTTTTGGAGCCTAAAATAATAGAGAGAGTTTGGGATTTAATTTCCCTCATTACTACCCTCTGTCCAACTCTCTCCTCTCAACAAATAAATCCCCACTCCACAGTCAGCAGGGGATATCATTCATCATTCGACTCATATTCACACACCCCATTCACTAACTTACCCTTTCATCTACCACTTCACCTTCACCACCGTTCCAAAGAGAGAAAAAGAAGGAGGATGAGAGGCAAAGGGGCTAGAGCTTAAGGAGGAAGGCCCGAGAAGAGAAGTCCAACTCCAAGCCATCCGCAGAAGCTAGGCTTGCGGAAGGAGCTCCACTTTGATGACGGCCCGAGAAGAGGAATCCAACTTTAAGTGGACCGCGGTAGCTAAGCTTGAACGAGGAGCTCCACTTTGGTAATTCTTTCTTTTAGCTTTAGCCCATTTGTGGGGATTTGTCCCAAAATTCTCGAGACAACAAACATTGTAGAAGTTTGTATTTTATTTATCTTTTGATTTATGAAATGAATGGCTTTTATGATTATTGTGTGGTCTTGAGCATGGTGTTGGGCTAATTCCCTCATTAGGGGGTAGATAATCGATTTGGGTTCGAATCCATGCTTGTGATGGTTGGTTTCTTGTTGTTGGAATTATGCTTGTTTATGTTGGGTAATTGGCCACTACTTAGCATTGCTAGGCTTTAGATGAGACCGAGAGGAGATTCTATAGCCCGAACTTGGTTTCTTCAATGTTAGGTGGACTGGGTTTCATAAGCTAATCGTTAATCTTTAGGTGGACTGGGTACATAAGCCTATTGGTTCGTATGATATAGCCGATAGAGGTTTAACGGATAGAGAATTATAGTAACTGAAGTTAAACTAATTGAAGGGACTATTGTACGACCAAGATTAACATAATCAACTTGACTCAAGCTAGGAGAGAAATCAATGAAAGGATCTACACCCTAATGCTCTTCTCATAATCTTATCCTCTATCTTGTGATTGGTGGTGTTGTTAGTTAATTTTACTTGCTTTAGATTTACTAGTTTAGTAACAGCCATCTTACCCATGTTTAGAATGTTTAGGTGTGTGTTTAAATTCATGTGCTTGTTGACAATTATAGCATAGAAAGATAATCGCCCACACGAAGCTTTCCTCGAGAGACACGACCCGAATTAGCTCTCCGCTCTACAATTGACCCCGTCCTCTTACAAGAGTCCGAATCGAAATAGTATGCGTAGTGCGATTCGGCATTCAAACAGTGCTTGGGCACAAAGTTTCTGCTGCAGGTTTGGAGGTTGGTCAAGCAAAAATCATCACTATTGAAAAGCTTCTACCTCCTACAAATAAGAAGTCCATTCACAGTTTCATAGGACATGCTGGATTTTATAGGCGGTTTATCAAGGATTTTTCCAAGATAACCAAGCCTTTATGTCACTTACTTGAGAAAGTTGTTGCTTTTGAGTTTTCTGCTGAACGTGTGCAGGCTTTTGAGACAACCGTTTGAGATTATGTGCGATGCCAGTGACATGCCATTGGTACTGCTTTAGGCTAGAAGAGAGATAAGATGTTTCGAGTCATCTATTATGCTAGTAGAACTCTAGATTCGGTGCAGGCCAATTACACCACCACTGAGAAGAAGATGCTTACACTGATCTACTCTTTTGACAAGTTTCGATCTTATCTCATCGGGGCCAATACGATTGTCTACACTGACCATGCCGCCATTCAAAAATTTGTTTGAGAAGAAAGATGCTAAACTGAGGTTGATTCATCGGATTCCGCTTCTCTAAAAATTTGATATAGAGATCTGAGATAGGAAAGGATCTGAGAACGTGGTGGCTGACCATCTTTCTCGCTTGGAGAACCCGATGGAGGGAGAAGATTCTCAAGTGCCTATCAATGAGAATTTCTCTGATGAGCAGTTGATGTTTGCTCAAGCCACTTTTCCATGGTACGCGGATATCGTCAATTTCCTTGCAGCTAAGGTGCCCTCTACGGAGTTGAATCCATATCAAAAGAAAAAATTCTTCCATGATTTGAAGTACTATTTTTCGGTTGTATAGAAGATGTTCGGATACTATGATTCGATGATGTGTTCCGCAAGATGAGTGAGAGAGGGTAATTTGCCAATACCATTCTTTCCCAACCAGGAGGCATTTCGCAGCAAACAAAACAACCATGAAGATCCTCCAAAGTGGTCTATATTGGCCCAGAATTTATGGAGGTTGTCAACTCTTTATTCGGTAATGCAATGAGTGCCAAAGAACCGGGGAAATTTCAAAGAAGAATGAGATGCCAATGACTACCATTATTGAAGTTGAGCTTTTTGATGTGTGGGGAATTGACTTTATAGGACTTTTTCGGTATCTTTTGGTTTTCAGTATATTCTTCTTGCTATGGATTATGTGTCGAGATGGGTGGAGGCAATTCCTACACAAACAAATGATTCCAAGGTGGTGATCAAATTTCTTCAAAAGAATATCATCACCCGTTTTGGGGCACCTCACGCATTGATTAGTGATGGATGATCACATTTTTGCAATAGGTGGCTGGTAATCGTGCTTGCCAAATATTGAGTTAAGCACAGAGTTACCACGTCTTATCATCCTCAAGCCAGTGGTCAAATTGAGCTCACTAATAGAGAAGTCAAACAAGTGTTGGAGAAAACAATGAACCCGAATAGGAAGGATTGGTCCCTTCATCTTGATGGCGCGTTATGGGCATACAGAACAGCCTATAAGACTCATATTGGTATGTCTTCTTACCAACTCGTTGTTTGAAAAATCTTGTCATCTACCCGTTGAGTTGGAGCACACGTTTTATTGGGCCGCCAAGAAGTTGAATTTTGACTTCTCGAAAACGGGGAAAGAAAGACTTCTCCATCTCAATGGCGCCAAAAACTTGATCGACTATTTATTCGACTAAAACCTATACTGCAAGTATATAATGCAATTATAGTAAATATAGCAAGCAAGAGTATCGTATCCATATAGATTAATTAATTCAATCCTAAGTACTATTATATCAACTAACTTATACTATCTAGACAAACCAAATTAACAAATTCAAATCAAACTTAAACAAATAAAATAGAAATAAATATAACAAAGATCAAAATCGGGAAGAAATCAATAAAGCAAAGGAACTATATAGAATCAATTTCATTGACTAATCAACACATTTAAAGATCACATTTAATGTTTAATATGATTCGTATTTTATTAAGACGATCACTTAACTAATTTAAACCTTCTCTCAAAGCGTTCAAATCATGGATTACAAAATATAATCAACGTCTCTGTTCAATTTCTAATTTGCAACTCCGAAAGACTCTGAAGATTAAAAATCCGTACTCTTAATCTCAAATCTCTCGATTTTATTAATTAAAGTGTTAATTGTCCATAATCATGCATTGTAACTCATCTCTCGAATTTTTGAACAACGCATACAATCAATCCAATTAATGACCAATTAATTGAAAGCATTTAAACACAAGGAAAATTAAAAAAAATCAATATCATAAACATTAAAGGGAAAAATCAATTGTGTATCATAGTCAATTACTTTCTAACCTTATAATTCAAGATATTTAGCTACCCATAAATAATGAAAATAGCATGGAATATCCAAGACAATTCATGTTCAATCTACAACAAAATCTAAATAAAACCTGGAAGGTTGAATCTTGGCTTGGTCTTGATTTCACTTAAATATCTTGCTTGTGCTCTTCTTGATTTCCTCTTCAATTATTTCTCTAGGGTTTGGGTAGTGTTGGAGGCTGCTAAAATCGCCCAAGAACAAGTTTTTAATTTATAGCTTGAGAAGTGTTAGTAGGGTTACGAGTCGCACAAGGAAAAATATAGGAAATTCACAAAAACGTGATTTGTTGCCCATAGTCCATGTGCTCAGTAATCATCACCACAAGGTCCGTGCGCAAGATTTTGAAATCAAAACACTTGTTGATGCATTGCATCCCATCATTCTGCTGGTGACACATGCCTTGGGCCCACCATTTTTAAGTTATTTGCAGTTTTTTTTTGTCCAAATACGAAAGTTTCGGCCAAAAGTTTCGGCCGGCCGAAAAACCTATCATGACACTTCAACTAATATCTCGTGACACTTCAATTATATATTGTGACAGTCCAAAATCAAAATTATTTTACCGGCCTCCCGATAGAGATTGGAAATAGAAAATTTTTGTTGAAAATAGTAGAGGGGATGCAATGTATCCACTCCACCTTAGAACTTATCACCGCACGGTCCGTGCGCGTGATTCTGGAATCAAAACACTTGTTGAGGCTCTTGTCACGCGCAGTCCGTGTACTCGTGCTTGGTCTACCGCACGGTTCGTGCGGCTCTCTCTAGAGACCAATCAACTCGTTCACCCCGTTTTTGTCCCGTTTGACTTCGTTCTCATTTCCAACTTTACGCCTCTAATATCTAGACTCATTTTCACCCCTTCATCTACTTCAAAACTCAACAAACTCGTGAAACAACTAAATAAATGAGAATTAAACTAAAAACACACTCATATAGCTCAAAAACTACACAAGATGTAATAAGTTCGATCCCCAAAATACACTAAAATTCCGAGTTTATCAATTACAAATTCATCATAATAACAAAAGGTAGTAATTTGACCAAACAATATAATTTGGAAACATGCAAATCATATATTTATATCTAATTAAAAGTTAAAATTATTTTTTACACAATAAAAATGTCAAAGAACATCCCAGTCACTTTCTCGCGGATGTAATTCACACAGACACAAAGTTGCATTACATATGATGAAAATGGTCTTTGTGAATTGCAATGAATTTTATAATAATTGAGGGATTTTTTTGACTATTTATTAAATATGAGGAGTTTTTTGTATGTTCAGAAAAACATTTGGGGATGTATGCAGTTTTTCCAAAGTAAAATAAAAAAAACAATAAAATAGGTGAGATAGAATTGATACTAGGGATTTGTTAGGGTTTTTCCTATTAGTTTTTCGTTTCACGGTTCAGAGCTGCAGTCCCCCCAATCGGTAACTCCGCCTCTCTTCTACGGCGGCGCGGTAAGATTGTGTTTTTCTCCTACATTCATCGCTTAGTAAAAAATCATGATTAAAATTCTTCAAATTTAATTGAAATTATGGTTATTGATTTCGTACATTTTTTAAAAATAAATATGATGTGTGTATGTACCACAAAGTTTTTTCGTGCATCGCACGAGAGGCGTACTAGTCATCATAATAACAAAAGGTAATAATTTGACCAAACAATATAATTTGGAAACATACAAATCATATATTTATATCTAATTAAAAGTTAAAATTATATTTTACACAGTAAAAATGATCAAAGAACATCCCAGTTACTTTCTCGCGGATGTAATTCACACAAACGCAAAGTTGCATTACATATAACGAAAATGGACTTTGTGAATTGCGATGAATTTTATAACAATTGAGGGATTTTTTTGACTATTTATTAAATATGCGAAGTTTTTTGTATGTTTAGAAAAAAGATTTGGGGATGTATGCAATTTTTCCGAAGTAAAAAAAAACAATAATAATAAAATATGTGAGATAGAATTGATACTAGGGCTTTGTTAAGCTTTTTCCCATTAGTATTTCGTTTCATAATTCAGAGCTGCGCCCCCGCCCCCGCCCCCCAATCGATAACTCCGCCTCTCTTCTACGGCAGCGCGGTAAGATTGCGTTTTTCTTTAATATTCATTGCTTGTAGACTGAATTTAATATATTGATATTTCAAGTTTCACATTCTACTAAAGGTAAATCTCCTGGGTGAAAACAATAGTATTTTGTATGATGTTTAAGGAAGACAATGGGCAAAGAGCTCGATAATTGGTTGATGATTGATTTTATTTGCGTAATTTTAGTTTTTCGAATTCTATTTTATGCTATTTAGGTTGTCTTGACTTGAATTACCAGAGCTGATAAATATTGTTTCTTTTCTTAGGTAGCTTATATCTTTCGGCATCTTGATTCGGCGTTTAATTTCCTCCGTCGGTAGTAGTTGTGTAGAGTTGAGATTTTTTCTTATTTTTATTTTGATGATTACTTGTTTTTGGCTTGTGATAAAATTATGTGAAATTGGTGAGGTTGCTCAGTGCAATGTATCTATTTCTGGGGATAGGATACTCCATCTTCAATATTTTTCTAAATTGCTTAACATTAGAGACAAACAGGTAAACTTTGTTCTTCAGATTAGCCTCTTGGAAGATTGCTTGAAAAATTTATCAGATAAATGCTATGCTACTCGGACTCAAGTATAGGTGTCCGACACGGATACATATCTAGGAATCCGACCTCTTAACCTCTAAAATTTAGGATACGTGGACACGGTCGAAAATGATCCAAAAATTAGACATGGGTATGAGGACACGACAATATTTTTATATAATTAAATATGAACACATTTCTTAAAGATAAAATATAGTATCTATTTTCTTATAATATACAATTACACCGGATTAGATCTCTTGTTACATATCATATTCAATTATCATTAATTGATGTGTATGTGATTTAGATTAGATCTCTGATTACATGTCGTGTTACTTACATTTCATATTCTATTATCATTAACACTTACCATGCGTACATTTATGATGTCATCAAATACATAGGTGTGGAAGTTACTGCACGTGTCATCCATTAATGATAATGACACATAAAATATAACATGAAGTGTAATAGAAGATTTCATCCGGTAATCACGCATATTTCATTATGGAGCTACATATTGAATTGAGTGATAACTATTGATGTTGGCTAGTTGTGATATGAATATTGAGAAGTCTTTATTGGACAACCCCAACATATGTAACACTTGAACTAGACATCTATACTAAATTAAAAATAGAAGCATGGTTTCACGACATGATTCTACACTAATAATAAAGACAAAAAATGAAATTATAGTACTCAAAGTATGCAGTAAGTAGAAAAATTAAATTATTTTCTACGTCAGAAATATGTATATATAAAAAAATTATAAACTCTTAATGTAGCTATTAGGCCATAAACGAACAGACTTAAAAATACAGTAAAATTAGACCCGATTAATTAGGCGGCCATAAAATGAAGCATGTATAAAAAGCAAAGGCAAAATGCTGCATCACATCAAACAATCTTCGGCAGCAAATCGATTTTAGAGATAGCTTAAATTGTAAGATTTGTTAATAGCCACGTGTCATTAATAATTAAGTTATTAAGATATTTATATTAATTTAAGTATCTTAATTATATGGTTTAAATAATTTAATATTTATCTGATAAATTAGTCATATTTATCTAAAGGTGGTTTCATGATATCCATCACGTGTATATGTATCTAATTGTATCTGAAATTGGTCCTCTCATCTACCGATAAAAGAAACACAAAATTATAATTCACTATCATCTAAAGGCGTTCTGTGCTTAAGGAAAACGGTGAAGGGAGAGAAATCAATTTCTTCATCATCGAATAAGTAATGACTTATCAAGGTTAGTATTCTGATTTATATATTGAATGTAAAAATCATGAAGTTCTAAGATCCGTGCAATTTATGTTTACATGTGGTATCAGAGTATGGTTTTGGAACTCATGATTTTTCATTCCTAAATGTTTCTATAAACCCTAAAATTTATTTTTGTGGTTATCTATGTATTCAAATACAACCCGGTTAATTTTATCAAGATTGTATTATGTTATAATTTTTTATGATCCGTTGCCTAATTATGTTTTACGAATCTATATTTGATAATTATCATTAATTTTGATTGAATAAATCTCGTGAATAGAAAAACTTTTATGATTATTATGCTAATTGATTTTAGTTTTCAATCCAAGTTTAGTCGAGGCATTGATTAATGTATGTGTTTTGAATAAAATCAAAATCGACGTTACCGAATGAATTCTCAGGAGATTAGTTCTTGATAGTTATTTATAAATCAACTTTTGATATATATATATATATATATATATATATATATATATATGCCACTGCCGTAAAGCATTAACTCTTTAATGATGTGCTTGATATGATAATGAGATTGATTTATCTTATTTATGTTTGACATTTTCCATGTGTCTCATTAATGTGGTGTAGCACGAATATAGTTTTTGGAATAAAATTCGTGATTTGTGTATGTTAAAGGTTGTACATATGATTTATGCCAAATTACATAATTATATTATGTGTTGGATTATGATGGAATATTTTCAAGTCTTAATTGAAGATTATTATATGATTTGAATTTATTTAATGTTGGTCTGTTAATCACCAAAGTGGTCTGACCTGAAAATTTAATAAAATTTAATCGTATAATTATTTTCAATTAGCCATAATAATGTGATGCTTGATTTAAGTAACTTTAAATTATGGGTAATTAAATTTCATAATTATAAAGTGTTGTCAAAACGGGTAAAGCCCGCCGGACTAGCCCGTACCCGCCATCGTTTTAGGCGGGTAGGACTTTAACTTTGAAACCCGTTTTTTTGGCGGGCCCGCCAGATAAAGCCCGCGGCGGGGCGGGTAACCCGCCAAGCCCGCTGATATATACATATATATTATTTTTTTTAGTTAAATGGTATTTATAATTAATATGAATTATAAGATAATATCCTCATTCCCCAAATGTTTGTAAATTGTAACTTGATTAAAATTTCTATGCTTGTTTAGTTGATTATTTCAATCCCATAAAAAAAGTAGATAGTTAAAAAATAAGAGTAATTTAAATTGAAAGAAAAAATAGGTAAATTAAATTGAAAGAAAAAAAAAAGACTAAAATTGCTACATACTAGGTTAAGAGTTGAAAACAATATTTCATGTACTAATTAATTAAATGTGAGAAACAATGAGAATTGATATAATATTGTTGGAATAAAACACATAATTAGGAATATAATCTGAGTAGTGGTAGTTAAAACTACTATATGTGCTCTCATCTTTGTTCTCGATCGCATTTGCCGGCGTCCGATCAAAGCTCTATTTAGTTCTAATATATATTTTGGGCACTAAGCTACATGTTCAATTAGCAAAATTCATCAAACATACCTATAGCAATTCAAGGCTAATAATATATTTCTCATTATTGAAGTTCAAAACTCGAATTGCATTTTAAAAATAAAAAATAAAAAAAAATAAAAAAAAAACCGGAAAAGCCCGCGGGCCGGCCCGCCAACCCGCGGGCTTAGGCGGGGGCGGGTAGGACCCTGTCTTTTCGGGCCCGCCCCTCTGGCGGGCTTCCCCGCCCCGCCCCGCCGGCCCGTTTTGACATCTCTATTAAAGACATTTAAAAATCACCCAAAGGTTGATTATATGTTCTTATACTTTATGAATATAAGTGTGATAATTGATATATCATATTCCAACTATTTTGGATATCCAAAGATAACAAAATGGTTTAAAGTTGTCGTATTCAATTATCAAATTATAGTGAATGTTTCAAGCATCATTATGATTATGATTATATATTGTTGTATCACCCAAATGAGAGTATCAATATACATTTATTGTTTTTCAATCCTGAATCTGCTTACAGTAACTCAAAGCATTAATGTGTAAAAAAATTACATTATCCTTGCAGTGCCCACTCATGTCGCTCTTCATTCGCATGCTTCATCTGTTCCAATGTTTAATTGATTGAACTTTTCTAATTGGTGTGAACAAATCCAATTTCACCTTGGTGTTTTGGATCTTGATTCATCACTTGAAGTTGAAAAGCCTGCTATTACTGACACTAGCAGTGCTGCTGAAAAGTTTGTCCATGATGCTTGGGTGAAATCAAACAAACTAAGCCTTATATTTATGCGAATAAGTGTAGCAGACAATATCAAGTCTACCATTCCTAACACTGAAAGTGCTAAGGAATTTCTGAAATTTGTGAAAGAACATTCCCAAACTGCTAATAAATCTATTGCTGGGACTTTAATGCCTACTTTAACCACCATGAAATTTGATGGTTCTCGTAGCATGCATGAACATGTCATTGAAATGACAAACCTTGCAGCAAGACCTAAGTCATTGGGGATGAGCGTGGATGAGAATTTCCTTATGTAGTTTATCATAAACTCACTTCCCTCTGAGTACAGTCCATTCCAAATGAGCTATAACACCATGAAAGATAAGTGGAATGTGAATGAACTTCACGGAATGTTAGTTCAGGAGCAAATGAGGCTTAAGATTCAAGGAACTCATTCTGTTCATCTCGTAATTAATCAAGGAGCTGGTAAGAAAGTCATCAGAAAGAAAGGAAAGGGCAAGCAAAGACTACATAAAGTGAATGAGTCATCTGCCCAAATCCAGAAAAAGGAACTTGACAATCTTAAGTGCCGGTTTTGTAGAAAGCTTGGACACTTTCAAAGAGATTGTCTGAAACGTAAAGCATGGTTCGAAAAGAAAGGTATACATAATATTTCTATATGTTTCGAATCTAATTTAGTTAAAGTTCCTAATAACACTTGGTGGCTTGATTCTGGCTATATCACTCACGTTTTAAATATGATGCAGGGATTCCTTACGACCCAAATCACAAATCCAAATGAAAACTTTGTTTGTATGGAAAATCGAGTCAAAGCTCCTGTTGAAACCATTGGAACCTTTCATTTGATTCTAGATACTGGGCACCACTTAGATTTGCTTGTAACTCTTTATGTTCCTTCTATTTCTCGTAACTTAGTTTCTTTATCCAAACTTGATTCTATTGGATATTCATTTAAATTCGGTAATGGATGTTTCAGTTTGTTCAAGCAAAATCTTTTTATCGGTTCTGGTATTCTGCATGATGGCTTATATAAAGTGAAACTTGATCATCTTTTTGCTGAGACTCTCTTAACCCTGCATCAAAATGTTGGAACTAAACGTGGTTTAGCTGATGAAAATTCTGTTTACTTGTGGCATAAAGGTTTGGGGCACATCTCCAAAGAAAGATTACAAAGATTAGTTCCCAATTTAGATTTTACCAATCTTAGTATTTGTGTGGATTGCATTAAAAGAAAACAAACAAAACACACAAAGAAAGGAGCCACAAGAAGCACACAACTTCTTGAAATAATACACACTGATATTTGTTGGCCTTTTGATGTTCCTTCTTTTGGGAAGGAAAATTTTTTCATCACCTTTATTGATTTTTCACATTTCAGTTATATCTATCTATTACAAGAAAAACATCAGTCTGTAAATGCTTTAGAAGTGTTTATCAATGAGGTTGAAAGACAATTAGATAGAAAAGTGAAAACCATCAGGTCTGACAAGGGTGGTGAATATTATGGCAGCTATGATGAATCATAACAATGCCCAAGCCCATTTGCTAAATTCCTTGAAAAACTTGGTATATGTGCTCAATACACTATGTCAAGTACACCACAATAAAATGGTGTAGTAGAAAGGCGTAATCGTACTCTTATGGATATGGTTAGAAGCATGTTAAGTAACTCTTCTTTACCCATTTCATTACGGATGTATGCACTTAAAACTGCAATGTATCTATTAAACAGGGTTCATAGCAAAGCAGTTCCTAAAACGTCTTTTGAACTGTGGACGGGTAAGAAACCTAGTTTAAGATACCTGCATATTTGGGGTTGTCCGGCAGAATTAAGGATTTACAATCCACAAGAAAAGAAATTGGATCCAAGAACCATAAGTGTTTTCTTTATTGGTTATCCATAAAAGTCTAAAAGGTATAGGTTTTACTGTCTTAATCATAGTACGAGAATCATTAAAACTAGAAATGCTAGATTTATTGAAAATGGTGAAATCAGTGGAAGTGAACAACCACGAAATGTAGACATTTAAGAAGTTAGGGTAGAGATACATTTGCCCAAAACTTCTTCTCATGTTGTTGTTCCTACAATTGTTATACAAGAACAAAATATAAATGATCAACCTCCTAATAATGAACTCATTATCAATGAACATGATATAGGTGAACCAAATCAAATAGCCTTAAGAAGGCCAGAAAGACAAAAGAGGCATGCTATTTCTGATGATTATATGGTTTATCTACAAATGTCAGAATTTGACATTGGAATTGGTGATACTGATCCAGTTTCCTTCCCACAGGCTATGTAAAGTAATAATTCTATTGAATGGTTAGATGCGATGAAAGAAGAAATGAAATCAATGGCTCACAATGAAGTCTGGGACCTTGTAGAATTGCCAGAAAATTATAAAAGAGTTGGATGTAAATGGGTCTTTAAGACCAAACGTGACTCTAATGGCAATATCGAAAGATACAAGGCTAGATTTGTTGCTAAGGGTTTTACCCAGAGAGATGGTATTGATTATAAGGAGACATTCTCACCCGTATCTAAGAAAGATTCTCTTAGAATTATTATGTCTTTGGTGGCTCATTATGATATGGAATTACACCAAATGGATGTAAAAACTACTTTTTCTGAATGTGGAGAAAATGTTTATATGGATCAACTTGAAGGTTTTCCATTGAAAGAAAATAATATATGGTGTGTAAACTCAAGAAATCAATATACGGGCTTAAACAAGCTTCCCGCCAGTGGTATCTTAAGTTTAATGATACATCTTTTGGATTCAAGAAAAACACTGTTGATCGATGTATATATCCAAAAGTCAGTGGGAACAAGTTAATTTTCTTAATCTTGTATATTGATGACATCTTGCTTGCAACTAATGATCTTGAATTATTGTATGAAACCAAGAACTTTCTCTCGAAGAATTTTAAAATGAAAGATGTGGGAGAGGCAACTTATGTGATTGGAATAGAAATATTCCATGATAGACAACAAGGAATGTTGGGGTTGTCTCAGAAAGCTTACATTAATAAAGTTCTTGAGAGATTTCGGATGGACAAGTGCTCATCAAGCATCGTTCCAATCCTGAAGAGAGACAAGTTCAGCCTTATGTAATGTCCAAAGAATGAATTGGAATGTGAACAGATGAAAGATATTCCTTATACATCAATTGGTGGTAGCTTGATGTATGCACAGACTTGTATAGGCCTGACATCAGCTTTGCTATTGGCATGCTTGGTTATTACCAAAGCAATCCTGGAATAGATCACTGAAAAGCTGTAAAGAAGGTATTGAGGTATCTGTAAGGAACAAAAGAGTATATGCTTACTTATCGAAGATCCGATCACCTAAATGTGATTAGATACTCAGATTCAGACTTTATTGGAGACAAGGAAATCAACATTTTGGCTATTTGTTTCTTTTAACTGGTGGAGTAATTTCATGGAAGAGTACGAAGCAGACTATAATTGCTGCATCCACTATGGAAGCTGAATTTGTGGCATGTTTTGAGGCTTCAATTCATGGAAATTGGTTGCGGAGCTTTATTTCAGGGCTTGGAATAGTTGACAATATTGCCAAGCCGCTGAAAATTTACTATGATAATTCCGCTGCCGTATTCTTCTCTAAAAACAACAAGTATTCCAAAGGTGCTAAACATATGGAATTGAAGTATCTTGCCGTTAAAGAAGAAGTTCAGAAATAAAAGGTGTCAATTGAACATATTAGCACCGACCTCATGATAGCTGATCAATTAACGAAATGATTATCTCCAAATACATTTATTGGACATGTCGAAAGAATGGGTATTGCTGGAAAGTTGTAATTGACTAATGATTATTTGACACTTTTAGCTCATTATATATTGTTTCTGATATTTATTGATATCTTGTTATGTCAGTATGGTATACATAATGTTTGACATTAACTAGAAATGTTTTAGTCTTGAAAAGAGACACTAATGTGGACCATTATTATCCTTTATTATGAGTCGTATTAAGTGGATTACTAATATTGTAGTATATGGAAAGAACTATATCGATAGACTGATGTAGAACCGATATGACTCGTGTTGGTATATATTTAATATTGAAATAATAATTTGACCAATGAATTTATCTGATGACGTGCACATTATGATGTTATTTAAACAATCAAGATTATTTATGTCACTCTGGCTAAGTGGGAGAATGTAAGATTTATTAATGGCCATGTGTCATTAATAATTAAGTTATTAAGATATTTATATTAATTTAAGTATCTTAATTATATGGTTTAAATAATTTAATATTTATCTGATAAATTGGTCATATTTATCTAAAGGTGGTTTCACGATATCCATCACGTTGATAGAACGTGTATATATATATATATATATATATATCTAAAACTGGCCCTCTCACCCACCGATAAAAGAACACAGAATTACAATTCTCTATCATCTAAAGATGTTTTGTGCTTAAGAAAACGGTGAAGGAAGAGAAACCAATTTCTTTATCATCGAATAAGTAATGGCTTATCAAGGTTAGCATTCTGATTTATATATTGAATGTAAAAATTATGTAGTTCTAAGATCCGTGCAATTTATGTTTACATAAACCAACAACACCACCGAGCTTACAACGCCGAGACTCATTTCACTCGTCATTCTAATTGCTGAAATCGCTCAATTGAATCCAACCCACAAAGAAGACAAGGAAAAATATTTGAGCAAGTGGAAGAAACACAATACACATTGTACAAATATTTTTATCAAACACTTATAGTGCAACAACGACGGCTTCTATGACGGTGGTGAATTTGATCAAAACAAGGTACAATTAAGAATTTATTTTATTATAATGTATTTTCTCCTCTAACTTGTAGGCTTTATTGATTTTGCATGAGAAATTTAGTTGCCTCCAGGTGAGAGGAAGTTGAATTAGGAGAGTAATCTGTGCAATACGTTTGAGACCGCGATTCTATTGTAGTTGAATGCGAGAAAGTTGATCAATAATTTTGGGAAGGATGTAGCTTTTTTTCTTCATTTAATTGCCACTACCACCCGATGTTCGATGTTTTAATTTACATGCATATATAAAAAAAGCACTTTTGTTGAGATTTCTTTTGGTATTGATTTTTTAATCTTCTTTTCAAGTTGATTTTTTTTTAGTTTGAGGGCTACATGAATTTTGTTAGTCTGCTTTGATTCTAGTATACTGATTCTCAATTCTCAATTTGATTCAGAACAACCTCAAAGTATTCTCAAGGATTTTTTTTTTTTTGAAAATACAATGCAAAATGTCATTGTTTAGTTGATAGTTACTACTCTAGTTGGCCACGATCTTACATCTTCCTGTTGAAGGTGAAATGTCTATGATCATAAAACCGGGCATGTTGATGATGATTCCACTATTTATTTTCCTGAAAAATGGATGTTGTCTTAGTCATATTGTACATAATAGTTATAGTGATATCACATACTTGTGGGGATGTGATTTTAGTTTTTCTTATTGTGCATCATTCTTTGATCATTACAATATTTTATAATCATTAATATAAAAAATTTGATATAACATCTGCTAAAATTAGCCATTTTTCAGTTAAATTAGTTAGTTGTACCGTGCTTCAAGCCGCTTATGTTACTCAGACTCGAGTACGGGTGTCCGATACAGATACATATCTAGGAATCCGACTTCTTAACCTCTGAAATTTAGGATACGTGAACACGGTCGAAAATAGTCCAAAAATTAGACACAAGAACGAGGACACGGTAACATTTTTATATAATTAAATAGGGCTGGTCTCCTGTGCAAGAGACTGATGGGCCGGCCCATCAGACGGGTCGGCCCATCAACCCGGATCTAGCCAAGGATGAAAATATCGCTATCGCAACATATATCGCAACTTCAATTTTACGGATATATCGACGGATATATCGATATCGCATATCGATATCGCAGAAAATTGAAAAAAATGACGGAAATCATATTAAAATCTTGGAAATTTAGCATGAAATTTTAGGAACTATTATGACATATTATTATGCACATATTCCACTAATTTTTTTGATAGAATTGTATTTTGAAAGCAAATATATGAATAATACATTATATAAATACCGTTTGAGACAATACATTTGACAAAATAATACATAATACAACATAAAATGACTAAATAAACATTATAAAGTACAATTAATACCAAAATGAGGATCTATGAGGTTCAAATATAGTAGATGGAATGCCATCTTGTTCTAAACAATATTGGTACCAACTTATCATGTTCGAGCAATTATGGATATAATTATGCACATGCGCTTGATATATTTCTTGATTTCTTCCAACAGCTTCACCATGAATTGGATAATATCCATTGACCCAATTATTTTGTTGATACACATTTTGAGTAGTCCAATCAATTTGTGAACTCCCATATGTGTAAGAAGCATATGAATCTTGGAACAGATCACTATGATCAGTGTCACCCATAATCATAGAATCAAGATTTGGCAAATAATTTATATTCAATCTTAGATTTCAATTTCGTGTGATATATGGGGAGAAAAATATAAGTGATTTGTCCATCATGTCCTCTAACTGAAAAAATGAAAAAATAAAGTCGGTGCACGTGCATCTCACTTTTCTTTCTAAGACATTCGTTGATTTTCCGGTCTTCTTTCTCTTATATTTTTTTTTGCAAAGTGAATGTCTTTATAAAGCAAAGAATATTGCAACTCAAATAATTACATTGAAGACCTAAAAAAGATCACAAAAATATATAGTATTAAATAAAAATCAAAATATATTATAGAAATATTAAAAAAATCGCGATATATTGCGATATCTTGCGATATTTTGCGATATCTTGCGATATATTGCGATTTCTCGTCGACACTCGGGAAAAAAGATATTCCCCCCAATATCCGTATCGCAATGTCAATATCCGCGATATATCTGCGATATATCCGCGATATTTCGCGATATTTTCATCCTTGGATCTAGCCCACTATGCCAAAATTCAGCCCAAACCTAAAAAAAAAAAGAAAATACCGAAAACATACGCGAGAGCTGAGAGAGAGCGAAGAAGAGCGAAGAAGGCGACCCATACGATGACGAGAGGGAATCGGCGACCTCTCGCGACCGTCTCCACCATCAGCACCGCCGCCGGAAGGCCAGGACCACCGCGTCGGAAGCTAAGATAGAGACATTAACTTCTACATTGAAGAAATTCAATTTTTTGTCCAGCTCGAAAATTTCAAGGTAAGACTCTAGAATTCAATTAAACCTATTCAATTGTGTCCATTGTAGTTGTGAAATTTATTTTCCACATTCTAACAATTGAATAATTGAAATTTTTGAAATTTTTGTTAGAAATTTGAAAATTATACTTGGATGTGTATATTGCTTAGGATGGATGAAATTAACATGGATGTGGGAGATAATTCAGAAGCTCTTGTGATAATTGATAATTATGACAATGAGGCAATCCCTATACGGGTACAATACGAAGGTAAAATTTTTGCATAAACTGATCAGGTTTTACCCACACGACTCTAATACTGTACAATATTTTAATTGATACTTTCATGCACATTAGGTGATACTGCGAGCTTGTCTGGATCTCTGATTGGTATTCAAAGAGAAACCTTTGACGAGATATACAAATTGTACCGCAAGCATGCTAGGGAGGTTGGATTTGGTGTTAGGAAAAATACACAAAGAACAAATAGTCTTAGTCAGGTCATTGAGAAATACTATGTGTGCTCGAATAAAGGAGTTAAGAAAAAGGGCAAAGTTGGTGAATCTAGCAATGAAGATCAGATTAGCTTTCATCAAAATAACATCACGCATACTGATTGCAAGGTATTCTTGAGGGTGAAAAAAAATGATGAAGGAATGCTTGAAGTAATTGATCATAATGAGGAGCACAATCATGAGCTTTCAAGAAAAAAAAAATGGATCCACATGCATAGATCTCACAGAAAAATTACTACAGACAAAGCTGTTGTGATTGGAGACATGATCTCTTCTGGACTGGGATCCACAGATTCATACAGATATATGTCAAAAGAAGTAGGGGGCGATCGCCTGGTTAGTCACACGTTGAAAGATCACATGAATTTTATTAACCAAATGAGAATGAGTGCAATTAAAATTGGGGATGCACAAACACTTATAGACAGATTGTGTCAAGCGGGAGTCGAAGATCGAGACTTCTTCTATAGGTTCAAGTTGAATAGTGATGGCAGATTTTCTGATGTATTTTGGAGAGATTCTATGATGTGTGAAGATTACCACCTTTATGGAGATGTTATAGTCTTTGACACGACCTACAGAACGAACAAGCACGGCCTGATTTGTGCACCGTTCGTTGGGTTGAACCATCATAAGAAAAATGTCATGTTCGATTGTGCATTCATATCAGATGAGAAGACGGAGACATTCCAGTGGTTGTTTGAAGTTTTCAAGAAATCAATGAAGATGAAATGCCCCGTCACAATCTTCACAGATCAAGATCTTGCAATTACAAGCGCATTATCAAAGGTAATCTTTATGACCATACCATTCCACCGTTACGTTTATTCGAAAACAATTGATAAAATGTAACATAGCTTTTAATCTACATGTGAATAGGTTTTCCCAGATTTAAGACACAGATTGTGCATATGGCATCTCTACCAGAATGCAATCAGTCGTTTTGGAAAATTGAAGGGTAACCGGTCATTCAATGATGCTTTCCAAAGGTGTCTATCTGGATGTGTGAATGAAGAAGAGTTTGAGGGCTGCTGGAACTCGATGATAAATGAGTACGGCCTGGAAGACAACTCCTGGTTTTCCCATCTTTATGAGCTTAAAGAGAAGTGGTGCATGGCATACAATAAGTCGTACTTCTCTGCTGGAATCCTATCGTCATAGAGAAGTGAGAGCACCAACAATGCAATCGGATTCAAGGATAGCAAGACTACAAACTTGAATGAATTCTACACAATCTTCAAACAAACAGTGCAGAGATGGAGAAGCAAAGAAGAAGTTGATGAGTTTGAATGCTCACGAGCAATATCGGGTTCACGTCTACCCTTGGTTGGGATGGTGAAGCACACATCTGAGGTGTATACACTCTCGGTTTTCCATGATTTTGAAGACGAGTTCCTTAAATCTATATCATCAATTGTCGAGATGGTGGGTGAAGAATTGGAAGTCAGGGTGTACGATGTCCAGAACCACGATGAACGAACCGCTCACAGGGTGAATTTTTATTCAGGAGATAACTACATAAGTTGCACATGCAGGATATTTGAGGAGTATGGATTGCTCTGCTCTCGCTGTTTGAGAATATTGGATAGAAACTCAGTCAAAGAAATACTCGGTTGCTATATTTGAAAAAATGGACAAAACTTGCAAAAAAGAATTTGTGGGACAAAGCTGACAGTGCACCTCATACTAATACCGACTTGCTACATTCCGCTGCTTGGAGGGACACGATGGCTAGGAACTACTACACTATACTTCTGAGAGCCCAAGCTAATGAAGAAGCAAGAAGGATTGTGGAAAATGGATCTAAGAGTATACTTGATGGTGTCCAGGCTTTAACAACCACCACAAATTTAATTGAAGACACGGACGTTTCCACATCATCCGTGAGTGTACTCGATCCAACAAAAGCAACAACCAAGGGGAGGAAAAAAAGAATTAAGGAATAACTTGAAAAAGGCCGAAAGAAGAAGAAAAGTGTTGAATGAAGCTCAACTCAGTTGAGTGAGTTTGGCTCCAAGACTCCCAACCTTTGTTTGTTTTAGATGGATATCAGGTTGATACTTGTCTTCAGCACAATTGATACTTTCATGCTTATTAAATAGTACCTTTTCTATCTAACTGACTCACTTCTTAAATTTACTTTGCAGATTCTTGGATTGAAGATTCCTCATTTTTTAAATTTATCCTGGGATGTTTTAAGAGTTCAATTTGAATCAAAATGTTGATAACATTTTATTATGTAAGAAATTTATCATTTTGGAATACTATTATGATATAATTTCATTTCTTAGACATTCATTTATGCATGATTTCTTAGTTATGTCTACTCTTACTAGTTGTTGTTCAAGTTGCTTTTTTTTTATGTAAAAAATGGTCAAACAAGGGGACTCTATTAAAAATTCTCAAAGACTGGTTTTTTATTTAGATTTTTTTTACTTATGATTAAAAATGTTGTCCATGTTTGATAACAGCTAAAAGAGTGAATTAACTCTTGAATTGAAAATCATGCACAAAAATACACATGCTGTCATTTTAAAATCCTCCTTAAACTGATATTACATTTGATTCTAAAAATGATATGTTTTTGTTTTTCAATTGATACCTTTACGCTGAATAAATGATACTCTTCAGGATCTAATGTTCCATTTTTTTTTTATAAATGTGATACTTTATAACTACACAAATGTTAAAAATATCATTTCTGAAAATAAATTTCTCTTTCCTTGAAATATGAATACGAATATCAATTAATACCTTAAATGTTAAATAAATAGTTACTTTTTTATTAAACATTTGATGCTATATAAGTTAACAATTGATACTGCGATTGACTCTAAAAATAAATATGGGTCTTGCTCAATACAAGTTATGCTAGTTATAAAAAGGATAAAATTCAACATAAATCTGTATACTACATACAAAATTTATTCCACAAAATAACATCTTAAATGATGAAAAATTTTAAATAAAATAATACCAACCACCATTCCATTCATTCAAAATAAATAATCCAAAAACATCCATTCACTATCACACATATCACAAAATAACACAAGAACAGTATTTCACCCCCATCCAATCATCTCCAACATTATAACCAACTTCATATTTCAACCATAATAAACTCCACACATCTAATGAATCCAAACCACCAAATTAAAATACTTCAAAGTGTTGTTCAAATATCCAGCCATAACACCACAAGTATCCAACAAATAGATACAAAGTTCTCACTCACTTCTTCTTCTTGTTCATGAATGCAAGTACCAACTTATAAACTTCAAATCTTAAATCATTTATTTTAGCAAGGGCAATACGAGCACAGTACAGGGCTCGAAGCTTCCTTCGACCAACGGACTACAAAACTAACAAAATCAAGTTAGAAAATCAGTTAGGGGAATACAAACATAAAGCAAAAAAAAAATCTCTAATACTCAAATCACAAAACATGCCAAAAACAGCCAGACTTAAATCACAAAACAGCCAGATTCAAAGATCACTAGAGCAGAGATGGTTCAAAATCACACAAAATGCCAAAATAGCTAGGCTTTCAATCAACATTATAACCAAGCTGCTATTAGCATAATGCAAATAGAAAAGGTAGTTGCATCAATCATAATGAATAGTAAAGATTTTTGGCAGTGAGACATGATGAAAATTCAACTTCTCAGCAAAATACTCAAACAAGTTCTCAAACTCTAATCTGAAGCACTGTAAATTAAACAGAGATTTAAAATTGAAGCCCAAACTATAAAAAAATGTAATTCAAACATTTCCTAAGTCTGGGCATGAATAGGCCTTCCCGTCAAACCTCTGCATGTGACTTATCACAAATACGCCGCAGTCAAAACCACCACTTTGATTGTTCCATTCAAACTCCACATTGGCCACCTCATATGACCTAACCTCTGAGGCTTTTGGATGCTTTATCTCCTCGAGAAAAACAACAAATTCATCACGCTATCCAAGTAAAAAAGAATACAAGCAAGTCATCAATATAAACACATATATTAACAATAAAAAATAGAAAAAAAAATAACTCATGCAACTGATTAACACTCACCAACAAGCATGACAGCTTCCAGTAACTAGAGTTTTCCACACTTGAATGTTTCAAGTTGTCCAAGTATTACTCCCTCACAGAAATCAATCACGATAAGGAAAAAGTGAGCATCGGAATGAACGGGTATAAACAACAATTCAGCCGTGGCCATACCGTTC
This sequence comes from Perilla frutescens, assembly GCA_026008535.1. Classification (NCBI taxonomy): domain Eukaryota; kingdom Viridiplantae; phylum Streptophyta; class Magnoliopsida; order Lamiales; family Lamiaceae; genus Perilla; species Perilla frutescens. Next base: position 36,112,784 of record BRKX01000017.1, on the reverse strand, counting down.
ATCGACCCCATCCTTTCCAAGCTGAAAAGCCAGCTCCTCCTCAATATTTTCCTCTTGAATTCAAGAGCCGCCAACCTCTCCGCATCAATCTCTGACTCTCTCATACTATCCAACGCGTTCTTTAACTTGAAAAGATCACTAGCATGCAACTGAGAAAAGAAATAAACAACTTAAAAATAAAACACAACATAATGAATTCAAAGTAAGAAATAATGATAATTAAAAGGAATTGCAACTTGTCTTATAAAAAAAGAATATTACAACACTCACAGAATGCTAGGCAGTGAAAAAGATCTTCGATTGACCCCTTTTCTCCGCCCGTGCATTATGCTTCTCAACTTGATCGAGAAGCAGAGCTCAGCCATCGATGATGCATATGTGGATAAACACACTGTCCTGCAGTGACTGCATCAACGAAAAGGACATGTGGAAGCTACCTCTGCATGAGAATACATTTGACCTGAAAAAAAAAGACTTTAATTCAATATTTTAAACCAGGTAAAATACTAAAAAAACAATGTACTTACTCAATCCTCCCACAGTGGTTATGGAAGAAGAAATCAACCACATGTCTATTCTTTGCAGTTAATTCCTTTAGATAGCGTTCATTTTTCTTCATAAATACCGACTGGAAACCGGCTTTCTCATCGATGCTCCACTCATCAAACGCCACTAATCATAGGTCAATTGGATCCGAATCCAGATATTGGGACCCATTTGGTCCAATTGAAGAAATTCCTTCACCATGAACAATAACATCTACACAAAGAATAGAAACTCGTGAAATAAATATAAAAAACAGAACATAAAAAACAAAATAAACTTAAAATAATTACCCTCATCCAGGCCTCCTGCATCTTCAATCTTCTCAACATGTTGACCAGCGGCGCGCCTCAGCAAATTCTGCACAAACACATTGAAAACATCAATAAAAAATTAAAATAAAACTCAAACTTTAATTACTTACCCTCATCACCTGCTGCAGGCATCTTCCCATGATGGACACTACTCGTTTGTACCAAATCTACAAACAAAACCACATATTGAAACACAATCAATAAAAAAATACATAGATAAAACTACAAAACATTACTAAATAAATGAAGCTTAATACCTAGTGCAGCTTCTTCTTCAACTTCCCGTCCTTCTTCAACATTCTTTTCACCATTCTCTAACCCAAGACCAGCCGAGCAAGAGCTCACATCACCCTTGCAGAGTTCAATAATGACATCTTCCACTACTGCTACATCCACTTCAATCAACGGTGATGGAGCTCTGACACCAGGAAAAGCAGCATATGACAGCTTCGACTCCTCCTGCATCACCTTGAAGTTCACCACGACTTTATCCACGAGCAGGAAGAACTTGTCAGATGCAAAGTAGTCGTCATTGGAGGTCCCAGCATTCATAGATGAAGATGGGACCTCCTGTGGCTGACGAGGCTGGAAAAAAGTCATCAGCTCTCGCAATCTCTCCATATGTGCTTGCGAGACTATATTTAAGTCTCGCTTCAACAGTAGGAACGTCTCCTCCAAGGCCTCCAAAGAAAAGAAAAAAACAAGTCAGTCACATGAATTAAAAAAAATTCATAACACTTACATCGTCCGTAATACGCTTAATCTCAGCATCAGTCTTCTCACCCGGGGGGAGCAAATACCGGACATACATCCCTGATGCATTTGTCCCAACATTTCTCACATGCACACGTCGAGAACATGTTGTCTCATGTCTATCAACTCGGCTGACTAGGTACACTCCTACAACGAACTCACCTTGCACAAATCCCTCAGCCTTCAACTCCTCTAACAATCTCTTATTAATGCTCTTAGAATTCCAGTGCCTAATCAAAGGCAACGAACTAGACACGACCAATCCCTTCCACTTAAGACGGTGAAAGTATAAAAGTGGAAGAAGCAGGCCACAACCACTGACATACGTATTTGAAGGCCTCTCCTTCAAGTACATCATGGCTCTACAAAGCCTGTCTAGCATATAAGAACACCAATCTAATGTTGAAATCGAGTTGACCTTAACAATCGATTTCAACAAATACAGATCAGTAGTCCCATTCATTGTTGGTTCTAGAAAACACCGACATCGAATGCAAGATAAAAAAATCTCTTAAAATCATCACCACCATCAGAAAACCGACCATCTAACAAAAGACTACGCATACCAGACAAGGAGAATATAGTTTCACCCACTCCTTCAAAAAAGACTTCAAAAAGGGCTCATCCTTACCCCTAAGGACAACCCTACCATCATTAATCGGCAACAAGAACATATCACACACATCAGCTGGTATGATAACAAATTTCTCATTATTCGGAAAACACAACAACCGACTCACCGGGTTGAAGTGCTCCAAAAACCAATAAACATGATGCTACGACACATAAGCAAAATCTTGAACAAAAAGTAAACCCTTAAAGCCTATCTCCTCTATAGCTACTCTTTGTTCATTACTAAGTAAAGAGATGAGTGTAGACAGAGAGGAAGGTCAACATTTAATAGTCAAATCATGCTTGCTGCAAACAAAAAAAAACCACGGAAAAAAAGAGACAAAAATTAAAACATGAAAAATCACAACATAAACAACATTACAGAACCATGAAAAATTCATAAAAAACTGTTCCATTCACATAAATAAAGTACCTCTCATCTTTATCTTTCAGTTTCTTCTCGGGACTAGATCGAGGCTTTTTTGACTTACTACTCTCCCTAACAAAAGAAGGATCAGTTGAATCTCTTTTCCTCTTCTTCAGCTTCTTCCCCTCCCTAGAACTTAGGAAAAAAAAACCAAAACAGAAAAATCAAACACTTGATGATAAAGAACACTAATTAAAATAAAAAATATAAAATAAGATCAGATCATAAAATACAATTTCAAATACCTGACTGGAGATCTCTATTCTACAGCATTCTTGAACTTCTTTCTTACATCAACATTGCACGTCTCATCAATCTGTGTCGCAACATCCTCATTCTTTGATGCAGCACGAGAAGTCGCCTCATCAAACAACTTTAGGATGATATTGACACTCTTGGACTCTTTTTGCTTCTTGGTCACCTTCTTCTTCATTGAGCAAACCTGATATATAAGTTAATGAAACTAAATATTAAAACACACAAACTATGAAAAAATATAGATTACATAGATACTGTATGTAATATTTTGATACTATAATCCATATCAAATGGTACTAGTAACCATACAGACTGGTACTACACCACACAAAATTAAGATATAGACATATAAACCAATAAAACTAACTAAACAACTGGATTTTCGCACTTAAATAAACAAATCAAAATAGTACTAACTAGCATGCTAATTAATATTGAACTCATACATGCACACATAAAAGCACAACATACTATACAACACAATAATTCAAATTTGATACATACAATCAACTCAAATAGTACCATTCAATTTCCCATTTGATACTCCATACCAAAAAAATGAAAATTGCACACACATAAAACATAAAACAAAATCTGACCTAACTCTGATACTTGTAAGCATATGATTTGGTACTATTCAACATCAAAATTGATACTCCATAAAAAAAAATGAAAATTGCACACACATAAAACATGAAGCAAAATCTGACCTAACTCTGATACTTGTAAGCATATGAGTTGATATTAATCAGCATCAAAATTGATACTCCATACAAAAAAAAAAAGAAAATTGCACACACATAAAACATAAAATAAAATCTGACCTAACTCTGATACTTGTAAACATAAGATTTGGTACTAATCAGTATCAACATTGATACTCCATACAAAAAAAAATGAAAATTGCACACACATAAAACATAAAACAAAATCTGACCTAACTCCGATACTTATCAACATCTGATTTGGTACTAATCAGCATGTAAATTGATACTCCATACACAAATGTACACACATTCAAACAATGGAAGAGGTAAAAACATGCTAGACCGAATTCTAAAGACATAAACACAACATCTAACAAAATATATATAAGACAAAAAACTATGGAAATTTTGATACATGATTCTGATCCCAATTGATGCTAATAAATATTGTAAATGATACTTAATATGATAATTCATAATAAATATATAAAATTTCAAATTAAGCAATCAAATCAAACACATCAAATGGTACCAACTCAATACATAAAAGTCAAAATGCATAGAAAAACACAAAAATAAATTTGTTCTAAAATTCAGATACTCACTAGTATCTCATCTGGTACTATTCATCAGTAACATTGATACTCCATATATAAAGTAGATACTATTCAAAAGAAGACAGATGCAAAATAGTGTAGACTGGACCCTAAACACATAAACATAACATCTGAACTACCACATAACAAGCAAACATTAAACAAAATGTGATAGATATTTTTACTTCAAATGTTACTAATAAGCATGTTGAATAGTACTTAAATTATTATTCATAATACTTTTATAAAATTTCAAAATAAACCAAACTAAAATAGACTTTGGGAGATTAAAGAAAGTCACTTAAGCGGTCCTCGATTAAGATACATGAGTGTTTGATGTTTCAAACTAAATGACATATTTTGACTGTAAAAATAATAAAAGAAAACACTCACACACACAGATAATTCTTTTTAAAAAAAAAACAGAGACTAAGAGCACAACTCAATTATGCAAGAAAATTGAGAAATGCACCAACTTGTTTTCAGGCAAAGACGAGTTTCTTTAGATTATTTAAAATCAAGAAAGTTTCACTACACAATTTTCATAGTTGCATCTGATCTATATGTCATGTAAAAAGATGTAGATAAAACTAACCTTGATACAAATGTTATTGACTCAATTGAATCTCTACAAGGAAATCATGCTCTGGTTCCTTGCCCTACAACAATTCAGAGCACAATGAGCAGTTGAACAACAAAACATACACAAAATATATAAGATTAACTATAAGTCAATTTATGGAGATTTCTGATTTTCACGAATTTCATATTCTAATTTTTGAAAGATAAAGGGAAAATCACACAGTTAAAAACTTTATTCACACAATCTTGCATACAACAATCAAGAATTTAATATACAGACACACACCATAACCATAACCACAAATTAAAAGAATTCAGGCACATAATCTTTATACAGACTTTCAAAAGAAACCCCATAACCAGTAAACTCAGTTTCTCAAAAACAAAACAGACTCATAAAAAAGACCACTAAATTAACAAACAAACTTTGAGAACAAAATAAAGCATAAATATAATACACGAAAACATAGAGAGAAATTTTATATCAGTTTTAAAAATATGATTACAAATTTTAACTAATGAATAGTTAATGGTAGTCATCCATAGCCCTTACAAATTATAATTAAGAGATCATATGCATAAACTTGAACAATCACTCGAAAAAAGGGGTGCAAATTATAAAATACTGTTATATCTCTTCCCTTCCAGTTCAATCAGCATATGAACATTGTATATAATTTTACATCTCAAATAAAGTGCATAAGAGAAAGGAGGGGAGCATACAGCTTGCTAGCGGAGGCGTCGTCGTTGGTGGCTTGGACTGCCTATCTGTTGCTCCGGGAATCGGGCGTCGGTTTCACCGTCAAAGCTCACAGACAGATTCAAACACGCAGCAACCAAGTGACGAAATTGGAGACAAGAGGATATTATCACCGGTACGAGCGTCTGGGGTTAGGGCGAAGGGTGTCGGATCTGAAGAGCAGGCGGCTAGGGTTAGGGTTATAATCGTAATGAGGGAAAAGGGCATAGACTCAGCGAGGAAAGACGACGGAAGCGAGACATAGACGATGATGGCGAGATGATCGGATCAACGTTGCGAGCGTCTAATGGTAGGACGGAGGGTGAATGATCGGGAGAGCACGCGGCTAGGGTTAGGGTTTGCAGTCGGGGAGAAAGGGAGGAATGAGAGAACTGGGGTATAAATGCTATTTATATGTCGGGTCGTGGGGCGGGTCGGGTCCGTCTGATGGGCCGACCCATGCACATGAGTTTTTGCGAATTAAATATAACCACACTTTTTAAAGATAAAATATTATTAAATAACATCAACCAAAAAATAAATATCTTAAAATTTATAAATTTTATCTATACATATATTAAGGCAAAATCGTAGGGATAAAATTGTCCTAAAAAAATCATGAATAAAATTTTACTGTTAAAATTATTTCTGTTAAAATTTGAATTGTCTTGGGTTTGTGGTGTAGTGGTTGGTTGGCTTTCCTAGAATCTGCTTTTTCTATTGGTACAGGTTCGAATCCAACTGTTGTCTTTTTTATTTTGGGTTTCAGAATGAGGATGTTTTTTTAATCCTATATTTTTTTTATTATTTTTCCCATTATTTATTTTTCTTTCATAACCTATTCAACTCCTGAACTAAATGACTTCTGTGCAAATTAATGTGTTATTATTGTTTATTATTTTATATTTTATAAAATAATAAATGATAAATTTAATTGGTGAACGTGAACGGTTTGAGAAATTAAATGTATTATTTTTATTTTGTTTTATTTGTGATTAAATTCATTCCCATCTTTCTATTTTATCCTCACTATAAACCTCCGGCATCTAGCATCGATATCAAGGTTTTGGAGGCGGCACCGGAAATTATACGACGATGAAGAGAGCGACATTTTTAGGAACCAAAATCGTAGCCAATGGAATCTTCAAATTCTAAATTTCTAATCAATGGATTACTCATTCTCTTCCCCTTTCCCGAAAGTGAATGCACACAAAATTAGGAAGATGATTTACTAATGGCTCGGCTTAATGCTTGAATAAAACATGAAGGTGGTATTTTTTTTGCTTTTCAATATGTATGAAAATTTTCATTGGAGAATTTTGGTGATTATGATTTTTTTAATTTCTCTCTGAAATTCAATCCGTGTACTGGCAAAATGGATCGAAGTGGAGTAATGTAGCAAATAGATAAGGGTCAGATTTTGTCAATCTCCCACAGTATCCGTTGTCAAAGCCTCTGCATCATTAGCGTCCATTATGTTGGGAAATTCATTATCGCAGGTTTCAATTTTATAATTTGGTATTTCAATGTGTTCCTTTTTTTTTTTTTTTCTTTTTCATTAGTTGGAATTGTTCATGAAATTGTTGTGAAATCTCTTAGTGTAGTCCTACTAGGTATCCCAATATAACAATTAGTATTTTTCTTAATTAGTGGTAGTAATGGTACATATTCATTGTGCATATATTTTGGGAGTTTCTGTTTGCACCCCCATATTTACTCTTTGCACCCCAAAAGAAAAAAAGAAAAAATAAAATATTTTTGAAGTTACTTAAATGCCCTTTGTTCAAAAAGAAAAAATTAAGTATAGTTCGAAAATGAAATTTCGAACTCATCGTGTTTGTTCGAAATTTTATTTTCGAACATACATAATTTTTAAAATAAGTCACGTTCGGAAATTAATTTTCGAACACATCATGTTTGTTCGAAAATTGATTTTCGAACAAACATGGCATGTTCGAAAAATAATTTCCGAACGGACTCCATGAATTTTTGTTAAGTACCGTTCGAACACAAAATTTTGAACATATTCAGAATGTTCGAATACACAACTTCGAACGGAACGCGATTTTTTTTTATGCTTTTAATTTTCAGATTTTATGTTTTTTTTAAGTAAGGGCATTATAGTCAATTTTAGGGGTGCAAAGAGTAAAAAAGGGGGTGCATGGAGTAGCTATGGTGCAAAGAGTAAATATGGGGGTGCAAACAGAAACTCCCTATATTTTTTTCAAACCTATAAAATTCATAATTTTTCATGATATTTTATTTGAGTTGAGGAAAGAAAGCAGTAAGTAGATGTTGGAACTTATACTTATTGGTTATTTAATTACCTTGCTTTTTCAGGTAAGAGTTTTGTTAAGGTTTAGAGTTGCTTCTGTTTCAAATGGTTCCAGATAGAGGTATATATGCTAAATTTTCCATTTGGTTTCAGCTTTTCAAAATGTCGTTTGTATATTCCAATTCATGAAAAATCTATACCTTCCACTTGCAGTCAAAAAAAGTTATATCTCTCAATTCGTATTTATGAAAATTATTTGTGAATTTTATTTTATTCAATGAGTTGTTTCTGTTCCAAAGAATGAAATCAATATTTTCTTATGTTGCATTGTAAGATTGAGGCTTAAAATTGTTCCCCCCTCTTATTCAAGTCTGATACGATGTTGTAAAACTCACTTATTTGAAACTTTTATTTTTTTCTCGGGATATGTCCTACCGTTATATGTATCTTGTGTGATATATTACCGTTATATGTATTTTGTGTGATATATATGCTTAGATGATAGCATCTATCGATCATATTGAGAATCTCATCAAGGCTATCACATGTTGAACCATACATTTACAATTATGTATGCAACCAGAGGTGTGCTGCCACGTCCATTTCTTGTGTTATTTAGATTTATTATGTTATATAATTCCACATAAGGTGATTACGAAAGTGATCAGGTAATGAATGAAAGATGATGACGATGTTGATTCATGTACCATGTCCACATGACATTTGCCTTCTATACAATCTGCCAAATGTACTTTCTTTTCTTTGTACTCGGGTATTATATATGTGATTGTAAGACTACCATTATCAGCAATCACTTCAACCACCCAACCACTTCAATATTTAATTAATTTTTCTCTCTTTCACATCATCAATATTCATCCAACCCAACCACATTCATTTTACATGTTTTATCAATGACCACCCAACCACCCAACCACCCAACCACACCATTATATATAATTATTTATTTTATTTTTTAAATTAAAATATTACTTGTAATAAAAATAATATTGTTCGGATAAAATAGTCAATTCCAAAAATATTACAAACTAATTAAACAATATTTCATAAACTTAAAAAAAATCGCACTCATTAAACGGTATTTCTTAAAATTACATGAAAAAAAAATATTATTTGGATACATAGAAAACTAGAGAAAAAAAATAGATAATTTTAAAATGTGTTGAAATATAGCAAAATTGATGTCTATTTATAAAGAATAAAAAAATATAAATTTTCGTATATATTTTTTTTTATTATATTTTATATAAAGAATATATCAATTTTATATATATTTCAAAATAAAATTAATTGGTGTCTCCATCCTATTGGCCAAAGCAATAGGTTGGGAAGAGACTTATGTGGTTGGATTTGGGGTGGTGGTCGACCAAATTTTTGATTTTTCATTTTTTTTTTAATTTTTATTTTTTTGATTTTGTTCTACTTGACGGGCGACCACTCTGAAAGTGATTGCCGATAACAATAGTCTAATGCTAATTTAAATAAAGGGAAAGCAATTGCCAGCTATTCTTCTAACATGAAATATGTATTGCCGATTTAAATACATAATAGCAAAATTGTCTTCTCATATTAAACTTGAAACTAAGAGCCTTTTCAACTATTTATATTTATTTACTTAATGAGAATGACTAGCATTGATTTGTGTGAGAAACGAACAATATAATATTCATTGACTCATTTGAGTGAGTTTTACAAGTTTTCGATAAGATATAAATTTAGCTTAAAATTTTTGTTTGCTTCATCATTTGTATAAATAGTTGTGCCTAGAGATGCCCACGGTTCCGGTTCCGGTTAGAAACCGCCGGTTAGGCGGTTCCGGAACGGCGGAACCGGAACCGCACCGTGCGGTTCCGGTTTGTTAATCGGAACCGCCGGTTTGGGCTCCGAGCGGTTTTGGCCGGTTACCGGCGGTTAGCCGGTTAACCACCGGTTTTCGGTTTTTTTTTTCTTTTTTCCTCTATCTCTCCGAACTCGAATTGACGATTGGACGAAAAACTACTAAGTACTAAATCGATAAAATTAATAATTTACAAGTTAAAAACTAAGAAGTATGACAAAACACAAGTTTATTTGAATTTTGATATTATTATATAATTTTATTATTATAATTTATATCTTACAATTTACAAGTTATAAAACTTACAAGTTACATGTTACAACTTACAACTTACAAGAACATTGAGAATACAATTTAATTTATCAAATTACAAGTTACAAAATACAAATTGTAAATTAATCAAGCTATGAAAATATGAAATTACAATTAACAAATTTACAAATTACAATTTACAAATAACAAGTTACAAAATACAAATTGTAAATTTATCAAACTATGAAAATATAAAATTACAATTTACAAATTTACAATTTACAAATTACAATTTACAAGTTACAATTTGAGCTAATTTAGGAATTAGGGGGGAAAAAGAAATAATTGAAATTTGGGCTTGCACTTCATATGAAGCTGCCTATGTATCCCTTACCTTGGAATCAAAGCCCTCGTAGTTCATTTTACCTTTTTTCCTTGGCGAGTCTAGAATTTGAAGTCGTCGTCCCAATCATCTCCGGTTTGGCTCCCTCCTTCGGCTTCACTCTCCGAGCCAACTTCAATGAGCGGGCCATCCATCAAGTCGTCCCAACGGTTCTCTTGCTCTCTTAGGTCGGCTTTGGACTCGTTCTTCAGCATCATTTGAGCTTCGAGGTGATCCGGTGTCAAATTTGATCTCCGTTCATCCAACATGTAACCAGATTCACTGAAAGCTTGCTCGACCGCTACTGTTGATGTCGGGACTCCAAAAATCTCCCTTGCCATAATTGCAAGCAAATGATACCGCTCTTGATTTCGGGACCACCACTTGAGAACATCATAATCGTTGGGACCTGCATTTTCATCATCGGGGGGCACAACAGGGTCTTGCAAATACATATCTAATTCATTTTGACTACGCCTAGTATTTCCTCTACCGTGGAAAAAAATTTGGAATTCTTGTAAAGCACTACCACGTGAAGATGGAGTATTTAATCCTAACGAAAAAGAACTACTAGAACCTGAAGAACGACTGGTTGGACGAGTTATACTATCAGCATATTTTAACTCATATTCTCTATAAAGTGAATATATAGACTCATAAATTTCTGTTTTAATTTCTTCAGCAGTTGGCACATGTATATCGGGATCGGAACCTGTAAAACTCATAGTAGACAAAAACTTGTAATACATGTCAATCATTTCGTTAGTACCATTTAGTTTAAAAGTAGGATCCAATATTTTTGCAACCAAAAAAATATTAGGCACATGATCAAAATATTTTAGCCATTTTTTTACCATGGCTAGAATCATATCTTGCAAATCGGATTTATGACTACAAGTATTAAATTTTGCAGCAATTAAACAACAATGATACATAAATTTACAAACAGTATGGTAATACACACCGGATAAATCTTTTGTTGCATATTGAAAAACTTGTAAAAGCTCCATTAATTCAATACAATCATCCCAATACGAAGATAATAAAATAAACGATTCAATATTCATAGCAAAAAAAGAACATAATAATTCACGATATTCAAAAGTTGCAGAAAGCATTTCATAAGTAGAGTTCTATCTATTAGGCACATCTAAGTTAAAAATTTTAGGATGCACACCAGCTTCCCTACAGAATTTTTCCCACCTACGTCTAACTCTAACTCTACCATGAATATAATCTACAGCATCACGAATAGGTTGGATTGAGTCATTTAATATTCTAAGTCCATCTTGAACACATAAATTCAAAATATGAGCAATACATCGCGTATGAAAATATTTACCATGCAAGGTTGGATTACATGCTTGGATTAATTCTCTAATACTAGCCGTATTAGCACTCGCATTATCAAAACCAATAGAAAAAATTTTATCAAGCATTTTAAAATGATTGCAAATTTTAATAATAGCCTTAGCAATATTAGTAGCACTATGTTGACAGTTAAATCTACGAAAAGCAACTAAACGTTTATTTAAATTCCATGAATAATCAATCCAATGCAATGTAACAGCAATATAATGACGACGGATAAATTTATCAGACCAAATATCAGAACAAATAGCAACCCTATAAGGAATTTTACTAATAACACTTTTCAATTTCGACTTATATCTTATATGCAATTTTTTAAGGGTCCTAGTCATAGTCATTCTAGGTATTCTTTGAGCATCAGGATTATAAGCAGCTTTCATACGACGTTCAAAATTCATGCTATCGGCAAATTGAAGTGCTAAAGATTCTTCACAAATAAAATAACACATTTGTTCTCTAGCAACTAGAAGGTCAAACCTAAAGAGTTGGGATGAGTACGGCGTACCTTCACCTTGACTTTCGATATTTTGACTGCTTACCGGTTGGAAGTTGAGTTGCGATTGAGCTTGAGCACGTCCAAGTTCGACTTGATGATTGTTGGTGATGTGTGACCAGTACGTCCCATAGCCGCCTCCAGTGCGAAATTTGTATTGCTTCGGACAATAGTTGCAATACAAATCAAACACACCCGCTTCATTCTTCCTTGACACCTTTCAGAAATGAATAGTGAAGAGAGCAGATTTTAGTGCCGTACTTCTTGTTGGAACGGCCTCCTCCTCCTCCTCCGTGTCGAGATCGATGGATGGATTTCCACTGAAAGCACGAGATTCTTGAGATCGTTGTAATTCTTCAAACTGGATCCATCTTGCCACTTCTTCATCAACTGCCATTTGAGCTGCAGTAGGATTGTTGTAAAAACCGCCACCACTTGGATCGTTGTAGAAACCGCTATCGGCTCCGCCATATGGATTCACATATTCTTCAGGTTGTTGTTGTTAAAATTGAGGCGACGTCGTATCAGCATCATCAGAAATATGTACTCCAGAATGAGTACGACGACGACGACGTGGAGCTTCGGAACTATCAGCAATAGCTTTGTCTTTACCCTTATCGGCTCGACTACCTCGGCCAGACATGATGATTAGGGATGAATGGATGATAGAAAATGAGTAGAATTGTAGAAATGAAGAAATGAAGAAATTGAGATATTGAGAAATTGAGAGTGGAGACTGGAGAGACTAGAGAGTAACTTCGTAAAATTGTAACTTGTAGTTGTAATAAAACTCGAATAAGAAAATGATATTGCTTGAATAGTAGAATAGAGAGAATTTGAGTATAGAGAGAGAGATTGAGAGTTTGGTGTGGGTGAAAATGGTGGAGGAGATGGGGTATTTATAGGTGAAAATTGGGGAGTGGGGGGAAAAATTTAAAATTTGAATTTGAAAAATTTTGAAAAAAAAAACGGCCGAACCGCCGGTTTTCGGCCAAACCGCCGGTTTGGGCTCCAAAACCGGCGGTTCCACGTCAGCAATCCACCTCCGTGCGTTCCTAGCCGTAGATCGAGATCACGCGGATCGTGATCTCGACCGTTAAAAAAAAAAAAAAAAAAATAATAATAATAATAATAATACACAAACCACCGGTTAACCGCCCAAACCGGCGGTTTGAGAAAAACCTCCCCCCAAATCGGAACCGGACCGGCCTACTACGGTTGACGGTTACGGTTTGTATGTTTAGTAGTTTTATTATGTAATTTTCTTAAATGTCATTTTAATTTTAACATTAAAGAAAATGTGATCCTTCTTATTTGAGGTCATTTTAATTTGATACACAATTTTTATTTCAATATTTTTAAGAAATAAATAAATAAAAGTAGAAGATAAAAAAAAATTCGATAAATAGTGATACAATACTACTATAGTGATGCTGGATAAATAAAGCAGCACTGTAGCGGTGCCTTAAAATAGAGCATTATTTACAGCATCTATTGGAGCCTTGGAGGGGAATTTTGGCAACTTTTACTCTATATATAGAGTTTAGTGCTTCTCCAAAGGCATTACAATACCAAGTAGATGCACAAAATATACAGCCTTTCAAGACACCACTCAATGTCTTGATTCTGAGACATGTACTCAAATTTGTATACATCGATGACCAATACATACATTTGTGTTTTTAGATTATTTATTTATATTATTATTATTATTATTATTAGGAGGATTATTATTGCGGTTGATCTATATTTTTGTTTTTCTTTTAAGTTTATTGTTGAGCAAATTATGAATGAGTGTAATTTGGATTGTATTATGTTCTCTGCACCGCGTATTTTTCTTTTAAATCCATGGGCCGTAGCTATGTATTTTATAATTGATTAATTCATGATCGATTATATATAAAATATTTAATGTATAATATATCATTCTTTTTCTATGTACTGAGGATTCAATTCACTTTATAAATGAATTATCTATTTTTTTGTACTAAATTATTACATTACCTCGCTCACTTAAATTGTGTTTTAAATAGTTCGTGTTTTTCTAAAACAAATGAAGAATATTCAAATTTTCAACCAAAAAGTAGTTTTTGCCCTTTATCTAATTTTTTAATTATGTACAATTTATTTTCTTATTATCCATTTAATGTGTGTATTATTTCCATATATTAAAAAATTAAGAACCTAATATAGTTTAAATATATGATATTAAAGTAAAATATATGTACGGGAGAAATACTAATTTGATATAAAATTGCTGTAAAATTTGAAAATGGTGCAGTTAAATGCAATTAATATTTGATATAAAATCCAGCCTAGGAAAATTTGTAATCCTGAATTAAATATATGGCCCGTTACAATAAAGATGACTAGCCCAGCCCACATTCTTTAACCCTAAATCAAATAATCGCTTCTCTCCTGCTCAAGGGATGCGGCGCAGCGCAAGAATGAATCCTTCTTCTCTCTCCTTCATCTAGATCTTCGATTTTTCTACTTTTCGACCACTCAAATTTCGGAGTTCGCACTTGAAGAAAGCTTAAAAATCGCAACTGCTACGCTCCGACGAGAACCTGCCGTGTCGTGTCGACACGGGTGTGACGCTCAAATTGGAGAGTCCGAGTATCACAGGATAAATGTATGTTGTAAGTTTAAATAATTGAAAATTTTCTGGCTATCAATGTGAGTGAGTTTTGTGTAAATGGTATTCTTTTTTTCAATTCTGAAGCTTGCCACCATGTACGGTGTTGTTTTTGTGATATTGACAGCATTAGTTTTTTGTTTGTTTTTTGACAGACTGGGAAGAAGTAATCATGCGTAAGGATCAGGTATTGAGCAATACTGAAATGGAGATGGAAGAAGATGATCCTGTTGTTTCTGAGTCTGAGTCAGAGGAAGATGAAGATGTGAAGTTAAGTGAGGCTTCAAAGACTGCTGTGAATAACAAAGCTGGCTTGCTGGATAAACTTGGGGATATCAGCTGGCCTGAAAGTGTGGACTGGATACACAAACTGTCATTTGATATTGAACAGGAGAATGAGATCAATGTGAATGATGATCTCAATAGGGAGCTAGCTTTCTATACACAAGCCCTTGAGGGTGCAAGGCAGGCATTTACGGTGTTTCAAGCAAAGGACATGCCTTTCCTCAGGCCGTCCGACTATTATGCTGAAATGGTTAAATCTGACGCACACATGGGGAAGGTGAAGGGCCGCCTCTTGGCAGAGAAGAGAAAGATGGAGGAGGCTGAGGAGAGAAGGAAGGCAAGGGATAACAAAAAGTTAGCCAAGGAGATACAGGTGCAGAAGCAGAGGGAGAGGGCTAAACAAAAGAAGGATGATATAGAATCTGTCAAGAACTGGAGGAAGCAAAGGAAGCAGAGTGGTTTTGCTGGAAATGACCAAGATGGTGACCTGAGTTTAGCTTTTGAAGACGGAAAATCATTCGAGAGGTCAAATAAGAAGAGGCCAGGAGTGACTCCTGGAGATCGTTCTGGAGGTAAGGGAAAACAGTATGGTGGAAAGGGTAAGAAGGGATTTGATAACAAGAGGAAGGGCAGAGAAAAGAAGGATTCCAAATATGGATTTGGAGGGAAGAAAGGAATGAAAAAGCAGAACACGGCTGAGACCACAAATGATTTCAGAGGTTTTAGTAAGAATAAGAAGCAAAAAGTCTGAGATTAACAAGTGGAAATTCTCAAGGTCATGTATTGACTATTTAGGTACTGTTATGATTTTGATGGCCTCTTGTGGCTATTTTAGCTTTTCAATTTTTTATCTGGAACTAGAACTGGCAGAGCTGTGTTATTGTGGGGCGAGATTATACATTTTTGCTGTTTGTTTGTTTGTCTGCAGAGGAGCATCGTTATATCTGTTTTAACTGTTTCTATACCACATTTTGATTGCCAACATATGGGTTGATGGTGATGTCAACTAAGCTCCTCGCATCGTGTTCCACCGGCCACACACCCTGTCCGTGTAAAAAAAATTTCGTCAATGTAGGTAGTGTGTATATGTACATGTGACACAGCCCCCATCGAGACAATATCAACTTCCAGAAACTTTCTATCTTCATACAATCTCTGTCTATACTAGGATGAGTTTATTCCACTAGCTACATGTTGATCACGATATGGAAAAATAAATGAAAATGGACCAAATCAAATAAATTAATTCAAGGAAAAAGTACTCAAATGAAAATATTATAACGTTCAGTCTACTGTGATATTCCCCAGCACTTGTGAAAATTCTGCACTAGTAGGTATGGTTTCAATACTAATTTTTTTTGCAACTTCAATTGTTAACACCAAATAACAATATTCTCGAACTCTATTTTATCTTATAATTTAAATATCAAATGTGCAAAATAATTTAGTAATTTTTTTAAGATTTTAATTATTCAAAATTAATAACTAGTAATTATATACTTTCAATATATATATATATATAATATTAAAAAATGAAAAAATCATATAATAATAAAAATATATAATATATCGTGTGCTTGTAATAATAACTATTACAATTAATTAAAAATATTATGAAACTACAACCTCCGTAAAAATATACATATTTTGGCCTTGTTCATAAATTAGTAAAATATTATTTATGTTGTAAACTAAAGAGAGACGAGAGAGAATATCAATTGTATGTATGTATCCAATATGAGGACCAAAGGCCTCTATTTATAATAGTACAAGGGATAGGGTTTTAGAGTTAGTAACTTGGCCATCACTCATATCATATATATCTATTAGATATATTTACAACACTTCCCCTTGAGTGACCAATCTCTAAAACAAATGTTGCCTCATTAAAACCTTGCTAGAAAAACCCAGTGGGAAAAAAACTAGTCGAAGGAAAAAGAGTACAACTGCTCCCCCTGATCTTGAGATCACTGTAGATCATTGAGTCGGCGCATGCCAATCTTGTGTACCAACTTTCTGAATGTTGATGTTGGTAATGCCTTTGTGAATAAGTCCGCCAAATTGTCACTTGAGCGAATTTGTTGAACGTTGATATCGCCACTCTTTTGGAGATTGTGTGTGTAGAATAACTTGGGAGAAATGTGCTTCGTCTTATCACCTTTGATGTATCCTTCCTTGAGTTGCGCGATGCAGGCAGCATTGTCTTCATACAAAACAGTTGGATTGATCTTTGATGAAGCTAATTCGCACGACTCTTGGATGTGACTTGTCATATTTCTCAACCATACACACTCTCGACTTGTTTCATGGATTGCAATGATTTCAGAATGATTTGAGGATGTTGCAGTCAAGGTTTGCTTCACAGACTTCCATGATATAGCAGTTCCACCACATGTGAAAACATAGCCAGTTTGTGACTTGGCTTGATGTGGATCGGATAAAAATCCTGCATCCGAATACCCTACCAGAGAAGAATCGGAATTTTCCGAATAATATAATCCAAGGTCTATGGTACCCTTCAGATAACGTAGAATGTGCTTAACACCATTCCAATGTCTCAAAGTGGGTGCAGCGCTATATCTTGCGAGAAGATTTACAGAAAAAGCTATATCTGGTCTAGTATAATTAGCCAGATAAGTTAATGCTCCAATTGCACTTAGATATGGTACTTCAGGACCAAGTATCGTTTCACCATATTCAATAGGTCGGAATGGATCTTTCTCCTTATCAAGAGATCTAACGACCATTTGTGATGTTAATGGATGGGCATTATCCATGTAAAAGCGTTTTAACACTTTTCCTGTATATGTGGATTGGTGAATAAACGTTCCTCCTCGGACACGTTCAATTTGCAAACCAAGACAAAATTTTGTCTTTCCCAAATCTTTCATCTCAAATTCTTTCTTCAAATATTCAGCAATTTTATTGAGCTCTTCAGGAGTCCCAATTAAATTCAAATCATCGACATAAATTGCTATAATTGCAAATCCACTTTTGGTTTTCTTTATGAAAACACAAGGGCATATATCATCATTCTTGTATCCTTCTTTTAACAGATACTCGCTCAATCTATTATACCACATACGTCCAGACTGTTTCAGCCCGTACAACGATTTTTGCAGTTTAATCGAAAACATGCTTTTGGGTTTTGACTTTAATGCTTCAGGCATTTTAAATCCTTCAGAGATTTTCATATATATGTCATTATCTAATGACCCATATAGATAGGCAGTTACTACATCCATAAGGCGCATAACAAGCCTTTGTGACACAGTCAGACTAATCAGAAATCTGAAAGTAATCACATCCATTACTGGAGAGTATGTTTCCTCATAATCAATTCCTGGTCTTTGAGAGAAGCCTTGCGCTACGAGTCTTGCTCTATATCTCGTAACTTCATTTTTCTCATTTCTCTTTCTAACAAATATCCATCTGTATCCAACAGGGGTTTCAGATTCCGGAGTTATGACTATAGGTCCAAATACTTTCCGGTTATCACAGGAATTTAATTCCATTTCCATAGCTCTTTTCCACATTGGCCAATCATTTCTCTGTTTACATTCTGTAACAGATTTTGGTTCAGGATCCTCAATTAAAATTTGATGAGCTATATGAAAGGCGAATATATCATATACAATGATATGTTCTCTCTCCAGTATCTGATTGGAAGATAAATAATTTATTGAGATCTCATGATTTTCAGATACTTGTAATTCTTCAGGAATTACATCACTTTCATTTGATTGATTAATCATTTTCGTCATTGTTTGGTTTCCATCTTGTCCCTTTCTTTTTCTAGGCACAGAATCTTTGGAACCAACCGGTCGATCACGTTTTTGACGAATTTTAGACTCATTTGCTGCCAGAGCTATTTGTCCTTCAGGGACATCAATTTTGGCTGGAGTATTTGCAGCATGTATGTGAGATTGTGTCACTTTTCTTGTGTAACTTTACTCCACAATTCAAGCAAGGATTCGATTATACACGCGCCTCTGCTCATCAACCGACGTTGGCGTTGATGTTTCTAAATTGAAAGAACCATGAACATTGGAATTGCTCTTCCTCAATGTTTCCTCCGAAAAAAGTCGTCTCATCATGAACATTGGAATTGCTCTGCTCAAGGGCGCCGCGTGCTTGCTTTCTTTGACGACCAAAATCGAACTCAAGTTCGAGCCGAGGACCATAACCATATCCCTGCTGGGTATTCATTTGGAAGACCCGAGTTTGTGATATCCCAAAAGTACGATCTTTTGATTGAGAAATGCCGCTTTTCTCGATCTGATATTGAAGCTAAGCAGTTCCACTCAGATGCAATCAAGAATGGATTTTTTGGCGATTTGTTTATGGGCAATACGCTCATCAATGCTTATGCTAGGAGTGGAGACTTGCGGTCTGCTCATCACGTGTTCGATGAAATGCCTGATAAAAATTCTGTGACATGGTCGTGTTTGATTTCTGGATATACTCAGAATTGGATTCCTAAAGATGCATTAGCTGCATTTGCAAGAATTGTGTCTGCAGGGTTCACTCCAAACCATTATGCACTCGGGAGTGCTCTAAGGGCTTGTCAGATATTGGGAGCTGAGGGGTTGAAACATGGGATGCAAATTCATGGTTTAGTTTCCAAAACGCATCACGCATTTGATGTGGTTGTCTGCAATGTCTTGATTTCCATGTATGGGAATTGCATTGCCAGTTCCATTGGTAGTGATTATGCTCAGCGTGTTTTTGATGGGATATCAGATAGGAATCCTGTATCATGGAACTCCATGATATCCGTTTATTCTCAGAGAGGAGATGTTGATTCTGCTTTCTGTCTTTTCAAGGATATACAAAAGGAGGGTTCAGGGTTTAGTTTTAGGCCTACTGAGTATGCATTTGGCAGCTTAATAACTGCTGCATCTGAATCCCTTAATACTGGTAAAGGCTCCTTATTGCTAAAGCAGTTGCTGGCAAAAATTCAGATGTCTGGGCTTTTAGAAGATCTATATGTGGGGGTAGTGCACTAGTGAGTGGTTTTGCAAGGATTGGTGTGGTTGATACTGCCAAGAGCATATTTCAGAATATGGTGACAAGGAATGCAGTTTCCTTGAATGGCTTGATGGTTGGGTTGGTGAAGTTTAAGTGAGGGGAAGAAGCAGTTGAGGTCTTCTTAGAAACAAGGGGCCTGGTTAGGCTAAACTCTGACAGCTATGTTCTTCTTTTGAGCGCTGTTGGTGAGTTCTCATGTGAAGAAATAAGAAAAAGGGAAGGGAAGGAGGTCCATGGGTGTACATGAGAACTGGGATAATTGATTCAGATATTTCTGTAGGGAATAGTTTGATTAATATGTATGCGAAGTGTGGTGCTATTGAAGATGCTTGTTCTGTTTTTAACTTGATGTTTGATAAAGATTCAGTTTCATGGAGTTCCATGATCTCTGGGTTTGACCAAAATGAGCGTTTTGAAGACGCACTATTGAGTTTCCCCACAATGAAGAGAATCGGACTCATCCCTTCAAATTTTACGTTGATCAGCAGAGTAAGTTCTTGCAGCAGTCTAGGCTAGATGATTATGGGAGAGCAAATACACTCCGAAGCAGTAAAGTTATTACAGTCCGACCGCTGGTGATGCAGATGAGTTTTTCATGTGCTAAACGTGGGACCACTATTACATGTGACTTTCCTGATGGAAAATTTTCTCCACCAACGAAATGTGAAATGGTGGCATGTAAAAGCCGAAATTTATGATCTTCAGAATTCAGGAGCTACTCAAATCTGAACATCATGAAGAGGGGCGGGTTCCTCGGACAGTTGAATGTGAACTGACCCAAGATCTAGTGGATGCATGCATTCCTGGAGATATTGTTACAGTAACTGGCATCATAAGAATGATTAACAATTACATGGACATTGGAGGAGGTAAGGGCGGTGTTATGCTCTATTTCTGGTACATGAGGGTGGAGCTAGATTCCATGTACATGGCATTATAATATCGATTGCCTGATTTAATTTACTGTGGATGACTCATATTATGGGAGTCTGATGGATAGATCAATTTAGAGGCTAAATGAATTTTTCACATTACTTCCATTTAAAGTCAGTATTATATGTTCTCATATGATCGGTATGTCTTACTCAGCCAAAACTTAAACTATTGAGTAGTTTTTAGGCTGACTCCTTCATAGAAATTTTAGATTTCTTCATTTACCCAGTATAGTATAACTTCTGTCATATGGTTGGTATGTCTTACTCCACACCTCTTAGTTATCTCATGAGGAAGTCCGGAAGAGCATCCTAAAGTTGCTCTTCCGAACTTTAAATAGGTTATGTATTTTTAGGTACCCCAGAGTCTGTGCTCCAGAAACAAGATCATATTTTGAATTCTGAAGCAGTTTTGAAAATCCTTTGGTCCTTGCCATTGCAGTTGATATCGCTGACTTGCTGTTTCTCATATTAAGCCATTGATATATTCCAATACCAGATTTTGTAAAATATTTTAAATAGAAGATATGGAATATATTTACTTCACTTATTTTAAAACAAGAAAATGAAGAGACTTAATAAAACTTTTTACATTAGTTTGTGTAACTGTGTAAGTTCTACATATTTTCATAGCTTATTGATTTCCAGGTGCTGCATATTTCAGTCATATCTTCTGTTGGAATGAGTCCAGTGACTAAGAGTTGATTTTTATGTTTCCAAAAAATAAATAGGAAAATCAAAAGGGAAGAATCAAGTACTCTACTATCTGTACCTAGAAGTGGTTTCAATAACAAACTCGAAGTCCCAGTCTGTGCCTGAGGATGCACAGCATACTGACACTAACGCTACGTCCTCTGAGAATTTAGATTTGTACTCATTTTCACCACGAGATCTGGAATTCATTGTAAAGTTCTCTGAGGATCATGGTTCGGATGTTTTTCGTCAAATTCTGCAATCAATTTGTCCATCCATCTTCGGCCATGAGCTTGTTAAAGGTATATGAAGGACAATTGCTATCAATCTTCTTTATGGTCATATTTAAGCATGCAGACCAGATCCCATACCATCATATGCTATATCATTCACGAACTAATATATTCCGGCTCCACCAGAACTAACCATTAGGTATATTCAACATTGCCATTGCCGTCACTAGAAACCGCAATTATGATATTGCACAACTTGGATAGTAAGAAAGAGAGTAAGGTTTCTTCATTATTGTATGTAATACATAACTGCTTTTGATTAGGAAAAATGAATTTAACAAAAATAATTTTCACTTCTCTCCTTCTTACTTGCTAGGTGAACCCAATAATTCCTCAAATGCACTCTTGATCCAATGTTCCAATATAAAGCTATAGGAAGCCCCATCTATTGTAATTTGTAGTTAATGTGGAATGACACAATGTATGTTCTGATGCTTAATGGTTAGTGCTGTTAGGATAAACTTTTGAATTATGTATATGAACATATGTATCTATAGGTCATCATAAAATCGTGATTTGAATCTGTCGTTGTTTACGTAATAGATTGCTATATATATTTGGTTTTGACCATTTCAGTCATTGATTTAGAGGCTTGAAAATGGTATGTTGCAACTTTACCTTCTTTTTTGGCTGGTCAAAGCTGGAATTACATTAGAACTGTTTGGTGGTGTCCGGAAGCATTCAATGGATCAGAACAAGGTTCCTGTCCAAGGAGATATTCATGTAATTGTTGTTGGTATGTGGATTTTCTCTTCTGCTCAGATTGGAAACTGATTTACAAGCACTTCTACTTTACTCTAGTTGCCATATTCTAAATACTAGCTCAAGTTAATGGAGTCTTCATATGCCAACATTTGATGAGCAAGTTAATGTAACTAGGTGATCCTGGACTTGGTAAAAGCCATCTACTTAAAGCTGCAGCTTCTGTTTCTCCACGTGGGATATATGTGTGTGGAAATTCTAAAACTAACGCCGGCCTTACCGTTGCAGTGGTGAAAGATCCAATGACAAGTGACTATGCATTTGAGGCTGGTGCAATTTCTTCCCCCTCTTCTATTTCCATGTTGGCTGTTTCATTGACATACTGTGATAAAAGCCTTAGAATAAGTTGCTTATCCCTGTTCATGCCTTTTGGCAGTAATTGGAATCTTGGCTGCTCATAAGTAGCAAATCTGTAACAGTAGGTTTTTTACCAATGATTAAATCGACTGATGATAAGTGCAAGAAAGCAATATAGCTGTCTGTACACACACACACACACGTTGATAGGCCTAATTTGCAGGCGTATGCACGCAGGGGCGTGCAGGTTAATTAAATTAGTTATTATTTATTTATTTATTCAGATTCAGTCTATTATTTATTATTGGGTTATTTTATGTTAAGTTGGGTCGTGGACTTGCGGGCCTTGCATGGGCCGCAGCCACTTTTATTTTCCTATTTAGGTTAATTATTATTTTCTTTTCTGGAGTATGCTTAGAGAAGTATCAACGGCAGACACGATTTGTCTGAGGGACCTTAGGGTTTGGATTTCTGTCTAGGGTTTTATCTCGTGGATTATTGCATCTCTCGTTTTTCTTTCATCTTGTTCGTGTGAATCAAGTGATACCTCTACTTACTTCTATCAATTTGGTCCGTCACCTGCCCTCCTCTCATGGCTCCAGAAACGCGAGAGGCTCGTATCGACATAATAGAAACAGAGGTGTCAGAGGTCCGGTCTGATATTGCTGCCATGAGGAAAGAGTTTGCAGCCCTTACGGCGTTGCTTCAGTCGTAGCGGCCACCTGCAGACAGCACCCCTGCCAGCAAGTCTCCGCCTCCTCCGGGCTCTGCAGAAGTTCCAGCAGTTTCCGCCGCTCCGGGCCGAGTGGAGTTACCCTTGTTTGATGGTTCTAACCCCCGTGCATGGCTGGCACGCGCAGTACAATTTTTTACCATTTACGAAACCCCGCTTTCTTCACGGGTGGAACAGTCTTTCATCGTCATGACCGGCGATGCTCTCTATTGGCTCCAATGGGTATTACGCCGTTCGCCAGAGCTGTCGTGGCCACAATTCACCAAAGAACTTTTGATTCGTTTTGGCGACAATTCCACAGCGAATTACTATGAAGCTTGGGGCTCTACTCGCCAAACAGGTTCCTTGGAGGATTATGTTTCGCAGTTCATCGCGCGTGCAGTGCAGGTTCTGAATTTGCATGAAGAGCATTATTTAGGGCAATTTTTGATAGGCCTTCGTCCAGACATTCATTTGAAAATTCGTGAAGACACTATCACTGATATGTATACGGCTGTTAAATGGGCTCGACAAATTGAACGGGAGCTCAGCTTTGAGTCAGGACTCATTCTAGGCCTTCTGCTCCAACTCGGCCTAGTCCTTCTGCATGGGCTTCGAAACTGACGGGCCATGCGTCCCCAGCATTGGCGCCCCCACAGAAACTAAGCAATGGTGTAACTATCTCGTCGCAACCGCAGTCTCAACCAGGGGGTGGGATAGCAGTTCAAAAGGCTGCACAGTTTCGTTATATGTCCCCGGCAGAGGTTCGAGAGCATTGGAGATTAAGTAAGTGTTATCGCTGCAGTCAGCCCTTTAGGCCTCTTCACGTGTGTCCCAAGCCATCCTTAAATGTGTTGCTGGCCGCAGAGGATAATACGGACGATGGGGGTGATACTGAAGGGTTACTTGATGAGGTTTGTGATCAACCGGACAACGAAGGGAAGGAGTTGGCCCCGGACATTACGCTGCAGCACCTTCGATTATCCCAATTGTCCTCTAATGGTTTTGATGGATCCCGCACTATGAAGTTAATTGGCCGCATAGCAGATTACAAGGTACTCACAATGGTCGACAGCGGGGCCAACCACTGTTTTATTTCTGAGAGAGTTGCTAAGCAGTTACGATTAGAGGTTGATACTTCATGTCAATTTGATGTTACCTTGGGGAACGATCAGCCAATTAATGCTCGTGGCATTTGTCGCGGCGTTCCACTTTATCTGCACTCTCATACTTTCCCAGTGGATTGTTTTGTGTTTCCCCTTGGGGGTGTGGACATGATTTTGGGTGTGTCTTGGTTGGCTACCTTGGGAGATGTACAAGCAAATTGGCAGCGAATGTCCATGGAGTTCGTCGTTGACAAGAAGCACATTCGTTTACTAGGTGATCCATCTTTTGAACGACATGTTGTGGCAGTAGCCAAACTCCATGCTATTTCTGATATTGCTCAGAGTTGGCTGATGTGGGAGGCTGGCCGTACACAATTGGGCGTGATGGCGGCTGAGTCAGTTTTGCACTCTACCCATGACACTGCGACACTTGACGCCTTATTGGCTGAATACAGGGAGTTATTTGCCTCCAACTGTGGGCTTGCCTCCAGGTCGGAATGTTGATCACCGGATTCCTCTTCTTCCGGGAACGTCACCTATATCAGTCCGGCCTTACTGTTACAATCATATTCAAAAAGATGAAATGGAGAAACTAGTGTCTGAGATGTTGAGTGCTGGGCTAATTCGCCCCAATTTCAGCCCTTATTCTAGCCCGGTACTATTAATCAGAAAGAAGGATGGCGGCTGGCGATTTTTGTGGATTATCAGGAGTTGAACAAAAAGACAATGCCCGATAAGTATCCCATACCCGTAATTCAGGAGTTGTTAGATGAATTGCATGGGACTCGTTGGTTCAGTAAAATTGATTTGCGGGCGGGTTATCATCAGATTCGAGTTTCGGATTCCGATATTTTGAAAACGGCCTTTCGTACTCATTCGGGACATTATGAGTTTCTCGTGATGCCTTTCGGTCTTACTAATGCCCCGGCGACCTTTCAGGCTGTAATGAATGAGATTTTTCGGCCAATGTTGCGCAAGTTTGTGCTAGTTTTCTTCGATGATATTTTGATCTATAGTCCCAGCTGGGAATCGCATATGGATCACCTTCGGCAGGTCTTTCACCTACTCCATACTCATTCGTTTGTGGCTAATATGAAGAAATGTATGTTTGGCAGAACTTCTGTTTAGTACCTAGGACATGTGGTTTCGGCAGCAGGGGTGAATATGGATCCGGCCAAGGTAGCGGCCGACAAAGCATGGCCGACGCCCACAACCACCAAGGGAATTAGGGAATTTTTAGGGTTGACAGGGTATTATAGACGTTTCATTCGTGATTATGGAAAGATTGCGGCTCCACTAAGATCTCTTCTTAAGAAGTCTGATTCCAAGGGCTGGACTTGGCCACCGGAGGCAAGTATGGCATTTCAGCAATTGAAGCAAGCTCTTATTTCAGCTCCTTTGTTGGTCATGCTTGATTTTGGTAAACCTTTTACCATCGAATGTGATGCCTCCGGCATTGGGTTGGGAGCAGTGTTGATGTAACAAGGAAAACTGTCGCCTATTTCAGTAAAGCCTTGTCTAACAGAACATTAGCCAAGTCCGCCTACGAGAAGGAGTTGATGGCGTTAGTGTTGGCCATCCAACATTGGCGGCCATATTTGGTCGGCCAACATTTTGTTGTGCGATCCGATTAGCGCAGCTTGCGACACCTCCTGCAACAGCCATTGACGACTCCAGCCCGGTAGAATTAGGTAGGGAAGCTATTAGGGTATGACTTTGAGATAGTATATAAGGTTGGCTCATTGAATGGGGCCACCGATGCATTGTCCAAGCGGGATGAGGACCTACAACACTCAAAGGGGACCATGGAGTGTGGCGCACTTAGTTTTCCGGCGTGGGTGGATTGGAGTCGAATGAGGGATGCAGTGCAAAGTGACCCAGTGTTGGCAAAGGTATATACCGCTCTGGCCAACGGCGATTCGACTACGTCTCCTTATTACTCCCTATTACACGGACAATTATTTTATAAAGGATGTATCGTAGTGCTGAAAGGGTCAGAGCGGGCGACTCGTCTGATTACAGAATTTCACTCCACGCCTTCAGGTGGCCATGCAGGGGCACTCTGCACCTATAGGTGTCTAGCTGCTAGTGTGTATTGGCCGGGTATGATGCGTCATGTCACCGAATTTGTGGCGGCCTGTGATGTGTGTCAGCGAAACAAGTATGAGACAAAATCTCCAGCAGGGTTGTTGCAGCCATTGCCTGTTCCAGATCGAGTTTGGGAAGACATCAGCCTTGACTTCATATCAGGGCTACCTCGTTCTGATACGTTCGATAGCATCTTGGTGGTGGTGGATCGTTTCTCTAAATATGGTCATTTTGTGGGACTCAAGCATCCATTCACTGCTCGTTCAGTGGCTCAGATTTTTGGTCGGGAGATCGTCCGTCTGCATAGTATTCCGCGCAGTATTGTCTCAGATCGAGATCCCATTTTTTTGAGTTCCTTTTAGCGGGAGCTTTTTAAGTTGACAGACACCACTCTTCGCATGAGTTCTTATCATCCAGAGACGGATGGGCAAACTGAGGTGTTGAATCGTTGTGTCGAAACATATTTACGATGCTTCACTTCGGAAAAGCCAAAGGGGTGGAGTAAGTGGCTTGCATGGGCTGAATATTGCTATAATACAGGATTTCAGTCCGGCGCTAGCGGCACGCCTTCAGGTGGTTTATGGGCGGCCACCACCAACTTTACACCAATTCCTTCCAGAGAAAATTCGAGTGCAGTTTTTGGCTGATGATTTGCGAGACCGTGATGAGATTTTGCAGCATCTGCGCTTCCACTTAGAGCGCGCTCAAAACAGGATGGTAGCAGAGGCCAATAAACATCGTCGTCACCATGAGTTTCAGATGGGGGATTAGGTTTTTCTGAAGTTCTGACCCTATCGTCAGAAGGCATTGTTCCGCAAGATGAATGCTAAGCTTGCCCATCGGTTCTTTGGGCCTTTTCAAATCCTAGCTCAGATAGGCTCTGTGGCTTATCGTCTACAGCTCCCTACCACCACCCGGGTGCATCTAGTATTTCATGTGTCCTTGCTTAAACCGGCTGTGGGTACTCAATTGGAGCCAGGAAGTCTGCCTAGTGATTTGGATTCTGAAGGTTCCCCGTTTTTGCCGGAGAAGGTGGTGGCGGGACGTGAAGTGGTGTGCAATGGAGTGCGAACGCACCAGGTTCTGGTTCAGTGGGTTGGCTTAGGGGATGAGGAGGCTACGTGGCTGG
Organism: Perilla frutescens; assembly: GCA_026008535.1. Lineage (NCBI taxonomy): Eukaryota > Viridiplantae > Streptophyta > Magnoliopsida > Lamiales > Lamiaceae > Perilla > Perilla frutescens. The sequence continues at coordinate 36,084,656 of BRKX01000017.1, read as the reverse complement.
ACGTCGAGGAGGTGAAGAAACAGTTTCCAGATTTCAGCCTTGTGGTTAAGGCTGTTTCGAGTGGGGCGGCAGTTGATAGGCCTAATTTGCAGGCGTATGCACGCAGGGGCGTGCGGGTTAATTAAATTAGTTATTATTTATTTATTTATTTATTCAGATTCAGTCTATTATTTATTATTGGGTTATTTTATGTTAAGTTGGGTCGTGGACCAGCGGGCCTTGCATGGGTCGCAGCCACTTTTATTTTCCTATTTAGGTTAATTATTATTTTCTTTTCTAAAGTATGCTTAGAGAAGTATCAACGGTAGGCACGATTTGTTTGAGGGACCTTAGGGTTTGGATTTCTGTCTAGGGTTTTATCTCGTGGATTATTGCAGTTCTCGTTTTTCTTTCATCTTGTTCGTGTGAATCAAGTGATACCTCTACTTACTTCTATCACACGTCTTTATGCAAGCCCCTGACGAGTCTGATTGATCAAACTCATATATCCAATACCTAGCCTGTTTACCATCCCCAGTGTCCAAATCCCTCGGCTGATCCAAATATAATTTCCACACTTTTCAGCTTTGTAGAACTTCCAGGAATTCTGTCATATTATGTAGAAATCTTCATAGCTAAACTTAACTGTGATGTTCATTTTAAAGGTGCTATGGTACTCGCAGATCGTGGATTATGTTGTATTGATGAGTTTGACAAACTGTCAGCAGAACACCAGGTTTATGCAGTCCTAACGACTTCTGATTACATTTTTGTTTGGTCTCTAAATTAAAAAGACTGCTGATTATCTGAGGTGTTCAGGCCCTATTAGAAGCAATGGAAAAACATGCGTCTCACTTGCCAAGGCAGGGTTGTAGTAAGTTTATCAGCAAGAACAACAGTTTTGATAGAGATTTGAGTAGAAGACTCACCTTGAAACCTCTGCACTAGGATCTGAAAAATTGTGAGAGGAAGGAGCAAGTGTAGCAACAAATTTCCTGTTCTAAAACTGAAGAGCAGAGAGAGATTTTTTTCTTTTTGTGCAGAAGCAGCAACACACATCTGCTTTTTTCCATTAACTATATATATGCCAAAAAAGGCTTACAAAAAGATATTCAAGGAGTAGGTAATCATCCCATACCTTGACCATGCTTCAAAAATATATCCTTGAAACAAGGATGACCATAACTACAAGATAGCATAACACAACATAACCAAAAAAATATATAATTGAGTATCTAAAAAAGTCTCAATTCTAACACTCCTCCATGAGATTTTTCTTAGATACTCCAAGTCTTGATCTCTAAAATTCAAATCTTGCTTTATGGAGAGCTTTAGTCATTATATCTGCAATTTGATTCTCTGAACTGCAGTGAATCAGAGTGACTTCTTTGGATTTAACAGCTTCACAAATTGCATGAAACTTTACCTTGATATGCTTGGTTCTTCCATGGTGTACTGGATCCTTTGCAATAGATATAGCTGACTTATTATCAACTCAGATAACAACACCATCATTTTGTTGAAATCCCAAATCAAATAGGATTTTTCTCAGCCAACCTACTTGATTTGTGATTTGTGGCCTCTGCTACACCAATATACTCAGCTTCGGCTTATGATTGAGCCACAACCTCTTGCTTTCTTGAAATCCAAGAGAAAACTCCACTACCAAATGAGAAAGAATAACCACTGGTACTCTTGGAGTCATCTATGCAGCCTGCAAAGTCACTATCTGAGAAACCTTCTAATTTTCCATCCTTATGAATATACCAGATTCCATAATCAAGAGTTCCTCGAATGTATCTTAGAACTCTTTTTGCTGCCACAAAGTGTTTTTGACTAGGCGAATGCATCTTGAAAGCATACTTGCTGAAAACATTAAGTCCGGTCTTCTTGTACATAGATACAACAAAGAACCAATCAAACTTCTATAAGTAGAAGCATCAGCCTTGCCACTACCATCATCTTTTGAATACTTTTCATTCACCATCAATGGAGTAGAAATTGATTTTGACTTTTCCATCCGAAGTTTCTTTAACACTTCCCACGCATACTTTTCTTGTGAAATGAAAATACCTTCCTCTTTTCGGAGAATTTCCATCCCTAAAAAATATTTCATTTCACCTAGATCCGACATTTCAAATTCAGTTTCCATGTTGGATTTAAACTGCTCCAAGGCTTTTGCATCAGTCCCAGTAACCAACAAATCATCAACATAAAGGGAAACAATGAGTTTTCCTTCATTCATAGTGTTTTTCACATAAAGAGTAGTGTTACTCATGCTTCTCTTGAACCCCTGCTGCAGCAAATAAGAATCAACCCTGTTATACCAGGATTCAGGAGCCTGTTTCAACCCATAAAGAGCCTTTTGAAGCTTATAAACTTGATCTTCTTTGCCTGAAACTAGAAAGCCTTCAGGTTGTTCAACATATATGTCATCTTCAAGAAACCATTAAGGAATTCAGATTTCACATCAAGATGATGAACTTTCCAGCTACTGGTGCAAAGGTTATCGACTCTGGGTTGTTGAGCATAACCTTTCACCACAAACCTTGCTTTATACTTGTTTAAAGAACCATCAGGATTGATTTTGGTTCTAAAAATCCATTTGACACCAATCACATTTTTATGAGTCGGCCTGCTAACCAATTTCCATGTCTTGTTTTTCTCAATCATATTAATCTCCTCCAGCATATCAACTCTCCAATTTTCTTCTTTTGCAGCTTCAATATAGCTAGGTGGTTCAATGGTAGCTATATTGCATCGCTCATATATGTCTTCCAATGATCTAGTGCATCTGATTGAAATTTCATTTTCATCATCTGTCATTTCCTCAACCTGAGCTTGCTCTTAAACTTTAGATTCACCATCTAAAATTTGACTGGAGTCTTCCACTTCCTTTTTGCTCCAATTCCCACTTTGCTAACTCATCAAAATTGACATTTCTACTGATAAGTATTTTTTTCATTCTTCCAACTAAACAGTCTGTAGTCTTTAGTATTGCTACTATATCCCAAGAATATGCAAGCTTCAGCCTTTTCATTAAGCTTTCCTCTCTTTGTTTCTGGAATGTGAGAGTAACATATGCAACCAAATACCTTGATGTGCTCCATAGATGGCTTAACCCTGTGCCATGCTTCAAAAGGAGTTTTACCATTCAAGGCCTTTGTGGGCAATAAATTTAGGAAATGAAATGATGTATTGACAACCTCGACCCAAAATTTGAAATGAACTGATGTATTGACAACCTCGACCCAAAATTTCTTTGGAAGATTTTTTTCGAAGAGCATACATCGAGCCATTTCCATCACAGTCCTATGTTTCCTTTCACCCACTCCATTTTGTTGAGGAGTGTAGGGTACTGTAAATTGTTGTAGTATACGTGCTTTAGCATAAAAACTCTTGAACTCTCTTGATGTGTACTCAGTTCCATTGTCTGATCTCAGAATCTTAATACGATGACCAAACTGATCTTCAATCAAGAGTTTGAATTTTTAAACTCAAGAAAAACATCATATTTGTGCTGCAAGAAATATACCCAACAATTACTGGAGTAATCATCAATGAATAACAAGAATGACCTACTTCCATTTAGTGATGGTGTCCTCATTGGACCACAAACATCAGTGTGCACAAGTTGCAATTTTTCTGAGGCTCTCCAACTACTTTCTTTGAATGGAGGTCTACTTTGCTTTCCATACTCACAAACATCACAAACATCTTCTTTTTAACTTATGGCAGGCTAATCATGAACCAACATGTGAGAATGCATCATTTTTAGATTAGAGTAGCTAAAATGCCCCTAGCCTTTTATGCCTTAAAACTAAATTATCTTCAGCACTTGAGTAAGCATACTGATCATTTGATTTCCATTTGATAGGAAAACTTTTATCTTACATTTTCATAGTCATTAATTCACAGCCAAAAGGATCACGAATAGTGAACTGCCATATCTTGAAAATGTTTTTCTAGCATTTGTCCCACACTCAAAAAGTTTTGATTTATATCTGGTACAAACTAAACATCTTGGATATGTTTCGTACCTGATGGTGTGTGAATTTCCACAACACCTTTCCCTTTGACATCAACATGATCACCATTGCCAATTGTCACCTTTAAAGTGTATGACCAGTCCAGCTCTTTAAATATGCCAATATCATGAGTCATGTGATTTGTACAACCACTATCAATTATCCAGACCTCTTTGTTCTGATTAGCCACAAAGAGTTTTTCTTCGTTCTGCTCCTGATTTTCAGCAACTTGTGCTTGTTGTCCTGGTTGATTTGCTTTGTTCTTGCACAATTTTTCCACGTCCAAATTCATTACATGCACTACACTTCACACCAGGCCTCCACCAACAAAATTTTTCTGTATGACTTCTCTTTTTGCAGTGAGGACAAGGAGGATAATTTCCTTTCTTACCTCCATTTTTGTTGTTTTCTCCTTCTCTCTTAGCATTACCTTTCTTTTCTCCAGGTTGCTTCTTTCCACCATTATTGCTTGGTTGTTTTCCTTTGAGCTTCGCTTGAAAAGCACCCTCTGTAGTGTCTTCAAACCTCAATGCTCTTCTTTGTTCCAAAGCCTGTAAAGCATTCACAATCTCTGCCAAAGTAATTTGTGACAGGTCTCTTGAGTCTTCTAGTGAGGAGATTTTCGATCCGAACCTCTCCAGCACATTCACGAGCACCTTTTCAACTATTCTTTTTTCTGACAATTCTTCTCCAAGCAACCTAATGTGGTTTAACACCTTCAAGAGTTTATCGGTAAACTCTTTGATGGTTTCCGAGTCTTTCATGAGGCCTTGAAATTCCCTTCTCAAATTGAGCACTTGAATTTGTCGGGTTCTATCGCTGCCTTGAAACTCCTCCTTAAGCTTATCCTAAGCTTCTTTTACAGTCTCACAGCCATGATTCTTGTAAAAATAGTATTAGAGATAGCAGAGTGAATGCATGACAAAGCTTTGAACTTTTTTGCAGATTCTTCACTATGTTGCTTAATCTGAGAGCAACAGTTGGATTTGCTCTTAAAGGAGATTGATTTCTATCATTTTCCACAACTTCCCACAAATCAAATGCTCTCATATATGCCTTCATTTTAACAGCCCACACTGGATAGTTTTCTCCAGAAAATATAGGGGGTGAGGGAATAGCACAACCACTTGAAGCCATGAGAGTACCTCAAGATGTTCTAAAAGAAAAAAATGGAAAGAAGCCTTGCTGGTTTTTTTTTTTAAACACAATCCCTTAAAGATAAGTAGGCTCTTCATACCATGATAGAGACTTGAGTAGAAGACTCACCTTGAAACCTCTGCACTAGGATCTGAAAAATTGTGAGAGGAAGGAGCAAGTGTAGCAACAAATTTCCTGTTCTAAAACTGAAGAGCAGAGAGAGATTTGTTTTCTTTTTGTGCAGAAGCAGCAAAACACATCTGCTTTTTTCCATTAACTATATATATGCCAAAAAAGGCTTACAAAAAGATATTCAAGGAGTAGGTAATCATCCCATACCTTGACCATGCTTCAAAAACATATCCTTGAAACAAGGATGACCATAACTACAAGATAGCATAACACAACATAACCAAAAAAAATATATAATTGAGTATCTAAAAAAGTCTCAATTCTAACAAGTTTTAGCTGCAGCAAACCCTGTTGGGGGTCATTATGAGTATTGAACCTACATTTTACCTAAGTTCGATTTACTTCCTAGCTATGTTATTCAGAATGTCCGACTTTTCCATGTCTCTATACTGAATGGTTTAATGATGAAACTTGAAAGTTAAGAAATCCCGGTCAAGTAGGGTCATATGCTGCCACATTTCTTTAAAAAGCTTCATTTCCTTTATTTGATTATTCCTTCACATTGTAATGCGTTCATATGGACTTGTTATCTCTGTGCCCTAAATCAGATGGATTGAAAGGGTTTAAAGTATATAATACTTGTGTATTAATTTGTGTTGCAATAAAAAGTATTTCTTTGATTTAAACTCCAAATTCTAATTGCAGCTGGACAAAAACAGTGAATGAGAATCTGAAAATGAGTGCTCCTCTCCTCTCGCGATTTGATTTGGTATTCATATTGCTTGATAAACCTGATGAGTTGCTGGATAAGAGACTCTCAGAACACATAATGTCAGTAAGTCTTTGCACCTGCCTTCGGAAGTAATGCATGAGTAGTATGCTGTCAACAGAGTTATGTGCATGCTGACCACTTATATCTCACCAGATGCGTCCCTAACCTTTTCTGTGAACCAAATTACTTTGCTGTGCACAGGTATTTTTCAGTTACAAAAATATGCTATATAGCTGGAAAGATATTTCACCTCAAAGTTGAAAAGAAGATTATATTTGTCAAGCTCCTTTCTTATATAATTCCAGTTGATTCATTCTTTATGTCCCGTTCCTCCTTTTTTTGGGTTTGAATATTTGTCTTCTGCAACAAAAAAAATAGGAAGCTTCATGGCATTATCAAGTGATTACCATCTTTGTCTTAAGAAGAAGCATAGATATTCGGCTAATTCAGTTCCAAATAAATATTTGAAACATTTTCCTTTTGCAGCTTCATGCTGGCACTGGACAATCCCCACCCTCTGGGAAGAGGCTATGCAGAGGTGATATTTCACCCTTTGTTAATTTCTTAACTATAGGGTTCGTTTGACGCAATCTCTGGCTTGAATACTTTCAGAATCACGCAATATTAGAGGAGTGGATTTGACTGTCAAAAGTAATTCGTTAGTTGCAAAGTTGAGACTTGATCCTAAGGACAGTGATTTTGTTCCACTACCTGGTCCTCTTCTGCGTAAATATATTGCTTATGCAAGAACCTATGTATTTCCGAGGTGACCTCAGGTTCCCTTCAATTTTAAAAAGTATTGTTGTATACTCATTTCGGTAAAAGACTCACTGTTGTTTCTTTCATCAAGGATGACAAAACCAGCTGCAGAAATCTTGCAGAAGTTTTACTTGCGTCTAAGAGACCATAACACTTCTGCAGATGACACTCCAATAACAGCTAGGCAGTTAGAAAGCTTGGTAAGGCTGGCAGAAGCTCGAGCTAGAGTAGACTTGAGGGAAGAAATAACTACACAAGATGCATTGGTAAGTATATATTTTGCTTAAGTTGCTACACCCATCAGACCATTGAGCATATAATAAATATGGTAACTTGTGGAAACAAGAAAAGACCGACATTGAGCATACAATAAATATGGTAACTTCTGGGAACAAGAAAAGACCGAAGCCCGTTACTAAGTGATTTTATGCACCACCCATAACATTTATATTTGAAGCAGAATTAATATATGAACGAAATGACTCTGGATAGTGTATGCATATTAGATTATATCCTTGCTTGTGTTTCTGAAGACTAAGTTTTACAGGATGTTGTTGAAATAATGAAAGAGTCGCTGTATGACAAATATGTCGATGAGAATGGCCTTGTTGATTTTGGACGGAGTGGTGGAATGAGTCAGCAGAAAGAAGCCAAATGATTTTTAAGTGCATTGAACAAGCAATCTGAATTACAGCAAAAAGATTGCTTCTCTATATCTGTACGTTGAGCCATGAAGCATTTCTTCCATTAGTATAAGAGATTTCAGAAAAAGTCTGATTGCTTATCATTTGCTCAGGAAATATACAGTTTAGCAGATAGGATCGGCTTAAGGGTTCCTGATATTGACAGCTTCATGGATAATTTGAACAGTGTCGGCTATCTTTTGAAGAAGGGCCCAAAGACATATCAGGTACTCACTATGATAGCTTCACATTTTAGTTTGTTGTTAGAATGTTTTCATTTTCTCTGTTTGACTAGTGTATTAAAGGAAAATTCACCATACACTTCTTTTAACCCACACGAATTTACCGTGCATTAGGATAGTAGGTCATAGTTACATTTTTGGACTAACAAGCTGTGTTAGGAATACCTGCAAATAGTGATGCAAGTAGATACATAATAATGCTTTAATTCAAGGCAAATTGATATCCCCTCTGACCAAAAAATTAAATATTGCTTGCTCTTCATGTGTTATCCTCGTCTTATTCTCGCAGTTAGTGATCAAGGTCGATTTTATGAAAGATCACGGCATTTTGGACTTAACTCATGACTCATGCATGAGTGCGCAAATTAAAACAAATTCTGCATTAATTTATAAGTATATATATAACTCGAAACATGCACACCCATCAGAAATTAAACATGGGCTCAAACAATTCTCCACAAATACAAGGATATATAAAGAAGAAGAAAAAACAGAAAAGCTAGGCGATTATAAATTTATAAATACATAGAATTAATTTAGATAAGGATCATAAGGGCATGCCAGTGAAGGGGTTGATTCCATCAACACAGCCGGGAGGATCATACTCGCAGACGATAACGACACCCTTCTGATGATCGCAATAAACGGGGCGGCTGCACCCGACGCGTTGTGTCGTTTTCCATACGACGCTCAAGAAATGGCCGCACTCGCACCCCTCTCTCTGCGGATCGCACGTGCACCGATTCCTAACGCCGTCGTAATATTTGCTCTCACTGAACCAATATCGAACCACGTCGGTGGGCGTGAACTCCCGGTAGTTCATGAAATATATGTTCTCGCCGTAGGGGTTTTTCGAATGTTTGCGGAAGCTGCAGTCCCTGCGCCGTTTCTCCGCCCAGTCATTGGCCGATGCCGCCAGCTTGGCGTCCCAAGCAAGCGGCGGCATTCCCATCGACTCCCGGATCATGTTGTGGGCGTTCACGTATTCCTGTTGCTCCCTGTTGAACGTCGGCACGTATAGGGCCGGGGACAGCTGTGGAATCGCCTTCTTGAAGAAATTAGCGGGACGGCGCTTCTTCAGCTCCTTTTTTGGAATTGGGTGCACCACCGTCGCCGCCGCGGATGCTGCGAGGGCGGCGACGATCAGGAAACCATAAACCCTCGCCCTCGTCAACGTCATCGTCGGTGGTCTTCCCATAATATTTGCGTTTGCTTGTTTTTTTCCCTATGTCCGGTTTCGACGACGCCACTTCGAGAAATGCAGAGTGGCGTCAAAATAGGGATGCTGCTGCCGCTCAATTTATTGGTTTTTCTGCTGCTTCTATAATTCATTGCTTCTTTCTTTTTCTGTGCTCCGCCTTTTTTCTTTACAACGGTATTTGTGGAAGGAAAATGGTCCGTACGTGTACGTGTACGTCCATTATTATTAATTCATTCATGTTCATTTTTAATCATTTTCAATCAATAATTAATTATTTCATATTTTATTCAATATATATAATACTGTGATCTATATCTAATCATATCCCAAAAGGAATCAGAATTAATAAATCTGAATTCTTCACACAATATCATCAAATTAATGAGATTTCTGCTTGATTTAATTTGAAGACGAATTGATCGAAGATGGGGAACAAGCACGGCCGGCCCAGAGATTTGAAGTGTTCTGTTCGATCTTCCAACCTTAAAAATGATGTCTTTATTTATTAAATGTAAAATTAATGCATAATAAAAATAACATAATCATATTGTCTAAATTTCTAATGCATGTCATACATAAAAAAAGTCTCTACAAACTATATATCTTTAATATTCAAAATCATGAAATATGTCCCATATATATATATAGATATATTCAAAATCATCCTGCTCATTAGTTCGCTATCATTTTCAAACAATCTTGAAATAAAAGAAAAAATTTGCTTTGAACAACATTTTTTAAAGATACTTCTTCTAGCATTTTTTTGAAGCAAACTCGTTTATAAATTTTTCATAATCAATATTTTATAGCAATTCATGTTCATGAATATCAAAGCAAGTTTATTAAATCTTCTTTGTGACATGATCAAACACAAATAAGATTTCAGTATCTTTAATTTTAAAAAACTTATTTTATACAGAACATATGTGATTAAAAAAAAGTAACACGTGCATTAGGACAACTATTTAGCCTCTTTAAGTAAGTTAATATATTTAGACCTGCATTTTATTATTTTAATAAAAGATAATATTGTAATGCATTTGAAACAACTCTTGACCATCAAGATCACTAAACTCTCAATGCTTTAGAATATTTTCAAGATTTTCAAAACTTGCTTTTAAAGTAGCATCATCTAGTATATTCAATTTATTAGAAGAATGAAAAAAAATATCCAAAGTTCTTTTCATATGAAGTGAATTAATCAAATTTTTTTTTTTAGTAATTTACTTGCATGATCTACTATATAGATGAAATAATTGATTTTGAAATAGTTTGAATTCAATTGGAGAGTTAAAAGAAAACGTACTCTTAATTCAATTGGAGGTCTTAGAAAACACACTCTTAATTAATACTCTTAATTCAATCTTTTCTCTCTCCTCCACGTACTCGGATTCTCTCCCCACCTCCTCTCTATTTTATTTTTTCAGAAACACATGGGTGCACACTCCCGCTCCTTCCTTCCCTCCGCCCACCGATATACAAAAAAATCTGGCGACCACTACTGTAAATGAAGTAATTTTTCAGTTAGGGGTCTGGAGCCCCCATCAACCCCCTCGATCCGCCACTGGGTACATGAATACATTAAATAGGTTTCCATTGATATATACATATATGTGGGTTGTTCTCTTGTATATAAGATTGATGGGTCTGACCCATCAGACGGGTCGGCCCATCAGCACTTAAGAGCCAGCCCAACCCATCAATCATCACCAACCTAAAATAAATCAAAAGAAGCAGAAAAAATGAAAGCAGAAAAAAATTAACAATGATAAACTGGGTTTTTGCTCCTATTTAGAGTTTGTTTTGGATTTGTTTTGTCGATTTATTGTGTGCTTTAGTGCATGTTTATCTCGGATTTCACTTGTTTGGACGAGATAGATTTTTCGTGTGATTTTACAAGAATTTGGACTGAAAACCATTAGAGTTGATGAAATCCAGTTCCAAGACTTGATGGTTCGAGGAGAGGCTTAATCGGGATGAGAAAATGTCGAGAACATGCATATCGGGAGTGTACTCAGTGAGCATGGATCATGCTTGACATTGCAGGCCCGTGCTAAAGTCACAAATCGAGACAAAATGTTGCAGAAGGACTGCACGGTCCATGCTATTTTGTACTGCACGAACCGTGCTATTTTCTCAGCTCTTTTGCGGATTTTCCTTTTGGCCCCGTTCGTTTCCATCTCAGGCTTAGACCATGACACATAGTCGTTTCACACTCAAAATAATATTTCTACTCATGTGCCCACAGCGAGCGTAACTAGCTATGAGTAAGGGGTTTATCCGTCAGAGAGCTAATGCGATCTTACTTTCGGGTCACCAATCACAAAGGGGGTTGGTTTATGTTGTCACCTTACTGGAATATATAAATCTGCAAAATAAACTAAAGACAATATTAAATAACAAAAGTTTCCAGAATTTGAACGAGAATCAGGTTTAGGCTTTATTCACTCGATCATGGGCACATAATCACCCAGTTATGGAGACTGGATTCCTCACTACGTCTCCTCATTCATCCGTTCAGAATAGGTTTAAAAGTTATTCCTCATCGATTAAACCCCTAACCTAACACCGACCCCCTGGTTCCCCTAAGAGATGTAAATGAATAGGTAGCTTTGTGCCCTAGATGAACCCAAATTTATTATGTTAATTGATTCCTCATGTGCCCACAATAACCCACAAATTTCCCAATTACCATTTGAATTAACACACAATCACGATTCGCTAATTTAATTAATCATGGTGTACCCATTACAATTAAAGAGTGATCAACCATATTAGTCATTTTAAACACACGCTCACTTAGAACAAGATCAAAAATCGACAGAAACCTTTCATGTAGTAATATGCCCACACTGCCTCACGAGTTCAAAATTTTGCTTAAACCATTATCTATCGTTTAAATCCTGGAAATTGAGATCTAGCTACTCATGTTAGACTGAATTAAAAGTGCAGAATGTAAATACATATTAAATATAAATAAACTTACTAATTTAAATAAATAAATGACTAAACTCCAACATTGAGTATGAAACAGGTTCCTAATTCCTGAAGGCATAAGGCCTCAGATTGTCTTGCTTCCGGAGCAGCTATTAATTAAGTAAAATGAAATGCGGAATTTAAAGTGCGGAAAATGTGAAGTGTATGTGATATTTGTTTCCAAATTCTAAAGTTGTTTAAATAGAGAACATTCAAATTCAAATCCCCCCACAGGTAGGGGACCTTCAATTGTCTGCCGAAAATGGTGTGCTCTGCTTCACCGGTCTGGATAAACCTCATCCTCAGAGTAGTTCAGTGAATCCCGAAAATTCAGGGGTTCCTTCTTATTTACTTTTGCTGATCTCTCCAATAGTCCTTTTTCAACACCAACTCTCTTCAAATTTGATCAGCCCATCCAGTCTTATTATCAGCTAACAGAATCCCGCACGTGCCCTCTTCAAAGCCTTGGTTGAATCTGCACGAGCAATGTGGGCACGACATCATCTAGTCAGCTCTATCCCTTTCTGATTTGCCCATTCTACTTCCCGTATGTAAGGATATTGTTGAAGAAGTTTCCATGTGCCTTTGAGTGTTGTTTATAGGTTGAGATATTCAATGAATAATTAGGTAAAAAATGCCTCTTTCACAAGATTCGACCTCCGAAATGCCCCATGCCACTTTCCTGGCTCTTTTCGACTCAAAACAGACTAAAAAAGACATTTAAAACGCCTAAAATGTCCATAAAGGCGCGAAATAAATAGACTTATCAGACCACTTCCCAACTATTTAAGGGTTCTTTTGTACAAAAATTCCAAGAACTTTGACCCTATAGAGAGAGCAGAGAACACCGTGGAGAAGATGGAGACAAGACTACAAAGAGATTGAAGAAGCACATCATAGACTAAGTTTTATTTTAGGCTTTATTCGATGGGGATTACTATGTTGACTATTTGTTCGTATTTATTTTATTTGGATTTTGAATATGCTATGAGTAGCTAAACTTCTAGAGATCATAGGGTTGTTGATTTTTTATGGATTTGATGATTTGAAGTAATTTATTGTTCCTTTCTATTTCTTGTTTGTGCATCCTCGTTTACTATTGTCTTATGTGAATGAATTTATCAACATTTACACTTTTGTAGTTAATTTGTTATTCATTCGAGAGAGGTTAGTAGATTAACGGATTAGGATTGCACAACACAAGTATGCTAGATTGAGAGATTGGTATGTATCATGAGGAGAATAAATATGAGGTGCTAATTGAAGTTAGATAATAATTCGAGATCGAGAGATAATAATTAGAATCTAATCTACTTTCATAACTTACTCGAGAGAGAGGCTATGATTAATTGATTGATTCTCCTACAAGATTTAGAATTAAATTGATTTAATAAATTATTTATCAGAAAATCCATTTAGCAGCAACACCCTAGGATCCATTTCTTCATCTGTTTATCTGGTTTCTTTGTTTGAACTATTTATTTATTTACAATAATTAGTTTATTAAAATCAACCTTTAATTTGATTCTCTAGATAAAGTGAAACAACATAATTGGATACTTAGTCAGGTTGCATAGCCAGTCTCTGTGGATACGACCTTGCTCACTGTTATTTTACTATAATTTACCTCGTTCTCTTGCGAGTAGTATTTTAAGTGAAATAAAATACCGAACATACAACTTGTGACTACCACCGCTACTTAACGCAAAGACACTACCACCATCTTCAATGAAACATGGTGAAAAGGACGCCACCATCATCGACATCGAATCTTCACCGCGATAACGAAGACAAGATCAAAAGTCCATGGTTGAAGCTCTTCTCCTAAAACTCTCACATTTTTGAAGGTAAGCTCATGAAATTCAAGCTTTTAGATTTTTTAGTATGTTAATTCGAACTTTAAAAGTATGTGTTGGTATTCCAATAGTTGAAGAATAAAAGTTTTTGCATTATTTATGTGCGAATTTCAGAAACTTTATTTTGCGGAACAAATTGCTTATAATTGTTCAAATTGAGGAGAATTTGGGAGATCAAATTCAGAATAATTTGAAAGATAATACACTTGTTCTTGTCATAATTGATGATTCTAACAATGAGGCAGAAAGCATCAAGCTTAACTCAATTGAATGTTTTTTTGTGTTAAAACTCTTAACCCTCGATTGTTTTAGATGAATATTATGTTGATACATGTCTGCATGATACATGGTACGTTTTTGCTTAATACATGATACATTTTCTTTTATCTGACTCAAATTTTTATTTTCCATTGCAGATTTTTGGAATGAAGATTCTTCATTTTTAATATATTTTGGGATAATTTGAGAGTCGTATTGGAATGAGACATTGATGAGAATTTATTATGTTGGGATTTTATTTTCTTTTTGGAATATTATCATGTACGTAATTTCATTTCTTAGACATTCATTTATCAAGAATTATTTTTTAATTTATTATCATGTAACTAAACACATACTAATATCCTTAGATAAAGAAGTCATTGAGAAGAAGATGACACTTCTATAAAATTAAAGTGAAAAAATGTAAATTTATTGTCACATGATATTTTTTTACATCTCATGTGATACTTTAAACTGTATACATGATATTGTTGTTATGAAAATCAGTGAGTGAGACACTTGACTAAGTGAAGACCACTCGATTCGATCAGCTGAATCAAATAACCTCACTTGAATCAATTCAGTCAAATGACACTCAACTAAAATTAAAGACGTAGCACACTACTAATTTTAGGATACAGATGATACTTTTTTGTTTCTCAAATGATACTTTTAGACAATATATGTGATATGTTCGATGTTTATTTTACCTAACTGCAAGTGCATAGTGCGGTGTATAGTGTAGCGGTGAACAAGATCGTATCCACAAGAAATTAATAATTATCTTACTAATTATCTAAACTTAACTTTCTACCATTATCTAGTCTACCTAACATAATTGGGTTACGTAATTATCTAAATAATGAAAATAATAGACAAAATAAAGTACTATCATAGAAATAAACACAATGAATCAAACAATGAAGAGGATGTGTATTCTAAGATTGAATAATTATCAACTAATTCATTTTTCTAATCATTTCATTTTTATACCTATATAGGGACTTAATTATCCTAAACCTTTTCTCGAAGTGCCTAAGATGTAGATCGCATAACTAGTACTAACGTCTCCATTGAATACCTAGCTTGCAACTCCTAATGACTCTTAAGGTTCTTTGTTCTCTCAATTAATCGCAACTTTGTCTAGTGATATTGAACTAACTAGTTGCTTATTCCAGTTCATGTGTTAAAACTCATCTCTCGATTTATTAATTAACACATCAAATTGTATTATTTAGTAATCAGTTAAACAACAGAGATAAACATAGGAATAAGCAAAATGACAAATTATACTTTGATATCTACATTTTTGGTACTTTTTAAAAATTGACCCTCTTTTTCAAAATTAACAAAAAAGTACAAACTTTTTCATAAATTTTACAAATCTAACATTTAACCAATTTTACGGCATACATGTCACACGTACTTGATTGTATTTTAATATTCTAATTTTCTCAGTAACGTAGAAAAAATTCAACAAACGAAGAAATATTAAATTACAATCAATTACATATGATTTTCAGGCGTAAAATTGATTAAATATTGAATTTGTAATTTTTTTGAAAAAGTAAGTACTATTTTGTTAATTTTGAAAAAATTGGTCATTTTTGAACAAAAAAAGCCTAAAATGTAGGTATCAAAGTGTAATTTACCATAAGCAAAACACAACTAAGTCAATAACATAAAAATAAAACACTACAAAAAATTGGGTTTTAGTGATGGAACTATAGAGTGAATTTCCGTCGCTATATGGTATTAGCGACAGAATAACGACACATAAGGTCCGTCGTTGATTATCTCGTCATTATATAAGACTTGCAATGGAATTTATATTCATCACTATATTAACGACGGACTGTCGATGAAATATCCATCACCTTTATGTGTCGTCGTTGGTTGGTCAGTCGGCGGCGGATGATGAATTAACGATGGACTGCTGATGTAACAATTCTATCACTTGTAGTGACGGAATGCAATCCGTCATTAAGTCCACAAAGAGAGATCCGTCGCTAAACCGTCTAAACACGTTCCGTCGCAAGTCCGTCGCTATTATTTTTTTTAGTTTATATTCCTCAAATTAATTAAAATCGAATATTATAAATGAAATAGTAATATCAAAAATATAATATATTAAAAATTCAAATTCCAATATATTAAATTACAACACAATTAAAATGTAGTTATTCTAACATAAAATACTGTCACTGATCGGGGGGGCCTGGACGGGGGGAACTGTGGTGGCTGGCCAAATTTGGCGAACATCTGGACCCACTGAGCCTCCATCTGGGCATGCATCCTAGCTTGTATCTGGGCCTCCATCTGCGACTGCAGCTGCTGCATCTCGGTCCTGACCTCCTCTCGAATCTCGGTCCTGACCTCGTCATGTATCTGGGCTCACATCTCATCCACACATTGAGTGAAGGCCTCCTCCGTAAAAGTGAGCTGCGAGGTGGTGCCTGAAAGGATACTGGTGCTGTTGTCACCGCCGCCACTATAGAAGTGCGACCAAGATCCGGTGCTGAAGACGCGTTTCTTCTTGTTCATCCCTCCGTGCGCCTCTAGATAAAGGGCGGTCATATCCACCTGAGGGACCTCTTCAGAGCCTGGAACTGGCTAGCTCAACACCGCAGCCCATTCGTACACCTTCGCCTAAATACAACAAGTTGTTAACACACACACACACATACACACATATATTATTTATAAATTAAATACTTACAGCAAGTCGCTCGCTCTTCTTATCAGTAAAGTGTCCATCCTTATCACGGTGGAGTCTCAAAAATAGTTCCCACCCAACCTGCTTGTCTACGAGTCCCTGTGTCTGTGACTATTCAAACAACATAAATGAAAATGGTTAAACACATTTAAATGAATTGCATAATTTTAAATAACTAGATATATAAAAATTAATTACCAAATCATCTCCATGGTGCACTGCATATTTGGACCCTCCCTTATGTGTGATTATACCCATCCCTGGTCCATCAGGCTCAGACCTCCTGTTCTGTGAAGCAGTACGAGCATTCTTCTTCGTCTCCTCATCTTCCTAGTAGGCCATCCAAGCAGGCCACACTTCTAAAGGAATGTATGCTGGCCTCTTCATGTTCCTGTTATTCTTGACTGTGCGAATCATGTATCGATATCTATCAGCCGTCTTCGAGAACCAGAGACAACGCACCACCTCATCCAAACTGGGCTCTCATGTGAACAATTTCTGCATACGAAATAAACAGGATTAGTAATTCAACTAATTTTTTAACTAAATACTTAATTTGAAAAGTAATATATTATACCCTGAAATCCTCAAAATACAACTCCTTTATAGGCCGAGACACCGTCTTCCAAGAAATGCCAGCTGGATCGATGTATCTCTTAAATATCTGAGTCACAGTCGTCGATACCTCGTGAGATGGCATCAAAGTCCTACAAATAACAACATAATAAATTATCCAATTTTTAGACAAATTAAGGTACAATTAATGATACGAAATGTATTGTCCCCGTATAAGCACCACAGTCAACCCATCACGACAAGCTACCGTCACTGACTCATCAAATGATGGCTGCTCCCCGATGTGCAGGTCTCCTACGGAGGCATTAAGGCCTTCGGATGAAGAGGATGACCCGCTGGCACCGCCTCTAGTGCCAGATCCGCTGGCCTCATCTCTAGTGCCAGATCCGCTGGCACCACCTCTCCTGCCAAATAAACCACCTCTAGGTATCTGCATCTAAAAAAGGATGTATTAACACAAACAAAATTAATGGTGTGAAATGCATAAAAATAATGTAAAAAATCAAGGCTCACGTATATATGTCACAACTAATCATCATCTATACTATCACTATCATTGTCTGCATCAGTGAAGATCTCTTCTTCTTCATCTTCTTCATCTGTATCGCCATCGTCCTCAATTTCTATATCACCTCCATTCGGATGAACTGAAACAAAATCATCAGTCTCAATAAGTGGAGGTCGATCCTTATGTAATTCATCCTCTTGAAAAGCCGGAACTTCTTCATTTGAGATTGATGCCTCTTATGAGAGTTCAACATTGGACCTAGCTTTAATCTTACACATGGCCCACCAATCACTTTTTGCACGAGATAAACTCGGATAGGAGTAGTAATAGACTTGAATTGCTTATTTTGCAAGGACAAACGGTTCATACTTATTGTAACTACGCTTATGGTTTATTGAAACCAATTTGTAGTTCAAATGAACCGTCGTCCCCTGTGGTGTTGTGTCAAACCACTTGCATTTGAACAATACTGTTCTTTTAATTGGCAGACCAGGATATTCAAGCTCAAACACTTCTTCAAGGCAGCCGTAATAATCATTCTTGTCCGTACAGTAATTGGTACCTTTTATACAAACTCCACTATTCATCGTAGCTCTACGTATTTCGTGATTCATGGTATGAAATTTATAACCATTCACATAATATACGTGATACACTACAACACTATGATGTGGGCCTCTTGAGAGATCTTGAATGTATTTGTTCTCTACATTATTTGCAAGATCTTGTGCCTATGAACATTAGAGAATGTGATATAATGATTAAACATAATTTTATGCATTGAGATATACATATGTGCATGTAAAGACATGTACTCATATATTTGGAAAACCAAGTTGCAAATTCGGTATCTAATTTACCCTCAATCTCAGCTCTTGGTAAATTCTGATACATTAATTCCATCTGATTCACAAACAAACTAGACAAACATATATATTCATGTTAATTGATTCATGACTTATTGAAATAAATGTATGACAAGTGTTGAGGTAAATAATTTATATAGGGCTCGACCTCAATGCAGTTAAGTAAAATGTATATTCGAGCAGCATTGTACTCTTGATCAGTCAAAAATCTAGTTGACTATTTTCCAAATGATCGTCCAGGATACTTGAATATGGAAAGACAATCTGGGTTGTCATTTTCTGCATCACCTGTACCGTCATAATTTCGAGGCAAATTTCTGCACTTTGTTCGCACATGATCTTCAAAATAGTATGAGCAAAACGTCGAAGCTTCTTCCACTAGATAAGCATTGTATATTGATCACTCAACCCTTGCTTTGTTCCGAACATTATTCTTTATCTTTCGTAA
The DNA here is from genome assembly GCA_026008535.1 of Perilla frutescens. Lineage (NCBI taxonomy): Eukaryota > Viridiplantae > Streptophyta > Magnoliopsida > Lamiales > Lamiaceae > Perilla > Perilla frutescens. Next base: position 36,065,516 of record BRKX01000017.1, on the reverse strand, counting down.
GTACCTTTCAAATGGGTACATCCAATGATATAGAACTGAACCAGCAATACGAGCTTCATCAGCTAAATGTACGGACAAATGCTCCATTGAGTCAAAGAAGCTTGGAAGAAATATGCATTCCAGCTTGCATAAAATGATAGGGATCATGTCATGCAAATGACACATATCCTCTACTTTAATGTTCGCAGAGGACATATCCCTAAAAAAATACTCAATTCAGTCATTGTTTTCCAAACAGCAAGTGGGAGAAGTTCTTTAAATGTTATGGGTAGGATCTGCTACATTAGCACATGACAATCATGACTTTTCATTCCAAACATCTTCAGCTTCTGCATATCGACACATCTACTCATGTTCAACACATAACCATCTGGAAATTTCAGCTCTTTCACCCATTCACACAAAACCTTTTTCTCAGCTTTGTCAAGCATGTAAGAAGCTTTGGGGTATTTGCCCGTCCTGGCATCCCATTTTGATTCAGGTCGATTGCAATAGATATTCAATTCATCTCTTGATTTGGTAGTATCATTTGTTTTTCCCGGAACATTCATCACTGTGTTAAATAGATTGTCAAACACATTCTTTTCAATGTGCATGACATCCAAATTGTGTCGAATCGGTAATGAACTCCAATAAGGCAAATCCCAAAAGATACACTTTTTCTTCCACCCACTATTTTTCCCGACTCTGAGATTCACTTCATAACTTCCAATTCTGTGACCTTCTTCAAGCCAGTACCTCAATCTCTTGCAGAATATCAATTCCTGATTTGAGTTATGGAGATTTTGTAGTAACCACCTTGTTCTGGGTGAATGCTTTTTTATTCTTGCGAAATGGATGGTCGGCTGGTAAGAATTTTTTATGATTGCCAAACCACGACTGCTTCCTACTACAAGCATGTGTGAAAGTATTTCAATCGGTCATACAATACGGACAAAATAACCTTCTGGAAGTACTCCAGCCAGACAACATAGAGTAGGTAGGAAAATCACTAATTGCCCAGATCAGAGCCGCTCGCATCTTAAAATTCTGCTTCAATGACACATCATATGTGTCGACACCCACATCCCATAATTTTATCAACTCTGATATCAGTGGCTGCAAGAACACATCAAGTTTTTCTTTTGGATTGTGCGGTCCAGGCACCAACACTGTAAGGAACATGTATTGTTCTTTCATGCACATCCAATGTGGAAGATTATAGGGTATAATTATAACAGGCCATGAGGAATATTGTTGTCCTGATTGCCCGAAAGATTGGAAACCATCTGTAGAAAGACCCAACCTAATGTTGCGAATTTCAGCTGTAAAATCAGAAAATTTTTCATTCAAATGCTTCCAAGCAACAGAATCTGTTGGATGACGTTGTAGGTGGTGAAATTTTACAATATTATAAATAATATTTTTATTAATTTTAATATATTTATTTAGCTTTGGAATCATATCAAATCCAAAATTAGATAAAATATTTAAATAATAAAAATATTATTATATGATAAACATCAAGTTCTTTGGAAACAAGTAAATATCTTTCAAGATATATATCAATTTCCAATAGCCAATGAGATAGTGTTACATCAGCTCTAGATCTCTCTTCCCACAACTATAAATAGAGGCCTTCATATCAGTTGAAAAACACACCAGAAGTCATTTGAAGAGTTCAAGAATTTGAGAACTTCCATAAGTGAAATTCTCAAAGATATTCAAGGCGTTCTTGTGACATTCAAAGGCGTTCTTCACCAAATTCATCCCGAAGACGACGTTTGATCCATAAGCAAGGCAGTCAAAGGAGTTCTTTATCAAATTCATTCCGAAATTAGCGTTTGATCTGGAAACAAGTCGTCGGCCCTCCGAGTTAACATTATCAAGACTAAAGATCAAGTCAAAGAAGATCGAGGATACAAATCTTCCTCGAAAACTTCAACGGCCAAGTTCAAACAACAATTCCGAGAAAATCAAAGAGATAAATTTACTTTGAAGATTTCAAAGACCGTTTGAAAATCAAGTTTTGAAGAGAAAAATCAGAGGAAAAATAGAGATTGGATCCATAAATTTATATTTTTGATCCTAAATCATTTTATTGTACATTGTTTTGTGTTTTACCAAATTAAATACAAAAATTCGTGTTACAAATTTTGGCACGCCCAGTGGGACCATCTCTACCTTTCATCTCTTCTCTTCACCAATTTTCCCAAGCATCAAGATGTCTACAATTCTGGAAGAGCAAATTGTAAATTTGACGAAGCTTGCCGAAGGACTTGCCAAGCGGGTACAAGAATGGGATGCTCAAATCTTGAAGTTGAACAAAGAATAGGTTGTTGATTTTGGTGGTGAGCAAGTGAATGAAGATACTGAAACTGAGGTATCTACAAAGCTACATGCTAACAAAAGTGAAAAATCTACATCCAAAGAAATTGAAATCTTGTCCAATGGCTCAATACAAGTTGATCAACTTAAAGATTTGATACTAGAGACAATCAAAGACAAGTCTGGAAAGAGCCATAAATCACTCTGGACTTACAACAAGCCATATACTTCAAGAATTGACAACTTAAAGATGCCAGATGGCTACCAGCCACCAAAGTTTCAACAATTTGATGGCAAAGGAAATTCAAGACAACATGTGGCTCACTTTGTAGAGACCTGTAATGATGCTGGGACATACGAAGATCACTTGATGAAGCAATTCATTCGTTCTTTAAAAGACAACGCGTTTGATTGGTATACCGATTTGGAGCTAAATTCGATTGATAGTTGGGGGCAACTGGAGAAAAAACTCCTTAACCGCTTCTACAGTACTCGGAGGACAGTTAGCTTGGTTGAACTCACAAATACAAACCAACAAAAAGAAGAGCCTGTCATCGACTACATCAATCGTTGGAGAAACTTGAGCCTGAATTGCAAAGATCAATTATCAGAAAGTTTAGCAATTGAAATGTGCATCCAAGGCATGTGTTGGGGTCTTCGATATATTTTGAAAGGGATTCAACCAAAGACCTTCGAGGAATTGACCACTACAGCTTACGCCATGGAGTTAAGCATGACTGCAAATGAAGTTCAAAAACTGTCGATGCAAAAGCATCACAACTTTGAAGAAGAGTCAGAAATAAATGATGGGGGTAAACATTTTGAGGAATCTCCAAGTGAAGAAGAAGAAGAAGATGATGATGATGATGATCATGATGATGATGATGAAACGGCTACAAATCTAACCATGGGCCAATTCAAGTCTTTCAACATATGTCACAATCCATGAAAATAAAGTACAAACGCTCCTTGATAAGAGCCTAAACTATCTTCAAAACTCCTTGATAAGAGTCAAAACTATCTAAGATTTTCAAAATGCAACGCTCCTCGATAAGAGCCTAAACTATCTTCCAAAGCTCCTTGATAAGAGCCAAAACTATCTAAACTCTTCAAGAAATACCAAGACTCCTTGACACGAGTATAAAATGTCTAAAAAGTCAAATTCAAATCCAAGACTCATTGACACGAGTATAAAAGGTTTACAAATTCAAATTCAAGACTCATTGACACGAGTATAAAAGGTCTACAAATTCAAATTCAAGAACTTCTTGACACGAGTATAAAAGGTCTACAAATTCAAATTCAAGAACTTCTTGACACGAGTATAAACTATCTAATAAATTCAAGTTCAAGACTCCTTGATACGAGTTTAAACTATCTAATCAATTTTCGAGACTCATTCATTTCAAACGACAAGTCGTCAATGAACAAGTCTCGAGGGGGCATTTGTAGGTGGTGAAATTTTACAATATTATAAATAATATTTTTATTGATTTTAATATATTTATTTAGTTTTGGAATCATATCAAAATCCAAAATTAGATAAAATATTTAAATAATAAAAATATTATTATATGATAAACATCAAGTTCTTTGGAAACAAGTAAATATCTTTCAAGATATATATCAATTTCCAATAGCCAATGAGATAGTATTACATCAGCTCTAGATCTCTCTTCCCACAACTATAAATAGGGGTCTTCATATCAGTTGAAAAACACACCATAAGTCATTTGAAGAGTTCAAGAATTTGAGAACTTCCATAAGTGAAATTCTCAAAGATATTCAAGGCGTTCTTGTGACATTCAAAGGCGTTCTTCACCAAATTCATCCCGAAGACGACATTTGATCCATAAGCAAGGCAGTCAAAGGAGTTCTTCATCAAATTCATTCCGAAATTAGCGTTTGATCCGGAAATAAGGCGTCGGCCCTCCAAGTTAACGTTATCAAGACTAAAGATCAAGTCAAAGAAGATCGAGGATACAAATCTTTCTCGAAAACTTCAACGGCCAAGTTCAAACAACAAGTCCGAGAAAATCAAAGAGATAAATTTACTTTGAAGATTTGAAAATCAAGTTTTGAAGAGAAGAATCAGAGGAAAAATAGAGATTGGATCCAGAAATTTATATTTTTGATCCTAAATCATTTTATTGTACACTGTTTTGTATTTTACCAAATTAAATACAAAAATTTGTGTTACAGATGTATGACCCCATCATCAACTGATGACACATGCCAATGCATTTCAGCAGCTGTGGCATTAGATGCATACAATATTTGCAATTGAGGAGTGAGATGAAAATAGTTTATCTTCTTATGAGCTATTTTTTTCTTTCCATTCTCATTATCTTGACCCTTGTATCGAGGATGGCCACAGAACTTACATTCCAACAATCCACTGTCTCCAACCCAAAAGATCATGCAATTTTTGAAGCAGCAGTCAATCTTCTCTACTGGTAATCCCATACCGCGCAATAATTTCTTTGTGGTATTGTGACTAAGTTATTCGCAGACACTATCTCTTTCATCAATTCTATAATCTGATCGAAGCACTTCTGTGACATGTTGTTCTCAGACTTCAAGGTCATGAGACGAGCAACGAGTGAGAATTGTGAATGCGTCTGACAGCCAGGCCACAGCTCTTTATCTGTAGCATCCAACATGTCATATAATTTTTGTACTTCTGGGTTAGGAGGCTCCTCCGGAATCTGATTAGCTACACTGTCATCCATGTGAAGATTTGGACCACCAACATCAAAGACCATTTGATGGTACGTATTTGATACAGTCTCCCGTCCAATATTCAAATTCGTAGTCACAATCTCTGTTGTTTCTCCTTGATACCTAGAGACGTGATAATTTTTCACAAACCCATTCCTCCTAATGTGCAACCGAACTGTATATTGATTTTGAAAGGGAATGTTATCATATTTATGACACGGACACTTAATTTTATCTTCATCCATGAACGCAGGCCGACTAACAGCAAATTCGACGAAGCTTTCAAGTCCATTCAGAAAATCTGAATTTAAACACCCATTAGCCCCATATCATTTCTACATTCAATCACGATTTAACGCTCATTGTTAGACGAGAAGCTGGTTGAAAACTTATCTAATTAATCAAGCTTCGAATAAAATTTAAAAAAATCAAAATTTCAATAGCACCTATGTGAAAATCCTAGTCCCAAGTTCTCGACTCTACACTAATTGATCTATGTTCCTCTAGTCAATCAATCAATACCAACAATTCAATCATTAATACTTGATTAAAAAAAATTCAAAATTTCAGCAGCACCTATGTGAAAATCCTAGTCCCAAGTTCTCGATTCTATGCTAATTGATCTATGTTCCTCTAGTTAATCAATCAATACCAACAACAAAACCAACAATTCAATCATTAATACTTGATTAAAAAAATTCAAAATTTCGGCAGCACCTATGTGAAAATCCTAGTCCCAAGTTCTCGACTCTATGCTAATTGATCAATGTTCCACTAATAAATACTTAATCAATACCAAAAAACTCCAACAATTCATAAAGAGGGATCGAGGGGCTCTCATCTCATTCACAATAGCATAATTTGAATTTGAATTTAATAAATTGAACAACATGCTTATAAATAATTATATCTAACATAAATTTAAATTTAATAAATTAAACAACATGCGTGCTTAAAATAAATTATTATAACACAACAAACATAACATAAATAATATCATACTTAATTAAATTAATTTCAATTTCATAAATTGGAGAACATGCTTAGTATTACTTATAATACAACAAACTTATCATAAATTATATCATACATATATTTGAACATAATAAATTTAACAACATTGTAATTATAAATAATTATATATAACACTTCTCTAACAAAATCAACATTCCAAAATAAATATATTAACATGTTCCAATTTCTCAAATTCATATATACTACTAGAAAATAACGTGCTAGCAAATTAACATGCTTAAACACACCTAAACATGCTTAAAAATTAACCAAATTAAACACACCTAAACATGCTTAAAAATTAAAATACTAGCAAATTAACATGCTTAAACACACCTAAAACTGTAAAATAATTAATTTTGTAAATGAAACTCACCTTTTAACTTTTTTTTATTTGCTTCTACTTTGAACAACCTAAACAAGAAGAAGAAGCAAATGGTTCCGTCTGTATATTCATCTTTTACTGACGGACTAACGACGAACGTAGTCCGTCATTAATATTAAAAATTAAATCTAGAAAATTAAAAAAAAACTAACGATGTCCGTCGTTAACATTAAAAATTAAATTCGAAATATTTTAAAAAAACTAACGACGGACATTGTCCGTCATTAATATTAAAAAATAAAAAATAAATAAATAACTAACGACGGACATAGTCCGTCGTTAATGTTATTACTTAATTAAAAAAAATAAAAAAATATAACGACGGAAATTTAACCGCGAACCGTCCCCACCAAATTTTCTGGCTTAAAAGTTAACTACGGACAAACCGTCGGTAATCCGTCGCTAAGATCCATTGCTAAACTTCGGTTTTCTTGTAGTGAAATAGATTAAATGGACTTTATATTCGAATCATGAACTACTCTAGAATACTAGAGTTCTAGTTATCTATAACAAAACAATGTATTTCTGAGAATAGAGTAAATAAAACTCGGTAAATTAAATCTATCTTCAATCTTAAAAACTCTTGAATTCATTGGTCTCATTCTCGTCATTCTTCTTCTTTGTTGGCAACTTTAAGATATGACATGATATGTCTAATTTTTTCACCCAAATAACTTTTAAATACTTAGGAAAATAAATCACAAAACCAGCTCAAAATTAAACAGGCGTAGCGACCTGCGACCTCGCTCGCGACTCGAGTTGATCAATCTTGTTAGGAAAAACTATCAAGGGTTTTTCTGACCGGGGTTTTGATGAGATGTCAAAATATGCAAAAATATGCAAAGAGCTTTGAAAAACTGAAAAGAAATCAAGCAGAAAACTAAGGATGATCATATAAAAAAATTGAGCTATCAAAGCCTGAAAATGATCAATCCAAGTGAGAAAAGAAAATAAAAGAAAGAAAAGAAAAGAAAAAAATGAAAAGAAAAAGAGAGAGAAAAAGGAAAATCCAGCCTCAAGAGTTGTTTGAAAAGAAAGACTGTAGCTTGTTTGCTAGATCAGTTAGCAAGTCAAGTGAAACTGAAAGTTGTAGGTACCATCAAGTGAAGTACCAAATGCCATCAGTCTACAGTCATGAACTGAAGAAGGCACCAGTTCAGAAGTGCCCAATTCCAGCTGAAGAAAAATATCAGCTGAAGCTACCAGTTCAAGGCACCAGTTTAGAAGTGCCCAATTCCAACTGAAGAAGAATACCGGCTGAAGGCACCAGTTCAGAAGTGCCCAATTCCAGCTGAAGAGAGGACAGTTTCAGCTAAAGAAGAAATACCAGCTGAAGAATATACCAGTACGAGCTGAAGGACATGCCAGCTCAGGAAGTTCCAGCTGAAGAAAAATGCCAGCTGAAGAATGTACCAATCCAAGGTACGAGCTGAAGGATATGCCAGCTCAAGAAGTTCCAGCTGAAGAATGAAGTTTAAGCTGAAGAAGTACCAGTTCGAAGGATACCAGCTGAAGACATATCAGTTCTGAAGACCAACTGAAAAAGCGCTAGCATCCGAAATGAAGACCGGTCCAAAGAAGTTCCAGCTGAAGGGACATCAGTCTAACATGCCAGCTGAAGAACACTGGTTCGAAATTGTCAGTTGAAGCAAATCAAACTGGAGCTCAGAAAGTATCAAGCCAGAGTCCAGAACTACCCGCTGAAGACGATCTTAACTGGAGCTTACAAAACTGCCAAGGATGCGGAGAACTGACAGACGAGGAACTAAAGATTCCAACTGCCAGTCAAAGTCCATAACTAAAGATCAAGACAGAAGTTGTGATTGAAATTCAAATTTCAGAAAAGCCAACAAGAAGATCTTGAAGTTAATGCAACCGAGATCTTGGAACAAAAGCACGTCAGAGGAACAAAGGCTACCCAATGGCTCTTTAAATGAAAGCCCCTCAACGGCTTTATTATTTATGATCACATAGTGATCATCAACGGTCACCAGCCACTCATCTATAAAAGATAAGCAACCCAGAAGATGGCCGTGAATTTTGGCAAAAAGAATTTTCGCTTAGACCTTCTGCAAAAGAATCTTGCTCAGAATTTCTGCAAGACCAACTGCTAAGACTTTCCGTGAAGATGTTCGCCAAAGCTCTAAAGTCTCACGCTTAAATTCAGCAAAAGTAAAAGTCCAACTGAAGAGAAGGAGCAAATTGCTAAATAGCAGGATAACTTCGGGAGTCAAGAGCCCAGTCTATTCCGCATGTTTGTCAAGAAATTGGATCAGTTTATTCACCCCCCCCCTCTAAACTGATTCTGATTCGCCCCGGGACCAACAAGTCTCTATGTTTCTGATTATTTCTAAGTTGATCAATTACGTTTGTGTATGAATGTGTGTGTGTGTGTGTGTGTGTGTGTGTGAGTGAGAGTGAGAGAGAGAGAGAGTTCTTTTTGGCTCCTTTGTTTGGGGTGCGTTAGTATGGTAGATAAATTTATGTTCTTGATGAAATTATGAAATGATTGATGAGTGATTTGCTATAACTTTTCTTGCTGGAAATGTGGTTTAGTCAATGATTAATGATCAGAGCCCTTGAACTTATAAAAATTGTTAATTGTACGTGTTTAATGCATTCCAATTCTGAAGGGTTTTTTTTTTTCAATGTGCTATATGGGTTAAATTATTACATGAAATGGGGTCGTAAAGAGTTCTTTTTGCCAAACGGATTAGAGAAAAATTACAGATAATTGGAAAATTTATTCCCGACAACTATAGGTACTGTAATGGTGTATTTGTAGACCAATTATTGTTTATGATGTTCTGTTTTGAATATTTGATTTTTGTGTGACATATAATTTTATTTGTGATTAATCTTAAATCGTATTCTAAGAACGAGGCAGAGGATTTCAGATTTTTCATGATTCCATTTGAGGATTATGTGTAAATTTTTTTGTGTCAAGGGTAACCCACAGCCGTTACCGATGGTGGTGTTTTTTGCTAATAAATTGTTTGAGTGTTAGCATATAATAAATTTCATATGTTGGCAAACGAAATTTGTTTGTGTATTTTGTTTCCTAAATTTTATATATTTTGTTTGGATAGATTGGTATATAATAGCAATATATATTTTAATTTTAGCAAATAAATTAATACATATTAGCAATAAGCATATAGTATGTTAGCAAAAAAATGATTGAACAAAGTACTAAAATGTTTCCCAAATCTCACTAGTTATATTTTGGCATTGCAAAACAAAATATTAATAGTACGAAACCTCATATTAACATGTGATATAAATGACATTAGCTAATAATCGGTATATTATTAGCAGCGTCAGTTTGTAAATAATACTACATGTGATTGTATATTTTAGCTTAATAGCAAATGATTTAGTATGTATTAGCAATAAATATGTAGTATGTTAGCAACACTGATGAAACGAAGTACAAACATACCTCAAAAACTCACTATTAATTAATATTTTGACATTACAAAAGAATGTATGTATATTAACAAATATCATATTAGCATATTTTGCAAATAGCATCAGCCAATAATTAGTATATTGTCTGCAAAATTGGTTTGTTAATACTACATATGATTGTGTGTTTTAGCGCATTAGCAAATGTTTTAATCCATATTAGCAATAAATATAAAGTATGTTAGCAATAATGCTTGAGAACTATCAACATGGTGGTACATGTGTTTTTATGGATTTTGGCAAATTGTATAACCTACTGCCGCAGATTTTTAGGTCCATATTGCAAATAATGTGGTACATCATAAGTTCATAACATATATATTTATGCATATTGGTTAGTTTCATTTGCTTTTTTATATGTTGTATTACCATAAAATTAATGAATTATTTTTGTACGTGTAAATAATATTGCATAAAAATAGGAAATTACATAATATGTGGATCGAATTTGATATCCTCTTTGATTTTGAATAACTACTATACCCTTAACCTAAAATAATTATACAATAATTGTATTTTTAATTTCTTTTTTTAGATGAATCTTGACCATTCAAAATAAATGAATGAGTGTTTTGAATTGGTTCTTAATTCATACATGGGACTTTGGTTCTCATTTAAACTCTAGTATATATAGTGCAGGGCCGCTCTTATAGTGAGACTAACGAGGCGGTCACCTCAGGCCCTATATATATATATATATATATATATATATATATATATATATATATATATATATTCAGGACCGCTCCTACAGTGAGGTTAACGATGCAATCACCTCAGGTAGTCCTAATGATAGGGGCTTCAAATTTTATCCTTTTGTAGTATTATATATGTGTGTAAAGATGTTTTAAATGTGATGTTTGGCCTAGTGGAAAAAAACTTGAACATTGAGAGAATGACATGTGTTCAATTCTTGTTAATGTAGAAACTTAGCTTCTTTTTATTTTTTTTTGATGATTAATTTTTAGGCTCAATTTTTTTTTATATTCTAAATATATATTAGAAATAAGAAAACATAATGATCGGATAAATTCAAGAAACATAATATGATTACAAGAGTGAGAATAAGAAAAAGAAAGTCCTCATTTTTCACCTCGACTCAGGTTACTAAATGACTTAGATCGGCATCTGTTGCCACACGTACTGTCAGGCAAGATGCATCTTGCCAGCAACAAAGGCGGCCATGATTAGATATATTCAAAAAAAAAAAGTTCAAAAGAGAATTAGCCAATGTATCCGGGAAATCATTGAATTTGATTGAAGGCAGAGCAGAGAGAGGTGAACAGAGTTACTTCGATGTAGCTAGCTAGCTAGTAACCGAAGATTCTGTCATACCACTTATCCCACTCGACAATATCATCTGGATCGTCAAATTGAAGCCAATTATTTTCTTCACTATAATTTGGATTTGGATGCATATGATCATCATCATCATAGAAACTGAAGTGACACATGCCTTGGTTCTCTTCCTTTGGCAAGTCGTCTTCGTTTCTTTGAAAAGTTTGAAGATAATCTCCAAGCCAGCTCCCACAACCACCGTATCCGTATGGTATTTCATTTTCCTCATATACCAAGTAGTAGGAATCGTCATAATTATAAGATCCATCTTCATCATCAGCACAAGAGAGGGGCTCTCCGTCGTTGTCATCATCGTCGCTGATGAACCATGTGAGACAGCAAGATCCATAGTCATCTTGCATCGATAGCCAGGAATTCAGGGAAGAAGCGGAGCAGAGGACTGGCGACGATGACATGGAGAATCTCATATATATATATATATATATATATATATATATATAGAGAGAGAGAGAGAGAGAGAGAGAGACTAAAGTTTGGTTTATCAAAAGAATATATACAAAGGCACATCACCTTTATTCTTTACTCAGCATCTCATTCTCACCACGAAAAACTAGTCATGTAATGTAACTGGAGAGGTTTCACAAAAGTAAACAAACTTAACTAACGCAGACACCACCTATCAATGCCCTGCTTTCATTAAGTACCATTTAGGCGTTACGAACAATATACTTTATAATTAAAGCATGCCCAGCCCAACACCTACCACTCTTACCCAACTCTACGAATTTACCAACACCTAATTAGGTAACTCATTCCCTTATTTGAAAATTCCATTCACAACAAAAACAGAACATTTAATGTTCAACAAAAGCAAGCACCTTTGTGCTTTCTCATGCCCAAAACCTCTAATGATCAGATAATGGGATTCTAATCCACAGCTTTAACTTCTACCCCAGAATTATAAGCTTGACAAAAAAATCAAAAGAGAGATTGCAGCCAAGCGCATTTAAACTACAACGAAAACAACTGGCACAAAATAGTCAGGCACCATAATCATTCAAATCTGCTAAGCAAACACTCAGTTCTCATTCCGCAAACTAATGATAACAATTAACAACGCTATAGTTTAAGTATCTCATAGATAACAACAGTATAGAAAGTGCAGTGACAATACATCAATCCCAACAGCAACAGTCAACATTACTAGCCAACATTACGAATATTTTTTAAGGAGACTCGCTGCCTCGGGGAGAACGTACTGTATCGTCATCATCAACAGGGCTTCTGTCCTCCCTAGGGCTAGGGCTGCGGTTGCGCCCATTTGCTTCATAAGGGCTCTCATCATACCTCCTAGCAGCAGGACTCACAGGGCTTCGGCTAGTCTCTTTTGGGCTCTCACTATTATATCCGCCGTCTTGCTCTGTCTCCACCCTGCCTCTACTTGGAGAAGGACTTCTCTCTCTTGGAGCATCTCTATCAGGTGTTGGACTGAGCTTCCTTGATTTAGAGGGAGAACTGGCCCTCTTAGGCTCTGGAGTCTCATCACGAGGACTTCTTGACCTCCTTTCTTTGTAATCAGCATCACGCCCTCTTCTAGTGGCAGGGGACCGTGACCGGCTGAAAGCATAAAACAAATGGGAAAAGGTTCAAGTCCAAAAGAGCAGGATGTTGGATTGAATCAGATAAAAATAAAGCCGATATTCCATAACAAGTGAACAGAAAAAATCCAAACCTGTAACTACGACTTCTGCTGAAACTTCTACTCCTACTACGGCCACGGCGAGGTGAACGAGACCTCACAGGAGACCGTGAGTAACTTCGACGTCCACTGAAGCATCACCAAGTCATTAAGAAGGAAGAATTAGAGACAAGTATATGTTAAATACGGCAGAGTTTATCACAATCAAGACAATAATCAATGTCAGTATAAAATGAAGGAAATGAAAAAAGATGAACAAACAAAGCCATCAAATCAAGCCAAGACGCATACCTCACTTTCTTAGGACTGTTTTGGCAGTTCCTCTCAATGTGACCTCTTTCCCCACAACGGTAACACTTATTCTTCCAGTCTCCAGCTTTGCAATCACGAGCCCAATGACCATCAATGCCACAATTGAAGCAACGACCAGAACCTGGTGCGGGACCTCTGCCGACATACTCTCGAACACCTCCAGGTCCACGTGGCACCTGTATTCATGTAAGGTAACATCAGCAGCAATAACTAATTCCCTGAGTTCTACCTGGAACTAGTTCAGTTGATAATTTTAAGCAGGGTAAGTAATCAAGATAACATGCCCTACAACAACACAGACTAAACCGAGCGAAAAAAGAACATACACAAGAAGCATCATAACAATTTCATCCTGAAAAGCAGTTGAACCTTGATAAAATAATTTCCATATCTTAATCACAGACATATAATTAGGAATTGCCAGAAGTGACTTACTCCCTTGGCAAATTCCACAATAATGCGACGCCCATCAACATCTCTTCCATCCAAGTTATATCTTGCATCATCAGCATCCCGTGGGTCACTGAATTCCTGCACAAGTCGAGAAAAAAACATCCCCAACACAAGAAGAAACACACATTGCATAATTGAGAAATTTGCGATTAGCCGATCTTAATACAAAGGTTAAAGATATTTTAAAACATTTCAAAACACTTCAGAGAGAGATGGTACATACAACAAAGGCGTAGTCTCGCTTCATGTCCACATCGCGTACTCTGCGGAAATGGTTTCCAGAAACAGTAAGGCCATCAAAACTACTTACGTACACTGCAGTGCATGAAACTTGGTCCTCAAGACGAACTAAACACCAGTTTGATTGTTGCAAATTCCATAAAAACATGCAAAGACAACATAGAAAATCGCCAAAGGCTTCTAACAATCGGCAAGAAATTCCACCAAGTCCACCCTCTCACCATTGACCACCAGGTCAGGCATAGTCCACCCTCCCACCATTGACCACCAGGTCAGGCAAAGGCTCAGAAAACCTTCAATAGAATCATTAAAGTCAAACTCAAAGGAACCTAAGACACATTGTTCCTTCACAAAAAAAAGACCACAATGATCCAAGCAACAACCATGCCTGGAAAGCAACTATGCTCTTAGTAAGAGGTGGAGAAGTGAATCTATACCCAATAGAGCAGACCTTTGATGTAGATCGAAGATAGAGTGAACAATTGCCAGGATGTTTCAAGACATCCAATAAAATTTGAATAAACAATTAGTATGAGCCCATGTAAACCAAAAACAAATATTCCTGGTTTGCGCAACCAATACCACACGTGGAATAATATCACCGGGCACAAATACAAGCGAGAGTAGAGTAACAATTTCACTTTCCTGGTTCCACCGGTCTAAAAGATAAGGCACAGCAAAACAGTTTCCATAATGGAGAAATAAAGTTAGGATGATCTACATAACTAAGTTGATCTAGACATTAGCCTAAAGCAACTCCTCCGATAATGCATGATATTACACACATAAAAATAAAATTTACAGTCCCAAAAAAATCAGCAACAAACATGACAATTTAAAAAAAAGGCTAAACAATTACCTGCCATATCTACTGAAAACATGCTCCAGATCCCGGGATCGGGTCCTTGAGGACAAGTGACCAACATATAGGCGAGTAGTGGTACCATACCTATCCTCATAACGCGGCATTGTCACACTGCAGATACAAACTAAAATTAAGTGCATACAAAGGAATGATGTGCCAACATGCAAGATAGAAACTGGATTAGAAAGGCAAACACAAAAAGACAGCTAAAAGCCACTCAATGAAAATTAATAAGCAGCAATAAATACATCACTGTGCCTCCTCAAAATGAAAAGTGGAAACAGGTGCAATCCAGCAGAACCGCGCCACCATTACAAAGATACAACTTTTCCTTCATCCCTCTTACTCTCGGAGGTGCATTACACTCAGTTGTGTGGGCAGAAACAAATTAACCATCGAAAAACTTTATTTCGATTACCTTGATGTACCCACAATCATATATTTTAACGCCTAAAAATCAAATTTAATTTGGACATGGAAAAGGTCAATCCAAGTACCCATTGTTCTGTAACAAAAGCAAATCCAATTACCCCTCCAAACATTTGAATAAACAATAAAATAAAACCATCGGAGTAACCTTAACCCCCAAACAAAATCATCACAACAACCTTAACAAAAGCTGCACTACTTTCTCGGTTTTTTCCTTGGTGGGGGCGGGGTATCACCCTCGGCTGTGTTGAGAAACAATTTAAAATTAGACTTGGAAATAGGCAATTCAATAGCCCTAGTTCTGCGACAATTAATCCAATCCCCAGCCAAAAATGAATCCAATCGCCAGATTAAGTTTAACCCCCAAACAAAATCATTAAAAACGCAGCAGAGCAAGCAATAAATTAAAAGAGAGAATATATCAAATCAATTAATCAAACAATAAATGATAAAAAAGATAAGAAAAGAGAAAGCAACGCCAACATAAATAATCATGTATCATACATAAGGCGCGCAGAAGCATGAAAATCTAACCTTGCAAATACAATTCCCACTTGAAACTGCAACCCTAAATTCTAAGGACAGCGTAGAAAGAGGGCGAGTCAAGATCTCGAAGGCATTTTATACTCGATAACCGACATATTTAACGGCGAAGATTCGATGGTTGAATCGAAGGGTTAAAAATTCATGGTTGGTGGGCCTTTGGATTAGCATAGTATAAGGCCCAATATTTTTTCAGTATGTTTTGTAGCCTAGCTACCTATAACAAGTCAATATTTTTTTTTTCTTTTTTTTTTTTCTAATTCGTTGGGTATTTATTTAATTAATAATTCTCTTGATTTCAAATAATTAATTAATATAGTATTATTCACTTCAGACAATTCAAAGAATTGCTAAATTTACTCAAAAATAATTTGAGAAATACACTGAACCTTTGTTTTCTCATATATTTTTTCAAAGATACTGAACAGTTATAATTCAAAGGGTAACCCTTGGTACTTTTTATTTATATATAATGTCATTCAAATTATTACTTATTAGATACAAAGAGGTTGAATACGATTTTCTAATTATTTATTTATATGCGAAGCTAGCTTGTGTACTTATACAATTAAATAAGGGTCTTAACAAGAAACATCTATTGAATATATTCAATAGTTTTTTTTAATATGTACACAATGTTAAAAACTTTTGTACGAGTTAGAATTCGACCATAGCAAGTGATTTCATCCGGTGACCTGTGATTATATATTTTTTAATTCTTTTAATATTGGTAGTTTTGGATGACGATATTGTACAGAAAGAAAAGGATTAATATAAGATACACAAAAAATTGTAATTGTAAGTTACTTCAAATTTTCCAAGCTAGTTTTCCATCTACTCTTGGACCTAACATTAATTAGGACTGAACAAATACATGGAATTATGAATCAAGTCTCTGTCACATACATGGTTGGGGATGATGGATTGGAAGTTTGGGTTATGCAGGGAATGGGAAAATGTAATCTTGATTTGGGGATTTCTGAGTTGAAAGAGACAGAGAGGGGGGAAAAGGAGCTATCGAAGTTGAAGTCGTCGAGTCGGATAAGCAAAAGGGTGGAGCGATGAATTAAATGTCTATTGGGCTAGTTGTTATTTAAATTCCAAAACTGGTCTTGTATTGCCCCAATTAGTTATTTTATTTCATGTTCCTCTAACTTTACCATAAAGTATGTGCTATTAGGGCTAATGTACTATCATGAGGAGTCCCTCGACTATAAATATTTTCATCATCTACGTTGGAAAACGACTAATGAAATAGTCATTTCCTCTTACCTTCTCTCTATTTCCTCCTCTATTCCTTCTAGTATTTTATTCCATTTCTACCAATATTACATTTTTATACCTCAAAAATACAAGTTATACATAGATCTACTACTGTTACTGTAACATCCCCTTTTTTTAAGAATATAATATTTTCTTAACTACCTAATTTAATTTGTTCTATTTGTCTATATATATATATATATATATTGCTACTCAATATAATTAATTGGATCGGATGGAGTCTGAAATTGCACTCTAGCATAGGAAAAGATGTTCTGTAATTGAAGATTTGGGCCTAGGATTTTATTTGGGTTCGAAAATCCTTGTCGGGCTGGAAAGAATTTTTTTTTAATATTTAGTTTATGTGTTGGCATGCTTTATGTGTTGTATTAGTGGATATAGTTAAAAAAAATTAATACAAATTAATATGAAAGTCATTAGATATTTGGAGTCCCTTTTCCCACGTCAAAATATAATACCAATCATTTTACCATCTAGTAATAAAAATAAAATGGGGAGAATATAAAGGAAGGATTTTGATTTTTTTTTTAATTTTCCGTAAGGTCAACCTTAGGATTTTGGGAAGAGATGTATAATATCTTTTATTTTGAGATGATTAGCTGAGATTAAGTTTTTTCTAATTTAATTTAGAAGAATTATCTATTTAGGACCTAAAAAATGAGTAATCTATCGATTCAGGACCTGAAAGATGAAAAACTCTCAATCCAATACCTGAAAGATGAAAAATTCTCAATCCAGGATCTCAAAAATCATGAATTTTGATTTTTATTTATTTTTTAATTAATTTTAATAATTTCTTTATTAGATTTAATAGATAATTAATGAAGGAATTTTCATTGAAAATTAATATAAAATTAATTAAAAAATAAAAGAAAATCAAAATTCATGATTTTTGAGGTTCTGGATTGAGAATTTTCATCTTTCGGATCCTGAATTGAGAGTTTTCATCTTTCAGGTTCTAAATTACCCATCTTTAGAAAAGTAGAAAAGATATATCTCTTCATGCAAATACATATCCGATTTGCTTTCAAAGTAGCTCTTGGAATCTGGACACTTTGCTTCAAGCTTTTTACATCAAGTTATGCATCAGGTTTATTCATTTTCTTTATGAAAATTATCGTAAATGCGTAGAATTAATTATTTGTTGAATCATATAAAAGTTATTATTAGTGCCGGCCATCATTTCTTTTTCATTAGCATGTTCAAAATCACTCTTGTATTCACATTCTTTTTAGCATAAAGCGGATTTAATTGTATTAAATGAATCATGAAGAAAAAGAGCAAAAATTATAAAGCAGTACATTAAAAAGAAAAAAAAAATGAATAGAGCCGAGATCATAAATCAACACTTGCTCTGTTTCAAATCTTGCATTTTTGCATGCTTATTTATTTATAATATAACTTATTAATGAATTTACAATAGAACCTCAAAAGTTATATATATATATATATATATATATATATATATATATATAAAGAAGATGTTAAAAGAAAAATATAATAATAATAATAAATAATATAGAAGAGTAAAAGAGAAGTAGCTGAAGATTTTATTTGTATTATTCTGAGTCATCAAAGTTTGGTTCGTACCAGCAGCAGTAGAAGAATGAGGATGGATTAAGGATTTTAAATTGTAAATATCAATACATCTTCTAAATTTCTAGTTCCTCTTCACGCGTAAGTAAGATAATAGAGGGAGACATACAGTGTTTTGGATTTTGAGTTTTTAGTTGGATTTGAGTTCCATATGTTTCTATTTTAAATTGGTCGTAGTTCTGTTTTATTTTTATGATTTTAAAAACCTAAGTTTATAAAAAAAAAAATTAATAAAAATAAATTAGAACATAGCAATGTTCAAGACATCAGTTATCTTTAAATTTGCTCATTACTAAAAATTTAGAATCTGACTTCGTAGAGAAGTTGTTTAAATCAAATTTAAATGATTTTCTTTATTTACTTAGCTATGGGGATAATTAGATGGATTTATAGTGTATGATTTTCAGATTAGTAAATTTTAATGGTAGAGTTGGCCCACATGTGTTTATTCGATTAAATTTATATTTTGGCTAGGTGCAGCACAATTTGGATCCTCCTTCAACGTGTGATAATTCGTGATTATTTTACTAGCTCTACTTATTGAGGTGGGTAACAAATTTAAAATTATGTATGTGTGTGGGTGAATAATTTAAAGTTACATTTCTGAGTTGGTAAATTTATTTAAAGTATGCCTTTTATGTGGGTAACCATTTTAAAGTTATCTTTGTATTTGAGAAATTTATTTAAGGTCATGCTTTAAAATTGTGTTTGAAATTGATGAATCATTGATTATCATTGAAATTTATAGGATATGTTTGGATGTGTTTGGAAATATTTTATTGCCCAACATAAATTGTCGTTCATGGATTGTGGTGGAATATCTGCGTGGTTAAATATGTCATATGCACAGTCGATGTATGAGTCTATTATTCTTCCTGTGTGATGTGGAATAATATGATTGAGATTCCTCCTTTGTGATGTGGAATAATTTCTCCTTAGTGATATGGAATGTTATTATCTGTAATTCTTCCTTCGTGATGTGGAATTATAGATTAGTTATACCACTATTGTGCGATTTAATCTATTGTTGGGCAAGGAAAAGAAAAATGAGGATTTTAAATCACATCACGTGTATCCCCTCATTGAGTACGATTTATAAGTACCCACCCCATGTTATAAAATATTTTTCAGGTCAGTGAGCTTGGAGCTGCGAGGAGGAAATGTGGTGGTCGTGGTCATATATTTTTACTTATAAAAGAAACTAATAACTAGACTTTATTGCTTTAATTAAAACTTCTAGACATGGCCATCATTTGGTTTTCGCTTTGATGGTGTTAATTATTGCTAGGCGTTGGTGGGAATATTTTCATGGATTTAAATATTATATGATATGGGATTTAATTATCAAATTATGATTTTATTATTATTTAAAAAAATTGACATATTATTGTTGATATTATTTTATTCCGCATTTAAATAATTAAGAAAGAGTAGCATTTTAAATTATTAAATTTAGGGTGTTACAGTTACTGCATCTATCAACAAAAAATTACAAAAATATCATCTTTCCACTACATTTGGATTTCAGAGCCACGATCTGGAGATGGCCTATGGAACCTGATTACGCGAGCTGCAAGGACATAAAAAACAATCAGATCAAGTATTAAAGGATGAAGCTTTAAAAAATGAGGCTGCTGAAATTAAGATGCATGAGCAGATTACTGAGTCTAATGAAGATATGAAAGGTTTTATGCATGGAGTAAATAGCAAGTTTGATAATCTTGTTGATACCTTAGACTCCATTCAAATGCAATTATCAAATTGGGATAAGGGAAAAAGAGTGACGGCAGAAAGTTCTATCATTGGCAGTCCAAATTCAGGAGGCCAAAGTGAGTACATTCAACCCATAACTCATGGGTTGATTTATCAGGTAGAAATCCATCCCCACACTTTCCCAAATTGACTTTCCTAGATTTGATGGTGACCAACTTAGAGCATGGATCAAATGTCAGAGTTACTTTAGGATGATACCTAATGTCCCAGATGATCAAAAGGTAACACTAGCTACTATATATGCATTTTGATGGGAATGTTTCCCAATGGTATCAAAATTTAACTCTCAGGGAAATTAGCATCTCATGGGAACAATTCTCAGAAATTGTATCCGTCAGATTTAAAGAAATTAGAGATGCTAGGGTCATTGCAAAGTTCAACATGCTTAAGCATACTGGGTCTTATGCAGAGTATATGGATAGGTTTGAAAAGCTTAAAGCTTGTATGTTGATGTTGAACAAGGGGCAGTTTACTGAAGAGTACTTCATAGCAAGTTTTATAAGTGGATTAGGGGAGAAAATCCATCCTTGATCCAGATGTTCAAGCCTACTACTTTGAGTCATGCCATTGAGATGGGCCAACATCAAATAGTTAACTTGGAGGCCATAACTAGGAAGTTCGGTGGGAGTACTAAATCTAACCAAGTTATATGGAGCAAGAGGAAGATTTTCACCTCCTCATATGGACCAAGACCACAACCCATCCCTACCAAACCACCATTCAAACTCTTGACTACAGCAGAAATGGCTGCTATGAGGGAAAAGAGATTGTGCTATAACTGTGATGATATATTCACCCCTGGTCACAGATGCAAAAATATGATTTCCTACATGATTATGAGTGAGGATGAGGATACTACCTATGTTTAGTCCTTGACTACTGAAGAGACAGCTGAGAATCAATCTAATATTATTGATTCAATAGATGAAGTGTAGATGACTGTTAATATCATATTTGGAGAAAGGAGTTTCACAACTATGAGAGTTAATGGTCAGGTAGGAGGGTATAAACTTCACATTCATATGCACTCGAGTAGCATCCTTAGCTTTATTAGGGAGGCTACTGCAAGGGATTTAAGATGTAAGTTAGAACCCACTAAATCTCTTTTGGTCAAGGTTGCTAATGGAAACAAGATGGTGAGCTCTACTATTGTGAATGGGTTTAAATGAACTATCCAGAATCACCAATTTACCTATTCTCCAAGAACCTTGGCTACTGAAGGTTGTGAATTAATATTGGGTGGTGATTGGCTTAAAGCATGTACACCTATTGCATTAGATCATGATAATATACCCTCCACAATCAATTGAATGGTGCAGAGGATTAAGATACATGCCATGACTACATTAGGAGAATGTCAGTTGATTTCAGAATATTCTCTTTATCAGATAATTCACCATGCCAACCCTTCCCCTATAGAAAAAGTGTTTATGGTGAAACTAAAGGCAATTCATCATGACCATAATCAGGAGCTGGGAGACTTACTGGAAAGCTTCAAAGACATTTTTGAAGAGCTCATGAATTGCCCCCTAACAGTGGAATTGAGCATTAGATAGTGCTCAAGCCAGTGAGTATTCCAAAGCACAGATATCCCTATGAGGTCTCTCATGACCAAAAGGAGGAAATAAAGAGAACTGTCAAGGACTTGTTGGGAAATTGATTAATACAGGACAATAGCAACCTCTTTACTTCTTCTGTTCTATTGGTAAAGAAGAAGGATGAGACATGAAAATGTGTGTAGATTACAAGTATCTTAATAAGTTGTCTGTGAAGAATGACTATCTTATTCCTATTATAGATGAATTATTGGATGAGCTGCAGAGAGTCAAATTCTTCTCTAAAATTGACCTAAGGTCAGAGTATTTTTTAGATTTTGATGAAACCAGAGCACATGTACCTCACTGCTTTTAGTACCCACAATGGCCATTATGATTTTTTAGTTATGCATTTTGGCTTGAGCAATGCCCCAACTACGTTTCAATCATTAATGAATCACATATTCAGGCCACACCTAAGGAAATCGGTGTTGGTTTTCTTTGATGATATTTTAGTATACAATAGTTCATGGGAGGAACACATTAAGCACTTAATGGAAGTCTTGACTATCCTAAGGCAACACCAATTATATGCTAAGCAGAGCAAATGCTATTTTGGTCAAGAGAGAATTGAATATTTGGGACATGTGAATACTTCTGAGGGGGTTGCCACTGATCATTCAAAAATAGATTGCATGATTAACTGGCCTGTCCCCCAACCACAGTTAAACAGTTAAGGATTCCTAGGACTTACATGAAACTATAGGAAGTTTGTAAAGGGCTACGAAATCCCAAGTAAGCCATTTACTGCCTTATTAAAGAAAGGAGCCTTTCAATGGTCTGAAGAGACCACTAGAGCTTTTGAAGCTCTCAAGACAGCTATGGTGACTACACCTGTGTTGGCCCGACATCACGCTTCTACTATACCAAGTCTACCATCAGATTTCTTGTGATATGATTTTCCTTAAAATTAATTAATTAGGCATCACACATTGGGTGTGGGGATCAACTTTTTAACTGCTCCATCATTCTCTATGTGAGAGTTTGCGATATTTTGGAGTGCTTTTATGATGTATTTTGTGAAAATATATAGTTCATCATGATTAATAAGAAGTTATAACCAACTTAATTATGAAAAATAACTTTTATATCCATTTGGCAAAGCAAAATTACTAGCATTCCTTCGACCAAATTAATTTTAAACACGTGATATCTCACTGATCACCTAGTAGAAGTATGATAAAAATGTATGATCAAGACCGTCTCACATATCAAAATATGTCAGACGTACAAGTTAAGATGCACATCCAAACTCATATTTAATGATACGTTTATAATTTTCTTGATATTTGATTATATTTGGATCTGATCGAATCTTGATCCATCTTATAAATTTTAACCCATAATAATAATAATAATAATAATAATAATAATAATAATAATAATAATAATAATAATAATAATAATAATAATTCTATGTCATATAAGAGACTCCTGTTAGATATGCTTGTAAAGCATAAAATTGTCATTTCACATGTCAAATTTTTCATCTTATTTTTTCTGAGCAAACATTTCACATGTCAAATTGATGTAATTTTCAATGTGGTGACCAAAATTTTCTAATAATCTCATTTGGACGCACCTACTAAAAAGAATGGCAGCAATAGGATTTTTAAGAGAGCAATTAAGCGCTCACATCATGTTATCAATCTTTCGAGATAGCATGGATTCATAGTAGTAAGGGGTGTTCATCTGCACAATCTTAATTTTCTATTCCCAGCTTTCAAAATTAATAATAATAATAATAATAATAATAATAATAATAATATGTTGATTTTATAATATTTTAACTTCTTCGCTTTATATTTATTTGTACATATTTACTATACCCCTACTTCATTCTTTTAACCAATATTTTCAATAGAAAGAGTTCATACCCAAATTAAAGATCGAGACCTTTTTTTGTGGCATATTATTATATGCCGCGATCGAATTCCTATTGGCTAAGTCTGATTAGCATAAGAGAGAGAGTAAGTAGTTCTTGTTCACTTTAAAAAAAAATTATTTTATCATGATATATATATATATATAGGATCATGTGAGAATCACACCTTCTTGTGAGAACTGAGAACCAATCTCAGCCACTGATTGCTCTGATTTGGATGGCCAAGATCTGTCTCAATATTGAAAAAAACACGGTGACATATTTGTAATATTAGCGACTTTTTAATAAAGTAAGGGTTTTTTTTTGTAATTTAGGAAATCTATTATATTTGGAATGAATCTCTTTTACTCTTTCAGGTAAATGCAATCGGCATCGCATAGTATCTGAAATCTCGGCATCACCTTCTTCCGCACCAGCAGCACCAGAGGCATCTCAAATCTTCAGCGTAGTGTCGTACGGCGCCGTGGAAGACGGTGTTGCCGACGACACGCAATCATTTAAAATGGCTTGGGATGCGGCGTGCCAAGCTGATCATATTCATGATGACTCCGCGACCGCTGTCGTTTTACTCATTCCCAGCCATTATACTTTCCTCATTCAGTCTGTAATTTTTACTGCCCCTGTAGAAACCAACTCATCTTTCATGTAATTATTAACTAATCTCTATATATTTTAATTAATTGATTCAAAAAGACGAATTCATTTATTGGATCAGATTGAGGGAAGTTTAATGGCGCCGAACGGACCGGAGTCGTGGGTGAAAAATAACAGCAAACGACAGTGGCTGGTGTTTTATAAAACAAATGAAATGTCAATTCAATGAGGTGGATTATCATTTTTAATTTTAATTTTATTTTTTTGCTTTGGTTGTTAGCATTGTAAAAACGATTGAGTATCATAAGAATATCTCAGTAATAGAGTATTTTGCATGATGAATGCATCATTTGCAATAAAAAATGAGTATTATAAAAAAATATTTTGTTAACATATACTTTAGCACTACTGTAATCTATTTTAGCACTGTTGTAACCTATTTTAGCACTGCTGTGAACTGTTTTGGCACTGCCATGTACTTTAGCACTACTGTGATATATTTTAGCACCGTTTTAACCTATTTTAGCACTACTGTGAACTATTTTAGCACTTAGGTTGACGAAGCTGATTAAGCTGTTATTTTGAATTTTTCACTATCAGTACTTTGGCACTACTGTGAACTATTTTAGCACTGTTGTAACCTAGTTTAGCACTACTGTGAGCTGTTTTAGCATTGCTGGACTTGAACAGAAATCAAATGGATTGAAGAGGAAATTGTGCAAGAGAGTTTCACTTTGTATTTTTTTCACAAAAGAATTGATAAATCTTCTACGTTGAATAGTAGATGGTATGTTACACTTAGTCCCTAATAATGATTAGAAGCTTGTAATTTGGTTTGCTCCTGTGAGATTTTTTTTCATAGAAGTCGTGATTGTAGATTGAAACTGAGATCAAAATCTAAGAAATTTTGTGCTGCAGAAATCTCGTGTGTTGAATTTGTCCTTTGGTAGTTCATTTTTATATTGTTTTTGCAATGTCTGAAAATTTTCTTTGCTTGATTACAGTTATTATCTATGATTTTTGCATTTGTTTCTTTGCAACCACCTATTACAACAGCCAAATAAAAACCACTCAAGTAGAAGAAATACAGTACACTGATGTCGTGCTAAACAAGGGTCATGTTAGTGCTAAAATAAGTCATGCCAGTGCTAACATAAGTCATGACAGTGCTAAAATAGTGAATGACAATGCTAAAACCCTAAATTGAAAAATATACGCGTGAATCACATATACAATGCTAAATTCTAAACTACAGTGCTAAAAATGAAAGATCATAAAGCATAAAAAGATGCCGATGATATTTTTTTATTGTAATGCTAAACAATTGTCATGCTAAACAAGGGTCATGTTAGTGCTAAAATAAGTCATGACAGTGCTAAAATAAGCCATGATAGTGCTAAAATAGTGAATAACAATGCTGGAAAACCCTAAATTGAAAAATATACGCGTGAATCACATATACAATGCTAAACTCTAAACTATAGTGCTAAAAACGGAAGATCATGAAGCATAAAAAGATGCCGATGATATTTTTTTATTGTAATGCTAAACAAGGGTCATATTAGTGCTAAAATAAATCATGACACTGCTAAAAACATAACAATGAAGATATCATAATGATGGGCCACTGTAAGAACAACTTCAAAAACCTCATAATAGTTAATAGAAAAGAACAGACTCTCAATACACTAGTCCACTTCAACTATTGCTTGGTATCTTGCTGTTAATTAAATATAATTAATGTTAATTATATATTAAGAGGACTTACAACTAGCATATTAAGGATCCTATGAGCGCGCTCACCAAACCTGCATTACAAGTAGCATATATGAGTACACGTGCTCTTCCACTCCACAATATATTACTTGTAAATTGTCTTACCAAAGAAGGGGATGCTAAGCCCAACCAGCAATGTGGACATCACCAATGATGTTCTTATAAGGACCGAATACAACCGGGAATTGCCATTTCTTGATAGTATCAATTCCTCCAAACACATTGCTACCGGAGCCATCGTTAATGCATACGTGTTCCTGGTTAAGGAACAACACTTACTCACATAACATTCAATTCATCAAAAAATATATACAATCATTCATGTAAAGGATATTTGGTAAATGGATTGACAACCTGCAGAAGAACAAATAAGGTCACGTTAGTGCTAAAATAAGTCATGACAGTGCTAAAATAGGTCATGACAGTGCTAAAATAGGGAAAGATAGTGCTAAAATAGGAAATGACAATGCTAAAACCTTAAATTGAAAAATATACGCGTGAATCACATATATATTGAAATTTTCGATTTTACCCTTACTAAGATTCAAGGGCAGCGAAGTTGGATATTATTACAATTATGCCACCGTATTTTTTTAATTTTGAAACAGATCTAGGCCTTCCAAATAGGCGAGATCTATGGCTGAGATTGGTTCTCGGTTCTCACATGGGGTATGGTTCCTTCTGGAATCCAACCCTATATAGATATATATATATATATATATATATATCTATGTGTGTGTGTGTGTTTGAGAGAGAGAGAGAGTGGAGCTGTAATGCAGGAGTTAGATTTTTAAAATCAAGACCCAGATTTCAAGAAGAGTGATTTTTTATTTATTAATTTTTAGCATATATATAGAATTTATATAAATTTAAGGTCCATATGGGTTGAAATTTCCTGTTACACTTTCTTGTGTTTCACTACGTGTTTCATCATCAAATTTATGGTCTTAATAATATTTATTATAAAATAAAAATTAATTATAGTATAAATAATCATAGTAAACATTTACCAACAAAAAAATGAATTAAAATTTATAAAACATAATTTTTTAAAAAACAAACCATAATAATGAATTATTACTTAGAAATAAAAAATTAAATATTAAAAAATAATTATGAACATTAAAAACCATCATAAAATTAAACTAAATCACGAAAAAAATAAAATTGAAAAAAAATATAAGAAAAACTCAAAATTTGAAAGTGTAACACGAAATATAACATATAGAGTGTAACAAGAAATTCCAATCTGGTGCATGCTATTATGATTGTCGTCCCTGCAAACTAAGGCGGAACGAGAGAGGCTGGGGGTCTTCAGCGCCCTAGCTTGAAAATAAACTCTGT
The DNA here is from genome assembly GCA_026008535.1 of Perilla frutescens. NCBI lineage: Eukaryota > Viridiplantae > Streptophyta > Magnoliopsida > Lamiales > Lamiaceae > Perilla > Perilla frutescens. The sequence goes on along the minus strand of BRKX01000017.1, from coordinate 36,037,934 downwards.
TAGTATAGGGGTGATCGGAAAATTTTGTGGAGTAGCCCCCTCATCGTCGAGAAAAAAGTAGTAGCTGAAGATTCCGAAAATTTGAACTTGGATGCCTCCATGACTGAAAAAAGTAGAAAGGGAGGGCGAGAGTGGGGTCGATGCCCGATGAGCTGGGGATGAGGTATCACATAATTGCAGAATACTTGAGGAGAAATAAAGGGTGGCGGGTTCCGTGAAGAAGAAGATGGCTAGTATAGAGAAAAAAAATAAAAAAATGAGGGGTAGTATAGGAAAAATACAAAAAGAATTTTAGGTCTTTTATTTTTTTTGAGTAAAAATAGAATTTTAGGTCAGTAAAAAGGTTCTCAAGTCTCAACATTTTTATGATAATATCATGAATGTTTAGAAAAGATTAATTAGTTATTTAAAAATATATTTAAATATTAAAAGGATATAAGAAGAGAACAACTTTTGCGGATGAAATCCTCTCCTACATTTTGAGCAACACTTGGTGCTACACAATTCAATTTATTGATTTTTTTTCGTTTTTTTAATTCAATTTCAACTTATTATGTTTTAGTTTTAATTTTACACTTATTATTTAGGGTTCATTCTACCCAATTCGGGTATATAACTAATTTTTCAATATTAAATTTCATTTTCTAATTAATAATTGATTATTTCGTAAAAAATAATTATATACCCTAATTGTGTGGATGAAACCTAAATAATAAGTGTAAATTTAAACTAAAGCACAATAAATTAAAATTGAATTAAAAAATTAAAGAAAAACTAATAAATTGAATTATGTAGCACCAACTGCAGCATAAAGTGTAGTAGAAGATTTCATCCGCAACTTTTGTGGCACTGCGGTAGCTTATTTTCTCCATTTTTCAATATTTTACCATAAAAAAAAACTCATTTTTCTCAATTTTTTTTAAATAGTCATTATTACTTAATTAGTAAATAATGTAAATAGCCAGTTTTTAAAAAAAATAATATTTTAGCCTTTTAGAATGTAAATATACATCAATACCATTAGTTCCATATAAATAATTTTTGAATATAATGTATTTTTAACATTATTATTTCCTAAAATAAAAATACCCTAATATATTTAAAAACAAATCAGATTCATAATAATCTTTTATCACACCCACAAACAAAAAGAACGCTGATTCATAATGATATTTTCTCACGCTCAAACTAAAAACAATACATCTCACAGCATTGAAGTCGAGTTTCAACACTCAAAATTGAAAAAACTACAGATTCAACCATCGCTGAACAATCATGGACAATGATTTCGAACAACCTCATCCTCATAACAAACAATTCCGTGAAGAAGTAACAATTCAACCTTTATCCTAAACATGATGTATGAGTATATAGTTTGTTTTTCTCCTTTGGAGTTGTAAGTGGTGCAGAATCAAACCAAATCAGTCCAAGTAGGGAGATCTAGTTTACTGTAGTTTATTTTTAGTGTTGGGATTGTTTTTATATTGTAGCTGATTGTAACTTTGGTCTGTAAAAACTATGAGAGTTAAAAAATTGTTTCTTTTTGTTGGATTGTGCAATAGTGCATTAATGCACATGATTGTGTATAATAAGTTATAAAACTACTACAAAGAGTGGCTGAGTTCAGAAACGCCCAAATTCATGCACAATTTTAAAAAATCGTATGTATTGTTGGAGAAAATCTACAATATTTGCTTGTCATTTGGTGTAATGCTGCACAAAGACAATAGTTAGTTAATCTAGTGGTGCATGAATTTAATAGTGCTTGAATACAAATTATCGTGTATCTATATGATTTTAAACATGATGCACGACTACATGAATCAACATAATCGTGTATCTATACATTTTAAAATTGCTGCACGAGTACACATGGATTAACTCGTGCATTCGTGTAGCAGTCAAATTATGATCCAATGATAATTTGATGCTATGTTTATATATAATATTGATGGTTATACATGCAGGATGGTTAGAGATGGAAAATGAGGCCAACTATTAATGTCTATCACACGATTAATCTTTATTGTCGAGAGAGCATTATTCCAGAGATTAAGAAAAATTTTGAAGAGATTTGGTGATGATAGGTGGAATGAGTTTATGAGTTCATGTTTTGGTCATTTGACGAGGCTTCCAGAGAATACAGTAGGATGTAATCAATCAACCACCATGTGGTATATCATCAGATAGTATTTGATGATGGTGACATGATTGAGTTGTGGTTTGAGTAAACAATAAGAATTTGAGATTCAGTAGAGAAGAGCATGCATTAGTGACGGGTTTGACTACTGCTAAGCATAGTCAAAGATGAACAATGTGATAAAGGATTCATTGAATATAAAGAATGAGTCACATAAAATTTCAGTATATCATTAGCTTCCATAACATGTCTTAAATCATCATCATCAGTTATTTTCATCCTCAAATTACTACCATTTGTTGCTTCCATAATACTGTACATGTCACTTGAATTGTTTCCCACATCAATAACCTTACCAATCAAACCTAACAATGTATTATATGTCAAGCCATCTCCTGGTATACGAGCATATTCTTACCTCCCATTCTCATATTTGTCTCCAACTCTATTCCAAACACCTCCATGAACAACAATACTATGTGTTCGGCTCATCTACAATCACCAAATTAAGAATAATAAATTACATGTTATAGCAAAACCTATGAATAAAATTCTTACACGAGTAGGAAAATTATATACTAGAGTGTTTAAATCGAAATTATAATGCAACACGAGTACACGAGTGCAATGACACGAGTAATTCAAGTTGTGTTATCGTGCATTGGTTTAATATTCAACTGCTACACGAGTACACGAATAGTTCAATATAACAGTTCAATACACGAGAACACGATTATGCTCATTTCATGTACTCCTGTAGCAGTTGAATATTAAGCTGAAACATGACTACATTAGTATATTTATTCATGTATTTTGTGCACTACTTCAAAAATCCATAGATACACACGAGTTCATTAGTCTGCTAATTCGTGTAATCATGCAACAATAAAAAATAGGTATTCCACGCGTTACAAATAAAGTGGTGCACGATTCTACTCCAATATTCATGTACCGAAAGAAATCGATTCGTGCACCAAAGAACATTCAATTTTCCACCAATTCCAAACAAAGAATAAAAAAACTTAATATCTAGATCAATAAAAAGAGTACAGATACATAAAAATCATACCTTATTAACGCAAAAAAAAAAACACACGCGATGTCAACAAAACTTCCTAAAATCGCCTAACTCACATTGAATCCCTAATTTTTAGTTTGCTTCAGATAATTTATCGCTGAAACCGTGATTACAGAGATGAACAATCGTAATAATCTCCAAAAATCATAGCTTTTGATCTTCGCTAATGGTAGTTTTGTTCCAAATGATAAAACACCGATTGAAAATGAGAGAGAGGCGAGTGGGGAGAGAACGACGATTATAGATTGAAGAGAGAGAAAATCATATCTTTTTTCCCCCAATCTTATTGATATATGAATATATATATATATATATATAATATTTCTTAATATTAAATATGAAACTAAAGGTATTGTAGTACTTTTTTTCATAATGACTAGAAATATTATCTTTTAAAAAAGTGACTATATACATAATTTACTAAGTAAAAATGACTATTTAAAAATTTTGCTCAAACAAAATTGTGGCCACACAGAATAGCCCCCATTGGAAAACTCTGATTCCGCCATTGCCTGCAAATAACAGAAATGTTCTATATATGAATTGAATTTCTAAATACTGACTTAGGATCACAAGCAAATTAAATCTATAATATTTTGGCACGTTGATCGCTTTCACGCAGCGCAACTGTATATCAAAATTCAATATAAATTGTGCCAAAACTCCTATCAGTCTTCATAACAAAAAAAGGAGCCCATCAGGCATATCAGACGGGCCGGATCGCGGGTCAACGCGCGGGTTAACCCTGACCCGACCTGCTCCAGCCCCTAAAAAAAACAAAAAATAAACTGGTAACTGGAGTACTAATCTCTACACTAAAACGTATTATTTCAAGGGCAAAAAATACCAATTGTATCATTAAATAGTAACTGCTCTCCTATTTAATTTTTATGAGTTTGGGGTTCATTTTGTGTTTTTTAGGGGGTTTTTTGGGGTGTTTTTAGGGGTTCATTTTGTCTTTTTAGAGGGTTTTTTGGGGTGTTTTTAGGGGTTCATTTTGTATTTTTTAGGGGGTTTTTTGGGGTGTTTTTAGGGGTTCATTTTGTGTTTTTAGGGGGTTTTTTGAGGTGTTTTTAGGGGTTCATTTTGTGTTTTTAGGGGGTTTTTTGGGGTGTTTTTAGGGTTTCATTTTGTGTTTTTTAGGGGATTCTTTGGAGTGTTTTTAGGGTTTCATTTTGTGTTCTTTTAGGGTTCATTTTATGTTTTTAGGGGGTTTTTTGGGGTATTTTTAGGGGTTATTTTGTGTTTTTTAAGGGATTTTTTGGGGTTCATTTTGTATTTTTTAGGGAGTTTTAGGAGTTCATTTTGTGTTTTTTAGGGTTTATATTTTTCCCCAATCATTATTTATATTTATTTTGAAAACTTAAATTCATTATCGAGCGCGATGCACGAGCCCATGCATTAGCGTCGGGCGAGTGCATTAGGCGAGTCGCCGAATTAAAAAAAAATTATTCACTTTAATTTGGGGTCCATTAAATCAATTTTAGGATATAATTAAATTTACATGTATTTTAAAAAATTTAATTAAGTAATTTCAATTTTTATGGTTCACTAATTGTATTTTAGGGATACAATTCGGTAGGGAAACACAAAAAAAAAACATGAAAAATAAAAAAAATAAAAAAAACTGAAAAAACAGTAAAAATCGATAAAAAAAAAGGTCAGGCGCGTGCACACACGCGCCGCGCGTGATACGCACGCGCGTGATGCAGACGCCTGCCGAAAATTTGTTTTTTTTTTTAATCTGGACCGAATCCGGGTCGGGTCGAGTCGGTCTGATGGGCTGACCCATCAATCTAGTGTACAAGAGACCTCCTCTATGAATTGTGTATTAATCTGTGCACATGGAGCAATTATTTGAACGAAGAGGAAAGAAAGGAATAAAAAACCAACTTCGTGGAGCATTGATGAATGAAGATATATATACAGAGTATACGTTTTTATAATAATATACTTAGCTTGCAGCAAATTAAAAATATATATGTCCGAATAATTAAAATAATAATTAATGAGATGCATGTGATCCTAGCAAATCTCAAACGGCTAGCCAGCAAGTAAAAGTTAGGCCGCTAATTCTTTATTACACACACACTTCATTTTGTGTGTTGATAATCACAAATAGACAAAACCAAAATCCCAATCAACAGAAACCGCTAATTAATTAACACGCTCGATCGGATAAAACTAAGGGTATATGTTGTTGTGACTTGTGACAAGACAACTAGCTGGTGAAACACTAAGAATTGAACATGCACCATGCATATTTAATTAATTAATAATATCGAAGAAATTTGAAATCAACCTAGTACGTACACCCCATCTATAAATACAATGTAGTGAGATGAGAAGCTAGCTAGTAGCTGATTAATCATGTACAAGAACATAGTATCTCTTCTTGTCATCTTAAGCTGCCTCATCGTAGTCGCTAATGGAGGAGATGATGAGTACTTGATAGGGGTGGGTAGCTACGACATGACCGGCCCCGCCGCCGGAGTGAACATGATGGGATATGCTAACATGGAGCAGGTCACTGCCGGCATACATTTCCGACTCCGTGCACGGGCCTTCGTCGTCGCGCAAGGTGCTGCTCGGATCGCCTTTGTTAACCTTGATGCTGGGATGGCTTCTCAACTTGTCACTATTAAAGTGCTCCACAGACTAAAATCAAGGTACGTAGAATATAACTAGCTAGGCTTGCTAGGTACAACTAATTAAAAATAAAATAAAATTAATTAAAGTGGATGGTTTAATTATAAATTAAATTTGAAGGTATGGAGAGTTGTACAATGAAGAAAATGTGGCAATAAGTGGTATTCACACTCATGCTGGGCCAGGTGGGTATTTGCAGTACGTGACATATTCGATAACTTCGCTGGGTTTCGTTCCACAGTCATTCGACGCCCTCGTTACTGCAATCGAGCTTAGCATAGTCCAGGCTCATAACAATCTCAACCCTGGCTCAATTTTTATTAACACAGGTAATTAATTAATTCAAATTAAGGAAAAACATATATATATATATATATATATATGAATAAAATTGAAGATGCATGTACATATATATATGTATAGGGGATGTAGAGAATGGTGGAATAAACAGAAGTCCGAGCGCGTATTTGTTGAACCCTGGTGAGGAAAGGAGTAGATACGGAAGCAACGTGGACAGAGAAATGACGCTTTTGAAGTTGGTGGAAAAAGGGAGCGGGAAAAGCATAGGGGCTTTCAGCTGGTTTGCTACGCATGGAACCTCCATGAGCAGAGATAATAAGCTCATCAGTGGCGACAACAAAGGAGCTGCTGCTAGGTTCTTTGAAGACTGGTTCACTACTTCTAGTACTAACAACAACCACGTTTCCACTAATTACACTAGTTATTATAGTTATACTGATACAAGAAAAGGAATAGGGAGATCAGGAAGAGGAAGCCTGCAGCAGCAGCAGCATAAGTTAATGAAAGAATTAGTAATCAAGGCGACGGGAGGGGAGTCGTGTTCCAAAACAGCTAGCCAGAGCTCCAGGGTGAGGAGGAACAACAAATTTGTAGGGGCATTCTGTCAATCAAACGTTGGAGATGTTAGCCCCAATGTGCTCGGAGCATTTTGTTTAGACACTGGAAACCCCTGCGATTTCAACCACTCTTCCTGCCATGGAGATGATCGCCTTTGTGTTGGCCGTGGCCCGGGGTAATTACTAATTATTTATATATTTAATAATGCATGTCACGTCTATATATATATACATATCTATCTATCTAGCTACCTACCTAGTATATATATATATATATATTAATATTGTATTTGTATGTAACTAGCTAGCTACTTAATTAAATATATATTATAGATATCCGGATGAGATTTTGAGCACCAAGATCATCGGCGAGAGGCAATTTGAAAAGGCTGTGGATTTATTCACGACTGCTGAAGATGAAATCACCGGGAAGATTGATTACCGGCAAGTTTACATAAATTTTACAGACATAGAAGTTGTGTTGGATGGAAATCAGGTAGTCAAAACGTGCCCTGCTGCGCTCGGACCTGGTTTCGCCGCCGGGACCACGGACGGCCCCGGAGTTTTCGGATTTCAGCAAGGTGATACTCAGGTAATTAATAAATATATATATAATATTATCATGCAACTTAATTGATCCAATTTCATTAATTCTTCTGTTAACGTTAAATGCATGCATGATTTTTACGTAGTGTTAAATTGGATGGATATATGGTTGTACAGATTAATGAGTTCTGGAAGAAAGTGAGGGATGCTATCAAAGAACCTAGCCAATACCAAGTGGACTGTCACAAGCCCAAGGCTGTTCTTCTCGACACTGGAGAAATGTTTTGGCCTTATGCTTGGGCGGTCAGCTCATTATTTCATTCATTAGTACTCCAAACTGATACGATCCATACCATTTTAATTTCAATATTAATTGATTGCATTAATGCAGCCTGCAGTTGTGCCTATTCAAATTCTGAGGTTGGGGAAATTGGTCATACTGTCTGTACCAGGAGGTGATCCATATGCATCTCGACTTAATCTAGCTAGCTAGCTAGCTACTTGCAAAAATATACATGCATGGCATGATTTTTTTTTTTTAAGGAAATATACATGGCATGATTTAGACGTTGGACTCGAGAATGAATTTATTATATACTTAAGTCTATTGGCAGAGTTCACAACTATGGCTGGGAGACGACTACGTGAGGCAGTTAAGGAGACACTAATCAACGAAGGAAATGGGGAGTTCAACAACGACACTCAAATTGTGATAGCCGGCCTAACCAACACGTATTCCCAATATGTTACTACGTTTGAAGAATACAAACACCAACGCTATGAGGTAAGAGAGATTCATCCCTAGATTTTTTTATTTTTTTCCTTTTTTGTGTGATAAATGATATGCTATTAATGCTGAAATGAACTCACATATATATGCATATGTATATGTATATATATACAGGCTGCATCAACGCTCTACGGCCCTCACACACTGTCAGCTTACATCCAAGAATTCAAGAAGCTAGCACAATCACTAGCAAGAGGGGATAAAAACGTGGCGAGAGGTCCATCGCCTCCCGATCTCTCTGCAGTACAACTGAGTCTCTTGCCGGACCCCACGGGGGATTCTCCTCCACCGGGGGTCAAATTTGGCGACATGAAACACGACACGAGAAGCAGTGGTCCCCTCAAGGCGGGGGATAGGCTAAACGCCACGTTCTGGAGTGCAAACCCGAGATATGATCTGCTGACAGAAGGCACATTTGGGGTTGTAGAAATGCAGCAGGGGGAGAAATGGATACCTGTCTACGACGACGACGATTTCTGCCTTTATTTTAAGTGGGAGGGCCCCTTGTATAGTTCCCATTGTACGTATGGGTTTGCCACCATTGAGTGGGAAGTGCCCAAGGATGCAACCGCCGGGCTGTATCGATTCAGGCACTTCGGCTCGTTTAAGACCACACAAGACTCCCCGGTCAACTACTTCACCGGGGCATCTACTGGATTCATTGTTGTCAATGAGTAATGTAATGCGTCACCCGTTCCTCCTTCAACTTAAAACAATAAAAATAAACTACTCCTACTAAATTTGTTGACTTGGAGCAACAAATTAATTAATTAGTACAACAGTCTCAAAATTACGTTCTTCATGTATATAAATGCAAATATATTATGCATAGTAAATTTCCTAAAAAAAAAGAAAGAAAAAAAAGGTATGCATGGTCGATAATTTCACAATGTACGTAAATTTTGACTAATATTTTTGTATTGGCTGCATAGTCCCTATTGTGGGTTGGCCAACTGTTCTTTAATTATTGGTCCATGTGCCTATCTATTGCTGTGGCCCAAATCCGAAGCCCAAAACTTTTAACCCTAATTAACCCTTCACCTCCCCCTCATTAATCTAACCTAATCTGTTTTACTTTTCCAAAGCTGTTTCACTCTCTATAACATTCGAGAGAGTAACCCTAATCTGAAAAGCTCTCTCTCTTTCTCTCTGTGCTTCTTGCCGCCGTTCTCGGTTTCTCTAGCCGGAATCTGACCGTGATTCCTGAGTTAGAGGGTTTGTGAGTGCCCCCCTGGCTAGACGATACCACAACAGTGGTATCAGAGCGAGGTTTGCTCTAGCCGGGGGCACTCCTCTGCCCCCATCTCACCCACCCCGCCGCCGATAAGGGCCGCGCCTTTCTCGCCCCCGTCGGGCTCCAAAAGAGTAAGTCCGACCCCTCCCCTACCTAGGAGGGTCGGCTCTGGTATATTCCTCAAACCCTAAGTCACTTTGTGGTATTTTTCGATCCTGTCTTTTCTCTCTGTGCTTCCGCTTCTTTTCTCTGTTTTCTATGTGCACCTTGACATTCCAAGTCTTTCCTCTGTTGTTGCTTACAGACCAGACCGTCTGGACTCCCCTGTGGGTTTTCTCAAAGTGAGTTGCCCGGTTAGCAAATCAGAGTAAGGTGTAACAGAGGGTTTGAGGGCTATTTGTATGTTGTTGTGCCTTCTGTGAATCTCTGAGTTTACCTTACCTGGCTGGATTATTGTCTGTTGTTGTCCTGTTTTCATGTTATTTGGTTTTTGGTTGGAACCTGAGTGGTTTCCTCAAGGTGTTTGTGGTTTTTTCTCAGTGACTAACTCTGCTTAAGAGTTAGTGTCATACTGAATCAGGTTTTGGGATTGTCCTGAGTGATCCCCTGCTCCACAGATCAATCTGTGCTGAGAATTGGGCTAGCCTCAGCACTAGATTCCCCTTGTGCACTTGATTCAGTGCCTGTGGAGGCTTTCTCCTGCATATTGTGTGTTTTTGTACTGTTTGAAAGGCTGCTGTTGTGATAAGTAAGGTGCTCTCTGTGGTTTTTTTGGCTATTTCTGTGCCTGGCAATATGAATACCTTGAATGCAGTCCCTTTTAATGGAAAAGATGATTTTGGTGATTGGCAAACAAGGGTTGAATGTATTTTAACAAAAGAAAATCTACAAGATGCAATCCTTGAAAGAATTGATGAATCTGACCTTGATAAAAACCAACAAAAACTGAATGCTAGTGCCAGAGCTACTATTCTATTAAATCTGAGTAGTGTTATGGTCAGAAAGGTGTCACACCACATGTGTGCTAAAGATCTGTGGGATAATTTGACTTCTCTTTATGTTGCTACATCTGAAGAGTCTGCATATTCTTTACAAAATCAAATTATGACTTTTCAAATGGATTCTGCAAAAGACATTGATTCTAATATAGAAGATTTTAATAAGCTATTAAAAGACTTAAAATTAGCTGGAGATGATACTCTGGAAAAATATGCTCCTCAAATTCTCCTTGGTGCTATACCTGAAGCTTTCTCTGAAGTTAAGTCTGCTTTAAAATATGGGGGGTCAAAGGTCACATGTGATATGATTGTGTCTGGCTTAAAAGCTAAAGAAAATGAGATAAAAAAGATGAATTACAAACCTCTGCAAAATGAAATCTTATATGTCAACAGAAACACTACTAGGAGACCCTTTAATGGTGTTAATCCTGAAAATCCTAGTGTTTTAGTTGTAGAGAGGCACATAGGGGAATTTAATTATGCTCACAATCTCCCCAATAACACTAGAACCCATAATCTGGTTGAAATCCATTCCCAAAATCCCAGAAATCAAAACCAGTCCCATCAGTTTGGCCAAAATTCTTCTCAAAATGCTTTAAGAAACCAAAGCTTTGCTCATCACTCTCAAAACCCTGACTTGAAGCCTAGAAAGACCTGTTGGAACTGTGGAAAGGCTGGCCATTTTTCTAACAGGTGTAAACTACCAAAAAGAAGCAAAAACTTTGGGAATAATCATGCTAACAATGTGATGCATTTTGATCAAACCACTAATCATGTGTACAAAGATGAAGATTATGATTATCATGAAGATGGTGGTGTCTATATGGTACATAATGCATGTGATTTCCAATTCATCAATTATTCCAATGCTGTTTCAAAGATCATGCATGAGTCTGAGTGGTTAATTGACTCTGGGTGCACTTTTCATGTCACTCCACACAAGCACATATTCCATAATCTTCAATTCTTAAAATCAGGATCTGTTGCCTTAGCAGATGGCCAGCATTGTGAGATTGTTGGTAAAGGAGATGTATGCTTAAAATTTGAAAATGAGAGCATGATAACACTGCATGATGTTAGATATGTTCCTAAACTGAAATTTAATCTCTTTTCTGTGTTAAAGCTGGCTGATCAAATGCTATATGGTTCTGTTAATAACAAAAGTTTCAGTTTTGAAAAGGATTCTGTGTGCTACTTTGATACTCCAAGGAAGGGAGACCTATATGCTATACTTGCTTACTCTGTGCCTATCCAAACTGCAAACATTGTGCATCTTGATAAAACAGCATTATGGCATGCTAGGTTAGGTCATATGAGCAACAAAGGTCTTGATATCTTCAACAAATGTGGTGCATTCAAACATGATAATGTGTCAAGCATCCCTTTCTGTGAACCATGCTTAATGGGAAAACAACACAAAGTACCTTGCCCTACCTCTGTGCCTTATCCTAAAGCTCACAGGAGCTCTGAAATCCTTGAGTACTTGCATGCAAATGTGTGGGGACCTGCAAAGGTTCCTACACATGGAGGGAATATGTATTTCTTGTCTATTATTGATGACTATTCAAGAAAAACCTGGGTTTTTCTAATGAAAAACAAATCTGAAGTATTTGAAAAATTCTCTGAGTGGTCTGCAGAAATTCAAAACCAAACTAATAAAAGCATTAAGTGTCTAAGAACAGATAATTGTTTGGAATTCTGTAATCAATCTATGGACAAATGGTGCTTTGATATTAGAATAAAAAGGCACAAATCTGTGCCTTACAACCCCCAGCAAAATGGGGTTGCAGAGAGGATGAACAGAACCCTCTTTGAGAGGGTCAGAAGCTTGCTTGTAGGCTCTGGTCTTGACAAGAAATTCTGGGGGGAAGCCTTGATGACTTCTTGTTATTTAATAAACAGATCCCCCTCTGTTCCCCTGTTGGGAAAACAACCTGAATGTGTTTTCTGGAATAAACCTGTATGCTTATCAAATCTAAGAGTCTTTGGATGCAGTGCATATGTTTACCAAAAGCTGAGTAAAATTGAGCCTAGGTCTAGAAATTGCATCTTTCTTGGATACCCTGAAAGGATTAAAGGTTATAGGTTGTGGGATAGGACTGTACCTGGGTTCAAAACATGCATTAGCAGAGATGTGTCTTTTAATGAAGTTGATTTTCCTTGCCTTCTTAAATCCTCACCTTCTGCTGCTCCTTGTGAGGTGGAGAAAGTGCCTGATTTTGTCTATACCCATGTTACCACTAAGGTGGATCCTCCTTCCCCTGATCCCCATGAGATTGACATGCATAATTCTGCTATGAATGATCATGTAAATGATAACAATAATGTCAATAACTCTGCATCATCTCATGAAATTGAAAATAATGAGTCCATTAACATGAATGTGTCTGAAAATGATAGTTCTGATTCTGAGCATGAAAGAACTGAGCATGAGAACTTAGCAAACTATCAATTAACAAGAGATAGGACTAGAAGAAACATCAGATTGCCTGCTAAGTATGATGACTTCAACTTGTCAATGTATGCTTTTAATGTGTTCAACAATGTGGACAAATATGAACCCAAAACATACAAAGAAGCTATCTCATCTCCAGAATCTGACAAATGGATAAAAGCCATGACTTGTGAAATGGATTCATTGCATGACAACAATACATGGATTTTAGTTGAAAAACCTGATGAATGTTCAATTGTTGAGTGCAAATGGCTATTTAAGATAAAGTAAGAAATAAATGATATGAGATACAAAGCAAGGCTTGTGGCTAAAGAGTTTACACAAAAAGAAGGAGTTGATTACACTGAAATTTTTGCCCCTGTTGTCAAGTTCACCACTGTAAGAATTATGCTAGCTTTAACTGCACATTTTAACTGGGAATTAAAACAAATGGATGTTACAACTGCATTTTTACATGGAGAACTTGAAAATAACATCTATATGAACCAACCAGAGGGTTTTGTTGATAAAACTCACCCTAAACATGCTTGTTAAAAAAATCTTTGTATGGTTTAAAGCAATCCCCCAGACAATGGAATATCAAATTTGACAATTGTATGAAAAGCATGAACTTCACTAGAAGCAAGTTTGATCACTGTCTATACTATATGCAGTCCAATGTGCCTATGTTCTTTCTCTTGTATGTGGATGATATACTTCTTATTAGTCCTTGTTTGAAAACTGTGAAGCATGTGCAAACTTGTTTATGTTCTAACTTTAGCATGAAGGATCTTGGGGATGCTAGAAAGATCCTGGGCATGAACATTGATAGGGATAGGAACAATAACACTCTTGTGCTGCATCAGTCATCTTATATAGAACAAGTTCTGAAAAAGTTTAACATGGAAGACTGTAAACATGTGTCAATCCCTCTTGCTTCTCATTTCCTGCTTAGTAAAGATCAATGTCCTAAGAGTGAATCTGAGATAAAAGAAATGTCTGGTATACCTTATGCAAATGCAATAGGGTCTGTCATGTACCTAATGATCAGCACTAGGCCTGACATTGCCTATGTTGTATCATGTCTGAGTAGGTACATGGCAAACCCTGGTCAGCCCCATTAGGAGACACTAAAATGGTTACTAAGATACCTTAAATCTACAATGTCATGTGGCTTAAAATTCTCTAAATCATCTGATGGTGTGAAGTGTGTTGGCTATGTTGATTCAAACTATGCTAATGACAAAGATCATAGAAAATCAACCACTTCCTATGTTTTTACACTTTGCGGGTCATGCATTAGTTGGAAATCCCAACTACAAAGTATTGTTGCCTTGTCTACAACTGATTCAGAGTACATAGCTGCTACAAAAGCAGTAAAAGAAGCATTATGGTTATATGGTGTGTTAACAGAAATAAAATTTATTGATGATAAACCAATGCTATTTTCTGACAGTCAATCTGCAATACAGCTTTGTAAAAATCCTGTGTTCCATGACAGAACAAAACACATAGATGTCAGATATCACTTTATAAGAGACATTGTGGAAATGGGGGAAGTTCTTCTTGATAAGATTCCATCTGAGTACAACCCAGCAGACATGGGCACCAAGTGCCTTCCAGTTGCAAAGCTGGATGCCTGCAAGAAATCTCTAAACATGGATTTGGGTTGAACAAAGAGGGAATGTTGAGCATTCCCTGGACTTGTGATCTTGAATGCTCTGTTCTGCCTCTAAGGGCAGTGAGTCCTTTTGGTGATTTCCTTGGTACTTATGCTAGGTATAACATTGTTCAATGAAGGTCAAGTTTTTTCTGACCAGAGACTTGTTACAGTTCTTTTAGGTTGGTCTCTTGTGTTGAAACTGGATTAAATGAGCATAGTATTTATTCCTCCATCTCTAATTCTGTCTTTGTGATAAAATTAGAGTAAAAATCTATTGGCAATGATGATAATCTCTTTTTTTTTTTTGGCAGGTGACTTCTTGGTGACTAAAAGATCATTTGGGCCAAAGGTGGATATGTTGTGGGTTGGCCCAACTGTTCTTTAATTATTGGCCCATGTGCCTATCTATTGCTGTGGCCCAAACCCGAAGCTCAAAACCCTTAACCCTAATTAACCCTTCACCTCTCCCTCATTAATCTAACCTAATCTGTTTTACTTTTCCAAAGCTGTTTCACTCTCTATAACATTCGAGAGAGTTCCATTCTCTCTCTCAAGCCTCACTCTGATCCTAAACCCTAATCTGAAAAGCTATCTCTCTCTCTGTGCTTCTTGCCGCCGTTCTCGGTTTCTCTGGCCGGAATCTGACCGTGATTCCTGTTGGCCAATGAGTGTAGTCAGCCGGGCTGTTCTCTAAGTTAGAGGATTTGTGAGTGCTTCGAGAGGGATCATCTCACCATCCCCTCCCTTTGGTCTGGGTCTTTGTGTCGCCGGAGTTGCCATTGCTGCCGTTTGTGGGAAAATATGAGCTAACCGTGTCCCGTGGGCACTTTTCCCACGATTATCTACTGATTTCACCTATATTTGGCTTCATATCTCTTATGTTGTTTGTTCTTTACTCTATCTCTCGGTTTCTAACTCACTGTGACTCGGTGTGTGCAGATTTGGCTAAGGGTGGTCCCCTGCCTATGAAGAAAGCAAGTAGATCCATAAGATCTACCCCTCTGAGGCTATCTTCTGTGGAAGAACACGTTGCTGAGAAGAATTTGAAGTTTGATTCTTTGCACTCTCTGTAATAGATTGTAATAGCTTGAGTGTTTTTTCTGGGTCTTGCTACTTGAGTAGCGTGTGTGTGAGACCGTAAGAGGAAGGGAATCAAGTGATGAACCCCTGGCTAGGCGATACCACAACAGTCCCCATCAATTTCAAAATTCCTCACATTTAATTTACGGAATAATTGGTCCGTGGCTCCTCATTGGGAGATTGGAAGCTGGTTTCCGAGACTACTCTATACAATTTTTCACTTGATTAGCAAAATACTCGAAATACCATTCTTTTATTTGTTTTCTTATTTTTATTAACATGTTTTAATAACTGTATCTATAGCTATATTATTATAGAACAAAAGACAAGTACAATATACGTCAGTTCATGGGGTTGAAATTTCTTGTTACATTTTCTTATGTTTCACTCCGTGTTTCATTATTAAATTTATGATTTTAATAAATTATAAACATAAAATTTTAAAAATAAACTATAATAATGAATTATTAATTAGAAATTGAAAATTAAATATTAAAAAATATACTATAAACTCTAATTAGGTGGGGTGAACCCTAAACATAATCATAAAATTAAACAAAATCATAAAAAAAATTAAACTAAAAAAAATACAAGAAAAACTTATAATTCGAAAGTGTAACATGGAGTGTAACATGAAATTTCAATCCCAGTTTATGAGATTTTAATTAGTAGAAAATAAAGGTGACTCAGATCCTATAATAATAATAACTAGTATTTCTCCTGTGCGATGCACAAATAATTATATTTTTTAAATTTATAATATTATGATTATTTTTGAATTTTATATGTTGTGCTTAATTTTTAAAATTAATAAAAGAATATACACATGTGTTAATTAATTAGATAAGAAAATTAATGTTTAGGAACTAAATGAAAATCCTTGTTAGAAATATCGAATTGAAATATTTCAAACGACACGATTTTATAAAAAGCAATGAATAATTGTCCAAGATTAAAGAACATTTGATTTCTTTTAATATATGATAGATATAAAAAAAATATAATTGTTTAATTATTTTAAATGATGAAATTGAAATAGAAAAATTATTATTATTATTATTATTATTATTATTATTATGAAACATAAATGAAATCTATTTTTTTATGAGACAAATGTAGAGTACTATAAAAAAATAATAAATAAGATTGCAAAAATTTATTAAAATACAATGGTTCTAATCTAAACCGTCATGGAAAATGAAAAAAAAAAGAAGAAGAATAAAAATTTACAACAATAAATGTCACTATTTTTGTTTATTAACTCAAAATTGTTGTCTATTAACTCAGAATCGTTGTCTATTATATAAAAAGTGCTGTCTAAATTATAGCTATTAAATTGTGCAATAGACAACAGTTTATAGCAGAACTGTTGTATATTACACAATTTTGCCTTAATATATGTATTAGTATTTTCCACATACGATAGTGTAATCAATTTATGACATTTAAGTTTAAATTTAGTTGATATGTTTGTTGTGATGATAATAAATATATAAAATTGTTATAATTTTAATAAAAACATGGTGTTAATTTAACAAAATACACAATTTTAGTTGAAAATTTAATAATTAGGCCAAATATAATTTTATTTGTATTGTTTTATGTTTATGTTATATTTCGAATAACCATTATGTGAACATATAATTTCTCATATATTAAAAGGCATAGTCATACATCCCTAAACAAAGGCGTAATCATAACTACATTCAAAATATGAATATTTAAATAGGTATTATTTTACTGGGTCTTTATAGATAAAAATATATTTTATTTTAATAGAAAATTTTCTTTTTTTATATATGTATTTTATTTCTGTAAATTAATTATTTTAATCGTACATAGTATATAAAAATATTTATTAGTTCTTATTTTGTATATTCATATTTTTAAAATGTGATTTATTGTTACGCGACATATGTGTGCGTTTTTTCAGCAAGGTTTCTTTTTCAATTTTTAAATAAATTAATAACAATTGATAGTTTTCAGTGCACTTTTCAATTTGTAAATATATGTTTGATTTTCTATTAAACATGCTACTTCGTGGTGCATATGTTAAAGTTACACGATATATAGTAGCATAAAAAGAATGAATATTATGTTATATATTTTAATTGGGTATGCTAAGTAACTAAAAATTAAACATTTTTTTACGGAAGATAATAAAATATTATATGTTAGTATATTACTATAGGCCATCAGGTCTGTTGGTACCGTTGGGTTTGTTTTTTTTATTTATATTATTATTTTGTCTTTCTTTGTTTTTATTGTGTGTAGGATATGGTTGAGAAGTTTTTGTCATGTGTTTGACCGAGCCATAAAGAAATAAAGATGAAGATCTGGTTGTTCCTATTTTTATGGGATAAGCTTGCTTGAGGCGCAAATCTAGCAATTAATGGAGAAGTGGAGATCGTGTTTATTGCTTGGAGTAGAGATCAAGATTTTAGTTATGTATAAATAGGATTCATATTCGTAGTTTAGAGATACGAATCCAGAGAACATTTTACAGATTGTATAGATCGAGTTTTTCATATTTTCATAGAATTTCTACTAGATTTGGTTAAGACAACTTTAGTCTCAACTTTCTGTGAAGGAAGAGATAAAGTATCTTAATATTTTAGTTAGTGTTTTTCTAGTAGTGTTTTTGTAATTCACATATTCTAAATAGTGAAGATTTCGCCCTGAGGCATTTCACGAGATTATAGAAATATAATCTCGTGAAAATTTCAATCCGTTGTTCTGTTTTAAATTTCCGCTGCGTATGCAAAGTTGTCTCAACTTTATACACAACTTTGTACACAACTCTGTTAAAACCGAGAGTTCGGTTTCTTCAATTGGCATCGAGAGCAGACACTTGATACACTAAGTGGTGATCCTGTTTTCGTAAGCACAATGGATTGCACGAACCCGCTGTTCAACAAACCTCCTGTTCTGGATGGCATGAACTATTCCTTCTGGAAAGTTCGAATGAGATCATGCATCAAATCGATTGATGCAAGAGCATGGAATGCAGTTCAAAAAGGATGGACACACCCCAAGACCGTGGATGCTGAAGGAGATACATGCCGTACACCACAGTCAGAATGGAGCAGAGAACAAAATGAAGAAGCCACCTTTAATGACAAGGCACTCAACGCAATTCAATCTTCCTTAGATGTTCAAATGTTCAAACTCATAAGAAATTGTGAGTCGGCCAAGGAAGCTTGGGATATACTCCAGCAGCATTGCGAAGGTGATGTTGAAATTAAAGAATCAAGGCATCGGATTCTCACCACAAAGTTTAAAAACATGAAGATGGAGGATGATGAGTCCGTAGGAGACTACTGCAACAAACTACTGGAGATTGCCAACGAGTGCAATGATTTGGGTGATCCAATTACTAATAAGAGGTTAGTTTCAAAAACTTTGAGGACTCTAACTTCTCGTTTTGACATGAAAGTGGTTGCAATTGATACTGCTACAACTACTGGAGCTTTGGATTTCACCAAACTGATGAATGATCTGAAGACATTTGAGATGGAACTAAATGAAAAGGGTGGACAGAAGAAGAAGGGAATCGCCTTGACTGTAGGGACAACTTCAAAGACAACTTCAAAGACAACTTCGGCCTACGTTGAAGTAGAAGATGAAGATCTTGAAGAAATCACTGAGAAGGATCCAGATTATGCTCTTCTCACCCGAAGAGTTAATTCTCTCATTCAAGCCAACAAAGGAAAACAACAAGTGGGAGGTAGAGAACAGCGAAAGCCTCGAAGTGATGCCTCCGGATCAATGGTTCTCTATGACAGACTTATCACACCAGGAAAGGAACCAAAAATCATTAGGCGTGCTGCATCTGATCACTTCCGACCTAAGGAAGTAATGGATTTCTCTACAATACAATGCTATGAATGCAAGGGCTTCAGACACTTTGCCAACGAGTGTCCCAACACATTTCGCAAACTGGGAAAGCATGTCAACTTTCTATCCCTTAGCGATAGTGAGCTTGACACCTCAGGGATTTATGTAGAGGAGATTCCGAATGATCCACCAACTGAGCAGGCAGCCTTAACTGCAGTATGTGTTGAAGAGGACAAGTCAAACTACACCGAAGTTGAGATAACTTCAGATAGGTATGATGAATCCTACTATAACACTCTTTTCTGTTTTAACACTGTTGTGTCCACTGCAGAAAATGAGGAAGAAGTCACGGAAGAGGAAACTCTGGAGTTACTGATCAAGATGCAAGAACTTTACAAGGAACTGTACGTCAAATGGTCCAAACAGTGCAAAGTGGTGGATTCACTAACTAAGGAAGTTTCTGTGCAAAAGGCCTCACTACAAAAGCTGGAAGTCATGCTGACAAAGAAGGATGCTGAGTTGGACAACATGAGAATTAAACTCAATCATGCTGATGAAACTTTTAAAAGACTCAACACGGGAACCTCAAAACTAGATGAAGTTCTGTCTCAAACTCAGATAACTTCACATGGTCTTGGGTATGATCCAAGTGCAAGACCAGCCTTCACTCAGATTTTGTCTACTCATGGGAAACCATTTGTGAAAGCCAAGGAAGTTCCCACAACTTCGTCAACAAAGAAAAAACGTAGGAGGTACATTTGTCACTTCTGCTTTCTTCCTGGACACATTAAGCCCTTCTATCATAAGTTCTTGCAGGAACACCATAAGGAGATGCATCTGAAGAACCAAGCTTCAAATCCTATTCTCTCAAACAAAGGTGACAAGTCCAAGAAACTTGTATGGAGACCCAAAGTTACGCCAACAATTACCTGCCAAGTGGTCTTCACTGCATCGACAGATAATGACTCGACCACATGGTACTTTGATAGTGGATGCTCACGTCACATGACAGGCTCCAGATGTTATCTATCAAACTATCAAAGAATCAATGGCAGTGAAGTAACTTTTGGAGGAGGGTCAAATGGCAAGATTGTTGGACAAGGAACCTTGGACAGTCCTGGACTTCCAAAGCTGGCCAATGTATCACATATTGAAGGGCTGACTGCAAATCTCATTAGCATTAGTCAACTATGTGACGACAACTTCAGTGTCATCTTTGATAAAGAAAGGTGCACTGTGATGGACAGCAACGGAAATCATGTGATCTCAGGGGTAAGATCTTCCAATAATATCTATGAGACTAACAGAAACAGTTGTCTAAGTGCGCAGGTGAATGAGGTGCAGCTCTGGCATCAAAAGTTAGGACACACCAACTTTCGTAACATGAAGAATCTCTAAAGACTAAATGCTGTTCTAGGAGTTCCCAAGTTGAATGTTGCAAGTCCTAGTCTCTGTGGAGATTGTCAAAAGGGAAAACAAGTCAAAGCTTCGCACCCTGTTGTGATAACTACTGAGAGACCTTTCGCAACTCAAAGCTGTTTCGAACTACTCCATATGGACCTAATGGGACCAGCTGAAGTCGAAAGCCTTGGAGGTAAATGGTACTCTTTTGTCATTGTAGATGACCTTTCTAGATATACTTGGGTGAAATTCTTGAGAAATAAGGGTGAAACATATGACACCTTCTTAGAGCTATATGCTACGATCAAAAACTTTTATCACGCTTGTGTAAAAAGATTAAGATCCGATCATGGGAGGGAGTTTGAGAATATTCATTTCCTAAATTTTTGCTCTAAAGAAGGGATTCATCATAAGTTCTCAGCCCCAAAAACACCTCAGCAAAATGGTGTCGCCGAGCGAAAGAATAGGACTCTGCAAGAAATGGCCACTGTTATGCTGCAATCAAAGAAATTGGCCAAGCAATTTTGGGCTGAAGCCTTAAACACTGCATGTCATGTAAGTAATAGAGTAAGTCTGAGGACCGGAACCACCATGACGTCATATGAGATTTTGAATGGTAAAAAGCCCAACTTGAAATACTTACATGTTTTCGGTTGTGTGTGTTACATTTTGAATGATAGGGATTATCTTTATAAATTTGATCCCAAAAGTGACAAAGGTGTTTTCGTCGGGTACTCTCTCAACAGTCATGCTTACCGTGTCTATAACCTCAGAACCAGAACGGTGATGGAAAGTGTGAATGTTAGGTTTGATGATTTAGCCAGTCTTTATACTCCTGTTGATAATACTGATGGGTTGATTGAGATACAGGGTAAAACAAGTGACACAGAAGTGGAAGAAGGAGTGCACCCTGCAGTTGAGCCCACTTCAACGGCAACCGAGGACACACCAGCCAATGAACCTGAATCTGATCATGAGCAAGAAGGTCCAGATATCCCTGTACAAGGCAGTGCAAGAAGGGACCCACCGAAAAGAATTCGCAAAGATCATCCAATAGACCAAGTCATTGGAGATGTTAACGTAGGGGTCCGAACAAGAGGGAAAACTGTTGCCAACTATAAGGAGATGGTAAGGATGGTATGTTTATCATGTGTCATACATGAAGTTGGCACGATTGTGTTCTTGTCCATGATTGAACCTAAGAATGCTGCTGAAGCCTTGAAGGATGAATTTTGGATTAGTGCAATGCAAGCCGAGTTACTTGAGTTCGTGAGGAACAAAGTCTGGACACTTGTGCCCAGACCTTCTAGAGTAAATGTTATTGGAACTAAGTGGATATTCAAAAATAAAACTGATGAATTTGAGAATATCATTAGAAATAAGGCTCGCTTAGTTGCCCAAGGATATACTCAGGTAGAAGGCATAGACTATGATGAAACCTTTGCTCCGGTTGCACGAATAGAGTCGATTAGGCTTTTATTTGCTATTTCATGTTACCGCAACATCACTCTTCACCAGATGGATGTTAAGGCAGCTTTTCTCAATGGAGTTTTGGAAGAGGAGGCGTATGTGGAACAACCCAAAGGATTCGAAGATCCAACAAAGATCGATCATGTGTACAAGCTGCACAAGGCCCTTTATGGACTAAAGCAAGCTCCTAGAGCTTGGTATAGTCGGTTAACCGAATTTTTGCTTGGTTTTGGTTTTTACAAGGGACATGCAGATATGACTCTCTTTCTAAAAAGGGAGAACAACTTTCTAACGATAGCCCAAATCTATGTCGATGACATAGTATTTGGGTTAACAAGTGAGAAAGCCTTGAAAGAATTCGTGGAAGCCATGTCTACCTCTTTTGAGATGAGTATGGTTGGGGAACTTAGTAACTTTCTCGGACTCCAAGTCAAGCAAAAGGAGAACGGAGTTTTCGTCTCTCAGACGAAATATGCAAAGAACCTTGTGAAGAAATTCGGTCTGGAGAATGCAAAACACATGAGAACCCCTATGAGCACAACGGAGAAACTGTCAAAGAATGCAGTTGGGGCTGAAGTTGACCCAACTTTGTACAGATCAATGATAGGCAGCCTCCTATATCTGACTGCAAGTCGGCCAAATATCATGTACAGTGTGTGTGCATGTGCTCGATTTCAATCATGCCCAAAAGAGGAGCATTTGAAAGCAGTGAAAAGAATCATACGTTATGTCGCTGGTACTTGTGAACTTGGACTTTGGTTCACAAAAGACACTTCTACAGACCTAGTCGGGTACAGTGATGCCGACTGGGCTGGAGAGATTGACGACAGAAGGAGCACAAGTAGTGGATGCTGCTATTTGGGAAACAACCTCATTTCATGGCATAGTAAGAAACAAAACTGCATTTCACTATCTACAGCCGAGTCGGAGTATGTAGCTGCCGGGAGTTGTACCACACAATTGGTATGGTTGAAGTCAATGTTGGATGACTGTGGTCTAGAGAGCAACCCCTTGGTAATGATGTGTGACAATACAAGCGCAATCAACCTTGTCAAGAACCCTGTTCATCACTCAAAATCGAAACATATTCATTTAAGGTATCATTTTATTAGAGATTTAGTTGAAAAAAAGTTATTAAAGTTGGAGTATATTAGTACAGATGTTCAACTGGCTGATATGATTACTAAAGCTTTAAACTATGAGAGATTCTCAATCTTGAGAAAATCTCTTGGCCTATGTATGGTGTGATACTGAATGTTGGCCCAACTGTTGTCACAACTTTTGATATATCATAGTTAACTATGAAGTTGAGCAGATTCAAGGATGAAAAAGCATGTAAAAGGTGAAATCATGATCGTTCTTATAAAACCATATAACAAGGTCAAAGATCTTTGATAAGTGGCTTTTATAAGATTCTCTTGATTATTCATTTATTCACCATCTGTTTTTCTTCTTAATAAGCTTTCTATGATGTATTAAAAGTGTTTTGATTTTGATTTATCCTTTGACAACAATTGCTCAACAAAATAACTACCTCTACCAGCATCGACTCCCCTCCTCCGGCCGAGCATTCTCCTCTCATCATCTCGTGGGAATGCACCGATGGAAATCTCACCTGAGATTGGTAGCTCGGAGGCTCAGTCCAAACCACTACCTCTACCAGCATCGACTCCGCCGCAGTCCTTCGTTCTACCACCGGTGACTGACAAAGTAATAATTATTGCTCCGTCTGGGATTGTGATGCCATCGTTTGAGTTTCCGGAGATTGACACTCATGTTCTTGCCGACCACCAAATTAACCCAATTTATTCTACTCAAGAAACTGATTTTGGCGAGGGCCATCCTATTGAGGTCCCTTTTTCCTCTGTTGATCAAGATCTGCCAGAAGAGACTCTTCCCTCACCGACCCCATCTCCTCCGAAGAAAAAGCCCTCAAAAGCTAAAAGGGTTCCCCCTGCTCATCGGTCCAAAAGACTGACCCGAGACGGCAGTACTTCAAAAGCTCCAGAGGAACCCATTCAGGTCGATAGTGACCCTGATGATGATGAGCAAGTGGAAGCCTCATTCCATGGAGAATCTGACGAGCACACACCTTCTGCTCATCAGTCAGAGACCAACGAGGAGCTTGAGGATGAGATTGAGGTATCTCGGAAGGGAAAGCGAAAAATGACTTTCAATTCGCCACCCAAGTCCAAAGGGAAACCTGGCAAGCGAACCAAGCGAGAAGCCTCCCCGGTCGAGAACGTCGATGATTCTGAGTCGGATATTGAGGTATCAAAGGCTCTCTCTCCTTTGTTTTATTCTGATGTTGGTAGAAGGAATTAGGAACACTTTAAGAGTAGGGAAATTTTGAATGATCGGTCTGTGGATTTGAAAGATTTTGCATCCCATAATTTGGTTGTGTTTTTGGAGAAAAGGAAAGTGCTGGGCTCTGTGACTTATGTTAAACCGTATGTGTCTGAGGTAGTTCGTTATTTTTATGCCAATTTAACTCATGAGTTTAGTAATCACTCATCTAAGTTGTATGGAAAGGTGTATGTGTGTGGGAAGGTTTATACTATAACTCCTTCACGCATAAACAAGTTTCTAGGTGTGCCCAATGTTGTTGAAGATGATGATGAAGTTGATGATGAGTTTGAAGCCAAAATGGCTGAAGTTGTGACTGGTGGAAGGGCAGAACAGTGGGTTGCACATAAGAAGCCAAACCGGCTCACTTCAGTTCTTACCTCTTTGTTCTCGGTTCTTCACAAAATCTGTGCTTCAAATTGGCTACCTACCTCTAACACGACTACTGTGCCTTTTGATCACGTGTGTTTGATGTTCAAAGTTTTCAAAGGGGAGAAAGTGAACTTAGGGCAACGGATCTTCAACTCCATATTTGAAGTTGCCATGACCAAATCAAACAAAAAGCTCATTGTCCCTTCTCTGATATTCAACATGTTGGTTGCTCAAGGTCTTAAAATCACCAAAAAGGATGTTCTCTCCAATAGGCTGCCTTTACAGACTGTCCAACAGGCTTTTCTTGCTGACACCCACACCAGAGATCTTCCCTGGATTGAAGTGAATGACAAAGATACTCCAACCGAAGAAATCTTTTGTTCTGTTCCTGTGTTTCTTTTGCAGGAACAAATTCATTTCTTGTCGGAGCAGATCACTATCTTTGAGAGACAGCGGCGTGTGCTACAAAAGGTTCTTTCTTTCCAAAAAGGGGGAGATGAAGGACCAAGCTGTCAAAGGGGTGCAGGTCAAGATGCGGACGAGGAATGAAGCTGAAAGTTGTGAAAGCTTGAAGAACCTGAAGGCTGCAGTCTGTTGCAGTTAAAAATTTCTTTTGTGGCTGGAAAAATTTCTAAAACAAACTAACTTTTTATTTTGTCTGAACAACTTATCTCATTTTTGCTACTATTCTGATGTGGGATGCTCTGTCAGATTTGATTATGTTATTTTGATGATCAGTTTATATTGAAGTTGTTCTGACAGGGGGAGCAACTTTGATACTTAACCATAAAAGCTTATTTTGCATTTTGGTGACAGGGGGAGTATTATGCTTTGTGTTTATTTGTTTCAGGGGGAGAATCATATTTTACTTATGATTGTTTGTTTTTGAAAAGAAAGACAAAAGGGGGAGATTGTTGGTACCGTTGGGTTTGTTTTTTTATTTATATTATTATTTTGTCTTTCTTTGTTTTTATTGTATGTAGGATATGGTTGAGAAGTTTTTGTCATGTGTTTGACCGAGCCATAAAGAAATAAAGATGAAGATTTGGTTGTTCTTCAAGGCCAAAAGTAAAGGATATGGACTTATCTATAAATATAAAGAACAAATATGATATTTGCATCAAAATTATATAAATTGTAGATAATATAAATAATATAAATTTGACAAAGAAGCAATTTCAAAAAAAAATTACCACAATGATATGAAGGGAAATTAAAAAAATATAACAATAAATACAATATACATGTCTTTATCTTCTAACTTTATTCACATTTAAGATCTTTATCAAATACCGACTTTTCGAATCAATCTATAGTCGAAAAGTTGGAAATCGTATAAAAAATAAAATTAATATATTATACGGATCACTTTTCGATCCCATTGTTGTCTTAACTGCAAATAAAAATTAGAATATAAAATTTTTTAAATAAAATTAGTATGAACAACCATTAATAACCTTGAATAGAAGGTAATACTATGAAGTTAAAATGGGATGCCATGAATAGCATTAAATGGAAAATGCTAAAAATGTACAAAACATCATTGCATGAAAAATGCTAAAATATGGAAGGTAATATTATGAAGTTAAAATGGGATGCCATGAATAGCATTAAATGGAAAAGGCTAAAAAAGGACAAAACATTTGAATGAAAAATGCTAAAATAAAAGACTACACAACTACTGGGCACAACTTAAGTGGATTGAACACGGGCCTTCAAAAGTTTCAACTTCAACCAAAATGATTGTTGCCAACTACGCTACACAAATCAATTTGTAAAATTTTGCATGGATTTTATTTTCTACCATTTTTCTCTGATATTTTTTATTCACAATTTTACCCTTGTGATTTCGCTTTAATATATGTATAGATAATCTTAATCTTAATCTTAATATATATAAAGACAAGAAGTTATGCCTTAATTAGTAACTTAGTCTTTTCCCGCCAAAAACACATTACCAGAAATGGAAATCTTAATATAAAATTGAAATAATAATTAATATATTAATATTTATTAACCAATCAATATTAAATATTAAGAATTAGTTAATTGGTGGTTTCATCAATTTTTATTAACCAAATCAAGCCGTTATTATTAAATTAAGGATTATAAATTACATACGTAATTTAGAATTAATAATTAACTTAATATGAATGATATACCAAATATGGAAATATAATATTTATAATTAATTAATATTTCTATTAAATTACTTATTTAGTTCATTATACTCTAATTAATTAATTACCAGAGATTAATATAGTAAAATCTATTATTTGTAAAAGGTAAATATATCTAATTAATATATAAATCTGTTCTCGATCAATCCATTATTTAATCTACGTGAATACAGATTATAAATATTTTGCTTATATATTATATATTATTTCATGTATCATAACTATTCCTCTACTTTACACACACACACACACACACACATACGCCGTATATATTTTACATTAATATAATTTATATATATTTTTAAAAATATATAAAATAATTTTATAGTATACATTTGTACTTGCCAAATATATTCGAATGATATTTATGTAAAATATCAATTAAATAAGTAATGGATTTAGTCTAAGGTCCAATAATTAATATATTTCATATTTAATGTAAGGTATATTATATAAATGTAAGGTATATCATATCTAATGTAAGGTACACTATATATATATTTAGGGTAATGTATAAAAACGTAATAATTGATTATCCATAGTTGGTTTTCCGTATTTACAGTTGCATTTATTGTGATTGATTACCATATATTATTGATTAGCAAATTTCATGCTAAATTTTAATGGATGCAATATTTTTGTGCAAATTTTAATGCAATTAAAGATTTGAAATGTGTGCATTGAGATGGATCATTGATTATAAATATTTGATTTTTATGTCATAATTTTTAACTCCAAAAGCTGCGTGTTCGAGTTGATAATTGATTTGATATTTTTATTTGTTTCATTTTTTTAATTAAATGTTGAACTTTGCGTTTAATTTTCTTTTGTTGTCACTTGATTTCTTCTTAATTTTTTTTATTACTATTATGATGTAAATTTAGAATAGCATGGCCATAACTTCAAATCATTGAGGAGATATGATTATTCATCATTGATTGAGAACTTTGAAGTTCATTTGACCGAAATCTATCTGTTTATCTAAAGATTGATACAAACGAATGCAGCTTCATTTTAGAGTTAAGTGTAATAAAAATAGTATCGTAATCCTATGAACATCTTGGAGATAGAATCATTGTATAGTAAAATTGTAATTTTCTAAACATTATTGTAGCTATTTTTGTTTGTGTATTATATGTATCTTTTTTTTTTTTTTTGCATTTCATTATATGTATTTTTTGGAATGATGAACTTGATTCTAAACATTATTGTAGCTATTTAACTCATGTTCATGGTGGGTAGGGGAATGGTTCTCTTTAAGTATATACTCTCTCCGTTTCGAAATATTTGTTGTTTTAGAGATTTTGTTTTGTTTCAAAATGTTTGTTGTTTTTTTATAATTTGACATCATCTCTCTCAATTTTAACCCTCTCAAATCCTACAAGATTTCTTGATTCTAACAAAATGGAGGGAGAAAAATATATGGAGAGAGAAAATGTTGTTACTTTTTAGAAAAATATAGATGAATTAGATTTCATGGCATATATGAGGGATGTGTATATTTGTCCACAAAATTAATTGTTAATTCTAGATAAAAAACCTAAAATAACAAACATTTTGAAACAAAGGGGGTATGTATTTAATTTTTGTGCGTAGTTACGACTTGTCTATTTTATCTAGGTTTGGATCCATGCAATAGTTCATGTTTGTGAGTACCATTTATTGTTTATAAATCATTTTGTATTATTAACAATCCTCATAACTAAAATATAAAATTGAGTTTCTATAAATAAATGTATATATATTATTGATACATCAGATAACAAGCAAAAATAAAAATATGCTAAAAAAATGTATACAATTATGCCTAGATCCAATTAAAAAATGTGACTTTTAGTCATGATTCATTATTGATGCGGACTTTTTTTTTTTGTAAACATTAGTTGATTTTTTAAGCAAATATGTTCTAGTTTGCAAATCGCTGACAATGATATTTAGTTTGTGCCAATTTTTTTAGGGATATTTTTATTTTGGTGAAATCAAGATTCGAACAATTTTTGTGGATTTTTTTTTTTATTGAGGTTAATCCACAACTGTTACTTGAAAGTTTGTATTGAGTAAATTCTTCTTTTTGTTATATCCTACATTTTTACAAATCACAAAGAAAAGATAAATTGCATTTGAAAAATCAAGTATAACAGTCACACTCAGTGATATTGGTAGGATTTAAATTCGAAATCATGGGTCCCAAACTACACCGCTAGGCCATCTATAGTCATTTCGTCCATCCATCGGTTTAGCTATTACTTCTGAATATACAAATTAATACATAATATTTTTACATATAATCATATTTTATAATATTATTTATTTTATCATATTTAGCAAAGAGGAAAAATCGAAGAATGCAAACTTTAAAAAATAGAAGATATTTTTTGGATTGAATCTTTTATATTTGGATATAATTTCATTATTTTATTAATTAATTTTAATAATTTTAAAAATTTATTTGGTACATTCAAATTTATTTTGATGTTTAGTTTCCACGCATTTCTCTATTGAAATAACTATATTTTTATGTTAAATGTTTGGCCCATTGAACAAATAAAACATTTTCACGCATTTTGTTGGTAAAATTAACGTAAATTCATTTATGTTGGTATAGAAATTCTTAATTATTTATTTAGCTTAAATTAATTAATTATTTTTTATGTTATCATATAACAACGATTCATTTCAAATAAATAATTCCAATTCCCTTATGGATATTGTTTTGTGAAGTGATTTATGACTCTCAAATCCCAATTGAGTTTCACTTATATGTAAGATTTCAAGCTTAATTTTTAGAATTTTGATTATTGGACAATCAAATTATACTTAATCATGACAAAAATGAACATTTTTTAGTTAGCAAAGTTATATTATAATGAGCTTCAAATTTGTGAGAGCACATATTTAAATATTTACTTGCTACCTTATTTTATTCAACAAACTATTTATACAATAAATTTTTAATTCTTTAATATTTAGATATCATATGTATATTTTACATATCATACTTAAAAAATTAACAATGTTTAATTTCACACTATGTATAGATTGACATTGTACAATAATATAATTTAATACATTCATATCCGTGTGTAAGGAGACGTAAAATGATATGATGTTAAAGAGGGAGTTTCAGGTGTTCTCAACAAATAAAACAGATGATGATGAACATTAATCAAATTGTGGAAGCGTTGTTCAAGACGTGACAACTCTCCTACGATGATGTCCTATCCACTTCACACACAATCTGAATGCATGACAGAGATATATATATATATATATATTAATAATTTTCTTAAATGTGTTTTACACATGTGTATTTTTCTTCTTAATTTTTCTCATTGTGCCTAAAATTATAAGAGATTCCAATTATGTTGTAATGGATTTTGGGCAAACCAATTATGTCATTTGTTTTATTAATTAAGCACAATGAATGAAAATTTATTAATGGATGTGGATTGTAGCAAACAGAATTGAATATAATGTTATATATTATGTATATATTTTCTTATTGTTTCTATTAATTATTTAACTGCAATTTAATTATTTTATTAATTTATAAAAATTATTTATTATAAGCATTATTTATATATCTCTCACCGACTCGCCGGCACCGCACATGAAGTAATACTAGTATATATAAAAAGCAAGAAGTTATGCCTTTTATAGTAATTTGTTTTTCCCGCCCATTTACACCTGCCAAAAAAGGAAATATAATATTAAATAATTAAAAAATATATTTTTATTAATTAGTTAGTTAATTAAAAATTCATTATTGATAAATATGCTAATGGATACAGATATATTCGAGATATATCTACATAGCACATATACTTATTTTTTATTTTTTTATATATTATAATATATTTCTATAATATATATATATATATATATTATTTTAATTTATGTTTCAATATATATGTATAATATAAGTACATTACAATATAATTAATATATGTATACCGAAAATGTAGCTATATATTTCCTTAATTAATATTTCCAGATTTTCAGTAATTAACATATCTTAATTAATTATTTGTCACATTTGCGTTAATTAACATACGTGGATCTGGTTTTTAAAACAAACATGCATAGATTGGTTTTAAAAAAACATAGATTAGTTACAAATTTGCAAAAATTCATACATGATATTTACCATATATTCACAATACCTATAATTAGAATATTTTCATATCATCAAATTAATTCGTACCTTCTATAATCTATAATCAATCTATAATTTTGTTAATATAGTCTATCTAATAGAGAGAGAATAAATTAATCAATTATTTTTGCATACACATATACATAATCTATTTATGGACAACGGATATTACTTAATTAACGTTAAGTGTAACATTAAGGTTAATTACCTCAAATCACTCAATAATGATATAAGGTTCAATATTTAAAATTTAAAACTTTGAATAATAATAAAAAAAAAAGGATTTACAATATCCTATAAATAGTTGTCATTGATTTCACATTGTTTACCATTCATAACTTTCTTGAAAAAGGTACACTGAGCATGTTTATTTGCATTTTTTATACTTGACATTTGATGTAATTCCTTATTAGTTATTTGATCAGTTATTGTTTATTTATTTATTTATGTTTTGATTATATTATAAATGAGTTTGAGTACTCGTGTTGTTTGTACCGAAGTTTTAGATCTTTTTGTCACATAACTCAATCTATTTATTAATTTTTGAATCTAAAGAATTGGCATACAAGATTGTATTCGTGTGATTTTGGTGGTGTACATCATTGAAATTATGCAACAATTGAGGAGTACGTTGTGAAGAAGATGTTGCAATAGATTGAGGAATAAATCGCTCCAGGAAATACTTACCAAGATTTTTACAAGGTGATCATGAGGGCAATTGAAGGCTTTGTCCATATA
The DNA here is from genome assembly GCA_026008535.1 of Perilla frutescens. NCBI lineage: Eukaryota > Viridiplantae > Streptophyta > Magnoliopsida > Lamiales > Lamiaceae > Perilla > Perilla frutescens. The sequence goes on along the minus strand of BRKX01000017.1, from coordinate 36,005,965 downwards.
TATTCGTTTATTTGACAATTATTTTAGTTTGATCGAGGTTAAGAAATTTGTATTCATAATTTTATTTATTTATTTTGGGTTAACATCGTCCGTGTTTTTTAGTTATATTTTTTTTTTGGTTTGATATAGCAAATGTGTATTCACATGGTATCACAGAAATTAATAATTAATTATGATCACTATTTTAATCTTTAAAACATGACTACACATTCTTTATAGCATTACTATTCATATTTCTGATAGTGTCACGTGGAAATAGGATTTTCCATCTTCAAGCTAACTAACATTGTTACTTTGATTATTGAATAGTTTATTAGTTCATGAAAGGTTGGTTTTTTAATTCTTTATATATACTCATATCTCTTGTGCTTTAACAAATTCACCAAAACAAGATATTTTTATTATTATTGCTTTGTTTGTATATCGAATTTCTATTGAGTTAGTGTTAATTTTAAATTATTTATGTTTTATCTTCATTCTTGCTATGCCATATTTAGTTTCATTTTTATTTTTGCATCTTTTAATTCAGATTATATTATGTTTTGTCATTGATGTTGCAACGCTACAAGTCGACAAATACAATCAAGATAATTAGACTCCAATTTTCTGACTTCGTTTAACAAATCAATCCATCTATAATATCCATATGATCTATGCTGCTTTTTTAAGTATGGGTGTGTGTGAAAATAAATATAAAATATACACTTTTATAGTATTATAATATATATATATATATATATGTAGCTGGATTTTTTTTACTTGGCTATTTTTTTTATCTCATGTAGTCAGTAGAGTTTTGTACTGTTTGTAGCAACAAATTAACAATTAATTACTATTATGCAATGACTAATGCATCTTACCACACATAAAAAAATAGCAGATATATGATATCTTACCTATATTTTAAAGGGTTTATTGCTAAAAAATTCACCAACTTTGAACGAATTTCTAATTTAAAAATGACTTAAAAAATTCTGTAATAATAATCTAACCTTTTAATTTGTAGTAAATTTGACACTCTCAATTTTTTCCGATCATTGAAATTATGATCACGATATTTTTTCCATGTGTACACATTAATTTAATTTTAGAGTGTCGCGAATATGAGATTTTTATTGTGCAATATCAATTTTCTAACAATTGAAATTTTTTAGTGTCTATTTTGCTACAACTTAAAATGTTAATTTATTATTGCAACGTTTAAGCGTCATGTTTAAATTGTAAATTTATTCAGAGGTGGTGACTTTTTTAGCAATTAGCCTTATTTTAAAGGGTTAATTGCTAATTAAATCACCACGTTTACACTTTTTTATAAATTAGACACCATGTTTAAATCTAATCAATTACAACACCACGTTTTAATTTGTATGGGATTAAACATCTCCAATTTTTCCGATGAGTTAAATATGATGTATTTGGCCAAAAAATCACGTTCGCAGCCACATCAACACACATGAATAACAAACGACGTCGATTTTATTAGTTTTCTCAATATATTTTCTATTTTAGAAATAAATAATTATATAAAAAATAATTTTTTTAATAAAAAAAAAGAGGAGAAAGTAAATAAAAACCGGCATCGTTTGTTACACGTGTGTGTTGACGTGGCTGCCAACGTGATTTTTAGGCCAAATACATCATATTTAACTCATCTGAAAAATTGGAGATGTTTTATCTCATACAAATTAAAATGTTGTGTTGTAATCGACTAGATTTAAACGTGGAGTCTAATTTGCAAAATGGTAAATACGTAGTGATTTATTTGGCAATTAACCCTATTTTAAAATAATAAACTCAACTATCTATACTAAAGCAAAGTAACTTCCTAAATTATCTTCTCGCAAAAATAATTTCATTCCACATGTAACATACAATTTATTATTTTTCTGCTCAAAAAATGCTACTATATGTAGTTATTATATATTACTATATTTCCATTAATACATAATTTTGGATCTATATATATATATATATATATATATATATATATATATATATATTACTTACACACCAGACCACATCAGACCCGTGGTATTGAGGAGATTCGATCTCGTGACATTTTCTCCAAGTAATCTCACTCCACCACTAAACCATCCGACCATCCTCATTGGGACTTGGATCAATATTTTAATTATATAAATTTATGTATATTTTTCTAGGATTATGCTTATCACGTACGCACATTAAATGGTTCGAAACTATTTTCTCAAAATTAATTTTTAGATATGAAAGTTGAGAAAAATAAATAGAAGTTAAAACTTCAAACAATAAACTTTCAATTGAAATTTTATTTTTTTAGTTCCTCATGTATCCTATATGATGTATTTTCTTGATAAATAAATAGGGGCGGATTATAATGAGCAATGTGTTCGATGTGAGAACAATGCACTTTGTTTATTTACTACAATTTTATTGCTCATCTTAACGTATTTTATTTCTAATTAATTAACACTTGATACAAGTAGTAAAATACAACAACATAAGCAGTAAAATTAAAATAAAAAAATAGCACTAAAACACAATAGCATGAATAATAAAATTATACTAGCGGAGTCCACATGCTCTCACCCCAAAGAGAGTATCCATTTGAACCAAATCCTATGTGTGTGCGCGCGTGTGCATGTGTTCAGTGTAACATATTTGAATAAATATACAAATGGATTGCATTAATTAATACTTTTATTAGAAAATAATTATCCGCTCATCTATTGAAGGAGATTGATGGACGAATATCAATCATTATGCACTATTGTATATTCCTTCCGTAAATTTTTATTTATCCACAGTGAGGCATTCTTTTTTATTTTTTGAAAACCAATCCATCTTTATAAGTATAGTATAACTTTTTTTTTTATATTGGTATATTAAAATTTTTGGATATTTTGATCAAAATTTGGATTTTTAATAAAATATTAATATTAAACTAATAATTTCATAATTAATAATATAAACTGGCAAGATCATCTTTCATTGATATATTTGAAAATAGAGGACCAGATGCTATTGACATTAAAAGAGGCTCTCTTTCTCTCTCTCTCTCTCTCTCTCTCTCTCTCTAAAATTTTCTTTCTGAATAGTCATTACTCAATTGGTTTTAATTCCTTTTTTTTTTCTTTTATTGAATAATCATTGGTTGGGTTTTTCTTTATTTGTCCATTGATACTATTGTGTTTGCAACTTGAATTTTGTTTTGCTCTGGTGCATATATGTTCATACATGATAATGTGCTCGCATTTGTATTTTTAATTAGTGATACTTTTCTTTTAATTAGTGATACTTTCTTCTGTAATTAGTGATACTTTTCTTCTAATTAGTGATACTTTTCTTCTAATTAGTGATATTTTTCTTCTGCAATTAGTGATACTTTTCTTCTAATTAGTGATACTTTTCTTCTGTAATTAGTGATACTTTTCTTTCTAATTAGTGATACTTTCTTCTGCAATTAGTGATACTTTTCTTCTAATTAATGATACTTTCTTCTGACTCCACTCATAGTTAATGACATTTATCTATTCTTGATTTGATAATTAATGTTTAATCATCAATAATATCATATTATACTCCACTTCCGAGTTAATGATACTTCATCCATAATTAATGATACTTCATACACAGTTAATGATACTTCACCAGATATATATATCTAATGATACTTCACTTAATAGTTAATGATATTTATCTCAATTTGAAATTATCTTTCTAATTAGTGATACTTTCTTCTATAATTAGTGATATTTTTCTTCTAATTATTGATATTTTCTTCTGCAACTAGTGATACTTTTTTCTAATTAGTGTTTTGTCATCAATAATATCATATTATACTCCACTTCTGAGTTAATGATACTTCATCCATAATTAATGATACTTCACACAGAGCTAATGATACTTCACCAGATATATGTCTAATGATACTTCACTTAATAATTAATGATATTTTGCCAAATTTATATCTAATGATACTTAACTTCATAGTTAATGATACTTCATTTCATAACTAATGTTACTGATACATCTTGTTATTGGTTTGATAATTAATGTTTAATTAACCTCATAGCTACTGATACTTCATATCATAGATAATGATACTTTACCTTATAATTAATGATATTTCTTTTTTTTTTTTGCTCAATAATTAGTCAACCGGCAGGAAAAAAAAAATATTTTTTTTAAAAATAAATATATACCCTAAAATAGAATTAGTGAACCTAAAATTGAATTGAATTAATTTATTTTTTTATGCGGCGTCTCACGCAGTGCACTCTCTCGATTTTTTTTTTTGAAATAAAAAAATAATCATAATTTATAAGCGCATGTGAAACTTCATCCATATTCTAAAAAAACGTGGGCTCAAGTAGAATCATTACATAATCGCTCTTCGTAATTGCGTTTTTATCTTTTAATAATTACCAAAATCGTTAGAGAAGCTCATCATCATTTTGCACAAAAGAGTCTCCGTTGCTTTTGAGTGAAAGAAGAAGAAGAAGAAGAAGAAGAAAAAAAGAAAAAACTGAAAAAGAAAATGAAAAACAAAAAAAAAAACTGAAAAGAAAACAAAAAATTGAAAAAGAAAATGAAAAACTGAAAAAACAAAAAAAAACTGAAAAAGAAAACGAAAAAACTAAAAAAAAAAAAGGATTTGGGATGGATTGTTGTTGGGCTCAATTGGGCTGTGTTGGGTTGAATTGGGGAGGGCCTGGGTTCAATTGGGGTGGGTCTGGGCCTTTTGAGGTTGGATTTGGACCTATTTAACCCGTCTAACGTAAGAGATCCGTTAGACGGTCTCATACAAGTTTTTGTCTTTATTTTATTATGCACAATGAATGGAAAATGAAAATTAATTATTCCTGTATATGAGTTGTCTGTTGTTAAAATAACAAATAAACTCGAATATACTATTATATCCTTAATAAATTTTAGGGTTAATTGCCTTAAAATACACAAACTTTAGGGTGTTTTTGGTTTTTCACACGTTTTAAAAAAAGTAGTTTTAATAACATGAACTTAACATCTGTTTGGTTTTTCACATAATTTTCAAATTCGAACACTCTAATCCGAGCAAAATCGATCAAAAATTTGTGTATTTTAAGATAATTTGGTGTCCAAATAGATGTATACTTAGAAATCTTCGACAATCAAGTCATTTCCATTGATTGAAATTTGAAAATCATGTGAAAAATCAAACAAGTGTTAAGTTCATGTTATTAAAACTATGTTTTTTTAAAACGTGTGAAAAACCAAAAACACGTCAACGTTGATGTATTTTAAGACAATTAACCCTAAATTTTATAATTGTTACTATTAATTAGTTAACTATAATTAAGTAATTGTGTTATACAAACTATTCATCATAAATTATTTATGAATCTCTCACCGTGCATCACACGGGATGTAGTAGTAATAATAATAATAATAATAATAATAATAATAATAATAATAATAATAATAATAATAATAATAATAATAATAATAATAATAGAAGCTAATTAATGATACATATATATCACTCCATCATTAATTCTTCATGCGCTGCAACCCAATTAATCATGACTGTTAAATATAATTATAACGTCCGTAAATTTTATCATTTTTTTTCTTCCAACATAGTGGTGAAGTAGACGTATGATATTGAATGAAAAATTAAAAGTTCAAATTATACTATATGTCAACATCTTAAGTCGAGTTATATATATATATATATATAATTAATATGGATTAATTTGCCGACCACAGCTCCTCTCTAATATAATTCAGAGTGCTAAATATATACTGAGTTATTCTTAATATATATTTAAATTTATTGTGTTAATTTTTTCTAATGTGATATTATATCTCTTATTTGATAATGTATGTCATTTATAAAAATTAAATTAAATTAATACTAATATTAAATACGCAATAATTAATAAGCAGCATTATCAATTTATATAATATAACAATAACTAATGGGAATAATAGTGTTAACTAAATACGATAAGTGTATTTGCAAGAAAAAAAAATCACTTATTATCCGGGTACATATGAATTTGTTAACGAACATGCACATGGTTATTGGGATTTGTTTTATTTGATGTACGTACTCGAAAATTGAAAAAGTTGATATACTATTAACCCATCATTACATTGACAGTGCGCAAACAATTGTGAAAAAACACAATTAAAGCAAATCATGCTCAATAATTACAACCAACATCACAGTGGGGCAAAAGTTTCAAATTCAATCGACTAGCTTAATAGTTCAAATTTTATCAATATGTATAGGTTGAGTTGAGGTGCATAATGTTTCTAATATATTTAATTTTACCTTTTCAGCATATGTAATTTACGAAATATTACATAAAATGAGTGTTTACTCAAAATGCATCATCAAATGATTGATTAATTTCGAAGTGACCAACCTACAAAAAATCAAATTTAATTATTATAGTCATATATATACAAGTGTGTGCTCTATATACAATCTACACTTATATCTTTCCCCTTCCGTTTCCAAAGAAAGAATCTCAAAAATCTCAACTTCTACAAATGAGCAAAATTTGCATATCCAATTGTGCGAGCGATGCAAGAATTCCAGTGAGGGCCACCTATGTGAACCTCTACAAGTGGCCGGAATCCGACGCCGAGTTCATGAAATCAGCCGCCATGCACGGCGGAGCGCGGCCGCAGAGTAGGGTGGCAGACAGTATCTCATGCAGGCAAATCTATCTGCGAAGCTACAAGTTTTCAAGAAAGGAGAGTGTTCCTGAGAGAACCATCAAATGTCTTGGGAAGGTTAGGGACAGGGTGGTGCCCGGGAGAAAAGACTTCCCGCAGAGGCGGAGGCGCCGCCGCAAAAGGCGGTGCCTTTTGGCGAGAAGGGTGAAGGAGTTCTCACGCGCGGCGTTGCTTGCAATATTCCGGCGGTTGCTGTTCTGTACTACTACAGTCGACGTTGCTGATGCTGGTGTATAATTGGTTTAGGTAATCCTAGGTGTTTTTTTGGATTTTTATTTTTAATTTCTAATTAGAGATTTCATTTTCCTTTATTTCTTATATTTTTGGCTGTAATACGTTCTGCTTGATATAAAGGTCTTCTTTAAACTTAGTGGTGTCATCTCTTATTGCGTAAAGTGTAAGGAAGAAAGTCAAGACTTCAAATATCATTCTCATTCCTCAGTTCCAATTTTATTATTTTATTTTTATTTTAATAATGTCTCACATGTAGTGTGAAAGTCGATTAATTCTATAGTCGGTGCAGCGCACAAAACCTAAAAATCTTTAGAAAAAAACCCCTAAAAATATTTTGTCTGCTAATATGATAATTTTTAGGTATGTAGACTTTTTTTTTTCGGAACTTTCTAATACGGGGGTAGTAATAATTTCAAGAAAACACAGTATATTCACACTTTAACCTTCTTCTTTTTCTTCCTTCCATCGTCTTCATTGTTAGTAGTTATTTTTAAGAAAAAAGAATTATGGTTGACCAAGATTGATGGGGCTACAATGTGAGATAAAACCCCAGCTCCTAAAATCCAATTTTTGGTTACAAGAGTCAAGAGTGAGATAATGGGAAGGTGTCTTTATGGAGATTAGGTTGAACCAAATGAGCATGAATTCTCCTAAGGTGGCTTTATTGACATCTCTAACTGCGAGGAGGAATTAAACTCATAACATATGACATGAAACAATATCAAGAGATTATTAGATGAAACTGTCATTAATATCACTGCATCAAGTCGATGCGCATCAAAATAAACTCAGCAAGACCGGAAAAAGAATGAAAATTTAATGTGGCAAACAATATATATTTTAACACAAAGTCTCTTATCAGGCTTTGGAAACTAAAATCAGACCTTCAGACGGGCCGGTCCGCGGGTCAATCCTGACCCGACCTGCCCCGCCCCCAAAAAAAGAAAAGTTTGTCAGAAATAGTATCATTCTTAACACTGAAAAGTATCATTCCGAAGTATAAAAAGTATCACCGTAACCATAAAAAGTATTGAGCTGCAACTTGTCATATACGAGTTTCTTTAATTCAAATTATGATTTATTTCATCTCAATTAATGTTTAGCGTTTTTTTAAGAATTTTTTGGGGGTGTTTTTTAGGGTTTAGTATTTTTTTGGGTGTTTTTAGGGGTTTATTTTGTGTTTTTTAGGCTTTTTTGGGGAGGTTTTTAGGGGTTTATTTTGCATTTTTTGGGGGTGTTTTTTTAGGGGTTTATTTTGTATTTTTTGGGGTGTTTTTAGAGGTTTATTTTGTGTTTTTTAGGGGTGTTGCAAGGGTTTATTTTGTGTTTTTTAAGATATAAAAAACACAAAACAACACAACCTCCCCTCCTTCAGCCATTATCATCTAATTACCACCCAACCTCAGAAATCGATTGACCGTATATGTATATGTACATATGAACTAAGAAAGAGAGCATTGGGAGTCAATTGAATGTGTAAGTTACAATGCATCAATCGGAATCTAAATGCAGAACTAAGTTTAAAGAATGCTCCCCAGTAAGTCCATGGGTATTCACTGTTCAGCAAGATTCTCCTTCTCAATATTACTAGCTAGGTCTAATGGTCTGTCATTCTTTAGGAATCCCACTTTCTAATTATACTACAATATTCTCTTATGGTCAAGGCAGGCTGTGATGGCCGTTCAAGTGAGACAAATAATATGGAGAAAGAGATATTGCGTAGATAGTTGTCAAGTGGATACGAGCTTAGTAATTCATTGAATGTAAACTGTACCCGAGTTTCTGCATTATAAGTAAATTCAGATTATCAGAACTAATAATTACTGAATGAAAGGAACAGTCAACTCATAACGAGCTGCATTAGCTCTCAGTAACTAAACTCAACACCAGCATTTCCTAAATTAGCCCATTTAGCTATCATTGGCTACTGCTAATTTATCCGGCACAAGTACAAAATGTGATTGAGTCAACCTCTACTAAGATGACGACAGCAATAATATGCATATATAGAGCATTTAATTACATGCAAAAAAAATTATGCAGAAGCCAAAATATAAACCTCAAAAGTGACCAAAAAGAAATGAATCCATGTCTAGAAGCTAAAAGAAAAGTTGCACATACAACAGCATTGTCTATAGAAAAGAGTTGCATTTAATTAGTGATAACTCAGTAGTGATCAACAAAAATAACAAGGATAATCAGATAGTAGAGACGGCAAGAACAAAAAATTAAAAGCAATAACACGCTACAAAAAACAAAAAGACAATAGTATAAAGCAGACTAGCCAAACATTTTCTGCTTGACGACAATGAATTCATAGAAAAGCTGAAGCAGAGATATAATGACATTTAAGAAATGACATAAAACTTACATTATGCAAAAGTCGTAGCCACTGTAAGATAAAAATCAAATCTGTCTCTAGGTAAATTAAGAACGAAGAAAAACAGTTACACAAATCAGACTTTGCAGCAAATCTATCAAATCACTCACAATCTGTAGTATTCAGGCAAAAAAGAGTAGCACTTGGTCTCCAACTTCAAAGCTCGAATTCCTCATCTTTAAGAGCTAACTCTGCAGCCTCTTCCTCTTCCTCATCCAGTACAAAATACTCATTCTTCTCAACCGGCCTGAACATGTAAAAGATTATAACGTAAAAGGCAAGGCTTGCGATCTCCTCAGCCGCACTAGCCACCCACTGGTACTTGTAGGCAGCTATGGTCCTGAGAGCAAACACTACAATCCTCGTGAAGTAGAGATACCCGATAACAACAATGTAAAACTGCCTAAACAGAGTCAGCTTGGCCAGGTTCCTCGCAGCTTTCCCATCGGTCTTTGATGTCTCCCTCAACGACCTAATAGACCACACAATTGGGAAAATAATCGCACAACAACAAATAATATCAACCAACAAGAACACCTGGTTCCAAGTTACCCAATCCTTAATAAACGGACCCGTCTCCCCAATCACGATGGATGCGATATTTGCCAAGACCTGCAACGGGATCACAATCATCAACACCTTCTTCTCCTTCTCCTGCAAAAATGGCTTCAGAAACGACCACCCAGTGCCGATCAAGACAATGACGGTAAACAACAAAACAACTCTGATAAACTGGAATATGTAAAACAACACATCCCATCCATGTGGTGTTCCCGTAACTTTCACATAATGTTTATCCTCGGCGGCACAGAGCAAATTCAATGCCTTCATAACAACTAGAAGCCCCATGAGCATATGGATTCTATGAACAGACTTCTTATTTTGCAAACATGCATAAATCCAGTAGGCCAGAAATGCAAAATAAAGTACGGAGAAACAGAAATACAACGACGGCAGTTGAGTTAAACCGGCGGATAAAAAGTCCTTCTCACGGCCGTCGAGATTGTACAGCTCGGTCCGCACGTTCATCGACACAGTCGATTCAGGCGCACAATTGGCGAAGAACAGCGAATACTCGTTTGGAGACGTGATCGGATACGAGTGGTTGAACGTGGACTGAGGCGGCGGCGACAGATCGCGGAAGGTGAAGAGGAGATTAATGTACTTTGAGTCGAGGACGCAGAACGAAGGATTTGATTGGAGCTCGAGCAGGACCTGAATTAGGGATTCCTCGGAGAGGAGGAAGAAACCTAATCGCGACGGATCCGGCGAAGCGACGGCAGACATCACGGATACGGACGAGACGGCGATGGTGGCTTGGCCGGTGTGCGTGAATCCGAACCGTTCGAAGAGAATCATCGGGCGAGAATCCGAGGAGATTTTTAGGTTTTTGATCTCGGCGGAGGCGAGAGAGGCGAGGAGGAGGAGTGGGAGGAGAAGGGGGAGTAGCTTCCTCATCTTGGATTAGGCGGCGGAGGAACAGATGGTGGTGGTGGTGGTGGTGGGTGGGATTTGGAGAATCGGGGAGAGAAAAAGGAAGTGTGCCGATGGAGTGAATTTTACGACTGAGGAGTTATTTTGTTCCGAAAATGCCCCTCAGATCTGGTTCGATTGGAACAGGGCCGAAGCGTCGAAAATGTGACCGCGGAGGAGAATGTCAAATTTAGATAATATTACAATGAGGTCCTTCTCTTTGTCACTTATCACTTTTGTAACCCATGACCAACAGTCAACGCCAGGTTGCACGTGAATTTCAAATTCATATTCCACAACCACAACTATAATTTATTGTGATTGTTGGAGAAATTTTAACAAATTTAGGATAATAATATCCACGTTATGAATCGATATACTTTTGGCACCAATAAATAATGCTTTTGCATATTTTTCAATTTTTAAAAAGGTTAAATATTTTTTAAATTAATAATTTTATACTTTTTTTACATGAACTTAGAAGTGGATCACCGAAAACACAATTTTTACAAATTTAACATTCAATTCTAATAAATTTATAACTGGCGTGTATGACGGAGAAATATATGTTGCTAAATTGCCCGATCATTAAAAATGACAATGTTTTGGGTTAATTGTTAAAATGGGCCGACATTTTATGGTGATTTGATTTCAGTTTATTAAAAAGGTTAGCTAGTAAAGAAATAGATAGGACAATGCTCTAATTAGTTATAGTCTTTTAGGTTATTATAAGTTCTCACAATTGATAAGGAGATTTACATCCATCTCATCTGAGGTCCAGTCAATCAAATTAAGAAACCGATTTTGTAATGTGTGAAATTTACATATAAACTTCTTAACTAGTCAGGTGATCTAGAATTGCAGTCTTAAGTCTTAACTAATTTTACATATAATGTTCTTAACTTGTTACTAAAATAAAACATGATGTACACTCTAATTAAATTTTAATTTATTTTTAATTTCTTCAAAACCAAAACAATGTCGTCTTGATAATGAGTTTTTTTTTTTAATTTCACCTAAGATTCAAGTAGTTCAGTCGACGCCAGAAAAATAACGAGATATATTTTAAAAAAATAAAATATTAATAATTATTTTATAATTATTAAAACATTGGTCATTACTGTTAACATGTTAAAATAGTTAGAATTAAATTGTAAATCACCTTATAAGCTCATTAAAAAGATATAATATGATACTCAAATATTTAATACTTAGTGTTAGTGGTGATCGGGAAGTGGAAACTTCAGCAATAAGTATTTATATTGTTCGAGAAATTGGAAAATTGTGATTCTGGCTCGTTAGTTATCTAAAAACATTTAATAATCTACATAGAATCCAAATTCCAATGCTGTCCGATAAAAGTTGAAAAAGAAGAATTTGATTTAATTCGCAGTTTTATGGAGCACTTCTATACAACCAAGGATGAAAATATCGCGAAATATCGCGGATATATCGCAGATATATCGCGGATATTGACATTGCGATACGGATATTGAGGGGAATATCTTTTTTCCCGAGTATCGACGAGAAATCGCAATATATCGCAATATGTCGCAAGATATCGCAAAATATCGCAAGATATCGCAATATATCGCGATTTTTTTAATATTTCTATAATATATTTTGATTTTTATTTAATACTATATATTTTTGTGATCTTTTTTAGGTCTTCAATGTAATTATTTGAGTTCCAATATTCTTTGCTTTATAAAGACATTTCACTTTGCAAAAAAAAAATATAAGAGAAAGAAGATCGGGAAATCAACGGATGTCTTAGAAAGAATAGTGGGATTCATCCAATATAATCAAGGATCATAAGTATATATATGGTTTGCTAAAGGATGTGGTGCTGGAGGTTGGTTCTAAGAATGTTGTACAGATTGTTACTGATAATGGTTCCGCTTTTTTGAAAGCATGAAAAAAACTCATGAGTAAGTATGATCTGTATTGGACACCATGTGCTGCTCACTGTATCGACTTAATATTTGAAGATATTGGAAAAAAAGAGACTGTTGCAGAGGTAATTGCAAAGGCTAGACAATTAACCAATTACATTTATAATCATGGTTGGCTACTTGCACTCATGCGGGAGATGTGTCGAGGAGATATTGTACGCCCAGGAGCTACACGTTTTGCAACAAATTATAAGGTTGCAGAGCAAGAATATCTAGATCTGGTAGATATAACAAATGATGAAAATGATGAAAAAAGAAATCCACTTTTTCAATGGGTTCGCCCTACACACTTAGATGATAATGAGGGAAATCCTGATCCAAAAATAGCTGCTATGACTCGTGATTATGGCATTAATGTGAATCAAGTATTACAAAAAGAAGTGGGTAATACTTTTCGTGATTCAAAAACAGATAGCTCAACAGAGGATGGGGGAAATAATGATGGAGGAAATGATGGAAGTGGTAGAAATGATGATGGTAGTGAAAATGGTGGGAAAAATCAAGACGATTATGGTTTAAGCCATACGTTATTGAGTCCATTCAGTTGTGAGGCCAACTTCACTCATGCAACACAAGATATGGACCACGGAAGTAGAGGTAGAGGTTCTGGAATAGGTGCAATAGGAAAGGAATACATAAGGAGACATGCATGGACTCAAGAAGAAAGTCCACGGACTGATATTGAAGAACTTTCTGCCAATCTTGATTCTACGAATATGGGTAGCACTGATCATAGTGATATGTCCCAAGATTCATATGCTTCTTACACATATGGGAGTTCACAAATTGATTGGACTACTCAAAATGTGTATCAACAAAATAATTGGGTCAATGGACATTATCCAATTCATGGTGAAGCTGTTGGAATAAATCAAGAAACATATCAAGCGCATGTGCATAATTATATCCATAATTACTCGAACGTGATAAGTTGGTACCAATATTGTTTAGAACAAGATGACATTCCATCTACTATATTTGAACCTCATAGATCCTCATTTTGGTATTAATTGTACTTTATAATGTTTATTTAGTCATTTTATGTTGTATTATGTATTATTTTGTCAAATGTATTGTCTCAGGCGGTATTTATATAATGTATTATTAATATAGTTACTTTCAAAATACAATTCTATAAAAAAAAATTAGTGGAATATGTGCACAATAATATGTCATAATAGTTCCTAAAATTTCATGCTAAATTTCCAAGATTTTAATATGATTTCCGTCATTTTTTTCAATTTTCTGCGATATCGATATGCGATATCGATATATCCGTCGATATATCCGTAAAATTGAAGTTGCGATATATGTTGCGATAGCGATATTTTCATCCTTGTATACAACCCATCAAAATTAGAAGAAAATTCAAGAAACTGAAACTCAATCCGATCACCGCCTGTTAGAGAGAGAGAGAGAGAATGAAACACCCTCGATTACATATTATTGCAATCTCGAGACAAATTTCGATTGCTGCATTCACTTTCTAGAGCTGTCAAATATATTTGATTGATCTATGAAATTTTTGGTCTCGAGTTTTTTCCCCGCAAATTTCTTGCGCATGTAAGTTTCTCTCGCACATTTTTCTTGTTTTTTAAGAATATTTAATTCTTATGTCGGTTTGGCTTTGGCTGTTCCATAAAAAATCTGTATCTATCTATGGCTCAATTTTCTTAATTTTTGTTGTGTTTCAAGATATATATTTGATTCTTATGTCGGTTTGGCTTTAATTTTTCAAGATATTTGATTCTGATGTCGTTTTCCAAATTCTAGGCGCATAGTCATATTCTCAGGGTTTTACATGGAGTCGTTTGCATGATGATTTAATTATTTATTTTATTGATGCGTACTGGTATATACGGATTGGATTTGCGGATTGGATTTGGAGTGGTGTTCAATGTGGATTAAGAAATATTGCTTTTAGTTAAGGAATAGTTGCATTTTTTTTTTTTGGGAGAGGTTATTGTATATAGAAGAGATGGATGTGGTTGGAAAAGTTAGCAGCATCATTACTCAGGGCATGTACTCTGTTGCCACACCATTTCACCCTTTTGGTGGGGCTGTGGACATCATTGTGGTAAAGCAGCAAGATGGAACATTTAGGAGTACGCCTTGGTATGTACGATTTGGGAAATTTCAGGGTGTTCTCAAGGGGGCAGAGAAGGTTGTACAAATTGAAGTTAATGGAGTTGAAGCCGATTTTCATATGTATCTCGATAACTCTGGTGAAGCTTACTTTGTTAGGGATGTTGATCAGGGTAAAGATGGCAGTGAATGTTTAAAGGACTTGGATAATCTTGAAAGCGGGGTTAAGGAGGATAGTAGTATTGCCTGCAGTAACAATTACAATAGTTTGAAAGAAGTTGACTTGTATGGGCAAGATGCTAATAATATGCAAGACGGACACTCAAATCTTCGTGCAGAACGACTAAAGAGAGTTGAGTCTGATGCTGCTGCGTATGTATTCTATGAGTTTTCAGATGAACATTTATCTATGGAGGGTTCACCTAAATTTTCTGAATATAGTCCAAGTAGATATGACACTTTAGATAGTGTGGAGCATGCACTAGAATCAGAGGTCTCTGATTCGAGTTCCGGGGTAGTTTTAGTGAGTGTGGATGGGCATATACTGACAGCGCCCATATCATCATCCGAGAAGAATGGTGAAAATGTGCAACTAAGCACACCCCAATTTCACCTTGGTCCTGGTGGCGGGACTGAAGAGTATAATGCAGGTGACGCTACATGGGCTTCTGATTGCTTGAGTGATGCCCATAGAGTGAGTACTGGAGATACATGTGAAACAAACAGTTTGTATTCTGAACACCATCTATCACATAGCGAAGGAGATGCAGAACATCTGCATGCAGGAGAAAGTCAAGACAAAGCTAACAACGACAAAGAGTATTGCATTGAGAGCAGTCCTGAAACCAAACCAACCGGTTTGAAGAGGAATGAGGTTTTCAAAAGTTGTTTGGAGCTATCACAATTGGCAATGCAGTCCACAAACGCCGATCTGGAAAATGTGGGCTCTTCAATTAAGATTCATGAGGCTACTGAAGATCCACAAAAGAAGTCTCTTCAAAGTCCATCTGGAAATTATGTAACTGAAAAGACTAACATTGGAATATTAAGAACTAAGAATGAATTATCTCCCCGTGATTCTGGATGTCCAATCAGTGTCTCTTTGCCAGGCTTACAGGATGAAGAAGCAACCGATGAAAAATATACTTCTAGCATGGCTTGTGATGGTTGTTCAGATAGAATGCATGTTCAATTTGCTAGCGATGACCAGGGATCACAGGAGCAAGTGGATGTAAATCTAGATACGAAAAGCAATCCAAGCGGTATAGAAGATCCTGCTCCTGAAGATAAATGTAGTAAACGCAAACATGTTAAAATAAGTACAGAAGCTCCACTAGAAGATACAAAATCAGATGTCACAACAAGTAAGGCATGGATTGTTGCTGTAACGTTGAGTCTAATTCTATAACCACTGCTGTTTATTTTGTTCTAATTTTGCATCAACTATATTGTATTGCACTTCTTATTTGCCGACAGTGTTGGAGATATCTCTCTGTGGAAACTTGCTTCATGCTGGAATGGGATTGCGTGCAGCAGGCAATGCCTTTGATGCAAACCTCATATCACCCGAGGAATTTAAATCTTCTGCAGAATTGATCGTAAAAAATAAAAACTTAATTGTTAGACTACAAGGGAAGTACTTGCCTTGGCGCAAAGCTGCACACATTGTTCTTGGTATAGCGGCTTTTGGTTTGGACTTACCAGTTAATACCAAAGATGTAATACCTATGGAACTGGAGATGCCAGTTACAGAAGAAGAAGATTCTGTAATGCCTTCGACACCATCGCGCAGATGGAGGCTCTGGCCAATCCCATTTAGGAGGGTCAAGACACTTGAACATACTAGTAGTATGTCATCAAATGAGGATTCTTATCTTGATTCTGAAGCTGTCTCACCAAGCCAATCTGTTGCTACAACTCCCGCACATCCAGCCACTGAGTCTCCTCGTAAGCAAATCATAAGAACCAATGTCCCGACTACTGATCAAATAGAATCTTTGAATCTTAAAGAGGGACAAAACATGGTGAATTTTGTTTTCTCCACTAGAGTCCTTGGGTCCCAAAAGGTTCGCAATTTATTCCCTCATAAACATATTTGTGCTTATGCAAGGTAGTTATTTGGAGTGGATTCTTTATTGTGATTAACACACTTTACCAAACACAGGTTGAAGCTCATATATACTTGTGGAAGTGGAATACACGAATTGTAATTTCTGATGTTGACGGGACAATTACCAAGTGAGATTTATTGATCTTTATCTAACATTTCTAGTAGGCATATAGCAACTTTTTTTCATTAAGAAATATTGCTGAAGTTGATTTTGGCAAGTTTATTACAATATGTAACTGGCCTTTGCCAATATATTATGTCCACGGGCCACTCCCAACTGGATGGATAGGAATGGGAATAGGAATAGGAAGAGCATGACTAGCTCTCAATAACAAATTATCTGTAAAATGAAGTATGTGTTTTGTTTGTTGGCTCACAAAAGTGCATGCCTCTTTCTAGGTCTGATGTTCTTGGACAGTTCATGCCTTTAGTTGGAAAAGACTGGACACATTCTGGGATAGCGAGTCTTTTTTCTGCAATAAAGGTAATCCCTTGTATCTTCTGTTTTGGACGTAAAGTGATATCAATTTTAGGCCTCGATTTGTTCCAATAAAGACGTGTGGTAATCTTCTACTGGATTTTACTGAAGACTTACATATATTGAATGACTAAGGGGTATTTCTACATGCATTAATCAATTATGAGGACAATTAGAAGTTAGTGTCTTTTTACCATTTGTAGTAGTTTAGGACTTTAGGTTAGACCCTGTTCCCAGTCTCCAATGATGTCTCAACCAAAAGGCTGTTTAGATATAGTACTCATTTAAGGTTTATCTTCTTGGTTTATTCAAATTGATCTAAACTATTGTCTCTTGGATGTCTGATAATCAAAAGTTTATATGCTTCAGATATTATACGAATATAAGATATCTGCATATCTTGTCTGCAGAATGAAAATTAACCACCAGAAGTCCCAAGCATATGTGTCTGTTTAACTAGTTTCAGACTATATCACTAAAGAATATCTAGAAGAACTTATAGGTGGACTAGAAAGTTTCTAAGAGTATCTTTAGCAAATGAAAAACACAATTACTTCAATGTGGCCTGAGAGACAGACTGTGGTTATCTGCTGGCAGTTGGTTGTTGATATGTGTTTTATAATTGCTACTTTTATTCATGTCAATTTCTTGTCTACTGTTGTCTGATTCATTGTTTCATCTACACAACAGGAGAATGGATACCAGCTCTTATTTCTGAGTGCACGTGCAATTGTGCAATCGTACTTGACCAAAAGTTTTCTATTCAATCTCAAGCAGGTTTTACTACTTAACCTGGACTAGTATTTCTCCTAAGTTTCACAATTGTTCTACTAAGAGAGGACAATGGTTATTAGAATTACAGAGTTGCAGTGTAATAACTGGTGAATATTATCCTTATTATTCCACATCATTACACTGTTTGCTTTTTATGTTATTTCATTGAACAAACTTTTGCTATCCTACCTGATACCTTTTCCTGTTGTGCGTTATTTATTATGCACTTTTGTTGCTATTATTTGATAGCCTAAAATGAAAACACTTGTAGCAAAACTTCCAGAGTTAATTTATTCGAAACGCTTGCAGGATGGCAAGAGCTTACCCACCGGACCTGTTGTTATCTCCCCTGATGGTTTATTTCCCTCATTATACCGGGAGGGTGAGGTCCTTTTCCTTAATAAGCATCACTTTGTCGCTTATATTCTACAAGAAATGAAGTTTTACTCTGCATCGCATGTTAAAATGGTGGATTCTTGCGTTTTTCTTTTCTTACACTGGAAACTATTGATTTCGTGACTCCTGCATGCAGCTAGGATACTGATGTTGTTATCACATTGAGCGACTTACTGTTCCAAGATCAATTTATTTTAATTTATATTTGATCTGTTTCGTTTGATTACAAGCTACGCTTGTGCTGTGTGGATGTACGGTATACCCATTACTGTTCCTTAGGCATCTAATACCCATTGCAAGAGTTCTCATACACAATTGAAGCAGAATTGGCATTGCTACCTGGAGCAGCACTGTCTCATTATGACTTAAAACCAACTTAATTGGCTTCTTTTTTTCTTTTTCTTTTTTTTCCCAATTTTTTATATTTTTCTCATTTCATTACAAGAAAAAATCTAATGCATCTTTTTGTGTGCTTGACGAAATTGTTTTATTGATTGCAGTGATAAGAAGAGCTCCTCATGAATTCAAAATTGCCTGTTTAGAGGTAAAAATCAAATTCAGTTTCTAGCTTTGTGGGCGAACAATGTACCTGAATTTTTCCTTTCTCTAAGTTGATGCACCATAACTGCCTCTTTTGCAGGATATTAAGGCACTATTTCCTCCTGACTACAATCCATTTTATGCGGGATTTGGAAACCGAGACACGGATGAACTCAGTTACCGTAAGATTGGGATTGCGAAGGGCAAAATCTTTATCATTAACCCTAAGGTAGTCATCCATTCACAAATTCTAAAATTCTTACTGCCAGCCTCAAATAATCATTGTTCGCATTCTTAAAGGGGGAGGTGGCCATTAATCATTGTATCGATCTGAAATCATACACTTCGTTGCACACACTTGTGAACGATATGTTCCCCCCGACCTCACTGGTTGAACAGGTATTTCCGCAACAGTAAGACAAACTGGCTATATTATTTTTTTCCTCGTTGCAGTTTGTGAAAACCATTCTTGATCTGGCTGTCTGTGCAGGAAGACTATAACTCATGGAATTTCTGGAAAATGCCATTGGCTGATCTTGACGGAGTGTAGTCATTCACTTTCGTGTTCGACTCTTTCCTAGGCTAGAGATGCTGGACAAAAGTTGTGCTCACCATTTTTTTGTTGTACTTGTTTTTTTCTTCGTTTTTGGTTTGATGAAGAGTTTATGCTTTAGGAGAGTAGCAAATAAGTGTAGGAAATCGTTTATGTAGCCATAGATTGATCATGTTTGTGCGGAACTCCGGCTTAGGGAATTTTGTAAGGCTCCATTTGGAGTGATGGAGTCGGAGCTATGAATTTGAAATCCACGATAATAAATTTATTGATATCATTTCAATCAGTTCATCTTCTTCATTTCTTCTGATGGATTTAAAATCTCTGAAATTTCATGTTGTTTATTTTTTATTTTTTATTTTTTTCTAAATGATTGTTCGCTTATTATTTGCACGTAATAGTCTAAATTATTTTCGCAATTGCATCATTCCGTACTCTTGTTGAAGCCTTTTATTAATTTCCCTCCCTTTTTGACAGGTATTTTTGTGAATTTTTATATTACTAGTATTACATCCCGTGCGAGCACGGGGAGATATATATAAATAATTTTTACAAATTAATAAAATAATTAAATTACAGTTAAATAATTAATAGAAATAATCATAAAACATATACAAAATATATAACATTTTATTAAATTATGTTCGCTATTTTATTGTCAAACAATCCATAATATCCATTAATAAATTTTCATTCATTGTGCTCGATAAAACAAATGATATAATTAGTCTGCCCGAAATTCATTACAACATAATTGGAATCTTTTATAATTTTAGGCATATTGAGAAAAATTAAGAAGAAAAAGACAAAGCTATAAAACACATTTAAGAAAATTATTATAATATATACATCTTTGTCATGCCTCAGGATTGTGCGAAGTGAATAGGACATCATCATGGGAGGATCGTCACGACTTGAACAACGTTTCCACAACTTGATTAATGTTTCATCATCATCATCATTGTCTTTTTTATTTGTAGAGAACCCCTCAAACTCTATCATCATATCATATTATGTCTCCTTACACACGCGTATGAATGTATTAAATTATATTATTATGCAATATCAGTCTATACGTAGTGTGAAATTAAACATTGATCGTTTTTATGTATGATATGTAAAATATACATATGATATCTAAATATTAAAAAATTAAAAATTTATTGTATAAACAATTTCTTGAACAAAATAAGGTAGCATAAAAATATTTAAATATGTGCTCTCACAAATTTGTGGCTCGTTATAACATAACACTCCTAACTAAAAATAATGTCCACTTCGACATAATTTAACATAATTTGATTATCCAACAATCAATATTCTAAAAATTAGGCTCGAAGTCTAGCATAAGTGAAATTCAATTAGGATTTTAGAGTCACAAACCACTTCACGAAACAATATTAATAAGTGAAATTATTTATTTGAAATGAATCATTGTTATATGATAACACAAAAAATAATTAAAAAACATAAAAATTAATTCATTACTTTATGCTAAAACCTAGTTTTGCACCCGTGCGATGCACTGCACGGATGTTAACTTTTAAAAATTTATAATATAGAAAATAGATTATAGGAGTACGTAATAAGTAAAAATAAATTTTACTAAAAATTTTGATTTCAATTTGTTGATTGAAACACAATCAACAAAATAAAAAATCTATCACTAAAAAAGGTAGCCTAAAAGTCCAACAATTCATATTCAATAGAACTACGAATCTAAATCACAAATCAAAAGCCACAAAAAGAAGAAAAAATATAAAAGAATTGAAGCAGAAAGGTGCAATGTTCAGTTTAATATTCTGTCGATTTTTTTTCTTTTCACTTTTGTGAGATACAATAGCAAATATTTAAAAATAGAATGCAAAAGAAAAAATGAATGATGCACCACAACCACAACCGAAAAGCATTGCTATTCAGTAGCACACCCACATTACACCAGCTCTCTGTTAAATGTATTGTTCTGCAACTCTATTATAAATTTATAATAATTTCAATGTTAAACACAAAATAGAATAAGATAGATATAAAATCCCAAAAATTGAAATAAGTTGACTGGCCAAAGCAACATGAAATCATAAGTAACTCTATCTACACAAAAAAACTGAATAAATATTTTATTTTTCTTAAACTTTTGTCAATCATGTAATATATTCGGTGAATGTTCATAACACTATATACAACTCTTTCCAAATCTATGCTTTGAAGCAGCATTAAAGATAGAAAAATTAAAGATTGATATATTTCAAAATAGTTGTAATATGTAATATGAAGAGAAGAAGAGTACATTCACTTGTACAGAATGCCAATATATGTGGTATAGGAATCGACATGTCTTCATCCATCACTCCTAACTTTGTCCTCTGTATATTTTTTCCCATTAGATAGCATTGGACTGCCTCTCCATATTAAGATCGTGATATTGCCTGCTCAATTTTATCATCACCAAACTCGCATCTTGAACATTGTATTATTGGCATAAAATCCAAATTAAAATAGAAAAAAATAATAAATAAACCACACCAACTACTCAGTAAAAAAAAAAAACAACTAAAAACCTAAAAATGAAAAGATTAATTTTACCTTTGTCAATCACAGCGTAAATATATGGTGGATCACCTGCGCGAAAAAATGCCTTCCTAAGTCCAACTACCATTACGTGTGTGTACATATGATATGTACAACCCTAACAAAACATACATGAGTAAAGGAACTAAATTGCAACTCGCTTCTTTATATATGTTGCAATATATGATCTGCAACAGGCTAACCAAAATTTGGGGAAAATATTCAATCTGCAAAAATACACTAGCAAACACTGATTCAATTTCAACCTACTTAAATTTCAGTAACAACAGAAAATGAAATACACGAATGGATCAAGAAAATTGAGAAATTGAATCTAAACAATGTCAATTCTCAAAAATGTTCTACGCGAAAAAACTTAACAAAACCCAAGTAATAAGAGAAAATTTAAAAACACAAACATAAGCTAGAGTAAAAAAAATGTAGGGCCCTCCCTTGGTCAAGATTGGTGCAATGGTGTTGATCAAGTGCGCCTTGCAAGATCATCGAAGCTTCGGAAGAATGAGATTGCTATTGATAAAGAAGAAAAAGAAATCAATTTGGGAAAGAAAGGCCAGCACCGGGCGTCGCTTTGTCTATCCACCAACCACTTCCTTGATCTTTACAAAATCGCGAATTTTTCGACAAATATATCCATGTAAGATCGCCAACATGTTTTGGAGATTTGTGAGAACTGAGAAAGGAAAATGTTTCATGGGTGGTTTTATTCAGTAAATTTCTAAATGGGTGAAAGAGAGGTTTTTATGTTTATATCGAAGCATTATAGTTATGCTAATTAAAGTTTTCAAATATTGTTGGCGAAAAAAATAGGGATAAGGGCCAAATTGGCCACTGAACTTATTTGGGGGCTCAATTGGGTCACTACAATTTTTTTGGGCTCAATTGGGCCACCGCGATGTTAAAATTGGTTCAATTGGGCCACCACGTAACCATTAGGGCTCCGTTAAGTTTTGCCAAAACGACGTCGTTTTGTTCATTTTTTGACCCGACCCAATGCCAACCCATACCCCGACCCACCCTTAATCCAAAAATCCGACCCAAGCTTCTAAATCCACAAAATATCAAAAAATTGGGGATTTCTTGATTCCTAATTTCTGCAGTTCTGGTTCTTAGGGAAATCCCCAAAATCAAAAATTCCATAAATCCCCCACCATCCCAAATCACTAGCACTGTAAGAAAAGAATGAGGGTTTAGAGAGAGGAAATTGGGATTTCCTTCAAGGGTGGTTGCCCCTCTCTCTTTACCCACTGATTTCTCTACATAAAAAATCCAACAACCCTTTCAGCTGCAATTAACAACAACCTTCAATAAGTAATGACCCATCGTCGCCAAACAAATTCTCTCTCTCTCTCTCTCTCTCTAATATATATATGTGTGTGTGTGTGTGTGTGTGAAGGGGCTATGATGATCGGGCAATAGGAAGGAGAGACCCGTATCTTGGCGGGGCGACCCGGATGGCGTCTGTTTATGAGATGCAACCGGTGTTTCTGCAGCCATGACTTGGTTGTTCAATCCTCTTCTGCCGCATCACTACTGTACATTTGAGCCTCATCTTCACTTCACCTCATTTTTTTTATTGTTGATTTCTTTAATTTTATATTTTCATTTATCATGCTCGTAACATCTAATTTGGGATGGTGGGGGGATTTGTGGAATTTTTGATTTTGGGGATTTCCCTAAGAACCCTAATTGCAGAATTAGGAATCAAGAAATCCCCAAATTTTTGATATTTTGAAGATTTCAAAAGTTTGGGTCGGATTTTTGGATTGAGAGTGGGTCGGGGTATGGGTTAGCATTGGATCGGGTAAAAAAATGAACAAAACGATGTCGTTTTGGTAAAACTTAACGGAGCCCATTAGGGTTCTGTTACGCGGTGGCCCAATTGAGCCAATTTTAACATCGCGGTAGCCCAATTGAGCCCAAAAAAGTTGTAGTGACCCAATTGAGCCCCCAAATAAGTTCAGTGGCCAATTTGACCCTTATCCCAAAAAAATATTCTAAAAATTAATTATAAACGTAATTCGATTTAATAAACGCTAATTAAATGGAAAAATCATAATTGGATGAAATAAACCTAATTAGATCAAATAAACATTGATTGGATGTGGTAAACCCTAAATGAGTTGAAAGAAATCATAATAATAATAATATATTTGTACTAAGTTAGCATTATAGTTTTGGTTCGTCAGCATTGCGAATACACTATGTTAGCATATGACAATACTCTATCAACATACGTTATAAATTATAATTGGATAGGATAAACCATAGTAATCAATTAAGAACTATAAACAAAAAATTAAATTTCAAAAGAATAATGATAATTAGATGGAATAAACTATAATCGAGATTAAATAAATCATAATTGAGATTTAATAAACCCTAATAAATTTATACTATGTTAGCATTATGATAATTCTTTGTTAGCACATCGAATATATTATGTTAGCATATGACAAATGCTTCATTAGCATACGTTCATATGTTATCATAATGCTGACAAAGAATTATTATATGCTAACGAAAGCATTTACAACCTGGGCACGCGTAAAAAAATTTCTTTTTTATTTTTCGTTCATATTTTTTCATCCAAACATAGCCTTTCGACATCTTAAATGAAAGAGCATGAAGAGAACTTTAATTTGATATATTTTTTGTGTGCATTGGATTAAAAACGAGAAAGTTATGGTCGATTAAAGTTTTTAAGATTTTTTTTAATTGCTGACATCATCAATTTTAATGGATTTGGACGAAAATAGCCCTCCTTCCTTATTTTTTGCCTTATTATTTACGAAATTGCCACCTTAAATCTCAACCATTGAATCATTAGATTAGATGATGTAAGATGGGTTCTCATTTCTCACACCAACAAAGTGTTCTCATATGATCCATATCCTATATATATATATATATATATATATATATATATATATATATATATATATATATATATATATAGGGTTGGGTTCCAGAAGGAACCATACCCCATGTGAGAACCGAGAACCAATCTCAACCATAGATCTCGCCTATTTGGACGGCCAAGATCTGTTTAAAAATTAAAAAAATGCGGTGGCATAATTGTAATAATTCTGAACTTCGCTGCCCCTAAAGCTCGGTGAGGGTAAAATTGGAAAATTTAATGCATATGTGATTCACGCGTATATTTTTCAATTTAGGGTTTTAGCACTGTCATTTCCTATTTTAGCACTGTCATGACTTATTTTAGCACTGTCATTGTCTTTTTTAGCATTGTCATGACTTATTTTAGCATGACTTTTATTCCAGCAGATTTTGTTATTTTAATTTATGCAACATATTTTGTTATTTTAATTTATGCAAGCTATTATGGATTAGATTTGCATATATATGAACAATTGTGAGAGGATCGTGGTCGATCGATCTAATGCTCTCGATCATTTCTTACCATCCTCTTTGAATATTTGTTTGTAACTATCGCTAAGTATCTGTAGAAAGTCCTTCCCTCATCAATCCACGACGTTGTCACCTTCTGATCAACAGAAATCATGCTCAACGAAGCTCCTGCAAAAGCAACATGAATTTAATTTCTTGAACCATGCTCTGTTTAATTAACAGAATGATACTCTAGGTACCTACCTTGGCCTTGATAATTTCTAGCTGGTTTTACATTAGCAATTGGTTTACTTGGTAGCTCAACTGAAACAACAACAGGGGAATTAATAATTAATATCAACGAATCTTGAAAAAAGTTGAAGAAAAATTAAACATATAACATACAATTCTGTAATCATGTCTAGTTAATATTTAGATTCACAATTCTGAGTTTCCAGCAGTTTTATGTAACATTTAGCACTGGTAATTGAGGTTTTAGCACTTGTCATTCCTTTTTTAGCACTGGTATTTGAATTCTGACATTTTAGCACTTTTATAAAGTATTTTAGCACTTATAGTTTCTACTTTAGCACATATGTTTCCTTGTTTAGCACTGTTGTTAGACACATGCTAGAAATATTAAAACCCTTATTAGCAATGCAAAAAATGAAATATCAGCTATGACATTCCTTTTTTAGCACTAGTATTTGAATTCTGAAGTTTTAACACTAACATTTTGACTTTTAGCACTTACAAATCATTTTTTAGCACTGCTACTATCATATAAGACTACCAGGTTTTGTCTAGTTAATATTTAGATTCACTATTCTGAGTTTTCAGCAGTTTTATGTAATATTTAGCACTAGTAATTGAGGTTTTAGCACTTGTCATTCCTTTTTCAGCATTGGTATTTGAATTATGATGCTTTAGTACTTTTATAAAGTATTTTAGCACTTGTAGTTTCTACTTTAGCACTTACGTTTTCTTGTTTAGCACTGTTGTTACACTTGCTTAACTCACTGCCTCATGATTATATTATAATATATGCTAATTACACGCATTTAAACAAAGTACGTACTTCTAAAATTCCAACTCTTGTAGCTTCTTAAAATAAAAAACTGACTTTGGCAATAAGAAATCAATGAACATCTTAGATATATCTAATATTGCTGTTTTTTTTTTCTGCACAGAATTAAATGTTAATAATTGCTTCAATATAAATAACCCATTTTGAGAAGTCAATTTAAACTGAATATAAATTTAGAAATATAGAGGCAAAGACGATTTTAAAATCTTGAGGAAATAAGTAGTATAATTATGAAGAACAATGTGTAAAGTGCTAAAGCAGCTAACCAAGGCGCCATTAGATGAAACAGTTGAACTAGACTTGACTGGAGTCAAGTAAACATGACTAAAATACATTCTCTCTCTAGAATTAAGTTTGTTACAGTATGATATATGAAAACTCCACAGATCTATATATTAGAAAGAAAAAAAAGGATATATCAATTAAAGACGACACCAAAAAAATTAGAATCATATATACAAAAATTACGTACACTAGTTTGGTTTGCTTTAAAACTTTTTAAATTAAATCCAATTAACTTCGAGTCGATTTATCAATGTACGTTTGCATTTCAGTTCCATTCTATTCGATTTCGTACATACAATTCAATTAAAATGCACATGGATATATTAGTTAATAAGTGCTAAAATAGTTCACAGTGGTGCTAAAATAGATTACAACAGTGCTAAAATATATCACAGTAGTGCTAAAGTACATAGCAGTGCTAAAACAGTTCATAGTAGTGCTAAAATAGCATACAACAGTGCTAAAATAGATCATAGTAGTGCTAAAGTACACCCTACACCAAACAAGTTTTCCTCCTCGATCATTAACTGCTGCGTCCATGTCTAGTCAAAAACACCCTTTCTCTCGTGCTATCCAATCTCTACTACACCTAGTGCCATGGTTGGTGCCTCCACCCCAACTTCAATTCCATTTTAGCCCATCATCTGCTAAAAAACCGCTAAACAATATACAAAGAGACCACCTAAACTTCATAATCACCTCTGCTAAGAGTCTTCATTGAAAATATTTGTCTGCCCTTCTATTACAATACTTACGATTCTTCAATCCCAAATAAATTTAATTTTCTCGCAAAAGATTGTTAGCCATGTACTCTATTTTTGAGAACTGACTCCCTCCAACAGTCCCCATTTAGATTCAGAGAGAGAAACAACCATCCACCAACAAATTAAGATTTTTAGAGAGAGAAAGAGAGAAAATAAAATAAGAAAACGATGGGGTATAGGTATGCTGTACTTCCTGCTGCTTCTTTTCTTGTATAATGAACAGAGAACTGAGATGTAGAAAAATCTTTGCTTGATGCCTTTTTTTGTGAGGAAGAAAAATGGGGAGAGTTGAGGAAGAAGACGGATTGCAGATGGAAGGAGATTTATTCCAAATATAACAGGTTTTCTAAATTACAAAAATGTCCTTGCTTCATTAAAAAGTCACTAATATTACAAATATGCCACCGTGTTTTTTTCATTATTGAGACAGATCTTGGCCGTTCAAATTAGAGCAATCTGTGACTGAGATTGATTCTCAGTTCTCACAGGGGAGTGTGGTTCTCACATGATCCCATCTCTATATATATATATATATATATATATATATATAATTTAGCTTTGCTCCAATTATGTAGAACGTGGGTTTGGAAGTTTTTTTTTTGATATAGATGAATAACTGAATGTATCTTGTTTTTCCGCTGGTTATTTAGTCACGCTTAGCAGTAGATAAAAACTGAAAATGGCCTTAAAGTTTGCGCCAAATACAAACTGATCAGAAACTGTATTTATTTATATAGATATAGATATAAATTTCCTTCACGTAAAATTTGGTTTAAACTGAACAAAATTTTATTGCGGTTAAATTTTGAAAAATAAAATAAAATCGTTGCTGAAAAAAAAAAAGAATTATCGCATTACTCCACTAATTATATCAGTTAATTCAGTATTTTTTAAGCACGCCTTCCTGTAAATTGCATTTTTAAATTATCAAATTTTGATTACAGTTAATAATAACTGCAAAACATTACACCCACTAACATTAATTCTTATATTATTTTAAATTTTTAAAAAACTTGCATTTTGAATCCGGAACTGAAATGCCCACAATGTAAACTAAATTTACTAAATTGCCATAAAATTGGAGGTAAAATTAGATTTATTCTCTTTTTATATATAGTATAGATATAGATTACAATTGTAGTGGTGGAATTATTTGAATTTGATCGGATAAAATAGAAATTATTCTGTAAATGATTTATATTAAGATTAATTGAAAAAACAGCGGTATGTTCTCTCCTTTTTATGACGGTGATAAGACCGTGATTTGTTTGATACTACTTTAGTAAGAAGAAAAATGTTATAAAAAATAAATAAACATTTCATTCCCTTCAAATACTAAAATTTCTGCAAATAGAATCAATTATGAATCAATATTACCAGGCGCAGTGTGTAATTGTAATAGCAGGTAAAGTGTGAAATATTTTTGTAAATACTCATATAAATAAATACTACTATATTCTATATCACACAACGATAGATGCATATATGATATATTATTTGCAAAATCAAAATAGAGGTAATATATATCTTATCTTTGGCCTTTCCAAAGGAAAGAAACACGTGAGATCAACTGTCAAGGGTACAAAGGGAAAACACAGATCCGCAAGGCGCGAAACTAATGGCTCCTGCCTCCAACATTTTCCATAACGCTCCTCCTCAATTCTTTCTTCCCATCTCTCTCTCACATCAAATTTGTTCATTCTATGATCCATTCTCTCTCTTTCTTTCCCCTTTTCTTTCAGCGCAATTAATCAAAACACCATATCAAAATTTGTAAGATGTCGTGGCTCCGATCAGCGGTGAGTAAGGCGGTGGAAGTCGGTGGCCAAAACAGCGTCAGCCGCGCCATGCGAAGCTATGCCGGAACCGTTGTCAATCAAGCTGTAGGTGGTGGTTCCAAGTTGTTCCAAGACAACAACACTGTATTATTCGTCATCCTTCCAGCTCCTGCAATATTATATGGGACTGTTAATTTTCTTTGTTAATTCGACGTCTGAATGTCTAATTGTTCCTTATATTTGTAAATACAATTTAATTTTGCTGCGCCAACAAAAGAATATCTATATCCTAAGGCTGATTAAAATTATGGAAGATACCATTATTTAGGAGAACTTGCTTAATTCAACTCGCCAACTAACTTAATTATTATGACATTGAGATTGAAAATGAGAGGCATAAATGATTTAGTTTGAATAATGCAGATCTCTGGATTCTTATATGTCCAATGATAGAAAAACAAATCAGTATTATAATGTTTAAAATTTAAACTATGCACCTGAAGACATCAGCATCTGTATTTGTCATAAGATCGATAATTGGTGGAGTATGAATTTATTTTTATTTGGTTCTGCTACGGATTTCGTTCAATGACTATGGAGTTGTTATTAATATGCTGGATCAGAACTCGCGCTTGACTTCTGTGTTTAGCACGAAAGACAACAAAATTGACTATGCTCTAACTTGTATTATCAAAGCTAAGTTTATTTGGCCAAATCCCTCAAAGCAAGAGTTTGGTGATTGCTTTGAACTAATAACCCTTTCATTTAATAATTTTATGTATTTTTACCTGCATCAATGTACACATGTTTCTTTCTCTCGATTCATGAAAAAATTCTTTTCACACATCTTCTTCTGGTATAACTTAAAGCAGTGTTGATACTATTCTCTTTGATTTGCTGGTACTTTAGGGACCTCGGAATTTCCACAATTATAAGCTTGCAGCAAAACGATTGGAAGAAGTTTCTGTTTCGTGTAAGGGGATAGAGAGAGTGCAGTTACTAAGAAGATGGTTAGTTGCCTTGAAACAGATAGAGAGACTTCAGGAAGCTGTCAACAATGACCATCTAGCAAAGCCAACTGTGGTATGTTTTCGGTAAAGCTTCACTTTTTTATCCTTTTTTTTAGCTTCTTAGAGCACGACTGAGTTTTCACTTTTGGGAGCTTTTATGACAATCTTTTTTCATGTAATTTTTCAAGACCCTCAAAGAGGGTTGATCTTGGGAACAGATCGAGAAACAAATAAATTTCTGTTTTGCATAGATTCTTCTAAAAAATGTCCAAGTTTCTCAATTAGTTTGACCAAGATATATAAATAATTATTAGATGATAAATACAAGCCGCACCCTTCAAATACCTCTTAGCAGCACATATCTTAAACACTGTTGGAAACTAGATCTTGCCTTTTTAACTCTAGCAAGATCTGTCCCCTATTGTGTACACTTCAATCTCAAAGCCTTGTTAATTAGACATGATTCATTCTTGGTCTAAATTATATACGGACACCACCAAGTTTGTCATAAGGAGATCCATTTTTTTTGCTTTATGCATTGCATCACTCACTTTGTATTTTTTTCATAATTCTCAGGTTATGTATTATGATCCTGAACTTGGCGGAGAACCAATGGATTTCCGTGATGTGTTCCTTCATAGTCAAGCTCTTGAGGGCATCACACTGTCTTTGGTAAGAGCTGAAATTTTAATTTCTCTAGATCAATGTCTCGTATACATTTTCTTTGGATTTAAATATTTTATAGCCAAAGATAGTGTTGTTCTCATTATTCCTTTTCCCATTTCTCCTATATATGGTTCTCTGTTGACGAGAATCAATATACTAGGTGCTCCTTACAGCCATAGTGAAGTTTTCATCTATTATTTTAAATAGGCAGTACTTGCCTACTATTTGATATTAGATGATTGTTGATTGTCTCACTATTTGTTTCATATTCAAGTCCTAATATTGTGTTTTTAAGCTATATGATACATGAAATGATATTAGACGATTCTTGATTTCCTTGTTACTTTGATTTATCTTCAAGTCCTATATTGTGTGGTTAAGCTGTACGATATTTTCTTTGTGATAGCTGGGCACCAATCAAGCTGATTCTTTTGTTTTTCTGGCACAGGTTCTTGAAGAACCCAATCAAGAGGAACTTTCCTTGCTTCAGGGGATATTCAGGTAAGTTTTAGCATCTCATTTGCTTAAATTTTTTACTGTGGTTCTTGGGACTAGCCTCTTGTTGGGATAAACTAATCACTTAGGTAAAACATGCAATTTCTTTGCATATTTGTACCCAGTGTTATACTATTTTCTTTTAAAAGAAAAATGCTCAACCTCCCCTATTCTTTCAGGCTCTGTCTCATGGGTGGAAAAGAAGCTCTTGATGTGATAGTGAACAGTGTACAAGACTTAGCGAAGGCCTTCTCGACCTACAATGAAGAAGTACTGGTATATATTGCATGATCATTGCTAGTCATTATTGTAATGAGGGATATTGGTAAAGGTGAAGCTTTCTTGAACATTCTTTCTCCTCTTTCTGATTCCAGGCAAAGAGGGCAGAGCTCCTTCACCTTGTACAAGATGTTATGGCTGGACTGAAAATAAATGCTGAGATAGTAAGGTGGTTCCGGGTATACCTCCCACAGTTTCATTGCTTAGCTTCGCTTTTAGCTATAGAAACCTACTGTACGAGTAGGATGGATTTAAGCATGAAAAGCCAAAATGGTTAACTCTGCTAAAGAAAGGCACTGAGGTCATTAAAATCACATGGACTGAAAAACTCTACATGCTATACCATAGAAATATAGTCTTACTGGTACTGGCTGCAGCTCGAAGAAAACTGACTTACTGCTTGCTAAAATGTGAATGAGTATTGCCCTCATGCTTAAATTAATCATGTCTTATTTCCTTCTAAAAGTTTAAGCGAATCCTGAAGACTTTCTCAGAACAAATTGGACAGGTTCGAGCCTTAAGAATTTTGTGACTAAATTCCTTAACTGCTTTCAACCACTTGAAAGGAGATGAATTGATAAAAGCTACTGGCTATCATAACTAAGAGATATCAGTACTGAGAGACCAAGGTTTCGTTTACATGACTTTACTTCATTATTATTTCCAGTGTTATCATCTGGAAGCTACATCTTTTCTGGACAAGTTTATGTACCTTTAGACCTTTGTTCTTTAATATGAAGTTACTATTTTAATTATTTCTCTGTCGTGTATTCATTTGCTCTCAGAATAGATTCTGAAGTCTCAAATATACACAAAAGACTAGAAGGTATGAAAAACCAGCCTGTAAGTGAATGTGAGATATCGATGGAGGTAAGGTGATTTCCCTTTATAAAATTGTTAAAGATAGAAGCCATTTCTGTTTAACTTTAAAGAATCTCAATATTGATCATTTGGTGGTTGAATTATATTTCTAGAATTGCTCTTTTGGTTATTCCCCTTCATTAGACCTAATTTTTAGATTTTGGGCAATGAGAGATGCATGGTCAAACATGGATTTGTAGCTGTTGTTTGGGATCAATTTTGGCCTAATAAGGCTCATACAAATGATTATGAATAGTCTGATCATCTTATTTTCTTGAAATGGATGCAGAAAAAATGCTGAATTCATATTCACAAAATTTCTTAAATTGAAGGGCTCTTACACTATTCTTGCAGCGTCTGAATGGAGCGCTTGCACATGTTAGAATCTGTTCCCGATTGGTGGAGCTTCTATCGCGTAAGAAACTTATAATGCAAAATGGGAATTCTCTAGCAGCACACAACCAAAAGGTATTTCTCACGATGATATTCTTGCTATTTTATTTGGGAAGGAATGGAGAGTCATCAATTAAAATTACCATATGAATCAGCACAGACCGACCATACAGGATAGACCTGAACTCTAGTTTTAGGAATTGGTTTGAAAGTAAAAAATCCTTTAAATTGTGTCAAAATAATTGCATCTGATAATAATGACTACTTTCATTTTAATATTTTCTTGTTCAGCCTTACTTTCATCTTCAACATGCATTTCATTATTGTGCAGGTTGAAAAGCTAAAGCTATTGTCAGAATCGCTAGCAAGCTCTGCATCAAAAGCTGAAAAACGCATTGTAGATAGTAGGTTCGTGTATGTTACTGCATATATTACTTGGACATTTCCTTCTTGCCAACCCAAACACAAAGACACTATAATGCTCCGGGATCTCAATGAGAAGGAATTGCACAGTTAAAAGATATATCCAGCTGACAGTTGTCAATGAGTCATCATCTTTTCATTCTGCATTAAACTTTTGAACATTTAGCAACATTCGTTATGATATACTAATAGAAAGTTTGATGTTTCAGCTAGAGCTGTGAGTATAGCTTGCCTCCACATGTTTGAAACTCTGCAGACAAGTCGTCTTATATGATCATTTTGTTCATTCTGTTAACAGAATACAAAAAGAAGAAGCTCTTGAATTTCGTGTTACCAAGTCCGATGATGTTAGACAGGCTGAAAAGGTAAAATGTCTAGCAACAACTGTGTCCGCTAATAGACATAAAATACCTTACAAAATATGAAGTGTTCAGCTTGCAATTTTACAACTCTTTTTTTCCTTTGTAAATGGATGTGAAGCTTCTTGTGTGGTTATTGCTGTCTATGTGTTTCTTTGCCCCATGCATAATGTTTATACACATTGTTTAATTTGAATGTAATTGTCCCCCAAAATGTTGTGCTCTTCTGGCATGGACCTGATATTGTTATTTGTTACTTGTATGCTTTATTTTCTGTCATGGTATGGTTCCCAAAGCTGTGATGTCTTTACTTAATAGATTTTCCTCTTTCTCAGTTGTCAGTTTGTCCAACGTTCTATAATATCTTTCTGCTGTTGCCTGGCAAGAATTTGTGTAGCTGAAACAGAATACATGGAGATGGAAATGTTTCTCTCTTTTTTCTCTATGTTTTTATGTTTATGTAAAAGGTAACTGTTGATTCTTCTTCTCCTCTGCCTAAAATTAGGACATCTTCATTCTAAATTATGCATACAAGCTTTGAAATTGTATCCCATTGTACCAGATGTGATGGTTAACTTATCTTGCCTTTCCCAGGAATTGAATGCTGAAATCAAAGCTCTCCAGAAGAGAAAAGACGAGCTTGAAGAAGAACTGAAACAGGTATTCAAATTCCTCTCTTCTCCTAGATGTTTTAAATTCCATTTTCGCATGGATATCAGTTTCTTCTTCTGGAACATGATGATCACAGAGACTACGGAAGTACTGTGTTAAACAAATCTCAATATCTAGAGACTTCTATAAACCAAACTGCACAACCTTGCTATATCTAGTGTTTCTTTTTAAAGGAAGAGACTGCATATTCTGTCATATTGCTAGCACTTACCTCAACATTCATTTTCCCAAAATTCAGTCAACTAACTAGATCTTCAGAGATGCACCTCCTATATATATAAGTTGGCAAAGCTACATATGTATGTGTTTGAACTCAAAAGAGACAGTGATTAGAACTAAATAAAATTACTGAAGTTGAAGCAAGCAGAGAACTTAAATGTTCTGATTGAACTACAGTTTTAACCCCTCAGATGATTTTCTATAAAAAAGCGTACATCAAATAAGAACATAATATGCTGTGATTTTGAAAAAAATTATCACAGCCTTTAGAATCATCACTTGCTTGAAGATTCGGTCCTGATCATGCAATAATGTCTACTGAACATGTCGTTCCATCTTGGGCAATATTGTCGCCCTTAACAAGTTTATATGTAGGTTACGACTGCCTTGACTTCTGCTCATTCCCGCCTTCACAATGTGAAGGAAGAAAGAGACCAATTTGAAGAAGCTAGTAATAAGATTATTCAACATTTCAGCGTGAGGGTAAGAACTTTTCTGCAAGCTAGGATCAAAGGCTGAAACAATTGCTTCATAGTGAGATTAAGTGTATTATATAACTTCTAAAGCGATGATACTACTCAGGATGAAGAGCTTTCAAAATCTATTGCTTCATACAAAGCAGAAGCAAAAGTTTGCAACACATTCATTAATTTTCTGCAAAGCACCTGGGCTTTCCAGTCAACATGTGCCATAAAAAAGGAGAAGCTGCTCAAGTAGGTTTTGCTTTTCCCATCCTTTATTATCCCTTTCCTGAAATCTACCGCTACTCGTGATCAATCTCCCGTTTTAAAATGTTGTTTCACATAAAACAATCGCGTTCGACTTATACTTGGGAGTTAAAATAAGTCTTGCCTTCTAATCTGAGACTAAATATTATCAATTTTGGCATTTTTATAACTATTCTCAACCTTGTTATGTGCAAGTGATGAACTGGAAAGGCATGGGGAGTACTTTGTGAATTGGGCTACAAGCATTTTAGAGGCAGTCAAGGTATTTAACAGTGCTTTCACAGAATCACAATTGTTTTTCACACATTTGGCAGAGCAAATTCCCAGATGTTTTCACACTTTTATATCTGAATAATCTTGGCCAAACTAGAATGAGTTGGGGAATTCTCTATCTTCATTCCGTGAGCTAGTGGAGAAACTGAAAAGGTATTCTCTTAATTGATCTGGAAAGTGATCTCAACCAAAGCACATATCTAATATCCAGTTCTGCTATAACTAGCACTGAGGAAAAAAATGATGCAAGGAAAAAGCTTGAAAAACAGTACCAGACTGTGGAATCCAAGGTATAATTTATTCTATGTCAAGAAGCGCGCAATACATGCAGAGAGCATTTTGGTTGCATCTGCTAGAAGGTCTTATTTTCTTCTGACTGGTGCAATAATTAACGCGCCTTTCGTGTTTCATTTGGTAGATGAAAATTACATTCAGCTTAGTGGAAAACATTAAGGCACAGTTTACCATTCGACAAAACAAGGATCCAAGGTGAAGTAATAATATGTCTTACATTTAATTATATATATTCTATGCATGCATTGGTGATTATCAGTGGTTTTGCTCTAATAATTGTAAACTTTGATTGTGAACTGAGACATATATATGACTCATTCTTATACCAGAGAAAGTGATGGAGAAATGAAAGAAGTGTTGAATGCAGTTGAAAAGATGAAACATGAATTCGAATCCATGGAGGGACCAAGTTTGAGTTTGGTACCAGAGATGCCCCCGAAGGCACGGAGCCTTGCACTTCCTTTCCTGTCAAGACAGGTTTCGAAAGTTGAATACAGCCCTGAATCAACATATGAAAGAGGGATGTCAATGTCATTGGCCTTCAATCCAATCATTACTCTTCCTTTGGTTCGTAGTCGGACTAGCAAAGCATGCGCACCAAATATCAGAGAGGTGGAACAGATAGAGTCTCTTGGAATGAATCGTAGGAAGACTTCGGATGCAGAGGCACTACTGTCCAAGTTGAAGTGGGAGTTGGAGCTTGAGAATCACAGCATAGGTAATAATTCAGTGGAGGGAATTATTGAGTGGGAGTTTGATGAGAAATTTGATAAAGAACCAAGAAAGAGTATATAGTGAATTATTACAAGTAATTAAAATGTACGTCGCTGAATTGGTTCATGATACAGTTGAAGAGAGAAAAAGAGAGAGAGAGAGGGCGGCACTATACTATAAATATTCCTCTTCAACCTTTTTGGACATTGCTGTCTGTTTTTCCGGATAATTTATAGATGAGGAGGGATGTTAATATCTTCCATCTTTCTTTTTTTCCTTTCATTTTTTTGACATCCACATTTGTACATCTTGAGCGGTGTTTATATCTTTTTACTATTTTTGTGACAATTAAAATTTGTAAATCTCGAGGGGTGTTTGGATCTTTTTACTATTTTTGTGGCAATAACATTTTATAAATATTGAGAGGTGATTGTATCTTTTTACTATTTTTTGGCAATAACATTATATTTGTGAAGCTTGAGTTTTATCACGAAATATGGGTGCCTATACTCTAGTGAGAAGAGGTTCGATAACATCTAGACAGGAATTTTTCATTTCACCAATTCAATTAAATTTAGCTAGCTACTATCTATCCCGAGAATCACAGATTGTTTGCATGGTGGTCCTACCACAAAGCATCTCCCACAAATATCTTGTACTTGTTCTTTTGCTTTGTTAAATTTGAATTCCCATATGATAGAAGGAAGTATCACAACATCAAATGGGTTATAATACAAATATGATGGAATAATGTAAAATTTCCCATTTTTACTACAGAAACATAAAAAAAGAATAAAATAAATAAAGAGGCATCATGTCTTATAATTTCACAAAAATATATGTTTTCAGTTACAATAAGAAGCCAATAGAATTGGGCCACATCAGAAAAAGAGGTCAGAGTATTCCTTTTTTTTAAAAAAATATGTCAGATGACATGTGATAAATCTGATGTACTACAGTCTACAGTCAGTCACCTATTTTTCTTCCTTTTACTGAAAAGAAATTTAAATTAAGTTTTCGTGAGTAGTTCCTTTTAAAAAAAAGAAGAAGATGAAAACAAACCCTTCTTATTCTTACATATATCATTATAAAAAAAATGATACGGAAAAAGTTTAGGGCAGTCATAGTCACAGGGAGATTAAGCTACAACAGTCTCAAAGAGAGCAAACAAAAAACCCTCGATCTTTGGATAAATAAATAAATAAATATATATATTTAAATTATGTTACGACAAGGGGAAAATGTTGAACCCAAGGTCAGTTATATTGGAACTAGGGTAAAAATATAAATAAATAAACATTTGAATTTGATATCTCAAATAAAGAAAAATATGAGAAAAATGATGATGCCCATTGTTTTGACCAAGTCAGCTCTGAGATATATAGAACTTATTAATCCTCGTCATTTATATTATTTTTTTCTAAAATAATATTGGTGAAAGGAACTGAAAAAACTAGTTTTGAGGAATGGGCAGAGCGAGCTGCTTTCCAATTTGAGTATTTTGTTGCAGACAATGTTGTGGGATGTTGCAGAAACCACCACTATGCAAATTCTTTTACCTCTCCTTTAAACACAAATTAAATTAAATAATCCCAAGAACTTTTGAATTTTTTTGGGTGCAGAAAATGCTTTATTTCTTTTGTTTGAAATATTTTTCATGTGCATGTATACGTCAAAATTGTGTTAATTTGGGACGGGGGGGGGGGGGACTTAATTATACTAATTAATTTAACCATTATGCTATCATATCCATGTTTTGTCCATTTTTGGAAGTATGTTATTCAAAATTTTCCATTTAAATGCTAGGAAGAGGTTGCAATTTTCCCTTGATATAAAAGAAAAAAAAAGCCCTGACATTTTGCTCATCAGTTATCATGCTTTTTTCTCACTGACTACTTGGAATCATCCTTCCTTTAAAGGATGCTCAGTCTTTCCAGCTGCTGCTGCTTTTCCATCCCTCACTACTAATTTAATTTCCAGAGAGAGAGAGAGAGAGAGAGAGAGAGAGAGAGAGATGGAATCAAGAAATCTTTCATTTTCATTATGTGACGATGGAGACGAAGAAGAAGACTACATAGACATGGAATTGAGTTCCCCACAAAGCAGCAGAGAATTCGAGTTCCAAATGTCTACCACCTCCAACCACACACAAACCACCACTTCCCCCGCCGACGAGCTCTTCTACAAAGGCAAACTCCTCCCTCTGTACCTCCCCCCACGGCGGCAGATGGTCCAAAGCCTCCTCCTCCTCCAGCCGGCCGACCCCGCCGCCAATTCCTGCAACATCTCCCCATCAGAATCCTGCAGAGTGAGCTGTGAGCTCAACCCCGACGATTACTTGTTCGAATGGTCGAACGAACTCAACAGCTTCATCAACATAAACATGAACAACAACCACCCCACCAAAATCTCATCATGGTCTCAGAAGCTCAGGCTAATCAAGCACTCCATTCTCGGCCACAACAACAAGCTCAAAGCTTCCACAGCTTATCTCAAATCACTGTTCGTCAAATCCGCCTGCAGTTCCCACGACTCCTCCGCCAAGCCTACATTAATGCTCAAGAACAATATTAATATGAATATTAATGCTACGAGAAAGCCTCTGCATCCAACAATAGCTACTATAATGAACAGCATCGAGAAAGAGGAAAATAGTATCAGTCATGTGCAGAGACGGTCGTTTTCGAGTGCCATCAAACGGCATTATTCTCCATCATCCTCGTCTTCGAACTCGAATTCATCGTCGGGATCCTCGTCGTTCTCGCTCAACTCCAATGGATTGCATGAGCTGCATTGTCTGAGGAGGAGCAGCAGCGCCACTGAGATCGAGGGTTCCATCGAAGCTGCCATTGCTCATTGCAAGAGCTCTCATTCCAGTATTTGAATGATTAATATTGAATCAACAAGGATTCTGCTGTTCCATAATTAAGTTTCATTTTAGAGTGTTTGTTTGTTCAATCATTTCGACTTTTGGATATATTATGCTGATCGATGCAGGTATATAATTTAGACAAACTAAAGATATATATATATCTTGGATGCTAATTAATCAATATAATTAGTACTTACTGTATATGTATAGTTCATAGTTGTAGTACAAAATTATGTGTTTATGCTTATTAATTATATTCAATAAAGCTAACTAGCTAGCACAAGTTCGTGGCACTTTTTCTTGTTCATCTAATTAACTATTGAACAAGTAAAAAAGAGTAGAAAGTGAGCAACTTTTTCGCACATATTTTGGCCAACTTTTTGGTCAAGTGGGACTCCAAAACTTTCCAGTTCTGCTCATGAATTTCTTTTGCCAGTAATGAGAGATTCAAATTAATCGATCTAGTAGGTTAAGGTAGCATCATTCTTACGTCGTGTTTAAGTTTAATTAATTGAGGGTACTTGATTTCTATCATTGTAGCGTTAATTTCATTACTCTTGGATATATGGGCCTTCTAAGAAAAATCCCAGTTTGAAGTTTAAATTACAGCTTCAATTTTATTCAACTATATACTATAAGAATCATTTTCGTTTTACTAATATATATGTATTGTCTTATAAATGCCTCTCACATCACAAACACTTACACATCAAACAAAAGTGAATAATGTGATTACTCTTTTCTTTGTCAATGCAGTATGCAAAAGTTATGGAATCTTCTCATTACTTGATAACGCAGAACCTTTTTATTAATTGACACAAGTACTTGATGCTATTTTTCTAGTGATAAAGGTTTTGAACTTCCTTGTTTTCTCGGACAACTACTCTCCCTGACATCATGATTGACCTATTGAAAAATTAAACTTGATTTGTTAGATATTTTGGAAGAAATGTTTAGAATTAACTAGAAAATAGAAATAAAAAAGAATCTATAATAAAAAAGAATTAAAAAGACAATGAATATTCTAGATAAAGAGAAATCTAGAAAAATGTAGATATGTACATGTATGGAATAATATATAATAGTCTAGAATTAGAACAATCTAGACTAACATTGTAACTATATATATGGGTGTAGTGTACCATTAATGTGAATGA
The DNA here is from genome assembly GCA_026008535.1 of Perilla frutescens. Taxonomy (NCBI): domain Eukaryota; kingdom Viridiplantae; phylum Streptophyta; class Magnoliopsida; order Lamiales; family Lamiaceae; genus Perilla; species Perilla frutescens. The sequence continues at coordinate 35,965,010 of BRKX01000017.1, read as the reverse complement.
ATGAGAATTAAAAGTTGAGAAATAGAGAATTGTGTCATCCTCTATAATTCCTCTAACATATACACATTCGCGTCCACACATATTCACTCATTAAACTCTCAAATATATTCATCCTCCAAAATAAATGGTGTCTTCATTCCAACACAGTGGTATCCGAGCCATAAGATCAAGCCGCAAGATGAGGAGACTCTATCCCAAGAACAAAGGGATAGGTTAAGGAATGAGAGAAAGAGGGACAAGAAAGCTCTCTAATCTCATTTATCAAGCCTTGGGAGACGATGATTTCGAGAAAATCTCGAGTGCAACCATCGCTAAAGAAGCATGGGAGAGGATCTAAGTCTCATGTAAAGGAGCCAAGCAAGTGAAAAAGGTACATCTCCAAACCTTAAGAGGTGGATTTGAGTCGTTACATATGAATGAGTCCGAATCTATCTCGGATTATTTTTCTAGAGTTTTGACGGTCTCAAATCAAATGAAAAGAAATGGTAAAAAGCTGGAGGATGTTAGAATAATGGAGAAAATATTGCTTTCACTAACTTCCAAGTTTGAACATATAGTTGTGACAATTGAAGAAACTAAAAATTTGGAAGAAATGGCTATTGATCTCTTATTGTGATCACTACAAGCATATGAGGAGAAAAAAAAAGATATTGTTGAACAACTTCTAAAAATGCAAGTGAGTTCAAAAGAGAAGGAAGAAGGATCCAGCAATGATCGTGGTCAATATGGGAGAGGACGAGGCCAAAGACAAGGTCGTGGTCGTGGACGAGGAGGCTTTGAAAAAAGAAAAGAGTTTTTGACAAATGACAGAGGGAGGAGCTACGCAAAATCGAGGTACGATAAATCTTCCATAGAGTGTTATAATTGTCATAGATTTGGCCATTATACTTCCGAATGTAATAAGACCAAATCGAAGGTTGAAGAGAAGGTCAACTTTGCCGAAAGTAAAAATCAAGAAAATACGAGCTTACTTTGGCATATAAAGGAGAAGATGGAAGACAAGATGACGCGTAGTATCTCGATACTGGTGCAAGCAACCATATATGTGACAATAGAAACATGTTCGTGGATCTTAACGAGTCGGTAAGTGGCACTGCCTTCTTTGGTGATGAATCTAAAATTCCGGTGAAAAGAAAATGCAAGATTTTAATTCGGTTAAAGAATAAGAGTCATGAATTCATTTCTAATGTTTATTGCGTACCCAACATGAAAAATATTATCTTGAGTTTGGGACAACTCTTAGAGAAAGGTTATGGTATTCATATGAAAGATTATAACCTTTCGATAACAGATAATAAAAATGATTTGAAGGCCAAGGTGCCAATGTCTAAAAATAGAATGTTTTTACTAAATATTCAGAATGATGTGGTGAAATGTCTTAAAGTTTGCTATAAAAATGCATCTTAGCTTTGGCATCTTCGATATGGATACTTGAACTTTGGTGGCTTAGAGTTGCTATCAAAGAAAGAGATGGTAAGAGGATTACCATCCATCAAGCATTCCGATCAACTGTGCGAAGGACGTCTACTCGGGAAGCAATTCAGAATATAATTTCCAAAGGAGTCAAGTTCAAGAGCACAAAAGCCACTGGAGTTAATACATGCTGACATTTGTGGGCCAATCAAGCCAGGCTCCCTATGTAAGAGTAGTTATTTCCTACTGTTTATTGATGATTTTTTAAGAAAAGCGTAGGTATACTTCTTGAAACAGAAGTCCGAAACATTTGAAGCATTCAAGAAGTTCAAAGCTGCCGTCGAAAATGAGAGTGAGCTAAAAATCAAAGCTTTAAGAACATATTAAGGTGGAGAGTTCACATCCAAAAAGTTCCTAAAGTTTTGTGAATCAAATGGAATTCGACGGCAACTAACAGTTCTGAGATCTCCCAACAGAATGGAGTGGCGGAAAGAAAGAACAAGACAATTTTTGATATAGCAAAGAGCATGCTGACGACAAAAAATTTACTAGAAGAATATTGGGCTGAAGTAGTGGCATGTACGGTGTACCTGTCAAATTGATCTCCAACAAGGAGCATTTGGGGAATGAGTCCACTAGAAGCGTGGAGTGGCAGAAAGTAAGGGATTGCTTACCTAAAGGTGTTCGGGAACAAAGCATACGTGCATGTCCTAGATGAGACAAGAAGAAAACTTGATGACAAAAGCGAGCCATTTATATTTATCGGGTACAATTCTAATTCAAAAGGCTACAAGTTATATAATCCTAATACTAATAAATTGTGATAAGTCGAGACATATAGTTCGACGAGGAAAGAGTCTGGAATTTTGGCTCCAAGAGTAACTACAACTTTATTCCTCAATTCGAGGACCAAGAAGTGGTCGAGCAAACAAGAGATGTCTAACATGAGCCAGTGACTCCACCTACTTCGCCAGTGTAAGGTGTTGAAGACTCACCACCATCTTTCTTAAATAAAAGATCGACACCACATGCAAGAAGTCTAAATGAGATTTATAATGACACAGAAAGGTTAGAAGATCTTACACTCTTTTGTTTATTTGTTGATTGTGAACTGGTGACCTTTAAGGAAGCTGCACAAAGTGCAAAATGGCTAGACGCTATGAATGAAGAAATCAAGGCTATCGAGAAAAATGACATGTGCATGGGAGCTGCCAGCATTGCCAAAAGGCACAATGCCATCGGAGTCAAGTGGGTGTACAAGGCGAAGAAGAACTCCAAGGGTGAAGTTGAAAGATATAAAGCAAGGCTAGTCGCAAAAGGATATAGCCAAAGAGCTGGAATTGACTATGATGAGGTATTTACTCCAGTTGCTAGCTTGGAAACTATTAGAATCATTTCTCTTGCAGCCCAAAATAGATGGAAGATTTATCAGATGGATGTAAAGTCAGACTTCTTGAATGGAGTCATTGACAAAGAAGTCTACATCAAGCAACCAATGGGCTATGTGGTGAAAGGATAAGAAGATAAAGTCTTAAAATTGAAGAAAGCCCTATACGAGTTAAAGCAAGCACCAAGGGCATGAAACGGAAAAATTGATAAGTACTTGGAGGAGAATAATTTCACTAAATGCCCACACGAGCACGCACTTTATGTTAAGGTTAAAAAGGATGATATCTTAATTGTGTGTTTGTATGTATATGACTTAATCTTCACAGGAAACAAACCACGCATGTTTGAGGAGTTCAAGGAGGCCATGACTAAAGAGTTCGAGATGACTGACATTGGGCTAATGTCGTACTACCTTGGTGTGGAGGTCAAGCAACGAGAAGATGAAATTTTCATTACAGAAGAAGGTTATACAAGGGAGATTCTTAAGAAGTTCAAGATGGATGATTGCAAAGCAATCAAAACACACCAGTGGAGTGTAGAATTAAGCTATCTAAACACGATGAAGGAGAAAAAGTGGACCCGACATTGTTCAAGAGTTTGGTTGGAAGCTTACGTTACTTAACTTGTACGAGGCCGAGTATTCTCTATGCCACTGGGCTCATGATCACTATATGGAAAATCCAACCACTACGCACTTCAAGGCAGCAAAGAGAATACTTCGTTATCTAAAAGGTACGATCAATTATGGCTTATTCTATTCAAGTACTAATGATTATAAACTTGTCGGGTATAGTGATAGTGATTGGGCTGGAGATAATGATGATTGAAAATGCACTAGTGGATTCGTGTTTTTCATGGGAGATACTGCTTTCACCTGGATGTCGAAGAAGCAGCTTATAGTCATACTTTCAACCTGTGAAGCCGAGTATGTAGCTGCCACATCCAGTGTTTGTCATGCTATCTTGCTCAGAAGTTTGTTAAAGGAGCTGGAATGGCCAGAAGAAAAACCCACAAGAATTTGCGTTGATAATAAATCGGTGATCGCACTAGCAAAGAACTAGTGTTCCACAATCGAAGTAAGCATATAGACACTCGCTTCCATTACATCAGAGAATGCATTGCGAAGAAAGAAATTCAAGTGGAGTATGTGAAATCAAATGATCAAGTCACCGGCATCTTCACCAAACCTCTCAAGTATGAAGATTTTATCAAGTTCATGAGTTTGCTTGGAATGGCAAATTAAGTTTAAGGGGGAGTGTTGGAATATTAAACTTGATTTGTTAGATATTTTGAAAGAAATGTCTAGAATCAATTAAAAAATAAAAAAGAAAAAGAAGAATCTAGAATAAAAAAGAATTAAAAAGAAAAAGAATATTCTAGATAAAGAGAAATCTAGAAAATGTAGATGTGTGCATGTATGGAATAGTATAGAATAGTCTAGAATTAGAATAATTTAGACTAACATTGTAACTATATATATGGGTGTACTGTACCGTTAAAGTGAATGAATGAGAATTGAAAGTTGAGAAATAGAGAATTGTGTCTTCCTCTATAATTCCTCCAACATATACACATTTTCGTCCACACATATTCACTCATTAAACTCTCAAATATATTCATCCTCTAAAATAAATAGTGTCTTCATTCCAACATGACCAAGCTACTTGATAAATAAAAGTTGTTCCAATTCTTTTAGTAAAATTTGTAAATATAAATAAGTTATATATGTTTAAACTTACTCTACTTAGTTTGTTAACTCGTCATCAAACTCGTTAAGTGGGCTAGCTTGAAAATATAAAATTATTAACTCGGTACAACTTATATCAATTAATTGATAATACGTACACAATATATGCGTGTGTGTGTGTTTGATTATGATTTCTTTTACCATATAAAATTAATGCATTAATATTATGTTTGATTGGATGTATTAAATATCAACATGACAACCTATATAAAGTAATAATCTATTGTTTGAATCTATTAAAATTGTCCATAAAATTACAATTTTTAAAATGTCTTTTAAGTAGTTATTATATATTATGTGAGTGTTCTATATATGATAGAGTACTTTTAATTAATATGGTTAATGGTAATTTCGTATAAGATTTTTTATAATTATATTTGAGATTACATATCACACCTAAGAGGTTAATTAAACCATGACTTTTTCAAGGGTTTTGATTTTGTAAAAAAAGTAAAACATTAGGTTGTCGTAAATATCTACCACTCTTTTACTTTATCCGTTTCGTTTTGATTGTTGTTTTAATTTTTTTATCTGAAATTAACAATTAATTTTATGGACTAATTTACCCATCAATCTCATATGTAGGGGTGAAAATGAGTCGAGTCGAGTCCGAACATACATATGTTCAAACTTGTTTGAAATGATAGCGAGTTTTGATTTATATGTTTGAGCTTGTTTGATTATCTATCGAGGCGAGCTCAAACGAGCTTTAATCGAGCCGAACACGAGTCGAGCTCGAGTAGTTTGATATTTTTACACATGTTTGCTCATTTTTTACTTATCGAGCTTGAGTTCGAGCCGAGCTTTAAATTTTATCAAACATAAAATTATGTTCAAGCTTGTTTGATATGCTTATCGAACCGAGCTCGAACTGAACTTTTAACGAACGAACACGAGTCGAGTATCGAGCTATTTGGTTTGATTTTCAGCCCTACTCATATGTGACATAAAATCTTATTCAATTATATTTTCATAAAATAGGATTTGTGATAGGTTTAAATTAGAGAGAGTGTGTGTGAAAATATATAAACAACAAACATTTTGATACAAAATAAAAAAGCTAAAACATCAACAATAATGAAATGGAGAGAGTATATATATATCCTCAGGCAAACTAACCATAATTAGTAATAAGGATATTAAGTCTCTAATTAATTTTATTTGTTATGAGAGAATAAATTTTAGTAAATATATTATATTTTTTAATAGACAATAATTTATTTTTAAAAGAAAATGATGAATATTTAGTTTTAAATCTAAATTCAAGCTCGATCCAATATTAAACGAGTTAAGTTTCAATTTGACAATACTCATACTACCCTAGTACCCCCTAGTCCCTACCCCACCCGCAGACTGAAATTTTATCTTACGACTGGTATTTCATCAATTGCAAGGTATATACTATATAATTGATCTAAAATAGAGTAGAAGCTACTTAAACTCCTAATTAATTAGGAGGCGAACATCCCGAACGAAACTAATTAGGAAAACATGAGTAATAAAAACATACTATAACAAGTACAATAATTACGAGAAACCAATTGTACGGTACGGTTAACCAAAAAAAAAAAACATGCCTGAATGAAGAACATTTATATGCAAACAAATATATATATATATATATATATATATATAGAGAGAGAGAGAGAGAGAGAGAGAGAGAGAGAGAGAGAGAGAGAGAGAGAGAGAGCACATGGTTTCTTAGTGTTTTGACACAGACTAAACATGGTTTGGATGAGAAAGGTGAGACCAAGTACTAATTATAACAAAAAAATTAGGTTAATATTACTTTTGAATGATTTCTGCTATCAAGTATATCAACAAAATATCAGTTTTCATCATCTGGAAACTACGCCAACATTCCAACAACAGTGGGGCTAAAACTAAAGTGTTGATAATCGATAAAAGTGCTTCATTTGCAAGTAGCTCAGCTCCGACATGCATCTTTACTTTTCTAACTGAGACTATACGTACAATTGGGATAATCACAACATTATATTTAATTATTATTTAATCAATCAGAGATTGAGCGATCGAAAATGTTCTGTTCCGATCAATTAATAGTACTTGTAACGTTTGTTGGAGATACATGAGACCCAAAAATCTATATATATATATATATATATATATATATATCCACGCAATATTGACAGGAAAGTTGGCTCCATTCAAAGATATATATAAGCCTTGATTATACTGAATAAAAAGAGATGCACATGAATTTCTATCCATTAATTAATATATATATATATATATTGTGGATAATTTCAATTCCATATATATATATATATATAGGTCGGCAGAATACAAGGAACCATTGAATTAGAGGGGTAGAGGTACTGTGGCATGCATTGAGCGTTTTCTGCAAAATTCTGTTAATCTTGGGGTGTTGATGACGTCTGCACAGTTATTCTTGACACATATATATCGATCGAGCTGTACGTAGAGAAGTAGTAGCTACTCGCTTACAAATTAATCACAACCACCCATTTAGGAGATGCGCGCATGTGTTGGAACTCTAATTAATAACCTAAATTCATGCATATATAACAAGGTACCAACCACTCTATATAGCAAGAATGATATATATTATATATATAAAAACAGACGCCACAATTAATTAATTAATTAATTAATTAATTTTGATGATCATCGAGTAAGTTACGTTGAAGGACGTACGACGATGGTAGTTCCAAACGAAGAAATTAAAACACAGTGGTTTAGAGTTGTTTTGGCATTGTTTGGATGGACACTCTTTTTTGGTGGATCGCCCACTTGTGCTTGTGAACCATGCATATATATATATATAGACACACACACACACTCCCGTCCCATTTTGTTCAGTGAATCTAAACATGTTTGAAAGCGATAACTCAGCTACATGCTCCATCATCACTCCAAAATTAAACCTTATCACTTGCTATATGCAAATAAACCTCAACGTAAGAATCGCACATTTATCTAACATACTAGCCATTGGTGTTGTGGTATCGCCTAGCCAGAGTTACACTACTTGGTTCCCTTACTCTTGCGGCCTCACACACTTGCTACTCAAGTAGCTAAGGCCCAAGATGAAAGAAGAACAGCTATACAAGCTATTACAATGGTTTTACAGAAGGGACAGTAGCAACGAAGCTTCACAGATAGGGCTTCAACTTTGTTCTTCAACTTGAGCAGGCCTCAGAGAGGTAGATCTAAAGGATCTACGAGTCTTCTTCACAGGCTAAGTGAGGTGGGACTTCAGTGCTGCAAACACACAAAATAGAGCAAGTAAGATCCAGAGATATTGCAAATAAACAATAGCAGAGAATAGAACAACAGAGATAGTATGAGTCAGTGAGTTAATCGGTGGGAAAAGTGTGCCCTAGGCACGGTTTGGCTCAGATTTTCCCACGAACGGCGATGCTAGCAACTCCGGCGACAAAAGACACCCAGGCCAAGGGAAAGGGGAAGAGGAAGCGGCGGCTAGGGTTTGAAGGGGGCGGGCGACGCTCAGTCTTTCTCTCTCAACCAAAGCTTCTCCCAACACTCATATGCCAAACAGGAATCAACACACAAGATTCCGGCAAGAGAAACCGTGGGAGCAAGCTGAGAAAATCCAGAAAGAGAGAGAGAGAGAGAGAATGCTAGATAGATCTGTGAGGTGCGCGATGATGGAGGAGAGGAATCCATCTCCAGTTAAAGAGGCTTCTAGAGCATCGAGAAGCAGCAGCAATTAAGATGCTTAGTTAATAGGGAGATGGACCGTCGGGTAGGATTAGAGGTTTAGGGCTTGGGCCGGGTTAGATATTTAATTAGGAACTGGGCCGAGCGAAATACAATTGGGCCAACATTAACAATTGGATTAATTACACGCATTCAAAATCATCAACCCAAGCTAAAATTCTTGTCTACCCGCAAACTGTTGACACATACCGTGTCATGTGGACAACAAGTGACGGATCCAAATGAAAATATTTGGAGGACCTCATTACAATGTATATAAAAAATATTTACCCGTCGTCCATGAGGGAACGAAACCTATCGACGACAAAAAAATACATAGAAAAAAATAGGAGGTGGGGTCCAAGGCCCCCTCCAGCACCCTTGGATTGTCCATGTGGACAACTTTTTCAAATCCTGCTTACATGCCACAATCTCAACAGTTTCGGGTAGGGTAGATTTTCTACCAATTTAAACTTTTACTTAATTACAGGCTAGCTAGTGTTTAGGATCGCAATCTAGCAAAATTGGAATATTGGCCTCATTAGCCCAAGAGAGAAATAAGGTTAGACCCGGAAATTCTAGTTCTAAGGAAATCTACTCGAATTGGCTTGAACCATATAGCTCACCCGGAACCGACCAAGTTGACCCACAATTTTCTAATATATATACTCTTCATTTCAGAAAACATTGCCATATGAAGGAGAAATAAAATATTTTGGTATATACATAATAATAAGTGAATTATAATTTTGAGACAAAAAAAAGGAAAAAATTACAAAGTAATAAGATGACTGTTTTTGTTTTATGCCGCCATGTGGACTGATGGGTCCAGTAATCTCCACTAACTAACATTTTTATATGCTGATTTGATGATTTGTATTTTCTAAAAGATGGATAATTTCAATTTAAACGCTCTCTATCTCTCTCTCTCTCTCTCCACTGAATGATTCAATGTATGTAATCCATCACTAAGAATCATCTCCCTCGTGCCGGAAAAAAAGAAAAGAAGAAAGTTCCTGTGAAAAAAATATTCCAAAACGACACGTGGGAGGGTTTGGATCCTCTCCAAAATGAATTATTATGATTGAATTTTTCATAATTAGAATTATAATTTTTTAATTTAATTCTTTTTTTAATAAATGTTGATGAGGGTTCATTATGTTATAAATAATATTTAGTTTTACAAAAAATATTATAAAATTATAAATAATACGAAGATATCACACCACTAGCAATAGGCGATTTCATACCCAAATCCTCCTACATCTCCTCCACCGTTGGATTGTAACCACATGTGAGAAACTTGATGATTAAACTCGTGTTTAATTATAATAACTACTTTTATGGTAAGTTTTATACCAGGCGGCAAGAAATTAATAATATCAAATCCAAGAATAAAAAACATACCGTAATATTTAAAAAAAATTCTCTAAAATTTCTAAATTAGTAGATGGGTACAATAACAAGAAATATGTGAATTAGTAAATATTCATGTCACTCTTATGGAACATACTACATAACTTTAAACAAATATATAATTTTGTATTACCTCTCATATCTCATATTCAATATTGATTCAAAACAAACTTTTCAATGAACCTTCTAGTCGAAGCTCGGTATAGAAGATAAACAAATTACATAGTTCATTTTTTAAGAAGAAGAAGAAGAAGAAGAAGAAGAAGAAGAAGAAGAAGAAGAAATTACATAGAAGTTCATTTTTGAAGAAGAATAATGAGGATGAGGAGGAGGAGAAGAAGAGTTGAAATATTCTTTTCGTTACTTTTACGATAAAAATTGTTTCCAAGAACACAAAATTAAACTATGTCACATACAGTTATCATAATTAAACATGAACCTAATCATCAAGTTTTGCACAAGTGGTGACAATTCAATATGGTGGTGTTGAAAAATTGAATGTAATAAATTGAGCCGTGATTCACTTTATCCTATTTTTGGTGATCAGGATATTTAATTTTGGAAGAATTAGTGTATGATTGATCTACATTTATAGATAATGTTAGTATTTTTATTTTCTCAAATCTAATTTTCAGTGAGTAAGAAATTAATTATTGAAGTTAGTCACACGATTGGGCACTTATGAAGTGTGGGCAAATGTGTTTAAAGCACATTTAATAATCTCACATTAAATTCTTAACTTAGTTAAGATGTATATTTAAGTGTTTAAACACATAAGTGTAATATCTAATATGTGCAGGGTCATGAGCTATGAGTCCACACGTGCATACACGCACACCCTCTCATGCCGGTGCCGGTACGCGATCTCGGTCTCGGTATAACTTGCACCTAGTCTGCTCGTTTTGCATTATCGAGTTCGTCGGAGCCTTGCCACAAGTCTGCTTCCCAATTCTGCATTATTGAGTTTGTTATCGAGTTCGTCGGAGCCTTGCTACAAGTATGCTTTCCAATTCTGCATTATCGAGTTCATCGGTGCTACTGTCAGAAAGACGGAAGCAGCTCGTTTTGCATTATTGAGTTCGTCAGAGCCTTGCCGCGAGTCTGTTTCCCAATTATGCATTATTGAGTTCACCGGTGCTACTGCCGGAAAGATGAAAGCAGTTTTATCTTTGAGAGACATAACACTGAACCGTCGGTCTCGATATAATTCGCACCTAGTCTGCCCGTTTTGCATTATCGAGTTCGTCGGTACTACTGTCGGAAAGACGAAAGCAGCTCATTTTGCATTATTGAGTTCATCGGAGCCTTACCGCGAGTCTGCTTCCCAATTCTGCATTATCGAGTTCGTCGGTGCTACTGCCGGAAAGATAAAAGCAGTTTTATCTTTGAGAGACTTAACGCTGAACCGTGAGCACTAGCCGGAGTGTATTTGTCTTGCGGAGAGAGGTCCTCTCGACTCAACTTAATTCCCAAAAACTGCACATCCAGTTTGTTAACATTGTTCAAGTTTGTTTTATTTCAGTTTAATTGTTTTAATTGTTATTTGTCTTTCTACCCCTCTTCTATTGTTTGCACTTCAGTTAGTTTCGATTATAGAAGTATTGTAAAGGAGTATTTGGTAGAAGAGTATTCGAACCCTCGTATCTCCCTATACTTTTATTATGTTGGATTTTTTGTTAGGATTTAAGTGGATAAACTGAATATGGTTGTTAGATATGTATAAGATGGAAAGCAAATGTCAAATGTGTTCATAATTAAGGAAGTGCAATTTTGAAACCCTAACGTTATAAAATGTAGGGCTAAATGGGCTTGGGCCCGGGCCCGGCTATCTGTATTTCAACTCAATGTATCAAATCACCCCCCGCTCCCCAATCAGACAATATGGATTATTCATTTATTTGTATTTGAGAAAATCCAAATTTCATTTTCATGCAATAAAAACCTGAATATCACTCTATTTGGTTCAAATTTAAATATTATTAAGTGCCGTTTGCCCAAAATTACTATTTTTTTTCAATTCTCTGTCAGTTGAAGGTGAGGAGAAAACGATAGTTTTTTTTTTTTTTTGTATATAATTACCTATTTCTCAATTTGGGTGAATTTTCTATCGAAGAAATTTAGGGAATGTCGTAGAGTTGTTGTACTGCATAAATAAAACAATTTAGATTATTAACTCTCTTTATATCAACCTACTTATTAATAATTAAATATGATCATGTTATATCCATTCTATCATCATTTTATAGCTGGCGTTTGCTACATCTTCTTTCTTCCACACAAGTTATACTAATTCCTAAAAGGCCGGTTGTAAAATATATACTTTGGAATTTGGTCGTGTCGTTTGAAAGAAAGAGAAAAAAAGTTTGATAAACAACAAGAAAATTACAAATTTAAGCCTGATGTCTAATCAACATTTCAACATTTATGTAAAGCCACGAGGGAAATAGGGGAAATTATATGTCAGCCCAGCTGCCCAGCATCCATAATCACAAAAACTGTGACATTTGATAATTATAAAAAAAAAATTTGAAATACAAATATAACTGATTAAAATAATATCACAATTGACACGTGTCAATTTTTGTTGTTGTGGGTAATTTGATGAGTTCAAATTGTTGATATGAGTAGTCATGTGAACTAACATGACTGATATATTTATTTCCTTTTTTTATTTAATTAATGAAACTATGAAAGTACGCCAACACTCCTGTACATCTTATGCATGAGTTGGCTCATCAGATGACCCGATCCTGCAAGCTCCGTAAAAAAAAAACTAGTAAATGCAGTATCAATCTTTAAATTAAAAAGTATCATTTAAACTGGTAAATGCAGTATCAATCTTTAAACTAAAAAGTATCATTTAAAGTTCAAAAAGTATCAATTGTATCATTAAAAAGTAACTGATCTGTTACTTATCTTTTATGAGTTTATGTAGTTCAAATTGTGATTTTTTCCATTCCAATTAATGTTTAGAGTTTAGGGGGAGGGGGTTTAGATTTTTTTAGGGTTCATGGTTTTTAGGGTTTATAGTTTTTTAGGTTTTTTTTTAGTATTTTTTAGGAGTTTTTGTTGTGTTTTTAAGGGTTTATGTTTTTTTTTCAATTATCATTTATATTTATTTTGAAAAATTAAATTAATTGTCGAGCGCAATGCACGAGCCCACGTATTAGTGTCGGACGAGTGCATTGCGGAGTCGCCAAATTAAAAAAAAAAACATCATTCACTTTAATTTTAGGGTCCATTATCAATTTTAGGACATATATTTATATTTATTTTTAAAAATTAAATTAATTGTCGAACGCAATGCACGAGCCCACGCATTAGCGTCGAGCGAATGCATTGTGCGAGTCGCCGAATTAAAAAAATCATTCACTTTAATTTTAGGGTCCATTAAATCAATTTTAAGATATATATTTATATTATTTTAAAAATTTAAATGAATTCATTTCAATTTTTAGGGTTCACTAATTGTATTTCAGGGGGAACAAAAAAACCAGAAAAATTGAAAAAAATAAAATAAAATAAAAATCGACAAAAATAAAAAAATAATAATTCAGGCACGTGGGCGCGCGTGAGGTACACGCGCCTGAAATGGGATTTTTTTTTTTTTTTGAATTTTTAGCATTGGGCCGAATCGGATTAATGAGCCGACCCGTCTGATAAGACGGCCATCAGACTCCTGCACAGGAGAGTCTCTTATCTATACTATATATAAAAAGAAGGTTTTCAATTGAAATTGATTTGAAATTGATTTGAAATTGATTGATGGCAATTTTGTAAATAGATTCAAATTCTAAGGTTATTAGATTTGGCTATATTATTCAGTTAAAATATTAATTAAATATTAATTTAATCAAGTATTTTGAAACTGATCGTCGGTTATTTTTTAATTAATAAGCATGTTATTATTGAAAATAAAATAAAATCTGAGATCATTAAATTTAGCTTCATTATTCAATTAAAATAATAATTAAATATTTTTAATAATCAACCACTACGAAACATGAAAACGTGTGTAGTACATGTTTTCATTCAAAATTTACAACGTTTATTTTGGTATAATTAAAAGAAATTTGACATTCAGAATATTTATATAATATATAAATATTTATAATGCAGATTTATACTGAGTAATTATAGGGAGCAAATTAGGTTAATAATTAGACACGAAAAAAAAAATTACATTTCAGCAAGTAAAATAAAACTGAAATAAGCAAGTTATACACCACTTCCTACCACCCACCACTTTTAATATTTTAAAGTCATAGATAAATAACAAAATTTAGTATTACAAATCGAACTCCACGAAACAAAAACTGCATTTCCTCTAAAACTTTTTCCTGCATCTCTATTTTTTTCAGATTGAACTTTAGATATGGCTCCAGTTTTTGGAACGGCTCGAATGTTGAAACCCGGAAAGAGCACATTTGGTCTGGAATTACGGCTTATACGATGTTACGAAAACACAAATTCATACAGTATGGAATGCGTATTCCATGATCGAGAGGTAAGATCAGTTGCTTAAAGAGTCGATTTTTTTACTTTTATCAATCTTAATTTGCAAGTTTTTTTTTTGCAGGGCACACGTATTCATGTAACCATTCCTAAAGCAAATGTTGAAAAGTTCAAACATCGCCTAATTGAAGGCAATGTTTATGTTCTTATCGACTTTGTAATCGGAATAAATGTCATGAAATACAAAACAACTGCGTCGCTGTACAAGATTATCATCTTTAATCAGAGTAGGTTATTTGAGGTTTTTCACGATGATTTTCCAAACCTTTTATACGAGATGAAGCCGTTTGTTGATGTTGCAAATATGGAACAGCTAGGAGATGCGCATATGTTTGGTAAGATTTTTATCAAACATACAAAAAGTTTTATGTATCAGAAAGTTCATAAACAGATAATTTATTTTTTTAATTATTTATGTCAGATGTAATTGGAACTATAGATTCTCACTATAGACCACTTACAAGAGAAATTAATGGGAAGCTTACAAAGTTGATGGACTTGGTTCTGGAAGATTTGGAGTAAGCTATTACTTTTCATTACTATATTTGTGAATTTATAAATATATATTTATCTCACTGTTAAAGTTTCATTAATATTGAACGTTTTATAATTTTTTCATAAAAATTATACAATACATCAACATATTTTAATGGAGTTGGAGTTATTATTTCTGTAATAGTAATGTTAATATTAAATTATAAGTTGGAGTTATTATTTATGTAATTATTTATCAATTGAAATATAGAAATAACATAAATAGTAATTTTTTTTCAATTTTTACAGTGGAAATACGATAACAGTGACACTGTGGGAGAAGCATGCAGAAGACATGATAGATTTTTTAAATTCAGGACCTGAAGCTCCAGTGGTTATTATTCTGCAGTTTTGCAGACCTAACATTTATAGGGGTAAGAATATTATGTTAATGATTATGATTATTTTAATACTATTATGTATTCTGTTAACAAATATTAAAACGTTCAATCTCAATTATGTTAAGGATTATGATTATTTTAATATTTAAACAGGTGAGGTCAGAATTTCATCTTTATTTAATATTACAAAGATTGTCACAGAACATAATATTTTAGAGATTTCAGAATTCTGTAGCAGGTAATCTATATTAAGTTTCGGTTACAATATTACATAATATACATGTTAAGTAAACTGTATATTAAAATATGTTAATATTTATTAATTATAAAATATTTTTTAAAGTTATCTGAGCAGTGGAAAAGTGAGATCGACAACTATATCTACACTGACATCATCATCAACGAGGTCATTGAATGATGAAATTAGAGATGGGGATTTTGTGCTAAAAACAATATCTGAAATCATGACAGATGGAGAGGTATTATAAATAAAAGGAATAACATTGATTTATTTTTATTTTGAAAAAATATTTCACTAATTTTTTTATTGTAATTAGGTTGGCTACTTCTGGGTATTTGCAACCATCTTATGCGTAGAGACCATTGGAGATTGGTCCTACTTAGCTTGCAAAAGATGTCAGAAAAAGATGAGACCAAGTGGAAGTCAATTTTTCTGTGAGAAATGTCAGTCCTTTGACATTACAGGAAAACTGAGGTACATAAAATTTAATTAATTATTGTACAGTTTTAGAAAAATTATAATACTTATTGTATTAAATTACAGGTACAAGTTAACTGTTAGGGTTGTGGATGACACTGGAACTACTACTTTCCTACTGTGGGATAAGGAAAGTGTATCACTGATTGGAAAAACAGCCTTAGAACTGAGTGTGGTAAATAATAATTTTTAAAATGTGTAACATTAAACAAGACAACATAAATGATAATTGGATTTTTTTTTTAGGGTCCAAATGTTGAGGGAATTCCAGCAGGCATTGAACAATTAGCTAACAAAAAGGCTTTGTTCAATGTCTCAGTTGACCCAGGGAAGACAAGAAATTACACAGGGTCATTTAGTGTAGCAAGGATTTCAACTGACAGACAAATTATCCACAAAGTTTGTGGAGAAAATGTGATTGAGGTAAAAAAATAATGAAACACATAGCATATTAATTATTACATCAATATCTTTATATATTTTAAAAAAAAATATTTTTTTTTTATAGGATGAGGCTTCAGCTTCAATAAATGGAGCTGAAATGATAGAAGAGATGGTATCCTCATTTTAATTTTTTAAAATTTATTATTAATTCGAAAATCATATTTATGTATAAGAAAACCTTTTTTTCCAGATTGGTTCATCATCTTCAAAATCTGTTGTTGAATCAAGAAGTACTGAAGTTATCAGCAAAACAATTCAGCAGATACTAGAAGATGGGCAGGTTAGAAAAACATTTACACTATTTTTTACATTGAAAATAACAATTTTAAATTGAATGTTGGAGTGAGCGACGGCACTGCAAGTACAACATTTATGATGTGGGAAAACCAATGCATTGAATTACTTGGACAAAAATCAGAAAATTCATCAGAGGTAATTTTATTATGGATATTACTTTTATAAAAATATAAACTAATTTACGTTTTCTTATAGGATGAAATACTGGATTTACTTCCAGCTAAAGTTGAAGGCATAACAACTAAGAAGGCACTGTTTAATATAATTGTCCTGCCGGAGCAGGTCAAGAATTTTAACGGACCTTTTGAAGTTGTTAGAGTTGCACATGAGGATAGTATAGTGGGAGAAACTTCACTAAATCAGGTGCAAATTTTAATTAAAAATTTTTGCAGGCGAAATATAAAATTTTTAGCTAAAATTATATTAATTTTGTAGGAATCACCATTGAAATCAAAAAAAGGGAAGGAGCTGATTGATGACATTGCAGATGAGGTATATTACTATAGATAAATTATTTTTGTTTTATTTTTAATAGATTTATGCATAGCAGATTATAAATTATTAACCAGCATATAATATAGTTTATAATTCAATTTTTTTTTTAATATTTTAGGATATTTTGCTAAGAGACTCATTACTCACACCAAAGAAGATGACCTCCAATAAGAGTAATGCAGTCAATATCATGGATGATGAACATGTGAAGAGAAAGCTAAATGATGAGTTTTCAGCCACAACCCAGAAGCGAAACAAAAGATTGCTGAAGAAGGATAAAATGTGAGCTAAAGAGAATTGGAGGGGATCAGATTTAAATTTTTTATGCTTTCAGTATATGAACAATTTAAATTTTTAATGGTTTCAGTACATGAACAATTTAATTTTTATTCATGTTAGGTTTTATGTTCGATTTATTTAGATTTTTCTGTGGTTAAACTTTTATGTTTTGATTTCTTTTGCATGGGAAATTATTTTTTCATGTATTGCTTTTGGTTTAAATTATTCGTGGGTTTTAAGTAGTTTTAAGAAACATTGTACAATTGGTATGTATATATCACAAATACTTTGTCTGCAAATATCCAAGCATATATATAACATCAAAGTTATAAATACAACATAATTAACAGATTAGTCTAATTAAATTTAAAGTTTTTTCTGCAAACATCCAAGCATATATATAACATGAAACATATAAATACAACATAATTAACAAATTAGTTTAATTAAGTTTAAACATAAAATGCAATTTAAATATGTGATACTTTAGTAGTTTAATAAACCACAACAACAAATAACAGATTAAAGAATAATGACATATCAACTAAATGACTGCGAAAGATCTGGATCAGAGATTATTAACCGTTCAAGAACCATTTAGGAGTAAGTAGATTTCCCAGTTCACAATCACCCGTTTGAACGGGGGCGCAGGGAGTCATACAAAGTCCATGGCCCAATCGGGTTAAACACTATGACCCAGACCAAAATCTCTACACGAGAGATTTCACAGAGACTATTCTAAAAAAGAATAGTCACAGATCACACAGATCTGACAGATAAAAGCACAGATCAAAGCATACAACCATGCATATAATTTAAACTAAATAATATTATACAAATAAATTATGAAACATTAAAGCATATAAAAAATTTACAGGAACATTAAATAAAATTAAACAACATTAACAGATTTTAATAATAGGAACAGTAAATTTAATTAAAAAAACACAGGATAAGTAAATTAAATTAAATAACATTAACATATTTTTTTCATCACATGAACAGATGTATTAAATTCAATTAAATAACACTAACATTAACATTAAACATGAACAGTAATAATAAAGCATCTATAAATTAAATAACATATCAAACATGCGTTCAAACATACATTCAAGTATACATCTAATGATAAGTCATTATTATAACAGATTTATGCGATAAATAAATGTCACTTTAAACATTAAATTAATAGTGTATTACATAAACCAAAAGAAAAGGATAATTAATAATAAATACAAACATATACGTATATTAAATAAGTAATATATTACTTTTTTCTTTTAAGTAGAACAACAGTTAAAATTATATTAACAATGCAAAAAATTAATTAAACCAGTGAAATATATTAACAATGCAAAAATATTAAAATAATTTAATAAAATCGGCAGTTAAAAAAAATAAATTAAACTAGGGAAATAAATTATTAATAAATAAACTAAAATGTGTAAAAATGATCATGGTAGTGGGCAGTGGGAAAATTTTTAAAACTGCCAGTTATATTAGAATTCAAAAATACAGTGAATTTCAAAAATTCAAATATCACAATACAGGACATTTGTAACCACTGCAAACATGAAAAACACAGAGACAGAGCATCGGTTTTTTCATGAAAGAGAAGAACAAACTAAAGGACTTCATATGTCAGAATCAGTAGCAGGTATGAATAGCATACATGTATGTTCTCATTGAAGCAAAAGATATTATAACTTTTTTGCATGGTGAAGAAGACAGAAGTAAAAACATAAACATAGATGATGTTCTTCATCAAAAAAATGGAAAGATTTATACCTTTAGTGGCTGCATTTAATAATTTATACCAGTTGAATTAAATGTGTGTTTCAAGTATCTCCTTACACCCGTTCAAATGTCTGTTCATGATCTGCAATTTCAGGTTAAATGAAAGTTAAAATTATGTACTAAAATATACTTTTATGTGAGAGTGCAATATATATATTAAGTGAAATAAATCTGATTTTTATATATGTTAAAAGTCAGTAACTTATCTTTTTTAGGATAATTGGGAACACTCTGTAGCTCCTTCGCATAAAAATACAGAGCATAACCATCACCCATACAGAGCATCACTTTCACTCAGTCCACAACAGTGAAAAGAACAGAGTAACCACACTGTCACTCTGCAAAAGAAAAAAAAAGAATAATGAGAAAGATGAGACTTAAAAAATAGCATGTGAGAAGCAGAATATAACAGGGTCAAATATTATATAAATATTATGAATATTCAATATATAATCCGACTTTTTAAGTGTTACATAAATAAAATGTGTTTTTGTGTTAGGCAGAAAGATAGATACATAAAAAAATATAAACTTATCTTTTTTTTAGTCTTGACGTTAAGGTTGTGGGATGAAAGAGTGATGAACTTATCTTTTTTTTGGCCGAAGTCAGAGTTTGACAGTTAAAACATAGATGAATCGACTGTCTCAGAGCAAAATATCCGTAGATCTATGAAACCCTCAGTCGGAGCTTCAGAAACTAGAGATAGTCAGAACTGAGTTCGATATTTTGAAGGAAAAAAAATACACCAGTGAGAAACATATTTAAATAAAATAAAAAATAAAGAAATATGTAAAGATTTTCATACATACATAATACATCTACTAGCCTCTGAACTTCATATTAAAGAAGATATTCGCGTGTGTTAGTCAGTGAGATAGAAATAGAAAAAGAGTCAGGAACTTATCTTTTTTTTTTGCCGAAGTCGGAGTTTCACAGTAAAAAGATAGATGAAGCGACCGTCTCAGCTCAACATATGCGTAGATCTATGAAACCTTGAGAGATTTAGTGATCTATACTCAGAGAAGAGATGAAACCCTCAAAATTTTCACACGAGACGACACTTAGACTTACGGATCTTCCCGGAAGAAAGAGAAGACATAGATTAAGCCTCTGACTCAGAGGCTAAGAGATCTATACGGCCAGAACAGATGGAATACTCAAAATTTTAGAGATGAGATGAGAGTTACAGATCTATACTGAGAACAAAAAAGAGAAGATGTTGCCGGAAGATATACCTTCAAGATGAAGGCGGTAGAGAGAGGCGAGAGAAAAGTGTGAAAATTACAGACAAGAGAGAGAGAAAATCGGAAGAGAGAGAGAATAGAGTTGCGGCGGAATGAGGGTAGTGAACCCTAATTGAAGTGTTCGCATATATATATATATTGTAGCTTAGGTTAATAAAAGAAAAAAAAAATTAATTAGCGTAATAAAATTAAACAAAGTTTCCGGCCCAATTCAAATAAAAATAAAGTATTTTTATCTTGGCCCAAATCCATTTAATCATAAATGTTAAATACTAAATATGGCCCAAATAAGAATATCCATAATTATATATTATTAATTTAGATAATTTTAATAATTAATTATTTTATATAATTAATTATGTACAAAATTTAGATAATTAGTTAATCTATACGAAATTCACTGAATTAAATATTTAATTTTTTAGCTAATTAAATATTACTTAATTTGTGGAATACTTTACTTAATATTTTAATATTTACGTAAATATTAGATAATTATGCAATATTTATCTAAATTTTTATGTATTTTATGTAATTATTTAAAATTGAATATAAATTTTATAAAAATTACATACTTTAGTTAATAATTAAATAATATAATTAATAATTATATAATTTAATTAATATTAAATATTTTATGTAGGATTTTTTGTTTGGTAAAATTGATGATTTAAAATTACCTATTATCAATTAGTAACTATTTAGCTACATTTTTCCTTTTAACATTGAAATAAAAAAAATTCAGATAATGTGTTCTATATTTTTAAGATTAATTTGAAATTATTAATTAATTGCAATTTTTATTCCTTATTGTAGCTACATAAATTAAATGTAAATTATTTACATAACTTTTTCCATAACATATAATCTCATATAATGCACTTGCCATGTGATTAAAATTACATAACTTTAGATATGTAATTACTATGAATTTGAAGTTAATAATATTTTTTGCTCATTAGGTGAACATTATGATTCTAATTCGCGGTAATATTGTACTGGTAAGTTAATAATTATAAATCAGATTTATATTTTTAATGGTTTTTAAATCATTCATATTGATCCAAAAAAAAATAAATTATTTCATCAATCTTCAAAGAAATTGATGTTAGTGATTCTCTAAATTTTTAATGGTAAGTTTACAATTCGTTAATGTATATTTTATATGTACATAAATATTATTATTATTATTTTCATAATATTTTAGATATCTAAACTCATTCTTAAATTACTGAATTATAGGTGAAGGAACAAGTACATCTGAACAGATTGTTGATTTAACAATTAATGAATCAGTGGATGTTGACCAATTAATTGATATACATGTTACACAAATCTCTGATATAGGTACTAAATGCATTATGTGTTATTTTAAGATTTAAGTTTAAATTATAATAATGATTATATGAATCTGACGTTAATAATTTTTTTATATGTAAGGTCAACAGTATGATCGTAATTTTCAGCAACATTGTACTGGTAAGTTATTAATTATATCAAATCTTAATTAGTTTTTTATTTAATAATTTATTTATATTTAATTTGTAATTTTTTTTATTATTTATAGTAAATTAAAAAAAAATTGGGACTCACACTTCTATTGGTAAATTTAGAATATATCGGATTGGTAAGTTTGCAATACTATATAAATTTTTTCCAAGAAATATTATTATTATTATTATTTTTATATTACTTTACATACCAAAAATCATTATTAAATTAATTTTAGTGATTCTCTAAATTTAAATGGTAAGTTTGCAATTCAATATTGTATATATTTATATGTAAATAAAAATATTTTTACTATGTTTTTCATATTACTTTAGATATGTAAACTGATTCTTAAATTTTTCAAATACAGGTGGAGGAACAAGTTCATCTGAACAGATTGTTGATTTAACAATTAATGAATCAATGGATGTTGACCAATTAATTGATATACATGTCACACAAATGTCTTATATAGGTACTAAATGTAGTATATCTTAATTAAAAAGTAAATATCAAATTATAATAATGATTATATGAATTTGAAGTTAATAATTTTTTTTTGCTCAGTAGGTGAACAGTATGATCCTAATTCGCGGCAATATTGTACTGGTAAGTTAATAATTATAAATCAGATTTATATTTTTAATGGTTTTTAAATCATTCATATTGATCCAAAAAAAAATTATTCCATCAATCTTCAAAGAAATTGATGTTAGTGATTCTCTAAATTTTAATGGTAAGTTTACAATTCAATATTGTATATATTTATATGTAAATAAAAATATTTTTACTATGTTTTTCATATTACTTTAGATATGTAAACTCATTCTTAAATTATTGAAATACAGGTGGAGGAACAAGTTCGTATGAACAGATTGTTGATTTAAAAATTAATGAATCAGTGGATGTTCACCAATTAGTTGATATACATGTTACACAAATCTCTGATATAGGTACTAAATGCATTATATGTTAATTTAAAATTTAATATTAAATTATAATATAGATTATATGAATCTCATGTTAATAATTTTTTTATATGTAAGGTCAACAGTATGATCGTGATTTTCAGCGACATTGTACTGGTAAGTTATTAATTATATCAAATCTTAATTAGTTTTTTATTTAATAATTTATTTATATTTAATTTGTTATTTTTTTTATTATTTATAGTAAATTAAAAAAAATTGGGAATCACACTTCTATTGGTAAATTTAGAATATATTGGATTGGTAAGTTTGAAATACTATATAATTTTTTTCGAAGAAATATTATTATTATTATTTAATTCACATACCAAAAATCATTATTAAATTAATGAAATACAGGTGAACAAACGATTGAACAGATGGTTGATTTAACATTTAATGAATCATTGGATGATGACGAATTAATTGATGTACATGTTACACAAATTTATGATATAGGTAATAAATGCATTTTATTTAAATCAAAAATTAAATATCAAATTATAATATTAATTATATGAATCTGATGTGAGTAAATTTATTTCGCTTATTAGGTGAACAGTATGATCGTAATTGGACTCAATATTGTACAGGTAAGTTAATGATTTTGTAAATTTTAAATTTGTTTTTTTTATTTCATAAGTTATTTGTATTAAATTTGTTATTTTGTCAATATTTATAGCAATGCAAAATAATACAAATTGGAATCATACTCTTATTTCTAAATTTAGCATATATTTTTTAAAAATTGAGTTATCTAAATTTTTTTTACTAATATATGAATTTACAACAATTATCAATATAATTATGAATAATATTAAATATTTATTTAACATTTAACATTCATAATAGTTTCAGACTACTCTGATCTTGGTGATGCGGTTTTTATTTGTTCATTTTGTGGAGCACATTTTTGGTATGATGAGAGGTTGGCAAAAAATTCAAATTCACGCATTCCGAAATACTCATCGTGCTGTGTCGGAGGAAAAATTAAACTACCACCTGTTCAAACGCCCCCTAAAGTTTTGGAAAGTTTGCTCAATGAAAATGATCATAAGAGTAAACATTTTTCTTGATAATATTCGTTCCTACAATAGTATGTTTTCTTTCACATCAATGGGAGGCAAGATAGATTTGAGTTTAAATACTGGTAATTCTCCACCGACATTCCGACTGTACGGTCAGAATTATCATATGATTGGAAGTCTACTGCCAACACAAGGTTCTATACCAAAGTTTGCTCAGTTATATATTTATGATACTGAAAACGAGGTTGCAAATAGAATGCTTTCTGTGAGGTAATTTATATTTATTATTATAATTTTTTGAATATATCTCTTAATATTATGTACGTTTGTTCTAATTCAATTTTATATTTTTTGTTTATATAGGAACAAAAAAAGCCTAAGCACACTTCATGCAGAAATTGTTTCTGAACTTAAAAGTATGTTGGATGAATATAATGTTTTTGCGAAGTCATTTAGGATGGCAAAGCACAATATTGTAGATCTTGGTCAATCTGATGTTAAGTTGAAACTTATTGGTAGACGTGGAGGCGATGCTAGAATGCATAATCTTCCAACTGTGTCTGAAGTTGCTGCGTTAGTTGTTGGAGATTTTGATCAGTCTTTTGGAGATAGAGACATAATTTTGGAAACTCAAACTGGAGAATTGAAACGCATTAATGAGTTAAATACAGCTTATTTGGGTTTACAATATCCTCTTTTGTTTCCATATGGTGAAGACGGTTATAGAGAAGATATACCATTTTCATATTTGCATTCTTCAGCAACTAACGGTAGAAAGATGGTCAGCATCAGAGAATATTTTGCATATCGATTGCATGAAAGAGACTGTGATGCAAAAACCATTCTAAGCTCAAGGAGATTATTTCAACAATTTATTGTTGATGCCTACACAATGGTTGAATCTGCTAGACTTTTATACATACGAACACATCAACAATCGTTGAGATGTCATGTGTACAAAGGTTTAGAAGAGGCTCTAACAAGAGGTGAAAGAAATCCTGCAAATCAAGGAAAACGAGTTATCCTGCCTTCAACATTCACTGGAGGAGCTCGATACATGATTCAAAATTACCAAGATGCTATGGCTATTTGTCAGTGGGCTGGATATCCAAATCTATTCATCACATTCACATGCAATCCAAGGTGGCCAGAAATTGTAAGATATGTGCAGGAAAAAGGATTGAAACCTGAAGATCGTCCTGATATTGTTTGTCGAGTGTTCAAAATGAAGTTGGACAATTTGATTTACGATCTGCGCCAAAACAATATCTTTGGAAATGTTAAAGCAGGTATATATTAATTTTATTCAAATTATTCTTTCAAAGTTTTATTTTAATAAAATTTAATTTTTTTTACTTTGAATTTTAGTTGTGTACACTGTTGAATTTCAAAAGAGAGGTCTTCCACATGCACATATCTTGCTTTTCATATCGAAAGAGGATCAAAATCGAGGATCAGAAGTGATTGATCAAATTATATCAGCTGAAATACCTGATAAAGATCTGGATCCACAATATTACACAGCTGTACAGGAATTCATGATTCATGGTCCATGTGGTGTTGCGAAAAAAAATTCACCATGCATGAGAAATGGTCGCTGCAGTAAATATTTTCCAAAAAATTTTACTGAGACAACAACCACAGATGAAGAGGGATATCCAATATATAGACGCAGAGACAATGGAAGAACAATTTTGAAACATGGAATGTTGATGGATAATAGATATGTGGTTCCTCACAATCGATTCCTTCTGATGAAGTATGCTGCCCATATAAATGTGGAATGGTGCAATCAGTCAAGATCAATAAAATATTTGTTCAAATATGTGAACAAAGGTCACGATCGTGTCACCGCAGCATTTTATCAGAGCACTAAAGATGATGAAAGTGGGAAAAATATTGATGAAATAAGTATGTATTATGATTGCAGATATATTTCCCCCTGCGAGGCTGCATGGAGAATATTTGGATTTCAAATTCAATACAAATACCCCCCCGTTGAGAGATTAAGTTTTCATCTTGAAAATGAACAGACAGTTTTCTTTCAAGATTCTGATTCAATGGATGAAGTCCTCAACAGACCAACTATCCATGAAAGTATGTTTTTAGCTTGGCTTGAAGCAAATAAGAAGTATCCGGAAGCGCGGAAACTTACTTATGTTCAATTTCCAACAAAGTTTGTTTGGAAACAAGCTAAAAAAGAATGGGTGTCAAGGAAACAAAATTTCTCAATTGGAAGAATTTTCTTTGTTCCTCCGGGGAGTGGGGAGATGTATTATTTAAGGTGTTTGCTTAATGTTGTGCGGGGACCTACGTGTTATGAAGACATCAGAAAAATTAACGGTGTGCAGTATGCTTCATTCAGAGATGCATGTTATGCTTTAGGATTGTTAGATGACGATAAAGAATTTATTGATGGGATTGTCGAAGCAAGTTATTGGTCATCTGCTGAATCTCTGAGAAAGTTATTTGTTACATTGTTAGCCTCTGATTCAATTGGACGTCCAGAAGTTGTGTGGAATAATTGTTGGATGTATTTAGCAGATGATATATTATATAAGCAACGATCAATACTGCAACACCCTGGTACTTCAAATTATAATTTTTTAATCTTTGTTTAATTTTTGGATAATATATTAACTTCCATTATTAACTATTCTTATAAATGTACAGAATTGCACTTGACTGATGAACAAATTCAAAGTTATTGTCTGGTGGAAATTGAAAAGTTGATTAAGAGTTTTGGAAGGACTTTACGAGAATTTGAAGGTATGCCATTTCCAAGTTCTGACTTTTTTCAATCTCAGGAAAATAGATTGATAAATGATGAAGTGAGATATGATAGGACGGAATTGGAAAATGATCACAAAGTGTTTGTTAGCAAACTAACAGATGAACAGCACAATGTGTATCGAATTGTATTGGATGCTATATCATCGGAATCAGGGGGCATGTTCTTTCTGTATGGATACGGAGGTACTGGAAAGACATTCATATGGAAGACATTATCAACAGCGTTGAGATCAAAAGGAGAAATAGTTTTAAATGTTGCATCAAGTGGTATTGCTTCTATATTATTACCAGGTGGACGGACAGCGCATTCAAGATTTAAGATACCTTTAAATCCAAACGAGGATTCCACCTGTAATATTATCCAAGGAAGTCCGCTAGCAGAACTGATTCTTAGATGCAAGCTGATAATTTGGGATGAGGCACCTATGATGCACAAGTATTGCTTTGAAGCTTTGGATCGAACACTTCGAGATATAATGCGTGTATGTGATTCTTCAAATGCACGTAGAATTTTTGGAGGAAAAACAATAATTTTTGGAGGAGATTTTCGACAGATCTTACCAGTTATTCCAAAAGGAAGCAGACAGGATATTGTTAATGCCACAATAAATTCTTCTTATCTGTGGAAAGACTGCCGAGTCTTGAGATTAACAAAAAATTTAAGACTGTCAAATTTGGGGTCTAATGATGTAGCTGCTGAGGTCGAACAATTTGCAAATTGGATTGCTGGTATTGGAGACGGTACAATCGGTGGCCCAAATGATGGACATGTGAATATTGACGTCCCTGATGATATTGTATTGAAATGGTCAGGAGATCCAATTTCAGCAATTGTTCACAGTACGTTTCCATCATATGGTACTGATACTACAGATACAACTTATCTAGAAGAAAGAGCAATTCTTGCTCCAACTTTAAATGCGGTTGAATCTGTAAATCAATACATGCTTTCTCTGAATAAGGGTGAGGGCAGATTGTATTTGAGTTCTGACTCGACATGCAACTCAGATAATAATACAGGTTTGCTGCAAGAAGTTCATACTCCGGAATTTTTAAACAGTATCAGATGCTCAGGGGTTCCGAATCATGAATTAATTTTGAAAGTAGGTACTCCTGTTATGTTGTTGAGAAACATAGATCATGCAAATGGTTTATGTAATGGGACTCGATTGATGATCACAAGGCTTGGAAAACATGTTATCGAAGCAAGATTTATCATTGGCCAAAATGCACAGCAAATGGTACTAATTCCAAGAATGTCTCTTACGCCTGCTGATCTCAGATTGCCATTTAAGTTTCAGAGAAGGCAATTTCCTCTGATGCCCTCATATGCAATAACGATAAACAAGAGTCAAGGACAATCACTGTCTCACGTTGATTTATTGTTGCAGAAACCAGTATTCACTCATGGACAATTCTATGATGCTGTTTCAAGGGTTAGAAGTCGTGGTGGATTGAAGATCTTACTTGATGATAATGATACAAATACCACCACAAATGTTGTATATAGAGAAGTTTTTCAGAATTTGTAAAATTCATGCTTTTATTGTTTTTTTTTTAATAGTAACTTTGATTTTTCATAACATAAAGTGTATATAATTTAAATATGAATTAATATTCATTTAAAATATTAAGAATTATATAAGTACCTATTATATATATATATATAGATAAGTTTTTCAGAATTTGTAATATTCCTGCTTTTATTTTTATTTTTTTAATAGTGACTTTGATTTTTCATAACATAAAGTGTATATAATTTAAATATGAATTAATATTCATTTAAAATGTTAAGAATTATATAAGTACCTATTATATATATATATATATGTGTGTGTGTGTGTGTGTGTCATGTAAAATTTGTGTTAATAATTGTTTTGGTTAAATTAATAATTATTAGAGATCAATTTTATAAATTTATAAAAAAAATAAATACCAATATATGTAAAATTACAGAGAAATATAACATAATTTTAATTTTAAATATATTTGTATTGCAAATAACGCAACAGTGAAATAACAATTCGCTTCCACCGTGCAACGTACGTCTCACATACCGCGTTACTTCTATCGCGCAACGCGCGGGCACTGTACTAGTAAAAGTAATAGTATGGTTACTAAATTAGTCATACAATTTTTGGAAAATTTGAAGTGGCCTAGCCCAGTAATCCATTTAACACCTTCGTGAGCAGGGTTGCATTTCAATGTTTCATAGGCCTTTTACTTATTAGTGAAATAGCATAGCAAATAAGGAAAAGGACAAACAGAGCAGTCCAACTAAAATTGAGCACTGTTGAAGAAAGTAAAAGGAGTAGATATTATATATTGTTGATAATAATAGTGCAATATATAAAGTGTGGTGTCGGTTGCATTTCAATTAACAACGCAACCATGCGATGGCAAAAATATCAACTTGTTCTTTAATGAAGGCAAGTTCAGTTTCAAACCCCACTATAAATTGTTTCCAAACTCATTTATTATGGGAAATTACCATGCCCGTTTCTTCAGGTCTTTTAATCCAGTATATCTATCTATTAATATACACACACACTCACACATTTCTGAGCATTAACAGAGAAGTAATTCCAACGAGGTGATGGGGGGGTTGCAGCTGCCGTATGGAAAAGTTGATTCCAGCCTGCGGGCTTTGGCGGGCCAAGCTGAGGGATTCGGACGTTTTGCTGTCGGCGGCCAAAACGGCGCCGTTTACACCGTCACCACTCTTTCTGGTAAAGTAAACCACCATCCCTTCTTAATCTTAAATATGTAGTTTTTTTTACGAATTATGATCAGCTGCTAGGTTGCTGTTTTCTATCAATTTTGTGGGATATATCTTGTCTTGTGTAGTAAATAACAAGAACGTTGTTGCTGTTATTATTATTATTATTATTATTATTATGAGGAAAACACAAGAAATTAAAGTTGTTGAAAATGGGAATGGCGTTTGGACCGGTAGTTTCTAGGATCATCGAGTCTTATATAAATAGCCTTTGGATCAGCAGTTTGTTGCTTTATACTTGGATTAATGTCTAATGATTCGCGTAATTATGGAATTCCCCAAAATGCAGTGACATTTATAAATAGTTCAAATTATCCAGGAGTACTTGTTTTGTTTATTTTTCTGTTAAATGCATATCATATCAAGGGTAAATTACTTGATTTCTATAGTACCTCCTTTGCTGATAACTACTCATCACTTTTTATACATACATATTTCTTATTTTGATTTTGATTGTTGTCATCCCTATTAATCTTTGGTAAGTTAACCTAGTGATGGATTGGATATGTTAAGATTTATAAGCATTTTGAAGCATATTAACTCCTTAATTGAAGATGAGGGGCCAGGTTCACTGCGCTATGGGTGTCGTAAAAAGGAACCTCTGTGGATCATATTTGAAGTTTCAGGCACCATTGAACTGTCATCTTATTTGAGTGTCTCCTCTTACAAGACCATTGATGGTCGCGGTCAAAGAATTAAGCTCACTGGCAAAGGCTTGAGGTTGAAGGAGTGCGAACATGTCATAATCTGCAATCTAGTACTTGAAAAGGGAGTTGGAGCCGACGCTGATGCCATTCAGATCAAACCGAATTCACAGCATATCTGGATAGATCGTTGCAGCCTCAGTGATTTTGGTGATGGACTGATTGACATCAGCCGCGGCAGCACAGACATTACTATTTCTCGGTCAATATAATTACTTCATTCATGATTACTCTAGCATCATGTGTGTGTTGAGCTGATCTTAAATCTTAATTGCAGGTGCCACTTTGAAAATCACAACAAAACCCTGCTCATCGGTGCTGATCCTTCACACACGGGCGACAGATGCATAAAGGTTACGATTCACCATTGTTTCTTTGATGGGACACGGCAGAGACACCCTCGAGTTAGATTTGGCAAAGTTCATTTGTACAATAATTATACTAGAAACTGGGCGATTTATGCTGTTTGTGCAAGTGTCGAGTCTCAGGTCATCATCATTAGCTGCTTTTTCTTGGTGACTAATTCAATTCTGTTATGCCATGAATATTCTTCTCTTGTTATATATGTTTTTCTTGTGGTGCATGTAGGTTTACTCGCAGTGCAACATATATGAAGCCGGAGATAAGAAGGTCGCCTTTAAGTACTACAAGGAAAAGGTATGATACTCAATTAATCTGTTATGATAAATAATTGAGCCTCTGGAAATATGGATAAGGAGAAATGAAAAACACTAGTTATATTGAAGAAACAGTTGATGAATTTTTATGATATGTGTTAGGCAGGTGATAAGGAGGAGGAATGCAGTGGGTGCATAAAATCGGAAGGCGATGAATTTATTGGAGAAACTGAAGCAGGGTTGATGCCCCTCCCGGGCGAGTGTTGCGTGTTCGATCCCTGCCAATACTACCAGAGATGGACAGTGGAAGCGCCGACCCATCATCTCAAACACTTTCTTCAACATTGCACTGGATATATATCTCCTAACTCACCAACTTCTAATTAAATAAAAATAGTTGAATGAATAAAGCTCGAAAAGGTTTGACCAATACACACAGTTTAACTGTGGACAATTTAGCCTGGGCACTTTTTTTTTTTTTTTTAAACCAATAAAATTTTCTGAATGAATGGGCTATAAATGACTTTACATTTTAACCTAACTAAAATACTCACTTCGTTTCATGATGTTTGTTGTTTATAATCCATAGTATTATTCCAATTGCTATTTCTTAATTCTTGATCCAAACAAGTTTTTAATTTTCAAACCTATAACCCTATTGGAATTCATATCATTCATCCAAACATATTTCTATTTTCCACACAAAAATCAATACATCTTATCTTAATATATATAAAAGCGAATAGTTATGCCCTTTATAGTAAATCAGTTTTTCCCGCCAAAATTCATTTCCGAAAATAGAAATCTTAATATATATTAATCAGTTAAGAATATTTATATTAATTCATTAGAAAAATATTATCATCAAAATCAATATTTAAATTGAACCCGTAAATGAATATGCATACCATAAATCATGTATATTCTTACCATTAATCCCATTAATCCTTTTAATCCTAATTGAGGTAAATTACATAAATACAAAAATTTTGATCAATTGATTTAAAGTCTAAATAATATGATTAGTTTCTTTCAATTACGAATATATCTATATACTAAAATTGATTTACATTATATATATGTATATAATTAATCCACCAATCGATTATACATTCCATCAATCTATTATTAATGTTTAAATATAAATATATTATAAGTTTTAATAATGTAGATCAATTAAAGCATGATTAACGATGTTAATTGCAAAATAAATAATGTATAATTATATTTAATTTGTTATATATTTCATATTTCATGCATGATCACTTTCTCTTCATTTTCAATAATATTTATATTGCAATGTTAGTTCATTATTTTATAATTATCCACAAAACTATATGTCTATATCTATACCTTCCGTGTTGTATATTTTTTACCTTAATTAATCCATCCAAATTTTAGATCATCAATTAATCAGTATCCGTTTCTTCAATTAATTACTAATTTGCAAAATTAAATCCGGAAATCTGGAATATAAACATGACTTTAATTCAATATCAAATTACATTGCATGTTTTGAGCCTAAATTAGTACGCCTATGTTTCTTTCAATATATATATAGGCATAGCCAATGTAAATCAACGCAATGTGCATTATGTGATTTCATATTACTTACATTTACGTTATTACATTCTATTTTCTTTCAAATAATTGATTTATGTTTCGTATGCGTTCTTTTTTTTTACGACGATTTTTTGTTCTTGATTTATTTTTTGGTAAAATAGAACATTTAAAATGAAAAAATTATAAATAAAATATTAATCTAATTAACTTACTTTTAATCGTAGGATCTAGATGGAAGAAACATAATCACGGTGAAGGAGGAGTGGCGTATCTATGTACTTCTGATATCGAAAATGGTCGCAAAAGGGAGATATCATCTTATTATTTCTAATTCTTAATTTATTAAATTTGTTCATATTTTTAATTTTAAGGAGTCTCCTAAAAAATCATTTTCTTTTCTGGGGGTGGGCTTTTTATTTCATTTGCAGCAAAATTCAGTTCACGAGATGGAATGGAACAATATTGTATGAACATGCGGATACATTATATTATGCTCAACTTTTTTTTATATATATATTTTGTTGATGTTGATATTGCTAAGAGTTGAAAATTGAGAAAAATCAGTAAAGTAATTTGATAAAAAAATAGATATGAATGGAATTTAATTTTGCTATGGCAGCAAATACGCATATACGAATTATAGAAAATCTAATTAATTAAGGATGCGGCATCAAAACTGGGACAAAAAATTCTCGCTTTGTAGGATTTAGGATTTTAATTTTCTATTTTTTCCATTGTATGATTGAATGAGTTTATTTGATTAATTTATGTTGACACTAACAATACTCCAAAACATAGATATGGAGTCTGTTATAGTTGTTGCAAAGGAAAAGGTGTTCATTGCATATAAGATTCTTGACACTATTCAATTAATAGTTTCTAATTGCATATAAGATTTGCACTCAACAATTGGCCGAAGGAAAAGATTGGCAATTATCAACATAAATGTAGTGATTGATGAAGGGTTAGATTAGCATGAATCGTGTAATTACAAAACTGATTTGTGAAAGAAAGATAATATACAACTATTTTATTTGTGTGTTTTTTAAAATATATATATATTAGCTGTGATTCTATACAAACATCTATTATATATACTCCTGTTTTTGAATGACAACATTTTAGATTTGTTTCAAAAAAATGTAGTTTTACACAATCAAGGTGGAAATGTTATATTTTTCACTGATTTACTCTCATTTTATATACTCAAACATTCAATTTTGATGCATTTATTATATTAACATCATGCTCTATTAGATAATTTAATTATTTTATTAATATATATGCCTTTATTCAAAATGACACACTACATAAATTTGAGCGATTTCCATTTGCTCTGTATATGTTGACCCCAATTCCCCCTTTATTGTATAGATTTAATGAATTTTTGACATAATTTAATATATTTTATATTGCGAACACAATCATGTTATTCACAATTAATGGTTTGTAAATGTATTGTCTATATATATAGTACATAGATCCATTAAATTAATACTCCCTCCGTCCCATTTATATAGTCCCTATTACTATTTGAGGTGTCCCAATTATATAGTCCCATAATTATAAATAGTATTAATTATCATGGTAATTTACAAACATACCCTTGCTATGTATTGAAAATTAAAACTCAACCACTTAAATTTTTTTGAGTCATTAATTTTAAGTAAGGGTAATAATGGAAGTTAAGCTTTAATATCTTATTTTCATAAATATTTTTAATCTACGTGAGAGGATAAAATGGAAGACTATATAAATGGGACGGAGGGAGTATTAGGTTTCTAATAAATTAACTATTAAATAAAATTATTATTTTTAGTTTAATAATTTAATATCTACTGTTTTAATATAAGATTTATGTTTATATACTTATGATTCAATTTAAAATTTAAATTTAAATTAGCTAAATAACATGCATGTATTGCAATATATATTTATATTAGAGATCTAGCTAATTTACGTAATGCAAAAATGGTTCGATAATTTTACAAAATATTATATATTTACTTAAAATGCAAAAATGATTTAATAATTTTACAAAATATTATATGTTTACTTTAAATTCGGAATCATTAATTTGTCCTAAAAACTATGCATATACACTTATCAATCGTACAAAAATAATTAAACTCATTCAACCAAGAGAACCATTATCAAGATTGTATTCATGTTTTATCTTTTTTCACCTCAGACTTAAAAAATAGGATTTTTTTGGCATTGCATAACATATTTTTCATTTCAAGAATTTAAAAGTTTAAAAATAAAATTTTGAATTACATATATTAAAAACTTAAGATGATATAATTTTAAATATATTAATTTAAAATATTTTTAAATTTTAAGTTATATATATATATATATATATATATATATATATGTAAGGCAAGATACACATCCAAAAGTTTAAATTAAATATATATAAATCTCAATTTAATGTATTAGTTGAACTTATGAATTTAATGTTAAATATTTTTAAATATTTTAAGTTATCAACTTTAAATATATTAGTTAAAATTATCACATCGAAGAAACTATCAAATATTCTTCTACATGAACAATCAATACATTGTGAGACCTATTATGATTTTTCCACCTTTCCCAGTCACTTAGTCAAGAACAAGTGTAATATTTTATTTTATTGTTTTAATATTAAATATATTTTTAAATTTTTATAGAATTTAAATAATTTAAAATTAAAATTTTGAATTAAATATATGAAATATTTTGAATAAAATATTTTAGATTTTTTAAGTTAATTAAATTTGTTAAAAGATCAAATAAAAATGTTTTTAAATTGAAAAAAAAAATATTTAAGTTTTTGTAATTTTAAATGTATAAAATATAATTGAAACAATTACCTTTTGGGTGATTATGTACATAACCTAATTTTTCTCATCACCATAACCCCTTATCTAAAAAACTTACTTAATATTACCAATGTATTATTTTAACTCTATAATCTCTTAACTTCAAACATTAATAAGAAAATAAAATAAAACCTCATTTCTATAGCCCCCAACCTTACATCCCGATGATCATCTTTAAAAAAAATTGAAGCAAACGCAAGAGCAACCATTCTACAACTCGATGATCATCTTTTAAAAAGCAAAATGAAGTAAAAAAACAAGAGGCCAGGTCTGGATTATCTCAAACAAACTCAGATTTTCGTTAAAGATCGCTAGAAAAAAGGATATGTCCACTAATGATTAAATTTTAGGAAAATAGATTGTCGAGATTTGAGAAAAGGTTAGATTTTGGCATAAAAGTTTTACATTTGTGTCCCAAAGAAAGTGTATATTTATCAAAGATCAAAGTTTTAATGTTGGATTCTTGTGGATGATTGGATTTTTAGAGTATGATATTAAGGTTGAGATTAATTGAATTATGAAATTAGGCATTTCAATGTTCTAACAATCCTATTCTTATTCGTGTGGAGTGTGTTTCTTCAACATGGAAATGAAGATCAAGAGACGTAGCATCAGCAATTTCTTATTAGTGTGGAGTGTGTTTCTTCAAGAGAGTTTGTTATTCTATTAGGATTTTAAGTTGGGGGTTACACAAATAAAATAGTAAATTAATTAATATATTTTATTTTTATTAAGGGCTATATTGAGAAAATTATGGGCTACGCATGTATATAATCACCCTTAGCTTTTAAATATTTAAATTTCTCAAACTAAAGTCATCATACATTAAAGAAGCCAACACTCATAACTAATTATCCCCCATTGCTAACCCAATTAACTCTCATTTAAATTTGTGTCTTGATGATCTATTAGTGAATTAGTTCTACACAATTAACAATATCTACAAATTTATGTTTATCAAAATTGATACATGTACGTGGTTTTGATGTTTGAAAATTTAAAATAAATCATGTTGGATTTTATGTGTTTTACTTGTGCAATTTATTGGGACAATCTAGCTATGGTAATCAAAGGCAAATAACACTCACGAAAAAAAAATATAAAATACAGTTCTCATATCTCGGTTTATATGTATGTAAATTTTTTTAAATTAATCAATTAGTTTTGAACCGCACTGTCCTCATAATGATTGAAATTCATCTAATTAGATACGCTAATATATATTTACTTTAATTAATTGAGTTGACTATCATACATTTTAATCCGAAAATTAAAAAAATATTGTTTTATATATATATATATATATTATACTCCCTCCGTTTTATTATGATTGTTGTTTTAATTTTTTTATTTATTTTATGTCAAAATGTTTGTATTTTTAATTTATATATTTTCACACACTCTTTCTCAAATTTAACCATATCCCAGAGCCTATTTTAAGAAAATTTTATCTCATAGGTGAGAATTGAATATATTAGTTCATAAAAATTAATTGTTAATTCTAGAAAAAAAAACAAACTAAAACATCAATAAAAATGAAATGGAGGAGTATATATACACACATGTTTATATACAATCAACACACATATACTTTGAATATGTGCATCTATGTGAATAAATAAATATTTTTATATTAAAATTATTTAAGATATATAACTATCATATTGTGGTATTTATTTACAATAACATAATTTATAAGATAGTTTAATGTTGTCATGCTAATTTAATTGTTGGGACTTGACTATCGTAGGTGGAAGATGCGTAAAATTACAATAATCTGATTTGTTAATTAACAAACACAATCTATTGCAATTAACTAATTAGCATTATTCACTGTTGATAATTAGGGTAACCAATATTAGATTGATAACACGTAGAGTATATATTTTAGTAAGTCAATCAATATTTGAAAGTAATTATTAATTAGAATAATTGAAAAATTCTAAATACTCCATATATTGGTAAGTCAATCACCCATAGCTAATATATATCCCGAAAAATAAATAATTGGAAAACCAATCCCTAAAAATTAAGAAATTGCCTATATTTGATTTCACTAATTGACTCATGTATTTCATGTTTGTTTCCATTTTTTGTTCTATAAGTTGAAACATATATGTAAAATTTAAAAAGTTTTTCATTGGTACTCATCAAATGACAATGGATTGCAGTTTCAATAATATTAAAAAAAATTATTTAATTCTATTATGCATATGTAATCTTTTTTTACTATTTATAATATTCAACAATCTATCATAAATAGTTGTATTGTAGTTAGCATTTTGCGACAATTGTGTGTTCAGTGACAAACCTATATTTGATTTCATTGCGATCAAATAATAAGAAATAAAAATTCACATGTCATATAATTTTCCAGCATCAAATTTAATTTTCCCATTTGTATTTACTATTCACGTACATATACACAAACTTTTTTAATATTAATTTTTCTTTTTATATATTTTATTTTCCTAATTATATGTTATTCATATCGGTTCAATATAATTAATTACTACTTAAAATCAACAGTTATACTATACATCATCATGACAATAAATTGAATACTTAATATCATGTGCATCGCACAAGTGAATTGCTAGTATTTACAAAACCAATACGCCTCGTAAAAACATTAGAAACTGAAAATTACAATTGGAAATAAAATCAAATAAGGCTTTAATCTTCCAAATTTTGCTCCCATTTTCCTTCTAGAATGTATTAAAAATTAAAAATAAATAAATGATCGGCCGAGAATAAAGAGCCCCCAAAAAATAGAAAATATTTTAGCTATTAACTTTTAAAATAATTTATTTTAACCACTTTGGATTAAAATACTCCAAGCTACAAAACAAAAATTAAAACAACAAATTAAAAAACAAAACAAAACAAAAATAAAAACAAAAATAAAAACAAAAACAAGAAAAAAAAGGTGTTTCTATTTACACCACTATTTTTTCAATATACACTACGTTTACTACATACACCACCATTATAAATATATTTTGTCAATATTTTTTTATACACCACACATTTTTCCATTTTTACCCTATAATTTTAATAATTAATTTGAAAAAAAAATAATTGAAGATGAAAATTAAATAGAGCATGAATTCGGATCCTATTCCCCACCATTGTCACCGCCATAAAGAACACCTCAAATCCTCAATTTCCAGATTTGGTAACCATCGCTGCCCCTCCCCTCTCCACTGCCATTTCCGCCCCGCTTACTACTAGAAAATAGAAAATATTTTGGAACCTTATGCCAGAGGTCAATCTTCGAAAAATGATATTCGAATCAAAGTCCATTGTTAAAAAAATTCTCTTTCAATTTTCAAATAATTTTTTGAACCTCAATCGCATATTTAAAATTAATTTTCCGAAATAATTTCTTATACAAAAATTGATTTTCTCAAACTAAAAAAAAGTATCAAATAGTGGAACGAGGTTGATGACTTGATGTTAATCAAATACTGTAAATACACTTAGTTTTAGTACGCTTAACATTTGAAAAGTCTGATACCTTAATATGTTCTTAAAAACATTAAAGAAATAAAAAAAATATTTTAAACAACACATCACAAACTTCAGGGAACAAAAACTTTGTGTATCAGACATTTTTTTGTAAAATGCTTTAAAAATTTAAAACAATGTTCAAATTTGAAGACTTGATGATACCTTGAAATATGAAAATAAATTTTCAAATATTAAGACTTGATACCGTTTCCAAGCAGATGACAGGTGATAGACAATATGATAACTCCAATTTTTTGAGAAATATATGTAGATTTAACGGTCAAAAATCCGCATACGTCTTGAAGTAACAATTTAATAGATGATATTGTGAGAAAATGTGGAGAAGAAGAAAGAACGAGGCGGCGAAATGAGTGCTCTAGAAGAATGTAGATAATGAAACCCTATAATATCATTTGCACTTTTTATTTTATTGTAATTATATCATTATATTTTTCCTGTCTGGGCCTTCATGATATTTAATTATTGCGCTTCTTCTATAAAATCGGACAATTCAGATAAACTATACCATTTGCTTATTTTAAATAGTGTATAAGAATTATTTATTTCATTTGCACTATAAGAAACATTTTGTTTTCTTTATGCATGTAGGCATGTAGAACATATGTACCGAAAAGGGAGGGAGCTATACAACTTTGTTTTAGGGGGTTTTTTGGATGCTAGAACCAACCGTGTTGTGTACCATAGTTGGATACGTGCCATGTGGAAAACAATTTAAAACTTTTTTTATTTATGAAAAATCTTTATCATGGTTAAATGACGTTGTTTCACATTATTTGACACTATTCAATTACATTTAGTTAAAAATGTAATGATGACCATATTAACCCATTTCTATGCAAAAGTAAACCTAAAAAATGTAATGATGACCCTATGTAATGGTGGAAAATTGCTAAGATGAAATTTCTTAACGTGTAAATAGGATCAAACTAAGTACACGTTCGTGTCTAACGTGTAACACGTTCGGTCAATGTGTACTACACGTTTGCTTCAAACGTGTAGTACACATTTCCATTTTTTTTTATTTTTTTATATATTATATCACATCTATTAGTTAAAATATTAAATTTATTTTGTATCGTTTATGTGTTTGGATTTATTTGGTATTTGTTTATTTATTTTTGGATTTGTACCGAAATTGAGATGATTTTATCTCAACATCTCACATGCTAATCCTAAATTGAAAACCGCACAAATATAAAAGAAATCATATATAATTCAAAATTTGTTGAAATTTTAAATATGAATTCAAAAAGGGTATTAAATCACAAATAAAAAATGAATAAAATTCTAGCACCTTAAAATTCTAATTCTAAATTTAAAAACTAATTAAATCCTATTGAAAACATATTAAAGTAAAAAAGTTATCAAATTCATAATGAAGAAATAGTAACTTTCAATAATTTGTTTTTTCATTTTAAAAATAAAATCATAAATAATTTATTACAAATATCACAATATGAACAAATATATGTACGTAAATTAATTTAATAATCTAGATATGACGTACGAATAAATAACTTTTCTATGAATAAATTAATGTATAAAGATAATATTTTTGAAGTGTTGAATTTATAAAATAAATTAACACTACAATTTACTATGCATATATATGTATATAGATATATGTATTTTCATTTTTCAAGCATTGTATTTTTTATTTTATTTTCTTCTAGCATTATGCATTTAAATGATTTTTTTTTATTTTTTTTAAATAATATGATTTTGATATTACATTTTATAAAATCAATATTCGAAAACATACTACATTATATAATACAATAAGTAATAATATAAATGTGTGACATCATACTATATTGTACATTTCAATAATAAAATATAATATTAAGTTGTGACAAAATACTATATTATATAAACAATAATATTTTTTAATATTAAGTTATGACAACACACAATAATACCAACAATAATTTACAATATATCTATTGGGGGATAACCTAGTGGTAGAGTGATTTTAGTTTGAGATCTTCAAATCTCACCAATAGTGTTAAAGCCCTAAAATGTTAGTCTATCACATGCTTTGGTTCTCCATGTATAATTTATCTCTCATTTGATTCCTAATATTTATATATTTTAACAGAAATAACCCAACGTTTAATAATAACAATTTAAATTTCAACATTTGAACATTTTACTAATGAAAATACTATTTCGGTCGATAATTTACATTTACTTTTAAGTGAGTTGGAGAACCCATATATGAATTTTTGCTAGAGAAATGACCAAAATGATTTTATTCGCCTCAAATATCAGACCATTTCTATAAAAATGTTCAAACATTGAGAATTAAATTGTTATTATTAAATATTTGATTATTTATATTAAAATGAAATGAGTAAATATAATTCAAATTCTTATATGAACTAATGCAATGGAATTTATTATAATTTAAACGTAAACGAACTAATATAATATAATATCCTAATTCATTACAAGATATATATTACAACATATTAATTCAATTCATTCCAATCTACAATAAATTATGTAATATAGGTTCATTTCGTTTTAATTTGACTAATGTCATTAGTCAACGATGATTATATATCGTAATTCTTTATAATTTGAAATGGAATGAAATTATATAATGTAATTTCTTATAATTTCAAATGAAATTAACATTAATAATGATTTTATGCAATTGAATTGAAATGAACTATTGTTATTTGATATAAAATAAACTAATATATTGTATCTTCTTATAGTTGCAAATGAAATGAACTTATATAATTTAATTTCAATTGAACTAATATTCATATAATTTCAAATTATATGAACTTATATGTATTAAGATTTATTATAATTTAAAATGAAATGGACAAATAGAATGCAATTTTTTAATTCATTAAAAAAATTATAATATAATATTTCATTTAATTTTGAATCACAAGAAATTACTATTTCAAATGTTATAATGCAATTTCTTATAATTTGAAATTAAATGAACTTAAATAATGTAATTTCTTATAATTTGAAATGAAATTAACAAATATAATGCATTTCTTATATAATTTCAAGGCAAAACACATCATTATATTCCTCTACTTTCATGTTTTGTTTTAATAGGTTCTTGTTCAATTTTTATGTTTTGTTAGATCCTTCTATTTTGATTATACACTTTATTAGATCTTTGTACTTTGATATTTTATTTCAATAGATCATTGTACATTTTTTATATTTAGATAATTTGCAATAAAACCACGAATTATATTATATAAGTTGATTTGAAATTGAAATTAATAAGTTAATAGTATGCTTTATAATAATAAGTTATGACAACACACTTTAATATCAAAAATAATTTACAATAGTCCCCTTGGGTTCTGGGGATGACGTAGTAGTGGAGTGGTGTTATCTTGAGGCCAAATGTCTCAAGTTCGAATCCCACCACCAACACCACTAGGTGTGAGCCTGTCACACTTGGCTTGCCAAGTGTGGTTAACTCCCCTATGTAGTTTGCAGACTATTACACAGGGGCGGAGTTTACCCAGTACGCACTTCAGTAGCGGCTATGGGTTACCCTTGATAAAAAAAATACAATATGTCCATTGAGTGATCAAGTAATGAAGTGGTGGGAGTTTGACATTTTCGAATTTCACTAATACTTCTAAGTGTGAGTATGTCACACTACGGTTCCACACGTATGATTTACCTCTCATTTAATTTGTAGTTTGTAGATATATTAAGCATGAACGGGGTTTATTCAGTCGACAACTTGTCATATTCATAATGTGGTTT
Organism: Perilla frutescens; assembly: GCA_026008535.1. Lineage (NCBI taxonomy): Eukaryota > Viridiplantae > Streptophyta > Magnoliopsida > Lamiales > Lamiaceae > Perilla > Perilla frutescens. The sequence continues at coordinate 35,922,573 of BRKX01000017.1, read as the reverse complement.
AGAATTTCAAATCAAACGAACTAATATAATATAATTTATTATAATTTGAAATTAAACGAACTAATATAATGTAATTTCCTAATTCATTACAATAAATTACGATATATTAATTTATTTCATTCCAAATTATAAGAAATTATACTATATCATTTAATTTATTGTACAATATAGTGTCTTATAATTTCAAACAAAATGAAATGATATAATACAATTTCTTATAATTTCTAATGAAATTACATTGTATAGCTAATTTCATTTTAAATTATAAGAAATTACATTATATAAATTAATTTCTTATAATTTCTGGCACTAGAGTGAACTAATGTAATGATTTTGTGTAATTTGGATTGAAATGAATTATTGTCATTTGAAGTAAAATAAACTAGTCTATTATAACTTCTTATAGTTTTGTTAAATTCGACAAATAAAAATCTTCACTTTTCATCATTAGGGTCTCACTAATTTGTAGTTTGAAATTCAACTTTATTTGGTTGCATATTTAAATTTTATTATATTTATAATTGATTATTATGATTTTAATTCCATGACCAACTAATATGAAAAAAGTGATTATAAAAAAATTACATTAATTTACAAAAGTGTATATATATATATATATATATGGTCAACATCATTCAAAGATAAAGTGTTGCTTATGACAAATTATGTTGTTGATTCTAAAGTCGAGTTGTTCGTTGTTTTGCGTTTGTGTTCTCTATCACAAATTGTCAAAATAATTACCATAATAGTCCAATTTTAGTATTTTTGTTTCAATTTTTCATTATTTTGTTGGAAGTCAAAACTTAATAATAAAAAAGTAATGATAATAAAAAAATTAAGATAAAAAAAATATTTTCAACATAAAATATTGTGTGTTTGTGTGCACGTGCGTGTACATGTAAGTGGGTGCATATAGTTGTAAAATTGTGTGTGTTGTGTGTCTATGTTTGAGCCTTTCCGTTCTTCCCATCTCCATCCATTTTCAACCTGCAAGAAAATTCTTGTGAGATTTAATCACTTCTCCAAAAATTAGCTATCAATGCGACAAAAAAATAAAATTATACAATAAAAAATGGTCGACCCTCTGTGCGAATTTTGTTGGGTGTGAGGGCAATGGTTCACTGCAAATTTGATAGTGTGGTGCTGGGTTTGAAGTGCGACGGTTGTGTGCACGCTGCTACCCAATCCGTGACCACTGCATCTTAGAGGCGACGGTTATCCGCTGCCTCGACGAGAAGCTCTCTCCCTATGATTTTGCCCCACCGTGGTGGCCAATAACCTATTATGCCGCCGCCGATGAGGATGGAGATGGGATAATTCAGTTTTTTGATTCTTACATGATTTAGTTTTCTGAAGTTTGTGCGTTCAGTTAGTTGATGCTTTAATTTCTCATTTTGCTGATTAAGTTTGATATTCAATCGAGAATGTTGTGGTACAGACCCGGCTAGGGTTACACTACTTGGTTTCCGACCCCTTTGCGGTCTCTTTCACAAGCTACTCAAGTAGCAAGACCAAACTAGAAAGCTATTACAAGTGAAACTAAGAGAAATCAAACTTCAAAGCTTTACAGCAAGGGGGACAACACCGAGAGAGAGCCTCAGAAAAGGTAGAACAGTTGGATCTACTTGGATTCTTCACAGGCTAAGGCACCAACTCGTAAATCTGCACAATAGAAAGTAAGAACAGTAAGTACAGAGGGTATGCAACAGTGAATCGAAGTGACAAGAAAAAGACAGAGAGAGTCAGAGGTGGGAAAAGTGTGCGCGGGGCACGGTGGCTCAGATTTTCCCACTAGAGACGGCGACGGCAACTCTGGCAACCGAAAAAGACCCAGACCAGGGAGGGGATGGTGAAATGATCCCTCACGAAGCGCACACAAGCTTTCTATCTCAGAGAACAGCCCAACCGTCTACACTCATAGGCCAACATGAATCATAGTCAGATTCCGGCTAGAGAAACTGAGAACGGCGGCAGAAAACACAGAGAGAGAGCTTTTCAGATTAGGGTTAGGGTTCAGAGTGTGGCTTGAGAGAGAAGAGAGATCTCTCGCATATTATAGAGGGTTCCAGAACATAGGGAATAGATATCAGCAATAATGCTGAGTTAAGAGGGAGGTGGAACGTCGGGTTAGGGTTAAGGGTTTTGGGCTGGGTCAGAGCGGGTAGAGAATAGTAAAAGCTCATGGGCCAGAGAAAAGGCCATTTGGGCCAACTTCAACAGAGAATTTAGGGATTTCTGAATTTTTGAGGTTTGTTCTTCATGATAAATCGTGGGTGTGTTCTTGGAAGAAGAACACTGATGTCTGTAATATTTTTTTGTTTAATTTCTTGATTAAAAGTTAACGGTGTCATTTTGATGTTAGTAATTTAGTATCATTAAATATTGTAAAATATTAAAATCTAATCCCTTTTATCTCTTAAAGAAGATTAGAAAATTACACATTAACTTAAAAATGAATGTTATTAACTGGCCGCACAAATTTAGAACTCGAATTCCAATGAATGGTTGCCAGCTAATTTGGCACTCAAATTCCTAATTCATTACAAGTCATTGTGTAACCAAACTATGGTTAGTTATTTAAACATATTGTATGTGAGAATACTTTTTAAAAAATAGTTGGACACGTGTCACACATCCGTGGTTGGTATGCAATACACATGGTTGTAGCATCGAGTGAACCGTTTTAGGGTGATTTTATTTACACTATCAATTTTTCTTTTCACACTATAATTACTTTATACATAACAAAAATTCTTTCTTTTTTTTTCATTTTTTCTTTACACACCACGTTAAAAGACTATTTTAACATTCACAATAAAATTAATTAAAAAAAATATAGTAAAAAAAAAGCGAGCGAGAGGCCAGACATAATAGCATCATCTTCTTCCCACCACCACCGCCACCACCTTCTTTCAAAAAATCAATTGCAGTTGCACCCCTCCTCCACCTGAAACACCCTCTTCTCTCCACCCCTTCGTGCCTCCTTCATCACCGCCAATGACCAATCCTCTTCTTCCCTCCTCCACAGCCACCACCATTCCCCTTATTTTTCCCTTCGACTGCAAATTAGGAGTTCGAAAAATCATTTCTTGAATGGCACATTCAAGAATCAAAATATGATTTTCAATCCTATCGATGAACATCCGGAAATAAATTTCCGAACCACTTTTCGAAAACAGATCTTCGACCCATGTATTGTCCATTCAAAAACTAATTTTCGAATCTATGTGAATGGGTTCAAACTGAATGTTTTGAACTAAGTTTCCGGCGATGTGGTTTTGAAGAAGATACAAATCCAAGGCATCAGTTTATGTCATCATTTGAGTAGAAAGTTCAATCTTGTGTTAAAAGATACCAATATTAATTGTTTGTTGCTGAAGTGTATGAAACTATAGCTTTTAAAATAGTGTTTCTAAATGATGAAATTGGGGAAGAAGGGGTGGAAATCTGATATTTTTTGTGGGGAGGGCTGACGGGAGGCGACGGAAGGTCTACAGCCGAAGAAGGTGCACATTTTTTTATATTTATATATTATATTATATTAAGTGGTGAAAATTAAAAAAGGGATATTTGAGTAATCTAAAAAATAATTACTTTTGCATTTATTTATTTTTATGGTGTGAAAAATAAAAATTGGTTGTGTAAAAAGAATCACCCTTATTTTATTTAGTACATACATAATAAATTTATTTTATATTATAATACTATTATTAATATTTATAAAATTTGATTTATAAACAAATTAGTGGTGTATATTAAAAAAATTAGTGGTGTATTTAGAAACACCCTCCCACACCCCTCTCCCACCTCTCAAAAATATTGGCGTCGTGGGTCAACGTCGTTAATGGGGATATGATGTTCATTCCCTTATCTTCCATTGTCATCTTTTTCGGGTTGGACTAAATTAAAGTAATATTTGTCATGTGAATTTATTTTTTTTATATGTTTGAATTCTACATATAACTTGAGCGTGAAATATGTTGTGATTCGTGTTAATTTTGATAAAAATAAAATAAAATGTAGTATCATGGTGTTCTTACCTACACGCAACGACTTGTTTTCTATGTGCTCGGGCCTACAACCTATGACGAGCTGCATGCCCAGACGCAGCACGCGCTACGGGCTATGCGTGCCTAACTTACATATTCATGTCAAATATAAATTCAAACAAAGTTTAACTCAATTTTGTTCATTTAGACGGTTTGGAAGTATGTTAATTCACAGTATGTTTGATCATAAATTTTAAAATTGAATTCATTTTTTACTTTTTACTACCCACGTTTTCTTGCAACTCATTTCTTCAATTCTTGGAAGGAAACGTTTACTTATTATCTGACTACTCAATATTTGAATGAACATGAGATTTTCGGCACTAGATTGGGAGGTTTGAGAATGAGATTGTTGAGACATGCATAGAGGGGGAGGGGAGGGGTGAGAGGAGTGGACAGACGAGTGAGGAGAGATGTTATATTAAAAATACAACAAAAAATAGTTATTGGGAAATATTTTGGTAAGAATGGTTGAAATAAATTGTGACTGAAAAAAGTTTTTAAAAACTCTGCATGGCTATATGTTCATATTCCTTCTATTTCTGAATAAGTATTATGACACTTGAATTTTATTTCACAAGGAGTGTCATTCTACAAAATAATACTTATTTATAAAAGAAAGAGATATTAGCTTACACTTCAAATTAAGAATATGAGAGAGAGAGAGAGAGAGAGAGAGAGAGAGCATTCAGCATTGTTAATTCCCATAAACTGTTTAGTGGAGAAATTTGAAGGTGTCAAAGACTCGAGATAAATGAAAGGTTTCTCTACATAGCCCAATATATTCTTAATATAACTTCTATTTAAGAATCTATCTACTTTCTAGAGTATATCACATGTAGGCCTTTTTATTTATTTCCCCAAAACCACAAGAATTCTGTTTCGGGAATAAAAATTGTTAGAACTTATTTCTTAATTTAATTAATCTAAAAAATTTAACCATTTTTACCAACTCACATAATAAAACTTTGATCTTTAACAAATATACAAATTCTTTGGGATATGAATGTGAAACCTTCATGCCAAAATTTTAATTTTTTTTCCCTAATAATCTCGATTTTCTTGACAATCTATTTCTCAAAACTTGTTAATTTGCGTGGATACCTACTTTTAGTAGCGATCTTTAATGGAAATGGACAAAAACTTGTATGAGACCGTCTAACGGGTCTCTTACGTTAGACGGATCTCCATTCGACCCGACCCGTCTGTATATATTAAAAAAAAACGCACACACATACACACACAAAACTCATCGCCGCTTCTCAGTTTCTCCGCCCCTTTCTTCTACCACTGCGATTTCTCGATTTCTCTCTCACGACGCCATCTTCCGCATCTTTCGCTGCTTCTTCCCATAATTCTCCCCACAACCGCTGTTTCCGCCATCTCCTCCACTGCCACCGCACCAAATAGTGTGTTTGCCGCAGCAAGTAGTGCGACCACCACCAGCAATTATCGTGACCACCAGTGCCACAGTCGTCTCAGAAATCGGCGCTATATCATCATCTCCGGCGCAGAATTTCAACCGAGTATTTGTAAGTGTATCTAGGATTTTATGGATCCATTGCTCTGATGATGAATTTAGTTTTATTTTCTAGCCTGAATTTAACTCTTGTTCTTGATGAATGATCTTTTGATATGACGACTGTATGTTTAATTGTTATATTTGGTGTTTTGAAGGGGAATTTGAAATAAATATAGCAGAATACTCGACGTATTAATTAGGGAGAAAATGTATAGGAAATTAAAGTGTGTATGTATATCAGTTCCACTGTATTTTCTTTGATTTGATTATTGGGAATACCAAAAAGGGCTTTTTAGTAGAAACCAAAAGATTGGAGTCACAAGTTACATATTCACCAACAAATACACATTTTTCATTATGTTGAATAAATGTATGTGGATTTGTGCAGAGATATAATGCTTGAATACACAAAGCAAGTATTGAGTCTAGGAACAACTCTGTTTCACGTATGTCGGATTTTTTTTTTTTGAAGAATTTTTTGATTTGCTTGTATGTACAGTGCGGGATTGTTCAATTTGGGAGGTTGGTTTTCGATAGGATGCCTAGAAAGGATTCTTTTTCGTATAAATTGATGATTAATGGATATGTGAAGTGCGGGATGGTGAGTTTAGCGTGGGAACTGTTTGATATAATGCCTTCAGAGATGAAGAGTTTAGTATCTTGGAACACCATGATCAGTGGCTACTTGAAATTAGAGAATCAATTTGAGAGTGCGAAGGACTTATTTGATAAAAACAATATGACTACAGATTCAACTGAAGCCCTTGCAACCTACTTGAAGTGATGTTATTTTGAAACATGTTTGTTGTTCATGGGCATTGTTATAATATAATTCAATCTTTTTTCCCTGTTAATTGGATCTTTTGGTGCAGGTAGAAAACGGATTTCAGGTGAAATGAACGAGGGATTGACGGGCTGTTTGAGGCACTGATAGCCCAGTTAAGCTGTCGGGTGATCACTTGGAGTTCATAGAAGTCGAGCAGGTTGCTGTCGTGGTGCTTTGGACTGAGTTTCCAGATTGAACTGGGGCGACAAGCTGGATTATTAATTAGTAATACTTAGTGATACTATTTTACTTAGTGATACATATTTTTACATTTATTTGTTAGTGATACTGTATTTTTTAAATAGTGATACTTGACAGATTTTTAGTGATACTTTTATGTTAGTTAGTGATACATCAATTTGTTATACTTATTTTTAACTAGTGATACTTTATGTTTATTTAGTGATACTTTTACATTCTTTAGGTTTATCTCTACTTTATGACTTAGTGATTCTTGACTTTTATACGTAGGGATGCTTATTTTTTAAATAGTGATACTTGACAGGTTTTTAGTAATACTTTTATGTTAGTTAGTGATACTTACATCAGTTTGTTATACTTATTTTTACCTAGTGATACTTTACTGATGACTTAGTGATTCCTGACTTTTATAAGTAGGATGCTTATTTTTTAAATAGTGATACTTTTATGTTACTTAGTGATACTTATTTTTACATTCATTGGATAGTGATACTGTATTTTTACTTAGTAATACTTTTACATTTACTTAGTCATCCTTTAATTTACGCGATAAGTTGTCAAGATTTAGACAGCAATGCTTGAATGTTTATGATCAGCTTTATCATTCTCTTGGGTACAACTCTTCATTTATACGCAGTTAGTAGCTGCTGGTGCTGAGTGAGTGCGTGTCAAGTATTTTTTTTTTCATATTTTGATATGAATAATAATGTAACAAGTATCAAAAGTAAGAAATTGATAAATTATATGTACGGTATCATTAGTGATGAAGAAAGTATCATTACGCATACCATTAAGTAACACTATATGTTGCACGAATAAATTAACACATAGCATTTTGTTTCTTTTTTTTTTAAGTAACATGTTACAATAATAATGTAACATGTTATGTGATTTAACAATAAAATAATAAGAAAATCACAAGTTTTATGATGAAGAAAATTACAGTATCATTACTGATGAATAAAGTATTACTAAGCAGACCGTGAAGTAACACTATTTGATATCAATTATAATGAAACAAGAAACTTAGTACATGAGTATACAGTGTCTCAAATAATATTATAAGATTCTGAATACAGTCTCAAAACAATCTGGGATTAGGGGTTTTGGAACCAAACTCCTTTGAAATTGAAGTGACACTTGTATTCTTCTTCTTGGTTTTTTGAAGGTGCCCTTTGATTCTTTTCCCCTACCCTTTGTGGTTGAACGTGCAGGATCCAATATTTGAATAAAACAGCTTGAAACATCTGTATCCCCCACAGAAGAATCACTGCAATATAAGACATATATATCATTGATGTTCTTCCTTTTCAAACCAAGAATGTAACCTCTTACATCAAAAGAATCACCTACAACATATCAGTAACAAATAAAATAGTGTCAATAAGCACTAGTGGAATATTAAAAAATACTGTTGATGTATCATTACTATTGAGTGAATCATAATTATTTTTTAAGCGAAACAGTTGCAACATATCAATAATACCTAGCGAAGGATTACTATCATGAGAGCAAGTATTACTAAATCCCATAGAAGTATCACTACTCTATATAATATAATATAACGTGTGATATGCACTTTTCTTGATTTATTGAGGCAGAAAAAAAATATTGTAAATAAATGTGTGAAACGTATCATTAAATAACATAGAAGTATTATTAGTGTTCAAAAGTCAATATATGCTTGTGATACACACTTTTCTTGATTTATTCAGGCAGAAATAACTATTGTTCAAGTATCATTACTATGCAGCGAATCGTAGTTACGTTTTAAGCAAAGGATTACTATCACGAGATAAAGTATCACTAAATACTATAGAAGTATCACTAATTTACAAAATACATTTTGCAGTTGATGGGTTACAAAATCAAATAATAGAAGTAAAGTAGTGCTTACTCTCAATTTGCAACATAACAAATTCGTCCTCGTTGATAGATGTTGTTTCTACATCTACAACATTGTCTTCATTATCAAGTATAACAATATCTAAAATTTACAAAATTTAAATCACTTTTAGAACTACTATAACACTAATAGATTACTAAATCAATAGTTACTTGAATCAGTTCTTAGTAGCATATTATCGAACAGTTTGAATGCAAAATTTGATATACCTAATAATTGGTGAAAAATTGAAACAAAATTACAAATCTTCCAAAATAACAACACATAATAACGAAATATACAACAATATGCTCACCGAATGGTTGAATCGGGATCGAAACGCTGCCATCACTGTGGAAGAGTCGGGCGGCGGGACGACGGTGGAAATTATGGTGGTTGAATCGCGATCTGGAAGATAACGTGCGCCGCGATCTAGAAGAAAACCTATGGCGACGCTAGTTGAGAGAAGAACGGCGCACAGGAAGAAAACCTACAGTGACTCTAATTGGGAGAAGAAAAAATGGTTTTTTTTACTATATATTGCTAGGTCGGGTCGGATGGTGATCCATCTAACGTAAGAGACCCGTTAGATGGTCTCACACAAGTGTGCCCCATGGAAATGTAAGATGATTACATACTATAATACAACCCTCTCTAGATATATCTTTTTTTTTTATAACAAAATTAAAAAACTGATCGGGCTGTATAGAATGCGCTACAGGAATTATGTTTTATTTCATTCTTTTATCAAGGTTTAAAATTAATTAAGAGGCAATAATGTTTAAAATATTACATCAATTAAAATATTTATTAAATTTTTAAAAGGGAATATATCATATATGTGGAGATCGAAATCGAATAACCCGTGAATGAATTGGAAAATTGTTTTGAGAGGAGAATTAAAGAAGATTAGGAGCGGTGGAGGTAATAAACCGTCATTTGCCAAAAAGAAATTACTAAGATTTTTCCGAAATGATATTTTCAAGGGCTGGTCTCCTGTGCATAAGGTGCATGGGCCGGCCCATGAGACGGGTCGGCCCATCAACCCGGATCCAGCCCATGCCTAACCTAAAAAAAAACAGAAACAGGTGCGCGAGAGAGAGAGAGGAGAACCCATATGCCTTTCCGCTGTTGAAGTTGATTTCTCCGGCTATTCCTTTTAGATTTCGTGATGGGCATAACATCGAACACTTTGTGCGCAGTTACAGGAGAAACTCCCAGTTCCTCAAGAAGAAGAAGATAGGAAATTACAGAGGTTCTAGGGGTTTTTCCCACCGTCCGCTGCTCCGCCGTCCAAGAGCTACACCATCACCCTTCTCCCCGGCGATGGCATTGGCCCCGAAGTCATCTCTGTCGTGAAAAATGCCCTCAAACTGGTCGCTTCCCTCAAAAGTGAAAACCGAATGACTACCCAATTTGATAGAAATTAATTTGCTCTCACTTTTTTTGGCTTCTCTTTTAAGTTTACTATTTTAATAGAACTTGACAACAGGGTTTGAGTTTAAGTTCAAGGAAGTGCCGGTGGGCGGCGCCGCCTTGGATTTGACCGGAGTACCCTTGCCGGAAGAGACCCTTTCAACTGCAAAGGGTTCTGATGCTGTTCTTCTTGGAGCTATTGGAGGGTAAATATATTATATTTCTTATATAAGATGAGAAATTGAGACAGAATTTTGAGCTTTTGATAATCTATCTTTTCTAATTTAAGATTCTTTGAATAATTTGATTTTACGAACGTAATGTGAAGGTATAAGTGGGATAACAATGAGAAGCATTTGAAGCCGGAGACTGGGCTGCTTCAACTTCAGGCAGGTCTGAAGTTTTTGCAAACTTGAGGCCAGCTACCTTTTTGCCCCAGGTAAATATATTTGACCTGAGGTTGGTGGCTTTACTGTACTATCCTGAATAAATTTTAGATTATCTTGTGATTTATAGATGATTTAATATTTATAATTACACAGGTTAGATTAAATGGATGTAAGATTGTATTGAGTTTCGGTTTTTACTTTCACCTCTCTTGATTAATGTGGAACTAAACATTGTGATGACCTTCTTTTTTTTGGTGACAAGTTTAAGGTTGAAGTTTTATTTGCTGTTTTTTTAGTGATCAGTCAAATAGTAATGAGTTGTAGTTTTGGGCTGAAAACAAATCAAACCACACATTCTATTTGAAGCAAGAAAACGGATATTTGCAGTAATATTGTGAGGTAAAATAATTCAGTATGATGTAACTGATGTTCATTTTAGCATACACTTTTCCTCTTTAGTGGAACAAAAAAAATGCTAGAGGATTTTTGTGGCTCTTCATTGATATGCACCACTTAATGTTTATATTTTTATCAGAGTCTTGACTAATTTACCAATAGAGCAAGTAGCTGAGCATGTATCCTTGGCAGAAATAAGTTAAAAGAGGGTGGGTTCTGATCTTGTTGGCTTGCGCATGTACTAGTCATCTTAGTTGTGGCAGATGGTTACTACTCTTACCACAATATTCTTATTACTTTAGATTACTTCACTGCTGTCTGTCCCTCTTCAAAGACCATATCTCTGGTTAGTTTTCTAGATGGAAATATGGCACTCTGACAGTTCAAACAACTAACTGTATTTGTATCCTTCTTGTTCCATCGACTAATTTGGTTAACTTCTTGTTCCATTTTGGCTCGTAGATGTATCCTCCTTGCGAGATCAATATGGCCACTAATTTCCTCAATTTCAATGTTAAATCTTCTTGAACACTTTGCATTTATGTCTGTAGCAAATAAATCTCTTCTTTTTTCATTTTTTCCCTTCAGATGCTTAAGATATTTTTGTATTGCTGGAGGGACTTCTTCAGAGATCTTCAAGAAGAATTTCGCAACTAGGAGGCAACTGTTGATACTAAAGCAAAGCCAAAGAGCTTGTGGGAAGAGTTGGCGGTGAGATGCTTTTATAGCAACATTTAGTTGGATTTCTTGTTAGTGTATTTATTCTATTCTATTATTTCTTTCTTTCTTCACTCTCAGTAAAATGTTATAGCCATAAATGCATAAATCTGTGGTGGTCCCTTTATGTGTATATATCATTAATACTGGTACCTGGCAGGAAATTGGAGAAGAGTTTGTTGAGTTCTTAGAGAAGGATCTCAACATTACAGATGCAGAGATATTTGAAAATAATGAGAAGAAGTCTTCAAAGGGCTATGAATCGTATGGTACTAATTGCTCTGCAAATGCTGATCAAAAGGAGGCTGATAAAGGGGGCACCACTATAAATGACAATATAGATAGATTGAAGCAACCCTTGCCTAATTGAAAAAGGAATTGGGTCTATAAGTGGGAATTTGGAATTTTTATTGATGCAATTGAGAAATGAAAACAAAAAGCATGTGTATTAGGCACAAATATATAAATGTTACAAGTAGTGTTGAAACAAAGTTTATCTATATCACAGCTTTACAAACTCGATTAAACTCCCTTTTGATTGGTCACAGTGTTAAAAAACACATCTTCAATTTAATCACATCTCAAGGTTCCAACTTGGGAGCCAAAATGGCAATAGCGTCTGACACGGTGAGGAAGATATTGTCATCTCCGACTGTGTTAGCAAAGTCGGAGACGTGCAGCTTGTCCAGCACCGCATGCCCGAGATTCACTAGAACAAGCTGAAACAACAACATACATATATATAAAACAACTGCATCATTATAAAAAAATTAATTAAAATAAAAAATATAAAATAAAATAAGATCATAAAATGCAATTTCATACAAACATAAAACATACTACAGAACACACACACAACTATTGTTTTAATACTATTATGCAGATCAAATGGTACAAGTCATCATGTGAATTAATACTGAACTCACACATGCACACATAAAAAGCAATATATTATACAACACAATACTTCAAATTTGATACATATAATCAAATCAAATATTACCATTCAGTTTTCCATGCGATAGTTCATACAAAAAATGAAAATGCACACACATAAAAACATAACATAAAATCTGACCTAACTCTGATACTTATAAGCATCTAATTTGGTACTAATCAGCATGAAAATTGATACTTCATACAAAAAATGAAAATGCACACACATAAAAATATAAAACAAAATCTGACCTAACTATGATACTTATAAGCATATCATTTGATACTAATCAGCATGAAAATTGATACTCCATACAAAAAATGAAAATGCACACACATAAAAACATGAAATAAAATCTGACCTAACTCTGATACTTATAAGCATCTCATTTGGTACTAATCAACATGAAAATTGATACTCCATACATAAATGCACACAAATTCAAACAATGAAAGGGGCAAAACATGCTAGACTGAATTCTAAAGAAATAAATATAATATCTGACAAAACATATATCAGAAAAAATTATGAAAAATTTGATACTTGTTTTTGAGTCAATTGATACTAATAAGCATTATAAATGATACTTAACATGATAATTCATAATAATTATATGAAATTTCAAATTAATTAATCAAATCAAACACATCAAATAGTACCACTCAATTTCCAATGTCATACTCAATACACAAAAGTCAAAATGCACAGAAAAATACAAAAAGAAATCTATCCTAAAATTCAGATACTCACAAGTATCTCATCTGGTACTAATCATCAGTAACATTGATACTCCATATACAAATGGACACAATTCAAAAGAAAACAGATGCAAAATAATCTAGACCGAATCCCTAAACACATAAACATAACATCTGAACCACCATACAACATGCAAACATTAAAATAAATTGTGATAGATATTTCTACCTCAAATGGTACTCATAAGCATGCTGAATAGTACTTAAATTATTATTCATATTTCTGTAAAGTAAAGGGCATGAATAAACTGACATTGCTAAAATTGGGTAACACAAATCATACAAAATGGGTAGCACAAATGGTTTAATGTTCAATTTTTTTTTCCCTAAGAATTCATTGCAAAACATTCAAAACTAGATGACAAAAATCCAAAATATGGTGTTCTTATATCTCGATAACTTAGGAAGGTTGACACATTTCTTTCTCAACCATGCCAATTATTTTATTCTGCATGATAATTTTATCATTCTCTGCTAGGTGGGTTTGTAAAGGGGAAATCTAAAGCATGTTTCAAACTTGAGTTAAGCTCATCCCAATTCATTATATCTCCACACGAACCCAGTCAAGGATTCCTGTAATGAAGGAACATTACTACATAAAAATGGCGACTTTATAAACGTGCGTGGGGTTGTGATGGAAAATGAGGGAAAGCCATGAACAAAACTCCAAAATAAATTAGAGAGGAGATGTCTCTGCTGCTCCGATTGCTGGTTCGAAGTGGGAACCAATGAGACAAAAGTCATAGAGGCTTCGATTTAAGGTTGAGATTGCATTTACCTTTGCCTTTGCCATCATCTTTATTCTGCAGCTCGTCACGAAGAGTCGTAGTTTTGTGGTTGCTGCTACTGCAACTTTCCTTCAAAGGGAGAAGCCTCCCTTTGAAGAAAAGCTCATCAACAGACATCATCGAGTAAGCTGAAAGAGTTGAAGCAATTAAGCATGGGCGGGAAGGGTGAAGCTCACGTTGTGATGCTGCCATGGTTGGCATTCGGTCACATGATTCCATTCTTGGAGCTCTCAATTTCCTTAGCCAAATCTGGTGTTCATGTCTCCTTTCTCTCTACACCAACAAACATTCAAAGATTCCCAAAACTCCCACCAAATCTATCCCAACTCATACAATTCATCTCCCTTCTTCTTCCCAATCCCGCTTCAAATCCCCTGCTCGAAAACGTCGAAGCCACTGTCGACGTTCTGCTCGACAAAATCGATGCCCTCAAAATAGCCTACGATCTCATGCAAGAACCAATCAAGAATTTCATTGCGGAAGCTTCACCAGATTGGATCATAGTCGATTTCTTTCCGCATTGGGCAGTTGACATCGCTCAAGCTTTCAGCATCCCTCTCATCTTCTACTCTATGTTCACTTGCAGCACTGGCGATGGTGTCGATTTGATCGGAAAAGCAGAAAAATTGAGAGAGAGAAGTGGAGAGAGAGGAGGCAGCTAGGGTTCTGTATCGGAAAAGCAAAAAAATTGAGAGAGAGAGAAGGGGAGAGAGAGGAGGCAGCTAGGGTTCTAAAATCACAAAAGGGGGAAAGAAATGTGGAATGGGTCAGCCAAGGTATTTATATGACGGGTCGTGAGCGCGGGTCGGGTCGGTGCAGGTCGGGCCCGTCTCATGGGCCAACCCATGCACCTGATGCACAGGAAATTTTGCGTATTTTCAATGTGCTTAAATCAGAAACCCCTTCTTTTTCGTCTCTTTCGCCCGCAATGATCAAATTAAAATTATAATACCTTTAATATCCGGAACTCAACAAATTAAACGAAAGAGAGAGACTTGCAAGACCTAAAAAGAGACCAATATACTATTTTTTATTTTTATTTTTTTTGCTTTATCAGGTATTAACTGCTTTCAATTTTAAAATTATTGGCTAGTATATAAGAATTGGCTAGCTCATTATTAATGGCAAATTATACTCCAATACCTATATTTTAATTTTATTTTTAAAACATAATCACTATATCAAGATTAAGAAAATATAGTATCCTTTTTTTTTAAACATCATGCAAATCTAACATTTCGGCCCCAAAATCCTTCACCGTTTATTGTATTTTAAGTTTTTAAATTTATTTCTCTAGGCACTTAACAAATACTATTCAATGAAGAATTTTAAGAACGATCAATTACATAAGATTTTCGAGTTGAAAAATTGATCAAATATATATATATATATATATGTGTGTGTGTGTGTGTGGGTGTGTTATGCAAAATCTTTAAAAAAGATTTTTTTTTTTGTTAAAAAGATGAGTTATATTTAAGAAAGAGTCCAATATCGGTATCAAATATAATTTTGCCCTATTATATAAACTGGCTAATAATATTAAGGCCAAAGTGTGGGTACACCAATTGTACAAAGTCAATTCTGTGAAACGAACCAGTTCGCGGGTAAATCCGCCATAACTCGTTCCCAAAAAAAAAAAAAAAAAAAAAATCTAGAAAAAGTATTGCTCGTTCAATGTAGTCTGAACAGTACTAGTATAACATTTAGGCTTATACAAGTTCATTCTATCATAATTAGATCGAATTTATTAATCAAAATTAGGTTTTATGTTTAATTAAAAAAATTAATTATTGAGCACAGTACAAAATAAACATGTTAGCGTCGGGTTAGTGCACTGCGCGAGTCACTGTGTAAAAAAATCTAAACTAATTCACTTTAGTTTTAGAGTTAACTAATTTCATTTTAGTATAATATATATTTATTTCGAAAAAAATAATAACTAGCGAATGTGGTGCACGAGCACGTGCGTTAGCACTGAACGAGTACACCACACAAGCCACTTTATGATTTAATTCAATAATTTTATCTTATGGTATATATTTTTGAAAACAAAAGTGTAAATAGATAAAAATGAGCATGATCGGAAAAAAAAAGAGCAACTTTTAAAAATAGGAAGTTTTGTGGGCAATTTGGAGTGTAAATGTTTCAAATACCCATATGATATACTTGGTCTCCATACCCAATCATTGGGTAAATTTACTTTAATTTGACATTTAATACAAACTGCACAACAACTTTATCTAACTTTATATATATATATATATATATATATATATATATATATATATATATATATAATATAACATTATATGTGAGTCCAAATATTTTGTATTTATAATAGGTACGATTATTTTCTACAATGGTATGATTAGGTATAAATAGCTACGATTCATTTTTAAAGTTAAATCATATGCTACAATTATTTATGAAAAATGCTACGAATATCTTTTAACAAATACACAATTAAGAAGCTACGATTAATTGTAAAAATTATATGATAAAAAAGCAACGATTAAAAATTAAACTATTAACAAGCTATGATTAAAAAGCAATGATTAATTGTATAAATTAATAATATTTATTTTTATATTTTATAAATTAGTAGGGGATGTAAAGAGTAAAGCGGGGGATACGTTTATTATTTCCCTTTAATTGTAAATGCGGTATCATATACATCCTCTAAATGCAGATAACGAAGTGAGTATATTCTATTTAATTTAGATGCAATATGTTTCTAACACTACAAAAAATTCGCGTTTTAGCGATGAATTTTCCCATCGCTAAACATCAAAAATCCGTCGTTAAATCAATTTAACGACGGATCCAATCCGTCGCTAAGCCTCTCGTCGTAAAATCATTTTAATGACAAATTTAATGACGGAAAAATGTTAACGGCGGAATTAGCGACGAAATTTATCCGTCGCTAACTCATTACCGAATTCGGTCGCGAAAAATAAAAAAATAATAAATTTAACAATGGATTAACGACGGAATTTATCCGTCGTTAAAAAAAATAAAAAAAATAAAAAAATCCAGCCGAGCCAGGGGCATGAGCCGCGGCTCAAGCTAAGCCTGTGTAGCTTGAATTAATTCAGGCAAAATCTGCACTCCAGGAGAATCAAACACGGGCCAATAGCCTTATGCCCTAAAGCTCTAACCAAGTAGGCTAGAAGGTATTTACGTTAAAATATACAACTAGTATATATATATATATACACACGAAACCTATTTTCATTGATTTTTTATTTCCAAATTCAATAATTATATAATATAAAGTCCTAAAAATTATTAAAATAAAAAATTATAAAAAAGTCATAAATTAGTAATTTAAATATAACAAAAGATAGAATATATTAAAAAAAAAGTTAATAAAATAAAATAAATCTGAAAAAATCAAATAAATAAAAATATTAAAAAAAATCAGATTCATAATTGAAAAATAAAAAAATTAAAAAATAATATAAAATATTAAAAATATTAAAAAATAAAATAAATAAAAAATCAAAATTTAAAAAAAAAATTAATTTCAAATTCGTAAATTAAGTATTAATTGAGAGATTAAAAATTAAAAAAATAAAAATTAAAAAAATTAAAAATAAATTAAAATTAAAAAAAAATAATGACGGACTTGTTCCGTCGATTCCGTCGTTAGTCTGTCGCTAAGTTTAAAAAATATTAAAAAAAATTAATTTTTAACGACGGATTTTTTCGTATTTAACGTAAGGACAGAAAAATCCGTCGTTAGTCCGTCGTTATCTTAAAATATTAAAATTAAAAATATTAAATTCAATGTTCAACGACGGATTTTTCCGTCGCTACGTTAAAGACGGAAAAATCCGTCTCTAAAAGTCTCAATTGCAATCCGTCATTAATTTGTCGTTAATCTAGTGACGGATTTTAATCCGTAGCTAAATCCGTCGTAAAATCGCGTTTTTTTTTTGTAGTGTAATTTATTTGTCCTGGTATTACTAAATATAAATCCTAAATTGGATATTATATTTACATAATTCACAATCCCGTGAAAATGATATTTTATTCATTTTTTATATATTAATACAAATATTATAGTCCACCATCTTTATTAAAGGATTTTGAAATTTCATAATTTTTGTAATATATCCTTACTTTATTATTTCGAAAATTAAGAATCTAATTTTTATTTTGGATGAATAAACAATATAATGGATAGCATAAAAAATGTGTGTGAATATTACAATTCATTACACCGATTGTGTTTTCTTAATATGCATGGATACGGTAAGATTAACGTTGAATGGAGATGGTAATTACTGATAAATACATTATGCCACATTATTTGGTGGATTCATCTCAAATACTTACTTTCCATTAGAAAAATGATTCTGACTTTACCCAAAACAAAAGACAAAACGTTTTTCATTTGCCTATTTAATGTGTGACAAACCAAATCGTTTCTAAAAGGGAAAAAATAAAAACAATAAAGGAAATTAAAGATGATGAGAAGTCAAGTTGTGTTGCTTGCAATTCTTTTGCAAGCCTTTCTTTTTACCGGAATTGCGTACGATCTCCCAATGGGTAACCGGAAAATTATATTGGGACAATTGCCGAAAGGGCGGTTTCATCATTCAGGCCCGTCAAACAAAACAGGCGACGATTTTCCAGAGCCGCCGCCCCGCCTCCGCCTCCGCCCCCGCCCCCCTGCCCTGAAACTTACATTTGGGCAGCTTCCAAAAAACGTGCCCATTCCGCCGTCAGCTCCGTCCAACAAAACCAGCCCCGGTACGCCAGCGGGGCCTCATCATCATCATTAATCTATCTATTAATTAATTCTGTGGCTTTATTAATTTATTTGGCTATGGATAAATAATTGATGTAAAATGGTATGAGTAATACTTTGTTTGAATCAGCCAATATATATAAACTGGATTACCATGTGCTTTCAAAATTCTTCAACTAATGGTTGATACTGAAAAAGACCATGTTAATTTCATAAATATAGTTTGATATGATTATTTAAAGAAAATATAAATAATACTAAAATACAACATGTACAATGTTGAAATACTACAACACTTGTGCAAAAAACAACATGTGCAATGTTATTTAATCAAAATTGTAAAAAAGACATTGACATTATTCTAATATAGTGATATATTGTTTTTTTTAAAAAAATACAATGCTAATATGAAACTTATACACTGGATCAAATCTCCCGTGCCCTCTCATGTTATATTCTGTGTGTCATAATTAATTTTTTCTAAATTTTTTTTCAATTTATTTAATATGCCCCAATTGGGGAAGGATGAAGCATATATAATTTTTTTAAATTAAACTAAAATAATAATAAATTGAAAATAAAAAAAATTAAAAAAATATAGTGTTGGTATAGGGAATGTTATAATAGAAGGCAAACACTTGCATGCATCATGATGCAAATAATACTATATGAGACGGGTCAGTCAAACCCGCTTTTGACCCAGTCAACGCGGGTCAACCCGCGCTTTGACCCGGTCAACGCGGGTCAATCCATAAAAAAAACTGTCCAAAGTGAGTACCGCCTTCCTATTAAAAAGTATCACAAAACATTCGAAAAGTACCATATGTATCATTAAAAAGTAAGGAGTCTGCTACTTATTTTATATAAGTTTATTTAGTTCAAATTCTCGTGAGAGCCTCTCAGCCAGCTTGAGCAAGTCATAACAGATTTTTATTTTTTTTTATCGAACTCTGTAATAAGCAAATACACTACAAAAATTGCAAGAATCCTCACTTACAGCAAATGCTTGCTGCCTGCCAATACCATTTAACGCAATGTCTAGCTGCCCCTAAGAACAATAAATGTTTCAATAAGCACACAAATAACAATAATTTAAGATTGTAGGATGCTATCCATAAAACAAATCCAGTGAAATTGTTTGGTTGAGTACTTGAGTTCACTCTAAAATCGGCTTATAACTTTCATTTTGAACTATTTTTTAATGATTCACATGGGAATATGAAGCCATTTGACACAACATAAGAAAACTCGAACCATGACTCGATAGCAAACTAGACAAGCTCGAGCTCGACTTCATTTCTTTTACTTGATTTTTTAATTTTTCATATAAGTGAGAAAATGCTAGTACCTGAATTCTTCGGTCAGTATTCCATTCCGTTTCACCGTGGCGAATTACAACAATCTCCGCATATTTTGGACAAACAATCTCGATGATTTCGGCACTATGAAATTGAGAGTTCATTAGAAAATGCAAATGTAGAGCTCTTAGTTTCTATCAAAACTCAAAATCTTGATTCAATTTTTTTCTTCTTTCTTCTGGAAATCAACCTATCTAATCCAACCAAAAATATATATATATATATATATATATATATATATTTGTGTTTCCGAACCTTGATTGGGATTCAGCCATTGAAACGCGGTGAATGAAGCTTCGATCGTGCAGAAGTTCGTAGCAGAAGACGGCAGTCAAGCTTGTTTTGGAATGAAGCTTTTCTTTGTTTGCAGCTCTCTCTATAGTTTGAGGCCACGTGGCCGCCTGAAATAGGCGGAAATAACTGTTGTTGCACGCAGGTCCACCTCCATATAGAATGGTGGGGATCTGATGTGCTTATGCACATGTTCGCTCCTATAGTGAGATCAATAAGACAGTCACCTCGTGCCCCCAAAAATATCGAAGGTTTCAGAGACCCAAACTTTAGACCCAATAATTTTAAAAAAGAAATTACAATCTAAATATATATTAGAAATAAGAAAACATAACAATTGCATAAATTGAAGAAACATAATACGAATATTTTTTTTCGATTATTAATTTTAGGACCATTACTTTTTTTTTAATCTAAAATATATATATTCAAAAAAGAAAAGGCAGAAATTCAAGAAACATATATAATACAACTACAAGAGTAAGAATATGAAAAAGAGAGCACCTATTTTTCATCTTGATTCAAGCCACTAAATCACTAGAATTGACCCAACTTATACAAAATTATATATCGTAAATAAAAAAAAATATTATGCTTTCATCAATTAATTTAAAAGATTCAAATGGATTCTTGGTTAATACAAAAGGATTTTGTTCGCATAAGTGCATTTTATATATATGATTGCGTTTATCAAGTAAATCATACGCCGAATCAAGTTAATAAAATAAGTGAAAACTGAATATAATAAAAGCAAGAACAAAATTCTTTATGTAAAATGTGTATCCATTAAATAAGATGGAATTCGGCAATTCGCAATAAGACAAATCATTGGTGAAGAGTAGGTGGTTTTGGATTTTTGGGCACCCGACTCGGTCGTTCTGAACATAACCAGACGACCGGACTGATTTGGTTCTCAATTGAACCGGACCGGTATAAAATCCAAATATCCCTAAAAAAAAAAATCAGTTTTCCTGACTTGGTCAACAATTTATCTCTTTCCTTCATGTTTTAATTTCTTCAACTAATCTGTCTACCATAGTCTATATATCTTATTCGAATTAATTTGAAGCTAGATTTTTGTTTCTTGAAAATAATAATTATAATATACGAGAAATTGGTATTAAATTTCACAAGTGTGCTTTTAAATTTTAATGGAATGCTGGTGCGTGATTACTGCAATATTGATCGGGATGTTTATAGTGTTAAAACCATTTGGAGAATGGTATTGGCAGGAAATTAGGAGGTAGCTGAATATTGGCAGTCAATAGTCATAAAAGATTACCGCTGATTTGCCGGCCTCACACAATAATTGAACTTTAATTTCGGCTCAATATATATATATATATATATATATATATATATATATATATTCTGGGCCTAAATTAATCATAAATTCATAATATTTTGACAAATAAGTTGATCACAACTTTTTTTAGAAGAAAATAAATTATGTAAGAGACACATGACATGGAAATGTGGATAAATTAACTAAAGATTAAAACAAACATGTTTCTAAACATATGATGATAATCGCGACACGTGGTATTGTTATCTTGCCATATCCGTGATTAATCATGCAATTGTGTCTTGTGGTCTTCTTATGGTGTCATCACGTCATATCATGTGTGTATCTCTATCATATGATCGTATTATCGTATAATGTATCTACTTGATAAGTATCAAAGCGGGTCGTTTTAAAAGAATCTTGACTAAAACAACTATATTATGTTATGATGAATATAACTAAAATAACTTCTGCTATTAAAAATTAATGATTAGGTTTAAATTTCTCAGCATGCCCTGTCGATGTTTGAAAGCTGGAAATTCGCTGGGTGATATTTCTCGAACTTCGCTGCCATCCATTTATAACGAAAAAAATTAAAAATTAAAAATCCGCATGCTGATCTTCAAGTAAATAAATAAATAATAAAACAAACTGTCTCCATGTGAGAAACTGTACAAAATTAAGAGACTTCAAATTAAATGTTAAAATTTAGTTTGGTTTATTGGCTTAGATTTATAATTCTAGTTGTAATTTGGAGGGGGGGGGGGGGGGGGGGGGTAAATTGAAACTAGGATTGTGAGAATTTGTAGCAGGTAGCAGTGGTTTGTGGGATTAAAAAGCAAAGAAAAAGTAGTGCTCAAAGGGATCTGATTCTATTGTTTTCTGGACCATCGATAACATTTTTCGTTGTTCCAGAAAAAGAATAATTCAACATCATATTCATATCATCTCATATACTTTTTCAATTCATGCAGCATATGTTCCTAAAGCATCTCAAATTATTCCATCTCATCCTTATATATAACAAAACAACTTTGTTTTTTTGCTCCTAAAAAGAAAATTGTAACACACGTACAGCCTTGCACCATAAAATAAAATGGCGTCAACTTTTGGGGAAATAAATTAAATAGTAAGAGAGGGGAAAAAACAGCTTTTACTCGAAACTCTTGAGAGCTTCTCGGAATTTATCTTATGGCTAGCTCGTCAAATTTTAGGAATCGAATTGAACATTATAAAACTTTATATAAGTTGTACATAAGAATTTGGTGGAGATGAGCGTATTATTATTATTATTATTATTATTATTATTATTATTATTATTATTATTATTATTATTATTATTATTATTATTATTATTATTATTATTATTATTCAACTAGCTGCCTGCACAACACATAAATTTGACATGATTAATTCTGCCATAAATAAAATAATAAATATACATCTATTGAACCTGTGGTATGTACGATTAATTTGAACCGTTGCTAGCTATTTTGTCTGATATCCGTTGGCCAACATCGTACACCCTATTAAATTCACACCAATTTCCTTTATTTAATTTTATTCAGGATTATTATAGGGTAGGTCAGTATTAATTATTAACAGTAACACAACATTGTTGGCTTCAGTCCCCTGCATCACTACTGTCTCGATCTCTTCTTGCTATTCATTGTGTGTGTGTGTGTGTGTGTGTTTTATCTAGTTTTTCCATGGCGTTCTGTTAAGCTGCAGAAAATGTTGCTGTTTAATTGAATATTTATGCACAGACACGCTGACCCTCATACACAGGTTTTTAATTTTTATATCTGTTTAACGGGAGAAAAAAAAAAACAAAAACAAAAACAAAATAAGTGTTAATTTTTGCTCTGTTGTCTGCTAGTTTTTCGTTTATAGTAATAATTTTGACTTTATTTTTGTTAATTTGACATAATATACTATCTAACGAACATATGGTACGCAACATTGACTAATAATATAAATAAAAGAGGAGGTAGAGGTAAAATACATATAACACGTGTTACTCCGATACAAGATCGCTTACTCAGTTACTCGAGAATCTTGAGCCTCCTTTTATTTTATGAATTCCCACTTTTCCCCCAAAAAAGAATATATATAAATATTATCAAAATTTGGTGTGGTAAGTGGTAAAGGTAAAGATGAAAGGAATTGATATATTGTGCAGATGAGAAGGTACAACAGCCATATGTGATATGCCTGAGCATGGAACAATTCTCATCGAGTCCCGCCATCGACCGCTACAACCCCATCATCACAGACTCCCGGAGAAGCTCTTCTCTCCCATCTCTCACTCTCAACAAAAAGAATTCTAAACTCAACCACTCCAATCACAATGAGATAAATATCAACAACGGCAATCATGCTGCAGTTTCGCCAAACACCTGGAGCTGCACCAAACCCGGTGACTTCATTAGCCCGCCCGGTTCCACCCGATATTTGTTGAGTGAAAAGTTTCTGTTCAATGCTTTATCGGATTTCGACCAGCCCCTCAAGCTGTTTCCGGCTGAGACTTCAAAGGCTAAAGATGTCCAGATTAACGATGCAAAACCGGACCAAGTATTTTTTTACCTAATTAATTAATTATTCACGGATATATATATGCATACTAAAATTAATACCATGTGCAGGTGGTAGTTCTAAGAGTGTCACTACATTGCAGAGGCTGTGAGAGGAAGATGAGGAAACATATTTCTAGAATGGAAGGTACGTGCATGTGTTTCTCTCCCCTCTCCAAAGATCTGTTTCTTATTGGTTACTTGCATATATATTTTAGAGCGAGAATTTGAGCACTGTTGAATGAATTGAATATATATATATATGCAGGAGTGAGGTCTTTCAACATAGATTTTGCAGCGAAGAAGGTGACGGTGACTGGAAATGTTACGCCGTTGGAGGTGCTTTCCAGCATATCTAAGGTGAAAAATGCTCAGTTATGGGCTCCGACCATATCATCATCGGAATTCAAGAGCCCTGCTTCTGCTGCTTGGGCGCCTACAGATAAAGGGAGTAGTACTACTTTTGTTGGTGTAGGATCTTAATTCATTTTTCACTATTTAATATTTATATATGTGCTGCTGTAAATTCATACGCTATCGATTTAATTTGGTGTTGTGCTGATGAACCAGAAACTTTTCCTATTCTGTTTAATTTTCTCTCTTTTAATTTAGATTATGTTTATAAGAAACTTCAAACTTGTTTGCTTTAATTTGGATGTCAACCTTTTGCAGTTTCTATATGCTACCCTTTGCTTGTGTGAATTACTTTAGTTATCGATCGTGCAATATTGATATTCAACTTTCCTTATTACACTTTTAAGCTACGTCTCATATTTCATATTATCAATATATACACATAACTACATCTCATATTTCATATTATCAATATATACATGTTATGTGTATATTTATGAAGTCATCAAATATATAATTGTGAAAATGAATACATGTGGCATGTATTGACCATAATGAAACATATATGAGTGTAACACAAAAATGCGTAACGAGAAATCTCATCCCTGTCACATATCCCAATTCGAGTCCCTTCTTATATAAAATGTAGTATATTAAGTATGGGTTATACTAATGTATTAGCATTTCGCCCGTGCGATGCACGGATAAGATATATATAATTATTATTTTATTTGTATAAATTATAAGTATAAAAGAATAAAATAAATGTTGTTTCTATTTGGAATACAATAATTATTCTTCATACAATATCTTACTTTCACAATACACATTTTACTATCCACACCACATAATATATCTTTTTTACCAATTTCCTATAAAAAATATCATTTAATCATTATTCGAAAAATAATAAAAAAATGAAGAAAAGAAAAGAATGCCTACCATCACCTCCACCACCTCCACGCCCATGTTCTACCTTCTTCTCCCACCTCCAACACCATCGTAACACTCATCTCTATCTATTTCTTCACCCCACTGCTCTCGGCCATGCAGAAGATGAAGATTCAAATTAAACTCCAAAATTAGATTTTAGTTCAAAAAATCGAATATGAATCATATCACTAAGGTTGGAAAATCAGATTCCAAACTTGAAGAAATATGTTCTAAATCATATTTTGAACCACCTTCTATAGCTTCAGAAAAGATCGTCCATGAAAGGATTATCCATTTTTATTTTTATTTTTATTTTTTCTTGATTTGTTTTTTGGATTAATAGATGGAATTTAATTTCTAATAAAAGGTGGCGGATTTGGGGGAAGCGGTGACGATGGTGGTGGCGACGGCCATCATGTAGAGGGTAGCCGGATAAGAAGAATGTCAAAAAGGAAGAACACTTTATGTTCTATCTTCTTGCTTTTTTTTTTTTGTTCGTTTTTTATTTTGTATTTTTTTTATTTTTATTTATTTTTTGAATTTTTTGTAAAGGTATTTCCATATATTTTTAATTAATAAACTTTGAATAATTTTAATTTTTGGTGTGAAAAATAAATTTTATAGTGCAAATAGAAACTCTAAAAAATAAAACATTTAAACTAAAATCATTATATAAGTGTATAACAACTTAGTTTCATGATTGCATATCAAAATAATGTGTGCGGATTTTAAAGATAAGGACACGGTTAAAATAAATTAAACACCAAGTTATTTTGGAATAAAAAACATGATTTCGTCTCGGTGGGAATGGCCTAGTACTGGAGTAAGGTTGTTTGGAGACCAAAGGTTACGGGTTCAAATCTTATCAATACCACAGATCGGGTGTGTGAGTAAAAAAAAATCTAAAAAATAAAACATTTAAACTAAAATCATTATATAAGTGTATAACAACTTAGTTTCATGATTGCATATCAAAGTAATGTGTGCGGATTTTAAAGATAAGGACACAGTTAAAATAAATTAAACACCAAGTTGTTTTGGAATAAAAAAACATGATTTCGTCTCGGTGGGAATGGCCTAGTGGTGGAGTAAGGTTGCTTGGAGACCAAAGGTTACGGGTTCAAATCTCCTCAATACCACAGATCGGGTGTGTGAGTAAAAAAAACATGATTTCATTGTGGAAGACACTCAACCAAATTTATAATTAATGCAAAAACTCCTATACATCTTATGGATGGGCAGGCCCATTAGACGGCCCGACCCGCCCCATCCCGACCCGCCATGCGACCCGATATTTAAATATACCCTCTGACCTAGTTTTCCCATTTTTCCCATAACCCTAGCCGCCCCACCCCTCTCCCGATCTCTCTCTCTTGATCCACCTTATTCTTCGATTCATCCGCCTTACATCACCGTTGGCGATTCAACCTCCCGTTTTTTATCCGATACGTGAGAGGCTAACCGTCCTCATTGTTTCTAAACCGAGCATTCTGTCACTTCTCGCTCGCTCGCTCTCTCTATCTCTTTCTCTCTCTTTCGCTTGATCTCTTATTACTTTATGTGATTTTTTCAGCCCCGATGTCAGCCATTCATCGGTTTGCCGCCGAAGCTTTAACGTGTGCTCGATTCTTCTATATTCGTCTTTCGATCTAGTCAGGTAATACGTTATCTCCTTATTTCTTGTGTTGAAATTGTGTATGGTTTATGTAAGGATTTAGTT
This sequence comes from Perilla frutescens, assembly GCA_026008535.1. Taxonomy (NCBI): domain Eukaryota; kingdom Viridiplantae; phylum Streptophyta; class Magnoliopsida; order Lamiales; family Lamiaceae; genus Perilla; species Perilla frutescens. The sequence goes on along the minus strand of BRKX01000017.1, from coordinate 35,895,419 downwards.
GCTAGGGTTTTGTTGTTGTTTTTTTTCATTTTTTGTGTTTTTTCTTGTTTTTTTTTCCTGTATTAGGTCTTTTTTTTTCAGTTAAGTAATTAGAATTGAGAAAACTAGTATTAGAATTTCATGTAAATTTAATATGGATATATGCTTGTCAAATATATGCTTCTAAATTTATTGAATCTGAATATTCTTCATAGGTACCACTGTAATTGAAAAGAGGTATCAAATTGGACTTGACTTTGTATTTGAATTGTTGTCTATGTGATTTTTTTTTTCTGTTTTATGTATTCTTTCAATCCATGGGTAATACTGTAATTGAAAAGAAGTATCAAAATGGAGTTAATTTTGTATCTGAATTATTTTTTACGTATTTTTTCTATTTTATGTATTCTTTCAATGTTCATATCTGTTAAATATGAGTAATATGAATTTTTAATTATTGTTATTTCAGTTTATATTCGTCATATGATTTATTATGTTAAATATCAGTTAACATGATAATGAGTACCACTTGATGTAGAAACATGTATCACATTTGGAAGTGCTATGTTTATATGTCTTAAAGGTTAAGTCAGTTTTAATATTTAGTTTTGGTATTTTTTTTTATTTTTGCATTAATTAAATGTCCAGAGATGCCCATTTTAGTATTTGATTGAAAATTATATGAGTTATTTTAAGTATTTTGTTATGAATGATTTTTTATTTTAATTTTTGAAATCATAAATGATGCTTTTATATGTGTTTTAGTGAGTTATATGCTAGGAAATATATTGAATATGAATATCTCTTTATGTGTACCAGTTGAATTGAAAATAAGTATCAAACTGATGTTGATTTTTGTATCTGATTTTTTTTACGTGATTTTTTGTGTTCTCTGTTTTATCAACTGTTCAGAGATGTTGATTTGACTACTTAATTTGAAAGTTTATATAAGTAATATGAATTATTATGTTAAGTATCATTTAGCATGCTTATGAGTACCAATTGAAGTAGAAACATGTATCACATTATTTTTAATATTTGCATGTTATATGTTTTTTACATCGTATGCTTATCTGTTTAGGATTCAATCTATTTTGTTTTGCCTCTGTCATGATTTGACTTGTGTACATTTATATATGGAGTATCAATGTTGATTCTGATTAGTACCAGATGAAATACTTATAAGTATCAAAACTTTAGGTCAGATTTTATTTTGTGTTTGTATGTGTGCACATTTTCACTTGTTCCTATTGAGTATCACATTGCAAACTCAATGGTACCACATACTATGTTGCTTTCATGTGATGGGTCACATATAAAGGTTTGATGGGGATGCTTATTCGTGTCCTGACTTAGGAAATGTTTGAATTGTTTTTTCATACGTTTTTTTCCTTTCAGTTTTATTTTCCTTATTTTTCCTAACTGATTTCTAATTAACTTTGTTTCTTGATTTACAACCTTATGGTCGAAAGAAGCTCCGAGGACTGTATTGTGCTCGTATCGCTCTTGCAGGCATAAACGACTTGAGATTTGAAGTCCATAAGTTTGTTATTGGATTCATGAACAGAAGGAATAAACATTGGGAATAGTGATTTTTTATTTGGATAATTGGATTGTTGTGATTTGTTTTGAATATTTGATAAACTTGAACAATTGTTGGTGTGTTTTCCTTTGGTGTCTGGTGGTTTGTTATATGTTGAGATTTGGATATGTCATCTTGTTGTTTAAACATGAACTTTATGTATTTGGAGATAATTGTATGGGTCAAATACTCGGGTTGGTTTATGTGTGGTTTTTGTAATGGTGAATGAATTAGGATTATTGATTGGAATGAATCAAATGGTGATTTGTATCATTGTATTTTAAATTTTGTATCATTTAAGATGTTATTTTGTGGAATAAATTTCCTATAAAGTAATCACTGTCTTTATTACTGAACAACAATGATTGCTTTAGAATTAGCTTAAATTATGTTCATTCAAGAACATCCATAATCTGCATTTAAGGAAAAATGGATTTATTTTTAGAAATAATGTTAGTATCATTTGTTAAGCTATAAAGTATCGCATGTTAAAAAAAACTAACACTTGTGTCTGGAAAAGTATCATTTATTTGGCCCAAGAGTATCAATTAGCATACAAAAAAGTATCACATAAGAAATAAATGTATTTTCAGTTTAAGATTTATAAGAACGTATCATGTTCCCACAATGAGTAGATGTTTATTTCCAAATTGAAAAAATTAAAAGAAAAAATAAATAAATTTTATATATGAATGTCTAAGAAATGAAATTACATCATAATAGTATTCCAAAATCATAAAATTCTAATATAATAAATTTCCATCAATATTTTGTTCCAATACGATTCTTAAAATATCCCAAAATAAATTTAAAAAATGAAGAATCTCCAATCCAAGAATCTGCAAAGGGAATTGAAGATATTAGTAAGATAAATAGAAAATGTATAATTCACTTAGCAGAAAAGTATCACTTATATTGAAGACATGTATCAGTCTGATATTCATCTGAAACAGCAACAACAACAACAACTCTCTTCTCCGTATCTATCTTCTTTATCATCGAATCTTCACCATCGAAAATCGGAGTTTGAAACCACAATAATTTATTTTTTTATTGGAAATATGAAAATCTATAAAGATCACAATAGCCACCACACAAACATTGCTTGACCTGTCTACGAACCACATTGACATACTCGTATTTTAGTCATAATCCGAGCATTAATTCGTATGTTTTTATCATGTTTTCATATGTTTAGTAATAGTATAGGGTAATATTAGTTGATATTTAGAATAAATGTTGCTAACACCGTTAATTTAGAAAATAGGGTAAAATAAGCAAACCAAGGCCCGAGAATAAGCCGAATCGGATGGAGGAGAAATAACAAAGGCCGGGTCGAAGCCACAGCACGGAGCGGCTCTGCAGCCCAGCGCGACCCGGAGCCAGGTTCTGCGACTGTCGCTCCATGTCCGCGGCCAAAAAATCATGGCCTGCAATGTGGCTCAGGCCAGCCCCTCCCGCTCGGGTCGCGCCTCCAAGCCGCGATGCGAGCCACAGGCCGTGTCGCGCCTCTGTGTCACATTTTCGGGATTTTTGGTTTTTACTTTATTTTTCACCCTATCTTCCCACACCTTGTATATATAGATATCTTAGCTCGAAAATGAGGGATCCAACTTCATATTTTTCACTTTTAGAGAGAGAAAGAGAATTTTGCATTTGGAGCTTTGGAGCTTGTGGAACAAGAGCTATTTTGGAGATTTTAATACAAGTATTCGGGAAGCTTCTACTCTAACTCATCTTGAGGAAGCCAATTATGTCAACCAAAGTGGTTATGGGAACCACCAAAGGCCATATAATCAAGGATTCAAGCCACATTTCCAAGGTCAATATGGTGGATCGGACAACTAATATCAACACCGACCACCACATCTGAATCTATCATATGGGAATCCAAACAACTCCCTTCAACCACCACCGGGCTTCTCGGTTACAAATGGGGTAATCGATGAGGAAAAGAAGCCGAAAATGGAAGAACTTCTCATGGCTTTATTGAACAAAATGGAAAAATACATGGGGGGGTCACAAACTCGTTTTGAGAAGTTGGAAGATCAAGTGGGAGTCATAGGTAGCCAGGTGAATATACTAGAGAAATAAATGAGCCAGCTTGCTACATACATAGGGACTCAACACCAACAAGGAAAATTCCCGAGTACTACAACCATCAACCCAAAGGAGCAATGTAAGGCTATACACATGTTGAGTGGGTTAAAGGAAAATTCGGAGCTCCCCCATGTAAATCTCAATGAAAGATAAGTTGAAGATGAATTGAAAACCAAAGAGGGTGACTTAGGAGTTGAGAAGAAATCGAAGGAGAAAACATTAAGTAAGTTATTACCAGCTTCCTTACCTCCCATCTCTATTCCTATTCCATATCCTGAAAGGTTGCAAAAGAATGAGCAAGATGAGCAATATAAGAAATTCTTAGAGGTGTTTCGGAGAATCCTCATTAACCTCTCTTTTGTGAATTTATTGCAAAGAATGCCGAATTATGCAAAAGTTTTTAGGGAAATATTTTCAAAGAAGAAAAAGTGGGAGGAGTGCGAAGTACTGAGCCTTACCGATGAGGGTAGTGTCTTTCTTCAACAGAAGTTACCACAAAAGTTACAAGACCCTGGTAGTTTTGTTATTCCATGGGATATTGGCGGAAAATTGATTGGAGAAGAACTATGTGATCTAGGTGTAAGTGTAAATATTATGCCCCTGTCTTTCTTTCATAGGCTCAAAGTTGGGAATTTAAAGCCAACAAATGTTAGCTTGCAATTGGCGGACCATACCATTACTCACCCTAAGGGGATCCTTGAGAACACTCTTGTGCAAGTTGGTAAATTCATTTTTCCAGTTGATTTTTTTATATTGGATATGGAAGAGAATGAAGAGACACCTCTCTTCATTGGAAAACCATTCTTAAATATCGATATGGAAAAGGGTGAACTCACTCTTAGAGTTTATGAGTTATCGGTTGTGTATCATATAAAGAAGAGAAGAGAAGTTCCCAAAGAAGATGGGCCCAGAGACCTAGAGGAGTGTAAGGTGATTCGAGAAATCAAATAAAGCAAGAGGATTTGTCAAGAGAAGAATAAAGAAGACATTCACAAAGAGTACTTTAGAATCTTCGACCCGAACTTGGGTGAAATACCTCGGAGAACTCAAAATGGAGCTTTGGTGTGGCGAAGGAAGCCACCAGATCTCATTGGTGGATAAATTGACCTGTGATATCTCATCGAGCTAGCGACGTTAAACTTAGCGCTTATTGGGAGGCAACCCAATTTCTTATCTTCATTTTGTTTATTTTAGTTAGTTTTGATGTGTTTCAATTTTATTTTATGCTATTTAGTTTTTGTTATGTTTTTCTTATTTTTGTTTAGGTGTTTTAGGTGTTTTGGTGTCTTGAATCAGAAAAATTTGTTTGAGTTTAGCATGTTGGAGAGTGTTTGGAAGCATGAGGAAGATTAAGCTTTATTTTAGGGGATTTCTATGTTTTATAAGGAAATTGTGGTATTAATGAGTGTGCATTATTTCTCATGCCTCATTTTTGGTTATTTTGATTTATATAAGCCGATCCTTCTCTCTTTACGCATGCTCATGGTGATTTGAATGGGACTCCTTTATTTATAAATGTTGACGTCGGTAGATATGGGAATTTTGGTAATGGAGTGCCCTTTGGTTGATATTGTGAGAGATGTGTAGAGGTATGAAAAGGATGATGTTGGATTGTTGAAAGGCTAGAGATCTAATGCTTATGTGATTTTGTTAATAGCCTATGCCCATGGACCTTTTTTGCCTCCTTTTGGTTGTGTTAAAATGACGCCCCTCATTGTGTTTGGAAGGTACTTGAGCGTTTGCTCCTTAAATTCTGCAAAAACAATGGCAAGAGGGAGGCGTGGAAACCGAAGGATAGCCCGTGATGAATAAGAGTTGAGGAAGAGCAAGAGGAAGCACAAATATATGAAGAGCAATCCGAGGAAGAAGCCTCGGAGCAAGAATGAGAGTCTGCCCCTCGATTTCAGTCCCACTATCTTTCCACTCAAACTTGCTCTTTCTTTGGAATGGAACAAGTTTTGGGGAGGGGTTGTGAAGTGGTGACCGATAATCGCCATTTTTCTGCTTTTAGTGAACACTTTTATTTTAGTTTATTTGGATATTTGGATGACTGTTATTTAATTAGGATTTGATATTTGGATTTAGTGTTTTATGTTGGTTTGTATGGATATATTTGATCTTTAGGATCATCTTTATTTCAATATTTGAGTTTGTAATAAATGCTTGGATTAGGCTTTAATCGTGTGTGGTAATTTTTCCCTGCTTGAGCTTGTGTTTGTCTTGCTTAATTTGGTGACTGAAACAGGAAATGATAGACATAGGAAATCATTCCGAGCCTATGATGATTTATTTTGTGTTTATGCGAAAATGTTGAAAATTCATGCATGAGAAGAGTGATAAGCCGAAATATCATGCGAGTCAAAATCGTGGAAATTTGGCTTGATTTCTAGCCACTTGTGAGATTTAGGCCTATTTTGTTCTTTCATGTGTGATTCATCAATGATATTTGCATCTCTAGAACTTGCTTCATAACTTTCATGTATTCTATATGTGCTTAGAACTTGAAGATGACCTAAGGCGGTTTTTGTCGAAAATTTTGAGCTTTATTTATTCCTTTCTTTGAAATTTATCCTTGTTAGCCCCATTGAGCCTTTGGTGATTGATTTTTGTTGAATAGCCCGGGGTAGAGGGAATTTAAGGAATGAAGGAATTGTTATGTCAAAAACCGTGGGTAACAAAATTCGGATAGAAAAAAATGTGAAACATGTTTAAGCTTTGGATTGTGAAGCTCAAAGTCCCCCCCTTGAAATGAAAAAAATGGGAATCATTAGAGTCGTGATATATAATTAAATTGAAAAAAAATGAATTTAATGCCTACTCTAGTTCCTTGTGAAAGAATGTGTGAACCAATGTCTTAGGAGGAATGAATTGGAAGAAAATGCTAAGGATCATCCGTCTTTTGCTTAATATCATAAGAGCAAAATCATGAGAAAAATGACCACTCTCTTTGAATAGGCAATTCATAACACAATGATCTTCACACATGGAGATAAGGGGTATATTTTCTCTCAACATCAATTAATAGAAGCATGCCGCCATAAGCTTGTAAAATAACTCAACATGATTCACCAATGTGTGCTCTAAACAAGAATCACATAGGTCTTTAAGGTTGTAGCATTCGTCTCTTTGGACGGGTAGGGAAATTTTAGGCAAGAGTGACTCCAAGTCCTTTCCCACATCCTACTAGCATTTCAAACCTAGTAAAACTAAAAGTTTTCTTTTACCTATGTCACACAAAATGAGCAAGCTGAAGCTTTGATCTCGTTCTTTGCATGTGGATTTTTGTTTGAAAAGCTGAGGCATTTGTGGCTATGATTTTCCTTTTTGTCTTGATCTCCACTTTTTGTATCCAAATTCTTGTCTGAGGACAAACAAGCGTTCAAGTTTGGGGGAGTTGACATATTCGTATTTTAGTCCTAATCCGAGCATTAATCCGTATGTTTTCATCATGTTTTAGTATGTTTAGTAATAGTATAGGGTAATATTAGTTGATATTTAGAATAGGTGTTGCTAACACTGTTAATTTAGAAAATAGGGTAAAATAAGCAAATCAAGGCCCGAGAATCGAGAAAAGATTAAATGAAGAGTCAAAGTGCGTATCAAGAGAAGACGGAAGCGATCGGGAAGCCGAATCGGATGGAGGAGAAATCATGAAGGCCGGGTCGAAGCCGCAGCATGGAGCGGCACTACAGCCCGGTGCGACCCGGAGCCAAGACCTGCGACCGCCGCTCCGTGTCCACGGCCGAAAAACCATGGCCTGCAATGTGGCTCAGGGCAGCCCCTCCCGCCCGGGTGGCGCCTCCCAGCCGTGACGCGAGCCACAGGGCGCGACCAGCTCCGTGTCGCGCCACTATGTCACATTTTCAGGATTTTTGGTTTTTGCTTTATTTTTCACCATATCTTCTCACACGTTGTATATATAGATACCTTAGCTCGAAAATGGAGGATCCAACTTCATATTTTTCACTTTTAGAGAGAGAAAGAGAATTTTGCATTTGGAGCTTTGGAGCTTGTGGAACAAGAGCTGTTAGGAAAAACTATCAAGGAACCCCTAGATCAGGTTTTGATGAGATGTCAAAATTACTTATGAAAAACTGACCAAGATTCAAGATTATAGATCGAAGCTAATCAGCCCAGGGCATCATCAAAGAAGAACTCTAGAAGAGTCAAAGTCAACCAATTTGAAGAATGACCCACAAGTTGAAAGACACCTCATCCAGTCTAAAGTTCAACTTGGCTGAGGAATCATACCGATCAAAGCAAGCTGACAATCGAGTCAGCTGAACTGAGGGAGAAAGGAGTTGACCAAAGATTGAAGAAGCTGATAGAATATCAATTTATGCCAGAACTGCCAACTGGAGCAATGGCCAATCTTAGCTGACAAGCCCAGAACTGCTAACTGGAGCAATGGCCAATCTCAGCTGTCAAGCCCAGAACTGCCAACTGGAGCAATGGCCAATCTCAGCTGACAAACCCAGAACTGCCAACTGGAGCGATGGTCAATCTCAGTTGACAAACCCAGAACTGTCAACTGGAGCAATGAGCAGACTCAGCTGATAAGTCCAGAACTGTCAACTGGAGCAACAAGCAGACTCAGCTGATAAGCCCAGAACTGTCAATTGGAGCGATAGCCAGACTCAGCTGGCAAGCTCCGAACTGCCAGCTAGGACGATACTACAACTAAGCTGAGAAATCCAAAACTGCCAACTGAAATTCCAAACTGCCAGAAGAACTGAAACCAGAAGACTCCTAGAGTGTATTGCTTAAATCAGCATATCTTGGAATAAATGCTCCTACAAAGATCCTGGAATTTAATGAAGATCGATTAGCAGAGTAACAGCTACTTCAACCAAATGATCCAAGCGATCATTTAGAACCACATGCCATTGATGAGCCAACAGAGCCACTGATCAAATGGACAATGAAGCTCAACGGTCATAAAATCACTCCTCTATAAAAGACGGGTGAATCAGAGTTTTAAAAAACTTTCGCAAACATAACCTCTTGCCAACCTTCGCAAGTAGAGCTTTTCTTTCTCCCTCCCACTCAAGCTCAAGTGCAAAGTTCGATAGAAACTGCGAAAGTCAAACTGAGAAGAAGAATTAACTGATTCAACATACTGAGCCAGCTGCCGATGATCCAGACAGGACGACCTTCTCAGTTCCAATTATTCAAAGATCAACTACTCAGCTCAATCAGAGGAGCACATCAGTTGATACCCCCTTCTTCAAGACTAACCTCTTGAAGATCGAAAGAGATCTAAAACCTTGTAAAGACGACAATAACACCTACCTTCTTAGCGAACAGTTAGGGACTTCAAGTATGAGCCATCGGCCAGCTGAGGTAGCAAGCAGTTACCAGGTTCAGCCAACTGTCCTTCATTGTGTAATTTGTAAAGGAACTCAAGTTATATAGTGAAGTTGCCTTTCTGCGGAAGGAAGAGATGACGTAGAAGTTTGAGACTTCGAACCTCTATAAATCTCTTATGTGCTGTACCTATTGATCATTGCATATCTCTAACTGTACACAACATCACACAAGCTGCACTTAAACCGTCTCAATTGATTATCAAGTTGGTGCATATATAAGTTTCTTCAAGCGAGTCAAAGGGCCCTATTTTCCGCATCTAAAGTAAAAGTTTTGAATCAGTTTATTCACCCCCCCTCTAAACTGATACCGACTCATCCAGGACCAACAAGTGGTATCAAAGCGATTGATTCTAAGGATCAACCGTTTCTGCAGATCAACTGAATCAGATCTAACTATCTGTGCTAACATTCCAGCTATGGGAAACCATAAGCTACCTTTGTTTTCAGTTGAGAACTATGATAATTGGAGCAGGAGAATGAAAGCTCATCTCTGCTCAATTCATGAGAATATATGAGAAGTCATTGAAGAAAGTCCAATCATCATCATGATGGACAATGATGCTCATATAGTTGATATCAATCAACCAGCAAGGATCCCAAAGCCAACTAATCTTCTCACTAGTGAAGAGAAGAAGTTGAAGAATCTAGAGTTCATTGCTCAAGCTGCATTATTCCAAAATCTAGATGAAGATCGTATAAAGGATACTAAGAACTGCACAACTGCCAAAGAAATATGGGACCTACTAGCAGATCTTTGCAGAGAATCCGAAGCTATAAACGGAAACAAGCTCCAACTGGCAGTTGACAGGTATGAATCCTTCAAAATGCAGGCAGAAGAGTCTATCTCAAGCCTTGAAACTAGATTTCTAGGCATCATCAGTGAGATGAACAACCTCGGGAGAAGTTATCCCAATTCAGAGATAAATTCCAAAGTACTGGATAATCTCACTGACGAATGGGATATGAAAGTGATAGCTACAAAGGAGTCAAGAGACCTAAGCAACATCACTCCAAGGGAACTATTTGGTTCTCTTAAAGCTCACGAGTATAGTCTAAACTGAAAGAGAGAAGTGTCGACATCATCAGTTCAAGACGCAGCTTTCTATGGCGAAAGGCCCAGGTTTAGAGACACTAGAGGAAGAAACAGCTTCCGACCTAGGAGCTCACCAGCTAAAGAAAACCAAGGCGGATCTTCAACTGAACGGAAAAGGGAGGCAACTGAAAAGAAGGAAAATCTAACTGAGGACATCAATGATCAGATTCAATCAGTTACCAAGCTGCTCGAAAAGTTGAAGAGAGCTCGGGATAAGCAATCAGTTTCATCTCAGACTGATGAAATCCCAAAAGTTGAAAAAGCCTACCAACCAACTGAACGGCCAGCTGAACTATTCAGGAGTGGCAGTCCCAATCATGGAGAGTGCTTTCATTGTCATAAACAAGGACATTACAGGTTCGAATGTCCAGAACTCCCCGAAGACAAGAAAGCCAAGGTAAAAAGAAGCTTCTTCAAAAGAAAAGCAATGGTCGCAAATCTCGAGAATGCTGTGCTGGATGATTCAGACTATCCTTCTGGAATCGATTCTGACGGCTATAGCTCAGATGATGATGAAGCATTATTCTGCCTAATGGCTGACCATGATGAAGAGGTTAGTACAGTTGACTCTCAAACTTCTTTTTACCATATCAATGAAGAAATTGTCTCTAGCAATGAACTTGATGTGAAACTTATGATGCTAGAAGACCAATTAGCTTCAATCTCCTGTTTGCATGTTGAACTGAAAGATGAAAATGATGAACTGAGAAATAAGGTCAGGAAACTGAGCATTGATCATAAAAGACTAGAGTATCTTGAATCATAGCTGATAGAATTTGAGAAATTGAAACTAAGAACTGCTGATCTAGAGGAAGAAAATAAAAAACTCAAGCAAGAGATCCTTGAAAAAGAAAAGGTAAACCTAAAGTTCAAAAAGGGATCTCAGACTCTAGATGAAATACTCAGTCATCAGAGAACTAGAACTGGCAGCTCAGGGCTAGGATATAGCAAGTTCACTGCCCTAGAAAAGGGAAAAACAATTGTTCAACCTAGTGACAAGGGTATCCTAAAAGGGTTCACGAGATCTCAGGATCAACCAACTGAGTCAAACAAATGAAAGAGAATATTGAGAAATCCCGAGACCCAGCCTAAAAAGTTTTGTCAGTTCTACCAATCTAAAACACTCGGTTGGCCAAAGCCCAGTTCTCAGCCAAGACCATCAGTTCACTCAAGTCAGTCCACTCGTCTAAAGCCTCCAGTTCAACAAAGGCCACCAACTCAGTATAAAATGCCCTCAAGGCAAACTGGTAGATCAGTTCACTATGAAAAGAAAAAGCAGTTTAGATCTCAAACCTACCCTGCTACGCAGTTCAATCAAAGCACTTCTAGGAGAGATCAAAGAAAAACATTTCAACCCTATCATCATTACGATGAATATTTGAATTCCAGAAATGAACCAAGAGCTGATCCAAAAGGGTTCAATCCAATGAACTGGAAACATACAAGACATTGACCTGATTGAAGAGCCCAAAAATTTCAAAATAATCATGTGCTAGTTGAAGTGTTTTATCCCACTAACTTTCAGTGCATGTACCATTCAACCGACTCAAGGAGAGTTGAAAGAAAGTCGAAACTGATGAAACGATCTAAGTCAGTTGACTCTTTAAGTGATAAGAAGCCAAAAGTGTGGCAAGTCTGGATTCCAAAAAGCTTAATGTATAAAAAAGAACCCGATATGAAATGGGTCCCTAAATGCTAATCATTTTCTTTGCAGGACAAAAGCATCCTATCTATGAAGAAAACCAAAGACATTTGGTATCTAGATAGCGGGTGCACCAAACACATGATCAGAGACAGAGAAGATCTCGACGGTTATAGAGAAATCAAAGGTCCACTCGTCACATTTGGAGACAATTCCAAAAGCCGAACCATTGGAGAAGGGTTTGTTGTCAAAGGAAAAGTAGTCGTAAATGGAGTCTCCCACGTGGATGGACTAAAGCACAAATTACTCAGCATCAGCCAGCTGTGCGACAATGGCTACTTAGTTGACTTCACCAAAAACTCCTGCAACATAAGAGACAAGTCAACTGGAGTAATCTTGCTAACCGGCATCAGGAGAGGCAACATGTACATTGTTGACTGGTCAACCAGCTACTCAGAAGCTTGCTTTCTCTCAAAAGAATCAATTGAAGCAAGCTAGCTATAGCATCATCGACTGAACCACCTCAACTTCAAAACAATCAACTACCTAGCAAAGAAAGAGCTAGTTGAAGGACTTCCCAAAGAGATATACAAGAAAACAGGTGTATGCGGACCATGTCAAAAAGGGAAGCAAGTGAAGTCATCTTTCAAGAATAAGAATCACCCACCAGGAACAACTGATTGTCTTCAACTGCTACACATGGATTTGTTCGGTCCAGTTAGACCTCAAACTCCAAAAGGCAAAAGATTCACTCTTGTAGTAGTTGATGATTACTCAAGATATACATGGGTGGAATTCTTGAGGAGCAAAGATGAAACATATGACAAGCTCACGGCGCTGATCAGAAGACTACAAACTGAGAAGGAAAGATCAGTTCAAAGGATTGGCTCCGACAATGGAATCGAATTTGTAAATCAACACATGATCAACTTCCTCAACCAGCTTGGAATCACTCATAAACATTCAGCTGCAAGAACTTCACAACAAAACGGTGTAGCTGAAAGGCGCAACCGAACACTAAAGGAAGCAGCTCGAGCTATGATAGCTGATGCCAACATAGCTGAAGGGTACTGGGCTGAAGCAGTCAATACAGCTTGCCATACTCAAAATCGAAGTGCCATTGTAGCAGCCCATGACAAGACACCTTATGAACTGTACAAGGGTCGTAAGCCTTCTATCTATTATTTTAAAATATTTGGCTGTAAATGTTATATTCACAACAATGGCAAGACTCAATTGAAAGCTTTTAGTGCTAAAGCCGATGAGAGAATATTTCTTGGGTATAACTCTCATCATGCACAGGCTTATAGAGTGTTCAATAAATGAACTCTTGTTGTGGAAATAACATGTCATGTGGTATTTGATGAATTTCCTAATGAGTACAGGAACAAAGAAACTATAGACACATCAGTTCAAGTACTACATAGTGAAACTGAAAATTCGCAGGACTATGTGGATCACATTGTTCCAGAGCGGTTTGAAGTTTCATTAGAAGAAGGCAATGAAACTGGCACTAAACCAGTTGAGAACAACTTGGTCAATGAAGACACAAATCGTGCTGAGATCACAAACCCCACAACTGAAGCAGGGAGAAGAAATAATGAGAATGTCGAGCCAACTGATGAACGAGCAACTGATGACGTCATCACAGAAGAACCAGCTGAAGCCATATTGCCCAAGTGGCTCCGAAGCCATCCAACTGACAAGATAGTTGGTGATCCAAGAAGTCGAGTTCAGACCAGAGGATCAACTGAGCATGCATTATTTACATACTTTATCTCTCAAACTGAACCAACAAACGTCAAGGAAGCCTTAGAAGATTCAGACTGGATCATGGCTATGCAAGAAGAACTGAACCAGTTCACACGAAATGACGTATGGTTTCTCATTGATAGGCCAAAAACCCAGAAGGTCATTGGCACAAAATGGGTGTTTCACAACAAACTGGATGAACAAAGAGTGATCACAAGGAACAAGGCTAGACTGGTAGCCAAAGGTTACTCATAAAGTGAAGGAATCGACTTTAATGAGACATTTGTGCCAGTTGCAAGATTGGAAGCCATCAAACTGTTCCTAACCTATGCAGCTCACTTTAACTTCACAGTCTACCAAATGGATGTCAAGAGTGCTTTTCTTCAAGGAATGCTCAAGGAGGACGTGTATGTCGAGCAACCGCCAGGCTTTGAAATTGGTGATCAAGTCTTCAAACTAAAAAAGGCTCTCTACGGACTGAAGCATGCTCCAAGAGCGTGGTATGAAATTCTAACAACATTCTTACTGAAAAATGGGTTTCAAAATGGAGTCATTGATCGGACTCTATTCCGAATAGAACGATCAATAGAGATCTTAATGGTTCAAATTTATGTGGATGACATAATTTTTGGATCAAAAAGTAAAGATCTATGCACATGGTTCGCTCAACTGATGCAAAGTGAATTCGAGATGAGCATGATGGGAGAAATAACATTCTTCCTAGGACTCCAAGTAAAGCAGCTGAAAGATGGAATTCACATCAGGCAGACAAAGTACACCAAGGAGCTAGTTAAGAAGTTTGGAGTAAGTAAAGGAAAAACTCTCAAGGTTCCAATGAACACATCAGTTCAACTAACTCTTGATGAAGAAGGAGAATCAGTTAGCCAAACTTACTACAGAGGAATCATTGGATCCCTACTTTACTTAACAGCCAGTCGACTAGACATCTCATATTCAGTCGGCCTATGTGCGCGGTTTCAATCCAATCCAAAGAAGAGTCATCTTGAAGCAGCTAAGAGAATTATCAAATATCTCAAAGGAACCATAAATCTTGGATTATGGTATCCTAGAGATGACAGTTTGAGTTTAATTGGATATTCAGACTCAGACTTTGGTGGATGCAAGATTGACAGAAAAAGCGCCAGTGGAACATGTCAGTTTCTTGGAAGCAAACTGATATTCTGGTTTAGCAAGAAGCAGCACTCAGTTGCCACGTCAACAACTGAAGCAGAGCATGTAGCTGCTGGAAGCTGCTGTGCTCAAATACTCTGGATGAAGCAACAGTTAAAGGATTACAAAGTTGAAACTGAAGAAGTGCCTATCTACTGTGACAATAATAGTGCAATCGTGATATCTCAAAATCCAGTTCTACATTCAAGAACTAAGCACATTGACATAAGACACCATTTCATTAGAGATCACATCGAGAAGAAAGACATATGCATCAAATATGTCAATACTGAGAAATAGATAGCCGACATCTTCACCAAACCGTTGCCTGAAGCAAGGTTTATGGAGCTATGTATACAGTTGGGATTTCTGGAGCTAGCATCACAGGATGAAGATGATGAACTGGAAGAAAAAGGCCAAGGAACCACTCCAGCTGAAGAAAGAAACTGAGTCAAAAAGACGAAAAACTGATCAGTTTGCCACATAATTCATCAGTTTGAAGTATATGCAAGAAGCTGCTGAGAAATGAACAAACTGAAAATGATCAGTTTACCCTATCAGTTCAACTGAATCATCAGTTCAGTCACTCAAACTGATAATCCAGTCAGTTATGCAAAACATGCAAACTGCAAATTGTTCAAACTGAAGAAAAGTCACAGGAACTGAAGCGAACTCAAAAGGAGATGTCAGTTCAGGGACCAACTGAAAAAGAACAGCTGAACTGAGAAGCAGCTGGTTGAAAAACTGAGCAGTTAAGATCAGTCAGGAACTGATGAGAAGACATCCCAGTTGGAACTGATCAACGGAAAAACCATCAGTTACGGCCAAACTCAACTGATGACGTAATCAGTTTTCAAGGCAAGGAGAAACTGCTGAAGAGAAGAGATAAGTTCAAAAGTCTCAAATAGTGGAAACGGTAAAAACGTGTGTCATCCAAATGTTACCGTTGAACCGTCCTTCTCTCTCCTCCTTCATTCCCAACGGATAGAAATGAAAAGCCAATAGACGGGTCGATTGATCTAATCCAACCGTTGAATTTAGGGAGACAAAGAGTCACAACCGTTGGATGAACCCCCTCATACTCTATAAAAGGGATGGCTGAATGTTCATTTTTACTTTTACCATTCTCGAGCATAGTAAAAGAATTCAAGCATTTTCTATTCCCTAAATTCTCTAAACTGTTCCGAAAAACTCTCAAAAGCAAAAACATTCAGTTCCTAACTCCATTCAAAGCCAGTTTACCCCTTCCTGTTTATTCATATCAAATAAAAACTCCATGGCTGACAGACGCGCACCAGTTGTTCGACCAAACTACAACTTCAGAAGAACTGGTGATTCCTCACAAGGATTCCAAAGAAACCTCTACAGAGATAAGTTTCTGGATATAGGATCCTACAGAGAGAAGTGCTCAAACTCCGCTCTCTGCAACTCACTAATCGCAAAGTTAAAAGACAGTGGGTTGAAGAGCTTCACAGAAGAATATCCTTCAAAAATATATCCAGAGGTCGTGGTTGAGTTTTACTTAAACTCAAGAGGATATGATGACAAAATCGAGACGGAAGTTTGTGGAGTAGAACTGATCGTAACTCCAGAACTGTTCGGAAGATTGTTCAAACTGCCAACCACTGGAACACGACTGCAAGATGTTCAAGTGGATCAAGAGGAAGCCTACCTCCAGTGGAAGCGGGAGGAATGCTTGGATGTGTACAAAAGCAGTACACTCATGTCTAGTCTGCAGGAAGAATACAGGATTTTGGCCTCAGTTGCCGCTAGGATGATCACCGGGACAACTGGGAGTCACTCAGAGATGTCGGAGCACAAGTACAAAATTTGTGCAGCGATCATCATAGGGATCAACATCAACTGGGCTCAATACTTCTTTGAGCAATTAAAGAAGTATGTTGACAGTGTTGAGAAGAACTGGAAACCAAATGAGTTACCAATTGGGTTCCATCAAAAGATGTGTTATCCAAGCAGAATCAGCATCATGCTGGAGAAAATCTTTGACTCCATGAATGAGGAAACTTACACACTGATGGTTGACAAAATGGATTTGATACCAGTCGTTGGAAAAAGGCAGCCAGCTGTAAAACCAATATCCTTCAAACGCAGACAACCGACTGCTGCTTCTTCTAAGAAAACTGAGGAGTCATCAAGAAGAAAGGGCAAGGAGATTGCAGTTGAAACTCCACCAGAAGACTCCGATTCAAATGATAACATCCCAATAAGCCAGATTTTGGGAAGCTCAATCAAAGCGAAGCCTCTACGTCAAGTTCGCTTTGGATCACTGATTGATTCTCCAGAAGAAGTAATGTCTACAAGGCCAGTTCAGTTCAAGGAAAGAACTGGGAAGCCGAAGAAGAAGCCCTCGGCAGTTCAAACAAAATGAAAGAAAAGGAAGAAGTCAGGGCCTCCATCTCCTCCTCAACTGCCTCCTCGCAACATCAAAATAATTGATATTATGCCAGTCGAGAATGATGATATAGTTCCGTACAGAGGAGTTCCCCCAAAGGATTCTGGAGCAGACTTCTTCAGAACTGCCTGCCCGCCGATGGGAGAGACAGAAGAGAACATCAGAGCTCTATCAAGAGCTGAAATTATCAAATGCTGGGCTGATGAACAAGTCCAGAGGTTTATAGCTGAGAACTTCATCGAGGATGTGACTGGACTTCCTACTCTATATGAAGCTCTAAAAATGTATGCTTACTGGTATCTTTGGAGGCACTGCTTCAACTCTGAAGCACATTTTCTTTTAACTACACTACATGGGATGAGCTTCTGGAGAATGGAAGAAAGATGGAGTATGGAGTGGGCTGGACAGGAAACTCTAGAGCAAAATCCAATCATCACGTTGAGAAAGATGCTTGCCATTCGAAGAAATCATCCACGTCCTGCTGAGCAAAATCTGGTGGAAGCAATGAATGATTTGCTTATATGGGCCAACATCAGACTGCCACCCCAATGAACTCAAGCTGAGCAGCAACAATGGAAGGCTCCTCAAGTTCAACAACATTGGATGCTCAATGAACTGCTGAAATTCAAACGGGAGCAGCTAAATGAATGGCAGGAGCTGTTCGATCGAGGAGTCCAGAGAAGCCTTCGAAGGGCTGAAACCTCTGCAGTTCAAAATGCAAGGGAAACTGCCATAACATCTGTGGCCAGACAGTTAACATTTGAAGAAATCCCTCACCCAGATGATGTCATCATCAATCTTCTGGATGACTCACCTGAAGAGCCAGCTGCTGATGAGCGCACAATTAGCGATCTAGAATTTGAGAAAATGCTCAAGTCCCCCACTCTGCCAGATCTCCCAGTTGATGAAGAGCTACAAGAACCAACTGAAGAGACTCAACTGCCCGAGGAGCAAACTGAAGCACAAATTGCTCCTTTCCTCGAATCAACTCCGAAGACAGCTGAGCATGACCAGTCAGCTGACCAGATAGCTCAAGAGGCTGAACAATCCACATATCAAGGTACACTTGCCATAATTGTGTACGTTGATCCTATATAGAGAGCACTCCAAGCTATCGCTCAAACTGCCGTACCAGAAACCTCATCAAAATCAGTTTACGATGAGATCATCGCGATGGAGACAGAAGAGATTTCCCACACAGTTCCTTGTTAGGAACTTGTTGGAACTGAAGAAGGGGAGGAAGCGAACTCAAGAGCGGTCCAGTTCATGGCTCAATCCAGCAGTTCCATGGTCCAGCTCCCTCCACATTTTATGGAACTGTTTGAGTCCCTGCAGCAACAGGTTAAACTGAATACCGAGGAAATCAAGTAGCTGCAAGCCCAACAGAGACTCCAGCTCGCTGAAACAGAGTCAGCTAGCAGCACCGAGGAAGATGATGAGGAGCCTACCGAGCCGCTGGCCAAAAGAAGAAAGACTGATCACAAGAAGGATTAGAGGCTGATCACACTTAACACATGATTAGAAAAGCCTTAAGTACACTTCTTGTTAATCAGTTGTAATTATCTTTTGATTATATCTATAAAAGTTTATTTCTTTCTATTTTCAAATAAATGTCAAATTTTACATTTATTTTTAAAATTTTTGACTGTTGTCAATCAATGACACGTGTCAAGGTCATTAATTGCCAACGACCAAAAAAAATCAGAGGCTAGTACCATTTCAACCATCATACCTATGAGTCTATCCACACACTCATAAAAGCCTCTATCTCTCAAGCCTCTCAAAAAGCCTCCTCCTCCAAAAAGATCTAAAAATCTCTTTCTCTCTCAAAAGATCTTGAGTACTCCAAAACTTCAGCCAAAACCAAAGATGGCCGAATTATCCAAGTCTTCAAACTCCTTCAAAAGCCAACTTATGAGAGATAAATTCCTTGACAGACATAAATTTCAACTGATTCTTAATGAATCAAAGAATCAAATTCTTCTGTCAAATCTTCACAAAACAGGAGTTCTTCACTACCTGGAAACACCACCAAAGTTCTTTAGACAAAATTTGGTGAGTGAATTTTTGCTTCAAGCAAAACTATCTGCAGATGGGAACATGATATCTTCAGTGGCTCAAGGAAGAATGTTACACATCAATGAGAAAACAATTGCTGAAGTATTTTAACTCCCGTAAGAAGGCCTACCTGTTCAAGATCTAAAGGAATCTGCAGAATCGCACTGGAGAGAATGGAAAGCCTCAACTTGCAACAAGCAATTCAGTTTTACCACCGCTAAAACTGATCTCAAGCCTGAGTATGGAGTTCTACTTGATATAACAAACAAAATGATGTTCAGAGCAATTGGCAGTCTAAGCCAACTCACTCAAGAGAGATATAAAGTTATGATTCACCTTGCTGAAGGAAGACAAGTGAACTGGGCAGAATTCGTCTTTCAACAATTCAAGCATCAAATCATCAAGGCTGCAGACTCAAAGAAGTCCAGCAAGTTTGAGTCCAAGGTAGGACTTGTTCTAAGGATGAGCAAAATTCTTGAAGACCTGCTGAAGCTCCCAAATGATGAATCACTACCGGTTCTGATCTCCGACTGGATCCTCAAGAAAGAAACTGCTCATCTACAGTCCCTGAAGAAGAAGAGAAAAGGAAAAGCCAAGATGAGCAACCAAAGCTTGAGCAACTCAACTGCCAATGTCGTTCACTCTCCAAAATCAAAGAACGGATCACCAGTTGATTTCCAGGTTTTCTCTGATCCAGATGAGCTTATTCCATTCCTAGGAATACCCCATCCAAACTATGAAGCAGACTACTTCAGAGGGACATGCCCTCCGCTCCAGCTGACTGAAGAGAATATTCGCACTTTCTACAGTGGCAAATATGCAGTCAAAAGTGCACAAAAGGAAGTGACCAATCTCCTTCTCACTCACTTCATTGTTGTTGCACAACGCGATCAAGAGCTGTTCAAACAACTTCACCGATACTTCTATTGGTACAACTAGAGACATTCTATGTCTATCCAGTCTCACTTCTTGCTAACTGCCTTTCATGGCATGAGCTTCTGGCAAAGAGAAGAAACTTGGAGCATCAAATGGATAGGATCGTCAAATCCATTCCCTCCAACCATTGTGCAAGTTCAGCACATCATGAATCATCGGATGGTCAACAAAATTCCTCCAACCATCTTACTGGCCGAATTCAAATCCAGATTCGTGTTTCAAGCAGTTGGAACTGCAGGTCAACCAGTCAACTGCCCAACTGACTCTCTTTATCGTCAGTTGAACTTTGATAATCTATCAAGTCAATCAGCTGAGCCATCACGACGAACTTCATCTGGGAATCAAATGATAGAACCTCATATATCCCACACTGTAGTCATAGCTTCTCAAAGGAATACAAGGCATAATGATGCAAGAGATAGTGACGATGAAGACACTGCCACGTCACCAAATCTCCTATCCAAAGGCTATGTGACTCCACTGCTCACCACAAGCTCAAAAGGTGCGCAGTTGACTAAGACAAATGATCAGTTACGATCATCACCAAAGGGAATCTCACACTCCCTTAGTTAAAAGATGAAGAGCTCGTCAGTTGAGATCCAACTTCATCTTCGCCAAGTCAAGAAGACGGAAAGGCCTGGACCATCAACCCACAAAACTGCATCTAAAGGAAGTTATGCAGCTAGTCCAGCTAGGCCATTCAAGAAGCGGAAATTGTTTACAGAAAAGCCAAGCAACTGATCAAACTGACCGATTAATTCAGTTGCAAGCCTCAACTGCAGCCAGCTCAGCAATGACAACTGAGTATCAAAAACTCAACTGCTCAACCAACTGCCACGACATCAATCAGTTGGACTGTATCCCAACTGACTAAGGATAAGTTTTTTTAATTTTAAAAGCTTACCTTAACTATATTGTTACCATTGCGGTTATGAAATTATATATTATACGTCAACGGTTACAATTTGAAAATCGGGCTCAAATTTTACAAGTTGTTATTAATATCTCTGCATAGATCTTAAACCAACCCTTCTCAAAGGCAAAGAAAATATATTTTAATACGCTATAAATGGAAAGATCTGCAGAAAATATTTCGCTATTTATGGCAACTACCCCATTTTTCAAAATGATTTCATCTCAGCCACACGATCATAAAGCCATTCAACTGTTGAACGGCTGAGATACATATATCATTAATTCAGCTAATCAACCATCAAATCAGATGGCTGATCAGCCAAGAAAAGCCATCGAGTACTCTCGATTCTTGCATGCATAGATGCATAAATATGAACAAAGAGATGAAGGCTCCGATCACCTGATAATCTCTATCTCTCTCACTCGATCTGTTGCTAAGCCTTTTCTCTCTCATCTACATTATTACATCTCTAAAACTGAATATCTTTCTTTTGCAGAAATGAAGCCTTCATTTTCCATGGTAGATATTAAAGCTCTTGAACGCAAAATGAGGAAGGATAAATCTCTAAATCTAGAAATGCTAAATGCACGTCTTGGTCCGGATGTCTTTCAACAGATTTATCGACCGTTGGCGGAGACTGGATTGCTTCCCTTCTTGACATAGTTGTCAGTCAAGAACATACCTGAGTATGTTGTTGAGTTCTATTACAATGCATCTATCAACGGCGACAACATCATCTCCACCGTAAAGAATCAAGTGATCACAGTCACAAAGGACACGATGATTTCCACTCTACAGCTCCCTGGCACAAGTGCAGATGTGATAAACCTAAATCTGCCATCCAAACATGAGTTATGGAAAATCTGGAAGCTTCCTCATGTGCACCACAATGACAGTTCGCACAGATTAAAGGAGAGCTTGCAAAGTGATATCATCCAGCTTCTGGATATCACCAGCCATATTATCCATGGTAACTTTGAGATCGTTCATCTCTCCGAGATCAAGGCTCACATCACTGCAGCCCTCTACTTTGGATGTCAAGCCGACTGGGCTTCATACATCCTGGCGCAACTGAGAGCCAACGTCGAGCGAGCGACGTTTGATCCTTCAACTGGCACATTCCGAGAAAGAGTCGGCTTTATGAACTGCATAAGCCACATCATACAAAGCCAGTTTGATGAGATCATACCAACTGGCGAACTGCTTGGAAGACGGGACATGCTCCCCACAATATACTGTCATCCTACCCCAAAGCGCTCACAACCACAAGGGCCTTCCAGCTCAGATCGTGGAAAGGCACCCTTAGAGGCAACCGTCAGCTCCACTGACGAAAGAGAGCTGATGCTGGAGAATGCATCTCTTTTAAGGCTGAGTGATCAGCCCACAATATCAGCCAGCTCCCAACCTCCACCTTTAGTCCAAAATGACTATATTGAGGTCGATTTTGAAGAGGTTCTCGACCATCAGCTCCGAAGCTACTTTGGTCTCATTGAGGACTCCGACCTCTTCACGCAACTGTGGTGGTACTTGCAGTATCATATTTGGCGCTTTCAACTAGATGAGTCAACTATGTTTCACCTCATCCATACTCGTGGCCCAGCCTTCTGGATCAGAGAGGGATCATGGAGTCGAAACTGGATGAATCATCCACTTTTCTCACCTCCAACGCTTTCGAAGATCATGGATTCAATGATCAAGCGAATCCAGCTTGGTATATCTGTCGAAGACTCTCTCTCCGACAATGAACCAACCAACTCCTCGTGCGCACCCATCGTTGGTGATCCACCACTCCCTTCAACTGATGAAATCTTCACTGGCTTGGTCCCCATGAGCTTCAGAGATCAACATATCTCTGATCCAGGTCAGTTCATGCCAACTGAAGATGCTTATGCATGGCTTTCTCTGCCCATGCAAATGCCCTCAGTTCCTGTAGCTCATGATGACAATTTGGCAACCGCCTTCACTTTTCTGCCAAATTTGTCATTACCATCATGTGATCCTCTTCACCTTTTGGATGATGCCAAAAAGGGAGAAGATGGACAATATGATGATGGACAGTATATTGGATGCATGACTCTTTGGGACCAAATTCAAAGAGAAATCCATCATGAGGGGGAAGATCAGCTTCAGGGGGAAGCATGGACACTACAAGGAATCCAAGGAAGAGGAAAATCGAGCAGAAGGAAAAAAGAGCAATCAGAACAACATTCAGGAAGTAGATTAGTAGTCTTAACTACTAACTCTTGAATCTCTTGAAGATATGCCTTAAAATGAATATATAATACAAGTTTTGATCTTGATTTTGCTTCAAGCTTGAATAATCTGACATAATTCATTATGCTCTAATACTTCAGTCATACTCTGAGACTTGAATGAGAAGCATGAATAAGCCCAAATTGCTCTGATATTTGAACATGCTTTGATATTTAAATAATAAGCATGAATGACAAATGCTCTAATAACTGAATAAAAATCATGAGCCAATTTGTCTCAATATGCTACGAATATTACATGCTCTGATATCTGAATGACAAATGCTCTAATAACTGAATAAAAATCATGAGCCAATTACATGCTCTGATATCTGAATGACAAATGCTCTAATAACTGAATAAAAATCATGAGCCAATTTATCTCAATATGCTACGAATGTGCAATGACTGAAAGATTCTACTTAATGTATATTCTACACTTGCAGTTTTTCCATCATCATCAGCAAGGTTTTGACATCATCAAAAAGGGGAAAATTGTTAGGAAAAACTATCAAGGAACCTCTAGATCAGATTTTGATGAGATGTCAAAATTACTTATGAAAAACTGACCAAGATTCAAGATTGTAGATCGAAGCTGATCAGCCCAGGGCATTATCAAAGAAGAACTCTAGAAGAGTCAAAGTCAACCAATTTGAAGAATGACCCACAAGTTGAAAGACACGTCATCCAGTCTAAAGTTCAACTTGGCTCAGGAATCATACCGATCAAAGCAAGCTGACAATCGAGTCAGCTGAACTGAGGGAGAAAGGAGTTGACCAAAGATTGAAGAAGCTGATAGAATATCAGTTTATGCCAGCACTGCCAACTAGAGCAATGGCCAATCTCAGCTGACAAGCCCAGAACTGCTAACTGGAGCAATGACCAATCTCAGCTGACAAGCCCAGAACTGCCAACTGGAGTAATGGCCAATCTCAGCTGACAAGTCCAGAACTGCCAACTGGAGCAATGGCCAATCTCAGCTGACAAGCCCAGAACTGCCAACTGGAGTAATGGCCAATCTCAGCTGACAAACCCAGAACTGCCAACTGGAGCAATGGTCAATCTCAGCTAACAAACCCACAACTGTCAACTGGAGCAACAAGCAGACTCAGCTGATAAGTCCAGAACTGTCAACTGGAGCAACAAGCAGACTGAGCTGATAAACCCAGATCTATCAACTCGAGCGATAGCCAGACTCAGCTGGCAAGCTCCGAATTGCCAGCTAGGACGATACTGCAACTAAGCTGAGAAATCTAAAACTGCCAACTGAAATTCCAAACTGCCAGAAGAACTGAAGCCAGAAGACTCCTGGAGTGTATTGCTTAAATCAGCATATCTTGGAATAAATGCTCCTACAAAGATCCTGGAATTTAATGAAGATCGATTGGCAGAGTAACGGCTAATTCAACCAAATGATCCAAGCGATCATTTAGAACCACATGCCATTGATGAGCCAACAGAGCCACTGATCAAATGGACAATGAAGCTCAACGGTCATAAAATCACTCCTCTATAAAAGACGGGTGAATCAGAGTTTTAAAAAACTTTCGCAAACATAACCTCTTGCCAACCTTTGCAAGTAGAGCTTTTCTTTCTCCCTCTCACTCAAGCTCAAGTGCAAAGTTCGATAGAAACTGCGAAAGTCAAACTGAGAAGAAGAATTCACTGATTCAACATACTGAGCCAGCTGTCGATGATCCAGCCAGGGCGACCTTCTTAGTTCCAGTTATTCAAAGATCAACTACTCAGCTCAATCAAAGGAGCACATCAGTTGATACCCCCTTGTTCAAGACTAACCTCTTGAAGATCGAAAGAGATCTAAAACCTTGTAAAGACGACAATAGCACCTACCTTCCTAGCGAGCAGTTAGGGACTTCAAGTGTGAGCCATCGACCAGCTGAGGTAGCAAGCAGTTACCAGGTTCAGCCAACTATCCTTCATTGTGTAATTTGTAAAGGAACTCAAGTTATATAGTGAAGTTGCCCTTCTGCGGAAGGAAGAGAGGACGTAGAAGTTTGAGACTTCGAACCTGTATAAATCTCTTGTGTGTTGTACCTATTAATCATTGCATATCTCTAACTATACACAACATACACAAGCTGCACTTAAACCGTCTCAACTGATTATCAAGTTGGTGCATAGATAAGTTTTTTCAAGCGAGTCAAAGGGCTCTATTTTCCGCATCTAAAGTAAAAGTTTTGAATCAGTTTATTCACCCCCCCCCTCTAAACTGATACCGACTCGCCCGGGACCAACAAGAGCTATTTTGGAGATTGAAATTAAAGTTTTCAGGTTTCATCTTACCTTGCTCTATGCTTCTATTTTATGTTGTTTTGTTTGTAATTTTGAGTATGAATAACTAAATTTCTTGATATCTAGGGTGTTGTGATTTGGTGGTAGGTTTGTGAATTAAACATGGGTTATTGCTTAATCTTCCTATTCTTTCTCATAAATCATGATTTGATTACTTCTATTCTTTGATTGGCCATCTTAGGATAGAATTTGATGTATAATTGAGTTCGAGAGAATCAATTGTGTATGGATAAATGATTTATGGTTTCAATTTTGTATTAGATCGAGAGATTAATGTTTAATTGATGTTTGTTGATTGATTGTGCTTGAATAGATTAAATTACAATTTAACTCTAGAGATAGGGGAATTGAGTTTAATTGAAAGGTCTTAGTTGCTCGAGAGAGGGCTTTGACTAAATTTGGTATCAATTGTTGTTTGGGGAGATTTTGCATAAATCCATTATTTAATGAAC
This sequence comes from Perilla frutescens, assembly GCA_026008535.1. Lineage (NCBI taxonomy): Eukaryota > Viridiplantae > Streptophyta > Magnoliopsida > Lamiales > Lamiaceae > Perilla > Perilla frutescens. The sequence continues at coordinate 35,869,392 of BRKX01000017.1, read as the reverse complement.
AAGTTTTCACTAAGTGAACAATGCCCTAGAGCAATTTTTCCTCCTTGTGATTTTGCGTGATTTGATTTCCGTTTATTTTCCAATTATTGTTAAATTATTTAGTCATTGCAATTTCCACTATTTTAGTTAATTATCTAAAAAAAATTCGCATTGTTTAACTAGTGAAAATGTTCAATGTGATGGTACTTGTAGACTCGTTTATGCAATTAATTCCCCGTGTTCGAGCCGGTCTCCTATGCTCCGTATGTTCACTTGCATAATTGAGATTTGGTAAATTAAAGCTTGTGTTGATTAAATTGTGATAAAAGAAAAATCTCATCAAGTTTTTGGCACCGTTGCTGGGGAATTAATTTATTTATTTGAGTATATGCAATATCATTTCAAGAATTACTTTGCTAGATTAAACGTGTAATTTTCTTTTAAGTTCCAAACTTACCTTGTGCTTTTGTTAGGTAGTGTATGCGAACAAGGTCGCGTGGAGAGCCTTTGTTTGAAGTCGACCCCGAGATAAAAGCTACAAGTCATCATCGTAACGTGGCTAGACAACGAAAGACGATGGGGGACAACAACAACCAAATTCCTAATCCCCCAATTCAAGACCCCTTACTTCTTGAGATGCAAGCGCAAATGGAGGAATTGAGGGCACAATTGAGGGCTCAAGAGGAAGCTAGAGCCCAAGAGGTGGCTCCAATCTGGAACTTGTTTCAACCCGTTGTCAATGAAGGAGCAAGGAATGGATCGGCTATTCATGCTAATAACTTTGAGTTCAAGCCGGGATTGATAGAAATGGTGTCCCAAAATCAATTTGGGGGCTCCGCAATTGAAGATCCTCATGAGCATGTCAACCAATTCCTTGAGATAAGCTGGACGATGAAAATGAATGGAGTACCGGAGGACGACGTGAGACTTAGGCTATTCTACTTTTCTCTCCGTGACAAAGCTCGGGCTTGTGTTGATTAAATTGAGATTTGGTAAATTAAAGCTTGTGTTGCTTAAATTGTGATAAAAGAAAAATCTCATCACACAGCAGCCCCAATTCACATATTTGACTCTTTTTTAAAAGGAAAACTCAATTGATCAAACCACAATCCAGGAATTACATATAAACAGTGGGTAAACGAGTTTGTAGATGCAGAACTTTCCAGAACAAACACATTTTTTAATGTTTGGTTTGAGAAAAAAGTAAAAAAAACATAGCATAATAATGCTTGATGGAGAAAGAATACTTCCAAAGTGGCAGGAAATCTATAAAATTCAGATGACTTTGCATCTTAAACAGAGGAATAGTCAAAAAGGGAAATGTATTCTAACTGAATGAAAGATTTATCAAAATTGAAAGTCAAGTTCAGATTGATCTAAATCAAAGGAAAAATAAAAAAGGCATCAAAAGCAGGATTCATCAAGAATTGCTTGAATTGTTTTTGTAGCCAAAAATGATACATACAGAGAGATATAAAGAAGTAAAGAAAAATGAGCTTCAGTTCCAAATCAAACTAAACAGTAAAAGGAATTTAAATGGTAAATTTTAATTTTTTAATTAATATTAAAGCAAGGAGGCTATTTATGTAAAATCAAACCATAATTCAATATGGTATCATCCATTAAACTTCCTATATGATATCCACGTGAGATCATAATCCCTTAAAATCTGGAACCACAAAATCAAAAAAGAAGGAACCCCACGAAATCAGTTTTGTATACAAATTGAAATCGTCGCCCTCTGAAAATCCAGAAACCTAGAACCCTGCGAGAACCGAGTGCGACATCCTCAAGACCGGCGACGATTCCGGCGAAGGTTGGCGAGTTTATCGTGGACTTCGGCTTCAAAAATTAAGAAGGCGGCGGGATTTGTAACCTCCGGCAACAGCGCGATCGATCAAAAAGGCAAAAAAAATATGGGTCGAAAGAAATCGGGTAAGTTTCAATGGTTTGAATCGAATTTAAGGATGAATTTGGGGAAAAATTTGGAATAGGTGAAAACTAATGAATGCTTGCGCCATTTTGAATAAATCAGTTTAATAAATAGATTTGAAAATTGGGTGATTCTGCTATGAATTGATCTGTTGGTGCTTCTGAGTAAAAATCAAGTAATTTTCTAGTGTGGGTTGAAGGGATCAATTGATGCTGATGATTAATAATCTATTATTTTTCTATTTCCGGTTGACAAATTTGAACACTAAATTATAATCGTGAAGGCATATTTAGTGATGTTTTGTTTCTATAGATTCGTGGGTTTGTCTATAAATTATGTCTGTGCGACTTGATGCTCTTTATTGTTAATGTTGATGCTACATATGCATATATGTTCTGCGTTAAGTAAATTATAATTGTGAGGCTACGTATGCATATTTGTGATGCTACTAAAACATATATTTGAAGCTACTAATGAATATATGTGGTACTTATTGTTTAAGTTAGTAATATAACTTGTGTGGGATGGTGCTTTTAATTAGTATGCGTATCTGTGACACTACTTATGTATATTATTGATGCTTCTCATGCATATGTTGTATGCCACTTATGATTATCTGTTTTAGTGTTTTAAGTTGGTAATATAACTTATGTGGGTTGGTGCTTTTTATTAATATTGTTGATGCTATTTATGCATATCTGTGATGCTTTAGTTAAAATATATTTATGATTTTACTCATGCGTATCTGTGATGCTATTTATACGTATCAGTGATGCTTCTTTTCTATAGTTGTAACGTTTTAGCAATTTCTGTACTGACACTTAATCTTTGTTTTTGGGTTATTAATCAATGTGTAGCGTTACGCACTTGGAGCTCCAGGATGGGATAAGACAAGAGTGGAAGCAGTGGCTCACTTAAACTCCAACTTGCTTAATCTCATTCATTTTGAATTAAAATTTACTTGTACATAGTGCTTTTTATGTTACCGATTAATACTTCGTATGGTTTCATGTAAGTGTCATAACTAAAACTCGTATATGATAAATCGAATTTCGTCATGACCAAGCAAGTGCCCAGTTATATTTTTCTAAACTGTCCAATCAACTCCATATTTTATCTTCTCTAAATGCTATCTTTTTGGGTTTGTCTTAATCCTAATAATTAATGATGTCTATGTTAAAATAAGAATGATATAAAGACAGTGCTTCGAACATTACCTTTTAATGCTTCATAAATTATATTAAGAGTTTCATATTTGATGGTTGGTGCTTCGTAAGCATACTCATTTGCATTGTATTATGTGAATGCTTCAGTTAATGCTATATATTCATAAATTAAATGCTTCATACTACGAATCCTACCTTGTAAAAAATTTCTACTATAACATAAATAATGTAATGAAAAATATTAAGATACCCCAATTGTACCATACAAAATAGCATGGATATAAGTAAACTAAAAACAAAACTAAGCAAAAAATGGAACAATGGAAAAAACGCCTTGACTAGAGTGAATCAGTTCTGGAAAAAAAAACGCCAAATAATCAATGCTATGTAAATGTACTGTTAATGCTTCCTACAATAGACAAACATGCTACACAAACAATAACATTGAATCCTTCAACATACAATATTTTAAAGCAAAAACTTGTGATGCTTCATAAAGAATATATATATGCTAAATAACAACAACAACATAAACTGTATACGTAAAAGTACATAATCATGAACATTCTAACCAACAATTTGAAACATACAAAATAAAATATAATATTCATCCAGATTGCATACATAACGAACAACAAAAAATAACAAACGATCAAAAACCTAAATCTTCCATTGTCATAAATCGGAAAAACAAAAAATCTATCAAAGAAAAATTCACAATCGCCGTGAATGTCGCCATGAATATCAGCATGAATGTCACCGTGAATGTCGCCCAGAGTCACCATGTGAGTGTCGTACAACAACCGCCGTCGTTGCTAGAATCGTCATGTGAGTGCCGCATCATCGCCATCATCGATCTATGAGTTGGAAGAAGAAGAAGGAGAAGAAAAAACCGTTTGTAAAAATCGTGTGAGTGCCGTTTTGTTGTCATCGTCAATCTAAGATTTGGAAGAAGAAGAAGAAGAAGAAGAAGAAGAAGAAGAAGAAGAAGAAGAAGAAGAAGAAGAAACTTACAGAAAAAAACCGATTGAAGAACTTAATGATTCGGAGGAATCGTTTGAGATATAAACTCACCATAATTAAAACCGCTTAATTAGGACGGTTAATATTTTCACAATAATAGGATTCTACAGTTTTTTTATAAATTTACATCATTACCCTTATCACTTTATTTTAAAAAAAATTGCCGAAAAAAATTTGTTCAACTAATTAATCTCATCCGTCCATTTGATCAGATCTAAGAGATGAAAGTCATCCCTACTTTTCACACCAAGTGGTAGTCTCTATTTGATCTATATCATATATATATATAACCCTCCGAAAAGGTCACATATTTGAAAGTGAAGAAAATACTCAATATATATGTGCGTCAATCACTCTGTCAGTGCTTGTTAAATATGAAAATTGAAAATCTACCTCATCTCTTTGCTGATGATTTTCCTCCCTTCCAACTTCTTCTATCTCTTGCCCTATGCTTATTTCCAAACAGCGATCGCAATCGCCGCTTCCAATACTGCTCTCATTGGAGTATTTCCTAGCATGCTTGTAGTACAATTCGTACATCTCATCAAAGGTTTCTCTTTGAATACCAATCAGAGATCCAGAAAAGTTTACAACATCACCTAATGTTCATGAAAATATCAATTAAAATATTTTACAGTATCAAAGTCATGTGGTTATATCCTGATTAGTTTACATAAAAAATTTACCTCCGTATTGTGCTCGTATAGGTATTGGCTCATTTTCAGAATCATCCATTATGACAAGAGCTTTTGTATTATCTTCCATATTCTTGTTAATTTCATCCAAACCTAAGCAATAGATTCGTCAAACTCTAATTTTCAAATTCCGATTAAAAATTCCCCAAATTTGAAAGATGCAATTATTTGAATATACAAAATTAATTTCACAACTGAAATCTACACAATTCAATATATTCGATTGAATTCTCGAAACTCACCTTGAAATTTTCGAGCTGGAGAAAAGGAAATAAAATCAAATTTCTTCAATGTCGAAGATGATGTCGCCATCCTTTCGTCATTGATTCGTGGTTGTGAGCTTTCGGTGCTGTGGTGATAGTGGCGGCATAGGTGAGTTCGCCTTCTCCTCAGCTGCAAGTTCTTCCCTCTCTCTATCACATTTCTGCTTTCCGTTCTTTTGTTTTTTTGTTTTAAATTTGGACTCAATTTTCAAAACTGGGCCTGATCCGGGTTAATGGGCCGGCCCATCAATCTCCTGCACAGGATAGTGGCTCTATAATTAATTAGTAAATTTATTATTATGCAAATTAATAGTTATCAACTTAATGGTTTAAAAATGTAACAAATAACATATAAAGAATTAAAATATTGTGTTATATATCTATCTCTATATTTCTAGAACGTAATTGATGAAATAATTCGAGTAACATATATATAGGTTCTGGTGAGAAAGGAGCTTCATATAAGAAATAGAAAAAAATCTGGTCCATCTATTATCAATTGATCAATGGCTGTGATTTAAATTAGGGATGATGTATTAAAGGTTCTGGTGAGAAAATAGCTCCATATGAGAAATAAGAAAAAATATGATCCATCTATTATTGATTGATCGATGGATGGGATTTAAATTAGGGATGATGTAGTAATTTGGTGAGATAGTAAGTGTTAGTAATCTAGCAGAATTGAAAGGGCTATAATTGTAAAAGTCTCATAATACCATTATGGAAAGATATTATTACCAATAGTAAATTTGGGATGTATTATATCACCTTGTATGATTATTATTGACTGCACAAATATTATATCAAATCTCTATCATAAAAAAATGGTTGGATTCTTCTGGGGAAACTATTAAAGAAGGTAGTTCCGTAGGAAAATCAAGAATCTGGAAGAATTCGGGAAAATTTCATAAATAGTAAATTTTAGAGCTACCGATTATTACAATTTTCATAATTGTACACCAATATTGAATCCACCATTTACTACTTACTGTATTTGGTTAGCATTCGTGATGATATTTCATAACGCATCATTATGTGTAGTTTTTTAAAAAAAATATTATAAAGCATGCACTACAAAAAAGCGCTCTTTAGCGACAGATTTTTCCGTCGCTATATCATCAATTTTCGCCACTGAATATAGCTAATGATGGACTAACGATGGACACAGGTCATTGCTGATAATCTCATCATTAATATAGACTTGCGACGGATTATGTGTCCGTCGTTAGGCTAACGACGGACTACCGACGGACAGTCCGTCGCCGTTGTGTATCATCGGCGGCTGGTCGGCCGGAGGGGACGCTGCTTTACCGATGGACTAGAGACAAATACGGTTGTCGCTACTAGCGACGGACCGAAATCCGTCGTTAGTTCGCCGGCTAACGATCCATCGCAAGTCCGTCGCTAGTAGCGATGGACTAAAATCCGTCATTAGTTCCCCCGGTGAATGATCCGTAACGGACTACAATCCGTCGTTAGTTTTTTTTTTAGTTTTTTATTTTTTTTGTTTTATTTTTTTATTTTTAATTCCTCAAATTAATGAAAATGTAATATTATAAATAAAATAATAATATTATTAAAAATATAATATATTAAATATTCAAATTCAAATATATTAAATTACATCAAAATTAAAATTTAATTATTCTACAAAACAATAGTACTGTCACTGCTGATCAGAGAGGGGCGGGGAGAACTGCGGAGGCTGGCCAAATCTGGCAAACATCTGGGCCCACTGAGCCTCTATCTGGGCCTGCATCTGCTGCATCTCAGTCCTGACCTCGGTTCTAACCTCCTCTCGTAGCTCAGTCCTGACCTCGTCCCGGATCTGGGCCCTCATCTCATCAACAAACTGAGTGAAGGCCTCCTCTGTAAATGCGGGCTGTGAGGTGGTGTCTGAAAGGACACTGGTGCTGCTATTGTCGCCGCCACTATAGAAGTACGACCGAGATCCAGTGCCGAAGACGCGCTTCTTCTTGCTCATCCCTCCGAGCGCCTCTAGATAGAGAACAGTCATATCCACCTGAGGGACCTCGCCAGAGCCTGGAACTGGCTGGCTCAACTCCGCAGCCCGCTCGTACACCTCCGTCTAAACACAACAAATCGTTAACATATATATATATAGATTATTTATAAATTAAATACTTACAGTAAGACGCTCGTTCTTCTTATCAATGAAGACTCCATCCTTATCACGATAGAGTCTCAAAAACAGCTCTCACCCAACCTGCTCGTCTAGGAGTCTCTATGCCTGCGACTAATCCAACAACATAAACAAAAATGGTTAAACACATTTAAATGAATTGCATAAATTTAAATAACTGGATATAAAAAATAGGAAGTACTAGATCATCTCCATGCTCCACTGCACATCTGGACCCTCCCTTGTGTGTGATCATGCCCGTCCCTGGTCCATCAGGCTCAAACCTCCTATTCTGAGAGGCAATACGAGCCTTCTTATGCGTCTCCTCTGACTCCTAATAAGCCAGCCAAGAAAGCCACACCTCTAAATGAATCCATGGTGGCCTCTTCCTGTTCTTTTTCTTCTTAACGGTGCAGATCATGTCTCGATATCTATCGGCCGCCTTCACGAGCCAGAGACTATGCACCACCTCGTCTAAACTGGGGTCCCATGTGAACAATTTCTGCATTAAACAACATTAGTAATTCTATTAATTTTAAATAAATACTTAATTTCAAAAGTAAATATATTATATCCTGAAATCATTAAAATAAAGCTCCTTTAACTCCGCTAGCACCATCCTCCAAGCAAAGCCAGCTGGATCGAGGTGCCGCTTGAAGATCTGAGTCGTGGTCGTCGCTATCTCGTGAGCTGGGACCAAAGTCCTACAAATAACAACAAAATCAATGCTACAACTTTTTAGAGGAACTAAAATACAATTAATGATATGAAACGTACCGTTCCCGTACTCTGACCACAGTCAACCCATCACGACGATCTATCGTCACTGACTCATCAAAGGATGGTTGTTCCCCGATGTGCAGGTCCCCTACGGAGGCATGGAGGCCTCCGGATGAAGAAGATGATCTGCTGGCACCTCATTTGGTGCCAGAACCGCTGGCATCACCTCTGCTGCCAGATAACCCACCCCTCGACATCTACATCTAAAAAGGATGTATTAACACAAACAAAATTAATGTAACACAGCACAAACAAAATTAATGTAAGACAACATAAAAATAATGTAAAAAATTAAAGCTCACGTATATATGTTACAACTAATCCTCGTCTATGCTATCATTATCGTCATCTGCATCAGTGAATATCTCTTCTTCTTTGTCTTCTTCCTCTGCATCTCCACTGTCCTCAATTTCGATATCACCTCTATTCCGATGAATTGAAACAGAATCATCAATCTCAATAAGTGGAGGTCGATCATTATGTAATTCATCTTCCTAAAAAGCCACACCATCTTCAATAAGTGGGAGTTCAACATTGGATCTAGCTTTAATCTTATACACAGCCCACCAATCAATTTTTGCATGAGATAAACTCGGATAGGAGCAGTAATAGACTTGAATTGCTTATTTTGCAAGGACAAATAACTCATACTTATTGTAACTACGCTTATGATTTATTGAAACCAATTTGTAGTTTGGATAAACCGTCGTCCCATGTGGTGTTGTGTCAAACCACTTGCATTTGAACAGTACTGTCCTTTTAATTGGCAGACCGGGATATACAAGCTCAAACACTTCTTCAACTTGGTCGTAGTAATTGTTCTCGTCTGTACCATAATTGGTACCTTTTACACAAACTCCAATGTTCATTGTAGCTCTGAGTGTTCCATGATTCATGGTATGAAATTTATAACCATTCACATAATATCTGTTATACACTACAACACTACAATATGGCCCTCTTGAGAGATCTCAAATGTATTTGTTCTCTACATGATTCGCAGGATCTTGTGTCTGTGAACATTAAAGGGATTTGATATAATGATGAAACACAAATTTATGTATTGAGACATACATACGTGCATGTAAAGACATGTACTCACTATTTGGCAAACCAAGTTGCAAATTCCATATCTACTTTACCCTCAATCTCAGCTCTTGGTAAATTCTAATGCATTACTTTCATCTGATTCACAAACAAACTAGACAAACATATATATTCATGTTAATGGATTCATGACTTATTGAAATAAATATATGATAAGTGTTGAGGTATGTACTTTATATACGGCTCGATCTCAGTACATTTAAGTAAAATGTATACTCGAGTAGTATTGTACTCTTGATCAGTTAAAAATTTGGTTGACTGTTTTCTAAATGATCGTCCAGGATACTTGAATATGGAAAGACAATTTGGATCGTTGTTTACTGCATCAACCCTATCGTCATAAGTTCAAGGCAAATTTTCGCGCTTTGTCCGCGCATGATCTTCAAAATAGTAGGAGCAAAACATCGAAGCTTCCTCCACTAGGTAAGCATTGCATATTGATCCCTCAACCCTTGCCTTATTCCGTACATTATTCTTTAGCTTTTGTAAGTACCTTTCAAATGGGTTGACGCGCTGTCGTTTCGTGCGCAAAAATATATTTATAAACTCCTGTGCCCACAGCGAGCGTAGCTAGCCAATGAGTACGGGTCGATCCCACAGAGAGCTGTTGCGATTCTATCTTCAAGTAACTAATCAAAAGGAGGTTTTGGTGTTGTCACTATACTGAAATTAAATCTGCAAAATAAAATAAAGAAAACTATTAAATAACAAAACATTCTGGCATTTGAATTAGATCTTGGTTAAACATAAAACAACTCGATCATGGGCACACCGATTTTCATACATGATAGGTCATCTAGTTATGGTGACCGGATTCCTCTCATGCGTCTCCTCATCCATCCTTTCATTTTAGGTTTAAAAGTGATTCCTCTTCGAGTAAACCCCTAACCAGTCACCCACCTCCCGATTCCTCTAAGAGATGTAAGCAAACAAGCAGCAGTGTGCCCTAGACGGACCCAGATTTGTTGTGTTCAACTGATTCCTCTTGTGCCCACAACACCCCATTAATTCCCTTATTACTCTATGAACCGACACACAGTCACGATTCACCAATTCAATTAATAGTGGTGTGCCCTCTTTACCTAACGAGTGATCAGCCACATTGGGCACTTCAGACACACACTCACGTAGAACAAGGCACAAGAATTAACGGAAACTAATCATGCATTACTATGCCCATTTTGGCCTCACGAGTCCAGATTTATGCTTAATCCAATTTCATCATTCAAACGCCAGAATTAAAGATCTAGCCGAGAAAGCTAGACATAATTAAACTTGCAGAATTTAAAGACATAAAAATAAATGAAAACTTACGTAATTAATTAAGCAAAAACTCGACTCCAACGTCGATGAACATAAACATCACCTAAGTCCCGAAGGTTTAAGACCTTTCGGATTGTTTGGCTGCCTAAGCAGTGTACGGAAAATAAATTACAGAAATGTAAAGTGTTCCCGAGTGTCTAAAAGCTTCTAAAAACTCGTTTTCCAGAAATTAAACTTGTTTAAGTAGTTACATTTCCGAGTAGAGTCTCCCCCACAGGCGGGGGTCTTCTGCTGAAAATCCGGAACGGCATGTCCTCGCTGACTTGACTGGATAAGCTTCAGCTTCAACAAATCCCTATTTTTTAGGGATTGCTCTTATCTCCTCAGATTTAGCTTTATCTCCTCGTCTGAGCTTATCCTTCTGTTGCAGCACCTTCCAGGAGTCCAGCTTAGCTCCAACTCTCCTGCGGATAATGTAGCTATCTTCCTACCAGCTGTTCTTCAACTAAATCCCAAATTTCACTGGAATGCCCATTCTGCCCTGTGGTCGAGTCTGTGCGAGTACTGTGGGCACGGCATCATCTGTCAGCTCCATCCGTATCTGATATGCCCACTTCTCTGACCGAATGTGGGATGGATACTGAGGACGTCTCATGTGCCTCTGATGAACATATGTGCGAGATAATCGTGAATATTTGGGCATAAAATGCCCCTTCCGCCAGACTCGACTCTTGAAATGCCCTTTGACCTCAACCTGGTTTTGTTCGACTCAAAACACACTAAAAAGGACATTTATACACAATAAAATACCCCTAAAAACACGAAATAAATGGACTTATCATGGGTACATCCAGTGATATTGAACCGGACCAGCAATACGAGCTTCATTAGCTAAATGTACGAGCAAATGCTCCATTGAGTCAAAGAAGCTTGGAGGAAATATGCGTTCCAGCTTGCATAAAATTATAGGGATCATGTCATGCAAATGACACATATCCTCTACTTTAATGTTCGCAGAGGACAGATCCCTAAAAAGTATACTCAATTCAGTGATTGCTTTCCAGACAGCAAGTGGGAGAAGTTCTTTAAAGGCGATGGGTAGGATCCGCTGCATTAGCATGTGACAATCGTGACTTTTCATTCCAAACATCTTCAGCTTCTGATATCGACACATCTACTCATGTTCGACACATACCCATTTGGAAATTTCAGCTCTTTCACCCATTCACACAAAACTTTTTTCTCAGCTTTGTCAAGCATGCAAGAAGCTTTGGGGTATTTGCCCGTCCTGGCATCTCATTTCAATTCGGGTCAATTGCAGTAGATATTTAATTCATCTCTTGATTTGGTAGTATCTTTTGTTTTTCCCGGGACATTCATCATTGTGTTAAATAGATTGTCAAACACATTCTTTTCAATGTGCATGACATCCAAATTGTGTCGAATCAGTAATGAACTCCAATAAGGCATATCCGAAAAGATACTTTTTTCTTCCACCCACTGTTTTTCCCGACTCTGAGATTCACTTTATAACTTTCTAATTCTGTGACCTTCTTCAAGCCCAGCTCCTCAATCTCTTGCAGAAGATCAATCCCGGATCTGAGTTCTGTAGGTTCTGCCGTAACCACCTTGTTCTTGGTGAATGTCTTTTTATTCTTGCAAAATGGATGGTCAGCTGGTAAGAATTTTCAATGATTATCAAACCACGACCGCTTCTCACTACATTGAAGTGTGAAAGCTTCGGATTCGGTCATACAATACGGGCAAGCTAATCTTCCGGCAGTACTCCATCCAGACAACATTGAGTAGGCAGGAAAATTACTAATTGTCCAGATCAGAGCCGCTCACATCTTAAAATTCTGCTTCAATGACACATCATATGAGTCCACACCCACATCCCACAATTTTATCAACTCTGATATCAGTGGCTGCAAGAACACATCAAGTTTTTCTTTCAGATTGCGCGGTCCTAGCACCAACACTGTAAGGAACATGTATTGTTCTTTCATACACATCCAAGGTGGAAGATTATAGGGCGTAATTATAACGGGCCATGAGGAATATTACTGCCCTGATTGCCCGAAAGGTTGAAAACCGTCTGTAGAAAGACCCAACCTAATGTTGCGAATTACAGCTGCAAAATCATGGAATTTTTCATCGAAATGCTTCCAAGCAGGAGAATCTGCTGGATGACGCATGACCCCGTCCTCAACTGATGACGCATGCCAACGCATTTTAGCAGCTGTGGCATTAGATGCGTATAATCTATGTAGTCAAGGAGTTAGTGGAAAATAGTACATCTTCTTATGAGCTTTTTTTCTTCCCATTCTCATTATCTTGACCATTGTATCGAGGATAGCCATAGAACTTACATTCCAAATATCCACTGTCTCCCGCCCAAAAGATCATGCAATTTCTAAAGCAGCAGTCAATCTTCTCTACTGGTAATCCCATACCGCGCAATACTTTCTTTGTGGTATAAAAATTCTCTGTGACTAAGTTATTTTTAGGCACTATCTCTTTTATCAATTCTGTAATCTGATTGAAGCACTTCTGTGACATGTTGTTCTTAGACTTCAAAGTCATGAGACGAGCTACAAGTGACAATTGTGAATGCGTCTGACACCCAGGCCACAACTCTTTATCTACAGCATCCAACATGTCATATAATTTTTGTGCTTCTGGGTTAGGAAGCTCATCTAGAATCTGATTGGTTACTCTGCTATCCATGTAAATATCTGGACCACCAGCATCAAACACCATTTGATGGTACGTATTCGATACAGTCTCTCGTCCAATATTCAAAGTCGTACCAACAGTCTCTATTGTTTCTCCTTGATACCTCCAGACGTGATAATTTTTCACAAACCCATTCCTCCCAATGTGCAACCAAACCGTGTATTGATTTTGAAATGGAATGTTATCACATTTACGACATGGACACTTTATTTGTCTCCATCCATAAACGCAGGCCGACTAGCAGCAAATTCAATGAAGCTTTCAAGTCCATTCAGGAAATTCGGATTTAAACACCCATTAGCCCCATATCATTTGTACATCCAATCATGATTCGCACTCATTGTTAGACGAGAAGCAGATCAAAAACTTATTTAATTAATCGAATTTCGAATAAAATTAAAAAAAATTAAAAATTTCGGCAGTACCTATGTGAAAATCCTAGTCCCAAGTTCCCGACTCTACGCTAATTGATCTATGTTCTTCTAGTTAATCAATCAATACCAACAACAAAACCAACAAATGTCAACAATTGAATCAATACTTGATTACAAAAAATTCAAAATTTCGATAGCATCTATGTGAAAATCCTAGTCCCAAGTTCTCGACTCTACGCTAATTGATCTATGTTCCTCTAATTAATCAATCAAAACCAACATATATAATATATCAACAACACCAATAATTTATAAAGAAAGATCCAGGGGCCCTCATCCCATTCACAATACCATAATTTCAATTTAATTGTATCTAATAAATTGAATAACATGCTTGTAAAAAATTATAACATGCTTACTAACATCATATTTAACATGCATATTAAAATCATAAAATAATTAATTCATAAATAAAAATTAACATCATATTTAACATGCATATTAAAATCATAAATCATTAGTTCATCAATAAAATTAACATCATATTTAACATGCTTATTGAAATCATAAAATCATTAATTGATCATAAATAAAAATTAACATCATGTTTAACATGCAAATTAAAATCATAAATTCATTATTTACATTTGTCTATGTGAGAGTATATATATGAATTAGCTTGACAAATTCCTCAATTTGATGTTTGAACCTCAATATAGCTCTTCTAACTACAACATAATTACAGGAAAAATTAAAAAAAAAAAATCAAATTCACTAACACACACATATACACTAACACACACATAATCAAACACAAACATAAACTAAACTAACACATAATTAATCCAAATTATCATATAAAAATCTAATCTAACCTAAACTAACAATTAACACATAACTTAACCTAATCTAACCTAAACTAAACTAACACCTAATCTAACCTAAACTAACAATTAACATATAGTCTAACCTAATCTAACCTAAACTACAAATTATCAAAATGTAAAACATATAATTTACAAAATCTGCATAAAAAAAATCTACAAAAAAAAATAAGCATAATATAATTTACAAAATCTGCATAATAAATTAAAATCTACAAAATCAACACCATAAAGTACTCATAATAATAAAAATAATAATAATAAGCATAATAAAAAAAAGTAAAATCTGCAGCAAGAAAAATTGAAGAAGAAATGAAGAAGGAGAAGGGTGAGAGACGAGAGTCGAGAGGGAGAAGGGAGAGAGGGCAGAGAGGGGGGAGAGAGAGAGAGACGCAATGGTAGAGAGATGGAAAGAGACGTAGGGGCGAGAGAGACAAAAAGAGGGAGAGAGAGGGGTGGGAGAGAGACAGAAAGAGGGGGGAGAGAGACAGATCGAAAGACGTACTTGTCGCCACACGCCGCAACTCGCCACCGCACGCCGCTGTCGTCGCCGTCAATGAGTGGAGGGGGGTTGGGGGTGGAATCTGAATTAGGGCAACGATTAGAATGAAAATGGAAACTGTTGTTCTGTCTGTATAATCGCATTTTACCGACGGAATAATGACGGACTCGGTTCGTCATTATCATTAAAAAAAAATTAAATATTTAACGACGGACTCACACTAAAAATTAAATCGGGAATATTTAAAACCATCTAACGACGAGCTTAGTCTGTCATTATGCATAAAAAATAAATCAAAAATATTTTAAAAAACCTAACGACGGACTGAGTCGGTCGTTATATATAAAAAATAATTCAGAAATATTTTAAAAAACCTAACGACGGACTTAATCCGTCATTAGAGTTATTACTTAATTAAAAAAAAAACTAATGACGGATAATGTCCGTCGCTAAACCTGACGACAGCAAAATCCGACTTAAATCTGTCGTAAATGTTTACCGCGAATCGTTCCCGCCAAATTTTCCGCCTCAAAAGATGACGACGGACAGTCCGCTGTAAGTCCGTCTCTAATGTCGACGGATAACAGTCCGTCGCTAGATTTCGTCGCTAAAAGGCACTTTTTTGTAGTGATCTTAGTACGGTTATTTTACATATATAATTAACTATTGCATTGTTGCCTAGCTATCCTGTGATTCTTTAGTATTTATTTAAATTGTAGAGCAATTTTCCAGAAAAATAAAGCAATATGGATTATATATGTTTAAATACAATAGAGCTAATATGATTTTATAAAAAAACAAAACAAAATAGATATACCAACCTTTTGATAATTGAATATTGTGAATGAAGTTGATGATTCATTTATGCGATGCACGGTGTTTCATTAGGTAAGGCAAACTAATTTCGATTTTTCATGATATATTTATTTACCTAAATACTACTTTATAACAACTGTAACAATAAAATCGTCCTAACAAAAATAATAACTAAAATTAAGGAGCCAAAAATAAGAATACAAATTCAAAAGAAAAATTATAAGTCAAACACATATTTAAAACTTGATGTGAATATTACAGAGTTTAAAACTTTGTAATTAGAAATGTAAGAATAGTTTTGTAATGACACCACCAATAAATAGAGACACATACTTCAGAAAAAAAAAAAAAGAGTGAGCTAAAATCGGTCCAATCGTTATTACTTATTAAGAATGGAAATATATATATATATATATATAGATATATATATATATAGTATAGAGATCAAATGAGAACTAATACCCTGTGTAGAAACTAGGAACCAATATAGAGCGTTGGATCAATAATTTTCTAAGGCTCAGATCAATCTCAAAAAAATGGGGTCAAAAATGCAATATCTTAAGAGTTATATTAAGTTAAGGGTATATATGTCATTGTATTGGATATCAATTATCTGCAGTAAAAATATCTGTTCCATATATAGTGGGATTATATTGAGCGGTTTTTTTTTTTAGATTGAACTTTTTTTTTAATTTTTTGGACGATAGATTAAACTCTTTTTTCTACAGAGTTGTATCTATCGGTGTTTCATATTTTAATTAATCATAAATCTATTCAAAATTCTTATTGATTGGGTCTGTTACGGTTTAAGGAGTCGTTGGATTTCGTCGGTCTCACTGCAGGTTTCGTCTGATTATGGAAGATATAAGTATTATGTTCTCTATTAATGGTGTAGAGATATTGGTGGAATCTGGTAGGGACGCGTATGTATGACGTTTAGCAAATTTTTTATGTGGAATTAGCAAATTCTAGAGTTATTAATAGCAACTCGGCATATTTTTATGTGAAAACTCGAATTTATTTTTAATTTGGTTTCAATGTGCTTTGCATGATAGTGAGATGTTTTCAAAGAATGGGCATTTCATATTTATTATAGATGATAGATTTTTTTAATATTTGGTTGTGGATGTTTTCAAAGAATGTGTTTTGTATGCGTAGGATATGTGCAGAATCTGGTAGGGACGCGTATATTTGACGTTTAGCACATTTGTTATTCGGAATTAGCAAACTATAGTGTTGTTAATAGCAAATCCGTAATATTTTTATGTGAAAATTTGATTTTTTAAATTGGTTTCAATGTACTCTGCATGATAGTGAGATGTTTGCATAAAATAGACATTTCATATTTAACATAGATGATACATGCTTTTTCGTATTTGGTTGTGGAAGTTTTCAAGTTAGAAAAAAAAAAAAGAAAAAAAGTTAAAATGCCATGAATTGTTGTGTAAAATAAGATTTTTTTTTTCACAATCTCTTACTCCATCTTATATTAGCATTACGCCGGTTGTCGTCTAATTATGCAAGATACAAATACTGTGTCATCTGTTAATATTTCTTTGTATGCGTAGTGATATGGGTGGAATCCGGTAGGGACTCGTATGTATGACGTGTAGCAAATTTATTTTGCATAATTAGCAAATTATTCATATGTTAATAGCATATCGGTAATATTTATTGTGAAAATATATATTTTATTTTTTTATTTTGATGATAAGATGGTCTCCTTTTGATTTTATCTTTTATTTTTAATTAATTTTTTCCAACATCAATGCATGAACATTGTTACGTTTTGTTATTGTTAGCAACTCATTTATCATGAATTAGCACATATTTGTACATGGATTAGCAGATTTTATGCGATCAGATTTTGACAATTTTCTCGGTATATCACATGTCACATTTATTATAGTTTAAGTGGATAATGAGTCGACTGAATGCTTTGATAGGAAATGAATAATAATCTGATACGACAAATTGGAGAATTTTTAAAATTGTTATTTGTAAATAAGTTTTCATGCGTGAGGCAACTAGTAATTTTATTTTCCGACTACATTAATAAAGGCTCGTATATACTAATTTTAGCAAATTTGTTCGATATAATTAGCAAATTATATGTGTGTTAAAAGCACATTGATAATACTTTTATCAGAAAACATAATTCGTTTCATTGTTGATAATATGGTCATTTTTTTAACTGATTTCAATATGATTTTCAAGAACTAAAATGTTCGTACGTAAGGAAATTTTAGTTTGTTATCAAAAAAATATTAGTCTGTACTTAAAATGAATGTCATGTATCATTAGTTTATTATACAAAACATAACAACTATATATTAAAGAATGAAAATTGTGCTATTTAAACATTCACGTCATGCTATTATTGGAATAATAATTTGCTAAAACCGACTGAATAATTTTATCACAAAAGTTCAATGTAAGTAATAATTAAAGAATGTTAGCACGTGTAATTAAACCTAGACAATATTCATTACTATGGCATCAATATTGTGTGGTCCATCATCACATGTCGCCCTATAATAGAAGCTTGCAAAGGTGGACTTGTTGTAGTGCATTCAGCTACATTCACATTATGTCGTCGCTTTGACCTAGCCTCGCGATTGCGGTCGTCATCACCTGCTAAAACAAAAAAGAAAATTATCACGTTAGAAGCTAACAATTTTAAAAACATAACAAATACCATATTTGAACTATTAATAAAAAAACCAATACCAACATGCTATTATAATGATGTATATCTGATACGAACAAAAATACACCCCCACACCATAAAAATATATTCCTAATTTGCTATTGATTTCAAGATAATTTGCTAATTATACCTTCACAATTTGTCATATACTTCACAAGAGTCTATTCATGTATTAATAATTTATTAATCAAACCTTACTACTTTGCTACAAACGACGAATGCAACCAAACCAGATAACCTATCTATATAAATAACAATATTTGAAAATCTAATCTGCTAAATATATATTAATAGTTTGCTAATATAACCTTTCTAATTTGCTAAAGATGTAATTTCCAATCAAACCAAAATCAACAAATAAAACGATCACACCATAATAAAAAAATCCCTAATTTGTGTTGATTATCTATCAATAAACTTTTTAAATACAAAAACATAAATTAAAGACATGAAAGTACAAGTATTCAACTCATAACATCAAAAATTGCTTCACAAAATCAGTGAAAACATTAAAAAATGGTCTGACAACACCAAGCATGACTTATCTCAATAATCTGCTAATCATGTCTTAATAATTTACTAATTTTCAATCACTAATTTGCTATAAACAGAACATCAGGTTGATAAAACACGAATTCAAGTAGCAAATTTTCACAGTTTTAGCATTTGCTAATAATATCGTAATAATTTGCTAGACACAAAGCGTGAATGGTTTATCTTCACCTCTATAATCATCCAGCCTCACGATTTGCTAATCATATATGCCAAATTTGCTATAAAATAATATAAATATGTTATAAACTTCCCCAATTTGACATAAATAACAAATATTCATACAATACCAACAGTCAACATATCACGAGATAAAGACAACAACACCACATTTCTTGACAAAATCCCAATAGTGGACACGTAAATCAATCATACATACCACATATCTCAATCATAAAGACGGTATTCCCCACTAGCAAATGGAAGATAACTCTAAATTTGTTAATCATAAAATACTGATTTGCTAATCATATAGTACTAATTTGCTAATTATTTCTGACTGATTTGCCAATTATATCTTCTTGGTTTCGCTTTAAAAATTAAATAAAATATAATACACTAGACCAATATATTATTTTGCTAATCATATATCACTAAATTGCTATAAACAAAACATCAATTTGCTAAAACACAAATCCCAATAGCAAAATTTCACAGATGCAACATTTGCTAATCATATCGTACTAAGTTGCTAGAATGCAAGACTGAATGGTTTCTCTTCACCTATATAATCATCCAGCCTCTCAATTTGCTAATTATACATTCAAAATTTGCTATAGATTAAATATAAATATGTTATAAACAAACTCAATTTGATATAAATAACAAATATTTATAAAACCACAACCTATCAAGTTAATCTGCTAAATATACATTACTAACTTGCTAATCACAACTTACTTATTTGCTAAATATATCAATACAAATCAAATCAGATCAGAATCAATAAATAAAAAATGTTTGCTAAGTATATCCATTTAATTTGCTAATCATACCCATTTTATTTGCTAATACGCAATCCCCATATTTGCTGGAGTGCCACCTATAATTCTCATCGCTGACTCCAGAGTTGTATAGTTCAGATTTGGCAATTTAAAATTCATCAAAGTGATGTGAATAAATCCATTCTACACTTTTACAGCAGATAAAAAAATCCATCACTCAAGTTTCTAGCTATTTCTGGAGTAATTTTGATAAATTTAAATTTCCTTCATGAATCAAAATCAAATACTCCTATCCAAATCCAACATAACAAACAAACAAACTCAAATAAAAAGGATTCACAAAATATGATTAAAAAAAGTCCGACCCCAGCAACATTAATTCTTGAAATTCGAATAAATTACGAATCTACTAATAATACATTAATAATTTACTAATCATATATAATTAATTTGCTAAATACATCAAATTACCACAAAACAAAACCAATAAATATAACAATCAATCAAAAATCAAAACCTAAAACATTTGTCTATAGTTACGAGAAGCATATGAGAAATATAACCAAAAAACATCAAAAAATTTTGAATACCCATAAAATTTGCTAATCATATCATATTCACAATAATCTAAAATCTGCTAATCATACATTTATATATCACTAATTTAAGAGTGAAGAAATACCCGTTCGTGTTGTCGCGGTTTGGGCGACGTGGAGGCCGACGACGGGGGCTTCGGTCGAGATGGAGGGGGGCTGCGGCTGGGCGTCTGGGCGACGTTCAGTTGGTCAGCGGCCCTTCATTGTTGTAGCTCGTTTGGTTTGGGTCGTGGCAGTCACGGCCTTGGCGACGTGGAGGCGGCCGGCGTTTGGGAGTACGGGCGACTTTGAACCAGGCGGCGGATTGGCGTTTGGACAACGTGGAGGCGGGCGACGGCCCTTCATTATTGTCGGCGTTCGGCGTGAAAGATTGTGATCGGAGTTCTGCGTCGTTCGGCATGAAAGATTGAGGGGGGAGGCGGCGGCTGGAATGGATTTTTGTTTTTGTAAGGTTTTCATTCAACTACCCAATAAATTTCATCATATAATTATTCCTAGATTCATGGGACGTGATATTATGGATATTTTGGGTTTGTCATTAATACCCTTATGAATCACTAAATTTTGGTAAAAATTTATCATTTTGCAATTTGATCCCTAAAATCTAAAATCAATCTTGTCCATTCAAATTATAGAGATCTATGAATGTAAATGGTTCCTAGTTCCTACATAGGAGTATGGTTCTCATTTTAACCCACCCCTATATATATATATATATATATCCTAAAATTATCATTCATATGTTATATTCCAATTTTACAAAGTTCTTTTACAATTCTTCTCGAGATTAATTCTTCACTAATCCAAGTGATTGCAATATTACAAATAATTGTATATATTTATTCACATTTGTTACGAACCTGTTCTTCCAATTTTGTCCAATATCGTACTGTTAATTTTGACCGTTCTGTATGTTGAATGTGGTATGACCTTAAAAAAATCTATATAGTATATAATAATAATACCGTATCCGCAAATAGAATATTTTTTTCTCGCCCCTTTTCACCTTAGAAAATTGGAAATCTAATAATATATATTATTTAATTATTTATTTTTTATTTAATAACCATGGATATTAATATTGCAAATCTAAATCTTCAATCATATCATATGTAGAGTAATATACATTTACTCTAAATCTAAAAAATTATACTTAAGTATAATATTGGAAGAACACGTTCGTAACAAATGTGAATAAATATATACAATTATTTGTAATATTGCAATCACTTGGATTAGTGAAGAATTAATCTCGAGAAGAATTGTAAAAGAACTTTGTAAATTTGGAATATAACATATGGGTGAGAATTTTAGGCATTAAAAGTTTAGAAAATAATATCATTTAACAAATGACTATGGAGTAACTCAGATTTTAATCTTAAAAAAAAAAAAAAAAAGATGCGTTATCCCAAATTATTATTAATTGTTTTACAGCTGAAAATTAAGAAAAAGATCTTTGAAAGTACAAATAGAATCCGACCTGCCGGATTCGAACCAGCGACCTAAGGATTTCAGCATACAAACTACAGTCCTCCGCTCTACCAACTGAGCTAAGGTCGGCTACGTAAGTTTTGCTTGTTATAACTTATTAATCATAAAAACATCATTGAACCACTTTCATTTCTGGTCTGCATCGTCTGCTTCAAATTGTTATTTGATTTTGTGATTCATTTTCCAAACGGTAAGGCCTCATTTGGTTGGGAAATAATCTAATCTTAGAATGTAATCTGATTTTTTATTTTAAAATTTTTGTGTTTGGATCAATTTTTAAGAATTTTAGAAAGTAATTAAAATCTTCAAAATAAGAAAACTAATACAACTTTCATAGATTCAAAATACCTACTTGGAGTAGGTATTCAGATTATTTACATCTAGAAATCTTGTGGTAGACTATTTTGATTATTCAATTTTTCATCCATTATTTTTATTATTTATATAAATTATTATTAAAATTTATTTATATTTTTTTAATATAAAATTTAAAATTTTGAAAATATATTTTAATCTTATTTTTTGTAAATTATTCTTAGTTTTTTATTATAAAGTTTTGAATTAAAAAAGTGAAAATTTGAAAAAATAAAAATCCTACTAAAATGCGATTATCATATTAATTTTTTATTTTTTGTAATTAATGGTAGAGAAATGACAAATTCAAAATAATGAGCAACCCAACTTCATAATGTACAATAAAATTCTATATTAGTAACAATTTATTTTTGAATGATGTCGATCAAACAACAACAACAACAACAACAACAACAACAACAACAACAACAACAACAAATAATAATAATAATAATAATAATACTTTTGTAAATTAATGTAATTATTCTTTTATAGTCAATGGTTTGCGTATATTTGTATTTATACAATATATATATATATAATTAATTTATCTTTATTTATTTATTTTGCTTAATTGTTAATTTTTTTTTTAAAAATTGAGGGAGGAGAATGATGATTGAACTCATAGACCATAAGTCTACAATATTATTAAATTATCTTAATAAACCTACTTGATTAATTAAAATTAAAAAATACTAAAATGAGAATCCTAATAATTTCCTTTTCATGTTCCAAATATAGGATACAACCAACCAAACCAGTCCTAAATATTTCGTCTTTACATATAGGCATTTTTACTACTTCATGGCGCATACATTAAAAATGTATTCCAGGTTCAATTGCGTGAGTCCTTTCGCCAACATAAGTGATAGAAATCATAATACATAAAAAAGGAGGATGTCGTCATGTTTAATTTTTTATTTTTATTTTGAAAAATGGGTCTCCACGTATTCTTTTTATACATGGATCATCACTGCATGAATGTGCCAAGGAGACTCGTTAGTCAGGCATTTTTTGACTCTTTGTTCATTTGTTCATTGATTTTTCAGAAATTGACATACTGATAATTATCCAAAAAAAACGCGATTTAACGACGGATTTAGCGACAGAATAAAATCCATCACTAAATTAATGATAAATTAACGACAGATTGTGATTGAGAATTTTAACGACGGATTTTTCCGTCTTTAACATAACAACGGAAAAATCCGTCGTTAAACATTGACTTTAACATTTTTTATTTTATTTTTTTAAGGTACCGACGGACTAACGACGGATTTTTCCGTCGTTACGTTAAATACGGAAAAATCCGTCGTTAAAAATTATTTTTTATTTTTTTTAATCTTAGCGACGGACTAATGAAGGAATAATTCCGTAGTTATTTTTTTTTTAATTTTTTTAATTTTTTTTATTTTTATTACTTTTTAATTTATTAATACTTAATTTACGAATTTGAAATTAATTTTTTCAAAATTTTAATTTTTTATTTATTTTATTTTATGGATTTATTTTATTTTTAAATTTTTTTTAATATTTTATATTATTTTTTAATAGTTTTAATTTTTAAATTAATAATTAATTATGAATTTTTTTAATATAAATAATTTTGTATTTATTTTATATTTTCAAATTTATTTTATATTTTAATTTTTGATATTTTATAAATTTTTTTTAATATTTTTTATTTTTCAATTACAAATTAATCACAAATATGAATTTTTTAATATTTTTATTTATTTTACATTTTCAAATTATTTTATTTTATAATTTTTTTAGTTTTTATTATTTTTAAGATTTTATATCTTTTGTTATATTTAAATTACTAATTTATGACTTTTTTATAATTTTTTATTTTAATAATTTTTAGGACTTTATATTATATAATTATTTAATTTGTAAATAAAACTTCAATGAAAATAGATTTTGTATGTATATATATGCACTAGTTGTATATTTTAACGTAAATATATAATATTTGAGAAAATTAATTAAAATATTATAATATTATTTAATGGTTAATGAAAAAATAAATAATAGATAGAAAATAATATTTATTATTATTATTTTTATTTATAATATTAATATTATTTA
The DNA here is from genome assembly GCA_026008535.1 of Perilla frutescens. NCBI lineage: Eukaryota > Viridiplantae > Streptophyta > Magnoliopsida > Lamiales > Lamiaceae > Perilla > Perilla frutescens. The sequence continues at coordinate 35,844,987 of BRKX01000017.1, read as the reverse complement.
GAAAAGTATAATGTACAAAAAAGACATTTATATTATAAATATATAATATGTTGCATATTTCACATGTGATGAAGCTAGTCTAGTAGTTTAATGTTTGGTGGAGTATCTTGGTAGTGCCTGTGTTCGAATCCTCGCATGACCGAATTTCGCTCCCATTAATTGTAGGCCTATGTTTGGGCCCTTATGGGCTATAGACCATGGCGTGTCGGCCCTTTTAGTGACGGAATTTTTTCGTCGATAATCCGTCATTAATTTTTTTATTTTTTTATTTTCAGGAGACTAAATTTGGTGATGATTTAGCGACGGAAAAATCCGTCGCTAATTTCGTCGCTAAATTTTTTCGTCATTAAATTATGTCGTTAAAATGACTAACGATAATATTTTTAACGACGTACCGAGTCCGTCTTTAACGAAGGATTTTCAGAGTTTAGCGACGAAATTTTTCTGTCGCTAAAACGTGATTTTTTTGTAGTGTAATTTGATGAATACATTACACATCTTACTTCATAAGACCATCCGACATTCAAATAAAAAGGTCAACAAGTAGTCCAATTTGATTTTGGAATAATTATACTTCTATTTAATATTTGTCAATGCATGTATAAAATTGTAAATTAATCCAGTAGTAATAAATTAATTTGCAGATACAAAATATGAAGAAAAATAGTTGACTAATCGACTGTTCAAATAACTATCTACATTTCTATCCACTACAATAAAACACTAAAATAATTAAATTTTAGTTATACTGCGATGAATTCAAAATTTAAAAGGTGTTTATTGGTCTTCTTGGATTTTGAAAAAGAAGCACATTAAAAAACAACAATTTTTGCGTTATATTAACGAAAAAAGTGAATGCACGAAACATATATATTTTAATATTTGCCAACGTTTGTATAACATGATAAATTAATTGTGTAACATTAGGATAATTTTACCAATATAAAAATACAAGCCATTGTTGACTAATAATTCATTTAATAAAAATACAAGCCATTAGTAACAATCGACACTTGTGTCCGATACAGAAAAAAAAAATGAATATTAAAGACAAATAAATTATATTTTATCAAACATATATAACAAAATCATTTCCATATTTTGTTATATATTAAGGTAATTTGGAGATATAAATAATTAATTGAAGATTATAATTCAATAATAATTGAAAAACATATATAATTCAATATTAATTAAAGTAACATAATTGAATAGCAAATAATTAATTGTCACGCACCACCAGTTGGATTTTCAAGAATGAACGGTTGATATAATATATTAGGTAAGTGCCTCAATAAGTAAAAAGTGATATACGTACAGTAATTGGTATTTGAAAACAGCATACATGTGTATTTTGCTTTTTTTTTAAAAATTTAAAAATGAGGGTCACGTGTACGGTGGATTTACCTAAGTGCAAATGCACTGAGTTCATAGTAGACTTTTCCCACTCTCAGCTCCTTTTTTAAAGAGTCGTCTTTCAAATTGTCATAAGCCATGAATAATATTTCTTTTTTGTTTATCACTACTATATATCCTGCAATGGGTTTTGGTTCAAATGTTAACGCTCTTCTCCTGTGGATATTAGTAATCAATCTTAGTCATTCATCTATTTGGTTTTCATGGTTCAGAGTAATCTAAAATTGATTGGATCAAAGATACAATTAATTAAGATTTTTATAAATTAAGGATATGGAAGTTATTTAATTTTATATGGAATATCAAATCCCACATTTTATAACGTGTGTGTGTATATATATATATATATATATATCTTCATATTATAGATTTAATATTTACTTTCTTACAATATACAAAAATTTCCACTGTTACATCTATTAAAAAAAACTTAGATAATTACCTAATTGAATCAAATTGGGTTAATTAATTTTGTAAGTGAATTAATTTAACTTTGTCACTTAATTCATGTTTTCGTAATAACAAAATTTATATGATTTGATAGCATCTGAATTATTTCATATTAACAATACTTTATCTTTGTATTAGCTAGGAAAAATTGACTAATAACATGAAATTGTGTGTAGAAAAAGATAGGTCAAATAAAAATGTACTAATATTGCGGGTAATATTATAATAATGATGTGCTAATATGTTATTAACAATATTGCTAATAACATAAAAGTATGTGCTAATATTATAATAATGATGTACTAATATGATTTATAACTATTGCTAATATGTAATTTCTATTAATATATACAAACTCCTTGTTGTTTATTAAAAATAAAAAATAATTAAATTATTGGTAGAAAATAAATTAAAAAGTAGAATTAATGATTTTCTTGCAAAGATTGATGAAATTTTTAATAAAATAGAAAGATAAAATCATAATATATTGCATCAAGATAAAAAATTCCATAAAATATGAGATATTCAAGAGACTTTTCAATTACTACTATACCCCTAACTTAATACAATTATTAAAATAAAAATAAAAATGTGATCCTATTTATTTGAGATTAATCTTGAGCGGTGAGATTAAATAATTGGGTGATTCAGATTAGTTCATGATTTCTAGGTGAAGATATGTTTTCATTTTAACCACCCATGATGTAATCGTGCAATGAACGTATATAGCACTGAAGTGATCTAGATTCATATATAATTTGAAGTGTCAATAATTTGAAATGGATTCTTTTTTTTTTTTTAGTTTCAATCAATTGTGGTTTCTGATTTGTTGATCGATCTAAGTTTAATCTCTTTAATGTTTGCATAATCTTCTTTGTTGGTGTATTTTTTTTTTTAAGTTAATTAGCAGATGAAATCCTCTATCCCACTTGATGTTTCATTTTGACTTTTATTACATTTTCATCTATTTTTTTCTTCAATTTCAATTTATTTTGGTTTAGTTTATTTTATAACTAGTATTTAGGGTTTATTTCACCCAACTAGAGTGTATATTGACGCGCTGTCGTTTCGCGCTCAGAAATATATTTATAAACTCCTGTGCCCACAGCAAGCGTAGCTAGCCAATGAGTACGGGTCGATCCCACAGAGAGCTGTTGCGATTCTATCTTCAAGTAACCAATCACAAAGGGGGTTTTGGTGTTGTCACTATACTAAAATTAAATCTGCAAAAGAAACTAAAGAAAACTATCAAATAACAACAGATTCTGGCATTTGAATTAGATCTTGGTTAAACATAAAACAACTCGATCATGGGCACACCGATTTTCATACATGATAGGTCATCTAGTTATGGTGACCGGATTCCTCTCATGCGTCTCCTCATCCATCCTTTCATTTTAGGTTTAAAAGTGATTCCTCTTCGATTAAACCCCTAACCAGTTACCCACCTCCCGATCCTCTAAGAGATGTGTGTGCCCTAGACGGACCCAGATCTATTATGTTCAACTGATTCCTCTTGTGCCCACAACACCCCATTAATTCCCTTATTACTATATGAACTGACACACAGTCACGATTCGCCAATTCAATTAATCGTGGTGTGCCCTCTTTACCGAACGAGTGATCAGCCACATTGGGCACTTCAGACACACTCTCACGTGGAACAAGACACAAGAATTAACGGAAACTAATCATGCATTACTATGCCCATTTCGGCCTCACGACTCCAGTTTTATGCTTAATCCAATTTCATCATTCAAACGCCAGAATTAAAGATCTAGCCAAGAATGCTAGACATAATTAAACTTGCAGAATTTAAATACATAAAAATAAATAAAAACTTACGGATTTAATTAAGCAAAAACTCGACTCCAACGTCGATAAACATAAACATAACCTAAGTCCCGAAGGTTTAAGACCTTTCGGATTGTTTGGCTGCCTAAGCAGCGTACGGAAAATAAATTGCAGAAATGTAAAGTGTTTCAGAGTGTCTAAAGCTTGTTTTTCAAGAAATTAAACTTGTTTAAGTAGTTACATTTCCGAGTAGAGTCTCCCCCACAAGCGGGGGTCTTCTGCTGAAAATCCGGAACGGCGTGTCCTCGCTGACTTGACTGGATAACTTTATCTCCTCGTCTGAGCTTATCCTTTTGTTGCAGCACCTTCCAAGAGTCCAGCTTAGCTCCAACTCTCCCGTGGATAATGTAGCTATCTTTCCACCAGCTGTTCTTCAACTAAATCCCGAATTCTACTAAAATGCCCATTCTGGCCTGTGATCGAGTCTGTGCGAGTACTGTGGGCACGACATCGTCTGTCAGCTCCATCCGTATCTGATATGCCCAATTCACTGACCGAATATGGGATGGATACTGAGGACGTCCCCTGTGCCTCTGATGAACATATGTGTGAGATAATCGTGAATATTTGGGCATAAAATGCCCCTTCCGCCAGACTCGACTCTTGGAATGCCCTTTCACCGCAACCTGGTTCTTTTCGACTCAAAACACACTAAAAATGACATTTATACATGATAAAACGCTCCTAAAAACATGAAATAAATGAACTTATCACACCCACACACTTTAAGCATGATTGTCCTCAAGCATGGGGTGCAATGCATCCAGAAAAACAAAAGAAAATAAAAGAGAAAAGAAACAGACTCAAGACACAAGCATGCAAACTGTTACTCCGTGTGGGCACATCAGAAACAATCCAACAAAAATTGCAAAGTTCCAGCACACCTAAAATAGGTCAAAAATGAGTTTTAGCTTGGAGTTCCTCACAGACTCTCTTCACTCAGTGTATACTTTCATTTCGGCTGTAATTCTATGCAAATTCATCCCATAAGTTTGCCAAAATTCTGCTGTCCATTCTCCAGAAACCATGATGCATTAGTATCAATAGGGCTTTGTAGGCTACAGTTGGACATTTTAAGTGGGAGGGGTTTTTATTAATTGTACAGACCCCTCCCCAGCTCCTTTCTATTCTCTACCCTCTTGTGCCCTGTTCAGGCACTGAATTTTTCTTATTTTGGGCATTCTAAACACTTAGAACTCAGGGGAATTTTATTCAAACTTTTTTTTTTCTTTTTCTTTTTCTTCCTTTTTTTTTCTAATCACTTTTTTTTTCTTTTTTCTTTCTTTTTTTTATTCTTCCCCCTATCTTTCTTGGCCCTTCATATATATGCCTTCCCAGAAAACAACTCTGCCTTACCCATTTTCTTTGCAGGTTTTATAATACCCTGGCTAAGTATAAACCATCCCAGAACAAAATCGGCCAGGGCATTTCATAGGCTCAAAAGAGGGTGCAAGAGCTGTGTCATTGGTGGGAGGTATTTATTTCAGTGGTTTAGTGAAACATGGCCTATCTCATCTACCTATGCATCAACAATTCCCAGAATTAAACACAGAACAAAGGCAAATTTTAGAGCATCTTAAGCACAGAATTATTCACACTCATGAATGAAAGAAAACTGTAAAATTGAAGCATACAGCATATAGGCTCAAGTCTCACAGGGCATGCTAAAACTCGTTCGTCATCCCTATCTTAATTGGGCATGCTGATTTTTCTGTAAAGCAATAAAAATTGGATCATAACGCGAAATGCCCACACAAACTCACAGAATAGCATGATTTGACTCAACTACCCACCCACACACTTTGCAACTTGCAAAGTGTGGACACAGACTCAAACATTAAGACAACAAAGAAAAACAGAACAAACAAAAACAAAAACAAAAACAAAAATAAAACCTAATCTAAAGGACAGAAAGAACCAGGTCATTCGGTTGCAGGCGTTGGGTAGGAAACCCAACATGCTTGAAATAGGCCTTCAGGGCTGCTTCTATTCGGGTCAGTTTTTCATTGGTCTGGAACTGGGCATTCTCTATCAACTCGAGTCTCCGTGTGATCACTGCGACAGGGTGCTCCCTCTGTGGTGCCTTCCCTGCTAGTGGTTTTTTTGATGTGCCTGCAATAGCTAGAAGCATGCTCGAGGGGTCTGCCCCCGGCACAAAGAAAACAGGCTTCCCATCCTCATCATCAACCACGTCTTGCATTCTCCTCAGACAGTTAAGATCAAAATATTCACAGGGAAGGGGGGTCAATTCAGTATCATGCAAATCAAGGAGTCTATGTCTAACAGCAAGCTGGGTGATTAACTGGGCACAAGATATACGATGCCTAGGGTGTGTTTTAATTTATCGAAAATGTGCAATGGCCACAGAACCGAAATTAATTCTGATTTTGTGCACCATGCACCACAAAATGAATAGCTCCTGATTTGTGATTGAGTTTGAGCTATCCTTACGGCCGAAAAAGTTATAGGCCAACACCCTATAGCAGAATCTCAAAGCATCGTTATTTAAACAGTATCCCTTTGTGGATCCGCTTTGGAAAACAGATCCATCCCCAATATCGACCCATTTTGCATCGACTCCCTCTGCAGAGTCGGGCACTACAGTCACGGCATCGACATACTCCTCCTCCTGGAGGCCCAAGTATGTCACGATGCCCAGTAACATATTCAAATCATCAGCAGATAAAGAATAACTTCCACCCATCATTTTAAAAGACAAAACCCTAGTAGACGTGGCAGGCTTGTTCACAGCTTTGATTTTCAAGTTTTGGACAAAATCACGAGACAACGACGGAAAAATAACACACTCCATATCTATTATACCACATACGGCCAGACTATTTTAACCCATACAATGATTTTTGCAGTTTAATCGAAAACATGCTTTTGGGTTTTGACTTTAATGCTTCAGGCATTTTATAACACTCCCCCTTGGACATTACGACGTGATGTTCATGTCTCGTTAAAAACCTCGCTGAAAACCCCAGTGGGAAAAAATTAGTCGAGGAAAAGAGTACATGGCATACATTTATATGTGTTGCATTAGTTGCCTCATTAAAAACATTCACTAAGAAAACCCCATGGGAAAAACTTAGTAAGGAAAAAAGAGTACAACCATTGAGCCTTCAGAGCATAATGTAGACTTACAGGGTCTGACCTTCAGGACCTAATCTTCTAGATTATTTTGAAAATTATCGTTCCCCCTCAAAACTACAATGATTGGAGCGAACTTTAAATTTCACAACTCTTCTAGAGTTTATATGTGTGTAAAATAAAATAATATGTGTTACGTCAGGTAACCTTTAACTCACCCACTATTCATTTGTGCAACACAAATACATTGTCTTTAAATAAACAATAGGAGATAATATCATTCGTCGCGCTACACATAAAAATAACATAAAAAAAACCAGTCTCAAATATGACAATACGAGGATCAGAATATAGCCAACATTTGAATAGTCCACCAATGTCATGTCATTGTTTATTTCAATAAATAATATCTATAATTTGAAAATAATGGAGGATATAGTAATTGACATGCTAGTGTCTCATTGTAGAAAAACACTAAATCTTACTTGCAAGTTATTTATAAATATGGTACCTGGTCAGGTAATCTTGCAAGATAAAATATTGTAAGGAACTGCTGGTCCTAAAATATCCTCATTATCATCTTTGAGTTTAAATAAATACTCATTCACTTCAAGTGATCTAACAATTATTGGTGTGTTAAATGTGTGAAGCTATTCATAGATAGAATCTCCATAAATTTTGAAATAGATTGGTTGGTGTATATATAAAATCACATAAGGTGATTCTCGATCTGCAAGTCGAGACAATACTTGGTGCTATCCAAGTCTTTTATTTCAAATACTCTGTCTTTAGGCATGAGTTAACTTTTCTCACAATAAATGTTGCGATGTTATACAATAAATTTTAAATCCATCAGGATTTGCATATAAATATTATCGTTCAATGACCCATATAAGTATGTGGTCACAACGTCCATTAATTGTATATCCAATGCTAAAATTATTGCCATTTATTTTATGTAGCGGAACATAATGTTATTGTTAATAGGAGAATATAATTTATGGAATATGGGTCTCTGCGTAAACCCATAAGCTGCAATCTCTTTGTATGTCTCACCACCTTATTAATTTTGTCATTTCTCATTCATAGAAATGCTCATTTGTGTCCTATTGAGACAATAATTATTTCGCGGTTGAGCTTTACGCCTTTACCTCAATTGCTATTTTTCATTTTACATAATCAGAATATCAGAATGCTTCTGGCAATCTGCTTTCATCATAAGTTTTGGATCCAAATTATAAAAGCAATTGTGGAGACATTATATGTTGTCGACAACTACGTTATTTATGCTATATATATCTCTCTCATATTTATAAAATATATGGTACCTTTAATATTAAAATTAATCAGATCATTGTCATTTCCCATAATATTTCGATCTGATTGTTCCGCAATCTCAATATTAAGATTATTTGGTGCACGTGCAAATATACTGAGATTTTCATCTTCAAGACGATCCTCTTCAGGAGGTTCTAGGAGTTATTGCATGTCTTTGATTTTTGTTTTTCACGGATTTTACATTTCAAATACTTTTTCGCTTCTAGCGTCAATGAACTCTTTCACTTCTGGCGTTGAGTAATTCAAACTCGAATCTATATATGTGGAACTTCCACAGTTTGTAATGCAAATATATTTAATAATAACTCCATTATGATAACTTTTGACAGTTATGAACTTCTAGTTAATGTAGTGCGTGAAAATATTTAATTCAATGAGAATTTTGCGGCATTATTTCAGTCATATCTCCCCCTAATACCGATAAATGATCATAAAATCAACGTACCAATAAACTGATCCCCAATTATTGGCTCTAAATAGGTCAAATATGATAGAGTACTATTTATTTTTCTTTAATTAAAGAAAGTCAATATAGGTACGTTTTGGTGGTGATAACAAGAATTCACAGATGGGAAATGTTTCTTTTGTTATTCACACACTAATATAAAAGGGATGACCCGAACATTCATGTCATAATCCAAATTTTTGGGTCTTTAAATTTTTTTTATGTATTTATCGCAACATAAATCATTTGGTTAAATAAAGGTATAATACAACATTGATAACTTTTGAAAATTCAACTGGAGTAATATTCAAATGAACATATAATATTTAATAAATATTAATATAAAAACATCATCAAATACATCGAACGATTGACATCATCATTTAGTCTTATTTGCTGCTAGCAAATTGACAAGTTATATTTCATAACTTTGAAACTAATAAAATAGTATCATAAAATTCAACTTCAAAACTTCTAGGGAAATTGATAAGGCATTATTAGTCTCCCCTCAAAAATATTATTCTGAGTAATATAATTAGTATAAATAATCGAATTAAATGATCCTTCAGGGATTGCATAGTTAAAAGATCCAACAGGGGATTTCGAAGAAATATAACTTTTATTTTACACAGTGATGATAAAAGACTAATGATTTTCTCTCTAGGTAAAGAGTGAGTTTAAAATATTTTACTAAAAGTGGAGAAAGTAAAGTACAATTCAATATATATCAAGAAATTAATCTGAGTAAGTGCTAACACATATAGATCATATGTTGTCCAAATAATACCATGATAACTTATGTTACAGAATCAAAAGTTCTACAAGAAGAACAATTAATATTATCGTAAACTTTGGCAAAGTTCTTAATTTCATAATAAATCAAATATATTCATAATTCTTTCTACGAATCAGTAAATGTTCAGAAGTAAATTTGTGATGAATGATAAGATATCTACTCAAGATATATTTGCTTTGCCCATTGTATAAATTACAAAAACCCAAAACCTGTCATTCAGATCAATATTGATTTACAAATTATATAAAGACAACAATTAATCTAATGTTAACATTTCAAAAAAAATTGGGCACAAATATCAAAGCCTGCTTGTTGCTTCCGAAAAGTCTATGTAATTCATAATAGGACCACTTAATTCACAGAATATAAATCACCTTTCATCAAATTCTTGAAATCAACTACATCTAGTTAATTGCTATTATATACATAGAATATATCTTGTGAAATTAGGTAGGCAATAAAAATACGATAGGTATATTGCATAATTCACGCTGCATTCCAAATTCAGGCATGAAATACCAACAGATGAATATAGAGGATCTAATTTAGCATAATCAAGATTTTAACTAATTATGTAATATGAAATGACTGGCAAATCGTAGAATTCACAATATAATTTTCATTCCCATCAAACATAATTTCATAATTTTGATTTAAAAGTTACCTTGCAGGAAAGACACGATTCTTTCCTATGGCATACCTCCAATTAATTCAAAACTCAATTGGTTAGAGACTCGTGCTGATAACGTGTTGTAAACTAGAGAGAGGCGAGAGAAAATATGAATTGTGTGTATATAATACGAGGACCAAATGCCTCTATTTATAATAGTACAAGAGATAGGGTTTTAGAATTAGTAACTTGGTCATCACTCATATCATATATATCTATTAGATATATTTACAACAACTATTTGATTGAGGTGGAATTAATGACGCGCGTAAACATAAAATCATAATAATTATTTTCTTTATGAATTAATATGTATGATAAAAACTGATTTTTAACTCATCCCAATCAACAACTTTTGAACCCGCCACTCCCACACCAGATCAGATGAAACCGGTTCGAATTGCGTGTCACATGCAGTATATGCCCTAATTAACCTTGAATAATCAGCCATAATAATATGTTGTATTAAATAAAAAATAAAAAATAAATATTAAAAAATAATTATAAATCTTAATTGGGTGTGTTAGTGCTACCAGTTAGCACTGAGTTTGTTTTGGTGATTTATGTACGATAAAATATTTGAGGAGGTGTTCCTGATGTGATCGCTGATTCCGTTGTGCGAAGAAATGAACAAGTTGCGATTGTTTCAGGAGTGTTCCCAAAACAGTTTATATATGGCAGTTTCTTTGTGGAAGAAGATTCGATGCGGATATGTTTGGCATGCAATGAGCTATTGGTTAACTGCCTTTTGGAGTAGATGGCATGCTGAATTATATTGCATGAAAAATATCTACACCAACATGAAAAGAATCATAAATCCTAAATTACCTTCCAAATAGATGAAGATTGGAGATCAAGTCAACTTGAAAAGAAGTATAAGAAGACCGATTCTTCTAATAATCGGTGGACATTTTTGTAGTTAATTCTCTGAGTTTATTGTTTGAGAATCGTGGGTTTGTGAGTTTGTAATAGCTAGTAGTTGTTCATTAAACTGTTCAACATGATAAATTAGTTTTGAGTGTTTTTGTGAGTGAAACATGTGAGGGATTTTTAATCCGTTTTGTTCGTGATCTCGGGAGAGATATTGCAAGTTAAAGTTGTGGGTAGCTAGAGGGAGTTTAGTGTCAGGGTTGTGAGCGGATCTCACAGCTTTTGTTCGCAAAAGAGTTTGTGTTGTAAGAAAGGGCGGCAGAAGGAGATAATTATATATGTGTAAGTATCCTGAATGGTCTTCACGAATGAATAGTGGATGAATCTTCAAGTTTGGACGAAGTCCCCCAGAGTAGGTTAATTAACCAAACTGGGTTAATAATATCATGTGTATTTTACTGCTTTCGTTTATCTGTTCTTGGTTTTGTTACAGTCATTATTAAGAACTTTTATGCACTAAACTCAAACCACACATGCACATGGATAAATAATTTTTCAGGGTGGAATTAGTCATTAAACCCTAAAAATGTAAAATTATATATATTAAATAAAAAAAATTAAAGTTAACGAAAAACTAATAATTTTGATGTTTAGGACACGAATGAAACACACACCAGAGGGTGTCACGTGACCCCTACTTAAAAATGGTGTAAGAAAGTCTAAAATGAAAATAATCAAAATTCTCTGTATGAAGATGGAAAAGATGCATGCGTTTTCTCAACATTTTTCAAACGCCAAAAAATAAGAGCAATTAATTATCTTGCGATAAGTAATCCTAACTAAAAAAACAATATAAAAGAAAACTGCGCGCGTTTAGATATATACTGTATTACCTCAAAAAAAAAAGATATATATATAATATACTGTATGCATGTGATCTAATTAGGGTTTATATATATAATCTAAAAAATAAAATGTTATCCCGTATTTGAAGAAAAAATTTGTTAAGAAGAGATATTTAATGTATCTTTTCCGGATATTTCTTGAATAAAGAAACTGAACATATCCAGTCCAGTGAGAGAGAAACAAACTCTTTGATGAGCCCTAATTATATAAACTACTACTTCATCTTCTTTCAATTCATTTTTTTCAAATCTAAATCCAAATTCAACATGAAAGATCATCCCAATCATCCCAACGACGACGACAACGGCATTAATTCTGATGACGACCACCAAGACTTCCTCAATCTCTCTCTCTCCACTACTCCTCCTCCTCCGCCCCCTCCAGCTCCGGCGCAAGACACGGTGAGAATAGGTCCGTCGAAGAAGGGGAAGCTGGAGCGGCGGCCGTCAAACCAGATAATCGGGCCAGGGAAGACAGAGAACATAACGCCGCCGTACCCGTGGGCGACGGCGCGGCGAGCGACGGTGCACAGCCTGCAACATCTGATGGCGAAGGGCATAAACACGGTGAGCGGGAGAGTGCAGTGCAAGAGGTGCGACAAGCAGTTCGACATCGAGTATGACGTGCACGCCAAGTTCCGAGAGGTGGCGATGTTCATCATGAAATACCGAGAGGAAATGCGACACCGCGCGCCGTCGGTGTGGATGAATCCGACGCTGCCGGACTGCAAATTCTGCGAGCAGCACAACTGCGTGAAGCCGGTGATAGGGAAGAAGAAGAATATAAATTGGTTGTTCTTGTTTCTAGGGCAGATGGTGGGATGCTGCAAGTTGTCGGAGTTGAAGTATTTCTGCAAGCATACCAGACGGCATAGAACTGGAGCCAAAGATAGGGTTTTGTATCTTACTTATCTCCAACTCTCTCAGCAGCTTGATCCACAGGGTTCTTTCCATCACTGATCATATATATATATATATATATATATATATATATATATATATCCAGATTATTTTTTTTCACGTCTTAATTTCTTATTAATGTTATTTTTAATTAATTAATTCCGATCCTACGTAGTACCTAGCTAGCTTCTTTCGATCTATATAGATATGTAACTACATTGCTTTATCTTTTATTTAGCATTTTAGCTAGCTACTGTGTAAATACATATATCTCATGTGATGTACTGTTTGAGGCACAAATGGATTCATCCATGCAGACGTGTTTCAATTCAAACCTATTTCATTTGGAAATTGAAAACGTTGCTTTCTCTCTCATCACGATATATGATTACGGTAATTTCAATTTTTCTAATTAATTTTTAATTTTAATTCAATAAACCAATGGCATACGAGTTTTGGTGGTGGTAAATAAAAAATAATTATTTTTAGGACTTGCAAAATATAGTAAATTTAATCGAGATAATTAGGAAAAATCGACAAAGATTTCTCATTATGGTTCACATATATAGCTAGTGTTTATAATAATGGACGAACTCTTCGGTCCTATTTTGAACCCCTAATCTAAAGACAATTAATATCGGCTAACTTTGAAATTTGTAGTTGAAATGATAAAATAAAAAATAAAAAAATTACTTGTGAAATACAGAAATGAGAATTTTATTTTTGTTGTTAGAAATGAGAACTTTATTCACTCCGGAAGTTTAACAAAGAGTAGATAGTAAAAAAAAAAATATATATGTGTTGTCCCCTTTTTCCCTTAGAAGACTAATATAGCTAACATTATTAGATTATTTATTTATTTTAATTTTTAGGATTTTAAGAGACTAAAATTGCAGTAATTTCACTAAGGGGGTGTATTCATTTGAGATTTTGATGGATTTTAATGGACTTTTAAAATTTGGGTGTGTCCTTTAAAATTCGGAGGTATTCAATCCAAACTTTTAAAAGTCCTTTAAAATTCGGAGGTATTCAATCCAAACTTTTAAAAGTCTTTTAAAATCCGGACGTATTCAAAAATCTATGGACTTTAAAAACTCATTGACTTCGTTGGATTTCAACTCGATTTCACGTTAAAAATGTGAAGGATGAAATCCGACCCCTGGACACGAGAGTTTGATGGATTTGAAAAACTCCGCTGGAGTAGTCATGTTCGGATTCCAGCGGTCGCTGGAAGTAAGTCGGTTTACTTCCAGCGGACGCTGCGGGCGACCGTTGGGCTTAGTCGGTCTCACCCCTTTAAATACCCCATGCAGCGATATTTTTTATCATAATTCATCAAATTCGCGGCTGCAATTTGCTCAAGGGTGCTCAACTAAAGTCCAGTATATTCTTCTGACAGAGGTTCTCTCTACATTCCAATTTTGATGTTTTTACACGTGTAATAATTATTGTTCATAATAGATGCGATTTGGGTATATTTTTGAAGTTTTTAAATGAAGCACCAACAATAAATATATATATTTTTTTATATTACGATGATTAATTATTTGTATACAATAATATATTAGTATTATTATAGGAGATTCACAACAAGATTCGAAAAGGAAGACATCCTATGAATCATGGACTAAGGAACAGAGCGACGTTCTGTTAGAACTTATGGTTGATGTTGCGCGTCGGGGATGGCGTGATAATAGTGGTATCTTTAGCAAAACCACTGTGGAAGAAAGAATACTTCCTATGCTTAATGAGAGACTTCGTTGTACTAAGACCTATAGAAATTACCAAAGCCAACTGAAATGGTATAAACATCGTTGGACTTCTTATTCAAACCTTTTGAGATTTAGCTCTGGTTTTGGATATGACCACATTACGAAAAAGTTCACGGCTTCAGATGAAGTATGGGATGCGTACTGTAAGGTACTATCTGATTGCAATAATATTATCGATTATTTTTTTTCTAATAAAGTGATTTAATAAGTTTGTTATTTATTTGATTCTAGGCCCACGCAAAAGATGCAAACTTACGCTATGGGGACTGTTCTGATTATGAGGACTTGTTAATTGTTGTGGGCAATGGTGTTGCCGTAGGAAAAAAACTCAATTGGATTGGGTAGTGCTACTGATACAAACACATTAGGAGATGTTGAAAACAGAGATGTGCGCATAGAAGATTTGACTTTTAATGTTGAAAATGAGGTGTTTGTCACACTAACCCAAGACGAGCTACCATCATCTGGTTCCACACCCCCTTCTGGACTGCCTGAAGTGCCTGAGGGCTCCACTCAAAAAAGAAATCTACCTAAAAGAAGTAGAACTCAATATGAAGCAACTTCGGGCTCCACTGATAATATCATGGAAGAGATTAAAAAATTATCCAACACTTGTGAGTGAGTTCATAATCTCTTACTGAAAAGAGATAGCATACTGGAGAAAAGAGAAAAAGAAAGATCATATACGACTTGGGATGCAATTAAAGAGATCCCAAAGTTGAATGAAGACACTCGGCTCAAGGCATTTGACTTGCTTGACACCAAGTCAAAAAAAGATGGTTTTTTGAAGATGATCGTTGATGAATGAGCTAATTGGATAACTTACAAAATTAGGGATTATGAATCATTAGAAATTACGAATTATGTTTTTTTATTATTATTTTATTTATTTGAATTTATGAATTATGTTATTTGAACTTATGAATCATGTTTTTTTATTATTATTTTATTTCTAATGACCATTTATTTGAATTTATGAATTATATTTTTTGATTATTATTTTATTTATTTGTTGATTTTTTAGTTGCATGAATTTGAATGTATTTCTTATTTTACATATTTGTAGTATTGTCATTAATTAAGACTCCGTTCATATTGCAGTAATTTCACCAGAACTGAATGGTTGTTTATGTAGATGAGCGAGGCTATCAAATATTGCACAACTATGTCCAACCTTTCATGATTTGGCAACTAATGCATATGTAATAACTGAAACTAAAATTGAAAGGAAAAAAAAGTAGAAATATATAAAACTACCCATATTTCTTAAGTAAAAACCCCATTTACCCACTTCCTTATCCACATCCAACAATTACCCAACTTTAGTGTAAAGTCCCTAAAATACCCTCAAAAAGGTGTTACTTACACATCTCTTACACAAGTGTACTTGATTGTGCTAAAAACCAAGACAAATCTACTTAGAAATGTTACAGAGACATGTGACAATGAAGACTTCTCATTGGCTGAAAAATCATTGCACAGATCCCGAATGAAAAATTCATGTCGGTATTCCAGCGGTATAATATCATACCGCCAGTACTCGGGCGGTATTTTAGGGACCGACCGGTATGCGAGCGGTATATTTGATACCGCTGGACTACAGGATCAATACCGGCCGGTATTCCAGTGGTATTACATAATACCGGCCGGTATTCACGCAGTACACATAATAACGAGCGGTAGTCAAGCGGTATTACATAATACCGGCCGGTATGCGAGTGGTATATTTGATACCGCTGGATTACAGTATTAATGCCGGCCGGTATTTAAGGGTATTACATAATACCGGTCGGTATCCACGTGGTATTATATAACAACGGCCGGTATTACATAATACCGACCGGGATCTGTGCAATGATTTGATACCGCTGGATTACAGGATCAATACCGGCCTGTATTCAAGTGGTATTACATAATACCGACCGGTATTCAGGCGGTATTACATAATACCGGCCGGTATTACATAATACGCGAACGGTATCAATGTAGCCCGGCCGGTATTACATAATACCGGCCGGTATTACATAATACGCGATTTAATTTTCCTCACTTTTGAAGATTGTCTTGTTCACATGTCTTGTTCAGAACTTTGATTGTACTTTGATTCATAACAAAGTACTCTGTTTCTTACACGAATGTACTTTGATTTATAACAAAACAATTGAAGAAGTACATGAATGTAAAAGGGGTAGGTGAGATTGAAGACATGTCATATTTACACCATAGGATATCAATAAAATCCAGCGGTATTCGACCGGTATCACATGGTAGACTGAATAGTTTGTTACTTGAAAACAACATATCATATTGCCTTATACTTTTACACACATGCTGGATGTAAGAGAACGGTGAGATTCTTTTCAACTTGATTAATATACAGGATATACTACACACATCAATTTCAAACAAACACAAAACACAACACAACACAACAATATCTAGCAAAAAGAAAAACAATCCTCGTGCAGTCTAACACAGATTCATCAGGTATATTTTGAATCTTTCATGCAGAATATATACCGCTCGAATACCGTTCAGAACCCTATCTAAAAGGTATTCGAGCGGTAATAGCGCTACCGAGCGGTATCATCATTGTAATAGCGATAACGAGCGGTATCTTACTTGAGTAATGTTTTCATTGACATTATATTTTGTTGGGTGTACAGATGGATCATTGGCAAAGTATCATTGTACAATATGGTGGGCGATGGCAAAATTCCGACTATGAAGGCGGCGATGAGAAACTTGTACACATTCCTGCTCAACCTATATCTTTGGGCGAGTTAATCCAGCGCATCAATTACATCATGTGATCTAATTCACTGGGTGCAGATTATCTTCTCTATTATTTATCGCATACTCGAAATGGTAGATTATTGAGGTCTCTCTTGAGTACTGATCAAGATCTGCAGGGGTTGTGCATTCGAGAAGGTGAACCGACAGTGTATGTTGTTCACAATATACAAAATGACATCAGGACAAGCCATCAGCAAGATCTATATGTACCATCAGTGGATTACTCAAGTCCTTTGTTTGATAATTATGGCACACAATATTCACAGTTTGATAATTGTGGCACACAATATTCACAGTTCGATAATTGTGGGACACAATATTCACAGTTTGATAATTGTGGCACACAATATTCACAATCTGATTGGTTTAGTGACCCGCATTGTAGTGTCAGCCGCAGTATGCCAACTACCACATCAAATCATGAACCAGTAGGCTCACATGAGTACGCGGGTGATTTTGGAGGCAATGGTGAGGAAGATGACGCTGGAGGCAACCCCTCACAGAATATACATGGTGACGGGAGAGACAATGGTGAGGACGATGATGATGAAGATAAAGACGCATATGAGGCTGAGGCTGAGCGACCGGAAGATGATGATGATGATGCAGACGAAGATTATGATGAATATGAGAATGAGGATGAGGATGATGAGGAAGATGAAGAAGCTGATTTTGCCAATAGGTTTACACAGTCTACATTTGTAGAGTTTGCTGCATGGATTCGCAGAGAGGGTGGCATAAACAAACTGTTGTCTATGTTAGGGATTAGCAACCCTTCACCAATACCCGAAGAGTCAAACCCAACTGAAGAGCTAAATGAAAATTGGTTAATACCGATGATTCCCATTGATGTTTCAGATTCACTTCTGATATCTGATTTGGAGGGGGTACCAGACGACCAACTCTGTAAAGGGTCCACCTTTTGGACCAAAGATGCTTTGTCAATCGCGGTGGGATTATGGAATATTCATCATCGTGCTGAATATAAAGTGGCTCGTTCAGATTCAAAGCATCTGATTATCGTATGCAAACATGAAGATCGTTGTCCTTTTGAGGTGCGCACCACATTGAGAGAAACATTTTGGATTGTATATAAGTTCACGGAAGAACATACATGCATGAATGACTTGAGTCGTGTCGCTCCGAGACAAGTCCATGCAAAAGTGATTGCAGCGTATTTTGCCAAAAAAATGCGCGGTGAGGGCCAGATAATGAAACCAAAAGACATCAAGGTGAAGATGTTGGAAGAGTTTGGTATCCGAACCAGTTACAGGGTTGCACTTCGTGCCAGAAATGCTGCGATCGAGATTATTTATGGTGGGCATGAAGATTCTTTTAAGATGCTCCCTAGCTACCTATACATGTTGGAACAAGTCAATCCTGGTACGTTGACTGACTTAGAAGTTGGGCCTGATAACCAATTCCAACACGTGTTTGTTGCTCTTAATGTTTGTCGCACTGCATATGCCATGTTTCTAAGACCGGTGATAGTTGTGGACGGAACACATTTGAAGGGAAAGAACAAGGGCATTTTATTTCTTGCAGTAACGAAAGACGGAAATGAGCAGTGCTTTCCGTTAGCAATTGGTATTGGAGCAATCGAAAATGATCGGTCATGGACATGGTTTCTGAACAGGGTGAGACTAGCATTTGGAGGCAATCTCGAGACATTGATTGTCTCTGATGCTCACATCAGTATAAGTAATGCCGTTCAAGAAGTGTTTCCCGGCACACCCCACGGACTTTGCTACTATCACCTATTAAACAAGTTCACGCGGTATGGCAAATGAGTTACAAGCATGTTCTATAAGGCTGCATACAGTTATCGCCGAACAGCATATGACAAGGCAATGGCGGCTATACATGCTCTAAGCCCAAATGGAGCTTATACAAAGTTGATGGACATTGGACTAGAGCGATGGGCACGATCAAAATGCCCAGTACGCCGTTATGGTTTTCTTACGTCCAATGCAGCGGAAGTTTTGACTGCACGTTTGTTATGGGCAAGGCGTCTTCCAATCTGCTCATTAATTGAGTGCATCAGGCATGTGATCGAGCAGTGGTTCGATTCTAGACGAGCACGTGCAAATGCACGTGATAATGCTTTGACTGAAGAAGCCTTAAATAAACTGAGTGTGGAAGTGGAAAAATCTCGGGCGTATACCGTTGTCCCAACCTTAAATTCAACATTCAAAGTTCATGATGGCAGGCAAACATTCATTGTTGATCTTCATCAGAAATCATGCAAATGTCGCGAGTTTCAGCTGGATTTGATGCCATGCTCTTATGCAGTTGCTGCTATTATGTACAGATTATATATTTATTATGCACCGGTACATCGAATATTTACATTGTAATGATGTTTAATTTTTTATTATTATTTATGCAGGAAAAATGGTGAATCAATTCTTGACTATGTCTCTTCATACTACACGATGGATAATTGGCGTGAAACATACAAAGGGTCAGTAAGGTCCCTGCCTCATCAAGACGAGTGGGTGGTACCAAATCACATTGCACAGCAAAAGGTGACGCCACTTATAGTGACCCGTCAAGCTGGTCGTCCCCCAGGACGTCGCCATCCATCTGGGGCGGAAGCAGCTAATCGCAGACGTCGAGGACCGAGAAAGTGCAGCTTATGTCGCGATCCAAATCACACTAGAAATAATTGCACTAATAGAGATAGATGAACCACATGTCGTATTTATTTCTTGCAAAAACGGTAGACATTATTAGTTAATTTATTGTTTGCTTTGTATTGAAATTTCTTTTTTGTTTAGCAAAATTTAATGATTTTCTAAATAAATAAATATCACAAAAGAAATAGTCAATATGGAAAGTGAAAAAAATTGCAAGTTATATATAATAACTAAAGAAATAGTCAAAATGGATCCACATGACCGGTACACATCTCGAATATCAACTGTGCAATGTACCGCCGATATATGGTTAGATTATCGACCACATTCCCCCAAGCTATAGCTGGTCTACCACTGATTAGGCGCTCAACATACATACACGAATATGGGCCACAACTATGTTCGTCGACTTGCCAAAACTGCTCTGAATCATTTCTCATCTTAATTCCCAACATTTTCCGAGGTCGCTTAAACGACCAATGGTTGATGTCCCAATATAGACTCACCTCCAGAAGTCGTTCCAGCAATCAAAGTAATGGCATCAACTGAGCTTTCCTTATCTTGAGAGCCGACTGCTCCAGTGTATGTGCAAGCGAGTCATATACTACCACACGCCACTCACTCAAAATAATGTGCACCGTTACAAAATGCCGACCAATGAGACGCACGGTGATAACCTAAGTAAAATAAAAAAGTTATTAGAACAAATGGAAGAAACCAAATTGGGAGGTACTGGGACCGGTACCAAGCGGTATCCGACCGGTACCGGCCGGTATCGCTTCGGTATTCGATCGGTACCCGGCAGTATTCGGGCAGTATCCGAGCGGTACCTGACCGGTATTCCTGCGGTATCCAATATTTTCAATATAGTGTTGAAAAAACTTACATTATTTGCACCCCACCAAGGTTGTGAGGTAGCAGACTCGGATCCTTGGATAACTTGCACCAGCGATTCCGTCGGACTCCATTCTGCAATTTTTAATTTGCCGGTGCTCGGATCTTTAACTTTGCGTAGCCATTCAGATTCTAAATTGATCTGTAATTTGAATTTGAAATCTAGTTATAAACATATTCATCAAATAGAGATTTAGACAAAAAAAATATACTAGTGACTTACAAAGAATGTTGGGCTAACGATAATTGTGTTAGTGGCATTCACATTTGGCAAGATATGGTCCCCATCTACCAATTTCTTCTTCATCACCTCCATCATGATAGCAACCGTCTGTATAGAAATTTTTTTAGAAAAATTAGATGAGAAAAATATTTGGTTGAGATTTGAGAAAAACTTACATCTAACTCCATATCGGTGTTATAGTCTTCCAACCGGGTGAAAAACACTTGTCTGAGTGGGTGACCACTGTATTTCAGATTGACAGACACTCTTGCTCCAAGTTTACGGAACTCAATATATGCAATCCGGCGTTCGATAGGGAGCATCGGAGGCGCGACATTAGCGAAAGGTATGGTCGGGATATCATAATGGAAAGGAGCAGGCTCAACCACTTTTTGTTTTCCTTTTGCTCTCTCCTTTTTGACCTTAGTGCGACGTGTGAATCGTGGCGGGGGGCTATTTTCGTCAACCTCAAGCACCTCAATATCCTGAAATAATGATATAAATTAAATTAACAATTTGCAAAATTCGGACGGTACCCGGTGGGTAGCGCAGCGGTACCCAACGGTAGGGGAGCGGTACCTGACTGGTATCTTAACGGTATTACTTAATACCGGTCGGTATTACGAGAGTGGTATTACGGTATACCGCTGGAATACCGTTCATGATACCGGCAGAAATCCAGCGGTATTATGGTATACCGACCGGTATTCCTGCGGTGTTATAAAATACCGTCCGGTATTTAAACGGTATTACAATATACTGACGGTATCAGTTATACCTTATGAGGTTCCTCCACCTCAATTACTGTGTGAGGCGCATGATCCGTCTTCTGTTCAGAACCAATTACTATATCCTGACACAATGATATAAATTAAAATAAGAAATTGCATAATTGAATTAATTAAATGGGCGATAGCCGAGCGGTATTGCATAATTAAATTAATGAAAATAGAATCTATACCTTATGACCATGATCTTGTATATCTCTAGAGAATGTATCAACACCAGGCTCGTATTGTGGCTCGAGGTCTGGACAGAATGATATAACCTGGTAACATGTAAAATAATTTAAATTGAGCGATTCTTAAAATTAATCAATCGTAAAAATAAAATCTCATGTGTTAGAATAGTGCCTGCAACGGCTGTGCTATCGTCAAAAACTCATCTATATCCATAGGTATCGGCATTACTTCAATCTGTAAAGAACAACTCCCAGGGATATCTTGCTTTGGAGATTGGCGGCCAGAAACATATGACGAGGCACGAGCGGGGATGTGGACGGAGGGGGGTGATCGAGCTCTTGGGGATGTGCGGTGAGTATGATGACCGCGATGGGACTTTGATCGTCTCGAACTAGGCCAGATAGCTCTGATCATGTCCTTCATCTCAACCTTTATAAAGTCCTTCAAGTCGGGTAAAAACTCATTCTTAACTCTTGAGATGAAACGACCCTTGCGTTTCTCCCATCTGTGTGAAGACGAGAATGTTTTCTCTTGATGACGATTTTCATTATCCTCTCTTCTCTTGCGTCGAACTTCGATATTTTCCGCAAAATAATGAGGATCATTTTTTTTTGTTTTTCTCCTGCATGCACTCTAGCCGCCATTTTCCTGGATCGAATCACCGGGGGCTGGAAACGAACACCAAGTGCATTTGGGCTCTGAATGCTGATCCAGTAGTCGCTTTGTTCTTCATCGGGTTCTACTTGTAATGTTTGCTGACACGGATGCGCGAACTGTAATGATAGGAAAAACTATTCAGTAATTATACGTACCAAAAAATTTGAATTTTTAAAGGTACTTGTTTTTACCCCGGCCTTGAAAAACGCATCAAAGTCATCAATGGAAGACTGCACTAAAAGCCATCTCAAACACCTAGGCAAAGCATGCGGGTCAACGCATTGTGCAATCTCACCGGCAAGATCTGGAATGGCCTCACAGGCCCAAATCTACAAAATATATGGCCGCGTTGTAAATAATATTGTTATTATTGACTTTGCGATTTAAAAACACTAAATAATTGTAAAGTACCTGTAGAGCCCACACTGGTCCATAAAAATGATACTTCGAGCCACACTCGATAGTTGTGTTCGGCAATAGAGACATATAGTTTATTAAAGTGGGGTATATGTAGGCCCCCCAAGGGAATCTGTCCCACTCTCGTAGGTTGTCGACCAAAACCCAAACAAAGCTCTCAACTTGCCGGTGAGGGTCATATCCCAAAGCAAACATATATAAGGCCAACACATTAGCAACTTTCAAATAATCATCTTCTGTTGCATTAGCCACATCGCTTTCAAATTTGGTCAATAAATCTTGAACTCTTATCGACTTCCCACCACAAAATCTCATAAAAACGCCGATATTAGAACAGTCGTGGTATGCATTTGGATCAAAATTAGATGTTCCAAATCTAAATCCGGACACGAGCGCAAACTCGGGGTATGAAAATCTAATATTATTCCCACTAATACGGAACCATACCTCATACTTCGAAGCATCTCCAAGATTTATTTCCCGCAAAATCAAAGCATGTAGTGCTTTGCCGCAACTCCGACTCCCTCCATCTCAAGAGATGGCCGAAACAACCTTCCTCAAACCTTGGTAGTAGGCCCAAACGACCAACTTTTAATAATCGTGTTCTAATTTTGTTCAAAATCTTTCCTTTGTAGTAAAGATTAATGACGGGATCCATTAATTGCGTTTCAGATCTCTTCCATGTCCAAGAAGGCTACAAAACAAGAGAAAGACAATTGAAAAATGAAAAATAAATAGAAAAATTGGAAGAAATAAAACATACCGTCGGTATCGCCCGGCGGTATTCAAACGGTATCGTCTAGTACCGTCGTCAACCGCCGGCGTTTTCCGAATGTTATCGGTAACTACCGCTCGCAAGAGTCCGGCGGTATCCGATAAATCGCAAAAAAATTAATAAATAGAATTTTATTTCACAAATACCTCAACAGAATCATTTCGACTACTTGTACTTCCCCCGCTCGACATTGTCGCTGGGTGAAAATCGAATAGATAGTCTTGGCAATTACCGTTTTGGAATGGGATTCGAAAAAAAGTGTTTTCTTTGGGTGTGAAGGAGGGAGTTGAAGAGAGGGTGATTTATTTGGGCTTTGAAAGGGACCCTAATATTCTCGCGAGGGACCCACATGTCAAATCTTTGACCTAATAAAAAAAGACTATGTAGGGACAATTAAATACCGCTACAAGCCGGTGAATCACGATTGGATACCGTCGGGCGGTATCCGGTGGTATACGGGCGGTACTGGGCCTACTCAGCGGTATTGTGAATTCTAGAGCCAATTATGGCCGCGTTGGATTCGATCATCCATCATTTACGAAATGAGTATCAAATTACAATGTAATCTTTCAACATATTATGTATTTCGCACTTGTGAGGATCAAGCCACTATGCACTCGAGGCATTAGCAATACACACTAGGGACATTAGTGTAGTATTGCAAGTGATCATTGGCAATGTGATCAAAATCTTGAATTGTACACTCGTGAGTCAAATGCTTTTATAATTATGCGAAAAGAGGTTGAGAATGATTAATTACTTTGTAAATTACATAGTACTTCCTTTCCAGGTGTTCCTTGGACTGAATTTACACTTAAACTATGTAGGGACAATTAAATACCGCTACAAGCCGGTGAATCACGATTGGATACCGTCGGGTGGTATCCGGCGGTATACGGGCGGTACTGGGCCTACTCAGCGGTATTGTGAATTCTAGAGCCAATTATGGCCGCGTTGGATTCGATCATCCATCATTTACGAAATGAGTATCAAATTAAAATGTAATCTTTCAACATATTATGTATTTCTCACTTGTGAGGATCAAGCCACTATGCACTCGAGGCATTAGCAATACACACTAGGGACATTAGTGTAGTATTGCAAGTGATCATTGGCAATGTGATCAAAATCTTGAATTGTACACTCGTGAGTCAAATGCTTTTATAATTATGCGAAATATATTCATTTTACAAGACTGTCAAATTACAATGTAATCTTTCAATTGAAAGCTTGAATTATACACTCGTGAGCTTACTACTTTCGGAAACTGCTCGTTGTTTCTCTAGCCATATGCCTTGGTCTTTCCTAGACCGAAAAACTTCTTCTCCAATTTTCTCTACGCCGAAGAACTTCTTCTCCAATCCGGGCGGTACCCTCGTGATTGGACTACAACTATAGTAAAATATAAAAGGGAGACGGGGAAATGACGAGGTTGGAAAATGATCTTCTCCCTCGTCTCTCATTGCCCTTACCTTCGGAAACTGCTCGTTGCTTCTCACTGTTACAACAAGCCAGGTTTCCGGAGAGAGAGATTTGGTGTGCAGGGCGGAATCCGGGCGGTATATGGGCGGTATTCGTCAACTTCTTCTCCAATTTTCTCTACCCCGAAAAACTTCTTCTCCAATTTCTTTACCCCGAAAGCTTCACACAATCAATAAACCTTGACAGTCATCAGCTTTCGGGATAAAGAAAATTGGAGAAGATGTTTACCAAACTCGGAATAAGGTTTTCAATTCTTATTTATATGTGAAGAAAATTGTGCACTTGAAGCGGAGTTCGTAAATTTCTTCACCAATTTCTTAACACCGAAAGCTTGATCAATAAACCTTGACGTTCATCCGCTTTCGGAATTAAGAATATAGGTGAAGATATTTACTAAGCTCGAAATAAGGTTTACGATATGAGGACTCTTATTTATATTGTGAAGAAATACATGTCATTACATTATTTTCTAATGTGGACAACAAATATGAGGACAAATAGTAAATTATTTAAGATTCCACACTATTTATCACATAAAAAAATAAAACTATATTAGTTATGATTGGAAATGACAATTCAATGTAGATTCCCCATTAATTCTATAAAGTACATATGAATACCGTTCGATACACTGCGGTACCGGGCGGTATGGATCGGTATTGCATGTCTTTATGTGACCGGTACCGAGCGGTATCTTCCGGTACATAAGATTCCACTCTTTATGTCACATAAAAAAACAAACTATATGAATTGTGATTGGACATAACATTTCAATAGTGAAACCACTATATTGCACGTCTTTATATGTTGTCTCGCAAGAAAATAAGGTGTTGAAGAGACAATTCAATGAATAAATGAATAAAGTCACTATGAGTAGTATTCAATGTATAATGACTTTATTTATTTAATCATAACATATTGATTTGCATATTTAATTGTAAACGGTAGAGCTTTACCGCCGGTATCCGACCGGTACTGAGCGGTATCCGAGCGGTATAGCCCGGTACCGAGCATTGTTTCCCGGTACCGGGCGGTACCGAACAGATACCTGCTACATAAAAATCAAAATTTTGATTTAAATATTTATGGAAATATATAGTCATATATTTCGGATTCCACTATGCATGTCACATAAAAAAAACAAACTATATGAATTGTGATTGGACATAACATTTCAATAGTGAAACCACTATATTGCACGTCTTTATATGTTGTCTCGCAAGAAAACAAGGTGTTGAAGAGACAATTCAATGAATAAAGTCACTATGAGTACTATTCAATGTATAATGACTTTATTTATTTAATATTCGGATATTGTTTTGCATATTTAATTGTAAACGGTAGAGCATTACTGTGCGGTATCGCCCGATATCGGGCGGTATCAGAGCGGTATTGACCGGTACCGAGCGGTATTTCCCGTATCGGGCGGTACCGAACAGATACCTGCTATATGAAAATCAAAATTTTGATTTAACGAACGGACGGTACCGAGCAGATACCGAGATACCGCTAGGTATCCGACCGGTATTGACCGGTAACGGACGGTACCGAGCAGATACCGCGATTTGAAAATAAAAATTTTAATATAAATATTTATGGAAATACATAGTCATATATTTGGAATATAATAATATTCAATAAATTGAAGAACGAGAACGAAAATTAGTCTGATTCTAAAAAAAAATGTCTCAAAGTACGTTTCTACTGAGAACACAAATCAAATATTCTAACTGCCATCTGAAAACGATAATCTCTTACGTTAGCAATTTTGTTCCCCCATGTAAGCTTTGGCGAACCTGTGATTAGTCGATCAATATACATGCACGCATAAGGGCCGCAACTGACATCATCGCTTTGCTTGAAATTGCCGGTCATGATCCGGCAGGGCAAGGAAGGTGTTCGGGGTCTCCTAATCTCATGTACATTCTGCACAAACCAACCAGCATAGTGCAAGACTTGCTTCATCAACTTTGTTAGTGGCCTCACTTGAAGTCCTCGAATTTTGTTGTCATCTGGGTCCAGCCTATGAAACATGGAGTCATATACGTCGACTCTCCATTCGATCAAGTCAAGCAACACGGTGATCCAATGTGAACTAACGTTGCACACGAAGATTATCTACATTGAAAAAAAAATACATTATATATCAAAATATAAAAATATAGCGGTATTTCGATTGTCGAGCGTTATTTACCTGTTTAGCATCCCACCACGGTCGAGCCCCCGGAATGTCTCGCCCTTGAACCATTTGAACCATACTAGAGAGAGGCATCCACCAATAAACGTCTGCATGTTCACCTCTCCAATGCCCAGAGTAAGGTTGGTCGACAGTCTTCTGCTATTCTTTTTGTAACTGTAACTGTTGAATACTTGAAAATTAGATTACTAGTATGGTAACGATATATTAAACAAAAAATTCAAAATCAAACGGTATAGGGAAATCACTGGACGATACCGCTCGAATTTATCGAACGGTATAATACTACGGACAGACGGTATAGCAGAATACCGTTCAATACCGCCCATTGTTTGAGCGGTATTAGAACGGTATAAATAAATACCGTTTACTACCGCTCGAACGGTATTAAACTGTATGAGCGGTATTTTAATGAACATTGAATGGTATTTTAATAAAAATCGAACGGTATTATTAATAAAAATAAATACCGTTTAATACCGACAGTATTATTATCTTTACCAAAAAAAGTTTGATACTCACAAAGAATGTAGGTCCCACGATGCGTGTACTCCCTGCATCTACCCCATCTAATAGTTGTTTGCCCCTCTCCAATTTGGCAACCATAGCTTCGCAGAAGAGATCAATTATCTGTAACGTTATGTTTAATTAAAAAGTTAATTCAATTCGACATAGTTCCCATATTTGGCACGGAATAATAATTACATAAAAAATATATAAAGATTTACCGTGGCATCCATGGCGGACTTGACGTTCTCCACTCGATCAAAAAATGAATGATCCAAATCAAAATTAGTCGCGCGGGTACGGACAAATGGAGTTGGTCTTTTCTTTCGCCAATTTATGTAAGCATTACGAGCCGCAGCTTTGATTGGAGTCGGCATCGTGCTTACGTATGGCGAGCGAAGCGCGGCGGATTGCTTTTTCACTCGACGTGGAGGATTATCGATGTCTACAATTTGTTTCCCTTTATCCGCACGAGTGAAACGGAGTGGACTACCCTCATCCGAGTCAACACCTACGTCTTGAGCGGGACAATCAATTTGAATTTCCTGAAACAAATAAAAATCAAACCAACAATTAAAATAAAAATTAATGTTAACACTAATTTAACAAGTAATAACAATAATAAACAAATTAAACTATAATTTTGAAAAAATTCAATACTTTACCTCGTTATCCTGGTTCAGGAAAGCAGAGGCGGTAGGCACCGCAGTAGGATGTAGCCCCACCATAGACCTCCAAAATGATTCCATGTCAATTAGCTCACGGGGGTCTATCTGCATCTGTAGTGATCTCCGACTAAGTCTTCCGTCTACAGATGTGCGGTCTGCCTCTTGCATGTAAGACGAGGCACGATGACCAGTGTACTGATAGTTCTGATCGAACTGATCCCACTGATACGAATAATGGGGCTGATCTGCAGAATGATCCTCCGGCTCTGGATGATGAGAGTGGTGAGACTTATGGGGATGATGAGAGTGGTGAGACTGATGGGATTGATGGGAGTGATGGGACGGCTCTGGTTGACGAGATTGATGGGGATGACGAGCCTAATGGGATGGCTGGGCAGAATGATGCGAATGATGATTGTGCCCTGATCGTGATCGACGGTCTCCATGGTAAAATGATTGCATCCAACTCTTCATATCAGGAAGCAACTCATACCTCATGTAATCTTTCAAATCTGGCAGTACTGCTTCCTTCAACTTTGAAATAAGACCGTGTTCACGTCTCTCCCAAACATGACTCCCTGAAGAAGACGAGCTCGATGCCCTAGCCTGTTTTCCCGAAGTTGGTGGAGAAGTATGCTTCTTCCTTGCCCCACCCACATCACCATCAGTCTCAGTCTCCGGATCCGATTCTGGCGGAGTAGCCTGCTTCTGCTTTTTCCGGGGCTGTTGTTTCGGTGCACTTGTTGAAACTGAAGCTGCAGAGCGACATGATATATTTCGCACCCGTGCTGCAGTCCTCACGACGTGCTGCACGACATCGTCGCCGCCGCGTTGTGCCTTCACAGGGTTTACCGGTACACGGTAAACAACACCCAGTGCATCGGGGACCAGAACGCTGATCCAGTAGTCATGTACTTCTTCATCCGCGCCCGCATGAAGCGTTTCTAGGCACTCACCCTACAAAATAATCGATGAAATATTAATTATTAAATTGAGCCGTATCGAGCAGTACACGGCGGTACTAGGCCGACCGGGCGGTACACCGCGGTCTTGCGCCGGTACCGGGCGGTACACGGCGGTATTGGGGCGGTACCGGGCGGTATTGCATATTTAGTTAATTAAAATAGAAAATTAATATTTTTATCGTTAAACTACATTACCGCATCATTCAATAGTGTATGAAAATCTTACACATTTGAAGGAGTAAAAAACCACTT
Source organism: Perilla frutescens (assembly GCA_026008535.1). Taxonomy (NCBI): domain Eukaryota; kingdom Viridiplantae; phylum Streptophyta; class Magnoliopsida; order Lamiales; family Lamiaceae; genus Perilla; species Perilla frutescens. Next base: position 35,815,044 of record BRKX01000017.1, on the reverse strand, counting down.
CAAGCAACGAGGCAACGCCACTGGTTCCGCTACCTCCGCAACCTCTCTTCCAAGGGCCGGTATAGCTTCATATGCCCAAATCTGTAAAAGTGATATTAAAATCAACCTAATCAGTATAATTAATACTAGTATTATTCTCAATATTTTTTCATCAAATTATGCATACCTGTAGAGCCCACACAGGGCCATAGAAATGATACTTTCTAGGAGTCGACCTCGGCAATCGACCAATGTAATGGAGTAAAATAGGATAGGTGTAGGCACCCCATGGAAATCTGTTCCACGCCTCAAGGTCATCGACCAACACCCACGCAAAACTATCAACCTTTCTTGGAGTGTCGTACCCACAAGCAAAAAAATAAAGGGCTAAAATATTAGCCACTTTCAAATAATCATCTGGGGTAGCCTTCTTCGAAAGTCTGCGATCCTTTCCATCAAAAATATTCCACAACTCCAGAATGCTGACATCCTTGCCACCACAGAATCTCCTAAACACTCCCACGTTGAAATGATCGTGTTCGGCATTCGGATCAAAAGCCGATGATCCGAATCGAAACCCGGTCACCAGAGCGTACTCGGGGAATGAAAATCTGATATGGCTCTCATTAATACGGAACCATACTTCATGAGCTGGAGCACCGGGAATAGTGATCTCACGAGAGATCAAAGCATGCAAGGCTCTACCGTTGCTCGACTTGCTTTTCCATCTTATGAGGTGACCGAAGCACCCCTCCTCGAATCTCCCCATGAGTTCTTGCCCACCAACTCTCATCAGTCTTGTCCATATGGACGTTAATACCTTGGGCCTGTAGTAGAGATTCACAATTTGGTAATAATTTTGCCTCTGTACTCTCTTCCAACTCCAAGGCGCCTGAGAAGGAGATAAACACTTAATACACGGTACCATTGTTGATGGACGGTATACCGTCATTCAAGTACAATACCGTACGGTATTGTTCAAAAAACTTTGAATACCGCACGTTATTGGTTCAAACCCATGTAATTCAATGTTTTATACCATTTAAGCAGTAAAAATAACGAGAAAAATAATCAAATGAGGACGGTATACCGTCATGCAAGTACAATACCGTTCGTATACCGCTCATCAAAATTAAGCGGTATACGAACGGTATTTGCCATTGCCGACGGTGTTCGATGTTTTTAACCAACTAATCATAGCATCAAGGTCCAAAAATTAAATTAAAACTTGAACAAGTAAATTACAACATCCTAATTGACGGGCGATATACTATCGGTATAATACCGTTCGTATACCGCTCGTCAATATTAAGCGGTATCCGAACGACATTTGCCATTGCCGCCGGTATTCAATATTTTTAACCAACTAATCATAACATCAAGGTCCAAAAATTAAATTAAAACTTGAGCAAGTTAATTACAGCATCCTAATTGACGAGCGGTATACTATCGGTAATACCGCTCGTCGCAAGAGGTAATACCGTTCATATATCGCAGGAAACAAAACTAACTACGGTATTTTTCGTATACTATTCCTAATCTAGCAGGAAACAAAACTAACTACAACTAAAAACTTAAAGACGCCCATAATCCATCAATTATCAACAAAATTTTGGATACCGTCGCCTAGAAAAAAACTTATACTGCCGACGGTATTCATGTATTTTGGGGGAGAGATGTAATAACTAACCTGCTCATTATCAGATTGATGAGCACCACTTCCTTCGCCGAACTCCATTGATGTTCTTCGAGAGAAAAAAAAGTAGAGTATTTGGGGATTTTGGCTTTTGGTTTGATTTTAGGGCTCGTGTATTTAGGGCTCTCTATTTGGGGACGGTATTTGAAATTGATTTGATTTCTTTTGACTTAAGGAGTGGTGGGATTATTAATTTGAAATTTACCATATATAACTGCCACCTGGGACCCACGGTTTTCGATTTAAAAGGGATACATCCGATGAATGTGGGACGGTAAACCAACGGTATTCGATTTAAAAGGGATACCGCTGTTGAATGTTTGACAGTCTTCGAACAGTATTCTATATAAAATGGATACCGTTCGTTATATTTGTTGAACGTATTAAAATAGGACGGTATTGAACATTTTTGCAACGGTATTCTATTTAAAAGGGATACCGCCCGTTGAATGTGTAACGGTAGTCGAACGGTATCCTATTTAAAATGAATACCGCCCATTGATTGTGTAACGGTAGTCGAACGGTATTCTATGTAAAATAGATACCGCCCGTTGAATGTGTAACTGTAGTCGAACGGTATTCTATTTAAAATGGATACCGCCCGATAATTCTTGAATACCGCCCTATACATTGTACTCATGTTCGGCTCCCTTCAAATACCGTTTGAATACCGCCCATAATATAATTACGGTATTGGAGCGGTATTGAAATATTTCAACTCTATTTCAGTTCCCATGCAATACCGTTGGGATACCGCCCGTCTCAAAATTATGGGTTTCGAACGGTATTTCAGTTTCCGAGATTTGAGCGCACACGTGAGAAATAACTTTACGTATTTATGAGTCTGATTTGAGACAGAAAATGAGTATTTTGTCTTACAATTTCTGAAAAATGAGAGCGCCCACGTCTGATTACATTGAAAAATGAAAAAGTAGGGATATAATAGACATAGTGGGTATTTCTTGAATGTGTGTAAGAAAGTGGGTAAAGGGGGTTTTTAGTTAAGGGATGTGGATAGTTTAATTTTTCTCTCAAAAAAAAAACCTCAGAAAGCGTAAATGGCTTGCTTGTAACTTATGATTAAATTTGAGAATTATTCTCAATTCTTGATGTAACCAACGTTTTCACCTACCTATGTTACCAACTAATCCTATGCCAGTTGAGTTGAAAAGCTAAGCGTTAGTTACATATAACCTCAGTTATCAAGTCATCTATCAACAATGTCTGGATTTGATTACCTAATATCTCCATTTCTCCTCTAGTATCTGACCACAGCATCTCTCTATCAAGTACTCTATCGGATATCTCCCTCTTCGCCTCATCTTGGTCGATCAATCTCTCGAGAGCATCTTGAATACCTTGCCACTGCAAAAAGTCCGATCCAGCTAATTTTGGCATCACCCAGGGACACAGGTTGACGTGCTCCTCGAAAATCTCCAAGATTGCTGAATTTATTCTGTCGAAAAGCAACCTTCTTTCCGACCTTAATCCTGTTGCTTCACCATTGTATTTCTTCTCGAGCTTGTCAAACAACCCAGGATCCAAAGGGTGATTCGAGGTGTGCCACGATGTTCTGAACATATTGAAGTCCGACTCTTCAAGACCAGAGTCTATCAGCACATCAAGAACATAGCAAGTTCTCCAGCTGTCAGCTGCTAAAACATGGTTCCCTCTGGAAACACTTGGCGATACTTGCGCTTCTTCTTCCTCAATGGGAAGAAGAGCGGATGTCTCAGAATACGTGCCCGACTCCATCTTGAGGAGCTTCAGTTGCATCCGGAGTTCTACATACAAGGATCAAAACAACATTTGACAAGTTCATCACTGTTGAAATCAAGAACCAAAACAACATGAAGTAAATGCTCAGGTGAAGGACCATGACTACAGAAAAGTATCATGCTTAGTAAAGTATATGTGAACAACAAATCATGTGGCTAGACAACTAGTGAAGGACATGAGTTATTGTCAACCAAACGAAATAAACTTGCCCTCAATCAGGATATGTAACTTTACCCATAAGTCATTATGATGTGAAGACAAATAACCAAGATTCAGTAGAATTATATCACCCACCAAAATTTTCAGTGGATACAACAATCAAATTGAATATAAAAGCTAGACTTTAATCGCATACCACCTATACGAAAATGACAAGTTAGAAAAACTAATTGATTCCACAAAAAATGTGCTTCCTAATGGACATCAACAAGAGCGGGTTGATCTATTTTGAAGTTTCAAAGATCACTAGATCCGTATTGATTTCTGAAAAAGAATCAATATGCAAATATTCAGCAAAAGAAATAGAAGGGTCTTTATTGACATGCAAACGTTTGCATAACCTTCAAGAAATATCTCTATAATTAGCTCATGCCATGAAGCTACATTGTCTATAGAGCTAAAGTTACTTTGTCCAGACAGCAACAGGGTTTTTATTTCCTCAAAACGTTGACTCAGCCCCAGGCACATCCAAATTATTGGTCCATACAATTATTATAGTCAAGGGTAACAGTTTCATACCATGAAGTTCAGCACTAACTCTCTCAAAACTTTCAGAAGATGGAGTATCTTCACTACAAGGGACCTCAAGGACTGAAATTGGACTCGGATGGTCTGCTTCCTTGGAGCTTTCAGAAGATTCTGGCTCAGCTCCAAGGCACTGCAAGTGAGAAGATCCCTGTTTAGGTGATTCCTTGTGCAGCTCCTGAAAAAACGAGATTGATCAGGTACATGTGACATTATAAAGCATCAAGAGTTCAATTCATAGTGCCAATTCCAGGACTTAATCACTCAAACTATTCTGTGGCAAGCAAAACTGACAAGGAAGCAACTAAAGAAGAAGAAGATTATGCATACATATTAAACGAGGTGCATCAGACAAGGACAATCGTGCCTACATATTAATTTAGGGGAAAAAAAAACAGTTACCTACTTTTTTAAGATATTGAAGAAATATAAATATTAAGTAGAAGCAATCATATTGCAAACCATAAAGTACTATAACCAGGTGGAACTTTGTAGGACTGTAGGAGAATTATTATGAAGAGCCTTTTCTACAGAGTATTTTTTAACATGTAACATGAGACCACTCACCATCATCAGGTAATTAAGCAATACATATCCGAAAATCCATACTCAAGTGCCCAAATCAGCATAATTTGCAGCAACACCTTTATCAATTCCAGTAGGCTAGCTCTACATTCACTTATTCAGTGCAAAGCAGCAGAGAGATATTTGACAGATGAAACAGGTGAACAAACTACCTACAGTTGAGGAGAAAGACTAGGCTAACCAACTATCATCAAACATGGGAGAAGTATTGGTAACTCGAGTTGAGGAAAACAATCAAATACGCACTCTAGCATGTACATTATTATATATAAAGCTTTAACAACTAAGGGAAACAACAGTAAACAATCAAAAGGATCTCGTGCATGAAAGCATGCCTCTGCACACATACAAAGTAATGAAAAGCTACATGTTGATAAAGTAGAGAAAGCAGGAGCATTTTAAATTCCAAGTATAAATGAGAATAACAAATAAAAAACATGCTGACATAGTCCTGCTATGTTATAAGCTGAAGAACAAAATACTTCTTGTGAAGGAAAGTCAAGACCAAACCTGGAGACTAGAACCCTCTTGATTATGATCAGCAACTTTGTCAATAGCTATAGTTGAAAGTGACTGCTCCGGAAGCATCTCAGAAGATTTTGAAGACATAGTTGAGCTTCCAGGTTCAGAAATTATCTTCACATCAACAACGGGGACTTCAGGACTGTCTACCTTTTCATCCGTTGGAAACATGGACTGTTGTTCAGATAAGTCCTTGGTGTTTGGTTCCATTTGAATCTCAAAATTGGCTCCTGACAAAGAGTCTATCTCATTTGCGAATATGTGTTGACATGGATGAGACTTCTTGCTCCTTGATTTTGAATCTTTAGCTGTGTAATTTTCTCTGTGACTTAGATTTCCCATAACCTTACTTCTACTACAATGCACAGAATCACTATGCATGAGGTTTCTGTCTTCAGCCAACATGTCATGATTCGGGCTTCTTCTGTGGCTTCTCCCTCTCCAACCAGTGGGTGGAGGAAGTGATCTCGACCTAGAGGAATTTCTGCGTATTTCATCCTTCCATCCATCCCTACTGCTGATGCCTAAAGGAACATCCACAATAGCTGTTCCATTATTGCTACCAAGTCCTTGACTTGCTCGGCTAGGACTCATCTTAGCATTCAACTGGGAAGGCCTAGTTCCCTTATCGGACAAGGAAAGCATTTCACCTAATGTGCTGCCCCTACTAATCACTTCCAAATCTTGATATTTGTGAGTCATCTTCCATCTCTCAGATAGTCTTTTCTTCGCTTCCATATTTACAGGTGACTCACCCAAATGAGAAGATGGATATCTGCAAATGTTACTATCATCGAAGGATCTTCTAGAAGATAATCTGAACATCTCAGAATCACTTTCAGAATCACTTTCATTAGCATCATACGAGCTATCATCTCCCACATATCCTCTGTATGTAGTGGATTTAGCATCCATGGTCTCATCATAGCCATCTCTCATCCTCATTGTAATTTCCCTGGCTATGTCTCTAGCTTCTTTTGACATGGCCTTTGATAATCCTGTATTATGAGATGAGTCTTTCCTTCTCCATGACACTTTTTCAGCACTACCAACACTTGGATATTCCTTGATTTTCTTGAAGCTGGGCAGATGACCGTGTGAAATATCGGGTGATGAAAAAGATGTTCCAGCATTCTGCATTTTTCCAAGGTTTGGCTTCAAAACAACAATCCTTGTAGGAAGAATATTTTCATCTTTCGTCTCTTCCACTTGAATCTTTGATGAATTGCGAAAAACATAAGCTCTGTGGCGACTGTGTGGTTCAAGCAGAAGACCATCTTCACGTTTCAGATGAGAAGCAACATGGGGTTTACTAGAAGTATTTCTCTCCGATCTCCATGCTTTGGCTTTGCTTTCAAACTTCTCAGAATTAGACGGTTTCAAGACTGCTATATGACTGCCAAGAGAACTGCCAGGGTCAACTTGTAGATCATGCAAATGCTTCACAAACAAGGAATCCGATTGACCAAGAAACTTCAGCAGTAAATCCTTGTTGGAGTCCAGCATCTCCAGTGTGTCATCGAGCTCTTTGGAACCTTGAAATTTTTCATCAGTTGAAAGACGCTTTGCATCCATAAATTTCTGCTGAATCAATTCCATCTCAGGTTTTGTAAGAAATGAGTTTGCAGTCCATCTTGAAGAACACCTGCGATTCACAACATGTGAAGCTTCTAAATCCTCATAAACATCCTTGAATTCTTGCTGGTCTATTGAGCTTCTCCGGCTCGCTCGGCCTTCATGTGGTTGGATATTTCTTTGATTAGTAATTGAAACATTTTTCTGTTGGGAGTTCTCTGGAAACTTCTTTTGTTGTCTATGAACATTCCGAGGGGATGGCAGTCCTTCAAGACCCATTAATCTGGCAATAACACTAGGTGATTTTCTCTTGGATTCAACATCTTTTGATATCTCTTCTGCCAGTAACTTTTTCATTGGTATCCCTGTTGCTCTTCCTAAGGTGCTCTGCCCCAGATCAAGCATGAACTGTAGATGCCAAATTAAAAGTAATCAAATTTTGAAGTTGCTACAGAATTGGAGAAACTTAAATATGTCACAAATTGAAAACGAAATTCTTAAATAAAAATAGTAGAAATAGAAGTACATTATCACTGACCATGCCATCCCTATTGCTCCCATCAATATAAGAATGAGAATCTGAAGACAATCTTGGAACAGTTTTCTGCTTCTGAATCGGCTGAATACCTGGTTAAAAGTTCAATATGAGTAATGGTAAAAGTCTACAAAGGTAGAATGAACTTGTTAGTACAAATTCGTAATCAGAATATCACTAGCAACAAACTCTTAGAGAAAGTAGAAAAAAAAAATTCTAAATAAAGACTGCTAATCATCGTGACTGAAGATATTACACAGATGAGTCAGGTTAAGCATCAAACAGATAGGTAAATGGACAAAATGTCAAAAAAGCAAAAAAAACAATATGAAAGTGGTATTATCTGCAGATAAATAAGCATACCTAAAATTAAGGAAAGATATTAGAACATTAAAAAGGAATGCTTAGACCAGCTACTAGATTTTAAGGAGTTCATAGAGAAATTTAGTGATGGCCTCTCTAAAGGAATAGGCCCAGCAATTATAACCCGTCATAATTAGAAAATCCAAAGAGGAACAAAATTATGATGATGCCAGTAAAGAAAGTTCCTTTCATCTCACAGCCAACAAAACTAGCTTTTGTGAAGCATGAGCAATGCTAATTATCAATCAATCTCATTTAGGGATTTCACGCTTCACTGAAGCCAGACAAAAGAAGCTAAACATGTCAGACAGAAACAGCACCTTCTGCCTCCCTCGATCTTACTGAATCACATAAAATCTTTAGATAATGCAACTACTATTATCATGAGAGACTAAATTGAACATCGAGAGTTTGCTTAGATGCTAAAAAAGGGAAAGGTCAGCGTCAAAATTGCAAGTTTTTAGCTTCAGAAGAGATGATTCGGGGGGGGGGGGGGGGGGGGGGGGGGGGCAAAAGAGAAAGAAAAGGGAAGTAAAAAGAAAACGATAGCCCAACCGAAAATGCATAAATAATTCAGAAAACAGCTAAAACCCATTGATCGGATAGAGCAATCTTAAATTTGAAACTGAAATCCCCCATTTAAGATAAATTCGGAGAAATTCAAGGTGCAAAATCTGTTTCTCTTGCATGTTGTCATCCTTTCTTAGAAATATTTCAAATTTTCTTGGAAAGGAAGAGAAAAGTAGAAGACTGCTAAATTTTAAGAAAATAAATAAATCTCCAGCTGAAAACTCTTCAACAAACTTGGCATAGTTTTTGTTGTTAGTATCGATGAACATAGAGGAGATCATAAAATTTATTTACCTTCAATGCCCGAAGCACTTTTGGTTTTCCTGTGTCGAGCTCTCTCCATTTTCTTTTTCAAAAATTCAAATTAAGAAGACAGCACCAGCAAAAAGATAAAAAAGGAAAATGAAGAGTAATTTGTAATTTATTTTCAATTACAATAAAGAAGACCTTTCTCTTTTTCCAAAAAGAACCCGAAGTTTGAGAGACAGACAGACAGAGAGAAATTAGATCGGAATCATCGGAAAAAAGCACGACACCACCTCGAAAACCATCGCCATTTGCAACCAAACTAATCCTCAGAGCTCATTTTGAAAACAAACAGTTGGAACTTGAAAGAGAAGAAAAATCGATAAAATTATAGGGAGATAAAGACGCAGCGCCTATACGTACAATGGTAGCCGTAGCTTTGGGAAGATAAAATTCGATAGTAACAGAGCGCATTCTAGAGAGAGAGAGAGGGAGAGGGAGAGTGGACCAATAGAATAGATACGGAAGTAGACTAGAAAGAAAAGGTGCTGCGTAAATAGATACAGACACTTTTAGAGAGAGAAAACACGGAGAACAAGTGAGAGAGAGAGAGAGAGAGAGAGAGAGAGGCAGGCGGACATTAATGAGGGAAGTGTGCGTTGTAATTTTGAATTGGAGTTGGACGAGTTTGAAATTATTAGAAGAAGTTGTAGGCTGAAATTTAGATGGGTTGACACGAGGGGGTATAATCTGCGCGGGCAGGGGGTATTCGCCAAATGGTGGGCTCCACGTACACGTGGATGATTACAAATGTGCCACGTAATTATTTCATTATATATGGCAACGTGATTAATTCCCCATTTTTGTATTCTTTTCTTTTCTACTATATATTAAATCTCATTCTACATTGTCTACTCATTTTTACGAGTATTTTAGGCAATGACAAAGCAATTAATTGTTGGGCGATTTGCTACAAATGTTGGGGATTTTCGGACACTAATGCTAAATAAAATAATATGGTGATAAAAAAAAAATCCAAAACGTAAATTGTTGTATTGTTAGCTAGTAAAACTTTTATTTGCATGTTCCGTCTCAATTATACCGTCTCAATTATTATCATGGGATGTCTCAATTATATAATCTCATTACTATAATTAATATTATTCTTCATGCTAATATACAAATACATCCTTGTTAGATTTTGAAATTAAAAATAACCACTTATTTTTATGAAAGTTATAAATCTTAAATATGAGTAATCTTGAAAGTTTAGCTTTTGTATCTTGTTTTCATTAATATTTTTATTTTATGTGTGAGTAGAAAATGAGCTATATGATTGAGACGGATGGAGTATTAGCTAAAATGGGATTGAATCGTCGTAAACTTCCAATGTCTATATGAATATTGGTCAATATTTTGAAGGAAGCATTTACTTTGGATGTTAGATTAGATTGACAGTGTATGTAACTAAATATTTAAAAATTCAAACCTTAAAATTGTTCAATCCATCAAAGTATATGGTGAATTAGACTGCATCATTTTATCTATCTAATATATTCCCGAGAGTAAACGCTCGAATGTCTATTTACACATTTGATTGAAAATCAATTACCTTTTTTCAATTTTCTTCTTTATGGATCCCGGTGACTTAATTTAGAGAATTGAGTGATGCTATCATAAGTATAGTATTCATTGATTAATAGCATATTATTACATGTACACTCATATATATATTTATTAGTATGTGCATTATATATACTCAATTTTAATGAATTTCATCACATGAGAAAGATTCACCTTCCCTCCTCGCAAATCATTATTTGACCTAAGATGTTTTGTGTTTATGACCATGACCATGGAATAGATAGATAGTTATACTTCAAATGTATAAATATATTCACAAATTATATTATTTAAAAGATTACCATTCTAAATAAATTATGATTATTATACTAGGATTATTAATAAAACTTAATATCTAGATGATATTAAGATACGTATATTTCAACAATGGTGTGCGGTTCAAAATTAAGCATCCAAAATCTTGCCGAGAGTTTGGGACGGCTTGTTTTAAGTATTCATAATAGAGAATTGGAAAGAAATAAAACAAACTAGAGAGAATCTAGTGTGAGACCGTCTTACGAGTTAAAATTCATTAAATAGATTGAGATTTGGGTTCAAATACAATCAAACATCAACAAAATTATAAATGTGTCATTGAATGTGTTTTAATTTGGATATTGACCCGTCTTACAAATTTTATCACATTAGACGATCTCACACAAGTTTTTTCAACGACACTAACATTAAACTAAGTATACATTGAAATCATTTATACTGTCATTGCAAGTTTCTTTATCATGACACGACTATAAAAATACATTTTTTCCGAAAATCAACTTTTTTATATTTTAAATTATATAAATAAAGGGAAGATGATTACATTAAATTCCTTTTGGATTTAATTTAAATTTTAAATTATATATTAATATTCTTTATTTAAAATAACCGTAGCATTACATATCATCAGATTTTATTAAAATATGTAATTAATATCAACATGAAAGTATAAAATATAAGTAATATGTGCCCGTATATATAAATACTGTATATATAATCAGGTACAAATTAAAGTAATTAATGTAAATATTACATACAAAACTCTTAAAATCAATTACAGTTTTGGATAAAATTTAATGTTTTTGTTGTAAATATGTTTGTAATCTTCGATCCGGAGCCGTTGACAGCCTTTCCTAACCCCCAAAAGTGGATGACTTATTTGATAATACATTCAGAAATTAAAATGAAAATCTATGATCTATGCATATATATATATATATATATGTGGATGATTTAGATCGAGAATGTAGTTTCAATTATCTAGAGTTTTATATACTGTATATTATGTTCCACAATTAACATAGAACATCACAATAAACACACAATTAATGCAACAACACCTACTTCGGGTGAAAATATTACTACACTACTCCTTAACAAAGTAAATTAAAAGACTTACCATCGCACGTCGACGTTGTTTTCCCTTACTACTGGAGTCTAGAGCTATTAATTAATCCTCACTTTCGCTTGCGATGCGATCTCTCTCTACTTGTCACAATATTATACAAAACAATTCACTAAAAACTTAAGTGACTCTTGCAATAATATTTAAACTAACATTAATACTACTATGGTCCTTAGATAAATTGAAGTCCAAATCAGGCACACAGATCCTTAATGTATAAATATGGGATAATTTTGATTGCAGTCTCCAATAATGTAGATAGTCAAACTGCATAATCTGTTGGACTCTTTCATGTTTGCTATCAAATTTATGAATTTAATAGTATTAATTATGAAAAAAAATTAATTATAACATAAAATAATCGTAATCAACATTTATCAACCAAAAATAAATTTAACAAATTATAAAATTTAATTTTGAAATAATCAACTGTAATAATGAATTATTAATTGAAAATTAAAAATTAAATACTAAAAAAAAATTATAAATCCTAATTGAGTGGGGTGAATCCTAAAAAATAATCATAAAATTAAATTAAATCATAAAAAAAATAGAAGAAATAAAAATATAAAAAAACTCGTAACTAATATGAAAGTGCAATACGAAGTGTAACACAGAGAGCGCAGCAAGAAATCTCATTTGTGAATAAACAATTTATGAAAGGAAAGTGCAAATAACTTCAAAACGACGGATGGATGCCCTAGTGAGAAGAACTATGTGTCCTAATTATATTCCAATATTAAAAAATAATTAATTTTAATAATCTTTAAAATAAAAATAAATTTGATAATATTATAATCAATTTTAATTAATATTTGTTGCTAAAAAATAAAAAATGTATAAAATTATGCCCTAACTTTGAAATAATCGACCCTAATAATCAATTATATTAACTAAAAATTAAAATTAAATAATAAAAAAAATTATAAACCCCAATTGGATTGAATAAACTCTTAATAATAATGTAAAATTAAACTAAATGAAAAAAAAATTGAAGAAAATAATAATTTTAATGTTGGAACACGAATGAGATACACACGCTCTGTACTGGTGTGTCTACATTAAATACAACGGCCGGAACTTCAAAATTCTATCAACATCCGCGAATCCAAATTGATACTTATAATTCAAAGAGAAATGAAGATTGCCACTAACGAAATATCAATGCTCTTTCTTTCTTTTCCACCCATAAAAAACAACTATTTTAAATTTACTTACATTTGAAAATATATATTAAATCCCTTGGTGTACATTAAATATTTAGCATTAATTATGTTGAGATTTGAGAACACATGCATTCGACATTGTGACCGCTGAGGGAACCTAAAATTTGAATTTCAGTGTCATTCATGACATTTGGTGAAGTTAGTCTCTTCTCATTAAAGTTTTTAATTCAAAACAATTATTATGTATATGAATAAAATAAAAGATAGCCTATTAACGTCCAAACATGACAAATAGCGAGAATTTCATGGTAAAAATACGAAGCTTTTTTTGTTATATGTTAATTAAATAGTTGACACCTTTTTTTTATAAGAGGGAAGAGAGCAGTAGTTTTTAATTGTTAAATCTCAGTAGTATTTCTTTCGTGTGATGTGGCAATTTTGTAGTATATGTTCGAAAACACAATGTTAATTAAAATGAAATATACAGATGCTAAAATCAGCATGCCATATGCTAGTTATTTCTTAAAATATTAATGAAAGATCTTATCCGTTTATCTAATCAAATTAATTAATTAACAGTCTCGATTAATCCTTATTTTACACTATATGACATTGTTTAATTATATGTTATCCTCTCTCTCTCTCTCTCTCTCTCTCTCTCTCTCTCTATATATATATATATATATATATAGATAGATAGATAGATAGATAGATTTTGACGAAAAGAAAGTCCGGTGAAATATCAAAATCGAAGGTTGCCGTTTGTTCAATATGTGTATTAATTTCAATTGGCATGATATTGGTGAATTCGTTAAAAGTCACTGTACTGGTTCCTCATTTATAGGGTAGGTTCTAACAAAATTTATCGATGCATGAAATATTATATATATATATATATATATATAATGTTTGGTAGAATTGAAAAAAAAAATCATAGAAGTTTGAATTTAATATATTTTCTGTCACAAATGAAGAACATATTAACCACCGTTCGAGTTGAAAAAAAAGTAATGCAAACTAGTTCTTGATTAAAAAAAAAAAATTACTCACACACACGACATGTGGTATTGAGGAGATTCGAACCCGTGACCTTTGATAAATTAAATGTATTTAGTCAAATTAATTGAAGAAAAATAAATGTATTTTGATAAAGAAAAGTTAATGAATATGAAGGGTGAAGTGCGATAAAGTTAAGCATATAAATGTGAATGATCACTAATTAATTTGTAGCCATGCAACGCAACAATGCCAACATAAATACATAATATGGACAACCATGATTGACTGGGACCCAGCCCGGATCTCATGCTTACAAACATTTTATGAGAGTTTTACCATTAATATAGCCATATAGATACACATACATTATACATACAGACAACAGAATAGTACTTGTCTATATTTTAATAGTTTATGTGAAATAATATATATTATTAGTACATTGCCCTTCTCAAAATTAAGACTTCACATATTATTTTCGCTACTTGAATTAGAGCACGCAGTCGGTTATAAAATTTTAAAAATAAGGGATGCAATTAATTATACAATTCAGAGTGAAAAGGGCGGAGTTCTATTTTAATTTTATTATAAAAAAAGTATATAAATAATTAGTATTTTATATCACAATCGACATATAAATGATACAATTTTCACCAAGTCTCAATATATAAAAATACTCACGTTTCTGATAACAAAACTTAAATTGCCCAATCTAAGAAAAAAATTAAAGAACTGACTTGATCGATTTTCTTACACATATTGTACTTAGTTTATCAAATTTTCGTGCAAAATAGTACTCAATTTTTGTATTTTAACACTACATAAATTTGTATTTGCATATTTTAAGTTTGGAATCAATCGAAAACGCTCATCACATTGGATTTGTCATGCTTATCTTGCTGAAAATTGTACCCCAACTGAAATCTCGATCACAATCGAGATTAGGATCACGATCCTGACACATATTTCAAAATGCTAAAAAACGATCAAAATCACATGAATAATTGTGGATATCCATAAGGCCTTATCAACAAAATATAAGATGTGTGATAAAATATTGAGTAAAATAAAATATGTGCATAGGATTTTATTTATTTTGACATTAAAATATAAAAATGTATGAAATAGGCCCAATGCTAGTGGGAGGCCAACAACGTAAATATAGAGAATTGTCAATTCAGCACCTGATAGATGGGTAATTAATCAATTCATTATTATCAATTTTCTTTTAATATTTATTTTGATTAATTTATTATGGGGGTATTTTAGTCATTTAATATATGGTTTGCAACTGAAGCTTTATATATAGGGGAATTTTTAACTTAATCACCAGTCATTGCTCCATCATAATCTTTGAAAAATATTAAATATGTATAACCCTCAGAGAGAGAGAGAGAGAGAGAGAGAGAGAGAGAGAGAGAGAGAGAGAGAGAGAGAGAGAGAGAGAGAGAGAGAGAGAGAGAGAGAGAGAGAGAGAGAGAGAGAGAGAGAGAGAGAGAGAGAGAGAGAGAGAGAGAGAGAGAGAGAGATTTTGGTATTTAAGGGTTTGTCTTCACAAGTTTTAGAATTTTAAAACATGATTATATAAGTGGGAGTTTTTTTCTTTTTTCAAAATATACCCAAATTAAGGCGATGGTGTTGGCAAATTAAGCTTGCTAATTATTTTTCGAGCTCTAGAGCATAATTATGAAAAATCGTAAGATGTAATTTATTTGATTAAATATTAAGAATATATATATATATATATATATATGTATATATATGTGATTGATCAAATGAAAACTAAATCCTGGTGTGAGAACAAGAAACATTCTCAACCATAGATTATGTTTATTTGGGTGGCCCAAATTATTTCAAAATTTTGGTGGTAATTTTGTCATATAAGACCAATTTTAGAGTTGTGGGTTATATTTGTAATTTGGTAATTCGATTTAAAATACTAGGGTTTGTTCTTCCTCTTCTCCTTTTGTCTCTACCTCTGCAGTTTCCTCTCCCTCTACCTCTATATCTATTTATGCTCCCCTCGATCTCTGCGATTCTAGTATAACCATTAAGATCGGGAGTAAGGAAAACTTGATTACATGATCTATGCTTTCTCTTTCTCTTTTTTTCTGTTTGATGAATATTTTGAGTGTATTGAGATAAAGAAATGTAGTTCTTCAAAGACACATAACTATTATTCAATTGATTTTGAAGGAGTACATCTTTCTTGTTGAAGTATCATAGACATAGTTTTTTACAACGATTGCGACAGGTGACTCGTCACGATAAGTCTATATGATGTTGTCGGTGTAGTTGTAACTTGCAAGATCTATTAAAATTATTTCATCGATCCTCATTATATTTGTTAGATTGTGTTGAATCTATTATCAATATGTATGATTTGTTTTGCAATCTCTTTTATTAAATGTATTTGTTAACATTATTATCGAATTTTGTTAGTTCGTAGTTATGTCATATTAGCATTATGTTATTATGATTTTAGCATCACTAATTGATATATTAGCAGTGGCATTATATTCTTTAGCATGATTTATAATGGAGTGTTATTGTATTTTTTTTAAGTGCAATCTCTTTTATTATATTAAATATATTTGTTAACATTATTATCGAATTTCGTTAGGATCGTAATTGAGTCATGTTAACATTATGTTTTATGATTTTAGCATCGTTAATTGATGTATTAACAGTGCTATTGTATTATTTAGCATGATTTATAATAAAATGCTATTGTATTTTTTAAGTAGATGCATATGCATAGAAAATAATTATGTGATGTTAGCACTTTTATTGATAAGTTAGCGATATCATGATTATCATCTGGTTATGTTAGCAAGACAAAAGGTGAATGTTTTTTATGTTTTATTTTAGTAGTATATAAATGATACGCTATGATAACACTACCATTTAGAAATCCGACTGCTAAAGTTTCCATATGTAAATGTTAATCATAATTTCACCAATGTTATTACTTTTACCTTATGTATATCATATGCCAAAATTTTAACATTGTTGTTCATGATTGGTTTATAATGTTCTTAGTAAGTTTTTCGGCTAATGGTAATATTAGTTATGATAATGTTAAAATGAGCAATGATAATGCTAACACTATCAAACAATAATGCTAATATAATAAAATTCTAATAACATTGTTCATAGTTGATTTATAGTGTTCCTAACATGTTTTTTTCTGCTAATGCTAACACTAGTTATAATAATGCTAAAATGAGTTATGATAATGTTAAATTAGTGAAAAATAATGTTAATAATTCAAAATGTGCAAGTAAATGAGACAGTGCCAACATTGTTGTTCATGGGCTAAGTTTACATGTTCTTGGAAGTTTCTTGATGCTAACAAAACAAAACGAAACTGCTAATTTATCATAAAACAATGCTGACAGTGTTCGTTCATGATTAGATTTTATATGTTCCGTTAAGTATTGCTATACTAACAAAACAAAATAAACTGCTAAATCATCATAAAAGAATGTTACATACTTTTTTGAACGTTAGATATTTTTTCATAATGCATATGACAATGTCTCATAACGTTAGGATCATCAATATTAATATTAGCATTATCAGTGTTTATATTAGCGTCATCAATGTCTTCATTAGCATATGATTATATTTATGTTAGCACGCGCCCGAGTTTTTTTTTTTTACATTAACATTGACAAAGTTATGAAGATGCCACTATGTTTTTATCATGCTCCTTTTATTTACAGTAATGCCAAATCTGAGATATATTCATATGTAACTGGTTACCTTTAATCAAACTCATATACTTTTGACCATGATTAATATTTTTTTTAAAATTCTTTTTTTTATTTATTGAAAACTAGAATTCACTAGCTTTCTAACCATATAAAGTTTGTTATTTAATTATTCACTAATAGAAATAGTTTTGCCTTCAAAATTAGATGTTTTTTCGTAATGCATATGCCAATAATCTCATAACGTTAGCATCATCAATGTTAATGTTAGCATTATCTATGCTTGTATTAGCACTGTCAATATCTTCATTAGCATATGATGCTATCTTTGTTAGCATGCGCCAAACAAACTTTTTTTTAAATTTTGACCTTGATATTGATAAAATTACGAAAATGTCATCACGTTTTTCTTATGTTCCTTTTATTTACAGCTATGCCACCGTCTTTTTTGACCAAATCTAAGCCATCCAATCTTAAAATTTGGAACTAATCTTAGCTATTAATCTCTTTGATTTTCATGGTCAAAACTGATCTCAATTAAATGGGGTCAAAATTATAACATCTTAAAACTTCGAGTAAAGTGGGGGTATTATAGTAATTGAAAAATTGAGATGATTCATTAATTGATCAAATCCCATCTTTCACCTGAATTTCCTATTTTTATGCTATTAGAATATTTATTACCTTCAACTTTTTTTTTGCATTCTTTGAACGATAAAAATATTCCCTTTATTTGTTTTATTTTTTGTTGGTTTCACAACATCAATTTTTTTATATATTTTTTAAGACGCAAATACTCCTGTACATAAGATGTACATGGTCAACGCGCGTTGACTCGGTCAAAGCGTTGACCAAAAAATCATGAAAACGGGTGATACTTTTTAGGGATACAACTGATACTTTTTTAATTTTGAATGATACTTTTTTAGTATTTCGATTGATACTGATTTCTTAACAGTTTTTTTCTTTATTTTTTTTCCTGGCCAATACTTTTTATTGATACAAATGATACTTTTGGCCTTTGAAATGATACTTTTCAGTATTATGAATGATACTAATTTTGACGGATTTTTTGGTCAAAGCATTGACCGGGTCAACACGCGTTGACCGTCTGATGTACATCTTATGTATAAGAGACTTGCCCTTTTTAAGATTTTCGAATCAGATGTGAGTTTTGCAATATTAACAATGTGAGCTTTAACAAACCATATGTTACATATTAGCAATATAGTATTAACATATTATCAATTCGTTACTGACATATTAGTCAATTGTTATTTATCATTTAGCAATATTTTGTCAATACTTTAGCAAATTGTTGATTACATATTAACATGATATTAATATATTAACAATTTTTTATTGATACATTAGCAAATTATGGTTAGCATATTAACAATATGTTCTTAATATATTAGCAATTAATTTTTGACATGTTAATATTTTGTTAAGAACCAATTTTCAGAATATCTAGATAATATATATTTGCTAATATTCTTGATAGTATTAATGTATTAAATTACCAATATGCTTTGAATGACATGCTATACAAATAAATCTTCAATTATGTAATAACCTTATTCTATTGCTTGCTAATATTAACATAACAAATTGCTAGTATCCTTATAATGACATGCTAATATGGCTAACAAAATATTGCTATTTAGTATTTGCTAATGATATAGCAAATAATTGTTATTTTAATTTATATTAATATATAAATTGCTTGTGGATTTGTCGAAGTTATTGTTGAAGATGTGGCTTTAATTGATTGAAGACATGTGACTAATAAATCAATCAAGGGATTTCCTAATATTATTTTTCCTACATTTAATTATATATATTTTTAACCCTATTAAATCTAATAGAATTTGAAGATATGAGGAATTTACAGCTAGACTCCTTAATCAAAAATTTAATCTTGACCATTTATATTAATGAGATAAGTGATTATTAATGGATCCAAATTTTTACATGAAGATTGAGTTTTCATTTCAACCATCCTCTCTATATATATATATATGCTCTCTCTCTATATATATATGTGTTGAAAATGAAGGTCAATTTATAGGGAAAGTTGTTGACTATTATTATCATGAATAAAAGACAAAAACTTGTTGAATTAGAAGTTGTAAAACTGTCAAAAAAGTATTGAGGCTAAATAAAGCATTATGAGGGAGTCTGACAGTAGCCTCCCAAATAGTCAAATAGTGATATTGTAAAATAATATGGATTAAGATTAAATACACGGGTTTATTAATAGGATAGATCTGTTTACCTGAAGAACTTTGACTTAAAAAACAATCATAGTAAAAGAAAAAGGTTAAAGGTAATTGTCTGATTAAAGTAACAAGAGTAGGTCCAAATCCACCTACATTACTTTTAATATTGCCATAATTACCGTGGGGAAATGCCACCTTAACCGGTGGGTGAAATTAATGTATATAAATAGTCTCACGGTTCACGCAAATAGTGAAATTATTATTGGTGAAGCATCTATTTCATTCCGCTATACAAATAAATCAAAATTAACATTTTGTTTGTTTTCTCATACGAAAATAATATTATACACCATATTGAATTTTATTTTTTTTAAAATGAAATTAAATGTGTATACTCTTAAACATATTTTTCAGTTTGTGTGACATTTACTTATTTTTTTCTGAACCCTGTTTAATTTTTCTAATCTAAAATATGACATTATGTCTAGCAATTATATATATATATATATATATATATATATATGTGATTGAATTATCAATAACTTGTAGAATGTCAAAGTATTTAATTAGAAGGTCTAGAGTTAATTTGATCCCCAATTATTCCAACCGAAAAAACTATGAATATGAGTATTTGTCAATCCCATCATGAATCATTCTTCCCAAAAGATTAAACATGAAACCAAACATTGCAAACCTGGAAACAATTATTAGCAATGAAACGTCGTTATCTTCCAACTTTTTAAACGGCGTGTAAGACAAGTTACATAAATGTAATTACGAGATTAGTGGTGTGACCAATTTAATTTAGCTCTGATGATGTTCCTCTTCCTAATTAATTAATTTACTCGTTTTTCAACTTTCAATCATTTCTTTAATTTCCCCTTTTCCTCTCTATTTTTCTTTTTATGGTATTACGAAAAACCTTTTCTCTCTCCACGTCTCAATTATTATGTGGCAATAGTCGTAAAAAAAATAATACTGAAGTATGAGGAACCTTATAATAAGTTAGGATTGGAATGATTCAAAATATTGGAAAACGATGATGCTTTTGTTTTTGTTTTTTTGCATGGGGTGTCGGACCCGTCCTATCTAAGTCCACTTATTATTTCCATACATAAATTTGTTAGTTTCTACTTTCTACTATGGTTATTACATAAAATTGAATTTATGTAGAACGTGCATGTCTAGTATCTAAATCAGAGTAACAGGTTCAAGATTCTCAAATCTTGGGTTGAAAAATATAAGATTGAAAATGTCACAACGCCCAAGATTGTCTGAAATGTGATTTGTCACATATATAGAAATGGATACATTTATCAACCAAAAAAGGTCCAATTCAAGGCTCCATGCTTAAATTATTAGAGATACCTAGCTATATACGTACCTACCATTTAGCAATAGCATAGCACCTCTCCCCACTAAAATCAGCCGAAAATTCAGTTCACAAACTGCCAGCTGAAAAAAGATAAAACCATAACTCATGACCCATGATATCTACCCAACTTGGAATTTTATTTTATTTTTCTTGCATCGTATTTATTGTTTTAGTTTTTAATACTAATAACAATGTCATAGCCCGCATCCAAGGTTTAATTACTACGAATAGAGAATACAGTGATAGTAGGAAGCTGCACACGAGATCCGTTTGTTTTCAATCGCATTTCACCTTCTATTTTTACAGTATGTTAGTGCCATCATTTAGCATTAAGTTTTATTTTGGCAATTTATGTACGATAAAATATTTGATAATTTGTTCTTGATGTGATCACTGATTTCGTTGTGCGAAGAAAAGAACAAGTTGTGACTGTTTCATCTGATGTTCCAGGAGCGTCCTCAAAACAGTTTATATATGACAGTTTCCTTGTAGAAGAGATCCTGCGCGGACAGGTTTGAGAAGCGAGGATCCGTTCATTTGACTGTCTTTTAGAGTAGATACAGTGCTAATTTAACCCTAACTACATGAAATATATCTACACCAACATAGAAAGAATCATAAACCCTAATTCACCTTCCAAGTAGACGAAAATTGGAGATC
Organism: Perilla frutescens; assembly: GCA_026008535.1. NCBI lineage: Eukaryota > Viridiplantae > Streptophyta > Magnoliopsida > Lamiales > Lamiaceae > Perilla > Perilla frutescens. The sequence goes on along the minus strand of BRKX01000017.1, from coordinate 35,793,287 downwards.
ATGTCAACGTGAAGTGTGAAAGCATAAGAAGGCTGATTTTTCACTTAATCGGTGTGCGTCATTATTGATTCTCTGAGTTTAGTGTTTGAGAGTCGTTGGATTTGTGAGTTTTGTAATAGCTAGAAGTTGTTCCTTAAATTATTCAACGTGATAGTCTAGCATTAAGTGTTTTCTTGAGAGAAACACGTGAGGAGTTTTTAATCTGTTTTGTTTGTGATTTTCGGAAGAGATTGCAAGTTGAAGTCGTGGGTAGCTGGAGGGAGTCTAATGTCACGGTTATGAGGGGATCTCACAACTTTCGTTCGCAAAATAGTTCGTGTTGTAAGAAAGGGTGGGATAGGAAGAGATTCTTTAATGTATAAGTTTCCTAAATAGCCTTCATGAAGGAGTAGTGAACGGATCTTCAAATTTGAGCGAAGTCCCCCAGAGTATGTTTTTTAACTGGATTACCAATCCCGTGCATATATTTACTGCTTTCGTTTATCTATTCTTATTTTAGTTCCTGTCATTATCAAGAACATATGTATGCAGTAATTTTTAACACATAACTGCACGGATTTTATTATTTCAGAGTGTAAAAATTGATTACACTCGTCATTTTCTGAAATTAATAAAATATGAGATGAATAGAAATTGGAGAATCCATCTATAGGAAGATGAGACCTTTTTAGAACCTAGCAATACAGTCTATGAGGGAGGCTCGTTTGCTCTTTATTTTTTGAAATAATACAACCTATACGTTTATAATAATAAAGATCTGAAAAAAGTGATGAATGAATCATTAGATTAATATTATAATATAGCAGAAGATATTACATTTTACTAGTTAAGGCAGCATCAAATTAAATGAAATGACTACGTGCACATAGTTGACATGACAACTACCACGATAAAAATTTAAATAAAATCAGATGCTTGGTAAAATCGGTACAACAAGTCTATCAATGAATGGTTTGTTTTGTTTCTCAAAAGAAAAAGAAAAGAAAAAAAAGATTGGTTTGTTTGAACAATTCTAAGTACTTGACAAAATGTTACATTGGATTCAAATCGGAAAAAGAAAAACAAATTTGAAGCCCAATACATTATCTGAGGAGAATGTGAAATATCTACAATAATTATCTTAATTCTTAAGCAGGTGTTCAACCAACCTTTTGATAGAGCTAGCTAGCCGATCACATTTTATTTTAGAAGAAACTATAGAAGTATATGTACAACAGAAAATTCATGAAAATTCTAGGATGCTAGCTTACAGCGACTTCTTATAAAATAATTGAATTTAAAGGTATTTTTCAGAATAAGATTTGAATCCAAAAGCAAGCTCGTGTCTAATTTTATTGTTGAAAAAAAGTATTGATACCTTAGTCTGTTATTTTACAAAATATTTCCATAAAACACTTACCAAACACTTGAATAAAATTTTAGAATATATTTTGAAAGCATTATAAATTTAGCCAACACCCCTCTGATGATAGAACAAATTTTTTATTTTAATAACCATTGTAGTTTATTTCGAAAAAAATCCGAGTTGTGCCAACTCTTTTTCACAAAACATGAGATGAAAATTTCAACTCCAATAATTTATCCGCGTTCGAGTCGGTTAAAAAAAAAAAAATAGAACCATTTTGGTGGCCCACGTCCCTATACAAAAGTAGATGACAGAAACGCCCTATTGAATTTGCTTGTGACATGATTATTTCCTGCAAGCAACCACCAGATTGGTTCACATTCAAATTTTTATATCGCTGACATGTTGGGCACAAACATAGATCGCAATATATAAGAAATCCTGCATATCAACTTAGACAACAACAAACAATTGCATCAGGTCTTCCCACTGCAGCTGGTGAAAAAAATTGCTTCTTGGCTATTGAGATAAATAAACGAATCAGTGTACCTGTCATTTCAATAATGGCATCTGTAGAGGGATTTTGACTTGCAGGAAAGAACAATGATATGATAAAGAATTTGATAACTATAGAGAGCTGCCAAAAATATACCATGCCAAGAAGATTGACATTGGATTTGGATTGCAGAAGTAAGATTAAGCATGCAGGAAGCCCAAGTCTAAAATGAATCACTTATGTATGAATATGCTTAACAGAGAAAAATGACGATTTAATAGTTGTATGAATCCAGAAGAAAATAAGTAAACTAAAAATTTGAACCGTGTCAAATGAATATTTGAATTACTTCTGATTAGTGATTACAAATTTAAAAATTATATTTCAATCCTTTACAGGCTTTGGCATATTATACTAGACATCAATAAGATTGTGGAATTGAAAAACTATAGTATCTTTACCAGATTTACAGAAAGTGTCCTTAAACGAGGCTTCATGTCGTACAAAAACCAAATACATGCTACATAGGAGTTGAACTGGTTGATAGTTTACAACCCACACCTATGAACTCAAGTCCCATGTTGAATTATTGCGTCTAACTATTCATTAAATTCATCACTCAGCAGGGAAAATTGTTTGTCGGAACCACCGAGAAGGAAAGGATTTAGTAACAATTGCCTTCATTTTGACTAGTGTTGGGCAAGAAATTTTATCATTCTGTCCAATTTAGATCAAAGTTCAATATCCTGAATCCATTTGATGCTTTTGACATTTCCATATTATCTCAAATTTATGAGGAACAACTTAGCAAAGCATGCAGAACAAGCATATCTCATATCAGCACATTACCTATTCATGCACATGCTTGAACAATGAGCAATACTTACTATTTCTAACTCAAGATGATTAGCAAAATCGAGCAAGGTTAAGACTAATAGTCGCTAAGGGCAACGAGTGACATAACATCTAAAGCAATTATCCTTTTGTCATTGAATGTACCACAGCGTCCCAATAATCTATGATATTAAGAAGCTATGTAATCCTTCTCAGCTATATTCATCCATTATTTACGACACTGCAGAAAACATAAACATCATTCGTAAATAAACAAAAACCTACGCAACAAACCTTCGCCTTTATCAGCAACCGATCTCTTCTCTGGCTACAAAAGAAAACAGCATGGCTTACTTTCCTAATTCTTTGCCATAGCTCTCTCATTCTCCGCCTTCTGCGCGAAAAGCTTAGTAGCAATCATATTCTCATCAAAATAGCTAGCGTAAGGGTGCCCTTTAGGAACCAATCTCCTATATTTCTCAAAACTCTTCTCAGCCTCACCATTTTTCCTCAACAAGGTATAAATTATGCCCTGACACAGATACGGCCTGAAATCCCTCGGCTCCTCCTTCACCAACTCGTTATAAAGTTTCAAGGCATCATCATACTTCCCGTCGAGCACCCTAATTTGAGCAAGCAAGAGCTTAAAATCCCTCAAATCAGTCTTCTTATTATCCTTTTTGCACAATGACATTGCCTCTTCGACCTTCCTCTCAATAACCCCCAGCTCTTCCGTCGACTCCTCCTGCGATGCCACAGTCACCAGCCCGTGATACGCCTCCACACGGAAAGGGTCCTTCTTTACCAGCTCGTCGAACCCATTCTTCGCTAACTCAAACTCCCCATTGTAAGCATACAAATGGGCTTTCATCATCGGCCACTCCACTTCTTCCGGCTCAATTCCCACCAACTTATCGATAATCTCAATGGCTTCGGGCACCTTTTTGCTCTTTATCTTGATCTCCATCAAACTCTTGAGTGCATCGACATCATAAGGGTTGGAAACCAAGTGTTCTTCAATAGATTTCTCCCGTTCTTCATCCGCAACGTAATCCCTTTCAGCTGTCTCTACACTCGCAGGCGGCGAAATCGGGGCGGCGATTGAGGGTTTACACGACAAGTAAAATCCAGAAAAGAGAAGCGCGGCGGCCGCGACGGTGGTGACCATAGCGGTTTTGAGAGGGGCCAGAAATGGATTTGACGACTTTTCGGGGGCGGCTTTGTGGTTTGAAGCTTGCAATTTGAGCAATTCGAAGGCTTTAGCGGAGTTTTTACCGTTAGGGTTGGGGATGGGCAGAGAAGCTCGGATAGAGGGGGGAGAGAAGCGGGGCAGCTGCGGAGGCGGGAATCTGAGGGAGGGTTTGGAGAAAGAAGGCCGGCGGAGATTGAGCGGCGGGAGGTGGCAGCCGGTGGGCTTAGCGGCGGTGGAATTGAGAGGATTCATGGCGTTAGGGTTTAGAGAATTGAAAGAGTGAGAGCTCTAAACCCTTTTGGTAATGGTAAGTGCGAATGAGGAAATGCTTGTACGTTGTGCTGTCAATTCTCATTCTACGCACCAAAATGCTGGAACCCGGACTCCTCTCTCCAATTTTTCCATATTATTATCATTATTATTTAGGTAAATAGGTTTTAATTTCTTATGCTATTACTAAAATTACAATATTATCTCATACTATCTTCAAAATTATTTTGTACTTGAACTTTCCAATATAATATTTTACTACTTCAACTTTCAAACTGTAAAAACATAAGTTGTGAGTCAAAATCTGATAATCACGTGCAAATTTTGTTTACTCTATTATCTAATTTGTGTTGAATTTCCACGTGGAATGCCGATTTGTTAGAAATTTGAAAGTTCAAATAGTAAAATTAATTCCTTAAATTTCAGGTAATATTGGGCTAGAAGGCAAGTGGATCACAAAGGAAGTCAGATCCGAAGAAAGTAAATTAACATAATGGGCTATCAGAATTGAACCCATAGTTGGGCTATTAGTATCTATATCAATATAGTAACAGGGAAAATTCGATGCTACCTTACGAGTACCCTGCCCGAATTTCCTTTTTTATTTTATAAAATTATTTTTTTCTAATATATTACTTCTTAAATAGATGTTTATTATGTTCGTCCCGATTTTTTATTTCGTCTCCTACTATGTAAACGACAATGTTGTTAAAAAATTTTCACACGATATTGTAAAAATACATACCTATACCGTTTACATAATAGGAGGCGGAAAAAAATCACGACAAACATAATTAACATCTACTAATGTCTCCATTTATATAAAAAAAGTTACAAAAATAATCTAAAAATAATTTTCAAAAATAGAAAGAAAAATTTGGGCACGCTACACTTATGGGTAACATCGAATTTTCCTAGTAACAGGACCCCGATCTAGGACACAAAACGGTCACATCGGCTTTTATTGATTGACACCGTTAAGTATTGAGAACTTGAATTGATAATTTTAATTTTTTTAGGTCTTTTATTGATATTATTCATTTTCCGAGTCCTCTATTAATAGTTAACATAGCTATCTTTCGAGTTTTTGATTGATAATTCTACTAACTATTTACAACATTTCCCAATCCAACAAATAAATCTAACAAACCTTAAATAATTATAAAAATATGGTAAAGTACTAAATTGATCCTCCTCAATAACATAAGAATATTACAAATTAAAATATTGGAAGAAGTAAGCACTGAAAACTCTATTGTTCCTCTTTCTTGCAAAAACTCATCCGATACAATTTTACTGATTAAAGTAATCATGCAACAAGAGATTCTGGTAAAAGTTATTGATACAAAATCAATAGTTTTATAAGTAAAGCTTTTATAAAGAAGTAATTGTTGCTAGAAAATATTATTCTCCACTCGAATTATGATTTGTGAGGGGACTTGAGATAGCTCTTTTAATCTTTTAGATAGCTTAATTAGAACAATACGACTCTTTCATCAAGTGATCCACATCCAAAACAGAGTGAGAAGAGATATAAAAAATAAAAAATAAAAAAATCACTTGACATGCCATGTTTCCTTGATTTTTGGTAGAAGTTAAGTCTAGTTGTCCTTGTCATGTTAGAGGAATTAGGTTTATAATTAATTTTGGACCAAATATTTCAAATAACATTCAATCGATTTTAGTATAATATCTTGCAAATCACACATATTGAGTAAAAAGAAACCCTACAATGCAAACTTAGTGCAACAAAATGGGCGCACTACTACAAGTGTATATGTTCCTAATTAGAAATAAAGCATAAAATAATTATATTAGTAGGTGGTGTACTTTAAAAAGGTTGTCCTAGTGCATGCGTCCCTAATCACCAAATCCGGCGTTAGAGTTCGGGGTGGCGGCTTTGGGGGCAGAATGTGGGTTGTTGTTTGGATATCTTATCATTTCTTAAATTTGGCTAAAATAGAAATAAATCATTTTTGGTCTACCCTTTTGATGTGTGTGAATCACTAGTGACTAGTCAAATCAAGTCAAGTCCATAATATCGACCAGCATTGTAAATTAGTTTAATTTGTTCATTTATTATTAACCAATATTCGGCCAAATTAATAAGTTTTTAAAAAAATCTTCAACAGAATTAAAAATGAGAAAAGAAATAATACGAAATCGTATGTGTAGTTTTTTTTTAACAAAATACATATAATTTGTGTTTTCAGAAAACACTTTTGATCTTAAAAATCTAGTGTAGCTGAGATTTAGAAATACTGACTATTATGTAAATAACCTCGCAATCACAATGTGTCAATGTTCTAAATCTATTGATCTTCATAAAATTTGAATTAGTTTCAAGACTAACCTAAGGTCTAAATGTCATGTACGACACAAATGAACAAACAACACATATTTATATGGGAGTTGAGGTCAATTTAATCATATGCTTCTGCACACAATTTAACTTTCTACATCGACGTATAGATTTTATGATTAAGAATTTAATTTGTGTTTTAATAAACTTATATGTTTGTGATTAAATCACTACAAAATATGATATTTAGAGACAATATCATTAGAGATGTCAAATGTCATCACTTATAATATCATTAAGTATCGACATATCATCTCTAATGACATTTTTCTGACGACATTGTGGTCACTTAAAATGATTTTATATATTTTTTGACGACATCATGTCGTCTCAAATAAAGCGTTCCTAAAAGTTCATCTCAAAAAAATAAAAAATCATTTTAAATGACAATTATGTCATCATAAACATGTCACTAGAGATGCCATATAGTATGAAATGTCGTTACTTAAGCCTATTATAAATGACACATTTGTCGTATCTAATAATATTGTCTCTAAAGACCTTTTTTATAGTGAATTCAGAACTTGAACTCGGATGGGATCCTCTATTCCAATTTCTTATTTCATCTTGTATTCTAACTATTGGATTCATGTCATTTGTATTCAAAAAATTAAACAATTGTCCAATAAAAAAGACAAAAACTTGTATGAGACCGTCTAACGGGTCTTTTACATTAGACGGGTCAAATAATACCCAAACCCGCCCAAAATCCGCTTCCACGCGCAGGCGCGTGAGCTACACATGCCCCCACGCGCGGCGCGTGTAGCTCATGCATCTGTGCAGATTTTTTTTTTCGGGCAGCTGCCCAGTTTTTCTTTTTCTTCTTTTTTTCCTATCTTTCTTTTCATTTTGTTCTTTTCTTTTTTATTTTTTGTTTTAATAATTATTGTATATCAAGCGCAATATACATGTTTAAATAAATTTTATTTAAAAAAATAAATTAATTCAATTCAATTTTAAGGTTCACTAATTTTATTTTATGGTATATATTTATTTCAAAAAAAAAAATATATATATATATATATATATATTTCTGGCGATTGACTAATTATTGAGCCACAAAAAAGAATATCATTAGTTATAAGGTAAATTAAAGTATCATTATTTATGATATGAAGTATCAGTAGCTCTGAGGTTAATTAAACATTAATTATCAAACAAATAACAAGATGTAACAGTAACATTAACTATGAAATGAAGTACCATTAATTATGGAGATAAGTATCATTAGACATAAATTTGACAAAATATCATTAACTATTAAGTGAAGTATCATTAGATATATATATATCTGGTGAAGTATCATTAATTATGGATGAAGTATCATTAACTCAGAAATGGAGTATAATATGATATTATTGATGATTAAACATTAATTATCGAATCAAGAATAGATAAATGTTATTAAGTATGAGTGGATTATCATTAACTCAAGTATCATTATTTATGAGTTGAAGTATCATTACCTGTGAAGTGGAGTCTCATTACTATGGAAAAAAGTATCACTAATTAGAAAGAAAAAGTATCATTAACTATTGTAGTGAAGTATGGGCAGAGAAGCTGCCAAAGAAAAGAAAAAACACGTTTTTGCCAAAAAAAAAAAGAGGAGCACGTTCTGCCAAAGAGAAAAAAAAAAGAGGAGCACGTTCTGCCAAAGAGAAAAAGAAAAAAAAAGAGGAAAATGTCTCAGCCGAAAAAAAAAAAAAGAAGAAGAAAAGAGGAGCACGTTTGTGCTAAAGAAAAAAAATAAAAATTGAATATAAAAAAAAAGAGGTGAAGGGGGAGACCATTAAAAAATCAAAAAGAAAAGAAAAAAGGAGGAGAGACCACTTTGTTGGGTCAAATAATATCCGTCTAATGTAAGAGATCCGTTAGACGGTCTCACACAAGTGTGCAATATAAAAAAATACATGTGGTATGAATTCAATGGTTGGAACACAAGATGAAACACGAAAAGGTAATTCTAAATACAACCCCCAACTTAATTTCTCTTTATAGCCCCCAATATTTATTAAATAAAAACATTATTAAATATCTCAATTTTGCCCTGATAAACCCCTCTCATTGCCCGATTTTTTCTTCCGCGTAACCCCTAATAACTGAAATATCCAAGGACGATAATCTTCTGCTCAAGAAATCTAATCACCTACTACGTACTAGTCAACCAATGCTACCACTTCTCCCATGAATGTTGGCCCCTTTAAATTATGGATACTAGATAACTATTTTTGTTGGATAATAAAACAAGAACTACGATATGGCTGCCTTCCTTTCTATGTTTTTGTGCCGGCAAACATGAAAGCAATTCTTGTTTCTTCAAATAATCAACAAAAATAGAAATTTATAACAAAAAAAAAAATCATGTTCTTAACAACCTGAAACCAAAGATAAGATTATGTATTTATTTTCTCTTTAGCGATCCACGAACTATCGCAAGAAATAACGTCGCATCCCAAACTACAGAAATAACGTCGCATTTGTGCTGCAGCGTTATCTTCCTTGTAATTCAGTACTTAAAAGATTCTCTTGACGGATGGCGGTGTTGGGGTATTGTTTGCAATTGTCGTCATGGAAAGTACATGATGTCGAGTATAATATTAGGAATTGGTGTCAATGAGTTTTATCTATTTTTTTATCGATCAAACTAAGGAGAGAAAATTGGTGGAAATTTGAGAGTATTTTTATTTCAGTTAATATTGGGGCTATGTAGAAGAAAAAACCTGAAAATTTGTATGGGTTCAAGGACAAAAGTGAGATATTAAAAAGAATAATATTTAAATTAACATTCGAGGTTGTAAAGAGAAAAATGAGAGTTGTGTTTAGAATTACCCAATACGAAATTGGAATAGATGATCTCGTCTGACTTGGACTAGGTGATATATGATGTATACACATTGAAGAATTGGAGAACTTCCGCCCCCAAACATTTTATCTTCTTGAAATTGGAAGTCGAGTAGAGGAAACCTAGCTCATGGAGTCAGTGCCTCAGTTACATTTGAATATTAGATATATATAGCACCTAATAAGCTTAATACTTATAAGCAAGCTTATTAATCAATATTAATTTTTCAATGTAGGATGCCTTTAATTTAATGTGACTCATCGCAGTATTGCCCATGTTTTAAATATCATTTCGAGTTACCAATTTTAATAATTAATTTTGAGAAAATAAAAATATTATAATTAATAAATTTAAACTTAAAATAACCGTACATCATTTAATTTAATTTTTATAAATTAAATATTTTGTTCATCAAAAATCAGATAAAATGAGAGCTTTATTAAAGCAAAATTTCCATGAAGTAGGTGCATGGATTGGTTCCCTAGCTCCCTCGCTTCAATTCATTACTATTACATTAAAAAATGATCTTTGGCGCACTCCCACCTTAACTCTAATTCTCCAAGGTAAGAAACTAAAAGAGGTCGATCGAAGAAGAGAAATTAAAGCACATGACACGAGCAAACAGCACGACACCTGGACACGGCCACGTGTCATGCCTCACATCTCCAACATGAGGATTAATGCATGCATCTCTTTTTCTCAAAAAAGTTTGAGAGAGGGAGCTAGCTAGGGGAGGGGTCATTGCATATATATATATCCCAATTCCCATTTATTATATGACGATTAAAACTAATTGGAAGAACATTGGAACAGTACAATTAATATATAGGTAGTACATCACACACATTGATAATTAATTAATAATGAGCACTAGTTAAATCATAGACGACGTACAAAGAAATTATTAAGGCGAGAAGGCAAGGTCGATCGATCCAATTAAATATAGAATGTATAAATTAATAGTAAGCAGGAGGTAGCATGGATGGGTGATTGGTTAATTAATAGTAGTAGAAGTATTGTCATTCTTGTTGGAATTAGAATGGAAAAGTAAGTCGTGGATTCTTTGACTTCTGTGGGTTTCCGATGAAGATGAAGCTGCAGCTGCTCCTCTTTCCTCTCTTCGTTTCGCGTATGCCTCGAAGAACTCTTTGTTCTCTTTCTCTAGCTCCTTCCACACTAGTAATATTTCATTTGCATCGCATATATCAATCAGATATTATATATATGAACTCCATGTACATATTTATGTGCATGGAACCATAAATATATATATATATATGTGCGCGCGCGCGCGCGTGATTGTTGAAAGTTGAGATCGAGTACGTTAATAGTTACCTGTGGAAGTAATAACAGGCTTGATATCTGCGTATTTGGAGAGAGCATCCATGCATTCCTCTTTGCTCATGTTGAATACTATGCACTCTTCTATCAGGTGTTGTACCTGCGCGCAGTGACACATATATATGTTTATTGTTATTATTATAAATATGCAATCATCATCATAATCATCATCGATCGATATAGAGAGAGAGAGAGAGAGAGAGAGAGTTAATACATACACACACACACACACATTACCTTGTGGATGTATTGTGCAGATGACTCTGATCCCATGAATTTGATTCAGCAAATTAATTGATTCAGATTGTTTTGTGATCATAAAAAATTAATGTGCAGGCGAGGACGACGAGGGTGATGGCAAGTGAAAAAAATGTAAGAAGACTAATTAATAATGGATCTAACAAGTAGTAATGAAAACTTGTTTTGTTTGACCAAAAAACCTACAGAAGAAAGGAACCGAAGGTAGGTTACCACACAAGAAAACACAATATATTATATTACGTTAAAAACTTTTTTTAAATGCAAGTGTACCCTTGAGCTAGCCCAACTACCACTTTCATAAATATATGCACAACACAAATAATGATTTATTTCATTTTCATTAAAAAAAATAAAAAAAATTGGGTAGTGATCAGGTGATGTGATGAAGTTGTGGGGCGGTAGTCCCACGTGGGAGAAGAATGGTGATTGGTTGGGAGGAGATTAGGGCAGATTTTATTAAGCAAGGCGTTGTTTGTTGTAAACTGTAATCCCCACTTCACGTGGCACGTATGGCCCCATTTTTTTTTATTTTTTTTTAAAACAATAAAACATGTGGGCCAGGTAGGATACGAGTGTGGGCCCATCCTAAACCTAATGATTTGTCTCTGACCTACTTCACACTTGACGACTTGCTACTGCCGTGGCGTCTTAACCCACTCCTCTTCCATTCCCTCACAACTGATCATTCCTTTTTCTTTTTCCCTTTTTATTATAAATTATCGAATTTCTATTTCAAATATATTTGCATCTACTTTCTTCACAATTAATAATGGACACGTATACGTTGTATAATCTATTAATTAGGAGATCATTCCACTATTCCAAAATGTGTCATCACTTCTCACATGCACTTTGTTTCAAAATATTAATATATCTTAAAACAATCTCTAATAAGATACTTAATACTAAAAAATACCCAAAACAAATAATGTTGTGATATATTAAGTAATACCAGCACATTAATAATTAACTGTTTAAGTAAAGACAGCCGAACCTACTCAGTTGGACCCTGACCACTTGAATTGTCCAAATCATATGAACCAAAAAACATGATTGATATTCTCTACTACAAATCTACAAGTAAAGTGAGGACAAATTTATTATTTTATTTTGTTGGTAAATAACTTTAACATCACGCACTATTGTTGAAATTGCAATTATATTATATACTATTTCAAATGACATTTTAATACGTACCTAAACAAATTATTAAAAAAAACTACTCAAAACTATCATCAGATATGTTTTTCACCACCTAAAAATGACATGATATAGACTTTTGAGTAGTTTTTCAATAGTTTGGGTATTAATTAAAATGTCATGGCATTTTACAGGTATCATGTTTCACTAACAAAAGAGTTTATCATGTCAAATTTTTGAGGTGCCTGAAAAATAGCTCCAATGACCGTATTGAACAATTTCTCAATAGCTTGGGTATAAAAATGTAATTGCAAATAGTATGAGATAGAATTGTAATTTCATCAATAATATGATATATTAAAGCCTATTTATCCTTATTTTATTATAGGCGTATTAATCACATGATATGAAGTAAACAATTGTCTAGGGGATGTAGCTCAATTGGAAAAAGAATGTAAACAATTGTTTACGTACACGTATAGCAATTCGAGGTGTTTTTTCGTCTACACCTAGCTATATATATAACTACGTTACTACTATATGTACATATACTATATATTACATTTATATTTGAATGTTAATGTTAATTAATTACATATAGAATTTTGTTTATTATTGGTAGAAATAGAATTTCTCCCGTGGGTGTGAAACTTCTAGGAAGGTTCAATCGCCCACCAATTATGCACAAGAACAAATTAAACGTTACTGATGCTGATGTCTGCTTAATTATAGTTGCATATGTACACATCATCTAACGATAAAAACACATGCACGCAATTTTGTCCAACCTAGTAAAACTTAGGCATTTGCAATTATCTATATACTTCATTTACTACTCCCAATAATTTATAAACTTAACCGTGTCTTAGGCCAGTACGTACGATAGATATCTCATATTTGGTTGATCTAATGATCTTGTTCAAAAAGCTAAGTAATGTAATCAAGAAAACAGATGATAGTTTAGAAGAATAAAAATCTCATTTCTTTACAAAATATATAAATGGATAACATTTTTCCACTCAAGAGAGAAAGTATAAGATGTAAAAAAATCACAAAACGTAGCACATGACACATATAATTTAAATGAAAATTGCACTCTTTTATTACACACACAGATGCTGGCAAGAAAATGAAGTAGGCCGAACAGATTTTGCTATTCTATTGAAAGAAATGTTTGATTCGAAGTAAGCTAAGGCAGCATAATTTGGCCTATACTTCTCTTTCCAACTCATTCACCAAACTAATCACATGTTGTTCGTTTATTCTATGCACCAAAATGGATCATATATATATATATATATATATATATATAATCATAACACAAAATAACAAATAGGTACAAATCTAGTAATTAATTTATATATCTCTTATCTTCTTTTCAATATTAATTCATATATTCAAATTTCGTCCGGCTAATTCTCTGATAGGACGGTCTCATCTCTTATAATTCATCCTTCGGATGAACTCTTATCTGAAATGTGTACTTTTCTATTGCCATAAATATATTTATATATATACTTAATATGACTCAATATGACATGGGACATCGATTAAACTCCTTATCATGAATATTAATTTAATTTAAAAGTATTGTTTGAATTTAGTTCGATTGTTGACCCAGTTCATTTAAATCGAGTTAAATAGTTGTTTACAAGTCATGTGAAAAATTGTATTGAGACTATATAATATTGACACTATTACTATATTCAGTGCCTTTATATCATATCATGGAAAAAGTTTACATAACAAACAAAACTTCATCAATTTTATATGATGTTTTTTTTTTCGTGAACAACAAACACAACACAAGTATCATGCCATGCCATTAGGGAAAAAATGACCAAATTGTGCGAAGAAATATTTACCAAGGAACAGTGGTTAAAGTTAAATATTTAAGTTGGAAGTGCGATTACAGCTAGTGTTGATAGTGACTAATTAATTAATTTGAGTGAAATATACAGGCATATAGAATTTAGGCACAAAATAAATATATTAAATTAAGGCTAGTGGGTTGAATGTATTTCCCTACTAATCGCACTTGGAAGGTTAATCATTTCCCTAGAAACCATTTAATTAATCGTTAGGTTTAAATTAATAACATTATCTCTTAGCTATTGTCAATAATGCCTTTCTTAATAATTGTCCATATTATACATATATATGGCATTTCACAGAAAAGTAATCTAGTCTATTATCAACTCTGTTGTAGTAGTCATTTATAATTTGATATTAAAGTAAATGATTTAATTCAGTGGTCAAATATTTTGGCATTTCGCTTGAAATCTTCTGGAACTTCTTAAATGCATGATTATTCAATTATAATAATTCCCTAATTATCCCAACCTGTAAACACACATATCGTCTAAGCCAGTTTTTTGGATAATATCCATGGCTTGATAAAAAAAAATTAAGATATGGGATTTAAGACTCAGGACTCACGGTTCAGTTCAGTTTTATGGTCTACTTGAATTTCACTAGTTTTATATTAATGCATGTGTTCCAAAATAAATTACTCAAGACAATACCCTACAAACATTAATAATTTACTCTATCCAAACAAATTACAACTTTATTTTAAAGATAATATATATGGCATGTGCGAACTCCAGAAAAATCTGATGCTATCTAGAAGCTTATAAAATAATAATCCTCTAATCACATAACCCAACACGGAAAAAAGGAAAAAATATATTTAAGCAAATTCACTTCTTTTTTTTTTTGGAAAAAAATAAATCTATGTTTTGATTCATAAAACTAACCTTTTGTATTTCGACTATTGATACTTTTCAACTTCTATATATACTTTTATTTACTATTTAAATTGAGTTAATATACTTTAAACTGTAAAATTATTGTTTTTGTATTTTCATATGGCATCGCAGCTTTTATTTGTAAGTAACTAAATTTTGCGTTCTCGCACTACTTTTTGCATTGAAATTAAAATTAAAACTGGACTCTTGTATGATCAAAATGAAGACCTAATTTCCATGCCAAAAAAATTATAAACCCAATTCTAAGTGCAAATGAAATTATAAAGACCCAATCTTATAAATAAAAGTAGAAGAACGTGATTAAAACTAAAATAAAAAGGGGAAAAGTACCAAGTATTTTTTTTTTTTTTGTAAATTAATAATGACCTAAATACACACATTTATTCATGAAAATTAAGTAGTTGTGCACATATTTGATCTTGTAATGAGATCAAAATACAGACGATAGCATGCAAAACACGTGCTGCAAATCAAAAACTTGAATGAGGAGAAATCAAAATACACACCAAACACCACGTTTTAGTATCAAAACATGCTACTGTGTTGCATTAACTCATTACAAAATATGTTAATTTCTCAACAGAGCATTCACCTTTTTCTCCCTACAGAATGCGATAAAATTGTAAAGGCGACACCATAGTTGTAATTTTCTACACCCAAATATTATTTTTGCCCATAATTCACCTACAAAACCTGCCCAAGGGCAGATCATATAATTTATCTATTAAATGAGACATGATGCGATAGGATCAGCCAATTAAATGTGACATGTGATGCAACAGGATCACCAAAATCAACAAGAAAAGAGAAAACAATAGATAAGAACACCATATACAATACATGTATAGGGAATATGCAGGAAACTTTCCACAGTACCGGACACAAGCAACAATCACAACCAACATGAACAAGAAAAGATGATAAAGCTTTTGAAAATAATACACACCTGCAAAAGCGGCATATTTTACAACATGATCGGGAACGAAGTCAGTACATTTGCAGTTGACAGACAACAAAGCAGCCGACGTTTAACTTGTATCCTCCACCCCTTCCCTTTTCTCTATCTATTCATTTACTTTTGCAATTCACATGCATGTGAAGTTTTATTCACCCAAGAGCTTCATCGCATCTTTCAATCAGATCTCTCCATTTAGAGATATCCAAATCTCCTAAGGTCCCTAGTAAAAAAGGGGTGCCCTAAAGCTTCTCTTGCCTTGAGTCGTTCTGCAGGGTCATACCGGAGAAGCCCTTGCAGAAGATCAATCAAATCTCCACCCGAGTGATCCACATGCTGCATGATAAGGTTCTGTACACAGAATGCAAATCATAGAACTCAAATCAGAAAATCCAAGGAAGGCTGATGATTGAAGATGCGGAAGAAGAGATGGCTCAATAAACATATAGCACTGCCACTTAATACACCTCAATATGCCAAGCAACAACTTAAGTTTGTAACAGAACTAGCCAACATAACAAAAGGAGACATCAAAGAACCTCACTTAGAATCTTTAAAGAATTAAGCATGCTAAGTTGCAAGCTGAAAAGTCAAACAACATAAGACCAACCATATTAATCATATTGAAAATGCATGATGCCAACTTCAACTTTATAACAGATAATAAAAGGAGTTATCAAAGAAGATTGCTATAACTATTCAACTCAATCAACCTGCTGTAGAAAACCCTTTATGGTAGTTACTTTTTTACACTAAATGTCACACTTTTTTTTACTACAGGATTGAGTAACAATACCGGAAGTCGGGGCAATTTCCAGACTGCCCTCATACTTTCTCTGGAAGTGGCACCCTCTGGCCAATCCAATCTTGTACCCCTTCTGAAATATTTCTCAGTACGACGACTGTGAAATCAGCAAAGAATTAAATATCAACCCTTACTTTCATAGTTTAATCCATGCAAGAAATAAAACATCATACTCGGCTCGCAAGATCATATGCTGAGGCAGTGGCCCTAACACCCTTTCCATCATTGCAAGATGTTCCAAGTTCTCATGAGTCTGGAAAAGTGCTTCACCCTGCCACAGATTTGTAAAAATTAACAGACAGTGCAATTTTGGTGCTTCTCCAAAGGCATACCAAAATGTTAAGTAAATTGTAATGATATTCACTGAATGTTAAATAATACTCCCTTCCGTCCCAAAATTATAGCCTCCTCCCCCTTTCACACATATATAGAGAATGTATTTAATGTACTTGATTTTCCTACTATACCCTTATTTACTCATTCAAAATAAAAAATAAAAATTATTAATTTCAAAGACCATTAAGTAGGGGTACATTAAGCAAAAACCTTATTTGACACACATCCAATAAGAAAAATGGACTTTAATTTTGGGACAAACAACTATTATTATGGGAAGGAAGGAATAATATTCATTAAATGTTAAGTAACACGGAATGAACTGAGTGATAAATTGAACATAGACCTTTAACCTAAAGGATAGATCACACTTCGACAGAAAGATTACAGGAATAACAAGACATCAATAAGAAAAATAATGAACAAAAATCTATAAGCAACATCTGATTGCAGAAAACAAATAACCAATATGTCACTTACAGAGCACAATTCCACAAGGATGCAACCTACACTCCACATATCGCAGGGGTAGTTCCATCCAAGACCTTGTCGAAATAAAACAAAGATGACTGATGAACATAAAATGCAAAAAATCAAATACAGAAAGCAAAATCCGCTAAGAACCACCAATTACCCAGAATAACCTCTGGTGCACGATAATGGCGCGTGGACACGACATAGCTGTGATCTTGATGTTCAAATGTAGTACTACCAAAATCAATAAGCTTTATAGCACTTGACTTAGGTAGGTTTTTGAAGTAGGACCCATCTTTTGCAGATCTTGAGAGAAACTTCAAAAACAGAGAATGTGCAAACAAAAGAATCACCAAAAGAAAGGATATCGATGACATACAGCTTATGCAAAGGAAATCTAAACTGGAAAGGAGGAAGTTTAGTTTGAGCCATGACATAAATAATTACTATAACAGGCAGATTAAGATACCTTAACAAAAATTAAACACATTTCAGAAGAATAGAAGGAAGAGCAAACCATGTATACAGTGTGTGTGTATATATATATATATATTTGTGAGTGAGTGTATGGAGAGAGAGAGATTGAGAGAGAGAGAGAGAGAGAGAGAGAGAGTGACTATAAAGAGTACATGTTATAAGAGTTCACCTTGTAATCTGGAACTTTAATATATTCTGAGGACACCAGAAGAATATTTTCTGGTTTTAAATCAGTGTGAATCAGGCGAAGATCATGCATAACTGCAAGGTGAACAAATATTATTAAGTGAGATGACCATGGCATGCAACTTGAATTTCTGCATGAGTATCAAGAGAGTGAGGTTTTAACATCCGCGTAGTGGAGCAAAAACATGGTAAACTTTTATAGAAGTTCGAATAGTAATAAGGAAAGAGTAATAGTGTTGCAAAGATATGTTCACACACATGCGACAGATTCCAAAAGTTGTCTGCCAAACTCCCGAACAAGATCAATGGGAAATGAACGATAGCTATTTTTGCGTAGAAAATCATACAAGCTTGGACCAAGCTTCTCAAATACCTGTTAAGACCATTTAAATTCATCCGCAAGTATTTAACTCACAGAATATTAAGGCATGAAGAAACATCATACCATTTCAAATTTAAGCAAAACTATAAATCACATTAAATACTTACAATACAAATATGATTACGATAGTCAAACCAATTCCGTATTTGCACACAACTGCAAAGAATGAAACAACTTACACTAGAATCACTTCAGTTTCCAGGAGACAAATTTAATGCAAATTGGGAATAAAGAACCTTACCGTGTACCGCAGATATCATGCCTTGCTAGTTTCTGTAAGACATCAATTTCAATCATTGCGGCTTCCCGGTACTTCTGTATTGAACGGACAACTTTGATTGCAACAATCTCTTTCCTTTCATTGTCCAGACATTCTAAAACTTGCCCAAAAGTCCCTGCAACCATACCATCCAAAAATTGTAAAAGTTCTGCATAATTACCGACTCAACACAGGCATGTAAATATGTTAAAAATATCACAAGATACACAGGTAGAGCGAGGAAATCGGTGAAAAAAGAAACAGCTAACCTTCACCCATTTTACTCAGTATCCGATCTGCAAATTGAGAGACAGAAGTGAATTAGAAAGGACAAAAACAAATTTAAAGTAAATACACCACCTACCAAAACGTGATCATAAATAGTCAACATATAGGAGAAAGAGATTATGATGTCAGACAAAAATATAATTTAAAGCCAATTTGGCCAACTCCCAACTGTTGTGCTATCCAATTATTACAAAATAAATGTTGCTCCACCTTATACCCTACGAAATCGAACCCTAGAAAATTGATTGTTCTCCTTCTAAAGAGATAAAAATGGAGGTATAACTATAAGGATGAGAGTGATCAAGAGATTGAGATCCTTAAGTCTTAGTGTGGATGATTCGGAACAATTTTTAGTAGTCAGAGAGTGGTCTTTGTTTCTCATTGGTTGTTAAGATACTCTTATCTAGTGTAGGGGTCGGGTTGGTGATGGTTAACAAGTAACACTTCAGGGCTAGTTTTTTTAATTCAAAGAATGGCGATACAGTGCCTGTATGTCAAAATCAGTCAGATATAGTCGGCTATTAAGCTCAATGCTGGAAATGCAAAGAAGCCCCATATACTCATATAAATGTAAAAATACTTACGTAAGCTCTAATTTAGCTACTACATGCAGCAACGTAACTTCAGAGATGAACATACCAGTCACTTGTGCATAACCCGAACTTCTAATGAACTTTAAGGTCTAATTATGGCAGCTTACATAAAATTGAGCATGAGCTCACCATTAAGAGAAAGAGAAGTATCCAGGCTTTAGTTGTAAGGGTTGGACATAATTATTTATATTCAGTCCTTTAACAACTTGTGTGATGTAATATAGGTTAGTAAGTATATGCTGCCAAAAAGCTTTGATCTTAGTCAATTTTTACCATAGTTCATATTAGGTAGTCATGGATAGCGTGTGCAGACCTCAGACACATAAAGCCTCTGGACAGATTATGTGTCAAGTGCATACTTATGATGAAATCATATTAATGTTCCGTCACAATAATCACTATATGAACAACCAGAAAGCAGTTGGCAACTCGAAAATAAGAAGGAATCGAATTAATATACCTTTATATGATTCAATAAAGAGAGAGCATTTTCAAATAAATAAACTCTTCTGCTTTGCGAAATAACTTTCAAGCTTTCTGTTTTTGGTACTAGAACTGTACATGAAGGGTAGAATCGCATGTATTACTTTTTTGAAACTTTGATTTTCAAGTCTTAAAAGAAAAGTAACAGCCAGTAAGGAAGTTATTTTTTATAAAATAACAAAGATTCAAATTTGAGTTGTCCAGAAAAACCCATGAACACTGTTGGGCTTTGTATTTTAATTATTATACATATCTAAAAGGATTGACTGAGAATATAGACTTATTAAGTTTTCAACATTATAAATTGTTTGATTGAGTTGTTACCAATAAGAGATAACAATGACAGTTTTAGAAGATCAGATAACTCAAATACAAGAAAACATCATTCAGGAAATAAGTGGAAAAGTTTTCCTCCCGAACAACAGCACTATCTTTTATTTTAGCATGTAACATTTCCATTTTACAACATCATGTTTATAATTGTAAGATTGAATGAAATACTGATACCGAATAGTGCCTGTGAAATTTGGTCTTAATGCTTATTTCCCATTCTATTCATCCTAAAGTGGAAACCACCAAAATATCAATGAATCTCATAAATTTGGAGTATATACCTCATTAAATTATTGCAGGAAAAAATTACTGAAGAAAAGGAGGAAATTTCTGAGCTACATATACGAGGATCTGCATTTAGATGAGGAAGGGTTTGTCTTCATGAAGCACACAATGGTATAAACGGTCTACAGTAAAATAGGGAGGAATCTATACATTTAAAAAACTGCACATACATAATGAGCAAACAGAAGACATGCAGCGTGAACAATATTTTCATATCTAAGAAAATATAGACTTGGGATGCAGGCGTCTACTTTGAAGTTCAAGGGGTTCATCAATATAACAGTATCTTCATTGTAATATAAATGCGGAAAGCTCTGTAGGATGCCTAATGTTTTGTCGAAAGATTTATCTCAAATGTCCATCTAAAGCAGATGACATCAAAAACACTATCCAACAACCAGTTGATTAATTTGACTGCTCTGAATGCGTAAAGAGACCCAAAGCTTTTATTGTCAAAAACTTAAAGACGCAAGTAAGAATAGAAGAGAATAAGTCCCAATTGAAAGAATTCAACTATGTCATAAAAAATTTACATAATATCCATCTGAGAATTAAAAAAAAATCACTAAAGAAGTTATCAATATTAACATTAGAAGGAGGAGTGGACACAAGTATCACATTGAAAAAGCTATAAGGTGCTGGAAGCAATGTGTCTCATGATAAAACTGTCTCAGGTATTTCTGATGTACTTACAACGAGGAGTTAAGTTCTCCCCAATAGCAAAAACATAGTGCCCATCTTTATCATCAGCTCTCCAAGGCGGAGAACCGTTACGCGGAATCCCTTTATAATATATTGAGGAACATGCATAACTAGTCACAGCCCCAAACTCTTGGGCACAGTATATAGTTGGAAGAATCTGCACAAGAGACAAACTTCAATCTTCACAAGGAAAACAAATGACTAACAATTTTTTGAGCACGTGCACTCCAACTATTGCATCAAACACGGATAAACTTCTTTCCTAGCGTGCATTTCTTCCGATGCTTTCTCCAGTTCCGAACATCACCAAATAAAGTATAAATGCATTCCACTAAATACCAATTTAACTACTCCAAAGATTGGACACAATGTAAGATAAATGAAGAAAGCCCTACAAGGTGAAGGGGAAATCTGAACCCTTAAGTATTAAAGTTTCCCCTATTCTATAATTCCCCAAAACAGACAACACTCCTGTGCTTAATTCAAAACACAGAAATGATTTTTTTTTAACTGAAGCGCAATCATAAAACCTAGAAAACGATTCGTGGAGAGGTGGTTAATAAAGGTAACATTTTAATTTAACTCCACACTAGTTCTTGATGCATGCTAACAGTACACATCAAAATTCTGCATACAGGAAAACAATCCATGAACATACATTTAACAAGAAAACTAAATACATCTGAAAGTTGAACCTTTGGAGGAGCAGGGGGAACAGGAGGCGGCAGATCCCATGCCAAACGAGGTCGTTTTCGAGGCCTTTTATCCATGCTCCTGTGAGGAAAATCCACCACTCTCTGGGTCTCCATTCGTACAAAAATAAATAAAATAAAATTCACATCGGCGGAGAAAAATATGAAAAAATCATAACCAGTCGAAGACGGAAAAAGAAGCCAAAAATGAGAGAATTTCCGGGAAATTTAGAATCAGAATCTCATCTAGGACAGATCATTTTACTTATTTTTTTCTTTTCCCCCTAAAATTGAACAGATTTGAGAAGCGAAAAGGAAAAGGCTGTATTGAGAAGAAACGAGGGGAAGGTAACCGTGGTTAGTTAACCACAGTTCAATCGACATGGGTTAAGGTATTTTCAAATGAATCGTTATCTCTGCTGTCTTCTTTGGTCCGGTTTTATCCAATGTGGTTTAAAATCGCAGTTCGTCCACCTAAATAAGAGAAGGGTTCTGTTCGCAGTTCGCGCTTTTTACTTTGTACAGCCTAGCGATGTAGAAACAAAAAGGATACAGCAGATGGCATCAATTAAACCGTTGTGTAATGCTGAACTGTATTACGATTTAGGAGGCACCTCCGCTCCTACCTTATTCACGTTATGACTTTCTTGCTACACTAACATTTAGAGCTGTGAAATGGGCCGGGCTGGTCATTTTTTTCCTAACAGCCCGGCCTGAATCATTTCGGATCTAAAAATTATTGAGCCAGCGCGGTACAAGTAAGTAACATTATACATGTGCGATGCACGGAGTGTCATATTTTATAATTTTATAAATTGAATAATTCAACATGAGAATAATGATAGTAAAATGTGACAATATATAATTAAATTGCAAAATATATATATATGTTTTTGATAAAAATGTAAAAGGTATAAAATACTTATGTGTATGATATTGATGAAGACTCAAATTCGTGATTTTTCCTTTATCTTTTTACACCCTTTGTAAGTGTTTAGTATAGAGTCTAGTCTAGTTTTGGGGGTAAAACTGATTACAGGAGGATGAGAGCACAAAACCACCACAACAGGCACAGACAGGTGCTATTTATGCTGAGGGCACAAAGGACTAATTTGCCTGCCGAGGACCCAGTCAAAGTTGTTGCGAGAATTACGCAACAGAATCGCGGGCCAGCTCCTATATGCACGTGGAGGCGATGTGGCAGTCAGTTCCGAGTCCTGGGGAGATCCAAACACGTTGGGAAGGAAGTGGAGACATCAGGAAGCTACTGGAGGCGCTAAGGTTTGTTGCTATCACTCCTAAAATCAAGGAAGAACATGGAGCATGAACGTGATGAAGTGGAGGAGTGCAAGAGCCCCTGCGTGGGTGAAATCTGAGCTGCTTGAAGCCTTAATTTTTTTTGCTATAAATACTTTTATCTTTTTTTCATATGGGAGAGCACGTTTTTGCACCTCGAAGATACAATTTCCCGTTTTCGTACTTAGTTTATTTTCTGGATATTCTGTCTACCTGAAGCTGGCGATTTGCCCGCAGAAAGGTAGTTCAGTTGTTCTGTTGGCAAACTGGGGTTGGGCCCAGAAGTTAATCTAATTATTTCCTTTCCAAGTAAGATGTCTTTTATCATTTCTTTTACTTTCGTTTCTATGTTTAGTGGCTAAGTATCCACTGTTCAGGTCAAAATAATGGTCTAAGGGTGGAATATGTGCATGAGGTAATCGGACTTTAACGCCTTAAGGGTTCACAATTTTAACTTGTTTTTCACTTAGACATAGGTAAAGGGTGATTGGAGATGAAGGCGCGCATTTCTAATTAACTGGTACTAGTGTTAGTTACGTGGGAGTGTATAGGTGATCATGCCTCGATACCCGCATAGTAACAAGTCCGGGAGTGACAGCCTTGGTAGTTAAGATTGAGTAGTATATGCAGGCACAAGACCGTGTCAAACCTACTAGAATCGGGTCACTTTTGCTCTCAAAGCTGCTATACTTGCAAAACCTTTGTGTGATTCTCTCCTTAGATTTCTGTATAGTTAGGTCCCTAGGTGCCGATCGCATCATCTAGACGATATAATGTAAGAAGTGATTGGGGAGTGGCTGATCGTATCCATTTCATGTAACCGGTTAACCCTCAAAGTGACAATTACCCATATTTGGCCATGGGGATTCGATTTTTGACCTTTCTGCTAGTATGGGCACAACGGGTAGTAGTGGTAATTACATATGTTTTACCCGGGATTGCGCATACCTACCGAATGACTCGATGCTTTGACTTGAGCACTTTTATTACTGATATTTTCTCTTGTGATTTCATTTTTAGCATTTAGTTAGTTTAAGTTTATTAGCAAGGTTTTTAGAGTGACACTGAAGACCCAAACCAAAACTAAGAAAAGAAAGAAGGTTATGAACACTCTTCGTGGGATCGACATCCGTCTTCATCATCTATACTAGCCGTTGAGGGCATATTAAGCATTTGTGGACTATTTGCCCGCAAGTGTATTTTGCACATCAAAATGATGGTGTGCCAAAATTGGCGCCGTTGCCGGAGAGTGTAAGATTTCGAGATGGCATGTGAGATGCAACGCACATGAGCTAATGGGACTGACGAATACATTCGCCTGGTTTCTTTTCCTTTCACCTTGCAGGACGGAGCTCGAGAATGGTTATACACTATTCCTGCCAGGAGTGTAACCAACTGGAGCCAACTCCAGCAAAAGTTTTTGGAGAAGTACTTCCCCACATCAAGAGTGCAGAGCATGAGGAAGAAGATCTCAACCGCAAAGGCTGGTTCCAACGAGAGCTTTTACGACTACTGGGAGCATTTCAAGCAATTGCTCTCGAAATGCCCACATCACCAGATTTCAGATCATGACCTAGTGAACTACTTTGTCTCGGGGTTGAGAAGCGAGGACCGAGCCCTACTGAATGCAGTATGCGGAGGATCTATCCTGAACAAGAGGGCAGCTGAGGCTCTAATACTTAATGGAGAAATGACCGAGGAGAACAGAGACGATTCATATGAAAAGAACAAGTGTTGCCGCTGTGAGCAAAATTATCTTTGTGCCTGAAACTGATGACCGAATTGAACAACTCTGCAACAAGATGGAGAAGATGATCACCATGTTTTCTGCTAATACCTTGCGAATTTGTGGGGTATGTGAATTGATGGGGCACCACTCTGACCAATGTCCACAAGTGAAGGAGAAGGAAGAAACGGCCAACATTATTGATGGAGGGCAAAGGAGGAGGCACAATCATCTTGCCCCCAACTACAGTCAGAGGCAGACATCACAATACTATCCTGCGCCCACAGCAGGACCGTCTTTATCAGACATGGTTCACAAGATTGTGAATGAAACGGTGGAGGTACAAAAGAAATCAGAAGCCTTCGAGCAGGAGACAAGGAATGGACTGAGCTATTTGGGAGGACAAATATCCCAAATTAGTGATGCAATCGCAAGGATGGAGAAAGCTAAATGAATTCTGCCCTCACAGATAGAACCACCAAAAAAGGCTGGGGTAAATGCAATAACACTGAAGAGTGGAAGGCAACTACCTGCACCATGTCCAGAGACTGCAGAGGATGATGCCCACAACGATGATGAGCCCACAAAGGAGAAACCAGAGTTGAGGGCAAATGACGAACCAGAAGCAGTTGTGCCCAAACCCATCCTGAAGAGTAATATTCCAAAAGAGATCGAGGTGCCTTTACCATTTCCAGAGAGGATGAAGCGAAATAAGAAAGAAGTAGAGGATAGGGATCTAATGCACATCTTCAAGAAAGTGGAAATCAATGTTCCCCTACTGGACGCAATCAGACAGGTGCCCCGATATGCCCGTTTCCTGAAGGACTTATGTACAAAGAAGGTGAGATTCACAGAGGAGGCACAAGTGGTTGTGAATGAAAATATGTCAGCATTATTACAGAAGAAGCTGCCTAAAAAGTGTGGAGACCCAGGGATGTTCTTTATTCCCTGTGAAATTAGAGGACTTCGAGTTGAGAGAGCTATGCTGGACTTAGGGGCATCGATCAATGTTATACCCTTAAGCATTTTTGAAGAGCTGACATTAGGACCGCTCAAGGATACAAGGACAATTATTCAATTGGCTGACCGTTCCAGTGTTTACCCCGAGGGAGTGCTTGAAGATGTCCTAATCAAAGTGGAGAGTCTGATTTTTCCAGCAGACTTCTATGTGCTGGACATGGGCAAAACCAATCCAAAGGCTGCCTGTATACTTTTGGGCAGACCATTCATGAAGACGGCACATACGAAGATTGATGTCGATAAGGGCACATTGACGTGCGAGTTCGATGGAGACAGAGTTACCTTCAACATCATGGAGGCAATGAAGTACCCCAATGACACTGAGGGTGTACATATGATCGACATTTTTGAGCCTATGATCCAAGAAGAAGTGCCAAGGCTGCTGGCAAAGGATCCACTCGATTGGGTACTTTAGAATAGTAAGACCGATTGGGATGCTGAAGAAGAATGAGATAAGCAAATCAAAGAGGCAATTCTGCAATTGTATCGCATTGAAGCCGGTTTTCCAAGAGATAAACGTCTGCCTTTGCCCACAACAAGGCAGGGTGATAAACTGGTGCGGTCCATCATCAAGCCACCCAAGCTGGAGTTGAAGGAGTTGCCCGATCACCTCAAATATGCCTATTTAGGTGAAGGAGAGAATTTGCCAGTTATAATCAGTTCATCTTTGACCATGAAGCAGGAAGTCAAGTTGATAGCACTATTGAAGATGCACAAGGAAGCAATTGGATGGACCTTGGCCGACATCAAGGGCATAAGTTCCACCATTTGCATGCATCGGATCCAGTTGGAAGAAGGGGCAAAACCAGTGCAAGATCCCCAAAGGAAGCTGAACCCCTTGATGAAGGAAGCTGTGTTAAATGAGATTCTAAGGTTGCTCGATATGGGCATTATCTTCCCTATGCCCGACAGTGAGTGGGTGAGTCCTATTCACGTTGTGCCCAAAAAGTCTGGAATCCAGGTGGTGGAGAATGAAAATAAGGAACTTATTCAGGTGAGACTGTAGACCGGATGGAGAGTTTACATTGACTACCGCAAGTTGAATGCAGTCACAAAGAAGGATCATTTCCCTTTGCCCTTCATCGATCAAATATTGGAGAGGCTTGCGGGAAAATCGTACTTCTATTTTTTGGATGGGTATTCTGGTTATATGCAGATCGTGGTGTCCCAAGACGATCAAGGTAAAACAACATTCACTTGCCCCTTTGGGAGCGTTATAAATAATATACTATATGGACATTACTAATTAGATGACTCTTCACATGTTAACCTTTGATATTCCATTGTAGTAATTATATATTGTAATCATGGAGTAATATGATGATGAATGAATGAGAATAGATTTCTTGGTCTCAACTTTTTGCCTCTTGTTTTTTCTATCTTTATACGATAATAAAACATTGATCAAAGTGTGGTCGAATGCATATTTTACAACAATTTTCAATTTATGTCAATAATTGATTATTGCATAATTAGGGATGTATAATTATTTTAAAATGCATATTTTAAATGTTAAAATTATTGTGATTGTATAATAATTTATATTTTTATTATAAATATTATTAAAATAATGAATTTTAATAGTTGAATACAAAAAAATGTTGAGATCCAAAATTCTCTCTCATGGAGTGCATAATTTCGAGATAATGTTTTCTTTCATGCACGCATATACGCGTGCTTGTTCTCAATATCTCATGAACAGCCACGTGTATACAAAAAACAAAGCAATATTTTTTTAGTTACCATATATAAGTTAACAATTCATTAATAAGATTTAAATGTAAAAATTATCCACTCCATTTAAAAATATTGCGTTAATTACATTGAAATTTTATAACATATGATATAAATGAGATTGATTGTGTACTCACATATTATCAGGCATGACGAGAATTGGAGAAAGTCAACGGCTGAAGTAAAACTCTTTAGCGGTGGCGTAACCATTGGAGACACCAACCTCCGGCAAATTCGAACCGACAACGAAATTTAAATTTGTCCTA
Source organism: Perilla frutescens (assembly GCA_026008535.1). Lineage (NCBI taxonomy): Eukaryota > Viridiplantae > Streptophyta > Magnoliopsida > Lamiales > Lamiaceae > Perilla > Perilla frutescens. Next base: position 35,765,141 of record BRKX01000017.1, on the reverse strand, counting down.
CATGAATGGATTTTCACCCTTTTCGAATCCTGAGACATCAATTGATGAGGCACACCATAGAATCTTCGATATAAACTCATAAAGCAACGTAGATTCTCTACAATGAGAAGTTAGCTACTTTCTTATTTATTTATTTTTTGTCTTTTGCTGGTAATGACCTCGCATGATTTTGTGATTTATTTAATTTTTCATAATAGATTTTTCACATGTTATGCGTATTTTATAAGTGGTTTCCTCACTTTGTGATTTTATTTTGTAGATATGAAAAATAAATCATTTAATTACTCGAATGATTGAGATTTGGAGTAGAGAATAGTTGTAAAATTAAGGATGGAGTCTTTCATGTTGGAGGCTGCAGTGACAGTTGAATAGTTGTGAATAACTCTTTATTTTTCAAAGTATTTTAATTTTTTTAATAAATGAAAATATATTTTGGGGTTTAAATGAAGTTATTTTTTTATAAATAAGTGAAACAACATCCGACTGCAGTGTGATGCTCTGAAGTTGCTTCAATTTGTCAAAGTGCAGTGCCAAATCATCGTAGCTATTCTTCTTTGGCAAGATGAAAATATTGTTGATGAACAAATAATCCAAATGAATGAAAAGAAATGTGGAAAGTGTGGGCAATATGTATTTTATAATATCTCCAAATCGTGCATCGCCCATTGTTTTTATACAATCTAAAAATCTTGTATTACAAATTGGTTCGGTTTTGGAAATTTAGCAATTTTGTTTGACATTATGAAAATGTAATTAGCCCCATAAATGTATTACATGGTGCAATTTTTGTTGTTTGTGGTAAAGATGATACTAATACAAATACCACTACAAATGATAAAATATCTTTATATCTCCATCAAATGTTGTATATAAGTAAATATTTTCACAATTTGTAAAATTCACTAAAATTTAAAAGATTGTATATGATATTTACGAATAAATAATGAATTTTAAATTAGTCAAAACATGATCTCCGTGCACCGCACGGGTAATGCACTAGTATAACATAATCTCTTAATAATAATGTTGTATTTTGATTATAATATTAAATTAAATTTGCACTAAATTATTTTTCATGGTTTATTGAGCATGATTTTTTGTTTTTTTTTTAAAGTGAGGATGGGAGATTGTGATTCATACTTTTTTAATATCTTATTTTTACAAAGGGAGGTGAATACCACTAAGCTACAAGGCTTGTGGAGTAAAACTCTAACCAAATTCAAAATATTTAGTTTTATTATACCAAATATATCGCATGCATTCATAAATTCTAACACTTTGTTATAACATATTTAGATGTTAAATGGAATGCCATGCTAAATTCATAATTCTCTGGATCACTTTCTATCCGTGCATCATACGGGCGGTATGCTAGTAATATATAACTAGCATATCGCCCATGCTATGTACAAATGTGACACGTATAATTATTTTTTTTATTAAAATATCATATTTAAAATTATTTATTGGGTATATGCTTTTAAAATCATGAACTTTGCATGATTTTTTATTTGTTAACATACATTTTAAATTTTAAATTATTATATAAAAAATACAACACATGACACATTCTGAAAATTTAAAATTGATTCCAATTTCGGAACATTTGTTTATTAAAAAACGATGTCATTTGACCTTTTTAGTGATCAATCTACATGTTTTTTCCCACACCCGCCAGATCCATGGAAAAATAAATATGGATATTAGAATAAAGAGAATTACCATGGAAAATCTTTGCTCAAGTAAGCTGAAGAACTATGATAAGTGGATGGTTTGATTTATCTTGAAAAGCATTATTAATTTGAGGAACGGCCTCAGACCGAAGGGTGCAAGTTATATATTAGCCTCTTAACATGGAAAAATAATTTAACATATATCGCAAATAAATGTTGAAATGAATGTTATATACTCGACATCTCGAACATATGCATCCACCAACTTTGTAGGACGATCGTTTAGCATTAATTCTCACTCATCAAAAACTATTTCGACATTGCCTATAATATCTGTTAAAATAAAATAAATATGTTAATAAGCATCGACAATGGAATATAATAAAATCGAATTGCATGAATTTAAAAAAAAAACCAAATAACATGCTTTCATCTACTTGTGCGGGGGCGGAGAAAAAATGAAAATCAAACATGTAGGATGGAAACGGAAAAGTCGGATCATCAGTAAGATGGACTACTCGGGTATCGAGTGAATAAGAGAATTTAAACGCACATGGTGTTGTTTTGTAGCGCATCGTATTATTTTACACACCGAGAAATACAAAAACGCATACAATTCAACTTCTTTGAAGTCCGTCTTTATATGTGGAAGGTCTTCTCAGCAAATGCTCTCTGGATCCGGTCGTCTTGGCGATCATAAAAAACCAATTCATAAGTTGAATTATTATTGAATCTTCCATATCCGTGTTGTTCATATGCACGAACAAGCCCGCAACTTCAAAATCAAATCTGCTATTGAAGGCCCCGTCTCTTCAATGCGATTAATCAAACTGTAAACGGGAGCCATGGGAAAAAAGAGGAAACAAAATATTTCACAATTTCAGTATATTTCAAAGTTGATAGATAAAAAAATACGGTGTAACTTACGTTTCACCTCTACGTAATAATATATGGATGTAATATGCTAGGGTAATAATAAATGCTTTTAGTTATGGAAAAAAGAAAATTGATTAATTAAAAATCATAAAATAAATTGTTACACCTACAATCAATCCTGATTTTTATCGCAATCAAGAAGGAAATTATATATATTCATAAGATCATTATATATATATATATAGAGGTGGGTTCAAATAGGAACCAACCCTCCTGAAGGAACCTAGGAACCAATCAAATTCAAGGATTTTGATGAAATGGCGGATAAAAAAGCGGTGACATAGTTGTAAATATGTAAAATTCGAATTATAAGGGGTAATTCCAGATTTTTTAATAAAGTGATGATATCATCTTTTAAAAAATTCCTAAAAACTTTAAATAATCATAACTTATTCGTTTTTTATCCAATTTACGCAAAAAATATATCAAATTAAAGATTTTTTCATGCTCTTTCATTTAAGATCCATAATGCATATGTTTATTTGAGCAAAAATTGATGAAAAATACAAAAAACTATTTTTCACGTATATTCAACTCGTAACTGTCAGATATTTGCTAATATGATATCACAATATTGCTCATATCTTGTGTTTATGTTGCTAACATGAAATTTTTTATGCACGACTTTGAATTTTAAGTTGCTTTCATGAGAAAATAGTTAAAGTATGAGCTATATATAGTTAAGTTCATAAACAATTATAACTTTATCAATGCTTAATATTATTTTGAAAACTTGTAATATTTGAGAATTTAAGTCATGCTAGCATATCATTATTCATATATTAGCAATGTGTTACTAACATATTAGCAAATTAATAGTCACATATTAGCAGTGTGTATATTCTCTAACATATTAGCAATATGTTGTATGTACGAAATGATGTTACACAGTATTATTTTAAATGCGGTCCAATGTTATATGTGTGGTGTTTAATACGTGTCAATTTAATATTATGATCTCGTTAAGTTAGCAATATGAGTCTATCTCATGATAGCAACAAAATATGTTGATGTTAGCAATATACATCTTTTATGTTAGCATATTAATACAACGCTAGAAAAGACAACGGTTTTAAAGTGTTGTCTATTTAATTCCGAAAATTGGGCCCAAAATCCGAAAAAACATAACAGAAGGTGATTGCAATTTCATTTATGAAGGTGATTGCAATTTCATTTATTTTCCTGTCACTTTGATTGCTAACAACCGTATTTTTTTTATGTGTTTTTGTTTGAAGTGTTTTTTTTTCACTTTTTTTTTTGCAGATGAAGTTTGTATTTTTTTATTTTGGTTCTGAATTTCTGCTATTTCTTTCTTTTTTTTTGCCGTTCAAAAATACATGAATATCATGGGTTTTTTGTTTGTTTTTATCATTTTTTAAAGGAAAAGTTACGACAATGCTTGCTTTGGGATCTACTCATTTTATTTATTTATTTATTTTTAATGGAAGTTGCTTTTTTGTGGTGCGCCAATGGTTGTTTCTACTGGGTTTTTCGATGAAAAGTGGTTGAAAGTAGTGATGATTAAATATATGAATATTGTTGGTTTTTTTTTTTTTGGGTTTTCTATGATGCATGGTGTACATGTGTTCAAAAAAGAGGTGAAATTGGACAAGTTCTTCGTGGGGGAACATTATTAGCAAAATTATTTGTTCTAATAGCAAATCTGAATGAAACTGATAGCAATTGGTATTTGGTTGAATACAGTTAGCAAACAATCTAGCCTTTATTAGCAAATAAATGTATATTGTTAGCAAATAAATCTGCATATGTTAGCTAATTTTTATATTAACCAAAATTGCTATAATTTGAAGCTGAGTATAGAAGGGCAGTTTGTTGATTAATTTTTTTCAAAGAGAATAACAATTGATTTGGGTAGTATTAGCAAATTTATATGTTCTATTAGGAAATATGGTTGAAGCTGATAGCAATTGTTATCTGTTTGAATATATTTAGCACACTATATGCTCTTTATAGCAAATGAATGAGTATTGTTAGCAAATAAATCTGCATATGTTAGCTAATTTTTTTGTTATAAAATTGATACAATTTGAAGCTGAATATAGAAGAGCAATTGATTTGGACAGTATTAGAAAAATTATTTGTTCTAATAGGAAATCTGAATGAAACTTATAGCAATTGGTATTTTGTTGAACACAATTAGCAAACAATCTGGTCTTCATTAGCAAATAAATGTATCTTGTTAGCAAATAAATCTGCATATGTTAGCTAATTTTTATATTAGCAAATAAATCTGCATATGTTAGCAATTATCTGCAGCTTATGGTGCATATAATTTTGGTGATATTCCAAAAGATGTAGCAGGTGCATATCAACATGCGAATGGTCCTCCGTTAAATGAAGCTCATGGTGTGGGTAACATTCGCAATGAAGGGGTAGAAGAAGACAATTAGCAAACAATCTGGTCTTCATTAGCAAATAAATGTATCTTGTTAGCAAATAAATCTACATGTGTTAGCTAATTTTTATGTTAGCAAATAAATCTGAACATGTTAGCAATTATCTGCAGCTTATGGTACAGATAATCTTGGTGATATTTCAGAAGATATAGCAGGTGCAGATCAACATGCGAATGGTCCTCCGTTAAAATACAAAATATATTTTGTTTTATATGTTAACAAATTATTTTACTGTAACTAGCAAATATATGTGTGTAGTAAACATCTATAAAACAGTTAATTTTGGCATTTGTAATACATATGTTATGGTGATTAGTGATTTTTTTGTTTGTGAGCAAATTATTTGCCCATAACTAGCAAACATATGTGTTGTAAATAGCAAAATATTTAACTGATAATAAGCATGTGAGAACTCAATAATGAAGTCCACGTTCACATCCATCATCATACTAATAAACTATTAAATACACTTGTATGCTATTTCAAATTGGAATTAAAATATAAGCTGTCAACTGTAACCAAATTCACAAATCAAGAAAATACATGTCAAATTATCATCCTTATCTACCAAATAGTAAAAAAAAAACGACGAACAAGACTCCCTCTTCAAAAACATCTTATTCAATACAATTTGAGCATCACAGTTAACACAACTTATATAATGTTAACTTATATAAATCATACAAATTAAAAATCACCAACGTACATGAACTATGTGTAGGTTCTGAATTAGCAAACAATGATAAACTAGTTAACAAATCATATATTGTAGCTAGCAACATTCTGACCGTTATCATAACACATAAACACAACTCCAAAACCCATACATAAGATCAAAAATATCAACCCATGCATAATAGCATGTATTCTGTTTGTTTGTGATACCAATATAGCTTACAATTTCTGTTATTGTGTGCAAATTTGACCCAGATATTTACGAATTTAATTTTTTTTTTGTTAGTTAATTATACTACTTTAAATACATTTAAAACCCTTAAAATTAAGTCATATATATGGGGTATTCTAAAATTTAATCTATTTTCTTTAATCTTGTAGACAATACTTAAAACAAAGTCGAAATATTATAAACATAAAGAAGACAAATAATTGGCGCTAGCTAGAGTCCAAAATAAAATTAATCGCATATAATTAAGTCTAAGTATATAATCAGAGAGATTTTAACAACAATAATGAAGGAGTTTGATAGTTAATTAGACAAGGATTGATGAAGTAGTTTTTGTTCGTGGTAGTAAAAAAATTGCTAGTTATAGCTGAACAATTTGCTAACATATACACAAAACTTCGCTAATCTGAATAAAGTCATTTGTTATTTCACAATTAAAGTTCAACTCTTACATTAAAGTTCTGAATTAGCAAATCCCATCTCATTAGTTAGCAAATAATAATATGGCGGATAGCAAAAGTCTGACAATAATGAATAAAGCGCTTCATCCTCCCATGCCTAATAAACAAACCAACGTTTTTTAATCTTTAATCTGAAATGCATTTATTGGATTAGGGGAAACCCTTTTGTGTTAGTTGACTCATTATGGGAATAATCTTGTTGCATTAAAATTGGGAAAAAACCGTCCAAATAATTAAAAGCCCCCCATAATCGAAAATAAAAGATTATGGTAAATTCCTAAAATCGTGGGATTGGATATGGACATAAAAATGTCAATTACAAGTATAACCCTTCACTAATTAAGTTAATAAAAAATTGCAATCTAATCCTTCCTAATAAGAACGAATCTTGACCCTCAAAAAAATTAAATCATATGACTAATATTAATTCCTATTTCCTACACAGGTTTTGTGTTCCTATTTGAACTCTGATCTATAGTTGTATAATATATATCTATGTATAAAATACTAACATTATTTATTTATTCCATAATAATGCATAGCCATATATGTATAAAATACATATAATTATAGTTCACAAATTTTGGCATGGATTTAGTGTGATCCATATGTGTGTATATAAGATCTAATAGTATATGATCAATATATTATATCATGCAATCGCATAGTTGATTCAAATTACATATACTAATAGGATGAATATTATATATAGTTGTCTAATAGATATCTTTATGTGTATAAAATTTAATATTTTATGCCATAATTAATGTGTATTTGTTATTATATTAGATGCAAATCCGTGATTTCATATTTTATATATATATATATATATATATATATATATATATATATATAGTGAGATTTAGATTTTAAGTCCGATCCATTAATTCAAATATTGATATGAATTTTAATATCTAGCTAGTATGCACATATATATATATATATACGGTTAAAAAAATACTATATTAAAAAGTAAATATTATATCATAGATTGCTAATTGCGGAAAAAAGCATTTAGGCGGGAAAACCAACTTTTTCTAATTACGGTCACGGTATTGTTGTAACATCCTAAATTCTTTAATTTAAAATGTTACTTTTCCTATTCTTTAAAGCGGAAAATATTTAACAATAATAATAATTTTCGTAATATTTTTTAAAAAATATTCAAAATATTTATTCTCGAACTTTCATGTAGGAAAATAATCTATAAGGTAATCTTTAAAATATGTACTTAGTTCGGAAATACACGTATTTCAAAGATAGTTTCCAATAAAAATCTTAGTTCATTTCAAGGAGAAAATTTATATCTATAAATAAAAATTTATATTTGAGACATAGATAGAATCATAATATTCGACTGCTAGCTTAGGTTAATTCAAAAGGCATTAATCATAAAATATTAGGTTCAAAATAGATTACTTAACTAAAAAATCCCAAATATTCGAGTTAAATATCCAAAACATCAAAAGCGAGGCCATCCTATTTCCTTCACAATACTCCAAGCTCATTGACCTTAAAACATTAAAAACATGGGTGGTGAGTACTCTTAAAACGTATTCAGTGGTGGGGATTGTGGGCATTTCTCTCTATTTATCTAACTGAAATAAATCGCAGGAATAATGAATTTAGGGTACTCCTCTTCTGATTCTAGAATACATTTTGAACTGTGCACATGACATATTCTGGTGCGTATAAAACGTTTCTGTGCGTGCAAAACACTATTCTGTGCGTATAAAACGTCATCCATATTTCATCTATGATAATTCAAGTTGGATTAAAAACATTTTCGCCTCAAGCATCATATATTATATACTTTTATTTCGAATATAATAATTTCACTCACTTGAAAAGAAAGTACACGTAAAATTGAGTAGCGAATCACAAAGTAGATGAGAGTGCTAATTGTGCCGCATTTAATTTCAAAATAATTTAAAATAAATTATTTAGGCCAAATTCTAATTTCATTAAATCCGAAAATAGGAAATTTATGAGCATATTCAATCAATTTATGAAGCTCTGTAGATATTAATTTCTAAAAAGTTTATAGGATGCAAATGTATTTTAAGCAATTATGGGAAATTATGAAATTCATATACTTTATGGCCTTTTTCTAATTCCTGAAAATTGATGATAATGGCCATGATGCAAATGACTTAATTGGAATTAAACCCTCCTATTCTTCCTTCTAAAATCACGACATGCAACTAATTAGAATTTAAAATCCCTAAATTCAACTTCTCTCATCACTCCCTCTCTCGACTGTAAATGGAGAGCAAGATAGAAATCCCCAAAGTGAAAACGCTTGCCTAAATCCCTAAATCCCAATTTCTTCACATCTTCTTTCCCTATCAGCTTCTCCTACCCTCACCCTTCTCTCTTTTTCTTGACTCCGGCGAGCTCACCGCTGGCCGCCGATGACCGACGACAACCGACTCAATCAGTCAAGAACCACCGCGGCCAGGCAAGCCTCGCCACGACCCAAGCCCAGCCCACGACGGCTCCCATGACATTTCAACCCCGACGAGGGACCTCTGCTCGACTCAACCGAAACCCGCTACGACGGCCACAACCCCAGCAGCCCCGCCAACTCTCCGATTCCAACGTGAGCCCCAGCCCCCAGCTGAGACTCAACTCGACTGAGAAAGACAACTCATACGCCAACCCAACCAACAACTTCGATCCCTCTCGTCTCTTCTATTTTCTTAATTTTTTATATTTTTGTTTACTTTTCTAAATTCTATAATTTCAGTTTCTGAGTGCACAACTATGTGTGTGTGTGTGTTTGTGAGATGATATTGTTGTGGTATTGTTTTGGTGAATTTTTTATGTATAAATTGGAAAGCATGCAGAGACGCGAAGGCTGTTAATGTACTGCAATTGGCAGAAATATATGAATATATGTTTGAATCTTTTAGACATGTTGTGCAGCAAAAATAAATGATAATTTGATCTTGAAAACGTAAGTCAGGGGACTAGTTTACGAAATGGCAAAAACTTGCATGCATCATGATGCAAATAACACTATATGAGACGGGTCAGTTAAATCCACTTTTGACCCGGTCAACGTGGATCAACTTGCATTTTGACCTGGTCAATCCGCTGACTGGGTCAACCCATTAAAAAAAAACTATCCAGAGTGAGTCCCAACCTTCCTATTAAAAAGTATCACAAAACATTCGAAAAGTACCATCTATATCATTAAAAAGTAAGGGGCCTGCTAGTTATTTTACACTAGTTTATTTAGTTCAAATTCTGAATTTTTTTTTCAGTTTTTATATTGTATGTGTTGAGATTAATCAAAAACAATTATCATTCTAAAAAATTTGCAAAGGAAAACAAAACACGAGTTCGGTAAAATAAAAAGTATCATGTGGTAAGAAGAAAAGTATCAAGTATGATAAAGACAGATATCAATCTGAGACGGGCGCGTGGACCTCACGCGCCGCGCGTGGGCGCCACGTGGCATGCCCGCATGGGGCCACATGCCCGCCTGAAATAGCTGGAAATAACAGCTGCTGCATGCAAGTGCACCTCTTATGGAATTGGAAAACTTGGTGATTGTGTGTATTTAAGAGCAAGAAGAATTCCAATTTAACTTTGTTTGTTTCTAGATATGCGACCAAATGAGTTTATATACAAAACCATACTTTTCTTGTTTCCTCCATTTTCTTTTACTTTATTATGATTTCTAAAGGATAGTTAAATTAGACGCCACATAGCATTTTTAGTTGGAAAAAGGAATTTATCAAACTCATTACCATTCAAATTGAATATGCCAGAAGGTACCTGAATTATGTTTTGAATTTCTTACTTGAAAGAGTCGAAATTCTCTTAAAAGAATAAGGGCACTGAAGTTGTAAATTTTGGAGAAGAATGTATGACTGCATGAGGTCCTTTTGTATAGATAAGATTAAAATCATGGGAAAAGTCTAAATATATATTTTTTTCCTTTTTAAGATAAACTTTAACTATAATATTAATTTTAAGAATAAGGATAAAGATAAAAGTAAAAATAATATTTTATTTAATCTCATATTTATTCTTAAAATAAAATAAATTCCTTTTATTTCGAATGTACATAAGAAATAAGTTTGAAAATATTTAACAAGCCCACTTAATAATTCTAAGGTCCAAGTTTAAGTTCTAAAATGTCTTTTTTATACTATGGGCGTAATGTCAAACTCCTTCAAATCCATCTAATTCTATCGAGCATTATCGAATAATTAAAATTCAATTTCAAGCAATTAAGCAATTAAAATAATTCAAATTATGTAAAAAACGGGTCAATACAGTTGCTATTATATATATATATTGATATAGAATATAGATTCCTTATCATAACTGTTTATAAATTAAAAATTTTATTTTAAAAGTTCATCTTACTATATTAAAATAAATTGAAAATAAATAAATTATGGCATAAGAAATATAAGATGAAATGATAGAGATAATCTGATATGTAAGTTATTGGGCTTTCGAGTTTATTGAGGTATAAATTCTATTACTCTATTAGCCTCCATTGTTCTAAACCTTAGAACGGCAGCCCGCTCCTCTCAAGGTTCTCTCTCTGTCGCTCAAATATATTTTCATCCATTTTTATAGTGCTGTATTACAATGTTTGCAATTATTTATAGATATTGAGTTACCTAATTCGTTTGTTTGCTTTTTCGGGTAAGAGCTTCGTTAGTTTCAAATGGCTCCAGCTAAAGGTACGCTAGATTTTCCATTTGGTTTCAGCTATATTCCAATTCCAGGGCTTTCAGTAAAAATTATATCTTTCAATTCTTATTTATGAAAATTATTGTTGTGTTATTTCATTGAGCTGTTGCTTGCGAGCTTCACAATTTTGAAGAGCAGATTGATAAATTATTTTATGAATTAATTTCACTGAGATTTGGGCAAAATCATATGGCACGATCTATGGTCCGATGAATGAAATTAATATTTTCTTTGGCTGTGTTTCCTCTCTTATTGAAGTCTGCTACAATGTGTGAAACCCACGTATTTGAATTTTTTATTTTCCCTCAGACGTGTGTATCTTCTATGATATATGTGCCTAGACGCTGATCATTGTTTTTCTGTCTAAAAAAATAATATTGATGTTTTAACTCTAGCTACAGTTTTATGTTAATGCAGATTTTTTCTCATGCAATTTGGGTCACTAATCATTATATTCCAAATGGGACTTTTAGCCATTGCTACCATGATTTCTGAATTATGTGATTCTTTAGTAATTTGTTGATTGGTGTACAAGGCTAGTATCACTGTTACAATAAAGTCGAGACTTATTTTGTTTGTTAGCTAATTTTACTTTTGCGTATGTATATTTGCAGTTGATACCGGGAAGAAGTCGGACTCCAAGGCTCAAGCCTTGAAGACCGCCAAGGCTGTAAAAGCAGGCTCAACCTTTAAGAAGAAGGCCAAGAAAATACGCACAAAAGTGACCTTCTAAGACATTGACAAAGGATAGGAATCCCAAATATCCTCGCATCAGTGCTGCTCCCCGCAATAAACTTGACCACTACCAGATTCTTAAGTATCCTCTCACCACAGAGTCTGCAATGAAGAAAATTGAAGACAACAACACACTAGTTTTCATTGTTGACATTCGTGCCGATAGGAAGAAGATCAAGGATGCAGTCAAGAAAATGTATGACATTCAGATGAAAAAAGTGAACACCCTTATCAGGTGAAAAAATATTCCACTTATCTTTACAGTCTACATATTTTGGGCTGATATTTGAAATTATGCTACTGCTTCTCAAGTTCATTTATGGACACGAACGGCTGGCTTGTGATTGTGCTTTAACTTCATATCATAATATATTTAGTTTTTTTAATATATACTCCCCAAACTCCTTCCTTTTAGAACTTTCCAGTGATATACAACATAGAGCATACACATGAAAAAGGAATCTGTTTGTTTTGAAATTGAACTATTGTTACTATGCTATTGTTTTAAGCTCATGCATGTATATTCTGCAAAATCACTTTGTTTAGATATCTTCCATTCATGTTTCTCAAGTTTTCATTTTAGATTAACTAGGTGTTGTAATTGAATTATACTCTCTTCTGTTACAGGCCAGATGGGACTAAGAAGGCATATGTTAGATTGACACCTGACTATGATGCTTTGGATGTCGCTAACAAAATTGGAATCATCTAAATGGTCGGAGATTGAGTCTTGTGTTTAAGACTTTCTTTTGGAGGATTGGACTGGAACACTTTAAATTTGTACTCAAATGTGGAATCAAGTTTTATTTAATTTAGATGTTGGAGCTTCAGACTGAATTGCCCAAGTTATATAGACTTTTATTAGATTGTATTGTCATTAGTTAATTTTTGGTTCCATGGTTTCTGTTTTCTCACATTCCTTTCTTCCTCTCTTTCTAATCTTAAATGGTGTTTACTATTCCTCACACCTTGTTTGCTTTCCAAGACAGGTGCAGATTGGAATAAACTTTGGTTAATCTATTATTTGGTGCATTTCTGTTATATCACTTTGTTTCTCTCCTCCAAGCGATCAGTATGTTTTGAGTATTGTATTGTCCTTGGTGGTGGTCGTTCAAGTGCAGTGAACGTATTTATCTTTTTTATCTTAATGTTGGTTCTTGCACGCTAATGTAAAGTTCAAAGCAATGTATGTTTCCCTATGTTGGAGAGTGGTCAATTTTGTAATACTACTATTAATCATCGACTTTAATTTGAGTTTGAAATGATCTGACCATTCCAAGAACTGGATCAGGGTGTCCTTGTTGGAATGGGGTCATCAGATACATGCACCATGTGAATGCCAGTGCATTTGCTTCAAGGTATAAGGCTCGTCATCGACATTTATCCCTCCTGTATGATCAGGGTACTCAATCTGCATCACATGTACAATTAACAAAATCGTATGTATATATATAAGAAATTGAAGATCGATGAAGTTAATTAATTAAATATATATGATGCATTAAGATGGATGGATGGATGGAGCAGTTACAGCAACAGTGAACTTATTGTCGACCCAAAGTAACATTGACAGCGTGATAATCTCTGATGAGGGGCTTCAGCTTCTTATTCACAACAGCTTGATCCGAAACAATGTTGATGAGGAGCAGTCACAGGTATTGTGGTCAATTTTTTCATAATCTGATTTATTTATTTTTCCCTATGTTGGAGAGTGGTTAAATGGGCTTTGTTTTGGTTTGTTATGAATTTTAAAATGGTGAGGGCTGTTTGGGCAAAAAAGTTAAATAAATAATATTTATATTTTAATTATTTTAAGGGGCTATGAATAGAAAAATGGGGATTATGTTTAGAATTACCCAATCAAACTTTACATGATATCCTCCTATCCAAATACAGTCGGGTTACTTTTAAAATCAAATTGACCCAACCACATATACACTTTAAAACGTGTAATTGACCTCCTCTTTCTTTTGATTGAACTACTTAATGTTGACCTTACAATTTAGATGCGGAACTTACACATTTTGGATCTCATAAAATCTCATGTTATATATTTTGTGTAACATTTCATATTATATTTTTTCTCAATTTTAATTTTTGCACTTTTCCCCACTTTTTGGCTCTGGTACTCCCATATGACTTTCTTCGAGCAGATAATAACCAGTCGTAAAAAGCTGTTAGAAATTCCAATTGTTGCATTTGCACCCAGGTCAAAATTACTTTATTCAAGCATCAGATAAGTGCAATGTATACATGCGATTTAAGTTGATAACCGAAATAAATAGGACATGTGAATTCAAATTCCTGCCAAAATGTTGGTATCAGGCCTATCCCTTGCATGATCAAGTAACAATCTCAAAGTCATGTAAATATGATCCTTATTGCAATGTCTCTTGTCTGCTGTAACGAACACATGAATCTTGCTTTGAATTTCAATCCAACTGCTTCCAGGAATCCTGCTCAATCCTCTGTCTCTCATCTTTTGCCTTGTATCCAATACACTCTCCCACCTTCCTGCAGCAGAATGTGCATTCGAGAGCATTACATAAGACGACACATCTCCGGGATCCAACTCCAGTATTTTTCTGGCTGCAACTTCCCCCAGCTTGAAGTTTGAATGAACCTGGCACCCTCCAAGCATCGCCTTCCAAAACCCGACCCCAGGATCGAAAGGCAAATTATGAAGAAACCTCTCAGCTTCCTCAAATCTCCCAGAGCGCGACAGTGAATCAATCAAGCAGGCGTAGTGCTCTGCTTTTAGGATGCTCGGATCCTCACAACTCACCCGATTGAAGTACTCATAACCTTCATCGACAAGGCCAGCATGATTACAAGCTAATAGCAGACCAAGAAGAGTAACACTATTCGGCCGAACGCCTGTCAGCTCCATCTTCTGATACATATCTACTGCAGCATTCCCTTGTCCATTTTGCGCGTACCCACAGATCAATGCATTCCACGACACTGCATTTTTGTCGTGCATTTTAATTTTATTGAAGGCCACCAGACTATCCTCCATGCTTCCACATTTTGCATACAAACTTATCAAAGAATTTGCAATGAACAAGCCAAGCTCGCCCAAGAACTTCACTGCACATGCATGAATACTCCTTCCCAGGCCTAACGACCCAATATTGGCAGCTGCGATGATTGCACTGGGATACGAGGATTGAATAGGCGTAATGCCCTCTCTCAACATCTTGACAAATAGATTCACAGCTTCCTCATTTCTCCCCGACTGGCTGCATCCACTGATCATAGTATTCCAACAAACCACATTCCTCTCAGGCATTGATTGAAAGACGACCCCTGCTTCATCCAATCTTCCTTCCTTCGTGTACCCGCGGATCAACGTGCTGTAGGAGAACACATTGGGCTCATTGATATCCTTGAAAGCCCGCAGAGCATCATCAAGAATGCTCAACTTAACATGGAGGTCCAAAATCGCGCTGCCGGCAAAGACATTCGAACTCAACCCGATTTTTATGGCGTGGGATTGAATTTGTTTGCCAAGGTGGAGGTCTCTTAGGGCGGTGGAAGAATGAATGACGGTGGTGAATGTGTAGTCGTTAGGTTTGATGCCCAAAAGGAGCATTCTTGAGAAGCAAGCAATGGCTTCTGCGTGTAGATTTCGCTTCGCGAATTGGCCTATCAGGGCCGTCGCTGATTTCACGTCGCGGTTAGGCATTTCATCGAGCAATTGGTGGGCGTCTGATTTCCGCTCCGAAACTGAATCATCGCAATGAGGAGCAGGTAAATTGTGAGATTGTCTGAGAAATACGTAGTTTGTTTGGAGCGAACATGGTCCAAGAATCGCATGCCGACTTACAATTCGCAGTGGTGACATTCAATGAGAATCTCCTACAAAAACAACTTTGTTAAAAACAATATTTGTAGACATAATGAACTAATAAAAATTTACAAAGTACTATTTTTCGAGGACAAATATAGATATTAACCAAAGTCAACAGGCGCATAAATATAAGACAATGCAGAAACCCACCTTGAACTATGGCAGAGAGGAAACGTTTGGAGAAATCCATTTTCCCCCAACTTGAAAAAAACAGAAAGGTTCTTCATGAGTTTATGGTGCAGCGATGGTGAGAGAAAACTGATTGGCCGGAGAAATCGGTTTTCTCCAACTTACTTTATCAACAAAATTTGGCAGAAGTTAAAAACAAGTTTTTATCTAATGAAAAGGAAAACTGCTACCTATATACGTGTTTTCTTCAATATTTGGCGCCAAAAATGAACCGATAAGAAACTGTGGTTTTATATATTACATAGATATAGATTTTACAATTTAACCCACAAATAAGTTGGGTTTCGTCGTTTTCTAAAAAAAAATAAGAAAATAAAAATGAGTGTTTCTAGAATTCAAAGTCATTACAAATATCCCCATACAAATAAACTAGTGCAGAAGAGCTATAATCAAAATCTCAAAAATGATAATTGCAAGTAATTTCAATGCATCTGCTCCCACACAACAACTTGTGGATAGAAATTCAAAATACCTTGATCCTACAAATGATCACTCACACAATTTGCCCATTCCACCCGAACTTCATTGATCTCATCTTTAGAATATGACCTCTTTTGAAACTACACAACCAATTGTACTAACTCTGTATTAAAAGAATGCTCATTTCAATAAAGAGAGAAAAAATTTAGAGCTTACATGTCAACTATATATTTCCAACAATCATCACTATTTTGATGAGCTAGAGGTCTATCAAATAAACTTTCTCATTGTGAGGTTCAATGATCGTAAGAATCCAATGTTGACTATTTCATATGAACACAAATTTAGTATAAACAATTCATAAAAACCATAAATATGATATATGCAAGATAGTATCTAGGTAACCTATCTGCCAGTGTAAATCATAAACAATTCATATGTATCATAAGTTTAGTATAACCAAATAACTTCTTTCGCATTTTTGCAAAGCAAGGACAAGATATTAAGTTACGATCTTTCGCAAAAGGACAAGGTATTAAGTTACGATCTTTCGTATTTTCCAAAGCAAAATTCAAGAATGATTCAACCCCATCCACATGCTCACGTGACAATCTGTTATGTGAAGTCCAGCCTTTGTCCATTTCCATAACGTTCATATACTTTCTATTACAAAATAAAAGTTTCAAAAACTTAACAACCTAAGTTTACAAATTTACAACATTATAATTTAGAACTATAAAATTAGCAATGGTTTGGGGATTTTATTCATGAGGATGTAGAATACATGATAATTACTAAGGAAAATTAAATATAACAAGAAATAATAGAAGTGATTATTTATCATTTGTCTATGATAAGGATATATGCGAGATATTAAAACAAGCTTTTTCTCTCTGTATTTATCCGTATTCACATAATTAAACTTAAATTTCAAAGATCATAAAGTCACTGCAACAAAGCATTTCACAATGTTGAACATTTTTTACTATTGCATCACAATTCACATATTTCCAACTCAATTATAAATCAAAGATAAATATTTGTACCTGTTCTGGTAAGGAAGAACAAGCTACAGTAAGATTGTGCCTGTGGGATTAGAGAAAATAAAGCCCTTTATGCATGAAGTGAGTATACCACGGGTATCAGACCAAACACTACAAAGGAAGAACAAGAAGAACACTAATTTCATATTATATTTGATTCATGAAAGATTAAAAATAGATAGGAAAC
Organism: Perilla frutescens; assembly: GCA_026008535.1. Classification (NCBI taxonomy): domain Eukaryota; kingdom Viridiplantae; phylum Streptophyta; class Magnoliopsida; order Lamiales; family Lamiaceae; genus Perilla; species Perilla frutescens. Next base: position 35,747,604 of record BRKX01000017.1, on the reverse strand, counting down.
AAATACATCAAGATAAAACAAACAAATTAACATACTTTGGCCAGAGAAGGCGTTGGGGCAGATTACATTAAATGTATGCAAAGAGATGACCGATTATAACAACTTAAACCATATACAAAACAATAGTATAGACGGAGTTAAATGGCACTTAATTGCAGTTGGGAGTTACAGTTTAAACTCACTTAACACAAGCTTCTATTCTAAGTTCTAACCAACATAAACTTAACACTAAAAGTGCATATGAGCATACAACAGATATCATTGCAACTCTTCTTGTTTTTTTTATAATTATTATTTTATTTTATATTTTTAATTATTGATGCCTTAAAAGTTAAAATAGAAACCTCAAGGACACATTTGTCACAGTAGGAGAGACTGCACATGTACCCCATTTTAAGAACTTATGCAGTTTAACATGTTTTTTTGAAGAGCAGTATTGCAGCAGCAATCATAAAGAACTCTTAAGAAGCAATAAGTTCAGTGACTTAAGAGCAGGTATGGTTCAAGATTTCTCATGCTTAAATCATAAAACAACTCTAAATAGCAACAGATCTCATTAAATGCTTTCCAGCAACAGATTGACAACAGTGTTGCAGTCTTTCATGCATTTATAAAACATAAGAGCAAGTAGTTTCAGGATTCAGATTACAGGTGAGGGTTAATTATCTGATTATCCCCTAACTACAGCAAAAATTTATGAATGCAGTTAGGGTATCCCTTCCCAACTCAAGCCACTCTCACAATCTAAGAATGAACGATCACAAGTATGTATGCAGCATACATCCCAGAAAATATGCAAACTGATAGGGGTTAGCAAGGGAAACAAATCTGAATTAATTGTAATTCCAAGCTAATACGGTAAAACAAGGCAGTTATATAGAGTTACAACTTCAGATTATCAAACAAGCCAAGAATGCTGCCTTTGCAAATAGAATAAGATTAATTTGTTCAATGGCACATATGACAATCCCTTAAGGTAGCACTTGATCCATATAAGAACAAATAGTGTAAACATGGAGATTAAACTACTCAAGACCATCAATCTCAGTGAGATAAATCAGATGACAACATCAAACATATCAGTTAGCATGCTAACAACTAAGTGCCCAAAACCTGTGTATCAGATGACAAATAGCAACATGAATTACTAAACTTTCAAATTATTCACCGAAAAAACTTCGAAATCCAGGAACCCAGTCATAGGACCAAGCAGGGTATCAAAATGGGAGAGTTGGTATATTATGGATACTGGCCCTGCTTTTTCTTGACTTATTTTTTATTAACTTATTTTTTCTTCCCTTTGTGCAACATCAAAACATAACAGTTTCTCATCTTTTTTATCTTCACATTTTGCTCACTTTTTTTCTTGACTTGTTTATTCTTCCCTTTGTACAAGAAATATTATGTTAGCATTAACACCTCTCTACAAAGTTCTCTCATTTTTTTCTCTTTTTTTTCCAGCTGGTCTTTTCTTGATGTGGGGTCTTTAATTTATTGATTTTATTTTCTTGGCTTCTCTTATATTCTTTTAGATATTCTTGCAATAATTACATTTCCTTAGCACGCAATCACACTATTACAACTCTCAAGCACAGTTTTCCCCTGATTTTAAGCTGCTATTTCTTCTCTGTTAGCAGAAAACAGATCTTGGTGCCTACTCCAGTGTGATCTATTCTTAATTTGCATTGAAATTATAAACAATTTTCTTGATTCTTATGTTTCTGGGCTAATGGGCTATCATAAAGTTGCAGTTTGTTCGATGTTTCATGAATGATTTATCATCTGCAGTGAATTTCTTGATATTGCATTTTGCTGGAGAAGAGTGAGTAACTATTTTGATGTTTGCAGAGTGTGAAAGTGATAAAAAGAGAAAATAGGACCAAGCAGGACATCAGCTTGAGTTAATGAATTCAGTTTTGCATAGCCAGTAAACTATCTCTGCAGTGACAATAAAATAGTTTTTTATTCTTCTATGTTTTTAATTGAAATATGAAGCCAAACTCTGCTTACTATCTTCCTTAGAGGATGACCCTCAGAGGCAACATCTTATGGTTGCTTATAAATAACTAAAAAAAAAAAGGAAGAACTTTCAGATCGTTGAGATCGATTCCATTATTTTACCTATGATCCCAAAAATCCATGCCAATACCAAATAATCTAAGTTGCAACTTCAATTAAGCGCTATATCAGAAGATTTCCCCTCATCCTGCTCTTTGTAAATCTCTACTGTTTAGCCATGGTTTCCCCTAACATCTTCCCTTCACCTCATCATTATTTTATAGACATATTAGTCATCCATGATAATCACTCTTCAATAAAATTAGAAAATTAATTTAGAACTATAGAAGTACTGTTGTTTCATTAAATAGAAACCCAAAATAACACGTGGTGGGTCTTAGAGTCTATCAAATGGAAATCAAGTTGAGAAAACCTATCACCAGTGCTTGCAGAAGTATTATTCCTATAAACAGGAAGAAAACATTCATCAACAGAGAGAAGAAAAACCGAACTTGGTAATAAAGAAGCACGCACACAAAGGAATATTTCTCAAGTCAAAATGCATTCTTTAGATAAACTAGATGAGGAATCTTTTACAATAATAGAACTCCATTACACTATTCTATAAATTCTTAAGCGTCTAAAACATGTGTGCAGAGTGAAAGAGCAACAGTGAAGACCGAGAAAATATGTGTTTCTTAATTGTAGATAATTATTAAACTTGGATGATTGAAGCCTTGATAAAAATGTTAACCGCATACTTGTAAATTTAAAAAAAAAAAAAGGAAAAAAGAAATACCCCACTTCTGCAATATCACAAATACAAGTCACTCATGATCCGCACCAGAATTCAAGAAAATTATATGTTCCCATGAAACTAAACTACATAATTCTGAAACTAGAAACCACCCGAAAATAGAAATACAAAACTAACATCAGTTCATAAACTCAAAACACGGTAAGATCTTGAATATACGATGAAAGATTAATACACCACACGCACGCACGTACACACACATATACACAAAGAAAATATGATTAGAAGGAAACCACAGACCTCGGACCAAAAAGAACCTCGGAAAATTTGGGAAAAAAAATGGAAGAAAAACAGAGGAAGGGGAACCGCCTTTGAATCATCAAGCTCGTGAAATTTTTTTAGAAAAATCGATCGATATCAGCGAGAACTGGTGCCGATTGGGTGGATATCAGCGAGACCTCCATCGAATTGGGGGAGAATATCTAAGAGAATAAGGAAGCGAGCGGGAATATGAGTGAGGCCTAAATCTTTTCATTTTATCAAATTAAATGTAGAAATAATTAAATTATTTTTTATTTTCTTTTATTATTTTTCTACAACGGTAATGTTAAACAGCGTTGCATATTATGAGTGTAGTATATACAACGGTATATATGTTACCGTTATGTTAAATAGAAGGGCAAGCATATACGTAACGGTTTTTTAAAAAAGCGTTGTATTTTTAACATGCACAACAGTAATTGAAAATTACCGTTGTGTATTTTTAGTGTTGTGTATCTGCATAATTCTTGTAGTGGTTCTTTGCTACATAAAGTATAAAAGGCACTACGAACCTTCTGAAGATGGTTCGGAAATTAGTTTCTGAACAAGTGTTAGGTTTTCAAATACAATTAATTTTGCTTGTGTTTGATTTTTTAGATTGGTGTGAAGAGTAAATTATGAAAGTGATGCCATATGAAATACCCAATTGCCTTAACAAAAAACTCATACTACCCACCCCTGATACACATTTCAGAATTACTCAAAGGTCTCAAGTTCGACCCACCACCAACACCACTAGGTGTGAGTCTGTCACACCTGACTTGCCAAAGGTGGTTTACCTCCCCTGTATAGATTTGCAGGCCATTATACAGGGGCGGGGTTTACCCAGTGCGCACCACAGTAGTGGCTGCGAGTTACCCTCGACATCCAAAAAAAAAAAAAAGAATTACCCAACTTTAATTTAAATTTTCTAAAATACCATTGAAAAGTGGTCACACGTATGATCCTTACACTATTCTTAAACATTTCTTACACATTTGTACTTGATGTCATAAAATTTAACACATTCTCCTCCAATTCATGTGAATAAAAAATAGAAAATTTGTCAGAAAGTTTGGTTATCATTGGACATCAATAATACAAATTCAAAATTCAAATGCTTAAATCTACTCTCGAATAAATATTGTCATTCTCGTTAATGAATAATTTCAATAACATGTGACCATTAGAAGTATAAGAGCCTATGATAAAATTTTATAGTAAAATTTAAAAAAAAATGGCAAAACAATTGAAATATCGCTTGTATACCACTCGTGGCGCGGTAGCCGAGTGTGATTTGAAATTTTCTGACAGTCGTAACTAAAACGATCTAACTTTCTCCACAGTTAATACTTTTTGGGAATTCATTTTTTGCCGGACACTAGACTCGAATACCTTTCCAACAAGGTAGGACTCATAATATAATTACATCTCAATCAATGTAAAGTGATTTTTTCAGTTTGGTACAATGTTTGTGACCTGTTTTCCGGGCACTCCTTCGTAAAATGACCGTAACTTTTTTCATAAATATAATTTTATTGAAATTCTTTTTTAGCTCATATACTCAAATACATTTTCAATCATATATGATCATCATATAATTACTTCTCAATCAAATCCATTTATTTTTTCAATTTGAGATCACATTTGCTCTCTTTTTCGGGCAATCGTCCGTAAAACGGTGATAACTTTCTACACGGATAATATTTACTGAAAATTCTTTTTTAGTTGAAATCTAGACTTAATATCTCTCCAACATGTATAGATCATCACTTAGTTATTTGTCAATCAAAATAATTTTATTTTTCTAATTCAGACAACATTCATTTCCTATTGCTTGGACTAGAAATGCGTTTTCACTCTCGTTCCTAACTCTGGCGAGCATTTGCTTCACTCTCGTAATTTTTTATTGCCAAAATATGTTACTGTTCAAATATTATAGGTTTTTCGGGGCATAATATATACTTTTGTCACTTGCATATCTTTTTTCATGTTGGAATTCCCCACCACTCTCATCATTTACCTCAGGGTATTACTTTCATTCCCGTTAATGAGCAATTGCAATAAAATAAGATATTTTGATGCATACGAGCCGACAATGATATCTTATAGTTAAATTCAATGATTTTGGGCAAAAAATCGTGTGAAAAATTGACAATATCGCCCATACACCGCCCGTGGACGGTAGCCGAACGTGATTTGAAATTTTCTGCCAGTCATCACTAAAATGGCCATAACTTTCTCCATAGTTAATATATTTTGGATTTTTTTTACTGAAAACTAGACTAGAGTACCTTTTCAACCAAGTATGGCTCATAATCTAATTGCATCACAATCAAAGTCAGTGATGTTTTCAATTTGGTACAATGGTCGTGATCCGCTTTTCGAGCATTGGTACGTAAAGTGGCCATAACTTTCTCCTCGGATAATAATTACTAGAAATTACTTTTTAGCTACAACCTAGGCTTAAATACATTTCCAAACATGTATGGAGCATCCCCGAGTTGTTTCATAATCCAATTAATTTTATTTTTCTAATTCGGACCATATTCATTGCCTATTGTTTGGGCTAGAAATGCATTTTCACTCTCGTTCCTAACTCTCATGTTCGTTGTCGTCAAAATATGTTATTGTTCGAATAGTATAGATTTTTGGGGGCATAACATATAACATCCTAATTTTTATAAACCTAGAATGCTACTAATTTTATAAAATTACTAACTTATAAAAAAATACGAAAGAGAAATAAATCATTTCCTCGATATGAAAATAAAATTTTCCTTGAAAACATAATATTTCATCAATAAACTTCTTTTGAAGAAAATAGAATATCAATTGAAACAGGGCAAATTTCATATTATTCCCCTATATTTTTCCGAAAAAATTAAAAATCCTCCGTGTTTAATAAATAGTCTAAAATCCCTCTCTGTTATAAGTAATTCATCAAAAAAATCATTTTTGGAGAAAGTGTACACTTTCTAAGAAAGATAGTAGGATTTATTTTTTTTACAATTTTTGTTATAGATAAATATATTTTATATCATTTGAAAATTATAGTATTTGGTTATACTACTCCTTTTTAGGCATTTTTGAAAATTTCCCAAGTGTCGTATTTTTTTTACCTATAAATATATTTTATATCATTTAAAAATTATAATATCTAGTCAAACTACTATTTAAAAAAAATGATTATATGTAGAAAGTAATAAAAAAAATGTAAAATAAAAATCATACACTCTTTTTAGTAAGTTTGGTTCATCTCTCCAAAAGGGGCTTTTATGATGAATTATACATAACAGATGATGGCTTTAGACTATTTATTTAACACAAGGGATTTTTTAATTTTTCGAAAAAACACATGGGAGTAATATGAAATTTGCCCATTGAAATAACATAGTGCGGAAGCGATTTGAATTAGTTCAAAAACTTAAACATTTTAAAAAGGTATAATGCAACAACTACATAATTAATAACATAGAGTTTAGAAATAAAATGAAGTGTAATAACTTAAATTTTTAAATATATTTACTTAAACATCATCCATCTCATCCCCGTCATCATCAAACTCCTCAATCTGAAATATGTAAACAATAAGGGGTGAGCTTACACAATGCACATTTAACTTCAACTATATAGCACGTTGGGCTTAACCCAATGACCCTTTCTGATCCCGGACCCCTTTTCAAGTCCCTGGCTATATAACATTCAATATATTTGCACTGTGGGCTTTTATCCAAGTAGCTTTTCTGATCCCAGACCCCTTTCCGAGTCCCTGGCTATATAATATTTCAATATATTTGCACTGTGGGCTTTTATCCCAAGTACCTTTTCCGGCCCCGGATCCCTTTTCGAGTTCCTCGCTATATAACATTTCAATATATTAGCACTGTGAATTTTTACCCTAAGGACCTTTTTCGATTCCGGGCCCCTTTTCGAGTTCCTGATCATATAACATTTCATTATATATATATATATATGATTTGCAAGTAGCATTTCATAACATAAATGACATTAAACATAATGAGTCACATATAGTAAAAATATACTCCGTGTGTTTTACAATAAGTGTCATTCTATCAATTTAATTTTGTTTCACAAAAAGTGTCATTCTACACAATCGAGGTAAAAATTTTACATTTTTCTCATATTTGCCATCATTTAATGCATTCAAACAATCATATTTAACTCATTTAATGCATTCACATAAGAGTGTATAAGGTAATTTGATTATCTAATTAATATCTTTATTAAATATGTGTGCATTTGTCCAAAATGACACTTATTCAGAAACAAATGGAGTATGAAATTACATTTATCAGTTAGAAAAATCCATTCTTTACTTTGAAAATATTTAACTCGACCTTTGAATGTTAGATGTTAAAGAATTAGAGGAACTAACATGCATTCACCTAGCATGCTAGATAAGATTATGATATTTAATAAATCTAAAGTTTATAACTATTGTAAATTCAAAGAGCTGAGTTTTATAATTAAGTTTCTGATTTTATTCAAATTGTTGGAAAGTTTATGTATTTTTAATAAAATTAGCTAAACAAGTTTCATCAGTCCTTTTTAACGAAAGGTTATAAAATTGAGGAAAAGATTAACTTATATTAAACACTATTTCAGTAAGAAAATAGGACTCTGACGGATCATTACAAGTAATTGTCCAAATTAACATTTTTAAACTAAATCTTAATCATATTAAATTTCGAAGAACTACTTTATTACTTTACGCAAAACACCTATTCTATTCACTCAAACACAAAAAATTGAAAAGGGCAAAAATATAGTTTAAAATATGAAATTCCAATTCCTACAAAAACATTTCATGCTCAATTAATCTCTATTTTGTTTTTAGAATACGCAACAAACATAATTGCACCAAATATGCAGAGAATAGTTCTTATCTCTCAAACAAGACTATAAAAATTTGGATGTTGAAAATGTTGGAAAATTGGATTAATAAATGGAGTTTTGACTCATTTTATCCGATTTATTGTGATCGGATTATTTAATTTTGGAGGAATTAAATACCGTACGATTGTTCTATGTTGTGAGTAGATAATCGTAGTATATTTTTATTTGCTGAAATCTGATTTTCGGTGAGTGTATGGATAAATGTGCTTAAGGCATATTTAATTATCTCACATTGAATTCTTAACTAAGTTAAGATGTGTATTTAAATGTTTTAATACTTAAGTGTATTAATTAAGTGCACAAGGATGTGGGCCATGAGCCCACACGCGCACACACGCGCGCGCCCGCCCATGGCCGTGCCCGTGCTCATTGCGCCTTGGACACATGTTGTCCCCTGCAGTGGAGCCAAGCTATGGCCAAGCTGAGAAGCCGGATAAGTTCTCTGGATTGGACTTCAAGAGGTGGCAGCAGAAGATGCTCTTCTACCTCACCACGTTGGAAGTTATTGGATACATCAAGGAAGCCGTTCCAGTGATCGAGGAGAATGAGCCGGACAGCTTATGATCAATGGATCAATGGAGATTTTTTATGTAAAAATTACATTTTAAATGGCTTAGTAGATAGTCTTTATTCTGTATACGGAAATGTAACTAGTGCTAGGGAATTATGGGAAGCACTAGAAAAGAAGTACAAAACGGAGGATGCCGGAACTAAGAAGTTCGTCGTGGCAAAGTTCCTCGATTACAAAATGGTGGACTTCCGGTCAGTGATGGATCAAGTGCAAGAGCTTCAGCTCATTGTGCACGACGTTCATGCTGAAGGGATGGTCCTTCCCGACTCTTTCACCGTTGCTGCGGTGATTGAGAAGTTGCCACCGTGTTGGAAGGACTTCAAGAGCTATCTCAAACACAAACGAAAAGAGATGACTCTTGAAGACCTTGTGGTTAAGATACGAATTGAAGCTGATCATCCGAAAGACGGATCAAATAGCAACAAAAGGAAGCGCCCGGGTCAAGTTGACAAAGGGAAGAAGCCAATGATGAAGTTCAACGGCAACTGCTTCAATTGTGACAAGTCGGGGCACATGTCCAAACATTACACGGCTCCAAAGAAGAAGCGTACCATTATGGTGCGCATTTGGCGGAACATAACAATAAAAGCAAAGGCAAAGCCCGTCAAGATGATTGGGATGATGATGATTTAGCTGTCGTTGTGTTTGAAGCCAATCACGGGACAACCCAAGAGAGTGGTTCGTCGATACCGGAGCTACTTGTCATATTTGCTCGGACAATGGCTCGTTTACTACCTACAAAGATGTTGAAGGTAGAAAGTTGCACATGGGGAACCAAGCCTCGTCTGAAGTGGTTGGTGTGGGCAACATGGTTTTGAAGCTGACTTCAGGCCAAGAGCTAACATTGAAGGATGTGCTGCATGTTCCGGACATCCGCAAGAATTTAGTTTCGGGTTCATTATTAGTCAATCATGGTTTTAGACTAGTGTTTGAGTCTGAAAAGTTTATTTTAAACAAGTATGGAAGGTTCCTTGTTCGGGGCTATCTCGCCAATGGACTCTTCAAAATGAATGTAATGGCCATGCGCCGTGTTGCCAAAGAAAGTATTAATAAAGTGAATTCTTCTGCTTACTTGCTTGTTGAGTGCTCGGATTTATGGCATTGTAGATTAGGACATGTTAATCTAAATGCTATAAAACGTTTAGTAAATTTAGATTTGCTAAAAGTAAACCAATTTAATACACAAAACAAATGTGAAGTTTGTGTCGAGGCAAAATTGGCAAAGTTACCATTTCATTCAATTGAACGGAGCACTAAACCTCTAGATTTAATTCACACAGACGTGTGTGACTTAAAGTTTGTGCAAACTAGAGGCGGTAAAAATTACTTTATTACTTTTATTGATGATTGCACAAAGTACTGTTATCTTTATCTTTTAAGAAGTAAAGATGAGGCGATTGAAGCTTTTAAGAATTTCAAGAATGAAGTCGAAAATCAACTAAGCGGTCGAATTAAAGCAATTCGAAGTGATAGAGGTGGAGAATATATTGCCCCGTTTGAAGAGTTATGCGCAGAGGCGGGTATAATTCATCAAACTACGGCTCCCTATTTACCACAGTCTAATGGTGTTGCTGAACGCAAAAACCGAACTCTTAAGGAGATGATGAATGCTTTGTTGATAAGTTCGGGATTACCACAGAACTTGCGGGGGGGAGCTTGTTAACAGCCAGCTATATCCTGAACAAAATTCCACTTAAGGGTAACGATGTGATGCCTTACGAGTTGTGGAAAGGACGCACGACGTCTTATAAATACCTCAAAGTGTGGGGGTGTTTGGATAAGGTTGAAGTGCCACTTCCTAAACAAGTTAGAATCGGCCCTAAAATAGTTGATTGTATCTTTGTTGGGTACGCACTTAACAGTAACGCATATCGATTCCTTATTCATAAATCAGAGATTCCCGAGTTGACTGAAGGAACAATGTTGGAATCGAGGAATGCTATATTCTTCGAGAATATCTATCCTTGTAAAATTAAGGATAGAGTATAAGGTAGTTCTGAGAAACGACCTTCTGAAGTTGCTACTAGTTCTGATCATGTGGATGAAGAACCGAGACGTAGCAAGCGAGCTAGAACGACAAAGACTTTTGGTCCGAATTTCATCACCTATATGCTAGATGATGAGCCAAAGTCTTTGAAAGAAGCTCTATCTAGTCCAGATGTTGCGTTCTGGAAAGAAGCTATCAACAGTGAAATCAATTCCATCATGCAAAATCACACTTGGGTGTTGACAGATCTCCCAAGTGGGTGTAAGCCGTTAGGATGCAAATGGATCCTAAAATAAAAATATAAGGCAAACGGTTCTGTTGATAAGAACAAAGCTCGTTTGGTTGCCAAAGGCTTTAGACAAAAAGAGGGGTATGATTTATTCGATACCTACTCACCAGTAACACGGATTACATCTATTCGGGTGCTTTTAGCGATTGCTGCTTTGCGCAATCTTGAAATTCATCAAATGGATGTAAAGACCGCGTTTCTGAATGGTGAGCTGGAGGATGAAATATACATGGAACAACCTGAAGGTTTGTTGCACCAGGGCAAGAACGAAAGATGTGTAAACTTGTTAGATCGTTGTACGGTCTGAAACAAGCACCTATTCAGTGGCACCTGAAGTTTGATAACGTGATGTTATCAAATGGTTTCAAAATCAATAAGTATGATAAATGTGTGTATATAAAGAGCAGTTCTAATGGCTATGTCATAGTCTATCTTTATGTAGACGACATGTTAATCATGGGCAGTAGCCACCAAATGATTGTTGAAACGAAACAAATGTTGAAATGAAATTTCGACATAAAAGATATGAGCTTAGTTGATGTGATTCTAGGAATCAAGGTAGGATAGACAAGTGGTGGAATTGTCTTAACACAATCTCATGACATGGAGAAAGTGCTTAAGAAATTCAATGCTTTTGATAGTCCACCGGCTAAGACCCCGTTGGAACTCAATGTACACTTGAGTAAAAATCGGGGAGAACCGATAGCTCAAGAAGAGTATGCAAGGGTCATTGGGAGTTTGATGTACATCACTAATTGCACTAGACCTGATCTTGCATGTTCTGTGAATAAGTTGAGTCAGTACACGAGCAATCCAAGCAAAGAGCATTGGAAAGCTCTAGTACGAGTTCTAAGATACTTGAAGTATACTTCAGTTGTAACGATTCCAGTCAAAGTGTAATACCACACACTTAACAGAAAACAAGAATTTAGGTTCTCTTTAAATTTGGGTTTCAAAAGTGTGTTGTTAATGGCTCAGGTTTTTGTACATACCAAAATATCATATTACTCAATAATTTTTTTTTGTCAAGGTAACCCGCAGCTGCTACCGAGGTACGCACTGGGTAAATCTCGTCCCTGTGTAATAGCCTACAAATCACACATGGGAGGTTAACCACACTTGGCAAGCCAGGTGTGACAGACTCACACGTAGTGATGTTGGTGGTGGGATCAGAAACTTTAAGATTTGCTCGATGATTTTGTTGCTGATATATTACTTCACCAAATTAACAGACAATTCTTCTTGCTTCAAGGATGAAGTGATGGATCTTTACTTGACTCATTTGTTAGAAGAGAAAAATACTTCTCGGTAGAAAGTTTCTTTGAAAAATCTTGACAACAATATTATTCTTCAAAAAAAAATTCTCATGGTGTGGGATCTGAACGGTTGGTTGCAAGCAAGGAAACTGCTGGTGGTTGGGACACACTCCTGTTAGATCGTCTAACGGATTCCCTTAAGTTAGACGGATATTATTTGACCCATCGAAGTGGTCACCCCTCCTTTTTCTTTTTCTTTTTGATTTTTTTAATGTCCTCCCCATCACCTCTTTTCTTTGATATTCAATTTTTTTTACATCTAACTCTTTTCTCTCTCTTTTTTTCCTGGAAAAATTGCCACCCCCCACCCCACCCCGACCCCCACCCCCTCTCTCTAACACAAACTCACGCCCAACTCAACACTTTTTTTTCCGGCAAAAACTACCACCCCCACCCCACCCTACCCCCTCTCTCTAACACAAACTCATGCACAACTCATCACTTTTTTTTTCTTCTTCTTTTTTCGATTCCAATTCACGCTTCACTACAAAGAGTTAGAAGTTGTGTATTTTTTTGTAATGATTTTATTAATGATACTTCATTCATAATTAATGATACTTCACATCAATGTTAATGATACTTTACCGGATAAAAGTTATATTTTCATTAAAATGAAAATTACCGATGATTAAGCATTAATTATTAAATTAACAATAAAGAAGTATCATTAATTATGAAGTAAGTATCACTATTAATAAAAAATGAAGCATCACTAATATAATGAGTAGTTACTACTCACTATCATGTTCAATTTTTGAATTGCAATATTTTCTTTTATGTAGCTAATGATTCAATTTTTGAATTGCAATATATTTGAACTGATATTTTTCTTTATAATTAGTGATACTTTCTTCGGCAATTAGTGATACTTTTCTTCTAATTAGTGATACTTTCTTCTGCAATTAGTGATACTTTTCTTTCTAATTAGTGATACTTTATTGTGCAATTAGTTTTTTCTTTCTAATTAGTGATACTTTCTTTGCAATTAGTGATACTTTTCTTCTAATTAGTAATACTTTGTTTGGCAATTAGTGGTACTTTCTTCTGCAATTAGTGTGACTTTTTTCCATAGTAATGAGACTACACTTCACCCCATAAATAATGATACTCATATGTGAGTTAATAATACTTCACCTTATAAATAATGATACTTTGGTTAATGATATAATCTACTCATAGTTAATGATATTTTACCTTATAATTAATGATACTCCTTTTTTGGCTCAATAATTAGTCAACCACAAGGAAAAAAAATATTTTTTTAAAAATAAATGTATACTTTGAGAAGACTATATTATAATTATTAAGAAAAAAAAAGAAATGAAAAAAAAACGAGAAGAAAGAAAAAAAAAGAAGAAAGAAGAAAAAGAAGGAAATGAAAAAAAAAAGGGAAGAAAGAAAGAAAAAAAGAAGAAGAAAGAAGAAAAACAAAAAAAACGAAAGAAGAAGAAAGAAAAACAAAGAAAAAAAAGAGAAGAAAAAAAAAGAAACGAAAGAACAAGAAAGAAAAGAAAAAAAAGAAACGAAAGAAGAAGAAAAATAAAAAGAAATGCAAGAAGGAAAAAAAAGAAAAAGAAAAAAAAAGAGAATAGGCCCAGCAGCCCCAAGCCAAATCACAATTTTTTTTAAAAATCTGCCAAGCCCAGCGGGTCAGTGGATTTTGGATGGGTTTTTGGATGGATTTGGGCGGATTTGATCCGTCTAACGCAAGGGAATCCGTTAGACCATCTCATACATGTTTTTGTCATGATGGTTTTGCATTCCCAATCGTGAATTGAAGGAGATTTGAATGAATTATTATTATTATTATTATTATTATTATTATTATTATTATTATTATTATTACTACTACTAGTGCATTACCCGTGCTATGCACGAGATAATGTTTTATTGTTTAATAGTAAATTATATTTATTCACACACATATATTATCTAAAAATATTTTCTAATAAATTGATTAAATGATTTTATGTCATTTTTTGTATATTAATCAAATGTAATCAATGTACCTAACATTAATCCGACTAAAACAAAACAATCAAAGTGTAAATACAACTTATTTTTTCTTCGGTTGTAATATGATGATATCTTTGTCATCACTCTCCAATTGTCACAACAGTTTTAAATGAGCATCGCACACTTTATTGTCTGTAGAAAACAGATTCTCACATACCTAGGATGAAAGTCTTTAATTTGCACCAATTGTCTCTCTTTCCCTCACCAACTCTCTCTCCCCCTCCCCCTCCTTCACAAAGAATGGAAGGAGAAAGAATGGAAGGAGAAGTTGTTGCTGCCATGGTTCAAGTTGCGTGTTACATGATGAATTATTTAACCCTATTTTCAAGATGAGATAGGAAAAATAATATATCTGAATAGCATGTAAACGTAGAGGGCGATCAAATCAAGCCAAGAAGAATTAAAAATATGAGAAATGTATAACATCTAAAGTTGGGGAAAAAGAATTACTCAAGAAAACAACATTCTTCTTTTTCTTCTCACAAGCATATGCTTGTCAGAGAAACAACAAATGCAAAAGGACTGAAATCTCAACTGTACATCTGCAATCTCTACGAATTTCCACATTTGTATTTTCTACGAATTGCTAATTTAAAATTTATATTATCTATTCGTCTTTTTATTTATTGTCATTTTCAAGTCTAAAAGGAAAAATTAACAAAATAAGATATGAAAACTAATAGAGTAGAAAAGAAATCAAAGCCACCTCTATCAATCAGATTCCTACCCCATCGCTTCCTTTCACGAATTGATTCTTGTACACATAAAAAAATGTACTTGTACACATAAAAAACATTAAAGAGATTAAGTAAAATCATTAAAGTTATACTTGTGTTGAAGTTGGTAATTAAGAGTGTTTGAAATCATTCTCCTTAAATCTTCTATAGATGAAAACTTATGTTTTTTCATTCATGAGACCATACCCATGTATGCATCATCACACCAGTGCACACCTCGAAAAAAATAAATAACTTGATGCAAACAACTTTATTTTATCCAGAAGAATATCATAGGGCCTCAACACAACACATACCATAAATATAACAATTTAATGCTAAACCGGTACTTGAACTATTTAAAGTGCCAAAATATTATAATTACAATTGATCCGAAAACATTCAAAAAATAAAAAATTCTCAAGATTCATAAAATAAATAAAATAAAGAATTTTTTTTTTAAATTGATGCAACACAACAGACCCTATATTTTGTTGATTTCGCAGCCTTAGTTATAAAGTGATGATTGGTGAATCAAATAAACAGAGATCATCATATAGTCAGAAAAGTAGAAATGGAAAATAGGATGAACAAACCTCCTCGTAAGGCAATGTTGTGTGACAACATGAGAAGCGTCAACACCTTCGCCGCCAAAGTCCAACCGTTCATATGGGAACAATCCAACTACTGCAGACTGCAATTCACCAGATTGCCATTCAACTGCCTTTGAGAGGTTAGCTTAATGCTCGATCTCTCGAGAAACATCATGCATATGTTATCGAGAACTGCACTCTTAAGTCTTAATTGATAGGAAATTGAGAAAAATGAAGTTAACTTGGCTCCTACGATGGGATGATAAAGAGTGCAGAACGTTGAGGTGTTTTCTAGATGAATTACAAAATAGAGAAACTAAATTCGTGTTTTATTTAGCGAGAGATTTGAAGAGAATATGAATATTGAATAAATTGCAAGGAAAGACAAAAACTGAGAGAAATGAGATTTAAATAAGTTTCTGAACCAATTGATGATTCTCTTTTTCTTGGTGATTCATATTAGTGTACACAAATTTAATATCATTTGAATTATGATTTAGTTCTTGCAGTCAAACAATGACCATCAATAATAACATTTAGCAAATAAGAAAAAGAGTTTGGTGCAATTTTAAGGTTCAAATAATGTGTAAATGATTGGAGAAAATGGCTTCGTTAAACTTATGAAAAGGAAACCCCCATAATTCAAAGGGATATCAAAAGGTTATGCTAAGAAATGTAATGCACGATTTGCAAACAAAACATGGATTGTAAAGTATATCAGAAAATTAATTCTTGCTCAAGTTTGTTGCTGGAGCTACTAATTAGCATAATTGGTACAAAACCATCCAATATTATTATACTGTAGCAAAAAAGTTAGTATTTGCATAAATTTGCACTATATCATACATGCAAAGATTCAAAGTAAGGGGAAATAAATGAAGGAGAGGAATCCTATTGGACTTGTATAGATAAACCTTATAAGTGCATATCTTGTGTCTTGCTTAAGGAAATAACCATAAATTGGCAACAACATAAACCATAAAATACTGAAGAATCTTCACAAATTGATTTAAAAAAAATACACGTAACTACACAAACCATCAAAATCTGGAGAATTAATTGTTAAAAAATAGGGTAAATTGGGTTAGTTAAAAGGGATTTATAATAACTAAATTACTCTACCTTGTGTTTAAGGTATCTCTGCTCCGCCGTTGCACGACAGGCCACTTTACATTAGTTGTTGATACTGCCATCACACACCAATTTTGGTGGCTTCTATAATTTATTATAGGTGTACCTTCCTTGATCTACTGCACAACGGAAGCCTAAATATGTAGCTTAATTTGAGGATGACTTTTTCAAAATTCCATGCTGCAATTCAATTGATTCTACACTACACCGCAAATTCATAGAAACCTAATTTGAAGATGAACATTAGATGCGCAATGATATATTGTAAAGAATGAAATAATTTCGAATTTGAAATTGAATGCATTCGATGGCACTTATTCACTTCGGGACGTCTAGTTCCCAAGAATGTGCCGCTTGAACAATCAAACTCCACTAGAATATTTTTTCCCCCGCAGCGCTTCAGTAGTAGTTTTTTCTTCAGAAAATGCAGGCAGGGGCTCTCTTTATTGGGTGACGGGGTGGGGTTTGAGTCGGAGCTTTCGGCGCTACTGTTGATGCGGAAAATACGATAAGCGTTCGTTGGTAGCCATTGGTAAGAAGTGATGGATAATTTCTAAGCAACCACGATCGAAGGTAGCGAAAGTTGGTTTCAACCCCTTCAAGTTTTGGTTTGAAAGGGCTGAAGGATCGCTTGACTGATCAGACGTAATATTTTTTACAAAAAATAGCAATGTAAAATGTCTAAAGTACCCCCACTATTCTCTTTTTATATAGTATATAGATTAGATATGATTTTTTGTCCTAGATTTAGAAATATAAATTATGGGTTTTCATATATATATATATATATATATTAATTATGAATTATTTATATTAAACATTATTTTTTTTGTTGGCAACGTGACTAAAAATATAAATATCAAATTTTAAATCAGCTATAATGATAATAATAATAAAGGATTATAATTAAAAATGAAATTTTTGAAAAACGGGTTGTTATGTATATATAACTTTGACACTCACATATCTTTTTCATGTTGGAAATTCCCCACCGCTCTCATCATTTATCGTACCGTGTTACTTTCATTCTCGTCAATGAGGAATTGCGATAAAATAAGATATTTTGACGCATACGAGCCTACAATGATATTTTATTGTTAAATTCAATTATTTTGGGCAAAAGTCATGAGAAAATTGACAATACCGCCCGCATACCGCTCATGGGCAGTAGCCAAGCGTGATTTGAAATTTTATGGCAAGTCGTCAATAAAATGGTCATAAATATCTCCACAATTAATATTTTTTGTAATTTTTTTTTTGCTAAAAAATAGACTCAAATACCTTTCCAACAAGGTATGGCTCATAATCTAATTCCATCCCAATCAAAGTCAGTGATTTTTTCAATTTGGTACAATATTCGTGACCCTTTTTTTGGGCACGCGTTCATAAAACGGTAATAACTTTCTCCACGGATAATATTTACTCGAAAATATTTTTTAGTTGAAAGCTAGACTAAAATACTTTTCGAAACATGTATGGATCATCACCGAGTTGTTTCATAATCAAATTGATTTTATTTTTCTAATTCATACCACATTCATTATCTATTGTTTAGACTAGCTGGAAATGTGTTTTCACTATCGTTCCTAACTCTCGCGTGCATTTGCTTCACTCTCATATTATTTGTTATCAATATTCTTTTGTCAGCGGCATATTGTTGGGAAAATCATAAATTATGATAAAATGTCAAAACCACAATAGTTGCAAATATTCAATGACTGGATACAAAATCCATAGTAAAGGTTTCAGCAAGCAACTGAAAGTTAACGACTCAAAACCAAACAACAAATCAGTCGATCAAGCAGCTGAAAGCCAACGATTGAAAAGCAAACATCAAATCAGTCATTCAAGTAGCTGAAAGCCAACAACTGAATAATCGAACATCAAGTAACTCGTTCCAACAAATGAATGAAGAACAAGCATCAAGTCAGTCGTTCCAGCAACTAAAAGTTAACGACTGAAGAACAAAGTATCAGTTGGTCGTCCCAACAAACTTAGGATCTACAACTGATGACTCAAAAGAAAAAGTCTAAAGAAGACACTTGATTTTATTTTTCTAATTCATACCACATTCATTATCTATTGTTTAGACTAGCTGGAAATGTGTTTTCACTATCGTTCCTAACTCTCGCGTGCATTTGCTTCACTCTCATATTATTTGTTATCAATATTCTTTTGTCAGCGGCATATTGTTGGGAAAATCATAAATTATGATAAAATGTCAAAACCACAATAGTTGCAAATATTCAATGACTGGATACAAAATCCATAGTAAAGGTTTCAGCAAGCAACTGAAAGTTAACGACTCAAAACCAAACAACAAATCAGTCGATCAAGCAGCTGAAAGCCAACGATTGAAAAGCAAACATCAAATCAGTCATTCAAGTAGCTGAAAGCCAACAACTGAATAATCGAACATCAAGTAACTCGTTCCAACAAATGAATGAAGAACAAGCATCAAGTCAGTCGTTCCAGCAACTAAAAGTTAACGACTGAAGAACAAAGTATCAGTTGGTCGTCCCAACAAACTTAGGATCTACAACTGATGACTCAAAAGAAAAAGTCTAAAGAAGACACTTGAAGGACCGGTAAAGAGATGACAAATGGATAAATAAGTGGAACAACTCACATACATATCCCTACCTAGCAAACGGTCATATTTTTAAACATCCTCACTAGAACTCAACACTCAAAACAAAGGTGTTAGAGGGTGTGTAAGTGTAAGCAAAGAGTACAAAGAACACATTACTAACAAATCAAGCTTATCACAACTAAGTGCTCATCTTTCTTTCAGAATAGAATAGCAAAGCTAGTTCCTTGTAAGCTTACATCCATATCTATAGTAGTTAACACATGCTTATCTAAGAAGCACCATAGTTTTATAGTTTAAAAATTATCTCTCTTGAAGATTCAAAGATATCTAAAACCTTGTAAATACCTCAATAGCACCTGACTTTCGGTCAAAGTGTGAGCTGTCACTAAAGAAACTGATGCCGCAATAGCAAACTGTCGGAAACTGTAAGTGTGAAAAGTCAGCTCAATTAAGGTAATCGTGTCTAAGGAAGTCATTATTACCAGGTTTAGGTACTACTTTCTATATAGTTTGTAACAATGTAACCTCAAATTATATAGTGAAATTACCTTCGGGAAGAATACAGAGATAACGTAGAAGTTTTAGCTTCAAACCTCTATAAATCCTTGTGTGTTGTATCTAGATTTACTTGTTCTAACATACTTGTTTACAACAAAACTGATCAGTTATTAAATAGTAAATTACATGCGCAACTGATTACTTAAGATGAATCACAAATCATCAAAATCTTACAAGTACAAAACTGACAACGAATCAGGGCCCTTTTATTTTATGCACTTATTTCAGAATAATTTTTAAGAGTTTATTCAACCCCCATTCTAAATTCTATTTGAATCGTTAGAGACCAACACATCATTTTCATGTTGGAAATTCTCCATCGCTCTCATCATTTACCTTAGGGTATTACTCTCATTCTTGTTAATGAGGAATTGTAATAAAATAAGATATTTTATTGCAATTCTTTTTTAATTGAAACATATACTCAAATATCCTTCCAACTATATATGGATCATCATCTAATTCCTTCTCAACCAAATTCATAGAATTTTTCAAATTGCGACCATATCCGCTACTCTTTTTCGAGCAATTATCCATAAAATAATAACTTTCTCCACGGATAATATTTACTTGAAATTCTTTTTGTTATTGAAACCTAGATTTAATTACCTTTTCAACCATATATGGAATATCATGAGTTATTTCACAATCAAATTAATTTTTATTTTTCTAATTCAGATCATATTTACGCTCTTATACTGTCAAGAGTGCAATGATAATTCGAAAGTCGCTTGTATTTGATGAAATCATGCTCGGATACCGGCTGAATTTTTACTACGAGCAATATTAGAGCTTGATCCACATCACCAAAAAGGATTTGGGCATGAATACAATAATTTTTGAAAGGTATTTGTGTACTCCTTATATTTTCAAATAACTAGTTACTTTTCACATTTACTATTTGTTTATCTGAAAAAACTGACAAAAGTCTTACAAAATTTTTACAATATAGGGGGCCACATATGATTGCCTTGAAATATGCAAAAGCAAGTATTTTTTAAGATAAAATGGGTATTTCTTGAATATAAGTAAGAAGATGTCCAATATAGATTTTTAGTTAACAAAAGTGAGTATTTAATTTTAATTTTTCTCCCAATATAAAATGTAGAAAGTAAATAATTTTTCGAATTCAATAGTCTCTCTCACATAGAGATATAGATGTTCAATTATTGGGTACATTGGAGAGATAAGAGTAAAAGTAAATAATTAAGAGTATTTCTATATGCACCACAAATTTTCAATATACATCAGTATTAAATTTAATTCAAAAATAAATCATTCTTAGTTTACTTAAATATCCTTTCAAGTTAAAAAAATATTTCATTTATTTAAAAAATGAATTTTAAAAAAATCAAAAGAAAAAATAATCCCACCATGTTTCTTCCCCACGTCGGAAAATTTGCAGTGAGAAAGCTGCGGCAGCAAGACTCCTGGAGTTATCTGTTTTCCGGCCACCAAAGCCATGAACTAGTACTAGAAAGAATGCTACAGATTCTTAGGCAAGAGGTTTGATGACTGAGGAAGAGCCCACCATTTGAAAATTCTCAATCGACCGAGTTAGAGATGGTAGGGTGATGTCAAGTGAGATAAACTTGTCTTGTTCGATTCCACAGTCTTGACCCTCTCTTTGAATTTCTGTATATATTACACGACTGATTCGACCACTTTAATTTAGTCCCCTTAAGTTTTTTTTTTGCCTGATTACTCTGTGGAGAAGAATAGTTACGCCTTTTTCTTTCATGAAATTGTTGATCGATGTTTGAGTATTATTTTATGTTTGAACTAATCCAACATTACAGTTCACTTCTCAGCTGCTAGATAAGTTTCTAGATCCAATTTCACGGATATTTTCGGCATCGATAGTCGGGATTGAAAAGAAGCCATAACATCAAGTTAATTCAAGGCTGGGCGGAGATGTCGGCGGTAGAGTAGCCTTGGTCGAAGTTGTCGGCAACGATGGTGGCGGAAGAAGCAGCGAGTTGTCTTTTCGCTATTGACGGGCAGCTAGCGATTTTTCCATTCTTTTTTTTTAATTGATGGGTAAAATTGGAAATGAGTGTAGTGTATAAAGTAAAATTAATAGAAAAATCTTAAAATTTATGGTGTATTTTATAAAAGTGGTGTATAATGAAAAATTAGTGGTGTAAATAGAAACACACAATAATTAAAGCTGAGGGGAAGAAAATCAACCCACCAATGTCAATGCTAAAATGATCATGAATTATCTATTAGTTGACGTCAATTATCTTGATATATCATTCTCTATTTTCAAATATATCAATATCAATCGTTTGTTTTGAAGAAATATTATATTAATATTAATGACAGAGAATGTGGTCACAATTTTCCATTGTGTGAGCTAATTGAATCATACCTCTCCAATTCAATATAAATGACATTTTGGATGAATGTATATAAATTAATAAATTAATTTAATTATTTAATATACTCGTGTGTGAATATATTAAATGAGTTAAATATAAATGTTTGAATACATTAAATGAGAGTAAATGTATGAAAAATGTGAATTTTCTGTCTCAATTTTTAAAATAGCACTTTTTAAAAATAAAATTAAAATATTAAAATGACGCAATCATCAATTATTATCATTTCAATTTCGACAAGGGAGGGTGAATGTGTTGGAAAAGCCATGTCAATTTGGGTAGGAGCTTGCCTATTCATGCTACAAAATTTACCCTTCCTACAATACTTAAAATAATTTAAAAATAATTAATTAAAAATTATTTAAATATTCTTACTATTTTTTTTAAAGGTCCTATAATATCCCAATCTTCTGAAAGAGTTGATTTTTTTTATCTCTTCCTCGACCAGCCATCAATATTGTTCGGTCAGTAAGAGTGAGGAAATATAGGAAACCAAAATTTTTCAGTAAGGGCTTTTTTTTAAAAAAAAAAGAGAAAATATAAGAAATGATTAATTTTCGATGCCACTAATGCTTAAACGGAACTATCCGACATTACATCCTAAGTCATCCGGCAAGCAAAACTCAAAAAATTATTATTTTTGGAGCCATTTAATTACCATTAATTAATGACATGATTAGTCCTTAAGTAAAAGTGCATGATCCATCCCTTGCAATAAGATAAACTTATTTGTCTTTTGAGGATGTCTATATCGGCGTTTTATATATATTTAACTAATTTATTAATATATATTCTTATTTAATATTTTTAATTAAACATTAATGCATTGTGTTAGAATATGTTGGCCCATTTAAGTGGGCTTATAATGTTCAACATTAGGCCTTTACTGCCCGACCCATCGAGGACGGCCCATTCTCAGAACCATACTAACCGACCTATTTAACTGATACCTCTCATCTGTTTACTCACAATTCTCATTCTTGTGTGTGAGCGACTAGGGTTTCTCTTTGTGAGTAGAGTATCTCGCTCTGAGAGAGTGAGGATTATGTGAAGTGGAGCAACCCCAGATACAGTCGCTGGTAGTTTGAGGCTTGTGCCACCATGAGTGCTTTGTGGAGTTCACGGCTCAACTGAGGAGATCTAGTATTCGAGTTATGAGGTAGAACTGCCTTCAGATTCTAGATTAGGTTTTTGGTTATTCTAGTCACTGGATGTAATATCTTGTAATAGCGATATGTTCGATTGTAAATACTCCTTACAGGGGTATCAATGACATAAAGGTCATTTTATATACCTTCTATCGTCGCTCTTCACGCAATTATCGCTGCACAATAGAACCGTCTTATCTGAACAGATGGCAAAGATAATACGATGTTCCCCTGTCACGCCCTAAATTTCGTAAAATAAAATAATAAAAAATATTAAAGAAGGGATGTCACTTTTATTAAATATAAAATATTTAACATCAATACAGCGGAAGCTAAACAATAAAAGCTCTTTAGAAATCCATCATCACAATTCACAGGTCACCACGCACATCGCCCGAGTAAATCATCAACCTGAAAAATATAATAGCTTTGGGGTGAGTGCTACTGACTCAATGGTGAACACATTTATCCAAGTTATACAATTATAACAAATTATAATATGTGTAGCTCGTGGCTAATATATCGGGACATATGCAGCTCGTCAGCCAATAATAATAATCAGCCAATAATAATGATTGTAACCCGTAGGTTAATAATTGTGAACCTCCATAAAAGCATAACGAGGATAAATAATAATGTGCATCACATTGGATTCCCCACCTTAACCTTGACTTGAAACTTGACTTTGGAAAATAATACGGGTTAGTTAAGTCCACGCGCCGCCTATTAATAAATTAAATATATAAACATTAACATAGAATATAAAAATAAATAAATAATTAGATAAATATAAATAAATAAATAATTAGATAAATATAAATAAATCATTATAATAAGTTTAAAATAATTTTCATGAACACTATGATTTAATAAAATAATATAATTTGAAAATTTAAAATAATGATACATGTACTTTATTTAAAAAGAATGCCCAAACCCAATTCTTATTCCTTTACTTAATTCCACGTCACTAATTCATCTATCAACCCACTCACTCACTATCTTGATTTAATTCATTTTTCTCACTCCATCCTTCCATTTCCCATAAGAACTAGAATCGTAGCAAGTAAGCAATCTCTCTCTCTCTCTCTCTCTCTCTCTCTCTCTCTCTCTCACACACACACACACACACACACACACACACACACACACAGAGTAAACCTAATCAGCCCCCTTATCCATATCTTATCCCTTCTCATCTCTATTTCTTCATGCCGAAGCACAAAGATGGCACCATCGCCACTACCGCCCGCAGTCACCACTGTCGGAATTCCCTTCTCCCTCAAACTTACTCAAACCCCTTTACCAATGTAATGCACATGCATATGGATTTTACCTCTTTGAAAAGCTAGAAATGAACTTGCTTTTGGTGCATGTGTTAACAATGAAACACAAAGCCTCTTTTTATAGTGAAATTTGGAGCAATGAAAGGTCTCCGATTAAATTGTCAAATTAAATATTTTGAGAAGGTGAAAGAACTCCACCAATGTTGTGATTAAATTGCTAAGAAAAATATCTTCAATTTTCCTCTTTGTTGTAACACCTCAAGTGAGGAAGACCTCAAAAATGGCTAAAAGTTTTGGGAATTTAGAGAATTTGTTTGGCTCAAAATTGGTTAATTAGTTGAGCTTACTTTTGGGCTAAATAAATGAAATACTCTTTTTAAACTTAAAAATGCATTTGAACTTAGCAAAACAAAATCTATAATTCAATAATCAATTATTCAATGCAATAATACTATTAATAACTTCAAAAATGGATCACCTTAAATAAAAGACTTTAACTTTAAAAGAAATAAAATTTTCACTAAGCATAATAATAATAATAATAATAATAATAATAATAATAATAATAATAATAATAATAATAGGCGCGACTTATATAAACATTACAAAATATTTTTAAATTAACATGCAATAATAAATAGTATTTTCGAACCACATTTTATAAAAAAGATAATGACCAATTTTAAAAAGATACGGGTCGTTACATCCCCTTTTCTAGGCCACTGCTTTGGTAAATTGGCTAGAAGCTCTCCATTTTTTCATTTCTAGTGGCGTAGGGGCTTATAGGCTTGGTTTCTGCTAGATTCTTCTATGTTTATTCTTCAGCTCTGTGGTTTTGAGTTGAAGATCTTGGTTGTGCAGACTTAGATTTGAGGTTTATTTTTTCAATTTCTGGGGCTTTCGTCGTTTCTCTACTTTGTCTTTTCCGTCGATCTATTGTTTTCTTATTCATTTTCTTGCCTTGTGCTTCAGATCTATGTGATATATTGAAGTTCCTTAGAACTTCTATTGAAATCTCAATGAGATTTCTTGATTGATTCACTACGTGTTGACTCGATTGAGCCTCTGGACTTTATGTGACTCATGCGTCCTTGTTCAAATGGGTGATTGTTAATAGGGCTAGCCATTTACTCCTGTTGGGGCTCATGTCCGGTTAATATGTGGTGTGTCTTTCTCCTTGGTTGTCCTACTACATGCGTTCTTTCTTAGTTTTGTAGTCATGAGTTATGCGAAAAATAGCTGCTAATGTTTATGGTATGTTGTATTTCAATAGGAAAATTGATTTTAATATCTGGAAAATAAGTGTGTTTTGGTTGAACAACGTGTTGTGAAAGCCATTTATGGTGAATATGATGAAACTGACACTCCCGCAAAACATGCTGAAATGAATGAACTTGCATGTTCCATTATTATGCTAAATTTGAGTGATTATGTTATCAGGAAATTGGATGAGTTAACCTCTACTAAAAAGTTGTGGGAAAAACTTGAAACTACTTTCACTGAAACTTATTTTGCCAGCAGAATGTATTTGCTTGAAAAATTGTTAAGTTTAAGCTTGATATGTCTAAAGATATTGATGAAAATATTGATATATTCACAAAACTGGTTCAAGATATCAAGCTTTCTGGTGATAAAATAATTGATAACTATACTAATATAACCGTGATGAATATTATTCCTGATTCTTATGCTGATGTGAAAGTTGCCATTAAATATGGCAAAGATAGTGCTTCAATTGACATTAAAATTAGTTCTTTAAAATATAAAGAATTAAAGGTCTTGGAATCTAGTGAGGGTAGCAGTCAGGGTAATAAGGCAATGCATGCTAGAGGGAGGGAGAAAAATAGAACTCCTAGTAACTCTGAAAATGGCAATAAGAAGAAAAGAGGCATGTCCAGGTCCAAATCTAGGTCAAAGCATGTTAGGAAATGCTATAACTATGGTGAAACTAATCATTACATCAAAGAGTGTCCTCAGCCTAAAACAAATAACAAGGAAAAGAGTAAACCTGAAAATGATCATGCTAATGTGGCTATTGGTAATAATATTAGTGATTGCTATATGGTTATACATTCCTCTCATTTTTCTGTGAACTCACCTTCTCCTTCTATGTGTGAATCTGACTGGTTGATTGATTCTGGCTGCACTTTTCATATTTCTTCTTTTAAGAATATTTTCTCTTCTTTTAAGGAAATTTATAATGGCTTTGTGTCCATGACTAATGAGAAAAAATGCAAAATCTTCGGAATTGGCACTACCTACTTGAAGTTTAAGTCTGGTTCTAATATTACTCTTAGAAATGTAAGATACATGTTTGATTTATGCTATAATTTGTTATCTTGTGCTACATTGGAAGATGATAGTTTTGAGTGTAGATGGAGAAATGGCCAAATGAAAGTTTTAAAAGGTTCTTTGGTTGTGTTTAAAGTTCTTAAGTAAAATTACTTGTATATCTATCAAACTGAACTTGTTTCCTCTATGTATGCTGTGAAAACTGATACGACTGTGTTATGGCATAACAAATTAGGTCACATGAGTAATAAAGGCTTGTAACTTCTTAAAAATGATGGCATGTTTGGCTCTGATGTGATAACTTCTACGCCTTTCCTCTGCTCAATTATTACGTGCTCATTATTCTCAGGTGGGTGAAATTATTATCTTCAAAATAAAAGTATATGTTATATGTTCTTTGAGTCAGAAATGTTTTTAATCCAACTTGAATTGTCGTAGATGGAATGTGGATAGCGTTTTATATGCATCAGATCAGAATAGCGTTTTATACGCACCATAATATGTCATATGCATAGTTCAAGATATATTCTAGAATCAGAAGAAGAGTACCCTAAATCCATTATTCCTGCGATTTAAATTCAGTTGGATAAATAGAAAGAAATGCTCATGATTCCCCACCACTAAGTACGTTTTAAGAGTGCTCACCCCACATTTTTAAATATTTTCAGGTCAGTGAGCTTGGAGCCGCGTGAATGAAATAGGGTGGGCATGCCCAAGACATTTTGATTACTTGACCTGAAATTCTTGGGCTTTTTGTTTAGAGTTTACTATTTTGAACTTGATATTATGCGTGTTGTTAGTGTTTTTGAACTAACCTAAGCTAGTGGTTTGCTAATATGGTTTTTTTTAATATTAGGAGTGTGAATTTTATATTTTAGAACTTGTGAGTTCCTTTTTGAAATGAACTTGGTGGTTATGAAATGCAAGTATTTTGATCTAAGTATATATATTTCTGAAATATATGGTTCTATTTTCTTCTTAGAATTTCTAGCAAGGTTAATATTCAAAAAAATTATTCTAACTGCTATTTTTGTTAATAACTTTATGCTTTAAAGAATAGAAAGAGTAACATTTTAAATTATAGAATTTAGGGTGTTACAAAAAGAGATCCTTGAAAAGTCGGGATTTGATCAACAAACTGATTGGATAAGGTTTATCCAGTCCAGTGAAGCAGGGCACACCATTTCTGGGCAGACAGTTGAAGCCCCCCGCCAGTGGGGGAATTTGAATCCAACTTGTTCTCTATTTAAACAATGTTAGCTTTTGGAAACAGCAACAGTTATACTCTTTATTTTTCTGCACTTTAATTTATGCATATTTGTTTTTGCTTTCAAGCTGCTCTGGCAGCCAAACAATCTGAGGAGCCTTATGCACTGGGGAATTAGGATCTTGTTTCATGCTCATTGGAGTTAAGTCGTTTATTTATTTAAATCAGTAAGTTTATTTCTTTTAATTACGTCTTTAATTTATGTACTTTTAATTTCATCTAGCGTGAGTAGCTAGATTTTCATTTTTAGTGTTTGAACGGTAGATAATGGTTTAGACTAAATTCTGAACTCGTGAGACCGTATGAGCATATTACTGTATGAATGGTGTATGCCGATTTTTGATTTTGTTCCAAATGAGTGTGTATCTAAAATGACCAATGTGGCTGATCACTCTTTAGTTGTAAAGGACACACCAGGATTAATTGAATTAGTGAATCATGACTGTGTGTTAATTGAAACATCAATTATAAAATTGGTAGGTTGTTGTGGGCACACGAGGAATCAGTAAACATAACAAACTTGGGTTCGTCTAGGGCACACTGCTGCCTATTCATTTACATCTCTTAGGAGAATCGGGGGTGGGTGATAGGTTGGGGGTTTAATCGATGAGGAATCACTTTAAACCTATTCTGAATGGATGAACGAGGAGATGTAGCGGGAAATCCGGTCTCCATAACTAGGTGACTTAGTAATGCAGGAAAATCGGTGTACCCATGATCGAGTGAATAAAGTCTAAATCGGATTCCAGTTCAAAGACCGGAAACTTTTATAACTTGATATTCTCTTTATTTATTTTGCAGATTTACATTCCAGTAAGGTGACGATACAAACCAAATTCCTTATTTGTGATTAGTGACCTGAAGGTATAATCACATCAGCTCTCGGAGGGATCGACCCTTACTCATAGCTAGTTATGCTCGTTGTGGGTATAGGAGTATAAATATTATTTTAAGTGCGAAACGACTGTGCATCATATGAATATAACTTTATTAGAAAGGATGAGGAGTATGATGACTTTATCAGGGCTTTGTAAGAAATTTTAGGGTAAAACTTTGTGCACTGCTGTCTATTTGATAAATAGATCCCTCTCTGTTCCTTTGAAGAGGAAATGCCCTGAATCTGTTTTTACAAGGAAACATGTTGATATTTCTAATTTGAAAGTGTTTGGTTGTGCATCTTATATGCATCAAAAAATTCATAAACTTGAACCACATGCTAGAAAATGTGTTTTTCTAGGGCATCCTAAAGGGGTTAAAGGCTACAGGTTATGTGTAAGAGATGAACCTAGTTTTAAAACAGCTATTAGTAGAGATGTTATGTTTATTGAGCATGATTTTCCTTGCTTGATTGAAAACATGCATGCTAATAAACCTTCCTCTTATACCCTTCCTTTTGAGATGAAGGGTCAATCTGTTTTGTTTCAGCATGTTCTCCAGCATGACACTAATGATACTATAACTGCATCTGATAATATGCATGCTGATGTATCTTCTAGTGATCATTCTTCTTCTGGACATGGTATAGTGTCTGAAACTGATACTGAGCATGAGTATGATATTCAATCCTCTGAGCATGGCAACTTGCAAAACTATAAACTTGCTAGAGATGGAGTTAAAATAAATGTGGTAAGACCTATAAGATATGTTGATTACAATTTATTTTCTTTTGTCTGTACTGTATATGAATCTCTAGATAGCAGTGAGCCTACGACCTATAAACAATCTATGAAATGTGCTGAGTCTGCTAAATGGTTTGTTGTTATAGAATAAGAAATGAAATCTTTGTAGGTGAATAAAACTTGGGTTCTTGTCCCAAGGCCTTCTCATTGTTCTATTGTGGATTGTAAGTGGACGTATAAGGTACAACTTGAATTGACTTCTACCGGATTCAAGCCTCGGTTGGTGGTTAAGGGTTTGACTCAAATGGAGGGAGTTGATTATTCTGAAATTTTTGCTCCTGCTGTAAAATCCACCACCGTGCGTATTATGCTTGCATTAGTTTCTCACTATAATTGGGAATTAAAATAAATGGATGTTACTACTATATTCTTGCATGGTGATGTTGATAAATCCATCTATATGAATCAGCCAGAAAGTTTTGTTGATTGCAATAAACATGACTATGTGTGTCTTTTAAAGAAGTCTCTTTATGGTTTAAAGAACTTCCACAGACAGTGGAATATCAAGTTTTATAATTACATGGGATCTTTAAAGTTTACTAGAAGTGCTTATGATCATTGCTTATACTTTAAAAATGTTACTACTGTGTCTATGTTTCTGCTGATCTATGTGGATGATATGCTCTTAATTAGTCCTTGTAATGAAACCATCAAGCATGTTCAAAAATATCTAAGTGATAACTTTGAGATGAAAGATTTAGAGGATGCTAAGAAGATTCTTGGCATGAATATAATAAGGGATAGAAAGAATAACAAACTTGTTTTAAGTCAGCCAAGTTATGTTGAAAAGATTTCATCTAAGTTTGCTATGTCTGAAGCCAAAACTGTGTCTGTTCCTCTTGCTTCCCATTTTGTATTAAGTAAGGATCAGTCTCATAAAACTAATTCTAAAATACATGCTATAAGAAAGGAACCATACTCAATTACTATATGATTTGTGATGTATCTTATGGTAATTACTAAGCTAGACATTACCTATGTTCTCAGCTGTCTTAGCAGGTATATGTTTAACCCTGGTATGCCCAATTGGAAGTTCTTAAATGGTTATTGAGAGATTTGAAGTATTCTATGCATGTGGGGTTGGGTTTCTCTTTGGCTATGTGGATTCCAATTATGCAAATGACAGAGATAATAGAAAATCTACTACTTCCTATGTGTTTACTCTATGTGGCTCTTGCATAAGCTGGAAATCTTAGTTACAACACATTGTTGCTTTATCTACCACTGAATCTGAATATGTTGATATCAATTAATGTATGAAAGAGGCTATCTGGCTTAAATGTATTATGACAAAAATTGGTTTCCTTAAGGATAAGGTTATTGTGTATTCTGATAGTCAATCTGCAATTCAGTTGTTGTAAGAATCATGTCTACCATGATAGGACTAAACATATTGATGTGAGATTCTATTTCATTAGAGATGTTGTAGATAAATAAATTGTTTGTCTTGAGAAGATCCACACTTATTTGAATCTCGCTTATATGGGCACTAAGTGTCTGCCTCTTGAAAAACATGTTTCAGTATGAAAATTCTTAATTTTGATCCTGGTTAATTATTTTGCAGGTGTCCCTTGTTTGATATAGTAGGTGGTCTTCAAAAATAACCTAAATTTCTGACAGATTTTGTGTTAGTCATGAGGTTTATGTTTATTATTGAAATTCCATCTTCTGTATTGGGAAATGAGGGGGGTTATTTCAATTACAGTAATAAGCTACTACTTACTATGTGTGAGTTTGTGTGTACTACTATGATTGAAGTCCAGTCTTAAATGGTTATTACCCAGTTATTTCCTTTGGTGATTTTACCTTTGGTTATTACCCTTGCTCATGACTTCATGTCAGGGCAGACCAAGACTTTGCATCTGGTTAAAGCCTAGTTGTAGTTTTAGGGTTATGGCAATGATGACAAATATACAGACTATTCCACAGGTGAAAATAATCCTAAATGTGCCAAGTCGGAGAATGATAGAATATGTTGGCCCATTTAAGTGGGCTTATAATGTTCAACATTGGGCCCTTACTGCCCGACCCATATGAAGATGGCCCATTCCTAGAACCCTACTCACCAACATATTTAACTGATGACTCTCATCTGTTTACACACAATTTTCATTCTTGTGTGTGAGCGCTAAGGTTTTCAGTAGTGAGAGGGGGAAGAGATCTGAGACGACTATTATCTCTGCCTTTGTGAATCCTTTTCTTCCTTCTCATCCTCTTCTTCTTTGTGAGTAGAATATCTTGCCCTGAGTGAGTGAGGGTTGTGTGAAGTGGAGCAACCCAGATACAGTCACTGGTGGTTTGAGGCTTGTGCCGCCATGAGTGCTTTGTGGAGTTCATGGCTCAACTGAGAAGATCTAGTATTCGAGTTCTGAGCCATTGCTGCCTTCGGATTCTAGATTAGGTTTTCGGCTATTCCAGTCTCTGGCTGTAATCTTTTGTAATTGCGATATGTTCGGTTGTAAATACTCCTTACATTGTTAAATAAATAAATAAGGACATATTAGAAAGTTTTTTGATTAATTATGTTTCCTATTTTATTTCTTAATCATTCTAAAAATGTCAATCAACCTATCTTATTAGGACGGAGAGAGTATTTTTTACCAGATAATCCTTTAATCCAATTTTCTATGTCATTCGTATATCCTACTATCAAATTCATTATTTTAATCACATCTATTATAAAAATAAAATTTATTATAATATAATCAATCATAATTAACGTCAATAGATAAAAATTAAAAAAATATAAATTATATTCCATAATTATAAAATAACCAACCGTTAATAATTAATTATTAACTAGAAAAATCAAAATTAAATAGTAAAAAATTATAAAATTAAATTGGATAAAATAAATCTTAATTAATAATTAAAAATTAAAATGAGATATCAAGTGAAATAGGAAAAGTGGACCGAAAAATTGTTGCCAGAAATTATCCTCGTAAGTAGTATATAGTATTTAATTAACATATGTTGATCTCCTTTATGCTATTTTCCTCCGATTTAATCAGATATAATCTTACATCCCTGTGTTTAATCTACTTTAATAGCTGGAATAGAGAATTAAATGAACAAAGTTTTAAAACCAAAAATAGACAATTCTAGCGGTGGAGAGAGTCAAGAGACAACAGCTATATATACAATGCGTATCAGTGTATCAGTGTATGTGAGATGCATGTGCTCATGAGTTCATACACAAGGTACATCCTTAATCTCTTTCCTTGTGCATTTATATAATACGTACGTTATGTTACATTTTTACGTTATATTTTATGATTTATTATTACTAATGTATATATGTTAGGAAACATTTCCATTCTATTGAATCTTATTATAAATACATATGATATGTATTAATAAAAATAAATACGAGATTAATCATATTAGAAGTTCATTGTATTTGGTGAGCATTTGATGGTACCTACATCTCGAATGTGTATAATAATACAGGAGAAATTCTATCTTATTTGAACACATACTTTAATAATTATTAAAATGTGTATGGTGGATGTAGCTTTTGCTCTCAACAATAAAGACGTGGAAAAGTCAAGGTCGGTACCTGTCTTCATCGATCCAAGTCCCTGTCTAATTTTTGCATTTCTTCCAAAAAAAAAATGGAGATGTTCGCAGGAAATCAATTGTCCCATTTGAATCTGTCAACATATTATTTCATACACGTACATACTTTTTCCATGTAAATCCAAATAAGAGTGTTTATATTCACATTACCAAAATATTATCTTTGCACCCCAAATTAATAATAATAATAATAATAATAATTTTGGAGTTAGTTTAATATTCTTAAAATTAGTTTCCTACACTACATAAATTACTCATCACACTGCCAATTAGAAAAAAAATCAAATAAAACAAAATATATTTATATATAAAATAAATAAATTCAGCCATCTTCTTCCCTAGCGGACACAAACACAAACATTTCACGAGTTCCCCATCTCCAACAGCCTGCACTATAATACAACATTAATACCTTTAAAATGCAACAGATTCTCAATTTCATCTCCAACAGTTTGCACTATAATTCTAAATCAAAAAAGAATATTCCATAATATTCCTTTTATTTCATTTACAAATATTATTTTATAATTGATAACATATAATGATTTATGAAATTTCATTTAATGGATATCTATATTTAAATTCAAAATTTTATAATAATTATTAAAATATTTTTTTAGAACAAACACCCTTAACCACATTTGGAAACTTATTTTCAAACTCTCTTAAGCACATTCAAAATTCGAACATCCAAGCACCAATCAAAAACCAGTTTTCTAGACGTTGTAAATCATCAGTTTTTGAATCCCGAGCACATTTTTTGAAATTTACCAGCTCCATCGACGTACGAAATCTCTCTCTCTCTCTCTATTGGCGACGGAGGGTGGAGAAGATTCAGGACTGGATTCTAGTGTAACTTTGGGGAAAAGATGAAGAAAGGGTGAGGAAGGAGGGGTGGCGGCGGTGGAAGGTTAGCCTAAATGGTGGAGAAGGTTGGGGTAGAAGAGTCTTTCTGAAATTTTTTTATTTTTTTTTCATTAATTGTTGAAAAGAAATTTATTTTAAGTGTAAAGGTATATAAAATGTGAAGGGTAGAAAATGAGTGAAACGTAAAGACCAAATTTTATAGTGTAAATAGAGGCACCCTCCTATCTATTTGGGGATGGCCTAGTGGTGGAGTGGTGTTATTTTGAGGCCAAATGTCTCAAGTTCGAATTCCACCACTAACATCACTAGGTGTGAGCATATCATACCTAGTGTGGTTAATCTCCCCTGTGTGGTTTGTAGGTGGATTTACTCAGTGCGCACCTCGATAGCGGTTACGAGTTATCCTTGACAAAAAAAAAATAGAGGCACCCTCCTAATAAATTAATCCCCTTCATCGGTTGTCCCGATCTATCCATTTCTATTTGAAGTATTATATATTAAGTTCAACCACTTGCTTAATTAATTTGAAGTGGATTTGGACAAAATGCTAAATACTACAAATTTAGCACCTAGCAATCAAGAATCACACATTCCTCCTATATATCCTAGATGCCTTCGCAGTTTATCCATTTTATATATATATATATATTCAACTTTTCACTTGCCAATTAAATTCTCAACACACACACACACAGAGTTGATCATAGTTAATAATTGATAATAATAATAATAATGGAAGAAAAGGGTGCAGATCTGATGAGTAGCTTGCCAAAGGAAATTCTGCAGCATATAATATCGATGGTTTCTTTCAAAGAGGCAGTTCAAACCAGCGCACTATCCACTTCATGGAGAAGCCTAATGAGCCCTTCTTGCGTCCATATAGATATGAGCAACTCGACGATTCATGATCAGCTGCTGCCGATCATCAAATCTTTGTCGGAATCCGGCAACGGTTTTCAGACATTGAAGGTCTACCTGGGCTCATCCGACGTGGCCTTGGCCGTGTGCACTAAAGGAGTCCACGGAGAACTCAACCTGGACTTCTACTGCTACAAGCAGCAGAAATTATCAGTAGTCCCTCTCCCTCGTGAGTACTGCTTCAGTTTGATCGTGGAACAGAGTAGATTTTGCAGTTTTTCTTCGGTGAAGATTTTGCATCTAAGATCGGTCTCCCATCTTGTGGGAGACGTGGTGAGCGATCTTTGCTCGAGGTGCTTGGCTCTTGAGAGTTTGAAGATCGAGAAATGCAGTGGATTGGAAAGTATTGAGATTAAAAGTGGTTTGAAGAATTTGGAGATGGGTGATTGTGGCGACATTGTTAGAGTGGTGGTGTGGGCGCATAACCTCACCTCATTCTCCTATAAGGGAGTTTTCCCAAATATTCTTCAGCTTCTTAACGTTCCCAATTTGGTGGATGTGAGCTTCAATTTCGGAGATGGTTTGGGAAGAAACAACACGTTTGATTGCGAGGATGCTCTATCTCTTCTCTCCTCTGTCAAAGATATCCAAACTCTTAAAATCACCACTTGGCTCATTCAGGTATATTAATTATATACAATGTGATATATTAATTTTCATATTAATTAATTTGAATTTTCCCTGCAGACTTTATGCTGTGCTGGAGTCATATTCAACAAGCTGGATTTCCAATTTAGCAGGTTGAAGAAATTAGAGTTGATCATATGCTCCAAAATAAGCAGCCAAACGCGCGATTCATTTGCCTGTTTCTTACACACAGCGCCATCCTTGGAGGAACTCTTTCTGAAAAAAGTGATCGATCTCGACCTACTTTAATTCATTTTCATTAATTTTTCATACAGAAACCATGGATCTAGTCTAGTCTAGAATTAAAATTAATGAATTTGTTGATCAAGTGCAGGAGGTGGAGCAGAGTGCAGAACTTCCTTTCACATACCAGCATTGGCACGAGCCTCATCTATGGAAGGATTACGCGACGGTGAAGAACGATGCTTGTCGACTGAAATACATGAAAAAGATTAGAATCGTGGGCTTCACAATGGAGAAGGATGAGCTCTTGTGGATGGATCTTTTGCTCCATAATGCCATTAATCTCAAGGAGATGATTCTAGATCATTCTTGGAGGGTCGCAATAATTCCTCTCACTCACCTTCCTTACATAAAACTTCAATATATCTTGCTTCCTTGCCCTCATATCCATTCCTATTTCGTCTTAATTGCCGATTCACCACCCTAATTAATATCTTCCTTACACTTTCTTCAATTTTTATCTCTTTTTTTACATTTTAATTACTATATACAGTTGTATATGAACTACTGGAAATTTATGTACGACAATTTTGGAGACAAGGAAATAAATAAATTAATCTCATGTTTACGTTCACTGCTCGTTAATTTCTTGATATATATATATATATATATATATATATATAACTCGAATTGGTAGGTTTATGTCAATTGATGATGTGTAGTACTTTTCTTGCTTTTTAAATTTTTCAACGATAGAATTAATCTACGCACGTATACTATAGACGTATATATGCACACATTAATTTTGGCAAATAATTTGAGATGATGCAGTGTGAAGTCAAACCTAATTGTTGTTCGAATTCTTATATGAAAAATGCTCAAGCTTAATTGTGTGATGTATTTATAAAACAAAATGTTAATAAACAATCTCCAATCGAATCAAATACTCATTAATTAATTTAGTTTTTTTTTTATTTAAAATTTTGTTTTAACCGAGTTGAAAGTTTTGCAGACAGCAACAATGATCCACTTGACCATGCTTAAAAGCTTGTCTCATTTTGTATGGCTCATATATATTTTATCTTATCACTACTTAAACTATATATATATATATATAAAAGTGGAAATAGATAAAAGTAGACAAAAGTAAATATTAATTGGGAAAAAAATAACTTTTAAAAATATGTGGTTTGTTGGGTAATTTGTACTATAATAAACTTGGTCCTCACACCCAATCATTGGCTCAGTGTATTTTTGTCAGGGCATTATCAATCAATACACAACCCTAAACCCGAAATCCTAATTTTCAAGCCACGATTAAATAAATCAAGTCTCGATTAATGAAAATAAGCCACAATTAAATAAAAGAATGTCTCGATTAATTTTCAAGAAGGCCTCGATTAATTTTGAAGAAGACCTCGATTAAATAAAAGAAGGTCACGAGTAAGGTCTCAATTAAATGAAATGGAGGCTTCGATTAAGTTTAATTAATCGGGGCTCGATTAATTGAGATAAAGGCCTCGATTAATTGTGTCTTTTTTATGATCCACGATTAATTTTATAAAAAAACCACGATTAAATTGATTGATCCACGATTAATGGAGGCAATGTATTACAGCAATCATGGATCATTCAATTTAATCGAGGTTCATGAAAACTTAATCGAGGTTTTTTGTTATGAGCCAAGATTAATCGTGGCTTTTATTGAATGCTTTTATTTCTTGTGTAAGTGAGGTAGTTACCGATCTTCATTAAATAAAAAGAAGGGGAAATTACTGAGCTTCAGTAAATAAAAAGTAAGGAAAGATAGTAATTTGTTGACCGAATTCAATACATAATTTTATTGCTGTGTACGGTGATAGGTAAATTTTTTGAATAAATAGACAAGAACACTCGAGCATATTCACAATACAATAAAATTTAGAGAAATCCTTTTTTTAGCAAGAGGAGAATTTTTTTCCTTTGGAGCATATTCACGATCCGACATGCGCACCTCACGACTCATCAAAGCGTGAATCGTCTTCTTCTGGACGTCACCAGCCCTGTAGTCCAAAAAATGGCCGAAGCATCCGGATCTAAACGACTGCAGGGCTGCATCACCACCTATCGTATGTAGTGTGACTCTGATTGTGTCAAGTACCTCCGGTATGGCATACACTATGACTGAAGGCCTCGCGTGTTGTAGCGACTGTCTAACCCAATCAATCTAACAACATTTACAAAATTACAATTAAATTAAATACTTTTAATATTTCATATAAAGTGGAAATTTGTAAAATTTAAATTTAAACTTGCCAAAGTAATCGAGGCTCATTTTAAATTAATCGAGGCATTTTAAAATCAATCGAGGCATTTCAAAAATTAATCGAGGTTCTTTAAAATCAATCGAGATAATTTTTTAAATTAATCGAAGCATTTCAAAAATTAATCGAGGCTCTTAAAAATCAATCGAGGTAATTTTTTAAATTAATCGAGGTATATTAAAAATTAATCGAGGCTTTTTAAAATCAATCGAGGCAATTTAAAAAATATCCTCGATTGATTTTTAAGAGCCTCGATAAATTTTTGAAATGTCTCGATTGATTTAAAAAATTATATCGATTGATTTTCAAGAGCCTCGATTAATTTTTAATATACCTCGATTAATTTAAAAAATTACCTCGATTGATTTTTAAGAGCCTCGATTAATTTAAAAAATTACCTCGAATTCCTCGATTAATTTTAAAAAAACATCGATTATTTTTAAGAGAGCTTCGATTAATATCTAAATAGCCTCGATTAATGTCTAACTATCCTCGATTAATATCTAACAAACCATAATTAATATAAAATAAGCCACTATTAATATCTAACTATCCACGATATACATATATTTTGCCTCGATTAACATAGTAAGCAACGATAAACATAATTTATGCCTCGATTAAATTAGCCATGATTAGAGCCAAGATTATACCAAAAACCAACATGATTAATGTCAACAAGCCACAATTAATCTAATGAGACTCGATTAGAGCTATGGGTAATTAAACTAGCCACGATTATACAAAAAATCAACTTCTTAAGATTAAGCAAAACCAACTTCGGCAAAATTAAACAGACTATATACGAATTTAAAAAAAAATGAAACCTACTTGGGAGGACGACGACGTCTCCGGCGATCGTTGCTCCATCGTCGTCGGCGATGACCTGCCTTGTGTGTATGAGAGAGAGAGAGAGAGAGAGAGAGAGAGAGAGAGAGGCTGAAACCTAATTCTGGGTTGGGTTTGGGGGTGTTTCTTTTGGTAAAAAAACGAGAGTGAACGGTTACTTTTTTTTTCCCAAATATGTAGATTGTCGAGAGAGAGAGAGACGTGGGGTGGGGGGGGTTAATTCAAAATTTATCATATTTATTCATTTGGCATGTTTTTGGCAGTTACAAGTACAAAAGTGTAAGTTTTTTAGAATAAAATCAGATATTGTGGACCTATTGCATGGGTGTTGGGTAAAATAAGTACAAATTACCCAAATAACTCCCTAGTTTTAAATCTTATTTTTTCCCCAAATTTAATGTAATTTTATCTAGATAAATTTTTCTCCCAACATATAATAATGATATAAATATAATTATGTGTTAATATTGGTGTATACGATAACCTATATTGATCATTAACCACCAAGTAAAATGAAAAAAAAGGGGAAGTCCACTGTTCATCGTCTGACTTAAGCACTTTTTTGTGCACTAACTTTCAAAAAAGTGCCAATGTAAGTTGAACTTAAAATTGGAACTTTTCCAATTTCCAGTAAAAAAGAGTAATTAACATATCTCCTCAATTATTACATCCTTCAATGGAAACTTAAAGCCAAAAGTCCCCCAATAATTGAGTGTAAATAAAATAAAAATAAAAAACTTAAGCCAAAGCATCTAGATTGAAGTTATACAAACGAAAAAAGTTATGGAAGTTCTGACAAGACAGTGTGAGTACATTAATTAATTAATGTTACTTATATTGATTTATAAGTCTCATTTGCACGACTTTTAGCTTCTTTTTGTATTTTTTCCTTAGCTGCAAAGTTTTTCAAGCATCCGCATTTAATATTTGAGGAAATTGTAATTTTGATCCAATAAGAAACACTCCCGTGCGAAAATGATCCATCACGTTTTACTTTTGGTCCACTATCTTTTTTTCTTGACAAAAATGGTCCACTAGTTAACGCAATCCGTTAGTTTAACGGTGCAAATATGGTCCGTCACTTTTTTTTACTATAAATTAAAAAAAAAAAAATTGGTAAGAAAAAAAATGCACCCCTTTGGAGAAAAACGTTTTATATACTAAAAAAATACACTAAGTCCTACGTAATCATGCAAACAACATTAAAAAACATACAAATATTTGGACATTCAAGTCATAAGAAAAAAAATAGAGCTTTGGGATGTTAATTCATTTAGTTAACCAAAAGACATCAGTTAATGACATTCAAGTCATAAGAGAAAAAGAGAGCTTACAAGCATATTTAATGCTCTGTAATTCAGTTCCAAAAGACAGCATATATAATGTTTTGTGCTGTAAATTCATTTAGTCCCAAAAGAAAGTAGTCAATGACATTCAAGTCATAAATATACTACTATAACTCAATTTCTATTTTAGAATCTAGATAAATTTACTCATTCTTCTTGTTAATAGCAGCAACTTCCTTCCCAGATTTTTTTTTTTTTTTTTTTTATGCAGCAACTTGCAAACTAGATAAATGAACAAAATTCTTACCACCTTGAGTGAAGATTTTCAATAAATCTCCATGATTTGGAGTTACCGGGGCACCAACTAGATTTCTTGCATGGAAGCTCATTGAAACTTTTTTATTTGCTTAAAAAATACAAATAAAATTCTAAGCCAAAAACCCTCACAACATTAATAAATTTTCAGCAAGTTTCAATCTTTTCTCACGTCATTCATATATATACATTAAAAAAATGTAAGTTTGAATGTAAAACTCAAAAGAGAAGAATAAATAGAAAAATTTGAGAAATTAAATTAGGAACAGAAAGATTTCTTCAAACAATATTGTTTGGGAAAAATAAATAGGTTTGTTCTATAATCATACGAATAATAGAGATAGAGAAAGGGGTTTTTTGTTGAGGGGCTGAAATTTTGCAGGGGTGTGAAGAATTGAGCAATTTTTTCATAACAAAAAAAAATGGAAGAACAACTCAAATTTACCGTAATCTGGGTGAGGAAGATGCAAATATGTTTCCTTCCGTAACATTTTCTTTTGATATTCACAAAATCTGATTTTCTGTTGGTGCGAATGATTTGAGAATCTGTTCCTGAGAGAGTGAGTGGCAAGAGTGAGGCGATGTGAGAGAGTGACAATTTTTTCTTGCAATTTTTATGATTTGGGGATTTAGGGTAATTTAGTGT
Source organism: Perilla frutescens (assembly GCA_026008535.1). Taxonomy (NCBI): domain Eukaryota; kingdom Viridiplantae; phylum Streptophyta; class Magnoliopsida; order Lamiales; family Lamiaceae; genus Perilla; species Perilla frutescens. The sequence continues at coordinate 35,706,230 of BRKX01000017.1, read as the reverse complement.
TAAGGTTGTTATGGGATGATGTATCTTCGTCCATCAATTAACGGATCGTCAAGTTAGTGGGATTATAAGTGCTATTTTAAATTAATACTGGATCACTTTCGCTAAGAAAAAAGATAGTGGACCAAAAATGAAACGTGATGGACCATTTTCGCACAGGAATATATCTTACTGGATCAAAAATGCAATTTCCTCTTCAATATTTCATTCTTCTTCTTGTTCAATAACTAATTAAAAAAATTATTTACAAATTTAACAACCTCCATAAAAATATACAGTACTTTTAAACCATTTTTTAAAGTTAGTGTCTAGCATACCCCTCACTTTTCTTTTTCCCTCTTTTGTTTTATTTTACTGCTCGTCTTCACACCTCCCCCCCTCCCCCAATTGCCAATGGGCAATGGCTATGTTTAAAATTTTATGTTTTTAATAGAAAAGTAAATTAAAAAAAAAAGGATATTTTCAACCCAACACCAAAAAGTGACTAAAAATATATTTTCATGGAAATGACTATTTTAAAAGTTCTCATCATATTCGTTCTCTAGATTTTTAACTGTTTCCATGTATTTTTAGCTATATTTACTAACTTTAGACCTTACCTTCAGTCAAAAAACACTTTAGACTTGTGAGGTTAAATAACTCGATGCTTGGAATTTTTTTTCAAATCCAACGCACTTGTGTAAATATGCTTAATGATTTAGTGTTTTTTTTAAATGATAATTATTCAAAATTGATAATTATTAATTATATACTTTAAAAAAAAAATATAATATTAAAAAATTATATATTATAAAAAATTATAATATAGGATGTGATTGTAATAATAAAAGTACTTTAAATGATTATCAAACTCTTACAATTAGTGAAAAAATACGATACTGCAACACTTATGCAAATACATATATTTTGGCTTCAATAAGTATATTTTTTACACATATGTTTCATTAATACATTTCAAAGCGCAATATGAGCATAATTGTTCTTGATTTATTTATATCGAGCAAGAAATTTGTTGAACCGAACACTATCATTTTGTGGTTAACAAATTATAATTATATAAAAAAGAAACTAAGCTCGTGAATCTCAATCATCTCTCTGTCAAGGAGAAGTTTCTCAATTCAATCAATCCGGAGGTGAAAAAGATGGGTTTTAGGATTCTTCAAATGATTTCGGTCAATATTATAACTATCTTAGAGGATCTAGAAATGCTTTGTAATCAATGTATTTTTTTTTAGGTAGTTTTTATGTTATTTTTAGTGTGTTGTTAAGTTAATTTGTAGTAATTTGAGATATGTGCAACTCCATTCTATCTATTATGTTGAATTAATTGTGCTTTTATTGAAATTATTTATTAAGATGATTTATAATTTAAATTAAATGAATATATAATTTATAAATTATATTAAAGTTATTAGATAATCTATTTAATAATGGTTTTAAATAATAAAATAATTCATTAAAAAGCGTGAAACCCATCAACATAAATTTGGTGCATACCAAATTCTGGCCTAAATTTGGGACATAATTTGGTGTTGCATCAATTTGGAGCAGGATTTAGGACAACATTGGAGTGAACTTTCTGTCTCAAATTAGTGTTTTAGTCCAACATTATGTAGGGCTGTAAATGAGGCGAGTCGAGCAGAATACCTTCAAACTCGAGTTCGACTCAATCTTCAACTTCGAGGTCGATTTGGCTCTATTGAGAAAATTCGTGATTTGGTTCGATTCGAGCTCAGCTCGAGTTCAACTCGATAAGGATATGTTCAAGTTCGGTAAAAAAAACTCTGCAAATAGCTCGATAATAATAATAATAATAATAATAATAATAATAATAATAATAATAAAATTCATGATCGAGTTCTTTTCTTTTCCAGATTTTCTTTAATTATGTTTATTTTTATTTTATTTTCTTTATTAATTATGTATATGTAATTATGTTTTGTAACAGCCCAGTCCCGAGGATGGGGACGGGGTTGTTGTGCGTAAAATAGCACGAAAAATCGGAAATCCAGGGAGGTGTTTTTAGAATTAAACTAAGTTAGCGCCTCAAAAACTTAGGCAACTTAACTTTATGACTTGGAAGAACTATCGTTTTCAACGAATCAATAAGAGTCAAAGGGTTCAATCGGGTCAAATGGGTCAAAGGATTCACTCGAGTCAAAGGAATGCCAAATCATAGGCCAACCAAAATTTAAACAGAATCCAAAGACAAACAGATAGGGATTTGACTTTTCAAATAAATAAGACCTCATCATAGGTCACATCAACTAAGACTCATAAATAGGTCGGAGTCAAATATATCTTATTATCCTAATCATAGGACGGACCAAGAAAACAACTTAAGATTAGCTTGAACGAACATAATCATGCTTGGAAAGAAAAGCCTATTTGTAGGCGAACAATAATAACAAGCATTCAAGACTTATTCATAAGTCAACTGAAGATGAATAGATACTAGAATGCTCAGCAGGTATGACTATTCATATAACTAAGAATCAATAAAGGCATAGACGGGTATGTCAAAAGATCATGCTTCAAAGACTTTATTGACAACTAGGATTCATAGTATTTAAAACATGCTACTATCAAGAATCAAGTTACACATCTCAAGACTAAATACTAACATCAGAGTACTTAGCAGAAACTTAGCGGAATAAAACATGTAACCATATAGAGCAACAACTTGAAACCTCAAACAACTCAGACAACCCCACCAGCAGCACATCACCGGCCTCAACATCTCAACCTGAAAACATTTGAAAAAGAGGGTGTGAGCACTAATGTACTCAGTGGGGTTTTATGAGAAAACTCTTTAATAAACTTTGGAATATCCAATTATAAACTGGCGGCATATGGAGAGCAAAACGCAAAAGCCCTCTCCATACCCGCAAAACCTTTTATTTCTTTTCTTGGCGCCTTTTCTGGCTCAAACCTGTTGTCTACTACACCCTTATGCTTTAGGATGAGAGAGGGGTTACCTCAAGTATCCTCTGGGTATGCGAGGGGATTACCCAGCAGTGACTCCCTTTACTTTCAAATGATCAACATTAGTGACACGAGGGTCACGGCATGATAATGTAAATAAACTATTCTTTGAGCTCGATAACCTGCTTATAACATAAGCTATAACCTTCCTTAACTTCCTTCCTTACTTAACCTTAACCTTCCTTACTTACTTAACTTAGCTAACAATACCAAGCCTAGAGCAATCGTCTAAGGCTAATCCTTTAATTGAGCATGATCTCGGCCTATAAGGGATTTATAACTTACCCTAAAAGGAAATCCTTAACTATACGAGCTTGAACAAAGCATAACATTCAAATGCGATGAAATGAACGCGGATAAACATCGATTGCAATTAAAGCAATTCTAGATCTCAGGCTAGCATCAATCGTATTTAAACAATTCTAGCATATCTAAACATACTTGAGAGCTCACTTAACTTATAATAACTTACTTTATCTTATCAAACTCAAATAACAATTCAACAATATCATGCATATAACTTCCTTTATTCCCTTCCTTTCCTTGTACAGAGACTAAACAGACAGAGCATAAAATATTTTAATTGGATATTCATCTTGCCCTATCATGCTTCTAGAGCTTAATAGCTCAAACCTTATACTTGGTTTAGAACCACCCACCTCGATGACGAACATCTCGATAACGAGCACGTAGACGAAGCAACGAGCCAAAAATCCTTCCTCGGGCTTCCTCGGGGTTCACCTCATCTTTACGAAAGTCGATCAACGACTTGAAACCTTATTCGAGCTCCTAATAAGACACCAAAATGATATCTAAACCCTTGACCCTTAACTATAACTTAAAACACGAGAATTTAAAAGATTAAGGCATCTGAAATTACCACAAAAGGGGACGGAAAATCCGATTCGAACGATCGAGCTTCCGGATGATCGTCCACTGCTACCTTGTAGATCATCGAAAGAGCTTCGATTTGAGTACTCATGGACCCCATAACTCCAACCCAGGCCAAAGTTACGGCCTCCACACGAAAACGTGCCGGAGCTGCCGAACGCGCCCGCGCGCCCTTGCCCCCGCGGGGCTCCCGTGCCCCCACGGGGCTCCTTGCGCCCCCGCGGGGCTCTCGTGCCCCCACAAGGCTCCTTGCCCAACCCCGCGGCGCCCCCACTCCGCTCTCTCTCTCACTGGGGTGCCCTCACGAAGAGGGCTCCCTCTACTCTCTTTCTCTACTACAGAAATGGGGATTTTAAGAATGAGAAATGAGCGAGGATGAAGGGAGGGGTACTCCCCTATTTATAGCCAAAAATATGGTTTCCTCGGGAAGCTTCTGCAGTGCAATAATACTGCTTTTAAAAATATCGGGTTCGGATAAAAAGACGCTTTATTCGATGGCGAGGTCCAAATGACCTCGTTTATTAAATCCGAAAATACCGGTAGGTTCGTTAGCTCGAGTACTATTGAACCAACTTGACTCGGAATAAAGAACGAGTCGTTTTGAAGGAAAACGAGAAATTAATCTCTTTTCAAAAATAAAGTTACTATTCCACGCAAGGGACAAATAAAATTCCCGAGCGTTCAATTGACCTCAGGATGAAAATCCGGGAATGCCAACGGATTCCTTGAGAAATTTCCCATAGGATAGGCTTGAAAAATCAAGGCTCGGATCAACACACGAGATTTCATAAATTTCTAACGAACGCGCTCCTACGGAAAAACACTATTCATAACTCCTTTAAACGCAATTTATATCATCGGGAACTCAAACGACTTCAGATTCAAAATCCGAAAGCACCGGCATGCTCCTTGGATCAATGCCTTTCAAACGTGACCAAAATTGGCTGCGACTGAGCTGGAATCAAAATTCTCAAAAATACGATTTTACGAAAAATAATTTCTAAAATCGCAATTAAGAACCGAAACATCCTAATTATTCTCAAAATCCTTCTTCATATTTCATAATTAAAATTAGGAATTAATTAATCACCTTCTGAAAATCCGGGTTGTTACATGTTTATTACTCACTTTACTTTATTATTTTTCATTATTAATATAGAATATTCAAAATTTAATGTATAAATATTACCTTAATTTGAATTAAAATTTCAAAATGTTTTTTCTTTTATAATTTATAAATCATAATTTACTCATATCTCATTTCTTGCTATTTTATCGATCATTTATTTTCACTTTTCATGTAAAAATTGTATTCATTAATTAATTAGTGATTTAGCTCACTACTCATGTTAGCTTATTATTTTTCATTACTAATTCCAAACTTCAATGTATAAATAGTTTACAATCATCTTAATTCAAATTCAAATTTCAAAGTGTATTTTCTTATGCAATTTAGAAATCATAGTCACGAACATATCTCATTTTCTTACTATTTTATCGATTATTCATTGTCATTTTTCATATAAATTGTAATCATATTAGTTGATTGATGATCTAGTTCATTATTCTTGTTAGTTTATTATTTTTTATTACACATTTACACATGTTCCAATTAATAAATAAATATTTACAATAATCTTAATCTGAATACAAATTTCAAATTTTTTGATAATATGATTTATAAATCATAATTTATTTTTATTGTTATATCTCATTTTTCTTTTATTTTATTGATATATAACATTAAATATTTCAATGAGGCACGCTAAAGTATATATATAATATTTGTATATTATATAATAATTGAGTAAATTAATATAAAACAATATATATATATATATATATGAAATTACACACGCTGATATAAAGTATATGTTCTGCAAACATTCACAGAAAAGTGCTTGAACGCTGTGAGATAAAGTTCACAATAATGTGCAAGAACATTATTATGAACTTAATTGAAATTGCAAAAAGTAAAATACACAATGAATTGGTAATCATGTTCGATCAATCGATCTACGTCAGGGGGACTTGTCAAGTTCGTGGAAAACAACTCACTACTCTAATGCAATGTTTACTTGGGATATTACACGCAACTGACCTCCCGTCACTTTTTTTTACTCACACACCCGACCTGTGGTATTGAGGAGGTTCAAACCCGTGATCTTTGGCCTCCGAGCAACCTCACTCCACCACTAGGCCATTCCCACCGGGACGCCTCCCGTCACTTAATATTCGTTCTACCCGTACACTCTCTTTTGATGAATTGAATTGTGAGATCCCCTCACAACCTAAATTCTCTCTATCAAGTTCCCATAGATATTTCTCTCGAGAAACTTTTTGATAGTGTATGAAAAATGTTTCACTACACGATGACTAAAACACTAAACTCTAGTCTAAACTCACGATCGAAACTAATGTGGCTCTTTAAACAATTAGAGCTCTTGCAGAATCTCTCTATTTTAGATCTTTCAGTCTGTCTAACAAGTTCTGATCCCAAACTATTTATAAGACAATGTATAGCCTTAACAAGAAAATAGAATTCATAATCATATTAGATGTCTAATAAGGACAATGTATAGCCTTCAGCAGATTGATCATCATCTTCATGTGCAGACTCAAACTCTTCTTACTTTTTCTTTGCTTATTATTCTTCGTCGGCTTCTTCTTCATCCTCAGCAACCAATTCTTCTTCTTCGTTTTCTATTTTCTCTTGATCTTTAGCGGACTCTTCTTCATGCTCAACCACATCTTCTTTATGTTCTTTTTCAGCTTCTGGCTTGGCTGTTTTGCTGAAATAACCTTTCTTTTTCTGAATGTCTTCACTTTCTTTGGTTGCGATTTTAGCCAAGGTTTACAAAGATTAATATTTCTCTATAGAAGGCCTAGAGAATTATTCATTCTGAAGAAGTTCATGAAGAAGTTCTTAAACTTTCTTCCTCTCAGCAACATGTTTGAGAGTCTTTTGAGCATGGATAACAACACAATCTTGCAAGTATGTGTTGTGAACCCCGTTCAGGCCCAGGTCAGAGTTAGTAAAAAGGGATTGGAGGAGGGGTGGCATCACTGGAACAGGAGATGAAAGTGGTGGCGGAGGTAGAGCTCGAAGAAAAAGACTCAACATTTAGGGTTGAGAAAGAAGGCTCGTGAAAGAAGAAATTAGGGATTGCAATTTAATTAACCTTTCAATTTGTAAATGTGCTGTTCTAGGTCGGGTTGTTAGATTAGAGAGGTAATGGGTTAAAGTTGGGCCATTCTTTTTATTTTAATTAGTTGCGTTATGTTTAATTAAATCAAGGACTATAGTCTATTTTAGCTAGGGTATTCTTGTACCCTAAAATGTGGTCCCATCTACTTGTAAAGGGGTATAAATATTATGTTTCCCTAGTTGAGAAGTAAAGAATAGTAATCTAATTTATCCCTACTATTCTTCCCTATTTCCTCCCCTATTTCTCCTTAACTTTCCTCTTTATTTGTTACAACAATAACAGCAAAATTACAACTCTATTACAAATTCTTCAAGAATATCGTGAGCCATACAAAGATAAACACAATAGGGAAAAAGAAAGCTAAAACATCCAGAGAGGCAGCCGAGACCATCACATTTGGTATCCAGAGCTACCAATCCTTGGCCATGGCTGAAAACACTAGGATGAAGGAGCTGCAGGAGACACAAAGGGTAAAGATTAGAATTTTCAAGCGAAAAGCCTTAAGAGAGATGTGGCTGAATCAAGGTTAAAAGAGCAGATTCAATATGTTACAAAAACGCAAGAGGGCATATTGGATAAGCTAGATCACTTGACAGAACTATTCAATTCACTGCAGATACAAAATAAAGGAAAAGGGATAACTGATGGTGACTCAATTCTAGGGAAACCTCCCAGTAACTATGTTGAGGAAAGTTCCTTCTCCAAACCCCACTCTTTTATGGGTAATAGGCAGCTAAGTGATCCTCACCCACTACATGCTATAACACCTCTGCCCAAAATTGATTTTCCCTGTTTTGATGGTCTGCAGCCTAAGGTTTGGATACTGAGGTGTAACAGTTATTTTAGGATGATTCCTAATATACCAGATGAACAAAGGATAGCCCCAACCACCATGAATTTTGAAGACAAGGCAGCCTTGTGATACTATTCATACAACACTAAATTATCCAATCTTACCTAGAAGCAGTTTGTAGATATTGTGTCTGCTAGATTTGAAGACCTAAGAGAAACAAATATTGTGGTAAAATTTAACAAATTGAGGCACACTTGCAGTTATGCAGATTATGTGTCTAAGTTTGAAGAGCTAAAAGAATGCATGACACTCTTTGACAACAGTGCCTATTCTGAAACATACTATGTAGCCAGTTTTCTAAGTGGGCTCAGTGAGGAGGTAAGGGCTGCAGTGAAGGTATTCAATCCCACTACCTTAGAGCAAGCAATTGAGCTGGGGCAAAACCAATTAGTGTCAATAGAAGCACTTACCAGGAAGATCAATGCAGGTAACAGACCACACCCAGGTGGTGTCACCAGGTACTATCCACCAGGTCCTATTCCTTCTATTATTGCCACTACAAGGGAAAACCATTCACCAAAATCACTTATAAAATATATCACATAAGATCAGATGGCAGAAAGAAACGCACAAAGCCCATGCTATAATTGTGATGAGAGGTATACAAGGGGTCACAAGTGCAAGAACAGAATAAACTACATGATCATGACTGATGAGGAAGAAGCTGAGTTATTCCAACTCAACCCTACTGATCATCCTAATCAGTAGTTACCACAAGAAGCAGACATAGAAGGAGTTCATGTTACATTGAACTCACTAAATGGGGAAGAAGGGGCCACCACTCTGAGATTTACAGGTACCAGCCATGGGCATCATCTGCAAATCCTCATAGACACTGGAAGTACTCTCACCAAAGAATTAACTACACAAGTCCTTGGATGTGGAGTTACTTCAGCTTCTCCTTTACTTATCAAGGGTGCTAATGGACAAAGGCTGATTAGTGCATCCCAAGCTGAGGGGTTTGGCTGGGAAATATACGGTCACCAACTTACACACTCATTGAGACTCCTACAGCATAAGGGCGGTGGCATCGAACATCAGATCCTGCTTAAATCTGGAAGTCTACCCAAGCAGCTGTATCCTTACCGAACATTTCACCACCACAAAGATGAGATAGAAAGGATAGTGGCTGAGTTACTAGAGGCTGGCACCATACAACCCAACAAGAGTGCCTTTTCATCTCCTGTCTTACTTGTGAAGAAGAAAGATGGCACCTGGAGGATGTGTGTTGACTACAGGTATTTAAATGGCCTCACTACCAAGCATGACTACCCAATACCTATTATAGATGATAAACTGGATGAACTACATGACTCACAGTTCTTTTCTAAGCTGGACTTGAGATCTGGCTATTTCCAGATACTTATGGAACCTGCACACAGACACTTGACTGCATTAAGAACTCATAGTGGGCACTATGAGTTCCTTGTCATGCCATTTGGATTGTGTAATGCCCCAGCCACATTCCAATCCCTCATAAATAAGGTTTTCAGGTAGTACCTAAGGAAACATTCCAATCTCTGGTTTTCTTTGATGAAATATTGATGTATAGCAAGACCTGGGAAGAACATTTATCACACCTAAGAAAAGTATTATCAACACTTAGAGCACACTCTCTTTTTGCCAAAAGGTCTAAGTGCCATTTTGGCCAACAGCAAATAAAGTATCTTGGGCATATCATCAGTGGAGAAGGAGTAACCATTGACCCTCAAAAGGTGGAGTGTATGATTAATTAGCCTACCCCGCAAACTGTCAAACAACGTTAGGGGATTTTTGGGCATGTCTGGTTACTACAAAAAGTTTGTCAAAAGATATGGGGCCATCAGCAGACCACTCACTAACTTGTTGAGGAAAGACAGTTTTACCTATGGACCAGAGGCTGACAAAGCATTTAATGAACTGAAAAGGGCAATGACTTAAGCCCCTATGCTTGCTCTTCCAGATTTTACCCAGCTCTTCACACTAGAGACTGATGCTACTGGCACTGGGATAGGAGCTGTGCTAATGCAAAATGGAGGGCCCATTGCTTACCTTAGCAAAACCCTTTGTCTAAGGAACCAGTCTCTTTCAATCTATGAAAGAGAGTTTCTAGCTGTACTCATGGCCATTCATAAATGGAGACACTACTTGCAAGGCCATAAATTTATAATCAAGACTGACCAACAAGCACTCAAATATTTGTTGGACCAGAAGGTTATGACTCCCTTACAGCAGAGATGGGTTACTAAATTACTTGGCCTTGATTATGACATTCAATACAAGAAGGGCACTGAAAACAGAGCTGTTGATGCACTATCAAGAAAGCAAGGAGATGAAGAGACATGTTCAGTCCTTACTACTGTTACCCTATTATGGGTACAAGAGGTGTTGAATAATTATGAAGGAAACCCATATATTGCTAAGCTTCATGACACTCTCTCTACAGACCCTGGTCATGAAACTAAAATCAATCAGACACAAGGTTTACTCAGGTACAAAGGAAGGGTGATAGTGGGTGTTGGCCTAGACATGAGGACCAAGATCCTTTTTGCTATGCACAACTCCCCATATGGTGGACATTTAGGGGTGCAACGTACTTATATGAGGTTAAATGCCTCTTTCTTTTGGCCAAGTATTAAGTCACAAATGGCAGACATAATCAAGGCCTGTGACATATGCAAGCTCAACAAACCCAGCATGGGATACCCCTGGGCTTCTGCAGCTCCTACCTATACCTGACCAACCCTGGAGTCACATCACCATGGACTTCATTAAAAGGCTGCCTAAGTCAAATGGGAAGGATGTGATACTAGTGGTAATTAATAGATTAACCAAATATGGGCATTTCATTGCCCTATCGCACCTTTTCTCTACAAAGTCGGTGGCTAAGCTATTCCTAGATCATATCTACAAGCTACATAGACTACCTGTTAGTATCATCACAGACATGGATAAGATTTTTACCAGTCAGTTCTGGGGAGAGTTATTCAAGGAAATATGGGTGACACTGAACTTCTCTTCAACCTACCATCCCTAGATTGATGGCCAGATTGAGAGGCTCAATCAATGCTTAGAGGCCTACTTGAGGTGCATGACATCAAACAACCCAAAGCAGTGGCAAAGATGGTTAACTTTGGCAGAACATTGGTATAATACCAACTTCCATACCGCCCTAAAGTTAACCCCATTCCAGGCTCTCTATGGCTATCCACTACCCTACCTGGCTACAGGGGTATATCTAGACACTCATAATCCTGAGGCACAAGACACTATACAAGAAAGAAGGCTAATGATGTAACACTTAAAGGAAAATCTACAAGCAGCATAGAACATGATGAAAACTTATGCAGATAAATCATGGGAAGAAAAATAGTACGAGGTGGGAGACCTTGTCTATCTTAAGCTCCAACCCTACCGCCAGAAATCTGTCCAGCTAAGGAAGAACCTCAAATTTTCCTCTAAGTTCTATGGACCATACAAGATTTTGGAGTGAATTGGACCGGTAGCCTACAAATTAGAGCTACCAGAAGGGTCATGAGTCCACCCCGTGTTCCATGTTTCCCTTTTAAAGAAGAAAATTAATGAACGAGTTGTGGCCTTACCTCGGTTGCCTGCAGTCACACCAGAAAGGTTGTTTCAGCTAATCCCAATCGTCTGTGTGGGTTCCAGAACTGTAATTCATGGTCGCGAAGAGGTCGAACAGATCTTAGTGAGGTGGGAAGAAGAAGAGACGGGCATGGTTTCCTTGGAAGACAAGAAATTTATGCAAAAGAAATTCCCAAATTCCGACCCTTGTGGACAAGGGTCAAAATTTGGCGGGGATAATGTTGTGAACCCCGTTCAGGCCCATGTCAGAGTTAGCAAGAAAGAGGTTGAAGGAGGGGTGGCGTCGCCGGAGCAGAAGATGGAACTGGTGGCAGAGGTAGAGCTCGAAGAAAAAGACTCAACCTTTAGGGTTGAGAAAGAGGGCTCATGAAAGAAGAAATTAGGGATTGCAATTCAATTAACCTTTCAATTTGTAAATGGGTTGTTCCGGGTCGGATTGTTGGATCAGAGGGGTAATGAGTTGAAGTTGGGTCGTCTCTTTTATTTTAATTAGTTGGGTTATGTTTAATTAAATCAAGGACTATAGTCCATTTTAGCTAGGGTATTCTTGTACCCTAGAATGTGGTCCCATCTACTTGTAAAGGGGTATAAATATTATGTTGCCCTAGTTGAGAAGTAACGAATAGTAATCTAATTTCTCCCTACTTTTCATCCCTATTTTCTCCCTCATTTCTCCTTAACTTTCCTCTATTTCTGTTACAACAATTACAGCAAAATTATAACTTTATTAAAAAATTCTTCAAGAATATCATGAGCCATATAAAGATAAACACAATAGGAAGAAGGAAAGCTAAAACATCCAGAGAGACAACCGAGACCATCATAATATGCACTACAAGAATACACCATTATAGTGACGGAAATGGCGATGACATAGATTCCGTCAACACGGACGACGGAAAGATGACGGATGTAGCAGTCACCATGTGTGGCGACGACATTAGCAACGGACTTACCGTCGCCACATAAAGCCACAGACTTATTTCGTCACCTTATATTTATTTATTTTATTTTTTATTTTTTTAATAATGGGAAAATAAGGTGACAGACTATTCCGTCGCCTTATTTTATTTTTATTTTTTTTAATACCGTATATTAAGGCGACGAAATATGTTGGGAAAATTGTTGGAAAAGTCCCAACTGATGGTTTTGATGAAATGTCAAAACATATATGATGATTTAATGAAAAACCGTAGGTTATTTAAAGCTGGAAGTCAGGGGTAATGACCAAGTAAGACTTCAGACATCAGTTTAGCTGAAACGAGAGTCAGCTATTTTGAAGCATGGTCAACTAGCTTAAAAGGATGCCTCGATCAGACCAGTCAGAGTCAACTCTTCAAAGCTTAAGAAAAGCTATAGGGGGGAGAGAACTATGGAGACTGTTAGACATCCACAAATGAGTAACCATCAGTCTAGCTGAAGGCCAAGAAAGACTGATGAGAACAGAGCCAGCTTGAAAAGCTGAAACTGAACTGATCAAAGATCAGTCAGTTATAATGAGCCAACCCTAAAACTGATCAAAGATCAGTTAGCTGGAAGAAAGCTCAAAAAGCTTTGAGCCAATACTGAACTGACCAAAGATCAGTTCAATGAAAGGAAAGCTCAAACAAGCAGCCGACTGGAAGTCCAGGACTGAAAGTTCACTGAAGCTAAGCAGCCAAAGACCAAGGCAACTATACTGGACCATCCCAGAACTGAAGCTTAAGACAGCTGAGGAACTGCCAACTGGACAATCTCAGAACTGAAAGCCGAGGTAGCTGAGAGCCCATCAGCTGAATGTCCAAAACTGATAGCCGAAATACCTGCTCTCTCTGACAAACAGTCAATGAAGATCTTGATAGGAAATCTTTGAAAGATCCTGATGATCTTGGAGCAGAGGTCATTAAAGTCAAATATCTAGTTCATTTAAAGCTTCAAACGGCTACAGGCATTAAACTGCCGCCGGTGAATTCAACAGATTCACCAATCACAACGGTCAAAAGATCACTCATCTATTTAAAGAGAGTGAACTCAATTTTGGCTAGGACTTTGTCGCAATACTTTCGCAAGATTTTCTAACCCCTGCTATATTTTGCAGAGTGAGCTTTTATTTCTTCCCCCCCCCAAACAGCTCAGAGCTTAAATCTCCTAAGCGAAAAGTTCTAACTGAGAAGACGTGCTTCAAGTCTCAAGCAAGCAGCTAGCTGAAGCAGAATTCCAGCCAAAGCAAAGCTTCTTAGTTTAGTTCTTCAAAGATCAACCACTCAACTCAAGATTGAAGGAGCATTCCCGATTGATAACAGATTCAAGACTGTCTTCTTGAAGATCGAATGAGATCTAAAATCGTGTAAAGATGGGTAATCGCACCTAAAGTCTCAGCGATCAGTTGGGACCGGTAAGTGTGAGTTGTCGACCCAGAAACCGGTTGAGAGAGGTGTGTACCGATGGGTCCGTTCTTCCGGGACAGCAACAGTTAGAAAGGAGGCCGCGCTCGATTTGAAGGGTGCCGTTTTCAGGTCCAACAGGATTTCTTCATTGTGTAACTGTAATAAAGAAACTTTACACTTGTATAATGGATTGCCCTTCTGCTGAAGAAAGAGAGGACGTAGAAGTAGGAAGCTTTGAACCTCTATAAGTCTTGTGTGTGATGTACTTATTGCTCCAAGCTTTGCATGTTCTTTAACTGCACACTCTAGCACACAAGCTGCACTGACAAGCTAAGCTAAGTCTTCAAGCTATCAGTCCTAACTGATCAGCTCACTAACTAAGCTCTCGTCAAAGCTCTCCATCTCAACTGATTAGTGCACAGATAAATTATCTTAAGCGAGTCAGGGCCCTAAACATTCCGCAATCAGTTTAAGTTTTTGAAGTCAGTTTATTCACCCCCCTCTAAATTGGCATAGACTCGCACCGGGACCAACATAATAGTTTCGTCGCCTTATTTATTTTTAATTTAAATTTTATTTTCAAAAGAACGGGTGACGGAATGGTCCGTCGCCACGTCTGTCGTCCCGTTTTGTAATATTCGGGCACATAGCCCTTCTTCCCCATTTTTCCCCCACCCTAACCCTAATCAAATTCCCCCCACCGGCCATCCCCCAGTGAATTCCCCTCCCACCGGCGATTCCCCCCAGCCGCTGACTCCCTCTCTCTCCCTCTCCCTTAGCCCCTCCCTCTCCCTCTCCACCCCCCGCTGACCTCCACCTTCCCTTCACAGCCTCCCCACCCTCTCTTTCGCTCCCTCTCTCCCTATCTCGCCTCCACACCGGAAGCGCCATACACGCCGGAAGTGCGCCGCCCCGAAGCTGCTTGCGCCGCCGCCGCCGCTACCCGCCTGCCGTTGTCGCCGCCGCCACCGTGGAGGTAAGCTCCTGTCACTCTATGTATTTTTTTTAAATTAATTTTTTGTATATGATGGTCCCTTTTTCTTATTTTTTTTTTTATTGAATAATAGTGTGGAAAATGTATTTCTGTTTAAGACCATATTATAGTCTATGGATTCTGTAGATTGAAAGGCCTATGAGTTTTTGTGTGGTGTTATTGAGATTTTTAGGTCTTGATTTCTTGTTGTATGCTTGTTGTATTCTTGTTGTATACAAGCCAGATTTGAATATGATATTATGTTGGACAAGATATATTGGTTGGATTGTGCTGATAAAAATAATAATAATTAAAAAATCGAATAATTTGATTCATCAAGGCGTAGCAAGTAATGTATTATATTTCAATAAATTTCTGGTTTTATGTTTTTTCTTTACATTAGTTTGCTACTTAAGCAGCTGTATTTGATGTAAGAATAATAGCCCTTTTAATTTAATGAAATGCTTGTTGTTTCTAACTGGTTTTATATATTAATTTTTCTGTCATATATATAGTGTCATGATAATTAAGAAATTAAATGGCATAATTTTATTAATTCAACAAGGAGATAGAATAAACAAAATGTGGGTCGATGAATATAAGTAGTCAAGAAAAAAAGTTAAATGTAAAGAAAAATGAGATAAAGAAGCAAATTTAATTTGTTTAACAGTTTAAATGAAATTCCATACTATCTTATTATTATTGGTTGTAGGAAAATAAAATTATGATCATAGCTTATTTTTATGGAATTGATCAAAACTGAAATATAAATCTTTCTCTAAGTGGATTTTGGTCCAGTTTCATTAACATTGAAACCGTCTAAAATAGAAAGAAAATAATAATAATAATAATAATAATAATAATAATAATAATAATAATAATAATAATAATAATAATAATAATAATTTTTTGTTATTAGTGATCATTATAAGAAGACTTTAATTTCTAGCTAGAATGAACTGATTAGAAGACTTTTCTTAAAAATGAGATGACATAAATTAATTCTATTATGAAAAAACCAACATTATTTGATCATGCCAAAGTTTCCGAATTTTTAATTTTTTGAATATATTTTCTTTCATTCACACACATTTATTCAGTAACTATTATCTTTATATAAACTATTAGCCATATATCCAAATAATATATTCTATATATACTTTATAATATACCATACACATATAATCTTTTTAATTAATAGAACAAATAAATGAACAAAATTGTGAATCTAAGATGCTAATACATATGGAAATATTTGAAGAATCATTCAACAAGCGATAATTTATGTTCAGGGGCCAAATAATAATACATAAAGATATAGAAAGTTAAAATAAAATTAGCGATTGATAACATTTTTAATAATTAAAGTCGTAATAGTATCTTTATGAGACAAGGGCCCCTGGATCCTTCTATATTAATTGTACGTAGTTAGATTGGGACGAGGGTCCCTGAATCCATCTATTTTAA
Organism: Perilla frutescens; assembly: GCA_026008535.1. NCBI lineage: Eukaryota > Viridiplantae > Streptophyta > Magnoliopsida > Lamiales > Lamiaceae > Perilla > Perilla frutescens. Next base: position 35,689,904 of record BRKX01000017.1, on the reverse strand, counting down.
TTGTATGTATTTATATTGGGACGAGGGCCCCTGGATCCCTCTGGTGTTTGATATTTGCTAGTTAATCTCAGAACTTAGTTAAGTTACATTGATGACTTGGTCAAAATATAGGTTTCACGTCGTTATGCTGCCGAATTTTTGTCTTTTTTGAATTTTATGTTTCTGTTTAATTAAGATCATGTGTATAGATATCTATATGAGTTGTTTTTGTCAGATGACTAGAGGTGGTGGATCTCACGGGGCGCGCTCACAAGCTCTGTCATCTATGGGATCCGTTGACGGTACCATTGATGATAGTGTCGGTCAGGATGGGATCGATGCTCAGGGTGAGGAGTCCCGCACAGTTGATACGAGACAGGAGCTTGAGCTCAAGATCGTGGGTAGGGAGAGGTATGTTGATCTATATATTAATATATTCAATTAATTTACTTTATATATATTATAATTGAATCTAATTTGCATTTTTCAGAGTCATGAGGCCCTCGAACGCCTGTTCGGGGGCAATTACAGCTATCTTCAAGAGGTATATGCATCCTACGGGTTTCGCTTGGAAGAAGGTGCCCGTGGATAGGAGAATGTTGTACTAGGCTGAGTTCAGCAGCAACAGTGCCCCAATCTTTGACTTCTTCAAACTCTCTCTCAACAACAGATTCAATATGAGCATTGATCAAACTGGGAGAGAACTCATCCATTTCCACTCTCACAAAAACATTCTGATAGTTCTCAGCGGTAGGATCATTCATATCCTTTGTAAGATTGCAGTAGAATTCACTTACCACCATTGGTACAAATTCCCCAACTTTCAACACAGTCTACAGCAATCCAGCAGTCTCAACTAGATTGTAGACACCACTCTTAACCAATACTGAGGTAACTGCTCTGATCTCAGATATCACATTTCTCTTCTTAATCTTTTCCCAGAGAGAGACATAAAAAACAGATCTAAAAAGACCAGTAGAAGAAGTATCTTCTTCTTGAATAATGTCCAATTGCTTGGAACATCCATGAACAGGTTCACGAACATCTTCGTGAACTTTCTTCTTCATAGCAGCAACTTTGGAGCGAGTCTCTCTTCCAGCTTTTGGACTTTTCAGAAAGCTTCCCAAAATCTATTCAAAAGCTTTGCATCTGGTAATCGAGGATTGGATAGACACAGGGACTATTCGCTTTGTCGACTTTTCTGGGAACTTTTTTCTTGGTTATGGATCTTTTAAAAATTGGAGATCCGGTAATAAATGGCTCTATGGTGTACTAAGCACTGGCGAGAAGCTTCTCTTTTGAAGAGATAGGTGATTCCTTATCAGATGATGAAGAGCTTTGAGCTTCTTCATCATGTTGTTCTGCGACCACAGATCAATGGATGATCTTGATCTTCCATTTGTTAGCAGTAGACAACTTCTTGCTTTTGATTTTGTACTTCTGAGCAAGTGGAATATTCACATCTTCTTTTTCAGTCACAACACGTTCATGAACTTGTTCTTGAACCTCTTTCTCAGTAACATGTTCCTTTTCCGTAGCAACTTCAGCTTCTTTAGCAACTTTTTTTTCTCCAGATGCTTGGAGATTGCTTTAACAACCTTCTTAAACTTTTTTGTTGTGAGTTTCTTCTTGACACTACTCTTGGTTTTAGCTTTTGGAGCAGATGCTGACTTATAAGACTTTGTTACTTGCTTGATCAAATCATCAAGCTTCAGTGGCTTACTCTTCTTGATTTTCTTGGATGAGGCCTCATCTGCTTCTTTTTCAGATGGATTTTCTTCATCTTCACTCTCGTGATATTTATCTATCACATGATGTCACGTCCCAAAATTTCATAAATAGAATTATCTCATTTATTTAAAAAAAGAGTTTAATACAGCGGAAATAATATTTAAAATAAAATAATATTTAATTGATCTTGACCATCACTCCGTGTCCACGTCACCGCCCGAGCATCCTTAGCCTAAAAATTAAATAGTTTTGGGGTGAGTGCTATTAACTTAGTGAGGATACTGCATTTATCCATAGTATACACAATATGAACAATAAATATATAGTATATCAAGTATCATTTTCTTGCAGCCCGTAGGTTGAGTAACTTTTCCTGCAGCCTATAAGTTAAACATATAATTTTCTACATATAAACTACATAAAATGCATAATAAGGATAAATGAATATTTTGCATAATAATCCACGTTGGATTCCCCACCTTCACTTGAACTTGAAACAGTATTAAATTTATCCATGTGCGTCGTCTAACATAATAATAATAATAATAATAATAATAATAATTAATTAACATACTACATGATTTAAAATAATGATGCATAATGCCAGACAATTTATATGTATACATATATGTGTGTGCGCGCGCGCACACACACACACACATACAGTGGCGGAACCAGGGGGCTGGGGGGGCTCCAGCCCCCCCCAACCAGAAAATCACCGGAAATTTTTTACTTAAAGTGGTTGATATTTTTGTCTGAGCCCCCTCAATTTTTCGACACTCGTGGCAGTCATGGACACGAATGAGATCTACGGAGGTGAGAGTGAGATAGAGGGAAGAAAGAAAAAAAGAAAAAAAGAAAAAAAATCAGTTTTTCTGCAGCTCATTTGAAGTGACCCATTTGCAGAAGTATGGTGTTCAGGCCATCTCCAACCATTTTTTCCCCCTCTACCTCTATTTTAAAGGAAAAGAAAATGTACAGTTAGAGCAAAAGCATCTCTAACCATCAACTTTACAATTCACTCTACAAATAGAATATTCCACTTTTATGCTTTCTAATATTATTATTTTTTTATCAAATTAGTGTGTAGCATATATTTTTTCAAATATATTTACGTTTAATATTTAATATTATTTAAATTTTAATAATAAAAAAATAATATAATTTAAATTAATTTATAAAACTATATGTTATTTGAACATAAAACCAACATTTACTGATATAAAAAAAACAATTACATTATAAACATGAACAAAGACATAAATTACATTTTAATAACAATTAACCCTCAGAATTTGAAACTTCATCCCATAAATGATCAATTAATGCATTACGAAGTGCCACATGAGCTTCTTTATCTTTGATTTTTCTATATCGTGCAAGAAATGATTGGAACTCAACAGTTTCATCTTTCACCATTTCAACATTTGGAGCTGGCACTTCTCTTACAGCTTCAATTGGTACATTAAGATCATGTTCATCCTCAATTATCATATTGTGCATAATTATTGTATTGGATGTGTTGAGTTGTATGTCTCTTTATTATTATTATTATTATTATTATTATTATTATTATTATTATTATTATTATTATTCTTGTTGTTGTTGTTGTTATTGTTATTGTTTTATTTTAATGTAATGTATTTTATGTTATTTTTATGTATTATTGTGGTAATTTTAATTTAATGTAATATATTTTATGTTATTTCTTGTAATTTAAGTTTTTAATTTTTTTATAATTATATAATATTTTTTATTATATTAAGTTAAATTAAACATAGCATTAGACCTAAAAAAATATATTTTACATTATTAGATTAATAAAAATTAAAGAATAAAGTTAATACAAAAATTAAAAAATGAATAAAGAAAAGGAAAAAATAAAAAAAAAGTAGAGGGGATGAATAGTACCCCTTTACATATAAAGGGGTACTATTAACCCCCTGGAAAAATATGGCATTTTAAAGGGATGGTTGGAGGCAATTTCTGACGGATGTAGCGGCAGACTTGGAGGAAAAGGGGCCTTTCGAGATGCCCTGAGAGCTTCTCCAACAAAGTCGGTAGGTCAACAATTTAGCGTGAAAAAGGGAAAAATTAATACAATTACTATCTCCAACAGATGGCTTCCCCTCTGGGTAAACTGGTGTGGGATGAACAGTGCATCGGTTGATTAACCGATGCACTGTTCACCAACGCTAGTTTTTCTTTTTAGTTTTTTTTCTTTTTTATTCTTTATATATTTTATATGAATTTCTTTATAAAATTTTATTTATCTTCTTTCTTCTTTCTCCTTTTTGTGTTTAAATTTTAAAAATACAAAATCACAAATATATTAATAAACGATACAAAGCCACAATATATTACAATAAATAATACAAATACATAATTGTTATGACATGTGATTTATTTTTAATAAATAATCTATTACGAAATGTTGAATTTTATTTTAAATAAGTTGATTGTTTTTACATGAACCTTTTAATGATGGTAAAATAAAAACAAAATTTAATTATATATTAATTAAAAATAAAAATAATGAGCAATAATATTAATATATAGTTTTATATTTATATATATAATCATATTCAATTAAATAATTCGATAAAATAATTAAATCAATAGTAAAAAGTATCAAAATAGAATATTCCATTGTAGGGTGAAATGTAGAGTCATGCTGTTGGAGATGAAAATTGAAAATCTGTAACTTTAACTGTACAATAGTATAGAATTAACTGTATTCTGGTGAAAACTGTTGGAAATGGCCTGAGAACTGGAGAAGAAAGAGGAGAGAGATGAGGGTTGAAGAAAGAGAATTAAAGTGGGAGGGGTGGGCCATATGCTATCTTTATAAATTATATATATTCTATAATAAAATAATAATAATGGATTAATATTCAAAGCATTTTTATTGAAATAATAATCTGCACACGACACTTGGAGCACAACACTTGTCTTATCATGTAATTTTTATTCTATTTTATTTTTTAATTAATATAAGAATTTTATTTATTTAATTTATGATTTATCCCTTTGTTAATTTGTTCTTTTAATATTCGTTTAAATTTATATTATTTTGATTTTGTTAAATATATGTTTATATTTATAGATTATTAAATTAAATTTGGGTGTTTGAATTAAATTTGATGTTTTTAGTTAGATAACTTAAATTAGGTTTCAAGCTTAGGATTTGAATTTAAGATATTATGAATTGTAATTGACATTAAAAATTCAGGACTCTATATTTATTGATAGATGTTATTGTTGTAAAATATTATTGTTGTGCTTGAATCAATCTGTCATCGTATCACTACAGTGTTAGTAAAGTACTTGTGAAGATAAGAATACAAAATCATAGAAGAAACATTTTATTATCTCATCAACCTCAATTCCATAGTTACAAGTATATATAGAATACATTGGAATACTTAAGGTTTAGAATATAAAGAGTCATATATTAATGTCCACTAAATAATATATTTATAACACTCCCCCTTGGACATTAATATCATGATGATCATGCCTCGTTAAAAACCTCGCTGAAAAAAAAACCCAGTGGGAAAAAACAGTCGAGGAAAAGAGTACATGCATACGTATATTTATGTGTTGCATTAGTTACCTCATTAAAAACCTTCACTAAGAAAACCCTATGGGAAAAAACTTAGTAAGGGAAAAAGAGTACAACCATTGAGCCTTCGGGGCATAATGTAGATATACAGGGTCTGACTTTTAGGGCCTAATCTTCTAGATTATTTTAAAATTGTCGCTCCCCCTCAACACGACAATCATTGGAGCGAATTTTAAATTTCACAACTCTTCTGGAGTTTATGTGGACCAGTTAATCTTTAACATACCTACTATTTATTTGTGCAACACAAATACATTGTCTTTAAATAGACAATGAGGGATAATATCATTTGTCGGGCTACAAATAAAAATAAAATAAAAATCAGTCTCATATATGACAATATGGGGATCATACATATATCCAACATTTGAATAGTCCACCAATGTCATGTCATTGTTTGTTTTAATAAATAATATTTTTAATTTGAAAATAATGGAGGATATAGTAATGGGCATGCTAGTGTCTCATTGTAGAAAAACACTAAATCTTGCTAGCAAGTTTATTTATAAATACGGTACCTGGCCAGGTAATCTTGCAAGATACAATATTGTAGGAACTTCTGGTCCTAAAAATATCCTCATTACCATCTTTGAGTGTAACAAAGTGTTCATTTACTTCAAGTGATCTAGAAAAAAATTATTGGTGTGCTAAATAAAATTATTCATAAATAAAATAATACAAAACCTTTCTCACACAGGTTGACTTGTGTATAAAATAACATCAGGGATTCTCGATCTGCGGGGCGAGACAATATTTGGTACCATCCAAGTCTTTTATTTAAAAGATTCATCTTTAGGCATGAGTTAACTTTTCTCACAATAGATGTTGCGATGCTATATAAGAAATTCTGAATCCATCAATATTTTCATATAAGTATTATCGTTCAATGACCCATATAAATATATAGTCACAACGTCTATTAATTGCATATCCAATGCTAAAATTACTGCCATTTATATTATGTAGCGGAACATAATGTCATTGCTTCTAGGAGAATATAATTTATGTAATATGGGTCTCTGCGTAAACCCATGAGCTACAACCCTTTTGTATATCTCACCACTTTATTAATTATGTCATTTCTCTTTCATAGAAATGTTCATTTGTGTCCTACTAGGACAATAATTGTTGAATGGGTTGAGCTTTGCCTCAATTACTACTTTTCATTTTACATAATCAGAGTGCTTCTGGCAATCTACTTTCATCTTAAGTTTTGGATCCAATTTATCAATATACAAGCAATTGTAGAGGCACATATATTGTCGATAACTATGATATATATACTATAAATGTCTTCCATATTGATAAAATGTACGGTACCTTCGATATTAATATTAACCAGATCATTGTCATTTCCCATAATATGTCAATCTGGTTGTTCCGCAATCTCAGTATGATGAATAATTGATGCACGTGCAAATGTACTGAGATTTTCCTCTTCAAGACGATCCTCTTCGGGAGGTTCTAGGAGTTATCACATGTCTTTGATTTTATTTTCCGTGGATTTCACATTTCAACTACTTTTTCGCTTCTAGCGTTAATGAACTAGCTCGATTCTGGCGTTGAGTAATTTAAATATATGTGGAATTTCCACTATTTGTACTGCAAATAATTATAATAACTCCATTATGATAACTTTTGGCAGTTAATAATACGTTGAACTTCCAGTTCATGTAGTGTGTGAATTAATGTTCAACAAAAATTGATCGGCATTATTTCAGTCATATCTCCCCCTAATGCCGATAAATAATCATAAAATCAACGTACCAATTTATAATATTGATCCCAATTATTAACTTTACTCTTTACTTTTCCTTAGAACTAATATAAATACGTTTTGGTGGTGAAAGAATAATTCGCAGATGGGAAATGTTTCTTTTGTTATTCACACACTAATATAAAGGGAAAATGACCCGAATACTCATGTCATAATTCCAAATTTTGGGTCTTTAAATTTTTAATTTATCTCAACATAAATCATTTGATTGAATAAAGGTATAATATAACATTGATAAGTATTGAAACTCAATTGGAGTAATATTCAAATCGAGATAAATATAATAATTAACAAATATGAAATTAAAAGATCACATTATATTATAAAAAAAATATTGAACGATGCTCAAGTAATCATTGACATCACCATTTAGTCTTATTTGTTGCTGGCAAATTGACATAATTAAATTATATTTCAAAACTTTGAAACTAATAAGGAGTATCATAAAATTCAACTTCAACGGCTTCTAGGGGAACTTTATAAGACATTAGTGTCCCCTTCAAACATGTTATTTGGAGTAATATAAATAATCGAATTAAATGGGATTACATAATTGTTCGAAGAAATAATATTTTTCTTGATGTCAGACATTTTCAATTGTATTCTACAAGAATAGTGCACAAACAAATGGATATTACAAATATGGAACCAATAATTATAATACAAACATGGAAAATTAATATTATTAACATGCACCAACATTGAGTGTTAATAGAGCCAATTCTATTAAACTAAATTAGTGAAGGTCACTAAAAAGAGAAAAAAAATGCGTAACAAATTTCGAACATCAAAACTATGGCGATTTAAAAATATAATTAGGAGTACTAATGAAGAAATATATGAATTCGTATCACTACAGTGAGTTATCGAGCAAGCCACTTTGTTATATTTTTTTTAATTCAATTTATCCACTTATATTTAATTGTATTTGCTATAAGTTTTGAATCAAGATTGTGGATAATCATGTTTTGCCATTATAAAATTCAAATCCAGCATGATTAATCAACCCACATGGATATATGAGAAAAACATAATTAGATGACCAAATTGAAGTAATAATACCATTTCAAAACAAAAGACTTGATATAAATGGCTAACGAGAAGCAAAAAAAATAAATAATGGAGACTGCTGCATAGTGTTTATATATATTCTTATTTTATACGGTTCACAGCTTCAAAAGGAATTGAATCTATATATTAAAAAAATCATAATATTCATGCTAAACTCAATTAACATATTCACTCTTACCATTACAAACAAAAGAGACAATATAGAAAACATGCGACACACATACCGATAAAACTATGTTTCACAATTATATGCTGCTGCTACCCTATACAGAAAGTTCATGTTGGGCTTCTTACAATTAATTAACGTTAAGCTTTAAAAATTATGGATCATGATATCCACGATTAATTTTATTTGTTTGTTTTATTGAGAAACAATATTAGAACAACATCAACATAGAAAAAGATTGACGACAGAGGTTAATACGTAAAGCAAATTCCATATTAACAATACAAAACTTGTGAAATTAATCCCGTATATCTTCATAGATAAACTATAAAACCAAATAATCATATCAGTCAATCATATAGATTAATTCATTCACAATTCTCATCAAATATTGAATTTCATAAAATCTTGATTATGATTGTTACCTTGCAGGAAAGACACGAATCTTTCCTAGGGCATACCACCAACTCAAAACGGTTCGAGAATCGTGCTGATAACGTGTTGTAAAATATTATTGTTGTACTTGAATCAATCCGTCATCGTATCACTACAGTGTTAGTAAAGTACGTGTGAAGATAAGAATACAAAATCATAGAAGAAACATTTTATTATCTCATCAACCTCAATTCCATAGTTACAAGTATATATAGAATACATTGGAATACTTAAGGTTTAGAATATAAAGAGTCATATATTAATGTTCACTAAATAATATATTTATAACAGTTATGAGTTTATGATAATTATCATTGTATGTAATCATTTATATTATTCTTTATGAATTTATATTTATGTATAATATAGTGATTTTCTAAATGTAAAAAATGATATTATTTCACTAAAAAAAATAATAAAATGAAAACAAGTTTTTACAAAAAAAAAAAAGAACACCATACACATGTAAAAAAGTGAAAAATAAATAAAAAAAGAATGACAACAATCCCTTCCTCTCACTATTTTTTTCCTCAGTCGTGCAAGTACATATAACATGGAATCATCGCTCATCGTAAGACACTATAGTCCCCCCTAAAAACACTATGGTTCCGTCACTGCGCGCGCGCGCATATATATGCATGGCATGCATAATTAAATATAAAATATTTATTTACGTGAATGTTTGTGCATGATTAAGTGTATGTATATATATAATATGCGTATATATGTTTACATATGTGTGTTTTGTGACAATATATCTATAATATGCACATGGACCCCAATGTCTTTTAAAAAGAATTTATTTGAAGAAACTGAAATCTCGGTTCTGACAGATTTCTGTTCAAAATTGTGTCTAAAGTTGAGACAACTTTGAATATGCAGCGGAATTTAGAAACAAACAATGGATTGAAAAATTTCACGAGATTATATTTCTATAATCTCGCGAAGTGCCTCAGGGCAAAATATTCACTATATAAATTTGTGAATTACAAAAACACTACAAGCAAACTCTTACTAAACGTAAGACACTTTATCTCTTCCTTCGCAGAAGGTCGTGACTAAAGTTGTCTTAACTAATACTCGTAGAAAAACTAAAATCTATAACACAGATCTTGTACTCTCTGGAATATATCTATGAACTCGTGTATATCTAACTCTATACAGTTGATCCCGATTTATACCAAAGTAATAACTTGATCTCTACTCCACATAACCACTTCATCACCTCACGATCTTCTCTCCTAGACTTGCGCCGCACACCCACAGCTTCCGCAACAAACATTATCTTGGACTCTTTCTTTAGACTCAGTCAAAACACCCACATGTTCCTATTTTTGCTTAACCACATTTTATCTGCACAACACACAAAAGAAAGACAAAACACATATATATACCAACGGTTTCAACAATCTCCCCTTTTTTGTCTTTCTTCTCAAAACTTTCTTCAAAACATGCGACAGAGCCATAACAGAACTCCCCCTACATATATACTTAAGAAAAAAAATAGAATACTCCTCTTATCAAATACATTTCTTCCCACAAATCGCTCCCCCCGTGGTGCGTCGTTTTTCACCAAAAACAATCCGACACGCAGTCGGTATGCCCAAACTACCCAGAATAGTAGCAAGCAAGATCGTCTCCCAAAGGACCGGTGAGAACTATTCGAACCCTCAGTTTACAGTAACCAACTTTCCACACGAATATATTGATTATAATGTAAAAACCAAATTTAAAAGCAATTAAACAAATGTAGTTTTCTTAACAAATTAAAAAGGTATTCCGGCTTCCAATTAGCTCCACCCTAGCTTAATTATTCCGATCATCGATGCAAAGATAATTCCAATTAATGCATGCAAACCAGTTATAGCCACCGAAGACACTTACTGACGCAGCCTAATTTCCCCTTAGCTTCTCGATAACTAGGAAGACACTTCACTAATTATTTCCCTAATCGACTGACAACCGTAAGAGACACTCTATAGATTTAATGAGTCGACAGCTTTATGCACTAGAGAAACCCAATTCAAAACCAACAGACTCTGACACAGGACTGTCGAATTAAGACTGCTCTTCCCTCGATTCTGAAGAATCGTTGTACCACTAATTAAACCTAAACCACAATTACGGATGGCCGATTTAATTGGCTACTAATTAATCCCGATCTACTAAATATTTGCAACTACCTAGCAGAATCGAAACAATTAACAACTTTAAATGCAGAGAATCACAGATACATGCAATTAATTAAAGCAAAAAGAACATTTAAATCTCACAGAATAATTATACCAGAGATTTGTTAATCTTCACCGGAATAGAATGCGTTTAGCTTGAATTCATACTTGGAATTGCAATTCAGAAATTAATTGAAAAGAAGAAATATGAAAAGAAGAATGAAAAAATTGAAGAAGATCGTGTACTGCAGAGAGAGAAATCGTTTCTGGCGTCCCTTTTCCTGTATCTGTCGATTAAAATTATTGTACTGCAATGGATACTGATATATTAGAGTCCTACTCTATCTAGAAGTCTTTTATCCAAATCCTTAACTAATTAATTAATAAAAGAAATCTAATCCTAATCCAACTAGGAAAATAATAAAAATAAAGTCCAACAGTAATAAAAATAGCCCAAAAATCGTCCATGGCCCACAGCTGGTGGATATCCACTATTTCCAATCTAAATATTCGCCCAGTCCACCAGTCGGTATGCCCATACCGACTGCTTTCCAGACTCTTCAGCTTTCTTCAATCCAATTGCGTCCAAACCCTTCAAAACAATGCCATTATCTCCACTTCCATGTTAACCACCTGAAATCAACCACAAGACACAAATTCTTCCACAAAACTTGACCAAGGGGTGAGTAACTACGCAAAAATACACCAAAAATGACTCAAAATATATACAAAATAACAACCTAATCAAACTCCCCCCACACTTAGACAATGCTCGTCCTCGAGCAACACTGAACAAAAGAAAGACTCAAGAAAAACTCAAAGACGACACGACAATCATTGACAACCTTCAATGGAAAACAATCAAAGTCAGAGACAAGATACAATCATCCACAGTCCACAAACCAATCTCTTGTTTCATAAAACTGTACACATGCTTTTCATTCAAGTAGAAAACATGCAAAACTAATCCTGCCTCACCAAGGTCACTCAATTTCTCTCAATAGAAGATATGGACAGAATATAATTCACACAAATCATAACTTGATGCTTTCAAACATAAATTTGCCCATATGTCAAAATCTCTACCATGCAAATGAGATCTATACACAAACCAAAAGGTCTTTTTGCACTGGTTGTAGTGGGGCTAGGGTGCATAGGTAGGATAAAAAAGAATGAAATGGCTCAAATAATTGAAAACATGTAAGCATATCAAATGCATTCACCAAATTCGTATGCAACTTCCCAAATAAATCAACAAAAACCAATTGAGTGTTGGCTTTCAATAATACAGGGCAACCAAATAAATGACAACAATTGAGCATAACCCTTTTTTTTCATGCTCGTCCTATTCCTTATTTTTTCTCATTTTTTCTTCTCTTTTTTTTTCTTTTTTTTTTCTTGGAATAGAACAGAGACATATACAAATTCATTAACTCTCCAACACATTGATCTTCAAGCAGACTTTAAACTCATTTCAAACCCAAAAATACACTTACATGCTTTCAAGGGACAAGAGCAGGCCAAAAGGCTAAGGCTTAATTATTTAGTGGCTATTTATCATCAAGAATAAATGGATTAGGCACAACGGGCTCACTAATGGACAATGAAGGTCATGGATAATTTTTTAAGCCAAAGTAATGGGTAATCCTAAATGCCTTAATCATTTTCATGCAAAGAAACTCAAAAACGGCGTGATTATGGCAACTGGGCAAATCAGAAATCCAACATGCAAGTATGATACACTCAGCAAGAAAATAAATCGAGCTTTTTCATATATAATGCTCATCAGGCTCAATTCTCACAATATAGTAAGCTTCAACAAATTTGATTAAATTTTGCAGATTTCCTCATTCAAGAATACATACAAGCATGTGCACACTTTAATCACAAGAGATAAACCATCCACTCAAGACCAATCCCATATCATGCTCTTTCTTATCATGCAATCCATCTCAAGTAAGCCAATGACTTGACACACTAAAAACCATATAAAACTCTTTTTTTTATGAAAAGAAAAGGCAAAAACTAACTCTCCCCCCCACACTTAGATACTACAGTGTCCTCACTTTGCAAAAGAGGAGAGCGACCTAAAAGAAAAATAGAAAAGCATAAAAGAAAAGAAAAAATAAAAAAAACTATACAAAGAGAAGAAAATGCAAACTGTGTGGTCACTAGGAGGAAGACATGGAGAAGTGGGCGACGACTTGTTCCACAGGCTCGAGACGGTCATGGAGATCATCAAGTCGGTCCATAATCCGGTGAGTATAGCGCTTGAATAGGTTCTAGATCTCAGCAAGAATCGGGGCACTGCTTGAGGATATCCCTGCACTAGAAGACTGTACTAGAACTTTTTTTTTTAACAATAATAAAAAAAACAAAGAAAATAATTGCTCGGGTTGCCTCCCAAGAAGCGCCCTTATTTAACGTCTGAGGCTCGACGTAGGGAGGCACGATCAAGAGACAATTTCGGGGGTAGCAGATCTACCTCTGTCGAAAGGAATCGTTTCCATCCCCGCACCTTTATGCTTCTTCAAAAGCTCGACCAACCTTGCTTCTTGCCTTTTGCAAAGATCATTATTGATGATTAAGGGCAACGTGCCTTGTTCTCCAAGAAAAGCATATTTCAGATGCTCCAGAAGTACTTTCAGCTTCAGCACGGGAGCCTTCACATGAGATGGTAAAATCGGTTCTGAGTTGGTCGGTAAGGGCATACGGCCCGTCAGATTCCGAATTGGAAATTCACTGGTGGTATACAGCTGCATTATGATATCTCGAATATCCTCATCTTCTTCTGTTATTGCAGCAGTTTCAGTTAGCCCACTAAAAGGTACCTTCTTGAACAGCTCGAGGACCTCCTTTTCATCATCTTCTTTCTTATTTTAAGCCAACCTGGAAGAAAAAAATATTGAAATAAGAGGTTGAGAATTAAAAACTTTGGGTTCCATACATACCTTAGGTGGAAGAGATTTGTCATGTTGTTTTGCCTCTGCAATGGATTCCTTCTTTTGCACTTCAACATGCCCTTCCATCTCTGTTTCTTTCTTCTTAGTCTCAAATTCGACTAACTTATTCTCACTTCTTAAAGTTACAGCGCAAACATGCACTCTTGGATTCATTTCAGTTTGAGATGAGAGTTTGCCCTGATTCGCTTACATCTGGTGGATTTGAGTGGCAAGTTGTGTGATCTATGTGCCCATACTCCCCAGAGCGGCTTGCGTCTCTTGCTGGAAGGCTTTCTGGCTCTGTGCCAAACTGTTCACGAGTGCACTGCTCTGCTCCAGACATTTCATAATTTCACTCATGTTCGGTGCAGCACGATCGGTATGGGCATACTGCCCACCCTGTGGCTGCCTTGGAGGTAAATCTCCCGGCATTTTCTGATCTGGCTGCCTCCAGCTAAAATTAGAATGATTTCTCTAACCCGGGTTATATGTGTTCGGGTACGGATCATAATTCTCCCGTCTCAGAGCATCTTGTTGCGCATCACCGGAACCATAACATGCTTGCTCGTTTGGAGAAACTTGCAAAGTAGGGCAAGCATCAGTAAAGTGGCCATTTTCCGAGCACACTCCACAACGGATGTCTGCGCTAAAGCTAGACCTTGAACCAGAGAAGTCAAAGCATCGATCTTCTCATTGACACCGGAGCTGTCTGCTTGCTCAACTCCTTTTACAGGCCAGTATCTGTCATCATCCTCATCTCCATACTGCTGACCTCCAGAAACCATGTCGATAATGAGCTGCTTCGCCTCTGCTAGAGTCTTGTTGGTTAGAGATCCTCCGCTAGCAGCATCAACAATCAACCTGTCAAAGGTTGACATACCACGGTAAAAGTAGTTAGTGAGTAATTGATATTCAGAGAAACCGTGGTCTGGACATTTGCGGCACAACTGTTGGAATCTCTCCCAGTAATTGGCTAAGCTCTCATTCTGCTTCTGCTTAATGCTGCTGATCGCCATCCTTAAGTTTGCAGCTCTTGATTCAGGAAAGAACTTGCGTAGGAATTGTTCCTCCAACTCATTCCAAGTGGAAATAGAGCTCGATGGGAGATCAAACAACCAATCTCTAGCCTTGCCCTACAAAGTATGAGAAAAAGTCAGTAATCTCAAATTATCAGCAGAGAAGCCTTGAGGGCGTAGAGTAGAGCAAACTAAATCAAATTCGGCAAGGTGCTTGTGTGCACTCTCTCCAGGTAGATCGCCGAATTTGGGTAAAACTTGAATAAAGCCAGGCCTTATTTCAGAAATATTTGCAATCGGAGGTAGCACGATGCAAATGGGTCGATTATTTCTGTGGCGACCCAACTCTCTGATTGGCAGGTCAGGTCCAGCAACATTTGTGAGAGCTTGATTTCCATTGTTGGCCATGTTTTCCTCGAACAATTGATCAAGATCAAATGATCCCGAATCAAATGTGGAAGTCTCCTTAGACTCCCGGGCAGCTTTCCTCAACTTATGGTAAGTTCTCTCCGGTTCTGAATTGAGTTCTAGACTTTCTTTCTGTGAGGACCGAGTCATGCACTAGAAAAACAAAACAAAATAAAAAGAAATGGCAAACTGAAAATATTAGAATAATCACTTCTTAAAAACCGATCCCCGGCAACGGCGCCAAAATTTGGTGCGTCGTTTTTCACCAAAAATAATCCGACACGCAGTCGGTATGCCCAAACTACCCAGAATAGTAGCAAGCAAGATCGTCTCCCAAAGGACCGGTGAGAACTATTCGAACCCTCAGTTTGCAGTAACCAACTTTCCACACGAATATATTGATTATAATGTAAAAACCAAATTTAAAAGCAATTAAACAAATATAGTTTTCTTAACAAATTAAAAAGGTATTCTGGCTTCCAATTAGCTCCACCCTAGCTTAATTATTCCGATCATCGATGCAAAGATAATTCCAATTAATACATGCAAACCAGTTATAGCCACCGAAGACACTTACTGACGCAGCCTAATTTCCCCTTAGCTTCTCGATAACTAGGAAGACACTTCACTAATTATTTCCCTAATCGACTGACAACCGTAAGAGACACTCTATAGATTTAATGAGCCGACAGCTTTATGCACTAGAGAAACCCAATTCAAAACCAACAGACTCTGACACAGGACTGTCGAATTAAGACTGCTCTTCCCTCGATTCTGAAGAATCGTTGTACCACTAATTAAACCTAAACCACAATTACGGATGACCGATTTAATTGGCTACTAATTAATCCCGATCTACTAAATATTTGCAACTACCTAGCAGAATCGAAATAATTAACAACTTTAAATGCAGAGAATCACAGATACATGCAATTAATTAAAGCAAAAAGAACATTTAGATCTCACAGAATAATTATACCAGGGATTTGTTAATCTTCACCGGAATAGAACGCGTTTAGCTTGAATTCATACTTGGAATTGCAATTCAGAAATTAATTGAAAAGAAGAAATATGAAAAGAAGAATGAAAAAATTGAAGAAGATCGTGTACTGCAGAGAGAGAAATCGTTTCTGGCGTCCCTTTTTCTGTATCTGTCGATTAAAATTATTGTACTGCAATGGATACTGATATATTAGAGTCCTACTCTATCTAGAAGTCTTTTATCCAAATCCTTAACTAATTAATTAATAAAAGAAATCTAATCCTAATCCAACTAGGAAAATAATAAAAATAAAGTCCAACAGTAATAAAAATAGCCCAAAAATCGTCAATGGCCCACAGCTGGTGGATATCCACTATTTCCAATCCAAATATTCGCCCAGTCCACCAGTCGGTATGCCCATACCGACTGCTTTCCAGACTCTTCAGCTTTCTTCAATCCAATTGCGTCCAAACCCTTCAAAACAATGCCATTATCTCCACTTCCATGTTAACCACCTGAAATCAACCACAAGACACAAATTCTTCCACAAAACTTGACCAAAGGGTGAGTAACTACGCAAAAATACACCAAAAATGACTCAAAATATATACGAAATAACAACCTAATCACCCTGTTATGCACACTTCTCTTCAAAACAGTGACTCCAACTTATAACAGAAACATAGGGCATCATAATTAAAAAATGAAAAGAGCTTATCCAAACTTACCCAAGCAACAAAATAAACATCCATATCCATGGTTAAGTTTCCAGCAAAATAAACACAACAATCATCAAAGTAGTTTTTTAAAACAAAAGTAAACAGAAATTGTTTGTTAAACCAACATCAAAAGATAAATTGTTTTGTTAAACAACAGCCAAACATTCTGCAGCCTTCTTCAGTCCTTCTTCCTTCCTTCTTTTCTCCTCCCTCTACTCCTCTTGCTCGTGTTCATCATCCTCACTTCCAGATCATCCTCGGCTGGTGCCGTCTCTCCCTTTTTGGGAAGAAAGAAGACGCCGGAACACTCGCCTATGGTTGTCGAAAATCTGGATCTGTGCAGTGAGAAAATAAATTTGTTCCTGCAAAACAAACACAGGAATAGAGCAAAGATGGTCTGAAGATGGTGGAGTAGATTCTGCAACATCAATCCAAGGAAGGTCACGGGTCCGGGAGTCAGCAAGGAAAGCCTTCTAGACAGTTTGAAGTGGAAGTCTGGGGAATAGAACATCCTTCTTTTTTTGCTTAAATCCTTGATCCATCAGCATGTTGTATATGAGAGAAGGAACAACCAACTTCTTGTTGGACTTTGTCATAGCAATCTCAGCAATTGCATTGAATATGTGCTGTCCCAAGTTTACCTTCTCTCCAACATACACCTTATAAAGCAGACACACATGCTCGAATGGAACCATTGTTGAGTTAGAGGTAGGAATCCAATTTGAAACAGAAATTTTGTGAAGCGTGGAAAAGAGTGATGTGAGAACTGAAGCAAGCCTATTTGGCTTTTTGTTAGCAACCTAAAGGTCTGCTTGTCCTCTAGTCAACACATCGGCCATTTTGGCCTCTGACGCTTCATCAATGTCCTCTGCAGATTCAACAGCATTAGGCACCCCCAAAAACTTGTTAATCATCGCAGGAGTAACAGTAAAAATCTTTCCACGAACATAAACTTTTCCATATATCATTGAAGACTGATTTCCAAAATCATGAGTAAGATTAGCATAGAAATGTCTAACTACCTCAGCAACATACGGCCTAGCATATGTGACACTCCCCAACACTTTTCTCTTTTTCAAAAATTCAACCAAATTATATCCAGAAAAATCCTTTAAATCAACGGCACGATCATTCAATATCTCCCTATTCTTGAAGAAATCCCAATTACGCTTAGCAAGATCAGAGTAAAACAAGGTTGAGTTAGCCTTTGATACCTCTAAGTCAGATTCTGAGTAGGCTTTCTCCTCAGTTGGAGCAGCACTGCGCTTAGCTTTCTTGACAACTTTGCCTCGACCTTTCGACGGTGATGAAAAAGACATCTTTCTCTTTCCCTTCCTCGAGGCAGCAGTCTTAACTTCAGCTTCATAGCTTGCTTCTGAGTCCGACCCATGCTCAGTCGGTGTCCTTTCTTCCGAGTCACTTTCCGACACCTCCTCACTTTCCTCCTTTTCATCTGGTTCACTGGTGATCTCTATGGGTTCAATCGGATTCCTCAAGGAGCTGCTTGTAACATGTAGGCGCTTTGACTTTCTAGTCGGAGGTGCCTTTTTGGACTTGGTCGACTTTTTCTTGGGAGGAGTTTGAGTCAGAGCAGATTTCTCCGATGCCTCCACCTGTGGTTCTCGTTCAACCTTAGAAAATGGGACTTCTATAGGACTGTTGTTGTATATAGTCCCTTCGTTGGAGAGAAAGAGAGGATTGAGTGGTTCTTCGGTGAGGACCGGAGTATTGAGGACCGGAGTATCGAAGGGCATCATTATTACTCCGTCGGGGGCTAGAATGATAGCCTGAGAGCTTTCCAGATCAGAAGACGGCGATACCGAGGAGGGTTTCACCGGTGTAGGGACAGGTAGAGAAAGGGCCTTTGACTGGGCTTTAGAGCAGCTATCAATCTCCGGAGAGATTTCCATGGGGACATTACCTCGTGAAGGAGAGAGGAGGACTTTAGGTTGTAGAATCGGAGTAGAATCCGGCGACAAAAACTGAAAGGGATTTGGTATAATTGGTTGTGGCGGAGAGAGGATTCGCGGCTGAGGGGGAAAGGTAGACAAGTGACGGAGATAGGCCGACGCCTCGGGATCATTGAAGAGTTCTTGGATTTGTCTCATTTTTTCAGGATTCATAGTGAAAGGGATGAGATGGGAGAGATGGGTTCTGAGAAGATGAAAGGTTTCACGGGGTTTTGTGAATAGTGTGTTGAGAAAAGACAAGGCAAAGATCCGAATGAGAGTGACTTGAGAGAGAAAGACTTCATACGGAAGAATATATATATTAGGTAGATACCCGCTACCACAAAAATAAGAACCAACATATTAAAAATTAGTCAAAGTAGATATTAAAGATAGAGTAAGATACACTTCCAGATTCATTCAACTGACTTTCAAAAAATTTTCCCTTTTTTTATGAATTTTTTTTTATTATTAACCAACTGTCGTCA
This sequence comes from Perilla frutescens, assembly GCA_026008535.1. Lineage (NCBI taxonomy): Eukaryota > Viridiplantae > Streptophyta > Magnoliopsida > Lamiales > Lamiaceae > Perilla > Perilla frutescens. The sequence continues at coordinate 35,670,445 of BRKX01000017.1, read as the reverse complement.
AGAAATTTATATGATCAGCTTACTTTCGATACATCATAGGAAACTTTTTAAGAAGAAGACAGATGATGAATAGATGAATAACTAAAAGAATCTTATAAATACCATTTATCTAAGATCTTTGATCTAGTTATATGGTTTTATAAGAACAATCATGGTTTCACCTTAACACATGCTTTTTCATCCTCGAATCTGTTCAACTTCACAGTTAATTATGATATACCAAAAGTGTGACAACAGTTAAGTTAACTATACTATTCATATAGAACATAAGCCAAGAGATTTCCTCAGAATTGAGAATCTCTCATAGCTTAAGGCTTTTGTAAACATATCAGCCAGTTGATTATCTGTACTAATGTACTCTAACTTTAATAGCTTCTTTTCAACTAAATCTCTAATAAAATGATACCTCAAGTGTATGTGTTTGGATTTGGAATGATGAACTGGGTTCTTTGCAAGGTTGATGGCGCTCGTATTGTCGCAGAGCATCACCAAGTGGTTGCTTTCCAAACCATAATCATCCAACATTGACTTCAGCCATATCAACTGTGTCGAACAGCTCCCAACGGCTACATACTCGGACTCGGCTATAGACAACGAGATACAGTTTTGCTTTTTGTTGTGCCAAGAAATGAGATTGTTGCCATGATAACAGCATCCTCCACTTGTGCTTCGTCTGTCATCAGTTTCTCCTGCCCAGTCAGCATCACTGTACCCAACAAGGTCTGTAGTTGTGTCCTTTGTGAACCATAGACCTAATTCACATGTACCGGCTATGTACCGAATGATCCTTTTTACAGCTTTAAGGTGCTCCTCCTTTGGACAAGACTGGAATCGAGCACATGCACAAACGATGTACATGATATCTGGCCGGCTAGTAGTCAGATAAAGTAGACTTCTGATCATTGATCTGTATAAAGTTGGATCAACTTCGGGTCCAACTGCATCCTTCGAAAGCTTCTCAGTCGTGCTCATGGGGGTTCTCATATGCTTTGCACTTTCCAGACCGAACTTCTTTACAAGATTCTTGGTATATTTTGTCTGGGAGACGAACACTCTATTTTCTTTTTGCTTGACTTGAAGTCTAAGAAAATTGCTAAGCTCACCAACCATACTCATTTCGAAAGACGTGGATATTGCCTCCACAAACTCTTTTAAAGCCTTCTCGCTTGTTGACCCAAATACTATGTCATCGACATATATTTGTGCAATTATGAGAAAGTCTTTCTCCTTTTTGAGAAAAAACGTCCTATCTGCATGTCCCCTGAAAAAATCAAGCAAGAACTCCGTTAGTCGACTATACCAAGCTCTAGGAGCTTGCTTAAGTCCATACAAAGCTTTGTGTAATTTATACACATGATCGGGTTTTGACGGGTCTTCAAAGCCTTTGGGTTGCTCAATGTACGCTTCCTCTTCCAATACTCCATTTAGAAATGCTGCCTTAACATCCATTTGATGAAGAGTAATGTTAAGATAACATGCAATGGCAAACAATAACCTGATGGACTCAATTTGAGCAACGGGAGCAAAGGTCTCATCATAGTCAATGCCCTCTACTTGAGTGTAACCTTAGGCAACTAAGCGTGCTTTATTTCTAATGAGATTCTCAAATTCATCAGTTTTATTCTTAAATATCCACTTAGTCCCAATTACATTTATCCCTGAAGGTCTGAGCACAAGTGTCCAGACTTTATTTCTAACAAACTCAAGTAGCTCGGCTTGCATGGCACTTATCCAGAACTCATCTTGTAATGCTTCATTCACATTTTTAGGTTCAATCATGGATAAAAAGACAATTGTACCAACTTCATTGATAACATATGATAAGCACACCATCCTTACCATTTCTTTGTAGTTGACAGGGGTTTTACCTCTAGTTATGACCCCTTCGCGAACATCTCCAATGACTTAATCAATTGGGTGATCTTTGCGAATCTTGCTTAGTGGGTCTCTTCTAGTGCTTCCCTGAACTACTTCTGGAATCTCTGAATCGTTTAAGTGGAAATTTGATCCAGATCCTTCAGTAATTGCATCCTCATCAGTCTCTGAAGTTGACTCCACTTCTGGGTTAACCCTCCCTTCTTCATCATCAGTACTTCCTGTCCTTCCCTGTATCTCAAGTAAATCATCAGTATCTTCTTTAGGAGTGTACAAGCTGGCTAGATCATCAAATCTCACATTCACACTCTCCATAACAGTTTTTGTTCTGAGATTATAGACACGGTAAGCATGACTATTAAGCGAATAACTAATAAACACACCTTTATCACTTTTGGGATCAAATTTGAACAAATAATCCCTATCATTCAAAATGTAGCAAACACAACCGAAAATATCTAGGTATTTAAGGTTGGGTTTTTTACCATTTAGAATTTCATATGACGTCATGGTGGTTCCGGTTTTTAAGTTCACACGATTACTTACATAACATGCAGTGTTTAAAGCTTCAGCCCAAAAATGTTTGAACAACTTAGAGTGTAGCATGACAGTGGCCATCTCTTGCAGAGTCCGATTCTTCCTTTCAGCTATACCGTTTTGCTGAGGTGTTTTAGGAGCAGAGTATTCATGATGAATACCTTCTTTTATGCAAAAGTTTAGGAGCTCAAGATTTTCAAACTCCCTTCCATGATCAGATCTAATTCTTTTAACACAAGAATGGTAGAAATTCCTAACCTTAACATATAATTCTAAGAAAGCATCATAGGTTTCACCTTTGTCACTTAGAAATTTTACCAAAGTGTACCTGGAAAGGTCATCGACAATCACAAAGCAATACCGTTTACCTCCAAGGCTTTCTACCTCTGCTGGCCCCATAAGATCCATGTGAATCAATTCAAAACAGCTTTGAGTGGCAAAAGGTCTCTCGGAAGTTGTCACAACAGGATGCGAAGCTTTGACTTGCTTTCCTTTTTTACAATCTCCACACAGGTTTGGATTTGATACGTTCAACTTTGGCACTCCAAGAACAACATTGAGTCTCTGAAGGTTCTCCATGTTGTGGAAATTGGTATGACCCAATTTTTGATGCCAAAGTTGTACATCATTTACCTGCGCACTCAAGTAACATTTCCTTTTTGTTTCATAGATGTTATTAGAAGATCTTACCCCAGAGATCACATGTTTACCGTCTTTGTCAACCACAGTACAACTTTGCTTATCAAAGATGACTGTAAAGTTGTCATCACAGAGTTGACTAATGCTGATGAGGTTCGCTGTAAGGCCTTAAACATATGATACATTGGCTAGCTTTGGAAGATCAGGACTATTTAAAATTCCATGGCCTACAATCTTACCGTTTGTTCCTCCCCCGAATGTGACTTCACTGCCATTGATCTTCTGATAGTTAGACAGGTAACATTTAGATCCAGTCATGTGACGAGAGCACCCGCTGTCAAAGTACCAAGTTGCTGAATGATCAGCTACTGATGCAGTGAAGACAACTTTGCAGGTGTCTTTGGAGACAACTTTGGGTTTCCAAACCAGAGTCCTGGTTCTGTCACCTTTGACTGTAAGGCCTGATTTCGAGGCTTGTGTCTTCAGATGAATCTCCTTTTTATGTTCTTGCAAAAACCTATGGCAGAAAGGTTTTATATGTCCTGGGAGAAAACAATAGTGACACACATATCGCCTGCGTTTCTTACTCACTAATGAAGTGGGATGAACTTTTTGAGCTTTCACAAAAGGTTTTCCATGAGTGGACATGATTTGTGTAAAAATAGATTTTACATTTTTATCATAACCTATGCCATGAGAAGTTACCTGAGTTTGAGCAAGAACTTCATCGAGTTTGGACGTACCAGTGTTGAGTCTTTTGAAAGTTTCATTTGCATGATTAAGTTGAATCCTCATATTATCAATCTCTGCATCTTTCTTTGTCAACATTACCTCCAACTTTGCGAGAGATGCCTTATGGCTAGTGGATTCCTCATTGAGTGACTCAATTTTCTTACACTGTTTGATCCACTTAGCATACAGCTCCTTGTAGAGTCCCTGCAACTTTATTAGCAACTCCAGAGTTTCTTCCTCAGTAACTTCTTCTTCCTCATCTGCAGTAGTTATCACAGTGTTGAAACAAAAGAGGGTTTCATAATAGGACTCATCGTATCTGTCAGAAGTTATCTCAACTTCTGTGAGCTTTAAATTGTCCAGTTCGGCACATACTGCAGTTAAGGCTGCGTGTTCGTTGGTTGCATCATTTGAGATTTCTTCTACAAATATCCCTGAGGTGTCCAGCTCACTATCACTAAAAGAAAGAAGTGTGACGGGCTTTCCAAGTTTTCTAAAGGTGTTGGCACATTCATTTGCAAAGTGCTCATAGCCTTTGCACTCATATCATTGAACAGTGGAGAAATCTTTCACTTCCTTTGGTCTAAAGTGATCTGATGCAGCACACTTCATGATCTTAGGTTCCTTTCCAGGTGTGTTCATCTTCTCATAGATCACCAAAGGTCCGGATGAGTTATGACGAGGCTTGCGTTGTTCAGTACCTCCCTTCTATTATTTTCCTCTGTTAGCTCGGATGAGAGTGTTTAGTCTTCTAGTGAGAAGAGCATAATCAGGTATCTTTTCACTGATTTCTTCAAGATCCTCATCATCTTCTTCGTCATAAGCTGAAGTTGGCTTTGAGATTGACCCAGCTGTCAGGGCAATTCCCTTTTTCTTTGACCCGCCTTTCTCATTCATTTCCATTTCATAGGTCTTCAGATCATTCATCAGCTTTGTGAAGTCCAAACATCCAATAGTCGATGCCGTGTCAATAGAAACAACCTTCATATCAAAGCATGGTGTTAGAGTTCTCAAAACTTTAGAAACTAACCTTTTGTTAGTGATCGAATCACCAAGATCAGTGCACTAGTTTGCAATTTCAAGCAATTTGTTACAATATTCTCCAACGGTTTCATCTTCCCTCATCTTCATGTTCTCAAATTTTGTGGTGAGAATACGATGTCTTGATTCTTTAATTCCAACATCTCCTTCGCAATGCTGCTGGAGAATATCCCACGCTTCTTTAACCGACTCACAATTTCTTATGAGCTTGAACATTTGAATATCCAAGGAAGACTGAATCACATTGAGTGCTTTGTCATTGAAGGTAGCTTCTTCATTTTGAGTCCTGGTCCACTCTTCTGGAGGAGTACGAATTGTATCTCCTTTAGCATCTACGGTCTTAGGATGCGTCCATGCCTTTTGAACAGCATTCCAAGCTCTTGCATCGATAGATTTGATGCACGCTTTCATTCGAACTTTCCAAAAGGAATAGTTCATGCCATCGAGAACAGGAGGATGCCAATTGAAGAAACTGAAATCTCGGTTCTGACAGAGTTCTGTTCAAAGTTGTGTCTAAAGTTGAGACAACTTTGAATATGCAGCGGAATTTAGAAACAAATAATGGATTGAAAAATTTCACGAGATTATATTTCTATAATCTCGCGAAGTGCCTTAGGGCAAAATATTCACTATATAAATTTGTGAATTACAAAAACACTACAAGCAAACTCTTACTAAATTTAAAACACTTTATCTCTTCTTTCGCAGAAGGTCGTGACTAAAGTTGTCTTAACTAATACTCGTAGAAAAACTAAAATCTATAACACAGATCTTGTACTCTCTGGAATATATCTATGAACTCGTGTATATCTAACTCTATACAGTTGATCCCTATTTATACCAAAGTAATAACTTGATCTCTACTCCACATAACCACTTCATCACCTCACGATCTTCTCTCCTAGACTTGCGCCGCACACCCACAACTTCCGCAACAAACATTATCTTGGAATCTTTCTTTAGACTCGGTCAAAACACCCGCATGTTCCTATTTTTGCTCAACCACATTTTATCTGCACAACACACAAAAGAAAGGCAAAACACATATATATATACCAACGGTTTCAACATTATTTATATTGAATTTTTAGAGGAATAATTATGGGATGTTTCTAATTTTAAGGAGTAAACAAGTTAATTGATTCCATTCACGAAATTTGTGAGAAATGAGATATTGATGATCAACGATCCGTGATTTGGTGGGGGAATTCTTGCAAAAGTCAAATTCCTTCATTTTCTTACTCTATCATTCCTTACGGCAAAGATGAAGTTCAGCAACTCAAAAACAAAATGGGTCCAGAAAATGTATCTTATGGGCTTCATGAAATGGGCTCACCAACACAAAATAATTAAATAAATGGAAGTCCAATATAACAAAAGAGTAAATTAGATATTGATAATAAAGTAACGTATTAAAATTTAATTATGCATAATAGAACATATATTAACTATTTGGCGTGACTTATAGGATTCGATAATTTAAATCACGTTCATGAAATATAATATAAAAGAAGTAAAATTGTTTTTTAAAAAAATTTCAGGGCGTTATACATGATTTTCTGAGTTGTCAGATTCTTCTTCATCGTTCAGTCTACATGAAACCTTCTATTTCTTGGAATCAAATCTAAGAACTTGCCTATCAAAGTCATCAAGCCTGTATCTTCATCTATGGTTCTGCCAATGTAAGTAACACGTTCTGGCTTTATTCTAAGCTTTGGGGGAGTTTTTCTTTTAGGAGCCATATGTAGGATGTGAGAGAATTGAAAGAGGTTTGATAATGGCGGAAATAACGGTAAGAAACTTTTAGAGAGAATGAAAGAGCAAATAGATGAATATGGAAAATAATGCGCAACTTCTCAATATATGCATGCAATGCACAAGAACTACCATCCAACTAAACCTCAAAATGTATGAAATCTATGAAAATCAAGAGCTCATAATTGGTAACCTTGTTCGGTTAATCAATGTACGTCAAAGGAACTTGTCAGGTCCATGAAAAATAATTCACTACTCTGATGCAACGTTTACTTGGGATATTACACGTAGCTGACCTCCCGTCACTCGATACACATTCCACCCATACACCCTCTTTCGATGTATTGAGTTGAGAGATCCCCTCACAACCTAGACTCTCTCTATCTAGTTCCCACGAGTATTCTCTCATGAGAAACCTTTTGACAGTGTATGAAAAGTGTTTCACTATATAATGACTAGAACACTAAACTCTAGTCTAAACTCACGAATGAAACTAACGTGGCTCTTTAAACAATTTAGAGCTTGTAGATCTTTCGGTCTGTCTAACAAGTTTTGATCCCAGACTATTTATAAGATAATGTATAACCTTAACAAGGAAACATAAATCCTAATCCTATCAGTTGTCTAACAAGGAAATTTTCCTTAATTAAATAAATCCTTGATCCGCGGACAACCTTGTTAGTCTTCTTTTGTCTTTAGACATCTGCCTTATCTTTAATCACATGCTCTTCAAGCTGAGTAAGACATCTTCTAGAACAATCTTGAATCTCTTTTTTGGTTGACAAACTTCGAACAGCTTCACTGATCTTGGAAGAACAATCTGGATAAAAGATGTCTATGCAAACATTCACGAAACATCGCCATGAACATTATTGATCTTGAACATTGACTTCATGTAACATGGCGGAATGACATTGTATGTTCACAAACTGACTTTTGGTTATCACTTAAGCTAGCTAGCAATACTCAGTGTGTTGAATAATCTCAGTTGTGTCTTAATGCACAACTATCTTCATCTTCAGCTCAATCTTGTCTTAATACTTAAGAGCTATCTTATTTGAAGTTCAGATCACGTTCTTATACTTCCTTGCAAACGTTGTCCTATTCAGCATGTGTTGTACTTGGAAAAATCAAATACTCTAGTGTTGATTAATGCCATAAAGATTAGTGACAATCAAACATTATTGCAAGTGCAAAGTACAACACTTGATAAATAACTTAGTGCGAAGAATATCACTAACAAAATATATTGTCGAATCAAATGAACTAAGTAATAATTAGACGCTATTAATTGCTTGATGTTGGTTTTGATGAATAATATCGATTTAACTCGATGTAATAATGTTTGTTCGACATCATATATTTAATCAAATTCATTTGTGTTTATTTCATTATCAAGTCTTAGTTCTTAATTATAAGTATAAAATAGAATTTTATTTACCTCATAATTGGACATTTTTTTGTTAGACTACTTCAAAATTCAAATATACTATTTTATATTAATATCATAACTAAATATATTCTACATATATATCTTAAAGTTGGATAATCAATTTTGATTAAATTAATTTTATCATATAAATCTATTTACATATTCCTATTTTTTGTTTAATATCATAAGCTTAACTTAATGTTTGTAAACATCATTAATTTATTCCTTTTTAGTTTTTTTATTCATGATAATCTTAATATTTATATAGTTCATATAGTCTATTATTATTTGTTAAATATACACTAAATTTATCTGATAAATTGATAATATAATATTATGTTTATATACATATAATATCAATATATAATATAGAAAAATTTACATATATTTATGTTTGGAGAATTGTTATGAAAACATTATTTGATTCAATATTAACATAATTGTTAATAATTTGGTCAACTAGTTAAGGTAACAAATTGAAATATATTTGGCTAATGTCTGAATCTTGTTGGGGGGGTGAAAATTTAATTTTTGTTGGCTTATTTATCAAATCTCGATTAAAAGCTCGTGAGCTACTCGATTATAAGCTCGATTAAAAGTTCACGAGCTACTCGATAAAAGCTCGTTTACAATCAAACTAGAGGGACTCGTGAGAAGTTTGCGAGTAGCTCGAGTTCGGCTTGAGAAAATTATCGAGCTTGAAAAAAAGCTCGAATTCAGCTCGTTTAATAAATGATCGAGTTTGAATCGAAATTTTTTCAATTCGATACCCGAATAGATAACGAACAGTTTGACTCATTTACACTCCTATTTAGAGCCGAGGTCCAAAATCTCATCACTAATCCGGTTTAAATCAGATTCGGTTCAATAACTTTCGATGTGATGTGATCCGGTCCGATCAGTGCAGATTCATATTTCCAAAATTCAAATTTTCCATTCTATTCAATGTAGAAACTGTATCCCCTAAAAATAATAATAAAAAAAAAATAATAGAAACTTTGTACAGCAACAGTAGAAAGTTGGGAATAAGTAAGGCGCCTGAATTTTGAAATTGGCAGCGGGCCCCACCGCCTACACACACACACACGATCAACCCATCTTTCTACCACTAATACAAAAACCCTCGTATATTCACTAGCCGTTGGACTAGAGAAATCAAAAACCAAACAATTCTTTCTTCTCTCAAAAATTAAAACTAAAATCAAACAATTCTCCATCAATTCAGTAAGAGATTCCTAATCTTTCGTTCTATTTTGCTTCAAAATCGCTTGATTTTTCATTTGTGTGATTTTTTTTTGCTTTTCAAGGAATTTGAAGGTGTCAATTTAAAAAGGCGAAGGAAAATGGGGTCTCTGACGCCGGATTTTCGGAAGTCTGGGACATGGATGGCACCGTCTCCGGCACCTTTTCTAACTCCGCGGCCCGAAAGGAGGCGGCCAGATTCCAGAGGTTCCGATTGGAATTATAGTCGGCAAGACAAGGATAAAGAGGTCAATGTGCAGGTTTTGCTTCGATGCAGGTTGATTCTTCGAGCTCAACCCCTTTTATGCTTTTTTCAACTTCATGCTTTATGCACTTCTTAAATATATATATATGTTTTTGTGTTGATGAGTGATCGCAACTTATGAATCTTTTCTTTTTCTCGTCGAACCAGTGTTTGGTCATGTAATTTTTTCTTGTTTAGCTTGAAGTCAAGTTTTCGGACGAATACGGAACTGATGGATTCTTTATGGCTAGTTTAAGTGAAACAGATAGATATAGGCATAATTGGCTCTACAATAAATTTGCTTGGTTTTGATTTTAACCCCAGGCCGTTAACTGAAGATGAGCAAAGGTTGAACATGTCCAAGGTAATTACATGTAATGATAGCAAAAGAGAGGTAACTGTTTCACAGACAGTAGGTTGCAAGCAAGTCGATAGAGTCTTCACCTTTGATAAGGTACGGTTTTTTCTTTCGAACCTGTTTGTGATTGTACAAATTTATAGCTTACCTGTTATTGCATGTTCTTGCCCATAACATATTGTTTTTAAACGTTTAAAAGATTTTTGGGCCCAAAGCACAACAAAGGTCTATATACGATCAAGCTATTTCTCCAATTGTGGCTGAAGTATTAGAGGGCTTCAACTGTACCGTCTTTGCATATGGGCAGACTGGAACTGGAAAAACTTATACAATGGAAGGGGGCATGAGAAATAAGGTAAGATTTAGATTTCACCTGAAGTTGTTGATCCACATTCCAAATCCATCAAGTAAATCCAATATTGAGTTACTTGCTGTAGGGCGGTGAATTGCCTGTTGAGGCAGGTATTATTCCTAGAGCAGTTCGCCAAATCTTTGATACCCTTGAAGCACAGAATGCTGATTACAGTATGAAAGTGACCTTTTCGGAACTCTACAATGAGGAAATAACCGACCTACTAGCCCCAGAAGATCAATTAAAATCTACAGAAGATAGACCAAAGAAGCCTATTTCTTTGATGGAGGATGGAAAGGGTACGGTGATTGTAAGAGGCCTTGAAGAGGAAATGGTGTACAGTGCTAATGAGATCTACAGCCTTTTGGAACGAGGTGCTGCAAGAAGACGTACAGCAGACACCTTATTGAATAAGAGGAGCAGGTTTGGTTTGTTTTTGATTGTTCAATGAGTGCTTTTCTTAATCAACCTTAGGAATAAACACTATTTTCTTTCTTTTGCAGTCGTTCGCATTCTATATTTACAATAACTATTCATATTAAAGAAGGAACCATTGGAGACGAGGAACTCATCAAATGCGGGAAGCTCAATCTTGTTGATCTAGCAGGATCAGAGAACATCTATCGTTCAGGTGCTCGAGAGGTATAACACAACCCTATCTTTTGCCAGAAGCATTTAATCACATGAATGATGGTGGAAAGAGAAGATATTGGAAACTTAGTTGGTGTCCTACATCTTCTGATGTAGATAAATATAGTATTTGATGAAAATTCACGCATCATTCTCTCTTCTTCAAAGTGATGGGATACCTTCATTTTGATATTGTAGTAGATGGAGTCTTCAAATGTATATTTGTGTAGCTTCATTATCCACAATAAATTTTGAATTTCTTGCATGATATTTAGCTTTATGTTCAATCTTTTTATGTGAGTGCAAATATTCTCATTGGAAGCTAACTATGAAAAACCGATTTTACAGGCTCGTGCAAGAGAAGCAGGAGAAATCAATAAGAGCTTACTCACTTTAGGACGTGTCATTAATGCATTGGTGGAGCATTCTGTTCATGTACCTTACAGGTAAGAGCATTGGTTTTTAGTTGAATTCGCAAGAAATATCTTGTAAATTGATGGCATCTTCATTCATTTTGCAGGGATAGCAAGCTTACCAGACTCCTAAGGGATTCATTAGGGGGGAAAACAAAGACTTGCATTATTGCGACAATCTCACCATCTGCTCAGTGTTTGGAAGAAACATTGAGCACACTAGACTATGCATATCGTGCTAAAAGCATAAAAAACAAACCAGAGGTTATAGCAGCTTCTTTTAGTTACCTATATCAGCTTTCCTTTTAAACTTAAACATTTGCAACATAAACTAAATCATACTAATGTTTTGAAGGCAAACCAAAAAGTCACCAAAGCTCTGCTGCTGAAGGACTTATATGTGGAAATAGAGAGAATGAAGCAAGGTTTTTATTTCCTTTTTCTTCCTTGCACATGCCATGGTTAATATTGCTTATACAAGTTTTATAGACATTTATCTTAAATGCATTCAGATATTCGAGCAGCAAGAGAAAAGAATGGTGTTTACATTCCACATGAGAGATTTCAGCAGGATGAAGCTGAAAAGAAGGTCAATATTTGCTCTAATCTCTTTAATTCTCTGTCCAGTTGCTCATCAACAGCAAACTGTACGACTTTTAATAGTCAAAAGAGTAGCTTTAGTTATTGAACTTGAATCTTCTGTGCTAGACTTGATGGTGGGCTTTTTATAGTGGTTCGCAGTCTCATTTAAGTTACTTTTCTATGTTCTCATTGCACATGCCACGATGCATTTACTTATATCTGAATATCTCATTTATTTAATTCTTATGGTTAATGAACAAAACTTGCAGGCAAAAAATGAGAGGATAGAACAGTTAGAGAACGATCTTAACGAGAGTGAGAAGGTAATTCTTGCTTGTTTCTCATTACTCTTTTCTCCAATAGTTTTTGCCTGACTTGTTTACTCATACAGCAACTTACTAAATTCCGCGAGCTTTATCTTATTGAGCAAGAAGAGAAATTGAACGTCAAAAGTGAACTTGAAGACTGCAAGGTAATAGAGAAGATTATTCATTGGAAAATATGATGCTCCATGAAAATCTCTAGTTATTCAAACAATCATGCATTTTTCAGAGAAATCTTGAAATAACCCATAAAAGCTTGGAAGAACTGAATGAGAACTATAAGATGGCTCTTTCTGTACTGAAGGAAAAGGAGTCTCTCATCTCCAAACTACAAAATTCAGGTGCAAGCAATTCGTGTTGGAACCTAGTCTTGTTTGTCACCCACTTATCATTTATTGAAGTGAACGTGAACTTTTCATTGTACAGAGAATAATCTGATTGATTGTGCAAAGAAGTTGAGGGTCAACTTACAAGATGCATCTGAAGATATTTCTGCTCTTTTTGGAAAAATAGGTAGTATTTTGTTTTAATTATTCTCATATGCTCATAATAGGTAGTATTTCGTTTTAATTATTCTCATATGCTCATAATATGTATTTTTTTCATACTTGGATCTATGTTTCTTACTAACTGTAATGTGTACCCTTTTGAAATGTCATCCATGGTCCATCATCCATGTTCCCACTAATATAGCTTTTTCACCAAAATTTCCTTGCAGATCGTAAAGACAAATTAGAAAAAGAAAATCAAAATATTCTCCTTGCGTTTGAAGTACAGCTTGGCCAAAGTTTGAAAGACCTCCATAACATCATCCAGGGCTCAGTATCCCAGCAAGAACAACAGCTGAGATGTGTAGAAGAGTACAGCACCACATTTCTTGCTAATAAACATAAAGTAAGATGTTTTGGATCTCAAAATATAACAGTAGTTAAGTTTTTCACTAAGCTGATAATTTGGTTGCTAATTAATCATGTTAGTCAAATGAGGCCATGGAAGCAAAAATAAAGAAATTGTTAGAGATTTATACTTCGGGAAGTCTGGACCTGAAGAAGCTTACAGATGCATTGAAGGCAAAATCATCTTCTGATCTGGAGGAAATAACATCTATGATGTCAGTCCAAACAATAGCAGTTGAGAATGTATGAAAAGTATAATTGTTACTTGATATGTTCTCATTGATATTTTGACTTGGACATTATGAATCACTTATATATATGTTTGCTTTATTGTACATGCAGTTCTTAGAAAGTGCATCCTTAGAATCCAAGAAAATCCTTTCTGACATTCAGAATTCCTTAAATGAACAAAAAAAGACTTTGGCTTTCTCTGCTCAACAACATGCAAAGGTTAGCAGGACGCAATCGTAATAATTCCTGTTCGTCTTGTGGATAATACCAAACTTATGTCTTGATACATTCAGGGACTTGAACGGAGTCTGGTCTCAGCACAAGTGATTTCAAGTGCCGCCATAAATTTTTCAAATGATCTCCACCGGCGAGCTTCTGAACTTATGAAACTTCTTGAACAAAGCCAAGCTGAAAAATCCCTCCGACTACAAAACTTTGAAAAGAAGTTTAAGGTCAGATCAAAGAAATTTTAAGCTGCTGGACTGATTTTAATCTGAAGTCTATCACCTTACATTGTGTTCTTTTGCCACAGGAAGAAGCTTCTAGAGAAGAAAAACTAGCAATGGAAAAGATAGCAGCAATATTATCAACTCTGACATCTAAAAGAACTAATATGGTAAGTTGATCATTTATTTTCTTAGAAGTTAATGACATGTTTGTGCTCTCTGATGGCAACTTCTTGTACTTCAAAAACTCAGGTGTCTGAGGCCTCAAAAGGCTTTGAAGACTCTACTAAAGAAGAAAGCAAGAAATTGCTGCAGGAGTTGTCCAGCATGCAGAATGTCTTAACTTCAGAAGTAAGGGACTTAAGTGAATATGCAGAGAATGTCAAAGATCACTACGTGGAAGAAACTTTCTCGTCAGCTGAATGCATAGTTTCTATGGAAAATAACTTGCTGGAGTGGTAAAATTCTATCTTTTGATATCAAGTTTTACTATTTTTTTCTAACAAATCATGAATTTTGAAACAGATGAGGAGATTTTTTTTTTCTAAAACAAAAATAGAGAGGGAAGGTAGGGGGACCGGGACACTTGAGGTTGAGATACACAAATAAATTGCAAAAAATAGAGTAATTGTACTTAGGGAAGGCAGCTGTTTGATGAGAAGGGATGGCATTGTTTGTGCCTTCAAATTCATATAGATATTATAAATTAAAGGTTTTCCCCCATAAGAAGGTACAATCATAAGATTGTCTTAAGAAATGGGAAGAACTCTAATAATTTGTGGATTTGCATGTGCTTAGGGAAGGCAGCTGTTTGATGGGAAGGGATGGCATTGTATTTGCCTTTAAATTCATATAGATATTAGAAATTAAACTTTTCCCCATAAGAAGGTACAATCATAAGATATGTCTTAAGAAATGGGAAGAACTCTAATAATTTTTGGCTTTGCATGTGCACAGTGCTGAGAAGGTGGAGAGGTCTGGCCAACAGTGGCAAAATGCACACGTGGGCATCAGTCATCTCGCCAAGAATGGTCTTGGTCACATAACATCAGCCATGAAGTAAGTTGCTGAATATAGTTCAGTGAATGTCATTTCTGACTTCTCCTGATCCGTCGTCATCTTCTGTCTATTTTTGCAGGACAAACCTTCATGAAACTCATTGCATGCAAGACAAACTTGTTTCTGTTTCCTCACATATGGATGTAGAATTCGATTCCCACATTGATGATTTAATGATGTCTACCGATGGTAATTTTATTGATTTCAAACTGGTTATTTGTTCTTATTTTTCTCTGAAAGACGTTTCAAGTTTAGGCGACCTAACTAGAGAAGTTGCATGAGTGTTTTGCAGATTCTTTGGTGATGGACAAGGCCCATTCTAAGGAGATAAACATGATAACTTTGACCAGCTTGGATCAGCTCAATTCAATGAGAACACATCATGGTGAATGCATATCAGATATCTCCAGCAGATCAGAGCAGTACATTCATGAAGATTTAGTGGTAAGCATTTACAAGTCTTTATGTAGTCTAATATTGATTTTCTCTCAAGATGTGTGTTTTTTATTGATTGCATGTATCTTTAAACCACATTGCGACAAATAAAATGACACGGAATACAAGCACAAGAAAGTGATAGTTAAAGTGCAAGTGAGAAAGGCAAAGAAAAAAACTAATATTATTAGAAAGTGATTAGAAGATTTTGGAGAATTCATGAGATATATACCAGTGTATAATAAAGAACATACCCAAATTTCATATGCAACCATTAAGTTTCTTATCCTTAAACTGTAGCTCAACAAGGTACTCCAATTCACCAATTTTTACAGTTACAGTCAATGATGATGATTATGGAGTCCATGTATTCTTTTTTCAACTTAAACAGGTTGAGCAGAAGACCAATGTGACTCCTAAGAAGCGAGTAATTGCGATTCCCAGCTCAGAGTCAATAGAGGAAATGAGAACTCCAGTTGATGATGTTGATACCAAGAGTAGATCGAAATGGGATAACAAGATTTTGCAGGATCATCATAGAATCCCATTTCAGGATGTTAATGGAGTAATATAGTTACCGGGTTAACGGGGAGTATAGCTGCTGTATGTAGTTTGATACGCTCATCAACTGATGAGTATCTTCTCACCATTTTGATAGAGGAATGAAACTGTATTCTACTTTGCAATTAAGTTGTGAAGTGCATGGTCTGATTTTGATGCTTCAGAAGTCAGAATTGTGTCTTTTATTTTTTAGCACTTTGCCTTTGGAGGGGAAGCTGAAATTTACAAATTGTATTACGGAGAATATAAATTGTATTAGTGATTATTTTCTGTTTGTTCGAGTAATAACTGTATTCTTTTTTTATTTTTTATTTTTATGTGAAATAGGAGGCAGATGGATTTATAGAATCTCTCTTTTAATAAATACAAGTGTCTAATGCCGGTAGATGGACCTCATTGAATAGATATATTATTAAGGGTTGGGAAAAATTATCAAATTAAAACAATCCAAATCTATAGTCCCATTTATACAAAAATACAAAATATTGCTCCTAGCTACTATATGATTGGGTAATAATCACTATCTATCTTGCCTGTGATCTGATTGTTATAGGTTAGTATTAATAATCACTATCTATATTACCTGTGATCTGATGCTTATAGGTTAGGTTAGTACTCGTCTTATTTACCAAAAATTAAATATAGAAGCTTCTTGGAACAAGAAATTTTGAAGAAGAATCACCATTACACCCAACACCTCTCGAGTCTCGATGATGGGATCTTTTTATTCCTTAGGCTTTGTTTACTTTAATGGATAGAAGCGGATTAATAAATTATCCAACCATATTCTATGTTTACTTTGCATAATATTAAAATGGTTGATAACTCAATGTCCGTGATAAATGAGCTTTGAGTGCTTATTTGTGTGATATGTATCTCACATTTTCACCTAAAGAGGAGGGATATATGATTTATCCATCATTGTATCCATTAAATCATCTATCCATCCAATTGTATATCATCAAATTAAACAAGCCCTTAGGGGTTTATGAACTTGCAAATATTGTTAATTGAATAAAACCCCAACTTTAAAACTCGATATTTATAGTAAGGATAATTTCACTTTTGGTCTTATTAGAATAATGTCAAACCACTTTTAATCCCACACCCGACTTTTTTGGTCCAAATGTTTATTTACTCAACATTTTTCATCCCATAATTTTATTTTTTTCAACTTTTTTTGTTTCAAATTACTATCAACTTACCTTACAATTATTTGAGGATGTTAATCTTGGAACAAAAAAAGTCAAGAAATAAAATTTGAGGTCACAAAAGTCGAGAGAATAAAATTAAGGATAAAAATTATAAAGATTGATATTGAAAAACGTATAGGGAATGAAAATATGATCAGATATTTTGTTGGAAAAATAAAATCAACATGTCATATTTATATTATATCAGAGGATTACAACACACATATATGATGTTCTTGACTTTTGTGGTCCGGAATTTTATTTTTCGACTTTTTTGTTCCAAATTGTCCATTTATATTAATAGAAAAGCTAGACTCGTTCAAAAGAGCCTGAACACACAGTTACTATGCTAGCTTGGATAAGGTATAACTATGGAAGATAAATAAATAAACCTTAATATTATAATAAAATTAACGATATTAAATTAACAAATGACTCAAAAACATAATAAATGAATAAAAGATGCCTGTAGGCTTTCTGGGGATATTCGGGGAATTAATAGAGGATGTGCCAAAACGTATGAATATGCACCAACAGTTGTGTGTGGGACTGTGGTCTGTGGGTGATACTAATCCCTTCAAACTCTGTCCAAAGGGGATGCCACACGTGTCCGCTTTATTTTTTTTCATTTTCATTTTAAAACTGCCCAACTCGTTAAAATAAGGGGAAAAAAAAGCAGAATGGTCCAATCATCTTTATACGTCCCGATACGAAATGGTCTAGGTTCTTTTTTTTTTTAAGTCTTAATCAATATATATTTTAGTGTAAACTAGGTGATTTAAGTTGTGAATTAACCCAATAGAGATTTCGAAAATGATCACTGATTCCTTTTAACATTAAAAAATAATATCACTACATGATGCTGCGCATATATCTTAATTATTTATTTGTAAAGATAACAAGTTTTATCGCTCATCTCATGACCTTGTCTCCAAATTTTATGTCTCAATCGTTCTTCAACAATTGATAGACTTCATGTAACTTTAAAGTTTATCACATGTTAAAATATGTTTAGATACTTGAGATATTTTGAAGAGGATATACAAAACATATATTGGATTGAGAAAGTATATATTAATTAATTGAAAGACGACTATCGCCAAAATAATAATAATAATAATCTGATTCTAAGTTATTAATTTAAAACTAATTTTATTATCCAATCAATGCTCAATGTTATTGTAGGCCTTGGAGTTAGGTAAGTGTAGTGGACATTAACTATTAAAAGATACAAAAATAAGACCAAACAACTACATTAATTTCAATAAACTTAGACAAAGTTATTTTATAATATAGTTTGAAATGCAACCTCATTTCCTATTTGGTTGTAAGCTGGTGGTCCCAAGAAGCTCAATCGCAGCTGGAAAGCACAACTTTTTTAAGCCATCGATCCAATTAATACAAATTATATATCATCTCCAAATTTAAAATTAATTGAATTATTTTGGGTGTAATTCTCCTCCAAACTTGGAGGTTTCTTCGGCCGAAATGACTGATTACATGCAAGAATAATCAACTAATTTCACTACTTCTACACACACACACACACATTAATGGTAATTAACTACTATATAAATAGTTTACGGGAAACACATTGGAAGAGAAAAATAATATTGATACTAGCTAATCTCTGTTAGCGTCATTGCTTAGCTAATACTATAAGTACGTTTTAAAGTTTTTAATCTTAAACTGATGCCTTTTCCTGTGATTAATTAATTATAGTATTAATCACGCGTCTCCATTCGCAATTTTTTTATTAACAAAGAAAATCATAATAGTGCAATTGGATATATATATATATATATAAATTTTATAAATTGTTAAAATTTAAAAAATTAATGTTGTACTTAAAACAACCCAAAGTTCGAAATAACCATTATAAAAAATGACTCTAAATTAATATATAGATTAAAAATCAAATAGTTATTTTCAGCTAATTGAAAATCCTTCAAGAAAAAAAAAAACAGAAAAGAAGATATATTTATGGTGTTTTGTTTTTAGCAGAAAAAAGAAGAGAATTTTGAAAAAGGAAGGGATAGTTAATTAAATGACGGAATATATAAACGAATATATAATTATATACGATTTTTATTCACGATATATCTCTATATTACTTTTGGAAGCCATGTTCAATTAATGGTTGCCAATCATTGTTACAACTAATTCACGCATACTTAGCTGCAGCTATTTATTAATTATGGATTTTAAACTTTGATTGAAAAGAAAAATGAGCAATCATGAAACTCACTTGCTTCAATTAAATTTAGAACTGCAACTTTACAGATACGGTGCTAATAATTTTGGTTCACAAAGTAATATATAAAGGAGAAGTGAAAAGGAATAAAGGAAAAACTCTTGCATTCACCACATCTTGTATACAACTATATGCCACGGGGCACGCGCGCACCCGCCTAATTTTTTTTTTTCTATTTTTCTGGTTTGTTTTTAATTTTTTTTTACAATTTTCCATTTTTTAGGTTTTTTTTTCAAAAATTATATACACTAAAATAAAATTAATAAATCCTAAAATTAATTTAATTTGCTTGAAATAATTATAAATATATACTCTAAAATTTAATAAGTGAACCCTAAAATTCAAGTGGATTTTTTTTAATTTGACGACTCGTATAATGCACTCGCTCGACGTTAACGCGTAGGCTCGTATATTGCGCTTGAAAATTAATTTAATTTTTGAAACAAATATATAAATGGTAATTGAAAATAAAAAAATTCATTTTGAAATAAATATATACCCTAAAATGGAAATAGTGAACCCTCAAATAAAAGTGAATTAATTTATTTTTTATGAAATCTGGCGACTCGCGCAATGCACTCGTCTGCATTTGAATGAAACTTTCCTTCCAAGTTCTTAATCGTTAATTTTCTCAACTTAAATATAACTCCTATTTGAGATTAATAAACCTGAAAAAAAAAACCCTAAAGACACAAAGTAAACACCTAAAAAAAATCTAAATATACTAAAAAAAATCATATTAAAAAAATCACGAACCCTAAAAATACATAAACTATTAAACTCTAAAGATTAATTGGAATGTAAAAAATTATAATTTGAACTAAATAAACTAATTATAAGATAACTTGCAGACCCATTAATTTTTAAATTACGTTTTAAGGATACAAGTGATACTTTTTGAAATTTGAGCGATATTTTTCCTTTTTCTTGAGTGAAAAGGCCTTATTTATTATATTGATAAATTTAGCCGAGTATTTTGTTTTAATAATTTTTTTACAATGAGGGTGTATATTGGATAAATTTCATTCTTGTACAACAGCCTACAAACTACACATGAAAAATCAAGTATGACGTGCTCACATCTAAAGATGCTGGTGGAATTTGAACTCAAAATAATATATCACAAGCTATATCATTGTGCATGATCGTCTTAAATAATTTGGAGGGCCCTCTGCCAATTAAAAAAATTGACCCCCCAATACTGTTAGAACTGTTAAAATGGGTTAAGCCCGTTGGGCCGGCCCGTCCCCGCCTCTGTTTTAGGCGGATAGGGCTTTAAATTTGAGGCCCGTTTAGCCGGCGGGCTTTAGCAGGTAAGCCCGTGACGGGGCGAGCTTTGGCTGATAAAGCCCGTGGCGGGGCGGGTAAGCCCGCCTAATATATATATATATATATATATATATATATATTATTTTTTTCATTTATTTATAAATTACATATTTAATAATAACAACAAAAAGTCACAATTCACAACTCACAAGCCCTAATTCCTAATGCTAATTTCCGCCGACTCCCAGTCCCAGACTGCTCTCCATCTCTTCTCCTTCTCTTGATCTCCAAGTGATTGAACAAACTTAAGAACGGCTGCTTTGCTCTTCATCTCTCACACTAACTTCTCTTACACCACTAGTCCACTACACAGGTCAAGGACAGATTTCTTAAGACGTGCTTCGACATCAGCGCCGTGATGTTGATCTGGCTCGGCCCCGGCGCCGGAGCCTCGCTTCGGGGGAGGGGAGAATGGAGGAGATCTGAATGACGGAGATGTTGTAGGAAATGGCGTTGACAGACTTGACGAATGTGGTGACAGTGTTTAGCGCCCCAAACTATTGCTACCACTGCGGGAAAATGGCTACAATACTCGAAATCGGGGAGAACATGAGCATAATTTTCTTCAGTTTGACCCAGCTCCTCGACAGATTGAACCGGACACAACTCACAAGACTCCAGACTACTTTTTGTGAAGAATTAACTCTAGGTTGGTAGCATGCTTGCAGTTATATTGCGGTAGATGTGTCTTAAGAGAAGAGTGTTGTTATTTGAGGATTATTGTCGACATCATTCTTTGTGTTGGAGTTAGATCCGGCTCCTGAATTCCGTTTTGTTGCTCAAGAAATTCACCGGTAACTAACGAAGGCACAAAGAGTATTTTGTATATTGTCTCATTAATCGAAAAAGGCGAAAGCATCAGTGACATTTATATTGTGTTGTGTAATTTACAAGGCTTTGGTAGGATCCAGTTTGAGAATCTGATTGAGTCTTCCCCCCTTGTTAATTGTAGCAAGAATAGCATTGAAAAATAAAATCATTGCTTCTACATTTTTTATGGTGCCGAGAGTGAGGTGTGCCGAGAGTGGTAGAACCACCACCGCAGTGGCGGCGGCAGCGAGGCGGAGCTGCATTGTGGAGGAAGGCGGAGATACCGAAGCTTGGGAAAAAAAATAATCAAAAGTCCGCAGGTCGGCCGCCAGCCCGCGGGTATAGGCTGGGGCGAGTAGGGCCTTGTTTTTCAGGCCCACCACCCAGGCGGGCTTACACGCCCCCGCCCCACCAGCCCCGTATCAACAGGTCTAAATACTGTAAAACACATTCAATTTTAATCTATTAATAATAATTGGGCTATTGATATTGAAAAAAGGGCCATTAATATTAAAAAAATACATGGATTGTGGGATGCTGTGCCAAGATGCATGTTGAACACCCTTATAGCTGGCTCTGCCACTCCACTCCACTGCTAGGTTATTCTCAATGACACGGAATATTATTAGATTTTAGTTTGATTTTTTAAGTAATTCAAAAAAATATCCTGAATTTTTATAAATAACAATTTAATATACGACCTTTTAAATATATAACAAATCTAGCCTGAAATTAATTTTTGGGCTTTTAGTTGCTGACGTGAATCTTTTGGCCCGGAGTTTTTTAAAGACGTAGAAAATACCCGTGCCACACCAATTGATCAAATAAAATAAAAATAAAATTATATTTCACTCCTCACCGAGCTTTCTCGCTACACGTCAGCAATTAAAAGCCCAAAAATTAATTTCAGGCTATATTTGTTATATATTCAAAAGGTCATATATTAAATTATTATTTATAAAAGATCATGACATTTTTGTGAATTATTTGAAAGGTCGGGCAAAAATTTGGTAATACCCCCAATGACACTGTGTGGTATTTTCTTTATAGTAAGATTCAAGATATGTATGAGCAGAAACTAAAGATTTGGTAGGTGCATGGAAAAAAAGATTGTATATATTAACGAGAAAAAAAAAGTATAATTAGTGCAAATACAAAAAATAAATATGCAAAACCTGTAAAAATGAAATGGCATTATCTCCAGTTTCCGATAATTTCTTAGAGCTTCTCAGACCATCTCCAACCCAACTCCAAATGTCATTTTGCAGTTAATAAACTACTCCAACCCACCTCCAAACCCAACATCATTTTGCTGTAAAATTTAAAATGTGAACAGTACATACCTATATATGCAGATCTACTGTTCATCACTGCATATTACTTTTTAAGAATCTGAAATTGCAAAATAGTCCTTCTTAAATCCCCGCGTATTCATTTCTCATCTTTCATTCATTCATTCATTCATCTATTAAAGTTTTAACATATTTTAGAATGAAAGCTCCCAGAAATTCTCGGACAAAATCGGCAAAAGCAACACGTTTTTGTGTTCGTATCAAAATCGAAAGGGGGTGCAACTGGGCAGAGGGAGGAGAAAAACCTAAATGGAAAAGGTTGGTATCAAAATCGAAAGGGGGTGCAATTGGGCAGAGGAGAAAAACCTAAATAGAAAAGGTTGGTTGTGGCAGACGACGAAGAAATTGAAATTGCTGTCATTCGAACTGCCATGGTCCAACGATGACGTCGTCTGCGGCGCATCGGACGAGAGCGATGTGGAAGCCAATGGCTGCTAAGGCGCCGCTTGAGGGGAGGGATCCATCGCAGGTGGTCGTCCGTGATGGTGGCGATCGTCGATGTGAAGCTTCCGCAAAAAGTGTTTCACCTTTGATATTTTTGAAGCCTCTCATCGATTTTTCAGGTTTTGATCTTGACCCCTTCTGTCAAATTCGATATAAGTTGACTAATTTTCTTTAATAATACAGTTTGTTTATCCATTCACGTATAGCTTTTTACACAATTTTGGACCAAAATTGTTTACTTGGGTAAATTATAGGTGTAGATAGTTTAATTGTGAGGTAGTTTAACATTTTAGATTGTACATTTCTTTGAATAGTGAAACTGATTCTATGATTTTCTTGGAGATGCCTGTAAATACTGGATTCTTGCTTGATATCGCTCCCAAGTTTCATGCTCTTTTTGTTTTCATTGAGGTATGAAATATTCTTACCCTATCTATCTGCATATATATATATATATATAATATTAGAATCTTGTATGATTGATATGAAAACATAATTTTAGCATAGGTTCTATGGAGAATCTTTTCCATTTGAGAAGCACTCATACAAATCAGCAAAGACATTGGGGGTACTTGAATTCACAATAAGCACTGGCTGATTACGCACTTCTGATTAGAAGTTTGAAGCACAATTTATCTTGTGAAGCATCCCCTGTTGTGGTCTTTGGAGGCTCTTATGGAGGAAGTAAGTTCAAACACTCTCCTTTCATGATTTTTGGATTAATTAGGACATCATTATTGAAACTTACCTGATATAAAAATAAATAAATAAATAAAAATTGTACGTGTGTGTGTTAGTGGGACTATGTTGATATTGTTTTATTATAGCAGGAAATTCTTGCCAACTAGTTAGGTACATTGCTTTGTCTGTTTTCAATATCAATAGCATTCTGGAGAATCTAATTTAGGTGTAGAATGGATGAGTCAGCTTAGTACAATTACATTTTCTATCACTAAACATATTTGAATTTTTATTTTCTACACATTGATATTTGCTTTCATTGCTCCAGTGCTTGCTGCTTGGTTTCGATGACATTACTCCGTGGTCTAGTTTTTATGATGGAGTTTCCCATGATTTCAAGGTGGAAACTAGCACAAAATATGTGTAGATTTTGTCTGAAACAAAAAATGTAGTGTTGTTTACGAATGATTTTTTCTCGGACAGGATGCAAGCTTGAATTGTTATGAAGTAATAAAGGGTAGTTGGGAAGAGTTGGAAGCCTTTGAAACTAACAAAGAAGGCTTAGTGGAACTCAGCCGCAGTTTCAGAGCTTGCAAGTAAGGAAAAACAAAAACATCATTGTATTTTCATTAATTAGTAGTTATTGAATCAGCTAGTTATGATTTCTTTTTGTTGTTGTTGCAATGAAACTAATTTATTTCAATTGATTGATTGATTATATATATATATATATATATATATAGTAAAGTGTGAGTTTCATATATATTTCAGAACAGTTCAGTCGATTTATTCTGCCCGAGATTGGCTGTGGGAAGCCTTTGTTTACACAGCAATGGTGAAAACAATCCGACTAAAACTGTATCAGCATTCTACTGCAGCTTTTACTTTTCAATGTAAAATCTGGTACTTTTGATGAAAACAAGAATGACTAATGGGTCTGTGGTTGCTGTTGTTGGTATTGACAATCTAAAATATAGATGAGATGGGGCTCGGAAAAACTATTGAGGTGCTCTCTTGTATTTTTGCTCATCCGATGCCATCATCTGAAGCTGCTCCTCGTTCTGGTGACCCAAAGCAAGTTGAAAGATTGCAAAATTATAACTTGAAAAGACTAAAAAGGGAGCGGGTTGAGTGCTTATGTGGTGTTGTTACTGAGAGCTACAAGTATAAAGGTCTGTGGGTGCAATGTGATCTTTGTGATGCATGGCAACATGCAGATTGTGTTGGGTATTCAGTTAAAAAGAAAACGTCAAAATCTAGGGAAGCTACTGGAGGAGCAACATGCTCTTCGCTGATGCAGGTCACAGAAGCTCCGATTGCTGCAGGTGCAACTCTTATCGTTCGTCCAACTCCAATATTGATCCAGTGGCATGCTGAAGTTCTTCGGTAACTGTTTTGTTCTTTGGCTGCCTGTGCATATATTTTGAGTGTGTATAATATAACCGTGATTTGTGGGATAACATAATTATGTGTGTTTACCTTTAGTCCTTTACACATTTGTTCTGAAAATGATGTGTGTTTTACAGTTTACCTTTAGTCCTTTACACATTTGGTTTGAAATTCTATCATTAACTCAATCTGTTAAAACTCTAAGACATTTTGCTTACGAAATTTAGGAAAGGATAGCTATTCAGAATATTATGTAGTTGCTCTTGGTATAGGGATGCCTTGCATGTTGGAAAGCTGCTCAATGATTTCCCTTTTCCTCGGATAAGGTTGATTAAAACTTCTTGATTTCTATATTTATATTTCAATATTTTGAGCAGTTTTTGTGCTTTCTTGATTGTCCATTTATATTTCAGTATTTACATAGATGAATGCTGCCCGTCACTAAAATAGATAAAACATATTCTAATATTGAAAATAGGAATACATTACATATGATAAAATTACACTAACCAACATTCAAATAAAAACATGACAAATTGCAAAATAAGATAAAATGAGAAAACATAGAGGAATTACTTAAAAAGGCGGTGGAACTAGTTTAATAATTTGGTAAATTAGAGCTAGATCCTCCAATATTGTCGAAATATTGGTTTATTTTACCCATGGTAAAAGGATCTTCTGGATCTTGTTGTTGTAGAGCTCTTTTTTGTAAAATTTGACGTTGTTGTGCTTCAAATTGTCTACGGATTTGTGGATCATGTATGGCACTCATATCTTGCAGCAAAATATTATTTTCCGCCATCATTTCTTTAAGTGTGTAGTTCTTATCTTTAATATCTTTGTGCTGCCTTTGAATTTCCACATGTTGTTCCATATGTGTATTTGACTTCTTCATTTCTTCCACAAGCTGCTTATTTTCTTCTTGCATAATGTTGATGAACGATGACACTTCAACCTCTTTCTTTCATTTTAACTTGGCTTTCTTCACCCCAATAGGTCTGTAGCGCCCCGGTCCCGAAAGACCCAAACTACATCACCAGCGCATAACGTTGAGTATGGCCATAGTATACCCAAAGAGTATAACCAATAAGTGTTTCATTTTAGTCTCACCGACAAGGAGTAGGGCAGGACAAATAATGCATGCATACTGTAGCTACTCACATTGACACAGCGCTGGTTTATGAGACTCCGACAACATACAGTAGCACGTAAATATTTAACACAGATAGTCACATATGCAATTTTAACAAAGCAGAGCTTAATAGCTCGAAAGATACAATTTGCAAGATAGTATAGTAGCCCACCTGGATAGCTATTAATAGCTAAAGCTTTACACTTCACTTGCAAATCCTAATTAAGTTCGGGTCTCGAGTTCGGGCCTACAATGTTAATGAGATCCTAATTAATAAAGCCCAAATCACCTAACAGTGTATATCTAATTGCTATAATAACCTTAATTTGAAGGTTTCCTTTATATTTGTGTCTAAATAAGCTATTCAAGGGTCATGAAATGATGCACCGAATTAGTAGTGCATTGAAATTAAATTAAATTAAATAGAACCTTTAGTATCAATCTCAAGGTGTATTTGATCTTGACGGATGATAGATCAATATATATGACTGATTTTAGTAGTAAAAGAGGAATGGTAGAATTTAGATAGCTTTTAGAGGTCAAAATAGCTATTTTAGATTACAATCAGATTTGATATTAAATCAAATTGTCAAAGATTTTCTTACACATTCTGATTGTCTTACTTCTCATCAAAACTTTGAAAAGTCTCCTAATATTATTCACAACCATTTAAAAACTATTAACATAGTCTACGAATTTTGAGAAGAAACTTGCAGCTCCCATTATTTTTATAACTATTTTTTTTCTTAAATAAGAACATTTCGTATCATTAAAATTTTAGGCTATTCAAGGCCATTACCAAGTCTTCTAATATTTAATTCAAAAAAATTGAACAATTAGACACTTTCACATTTACGCACTCACCTTTCAAGAATACATCTCATTTTGCATTTTTCTTTAAATCTAACAAGGTATTTCAAGAATAAAACTATTAACCAATTTCATCAATTATATATATATATATATATATATATATTCAGATTTCACGGCAATTTTTTCCAAACAGCCGCAAATTCAGTTTTATACTCTCACATGCAATCTTTATCAGGAAAGAAAAATCCTAATTTTTTTGAAGAAATAGTGTTTAAGGTTAAAACCAACTAGAATTAACAAAAACCATTCTATATTTCTTGTAAAACTAAATGACTTGGTTGATATTAAATTTCAGCTATCATACCACCGTACCAATACAAATTAAAGCTGAAAGAGTATGAACTTACAATAAGAACTTCGATCAAAAGATCAATTTTGGTAGAAATAGATTATCAAATATTTCTGCTGCTGCCCTCACCGAATGATCAAGTGGTGATTTAAGAGAAGAAATAATTTAGGAAGAGAGGAAAAAGTGTTGAAACTTTGTCCGAGACAAAAGAAGAGAAAGAGGTCTTAGCAATGTGGAATTGTTATAATAGATTGACAAGTGTTACTTATGTGTCTTGTGCAAAATGTGACACCTCAAAATTATTTAGGCTTTACATTATTAGGCTTAAATTTTAATTATTTCTCATCTATTCTTGGTATCTAGTAATATTGACCCACTAAAAGAAAATATTGGATTTAATTAGAAATATATACTATACCACTTATTCTAATTATAAGATTTGCATCTCTAAATAAATTTGGATGATAAAATTTTGGGGTATTACAAGGTCGTTCTGATGGAGAACCACCAAGAACACTATCATCACTTTCCAAGTTTAAATCAAATGAAGAGATACCGATAGAGGCTTGTGTATTAGAAGCTAGATTTTCCGAGTCAGAAGATGGAATCCTGCAAGATGGTCTCCTAACACAATCCTGAAATTTTTGAAAATCTTTAATAAGATCCCACACATGCTCGTATTTCCAACCTGCTTTGTAATTCACATCTTCCCTGAACAACACTTTAGCTTGTCGCATCTGCATATAATTATAAATAATTAATTTCATAAGGACTATTACTTTCCACAATTTAGAATATAATTACTTTTAGTACTTACAACATCTTCATTTGACGCACCGCTTGGATGTCTTTCTTTAATTTTTCTTATGCACGCATGAAGTTTTCTTGTTGCTTTCTCGATTAGTTGAATTCGAGATTGACAAGATCTTCTTGTACAAGGCTCACACTCTTGAGGTCTTTCATCATTGTAGCATTCTTTAACACGATCCCAAAACCGATCTTGTGACTGATACACACCAACTATTGAATCTTGAGACTTTTCCATGTAAGCTCGACACAAGATGATGTCTTCATCATGAGAAAAGCTAGCAGATCGAACAGACATTCTACAAAGAAAGTAAATGCAATAGATATTTATGTGTGAATTCACCTAGATGAGTATACCTCTATTTATATACACAATTGCAATATTCTCACAATTTCCCACTCCCCCTAAATGAATCTTACAAAATTATGACTATTCTCTTACAAGATTCTCATACTTTTCTACTTTACAAGATTCCCACATTTTCCCAAAAATGGCAAAAAAACTTCCCACGTTTAATACATAGTCTAAACCTACTCTATGTTATATGGAGTAGTATAAATCATCGAAAAATACATTTCCATCAAATGTTTAATACCCAATGCATGAATCCCACTTGTAATTTTTAAACTATTTATTAAATATGAGATTTTTATATGTTTGGAAAAAATACCCTTAAATTTATCATATGAATCACTAAATTTAAATACCCCACACCTCTCTAGACACACTTTTGAGTAGTTGATTAAAATATTAAATAGACGAATCAATAACTGATGGAATTAATGTTATGAATGTAGTATATATGCAATGTCTCGTTAGGAACTATGGAGACAATTAACTTGAAATTAATTCTTCGTGCAGGTGTTTGATTTGGACAATTAACTTGAAATTAATTCTTAAAAACAAAAAGATGACTACACTCAAAGCCGTGTGTATATTAATTACAGAATAAAAATATTGTAAGTTGTAATTTTAACTTTACACTCTCATTTAACCCATGATGAAAATGACTACACTCTTACAAGATTCTCACACTTTCTCACTTCTACAAAAAATTCTTACAAGAAAATGACTACACTCTTACACTCTCATTCCAACCCATGATGAAAATGACTAAACTCTTACAAGATTCTCACACTTTCCTACTTCATTTAACTCATTCTTACAAGAATATGGCTTTTGCAAGTTGTAATTAACTTTACAATCTCATTCAACCCATGATGAAAATGACTACACACTTACAAGATTCTCACACTTTCTCACTTCACTTTACTCATTCTTACAAGAAAATGACTACACTTTTTTTTTAATCTTGTTTGCACTTTTTTAATCTTTTTTCAATTATTGTATATATAATGAAAAAAAAAAAGAAACATACATGAAATTAAATCGAGAATATGGATTTTGTAAATACGTCGACTATATCCATGATTCAATATCATGCAATATTTTTTTACACTCAATCCATATATACACGATCTTAGACTACACTCTAAAATTTTATAAAGTATAATTTTAGTAGTGCAAAGTTGGTCAATTAAAGTAATCGATCTTAGACTAGATTTGTACATATATACGTGTGGATGTTTGTAGTTGATAGGTGCATTTACTTTATAGTATATTTAATTTGGTCTAGCATATATGAGATCGCAAGTCCATTCATTAATGAAGGATAGCCAATTTTATAGCAAGATGTATAGTTAATTTTCTAATAACACGACACATTTTAATGAGATGAATATTAAAATATATCTATACACCTAAATCATACTCTTAAAATGCAAAGTAAAATGAGATGTATATTAATTAATTAAATAGTATGTATATATATACATTAATGAATGCAAATTACAAGATTCTCATACTTTCTCATTTCATTTAACTCATTCTTACAAGAAAAATGACTACACTCTTACACTCTCTTCCAACCCATATGAAAATGACTAAACTCTTACAAGATTCTCACACTTTCCCACTCTATTCAACTTTTTTCCAACATGAAAATGACTACACAATATTTACACTCTTAATAAATAGTATTTCATAGTTGTAGTTTGTCACTCATTGCTATAGCCTATTCTCTTACTCAAAATTTCTCCTTCTTACTTAAAATTTCTCCATCTCTCAACATGAGTTTCAATTTTGAAAGTTTATCTTCTTCCTCTTCAGACGATGATGAAAATACGATTATAATAAATAATATCCGTCAAAGACAAACTGTAATTTGTCGTATTGTCGCCAACAATAATTCCATGATCCAACACCTTCATAACCAGCAGAGTAACCACGGAAGGCATGGTGGATCAGTTCCAGGTCATATCTTCATCAATCGAGATCGAGAGGCTGCTAATCTTAGATTGTACAATGATTACTTTGCAGATAATCCATTGTACAATGAGAGCATGTTTCGCAGGAGATATCGAATGTCTCGTTCGTTGTTCCTTCGCATTGTTGATGCTGTTAAAGATCATGATCACTATTTCAAACAACGAGTGGATAGCATTGGCAGGCTTGGATTATCACCTCTACAAAAAATTACTGCAGTGTTTCGTATTTTGGCATACGGCGTAGCAGCAGATGCCACAGACGAATATGTTAAAATAGGTGAGTCCACTGCAATTGAGAGTATGAAAAGATTTTGTCGAGCCATAGTAGAGATATTTACTGATCAATATTTAAGAGAACCAAACTCTAATGATATTGCTAGACTACTCTACATTGGTGAAAAACGTGGTTTTCCAGGAATGTTGGGTAGTTTAGATTGCATGCATTGGAAGTGGAAAAATTGTCCTACTGCATGGGCCGCACAATATGCAGGTCGAAGTGGAAACCCTACGATTGTTCTTGAAGCTGTAGCAGATTATGATCTTTTGATATGGCATGCTTATTTCGGCTTACCAGGCACCAACAACGATATCAACGTATTGGAGTCATCTCATCTTTTTTCTAATCTCATTCAAGGTATTTCTCCTCCAGCTCATTATGTAATTCAAGAAAAGGAATATACTATGGGTTATTATTTAGCTGATAGTATTTACCCAAAATGGTCAACCATTGTTCAAACAATTCATGATCCACGTACTCCGAAAAAGAAATATTTTGCAACTAAACAAGAAGCATGTCAAAAAGACGTGGAACGTGCATTCGGAGCTCTCCAGTCACGTTTTGCCATTGTAGCAGGACCGGTACGTTATTGGAAAAAAGAAGTGCTACATGACATAATGACTACATGCATAATTTTACATAACATGATAGTCGAGGATGAACGTGATCTTAGTGCACCAATTGAAGTTGCAATAGAAACGCCACCACCGGAGGTCGAAATGGTGTACGATGAAAATACCAAATTTCAAGAATACATTTCTCGGTATCGAGAAATCAGGGATAAAAATGCTCATGTGGAACTTCGAAATGCTTTAATTGAGCATATGTGGGAGGAATATACTAACTCCGAGACTTGAATGATCATGTTCTTTTATTTTAGTTTAAATGCATGTTTACGAATGAATTTAATTTTAATGTAATTTTCTTCTCATCTTTGTGTAATTTCTCATGTCGTATAATTTTCTATTTTAATAAATGGTGAAAATTATTTTTTTTGCGGTCATTCATATTTAATATTTAATTTTGTACTTTGAACAAGAACAAGCAAGATTTGGATCCGGAAGAGTCGAAAGACTAATATATGCAGGTTACATATTATCAACACTTTCTCGTAATCATATCATGAGATCATAAGCAATTATTTTTAATTACATTTGTACCGTGTACAATTGGCATAGCAATTATTATTTAAAACTACT
Organism: Perilla frutescens; assembly: GCA_026008535.1. Lineage (NCBI taxonomy): Eukaryota > Viridiplantae > Streptophyta > Magnoliopsida > Lamiales > Lamiaceae > Perilla > Perilla frutescens. The sequence goes on along the minus strand of BRKX01000017.1, from coordinate 35,638,305 downwards.
ACTTAAAAATATACTAAATTAATTGAACTTCATATATTTTTACTTAAATTACAAGCATATATCAAAGTGTAATCTACCCTATATTTTTATAGTTTATTGTTTTATGGAAGAATTGTTTAAAGCAGCGGATGTTTGTAGGAAACTAATTGCAAAAGAGGGGAAAACAGCAAATTAACATATCTTATAGATATGTCCTTTTAATAATAATAATAATAATAATAATAATAATAATAATAATAATAATAATAATAATAATAATAATAAGTCATGTATAAGAGATGTAGATATGATTTTGTATTTTTGTAACTTTTAAAAAATAAATGTGCGACAAAAAAGAGAAAAGAAAAGGAATTATACATATTTAATAAAAATAAGAGGTTCAATTTATAAATTTATAAACATTATAAATTTTGACAATTTATAATTTCCATGGTTAGAAATTGCCAGCAATTATTGGGAAAGTGTATTCTTTATATTGCAAAATAGCAAAAAAAATAAGAGGTGCAATTTATAAATTTTGATAAATATGTGGGTGTTATTGAAATAAATATAATAAATAGTAAAAGGTGGGATATGCCAAGAATATTCTTTTTGATGTTGGATTTAGGTTTGTGGGTTGGAGATCAATTGGTGTTTGATGTGACATTTACTCCATTTTGGGTTTGAATTTGAGTATTTGGGTTGGAGATGGTCTCAAGAGAGGCTGACCGCCTCGGTAAATTGAATATATAGCGTAAAATTTAAGAAATCTTCTCTCCAACAATTGATTCTGGCTCGGCAAAATGTGGTGGTTGTGAACAGTGCCTCGGTTAAATAACCGATACACTGTTTCTCTCTCGGCAGCTGATTTCCTTTTTTTTCTTCTTTCATTATATAATTATGGTAATACATCTGGTTGATTTTTTATATTTTGTATTAGATTTCTTTCAAACGGTTTTAAAACACAAAATATACAATTAATAAAAATAGAATTACATAAACATTTAATATAATACAAAACCACAAATATATTATAATAAACAATACAAAGCCACAATATATTACAATAAACAATACAAATACATATTTTTGTAATTTATGACATGTAATTTATGTTTTTATTAAATGATCTATTATGTAATGTTGAATTTTATTTTGAATAAGTTGATTGTTTTTACATGAACCTTTTAATTTTTGTAAAATAAGATAAAATTTAATTATATATTAATTAAAAATAATAATGAGCAAGAATATTAATATATATATATATATAATCATATTCAATTAAATAATTCGATAAAAAAATTTAATCAATAGTAAAGAATATAAAAAAGGAATATTCCATTGTGGGGTGAAATGTAGAGGGATGTTGTTGGAGATGAAAATTGAAAATTTGTAACTTTAACTGCACAGTACTAGTTTAGAGTTAACTGTATTTTGATGAAAACTGTTGGAGATGGCCTTAGGTGTGGTATTATCAAGTGTAACGCTGCGTTGAGTCTGCAATGTTGGTTCGATGATGATGATGATGATGATGATTATTATTATTATTATTATTATTATTATTATTATTATTATTATTATTATTAATTTCGAGGATGTTACATAAATTCCATATATTCATAAGCCGGTACAAAAATTTATTGGGTGTCGAACTATATATCTCGTCCTCTATATATAATTTGTTGATTGGTTGAAATGAACCAACTAATATTGTATTAATTGTGTCCATTGCTCAGTTAGGTTAGGGAAGGACTCTTTCCGTACTCGCTCATAATAATGCAACTAAATAATTTGATTCTTCTAACCTCTCCACTTCAGAATGAATTTAGATTTCATTCCATTCCGAAGATAGTCAATATTTTTTTAGATATTTGAGTTTTATCAATTTGGAACCCAAAATATATATTAGTTATCAATTCGAAATATGAAAAATGAAAACTATCAATTTAGAATCTAATTGATGATTGAACCTGACATTCTAAGATGTAATTAAAAATAGTGTATTTTGACCTTTTGATAATTTTTTTATTAATCTCCGCAAATTACCTAGCAAGGCACGAGAAAACAAATGAATTAGATGGTGTAAGGAAAATGTGGCCTCCGCAATTCAATATGAAATAGAAATAGATGAAAATATAAAATAGTATGAGATTAATTAAGAAATGAAATAAATGTGGTGGTGATTATAAAGTCAGGAGCATTTTTCCTGGCGATCGATACAAGTGTTGAGGTCCCATATTTGACGGGCAAAAAGCCAAAGAATTTTGAGTTAGTTTTATAAAATTTGACAAACTATTTATCAAAAATCTGACAATTACACATGCAAATCAGTTGACTTTGAATTTTGAACACGATTTCAGAGTAATCTACCAAAAATATATACCAGTCAAAATGTCAAATGCTATGTTTGGCTTAGAACGTTCTGCCATTTTGAAGTTTTTTCCTTGGTATTTAGCTGCTGAAAAGTATATGAAATAAACTATAAATATTTCGAATTAATAGCTAAATCTTTTAAGCTCCAGCTTACAATTTCCGCCATATCAATTTGCAATTTGTTTAAGTTAAAATATTAATCATCGAAATGTATGTCAAAATGAAATCGAATAACTCATATCTATATATATTAATATGACTCATATAGTCACATATATATGTGTATGTATGTTCCACATTATGAACAAAACACAGTTTGTATTTTCCACTGTAAATTTTTTGTTAGGTGTTATTGCACCAACAATGGGATGATGACTGATGACACACATTAAACTCAAAAGTAAAAAAAAAAAAAGAAAAAAGAAAAAAAAAGAAGATGATGCATTGATACAGTATAATAACAAAATAATATAATTCTAAATTTGACGACGTTGATTTCATGATCACTTAGTTTAATTAGGTTTTTGCCCAGTTGATTATGTTTGTAATATGCTATTGCTTGGTTGAACAAATCCCTTTCGTTCTAGTTTTTCATTAATTAAATATTATTGAAAGGGCAATTAAAATCAAATCTCTTAAATTTGGTGGAGATCTATACTTCCGCATTTACAGCAGAACCGGCCTCCATTAATCAGGCGGATTTCCAATTTATTGCCATTAAATAGAAACATATTTAAATGAACATGCATAGTAATAGTAATTGGAGTACTAGTGCATCCCCTCCCTTATATTAATGCATAAATTTTGTTTTCCATTCATCACCAAATTAAACAGGTTTTGCATCAAGACTCCAGTGTGCAACATTTACTACTCCATCAAGTATCACCTACATTCAATTTAAAATACTACTGTATATATAATAACGAATTACTTAAAAAATCCCACATAAAATTAGATCTTTCCTATCAACACTCCTCTCATTTATTGCAAATTTGCAACATTTTATAAAAACCTCTTTCCTTTTTGTATCTAGGCTAAGGTTTACAAGAGTATTCAAATTATTATTATTATCCTATTAAAAATAAAAAGGGCCATCTAATTGGTTTACAGAAAATGCCGTCCTCACAAATATAAAATTATAAATTAGCTTAGCGGAATTAATATAATGCCCCCCCTCCGATCATCTCCCCCCCTCTCTCTCTCTCTCTCTCTCTCTCTAAGTATAAATTGTAGAGGCAAATCCAAGATTTAGTTTTTGCGAGGAAGGCAGTGGCGAGTGGCGAGACCTCATTCTCTGCCTCCCCAATCAATTGTATTTGTACGTACAACTTTTATAGTTGAGTGTAATCAGTTCTGCAGCTGGCGTACAACTCTCCAAGTTAACTTGTCTGCTCATTCATTCATGTAAGTTTGTTTGCTAATCATATATATTTTTTCTATTTTTTCATATATTTTACAAAATATACATGCTTCTACAATTATAACTCTTTCTACCCTTCATCCCATTTCCATCCATCTTCTTTAATGTCGTTGACCACATTCCTAAAATGCCCAACATCTTTTTCCCACTCCCATTCCTCTGTTTCCTTACTAATATCATTCTTTTTATTTTAATTACTAGTGCTATTGTACACAATCTTCATTTGGGTACTCCCAAACTATCGTTTTTATTTGGTTTTTCCTTCTTCTCTCTCTTTTTTTTTGGTATTGACCTTCTGATTTACAGGCACTTTCAACAATTTTATTTTCTTGATTTTTCTAGAGCTAAATCAATCTCAAAAAGGTAACTTTTGTTTTAATAATAATCTTTTTGATGGCAAAGATTTGTTCTCCACTTTAGAAAAAAAAAAGGAACGCCTTTATTAGTTCATCCTCTCCACTCTGTCTTCCTCTCTGTAAAGTCTCAAAACCAAAACAACATTTGTAAATTATTCTTCAAGAAAAAGGAATTCCTGCCGTCTTTCTATCTCTTCACATCAACAATATTAAATTCCACATCTGCCCATTTATTTTATTTCTCTATTTTATTTGCATGCAACTAGCATATATATTCATTCTATTTTTTCCTATGTTTCCCGTTGTCTACGTTATTGCTATTGCTGTCTCCACTCCTCCTGCAAATTGATTCTTTTTTTATTACAGTTGAAGACTCGAAGTAATTTAATTAAACTTTTCAGCTGTTGACATATTTCATCTATATTTTTTAGCTCTTATTTTGTCAACGACCAGTACTAATATTCACATTACTACATTAATATTGTATGTATCTTTCGAAAAATCATAACATAATATCTTCTCATTTCATTTCATTTTTATACGAATCTTTTGAACAGGATTTGACTTGTTGCAAGTTTCGGCACTAATCAATGAGAGAAGAAATGAATAATCTTAAGGTATGTTACCTTATGATTATTAATTATGCCGGGGAATTTATTCGTTATTTATGAATTTGATATTTCTATATGTATATGTGCAAATATATATATATAAGACTTGGTGTAATACATGTAACGTAGCATCTAAGAGACCGTGAATATTACATGGTAGAATTGAAGAAGTTTGATATGGTGGAATCCAATTTAATTCTGAATTTATTTATTTTTTGTCGTTTTGTTTTTAGTCTTCATGGCCAAAAGTGGTGGTGAGAAAATGGTTCAACATAAAGAGCGGTAGAGATGAATTTCACTCAGATTACAGAACAAGTGGTATATATTTTTTTAATATATTTTTGGTTATTTATTTAATTCTGTTCCATTTCTAAATTTTATTTTCGGGTTTGAGTTTGTACATATGATTTATACAACCGTCACTGATTATTGAAATCAGCTCTGTTTCAAAGAAGGAAAAGTTGCTCGGACGATGGTCTATACGTCGTCGTTCCTGAAGAATTATCAGGTAATTAATTATTAATTAATTCCAACGCCAGTTTGTCAACTGTCAGAACTCTACTCCCTTTTATTCTCGATCAGTACTCGTTAATTTGTAATAATGGATTAATGGTTAGTCTGTTTGACCAATTATCTTAATTAGAAACAACTATTCATTTAGTTAATTTATTAAAACTGTAATAATTCTACGTCTGTTAAAGAAAAATACCAACTATTTGGAAAAAGGATTCAAATTATCGAACTGTAAAAGAAAAATACCAACTATTCAAATTATCGAACTGTAAAGAAAAAGGATCGGTAATTATGTATTTAGCTTAGCTTTATAACTACTAATTAATCCCCCTAATCTATAATATGTTTCAGAAGAGTGGTTAATGGAAAAGAGTAACGATATTGAACGGCCCGGATTTAATCAGCAGCCACTTACCCCCAGTGATCTCAACCTCCGGTAAGAAAAAATAAAAAAAATCCATTTTAATTTCCTTATCTAAGACACTCCCAAGTATGGAAGTGTACCACAAGAAGTTGAATTATTGTTTTCGAGTTGTATTTTTGATTAATGAAATAAACTATATTCTAATTATTAAAGGTATTTAATTTGCAATGGTTTTATTTAATTCGGATTGGAATATTGGTAATGGTCATCATCATTATCGGTTGTGTGTTTCAATTTTGATTCCCTTTTGATAGAAGCTGCGGGCTAATCTTAATTACTTGTACTAATGATTTGCCCAACTTTTTCCATGTTTAGGTGCTACTCGCTTCACATTACAAATTAAGTTCAGTGTTAAACTTTTTGTGAGGATATATAGTGGCCTCAATTTCTGAATTTATATTTTAGATCGTACATATCATTAATATTAATGTTATTATTTTATGGATAATAAGCCTAAATTGTTAAAAAAAAAAATTAAAACCCAAAAAATGAGTAATCTATCAACCAAAAAATGAGTAATTTATCAATTCAGAGCTGAAAGATGAAAAATATCAATTAAGGATTTGAATGATGAAAATTGTCAATATAGGATATCAAAAATCATATATTTTGATTTATTTTAATTACTTTAATATGTTTATTAAATTTAATAGATAATTCATAAAGAAATTTTCAACGAAAACTATTATAAAAATAATAAAAAAATAAAAAAAGAAATCAAAAAATGCATGATTTATGACGTCCTAAATTAACAATTTTCATCTTTCAGATTCTGGATTGATAGATTACCCATATTTGAAGTCTTGAATTGACAATTCTCCTAGATATATGTATTATTTAAAAATTGTAATATTTTGGTTGTGTAGGATGTTCGTTGGAACATGGAATGTAGGAGGCAAATCACCAGATGATGAACCTAATCTAAGAGATTGGTTGAGGAGTAAAGCTCCTGCCGACATTTATGTGGTTGGGTAAGAAATTTGAAATCTGATTATTATAGAGAGATTATGTAAGAAGAAGATATAATTTTATATGTAATGAAGTGAATAAATTAAAAAGTGCATGCGACACAATTAAATAAAATAGGTTAATTGATAATTTGGATTGCTGCAGGTTCCAGGAGATTGTACCTCTGAATGCGGGCAATGTATTAGGGCAGGAGGACTGTGGGCCAGCGGAGAGGTGGCTATCCTTGATACGTGAAGCTCTAAACCAGAACGCAGATATCCCTGTTTCTAATAAACCAAGAGTTAGCTTCTCTGATTTCCTATCATTTGAAGATGATCATCATCGGCGCTACTGCTTGGCCGCCAGCAAGCAGATGGTTGGGATCTTCTTGTGCGTCTGGGTTCCACACCATTTCTATCACCATATCACTAGTTTGAAGGTCTCGTGTGTCGGAACAGGCATCATGGGATACCTCGGAAATAAGGTATATATATATTATTCATCCATTCACAATAACTCATGTCAAACTTTATACATGTCCAGCAAAAATTAAAGGAATTGTTTTTTTTTTAATATATCTTCAATGTTTAAGTAATTTGTTGTTTAATTTTGATCTATATATGTCAAGGGATCGATATCTGTTAGCATGATATTGCACCAGACGACGTTTTGCTTCGTGTGCACTCACTTAGCTTCTGGAGAGAAAGATGGTGATGCAATCAGAAGAAATTTGGACGTGATGGAGATTTTGAAGAGAACACGATTCTCGCATCGAAACCCTATTTCACCAGAAGCCATTTTGGATCACGAGTAAGTACATAGTCGTTATTTATTAATTTATCAAAATATACATGCATACATATGGGTGTGTGTGTGTGTGTGACAACGCATTAATTCAATCTAGCTAGCTTCTACATATAATTAAATTTGTATTGAGTAACTACATGTATACACTTTCGAAAATATGCAGCAAAGTAATTTGGCTAGGGGACTTGAATTATCGACTTGCATCAAGTTGTGAGGACACCTATGAGCTACTCGAAAGGAACGATTGGCAAGCCCTTCTAGACAAGGATGAGGTTCGTTCCACCTGTTTTCCTTAGTAAATATTGTAACAAGCTAGATTAATGAAAATTTTGAGTTGAAAATGACATGTATGTTGTTAATGTTGCAGTTGAGAATAGAACAAAAGGCTGGTAGAGTGTTCAAAGGGTGGGAAGAGGGGGAAATTTGCTTTGCTCCAACCTACAAATACATTGCTAATTCCGACCGTTACGTTACGTCCAAAGAGAAACGTCGTACTCCTGCATGGTAACGTACACTTCTAAACTAATATATACTTGATTAATTCTTAAATATATGTGTAATTATTTAATGACAGGCTCAGCATCTTAATTATATTTATAACAGGAGTCAACCTAAAATGGTAATAGGTCGGTTAAGACGATAGACATGGCAGGAAAAAGATGTACGGAACGGAATCATGCATCATGTCCTCACTAATTTTAATTACTTTTACTTGAAGATATTATGCTGCTAATTAGTAATTAAATAATGGGGATTTGAATATTATCCTTGTTGGAAAAGTGATCGAGATAAATTAAGGTGGAGTATCGAATGAGCATTAAAAAGCTAATGGTCGGTCATTAAAATACTCTAATTTATTCGCCTCGGTCACTGTTACAGTCCAGACTTAGTTGGTAATTGGTTTCCCACCCATGACGCAGGGTAATATTAATTATTTCACGCCTATTTTAAACAATATTGTTTAATTAATGCTTACTGTGTTCACACTATTTTTTTTATAATTAGATGATGTATGTATTTAAGTAATTGATTTCGTCACTCGATTAAATGGAATAATTAAATATTGATTTTACACATGAATTGTGTATTATATATTGATTTAGATTCTTCCACGATAGTATAATATTTGATCTTGCCATTAGAAATTTTAAATCAAAAACGTTTCTCTGGCATATATATTTTGGCAATAATTAATAAGTTTGTGTAAAAAATTGATAGGTGTGACAGGATCCTTTGGAAAGGAGAAGGCCTTGAGCAAATGTGGTACGTGAGGGGCGAGTCAACATTTTCAGACCATAGACCCGTGTACTCACTCTTCTCGGTGCATCTGAAATTACCAAATTATCCCAACTCCATATCCAGAATTACCTAAAAAACTCAATCGGATCCATCAGTTCTATCACCATCTTCTTGTTCTTAGTGGGCCGCGCTCAGAGTCCAAGCCCAAATATAACTGACCCGTAACCCGAAGTCCCGCCTACCACCGACTCGTGGTGGTGGTATATTTGGATAAATACTAAAAGGTTTGATGGGGACGGCCACGTACGTGTAGTTGTACAGATGAACATGCTCACTCTCATACTAGAACAAGAACGCCATAGTTTTGTTTTATTCCCCCTTTGTTAGATATGGATAATTAAGGTCTTTCTCGATTTTGTGAATTTAGCTGTTTAAATTTTTGCGTTCGTGTTTGATTTGTATAATTTTCCTTGTAACATTATAGAGCACTTTGTATATTTTTGCGAATTTTTTTTTGGGGTTATGTAAAGATGAAACTTAATCACATTTAGTGGGTGGGTGAAATTTAATCACATATTCAGCAAAGCAAAGTATGCTAAGTAGTATTGATTTAACTAAATTGATGAATTGATTAAAATTGCAGTTAATTGCTAAAAATGACAAAAAAGCAAATAATTCAAATGTTCATAGTTGTTTTATTTTTTTAATTCTAATTTTAGGCTTAAATTAATTAAATCCATAACCATATATATAACTTTGTTCAACATTTCTTTTAATTGTCTCTCTCTCTCTCTCTATATATATATATATATTGTTTGGATTGATTGTTAGTTTTTTTAATGAAAAAATATACTCCTAGTCGTAGAAGATAATTAAATGGGCCGATAAGGTTGGTTTGAATTTGGGGCATTCCATATATGCATAAAATTTAAAAAGTTTGGAAATGAAATGAAATTTAGCACCTAAATAGAGAAGATATTATAATTCGTGAATAGTGCTAACAAGATGTTGTTAGATGTAGAAGAAAATAATAATCTCCTTAATTTCGTCTACTGTATATGTAGGTAGGTAGCTATTACACTAGTCTCTCATCATCTTCAACATTAATCCTACTCACCTCCAACTTCGAGGTAGAAGAATATTCTTCATGAGATTTGACACCAACAATAATATCATCACTACTTATAACTTTGGTTTGCTTTACAGCCACAGGAATAATCTCCTCCTCCACTTGTTCCATGGAAGGGGATTTGTAGTCTTTCTGTTTTCCCCATACCACAAAGTAAAGCCCCATCACGATCACAGCGGCACCAACAATCCTGCATATATGTATATGTATATATATTAAATTAAATAAATATGAGTTTAATTAATATATATATATGACATACCTTCCTAAAAACATTTTCTCAGCTAGAATGAAAGAGCTCATGATAGCAACGATAATCATGCTGAGAGGGCTGAATGCAGTGACGAAAACAGGTCCTCTTTGTTTCATGACAACTCCTTGCACGTAATAAGCAATACCCGAACAGAATATACCCTGCATATATGGTATACATATAATTAATAAGAATTGAAGAAATATAGATGATATGAGAGTGACGTACACTGTAGACCGCTGCAAGGAACTTAGTGTCCCATTGTATGGACCAAGCAGCAGGATTTCCCTTCTCTACTAGCAGTGCGAGTGCTGCTCCCTCTGCAGTTCCTAAGAAACAGATCCATGCAGTGAGAGATAGCTCTGCAGGATACGTACGTAGAGTGACAGACTGCAAGATCATGAAAGCGGCCCAGCTAAAGCATCCAATAGTGATGAAGAGGGCACCCTTGATTGAGTGTTCGACACTCACTTGTGCACTAGCTGCTTCATGTATGCCTCCTCCTCTGCTCCACGGCACCTCCACATTCGGACCTCTTACTAGTGTCATGATCATGGCTCCTGCAACCGTACCCAATGTGCCCATTATCTTTGCTTGGCTGCGGACGCTCATAAACTTAACCTTCTCAATTCTGCATGCACATCCACATCACATCACCATCAATTTAATATTCAATTCCCTCACTTATATATATATGTACGTACTCACGTACCTGAAGCACCATGCCATCACAAATGTAATTGCCGGAAGAACGTTAGCCATTGCAGCTGCAAACGTCGCTGTTGTGTATTTCATCCCCAAGAAGTACAGATTTTGGTCTATAACTGGCCTTTTTTTAAAAATATTATTCCATATATAATTAAGTTAATTGGTTATCAAATTATAATATAATATTTGAAATGACACACAATTATATATGAAAGAGCATGCATCATTTTTATTTTTATTTTTATTTTTATTTTTATTTTTGGAGAGAGAGAGAGAGAGAACTTACTCCAAAAGACTGAGAAGCATAATCTTGAGGAATGTAGATATGGTCATTCTTGGCCTTATTTTCCTGTGGGACATGATGAGTACATGTTTGGTTTATTTTTGCTACAATTAATTCCTCAAATATTACGTAATTAATAGCTTAGGATACAAACTCAAACAACCACTATATATATATATATATACACGCGCGCGCGCACAAATACAACCTAATATGTATTAATTAATGTAAAATATTATATTCCGCAGCTGAAAGTTTCTGAATTTGAGTTCCAATGTTTAAGAAAACATTATTATATTGGATTTTATAAAAATTACGCCCTTGAAATTTAGCATATTTATGAAAATAACTCTCTTAATTTCCCGAAATTATAATACCGCATTACTTACATGAGTACTGTATATAGATAGATTGGTCCGTGCAAAATTCAAATTAAATCGTAAAATCAAAAGAAAAATTAATTGGTTCTCTCTGATTCTCGAAATTTCATACAAATTGAATTAAACATTATATATATATATATATATATATGAGTTATAACGTGTAACAGCAGAAATTGAAATTAATAGTGAAATTAAGAGATCGGGATTACTTGTCTAGAATGAAGGCGAAGGGGGCAATGACGAGGGTGGCGACGGCGTGGCGGTAGACGACGAAGACGTAGTTGCTCATCCCCTCGTTTAAGGCAGCCTTAGAAATGATGTCCATGCCCGCCAACCCCGCTTGCAGAAAAACCACGCCTAGAAAAGGTTTCGCCTTCTCAAACGCTAACTGCATGCTCTCTCTTCTCATCTTCATTTCTTTATTTTCCTCTCTTTATCTTCCAAATATTCCACACCTATATTTATTTGTTCACGCTATCAAGATCAGCATCAGCACACACAAATTAAGTCCAAACATCGTCAAAATCCAAATAAATAAATTGATTAAGAGTAACATATATTGCAAAAAATTAATATTATTGTTTCCACATGCAAATTGCCATGCACAGTTTTTTTCTCAAGTAATTAACTAGCTCGAGAATTTAAGTGAGTTGAAAAAATTGCCTAAATTCAATGCCTCTAAGACTAGATCTCTATTGATATTTGGCTATGCGAGCTAGTCCCGCTTATATATGCGCAGTAGAGACAGCAACTGATACAATAATTAGATTCTCTGCTACAAAAAAAGAAAAGAAAACGAAAACATTAATTAATTGTCCAATAATTTAATGTGTGTAAATGTAATAATGTCGTCACCGAACACGAATAATATGTGAAGGTAAGAAAAATACAAAATGAGGTGTATAATGGCGGTTGAGGATCCATATCAACAAGTGGCAGATAAAAAGCATCGATATATATAGCACCAATACTCTGCGTTGCCTTTTAGCTTTCTTTTACGTTATACTAACTAGCTTTCTTTTTTTCTTTTTCTTTTTTTTCCCCTTTTTTTGTTCCCTCGATCTTTTCTTACAATGTTCACTTAGATACATAGGCGAATAGAATTATGGATGGTGATCACGTAATCATTGGTGAATATATGTCCAGAAATAAATTGGCGATTGTTTCCTGGGAAATTTAATTTATCATAACCCTTTTAATACTTACTAATAAACAGTCTTTTTTTAGAGTATATAAATGCAATGTCTGAACATTCATTTTCTGTAAACTAAATTGATGAATGGTGTTGCCTCTTTTAAGTTTTAATATTACATGTGATGAAACATGTGACTCAAGAAGAGTCCAAATACACATAAAGAAGTTCTAGTTATGTGTAAGTATATGGTTTTAGAAAAGCATAAAATGTTGGCGTAAGTGGTGTGTTCAATGTTTCATTTACTTGTATCTAAGTGGCACATATATATATATATATATATATATATATGCATAGTAATAATAATAATCATGATCATCATCATCATCATCTCTCACGATCACTGGTCTACTTACTAGGCTATTTAAAAAAGATGATTGATAATAGATAACATCTAAATTAAAATTTAGTTTCTTAATTGCCTACGTTTAAATGTCATATCGAAATTGTAATTTCGTGAAAACATGATGATTATTTTAGCAATTAATCATATTTGTACATATTATATGGTAACATAAAAATGTGAAATTAAGCATAATATCAAATAAATAATCTCACACGAAAGAAATCCACACGGAATCACTTAAAAAACTATGTATGAGGCATCATATAAAATATATTAATTGTGAACGAAATTCAAGCATCTTTTTGTGGATTGTCTAGTAGAATTCCTTTTAAGGGTCCATAGGAGAGTTATCATAATTTTATAAGTAAGATTCAAGCATCTTTTTTGTGGATTGTCTAATAGAATTCCTTATAGAACTCCAATTCAATTCCTTACAAAGGGGTCTGTGTGTGTGTGTGTGTGAGAGAGAGAGAGAGAGAGAGAGAGAGAGAGAGAGAGAGAGAGAGTCTTCATCTTATCATCTACTTTTGCTCAATTCAATCTTAAACTAGCTAACTTTTGCTCAAATCAATCTTAAACTAGCTAATTGCCCACAACGGTGAACCCTCCTCCTTCAATTGTTTACATTTACACAATTATGTGCTTAATTATATTGCTTATATATGGCAATGTCATTTAGCTAGATTTTGTTGTAAAAATTATCATTTATTTGAGCTATATATATATATATATATATGAGAGGGGTTAGGTGAAAATCAATCATAATGTCGGAACTAGAAGCATATTTCACACCACACAATTCTCAAAAATCAAAAGCCCAAATTTTATTAAAAGGGCGGTGACAATTCTGCAATATCGAAAAGTTTTTTGGGTTGGAGCATTAACGTAATTCAATTTTTTTTATAAAAATCACGGAGTATTTGATAATAGGGCTGTCGTGCTAAAAAAATATTAATAAAATATTATCATCATACTAATGAAGCATTATCGTGATGCTAATTAAAGTTTTCTAATAATTGTTAGGGAAAAAATATATTCTAAAAAATAATTATAAATCTAATTTGATTTAATAAATCCTAATTGAATGGAAGAACCCATAATTGGATGAAATAAACTTTGATTGGATGTAATAAACCATAAATGAGTCGGAACAAATCAGAACAATAACATATAATGTACTATGTTAGCATTATGATTTTACTTCGTTAGCACTGTGAATACATTATGTTAGCATATGGTAATAATCTGTCAACATACGTTATAAACCCTAAAAATATATTAGGAACTAAAAAGGGAAATTTAAATTAAAAAATAATAATTATTAATCATAATTAGATGGAATAAACCCTAATTGAGATTGAATAATCCCTAATAAATATATACTACGCTAGCATTATAATAATTATTCGTAGCACGTTGAATACATTATGTCAGCATATGACAAATGCTTCGTTAGCATACGGTAGCACACGTTATTATAATGCTAATGAAACATTACCATAAGTTAACGAAAGAATTTACAAACTGAGTATGCATAAAAATTTATCTTTTATATTCTTCGTCCATATTTTTCATTTATACACGACCTTCCGACATCTTAAATGAAAGAGTATGAAGAGAGCTTTAATTTGATATATTTTTTACGCGCATTTAATCAAAAATGAGCAAGTTATGGTTGTTTAAAGTTTTTTTTAAAAAAAATTGATGACATATCATTCTTTTATTTTTGTGTTATTATATACCAAATTCCTACCATCTTTTCATTAAATATTAACCATTATATATATAAAGGAATATGAAAACACACGATCAATAGTATTACTTTTTAAGTTTATATATAGGATTAGATGATATTTTAGATTTCTCGTAAACATTTTGAAAGATATATTTTTTTAAAGAATAAGAGAAAATAAATTGAAAAAATGATGAAGGGGAAAAATTGAATCGCTGGCAGTTAAAATTAGATTTTTATAAAGGTATTACCTGTGAATTATAAGTACTGGGTCTGGCTATGGCAATAACTTTCTTATAAAAAATGATTAGAAATAACATAATTAAATAAAAACTTGAATTAATCCATGTAGACCCTGATAGTCCGATCCACAAGCAATATTATATTTTCTTCTCAACTAACGTAACAACACTTTACACCTGATTGACCAGTATTTCTTCCTTCTTACTTACATTCATGATATATTTAAAACAACTTGAGATATATATGTTACGTCAAATTAATAATAATGTTGAAGCACGTACGATCATCACGAGCAGCAACTTGAATAAATAGATAAATAAATAATGCCCCACATATATTGTAGCCTTTACTTATAGTATATAGATTATTGATACGTAAGTACGTAGACCCCTATTTAAGGCACTATATATGTGTGGTGAGATATAGTCGTCTGCATATGCTTTTGTTGCTTTATATTTGAGTTGTGGTTTCTGCATTGGCATTGCACCAAAATTAAAGCAATATATATATATATATATATATATATATATATATATATGGAAATGATCAAATGAGAACCATTCTCCTAGGTGGGAACTAGGAACCAATCCTAGCCCTTGTTTGACTCAATCTGAACGGTCCAGATTAAATCAGATTTAAGTGGATGGGCGGTGACATTCCTGTAATTTTCGGCAACTTTATGGACGGAGGGGTAATATAGTAATTTAATAATTCTTCCCTTTTGTTCTGAGGCTAAAATGAGAATCGCATGAGGCTAAAATGAGAATCGCATGATGCTAAAATGATCGAAGTAGGATGCTAAAATTGATATGACATTTTCCACTAGGGTTCACCGTTCCCAATTAGGGTTTATTACGTTCCGATTAGGACTCTGATCCCAACTAGTAATTATGAGATTCCCATTAGGGTTCACTGTCCCCAAATAGGGTGAATTACATTTCATTTCAATGAAATCATCATTCTATTTTTGTTTATCAACACATACTAAAATGAGAAATGCATGAGACTAAAATGAGCGAAGTCGGATGCTAAAATTGAATCTGGGCAATTTCTGAGTTCAGTTCCGATTTTGCCCTTAATGAGATGTGCGAATTGAAGATTTTCGCGATAATTACAAAAATGCCACCGAAAATCTAGATGGATCTGGAGCTTCGATTTTTCAGGATGGACGGATGGGATCGGTTCCCAATTCTCACCTAGCAACCGGTTCTCACCAGATCCCATCCCTATATATATATGTGTGTGTGTGTGTCACGCACGCTCTGGAATCTGCTCAGGTCCTCCCCACTAATACAATCAATTTCGGATTTGAATTGTACGTACCATACCAACCGCAGCAGCAAATTATGCCTCCCATTACATATATATATATATATATATATATATATATATATATATAAAATCTGCTGCCCACATATATTTGGATAAATATTGTTGAGAGAAAAGAAGGATTCCGCTACTTTTCTTTTACGAATCATATAATATAGACTATATATATGATATTAAATCATTAATTACCACAGCTACCGTACGTTATTATCATGGATTGCTAATATTAGTGTGTTTGATAGATTTGCCAAATTAATTTATGCCTGCCACTATCAAGTGTCAACTAATTGATACTTGGTCAGACAACATTATGGATTAGATGTTGATTAAAGTTCAGTTGTATATATCTATTCACATGCATCACTCTTTTTTTTCTTTTTATTAATGTTGTGGGGATGCACGATACGTACATAATTTTTTCCTTGCAATTATCTACAAATCACACGGGAGAGAGACAACTACATTATGCAGTTTTCATAGGGCGGACTCGACCCTAATAGCTAGCGTAGATGTAGGTAGAGGTGGATGGACGAAGTTATATATATTACTACGGATGTTTCCAACACTGCGTCCGTTAATAGGCCACACTTCATTGGAGGCGACACCCTTCTCTTTTTGCATGAATTTATAAATACTAGTACGTATATTCAGATTTGAGACTATCATTAACCTGCAAAGTCCATGCCCAAAGATTTAAAACATTACGTTCGATTCCCAATCATAAATATAAATTTAATTAAGGATTAATTAATTAATACAAACGCGGCTAGAACAGATCAACAAATTTTGGTTCACTTCCAATTTAATTTGGATAGTTAAACTTCGCATTTATGTTACAATTGAATCCAATTATAAGTTAATTTAATTTCTTATTTGAGGATATGTGTGTGTGTGTGTGTGTGTGTGTATGTGTATATATATATATATATCAATTGACCTAAATGAAAATTTTGAGGATTTTTGGTCAACAACTTAAGTAGATAAAATGCCTACAACCATGTCGGGTCGGGTCCAAGATCAAATTATTTAAAGTATGGATCGAAACGCCATGATCGTGACTACAGTGCAATAAGGCATTAACACAAAGACAACACTTGCCTTCATAAAAACATTATCATAATTTTGCCATGGAGATATCAAGATATATATTCGATCTTGATATGATATTTATATTAATAGTTTAGAATTAATTATATTTTATATTATATTTAGATTGAATTATATTGGTATTATGATACTTACTTTCTTGTGCTCTAAGTTTCCCATATGTTATAAATAGACAGGTCTAGATTTTTATTAAAAAATTTAATAAAAAGTGTTATATTTACTTGTAATTTGGTATTCTTTTGAGAATAAAGGATGCTATTTTTGAGTTTTTCCGCGGTTCAAATTTTATGTTGCACTTCTTCGTATTTCACTATTAAATTTATTAAAAAAAATTAATAATTAACACAAATAATCATAGTCAATATTTATCAATATAATAAAAAATGAATTAAAATGTTATAAAATTTAATTATGAGATAATCCACCATAATAATAAATTATTAATTGAAAATTAAAAATTAAAAAATAGTTATAAACATTAATTGAATGGGGTAAACCTTAATAAATAATTGTACAATTAAATTAAATAAAAAATAAAGAAAAAATACAAGAAAAATGTGTAATTAAAAAATGTAGTACAAAGTGAAACATAAAGAATCCAATAGAAAATCTCATGTGGTTTTGGAGGTATTCATATAATCAACGAATGCATCATTTTGATATATAAACACATAATCTACATACATTGAAGTAACTACCTACCACACACGTCAATGTTCGATGGAAAACTTCCCAACTAAAACCATTCTTCCACCTTTCATCTAGCTTACCAATCTTATAAATTAATTTGAGCATATAACATATTTATTTTTCTAATATATATATATATGTAAATTCTTACTTTAAGTTTTACAAACACCACATATAAATATTAACAAATGACGATTTTTTTATCAGCGATTTAAAGTTTTTTAAAAAATTATTCTCCCACCTACTTTTGAACATACTTTTTTTATCCACTTTGGACCAAAATACTCTTCCCTCTTAATATATATATATATATATATATATATATATATATATATATAAGCATCTCATACATCATTCCCTCTCACTCAAAAATTCCAATCGCATTCAAAGAGGGAAATAATCTGAAGATATACTCCACATTGAAATATTTGGAAGATTGTTAAATTTAATTCAAGATTTGGAGCTTTAATCTTTAAAGATAATATTGTTTTCAACTTATTCACGTTTGAATATTAAACTTTACAAATAAAAAAATGTGATTTTATTTTTAACTGCGCGTTGGGTCACTCTTAACTGAGCTCAAGACCCAGCGCACAGTAAAAGACATTGGCATAATATCAACTGACAAATTTGGCCTCGATCGGGTGTGCGCATGCACGTAGAGCCGCCGCACACACGGTACGCACGCAGATAGCTTTGTGTCCAGCAAAAAAAAATCAACACGAACATCAAAAAAAAGTCAACCTATTTTTTTTTAATATCGCAAAATACAAGCCAACACTCAATCGCAAAAAATTCCAGAACTTAAATTAAAACCCGATCAATC
Source organism: Perilla frutescens (assembly GCA_026008535.1). Lineage (NCBI taxonomy): Eukaryota > Viridiplantae > Streptophyta > Magnoliopsida > Lamiales > Lamiaceae > Perilla > Perilla frutescens. The sequence goes on along the minus strand of BRKX01000017.1, from coordinate 35,619,411 downwards.
TTCAAAATCTAACAACACCCAATAATTTAACAATATTAATAATGAGATCCGAAAAAACATTGAGTCAGAACTCAACTTATAAAAACTATAAAAATTTTGATTTCTTCTCTTGAATTTGAAGAGGTTGAGGGTTGGGTTTTCTAGAGAAATTTAGATTTATTATATTTAATTTGATGAAATGTTCGACTTAAAAGGAGAACTTTTACCAAAATTTTCAAAAATATTTTAGAGGGGTTAACGAGCTGAGGTATTAATTTTTATAAGGTCGACAATAGTTGGTGTGATGTCCGAGGCTGAAGTATGGAGTGATCGCCGGTGCGAGGTACGGACAAAGAACAGCTCCGTCAAACTTCCAAGCAAAGGGGCATATTAATGAACCGAATCCACCTGAAAGAGAGAGATTATGAGGCTATTCAGGAATGAGACTGTATAGTCGAAGAGAGCTTAAATCAAAATAGAGAGATTTCGAGGCTATACAGGAATGCGACTGTATAATCAAAGAGAGCTTAAAGGATTTGGTAGGTGACCACTATTTTATTAGTAGTAAAAATAACTACAAGTGTACGGTGCTATTGTAATACATAGTGAACAAGAGTATCGTATCCACATGGATTGTAATGTAAATAACAATGTCAAACTAAAACATAGACACCTTATTAATATCTGGACACTCAAATAATAAAAGAGAGAACATGTAAAGAAATACTTAAAAAGAAAGAACACAATTGACTTAAATAAAACAATTAATGAAAATAATGAATTCCAGAGGAGAGTTCATACAATGGCTTTTAGGACAGATTTGTTGACTACTTAACCTTATTTAATTTATCAATTGTGGAAAATCACTTAATTGTTATCAGACTGTTCTCACGAACATATATCATAACATAGAAATAATGAACATGTATTTCACTGAAGTCGGTTATTCACGCATGTCATTACTCACAATCAAGTACCTTGGACTTAAATTCCTATGCAACACTTGTTCACTTGGTCGATCCTTCCAAGCATTATATAAAATGATTAACCTATTTTATCTCATTATTAATCAGTCACGACTAGAATCTTCCAATTAATTAACTTGCATACATATGTTGCTGCAGTCAACATACACATGAGAAATCTAAATTAGGAAACCAAATACCCAATGATAACCGGAAAATATATATCAATAAGTCAAACCATGAATCCAATGTACTTACAAACCAAATAATCCAATAAAATAATTACCTAGACTTAATTAAATAAAAGAAATAAAATATGAACACAGTAAACAACATAATGTTCAATACTATAAAGAACCCGGAGTCTTCAGTCTTGTTGTAGCCTCTGGAGTCTCTGTTGTACCTCTATAATTATGTTCACCTTGGTATGTCCCTTCTTTTGTATAATCTTTTATACTCTTCTTTTCTAATGAGTAGAAAGGGTATTTATAGTGTTGGAGGCCCTAGGGTTAAAACAAGTCAAAAGGTGTGAAAAGCCTCAAAAAATCTCATGTAGGATTCATTTGGACTGACTGAGGACGCGTTGGGTCGACCCAGAGGGCCTGTTTTACACAGGGTCGACCCAAGTGGTGGGTCGAGTGACTGGGTCGACCGGCGGGTCGACCCGGCGCGCGTAGGCTTCACTAAAATGACCCGTTCTCACTCATTTCTCGCCCGATTGAGCCGATTCAACTTGCACAACGCTCCAACTCAATTTTCCATCTTTCTAAGCTCTTCAATCACCCATTTGGATTATGTTAAATTATTTTCATCAATTTTAGTTGGCTTTGCTCTTTAAATGCTGTACAAGAGCCCAGTTGGTCCCTTCTTTAGCTTTCCAAACACATAGTTGATCATTTTGCACCAAATAATCATCAAATTTACCACTATTACTGAAAAACTGACAAATACATCAAAGATTGTCAAATATAAATTCAACCATCCTAGATCATATAATATTCCAGGAACATAACATCGCACTAAATTGTCAATTATTATTGGAATACCTGAATCCATTGAGATTGAAAATCTTGATGCAGAATACTTTTATGAACAATCTCTAGATACGGACACGAACAGGGGATTGGTATTATGGTCTTCCTTAACTAAATCTCCTTATTCCTTCTATGGGACCTTCATTTTTTTTCCAGATGGGGAGAAGTAAAAACTGTGTTGGATTTAGTATATTGGGGATCATAACCAATGAGGCTATATATACTATTTAATTAGGCTTACCCATAAACACCTAATTAGAATGATATTTGGTATCTACGCAATCCATGGACTATTACCTTATTAAGACCATTTAATTAAATCCACAAATATTTAAATAGCAAATATAATTGCATAAAAATATGTTACCCATATTTAAATTATTTAGGAAATCAAAAATTTATTTAACAGTTTTGCCCATTGACACCATTAACAATTATGAGATGTAATTTAATATTATATTAAAAATAATCAAATTGTTCAAAACAAATAGAATTTGAGACGGAGAGGGTGACCTCAATATAGTCGGCGCTCATGACACTGTTCAGAACACACCTCTAATTAAGTAGCCGTTGTGAATAGTTCCAAAAATAAAACAAACAAACAAAAATAACCTAGAAGAAACAATTTATCCCTCGAGAATGTATAAGAAAATATCGATCCTCAATCCGTTTTTTTTAATTACTAATATTTTATATCCGCTAACATTATTTGTTAGAATTTGTGTACGAATTCCGCTTTCTAGTAAACTAGAATAACCCATTGTGCGATGCACGATTGAAATACATGTGATTATTATTATTTTATTATAATATCGTACTTAAAATTAAAGGAGTTAATCATTAAATAAAATATTAGAAAAGTGTGAAACACATGATGTTCACTCATAAAATTAAATCTCAGTAATCTAACTAAATAATTATGAGGTAGAGAAGGTATATAAATTAAAAAAATAAAATCCTTGTGTTAGACGTCTTATGATCATCTTATGGGTCAAAATATATAAGATTGGTGAAATTTTGGATTCAAATACACATTCAATGATGCATTTGTAATTTTGTTGGACTTTGATCATGTTTGAATTTGGATCTCGACTGTCTTACATATTTTGACCCATAACGGTCACACAAGACTTCCGCGATTAAAATCATTAATGTAAATTAGAAGCAAAATATAATTAAAGAAATATAAATAGATGAAATTACAAAAACAATTCATGTTTATACTATATATGAATTTATAACAATAATAATATTTTTTTATCAAATTAAATAATCCATGCTACTTGGATGTTCTCTGTTGGTCCCTCACCATATTTCTATCAATGAAAATGGTCAATTTTGCTCCCCTTTCTTATTAAGGCATGAGTTTTTTAGTCAATGTTTATATTATTTGTGCAGATTGATATATAATTATTTTAAAGGCTTTAACTTGATTTTTTTGGCTTTTTTAATTCATAAAGATAGACGGGCGGAAGTTAATAACACCCGTTAAAACATACATTTAATTTTCTCACACGCTAACACATATTTTTTACACACATATGAATTAAACATAATTGTTTCAAAAATTGAAGGGATCTACACTTATGGGACGGAGGAAGTATTTGAATGCAATAGATTTTTAAATTTTAAAAAAGATAAATGGTATTGATATTTTTATCTCACAATGAGACAACTCCAAGGAATGGCGATGTCATTTTGACTATGATATTAAATAGCTAATATGAATTTATACAAAAGTATAAGGAACTGAATATAAATTAAATAGCATTTTTGAATTAAAATCTTTGGGCGGTTGCTATACTATACTTTTGTATATATATATTTTTTAAGATAGAAATTAATCTATTAAATTATTATAAATCTAGTTATTATTTTTTAGGTTATAGTTGATGGTTGTTCCGGAATTCCATCGTCTCTACTATAAATATGAATGTGAGAGTTTCCTCTCATCCAGTTCCTTGTGAATAAAAGGATTCAAAATTGAATTTCGATAAATTTGAATAACTATTAATTAGAATATTTTTATCAAAAAAATTAAGCGGCAAAGTCGTAGCCCTATTTGCTATTGAAATTGAATGGAGTCTCAATTCCCCTTCTTTCGTTGAAGAGGCATGTGCCCATGCATCTGAAGTAAACCCTTGCTTGCGTATCTCCCTTGCATAAAAGAAATTCCGCCTCACAACTTCAAAGCAAATGTTAATTCTTTGGAATTATTCTAATTAAAAGATACATTTAAATATATAATATATCATACATGTATGCTTCACGTTTAACAATCAATATTCGCCATTTAGATTAAATCGTAAATGAAAATAAAAACCACAAAGAAAATATAATATGGGTCATCCTCAAGTAATGAATGCAAAAATATAAATTTCACGAAAGATAACATTATATTATATTATATTATAAGAAATCATCTTAAATCATAAGAAATTTCAATAATATGAAGGTGAATACATACATGAGCCATTTTACCAAACTTGAATTCAAATTCTATAAATAATGGTTGAGTTTGAGGGTAGAAATCGAACACGCCGATGAAACAAAAATATCTGGTTTGTAGTCTTTACATGGAGAAACAAAAAAAAAAATCCACATAAGAAAACATAAAAATTATATAAATAAATAACATGAAAATATCTCATAGTATATACAAACCTCATTGATAAAGAACTCGTACCATAATATTTTGATCAAAATTAAATCACAAAGATTTTAAAAAATCATTCAAAAAATGGTATCCATGAAAACAATTTGGTTAAAAAAATGACTTACAACGGACTATAAATGGGAGTCATGAGAAGAAAAAAAACAGAATAGTTTTGAATATTGAAAATAAAAACACAAAACATATAATTTCAAGGTCCATAGCAAAATACATTGTGATTTATGCTCACATCTATGTAATAAGCTAATGTTAGAAAGAAGATTTTTAATTATGGAAAAAAATAAAGTATTTTATTAAATCATAAAATGAAAATATCTCCACATAAAAATATATCTAGTCTTCTAATAAAAATTTGATAAATTTAAGTTAGATGTTGATCATTAATTCTATCTAACCATTAACGTGACTCTATCTATATAATATAATTCTATCTAAAACATAAAATTGAATTATAATATTTAGATGATATAAGTGGTATTGTCTATATCATATATAATCTACATAAAAAGAATAATAGATTTTATTTGCTTTTTGGGTTTTCATAATTAATTGAATATATTTAATGCAACAAAATATTATGATTTATGCGGATATGTATGATACATATATATACTACACACACATATTAATACTTAATCATATATACATAAAATAAATATTTTTGATGTAAATAAGATATTTTGTTTTTAGGGAGGTGAAAATGGACGGGAAAATAATATTTTTCTATTTCGGGACGCGAAGTCGTTATTATATATTATATAGATTTGTGTGCGTTGCTACTTTGCTCAAGTAGTGGAGGAGGGGTGCGAAAAAAATATTTGGTTCAATATATACTCTACATTCAACTTTATAAAGTTATCATATATAATATTATAATAATATTATACTTAAATCTAAAATACTTTAGGGCTCTATTATAATATAAAAGTGCTTTTCATGTGTTCTAAAAAAACTTATTAGAAAAGGTTCACTGACATTTCCAATTTTAAAGTTGTTGGCATATATACATCCAATCCATTTACAAAAATGTAATATTTGAATACTATTTGAGTATTGCTACTCAAATAACTAAAAAATATTCAAGATTTGTCACATAAATTTGTGTCAGACTATTAAACGGAATAAAATTCACATTCAAACTCATATTCTATATAATGGTGGCATATTTGTAATTTTACTTGCATTTTGATAGTTTGGGATCTAAAATTTGATCCAACAAATTTTAACACATTGAACGGTTTAACACAAAATTTATCATTTAAAATATAAGAATATAAAGTGTAAATTAGAAATATGATAAAAAGGTAAAAAGAGGCGAGATAATCTGATATACTTCCCTCGTTCCAATTATATAGTATTTTTCTACTCGCACATAGATTAAAAATATTTATAAAAATAAGATATAAAAACTAATTAAACTTCCAATATTAACCTTATTTAAAATTTATAACTTTTATAGAAATAAGTGATTAGTTTTAAATTTTTAAAATCTAAAAATGGTGTATTTATACATTACTTTTAAAATTAATATTAATTATAGTAATGAGATTATATAATTAGTATATCCAAAAGAGTAATATGGACTGTATAATTGGGACGGAGGAGTAATAGAGAATAAAATATGTTTTGATCGCGTTGTCAAAAACTCGCATTCAATCGATTCGAAGGAGCGGATCAGCCTTCTTTCGGCTTATAATTATTTTTTGGAAATCATTTTCACAAGTTCCGTGTCGTTGCAGAAATATGAGTATAGTGGTAGTGGCATATTATTAATTATTGAGAAACCTTTCACTCAATAATGGCATAACCTTTTCTTTTAATAGATATATATATATATATATATATATATAATGACATAACTTTATTTGAACAGAACGTATAATTAAGCATTTATGGTGATGGGTGCAAAGGTGCATCCGTATCCAAAACTAACGCCTTATAATTATAGTGTGCTACCCACACCCACACCCACACCTTCCAAAATTCAAAACCACAACCCTCGCTCCCAGCTACGTCACGTAATTCTTTATTTTGGATGAATCTCATCGAAGTAGACATCTACTGCTACAGTTTTAGGATCTTACGTATCTTACTGGCCGGTTTCAAGAGTTTGCATACGTATACTAAACACTCATAGTAAATTCAATTAAAATTATTGACTATAGTCACTAGAATTTAAACTTCAATTTGTGCTTCTTAACGATGAGAGAATTACACCACCTCTTATCCTCATGTCAATTGAACTATGCATCGAGAGACCGTCACGTTATTTTTTATTTCAACTGCATTTCAACTCTTGCCTACTCTAATATCAAATACATGTGCACTAAGTATATTTGATGAATTCACGTTTATCTGTGTGCGCGCTCTTGGTATATACTGATCGTATTTGAAAAGAATGAAACACTATTCGAATAGGGAAATTAAATTTGATTGCTATTTGTATATGCTACGAGTCTACAACTAATATATAGATGTATAGTGTTAGTGTCATTGTGTAGCACTAGTTTTGTTTTGGTGATTTATGTTCGACGAAGTGTTCGAGGGTATGTTCCTGAAGTAATGTGTTGATTCCGCTGTGCAAAATAAAGAACAGTTGGTGGACTGTTCCATCTGATGTTCCAGGCGCATCCTCGAACAGTTTTAATGTGGCAGTTTCCATGTTGAGTTGATTTTGAGCCATTGTATTTGGGCAGCCAAGATCTGATCATTTGACTGCCTTGTGGAGTAGATGTCGTGCTAAATTAAACTCTCATCTTCAAGGAAAACATCTATACACATATGGAAAGAATCACAAACCCTAATTCACCTTCCATGTTGATGAAGATTGAAGATCAAGTCAACAAGAAGTGTTGAAGAATAAGAAGGCCGATTTTCTCAGCAATCGGTGTGTACTGAATTTAGATTCTCTTAGTTTAATTATTTGAGAATCATACATTTGTGATTATTGTAATAGCTAGAAGTTGTTCCATAAGCTGTTCAATATGGTAGTCTAGTATTGAGTGTTTTCGAGTGAAATACGTGAGGGATTTTTAATCCTTTTTGTACGCTACCTTGGGAGAGATTGTAAGTTGAAGTCGTGGGTAGCTAGAGGGAGTCTAGTGTCATGGTTGTGAGGGGATCTCACAGCTTTCGTTCATCAAAGAGTTTGTGTTGTAAGAAAGGGCGACATAAGGAGGGAGTCATGTATGTGTAAAATCCTAAATAGTCTTCATGAAGGAGTAGTGGATGAATATTCAAGTTTGGACGAAGTCCCCCAGAGTAGGTTGGTTAACCGAACTAGGTTATTAATCTCATGCGTACTTTTACTACTTTTATTTAATTGTTCTTGATTCTGTTCCTGCCACTTTCAAGAACACTTGCATGTAGTAACGTTAAACACACCATTGCACGGATTATAGTTTTTCAATTGGAACCGGAGCGGGTCACTAGTTATTCAGGTGTGATCTTGGGTTTATTAATCCGTGTTTTGTGTTTATTTTGTCGAGATGGATACAATGAAAGAAGAAGTGTCGACAGTGCGACCCTCTCTCCTTGATGGAAATAATTATGCCTACTGGAAGGCCAAGATGATCGCGTTCATTCGCTCTATTGATGAACGTGCCTGAAAGATGGTGACTGATGGCTGGAATCCTCCCACGAAGAAAGATGAGAACGGAGATGTTATAAAGAAACCAGAGGAAAAATGCGACAATGATGATTATCAGATTATGGGATTGAATGCCAAGGCCATGAATGCTACTTTTTCAGCTATTGACATGAATTTCTCTAAACTTATCTCCACATGTAACAAAGCTAAAGATACGTGGAATATTCTGCAGACCACTTATGAAGGAACAAGCAGTGTTCGCGCCTCAAGAATGCAACTATTCATCACCAGATTTGAAAATCTGAGGATGGATGAAGCAGAGAAGCTTGGAGATTTCAATGTTAAGATATGTGACATTGCTAATGAAAGTATTTCTCTGGGTGATGCTATTTCTGAAGAAAAACTTGTTCGAAAAGTTCTTTGTTCTCTGCCCAAGAAATTCACCTACAAAGTCATGACCATTGAAGAAGCCAAAGACGTGAGCAAAATGAAGCTGCAAGAACTGATGGGGTCCTTACGAACATTTAAAATGGGCTTGACAGAAGAAGAAACTGTGCAAAAGAAAAGCATTGCTTTTCAGGCTGGTTCCAGTGCTAAAGTTCTCAGTGATGTCTCTAACAAAGCCAATCTAGCAAAGTTTATTGCCATGTTGTCAAAAAACTTCAACATGTTTGCAAAATGTTTTAAGAAGTCTCCTCAAAATAATCCTTCCAAGAACAGTTTCTCTAAACCTCAAGGGATCAAGAATGAAGATGCTAATAAAGAAAAGTATAAAGAGATCAAGTGTAGAGAATGCGGAGGCATTGGACATTATCAAGCCGAGTGTGCTAACACTTAAAAAAAAAAGAACAAGTCCTATAGTTCTACCTTTAGTGACAGCGAGGATCCTGATGAAAGTGGAAGTGATGAAGAATGCGTAAGCAACCATATTGCTCTCATGACACATTTTATCAAGACGTTTGTTCTTGCGTCTATTCCTGATAATGATTTCGAGAAAAAATCAGAATGCAGTAATGATGAAGAATTTATGGAAGAAACAGCTATGGAGGCATACAAGAAGCTGCATTCCAGTTGGATCATGGTGGTAAAAGTCAATCAAGACTTGCTTAAAGAAAACTCTGATCTAACTAAAGAACGAGATGATCTTGTTATCAAATTTAAGGAGCTCCAAGCTGAACTGTCTCAATCCAGAAACAGTGCTCAAGTACAGAATGGTGAACTTCAGCACTTGAAGAAGCTTGTCAAGATGATGAACTCTGGATCATCTCAGCTGGATGAAAAATCATCTCCAAAGGAAAGAACTCTCAAGATCATACTGGGCTTGGTTGCAATGGTGGTCAGACTGATGATAGGTTCTGTCACGAACAAACGTCATGAACAAAAGATACGTCAATTCCAGAACCTAAAGCTGAAACAAAGAGCTTTTAGAAAAAGAAGTCACCACGCCAAAAGAAGTCCACCAGAAGGACATTTCCTGTATGCCATTATTGTGAGAAACCAGGACACATTCATCCACACTGTAGAAATTAAATCAACGATCTTAGAAGAATGAGAAAGAGAGGTCTTTCTCAACCAGATCAATGTGTCAGAAGGAACAATGGCAGAGACATGTCAAGAAACAACCACAAAAATTACATGGTTCACAGTGTTGTCAACATAAATACAAAGAGCAGTTGGTATTTTGATAGCGGGTGTTCAAGACACATGACCGGAGATGCAAGCATGCTGATCAATCTTCAGCAAGACTGTTTGTATCAATCTATTACGTTTGGAAATGGAGTTAAATGAAGTGTTCTTAGATGTGGTCAGTTGAATGTTCCTAGCATGCCTCACTTGAAAAATATGTTGATTGTGGAAGGACTAGAAACTAATCTAATTAGCATTAGTCAGTTGTGTGACCAAGGTCTCGTTGTTCACTTTACAAGAGATAGGCATCTGGTTAAAGATAAGAAAAGTGTTCTCTTGATGGACGGTAACAAATTGCGTGATAACTGCTATCTTCTCAATATGAATGGATCGTGTTTTCGATCTTAGCTGAGGGAAGCAAACTTGTGGCATGAAAAGCTTGGCCATATCAGTTATCGAAATCTGCAGTGACTTGTGAAAACTAAACTGTGGTGGGTGTTCTTAGATTGAATATTGAACGAGGAAAAGTGTACGGTCCATGCCAAGTTGGTAAACAAATCCATATTTCTCATAAATCTATAAAAGAAGATTACCACTTCGAATGCATTGGAACTATTACACATGAATTTGATGAGGTCGGTTTAAACTGAAAGCATTGGTTAAAAGAGATTTATTTATATGTGTGGTTAACTACACCAGATTCACATGAGTGGAGTTCCTTAGAGACAAGGCTGAAACTTTTGACACGTTCAAGAAGTTGTGTCTCAAGATAGAAGTCGAGAAATGAATAAATGTTGTGAGGATAAGAAGTTACCATGGTCGTGAGTTTGAAAATGTGTTCTTCAAATTATTCTGTGAAGAAAAAGGCATAAGTCAAGAATTTTTTGCTCTAAAACACCATAATAAAACGGTGTTATCGAGAGAAAGAATTGGACTCTTCAAGAAATAAGTAGAGTTATGATGAAGGCAAAAAGTGTGTCTGACAACCTTTAGGTGGAGGCAGTTAACACTGCATGTCATGTCATAAATCGGGTATACTTCAGACCCAAAATAAGAATCACTCCTTATGAGCTGGGGAAATGAAAGAAACCAAATATGAAATACATTCACATTTTTAGAGTACGCGCTACATGTTGAGAGATAGTGATTATCTCACTAAATTTGATGCTAAAAGAGATAAATGTATATTTCTTGGATATTCAAGAAATAGCTGAGCTTATTGTCTGTTCAACAAGAGAACCAAGGTCATCATGGAATCAATAAATGTTGTGATTGATTATCAGGAACAACCAGCTGTCCCTGCTGAAGATGACTGCTCAATTTTTGAAGAAGTTACTGCCAGTGTGCCGGTGTCTGTGCCAAACAGAAGCGATGACAATGATCAAACTGAATCAAGACCTGAGAGCAATGATGTTCGTAAGCCATTGAAAGGAGTTCAGAAAAATCACTCAACAACTAATATCATTAGAGAAATGAATGAAGGAATCCGAACAAGAGGATTTCGAAAGAATTATCGAGAACTGATTGCTAATGTGTGTTATACATCCATAATTGAACCCAAGAATGTTAAAGAAGCCTTGAAGGACAAACATTGGATCCATGCCATATAGGAAGAACTCTTGTATTTTGAAAGAAATGAAGTATGAGATCTTGTTCCATGGCCCAAAGATGCTAATGTGATAGGCACAAAATGGATTTTCAAAAACAAGACCGATGAGGAGGGGAACATAACCAGGAATAAGACCAAACTGGTTGTCCAAGGATATTCCCAAGTTGAGGGAATTGATTTCGATGAGACGTTTACCCCCGTCACAAGGATTGAGTCAGTTTGTTTGTTACTTGCTATAGAAGCTTGGATGAAGTTCAAACTCTACCAAATGGACGTGAAAAGTGCTTTCTTAAATGTGTACTTAACAGGAGATGTTTTTGTCAGCCAACCCAAAGGCTTTAAAGATCATTATCACCCTGAATTTGTGTACAAGCTGAAGAAAGTACTTTACGGTCTCAAACAAGCCCCACGTGCTTGGTATGAACGACTAACCAAGTTCCTCCTTGAAAAAGGTTATGTTTGTGGTGGAGCTGATCAAACTCTCTTTGTCAAAAGAGAAAAATCTGATGTGATCATTGTTCAAATTTATGCCGATGATATTGTCTTTGGATCTATCTCAAAGATTATGGTGGATGAATTTGTCAAGCACATGACATCTGAATTCGAGATGAGCTTAGTGGGCGAGTTAACCTACTTTCTAGGGCTCCAAGTGAAGCAAAACGACGGTAGAATCTTTATCTCTCAAATGAAGTATACCAGAAACTTGATCAGAAAATTTGGAATGGAGAGCTGTAATTCGAAGAGAACACCTGCGGGAACACATTTGAAGATATCAAAGGATGAAGCTGGTGTGTCTATTTAACAAACTTTATACCGAAGTATGATAGGTAGTCTGCTCTACCTAACTACAAGACATCCAAATATTTGCTATAATGTGGGAGTTTATGCTTGGTATCAATCCGATCCCAAAGAAAATCATCTGAAAGCTGTGAAGAACGTAATCAAGTACATTAAGGGAACAACTGAGTTAGGATTATGGTTCTCCTATGAAACAAACCCTAGTCTGGTTAGTTTTGTGATACTGATTGGACTGGATGTACTGAAGATTGAAAGAGCACTTTCGGAGGATGTTTCTTTCTTGGAAACTGACAAGTCCAAATTCTCTTGTGTTTTTGTGTCCTTTTCTCATTCTTTTGTCCTTTATTTTTTCTGTTTTTTGAGTCGGAAAGAGCCAGAATGGGCACAAGGGGCAGCAGGAGGCAGTAGAATCACTTCTGGAGGGCACAATGGTGCCAATGATACCAAGATGGGCAACAACTTCTCAGCAGAAAGCTCTATCTCGAGCCTGGTGAAAATCGCCCACCATTCCAGCAAAAGCTGAAGGAGAAGTTCGTGATCATGCTCACAACAACCCCAGAGTGATTGAGAAGAGAAGGAGAGGAGACGAGGGCACAAGAGTAATCGTAATCAGCTGAAGCAGGAGCAGTGCATGCACCCTAGCCGCCTAAGAAAAGAAGAGCCGCGGAAGGAGGATCGGCTCTACAAGGAAAGTTGCTATGTCGGTGATACTAGGGCACGATGAGTACAGAATCTGCGACTCAGAATCTTCTAAATAAGAGAAGAATCTGCCAGATATGGAAAGTCTTGGGCACGGCGGCTATGGACCGGGCTGAAGATCCCCCGACCTGTGGGGGAGTTTACTTTGTGTTCTTTGTACTCCTATATAAGTAGATTCATGGCAGAAAACAAGCAAACCTTTTTTACCTTTCTACGCACTATCAGGGTGATAAGGATCTTTAAACAAGGATAAGAACTTAATGAACACATAAGAACCGTGAGGCTTATGGGCATAAACTGTGTAAATTTTGTTTCGTCGTGTAATCATTTTCTTTGTTGCATTATACAGTGGGCTAAGCTAGTTAATTGTGGCCGATCACTTGTTAATTAGAATTATGTTCACTATCTCAATAAATGGTCAATGAATCGTAGCTGTGTGTTGGTCTTAAAGGGATGGGATACATCACGGGTACTGAGGACATAAGAGAGATCTTTATCTAGGTAAATCAGGGTCTGTCTAGATCATAATGCTGCTTTGTTGCTTACAATCATATGAGAGATAGGGGTTGGGTAACAAGTTAGGGTTTAGAGGACGAGAGATCACCTCTAGGCTAAACTGAAATGATAGATTGGGTAAGTGTGAGAGATCCGTTGTCTATAACCAGGTAATTAGATTTGCATAAGTAATCAGCGTGCCCATGATCGGTCAAGTGTTTGTTAAGTTCAAAATCTGAATTCTAATCCAGAATACTTTTACTATTAATATTTTCTTGTCTTTTGTTTTGTTTTGTTATTTAGTTTACAGTCTTTATATACAAGTACGAAGACCACAACAATCCTCAAACCTTTTGAAAAAGTGACATTGGAAGATAGAATTCACAGCTCCTCATGGTATCGACCCTTACTCACATTAGCTAGTTACGGCTTGCTGTGGGCATAAGGATAACTCTCTTTTAAAAATTATTCTGACCGCGAAATGACCGCGTGTCAGAATTGGCGCCGTTGCCGGGGAGCTGGTTCTTGAAATTCTATTTTCCCAACTTATTTGTCTGGTCGGTGGATGCACAATACCTCTGAAAGAGATTACGTGTACGATCCAGAACCTGAGAAAACTCTAAAGAGGAGGAGAGCAGAAGCACGGAGGGCACAACAAGCAGAGAGACTTGCTCTTGAAAGGAATCTGGAGCAAGAAAGAGTTCAACTGGAGAAGAACGAACCAAGGTTAGCCCCGATGGCTGAAGAAGAAGGAAGAACATTGAGGTAGTTAGTCTTCCCGACTAACATGAATTTACGTCACATGGGCATAACGCTCTCAGCAATCACTTGAAGCTAGGAGTTGAAGGTAAGTTTCATCCAAATCTTGCCCAAATACCATGGGATGACTAGAGAAGACCCTCAGAGGCATATTCAAGACTTTGAAATGGTGTGTCAAACTCAAACCACGGATGGGGAAAAGGAACAATATGTGCGGCTTGTCTCATTCTCGTTCACTCTTCATGACGGGGAACAATATGTGCGGCTTGTCTCATTCTCGTTCACTCAACCCACGAGACTGGTTATGCCAACTGGCAGTATAATCACATGGACACAACTGCAGCAGAAATTTCTGGAGAAATATTTTCCTGCATCCCGAGTCCAGGAGATGAGAAGAAGGATCGGAAGCATGAAGATGGGCATAAATGAGAGTTTCTATGACTATTGGTGTCGATTCCAGAGCATGTTGATGAAATGCCCACAGCACCAGATTACAGACCATGACCTGATCCAGTATTTCATTTCTGGGTTGAGACCACATGACAAGATCATTGTCAATGCCTCGTGTGGAGGATCTATCCTGAATAAATTACTAACTGAAGCCTTCAGAATTTTGGCAGAAATGGCTGATGAAAATCAAGATAAAAGTGCCAAGGGCACAAGGACAGTTTCAGATGCTGGGAAATCAATGCAGCTTGAGGTCAAAGTGGAAAGAATTTTGGACCAGATGAAGAAAGTGATGAACCATATTGAGGCACCAAAGAAAAGATTGTGTGGAGTGTGCAAGAGTGTGGCCCATTTCATTGATGAATGCCCAACACTGCAGGAGGAGGACGTTGCTGAAGTTAACTCTCTTGGTGGGCATAACAACAACAACAGGAGATATGATCCCCAATCTCAAACATATAATCCTGGATGGAGGGATCACGAGAATTTCAGATAAAAGAGAAATGATGCCCACCAACCAGATTTGCCACCACCACAGCCGAGGGTATGAGAAGAACCCAGCCTGGCCGAACTGGTCCACACCATGGCCAAGGAGAATGTGAAGTCACAACAGAAGAATGAAAGGTTCAAATAAGAAACAAGGGCCGGTCTGCAGCATGTGAGCAAGCAAATTTCCCAACTGGCTCAAGACCTTGCCCAACTGAAAGAAAAAAACTGGCAATTATAATCTCAAGTGGTAAATTCCCGAGAGCAAGTGAATGTTGTGACCATAAGGAATGAAGAGACATCAATGAAAGCTGAACTAAAAGGAGACACTGAAGGCATAATGAAAGAAGAGGAGCAGACAAAAGAAGAGGTCGCTGAGCCCACAAGGCAAAAAACAAAGAAAAGAAGAGGAGATGAAGGAACTTCTCGAGGTCTTTCGGAAAGTGGAAGTCAATATTCCACTACTTGATGTGATAAGGTAGGTTCCTTGTTATACCCGTTTCCTGAAAGAGTTATGCACCAAGAAGGTACGATTTGAAGATGATGTGAGATTTTTCGTGAGAGAAAATGTCTCTGCAGTGCTACAAAAGATTCCTAAGAAGTGTGAAGATCCTAGTATGTTTGTCATACCATGCATAATTGGGAGCAAGAAGATTGAAAAGACGATGCTTGATCTCGGAGCATCCATAAACATCATGCCAATGACTACTTATAAAGATCTAAACCTGGGACCACTCAAGGAAACAATGGTGATCATCCAGTTGGTAGACAGATGAAATGTCTATCCCGAAGGTCTAATAGAAGATGTTTTAGTAAAGGTGGGGGAATTGATTTTCACAACAGATTTTTTATGTCTTGGACATGGGCAAAACAACATCATCCACATCCGTTCTACTGTTAGGGAGGCCTTTCATGAAAACTGCTCACACCAAAATCAATGTCAATGAGGGCATGCTGACATGTGAGTTCGATGGTCAGATAATTATGTTCAACATTTATGAAGCCGTGAAGTACCCACAAGATTCGGAGTCAGTTCACTTTGTGAACCATTATGCCCAATCTCAAGTCATTCTGGGTCGCATGAACAACCAAGAACCCCTGGAATGGGCATTGCAAACTGGGTTGACTGACTACGATGCCCTCGACAAAGATGAGGATACCAGAGATGCCATCATGATGCTGTACTCTCTGAAAGAGTTACTGCATGGAGTGGTGGACTTCAATTTGCCTATAATGACTCAGACAAACAAGATGCTTCCATCGATTCAGAGAGCACCAAAGCTAGAACTGAAGAATCTCCCTGACCACTTAAAGTATGCCTATCTTGGGGTGAATGAGACACTCCCGGTTATCATAAGTAAGGGACTGAATCTTGTTGAAGAAAATCGGCTATTGAGATTGTTACGCATATACAAAGAAGCAATGGGATGGACTCTGGCCAACATTAAGGGCATAAGCCCTGCAGTATGCATGCATAAAATCCTCTTGGAGGATGATGCCAAACCGGTGCGGGATGCCCAACGCAAACTGAACCCCGCAATAAAGGAGGTCGTGCTGAAGGAGATACTCAAATTGCTGGATATGGGAATCATTTATCCCATTTCAGACAGCAAATGGGTGAGCCCAATTCATGTCGTGCCCAAGAAGTCAGGAATCTAGGTGGTAAAAAATGAGAAAAACGAGCTTGTGCCCACAAAGCTACAAACTGGATGGAGAGTCTGTATAGACTACTGGAAGCTCAGCACTATCACAAGAAAGGATCACTTCCCGTTGCCATTCATAGATCAGATGCTGGAGAGATTGGCTGGAAACAAGTTCTTTTGTTTCCTTGATGGTTATTCAGGCTACATGCAAATTATGGTAGATCAAGAAGACCAGGAGAAGACTACCTTCACATGCCCATTTGACACAATTACTTACCGGAGAATGCCTTTTAGGCTCTGCAATGCCCCTGGAACATTTCAACGTTGCATGATGAGTATTTTCTCAGATCTTTTGGAGAATTACATCGAAGTATTCATGGACGACTTTACAGTCTACGGAAATTCATTCGACGCATGCTTCGACAACCTTGAAAAGGTGCTAAAAAGATGTGTAGATAAGTACTTGGTGCTAAACTATGAAAAATCCATTTCATGGTACGTGAGGGGATTGTTCTTGGGCATGTTGTTTCAGAGAGAGGCATAGAGGTGGATAAAGCTAAGGCGGACATCATCGAAAAACTACCCTACCCCATTATGGTAAAGCAAGTTCGAGGTCTTCTTGGGCACGCTGGGTTCTACTAGCGATTCATCAAAGACTTGAAAAGATTGCTCAACCAATCACGCATTTTTTGTAAAATGATGTGCCATTTATCTTTGACGATGCATGCAAGGAAGCCTTCAACACTCTGAAGAAGAGGTTGGTCACATCACCCATCATTCAACCTCCAGACTAGGGCATGCCATTTGAAATAATGTGTGATGCCAGTGGATATGATGTGGGCGCAGTGCTTGGACAAAAGCGGGGTAAAGAATGCCATGTGATTTACTATGATTCTAAGACATTGAATCATGCCCAAGCCAACTATACCACGACTGAAAAGGAATTGTTGGCAGTAGTCTTTACCTTTGAAAAATTCCGATCCTATTTGCTCGGAGCTAAGAGTGTTGTTTACACCGATCACTCAGCATTAAAGCACCTACTTGCAAAGAAGGAATCAAAGCCAAGGCTCATTCGGTGAATACTACTGCTGCAAGAATTTGATTGGGAGATCAAAGACAAGAGTGGAGCTCAAAACCAGGCGGCCGATCATTTGAGTAGAGTACTCAATGAGGAAAACAATGTGGTGTCCATCGAGGAGGCTTTCCCAGATGAGTACCTGTTCAATCTCAAGGGCACATCACTTTGGTATGCTGACTTGGTCAATTTCATGATCTCTGGAGAACTACCTACCAGACTCTCGACCTACCAAAGGAACAAAATCAGAAGTGAGAGTCGATATTATGTATGGGATGAGCCCATACTATGGAGAAGGTGTGCGGACCAAATCATTCATCACTGCGTGCCCACAGAAGAAGCTAAGAGCATTCTAGATCACTGCCACTCCGAAGCATGTGGAGGGCACTTTGGTGTAAAAAGAACTGCGAAGAAGGTTCTTAATTGTGGGTTCTTTTGGTCCTCACTTTACAAAGATGCTTATGAGGTGTGTCGATGATGCCCACGTTGCCAGATGACTGGGAACATCTCCAAATGCAATGAAATGCCCATGGTGCCTATCATGCCGGTGGAAGTCTTTGACATTTGGGGGGATTGACTTTATGGGTCCCTTAACCAAATCCAATAGGCATCAGTACATAGTCCTAGCTGTGGAGTATGTATCCAAGTGTGTGGAAGCAAAAGCAACTACTGCAAATGATGCCCACGTGGTCAAGAAGTTCCTGAAGTCTAATATGTTCAGCAGGTTTGGTGTGCCCAAGGCACTGATAAGTGATCAAGGATCCCACTTCTGCAACATGATCATCAAGAATTTTCTTAAGGAATATGGAGTAAGACATAAGGTGACTACTGCATATCACCCACAAGCGAATGGGCAAGCCGAGGTTTCCAACCGAGAGGTCAAGTCCATACTTCAGAAGGTCGTGAACCCCAATAGCAAGAATTAGAGTTTCAAGTTGGACGATGCCTTGTGGGCATATCGCACTACCTACAAAACACCCATTAGGATGTCTCCCTTTCGCTTAGTCTATAGGAAGAATTGTCATCTTCCAGTAGAGATTGAGCACAAAGCCTTTTGGGCAATTCAGAAGCTGAACATGGAGCTTGATAGAGCTGGGATTGAAAGGAAGCTTCAACTTCAAGAGTTGGAAGAGATGATGTTGGAAGCCTATGACAATGTCGTCCTCTACAAAGAAAGAATGAAAAGAACCCATGACCACCTCATTCGCCATAAGTCGTTTAAGTGTGGGCAAAAGAAACTGTTGTATATAATTCCAGAATGAAGCTGATAGAGGGAGGACTCAAGTCCAAATAGTCAGGACCATATGAGATCCAGACCTTGTGCCCAAATAGAGCAGTGGAATTATTTGATTCAAGTACTGGAGAGACCTTCAAAGTCAACGGTCAAAGGTTGAAGCATCTTAATGAACCAACGATTCATACATGAAGGCTCTCGGACTCAAGCTCATTGAGCCCATATACATGTGATGAAAGGCAAGCGTCGTGCCCACGACAATAACTGGGGCGCTGACTGGAAGACAACCCAAGTTTATTTGTTTTTATTTCCTTTTTTATATTTTTCGTAATTTATTTCTTTCCTTTTTTGTGATTATTTTTTTGCCATGTTAGATTAGGAGTTGGATTTCATGGCTGTATTTGTTTTGGAGTATTTTAGGGAATAAATTTAGGTGAATTTTTCATGGAAGAAAAGAATCTAGCCAATTTGGATGCTTCCAGTGTGGAGGGCACCAACAAAGGTAATTCTGAAAATTCGGGATCTCTCTACCCCCGTGGGCACAACACAAGATTCCGTACAAGAAAACCTTAGAAGTTCAAAAGTCGTCTGACGGGCCTATCACATCAACCCAAATTGAGTGGCTAGGGTGAATCCAAGTATTAAACCCCCACCCCTTCCTCACCAAAATTCACTAGCCATTTTCACCCAAATTTTCAAAATTTTACATCCCTCTTTTCTCTCTCTAAACTCCCTCTCTCAAACTGCCATACCCACGATCACCATGGCCCCTAAAACTCGCACTGCCAAGTCCATAAAGAAGAAGGTGGAGTTTACCCTTTCTACTTTGCCGGAAAACTCCAAGGATACCACCACCGATGCCGCTGTACCAACAAAGCCGTCAAGCACCGCTGCCATGAATGTCCAACCTCTCTCTACCATCGAGCCACCATCTTCACCTATCTCTACTCGACAATCCGAGAAAGTTGACGAACCCTCTCTCAAAATTATGGAGGAGACTGCCAACGAGATCAACGACCAAGAGGAGGCCAGCATGCAGCAAGATGTGACCCCCGAGCCGACACCGGAGAACACCCCTGAGCCCTCCGCAACTGAAAAGTTGAAGAAAGTGAAGAAGGAGAAGGTCGCCGCCGTGAAAGCTTAGTCACAGACCCTGAAGAGGAAGAACTAGCCGTCACTGACGCTGTCGGAGAACGAGGAAGCCGATGAGGAGGCCGAGGAAGAAAAAGCTGAAAGCAGTGGGGAGTCAAGAGCCCGCAAGAGTCTAGATGACCAGTCTCTGTCTCTGAAGGAACCCACTGAGGGCACAACGGATGCGCCCTCTGTGTCTGCCAAGGGAAAGGGAAAGGCCCCTGCCAAGCCGTCTACAAAGAAGGGCAAAACTGTGGTTAGCCCAACTTCTGGAAAAGTCATGCCGAAAGGAGAGGGCATCTTGCCCATAAGGGAGATCGTCCACAGCAAGACCATCCACTTCGCCTCGCTCGCCATCTTGGGCATTGAGCGAGAGGTAAGAAAACTCTTCTCTAATATTGGCTTGTAATATCCCAAACTTTTTAATATTTAAATTAATAGTTTAAGATTATCTTAAGGGTAAGCTAGGAAAGAAAAGGGACCCTTTTATTTTCAAAAGATAAAGTGTGCCCGTTAAGAGGGTTAGAGATGCCCCGAGACCTTCTTATAATTTTTTATTCAGAACCTAGATGCCCGTTCGAAGATAATCATATCAGAACCTAATGATAATAATCCTATATTAAAATCCTATCTAAATAAATCAAAATTTATTTAAGGCAAGTATATATTATTAGTGGTCGTAGGTAAATTTGTAATATCAAATTTTAAATTATTTGATTTCACTCGATAGAATTAGTTGGACGTGATAAAATCTAAAATTTTGATCCTAGCACTAGAAATATTTGAGTTTTAAAAAGTTTACTTTCATGTTTTAAAATGTTTTTAGGATTTTGTTTATTTAGGTAAGATTTAAACTCTATTTATTCATTTATTTTAATTTGAAATGGTCATTGTATTCGGAAAAAAAAAAAATTAAAAAAAATAAACTAATTAAAAGATTACTATGATAAAAATCATATTTTCCTTCCTCCCCATTAATTAAACACCTAGCACAAATCCCCCCATCTCAACCAAGTCATCAAAACACATGTCCTTCAATCTATAAACCCCTGAACATGCCTCCATTTTAACATAGGAACAAATACTTTAACCAACTACTGCTCCAAACTCTTCTACCCAAATCGAGAGTCAGATCAAATCCATAAACTAAATTAGGATTTCAATTGCTTAGTTTTTTTTTAGATTATAGGGCTACAGCAACTCACTTACTTGGTAAGTCTATTTCTAGTGAAAATTTCTGTATTTGCCGTATAAAATCATATATCAGTAATCTCAGCATATTTCCAGATTTGAATTTACTAAAAATCATGAATTCATATCAATGTAATCCATCAGCTCATACTGCATAATGCATCAATTCAACACCAAAAATAAGTATCCCACCCTCAATTAAATTCCCCGAGACCATTTTCAAAATATCAGATTCCAATCAAAATCTTTCATACTCAAATATGTGAATTCCATACTATATGTATTTCAGAATTTAGAGCTATATATTGTAGAATTTAAAAAAAAAATAGAATTAGAGAGAGAGAGAAGCTGTTGGGTTGAGTCGAGACAGGGGAGGGCGTCGTCGACTGGGCTTGGTCTCGGCGACGCTAGTCTGAGTCATGTCGGAGGTCTGCGTTTCGCCGGTTAATCACCGGCGTCGTACAAGCTCCGGAGGAAGTCGAGTCGCCAAGAGCTTGTGTCGTGTTGTCGTTGTGGTTAAATTTTGCGTCGAGCTATTTCATGATTAAAGTTGTCGGCCTAGGTTGCAGCAGGTGCGGCTGCAGGCCCAGGTCGGGGTCGTCGCGTCGTCGGCGGGCGGCAGTAAGCTCGCCAGCATCGGGAGAAAGAAAAAGAAGAAAAAGAAAAAGGGGGAGGTAGAATTAGGGATTTTGGGAGTGAATTTGGGGATTTTCAATTTGTGTTCTATTCTTCCTATCATGAGTTTGCAAGGAAGATGAAAATAAATTGGGGTTTAGAGATTTAGGCAAGCAATTTTGATTTCTATATATGTTCTTCTTTTTCCAGTCGATCGAGAGAGAGAGAGAGACTGGTGAGAGAAAAGAGCGATGAAGTGAATTAAGAATTTTGTTTACATCAGCTGTGTCGTGATTTCCTTGAAAAAAAAAACGGGAGGATTTAATTGCAATTAAGTAAATTGCATAATGGCCATCTTCATTATTTTTGCTGAAATTAGAAAAAAGCCCCCATAAGATATAAAAATTTCATAATCACTTATAATTGTTAAATACATTTGGATCCTATAAATTTTTCAGAAATTAATATCTAGCCCAAAATTTCATAGCCCATAAATGTCCTAATTTTTAGATTTATTAAAATTAAAATTAGCCCAAATTATTTAATTTATACAGTTATTTTTGTACCGGGAGCATGTGTTATTGAAAAAATCTAAAACTCTCAAACTATAGTCTTGGCATATATAGGATGGCCCTTGAATATTTTCGTAATTTTTGAACGGTTAAAAAGTGTCGTGGTACAAATATGATAAAAATCAATTAAAATGATAAATTATGAAAAGTGACCTTCGCCAAATCTTTTGATTCTAATAAATCAAAAAAATATATTTTAGAAATTATTCTCTTTTGCGGTAAATGCATACGAGGTCTCTAGAGTCGTGTGATATATTTTTATAAGAATAAAATTTAATAATAGCTCGAATTATAGTATATTAATTCTCGAAAATATAGCGATTATTCTGAGTCGAATATCGACCCCTGTAGGACCTGCAGAGCCTGCTAGGATTAATGAACCATTTTTGAAGTTATTATGCCATTATGTGCTCGTCATCCAGGTGGGTTATATTTTCCCTCAAATTATGTTCAGCTATTAAGCTCAACTATTTATCAACTGTAATGCATGAATATCTGTATCAAAATGATTTAGCTCACTGTTCGCGTTCGCCAGTATCCTACGAAAACATTGAGTGCTTAACTAGACTCGAGTTTGGATCCTTTAAACTTTGGGACCGTATACACTATCCTTTATTAGACAGCTGGGCTGGAGGACGTGTATATAAGTTAAGACACTGTAGGAAGGGACAGTTGAGATAGAGAGTGCAAGTAAGGTGAAAAAAATGCTTTGTATACATGGAATGCTTTTGAGATTTTAAACCTTTGCATTGTTATACTTGTGTGGATACGATATTCATATTTATAAAATGTTTGTGAACTGTTTATCAAAATCTGCCCACTGGGTACGCTAGTACTCAGCCCAAATCTTTTTTAAATATTTTCAGGTTGAGAGGCAGGCTGGAAGATGACGGAGCTGAGGCTTGGGCTTACTTGTTCTTATATGCTTGCTCTTTTTGTGTTGTTTAGAAATCTTAGATACTCTAAATCAATTAAGTGCTTGCAAACAAATTTTACTTGAATTGTGCTCCGCGCTTGTTCCGTTCACTCTGATACAGCTTGTCTTCAATTGTTTGAAGCATGTTATGATTTCAGCATTATGCTATGATGTTCCTTTACAGTTATTTGGTGGGATAAGTTCCCTTTGATGATTGGTAATTTATTCAGGTTCTTTCTAAACGCCTTAGAGCGTGGTTTAGTTCCAGTTACAGAGATTATGCTGCCCAAATGTTTGGGGCACTAACCTTATTCCTTTTGAACACTCTCGTGGGTGGTTCTATTTCAGTTACAAAGGTTATGTTGCCCAAATGTTAGGGGCACTAACCCTATTTCTATAATTATCTTTATGCAACAACCCCTTCCCCCTTCCCCAGTAGCGCACCGGTCCTTTGTCACTACCCTTCCGGGACTGGGGCGTTACAGATTGGTATCAGAGCAGGTTTACAACTCTGTAGACCTGCAACATTATTCTTTGAGCCTAGAATTAAGTCTAGTGTCTTAAAATATTTATTCAGCAGCCCTCAGCACGTTATCTCTGTCGCCCTTAACAAAAAGGTATGCAAGGATTTATAAAATTCAGGCACATGATAGTGCAGTTAGTCATGCTAAATATTTTTCAAGGTTTCACGATTATTTGTAATGATTCATTTATCAAAGCTATATCCAGGTTTCACGATGAGATATTGTGATTCGTTCTATTCAGGTTTCATGATGAGAGGTCATGATTCTTATATTTCCAGGTTTCATGATGAGAGGTCATGATTCATACATCTCCAGGTTTCACGATTAAATATCGTGATTCATTTATTGAAAAATATTTCTTAGGTCTCATGATCAATTATCGTGATTCTTTTATTGAATATGTTTCATAGGTTTCATGATTATATATTGTGATTTATTTATTACAAAATATTTTTCAGGTTTTGTGATAAGATATCATGAATCAATTATTCAAATTAATTTCAGGTTTCATGATTTGATATTATGATTCATTTGATCAAAAGATAATTTTGAGGTTTCATGAGAAGAGGTCATGAATAGTCGATTATAAAGATTTTATTTAGGTTTCACGATGAAGTATTGTGATTCAAACTTATTTAAGGTTTCAATACGAGAGTTCATGAATCATCTAAAGTTATTTAGAGATGTCAAGACATCTACATTTTAGTTTTGACTGAAAGATAAGGATGATTAAGAGCAGAATCACATTAAGTGATGAGAATAAGTTGTGAATGACCATTTGACTAAACATAGCAAAGAACCTAGACTATAGTAGTTTGAACCTAGGATTGACTTTTAAGTTATCTTATTGTTCTTGAGAACTTAGACTAATTAAGCGGATTCCTTCGTATGTTTAGAGTGATTTAGATTTTCAGAGAGTGAAGTAAGCATGTCGATCCCTTTGAGAAGCATATAGAGATAATTTCAGCGTTAGACCGTTCAGGATTCAAGACGATGATGATGATTGACAGATCACATTTTTACACGTGCTTAGCAACATGAGGGAAAAGTTTGAGGTAGGATTATCTGGAGTTCGCAAAGATTATATTACAAAAAAAAACCACAAGGATAGACAAATGGAGAGTACATCAAATATGGGAGGCTATCAGAAGACTTGAAAAGAGACATTGGCGTAATATTATATCTCGAGGAAGCAACATAGTAGCTAAAAGATAAGATCCAGGAGCAATACCCTGACTTGCCATTTAGAGGTATTTTAAATTTCGGGATGAAATTTATTTTAAGAGCGGTAGAATGTAATATCCCAAACTTTTTAATATTTAAATTAATAGTTTAAGATTATCTTAAAGGTAAGCTAGGAAAGAAAAGGGACCCTTTTGTTTTCAAAAGATAAAGTGTGTCCGTTAAGAGGGTTAGAGATGCCCCGAGACCTTCTTATAATTTTTTATTCAGAACCTAGATGCCCGTTTGAAGATAATCATATCAGAACCTAATGATAATAATCCTATATTAAAATCCTATCTAAATAAATCAAAATTTATTTAAGGCAAGTATATATTATTAGTGGTCGTAGGTAAATTTGTAATATCAAATTTTAAATTATTTGATTTCACTCGATAGAATTAGTTGGACGTGATAAAATCTAAAATTTTGATCCTAGCACTAGAAATATTTGAGTTTTAAAAAGTTTACTTTCATGTTTTAAAATGTTTTTAGGATTTTGTTTATTTAGGTAAGATTTAAACTCTATTTATTCATTTATTTTAATTTGAAATGGTCATTGTATTCGGAAAAAAAAAATTTAAAAAAAAATAAACTAATTAAAAGATTACTATGATAAAAATCATATTTTCCTTCCTCCCAATTAATTAAACACCTAGCACAAATCCCCCCATCTCAACCAAGTCATCAAAACACATGTCCTTCAATCTATAAACCCCTGAACATGCCTCCATTTTAACATAGGAACAAATACTTTAACCAACTACTGCTCCAAACTCTTCTACCCAAATCGAGAGTCAGATCAAATCCATAAACTAAATTAGGATTTCAATTGCTTAGTTTTTTTAGATTATAGGGCTACAGCAACTCACTTACTTGGTAAGTCTATTTCTAGTGCAAATTTCTGTATTTGCCGTATAAAATCATATATCAGTAATCTCAGCATATTTTCAGATTTGAATTTACTAAAAATCATGAATTCATATCAATGTAATCCATCAGCTCATACTGCATAATGCATCAATTCAACACCAAAAATAAGTATCCCACCCTCAATTAAATTCCCCGAGACCATTTTCAAAATATCAGATTCCAATCAAAATCTTTCAGACTCAAATATGTGAATTCCATACTATATGTATTTCAAAATTTAGAGCTATATATTGTAGAATTTAAAAAAAAATAGAATTAGAGAGAGAGAGAAGCTGTTGGGTTGAGTCGAGACAGGGGAGGGCGTCGTCGACTGGGCTTGGTCTCGGCGACGCTAGTCTGAGTCGTGTCGGAGGTCTGCGTTTCGCCGGTTAATCACCAGCGTCGTACAAGCTCCGGAGGAAGTCGAGTCGCCAAGAGCTTGTGTCGTGTTGTCGTTGTGGTTAAATTTTGCGTCGAGCTGTTTCATGATTGAAGTTGTCGGCCTAGGTTGCAGCAGGTGCGGCTGCAAGCCCAGGTCGGGGTCGTCGCGTCGTCGGCGGGTAGCAGTAAGCTCGCCGGCATCGGGAGAAAGAAAAAGAAGAAAAAGAAAAAGGGGGAGGTAGAATTAGGGATTTTGGGAGTGAATTTGGGGATTTTCAATTTGTGTTCTATTCTTCCTATCATGAGTTTGCAAGGAAGATGAAAATAAATTGGGGTTTAGAGATTTAGGCAAGCAATTTTGATTTCTATATATGTTCTTCTTTTTCCAGTCGATCGAGAGAGAGGGAGAGACTGGTGAGAGAAAAGAGCGATGAAGTGAATTAAGAATTTTGTTTACATCAGCTGTGTCGTGATTTCCTTGAAAAAAAAAAGGGGAGGATTTAATTGCAATTAAGTAAATTGCATAATGGCCATCTTCATTATTTTTGCTGAAATTAGAAAAAAGCCCCCATAAGATATAAAAATTTCATAATCACTTATAATTGTTAAATACATTTGGATCCTATAAATTTTTCAGAAATTAATATCTAGCCCAAAATTTCATAGCCCATAAATTTCCTAATTTTTAGATTTATTAAAATTAAAATTAGCCCAAATTATTTAATTTATACAGTTATTTTTGTACCGGGAGCATGTGTTATTGAAAAAATCTAAAACTCTCAAACTATGGTCTTGGCATATATAGGATGGCCCTTGAATATTTTCGTAATTTTTGAACAGTTAAAAAGTGTCGTGGTACAAATATGATAAAAATCAATTAAAATGATAAATTATGAAAAGTGACCTCCGCCAAATCTTTTGATTCAAATAAATCAAAAAAATATATTTTAGAAATTATTCTCTTTTGCGGTAAATGCATACGAGGTCTCTAGAGTCGTGTGATATATTTTTATTAGAATAAAATTTAATAATAGCTCGAATTATAGTATATTAATTCCCGAAAATATAGCGATTATTCTGAGTCGAATATCGACCCCTGTAGGACCTGCAGAGCCTGCTAGGATTAATGAACCATTTTTGAAGTTATTATGCCATCATGTACTCGTCATCTAGGTGGGTTATATTTTCCCTCAAATTATGTTCAGCTATTAAGCTCAACTATTTATCAACTGTAATGCATGAATATCTGTATCAAAATGATTTAGCTCACTGTTCGCGTTCGCCAGTATCCTACGAAAATATTGAGTGCTTAACTAGACTCGAGTTCGGATCTTTTAAGCTTTGGGACCGTATACACTATCCTTTATTAGACAGCTGGGCTGGAGGACGTGTATATAAGTTAAGACACTGTAGGAAGGGACAGTTGAGATAGAGAGTGCAAGTAAGGTGAAAAAAATGCTTTGTATACATGGAATGCTTTTGAGATTTTAAACCTTTGCATTGTTATACTTGTGTGGATACGATATTCATATTTATAAAATGTTTGTGAACTGTTTGTAAAATTTTTAATCTTTCTGCTGATGAATTGAACATGGGTTTGGGCATTGTGTCGTTTTTAGATTTGAATGATGATGATTGTAGATCTGCTGTTGTTGTGGTGCCCACGGATGAGAATGTGGATGAGAAGTGGACTGAGTTGGGTGACGGTTCCGAATTCAAATCTGGAACTAACAAGGGACACATGCTGAAAAGCAATGCCCTTCGCTTTTGTCACCGAGTGCTCGCCTACAACTTCTTTGGCAGGAAAGATAGCTCCAACTCCATCACCAATCAGGAGTTGTTTGTCCTCTGGTGCATGATGCACAAGAAGAGGATAAACTTTGGAGTTGTGGCCATCGCCCACTTCAAGGATACTGTGGTCCATTCTAAGAACTGCATCTCTTGTGCCCAACTGATAACCCATCTTGCTGAAAAGCTGCGCTTGTTTGATCCCTCATCCACTAATTTGTATTACAAGCATGTTGAGTTATTTGATTTAAACTGCTTGAAACGTATGATGGATGTCTTTGACGATGAGGAGGGGAAATCCGTGTTCGTCATACCGAAGCTTGAGACTTTGAGTAGCCTTAGTTTTCCTCTAAATGCAGGACCCAGCAAGAGGCCCCCAAGGGCACAGCAGCAAGAGCCAGCAGCCATCACCATCCTAACCAGACTCAACTGATTGGAAACCGCTATGTTCGCCTACTTCAAGCACGTCGGATTCAATTATCCGACCCTCTCTGATTCCTAAACTGGTACTCTTTCCCGTAGATTAGGTTTTTGTTTTTTGTGTTTTTTTGTTTTTGTGTCTAGATGTCACCCCATTCTCACACTTTGCTCAGCGCAATGTGTGTAGGTGTGGGCATTAGGGAGTCTTTGTTTTTGTGTTTCTGTTTTTATTTTTGTTTTGTCTTTGTGTGTTTTTTTTGTTTTTATTTTAGTTAAATGACCTCCGTACCGACCTATTTTGCCTAAAGCAAAGTGTGTGGGTAGGAGTGGCCATTTGATGTTTCGTTGAGTTTGAGGTTCGTAGGATAACCTTCTTGCACCCCCTCTACCGAAGGCAAAGTGTGTGGGTGGGGGTTACTCTGCCTTCTTTGCGTTTTTTATGTGTCTAGCATGTGTAAATATTTGAACTTGTAAGCATGGAGTCTAGGGTCTTGTGACCATAAGACAGTATATTTTACTGTATTTTCATTTCAGCATACCCATGCTAATGCTTATATGATGAATGAACTAAGTACCTTGTGAAGAATTGAGCTTGAATTCACGATGCATGTGATTATTCTTTCTTGTGCGATTTCTGCATTATTGAATTTAGGTGAACTAGAATTTGCTTTTGCTCTATTCTGAGTCACAAGGAATTTTGGGTATGCTACTGAAATGCTCACGCAAATTTTCTTTCTGAGCCCACAAAGTCAAATAAAAACCATCTTGATATTATCCCTTGCAACCTTGTTTGAGCCAAAAATGAATTAAGCTCTGGTCATGTTCTTTCTTGAAAACCACAAAAAAACCATGGGCATAAGGGGAGGATAAATCTGGTGCATTACAAAGCATAAAATGCTAAGGAAAAGAAAGAAAATAAAAGTACAAAATGCCCACAAAATAAAAAAATCTGGGGGATGTGCTTTATAAAATGGGCACGGTGGCGAAGGCCAGTAAGAGTCAAAAGAAGTCTCCCAAAGGGAAAATTTGACTAAATTCTGAGCCAGATCCAAATATTTCCTACCTTGAACCCGTAGCCCCATTACAACCTTTAAAGACCTCAGCATAGGTATGCCCATTATTACAACAGTGATGGAGGAACAAGAGCATCTGCAAGCCTATAGTGACCCTCGGTTCAATTATGTTTTCCTTTAGCGTAAACACTTAGCCAAAACACTTGAGTGAGGGAAATGTGAGAGAACCACTTACTTAGTCATTTTGATTTACAGTAGGCACTATGTATGTTTTTACTGTTTATATGTTGTTGAGTGTGATCAGATTCTTAGATTTCTGTGCCCTCAAGGAATATGTTTTACACGCTTGCTTTGTCGTGAGTCTATCTTTTCCTCCTTTTTTTTATGTTTTTTTTTCTATTTGGGCATGTTGTACCCGCATACTTGAGGGCATGTATGACTAAAGTGGGTGCGTGTGACAAGTCCAAATTTTCTCTTATTTTTGTGTCTTTTTCTCGTTCTTTTGTCCTTTATTTTTTGTGTTTTTTGAGTCAGAAAGAGCTAAAATGGGCACAAGAGGCAGCAGGAGGCAGAAGAATCACTTCTGGAGGGCACAATGGTGCCAATGATACCAAGATGGGCAACAACTTCTCAGCAAAAAGCTCTCTCTCGAGCCTGGTAGAAATTGCCCACCATTCCAGCAAAAGCTGAAGAAGAAGTTCGTGAACGTGCCCACAACCACCCTAAAGTGATTGAGAAGAGAAGGAGAGGAGACGAGGGCACAAGAGTAATCGCAATCAGCTAAAGCAGGAGCAGTGCATGCACCCTAGCCGCCTAAGAAAAGAAGAGCCACAGAAGAAAAGTGAGATCTTCTAGAAGGAGGATCAGCTCTACAAGTAAAGGTTCTATGTCGGCGATACTAGGGCACGGTGAGTACAGAATTTGCGACTCAGAATCTTCTAAATAAGGGAAGAATCTGCCAGATATGGAAAGTCTTGGGCACGGCGGCTGTGGACTGGGCTGAAGATCCCTCGGCCTATGGGGGAGTTTACTTTGTGTTCTTTGTACTCCTATATAAGTAGATTCATGGCAGAAAATAAACAAATCTTTTTTACCTTTCTACGCACTATAACACTTTAATTTATTTTGTTTTATTTTACTTTTCTACATTTTGTCTCGGACCTTATGTCCGTAGACAGTTAGAATTTTCAGTTTTTATGTTCTTCAATCCAGCATTGGAGTTGGATTCTTTTTGCAATTAATATAAGTAATTTTTTCATTTATATTATGTCTTATTTTAATTCTTTTAATTATTATTTTTATTGTTCTAAGTCTAGCATGAGCGGCTAGACTCGTTATTCCGGATTGAACAAGGATAAGAACTTAATCAACACATAAAAACTGTGAGGCTTATGGGCATAAACTGTGTGAATTTGGTTCCGTCGTGTAATCATTTTCTTTGTTGCATTATATAGTGGGCTAAGCTAGTTAATTGTAGCTGATCACACATTGATTAGAATTGTGTTCACTACCTCTATAAATGGTCAATGAATCGTAGTTGTATGTTGGTCATAAAGGGATGTGATACATCACGGGTACTGAGGGCATAAGAGAGATCTTTGTCTAGGTAAATCTGGGTCTGTCTAGATCATAATGCTGCTTTGTTGTTTACAATCATATGAGAGATCGGGGTTGGGTAACAAGTTAGGGTTTAGGGGACGAGAGATCACCTCTAGGCTAAACTGAAAGGATAGATTGAGTAAGTGTGAGAGATCCGTTGTCTATAACCAGGTAATTAGATTTGCATAAGTAATCAGCGTGCCCATGATCGGTCAAGTGTTTGTTAAGTTCAAAATCTGAGTTCTAATCCAGAATAATTTTACTATTAATATTTTCTTGTCTTTTGTTTTGTTTTGTTATTTAGTTTACAATCTTTACATACAAGTACGGAGACCAAAACAATCCCCAAACCTTTTGAAAAGGTGACATTGGAAGATAGAATTCACAGCTCCTCGTGGTATCAACCGTTACTCACATTAGCTAGCTACGGCTTGCTGTGGGCATAAGGATAACTCTCTTTTGAGAATTATTCTGACCGTGAAATGACCGCGCGTCAGAAACAACATGGTGTCTTAGTTTAGCAAGAAACAAAACTCCATTTCGCTGTCAACATCAGAAACAGAATATATTGCAGCTGAAAGTTGCTGCACTCAACTTTTGTAGATGAAGCAAATGTTGCTTGATTATGGTGTTCCACAGACTGTTCTTACCATCTTCTATGACAATATGAGCGCTATTGACATTTCGAACAATCCAGTGCAATACTCTAGGACGAAACACATTGCTATTCGTCATCACTTTATTCAAGAACTGATTGAAGATGGATCACTTGCCATTGAATATGTTGGAACAGATGCTTAACTTGCAGATATCTTTACCAAAGCACTTGAAAGTGGAAGGTTTGAGACACTTCGATCCTCATTGGGTCTTTGCGTTCTCTGAACGTCTCCTTTGAGAGAAGTATCTCCGTACAGTCTTGGTCAGTGATGTATGTACATAGAAAAAGAGTGACCAAGTGTTTCATGGTCCTTTGTTGTGTGTACCTTCCTATGTGAATGACAGATGCTAGAACTGTATGAGTGGTTACTTTTTACCACAACGGCTAGTGGGCCCTTGACGTACCCAGCTCGTTTCCACTTCCTGAGGACGTGCAGAGTGGAGTTGACAAGGGAAGTGGTCATTATTTTTGGGAAAAATAATTTAATTTTTCCTTATTTGAATTTTATTGTTATTTTTTAAGGAACTGTTCATCCAACTATTTTCCTTTCACGTCTCTCTCATTGTAATATTCTGCTTCTAGAATTTGTTTTCAAGAATATTTTTTGCAATGGCGGATAACTCTCAATCTTCCTCAAAGCCCTCAATTTTCAAGAAGCCTCGAATTGATACTTCATCACTATGGAAAGCCCTTAGAGAACTATCAAAATCGCTTGTGTTCTCTCAGTTTGCGCCCGCTGCGGTCATTCCAAGTAGCAAAGTCGTGTCTGCTTCTGTAGGAGTCCCAGACTGTACCCTGCGCCACCCTTGTGTCGATCGAGACTCGTCCTGAGTCAGTTGGTACAACAGTTCCAGAATCTCCTTCTCAATCTAGGGTTTCTCATGATCTTTTCTCGTCTCCAATGGTGGATCTCGAGTCTCTTGAGACGGTAATTGTCGCTGAGGAAGCCCCTCAATTTTGTCTCAATTGAAGAATTTGCCGCATCAATTGATACAATGATGGAAGTTTCTATGCCAGTGTCTGTCACCGCTGCTATAACCACTCCGATGGATACTCTGGTGGTTACCATTCAGGTGTTGTTGAGAGAAGCCTCGCCGAAGGCTGTTGAATGTGTTTTTCTCACTCTCGATCAGACTGAAGAGGTGGGCATTGACAAAGATGTCATTGTGC
Source organism: Perilla frutescens (assembly GCA_026008535.1). NCBI lineage: Eukaryota > Viridiplantae > Streptophyta > Magnoliopsida > Lamiales > Lamiaceae > Perilla > Perilla frutescens. The sequence goes on along the minus strand of BRKX01000017.1, from coordinate 35,586,188 downwards.
AGGAAGAAGATGTTGTTAAGGAAGATGTTTCCTCACCTGATACTGTGTCTATTCTACCCTCATTAGAACAAGAAGGTGTTTCATCTAAGTCTCGTAGAGTGAAGCGGAAGTTGCAATTGATCGATGAACCTGAGGTGTCTCCTCCAACCTCTGTGCACCAAGATGTATCTGCTGATCTGGAGCAGAAATCTGATGACTATGAGATTCCGATCTCGAAATTACAAACCCATGCCAAGGCTAGCTCTGCTAATCAAAAAGCCAAGGCTAAGAAGCCCTCCGCCTTTGCTTTCGCTCGCGGCTTTACTAAGAGTGTCTCTAAATGACTTCTTGACTTGGCCTCATCCTCTTGCCGGCCATTAATGAAGAATGCTCGTGCTCCAACCCCCTCTGTCGAAGAAGTAGGTGATGTGCCTGTGTTTGTCAAGGCTATTGTGCATGAATTTTATCCAAATATGTCTAAGTCTATTCGTCATATGAATCATGAGCATGCTTTCTCCTGTTATATACGTCGAAATTGGTTTACTTTCTCTTCTACTGTGATCAATTAATACCTGGGTAGAGAGCATTCTACTACTCCTGAATCTGTGCCAGACATTATTGACGTTGTTGATGAGTTGACCGGAGGCAGTTGACTGGTATGGCCTTAAGGAAGGTCATTGTTGGCGTCAGATCTGAGTGTGAAGTACTTCATACTTCACAAAATTGTTGTGAAGAACTGGCTCCCCAGCAAGCGTCGTTCCTCCGTAGGGAAGACTTTGGGAGTCTTGCTATTCAAGGTTGAAACACAGGCGGTGTTCAACCTAGGTCAGTTGATTTTTGACCAGGTGTGTGCTCATGCGGAGTCTAAGCGAAGCCAGCAGCCTCTTGGCTTCCCGATGATGATCTTTAGTATCCTTCTCTTCCATTATGATGTTGTGACCTCGGATGATGTGTATGAGCCTGAGGAACCTCCGCTTGTGATCAACCATAAGATATTTTCTGCGCAACATACAAGAGATATTCCAGCTGCTGATCCTGAAGCCAGTGATGCTAAGGATGTACCTCCGTCTATGCCACCCAGACTTGCCGATAGATCATCTGTGAATGCCATGTTCTTTGAATGGCATATTCAATCCTTGGAACGTGAAGTTCAATTTCTGGAGAAGACAATCCGCACTGTCCGTACTCGGAAGTAGGAGCTTAAGTCGTTGATGTTGGATCTCAAGGCTTGCACCTTTGGTTTTGCTTCCCCAGCTAATACACCAGGTCCTACTAGTGCAAGTTTTGCTTTTGCGGGTCGAGTTCAGCTGCCTCTCCTCGTCCCGCTGCTGCTGCTCAGCCGTCTCCTGCTGCTGTGCCCGAATCTGTTCCAATTTCTGCTGACGTGTCTCCCGCCTGATCTTGTCATTTATGGCAGCCACTAAGGGGGAAAAGAATGATGAAATGGAGAGAAGAAGATGTGAAGAAGATTCTTATGAATTTTTTAAGTTTGTTTTTGGACAATTTATAATGGGGGATTTATGTTTTGTTACCCCATCTTTTTCATTTGTTGGTCTATATCTAATTATGATCAACTGCTTAAGCAGCCGAGACTGCTAAACAATATTCGTGATGTGATGATGAAACCCTTGACGAAGTTTCAGGGAGAGTTCCGGTAATTGTGCCAGATAGTTACATGTATATATCGTCTTTTGATATATATGTTTGATCTGCAAGTTTATTCATGAGTTGTACAAATTGTTGATTATTGTCTACCATAAACGCCAAAGGGAGAGATTGTTAGTGTCATTGTATAACACTAAGTTTGTTTTGACGATTTATGTTTGAGGGTATGTTCCTGAAGTAATGTGTTGATTCCACTGTGCAAAATAAAGAACAGTTGGTAGACTGTTCTCTCTGATGTTCCAAACGCGTCCCCGAACAATTTTAATATGGTAGTTTCTATGTTGAGTTGATCTTGAGTGATTATGTTTGGAAAGCCAAGAATCATTTGACTGCCTTGTAGAGTAAATGTCGTGTTATATTAAACCCTCATCTTCAAGGAAAACATCTACACACACATATAGAAAGAATCACAAACTCTAATTCACCTTTCATGTTGATGAAGATTGAAGATCAAATCAACAAGAAGTGTTGAAGAATAAGAAGGTTGATTTTCTCAGCAATCGGTGTGTGCTGAATTCAGATTCTCTGAATTTAATTATTTGAGAATCATCCGTTTGTGATTATTGTAATAGCTAAAAGTTATTCCCTAAACTGTTCGACGTGGTAGTCTAGCATTGAGTGTTTTCGAGTGAAACATGTGGGGATTTTTAATCCTTTTTGTACGCAATCTCGGGAGAGATTGTAAGTTGAAGTCGTTGGTGGCTAGAGGGAGTCTAGTGTCACAATTTTGAGGAGATCTCACAGCTTTCATTCATCAAAGAGTTCGTGTTGTAAGAAAGGGCGACATAAGGAGGGAGTCATGTATGTGTAAGATCCTGAATAGTCTTCACGAAGGAGTAGTTGATGAATCTTCAAGTTTGGGCGAAATCTCCCCATAGTAGGTTGGTTAACTGAACTGGGTTATCAATCTTGTGCGTACTTTTACTGGTTTTAGTTAATTCTTCTTGATTCTGTTCCTGTCACTTTGAAAAATACTTACATACAGTAACATTAAATACATCATTGCACGGATTATAGTTTTTCATATAGTATTTCTGAAAATTTGTTTTCATTAACTGATTTAGTTAGTATTTCTGAAAATTTGTTTTCATTAACTGATTTGGTCAGGAATTCTCTTCGACGACGCTCCCTTTCCCTCAAAAGATTCAAATTCTCGTCATCCTTTTATTTTATTTTTGTTTTTTTTTTGGCTTATACGTACATTATTAGTCCATGAATTATTTTTGTTCTCGTCATCACGGTTATTACTTTTCTACTTAATTTGGCCTTTCGATTCTCTACTTTTTCTATTTTGCCATTTCAAATTATTATAACTTTTCTATTCTGCCGCTTAGATTAAACTTTCTACTTTCAATTTCTCTCTGTCCTTAGTATTAAAGTTTCATAATCAAATAAATATATACTTTACAAAATTCATGGAATTAATTACAAATAAGTTTTAAAAAGTATGACTTTCTATTACATAAAAAATATTTTTATAGATACAACATTTATTTATTTATTATTTATTTATGGAACTTTTAGTCATTTAATATTGATTCATTTATATTTTTAAATTGGGATGTAGTTTTTTGCTTTTAAAATTTGAAAAAAAAATGAACAAAATAGAATTTAAATATTAAAAATAATTTAAAAATGACAAAATAAAAGTAAGAAATTTGAAGTGCCGAACTTTTTTAATAATAATAATAATAATAATAATAATAATAATAATAATAATAATAATAATAATAATAATAATAAAGGGAGCGTATGATTTTTTTTGTTCTTTCTTTTCTGTTTTTTATCATCAGCATGCATTATAAAGTATGGGCCCCTCTCAAGTAACTTTATTCTAGATAAGAATTTTGTGAAATCATTTTATGGATCTAATTTCATTAGATAAGTCAAAGTGAGTTTATTAGTATTTTATCGTATTTGAATCCATACATGATTTGACTTATAAATTTTGGTTCACAGACCGTCCCACACAATACTAGTACTCCCTCATTAAATAATTAGTTTCCCAAAAGGTTTAGACGTCCAATCATTACTGTCAACACCTTAATTAATTCGTTATGATAAAATTAAGGATCAAATAAAACAGAAACAGTACAAATATAATTAAGTTTGATATCAACCACTTAATTAAAATAATATATAGTTTTCTTCTTTACATCCCTCCTAAAAAATAATAGTGAGCTTTAATATCTTCTCTTCATAGATTATATAGTATTTGATTTGCAATAGGGCTTCTAAACATCCAATCAATAACTGGGGTTTAAATGAGGATAACCAATTAACGTGCCCTTTAGTGCTACTAATTTAATATGACTAGCCTTTTAACATCATATAGTTATTTAATTAGTTTTATAAGTGGCTTTTTAAACTTTCCAGCATAATTAGCTATATTTGTGCAGTAAAGCTCCATTATTGATCAAGCATGTCTTATGAAATTACAAATTATTTATTAATTCAAATCTTACTAATATTAAGTTACTTATAACGCACTTATACAATTCATACAAAAAAAATGGAAATTGGCATATACTTGCTCTCAAAAATAATATTATAGGGGAATAAACGAAAAGGGGACAAAAACAAAACCACTCTCCAATCGACTAAAATGACCATTTTTCCCTTTCTTTTCTCATTATCACTTTTTTTGTTGGCTAAAAAATAACTTCCGAATCTTCATCCACTACAAGAATTTTACTTATTAACGACGGAATTTCCGACAGTAATTTTTCGGGTCGTCTTTACCGACGGAATGCCGATGGACGGTCCGTCGGTAACGACTAACGACGGACTTACGACGGAACCGTCATCGTTAACCATTACGACAGACACGATCCGTCGTTATAGTTTCTGGAAATATTATTTTTAAAAAATATTTTTTTATAACGACGGACATATCCGTCGTTAATAATTTTCCGTATTCATTTTATTAAAAAAATTAATATTTAACAACGGAATATGTCCGTCGTTATGTTTATCCGCATTTTTTATAAAAAAATGTAATAATTAACGACGGATGGTGTCCGTCGTTACGGTTTTCTGCATTAATTTTATTAAAAATATTTATAATTAACGACGGAAACGTTCCTTCGTTAAGCTTTCCCGCAATTATTTTCAAAGAAATTAATAATTAACGACAGAAACGTTCCGTCGTTACATTTTCCGCATTTTTTAAAAAAAAAATTAAATATTAACGACGGAACGACTATGTCCGTCGTTAATATTTTCCGCATTTTTTTAAAAAAAATTAAATATTAACGACGAACACAGTCCATCGTTATCCGTCGGTAAAAAACGATTAAACAGATAGTCTGAATCGCTGAAATTTCATTCACGATCTGCCCTAATTCCCAAATTCCCCCAACCCCCCTCTACCCGGCAGACGGTGAAGACCAAGGCGGCAGGCGGCGGTGACTAGCTTGGCGAACGGCGGCGGAGGAGAAGGCGGCGGCGGCGGCGGCAAGGTAAGCTCTCCCTCTCGTCTCTCTCTCCCTCTGCATCTATCTCTCACTCTCGTCTCTCTCTCCCTCTCTCTCCCTCTCTCTCTCCCTCTCGTCTCTCTCTCCTTCTGCATCTCTCTCCCTCTCGTCTCTCTGTCCCTCTCATCTCTCTCTACCTCTGCATCTCTTGATTTCTTGCTGTTACATTAATTTAGAAATTGTTACATTAATTTCTGGGTTTCATGGCAAAATTCAAGATTTCTGACATTATTTTGTTTGGGTTGACTTGTAATTCATATATATTTCAGTAGAACCGCAGATTGTAGAGGAAACAAAAAAATGTGTTAAGAATGCTAAATCATTTAAGTAGCGAGATATTATGGACGCATTTCATAATAACAAAGAATGGTGAAGCAAAAAAAAAAAAAATTCTTGTCCAAAAGCAAGAATTATATTTCATAATATATTATTATATTTTTAACTAAATTGTATCTATATAAGAACTATCTAAATTATATTTTATGTGTTGGTAATGTAACTTTGAATGTTAAATGCTATTATATCAAATATATATAAATAATTCAATTTTAATAGATGACATACATTATTAATTATCATATACTATATCATATTAGAAAAATAAATCATAATAGTAATAAGGTAAATAATTTACAAGGTGAAACCGTTGCATATATTATTAACGACGCTATATTACATCATGTTATAATTGATGATCGATCATTCAAATTAATAATTTGTTAATATTTTTGTGTAGGTTCACTATAAGAATTCTTTGCTTTACATTGATATATACGAGGTTAGTTAGTAGCTTTATAATTAAATAAGCTAAGTATGCAATTTTGGCATAGTTATTTTGTCAATTTATGCTAAGTATGTTATTTAGGCTAATTAATGTTGTTATTTATGTAATTATCATGCTAAGTATGACGTTTATGCATTTATATGTCAATTAATTATGTTAATTTTTTTTTGGACAATTTAGACTAATTAATGTTGTTATTTATGCAATTATCATGCTAAGTATGACGTTTATGCATTTATATGTCAATTAATTATGTTAATTTTTTTTTTGGACAATATAGGCTAATTAAGCTTGTTATATATGCAATTATCATGCTAAGTATGATGTTTAGGCTAATTAATGCTGTTATTTATGCAATTATCATGCTAAGTATGACGTTTATGCATTTATATGTCAATTAATTATGTTAATTTTTTTTGGACAATTTAGGCTAATTAAGCTTGGTATATATGCATTAATTATCATGCTAAGTATGATGTTTAGGCTCCTGGATCCCTCTTTATTGAATTGTTGGTTTTTGTTTGGGATGAGGGCCCCTGGATCCCTCTTTATTGAATTGTTGGTTTCTGTTTGGGATGAGGGCCCCTGGATCCCTCTTTATGGAATTGTTGGTTTCTGTTGGTATTGTTGTTTTGAATCGATTAGAAGAACATAGATCAATTAGCGTAAAGTCGAGAACTTGGGACTAGAAAATTCACATAGGTGCTGCCGAATTTTTTTAAAAATTTAGTACCGTTGTTTAATGAATTATTTTTATATTTGGTTGGACGATAATCAGTGCGTATTTTACGACCAAAATTTTTAGAAATTGGCCTTCTACAATGAGTCTAGATCGTGAATGGATGTACCGGCGATACCTTCATAATGGTGCTTTGAATCCGGACTTCCTTAATGGATTAAATTCTTTCATCGAGTTTTCATGCAATCAACCGTCCTTCATGAGTGTAGACAAGATTAAGTGTCCATGTCGTAAGTGTAAGAACATTCCATTCCAAACGCCGTCTACCGTGAGACTACACGTGGCAAAGAAAGGATTTGTGCACAATTATCGTGTATGGATTTATCAAGGGGAACAACAGGTGCATCCGGACACCGATCAGAATTTGGGTGGTCAGGATGGAATGAATACATACCAGAACATGGTAATAGATGCTGCTGGTCCGCATATCAACATCAATGTTGATGATCATACCGAGGAGGCCCCAAATCCAGAAGCGCAATGATTTTATGACATGTTGAGGGCCGCAGATAAAGAATTATGGCCGGGTTGTCAGAACCATTCTCAATTGTCACTCGTTGCTCGTCTGCTGAATTTGAAATCTGAGAATAACATGTCAGAGAGATGTTTTGATCAGCTAACTCAATTAATGAAAGAGATAGTTCCTGAGAACAATTTGGTAACTGATAATTTCTACACCACAAAAAAGTTACTGCGGGGTATGGGGCTACCTGTTGAGAAGATCGATTGTTGTTTCAACAACTATATGATCTATTGGGCTGCTGATAGTGAATTGACTGAATGCAAATTCTGTGGTCATCCCCGTTTAAAGGAAACGAGTCGCCGTTCGCAAAAAAGACAGAAGACCACAGTTGCACACAAGAAGATGTATTATTTTCCACTCACTCCGAGGTTACAGAGGATGTATGCATCTAATGCAACAGCAAAGGATATGCGGTGGCATGCATCATCTGTTGATGACGGAGTAATGCGACATCCAGCAGACTCTCCTGCATGGAAACATCTGAACACAATTTTTCCTCAATTTGCTTCTGAAGCACGTAACGTTAGGTTGGGTCTATCTACTGATGGGTTCCAACCATTTGGGCAATCAGGACAACAGTATTCTTCATGGCCCGTCATCATTACACCGTATAATTTACCCCCATGGATGTGTATGAAAGAGAAGTACATGTTCCTAACTGTATTAGTGCCAGGGCCACGTAATCCGAAAGAGAAGTTGGATGTATTTTTGCAACCTTTGATATCTGAATTGATTCAATTGTGGGAGGTTGGTGTGCCTACATATGATGTTTCATTGAAACAGAATTTTCAGATGCGAGCAGCATTGATATGGACAATTAGTGATTTTCCCGCTTACTCCATGTTATTTGGTTGGAGCACTGCTGGGAGATTGGCATGTCCACACTGTATGGAGTCCACTGACGCCTTCACCTTATCATGCAGTGGTAAACAATCATGGTTTGATAACCATCGTAAATTCTTACCTGCAAACCACCCTTTTCAAAAAAATAAAAAAGCATTCTTAAAAAACAAAGTGGTGAATGGAGGACCTCCAGAGACGAGATCGGGACACAAAATTATGGCTCGCATTGAAGCATTGGGTCTTCAAAAAGTCACAGAGAATAATGATAATGTGACAATTTCCAAAGGTTGCGGGTGGAAAAAGAAAAGTATCTTTTGGGATCTTCCATACTGGAGCTCACTGTTGATTCGTCATAATCTGGATGTCATGCACATTGAAAAGAATGTGTTTGATAATCTATTTAATACTGTGTTGAATGTGCAGGGGAAGACAAAAGATACCTCCAAATCTAGACAAGAGTTGAATATGTATTGTTCAAGACCAGAGCTAAAACGGAACGAGTCCACAGGCAAGTATCCAAAGGCTTGTTATACGTTGGACAAGAAAGAGAAGAAAATCTTATTTAAATGGGTTCGAGAGTTGAAATTTCCAGATGGGTACGTGTCCAACATGAGCAGATGCGTGGATATGAGAAAATTGAAAATGTTTGGCATGAAAAGCCATGACTGCCACGTGTTCATGCAACGTCTTATCCTGATTGCATTTGCTGAACTTCTTCCTTCCAATGTTTGGAAGGCAATCACGGAATTGAGTTTATTCTTCAAGGATTTGACAGCCAGAAGTATCACTGTTGATGATGTGTGTCGGTTGCATGAAAGTATTCCAATCATATTGTGTAAACTTGAACGCATTTTTCCACCAAGTTTCTTTTACTCAATGGAGCATCTACCTGTCCACTTGGCTGATGAAGCCAGACTTGCTGGGCCTGTACAATATCGATGGATGTATCCATTTGAACGGTACTTGAGGAAGTTGAAAAACAACGTCCGAAACAAAGCAAGAGTTGAGGGCTCAATCTGTAATGCTTATTTGGTGGGAAGAAGCTTCGACCTTCTGTTCGTATTATTTTGAAGATTTTGTAAAAACGAGACATAAAAACATGCCTCATAATTATGAAGGTATTGGAGACACACAAGATGACAGTGCAACAAATCTGTCGATTTTCAAGCAGCACAGTCGACCATCTGGAAGAATGTCAAAAAGATATTTGACGGAGAACGAGTATGCTGCAGCACAGATTTACGTGTTGCTTAATTGTCCAGAAGTTGAACCGTACACAACGTAAGCATGTGAACTGTTTAAAATGTGTTAGTGTTATTTCACCAAATTCTAATCCATGCTTAATTTTTTGAAGTGTGTTCGTTGACCAATTGAAAGTATCGTACTCAAATATCTCAATGGAAGATATTGAAAAATGAATGGATAAACAATTTACGAGCTGGTTCGCCAAATATGTAAGTATATGATATCCAAAAACCTTAATGTAAGTATACATGAGCAACTGTAACATTGTATGAAGTTTTCTATTGTAACAGGCACAAGAACCAACTAATAATGTCAACAAGATCATGCGTGATCTTTCAAGTGGGCCTTCACGTTCTGTTAATGTCTACCCTGTGTACTTTATTAACGGGTACAAATTTCACACAATTGCCCACGGCTCACAGCGAGCTACAATAAATAGTGGAGTCTGCATTAAAGGGACACATACTGAATATTACGGGCGATTGATGGAGGTGATTGAGTTGGAATACGCTGGTCTACCTATTAAGAAGACGGTGTTGTTTAAATGTGAGTGGTTTGATACATCAACACAAGGAACAAATGTGCATCCTGACTACAAAATGGTTTCTATAAATCATAAGCGTAAGTATTCAGGATCTGGTCCATTTGTGCTTGCTAAACAAGCAATCCAAGTGTGTTACTGTGAATACCCAACTTTAAATCGCTCTCGAAGTGATTGGTGGGCGGTCTGCAAAATAAAGGCTCGATCTAATGTTGAAGTACCATCAGAGGATGATGATAATACAATCATAACCTCAGCCTTTCAAGAGGATGAATTTGATGGTTTGCATACCCTCACAATAGATGACGATCCTATACCAAATCATCCAGATGGTGGGGTAATAGACATTCAAGAAGAAGAAGAAGATGATGAAGAAGATATAGAACCAGAGATCGATTTATCAGATGACAGTATAAGTGATGATGATGACATAGATGATTAGTGTGGTTGGTCTTATTTGATATATATATATATATAGTTCTTTTCTTATTCAAGTACTTAGTATCGTTGCAATTTGCTAACTTCATAAACTAAACTTAATATGGATTTGCAGATGCAGGGAGGCGGTACTACCTCAGCTGGAGGTTCATCATCATCATCTGTGGGCCTGAGCGGTCCAGTTGGCGATATCTCACTACATGGATCGTCATTGCCCGATGTTGATGCGCAGGGTCGGCATCGTTGTTAGCTTCAGGATGGGTATGTTGAATTAGATAGTTTTGAATATTTTTTTACAGATTATTATTTTAATAACTGTAATATTCTAATATATTTATTGTTTTTTACATTTAGAAGCCAATTGATGCCCAGTTATCCCGTCTCAGCCACCATCACACAGAGCTTCAAGAGGTTTTTGCACCCGGGTGCCTGCACTTGGAAGATGGTGCCCCTTGAGAGGAGGCAGACATATAGGGAGGAGTTCCGGGTATCTTATTATTATATACATATATTTTAAAATGTTATATAAGTTTAGTATTTTCACATGTTCTCAATATCTTGCAGAAGGAGTGGTTTTGGGATCCCACTTTGGAGGATGCCATTTGGGCAGCATGGGAGCTCAGGGCTCCTCAGAGATACAGGGACATGGTCCATACCTTCAAGAAGGATAGGACCAAGGGCTGCCCTCCATTCATGCCTCCTGAGATGTGGGAGGGCTTCAAGGCGTACTGGGACAGTGATGCCTTCAAGAAGAAGTCAGCGATCGCATCGAAGAATCGTCTGACTGAGCCCGATGGTCCTGGTACAGGCATTGTGAAGCATCGAGGAGGCTCTCGGAGTGCAGTTGCGCATGCTGCAGCTTTGGTATGCAATAAAATTAATATTTATTTATTTTTTTTAATATGTTTGTGCTAACATCTCTATCCAATTAATAGGCTAAGGAGAAGGGTATGCATCCCAATGACGTGGCGTGGGAGACATTCAGGAGGCTGCACGACAATGCCGATGGATCCCACACAGATGAGAAGTCTGTCCGTATAGCTGTAAGTTAATTTATCAATATTTATAAATTTATTAATAACATAGAAATTAAATATTTAATCATTCTTTTTCGATTTTGTGAATAGGCTGATGTATTGGCTCGGGTTGAGGAGTTGAGCCAGCCGACTCCTAGCACAGATGAGGCGCCACCACCCGTGGACATGAGCGCCGTATACGTGGACGCTGCCCTACGACACTCGAAGAAGAATCGAGTGTTTGGGCTCGGCAGTCAATCTAGGAGTTATTCAGCTCCTAGCGTCTCATCTGCAGCTCCTCCACAGCCCGACACTCAGGCTACCATCAGGGCTCTCCAGGAGAAGATGGATGCTCAGCAGGCGGCTCTCCAGGAGAAGATGGACGCACAGGCAGCGCTTCTCCAAGCCCAGCAGGAGAAGATCGATCAGCAGCAGGAGATGTTGCGCTAGCAGACCGAGATGTTTGAGCTGATGCGGGCGCAGTTTAGGGGCCCTCCTCCATCTTCATCTTGACACTATTATTATTTGTATTTTATACACTCTTTATTATATTATATTACATTTTTTGTATTGTATTGGAGATTTTATATATATTTATTACAGTTTTTCCATAATTAATTTACAAAAAATAATCTAAATTAAAAAAAAAAAACAGAAATTAATTAAAAAAAATTATTTTTTATTTATTTTTATTTATTAACGACGGACTCTGTCCGTCGTTACATTAATCCGTTTTTTAATTTTAATTTATTTTAATTTATTAACGACGGACTCTGTCCGTCGTTATATTAATCGATTTTTTAATTTTAATTTATTTTTAATTATTAACGACGGACGGAGTCCGTCGTTATATTAATCGGTTTTTTAATTTTAATTTATTTTTAATTATTAACGACAGACGTCCGTCATTACGTCCGTCGTAAAAGGTAACGACTGTAGACGACACCAGAGTTAACGACGGACCATATCCGTCGTTATGGCCGTCGTTACAGCTAACGACGGATCATATACGTTGTTAATATTTATTGCCGACAAACGGAATAACGACGGTGAGTTTCCGTCGGTAATCCATCGTTATCTCGAATTAACGACGGAAAATCTTGGATTACCGACGGAAATTTCCGTCGCTAGCTCGATGAATTCTTGTAGTGATCTCATGGCGAAGACCTCATGAAAACACACATACACACATACACACAAACAAATTGCGCTCCACCTATTAAATTAAAATAAGCTCGAAAGTTCCCCAAATTCCATAATTGATATAAAAATTAAAATTAATAATACATAATAAATTGCACTCCGACTTTGATCAATCAAAACAATTGGTGTTATGTTTCATGAAGTACATCGATTCAATGTGCATTGTATTGTTCAAGTATTTATTGAAAATTTTACTTTAAAAAAAAATACTCCCTCAGTTTCAAATTAATTGATAAATATACACAAGGATTGAAATATCGTGAAATATCACGGATATTGACATTGCGATATGAATATTGGGGAGAATATCTTTTTCCCCGAGTATCGGCGAAATATCGCAATATATCGCAAAATATCGCAATATATCACAATTTTTTTATATTTCTATAATATATTTTGATTTTTATTTAATACTATATATTTTTGTGGTATTTTTTAGGTCTTCAATGTAATTATTTGAGTTGCAATATTCTTTGCTTTATAAAGACACTCACGTTGCAAAAAATTATAAGAGAAAGAAGATCGGGAAACCAACGGTTGTCTTAGATTGAAAAATGAGATGCACTGACTTTATTTTTCATTTTTTCAGTTAGGGGGCATGATGGACAAATCACTAAAGTTTTTCTCCCCATATATCATACGAAATTGAAATCTAAGAAATCAAGGAACATATCAAGCGCACGTGCATAATTATATCCATAATTACTCTAATGTGATGAGTTGGTACCGATATTATTTAGAACAAGATGACATTCCATCTACTATATTTGAACCTCATAGATCCTCATTTTGATATTAATTGCACTTTATAATATTTATTTAGTTATTTTATGCTTTATTATGTATTATTTTGTCAAATGTATTGTCTCAGACGGTATTTATATAATGTATTATTCATATGTTTGCTTTCAAAATACAATTCTATCAAAAAATTTAATGGAATATGTGCATAATAATATGTCATAATAGTTCCTAAAATTTCTTGCTAAATTTTCAAAATTTTAATATGATTTCCGTCATTTTTTTCAATTTTCTGCGATATCGATATATCCGTAAAATTAAAGTTGCGATATATGTTGCGATAGCGATATTTTCATCCTTGAATATACCTCATCCCTCTCAACACAATATCAAATTATATTTATTTCTCTGAAATGCAAATTTATCTATCTCCCTGATGAATGTCTATATAGTCAAAATTGAGAGAGAGTTTGTAAATATATAAATTGATACCTAATTTGTTACAAGCTACAAACTCTAAAATGACAATTAATTTGATACAGTATATGTGTGTGTGCGCGCGTGCATGCGCTTGAGGTGAAAACTACGCACTATGTTTATTTTATTATATTTTAGTGATAATTGTATGTAATACTAATAATAAACAATAAAATTATACCCCTCATTTTCGTTTTGATTGTCGTTTTTTATCTAGAATTAACAGTTAATTTTATGGACTAATATACTCATCCCTTATATATAATATAAAATTTTATTCATGTATATTTTCCTAAAAATAAGATAATATTTTCTCTCTCCATATATTTTTAGGATTTTGGATAGGGTTAAAATTGGAGAAGAAAGTGTGAAAATATATAAAACAACAAACATTTAGACACAAAGTAAAAAAAAACTAAAACAAAAATCAAAAGGAAATGGAGGGAGTAGTAAATTAGCATAGTACCTAGAGCTCTCACACATCAAGCACCAGTGCTCATTATAATTCACTCATATATATGTATGTATTTAGTGTGTATATATGTATGTTCCAGGGATAATTGCATTTTACCCGTTTCATATAATTAGGGTGTTTTTATAACTTATATTCATTTCTTTATTTTATTTTATTGACTAAAGTACATGTATAATAATAACTTAATTAATTTCCCTCCCAAATTAGAAATATTGCTGAACCAAATCATATCGTTCCTTTTTTGTTTTAGATTTCTTTATTTTTCAAATGTTCGAATCTAACAAAGTATAATTTGTGGTTTTTCACCTGATTTTGACAAAGATAATGATCCACGTTTGCATGTTCCATTAAGAATATATATTACTATTAGATGAAATATGCCTTATGAAAATGGCACACAGGAATGGTGCCTTCCACGCACGATTCTGATCATCATCATATATCATCACACATATATAAAGGGTTAAAATAATATTCTTCGCATGCATTATTCCCCCAAATGGAAAGGAGGAAAATGTAAACCATAAAATAATAATATTTTTTTAAGAAAAAGGTAATCGTCAAATAACGACCTCTGATAAATATGCTAATTTAACATAATTTTAAAACATTTCAATAATATTATCACCTTCTTATTTTTAGCAAAATTCAATAATTTTAAAAGTAATTCGACAAAATGTACCGCTGATAGCCTGATACGTAATCGTTTTAAGGATGAAGTTGAGTCGTTCTAGCTTGTACAAAAAAAAAGTAGAAGTGATGAATTTGTTGAATGTGTAAAATCCAAGAGAGATCGTGATTTATTTGACAATCCTGATATAAATGGGTAAAACTTCAAAATCTTATCCCTTCGGAATAAAATCCTCTAGTCCGTTTTTCATGTCCCACTATTGTATCCCACTATGAAATTTAATATTTTAAAAATATTTATTACAAAAATAAATTTTATTATAGTATTAGAAATCATAATCAACATGTATTGCTAAAAAATAAAAAATATAAAAATTATATACCCTATTTTTGAAATAATCAACCATATTAATCATTTATATTAACTAAAAAAATAAGAAATAAATATTAAAAATAAATATAAATTCTAATTGGGTGGAATGAACACTAAATAATAATTATATAATTAAACTAAGTCATAATAAATTGAAATTGAAAAAAAATTTGATGAAAATTGAAAAAAAATTAAAATAACACAACAAATGAAATAGAGAAAAGTGAAATAGAAAATTTAATTGTTCCCATCCCGCGGCACCCCACCCCCACCCGGACGGACAAAACATTTTGGACCAAATCAGTTTTATGGTCAAAAGGGCGATAGAAAATTTCAAATCGAAAAAGTAAATAATTTAAAGAAATGTCGGAACCTTTACATAAAGTTGAAAAAATATAGAAAGTTCGAGATAATTGGGAAGGATCAGGCTTGGTCAAATAAAGGTTGATCGTTATTTTTTCTTTAATTTTTTCTCGGAAATTATCACTATTATTGTCACTTGTATTCTTATTTACTACTAACTAATGTATCCACAAAATAATATAGTATTGTCACTTATATTTGTAGTGATACAAATAATTTATTAAAATTCATTATGAGTTCCTAATGTTTTATTTATGCATGTTATATTTTGTTAAGTTCCTATAAATCACATAAATAGATAATAGGCAAACACTTCCATGCAACGGATGTAAATAACACTATTTCAGACGGATCGAGTCAAACCCGCGCTTTGACCCAGTCAACGCGGGTCAACCCGTAAAAAAGTAGGAAAAAAATGGTTAAATGAGTATCAACAGTCTCACTAAAAAGTATCATCAAAAATTCGAAAAGTATCATCCGTATCATTAAAAAGTATGGGGTCTGCTAGTTATTTTATACTTGTTTATTTAGTTCAAATTGTGATTTTTTCCATTCGAATTAATCTTTAGAGCTTAGTCGTTTAGAGTTTTATTAGTGTTCATGATTTTTTAAAGGGTTCATGTTTTTTAGGGGGGTTTTTAGGGTTCATGGTTTTTTAGGGGGTTTTTTTTAGTTTTTTTGGGGGGTTTTTTTAGGGTATATTTTGTGTTTTTTAGAGTTTTTTGGGGGGTGTTTTTAGGGGTTTATTTTGTGTTTATTAGGATTTTTTAGGGGGTGTTTTTAGGGGTTTATTTTGTATTTTTTAGGGTTTTTTGGGGTGTTTTTAGGGGTTTATTTTGTGTTTTTTAGGGTTTTTTAGGGTGTTTTTAGGGGTTTATTTTGTATTTTTTTAGGGTTTCTTAATTCTATTTAATACTCATTTCAAACAAATTAAATCAATTTATTTTAATTTTAGGGTTCACTAATATTTTTTTTGGTATATATTTTTGGGGAACAAATAAAATTGCTAAAAAAAAGACAAAAATAAGTACAAAAAATTGCCCAAAAAAACTGGGAAAAACACACAAAAAAAAGACAAGCGCGTGGGTCCCACGCGCCGTCTGAAATAGCGCCTAAAATAGGGGGGAATGGGGGGTGTTGCATGGAATACCTTCTCTAGATAATATTATGTGATTTATTTATTATTTTTGCTTTGATGTATTACGTTTACTATTATGCAAAAAAAACATTTTAAAAATGTAAATATTAATTAAAAAAATCCAAGCACAGTGCTCGATCGGGGGCATTGAATTTTCCACCATCCCCGCTTTTTGGAAAATTCTATGCTACAATGCGGAAAGTATCACAATAAGTCTATTGTGACACTGTTATATGTTATAATAAATCTATTGTGACACATAGCAATGTCACAATATATTTATTATGACACTCTCATTTTTACCCGGGGGTAGCATAGAATTTTCCTGCATTTTTTAGCCCGTGGAGGGGTTGGCTAGTCCGCTTATTATTTATTTCTTTAGTTATAATTGATTTTTAGTTAATATCCTATAATTAGCTAATCAAAATATATAATATAATCAAACAAATCAAACCATAACTTCAGGCGGTGAAGAACTGATAGTTGCAATTATGGTAAGAACATCGTTATATGATCTCAACTATTTATAAATATATTATTTTATTTATGCAACTAAATATTTATAGATTAGTTTAGCTCACTTTCACTTTGTAGTCTTATCATAAACAAAAATGTCTTCTCAAAAAAAACAAAAAAAAATGATATGTAGAAGTATATATACATGGTTTTTTAATGTACATGCAATAATAATTCCTAACATAAAATTACTAAGTTGAAATTTTGTGGTGTTAAATATTTCTACTGCAATTTTCATAATTTAATATATATAAATGTCATACATTAATACATAGATTACAATGATATGATATATTACATAACAAGAATTTAATTAAGTTTAAAATTTAAAAAAAAAAAATGAAATGTGCTTATAAATATAGTTTGAGAAATTATACATATAATGTTATGTGTGTGTGTGTAATTTGATAAAATTTTAACTATTTATATTATTTATCATCATCATCATTACTATTGCGTCAAACATATTAAATATTCTTAATCTTTAAACTTAAAGAGAATAAAATCATTTACTTACATCGTGCGAGATAAATATACATTAGTGTAGCATAAAAATGTAAATGGAGAATTTTGTGTGAGTTCATCTTACAAATTAAGATTTATAAGACAATACTCTATTCGGATCTAAAAACCAATAAAATTATAAATATGTAATGGGTATGAGTTTAGATCCAAATAAATGCACCATCTTACAAAATAATAATTTTAATAAAGTTGTTACTCGAGAAAAATTCAATTTTGGTCCCATAGGGCATGGGTTAGTCCGATTTTGGTTCCATCCCTATCACTTTTGGTCCCAAATTGATTGAATTATCAATTTTGGTCCCACTGTAACGTTTTCTGTTAAAAAAATTATCGATTTTGGTCCCATTTTGATATCGATTTTGATCACAAACAAAAAAAATGGCAGATTTTTTTTTTTGCAATTCAATTGGAGGTAAAATTGAACTGATTTGGTAGAAATTTAACCTGATTTTATTCCAAATTTCCCACAAACATGCATCTAAATATATATACTCATTAATTCATCAAATTACAACTACTAAATAAAAAAAAAAAAAGCCAACTTTTTTATTTAGTTTAATTTTCTGTCAAGCTCGAGTTCAATCAAGATGATACTCGACTCGACTCGGCTCGTTTACACCTCTAAAGGCAGGAAATTTTTTATTTAGTTTAATTTTACAATATTGTTTATGAGCGTCCACCACATCTAATTAGAGTTTATAATTATTTTTAATATTTAATTTTAATTTTCAATTAATAATTCATTATTATGGTTGATTATTTCATAATTAAAAATTATCATGTAAAATAAATAAAAATATTAAAATAATTTATATTTGAATTAATTAGTAATTGAAAAATAAAAATATATATAATAATAAAAAATAGTATATAATATTAAAAAATTATAAAATAAAACAAATTTTAAAATGGAAAATAAATACAAAATTAATAGTATTTAAAAGATTAATTTCAAATTCGTAAATAAGTAGAAATTGAAAAATTTAAAATTCAAAATATCATAAAACAATATAAAATATTGAAAAAAATTAAAATAATCAAATAAATTCGAAATAATAAAATGAACAAACAAAAATAAAAAAAATTCATTTCAAATTCGTAATTAAGCATTAATTAGAAAATAAAAAATATTTGAAAAAATTTTAAAACAAAAAAAAAATAAAAAAGATCAAAATTAATTTAGATACGAAATAATTTTACAACTAATCCATTGCTAAGATTTAAAAAAAATGTTTAGCAATGCATTTTTCCGTCTATAATGTAACGACAGAAAAATCTGTAGTTATTGCATCGTTAACATAAAAAATTAAAATTAAAATACGACGTGTGTTCTTTGTTAAGTTTGAGACAAAAAAATCCGTCATTAAATATCTTAATCTTAATCTATTGTCAATGTGTCGGTATTTTAACAACGAAATATAATCCGTTGTTAAATTGCGTTTTTATTGTAGTGTTTTTTTTTTAAATAACCCAATTTTAAAAAAAATTAATAAAAAGTACCCATTTTCACAAATCTAACATTTGATCAATTTTTCAGCTCAAAAATCGCTCATAGCTGATTGCATTTTAGGATTTCAATTTCACTGAAAATTTCACTTTTGGTCCCATAGTATCGATTTTGGTCCCAAAACTGACGGCCGTTACCCCATTTTTTTTCCGTCTAAATTGTGGGACAAAAATTGATAATCCAGGTCCTACGGGACCAGATTTAATAATAATTTCTGAAATAGGACTAAAAGTGATAGAGATGGGACCAAAATCGAACTAACCCATGTCCTATGAGATCAAAATTGAAATTTTCTCGTTGTTACTCAGTTACATGTAACAATAAAAATAGATAGTTTAATGCAATATGTTTTATCAATTTAGGTTATCAGTTAAATCTAAATTATGCACACACACAAAGACTGATAAAAAAATCTAAAATTACATTAAAAATAAATGCAAATTTAAATTTAGAATAAAAATATTATGAATTTAAAGTAAGATATTACAATGAAAACAAATAAAGCAAATACTTTATTTTAGGCAATAATGAAAAATACAAAAAATAAAATAAAAAATATCCTATCTTATCAGGGACATGAATAGGTCCGCCCCTGGGTGGTTATGGGAAGATGTCATAGATAGAATAGAAGAGCTGAAGAGGTAGAGAGAGAAAGTTCTCTTCTTTTGCTGATTGATGGATTTGTTGTTAAAGGAGAGTTGGGCTTGCAGCGATGAAATTGAGATGAAAAAATATAAGGGGCGATTTCATACTCAACCTCATTTTCACTCATACTCTAAATTAAATATATATTTAACTTAAATGTCCTTTAATTTTATATTCTTATATATAGCCCCATTTATTTTCAACTCTAGATTGAACATTTTTTCCTCAAAACTCAACAAAAAAATTAACGCCGTGAATCTTCTAAAAAAACAAAACAAAACAAATGATGGGAGATACTGGATTCATGGCGTTATTTTCCTTTTGGGGTATTTGTTGAAAAAGATAGGATTTTGATGGGATATAAGGATTGCGATTAATCGTCTTCCATGATAGTTAGAATTGAATCTATTTTACTCAAAGATGAAACTATTAATCCCTCGTATTTCCCATTTTTTTTAATGATTTTTAGAAGAATTCAACAACTTATTTTGTTACCACATCGAATTTCATGTTACACACTACAAGAAAATTCGGATATTCCAGCGGGTAAATTCTGCTGGAATTTGGGTGTTTTCCACTGGAATTCGACTATTCTAGCGGGCCCGGTCCGCTGGAAAACATGCCGATAGAATTGACATATTCCAACGGAAATCTTTTCGATTCCAGCGGTCAAAAAATTCAAGCGGGGCCCGAACCGTTGGAATGTCCGTTTCATGGCCCGTTCGCAAATTCCAGCGGTAAATATTCCGCTGGAATTCGATTGTTTTATTAGGGATTAGGGCTCGGGCGATTCCAGCAAAAAAAACTCCCGTTGGAAATTTTTTATTTTTTATTTTTTTTAAATTGGTTTTTCCAAAAATAATATAAAAATACAGAATAAAAACCTGTTACATAATACTATCCAATAAAATCCATCAAACAATCCATTAAAATCCATCAAACTATCCACTAAAATACATCAAATAACAACAAATTCATCAGCATCAAATTTATCAAACACAATCAGTCAATTCGTCAAACTACTAGATATCAATCCATCAAACTATAAAATATGGCATCAAAGCCAACCTAACTAAAAACCGGTAATATCATGATCCTTAGCATCACAACCAATATCATCATTGGAGGGGGCATATGAATGTGACTCATATGGGGTACTTGTGTTGTTCTTCTGGAGGATGAGGTTTCGAAGTTCTGCAACAAAAAATTATAAGTCATATCACAAACCTATAGCATAAAATTATAAGTCATATTACGCTGGAAAAGGCCAAATTTATAGTAGTGACACTCTATGTGTTACACTTTCAAATTACGGATTTTTCTTGCATTTTTTTTTCAATTTTTTTTTTTGTGATTTAGTTTAATTTTATGCTTATTTTTGGGGTTCATCCCACCTAATTAGGGTTTATAATTATTTTTTAATATTTAATTTTCATTTATTTTTATGATTATGATTATTTATGTTTTTATTTTACAATAAATATTATTAAAATCATGAATTTGATGATGAAACACGAAGTGTAACACGAAAAAATGTAACAGAAAATTTCAACCCGTTTGCTACTTTAATTCTCCCCGCAATCACGCTCCTAATTTTTCTATCAGTCTTCGAGTTTCCATCAAAAGCCAAAATTGGCATGTCCGATGAAGATGCCGATGGCTACTGTCATCTCCCACTGAGATGGGATCATCTATTTCAAATTTGGTATTCCAACTCATATTCAACGATCGAATTTACAAGTTTAATAATAGATATTATAAAAATAAAAATTAATTATAACATAATCAACCTAGTCACATTTATCAACAAAAGATTAAAATTTAAAAAATTATAAATCATATTTTTAAAATAATCAACCATAATGATCATTTTTTTGAAAATTAAATATTAAAAAATAATTATGAACCCTAATTAAGTGGAGTGAACCCTAAAAATAATCATGAAATTAAACTAAAACATAATAAATTAAAATTGACAAAAAAATGAAAGAAAATTTATAAATTTGATCATGGAATATGGGTTGGAACACCAAATTTGAAATAGATGATTACATCCGTCTCCTACTTGTCGTTGCTCCTTTCCAACTATCATTTTCAGATTTTTTATTTTTATGTTTTTTTTTTTTACCATGAGAAGGCGACGACATGGCTATAAGCTAAACTATAATAGTATTATTTTTTTTATATTTACGGTATACTATTTTTTCGGTAAGGTATGATACATTAACAAAATTTTATGGTAAGATAACGGTATGAATTTTTAAAAATTAAGATATATCGACATATATCGAAAGTTTGGTATACCTTCATATATCAGTACATACCGTACCACGGTATATGCCGAAATGAAGGACCGATACATTAATGAATTCTAATATATATATATATATATATATATATTCACATCCATAATACAATGCAACGATATAATATTTAGTAAGTTTATTATAAAAGTTTAGCAATATAATACTTTAATGGGTGCTGCTTTATGCACTACTAAATTTTTTAAATACACCACATTTACTAATACACCACCATTTTAAAAAAAATTAATTTTATTTCATACACCACATTCTTTTTCAAATTGTACCCTTCAATTAAAAAATTAATTTAAACTAATTTGGAAAAAAGAGAGGGAGAAAGAGCTAGAGAAGAAGATCGCACTCTGGAAGAGAGAAGTCAACCGACAAACTAATTTGGAAGATAGAGAGAAGAAGAAGAAGAAGAAGAAGAAGAAGAAGAAGAGCACCGTGAATCGCAGGTTTTGAAGGCAGAGAAATCAACGGGCAAGACAAGAGAAATTACATTATTATCTTCTTTCTATCCACTCCACAAACTTTTTTCCAAATCAAAGCACGAAGAAGGGGGCTATGGTGCCCGAGGGCAAGTCAGAGAGGAAGGAGAAAGCGGACGGGAAAGAAAGAAGGAGCTATGACGAGGAAGAGTGAACTACGGGGAGAAAGAAAGTGGAACGAGAAAGAAAGAAGAGGGGGGATCATTGCCGTAGAGATTTGCAAAAAGAAGATTTACAATTTTACAGAGAGAGATCGAGAAGGCGAGCTGAAGAGGAGATTTGCAATTTTACAAAAATGGTGGAAGGAGGGGGTGGGTAGGGCCTGGGGGAAGAAAGAAGATGGGTCACGGTTGTTGTTTTTTCTTTTGAAATGTTTTGGCAAATACTTGCATGCACAAGGTGTGTGTAAGCCTTATTTCAGATGGGCGGGTCACATTCGTGGGTCAACCCGCAAAAAAAAAAATTCAGTAAAATTAGTATCAACAGTAACACTAAAAAGTATCACCTGTATCATTAAAAACTAAGACATCTGCTACTTATCTTATATTGGTTTATTTAGTTCAAATTGTGATTTTTTTTCATTCCAATTAATTATTAGAGTTTAGGAATTCATGGTTTTTTAGGGGATTTATTTATGTTTTTTTATGATTTTTGGGGGTTTTTTGGGGTTTATTTTGTATTTTTAGGTACTTTTGGGGTGTTTTTAGGGGGTTTACGTTGTGTTTTTTAAAGTTTGGGGGGGGGGGGGGTTTATTTTGTACTTTTTAGATTTTATTAATTTTATTTTAGGGTATAAATTTATATTTATTTCAAATAAATTATATCAAATTATTTTAATTTTAGGGTTCACTAATTTTATTTAAGGGAATAATTTTTTTTGGGAAAAAATAAAAAGAAAACAAAGAAATTTGAAAATAAAAATCGAAAAAATTAAAAATTAAAACAAAAAAGCAAAATATAGACCGGGACGTGACGCCCACGCGCCATCTGAAATAAGGTGCTATTTGCATTTTATGTACACAAGTGCTCCTCAATATTTTTTGTATTAATTTTTAATTAATGAAACATTTTTAATTTAAAAGGTTATTTAACTAAATTAGTAATTATTTCTTTTTGAAAATTTAATAGTGATGTATTTAAAAAAGTAGTGGTGTATATAGAAACACCCTACTTTGATATTTAATTTAATACCTAAATTATAAATAAAAATTAACTATTGAAATTAAATGTAATAAATAATAATCTTCTATTTTTCTTCGATTAATAAAATTAAAAGTTAAAATGGATAATCAGTAAAATTTAAAATAAAATGATGTATACATAAATTGAATTTATAATACATAGTAATCTTTTATTCTTCTTCATATTTTTAAACTAAAAGTTAATAAGAATGATTGAACAGGTTAAAATAATATGAGATTTATTAATATTTAATTTGTTTATCATAAAAGTTTAGAAAAATATAATACTTAATATAATTTAATAATTAAAGTATAACTAAAAATCAAACTGTGAAATCATATATAATAAATAATAATTATTTTCTTTTTCCATCTTTAAACTAATTGTTATGATGAATGGTCTAAAAATTTTAATATTTGTTGGAACTTGAGAAATCAAATGTAATAAAATGCTTATATTTTTAATATTTGTTGAAACTTGAGATTGTGCTTCTAAGAAATATAATCGTGTATTTAGTATTTGTCAATATTTTAACATAATTGTATTTGTTTTAATTTTATTGCGTTCAAGTTTGATTGTTGATTGTTGTGTTGGTATTTGATTATTATTAAAGATATTTAATGTTGTTACTATTATTATCCATGCATGAGTTTTCTTATTAAATATTTTTTAGTATAACAATAATTTCGGTATACCATGAAATGTCGGTATGGTAATGTATGTGTGTCATACTGAACTAGCTAAGGTATGGTAAGATATACCGAAATATAGGTATGATAAAGGTATGCATTTTGTGTTATACTGAACTTAAGGTATACCAAACTAAATACTGGAGATAAAGGTACGATAACGATATGACTATTATTATATCGTAAATTAAAATAAGGTATAAGATATGATTAAAAAAAAGTAAAATATACTTTACTTTGCCACACCTAATGCGGTCTAGATTACAAATGAAAATAAGAAGAAGTGGTCCATTATTTTATCCTTTTCTTTTCAACTTTTCTTTTTCAATGATTTGAAAATGAGAAAATAACATTGGAAATGCTCTATAAAGAAAAGGTAAATAAGTGGTAACATTGATTAAAACCAAAATCATAATAATACTTTGATTAATACATAATCCTAAATTCTTAAAAAAATGATATTGAATAAATAACTCTACGAACATAACAATACTAAGAGATCCTTCATTAAATATTGTTTTAATAAGATTCAACACCAATAATTTTAGAAACTTCCGGCCTCTCTGTTAGTGCCATCTGCACTCAAGTGTTCGAGATTGTCATGATCTGTATGGTAATATCAAAAGAACACAAAAGGTTTTGGTTATTCATGTTTGAATACCATGTTCTGGACATTACTGTGAACATTCCACTGCCAATCTGATTAAAGATCAATAAATGTACTTGCTCATGTTCTTGAACATGATCATGTACATAGTTGTCCAGAGAGTTTACAAAGAGACATACCATGCTAGATTCAAGGAGTTGAAGCTGCATATTCAAGATGGACGTTTCAGAATAGAAGCTGCCTTGTTCGTGATGAAGATCAAAGAAGGAAAGCTGGATTTCTATTCAAGGAAGACATCTAAACTAGGAATGTCCGAATTAATTAAGGAAAGTTTCTTTGTTGTTCCAAGTCAATTAGGACTTCTGATTACCTTGTTAAGGTTATATCTTTCATCTATAAATAGCCTGTAAATCAGACTAGTTTAGTATACACGTATATACGAATACACAGAACTGATTAGAGAGTCCAAAAGACTTCAAGTTTGAAGCATTAGGTATTTGGTATTGTTAGGCTAGAGTTGATCTTTTGATCATTGTTTTTCTGGTCTGTGTTTGAATCTATTTCATACACACTTAGAGGAGTCTCGGGAGAGATTTTCTGTGGGAACTAGAGGGATTCTAGGTTGTGAGGGGAGCTCACAATTCAGTGCATCAAAAGTAGTTGTAGTGGGTTGGAAATGAGTCGAGTGACGGGAGGTCATCGTGTAATAGCCTTTGTAACCATACAACGGAGTAGTGGATTGTTTCTCACGGACTTGTGAAGTCCCCCTGACGTAGATCAGTTGATCGAACAGGGTTATCAACCTCATGTCATTTACTTACTTTCCGTTTATACAATCTGACCTTGCATGTTCACAATAATGTACAAGTACATGATGTTGAACATGATCGCATAGTTTATGTAACTTCACTCTCAACATGCATTCTCCAAAATCTATCAAAAAATTGATACAATATATTAATTAGTTTTACTTACACTAAAAATTAATAATGCTAATTGAATGCATAGCAAATATTTATGCTACCTCATCTCCAAAATCTGAGTTTTGGATAGATTGCAAACATTAATCTTTCTCGTGTATATATTCTTTTGATCCAACAATACCAACAGAAGAAAATATCGTCGCCGCTGAAAAGGGTTCTAAAAATCGTATGGCTCGTTTGGTTGGTAGGAAAGTAAAGTTTTTTGGGAATATAATTTCTGGGAATGTGATTTCGAGGAAAATGATTACTAACGGAATCTTTATTCTGTGTTTGGAATGCAATAAGGAAATTATAATAATTCTATTTTTATTACTGGATTAAATTAAATATCTAAAATATATAATGTATCTTATTTCATATTACCAATATATATAATTTTAAATTACGAACCATATAACATGCAATTCTTCAATTTGCATTAGTACTATAGATATTGAATGCAACATATTATTTCAATTTAAATAAAATGATACGAATAATCAATTAAGGTAAATATTGTATTGTGATAAGTCCATTTATTTCGTGTTTTTATGGGCATTTTATCCCTTATAAATGTCTTTTTTAGTGTGTTTTGAGTCGAAAAGAACCAGGTTGCGGTCAAAAGGCATTCCAAGAGTCGAGTCTGGCGGAAGGGGCATTTTATGCCCAAATATTCATGATTATCTCGCACATATGTTCATCAGAGGCACATGGGACGTCCTCAGTATCCATCCCACATTCGGTCGGTGAAGCGGGCATATCAGATACGGATGGAGCTGACAGATGATGCTGTGCCCACAGTACTCGCACAGACTCGACCACAGGGCAGAATGGGCATTCCAGTGAAACTCAGGATTCAGTTGAAAGGAGAGCTGGTGGAAGATAGCTGCATATCCGAATGAGAGTTGGAGCTAAGTTGGACTCCTGGAAGGTGCTGCAATGAAGAGATAAGCTCAGACGAAGAGATAAGTGCAATCAAAGGAGATAAGAACAATCCCTAAAAAATAGGGATTTGTTAAAGCTGAAGCTTATCCAGTCAAAGTCAGAGAGGGCACATCGTTCCGGAATTTCAGCAGAAGACCCCCGCCTGTGGGGGAAACTCTACTCGAAAATGTAACTATTTAAACAAGTTTAGTCTCTGGAAAAACAAGCTTTAGACAGTCTGAAATATTTTACATTTTACATTTCTGCATTTTTACTTTCAGTACGCTGCTTAGGCAGCCAAACAATCCGAAAGGTCTTAAACCTTCGGGACTTAGGTTATGTTCATGTTCATCGACGTTGGAATCGAGTTTTTGCTTAATTAATTTCGTAAGTTCTTATTTATTTTTATGTCTTTAAATTCTGCAATTTTAATTATGTCTAGCCTTCTCGGCTAGATCTTTATTTCTGGCGTTTAAATGATGAAGTTGGTTTGAGCATAAATCTGGACTCGTGAGGCCAAAATGGGCATAGTAATGCATGATTAGTTTCCGTTAATTCTTGTGCCTTGTTCCACGTGAGTGTGTGTCTGAAGTGCCCAATGTGGCTGATCACTCATTAGGTAAAGAGGGCACAACACTATTAATTGAATTGACGAATCGTGACTGTGTGTTGGTTCATATAGTAATAAGGAAATTAATGGGGTGTTGTGGGCACAAGAGGAATCAGTTGAACACAACAGATCTGGGTCCGTCTATGGCACACTGCTGCTTGATTGCTTACATCTCTTAGAGAAATCGGGAGATGGGTAACTGGTTAGGGGTTTAATCGAAGAGGAATCACTTTTAAATCTAAAATGAAAGGATGGATGAGGAGACGCATGAGAGGAATCCGGTCACCATAACTAGATGACCTATCATGTATGAAAATCGGTGTGCCCATGATCGAGTTGTTTATGTTTAAACCAAGTTCTAATTCAAATGCCAGAACCTTTTGTTATTTGATGTTTTCTTTAGTTTCTTTTGCATATTTAAATTCAGTTTAGTGACAACATCAAAACCCCCTTTGTGATTGGTTACTTGAAGATAGAATCGCAACAACTCTCTGTGGGATCAACCCGTACTCATTGGCTAGCTACGCTCGCTGTGGGCACAGGAGTTTACAAATATATTTTTGAGCGCAAAACGACCGCGCGTCAAAATTGGCGCCGTTGCCGGGGAGCTGGTTTCTAGTGATTTCATCTTCCACAATTGGTGAGCCTGGAAGTTGATGCGCAGGGGCTCTTCAGAGGAGACTCTATTGTACGATCCGGAGATAGAGAAAACTTCGAGGAAAAACAGGACAGCAGTGAAGAGGGCACGCCAAGCAGCGAATAGACCTCGTGAGCCCACACCACCACCAAAGGATCAAGAAGATCAAGGAGACGAAGGGCACGAGGAAGAAGGATAGTTTGAGAATGGCCACAACATCAACATGGCCGCAAATGGAAATGCCACGAATGGCAATGCGGATGATAACAGGACTTTAAGGCAGTTGGTCTTCCAGACCAACATGAATCTGTGCCCAATGGGCATTACACTCCCAGCTGTGACTCAAAACTGGGATATTCACACAAACTTTATCCAGATCTTGCCGAAGTTCCACGGAATGCCTGGAGAGGATCCACAAAGGCACTTGCAAGACTTTGAGATGGTTTTCCAAACTCAACCATCTGACCATGGATGAGAAGAGTATGTGCGGTTGGTCTCGTTCCCTTTTACTCTTCAAGATGGGGTACGGGACTGGCTGTACACATTACCCACTGGCGCTGTGACCACATGGAGACAACTTCAACAGAAGTTTTTGGAGAAATATTTCCCAGCATCCAGAGTGCAAGAAATGAGAAGAAGGATATGGAGCCTGAAGATGGGAACTAACGAAAATTTCTATGACTATTGGGGAAGATTCCAGGCGATGCTGGCGAAATTCCCACAGCACCAGATTACTAAACACGATTTGATTCAGTGTTTCGTCGGAGGATTGAGACCACATGAGAGGATGATCGTGAATGCCTCATATGGAGGATCCATTTTGAAAAAACAGCCTGTTGAAGCATTCAGAATTCTCACAAAAATGGCTGAAGACAACCGAGACTTCGGTGGAGAGGGCATTCGGGTTGTAAGTGAAACAGAGAGGGCACCGGACCAGGATAGCAGAATTGATAGATTGTGGAACAAGATCAAAAAATCTTGTCTGGTGCAAGCATGGCGAGGAAGCCCAGACCTTGTGGGGTATGCAAAAGCATATCTCACTTCACGGATGAATGCCCTACTCTACAAGACGAAATGGAAGAAGTGAATGCTATAGGTGGCCAGAATGGGCATTCCAGAAGATATGATCCCCATTCCCAGACTTATAATCCTGGCTGGAGAGACCATGAAAATTTTAGATGGAGAAGGCCGGAGGATGGGTATCCTGGACGCCCATTGCCACCACCAGAGGAGAAAAGGAAGCAAAGGCTGGAAGATCTTGTGTTTGCTATGGCTGAAGAGAATGAGAAGTTTAAGCAAGAGACTCGAGCTGGTCTCTCGCATATGAGCAAGCAAATCAATCAACTGGCTCAAGCCATGCACAAGATGGAGGAAAAAAATGAAAAGCTGCCTTCCCAGGTCGAAAATCCAAGAGAACAAGTGAATGCAGTAGCATTGAGGAGTGAAAAGAGCTTCCTGAGATGGTCAGGCTGAGAGAAGAGAAGGACGATGTGCCCTTGGAGGAAGAAGTGGAAAAAATTCCCACAGAAGACAAGGCACAAGAGGCTGAGCAGACTGATACTGTGCCCATCCCGGAAGTGAAGCAATCTGCCAAGATACCCACCCCAGAAAGATGGAAACCTCCCTTTCCAGGGAGATTGGCACAAAATAGAAAAGAAGAGGAGACCAGGGAAATGCTAAAAGTATTCAGCAAGGTGGAGATCAACATTCCACTGATTGAGGCAATCAAACAAGTACCGCGGTATGCTCGGTTTCTAAAGGAACTTTGTACCAGAAAGGTGCGATTCAATGACGATGCAAGGTTTCTAGTTGGGGAGAATGTATCGGCTGTGATATAAAGGAAGTTGCCCAAGAAGTGTGATGATCCAGGGATGTTCATGATC
The DNA here is from genome assembly GCA_026008535.1 of Perilla frutescens. NCBI lineage: Eukaryota > Viridiplantae > Streptophyta > Magnoliopsida > Lamiales > Lamiaceae > Perilla > Perilla frutescens. Next base: position 35,556,058 of record BRKX01000017.1, on the reverse strand, counting down.
CCTTACATAATTGGAGACAGAAAAGTTGAAAAGGCCATGCTGGATTTGGGAGCATCAATCAATGTAATGCCCCTGTCGGTGTTCAAAGAATTGAAGATTGGACCTTTGAAGGAGACCCGTGTGGTCATTCAACTAGTTGACAGGTCCAATGTATATCCAGAAGGCCTCATTAAAGATGTATTGGTCAAGGTGGACGAGCTTATCTTCCCAGCAGATTTTTATGTGCTTGACATGGGCACAACGACTTCAAAATCTTCAGTTTTGTTGCTGGGAAGGCCTTTCATGAAGACAGCTCGAACTAAAATTGATGTGGACAAGGGCACACTGACGTGTGAGTTTGACGGGGAGAAGGTGACGTTCAACATTTTTGAAGCCATGAAGCACCCCCCGGATACAGAAAATTGTAATTTTGTGAACACATTTCATTCCCCGAGCCGTTCTACTTTATCCATGGTGAGCAACAGAGAACCGCTGGAGTGGGCATTGTGGGATGGATTGAATGACCAGGATGCCCTGAACGAGGATGATGATATAAGGGATGCAATTATGATGTTGTATTCATTAGAAGAAATGCCACACGGATGTGTGGACTATGGTGTGCCCATTCGGAAAAATGATGATAAGCTGATGCCTTCTATTATCAAAGCGCTCATGCTGGAGTTGAAGGCATTACCAAGCATCTGAAATATGCCTATTTAGGGAATGATAATACTTTCCCTGTAATCATAAGTGCGGGGTTGAATCAAGCTGATGAGGACCGCCTTTTGAGGTTGTTGAGACTGTACAAGGAGGCACTCGGATGGACATTGGTAGATATAAAGGGCGTTAGCCCAGCGGTTTGCATGCACAAAATATTGTTGGAAGATGATGCAAAACCCATTCGTGATCCACAAAGAAAGCTCAATTCAGTAATGAAGGATGTGGTGCTAAAAGAGATAATTAAGCTTCTGGACCAGGGCATTATATACCCAATTTCAGATAGCAAGTGGGTCAGTCCAATCCATGTTGTGCCCAAGAAGTCGGGCATTCAAGTTGTAAAAAATGAAAAATGAGAGCTTGTGGCCACACGACTGCAAACTGGCTGGAGAGTTTGCATTGACTACCGGAAGCTGAACACGGTCACGCGGAAGGATCATTTTCCACTTTCGTTCATTGACCAAATGTTGGAAAGACTCGCAGGAAACAAGTTCTTTTGTTTCTTGGATGGATATTCAGGATACATGCAAATTGCAGTAAGTCAAGAGGACCAGGAGAAAACAACATTCACGTGCCCATTCGGCACGTTTGCCTATCGCAGAATGCCCTTTGGCCTCTGCAATGCTCCTGGCACATTTCAGCGATGTATGATGAGCATATTCTCTGATTTGCTCGAGAACTGCATTGAAGTATTCTTGGATGACTTGACAGTGTATGGAAGTTGCTTTGATCGATGTTTAGATAATTTGGAGAAAGTGTTGCAGCGTTGTGTGGACAAATGCCTAGTGCTGAACTATGAAAAATGTCATTTTATGGTCAGAGAGAGTATTGTACTGGGACATGTGATTTCTGAAAGGGGCATTGAGGTCGATAAAGCCAAAGTGGATATAATTGAGAAATTGCCATACCCTACCTCGGTGAAACAAGTGAGAGGATTCTTGGGGCATGCTGGATTCTACAGGAGGTTCATAAAGGATTTTGCAAAAATTGCCCAGCCTATTACTCACTTATTGCAACAAGATGTTCCCTTTGAATTTGATGAAGAGTGTAAGAAGGCATTTAATTTTCTGAAGAAGCAAGTAGTCACGGCACCAGTCATTCAACCACCAGATTGGGGAATGCCCTTTGAGATTATGTGTGACGCCAGTGGCTACGCTGTAGGCGCGGTACTAGGTCAGAAGAAAGGAAAGGAAAGCCATGTAATTTACTATGCCTCCAAGACTCTGAATGAGGCACAGTGTAATTACACCACTACTGAAAAGGAGCTATTGGCAGTAGTGTTTGCATTTGAGAAGTTTCGATCTTATCTCTTGGGAGCAAAGAGCATTGTCTATACAGATCATGGTGCCTTGAGGCACTTGATGACCAAGAAGGAGACGAAGCCAAGACTGATTAGGTAGATCTTACTCTTACAGGAGTTTGATGTCGAGATAAAAGATAAGAGTGGGGCACAGAACTTGGTAGCTGACCATCTGAGCCGGGTGCTGCATGAGAAAGGCGATGAAATGCCCATTGCCGATCATTTCTCTGATGAGCATTTATATTTAGCAAGGGGCACACTAGCACCCTGGTATGCGGACGTAGTGAACTACCTAGAGTCTGGAGAGATGCCTATTGGGTACTCAAGGTACCAGAAAAATAAATTGAGGTATGAGAGAAGGTTCTATGCATGGGATTGCCCTATTCTATGGAGGAGATGCGCTGATCAAATCATTAGAAGATGTGTCCCTGATGAGGAGATATATGAAATTCTAAAGCATTGTCACAATTATGCTTGCGGAGGGCATTTCGGACCAAACCGAACAGCGAGAAGAATTTTGGATTGTGGGTTCTTTTGGCCCACAATATTCAAGGATGCCCACAACGTCTGCAGAAGGTGTGACCAATGCCAAAGGATAGGGAACATCACAACAAGAAATGAAATGCCCATGACACCAATCATGCCCGTGGAGATTTTTGACATTTGGGGAATGGATTTTATGGGACCCTTTCCAAATTTGAGGGAAAACCAATACATTATCCTGGCAGTTGATTATGTGTCCAAATGGGTAGAAGCAAAGGCTACTCCTACCAATGATGCAAGAGTAGTAGCCACATTTCTGAAATCCCACATTTTCAGTCGGTTTGGTATGCCCAGGTCTATCATCAGTGATCAAGGGACCCATTTTTGCAACCAAACACTGGAAAGATTGTTGAAGAAGTATGGGGTTCACCATAGGGTCACCACACCTTACCACCCCCAAGGAAATGGCCAAGCTGAAGTCTCAAATCGAGAAATAAAAGCCATTCTTGGAAAGGTTGTGATTCCGAACCGAAAAGATTGGAGTGTTCATCTAGAAGATGCCCTGTGGGCATACCGAACTGCATTCAAGACTCCAATTGGGATGTCCCCATACATGATGCTATTTGGAAAGTGTTGCCATCTTCCAGTCGAGTTAGAACATAAGGCACGATGGGCACTTCAGAAGCTGAATATGGATCATGACGCCGTTGGGCATTTCAGGAGATTTCAAATTCAAGAGCTGGAAAAAATGAGAATTGAGGCCTATGATAATTCGGTGCTATATAAGGAAAAAATGAAAAGGCTCCATGATCAAGTAATTCGAAGAAAGAGATTTAGCCCAGGACAGAAAGTGCTATTGTACCACTCAAGGTTCAAGCTTATGGGAGGAGGACTGAGGACCAAATGGGTTGGTCCATTTGAAGTGTATGCAGAATGCCCGAATGGGGCAATTGAGCTGATAAACCCCGATACTGGAGGGCGCTTCAAAGTGAATGGCCACCGTGTAAAAGCTTACCTGGGGCACTCTGAAGAAGATGTCACAGTGATCTGGCTCGCGGAGCCCACTTACGCCTAATCTGGGGTGATGTCGTGCCCACGACAATAACTGGGGCACTACTGGGAGGCAACCCAGGTGTTTTCTTGTCTTAATTCATTTTTAATTATTTTAAATAAATTTTTCAGTTAACTAAACTAGTTTAGGGAGCAATTTTATGCTTGTTTTGGATAAGCACGGTGTTTGCAGGTTTAGATAATGAGAGAGAAAAATGAAGATAAAATAAATCCCTTGGAAATAGGGATTCTGAAGTAAGGCACTCTGGAGAGATAAAAAAATTTCCGATTTTTCAGGGATAAGGCTTATCCATTAATATAGGGCATACTGATCCAAGAGACTCCTAAAGAATTTGGAGAGTCACAAGTCAAATCATGAATAGTGATCTCCTTAATATAAAAGTCTTACCCCACAAAATCTCCACTATCACTTTCACTCACCTTTTGCAAAAATCAGCACCTTCTCTCTCGATTTTTTCTGCAACCCTAATTTCTGAAAGCCCTCAAAAATCCAACAATGGCGAAGACGAGAGGCAAGAAGGTCACACCAAAAGCTGGACCTAAGGCACGCCTGGATTTCGAGACCCCCGCTGTCTCTGAAGAGCCCTCTCCAACGAAATTCGTGAAGAAACCCTTTGCAAAACCCAAGAGGAAGGCTGCGTCTGAGGCAGCCGCTTCGAGTAAGCTTCCGAAGGAGACCCCACTGGAACAGAAGCCTACACCTGAAGTCGAGGCGACGGAAGAAAGCTCCGCTACTCCAACTCAAACGGACCAGCAAGATGCTGAGTCGACTGCAGAGGGCATGCAGGAAGAAGAGGCTACTGAAGAGCCTGAGCCAAAACCGAAGAAAGGGGCTGAAAAGAAGAAAGCTAAGAAGCCCGTTAAGGCTCCGATGCCTGTGTCATCAGTAGAGATCGAAGATTTGGAAGATGAAGAGGAAGGAGAGGAAGTTGAAGGGAGAGAAGAAGCTGAAGATGAAGGAGACAAAGACAGTGATCTGGACAAATACTTGACTGAGATTGAAGATATTGAAGCTGAAGCCCAACCGGAGAAGGTACCACTGTTTGAAGAGGAGGATGAGGCACCCGCTGACATCAAGAAGCGGGCACTGGAGAAAGCGAAGGGAAAAAGAAAGGTTGGCGAGCCCATTCCAGAGCCAATCGAGCCAGAGGTATCCCAGCAAGGGGATACTGAAGAAGAGAATGAGCAGCAGGAGCCCAGTGCACCCTCCCATACGCAAGCAGGCTCTGAAGAGCCCTCGGAGGACTCCTCACCCAGGCGAAGGGTGGGGAAATCTGTTGGTATGAAAGCCGGAGCCAAGCTCGCTGGAGAGGCCTCTTCGCGAAAGAGGAAGGCTGAAGAGGGCACTTCAGCCCCTGTGCCTAAAAGAGGCAGAGGGATGGGGAGCCCCACACCAAGTAAGCTCAGCAGTGGCCCGCCACCAGTCAGGGGCATCATCAACTCAAAAGGAGTCCACCATGAGACGCTTGCAGCTCTTGGTATAGAGCAGGAGGTAAGGGATTTGTTTTCTACAATTGGTTGGGAATGCTTTTTAGATATGGAGTGTGTGATTTTTCCATCGTTGTCTCGTGATTTTGTCCAAAACTTGAAAATCAAAGCTGTGAACAAGCCTGCTACATCCACCAGGGTTTTATCTTTTAAAATGATGGGTAGGAGTTATTCTTTGTCTGCTGATGATTTAAATATGTTACTGGGCATCGTGACATACTTGGGCCTCCAGGAGGAGGAGTATGTCGATGTCGTGACTGTAGCGCCCGACTCTGCAGAAGGAGTCGATGCAAAATGGGTAGATATTGGGGATGGATCTGTTTTTCAAAGCGGATCCACAAAGGGGTATTGTTTAAACAATGATGCTTTGAGATTCTGCCATAGAGTGTTGGCCTACAATTTTTTCGGCCGAAAGGATAGCTCGAATTCAATCACCAATCAGGAGCTGTTCATTTTGTGGTGCATGGTACACAAAATCAGAATCAATTTTGGTTCTGTGGCCATTGCACATTTTCGGGAAATCAAAACACACCCTAGGCATCGTATCTCTTGTGCCCAGTTAATCACCCAGCTTGCTGTTAGACATAGGCTCCTTGATATGCATGATACTGATTTAACCCCCCTTCCCCGTGAGTATTTTGATCTTAATTACCTGAGGAGAATGCAAGATGTGGTTGACGATGAGGATGGGAAGCCTGTTTTCTTTGTGCCGGGGGCAGACCCCTCGAGCATGATTTTAGCTATGGCAGGTACATCGAAGAAACCACCAGCAGGGAAGGCACCGCAGAGGGAGCACCCGGTCGCAGTGATCATGAGGAGACTCGAGTTGATAGAGAATGCCCAGTTCCAGACTAATGAAAAACTGACCCGAATCGAAGTAGCTCTGAAGGCCTATTTCAAGCATGTTGGGTTCTCCTACCTAACGCTTGCAACCGATTGACCTGGTTCTTTCTGTCCTTTAGATTAGGTTTTGTTTTGTTTTTATTTTTTTTATTTTTTCTGTTTTCTTTGTTGTCTTGTTGTTTGAGTCTGTGTCCACACTTTGCAAGTTGCAAAGTGTGTGGGTTGGTAGTTGAGTCAAAGCATGCTATTCTGTGAGTCTGTGTGGGCATTTCACATGATGATCCAACTTTAATTGCTTTACAGAAAAATCAGCATGCCCAATTAAGATAGGGATGACGAACGAGTTTTAGCATGCCCTGTGAGACTTGAGCCTATATGTTGTATGCTTCAATTTTACAGTTTTTCTTTCATTCATGAGTGTGAATAATTATGTGCTTATGATGTTCTAGAATTTGCCTCTGTGCTGTGTATAACTCTTGGAATTATTGATGCACATGTAGATGAGATAGGCCATATTTCACTGAACCACTGAATAAATAACTCCCACCAATGACACAACTTTTGCACCCCCTTTTGAGCCTATGAAATGCCTTGGTCGATTGTGTTTCGGGGTGGTTATACTTAGCTTGGGCATTATAAAACCTGAAAAGAAAAATGGATAAGGCAAAGTGTTTTCTGGGAAGGCATATATATATGAAGGGCCAGAGAAGATAGGGGGAAGAATAAAAAAAAAAGTGATTAGAAAAAGAAAAAAAAAGAAAAAGAAAAAAAATAGTCTGAATAAAATTCCCCCGAGTTCTAAGTGTTTAGAATGCCCAAAATAAGAAAGATTCAGTGCTTGAACAGGGCATAGGAGGGTAGAGAATAGAAAGGAGCTGGGGAGGGGTCTGTACAATCAATAAAAACCCCTCCCACTTAAAATGCCCAACTATAGCCTAAAAAGCCCTATTGATACTAATGCATCATGGTTTCTAGAGAATGAACAACAGAACTTTGGCAAACTTATGGGACGAATTTGCATAGAATTACAGCCGAAATGAGAGTATACACTGAGTGAAGAGATTCTGTGAGGAACACCAAGCTAAAACTCATTTTTGACCTATTTTAGGTATGCTGAAACTTTGCAATTTTTGTTGGATTATTTCTGATGTGCCCACACGGAGTAACAGTTTGCATGCTTGTGTCTTGAGTTTGTTTCTTTTCTCTTTTATTTTCTTTTGTTTTTCTAGATGCGTTGCACCCCATGCTTGAGGACAATCATGCTTAAAGTGTGGGTGTGATAAGTCCATTTATTTCGTGTTTTTATGGGCATTTTATCCCTTATAAATGTCCTTTTAGTGTGTTTTGAGTCGAAAAGAACTAGGTTGCGGTCAAAGGGCATTCCAAGAGTCGAGTCTGGCGGAAAGAGCATTTTATGCCCAAATATTCACGATTATCTCGCACATATGTTCATCAGAGGCACAGGGGACGTCCTCAGTATCCATCCCACATTCGGTCGGTGAAGTGGGCATATCAGATACGGATGGAGTTGACAGATGATGTTGTGCCCACAGTACTCGCACAAACTCGACCACAGGGCAGAATGGGCATTCCAGTGAAACTCGGGATTCAGTTGAAAAGAGAGCTGGTGGAAGATAGCTGCATATCCGAATGAGAGTTGGAGCTAAGTTGGACTCCTGGAAGGTGCTGCAATGAAGAGATAAGCTCAGACGAAGAGATAAGTGCAATCAAAGGAGATAAGAACAATCCCTAAAAAATAGGGATTTGTTAAAGCTGAAGCTTATCCAGTCAAAGTCAGAGAGGGCACACCGTTCCGGAATTTCAGCAGAAGACCCCCCGCCTGTGGGGGAAACTCTACTCGGAAATGTAACTATTTAAACAAGTTTAGTCTCTGGAAAAACAAGCTTTAGACAGTCTGAAACATTTTACATTTTACATTTCTGCATTTTTACTTTCAGTACGCTGCTTAGGCAGCCAAACAATCCGAAAGGTCTTAAACCTTCGGGACTTAGGTTATGTTCATGTTCATCAACGTTGGAATCGAGTTTTTGCTTAATTAATTTCGTAAGTTCTTATTTATTTTTATGTCTTTAAATTCTGCAATTTTAATTATGTCTAGCCTTCTCGGCTAGATCTTTATTTCTGGCGTTTAAATGATGAAATTGGTTTGAGCATAAATCTGGACTCGTGAGGCCAAAATGGGCATAGTAATGCATGATTAGTTTCCGTTAATTCTTGTGCCTTGTTCCACGTGAGTGTGTGTCTGAAGTGCCCAATGTGGCTGATCACTCATTAGGTAAAGAGGGCACAACACTATTAATTGAATTGGCGAATCGTGACTGTGTGTTGGTTCATATAGTAATAAGGGAATTAATGGGGTATTGTGGGCACAAGAGGAATCAGTTGAACACAACAGATCTGGGTCCGTCTATGGCACACTGCTGCTTGATTGCTTACATCTCTTAGAGAAATCGGGAGATGGGTAACTGGTTAGGGGTTTAATCGAAGAGGAATCACTTTTAAACCTAAAATGAAAGGATGGATGAGGAGACGCATGAGAGGAATCCGGTCACCATAACTAGATGACCTATCATGTATGAAGTGTGCCCATGATCGAGTTGTTTATGTTTAAACCAAGTTCTAATTCAAATGCCAGAACCTTTTGTTATTTGATGTTTTCTTTAGTTTCTTTTGCATATTTAAATTCAGTTTAGTGACAACATCAAACCCCCCTTTGTGATTGGTTACTTGAAGATAGAATCGCAACAGCTCTCTGTGGGATCGACCCGTACTCATTGGCTAGCTACGCTCGATGTGGGCACAGGAGTTTACAAATATATTTTTGAGCGCGAAACGACCGCGCGTCATATTGGTGATCCAAATATTTTTTACTGAATTGGAAATCAAAATTATCGATATAAATAATTTTTTTATTGAATTGAAAGTCAAAATTATATATATTGACAATGGTATGGTCGTCATTTAGTCCGCAACGTTGTCTCAAAAATGATATTATTGGAATTTTGATAGAAATGCCAAAAAAATGATTGATAAAATAGTTGAATTTTGGTCGTAATTTCTTCAATTAAAAAAGTATCACATTTTTTAATTTCTTTTTTCCATTTATAAAATTTTCTATTTTTTCTATTTTATTCATTTTTTATTGAAATTTTTTAATACAAACTTACTATTATTAATAAAAAAGATAATAATAAATCTTATTTTTTCAATTTAAAAAAAATCATTTTTTTATTTTTTAGTTAAAAAATATGAATCCAAATATAATAATAATTTATTAAAAAAATAATAATAAATGAAGAAATTGAACAATGAAATCATATAACATCAGATTTTCAAAAATAAGGAAAAAGAATATCTACTCAAGTAGGTATTTAGAATCTAGGAAAGTTGCACAATTTTTCTAGTTTTGAGGAATGTGATTCCTTTCTATATTACATAAAAAATGAACCAAACACAGTAATATTAAAATATGAAATTAGATTACTTTCCCAAGTTAGATTCCGTGCCAACCAAATGGGGCCTGGGTGATTTTAGGATGGAATATTTTGGATATGTGTGTGTGTGTGTGTGTAAAAGGTAAATAAATAAATAAATAAAATTAAGATATAATATATAAAAATTAAGTTGTGCAGTATAGATTACTGTAAAATGAAGTAAATGCAACATATAATCTTTGTAATGTAAATATATTTTATGCACAATATTTTTAATGTAATTAAAGAATAATTTTTATACTAGTTTTATATTAAATATTATTTTTGTGTATTTATACATTATAAAATTATTTCACTACTTTCTTGGATGCCGGTGATTATAAAAAATATCAAAATTAAAATTTTAAAATATTGGGTCAAGTCCATATTTATGTATATTAATTAATTTAAATATCGTAGAAACTTATATTCAAATGAGTTGTGCGAATTGTTAACTCGAATTTCATTTTCTTTTGGCCAATTATAAAAGTTCATTGTACAATACTATATATATATTGATGACGTAATTTTATACCTCAAATTATAGATTGTGTCAAGTGCAAGTGTACACGAATGTAGCAAGCAATGATACGAGTCGAACCACAAGGAAATAGAAATTATGATCTAACAATGCAAGTAATGTTGACTCAAGTTATAATCACTATTTAGACAAACATTATTTTTAATGAAATGTTGTGTTCCAAACCATTAACAATTACCAACTTCACTCTTCAATGTAGATAGTAAATAATTCCAAAAGAAAATTTAAAGAGTAATAAAAGCAAGGGGTTCTAGGGTGTTAGATCATTGATTAAGGTATTCTACAAACCAAATGAATCACATAACTCTCCCTTCAACAATCATGATTTGGACAAGGTTCATCTAGACATTTTCTCAAACACCTAGCCTACAAGCAAGTGCAAACCAATACTATCTCTAGCAAATGACTCACTCAAGCCTTCCAAGATCCCCAAATCATCATTAACTCCCCTAATACTTATACCTATCTCAAGATACAAATAAAAGGTCTCATGGATCAAGATCACATACAAAATGAGCAAACCTAATTACACATTAAGTAGCATATGAATCTAAATAGAGGCCACCCACATACATTCAACAATTAACCCCTTGATCCACAAGACTTAAAGCAAGGGAAAGGTACATTCATCAATCATTCAAATCAAACACCATTCATCAATTGATCCAACACCCCAAAACCTAAATAGATTAGCTACTCATGCTTGAGAGATCAAAATAACAAACTTGTATATAAAACATAGATAAAGTTTATATTAAACCAATAGAATGTACACAAATTCCACAAGATCCTTCCACTTCAACTCTTCAAACTTCAAGAACTCCCCTTACAAGCCCAAGCCCTCTTTCTCCTCTAATTTGTATGGTTCTATCCTTCATTCTCTAGGGGAAAAGGGGTATATGGTATTGGGGAGAGCTTTTGGACTTTGTTGTGTTCTTGTGATGAAAATCGTGTGTCTTTACTTTACAAAAATCGTCCCTTCAAATATTAGAGGGAAGGGAGCGGATAAGGCACGCAAAACAGGGCGTCTGGGCGCGACACGGGCTCGGTCGCGCCCAGGTCGCGCTGTAGCTAACGCCAGAGAAGGGCGCGAAGGAGTGTCTAGGCGCGGGAGCGCGGTCGCGCCAGAGCTCACGCTGTGGGTCGTGCCAGAGACACGTGGAAAGCCTGGCTTGGCGCGACCCGAGCCAGTCGCGCCAGAGACGCGTGGAAAGCCACGTTTGGGCGCGAGAGGCGTGGTCGCGCCTCCAACCGTGCTGTGAGTCACGCCGGTTCCTCGAACTCGATGATTCTTCAATAACACACCTAGAATTTGCACTTGGATTAAAATATGGGTTTGGACATCAAAAATATACAATTGGTTTATAAAATGGTATTGAAATAGCCCCAAGTTGCAGTCAAAAGAAGCACAAAAATACCGATTATCATATATATATATATAAACTCACACACCCGACCTGTGGTATTGAGGAGATTCGAACCCGTGACTTTTAGTCTCCAAACAATCTCACTCCACCACTAGGTCATTCCCATCGGGACGTTTGTACAATACTATATTTCATACATGTTCTACAAATAATATTATATATATAGTCGATTTTTATAATTAGCTTCAAATGTTTTTTGTCATTTTAGTTTAAAATTATAAATTTGGATCTTCTTTTAATTAGTTAAGGTAGTAGTTAGTTCATAGTTTCATTTGCATTTATACTATTTAGATTTAGTTGATAGTTTTTAATTAAGATTAATTATTTAAAAATTTGTGTTCGTATATATTTTTTACAATTAAAATTTGAGTTTTTTGTCATATGTTGCTAAGTTTATTTCACCTATATATAAATATATAGGTATTTATTTATTTTATGTTTTTTTTATTTCAATTGACCTTTATTCACGAAATCGTATATTGCACATTTTGTATTATATTCACTATTGCATACTTGATTTTTTTTTCAATTTTTTCTTTGATTTCGATTTATTATACTGTAGTTTAATTTTACACTTGTTAATTAAGGTTCATCCTACCCAATTAGAGTTTAATATAATTATTTAATATTTAATTTTTCAAATAACCAATTAATAATTAAAGATTAAAAAATTAAATACTTAAAATTATAATGTATTATAATTGGGTAGAATGGATCATAAATAATAAGTGTAAAATTAAGCTCAAGTATAAGAAATTGAAATCGAATAAAAAATTGAAAAAAATAAAAAAATTGAGTATGCAATAAAGAATGTAATACCAAAAGTGAAATAGAGAATTTCAGCTTGTCTTTATTTTAATCTTATATATTAAGTGGGAAGAATATGTATAATTGTTATAGCCCTTTGGTATTTGTAATTTGGGACTGCTAAATAATGCCCAATAATATATATATATATATATATATATATAACTCTAAAATTTATAAATATATTCTATTTTTACAGTAAGATTTTGATAATTTATTTGTATTACATGTGACCCAAAATTTAATTTGATTTTCTTCTCTTTTATATTAGTTTTGTTCCGGTCACCAAAATGTCATTTAATTTATTTTTTCTTATTTTTGTATCATTGAGGTAATTTTTGTAATTTGTAGAAAACCTCCATTTTTTGGTGGGGGAGGGGTAAATTATTGTTTTAGTATTTACCTTTTTGTCCAAATATCTTTTAAAATACTTTTATCCAGAGAAAAAAAAAAGTTATTAGTATGCTCTGAATGCAATTTTATAAATTTATTTATTTCACTATTTTTTTTTTATAAAAAATGTCTCAAATTTCCTTTCAAACAATACGTAAGTAAAAGGTTAAATTTTTTTCCTGATAAATTAGCTAGCAAATAATATAAAATCCCTTTTCAATACACTGTAGAGAAAGGAAACGAAAAAAAAAACTAAATGTACACTTGAAAAAAGACAAAACGTAACCGGGAAGTTTGAAAAGTGAAAAGAAACTGCGCGGGAGGTGAAATACGAGAATGAAACCCGGGAAGATTGAAAAATGAAAAAGAAAATTGAGTGGAAACCATGACGCCGCTATGCGATAGACACTCCTGGACTCCTGGTACTCTACACATGTCCTCAAATAGCCGAACCACCGTTCATTAGATCATTCATTCTTTCTAATATTTCTTGGTTAGGTTGTTAATAAAGCTCTTGATTTTTCTTATGGTTTGCAATTATGACTTGAAGGATGTATTGGTGATTGAATTTTAGATTTTTCTGGTTGCCTATTATAAATCTCGTGGAGTTTATAAGTTGTTTATAATTTTTTGTAGCTTTCAATCATCTTGTTGAAATTTGTAGTTTTTGATACGGCATACTTAATTATTGGATGTCTATCTTGTAGAGAGGAGGACCAACATCAAAGCTGGGCAGCGACAGTGCAGAAGGAGAAGCACTACAGCCAGTCCGACACGCCACTTTCTCTCCTAATGAATCTTAGTCTCTTCGAATCTACTGAAAAAATCATTGTTGAATATGTTTGGCGAGTTCCGTTATAGTGTGTGAAAAAGTAGCACCCGTCCCACCAATTAGATTAGTTATTTATACTCTTTTTATTATTTATTGTAAATAAGCTCTTAATGGATTATATTATATCGATGCATTTTATTTATCTTATGTGTTGATTATATGTGCATGTGATAAAATCCCTAGATCTTAATAAGTCACGAAACATGATTATGCATATGATGATGATTATGGAATATGTTTTTTTGTACTTAGATCTTAAATTAGTTACGAGTTATATAACTGATCAAAAATGGGATATTGAACAGTTTAACTCTCATGTATGATACACACTCATAAGATGAGAATGTTAAGTTCTATTGACATTAGCGTGGTGATGCAAATCTATATATGTCGGTGATTGTTGGAGAACAAGTTCACTAAACAAACTCGTTAGAAATTCTTAAATGGAATATATCGAAAATATGAATTTCTAAATTACAATAGTATACGGTTAGTCATTTGACTTGAGACACCATATTGTTCTTGTATTAATTATATCTCATTTTGATATAGTCTTTGATTGCATGACGATCGTAAAGAGTTTACGTTGGATGTTATATTAATTAATATGGAGATTAATGGATTGGTCAATAAAGTATTCATTACTCGATTATCGAGATAATCTTCCAATTAATTTTCATGATTCATAATTCAGAAGACCTTGGCCAGGGCGTGATGAATATTGATTTATTAATGAATTGATTGAATTGAAATGAAAATGTAAGTATTGGATTAATTGAGTTTTTCGTATTATTCCATAACTCAATATTCAATCGCGAGATTAGATAATAGAAGGATTGTACGTGTATGATGATTTGTAATTAAATAGGTTTACTTGCTATTTCACCTAGTGCTAGGTGATCATGCTACTTGCTAGATGTTCCCATGATTTGTAGGTTCTCGAAATTAAAGAGTTAATTTTGAGTATATTACTTTATTGGATAAATTAATAGAATAATATTTTATTCGCTAAGTTGTAAATGTTACAAGCCTACTACTAGTACTAGTTGTGAACCTAAGAGGGTTATACAAATAGATTGTAATTGTAACGGTTGAATTGATTCAATTGTTGAATCCAATTAATTAATGGTGTTAATTAATTGAGACTATTTTAATTTAATTAGTTAAATCAAATAATCAATTAAAATGTTTAATTGAAATTAATTAGATTAAACATCTAATTCAAAATATGGATTAAATTAATTGGATTAATTTAATAGATATATAAATTTAATTGTTAGTGTAAAATGTTAGTTCTTTTTTTTTTTGGAATTAACGTGTTGGATTAGAAATCTTAACAATCAAAAGGATTAAAGAGATTTTAATGAGATTAAAGAGTGATTAATGTGGAAATCAATTACCAATTGAATTGGTACTATGGTCTTAATCACACGATCATGGATGAAAAAATGATATCTCTTTTTCTTATCATTTTTTTCATACATATTAGTCTCTTGATCTCCATTTTTTACACTAAGCATATTCTTTCGTATATTGATTCCTAGCGAAATCGAGATACGAGATACATTCCAATTGTGTGGACTTGATAGAGGAGATATGTTTGGATCTCTACGAGTAGACGAGCAATTGATTGGTACGCACCCATCATCAACTGGATTGCGAAAATATGTGTATATATATTTATATATAAAATGATTGGATTGTTTTATATTACATGTTATTAACGTGAATCTGATGATACGTGTGTTGTGAAATAATTGTTATTTCATATTTTATAAATTTTGATTTTTCCGTTACGTTCACGTATCCGATTCCAATAGTGTGCTCCATTTCTGCTTCTATACTCTGTTTTCTTATTTCTTGAATCTTCCCTTTTAGGTTTCCTTTTTGTATTTTATTGGAGCAGAATTTCTCTGGGATTTGCTATATTTTTTTATTTTATATTTCTATCTCATGTTTTTTTTTTCCTGTGAATTCATGTTGGTTTCGATATGTTCTGTTTTGGTGGCTTTTTCTTTATCTCCTTATGCCAGTTTATTTTGTTAAGGAAACAAAAATCTGAAATTTTGACTCGAGATTCTTCATATTTCTTGCCTTGTTCCTTTCTTTTTGTTAACTTTTATCAACTGTTCATTTGAACTTCAATGTTCAATATAATTTTTTATGCTATTTAATCATATGCACACTTCTTGAGACCAGGAAAGAAAAATAGTATTTTTAGTTGTCTTAGCTTCAGTTGTAATAGTGTCACTCAGTTTGGGAATGATGATTCATGCTAAGTTCTTGATATGGATTGAAAGAATTGAGATGCCTTGACTTGTTTGTTGAGTGCTAAAAAAATTGTCTTTTTCTATTTCAGTTACTCAAACGAGAAATGGCATCCGAAGGCAATCATGACACCAAGTCTCCAAAGGTAAAACTTCCAACACATATGTTAGCAACAACCATATCTTCTTTGTGAGTTTCTTAATTATGAAGATTCATTAGATTATGTCACTTTAAAATTCTTACAACTTGTACTGTTTTTTTTTCTTTTTTCTTTTTTGCAGAGCACAATTAATGACAATGCTAATTTCAATAATTTGGTGGAATTGGTACCCGAGATACTCATTCATGATTTCCACCGATACTACAAGATGACTCTTTGGTTTGCGGCCCTTGAACGTCATGTTAAAGCATTTGATTCGTTATCTCTGTAGCTTCTATTGAGAAACCAAACTTTGAAATTGTTAGAAAGAAGAATAGATTACTATTATAGTCTCGTTATATATATTTTAATGTGTTTTATGTATTATTTTCAAGTTTTGATCTGTTCTTTGTACTAGTCAACAGATGTAATATGTGATATTTTTATTTAGAATATTATATTCTGATTTAAAGATTAAAATTGTTTATTTCCTACACATATTTACCACACTTGAATTTATTTATATTTACAAAAAATAATATTTTTTTCAATATTAAATTGTTAAATAAAAATTACCCGCGCATAAATTATAATTTATACCCACACATAAAAATTAACACATGTCAATATTAAATATTGCCACGTGTCATCACATACCACGTTCCACATTAAATGACACATCAGCATCCTCGTAATTCTAATATTGCCACATCATTATCCATGCCATCATTAGATTCTTGGAAAACTTATTTAAACACACGTAATTTACATATTTAGTGACACAAATATGTATAGGTAAAATTTAATGATTTGTCCTCACATAGTTATATGTGTGGCTAAATACTTTTACCTGCAAAAATATAACCACATTTGTTGACATTTACGTTATGTGTGGGTAAAATGCTGCACTCACACATAAATAAATTTTTAGCCACATTTACATGTGTTGGTAAAACCTCAATTTCTTGTATATATTGTCTCATATAGGTTTTTTTTCTTTTAGTATAGAGTAGAAAATATGCAGTTATTATAAAATTGGACAAAAAATTGCTACATTTTGGAAGTTATATATTAGAGTTAATTGGACAAAAAATTGCTACATTTTGGAAGTTATATATTAGAGTTGAAACAGTTGATCAAATCTTCTATTGGATAATGGTATGGGAATTTCTATTTGCACTACAGTTTTTACTTTTTGCACTACATCTATTCATTGCACTATAATTTTTACTCTTTGCACTTCAATCTTTTACTTATTTACCCTTAACTTAAAAAATTAAATTTATCCTTGATTAAAAAAATAAATTGAAAGAAAAATTAAAATTTAAAAAAGAAAAGAAAAAAATATACGTGAGAATTTGAGAAAACAAAATTGCACCTCCATTTCACCTTCTTCTCCGGTTGTCACTCTTTCTCCGACGCCGCCGCAACGACCTGCGCCAGCCTTGAAATGTCCGCTGTTCACTGCCGCCGGCAACGACCTCTCTACTCTCCCCTTAAAATCGCCCTCTTTATTTGTGCGATGCGAAAGGCTCATCAAAATTCAAAAACAATTCGAAAAATGCAGTTCGAATCTCGTAACGAGGTTCGAAAATTGTTTCTCGAACATACAAGATATGTTTGAAAGCATATTTTCGAACATATTGGTTGTTTTTAGAAATCTATGTTCGAATCAAAACTTATTCAATTTTTTTGTCCGTTGGGTCATCGTCGGCTGGGTCGATGGGGCTGACGGTGTACATGCCGGGGGAGGTGTGGTCTGCTCGTTGGTGGCGACGGCCGGCGAGCACCGGACATCTCGCCGGAGAAGAAGGTTGAAGATGGCGGAGAGGTGTTGATGTGTTGTTTTCTTCTTGGTTTTTTTTGGTATTATTTCTTGTTTAATTTATTTATTCATTCCTTATTTATTGAATTTTTTGTTTTATGCAAATTGATAGTGGTTGGACTACAAATTGCAGATGGTGAAGAAAGATGAGTGGCAGGAGGCCACGGCTGGGTTCTGGGAGAAATTGGCAGGCAACCGCTGTTGGGAGGAGGAAGAAGGAGACTATTTTTTCCTTTTCTTTTGTTTTATTTAATTTTTTTAACTTATACATTTTTATTTAATAAGGATAATTAGGTAATTTCATAATTAATATTTTTTAATTCATTTATGTTGTGGTGCAAATAGTAATTATTGTAGTGCAAATAGCCACACCCTAATTTATTGTATTGATCACATGTTAGTTCATTTTGTATGGAAAGACAATAATTTATTTTCATGTACATATTTATAATTTTTTCTTCAAACACACATATATAAATCCTAAAAATTGAAAATAAATCCAAAAAAATCATTACAAAGGTTAAAATGATTGAAAAATAAAACCCTATAAATTAAAAATTTAATCCTAGCTAGGGAATGAGAATATAATTTCAATTCAAAGAAGAAAAGGGTGCCTTAAACAAGCTAGGGAATGAGCAATAATCACTGGATGCCGTCTCCTAATTATCTTCGTTCTTATTCAAGAAAGAAAACTCAAAGAAGAGAGGTTTAAAGAAAGAAAATTCAAAGAAACGTCTCTATTGTACGTACGTTGTCTTCATTCGCAAATTAAGAAAACTTAAATTACTTTCTCAATATTTCACTTTCTTTAAAGCAACATGCATGTGAAACTTTGTGATACTGAACCATAGTACAGCTCATCATGCATGCAAGATGTGAATTGAAACTAAACAACTAAAGATTATGCACTTGATTATTTCTAAATCAAGTGCATGCATCATACAAATTAATTAGAAGTAGAATACGATAAAAGGTTTCCAGTCCATAAAAGGAAAAATGTTCATATTTGTTGCATGCATGTGGAGAAAACTCTCACACAATTTCACACCTGCAGTACTGAAAGCACAGCACAAAATTCTAGTAGCTAGTTTTTGTTGCCCCGTTACTCTCTCTCTCTCTCTCTCTCTCTCTCTCTCTCTCTCTCTCTCTCGTTGTTCTGCAATCCGGCCCAGCCTCAGTCAAAGGCGAGATTCACGATTCTGGTCACGGGCGCCGCAGGATTTGAGGTGAGTATTTTGTAACCCATCTACTCTTCTATTTACCAACGTTGGATCATACAATACTGTGTGTGTATATATATATATATATATATATATAGTCGAGAAAAGTTTCACTTTCAATTCGAAATCTTCCATGGCAGCTCTAGCTGTTTCTCAACTCCTCTATGCCTTTAATTTTGATATGTTATTTAATATGACGTGGCGGCACAAATAATTTTCACGTTATTTTTTTTTTATTTTGGGTTGAAATTTGATAATATAATCTGATAGTCTGCCTTGACATTTAGGCAGAACAGAACAGAACAGCAGTAAGCCGGAAGGACCTCCAAAAATCTTCTTACCACTGTATTTGATAACACTCTTTCCTTTTTACCACTTTCAATTAAAGAATGTAAGAACTATTAACTAACAAATGGCAGATGCTGGATATTATATTGAGAGTCAGATCATTCCTAGCAGTACTTTTCTTTAACTGTAACTGCTTTATATTGTGTTTTGGAATAGTAGTATGCATGCATGACAACTGATCTCTGTTATAAGGTTTAGGAGTATGCATTTACTTCTTTTTTTCTCAATCCTAATATTTTTTATTTTTATATTTTGTGTTAATCGCTTGTTAATTTCATCCATGGCTTGTATTTTAAACCAGCCAATATTTTCCTTAGATTATGAAAACACTGTCCCCACTCTATTTTTGCTATTTTAGGTTTCTTTTTTTTTTTTTTTTTTAAGCAGGGTGATTTCATTTTATTTTTATTAATTTGGTTAGTCTTTTATTTTTTGAGAAGGAAGTTATATGTTTTAGTTAGTTTTATTAAATTATACTAACAATGTTTCCTTCATACTAAGATTTTAAAGTTCAAAAACTGATTTTTCACTGTAAGTAAGGAATATTTGTTTGGAGTCAAAAGTGAAATTTGTATGGGGCTAAAAGTGCACGCCAATTTAACAGAAAAAGTGACAACGGGACCATTTGTGCTCGATTTTTTTCTTTTCGGACCAAAAGTGAAAGTATTAGGATCCTTGCCAAACTGAAAGGATGTCTTGTGGGACCAAAAACACAATTTTCTCTATTATTGAATTTAAGTATTGGGATGCTTTATATTAAGGTAATTTTGATTTTTGAAGTGTAGCAATATTGAATGGTTGAACGTAGTCTTGGAGCGTGGGTGAGAGGTAGAACGAAGTTGAATAATATTATTGTGATGATCATATCGACTAATTAATGTTAGCATTAATTAATCTATATATATATATATATATATATAGGTTGGAATAAATTAAAGATCGCCTTCTCCCAAAAGTCAGAAATAGAAAAGTTGATGCAGCAGGCTGCCAATGACATGATACCATCAATTCGTAGGACATCATCTCTACCAGCTTCTATTTTCCACTCAGATCCTCATGATCAGTCTGTGAGTAGCAGTATACAATTAAATTAACAGTTTATATATATATATATATATATATGTATGTATTCTAGGAGGCCTAGCATTAATATTAATTGATTTGCAGGTAGCAATACATCGTTCACAGTCTCTACGTACCAATGTTAACAACTGGTACTACAGGTACGTACATTTCATTTATATGATAAAATACTATCATTGCTGCATGTCTTTGAACGTGAATGAACTAACTAAATTAATCATCATCATGAGTGTCTCTCTCTCTCTCTCTATATATATATATATATATATATATATACATATCTTGTGATCAGAAGAAGAAGAAGGTGTTTGTAGAATATGCTTGGTTGAAATAGGGTGGTCAGAGCGGTTGAGGATAGGATGCAGCTGTAGAGGTGGACTTGGTTTAGTCCACAAGGAATGCGCCATTGAATGGTTTACCATGAAAGGTAACACCAGTACTTGTGAAATCTGCAACCAAGAGATCCTAAATTTAAGTATCCAAAACACTTCTCAAATTCAGAATATTCAAATTGGTTCATGCCGCAGGCAAGTTATAATAAATAAACACAAATTCATTCATTCATGCATTAATTTGGTACGTGTTCAGTTATATGACTATACCTATTATTGCAACTTGCAACTCATGTAAATATTATATATAGGGTTTGGCAGGACGTTCCAGTTCTTGTGTTGGGTACGATGGGATATTTTTGGTTCATGTACCTGGAAACTTTGACTTTCAGTGAGTAATATGAAATCATGACTCGATCTATACTCTCTCCTTCTCTCTCTCTCTCTCTCTCTCTCTATATATATATATATATATATATATATAATTATATATATCTTGCATGTTATTATATTTTTTATGTTTTGACGAATGTGAGTCGCCATGATCATTTTATAGCTAGTTTTCCACGTGCAGATCAACAAATTAATGGGATTGCGATTGCCATATATGTGCGATATTTTCCTGCATATTAGGTTTCCTTGCAGCATTGGCCTCTACCACCTTGGATATATTATATATATATATATATATGAATGTCATTTCACATAATTATTTTTTACTTTACTTTCTATCTTTATCTTGCTTATTTTTTGTAGGAATTGGGAGGAGAAATTCTTTGACATATGGTACTATTCAGTTTGCACTGGTGGTTGTTTTTGAGCGTATTTTTGAGTCGCTGATAAGACAATGTTGCTAATTAAGTAGTTGCTGGCTAGCTCGATGATCGTTAATTTGAGGTTTTTATATATAATTAATTCCTTGTAATTTATATAAAATATAGCTTCATATGCCAGCAGTTCTATCAATTGTTGGTGCCACATTTGCTGGTTTTAGCGCTGCAATGTCCGCTGCTCACATCCTTTTCAAGATTATTCTCAAGTGGAGAACAACCACGACAACAACAACATGGAACCAGTTGGAACCAATAATTCACAATACAGTGAGTCTTGGAAAGATATCGGCTTTTGCAATCAAGGTTGTAGAATTCGCTAGGCGCTAGTCGGGCGGCCGGATGGGACCTAGCGCCTAGATTATCTAGGCGGGGTGTAGGTGAAGTCTAGACGGTTTTCTATTTTTTATAACTTAATAATTTATTATTACATGTTGATATTTATGTATTAATTTTTTCAATTATCCTACTTCCCACATCGACTATATAATAAAAATTAAGATGTAGGATGTTGTATAAAAGTTCAAATTAGAGTTTAAATTTTTCAACCTATTCTACATCCCACATTAATTTTTACATTGAAAACTAGGATGTGGTTGTTGTATAAAAAAGAGGCTAATCATAAATAATAACCTCACATTTATTCTTCAACTTTGTTCCCTTTTTTCTACATTCTACATTGATTTGTAGATTGAATAAATGGGATGTTCTCTTTTTTCTACATCCCACATTAATTTGTAGATTGAATAAATGAAATGTAGGTTGATGTATAAAAGTTGAAAAAACTTCAAATTTTTTATTTGGTCATATTTTGAACCAAAATATTCAAAAAAAAATTAATCGGCCGCCTAATGGCCGATTAATCGCCGAGGAGGCTGCTTAGGCGGCGAGGAATCGGCCACCCCAATTTCTCAGCCGATTAGGGTGTTTTCGGCACAGCTTGGGACTGCCTAGCACCTAGATGCCGCCTAGCCTGAATTCTGCAACCATATTTGCATGTATGTTAGCATCAGGTGTTTCCCAAGGGACAATATGCAATTAAGTTTCTTTTATTATTATTTTTTTTAGGGAAACTATGCTAGTTAATCACAAGTATAAGTTTATTCAGGGAGTCCGCCCAATTTGTACGATGTTTATGTAAAATGGGATCACTTATTGCAAATCATGTTGCAACTTTTCAATATTTTTTCAAAGAGTTAATTGTAAGAATTAACACAACGTTTAACCCATTTTGCAATTTTCGCATCACGTTTAAACTTTTGCAATTAAATACTCAACCTTTATAATTTTTGCAATTTTAACCCTGATCAAATTTCCAACAAAATTTATCATACATATCTGATTTTAAATCCACATATGCAGGCCACATGTGCACCACCTGTAAATTAAATTTCATCATCTTCTTCGCCGAATCTCGTGCCATTGCCGTTGCAGACCCTCATCACCAAACTCCACCTTCTCTTCCACCTTCTGGAAATCATACTCCCACCCCAAGCTTTCCCCAACTATCTTCGCTGCGTGGATTTTTTTTTGCAATATTAACACCAAAATTCAAAGCACCAGCAAAACATCACAAGTTTTTTGCAACATTAACACAACGTCACCATCCTCATCGGAGTATTCGGTATGGCAAAATCGACCCACTGCCGTGTTCGAGGAGGGCTCGGAACTCGTCTTCCAAGCGTAGCATCATCTGCTGCAAGCCTACAACAAATACTTGGCACGATGAGGCAGGCGGAGAAGCGCTTGTGGTCAGACAAGGTAGGCCCGTTACGGACGGCGGCGATCAATTGGTCAACAAAATCGAGGAAGGATACGACATCCACTGAATTGGACCAAATCGACGCGTCGAGGGAGAGGTATTGGGAGAGGTGACGGTTGAGGGAGTTGATGGTCTGCTCTCGGTATCGTCGTCGGTAGAGAGCTTCTCGCGTAGTCTGTCATCATCGGCTGAGAATTTCTCGCGCATTCAATGTCGCCGATGGAGAGCGAGAGTCTGTCATCGATGTGGAGGGCTACTGCTATGAGCTTCTCTACACCGTCATCCGCCATTAGAGTTGAGCTTCAAAAAAAAGATGTCAAATTTGAGATTTAAAAGTGAACACGTCGTTTTATCTTTCTAAACATTATCTTAAACGACACCGTTTAAGTACACCGGAAATAGTGTGCATGTGGATTTTAAACCGGACACATCAAACAATTTCATCGGAAAATAATTGGGGATGTTGAAATTGCAAAAAAATGTAAAGGTTGTGTGTTTAATTGCTAATATTCAAATGTTACGTGAAAATTACAAAATGGGTTAAATGTTGTGTTAATTCCTATAATTAACCCTTTTTTCAAATTTATTTTTATTTTTTAATTTATTATGATTTATTTTAATTTAAATTTTCTATTTAGGGTTCATCCATCCTCAATTATGGTATATTAAAAAAATAAAAATAAATATTAGTTATGCAACACCAAATGCAATAGATGATCTGTTCTACATTTATGTAATCAAGAAAATTGATTTCTTATTTTTTTTAAAATAAATCTATTCCTATATAAAAAGTGTCTTAATTTCTTACAAAATATAATTTGTCTATTATTATTATTATTATTATTATTATTATTATTATTATTATTATTATTATTATTATTATTGTAGTGGTCATTTTTCATCAATCCGATATGCTGGCCCAGAAGGGTTAAATGATAGCATATAATCGGTATTCCAATACATAAGCATTCAATTTTAAATTTGAATTAACGATCAGTTCCGCCTTATCCGGTAAGGTTGACGGGTTCAGAGGAGTCGACACGTCTTTCAACCTCCTCCGCGATCCTCGCGAACCCTAGCTGCTACCTCGACCTTTAAAAGGAGGTCTCCCTCCTCATTTGAGGGGTACGCTGAAATACCCACAAGCTTCACATCACACCCTAAGAATACGGAGCTCACAATTTTCTTGGTTAATTCCACCCCGGCGATTCAACATCCGGCCTTCTTCCTACATTCTTCCAGGATCAAACGGCATTTCTCTAGATTTCTATTCACGTTCTGGATAAAGATTATCGTCATTAAGCACCTTAATTATTTAATTATTCCGTATTTTGTTTCTTTCTACACTTCTTCTTTTCCTGACTTGAGCGTCGGAGGCCCAACGATCGTCAACCCCCCGACGGTCTTTGGCTCTTACGGTGTTTTCCGATTTTGTTTCACAGATTGGCCGCTGCTCCGGACTGAATCAATTAATTGCAGATTTCCGGATCTACAATTTGGCGCCCACCGTGGGGCAGCGATCTATTCGTGAAATGAAATGACAACGCCTAATGAGAGTCGCAGAGATGGAAAAGGACCCCAGCAAGATGGCAGAATCGCTACGCCTTCGCCCGATGTTGATCTGTCGCTGGCTGATGTTCTGAGGAATATACAGCATCAAATGGCAAACAACACGGGGGAGTTAGCACTTTTGAGATTAGAGAACGCTTCACTCCGCAGTAAACTTGAAGATCTGACCATCAATGACAACACGCGTCATCTGAACTACATTAAACCCACAAATCTGTTCGGCGAGCCAAATTCGGTATATTCTGAGTGTCGTCGATCTGTTACTTTTACTGATCCATTTATTGCAGGTACTAGCGCGTCAGCACAGAAGGTAGACACCAGACAACAAATGGAAGAGAGCCCGCTAAGGCCACCTCCAAGGTTTGAGTATCATGCTTCTGGGCAGGAAAGGTTCCGACACCAGACCCTCGAGCAAGAAAGGGTTGAACAGCAGCGCAGGTTTAACCAGGGATTCGATCAGAGAATGATCGATCACCCAAGTGAATTGGAGCAACGACTGGCTGGTATCGAGGCAATGATAACGCGAATTCCCGGTGTACCTCTACCAATCCGCAAGGCTGCACCAAATAGCTTTGCTGACTCACCGTTCGTGGATGAAATTGGGTTAACAGAGATGCCGCCAAAATTCACCCTACCATCTATGAAGTTATTTAATGGAATCTCATCAGATCCAGATGACCATATCGCACAGTATAAACAGAAGATGTTCATCGCAGCAATACCAAAGTACCTCAGAGAAGCCTGCATGTGCAAGGGTTTTGGGTCCAGCCTATCAGGAGCCGCACTGCAGTGGTTCACGAACCTTCATAATGCTTTGGTTGGATCATTTGCACAACTCACAGATCTTTTCGTAGAACAATTTGCCAGCAGCCGGAAAATTAAGAAACATTCAGATGACCTCTACGCCATTATTCAGTATCCAAATGAAACACTTAGGAATTATGTTGCACGGTTCAACAGAGAAAAGGTAGAGATACCAGGCTGCAACGCTGACACCGCCATATCAGCCTTCAGAAAGGAGCTAAAGAGGGATTCAGACCTTTACAAAGAACTCACAAAGTACTCGTGTAAGACAATGAATGATATTTTAGCAAAGGCATGGGCACAAATTAAGTGGGAGGAAGACGAAGACCAATATTATCGACCCAAGCCAAGAGGTCGAGATGAAGGAAGAGACTCCCGCAGAAATGATAGAAGAAGAACCGACCCTTACCCCCGCAATGATCGCTACAGACCTCGAGGTCGAGAGGATATTTCAGATCCATATGATCGACACTTGCCAGAATACAACCTGTGCATTACACCCTCAGAAGCCATCAATGCCCTGAAGGAACTCGGTAGTACAGTGAAGTGGCTGCCCAAGATGAGGAGTCCAGATCATGAACGTGACAGAACAAAGTACTGCGAATTCCACAAAGATCACGGCCATAGAACAGATGATTGTATCGCATTACGTCGCGAAGTCATCGACCTACTCAAGCGAGGCCATTTGAAAGATTTGCTGACTGATAAGGGGAAACAGACCTTCAGCAAAAATGATGAGAATCTGAGGGATCCACCAAAGCCCCCACCAATTGAGCATGTGGTTAATTGCATAACTGGAGGATCCGAGGTTAGCGGAGTATCCCAAGCATCAGCAAAACGACACTGCAGATCTCTGAAATACACACCCATGATACCAAAGCCCGATACCGAAATGGAACTCATAACTTTGAGTTTCACCAACAGGGAAGCTTCTGAACTCTCACACCCGCACCACGATGCACTTGTTATTTCAGTCCTTATTTCTAACTGCATGATCAAGAGGACTCTCATTGATGGTGGGAGTTCGACTAATGTCATTTTCTTATCTACTTTGAAAGGAATGCAGGTCCCCGAGGCTAACATCGTCAAAAAATCAATGACCTTGATTGGATTCAGCGGCGAGCACAAAGCCACCATATGTGAAATTACACTACCTGTGTATACGGAAGAGGTTAACCTACACACCAAGTTTCAAATTATCGATGCACCCTCAGCATACAACGTCATCCTGGGGAGACCTTGGATTCACGAACTAAAAGTTGTACCCTCGACCTACCACCAAGTCATACGCTTTCCAACCCTATGGGGAATTAGACAGATCCGTGGAGAGCAAATTGCATCAAGAGACTGCTACAGATCGGCTTTCAAGACTAACCACGTACAGGTACAAGAAGTAAACCAAATTGATGAGGCATCGACGTCAAACTCAAAATATGAATACGGAGAAAGCTCAAATTCAAAATATGAGCAAGGAGAAAGTTCAGGGTCGACCTCCTACGTCGAACCTGAAATGGATGATCTCGATGAAATACAGATTCATCCCGACTACCCAGACCACATCGTTCAAATTGGGTCGAGACTGACTTCTGAAATGCGAGCAGAGTTAATCGCGTTTTTGTCAGAACACCACGATTGCTTCGCATGGTCACACGCCGACATGACAGGTATTGATCCTTCTATCATAACTCACAGGTTACAGGTCGATCCTGATCACCCACCAGTCAAACAAAAAAGAAGAAAATTTGCAGCAGAACGAAAAAAAAGTGATAGAGGAAGAAGTTCAGAAGCTAATCGATATCGGTTCAGTTCGAGAGGTGCAGTACCCTGATTGGTTAGCTAATGTTGTGGTAGTAAAGAAGAAGAATGGAAAGAACAGAATGTGTATTGACTTCACCGATCTAAATAAGGCATGCCCAAAGGATTCATTTTCACTCCCTCACATCGACACGCTTGTCGATGCAACAACAGGACATGAGATGATGAGCTTCATGGATGCTTTCTCTGGGTATAATCAGATTCTCTTACATCCAGATGATCAAGAAAGAACATCATTCGTCACAAGTCGAGGCATCTACTGCTACAAAGTCATGCCGTTCGGGTTAAAAAATGCAGGAGCCACATACCAGAGGCTGGTTAATCGTATGTTCGAAAAGTTAATAGGTTCGACGATGGAGGTCTACATAGATGATATGCTTGTAAAATCACTACAAGCCAAAGATCACATTGGGCACTTGAGGCAATCATTCGAGGTGTTAAGAAAATACAACATGAAGCTTAACCCCTCCAAATGTTCTTTCGGAGTAACGTCGGGAAAATTTCTAGGGTACCTCGTCACAAAAAGAGGAATCGAAGCTAATCCCGACCAAATCAGGGCAGTGGAAAATATAAAGGCACCCCGCAACATCAAAGAAGTACAAAAGCTCACGGGTCGTTTGGCAGCACTTAGTCGTTTCATATCAAAATATTCTGACAAGAGCCATCAATTCTTCAACACACTCCGAAAGGGAAAAGACTTCGAGTGGACACCAGAGTGCAACCAAGCTCTCAACCAACTTAAGTCCAATCTCTCAAGTCCGCCTTTGCTCTCGAAGCCTAACTCAGGTGAGGTACTTTTCGTTTATTTATCCGTATCTGCTAACTCTTTAAGTGCAGTGTTAGTTCGTGAAGAACAGGGAAGACAATACCCTGTCTACTATGCCAGCAAATCGCTACTTGATGCAGAGACCAGATACACTCAACTTGAAAAATTAGCCCTCGCACTAGTCATGGCCTCGCGAAAATTGAAACCGTACTTCCAGGCGCACCCAATCATGGTGGTGACGACCTTTCCACTAAAGACTGTGTTGAGCAAGCCAGACTTATCCGGTAGATTATCAAAGTGGGAAGTAGAGCTTGGAGAGTACGACATCACCTATTTACCCCGGACTGCAATAAAATCACAGGTTTTGGCCGATTTTATTGCAAATTTTTCATCAGAGCAGCATGAGTTTGCCGAAAAAGAACTACTCTCAATAACCGAAGGTGATAATTCAAATCACTGGACCCTTCAAGTTGACGGCTCTAGTAATTTCAAGGGGAGTGGATTGGGTATAGTATTGATCTCTCCCAAAGGCGACGTTGTTGAAAGAGCGGTTCGATGTGGATTCAAGACAACAAATAATGAAGCAGAATACGAAGCACTGATCGCCGGACTGACCTTAGCCAAAGATATGAAGATACCAAACATCAAAGTACAAAGTGACTCACAACTTATTGTAAGTCAGTTCGGAGGAGATTTTCAAGCAAAAGATTCTAGAATGTCAGCATACCTTACCATGGTGAAGGAACTATCAAAATCATTCACAGAAATAGAAGTTACCCACGTGGCGAGGGAGGAAAATCGACATGCAGATGCACTGGCCAACCTAGGGTCAGCAATTGATTGTCAGTCATCGAAGCACATACCCTTAACATATGCCCAATGGCCAGCAGTGTGGAAAGAAGAAGCAGAAACCAAATCGGTGGAAATAGTTGAGGTTGAAGTCAGTTGGATGACTCCGATCATTAAATACATTACGTAGAATGAACTACCTGAAGACAAGACAGAGGCTAGGAGGATCAGAGCTAAGGCAATGAAGTTCAACATGATCAGTGGGTCTTTATACAGAAGTTCTTACTCAGGCCCCTACCTGAAGTGTGTAGGCCCAAATCAAGCAAAATATATCCTTGAAGAACTACACGAGGGAGAATGTGGAAATCACTCTGGACCACAGAGCCTAGCAAACAGAGCCCTAACAGCAGGTTTCTACTGGCCGACCATGAGAGCCGATTCAAAGAGTTACGTTAAAAAATGTGATAAATGCCAGAGATTTGCTCAGTCCAATCACACTCATCCAGAACCACTCCACCCTTCAATAACGCCCTGGCCTTTCATGAAGTAGGGCATGGACATCATAGGAAAACTACCCAAGGGTAGCAATCAGAAAGTTTTTCTCTTGGTCATGACAGATTACTTCACAAAGTGGATCGAAGCAGACGCATTCGCACAGGTCAAGGACTGTGAGGTAAGAGGTTTTCTGTGGAAACATATTTTTTGCAGGTTTGGAGTACCAGCAGAGATCGTCACCGACAACGGGCCTCAATTTATCAGTTTTGAGTTCCAAGACTTCTGCAAAAAATGGGGAGTCAAGTTAACCTATTCCACCCCAAGGTACCCAGCCGCTAATGGGCAAGCCGAAGCCTCCAACAAAACAATAATGAACACCCTGAAGAAAAAGCTAGATAAACACAAAGGAAAATGGGTCGAGCATCTCCCCAGCGTGCTATGGTCTTACCGAACCACAACGCGAACAGCTACGGGAGAAACACCCTTTTCTCTAACATACGGATCTGAAGCCGTCCTACCTCCAGAGATAGGGATCAGGAATGCGAGGACCTCAAGGGTGAACGAAAAAGAGAATAATCAGGAGCTAGAACATAACCTAGACACAATCGATGAGCAACGAGATCAAGCAGCAATGAGAATAGCTTCATACCAGCAGCAGATAGCCCGACATTATGATAAACACGTTCGGCTCCGCAGTTTCAAGGTCGGAGATTAGGTCCTTAGAAAAGTTTTTCAAAATACTAAGGAAGTCGGGGCTGGTGAACTAGGCCCTAACTGGGAAGGTCCATACCTGATCACGAAGGTAGTAGGAAACGGGGCTTACAAACTGCAAACTGTTGAAGGCAGAGAAATTGCAAATAGCTGGAACGCAGCTCACCTCAAGCAGTATCATTTCTAAACCCTTAGCTAAATTTTCCAAATTTCGTGTTGTTTATTTCTTTATTCGAACTGTTACTGACTTGAACGTCGGAGGGTCGATGGCTATGCCATCGACCATCTAGGCATGATGCATGCAGGTTGAAACTCAACCATGATAACCGAGGTTCAGTAGAGAAGCCCCTTTAAGGTCGATCCCGCAGTCCTTAGGGTGAACATCGATCCTGAAAGAATGATTTTGCGTTTCTATTTCATTTTCTTTTACTACTTTCAGTAATTTTCAAATTGATTTCCTACTTCAGCTACTGACTTGAGCGTCGGAGGGTCGATGGCTCTACCATCGACCATCTAGTCATGTTACGTGCAGATTAAAACTCAATACCGACAACCGAGGCTCAATAGAGAAGTCCATGAAGGCTGACCCTGCAACCCCTAGGGTGAACATCGACCCTGAAGAAATGAGTTCGCATTCTCGTTTGTTTCCTTTTACTACTTTGAATTATTTTCAAACTTATTCCCTACATCAGTTACTGACTTGAGCGTCGAAGGGTCGATGGCTTAGCCATCGACCATCTAACCCTGTTGCTTATAGGTTGAAAATCAATGTTGACAACTTGAGTCAGATATTGACATGCATTCGATGAAAATGTTGACAACTCAAGTCAGATCTTGACATGCATTCGACGACAAATTCTCAAACGATGTTCAATACCAACATCTCTAAGGCATGGTTCAACCTTAATGCAAGTTCAGCCTCGATTCAAAATAAATTGTGATTTAGATAACTTGGATACATATGCTAGCCTTAGATCCTAGAATTGTAATCTACCGATCAGATTAAATGTAAAACAATCAATACATATATTTTTACGTATATGTTTTTAAGATTCTCTCGTTCACATATATGTTGTGCACTTGCAAGCATAACTTTCAAACATCGAAGTTGAAGAAAAACAAAACTCAAGTATGAAGTGTCATTCAGAATGTCACTACCCTAAACGAGAGTTCAACATCGATAAAATAAAGTGGAGAATCACCATAAATATGCTGCGACACCGAAATCGGCCGAAATAACAAGAAGTCTAAATGAACGACAAATATGCGAATAATAAAAAAAAATCAGCCATGCGCTGTATAGCTCCATCACCCTACGATGCATCGTCGCCATAAAGGAAAGACAAATCAAGATCAGGATTCTTGTCCTTGATCATTCCTACTAAGCCTTCAGCTATCTTCATTTCCATGTCAGCACGAATTGATTGAAAAGCTTCAGAATCAGCTATTTTCTGGAGGTCGATCCCCTCACCTTTTTTAGCGGCATCAAGGGCCTTATCACGAACCGCCAATTCAGATTTATAATGGTCCTTAGCAGCATCAAACTCCTTCTGCAGTTTGGAATGAAAAATCTTCACTTTGCTCAGACGACTTTTGTATGTTTCGGATTCTTCCAATGTCGTTGCCGCCTTCTTCTCAGCCTCAGCTTTCCCCCTCCTGACTTTTTCTACTTCAGTTTTCAAAGCAGCTACCTCAGCCTCAAGCTTGGAGGTTGAAGATGACTCAGCTTCAAGATTTGCCCGAGCACACGATAGTGCCATGGTAACCTACATTCACAAAAATTGAAACAAATTAATACGTCAAATTATATGTAAAAAAAATTATTATTGGATACATGCCTGAACATAATGGTTGAGTGCGCGAGCAATCTGAGACTTCAATCCAGCCGCTTGTAGATTGCCAATGTCGACCGCCACCATCTCATTCTGCATTTTAGACCAGACAATGCTGGAGAGATCGAATGTAGCTGAATTTCGAGGAACTATCTCATTCCCTAATTCGTCGAGCGTCGGGCCCACTGGCCCATCAACAGCAGAGGGAGAACTAAATCCCACCTCAACTACCACTGAATCTGGTTTCTCTCGAGCAGGTGTGGCATGTGGGGTAGGACTAGGAGCTGGGGCCGATGTCCTCACCTTCTTACTTGAGGGGGCGTTAGAGGAACGCCGACTCCCAGACGGGGCTGCAGACCCCAAAGCACCTTCCCCATTCGATTTATCCTTGACTTCATCTGCCTTAGCTTTGATCTCTGTCAATCGGAGGGTACGAGTACTACGAGGAGGCATCATGATAGCACTAACAGTTCTTCTAGCTCGCAAGATATTCAATGAACGATAGGCCTTAGGAACTTGGAGGGCTCTCTCAATTCGCTCAAGTGAGACACCCTGCGGCGTAGGTTTCTCGGAAAATGCTACAAAAGAAACAAATGAAGATAGTTAAAAACGATAAGAAAGAAGTGAAGTACTATCCCCACAAATTAATGAAGAAAAAACGCACAAGCCAATTTAAAAGATCAAGGTGGACATTCTTCACTGGATTCACCACATGTTACCCAAAACCATTTAGGCTTCCATTCACCGGAGGATGAGATACAATCTTTCACAAGCCCTGGGAACCCGCCAGTCCATCTAGTGAAGTAATAGAAGCCCGGATTATCCGGCACTCTACTGATCCTATACAACGAATGCCACTCATCCAACGTCGGCTCACCAAACTTCAGGTCATACCATATCAATAGCATACCCACCATATGGCCATAACCATTGGGAGAAATTTGGGCTGGAGAAATCCCATAACTGGCTGCGACCTTCCTAAAGAAGTTATGTAAGGGTAATCAAACCCCTCTCTTAAAAACATCAGCATAAAACGCAACAGAATCATGTGGAGGCCAACAAGCTCTTTCTGAAGACTTTGGGACCCTCACCTTCAGTTGACAAGCGACCCCATAAGATTGTATTAAGCTTTTTAGATAACTTTGGTTGATTGTAGACGGCACTGTTTCTGCCTTAAACCCTAAAGATCTATGGGAGCCATCTGCGATTTTATCTGTATTGTCAGAACCATCGACCTTCTCACTTAAATTCTCTATCTGATGAATGACCATGTCCTCGTCCTCAGCAATTGTATTATTGGTATCATCAGTACTGTCAGACCCTGAATTTGAGCCCCCGTCCTCAGAATCAGATACATCTCTTAAGTTCCAGATCTCACCGCATTCCATAGACCCCAAATTTTTCTTCAGAATCTTTGATTTTTTCGAACCTTCCGCCTCGGGGTTCCCAGTCTTAGGCATCTCCATATCGCACTGCAGATATCCATCATCTTATTTCTTATTTATTTTGAGGGTTTTGGGTTTCCACTTATTCTCGGGTTCACAATCCAGAAAATAAATAAACTCACACAAATCAAGATCAAAAATAAAAAAGACGATAACTTACCAATTATTTTGATGTCTCTACGGGCTTGAAACTCAGAAATAACGATGAAGATGGTCTTGAGCGTCTTGAGCGTCTACATTAGAAGAAAATGTTCTCCTTCTTATAGAAGTAGCAGGTGACGTAGCTAGGGTGGAGTCTTGATCCCCAAGCAAGAAGAAAAGCCCTATTTCAAAGCCCAGTTCGGATAGAAATTTGAGTTGCGTAAGGATTCTTCATTATCACACTTATCCTGTTACAAAATATATATATATATATATGATCGACCCTAGGGTCGACTGTTTTGGAAGAAATATCGACCCTAGGGTCGACTGTTTTGAAGGGAGTAATGGTCGATCCTAGGGTCTATGGGTTAAAAGTCGACCTTGGTGTGATTTTCTCCGTTGATTATCGACCCTAAGGTCGATGCCTCTCAGAAGCTTCAAGGTCGATCTCGTGGACCCTCGAAGATGGTCCCGAAGTTGAAATGCAAGCATAAATTGATATATACTATAAAAGCCTCGTGTGCGTCAGGCAAACAATAATGATTTATGGCAAACAATATTGGATTTATGGTGTTCCGTCTTACGGTTTGCATTCAAGCCTTGGTCGTTCTACCTTGCAGCTTGCATTCAAAGCTTAGGCGTTCGACCTCTAAGTTATTTTATAACTTGGGTCGTTCAGCTTCATAGCCCATATTCGGGGCTTCGGTGTTCGATCTTATGGTTTGCTTTCAAAGCATCGATCGTCCTACCTTACAGCTTGCGCTCAAAGCTAAGGCGTTCGACCTCCAGGTTATTTTATGACTTAGGTCGTTCAGCTTCATAACCCATATTCGGGGCTTCGGTGTTCGGTCTTATGGTTTGCTTTCAAAGCCTCGATCGTCCTACCTTACAGCTTGCACTCAAAGCTTAGGCGTTCGACCTCTAGGGTCATTTTCATGTACTGGGGTGATCTTTTCTAATTTTTACTTGGGCTCGATGTTCGGCCTCACGACGAACGTCTTATGTCATTACCTGTTTATTTGCATTACTATTCATTGTCCAGCTCCCATACTGAAACCTAGATAATGAGAGGCTAACTGTAGTGGTCATTTTTCGTCAATCCGATATGCTGGCTCAGAAGGGTTAAATGATAGCATATAATCGGTATTCCAATACATAAGCATTCAATTTAAAATTTGAATTAACGATCAGTTCCGCCTTATCCGGTAAGGTTGACGGGTTCAGAGGAGTCGACACATCTTTCAACCTCCTCCGCGATCCTCGCGAACCCTAGCTGCTACCTCCACCTTTAAAAGGAGGCCTCCCTCCTTATTTGAGGGGTACACTGAAATACCCACAAGCTTCACATCACACCCTAAGAATACGGAGCTCACAATTTTCTTGGTTAATTCCACCCCGGCGATTCAACATCCGGCCTTCTTCCTACATTCTTCCAGAATCGAACGGCATTTCTCTAGATTTCTATTCACGTTCTGGATAAAGATTATCGTCATTAAGCACCTTAATTATTTAATTATTCCGTATTTTGTTTCTTTCTACACTTCTTCTTTTCCTGACTTGAGCGTCGGAGGCCCAATGATCGTCAACCCCCCGACGGTCTTTGGCTCTTACAGTGTTTTCCGATTTTGTTTCACAGATTGGCCGCTGCTCCGGACTGAATCAATTAATTGCAGATTTCCGGATCTACAATCATCATTATTATTATTATTGAAGTGTAAAATTATAATATAACTGTAAAGTTATAAATATACATTATTATTATTATTAACCAATTTTATTCCTTTTAATTTAATGGTAAAAAAGTAATTCAATCTATTATAATTAATTATTTTTATATAATATTATATTTATTTCAATAATATTGTACTATTATAATATTTCATATGTATCATATCATATCATCATATCTATTTCCATACCTATAATAAAAGTGTCTTAAATCTTACGAAATTTGATTTGTCTATTATGCAAAAACTCTGCACTTATAAAGTATTTTTAAGGACAAACAAGTAATATACTATATAATTAATTCTCTAAATAAAATATATTATATATTTTCCTATAATTTAAATATTTATTTCAATAGTCTTGTGCGTACTATTATAATTCTTTATTCACAACATTTAATTCTCCATCAATTACTTCTTCATGGCATCAACGAGAGGAAAATTGAAAAAATATATCTCACATTAATTACAAAGTGAATCCTGCACAATTTAATTTGCCTATTATATTCACAATCTATTACTATTCATTTAAGGGTCAAAAGTAATATAATATATTTGCATAATTTGATATAATAATTATGAAAACACAAGGGGGTTTCGTACAACGTATACATGATTCAGCATGGCGCATTCTACCTAGAGTCAAAAAGATAAACTTAATTAACTTGATTTATATTGAAAGTAATTAAAACCTTGATTTCGTCTCCTGTACTTTGGAAGGAGCAATCTAATATTTAGTCTCGTTCTTCTTCATTATATGATTGTGGTAAAGTAAAAGACAATCCATATATACGGACAATATGCATTCAATTTTTTTAGAATTAATTTTCACTACACAAACCTTCTCCACTTACACACAGGTCGGGTGTGTGAGTAAAAAAAAGAATAAAAATTCTCCGCTTATATTTGCATCTATTAATTATTCTTATTTTTCTTCCCTGATCTATTTTGCTTTGCAATATTAAAACCAATTTTATTCTTTTTTGTATTTAATTTAATAAAACACAAAACAGTGTACAAATGAAATATTTTCGGATCAAGTTTGTATTTTCGGATCCAATCTCTATTTCTCCTCTGATTAATCACTCTATGAACGATCTTTAAACAGTCTTCGAAGTTTTTGGGGAAGATTTATTTCCTCGATCTTCTTTGACTTGGTTTTTAGTTTTTGACAACGTTAATTCGGAGGGTCGATGCCTTGTTTCCGGATCAAATGCCGATCTTTTGGGTTGAATTAGGTGTGGAACGCTTTACTGTCTTGCTGGTGGATCAAACGCCGTTGAATACCGCTTGAATTTGGGGCAGAACGTTTTAAACCGTCTCGCTTGTGGATCAAACGCCGTCTTCAGGATGACTTTGGTGAAGAACGCCCTTGAATGCCGCAAGAACGCCTCGAATATCTGAAAGAACTTCACTTGTGGAACTTCTTCTTCAAATTCTTGAACTCTTCAAATGAATTCTGGTGTGTTTTTGAACTGATATGGAGGCCCCTATTTATAGTTGCAAGAAGAGAGAAATAGGGCTGATATGGCGC
Organism: Perilla frutescens; assembly: GCA_026008535.1. Lineage (NCBI taxonomy): Eukaryota > Viridiplantae > Streptophyta > Magnoliopsida > Lamiales > Lamiaceae > Perilla > Perilla frutescens. Next base: position 35,519,248 of record BRKX01000017.1, on the reverse strand, counting down.
GATTTGATTGGCTCCTCAATATTTTGGACTTATCTCTATCAAATCCTTGATTTATGCACAGATTTGACACGTGTCGACTTCTGATTGGTCGAGATTATCCACATATTTAAATATCAACATTTATTTATTTAATTTAGGAATTAATTCATGTAAATCCCCAAAATATAAATAAATGATATATTTTGATATTTAAATCTTTATCTCCAAATATTAAATATCAATATCTTTTTATTTAATTTAGGAATTAATTTAATTAAATTCCTAAAATATAAATAAATGATATAATTTGATAATCTCCGAGAACACAACATCATCGTCATCTTCGAGACACAATCGCTCAGGCCGCAATCTCCAGTCAAGGTTGGATATTTACTTCGGTAACAATAACCAGCCACTCTCAAGTTCTTCTCTTTTTTTTTTCCAGCAATATAATGCTTTCTTTTTATTTAGCAGAGAGGTGATCTTTCCACCATTAAGCTCTTTTTTTCTCTCGATAACTTAATGCTCTCTTTCTACTTTGCAGAGGATCAATCGGCATCAATCTATTGAAGCAGATATCTGGTCATCTTGGTCAATTTTTATCATTGCAAAAGCCACCGACCAGTTGACGTCTTTCTGGTAATTCATCACCTTAATGCCTTGAATTCCGTCGAATGCAATAGATAGAACTCCATCATATAATTTAACCCATTTTCAAATATAGCTTCAAAACATATCCTTGCATGCGTAAAAATATATCTATCAGTCTGCTGCACTCAATCTCCCAAAATTTTAGTCGATTCTGTCTCTACTTTGCAAAGAACATGTTTTATTGTCTCGGGAATTCTACTATTGAACATAAGAAACTCTCATATTTCAATTCAGCTAATCATTAAAATCGTATCTTCTTCCGTAAGACGTAAATATGAAATATTACTCCACTTTTGCACAATTTAATCTGCACCAGCTCGTTTTTTTTTTTTTCAAGATTGCAAAATTATTCTAGTCCCTATTAGCGGCTTCCAACTTCTATCAAGAGACTTCAAATTAAGAGGTGAGTTCTCTAGAAAATGATCCATTTTGATTTCGATCAAAAAGTGATTTCTCTAGAGAACGATCCATCTGTGATTCTGGTCAAGACATCCACTTCCATCAAGAGGCTTCAAATCAAGAGGTGAGTTCTCTAGAGAATGATCCATTTTGATATCGATCAAAAGGTGATTTCTCTAGAGAATGATCCATCTGTGATTCCGATCAAGACATCAACTTCACTCAAAAGGCTTTAAATCAAGAGATGAGTTCTCTAGAGAATGATCCATTTTGATTTCAATCAAAAGGTGATTTTTCTAGAGAACAATCCATCTTTGACTTTGACCCGACTTCAATTCTGATTAAGATGCTATAAATCAAGAGGTGCGTTCTCTAAGAGAATGATCCATCCTTGATTTTGATCAAAAGGTGACTTCTCTAGAGAACAATCCATCTTTGACTTTGACCCGACTTCAATTCTGATCAGGGGACTGCAAACCAAGAGATATAATTTTCTTGGTGTTATGGATGCATGTGTTTTGAAAGAAGCTTGTTTGCATGTCAACTTCTTTTATCTCTATATGCATGTATATATTTGTTTCATGCCCCTTTTCTTTTAATTGCAGTTTCAACATGGTTTTCTTCAAAGATATCACTTTCTCTGGAAGAAGACATTTGGTGATTTTGGATCACGAAAATCAGCGGACTCAGGATAGGACACTTCGAAGGGTTCATGAACCTCTTACCGGCAAGTTTACAAACGCTTGGCCTAAGCTTACCAATCCTGTTCATCAGAAGGGGTGGTCACGCCAGATTGAAGTGTCCAAGACACCTACAGTGTGGACTTTGCAATCTACTCACCATCGTTTGATAAATGACACCAACATATTACCGACTCTGAGATATCGCCTTGCTACTGAGAATATCAAGTGGGAAAATGACGTAGAATTTGTCGGAGAATGCCGCTATTTCAGTGGATACTGGGAATGGAGTGAAGATATTCTTAGTCGATGTGCCGATGATCTTCCGAAAGCTGGGATTTATGATGCTGTCTTTGCCTCTCTTTTTACGTACGATCAGAACACTGAAATTGTCAAGGCATTTTCTGAAGCTTGGTGTCCAAAAACAAACACTTTGTTAACCTCAGTAGGCGAGATGTCCATCTCCTTATGGGATGTGCATGTGCTATCCGGACTCCCGATGAATGGAGGACTTTATGATGAAGTGATACCTTCTACGAAGGAACTTACCGGTGCCGACCAAGATAACAAATTATATGTTCCTGCTAGCTGCAAACATCTTTTCCATGCTTATCACCTTCTTCGGGGCCAGTCTTCTTCAGTTTCTATTGAGGAATGGATAAAATTTTGGTCGAAGAACAAGAAGAAGTATCAAAGGCCTCCTCCACGTAAAGAAAAGAAGACGGTGCATTCTAAGTCAACTCATAATCCTACTGGCAAGATCGAAGTTCATCAGCTATGGACTGCTGCGGAAAAGGTCTCATTTGAGAAACTTGAAGTGAAGGACAAGCATATGCACCAAACGTATCTAGCTGCTTATCTTGCTTGTTGGCTATGCAACTTTGTTCTTCCAGAAGGTGATGCTCGTTCAATTCGTCCGGAGACATTTAAAATGGCGAGTATGATGGCGTTTCGAAAAGAAATAGCCCTTACTGTACCAGTTTTGGCGAGTATTTACAGAGGTTTAAACGACCTTTCATCTTCTCCAGAACCTATTTGTGTCCAGGAAGCATTCCCGATCCACTTTGTTTATAGCTGGTTGGGACATTACTTCAAAACTCATTTTCCTCTTAGCCTACAAGTGCAAACTTCCCGAATGATCAACTATTCAGGCGAGGGAGGGGCAATATATTATGATCCTGCTCAGGCTCGTGCTCGACTCCGAAATTGGGATCAGATTTCTTGGAATTATATGATGCTTCCTGAGACTAAGGCTCAGAATATCTGGTATACTGATGACGGTAAAGCGCCAGAATCCCATCAGTGCTTCTTTATGGCTATCCGCTCTAATTACATGACGAAGAGGCTTGGTGATAGTTTTATCATTGAACCTTACAGCCCGCATCGATTCAGCCGCCAATTTGGGTATTACCAGGTTTTACCTGGAGTTCTTGATCCAGATATTCGAGATGCTTCCTTAGACGTGGGTCTTAAATACTGGCGACTTTGCTTGTTAGATGATTCTACATCACGTGCTTGTTTTCCAAGTCGAACTTTAAGTGCAAAGAATCTTTCATCCAAGGATTATAAAGATTGGTGGGATTTAGTATACAAAAACTCTTCCCAAGAGGATGTCACTACCCTGATTCGTCCCCAAATGGAGGTTGTTATGATTCAGCCCCAAACGGATGTTGTTGAAGGCCAAACACAAGCTGACAATGTTGATTCTCTTTCTGAAAAGAGAAAAACACATTTGAACACTGGTGATGACTCTGTCAGCAGCAATGCCGAGCGTCATTGGAAGAGACAGAAAAGGCATGAACAACCTATTGAACAACATGCTGAAAGCGGTCCTGCTGCTGTAGCTGGAGATGAGGTTTTCTTTCTTCTTTATCATTTGGTATATTTTAGCATTCCATATTGCCTCGATTTTTACCCATCCTTTTTTCAGGTGACCAAAGAGTGTGTCGGAGGTCATGATTTGGAAGACAATCAGGATTCAGCTAAGCATAGACCATCTCCAGATAAGCCAATTAAGATCAGACCGACACCTCATCTTGGCGATGTTTCTGAGTTTAATGGCCAGGCTCTTTATGATTCCCATCGGAAGATATTTCTCACAGATTTCTGGGGTGATCTTAAAAGAAAGTTACTGAAGACTCCGGCTGAGTTCATATCATCTATTAAAGAAGATGTTCTTAGTGGGGTTTCAAGTATACAAAATCTTTCCTCTGATTTTGACTTGTCTTATTTGAAGAATAGCTTAACTACTCTTTTCTCCCAAGCTGCTGCTTATGATGAGGCAAGATCGGCATCCTTTGAATCCGCAGAGGTCTCTTCACAACGTTTGAAAGAAGTCAAGCAAAGTATTCGTGACGCCAAGGCCAAAAAGAAGGATGATGCCAATCAAATTAAATCCTTGAAAGATGAATTGATCGAGTTGGAGAAACAGAAAGAGCACCTATCCAATTCTTTAAAAGAGCGTCAGGCTTCACAAAAGGCTCTCCGGAACAAGATTAAAGAACTTGAGGGTGAGCTTGCTGAGCAGAAAAACAACTTTGGAGTGGAAGCGGCTAAAAATGTGGATAATTTGAGATCTCTTTTGGAGTCTGCCAGAGCGGCTTTAGAAGACCAGAACCCTTTTGCTTAGTTCTTGTCTAGTTTCGTGCATTTTTGTCGCACTTTCATCCTTTTTTTTAATGACACTGTTATGCAATTCATTTAAATCAATGCATTGATTCTTTTCCGCTTTTAAAAATTTATGATCTTCCAACTGAAATGGCAAACACAAATCATGACTGAACTTAGAAATTATCTAAGCTGCCTACGTACCCTTTTGAAAGGGATCAAGTCAATACGTAGTTCAAACGATCAATTTGTATTTTGATTTGGGGGGTGCCGTACACAGTTTATACTCATGCGGGCCAGGAGTGAATATTCTTTAACCACTATAGACAAAGTGGGTGTTTTATATTTTAACCACATAGAACACATTTGGTGGGATAAATAATAGTTTAACCACATAAATTTAACTTTTGGTGGGATAAATAATAGTTTAACCACATAAATTTAACTTTTGGTGGGAACGCTAGCAGTTTAGCCACGTGTACATTCTTTGGTGGTTACCGTACGCAGTTTATACTCATGCGGGCCAGGAGTTCCCTTCATATCTTCTTCTTTCAAGGATAATAACGCTTCAAGAACTTCCCATTTATCGGGCCAATTCTTACGTTATCTCCAGAGATCAATTTGTAGGCACCATTTGTGTAGACTTCTTTAACAACATATGGACCATCCCATCTTGACACAAATTTATTTCCGACACGATGAGTGGTGATAATTGGTCTTCTCACAGCAAGGACCAGATCTCCAACTTGGAAAGAACGTGATCGTACTTTTTTATTGAAAGCTTTTGAGAGCCGAGCTTGATAGCATTCCAACCTTTGTTGTGCCTCCAATCGCTTTTCATCCAAAGATTCCAACTCTTGAAGACGTAAGTGTGCATTTTCTTCTTCAGTTAATCCTTCTTGGATAGCAATTCTGAGAGATGGAATTTGTTGCTCAAGCGGGATGACAGCTTCCACTCCATATACTAATGAATAGGGAGTTGCTTGTGTAGGCGTCCTGTGAGTTATTCTGTACGCCCATAATGCTTCACCAATTCGCTCATGCCAATCACGTTTTGATTTTGCAACTACCTTCTTTAACAAGTTGCACAACGTCTTGTTAAAAGCTTCAGCTAGTCCATTTGCAGCTGCATTATACATGGAGGATTTTCTTTGCTTGAAATTGAATTTCTCGCAGAGTTTATCTATCAAAGCATTACTAAAGGGCTTCCCATTATCAGTGATGATGTATCGAGGGACCCCGTAGCGATAGATAATATTGGACTTGATGAAGTCGGCCACATTCTCCTTCTTCACTTCTTTCAAAGGTACCGCTTCAGCCCACTTTGAGAAATAATCTGTTGCAGCCAAGATGTATAAGTGCCCTCCAGAAGATTTTGTCATTGGCCCCACAACGTCCATGCCCCAAGCATCAAAAGGCCAAGAAGCAACTGTTGGATGTAATGGCTCGGGTGGTTGATGGATAAGGTTTGCATGGAATTGACAAGGTTGACATCTCTGTGCATAATCCAAGCAATCTTTCACCATGGTCGGCCAGTAGTAGCCCATTCTCTTAATTCGAAAGTGCAGTTTTGGGCCGAATTGGTGAGCACCACAAAAACCGGAATGTGCTTCTTCCATTGCTTTTGCAGCTTCTTCATCACTTAAACATATCAAAAAGATACCATCAAAAGATTGTCTATACAGTGTGCCTTTGAAGTATATGAAGCGAGCAGCACGACGGCGAACATCAATTCTTCGACGTGGATCATCTGGTAACCTTTCATACTTCAAGTAATCAACAAACACTTGTCTCCAGTCTTCTTGTTCAATTTCAAACACTTCCACGACATCATTCTCATCTTCTTCACAATCTTTGTCTTCGAAGATAGGTGGTATAACCCAACTCTTACAAATGGGTATGTGAATCTTACTGTCAGGCATGGCTATCGTAGATGCAAGCTTAGTCAATGCGTCTGCTTGTCTATTTTCTTTTCTTGGCACATGTTCAATTTCCACATTCCCAAGCCATCCAATCATTCGTTGGGCATACTTGACGTATGGTAGTAACTCGGGCTTCTTTACTTCATATTCTCCGTTGATTTGATTGATCTCCAACTTAGAATCTCCATACACTTTCATGTGGAACCTTTTCATATCTACTGCCATTTCCAATCCGAGGATGAGCGCTTGATACTCAGCTACATTATTAGAGCAATTCTTTGTCAAGGTGAAGGAATAAGGCAGTACTTCTCCATCAGGTGTTACGAACACAACTCCGGCACCAACTCCTTCTCTATGGGATGCACCATCAAAATACATAAGCCAAGGAGGAGAGATTTCAACTGCAAGCGCATCTTTATCTGGGAGATCGTCGGTGAGTTCCCATTCGGCGGGGATTGGATGATCAGCTAGAAAATCCGCCAGAACTTGTCCCTTCACAGCCTTTTGAGGAACGTATATGATCTCAAACTGTTGCAGTTGGAGATACCACCGTGCAAGCCTATCTGACAGAACGGGTCTCGACATTACATACTTCAAGGGATTTGCTTTAGAGATGAGGCGGACAGTATGAGCTTGGAAGTAATGTTTCAATTTCTGGATGGAGAATATCAAAGCTAAACATAACTTCTCAATTGGAGAGTATTTCAATTCATTTGGCGTCATCATTCTACTGAGATAGTATAGAGCACTCTCTTTGCCATTCTCATTTTCTTGGGCTAGTAATGCCCCCATGGATCTCTCTTGAGCAGCGATGTATAAAATCAACGGGCGACCTGTCACTGGTGCCACCAACACAGGAGATCTCATAAGATAGTCTTTAATGCTTTTGAAAGCATTATTGCACGACTCATCCCATTCGAAAGGCACATCCTTTTTCATGATCCGGCTGAATGGTTGACACCGACCAGCTAGATTTGAGATGAATCTTCGAAGATATGCTAACTTTCCTTGTAGACTCTTTAACTCGTGAAGGTTACGAGGCTCAGACATCTTCATTATTGCATCGATCTTGGCTCGTTCAATTTCTATTCCTTGGTGACGAACAATGAAACCAAGGAATTTTCCAGACTTTACACCAAATGCGCACTTTAGGGGATTCATCTTTAGTTGATACTTTCTGAGCCGCTCAAAGATCATCTTTAAGTCTCCCAAATGATCACTTCGTCGTCTTGACTTTACCACCACATCATCTACATAACATTCAATGTTTTTGTGGAGTATATCATCAAATATCTTCTGCATAGCCCTTTGATAAGTAGCACCAGCATTCTTCAATCCAAATGGCATGACTGTGTAGCAGTATATCCCTTTAGGGGTACGAAATGCTGTGAGCTCTTCATCTTCTGGAGACATACGAATTTGGTTATAACCAGAAGATCCATCCATGAAAGACAGTGCTTCATGTCCAGTGGTAGCATCGATCATCAGTTCGGCGATTGGCAATGGAAAGTCGTCTTTTGGGCATGCTTCATTTAAATCTCTGAAATCAACACAAACTCGAATTTGCCCATTTTTCTTTCTCACAGGGACGATGCTGGATATCCAAGTCGGATATTTAACTTCTCTGATGAATCCAACTTTAATGAGTTTGTTTACTTCAGCTTCAATGAGTGGGATCAAGTCTGGACGAAACCGCCGTTGGGCTTGCTTGACAGGCCGTATCTCCTTCTTCACTGCTAGATGATGTACAACTATCTTTGGATTTAATCCAGGCATCTCTTTGTATGACCAAGCGAATACATCTTTGAACTCTTTTAGCAGTTCAATATATGAGCGTTCTTCATCAGCAGTCAAAAGTGCACTTATGTAGGTGGGTCTTGGGTCATTTTCATTGCCCAAATTGATTTCTTTCAATTTATCGATAGTGGACTTGACACCTTCTTCGAACTGAGGAGGGTCTATCTCTGCATCTTCCTCTTCGACAGTCACTTCTTCACTTGAGGTAATATGATGTGATGAGGTAATCTCTTCATTCATTTCTTCGGGACTTTTAAACTCTATGCATTTTCTCATTGTTCCGTCCCTTCGTCTCACCCAAATTATGTGTGCCACATTATTTGTCTTGATCACACCCCTTCTAACCAGGCGGGAGATGTCTCGATGCAACTGGTTTTGAACATCACGAGGGATCGCGTTTTGAACACCACTGGCAGCATAGTAAGATGAAGCTACACTTTCTCTGTCGTCTTCCTCTTCAATGTGTTGTGTAAAGATGACAGTCTTCATCTTGGCTTTCAGTTCTCTTCCACATGACACAGTTAATGTAGTGCATCTCTTCATACGGGAAGGGATCAAACTCCTCACCTTTTGAGTTACCCGAGGCTTATAAAATCCATCTGCTCTTTCAACTTTTGTGATCTTGCCGCCACATTTTCTACCAAGCCTTTTAAAGACAGACACCCTCGGAGACTTACCAAGTCTCTTGAAAACAGATGTTCTTGGAGTTTTCTTTTCGTATTTTCCAACTGCATCTTCTGTTGACGAAAATTCTCCTTCAAAGACATGGTTTGTTGTAGCCCTTTTGATGGTGATGCGAACGGGATTTTGTGGAACGAATCCCAAACCTGCTTTAGTGCTTGGAACATCATGGCCGTTCTTCTTCAACATTCTTTGTGTGGCATTAAGTCCATAATTCTGTTGATCTACAACTTTTGGATGGGACTTCATCACAGGGCTTTCTTGCGGACTATATCCAGCTTTAACAAGAAGTTTAAATGCTTTTGGGCCGAAATGCTGAGTGGCATCACCATTAATACTTTCTCCATGTTCAATAGCACCGCCTTGTGTTGGTCGAACGAATCCTTTGAGTGGTGGTGGGATAGGCATCTTTGCATCAATTTTGGTGAGAGGCATGGTAAGTCTTTCCAGCGATTCTGTTCCAGATGCTTCTTTCTTAATCTTTTGGCCACTTCCAAGTTTTTTCTGATGAACTTCTGCCCCCTTTGTTGCCTTTGTGTTAGATAAATAGTATTTTGAGTCAGCAAAGTATGATTCAGCTTCCGTAAAAGGCTTGTGGTCACCAACTACTGTCTTTACAACTCCATCTTGACAATACTTGAAGCATTGATGCCATGTTGAGGGGATAACTCCATTCTCATGTAGCCATGGTCGTCCAAGGAGCATGTTATATGAAGTTTTGGCATCAATCACATGGAACATTGCGGTTGATTGCATATCATCCATTAGTAAATCCAACCTTATGGCACCAAGAGCTCTTTGTCCTTCATGGTTGAATCCTTGAATCATCAACCGGCTACCTGAAAGATCCTCCATAGAAATTTCCAATTCTTTCAATGTTCTCAAAGGCAAGATATTTACTGCAGATCCTCCATCAATAAGTATTCAATTGTCAATTGAGTTAGGCTCCAAGTCTGTATACCAGTCGAATGCATTTCCTTTCAGCGAGTGAACAAACTGTTTGACCAAATAATCTCCATAGGTTCCGGCATTATTGCATGTTTCAACAAAATGGGCTACATGTTGTCTTGGATTGCCCTTTCCATCGAACTGTTGAAACTTTGGGGGTTGATAACCTACAGGCATCTTCAAGCTATCTATCCTTCGAGTGTAAGGCTTAGAATAGACCACCATTGACTTAGAACTTTCACCGAACCTATCTTTTATGGTTCCTTCAATGAACTCCTTGAGTTGGTTGATTGGAATAGAACCATCAATTGAAACATTCAACTCTTTAGCAGATGATTTTGCATCATCATTCATTTCCGGCTTCTCAGGTATTTTGTCGCCATTATTTTCACCATTTTCTTCATGATTCTCTTGACTTATGACTTCTTTCCCTTTCAAGAGCCTCGCAATTTGGTCGTCTTGCCTTCTTATATGGGCACACATTTGCTCCATCATCTTTGTCAAATTTGCAATTTGTTCATCAGTAGTCGATCCATCTGCCATCATGACAGACTCCTCAAGTGGGTAACTTGCAGATGAATGAGTGTTCGATGGTGCAGCACCAGTCTCTACTTCATCACTTTTCTTATTCTTGTCAACAAGCTGTAGTTCCTTTTCTGCATGATTAATTGACTGAGCAGTCTCTCTTGCTTGTTTAGCCATTTTCCATGTAATGACACCGACACTTTTTAAAGAGCTATCTGGAACAGCCGTGGATGAAATTTTTGTTTTCATCGCACTCTTTTCAGTAGTTGAGGTTTTTGAAGTAGGTGCAGTTGAAGATTTTGTTTTCATTGCACTACTTTGAGCAGACATCGTTCACGAATTTGGTAGAGTGAAAAGATGAGAGGTAGAGATAGTCCCACTGGGCGTGCCAAAATTTGTAACACAAATTTTTGTATTTAATTTAATAAAACACAAAACAGTGTACAAATGAAATATTTTAGGATCAAGTTTGTATTTTCGGATCCAATCTCTATTTCTCCTCTGATTAATCACTCTATGAACGATCTTTAAACAGTCTTCGAAGTTTTTGGGGAAGATTTATTTCCTCGATCTTCTTTGACTTGGTTTTTAGTTTTTGACAACGTTAATTCGGAGGGTCGATGCCTTGTTTCCGGATCAAATGCCGATCTTTTGGGTTGAATTAGGTGTGGAACGCTTTACTGTCTTGCTGGTGGATCAAACGCCGTTGAATACCGCTTGAATTTGGGGCAGAACGTTTTAAACCGTCTCGCTTGTGGATCAAACGCCGTCTTCAGGATGACTTTGGTGAAGAACGCCCTTGAATGCCGCAAGAACGCCTCGAATATCTGAAAGAACTTCACTTGTGGAACTTCTTCTTCAAATTCTTGAACTCTTCAAATGAATTCTGGTGTGTTTTTGAACTGATATGGAGGCCCCTATTTATAGTTGCAAGAAGAGAGAAATAGGGCTGATGTGGCGCGATTTGATTGGCTCCTCAATATTTTGGACTTATCTCTATCAAATCCTTGATTTATGCACAGATTTGACACGTGTCGACTTCTGATTGGTCGAGATTATCCACATATTTAAATATCAACATTTATTTATTTAATTTAGGAATTAATTCATGTAAATCCCCAAAATATAAATAAATGATATATTTTGATATTTAAATCTTTATCTCCAAATATTAAATATCAATATCTTTTTATTTAATTTAGAAATTAATTTAATTAAATTCCTAAAATATAAATAAATGATATAATTTGATATTTAATTATTTATATGGCATAATTTAATTTAGCCATTAAAATTTATCCGTCTACGAGGATTATACTACTTTTAAGATTACTTTATACAGAAATGACGTACTCCCGATTATACATTCTTCTTACAAATTTTCTGCCTTCTTAAAAAATTAAATTAACTCTTAATTCGTTTGTAATGATTTTTTTGTAGAATTGTAAAATAATTAAAGCGATGGCAGGGCGGAGGCAATGTGTGTCAAATGGAAGATGAAAAAATATTAAGATGATTGAATTATGTTTAAAGATGTGCCGGCAATTAATACTTAAACATAATAATCCATTAATTATTTTTCTGTAATATTCTTGAAGCCTTCAATTTCAACTAGGATGTGATGTAAGAGGATAAATTTAATTTGTCATCGACTTGAGTAATCCGAGAAAATGTGAAATTATTTAGGGAAAGTGCACACCACAATTAATTTCTTTGTTTCATGTCACCTTTTTTTTAAGAATAAATTAACAAAAATCCATGTCACATTTTTCATTTAATTTATCAAAAATCAATTTTATTTTGTTGATGCTTATTATATTTAATAAATATGATTTTCCTTCAATTGTTGAAGTGTTCATTACTTGGCTGCAATTTGTATACGAGTAGTGCATATTGTATGCATTAAAAATCTAATATTAATGCCTATATAAACAATCCCTCGATATTTCTCAAGAATTCAAGAAATTAAAATGGAGTGAAGAAAAAAGTGTTAGGATTGATCACATGATAAACAAGAAGTAATTAACTTAAGTGCTATTACAGCTATGCCATTGGTGATAGTTTATGAGTGAGCTTCAAGATTTTTTTTTTTTGCCTCATTGATGTCTCAATAACCATGCACCTAATTATAATTAATCTATAAAAAAAGATTAGTTAGACTAACGATAACATAATTAATTTTAAGCAATTTAGTCATAGTATTATATCAATACTATATTTTTTGAAATAATAATAATAATAATAATAATAATAATAATAATAATAATAAGATGTATTATAATATTTTAGTCTGACCTTTCAAGTAATTTATTAAAATGTGCTAACCTTTTATAAATAACAATTTAATACATGGCCTTTTGAATATACAACAAATCTAGCCTAAAATTAATTATCGCGCTTATAGTTGCTGACGTGTACCTTGTGGCCCGAGTTTTTTAATGGTGTGGAAAATACTTGTGCCACGTCAATTGATCAAATAAAATTATATTTCACTCCACACCATCTGTTCTAGTGAAAATAAAAATTATGAACCCTGGGTCAGGCTAAATTTGTTATATATTCAAAATGTCAGATATTAAACTGTTATTTATAAAAAGTCATGACATTTTTTTTTAATTACTTGAAAAGTCAGGCTAAAATCTGATAATACGCATAATAATAATAATAATAATAATAATAATTATTATTATTATTATTATTATTATTATTATTATTATTATTATTATATATTGATGAACTTATTATTAACACTTGAAAAAAATAAAATGATGAAAGAGAAAGAGATTGGAAAAAAGTTATGAAGGATATGAAGTTTTAATTTTTTGTTTAATTGCTTATTAAATTTAATAATATGATTTTCCTTTAATTTTGCAGTGTGCGTTGCTTGTCTGTAATTTATTTACTGAGTAGTTTAGATTATATTAATCAAGAATATATATTGTGTATATAAAGAATCCCTCAGTATTTTTTATAATTAGTTCTTAATAAGAATACAAGAAATTAAAATGGAGTAAATAAAAAATTGTTAGGATTGTGACAAGTTCATTTATTTCGCATTTTTATGGGCATTGTAGGCGTTCTAAATGTCTTTTTTAGTCATTTTTTAGTCGAAAAAAACCAGGAAAGCGGTCAGGGGCATTTCAGGGGTCGAATCTAGCAAAAGAGGCATTTTTTACTAAGTATTCATGCATATCTCAACACCATGAAAAGCATTCAGAGGCACATAAGGACTTCTTCAGTAACATCCTTACTTTCAAGAAGTAGAATGGGCATATCAGAAAAGAATGAAGCTGACTGGATGATGTCATGTCCACATTGCTCGTGCAGATTCGACCAAGGCTTTGGAGAGGGCACACGCGGGATTTGCGGGATTCAGTTGACTGGAGATAGACATGGACGATGGGGGCTAATCCGAGAGGAGTTGGTGCAAGGCAGGACTGCTGGAGGGATGAACCTGAAGTGATGAGAAGAAATCCCTGAAAAATCGGGATTTGATCAACAACTTGAATGGATAAGGTTTATCGAGTTTAGTGAAGCGGGGCACACCATTTCCAGGAAGGCAGTTGAAGACCCCCGCCTGTGGGGGAATTTGAATCCAATTTGTTCCCTATTTAAACATGTTGCTTTTGGAAACAAACAATCAGTTACACTCTTTAATTTTCTGCACTTTAATTTCTGTTTTGTTGTTTACTTTCAAGCTGCCACGTCAACCAAACAATCTGAGGTGCCTTATGCCCTCGCGACTTAGGATATTTGTTTCATACTCAACGTTGGTAAGTAAATTATTTCTTTAAATCATGTCTTTAATTTCTACACTTTTAATTCCGTCTAGCATGAGTAGCTAGATTTTCATTTTCGGTATTTGAACTATAGAAAATAATTTAGATTAAATTCTGACGTGAGGCCGTGTGGGCATATTACTGCATGAATGGTTTATGCCGAATTTTGATCTTGTTCCAAGTGAGTATGTGTTTGAAATGACTAATATGGCTGATCACTCTTTAGTTGTAGAGGGCACACCAAGATTAATTGAATTAGCGGATCATGACTGTGTGTTAATTCAAACAGTAATTGGGAATTCGGTGGGTTGTTATGGACACACGAGGATTCAGTAAACACAACAAACTTGGGTTCGCCTAGGGCACACTGCTGCCTATTCATTTATATCTCTTTGGGGAACTGGGGGATGGGTGATAGGTTAGGGGTTTAATCGACGATGAATCACTTTTAAACCTATTCTGAACGGATGAATAAGGAGACGTAGTGAGGATTTCGGTCTCTATAACTGGGTGATTTAGTAATGCAAAAAAATCGATATGCCCATGATCGAGTGAATAAAGTGTAAATCAGATTCTAGTTCAAATACCGGAAACTTTTGTTATTTGATATTCTCTTTAATTTGTTTTGCAGATTTAAATTCTAGTAATTAGGTGACGATACAACTCAAACCTCTTTTTGTGATTGGTGACCCGAAAGTAGAATCACATTAACTCTCTGAGGGATCGATCCTTACTCATAACTAGTTACGCTCGTTGTGAGTACAAGAGTATAAATATTATTTTGAGCGCAAAATGACCGCGCATCAATTAAGGATATGATAAACAAGAAATAATTAACTTAAATGTTATTACAATTATGCTAGAGGTGATAATTTATGGCTGTGCTTATTAACACATGAAAAAATAGAGCGGGGAAAAGAGAAAAAGAAAGTGAGTGGGAGAGTGGGAGAAAAGTTACGAAGGGTAATTTATAAGCACACACACACGCACATATTTAAAGGTCATTAGAAATAAATAATATCAAGAGTTAATTACATTTTTGATCCCATAAGAATATGGTCTAAATACTTTTAGTTCCAAACCGTATATTTTTTGTTCCAAGTTTGATTTTTTCAACCATTTTTATCCCAAATGATATATTTTGACATTTATGGTCCCAACACTAATCGAACGCTTAAAGCCATTGAATTTCAGGATCAAAAGTTTCAAAACATCAAACTTGGAACTAAAAACGTTATGGTTAGGACTAAAAGTGTTTTAATAATATTAATTAAATTTTGAAATATTTGAATATATATATATATATATATATATATATATATTGCTTTTCTGACTGTTAACATGCTAGTGTTATGATTTTTCAAGATCAACTCTATAAAATATGTGTAATTTGAATGTAATTAATAATAATAATAATAATAATAATAATAATAAGGGGTACTATCAAATTTTAACCTGATCTTTTGAGGAATTCACAAAAATATCATGACCTTTTATAAATAATAATTTAATACATGACCTTTTAAATATACAACAAATCTAGCCTAAAATTAATTTTTGGGCTTTTAGTTATTGGCGTGTAGCCTAATAATCGATATGGAGTAAAATATAATTTTATTTTTATTTTATTTGATCAATTGGTGTAGCACGAATATTTTCTATGTTATTAAAAAAAATCGGGGCAAAAGATATACTTCAGCTACTAAAAGTCCAAAAATTAATTTCAGGCTAGATTTGTTGCATATTCAAAAGGTCGTGCATTAAATTATTATTTATAAAAAAATTAGGATATTTTTATGAATTACTTGAAAGGTTAAGCTAATAATAATAATAATAATAATAATAATAATAATAATAATAATAATAATAATAATAATAATAATAATAATAATAATAATAATAATAACATGCATATGTGAAACCATTAATGATTAGAATATGTCCGCGATTATATTATTTTTAAAAGATTCTTTAAAAGTATAAAATTGTTAGTGCGGTGGTTACAACTACTTAGTGATAATATTTTCTACTAAAGTAGGGAAGAAGATGATCCTAGCTCTATCCCAACATTTTTAGTTGGGTGAAGTCGTCTATTACATGTCCATATTGCATTCCTTATCGCACATCAATTTTTTTAGTTTTTTTTTTCTTCTTTTTCTTCAATTTAAATTTTTTGTGTTTTATTTTAATTTTACACTTATTATTTTAGGTTCATTCTACCATGTCGGTATTTTTTAATAATTTTTTAGTATTTAATTTTTCTAATAATCAAGTAATTTTTTATTATTTTCTTTTTTTTTAATCAAAATATAACAAATAAAGTATTTAAAAATAATAATTAGAGGGTATTAAAGTAAGAGTGGCTAAAATAATTTTTGAAACAATCTATTAATAACTAAAACCTAATACTTAAATGTTAATAAATTATAACAAACACTTATTGGGTAGAATGAGTGATGTTATAACAAGTGTAAAATTAAACTACAATACATGAAATTGAAATCGAGAAAAAAATGAAGAAAAAACTATAAAAAAATATAGTTGGATTAAATCATCTATTGCATTTCCGTATTTTCAAATATTTCAAATAATTGAGGATATGATTAAAACACATTTAGTCACAACCATAACGTTTTTGTCCCACGTCTAGTGTTTTGATGCTTTTGGTCCCAAGATTTAACATGCGTTAAGTGTTCAGTTAGTTTTGGGACCAAAAACATTAAAATATATCATTTATAATCAAAAATGTCGGAAAATAAAATTTGGGATAAAAAATATATATTTTCAAACTAAAAGTATTTGAACCATATTCGTACTTTTGAGCAAGAGATCTATGAGGGAATGTTGATTTCTAATAACAAAATATACTTTAAAATTAATTGATATGAGAATTGTGATTGTGTTCACATTTTACTTCTACATGTCAATTACCATGAGTAATTAGTATGAATTAACATTATTAGATTTGAGAGAATGATATTTCCAATACATTGTTACTCCCATATAATGAAGGACAAATGACATGCCCGATTTATCTATATACATATATTAAGATAAAATTGTGTAATAGACAACGGTTCTGCTATAAACCATTGTGTATCACATGATTTAATAGTTATATTTTAAACAACACTTTGTATATAATAGACAATAATTTTGAGTTAATAGACAACAGTTTTGAGTTAATGTAGACAACAATAATGACATTTATTGTTGTAAATTTTTCTTCTTCTTTTTTTGCATTTTTCATGACGGTTTAGATTAAAAGTGTATTTTAATAAATTTTTGTAATCTTATTTATTATGTTTTCACTTGGAAATTTAAGATTTACAACATTTTTTTATTTTATTTTTGTATGCATAGGTGGATTATTTGTATGGTACTCTACATTTATCACATAAAAAATAAATTTCATTTATGTTGAATAATAATAATAATTTATTATTTTTCTATTTCAATTTTACCATTTAAAATAATTAAATAATTATATTTTTTATATCTATCATATATTCAAAAAAATCAAATATTCTTTAATCTTGGACAATTATACATTTTTTTTATAAAATCGTGTCGTTTGAAATATTTCAATTCGATCTTTCTAAGATTGATTTTCATTTAGTTTCTAAAATTTAATTTTCTTTTTATTTGTCATAAGTACACAAAATTGGTCTTCGTATCTAATTAATTAACACATGTGCATATTATTTTATTAATTTTAAAAATTAAGCACAACATATAAAATTCTAAAATAATCATAATATTGCAAATTTTAAAAAATAATTATTATTATTTGTGCATCGCACAAGAGAAATACTAACTTTTTTTTATAAATTGAATACTCCTTCCGTGCCATTTATATAGTCTCTATTACTATTTTGAGATGTCCTAATCATATAGTCTCATAACTATAAATAGTGTTAAGTTTCATAGTAATATATAAATATACCCTTGTTAGATCTTGGAAATTAAAAATCAACCACTTAAATTATTTAAAGTCATAAATTTTAAATAAGGGTAATATTGAAAGTTAAATTTTAATATCTTGTTTTCATAGACTCGAATTAATTTTGGGCCGATCCGACCAGATTTTGTCCACAGGCCCGACGGACCTAACCAGGCCGGGCGGCCCGAAATTCCAGCCCTAGTGGATTATATAATTAGAACGAAGGGAGTAATTGTTTTTCTTTTATATCTTTTTTATTAAATAAGGTGAAATAACTATTTTTATCATTACAATATAAAATTCGACCTGGCTCGGTAGAAAAGGACGAGCAGTTGGTATTATTTTACTGTTTCGAGGGCAGGGGCAGCGGAGGCGTTAAAGATGCCATCTTTCCACACTCGAAAAAAGAAGAGATTGAGCTTTCATCTTAATGCAAAAATGAGAAACAAATGAAATGAATTCCTTTAATAAAGACCTGCCAATAAAACACAATTGTGCAGCATCTAAAAAAAATAAAAAATCGAGAGGGATAGCAAATACAAGCAACACCGATATTGTCATAACAAAGACTTAGTTCCTCTGTCAAAATGGTCGAGTTACCCTATCTTAATCACACTAACCACAGCAAGCTGATTTTTGAGCAGCTTGACCAGCCCCAGATGTCTGGTCCGGTTGGCTAATCTTTATGGTCTGAGGCTGCAGCATTCATGCAAAAATATCATCAGTCCTCAAAAATGAACAAATACGATACGTGCCTGCACCCTGCATGCATAACTAACAACACAGTACCTCAGTCTTTGAGTCGGTTTCAGCGAGTCTTTGCTTTATGTCCCTGGCAATTGAGAAGAAAACCTCCTCCACGTTCATGTTTGTCTTAGCACTCTGTTAACGTGATGGTGTTAGACTGTCTCATTAGATATAAAATTTATGATATATGCAACAAGTGTTACTTACAGTCTCAAAAAATTTGATTCCATATTCATCAGCAAGTGCTTGACCCTTGGAGGTAGGAACAGCCTACGGAAGTTCAATATGTTCAGAATATTGTGGAAAACAAGCAAAATAAGAAAAGAAGCGCGCACAATATGCACATTTCTGAGTGATCATCACAACGGCATCTGGTTCCTAAATTTCCCATGATTTATTGCATAGGAATAGTTTCATTGATCTAAAATACAAGCGTGTTGAGTTTCAAATGAATTGAGCCTACAGCCTACATGGAACCCAAGGAAACATCACACTCCAGCAGTCACGTATACCTACAGATGTATATGCATGTGCATGCGTGTCTGGAAGAGAGAGAGAGAGAGAGAGAGAGAGAGAGTACCCTTTTGCTCTCATCCATATCAGCTTTGTTTCCCACCAATACCTTGTTGACATTGTCAGAGGCATGTTGTTCAATGTTTCTGATCCAGTTCCTAATATCTGACAAAAAGATGAGGTCAATTTTTGACAGAGAGAATACTGTTGAATACCACAAGGTTAAAATGGTATTTAGAGTCACTTGACATATAAGAAAATTCTTCTAATAGTTATTATGATTATATAATTTACAATAAAAAAAGGAGTGATGAGAGATTACTGTTGAAAGATGCCTCATCAGTGACATCATACACCAGCAATATACCCATTGCTCCACGATAGTAAGCTGCAAGAGAAGCGTTTATAGGCAATGAAATTCTATAGATGAGGAGCATACAAGATATTTGAATAGGTTAAGACAAATTCTAAATGCCGAAGTACATAAACAGAAAGTAGGTAGAACCAATCCACAGATAGTTATCAGATTTTAGCTTCTGCTATACATAATATACAGGAACCAAGGAAGAAAGTAATAAATGCTTATAATATACTTCATGAAAGCACTATAAGTGTTATACAAAAGTAAATCTAAATAGTGTTTGTTGGAAATTTATTAACTCCTCTTTTCAGCATCTCATTCCTTAAATAATGAAATCTAGACGTTTTTAAAACTCCTTATTAACTTGTGAACTAGCTTGTTACCCTATTTTCTGCTTAGCTGGATTAAAGTTTAAGAAACTACTGATAAGCTCAAATAAAATGCTCTTTAACTACTTCTAAGCCCGATATAAAGGATTTTAGGCAGCCAAGGAAGAAAATTCCACTATAGTATGAACAGATAGAAAGTACAACCCACGCAACCCAATTGTCCGTTTCACATCGTTCATCTCCACTACTCATCCCCTAACCCAGCATCACAGACTCCTGGCAGAATTACTCTACCCTATACTACCCCCATCACCACCTTCAACTCATTTCTAGCACAGCATCTCTTGTAACCACCTTCCCCCCCCATCATGGACATCATACAGCCCTAACCAGCTACCACAAACTAATGAGTGGGAAGAATGAAAGTGGTTCAAA
Organism: Perilla frutescens; assembly: GCA_026008535.1. Lineage (NCBI taxonomy): Eukaryota > Viridiplantae > Streptophyta > Magnoliopsida > Lamiales > Lamiaceae > Perilla > Perilla frutescens. The sequence goes on along the minus strand of BRKX01000017.1, from coordinate 35,498,952 downwards.
AAGAATGTAACTCAAGATACAAGCATGATACATGGAAATTAGAAAACAGAAAGGAGGAGGGAAATCAATAATCTTCATTGCATCTGAGATCAAATGGAGCCAAATAAACTTGACATTAAAGACGGAGATATTCGAAAAGTTCACCATCAAGTGAAAACTAAAGGAAGCATTTTAGACTGACCCAGAGTATAAAGAACTCATCAATCTGCACTCTTCAAATCAACACTTCTGACCCGGGTGAAAAATTCACATAATTATAAATTTATAATCCGCCTCAAGGACTCAAAATTTTTATCATAGTGTGTAGGAGATGAAATTATGTATACCGAACGCCCCAGATCGGCGTACACATACTAATTTTTCTCTATTTTCAATTCACTTCACATTCCAATACTGCTACTTATCATACTAGCAAAGAAAGACTGCAGATACACATGCCAAAATATATCTACAGAAAAGTAGAAACAGGTTGCAAGTAAACTGAAATTCTGATTTAAGTTTTCTCAAGAGAAATGGAAGAGGGAAAAGGCCTGCGTCATGCAAATAGTACCAGTTGTTATAGTACGAAATCGCTCTTGTCCAGCAGTATCCCATATTTGCAGTTTGATTCTTTTACCATCAAGCTCAATAGTTCTTATCTTAAAATCAATCCTGGAAGAGAAAAAGCACAATCAAATACGATACATAAGAGAACTTTGAAACGTAAACTGTAGTGACAAATCTACACTTGAAGGGAACCTACCCAATAGTAGTGATGAAACTGGTGGTGAAAGAACCATCAGAAAAACGTAAAAGAAGGCAACTCTTACCCACACCTGGAAAAGCCATCAAAACAGTGAAGACTTGCATAACAATAGTATTAAATGAGAGTTCCAACAATATATTTTAAGTTAAGTTTTACCAAAAATGTTGCCAAATAAAAGGTTAGAAAAAGTTTGTACGATGTGAATCTCCAAAAAGAACAAATAAATAACTTTTCAAAATCAAAATAAAAAGAAGAAGAGGACAGCTCAACATTTTTTTGCGAAACACTACATGTTAAAGAAATATCAGTGATTCAGTTCCTACTTCCTTGATATCCTTAATTAACAATCAGTTTGATGAAAACATAGAGGATGACACAGTCCACATGATAAGACTGATTTACTCATTCATGAGAGGGTGCATAATATGGACAAGATCATAAAGCAGCAGTTCCATTTGATCATTTGCAACATACTATCTAAAGTCTAGCTGAACACCAAGAACTCCAAACAACAGTGTGGAACTCAGGATTATCACTAGCTCAAACAATGTACCGCGTACCATTATATTTTTCTTAGGAATGTTACTTTCCTTTATCCAAATTTTCTCAAACCTCTCTAAGATTTAAAAGCCAATTAAAACAACTAAAATTATCTGCTAGCCTTCACGAAAACATCCTCATGCAACTACCGATGCTTATTAATACAAAACTCATAACAGTAAAATTTGTGCCTACAAACACGTGCATATGAATCTAAAGGTATCAAGCAATCTAGGATACAGAGAAATTTTATCCCATTATGCATTCAGTTTATCTTTATCACATTAACAAGTACTCAAGCATAACAGCCCCGTTTTACAGGAGTATCAAACAGCGTCTCACCATCTTCACCAACCAGTAAATCGTACAAAAACTTTCGTGTTCGATCACACAAAAGCCCATGAAATTTACATAATGAAGATCGTTGGTATGCTCAACCCAAATAACTAACAATAGAAGCGGAAGCAATAAAAACATTTCGCATCAAATGCAGCTAAAAATTTCAAAATCTTCATGCTAAATTTTTATAGTTGGCATCCAACCGCATATAACCCAAAAATTCCAAGATGAAATTTGGTACAGATTTCGGAAGAAACACGTACCGCTGTCACCGATCAACAGAAGCTTGATGAGGTAATCATAATCGGCTCGTGCTCTGGCGGGTGGACCGGCCATCTGATTTCGAAATTTTTTTTTTAATTTTAAAACAAATTCCTCAAAACAAACCCTAGAAAAAGAAAATGAGGCCTAATTACTTGAGATATATCGCCATGAAACTTGGAAAAATGATTTGAATGGGGAAATTAGACAGAGAAATGAAAAAAGTTATTACCAGATCGGAGGAAAGAGAGAAAAGATGGATCTAATAAATGAGGAATGAGGAAAAAGAGGAGGGAAGCAGCAGTGGTCGGTCGTTGAACTCTGTAAATTATTTAATTTATTTAATTTATCACACTATTGTTTCAATTTCATTTTCTGAAAAAAATCAATGACAATACTTGAGCTTAAAAGGTGTGCAATTTGCAATGGAGATGAGCTGCAGAGGAAGGGGTCGTGAAATTTAATTGGACTTAGTAATTATGAAATTTGGACCTCTTATTTCCTTTTTTTATATGTGTTGATTTGGTACAGCCTCGACAGGCCCATTATTGTTGGATTGACAAATTCTACTCTTCAAAAAAGAATAAAGGTATAGAAATTCAATTTTTTTTTTTTTTTAAAAAAAAGAATGTAGAAATTGTCGTAATTCTCTGTTCTGTTTTTTTTCAAATGATATTGGTAAATTGAAAGTAAAGTACCGAACATTCAAAAGGCGGCAACCGCAGCCACTGTTAGCATTAAAATATTTTTTTTCCTTTTTCTTGTGGATGACTGTACACGCAATCATTTTAACATTAAAGTCATCTTCATCATTAAAATATAATGTAATTTGTATTTCATCTTTAACAATCTACACTTTACGCTATAATTCTAAACTATTTTAATATTTTTATTTCATGTAATTTTATCTGTTTTAATATTTTTATGTAATTTTTATTATTGGTGTTATTTTATCTAATTTAATTATGTTTCAACATTTACATTTAATTAAATTTTAATATTTTTATTTCATGTAATTTTATCTGTTTTAATATTTTTATGTAATTTTTATTATTGGTGTTATTTTATCTAATTTAATTATGTTTCAACATTTACATTTAATTAAATTTAACATATATAAAAAACTTAATATTATTTATAACACATTAATTAAAATACAAAATATATTACAATACTTTAACTAATAAAAAAATAACATAATGTGTGTGTGTGTGTCTTAGGAGAGAGAAATGTCATATTTGACTTCCAAGTTCCCTCTCTCATTTCCCTCATTTTATCACGTCAAGTGTCATCACTGTCGAAGCTTCAAGAAAAGGCAAACGACCATTTACCATCTCCCGCTATAGATGGCCTAAAAGAATGTGCAACAATAAACGGTAAACTCACAACAATAGACAAATTACATTTGAAAAATAAGGTGTGACTGATATTATCTATAAAAATAATAAACTCGTTAGTCTGACCCACTGTAAATATTCATATATAAAAATAATAAATTTTAATTGAAAATAAATTATATACATTAGATCATGAACTTTGGGTTGCAAATTATGGGCTATAAATATTACTACTAATTGTGTGATAGTCCATGTAGTGATATTAAATCATCCCACCCAACTTAACCCGTGAGATGGATCCTACATCTGGATTCAAACCCATAATTTAAATAATTACTAAAAAATTATCTTTTTTTTTTTGTCAAAAGAAAATTAATATTTTATCATCCATTCTCAAAATTAAAGTTTGAGAAGGTTCAAAAATGTCACCTTTTGTGTGAAAAAATACATAGTAATATTTTATATACGAGAAAGTAGAAACTAATGCAAGTCAATGTTAAAACTAATATTTTTCAAAATAGAAATCAAATATTTTTTTCAATCCATGCCCAAAATTCAATATTGAGTAATTACAAAAATGTCATCACTTTTGTTATGCGGAAAAATAAATACTAATTCTTTATACATGAAATATTAATATATTTTTTGGAATTAAAAATAATAATTTTCAATATAGAAACTAATATTTTCTTATTTGCCTTAAATTTAAATATTTAGTAAATTCCAAAAATGTTTCAGATTTAGTTTGTATTTAAATATGAGTTTGAATCCAACTAGCATTTCTCTCGTGCGTTGCACGGATAAAGATTATCAGTTATTAATCATTATTATGTGGGTTTTGGGTCTTGCTGAAAAAAGTAAGTTTAATTTAAATATATATTTTTTTTTGTAAATATTTTTCGTACATGTTACCGAATTATATTAGAAATTTTATTGTCGGTTTGATTGATGAGACATAATTTATTGTTTAGTATCAATATTTTGGAAACACTTATATGTCCAGTTACTTTCAGAAAAATAGTATATATTTGTGCGGTTGTGCCTAATTATCACATATATTCTAATGTAATAATACTCATTCAAGATGAGCAACCATTTTTTTTTAAAGAATAAGGTTACAACTCTCACCCATTTGATCATTTGATCCACGTTCAATGTGAAAATATTGAAAATCATGTGTCATCAATTTTAATTTTTCTTAATTATTCATCCAAACATAAATTGTCCATCAAATTAACCAAATAGATTAAAGATAAACTTTAAAGTAGCATAGCATTCCAAATTGGTATGCAGTCAACAACTTCCTGCAAATAATATCTACATAGTAGAACTCTCATTTTGATCGCTAAAACGCCGTCGAGAGTTCAAATCAAGCATGCAAATACAGTGATGGATCTAGACTTAAATATTTGGGAGGATCTCACTATATATATATATATATTGGTTAGCTAATGAAATCGATAAGATGAATTCCCTTTAAAAAAGGAATATAGAAGTAAAATAATTGTAAATGTTTCTTGTTAGATTAAATAATGGAGGAAGAGTTCCTGCAAAAGATCAAAATATGAGCTTGTGGGGAAATTGAAATTCAACAAAATTAATTATTACAAATATGTATATTTTCCTACATAATTAATTATGCAACAATAAAGAATTACACTTCTATGATTTTTAAATATGATGAGTTTTTATTTTCAATAGAAACAAACTTAAATTATAACCAACGTGACGTGACATACTCTACACAATTCATGTAGGACTTTGCCCATTTTATTTCTCCCTAACTTACAAGAACTGTGCCCAAAAGAGAAGGAAAAATAAAAAGAAAATCTCTTTATTCCAACTAAAAAAAGAGAAATAAATCAAAGAAAATTCACAATCTACAACCAATATCATACATTTACATTGCTAATGCGACCCGAAACTTTTTTAAAAATTTACTACATTTTATTTTCAAAATTTTATTCTTTATAATGCATGCTATATTATTTTTGGTTACGTTCCTATAAGTCGCGCCTATATCATTTTGAATTATATTATTATTAAGATTATGATTGTCATCATTAATGTCATTGTTTTGTCATTATTAATATTATTTTATAAACATTATTATTTATCTATTTTATTTTATTTTTAATTGTTCAGTTTATTTTCATAAATAGCTTAATTTCTATATTTCCATTTTTGTGTAGCCCAATAAGTTATTTTAGTTGAAGCCAATAGCTATGTATTTATTTCCAGCCCAATTTCCATTTTTTTGGCCCAAGTCAGCTGTTGATGACCCAAACTTTTCATCTTCTTCTTCCTTTCTTCATGTGTTAGAGACGAGCAGACGCAGGCGATTTGCGTCAATCGCCGCTCCACGATCGACCGTTTTGCTATGAAATTGAATGAGAAAATTTTTTCAGAAAATTCCAATTTAATTCCAACCTTTAAAATCCACCCTCTCAACTTCAAAATCTGTGGCTATAAAAGGGACCCGAATGTATGAACTCAAATCATCAATCACATTCCGATATCTCCTGAATCATTTTTCTCTAGACAGCAAACGGTGTTTTTCCTCTGAGGTATATGCATATAAATATATATGTGGTGTTCTTACACTTCTTGCATTTCATCTGGGAGTTGAGGGAGGCGAAAATTTCTCGGCGGTGTTGTCAGCGGCGGCGCAGGGATAGATGGGGTAGACTAATTGCAAAGATTCTCTAGGTTGTTGAGGTTGTTGTCGAGAAAGAGAGAAGGTTAGAGGGAGAGAGAGAATGTTATCCGTGTATTTCTAATGGGTGGCCGAGAGATTAGGGAAAAAGAAATAGAGGTGCTGTTTTGGGAGTTCTGGCGAGAATAGTGTGTAGAGGGAGATGAATTATTTTGTTAAATGATGTGTTGGCCGAAAAGGAATATTGATTAGAATAGTTGGGGTGTGAATTAATGGGGTTTGGGCTTTGTTAATTGTTTAAATGGGCAAGAATGTTTTGTAGAGGGTTGGGCTTAGTATCATGCATTATTTATTTTTAGTATTTATTTATTTATTTATTTGTTTTATTTGTTATTTATTATTATTATTATATTTAAATTTTATGTTAATATTTATATATTTAATTTATTAATAGGCGGCGCGTGGACTAACTAACCCATACTATTTTCCAAGTCGAAATTCAAGTCAAGGTGGGGGATCTGATGTGACGCACATTTTGTATTTATCCTTATTATGCTTTTATGCAGGTTCACAGTTGTTAACCTACGGATTACAAATATTATTATTGGCTGATGAGCTGCATATGTCCCGAATGTAGCCTGGGGCTACCTACAGTTTAAATTGTTATAATTGTATAATTTGGATAAATGCCGTCACCACTGAGTTAATAGTACTCACCCCAAAGCTATTATTTATTTCAAGTTGATGATTTACTCGGGCGGTGTGCGTGGTGGCGTGTGATGATGGATTTTAAAGAGTTTTTATTATTTAGCTTCCGTTGTATTAAATTAAATATTTTATATTTTAATAAAAGTGACGTCCCATTTATTATTATTTTATATTATGAAAAATTGGGACGTGACATTGCATCTATATCGGTTGCCAAGATCATGAATGTTAATTGATATTGATGCATCAATATGAATTTACAACAGGAAATGACACTTACATCATCATCGTGTTATCACTATCCCAATAACCAATCAAGTAATGATTTCCTCAATTGATAATCTGACATCAAACACTTCAAATGATCTTCCAACTCTAATCCACCCAGTTACAACTCCATTTAATTTTTCTCCACTTTGCATTATTTATTATAAAAAAATTGAATATTACTTTATAAAGTTACGTGATAGTAAATACTCATAATATGAACATGAGTGTTACTAACAATGAAACATTGAAAATCCATTCAATCACACACACTTGGGGTGCGATAGTAAAAAAAATAAGTACCAGAATTAAAGCAAAATTACAATGAAAAACTCAACTAATTCCAATCCTGAATATAAACTTAAAAAATAAAATCGAATGAGCCAAGTTCCAATAGATCATGCTTCTTATAAATGGGCGATTTTCAACACAAATTGAGGAGTTGTTTTGGGACTTGCCACAATTGTGGTCTTAATTGATGTGCTAAAAATCTTAAAATACATTAATTTGGTAGTTAATTGAGATTCTTGAACTGATTCTCATCTAAACTTAGGGTTGTTAGTAGACCAATATACGGAAATAATAGAAATAGGTAAAGTTGGATTTATAAAAAAGAATTCACATAATTTGTGTAATGAAAACACGTCAAATTATATTTCATTAAATGCAAATTCATATAAATAAATTGTGCCAAATTGTGATTTTGAGTGAAGTAACTAAATTACCCTTTGTAAAGAGGCGGCAAAAAGTTTGATGCAGAAGTCTATTATTATATATATATAGATTATAAAAATCCATCCCATGAATCTTCACCCATAAACAATCTTACAAAAGTTTTAATGTGAACCTTTTACTTTAATTTTGCCAACATTAATGATTCTGATTGATTTCACGATTTCATCTCTTTAATGGGATAGAAGTGGCACTTTTGTGTATGCTGCGGCCAAGACCAAAGCTTGATAAACGTCATCCACAAAAAAAAAGGGATAAAAAAAGAACAAACAAAACAAAAATAACAACAACAACAACAACCAATTCCAAACCAAACCAACGGAAGCAGAGCAAACTTATTGGTGATTCTATTCACGGCCTTCATTTTTCTGTTTACAATCCTAAAAATAATAAAATTATAATTATTATTTTGTTAGACATATTTATCCCGTAACGCACATATTTCTGCAACATATATCATTATCATTGTAGCAAATAATTTTCTTGAATTGGAGACAGTAGTAGATAAAGTTTTTATGTGGGTGAAGAAGTTTCAATAGCCCTAATTAGTGTATAGGGAGAGAGTTCTAATTTTGAATGGCAAAGGAAAGGAGAAAAGGATGATTGAAGATTATTGTTTAGTTGATGGTGAAACATATATGTATGGACAAATATAATTACATGAGAAATAAATAAAGTGATAATGATTAATGAGTTAAAGTGGATGTATAGATGAAATGTACAGTTTTAAGAATATACCCCAGCATTGAAATTACAAAACATGGTGAAAAAAATTGTGGTGTTGTGATTTATCTGTCAAAGATTGAATAAACATTTTAGATTTCTAATAATTAGTAATAACTGATAACTGTTCTTAATTTTTTTTGTTTTTGACATGCGTAAAACTTCGTGTTATTTCTATTTAAAATCTTTTGGGTTTGATGTGTAAAACTCTGTGTAGTATCTATTGAAAAAAGTAACAAGTGTTGTTAATTATTGTCTGTAATTAGGGTGTTAATATGGCATCAGTGACAATGATCATTCTTTTCCAACCTACAAAACAAAACAAAACATAAATATCTATCACGGCTGTGTGCATGGAAATAGGATCATCTGTTGCAAATCGTGTTACATTCCCTGTTGCAACTCTTTAATATTTTTTCAAATTTTTTTTTTTTTAATTTATTATGATTTATTTTAATTTAAATTTTCTATTTAGGGTTCATCCTTCTCCAAATAGGTATATTAAAAAAAACTTAATTATGCAACCTCAAATGTAATACAAATGGCAACAAGGGATCTGCTCTGGTGTGCATGTGATGGGATTTTAATTACTGGAAAGTTGAATCCGCGTGAGAGAGGAAATTAAAAAGTATTGGCCTTTTTCTGGTTTTTTTTTTAATTGTGGAGGAAGACTAGGTGGCTTTATTTTGCTAGGTTTTTCAATGATAGGGCTGTAAGTATAAAATTGTCAAAGAATTGGTAATTCTATTTTAATTAATTTTGGGGATTGTGTGAAGATGTAATACCCCGAAATATTTTAGAAAATTTTATTCAACTTATGTTACCCTCTGCTAAGTTAGAAAATAAGTCGGGTCCTTAAAGGACTCAAATAAAAGAAAATCGCAGCCAGAGAAATCTGTTAAATCTAATTTGGTCAAAAATTACCTTAAAAATATGTTATGATATTTTTCTCGGGTTGATAGAAAATGTTTCAAGAATCATGCCAACCTTTGAAATTTCAAATTTCGAGTTCAAATGAACTCTTAGCACAACTTTAAGTTGAAAAATAATAAATTTAATAGAAAAAGGCACATCCGTCATTATCCAATTTCTTTTTCAAAAGATTATCTTATTCGTAATTATCCTATTCTTTTTCCATCATTATCTTCTTTCTTTTATTCGTCATTATCCTATTTATTTTTCCTCTATAAATAGGAGCTTAAGGTTTCATTTTCATTCATTTTCAAAATCGAAACGCCGAGCAGCTTCAAGAGAATGTACGACTCTAGTTTCCTATTTCAATTCTGAAACAGTCATTTTGAAGGTGTCAACGCGTAGATCACGAATACATGATTGAAATGATGACACGAAGGATGATCACGATGGAAAATCATCGTGACCGCCGCCAATTCCTCGGAGAAGGTACTTTCTCCGATTCTGGTCATTCGGACCGATGAATTTAGAAATTTCAAGTTCTAAATATGTTTATATTTCGATTATCTTTAATTCTACCGATTCCGATTTTTGATGTTGTGAGTTTTCGGTATTTTTCCCCATTTTCATTTTATGTAAATCTCAGATCTACTCTTCTTGGATAGTCGTATTAGAAATATTCTTTTTATAAATAGCCTTTGATCATTTGGATCTTGTAGTTAACCGGAATAGATTTTTGATTTCTCGTCGTTTGAAATCCGGATCCGAATATTATATTATAAATCTGTCAGTTTCGAATTTATGATCTAGCCGTCCGATCTTTGATCTGATTACACCATTAAATTTCCTATTTTTTGCACTATCAAAAATTGTACTTTTGAGCGAAAATCCAATGAGTATCGAGCTCGATCGAGACCGATACATTTTCAGCTAAAATCTGTGAATATTCTTACCGAAACTCCCGTTTCACCCATTTTGGGTCGTCAAATCAAAAAAATTTCTTCTCGAAAGTTGCTCGAAATAATATTTCCTATGTTCCCGTCGAATTTCGTAATTTTCGGATGAGTTTTGAATAATATCGATTATTTAATATAAGCAGTTATTTTTATGCTGGAGTCATGTGTTATCGAAAAATTCTAAAACTCTCAAACTATAGTCTTGGCATATATAGGATCGTCCTTGAATATTTTCATAATTTTTGAACGGTTAGAAAGTGCCGTGGCACAAATCTGATAAAAATCGATTAAAATGGCAAGTTTTGAAAAGAGACCCCTGTCAAATCGGTTGGTCCCAATAAATCAAGAATAATATTTTGGAATTTATTTCCTTCTTTGTCGGAATTATTCGAGGTCTCTAGAGTCGCACAATCTATTTCTAAAAAGAATAAAATTAAATAATAGCTCGGATTACAGTAGATTAATTTCCGAAAATATAGTAGTCGTTCTGAGCTGAAGATCGATCCTTGTAGGATTTGCGTGACTTATGAGGAAGGTGAAGGATTGAATCTCGAGATGGTTAGAGCATCTTAGCCTAGGGGAACCAGGGAAGGACTCCGGACCGTTGCTCTGTCTCCAGTACCATGTTCGAGTGTTGGATCCTTGTTAGGACTTCTGTATGTATAAGGTGGGTTATACTATACTATATCTTTGCAAATTGTATCTTTCGAGTTATTAAACTCTGCTTTTGTCAAAATTGCATATGTGACTATCTGTGTTAATTATTTACATGCTACTGTATGTTGTCGGAGTCTCATAAACCAGCGTTGTGTCAATGTGAGTAGCTACAGTATGCATGCATTATTTGTCCTGCCCTACTCCTTGTCGGTGAGACTAAAATGAAACACTTATTGGTTATACTCTTTGGGTATACTATGGCCATACTCAACGTTATGCGCTGGTGATGTAGTTTGGGTTGCGGGCAGTGACGAGTTATACTCTTAAGCGCTTCACGATAAAATGTTTTGGTGAACTTAGGTTGCTTCCAACTTTTAAACCTCCTAAGCTTCACTACCTGCATGAACACAGATAGATTACTTTAACAAAATGATTTGCATAACTTGAATTGTAGAACTTGCCCACTGAGTGCATTAGTACTCAGCCCAAATCTTTTCAAATATTTTCAGGTCAGTAGGCTGGAGCGTGGAGGTGACGAGACTGAGATATGGGCTATTATGATTTACATATTTTTCCGTTGTCCTTTTTTGTTAGTATTCTATTAAGAATTGAGCTTTCGTACTTATGATATTTTTTTGCTAAATTGCTAAGAACTCTGATCTTAATATTTTGTTGATATGATTCTACTTCTTTGATTCTGAACATTTGTTGACTTCCCAGTTAACATGTATCATATGCTTAGCTACATAATTATTCCAAGGAGAGGAAGCCCGTCTTTCGTTATGTCTATTTGATCATTCATTTTGGCCTATGGAAGGGTTTCATTTGTTCATCATATTGGTGTCTGTTTCTTTTGTCGACCTATGAATGGGTCTATTAATTGTTGGTATCTGGTTATTTGTTTCCGTTTGCCTATGAAAGGGCTTATTGAATTGTTACAGCTTCTATTCTTCTCTTATAAACCGTTATAAACGGGGATTCGCTCTAGTTACAGAGGTTATGTTGTCTTATTTTCCGGAAGGTATAACCTATCTTTGGCACACTCGGTTGTTAAATTTTATTCCAAACATTAATCCTTTTTAGATTATCACCCCGTCATTAATTTAATTACCCCATTTCTTTCCCGCTTCTTAATTCCCATCCCTGTGGCGTCCATTTCCACGGTCTTTCGGGACCGGGGCGCTACAGAAGAAAAAAAAAGCAATAATTGTGAATAGAATTACCCCAAACTTATAGCTCATGGAAAAAGGCCCAAATGTAAATAGCCCATTTAGATTATTCAGCCATGATATTAAGAAAATATAGCGGGCTCCATTCAAATTTCTGGGAAATTATAAATATAGCCCCCGTTTTATTCTCAATCTCACGGTCCTTTATTTTATAAAAATATAAATTCTAATATGATAAGATATTTTTATCCCTTTAGTTCTAATATCAATATCAAAACCCCTTGTGCATATAGCTCCCACACTTCTCCATAACTGTAACATCCCCTTTCTTTAAGTATTTAATATTTCTATTTAATTAATTAAATTAAATTAAATTTTTATATATAATTATTTGGACTTGACGGAGTCCGAAATTGCGTCCGAAGTTCCATAATTGAAGATTCGGGCCTAAAAATTTTATTTGGGTTTTGAAATCTTTTCTTGAGCTAGAAAGAGTGATAAAAAAAAATATTTAGTCTATGTGTTAGTGAATTTTTATATATTTTATTAGTAGACCTTGGTTAGAAATGAATCTAGATTAATATAAAGGTCATAGATTTGCATATAGAAATTTAAACTCCATTTCCACTCAAAATCTATGCTAACCGATTTACCATATTTTCATAAAAATAAAATGGGATCGTATAAATCAAGGATTTTGAATTTGGTTATTTTAGTAAGGTCAACTTATAATGTTTAGTTTGCTGAAAAAAAAAACTTATAATATTTAGGAAATGATTCCCATCAATATCTTTTTATTATGGAATGGATAGCTAATTGATATTTTTCTAAATAAAATAAATAATTATAGAAATGCTTCATCTTAAATAGAATGAACGACCTATATTTTTTCACAAAAAAATTAACTACAAAAAAGGGGATTTAAGGTGTTCGCTGAAGAAAGATCAATAACTTTTTGGTAATGTTCCTCAATTTTTAGATATTTTTATGTTATAGAGTTTGAGTTCGAACTTTTAACGCCTACGTTCTGCATATTTCAAGTTTTCAACTCATGTCAGTATGATTTTTTCGAACTTAATTGATTTTCTGTTTTAAATAATTAGCTCAAGCTTCGTTATAAGCTGAGGGGGTGTCAATTACTTGGAATTTGATGAAGATATTCACCCCCTCGATATAGGTGGGGAGTGTGATTTCTCTCATTGTAGCTTTGTGTTCTCCGCTGAAGCCGATCAATGTGGTTGACCTTTTGATGATATCGGTTTCTTTTACCTGCATTCCTTTCTAAGTACTCAAGAAGATCACGTTAGAGGAACTCTCATTGTCAATGAGAACACGCTTAATCAAACAATTGGAAATTAATATAGAGATGACTAGTGCATTGTGGTGTGGGTGTGAGAGTTCAGATGCTTCTCTATTGGTGAAGTTAAGGGTGATGAGATCATCTTGCTTTGCTTCTGCGGGGATGTTTCCGCGGTATTTGATCAAACGACAATGTCTCTTTTGCGAGGACTATGAAATTCCACTTACTTCTGAACCTTCGGTTATGCAGTTCAAGGTGTGATCGATTCTTGGGGGTTCAGACGGTTGTGCTTCTTTATGATTCTCCCTTCGAGACCAGTTATCTTTCCCTTATAGGGTTAAAAGGTTGGTGAGATGTCCTCGCTTCAAGAGCTCAGTGACTTCGAGTCTCAGAGCGATATATTCGTCTGTCTTATGACCACGATCATTGTGGAACTAGCAGAACTTGCTCCTATCGCGCTCGTTATCCAGTGCTTTTATTTTCGTAGGCCATTTCACATTCTGTCCAAGTTCTTTAAGCGCATGAACCGCCTCTGATGGTGATATGTAGAGGCTGTATTCGAGAAGTCTTCTATCGATCTGGGGTTCATGAGCTCGTTTGTTTCGCAGATCAAATCTGGGGTTATGCGGATAAGGATCCATTCTGTACATTTCTGTCATGTTGCTCCTTTGTTCTTTTCTTGGGTATTCATTCTTGGTCGAGGTCTGGACAAGTTTTCTTCATCTTCCTTCTATTTAATTTGGGTCGAGGCTTTGGCAAGAACGTCTTCCATTGTTTTATACGGATATTTTGTCAATTCCTTGTAGAGGTCTGAGTCCCTTTAAAGGCCCTTTCTGAAGGCTGAAATTGCTGTGTCGATGTTGCAGTTTGGGATTGACACTTTTTCTCTATTAAACCTCCATACGAAGCTTCTTAGGGGCTCTTCTGGCCTCTACACAACCGTGTAGAGGTCATCGGTGCATTTTTTAATTTTACGACTGCTGGTGAACTGTTCGACGAAGAGATCGTTAGGTTGAGCGAATGATGAGATCGTCGAGTTGGGGAGGTTGGTGAACCATTGAAGCACTAGACCGGTGAGGCTGGATCCGAAGCCTTTACACATACTGGCCTCTCTGGCCTGCCGAGGTACCATTGTGGTGAACATCCTTTGCTTATAATGGGTGATATGGTCGTCAGGATCGGATGCACCATCGAATAACTTCATGCTCGAAAAGGTGAACTTTGGGGCATCTCTATGAGGCTGATTTTGTCGGTGAATAGAGAATCTGCGAAGCTCGTTGGTGCAGACTTTCGGATGGGAGCGGGGGCTCCAGGGATTTGAGTTAGTATATCCTCCAATCACTGGATTTTCTTTTCGACCTCGGATTCTGGACTGGGATCGTAGTCCTCGAACCCAGGTGGGGGTCCTAGAGGGATATCATCCTTTCCCTCACCCTTGAGAGCAGGTTCCTCGCTTGTACCTGCAGCGAAATGGTTAGTGAACTCATAGGTTGAGTTTAGAAGTACCTGTTCTCAAAGTTCGTTGGACATTCGAGTTTATGGGAGCGAGGATGGTTGAGTTCGAGGAGATCCTTTAGGTAAATAGTTTGGCTGCGAGATAGCTTCTACTCTGGCCTTTAAGGCTGAGTTTTCCATGCAGATCACTGCGAGTTCAACCGTGGTGGTGTCTAATTAACGCTGGATTGAACGCAGGAGTCATGTGATATCACTGTCACTTTTTGATGAAGGGGTCGTTGTTATCCCGTCTTTTCGGGCTTCCTATGGGATAGTTACTGCATCCTTTCGACTGTTGTTAGTCATCTTGAAGTGATCGATCGAATTCCTACGGTGGGCGCCAAATTGTAGAGGTTAAAAACTCTATAGTTAATCGTACTTCGAGTTCGGGCTCCGATGACCTACAAGATAAAAAAACACGTGAAGCTGAAGGATTGTCGGAGGGTTGACGATCGAACGGACTTCGACGCTCAAGTCAGAATTGAAACTAGTGAAATCAAAGAATTGAATAAAGTAATTAAATGATCTTTCAGATTCGAATTCTATAGCTGTAAAGTGACTGCAATGTGTTGCTTGATTGTGTCGGTCTTCCCTCTTTGTCCTATTACATATATATAGGGGATTCTTCAACTTATTCCCGATTTCTAGGGGATCTCTCTTATCCCTTTTAGGGTTTTGATAGAGTCTCCCTTATCTTCAAGGGTTCTTTGACTTGGTCGCTTATTTTGAAAGTCGTTTGGCCTCAGTTTCTTCCTTAAGCCTTCGATCCCTTGACCTCTGTTACCGATCCCTCGATCTCTCGACCTCGAATGATCATGGGCCTGGTCTTCGGGCCTATACAGAAATGAGGCCTCTACAAGTTCCATTTTCCCTTTTACTTTCTTACACTTGTATTTAGGATGGTTTGTGTTATTTTCTCCTTTGTTCTTGCCTTGGATGTAACTATGGTTGGCTAGAGCCCTAGGGCTCTAGGATGTGGAAAGCATTGTGAATCTTGTTCTCATCTATGGTTTAATCTATGATTATGTTTTGTTCAAGTTTTTAATTCCTACTCGTTTGTACATGATGTTGTTTGAGTGGCTTTCATTTGGCATAAAATGTTTGATTCACATTATTTGATAGATTTTTTGATCATAAAGCATGTAGGGATTGAATCTATGTAGTTATGTTCTTGAGTGAATGTTGATTATGTGGAAGGAAAATAGACCCTTTGTGCTTTTGGTATGTGTAATCTTGGAATGTGTTAGAGATAATCATCCTTATTACATCCGTACATAAATGATATTTGAGAGATGCACTTATGAACCTTGTGATCTTCCTAACTATGGAAAAAACATGTTTGTAGAGGTAACCCTAGTTGTGTTTAAGATTAGCATTGTGTATCCATGTCCTAGAGTCTTGTCTTTTACTTGTCATTTAAACAGTTTTCTTTAAGTTCTTGATATTTTACATTGGTGTAGAATTTGTTTTCCTTGTTTAAAATAGCTCTTGATATTGCGTTTGGTCTCTTTCGTTTATGTCATTTGGATCTTTGGAATGAAATCACACTCTTAATCAATTGAAGTCTAGATAATCTGATCATCTATAGTCGTGGTGCTTGTTGTCATTTGTTTACATATCTTATTCATTGTGGATCGACTTCGTTTCATTACTAATACAATATGCTTTTATACTTGTAAGCATGACTCGAGAATAAATGTAAAACAAAGAAGAGTAAACCTTGCATCATTCTTGAAGCGTGTAGCATCTTCCATGGCTAGGGAACTATGGCTTTGAATACCAAATGTTATAGATTTAGTTATATTTCGGTTTTGTTTTTGCTTGTTCCTTCTGGGCATGAACAATAAGTAATAATATCTGTAATATTTTTGGTATTTTCTGGAGTTTATAAGGAAGCTTGGGGAAGAAGATATTTAGAGAAAGAAAAGACTTGAGAGAGAAGTTGTGATTAATTTTCTGTTACTTATTCATACGCATAATGCAGTATTTAAACATAGAGTAAAGGACAACTTTGGAGCATACATGACATAATTGCTTTATCTCAAAGTTAGGCTCAATACTGAAATAACTCACAATTGGGTCACAACCCAATTATTATACGCAACTAATAATTAAAGACACATAATAATAAAGGATGATCCCAATAGAAACCCGACTCAATATCCCTTCTGCTGTCCGAATCCACTTCAGCCATTGAAATTGCAATTCTCGATTGAGTCTTCAACAAACCCTAAAGATTCAGTCTTTCGATCTCTGTTGAGCAGCTCTTCACCGGTCATCTTTCTCCCCTTTTCGACTCCCTCAACAACCATTGTCGTGTTCACAACATATATTCATTACACTATTTATTTGCATTACATTAATTGTAATTCAACTAACATTTTTTAATAGATATAGATGTCTAGAGGT
The DNA here is from genome assembly GCA_026008535.1 of Perilla frutescens. Classification (NCBI taxonomy): domain Eukaryota; kingdom Viridiplantae; phylum Streptophyta; class Magnoliopsida; order Lamiales; family Lamiaceae; genus Perilla; species Perilla frutescens. The sequence continues at coordinate 35,481,747 of BRKX01000017.1, read as the reverse complement.
GGATTGTTTGGTTGGAGGGGTAGTGCCAGTGGATTTGACACTAGAGGTAATAATAGTGGATCTGGCACCAGAGACGGTTCCAACGGATTATTATCTTCGTCCGAATGCACTAATGTCTTTGTAGGAGACCTACACATCGGTGAGCAGTCACGTTTGATGAGTCAGCGACGGTAGCACGACGTGATGGTCTCACAATGGTAACTATACAGGACCGACACGTTCAGTAATATTATTTTATAATTAACTGTATTTAATTATAAAAATTTGGATAATTTATTATGTTTTGTTATTCGTAAGACTTTGATGCCATCTCACGAGGTATCAACAACCACAACTTAGATATTCAAGAAGTATATAGATCCAGCTGCCATTAATTGGAAGTTGGTGTCTGCTACTATGAAGGAGCGATATTTTGAGGACTTCAGGGTATAATTTATTTTCCAATTTGAGTACTTAGTTAAAAAAACCAGTTGAATTACTAATATTGCTTGTTTTATGCAGAAATTGTTCACATAGGTGCCTCATTTGGTCGAGGTGGTGCGTCGTCATCTGTGGTTCTCGAAGGCGACCGAGAAATATATAGATATGATTCACACCGTCAAGAAAAACATGAACATGAAGAGGCCTTCACTCAGCGCGTTGATGAGATGCGGGCCCATATCTGGGATCAGATGAGGTCCGAGATCTAGCATGAGGTAAGGTCCGAGATCCAGCAGTTGCAATCACAGATGGAGGCCCAAATACAGGCTAGGATGCATGCCCAGATTGAGGCCCGGTGAGCCCAGATGTATGCTCGATTCGGCCATCCCCCACCTTCACTGCTCTCTGATGACTAAGTGATTTGTATTTGAATATTTTTTGAATTATTACTATTATTTGTGAATTTGTGATTGAATACTATGGATTTTTATTATTAGTATTTTATTTATAATATTGTATTTTCAATTATTCATAATATTTAAATTTGAATTAAAAAAAATCTAGAGATGGACTAGTGACAGAAATAAATTCTATAAATTAATGACGGATTGATGTCCGTCGTTAATAGCGACAGACAGGTTTGTCAATCGGCCGGCCAATCGGGTCGGCAACGACATGGTGGCGACGGAACAAACCGTCGCTAATCTGTCACTATTTATAATGACTGGTCTAAATTTGTCGTTAACCAACTATAACGACGAGAAAATCAGGGACGAAGTGAGTCCGTCGCTAAGCCCTACTAGTGATGGAATATTTCGTCGTTAAAATCCCTATTTTTTGTAGTGACGGCTAGGGAAATCAACTTAATCATTAATAAATTTAAGTACTCCCTTCATCCCAATTATATAGTCCCTATTACTATTTTGAGGTGTCTCAATTATATAGTCTCATAACTATAAATAGTGCTCCATCCGTTTCTATATAAATATCATTTTGGATGAATACACATATTAATAAATTAATTAAATTACCTAACACACATTTGTGTGAATACATTAAATGCAGATGTTTGAATGCATTAAATGAGGGCAAATGTGTGAAAATGTGAATTTTCTATCTCAAATTTGTAGAATGACACTTTTTAAACATAATTAAAATGTTAGAATGACATTTATTCAGAAATGGAGGGAATTAATTTTCATAATAATGTACAAATATACCCCTGTTAGTTATTGGAATTTAAAAATCAACAACTCCAATTTTTTAAGATCATTAATTTTAAATAAGGATAATATTGGAAGTTAAGCTTTAATATCTTATTTTTATAAATATTTTTAATCTATATGTGAGGAGAAATTAGACTATACAACCGTAGGGATGTCAATTTTACCCGCGGGTAATAACGGGTTATAGGGTAGGGCACTGCCCGTAGATTCGGGTAACGGGTAGGGTACTGCCCGTACCCGTTAATTTTTTTTAGGGTAAGGGTAGGGTATGAGATTAAAGTTTTACCCGATTACCCTGCCCGATTAACAAAAATATTAAATATATATATATATATATATATATTTATAAAATTTTTACTTGTTCTTTTTGTTGTTTGATGGAGATTTTTACAATTAATTTTCTCATTTTGTTGTTATGGAAGTCCATAACAACAATTTAATTTATTTGTATTGATTATGTTTTGACAAAAGAACTCGCGTATTAATTTTTTTCGTGTTTTTTAGATTTTTTATTGTGATATATTAATATTATTAAATAAATCTAAACGGATAACCCGTTTACCCGAGAGTACCCGATTACCAGTAGGGTAATACCCGTATCCTACCCGTTATAAAAAATAGGGTAATAGGGTAGGGTATGGATAGGGCATTTTCTATTAGGGTAGGGTATGGGAAAGACATACCCGTAATCTACCCTACCCATTGACATCTCTATACAACCGGAAGGAATAATAAGTACATAATTATAAGTTATAACCTTAATCCGACCAGTTTAGGACGAATATGAGTAAAGCGGGGAAATTGAAAAGGAAACTAGAGATTAGCTGGATACAAGAATCAATTAGAAAGTAAACCTTGCCTAATATATTCTCCGCAACTCACCCATTTGGCACAAAACAAAGTGTGAATTCCACGGCCGACTGACTATCCGTCCTTATCCAATCAGCTCTCAATGGGTCCCATACCAACCAATGAAATTCCGCCACGTCATTTCCCTACTGGCAGGCAGAATTCACCTTATTCGCGATGACAAATGTATTCGCCTGAAAAAAAAAAAAAATCAATAATTGCCCTTTTACTTTGGTATTTGTACCCTTTTCCTCCGAATATGCTGTCTTAAATAGCATAACCTCGATGCTGGGCGGGAACCGTAATCCCACCGCCACTCTCTCTCGAAGGTAAAAGCTTTTCTTTACAGTGTTCCTTTCTCTCTCATCACCACTCATTTCTTCTATAAATTTCATACATTGCCTTCATTTCTACGATCCGTATTCTGTTCGAGATCTGAGCTTTTCTTATCTTCTCACAGACGCTTTCTTCAGCTTTGATTCGCTATTCTTTAATTGTTTCCGGTACGTTCCACTTTTTCTGCGACACGCTTCATCGTTTTCTACATTTATATGGTATTCTTCGCTGTTTTAGGCTTTATTGAGCTGTGATGTTTGGTGCTGTGCATGAATCTGTTACAGGTAAGTTTGATGCATGAATGTATGTAATTTTATTTTTTATGGAAGCTCTGTTCTGTCAAACTTATTTTGTTTGCCTCAATCAACTCGTTTTTGTTGAGGTTTTAAGTATAATGTGCATCTGCATGCGTTTTCAATGTGATTATTCTCTAACTTGATGCTTTTTTTATGCGTTTGCCAAACTTGAATCCATTGCTAGTTTTTCGGGTTTTGTGTGTATGCTATAAGCATGATATTATTTTATGCACTAAATCACAGCATTCTGCAAGTATGCATACATAAGATCTTGGATCCACGCTGCTTTTAAGAATTAAGTTATTTTTTACTGTTTATTTGTTGCTGATTTATATGGTGGGTTGTATTTTATAATTTTGATCACAATTAATGGACGGTTTACATCTTCAATGAAATTCAATCTGCAATTGCACTGTGGTTTGGCTGGTTTGCCTTTGTGTAGCTGTTGTGGGTCTCTTGTGTATCATTAATTTGCAGTTATAAGGTTTTTATTAGGTTTGGCTGAATAGATTCTAGAATTTATATATAGAAAAACTAATGCGGACGGGATTTTTTTTTTTTTCCGTTTTTTAGATAAATAGTGTCCCTATATCAAGGATCAAGCATGTCTTGAAATTACAATGTCAACTGTGTTAACTAGGAGCTGGTTCGTCTTATTCTGTTAGACATCGATCTTATGTTGAGGATTTGATGCACCACTATTTCCATAATGAAGGATTTAGGTGAAAAACTAAAAGACGGCGTAGATTAACAGTTTTATGATGGATCTATTGCAATTTGGAAACGTTTTGGCCGAACATAATTCACATTATTTAATTTATGGATTAAGTATTCTTGTCTAAATCTGCTCTGTTGGCAAGACTGTTCCAATAAATTATATGATTCCCCATTCCACTATGCTGGCAAGTTTCTTTCAACCAAACATATGATATGATTTCACTACCCGTTAGGTGTGTGTTTTGCTGCCAAATCGAAAATTAGTTATGGATGCTATACTTAATAGCTTGTTTTGGTTAATATAAATCAACTATGTGTACAGTATGCAGTTGGTATTTAGATAACCTGTTTTGGTTGATACTGTTATTTCATTTGCCAAAAACTGGACCATAAAACCTCCTGATCTCAGGAAACCAACGGTTGATGTGATAAATTTTTGGAGTTGTAGTAATTCTTAGTCTAGCATGTTAGCTTATTTTAATCAGCTTCCTGATATACCACCAACAGTTATGTCTCCGCCAATTGAAATTCCAACCAAATCTCCTGATGTCCTGAAGTCATCACCTGCGCCTCTTAATGAAAGGATACTCTCTTCCCTGACAAGGAAAACTGTTGCTGCTCATCCTTGGCATGATCTTGAGATAGGTACATACCATAACTATCTACTGTAATTTTCATTATTCAAATTATCTTTGTTAGGTTTAATCTTCTTTCTTTCCCCCCTTATTCTCAATGCAGGACCTGGAGCCCCGATTATTTTCAACTGTGTAAGATACTGGCATTCCTTTACCCTTTCATTCTTTAATACTACTTTGAGAAGATAGATGTTAAACTGAAAACTTGTGAATTTCTCTATCATTTGTACTAGTAAACCTGTAAATGCATTTTAAAAACGAATGAAAGTTTTGAGTTGAGAATACTGAAGGAGCTGTCAATCTCAGGAGAAATTATCCAACTTAGATTTAAAACCTTCTGATATTACTCCTATCATGTTTTGAGAGTATTGGAAAGTCATTCAGCTTGACTCAACATGGCCATATGAATATCCTTCTGGCACTATATGGATCAGCTGCTTTCTGCTGTAGTGTTTTCTTCTTGGCAATATTTTATTCTGAGATCATCAGAATTTTTGCTTTTCTTTATTATGAAGCTCATTCCAACAACTTGTATCGTCACTGCAGGTGGTTGAAATAAGTAAGGGAAGTAAAGTGAAATATGAACTTGACAAGAAAACTGGTCTAATCAAGGTATAAGGTTTAGTATATTTTAAAGCAAGATATCTTGGTCGATTATTAAGTACCAAACATTGCTTGCACCTACAGGTTGATCGTGTTCTTTACTCATCAGTTGTGTACCCCCATAACTACGGCTTCATCCCTCGCACCCTCTGCGAAGACAACGATCCTATTGATGTATTGGTCATTATGCAGGTATGACATATTCTGCAAATTTTGAGGACCAGTCTGAGATGTCAGACTATAACTTCTCATTTTTCGGTAATATGGAATTGGGATTTTCAACATGTGGTTGCTTTTTTAAGAGATTGCTGTATGTATTTTTTTGGAGAAAAAAATTCAAGATATATTGTTTACATGTACAAATAATAATCCTTCCTTCCCTACCCCGCAAATCTTCCAAAAAAAAAAAAAGTGGAAAGGGTGGCATCTATGTTTCTTAAAATTTGATCTTGCTAGATCTGGCCACTTCGTCTTTATATGAGATGCATGCCTTAGTATATAAAGATACTGAATTTCCTTAGGTTGGTAATGAGAGGCTGTGGTAGTAATTTGCTATCAGAAATTAGGGTAGCTTAGCCTAACCTAGTAAATTTTGGCAACATGATCTTTGGACATAAGGCTTTCGAGAACAAATTTAACTTTCTAGAAGTACTTATACTGCTCACTAATTCTGCATTAAAATAATCAGGAACCAGTCCTTCCAGGCTGCTTTCTCAGGGCCAAAGCAATAGGCCTCATGCCCATGATAGATCAGGTACAATTACTTTACCCTTAGACCTCATTCATCTTAGAATTCAGGGGAAGGATTTGCTGACTTGATTACTGCAACAGGGAGAGACAGATGACAAGATAATTGCTGTCTGTGCTGATGATCCTGAATATCGGCACTATACAGACATTAGTGACCTTCCACCCCACAGATTGGCTGAAATCCGCCGTTTTTTTGAAGACTGTATCCTTCTGGGAAAGGATTATGAGTTCAAATTCCTGTTATTATTTTTATTTTTATGGTTAAACAAAATGTTCCTGTTTTTTGCTGCTCAAGTTCTACTTGTGGTTTGTAGTCCATAGGAATTCTATACTTGATGTTGTTATCTTAACAGTGAAATCAATCAGACAAGAAAAATGAGAACAAAGATGTTGCAGTCGATGACTTTCTTCCTGCTACAAAAGCTTATGAAGCAATCCAATCCTCCATGTAAGTGCTCTCCCCACTTTAGTTAACTAGGAGATTGATAGCTGTGTTTGCTCGTTCTGAAAATAGAATTGATATTGTTCAGAGCTTTCTCATTCCTTCTCCACAGAGCTACAGACAAACCTTTCTTCCAAACTCATCACATAGCTTAGCAGTGATATATTTGCATAGATAATCAAGAATTCGATGTCAACTTATTATTGCTCTGCTACTGCTCCTTAGTTTCCTTTTTGTGATTGATCGAACAGCTTTAAGATGTTGTGTATAGTTTTGATGAGACGCGTGCAATGGCTTGTGTGGTGCAGGAACCTATATGCAGACTATATAGTGGAGAGCTTGAGGCGGTAGTTTGTTCCACCCATGTTTCTCATTTTTGCTCTGAAAGAATACTTGGTATACAGCAATTAATTGCGTCTGATACAGTTCTAAGATGATGACGAATAAGAATATAGTGGTTGATTGGTTATACTCCCCGGCATATCTAGTATTTGCTATGTAAAAAAGCTATCGGCCTGATTGATTTTCCATTCTCTTTTTGCCTGATATTCATCTGTATTTCAAGCTTATCTTCATATTTTTCTGGTTCTTCCATTTCTTTATTGTTATCTTTATTCTTGCTGCAGCACATGCATGCATTTCTTGTACCTAAATTACGGGCCTCTGGCGCCTTATAATTATAGTGAAATCAAATTTCTGCCTACTCAATAGTTTCTTCCATTCTTAATTGTTATTGTTATTGTTATTTTTTTCCGGTGCATGTTGCATGCATGTATAAATTTTATTTTCCTTGTACCTTAAATTAACACATTCAATTAATATTCATAGTTATTATTATTATTATTATTATTATTTATTTTTTTACAGAAAAATATCTTATCTAGTTCTTAAACATTATGATTCTACGTATCCCACTGATGGAAAAATTTGCGAGGAACTTCTTCTTGTTCACAATCACACCTTCAACCATTTTTTGTCATCTTATATACAGAAGCTTTATTATGTCTTTGATTATAAACAAAACTAGTATATCCCTGTACGAGGCACGGATATCAATTTTATGAATTATAATGTTAAAATCTGTGTGTGGGTAGATGCATACTTATATATTATTTGACGATATTGTCGTAAAAACTAATATTTTAATATTTAAAAAATAAATTATCAAAAAATAGAATTTTACATTATAGAATTCTAACATAAAATTAAAAAACAATGAATTATTGTGAATGTTTAAAAAAAATTACATATTATCAAATCGGTATAGAGTGGAAAGATAAATTACATCTCTATTCACACTATTCATTATTAGCCAAAGACGCTCTAATCAGTGTAATTTTTTAATCGTTGGTATAAAAGTTATGCTGCATTAATTTTTCAACTGATGTTGTAGAAAAACTTGTGGTCATCTCATTTCCTATCCTCATCGATGAAATAATCTTAGAATTCGCCGAATCTTTGCTTCTTCAAGATTTCTCATCGGCCAACTATTATGCATCTTGCTCAACTTTCATCACCACTTTCCAATATAAAAATTAATGAAATTCAAGAGGAATTGTGAGGAGTTCATGATTTAAAATGATTCACATTTGTGTTTAAAAAATATTGTGGATTAAGACAATATCAACCGCCGCCATTTATGTCTAGATAAATATACTGAAATATAGAAAGATAGCATCTTTCAGTTACTAAATACAATACTACCAACCATCATTTATGTCAAAAGAAATCTAGAAAAATGATATGGGGGTGAAAATTTAAAAAGATGTATTGATTTAGAGGAGATTGACAATAAAAATGAAAATATAACATTTGGAGTAACTCTTGGAGCAATATTGCTTCGCAAAAACATAATCTCAATGAAAAAAAAAATGAAAATAGAAGAAGAATGTAATCTGAATCATATGGAGGAAGGAATCTAAATTGAAAATCTTAAAAGTAAGAAAATTAGAAAAACAAAATGGGAAATCTACTTTTGTAGCAAATAATTTAAAGTGGAAATATGAAAAAGTAAGAAAATTAGAAGAAAAAAAATAATGTTTCTAAATACACTACAATTTTATCTTTACATACCACTAAATAAAATAATTCAAAACTAATTATTAATGAAATTACTTAATATCCTTAACAAGTAAAAAATTAAAATAATTGAGAAAATAAAATAAAACACAAAATTAAAAATAAAAATTTAACAAAAATATGCAGATCCCGTCTTCTTCTTCTGGCTTCCCGCGTCATCCTCACCAATTTACAGCGTACTTGCAGACTATCGCCCACCCTCCCTTTTCCTCTCACCGCTCCTCTCACACCATAAATACACCGAAAAATAGTAACCAAGATTAATGATGTAGATAAATTAATAAATGTATTTAATGTCCTTGTGTAAAATAGGGATTATGTGAACCATTCAATTTAATAAATGGAGGGATATGATTTCCTTTTTTTTCATGGTAGGTTGCCTTCCTCGTTTGCACTGGAGGACAATTTTGTAATTTTGACATATGGGATATCAACTGAATCCCAAATATCTCTGCCATGTCATTTTTTCAAGCAATATATATATATAGTAAATAGTTAGAATGGTTAGAATTTCTAGCGGTAGTCTTTTTCTCACTATATTGTATATTATTCAATTGATAAAAACATGTATGGGACTGTCTAACGGATCGCTTATATTAAACGGGTCAAACAAAATCCAAATCCGTCTCAAACCCACCCAAAACCTGCCTCCAAGCCCATTTTCGCGCGCAAGCGCGTGTCTTACCTACGCCCCACGCGCAGCTACTGGAGTGTCACTAGGTATAAAGTAAAGTATCACTAGGTATAAAATAAAGTATCACTATGTGTGAAGTATCACTAACTGTGAAGTGAAGCATCATTAATTATGAAGCGAAGTATCATTAAATATAAATTTGGTGAAATATCATTAACTATTAAGTGAAGTATCATTAGATATTAGATATAAATTTGGCAAAATGTCGTTAACTATTGAGTGAAGTATTATTAGATATATATCTGGTGAGTATCATTAACTGTCTATGAAGTATCATTAATTATGGATGAAGTATCATTAACTCGGAAGTGAAGTATAATATGATATTATTGATGACTAAACATTAACTATCAAATTCAGAATAAATAAATGTCATTAACTATGAGTGGAGTATCATTAACTCAAGTATCATTATTTATGGGTCAAGTATCATCACCTATGAAGTGGAGTCTCATTACTATGGAAAAAAGTATCACTAATTACAAAAGAAAGTATTACTAATTAGAAAAAAAGTGTCAGTTTAAACATAATCTCAAATTGAAAATCGGGTCTATGAATTCAATAAAAAATTATTCTTGAGTAAAAAAATATTATTTCATTATCATAGAGAAAAATATCATTGATTACAAAATAAAGTATCACTAATTACAAAAAAAAGTAACATTAATTACAAATAAAAGTATCACTAAAAATCTTTAACAACATCTCGATCTTCCACCTTGCAAGACCAATTATGACATCCTCCAATGTAGAAGTGACAACAGATCTGCTATAAACTCAAAACCCAAAAATAGATCTCAGAATTACTCAAAAAAACACAAATCGAGCATACGACATGCCTTTTTCCTATAACAATGGTCATGCCTCCCATGAATCCGACAATCGCAGCATGAGAAAGAAAGTTGATGAGAAATCTAAACCTGTAGGCATGAACATTTCAAGAAACAAAGCAACATACATATATGTGAAGAGTAGTTCGGAGGGTTTATTTTGATGAGAGAAAAAATCCAAGGTCTGCAAGAAGCTACTTGAAAAATGGCTGACATGAACAGGTCGAACAACGCTTGGAAGGCGCCGGTGAAGAAGGTGAAGGTGAAGATGATTCACTGGTATAATGTTGGATCAACGACGGGGTCTACGATTTTCGACACCATGGCAGAGAGAAGAAGCGAGATGACGGCGACACAGTCGATGGCGATCTCTCTTGAACTCTCCACCAAAGGGCATATATATATATATATATATATTCAAAATTAGATCTGTATATATAACACAACAATCACAAAAAAAATATATAGAAGCAGAATTGGACGGTGGAGTTTGGATTCGAATGGGAAATTGGGGGCGGCGGCTGTGGGGGACTCTCTGGGATTGGAACCATGGGCGTTGATGTTGGTCCCGGGGCGAGTCAGAATCAATTTAGAGGGAGAGATGAATAAAATAATCCAATTTCTTAACAAATATGCGGAATAGACTGGGCCCTTGACTCGAGAAGTTATCCGTGCTATTTAGGTGATCAGTTGAGAAGATTAGCTAGCTCGGAGTGCTGTGTGTATGCTTGGAGTGTGCAGTTTAAAACATGCAACTGAAATTGAAAATAGAGCAGGGCATACAAGCAATTTTATAAAGGTTCAAAGCTCAACTTCTACGTCCTCTCTTCCTTCCGCAGAAGGGCAATTCACTATGCAAGTGTAAAGTTTCTTTATTACAGATACACAGTGAAGACAGGTGTTGGACCTGACTATCGGTGACTTTACGAGTCACGGACTCCTTTCCAACTGGTGTTGTCCCAGAAGCGACGATCCAACAAACGCAGCCTCCCCAGTCAGTTTCTGGTCGACAGCTCACACTTACCGATCCCAAATGCTCGCTAAGACTTTAGGTGCTATTTTCCATCTTTACAGGGTTTTAGATCTCTTTCGATCTTCAAGAAGACAGTCTTGAAACTGGTATCAACTGATGTGCTCCTTTGCGCATCTTCAGCTTGAGCTGGGTAGTTGATCGTTGTAGAGCGGAACTGATAAAATGGCTCTGGCTGGATTTCTTCAACAACTAGTTTGATGAGCAGTTTGCTCCTTCTCTTCAGTTGAACTTTTTGCTTTAATGAACTTAAGCTTGAGGCTTTAGAGCTTTGGCATACGTCTTCACTAAAAGTCTTTAGGCAGCATTTCTTGCAAAAAAGTCTAAGCAAAAGTCACAGTCATCTTCTGGGTTGCTCATCTTTTATAGATGAGTGGTTGGTGACCGTTGATGATCACTGTGTGATCATAAATGATAAAGCCATTGAGGCTTTTCATTTAAAGAGTCGTTGAGTAGCCTTTGTTCTTCTGACGTGCTTTTGTTCCAAGATCTCAGTTGCATTAACTTCAAGATCTTCTTGTTGGCTTTTCTGAAATTTGAATTTTAGTTACGACTTCTATCTTGATCTTCAGTTTTGGGCTTCTGCTGTCAGTTGGAATCTTCAGTTCTTCAACTGTCAGTTCTGTGCATCCTTGGCAGTTTTGCAAGCTCCAGTTTAGATCGTCTTCAGCTGGCAGTTCTGGACTCTGGCTTGATGCTTTCTGAGCTCTAGTTTGGTTTGCTTCACATGGCAGTTTCGAACCAGTGTTCTTCAACTGGCATGTTGGACTGATGTCCCTTCAGCTGGAACTTCTTTGGACTGGTCTTCAGTTCGGATGCTGGCGCTTCTTCAGTTTGGACTTCATAAGTGATGTGTCTTGAGCTGGCATATCCTTTAGCTCGTACCTTGGATTGGTACATTCTTCAGCTGGCATTCTTCTTCAGCTGGAACTTCTTGAGCTGGCATGTCCTTCAGCTCGGACTGGTGAAGTCTTCAGCTGGTATTCTCCTTCAGCTGGAATTGTCCTCTCTTCAACTGGTAATCTCCTTCAGCTGGAATTGGCACTTCTGAACTGGTAGCTTCAGCTGGTATTCTTCTTCAGCTGGAATTAGGCACTTTTGAACTGGTGCCTTAAACTGGTAGCTTTAGCTGGTATTCTTCTTCAGCTGGAATTGGGTACTTCTGAACTGGTGCCTTCTTCAGTTCATGATTGTAGACTGATGGCATTTAGTACTCCAATTTATGGTACCTGTATCTTTCAGTTTATCTTGCTAACTGATCTAGCAAGCTACAGTTTTTCAAATAGCTCTTGAGGCTAGTTTTTTCTTTTTCTCTCTTTTCCTTTTTCTCTCTTCTCTTTTCTTTTTCTCTTTTCTTTTCTCTCTTTTCTTTTCTTTTCTCACATAGATTGATTATTTTCAGGTTTTGATAGCTCAATTTTTTGTTATGATCATCCTTAGTTTTCTGCTTGATTTCTTTTCAGTTTTTCAAAGCTCTTTGCGTATTTTGACATATTTTGATATCTCATCAAAACCCCAGTCAGGAAAACTATTAATAGTTTTTCCTAACAGTTGATTTCGGCGGCGGCAGTGATGGCAACGACGGCAGGGAAGTTGTAGGCTGGTAGATTTCGATAGTGGAAGAGAATCCGGGCAGCGGATCGAAGAGGGAGAAAGAGAGAGAGGTGCAAAACGTTGGAAGAGAATAAACCAATAACTTCATTTATATATATATATATATATATATATATCGGGTCGGGTGGAGATCCGTCTAACGTAAGAGCCCCGTTAGACGGTCTCACACAAGTGTGGCCCTATTCAATTATAGTACAAATGTTCCATCAACCTATCGAATGAATTCTAATATATCTTCAAGTTGAAAGTTTATTTTAAATAATTTATGTTATATTACCAAATATTTACTAAGTATTACATTATTAAATTTAAGGCATACTGAATATAAAAAAACACTTTCATATAAACAATCACAAACTAAACAAACACTAAATCAATACAAAATAACAAATAAAACATTCAGAAATCTAAAAATAATATAACGATATATGCATTGTACACACATACGATACATGGTCGAATTTTTTTATTTTATTTTTTTTGTTTATTTTACAAAGTTGATAATTTGTTGTGATATGAAACAAAAATTAATTGATGTTTTTGGATGTATGTCTCATCCTCAAATTAGGGATAGTAGGATTTTGATTCCCAAAAAAAAAAGGCACCCAATATGGAAGATACACATGCACTATTTGTCCCGTATCTATAATAAGAATAATAAAAGTTTTTTAACTCCCTCCTAATTAATAAGGGCGACTCCATCTAAACCCCAAATTGCCGTGGAATTGTGCTCCAAGGGGTCTGGAGCGCCATTTCAGTGGAGAGAGAGAAACGGTATCCATCGACGCCAAAAAAATTTATTTTATTTTTTTCATTTTCTTTTTATGTTATATTTTATTTAGTGTTTTATTTTGTATTTTGTGTATGTTATTTGTTATTTGTTATTTGTATTGTATTTTAAATAATTTATTGCAATTAATATTAAAAATTATTATATGTGATAAATTTAATTAAATACAAATGTTAATACATAAAATTTAATTAGATAAAAATTAGATCAACAATAAAAAATACTAAAATAAATAAAATTACACCAACAATAAAATTACATAAAAATACTAAAATAGATAAAAGTACATGAAATAAAAACATAAAATAAAATAAAAATGAAGAAGTAAGGGACGTGCCACCACCAGATATTGAATTTGTTGTCGATGAAAATGCTCAATTTCAAAATTTTCATGCTCCGTTTAGAGAAATCCAAGATGTGGAAGCACATTTCTCCCTTCGAAATGCATTAATGAATCATATTCTTATTTTATATTAATTCAAATATATTTGTTCAAAAAAAATATTTTGATAATTATTATGAAAATTTGAATTTAAATATAAATATCCATTAAATGAAATTTCATAAATCGTTACATGTTATCAATTATAAAATAATAATTGTAAATGAAATAAAAAGAATGTTCTGAAATATTCTCTTTTGGTGTAGAATTATAATGCAAAATGTTAGACATGAAATTGAGAATCTGCTGCATTTTATTGATAGTGATGATGTATTATAGTGCAGACTGTTGGAGATAGCCTAATGACGGTAGATTTTAGGAGAATTGTCGATTCAGGACCTGAAAAATGGATAATCTATCGATTCAAGACCTGAAAGAAACTCTCAATTCAGGACCTCAAAAATTACGAATTTTGATTTTTCTTTTATTTTTTAATTAATTTTAGGTTAATTTTCAATGAAAATTCCTTCATTAATTATCTATTAAATCTAATTAAGAAACTGTTAAAATTAATTAAAAAATAAATAGAAATCAAAATTCGTGATTTTTGAGGTCCTGAATTGATAATTTTCATCTTTCGGATCATGGATTGAGAGTTTTCATCTTTCAGGTTCTGAATCGATAGATTACTCATCTTTCAGGTCCTGAATTGATAATTCTCCTAGATTTTAATAAATAAATGAACATGATTAGTCCACAATTTACACAATCTTTTTTACATGGGGCATACTTGTGTGAAACCGTCTAACGGGTCTCTTACGTTAGACGGATCTCCACCCGATCCGGATTCAATCCGACCCGACCATATATATATATATATGAAAAAATCAGGTTTTCTTCCCAGGCGTCGTTGCTCAACATCGCATCTTTCAATTTTAACATCGCGATTTCTTCCAATCTCAACCATCACGAACCAACTCCAACGCGCGATTCCACCTTGCGATTTCGCCTCCACGCACGACATTTTCAACCATCGGTGATTCAATCAATTCCGGCAACGCAACATTAGCAACAATAGGTATATATGTGTTCTTATCCACGTGATTTTGTTCTTGTTCCAATCGATGATTTAATGGATAAATTTCTCTCCTCTTCATATGATTTTGGTGAAGATACGTCTGCAATGAATGGTGATGTTTTTTTTTTGTTTACGAGATTTGTGAAATTGTGATACTTGATCAATAATTAGGTTTACAAAATTATGCATACCATGTGTTCGATAAATGCCTTTGAAAGAATTCATTTAAATTTCTATTTTCATAGACTATTTGTTATTGTGATAATATTTTTAGTACTAATTTAAATTTCAATTTTATAATTCTTAGATATTGTTCTACTTGATGATGAATCAAATGATGAAGATATAGAAACTACATATCTCAATGAACATGAATATGTTCAGTTGCAATCCAGAAGTAAGTCATACTTTACTTCTCTTTTCTGTTTGTTGTAATTCGCCAATTGCATGTAGTTAAGACAGTAGTGATACTTCACCAAGTAGCTAGTGATCTTTCATGTACACTTAGTGACACCTCTCTGTTTCTGGATATACAATTCAATGTTATAGTTTATTCTAGATGTACTTCACATTATATTTAATGGTTCTTTATTTCAGATATAATGATATTTTTGAAAAATAATAAATTCAACAACCGATCGACTTATATTGTTTCACTTCAATCTTATTGTTTGAGTTAGTGATCTTTAGGTCACAGTTAGTAATACCTCTCTGTATCTAACTCAATATTTCAATTCAATGTGATAGTTAGAACTGATTTTTGTAGTTTTCGAATCCCCTTCCGATCTGTTGTTGCTGGTGCATTGGAGGATGTCATTGTTGGTATCGAGATCTTGTTGAAGATTTGTAATGATACATTTATTTGTAATTAGTGTTACTTTCTTTTGTAATTAGTGATACTTTATTTTGTAATCAATGTTATTTTTCTTTATGATAATGAAAAAATATTTTTACTCAAGAATGAGTTTTTATTGTATTCATAGACCCGATTCTCAATTTGAGATTATATTTAAACTGATATTTTTCTTTCTAATTAGTGATACTTTCTTCTGCAATTAGTGATACGCATATGTGATTTAATGATACTTCATCTCATAAATAATGATACTTGAGTTAATGATACTCCACTCATAGTTAATGACATTTATCTATTCTTAATTCGATAATCAATGTTTAATCATCAATAATATCAAATTATCCTCCACTTCTGGGTTAATGATACTTCATCTCATAATTAATGATACTTCACATCACAATTAATGATACTTCACAAGATATATATATATATATATATATATATATATAATGATACTTCATTTCAGAGTTAAATATTGTTACTTCACTACACAGATAGTGATACTTTAGAGCTAAATAGTGTTACTTCACGTTATACATACTGATACTTTCTTCATTAGTATTGATATTGTAATATATAACTTATGATCGATGAAATTATTTGATATATTGAGACCATAATTACTGTTCCAGATCCTTTTTTATCGTTTATGTATGTCTCTCTATTTTTTAACACCGGTAATAAACAAAATAAATTATTGTTACTTCCCTGCACACATAATAATATTTTTCTATATAAATAGTGATATTATCTACAATATCAATAAAATATATATATATTCAAAAAAAGATTTCTAAAATCTGTTCAGAAATACAAGAAAATATACAGTTCATTAGCAAGAACATTTGTAGTTTGCATATCCTAAAAATCTTTTGGAAACATTACAAAAACCCAACACCTCCGAACCTAGTAAACTTTCCAATCATATCTGCACAAAAACTAATTGTTTGTAGTCATTGTTCCCAACTATGATAAACTTCCCCAACAGTTCAATGTTTTCCAACCAACTATTCATTACAAATACCACCCAACATCCAACTAAATAAACATTCCCCTATCATGTTAGACTATGTACTACCTATCTTCAAAAAACCAAATACCTCACATTCTGCCATCAATTTTATTTGTATCCCGTGAACACCAGCAACCGCTAACTGTGTATATCATGTTAAAAACATAGAGAAAATTTAAAAAAAAAAAAAATTTATAAAATATGAAAAAAATTGTTCATTAAATATTGTACCTGTTTATATTTCTTGATATTCTTGATGACTTTAAGAGCATCATACTGTATCTTTGTTCTCAAACCATTTAGTAGTGAAAGCATGATCCTTGCACAGTATTGACCTCTTAATCTTTTTTTTTTCCATCAAGCAGAAATAAAAAATAATTTTTTGATCAACAACTATAAACAATACAGTCATGTATCACCGATAATTCAATTAAAAATCACTACCAAAGCAATTAAGTAGCACTATTAATAAACAAGAATTACCTCTCATCAACAACTTCATCCACCTTAACATCACATTCATCACCTTCCTTAGCATCATGATCGCTGCAATATAAAATTAAATTAAAATAGTAATTTAATGACATATATTCACTTAATTGAACGTTATCAGTTATTTCATAATGATAACTTCCTTACAATCAGTAAGAATGCAATAAAGTATCACTGATAATTCAGCGAAGCATCACTAACAAAGCAATGAAGTATTAGTAATACTGAATAAGACTCGCATACCAGATTCTTAAATTTTAATCAACTTTCTTAACAATGCAATAAAGTATCACTAATAATTCATTTAAGCATCATTATCAATCAACGAAGTATCACTAATAATGAACAAGACTTGCAAGAGGATATTTGCTAAACCAAATACAATAAACAGAAAATATGGCATAGATATAGCACATTAACCAAATATATAGTACCTGGCTACCACCTCTTTATTCTTATTTTTTCTTAGCAGATGGTTTTCTTCTCTTATATGTACGTTTAACATCATAACTGGTCTCATCATCTCATCTCTTTTCTCCTCAATAGGTCGTTGCAGCCTCTTTTTTATTCTTTTCATCATTTATAAATTTTTTTCGAAAATCCAACTGCAAAAATTATAATCAAAAACAGTATTTAATCAATCAATACTAGCATCTGAAATATTATGAAATCCCATGGGACATAACTTATAAGCAAAATATAAAATTTCTTAAAAATGCAACAAGTATCACTAATAATGAATGTAAGCAACAATACAAATACAATGAAGTATCACTAATCATGAACAAAAATTGCTAGAGCATATTCGAATTTTAATAACAAACCGCAACATATTTTAATGACACAAGTACACAACTCATTTGCATCAGTAGTATTTTAAATTTTTAATTAACTACTATAAACAATGATGTCATGTATCACTAAAATTCACGTAAGAATCACTATCAATGCAATGAAGTATCACTATCAATAAAACAAGAAATCATAGCAGCACGCACTATAGTGTCTTCCAACATTTCAAAATTTACAAAACACATCAGACTAATAGAAAACATAAACTACTAGCATCTAAACAGAATCAACAAAACTTAGAATAATAGCACATAAACAGAACCAACATGACCACAATCAACTCAAATTAGGATGTCATGTTATCCTAAATTGAAATGCCCTAAATTAAAATGTACTAAATTAAAATGCTCTAATTTAAAAGCCCTAGAATAAACTTACAATAAGAAATTCAACGATGCAACGGAGATGTTGAAGACAGAGCGCCGGTTTTAGATAGAACTCCGGCGCCGATGGTCGCGACAGTTGGTGATGGTCGTGGCACAAATTCCTGTGGCGGTGGTCATGATAGTTGACGGTGCGCTGAGGTTGGCGGTTGGGGAAGATCGTTGAGGGGGCGATTGTGGAAAGAAGTAACGATTATCAGAGCGGAGAATCGCCGGTGGTGAGAAATAGTGAGAGAGGAGATACGTGTGTCGTGCGGAGAGAAGCGCTGGAGAAAGAGAGATGAATCTGCGTTGGAGAAAGAGAGATGAAAGATTCGATTTTTTTTAATATATATATAGTATCGGGTCGGGTCTGAGGCGGGTCAGGTCGGGGAGATCTGTCTAACATAAGAGGCCCGTTAGACGGTCTCATACAATTTTTTATCATTTTACATATATTAACCCTCTCGAGAACAGTTAAGGGATATAGATTTTTATGCAAAAGGAAAGTCCCCATTAAACGTATAAAAACAGAAATATAATGCTTTGACCAAACATTAGCTAATACTCGTATGTATATAGGTCTAAGGATGAAAATATCGCTATCGCAATATATATCGCAACTTCAATTTTACAGATATATCGCCGGATATATCGATATCGCATATCGATATGACAGAAAATTGAAAAAAATGACGGAAATCATATTAAAATCTTAAAAATTTAGCAAGAAATTTTAGGAACTATTATGACATATTATTATGCACATATTCCATTAAATTTTTTGATAGAATTGTATTTTGAAAGCAAACATATAAATAATACATTATATAAATACCGTCTGAGACAATACATTTGACAAAAGAATACATAATACAACATAAATTAACTAAATAAATATTATAAAGTACAATTAATACCAAAATGAGGATCTATGAGGTTCAATATAGTAGATGGAATGTTATCTTGTTCTAAACAATATTGGTACCCACTCATCACATTAGAGTAATTATGGATATAATTATGCACATGCGCTTTAATTGTTTCTTGATTTCTTAGATTTCAACTCCGTATGATATATGGGGGAGAAAAACTTTAGTGATTTGTTTATCATGCCCCCTAACTGAAAAAATGAAAAAATAAAGCCGATGCATCTTACTTTTCAAGGGGGTGTATTCAATTAGGATTTTGATGAATTTTGTTGGACTTTAAAATGTCCATGGATTTTTATGGATTTTATAAATCCATAGACTCCACATGGAGTCTCCCAACTCCACGCAGAGTCTGGCGGATTTGTGTATGGATTTCGAATGAATTTTGGACGATTTCAACGAATTTGAAATCATTTTTTTCAGTGCTCGATGGAACACAGCAATCGGTGGACCCAGGAAAAAATGGAACCCAGTGACCGCTGGAAGCCAGCGACTGCTGGGAGGAGAGGCGGAGCTAACCCAGTGATCGCTGGTCCGAGCGGCTGCTGGATCCACGGCCTTGCTCCCAGCGACCGCTAGCACCCAGCAGTCGCTGGAGTGCCATCATCGGCAAAGCTAGCGGCCGCTGGGGTCGGATGACGGCTGGGGTGTCTGATTTCAACTCCTCACCGACCGTTGGGACACAACGTTCACTGAATTTTCCAAATCCATTGAAATCTCGTGTCCATAGGTCGGATTTCATCATTTGTAATTTTCACGTCAAATTCAGCTGAAATCCAATAAAGTGAATGACTTTTTAAAGTCCATGGATTTTTTAATACCTCAGAATTTTAAAGGACTTTTAAAAGTGTGGATTGAATACCTCCGGATTTTAAAGGACTTTTAAAAGTCTGGATTAAATACCTCTGGATTTTGAAGGACTTTTAAAAGTCTAGATTGAATGCACCCGGATTTCAAAAGTCCATTAAAATCCATCCAAATCTCAAACGAATACACCCCCCTCAATCTAAGACATCAGTTGGTCTCCTAATCTTCTTTCTCTTATAATTTTTTGCAAAGTGAGAGTCCTTATAAAACAAAGAGTATTGCAACTCAAATAATTACATTGAAAACCTAAAAAAGACCACAAAAATATATAGTATTAAATAAAAATAAAAATTATTTCAATCTTTAATACGTCGAATTCAAAACCATTCAATTTGTAAAAGTAAAAAACCAAACAATAATAAACGCTTCAAATTAATCATATTACAATCAAGGATAAAAATATCGCAAAATATCGCGGATATTGACATTGCGATACGAATATTGGGGGATTATCTTTTTTCCCGAGTATCGACGAGAAATCGCAATATATCATGATTTTTTTAATATTTCTATAATATATTTTGATTTTTATTTAATACTATATATTTTTGTGATCTTTTTTAGGTCTTCAATGTAATTATTTGAGTTGCAATATTCTTTGCTTTATAAAAACACTCACTTTGCAAAAAATTATAAGAGAAAGAAGATCGGGAAACCAACGGTTGTCTTAGATTGAAAAATGAGATGCACTGACTTTATTTTCATTTTTTCAGTTAGGGGACATGATGGACAAATCACTAAAATTTTTCTCCCCATATATCACAGGAAATTGAAATCTAGGATTGAATATAAATTATTTGTCAAATCTTGATTCTATGAATATGGGTGACACTGATCATAGTGATATGTCCCAAGATTCATATGCTTCTTACACATATGGGAGTTCACAAATTGATTGGACTACTCAAAATGTGTCAACAAAATAATTGGGTCAGTGGATATTATTCAATTGATGGTGAAGTTGTTGGAAGAAATCAAGAAACATATCAAGTGCATGTGCATAATTATATCCATAATTACTCGAACGTGATAAGTTGGTACCAATATTATTTAGAACAAGATGACATTCCATCTACTATATTTGAACCTCATAGATCTTCATTTTGGTATTAATTGTACTTTATAATGTTTATTTAGTCATTTTATGTTGTATTATGTATTATTGTGTCAAATGTATTGTCTCAGACGGTATTTATATAATGTATTATTCATATATTTGCTTTCAAAATACAATTATATCAAAAAAATAAATGGAATATGTGCATAATAATATGTCATAATAGTTCATAAAATTTCATGTTAAATTTCCAAAATTTTAATATGATTTCCGTCATTTTTTTTAATTTTATGCGATATCGATATATCCGTCGATATATCCGTAAAATTAAAATTACGATATATGTTACGATAGCTATATTTTCATACTGAATTACGATCTATCATTAATAGACGAATTCAATTAATATATATCAGACTTTATCATGGCTGATGACTGTATTTAAAGAAATAATAATAGTAAAAGTATATGTCTTTTTGGATGACTATCATTATGTACAACAGTACAGTATATAAATAATTTCATAATTGAATAAAATATAAAACCTCTCCCATTTCGTGTAGATATCTTGGGCTGAGTCGTCTCCACATTTTCCCTTTCTCTCTTTCGACTAAAACCCCAAACCCCTTCCAAAAACCCCTCTTTTCAGTTTCAGCTTTAATCCAATAGAAATGAACGGCAGCGGCGGCGCCAACTTCAACTCCTCCACCCCCACCCCCAACTTTGACAACCTACTGCTCCAGTCCCTCATGTCGCGCCTCCAACTCCGCCCCCCGAACCTCTACGCGGCGCCACCCTTCTCCGCCGCCAAATCCCTCGAAGACCTCCTCTTCTCCGATTTGCTCCTTAACCTTTCCGAATCCGATTCCGATTCAGAAGACGATGACTCCTCTTCCTCCTCCAAAACGCAGCTCGCTAAGGAGGAATCCAAGCTCGAGAAAGAAATCGTCCGCACAATTCTCAGCGGCGAAATCGAAAAACTCAAACCTAATTCCGGTCAGGCTATCACGATCGGCGAGCACCATATCTGCGTCGGCTTTCAGGAGGAGACGGGGTCCGATTATCGGGTTTGGGAGTGGCACGGCCATATTATGTTGTTTGATGAGGAGAATGGCTACACCCCAGAGTATATATACGGGAATTACTTCGAGAGAGTCGGTGCACCGAAGAGGAAATTGAAAAACACTGTGAAGAAGGGGAGTGTTGGTGATGATGACGATGAAAAAGAGAAGGAGGAGAAGGTAGGGAATGTGGGATTGAAAGAGCTGATTGAAGGTGAGGATTCGGGCAGCGGAAGAGTTCTTCATAGGAATTTAAATGCGAATTTGGGGCAGCCAAGGTCTGTAAAATTGAACAAGCTCTTCTGTTTCATTAGTTATGTTGGTGCAGTGATGTTATTATGGTTTCAGTTTTTTTCTGCCTTTCAGTTTACTGGAGGTCTTATAAGGTCTAATGTTATGTATTCTTTAAAAGTTGCTAATTATATAGTTCTTTGAGATTTTGATGCTTCTCTCATGGTAGAAGCTTTTGATGGCCACCGAACTCTGAGTTACATTGTTATGACTACCAGTTGGAACTGTTCTTACTTGTAAGCTCGTGCTTGAGACACACACTTATAGTAATGGTACTAGTGCAACAAGCTGTTCAATGGTGCTACTTGTTTGCTTAAATGTGTGCTAGTGTGTTAGTAACTAAATATGAGACGTGCTCTTAAGTTTCTGTGATGACTCTTTTCTTGACATATATGTATCACCTAGAGCTTATACCAGCTACCAACCCCTTGCAGTGATGCACAGTTTGATTAGATTTTCTAGGTGTATTTTCTTATTTTTCTCTGGTCCATCTAAGTGTTCTTTGTGGAGCAGTTGAGTTGTTATCAGAAGTTCCTAGAGCCGTCTGCTTGAATTCATGTATCTATGTAATCATGTGATTGGTCTACTCATTCTGGATAGTTAAAGCCTGTATCTCATGAGTTCATTGCCGGAGTAGGCGTGGACCTACATAGAGAATCACAAAAGGACCAAAAAAAAGGGTAGGTGCAGAGTTTTGGATGAGGAATGATATAAAAGATCCATTTCGTCTTACAGCTGTTGTGGCAAATGCAGTTCTGCATTCATGAATGGATAGTGATTTCCTAGTCTCGGGATAGTTGACAAGGTGTTTCTTATGATAATTTTTCTTGAGAATTGGAAACTATACAAAATCCCTTTTTACGAGTGTACACTAGGTGTGTGACCGGCAGTTGGGTTAAGGTTGCGATACATTCTTTTAGCAAGAGGATTGGATTCATTGTTATTGTTTTGCTACTTTAACGGTATTATCATACTATAGTTTCTGCATTGTAGTGATCTTATGGTGTAAACATAAAGCAAGATGCCAAGTTTAGGGTATGGAGTCTTTTGTTTATTTTGTGGCAATTGCTTAGGGAGGGCGGTACCCGTATTTCTGTGGTTTGTGTTCTTTTCTTCTGCCCATTTCAGTGAATGACAATCTTCCTCTCCTTTTGTGGAACTGCTACTTCACCCTTTACTCTATAGAAACCTTTCCAGTTTCCTTAGACTTGGTGGATTCCAGACTCGAGTTCATAGTAAGAAAATGGTTTTGGATAGAACTGCATCAGCTAATGTAAATATGTCTTGTTTTATGAATAGGGGCCTTGGGGTGTGTAGGTGTCATTTACTTTACCTTAGTTGACCTATGCATGTTTGAGGAATTCATGTCAATCATGGAATAAGGAAAAATCATATTCAGAGAATTTTTTGCCTGTTAACTGTTGTCATCACTGTATCATGAACTGTAATTTTGAAACCAATATACTTCTGACATAGGCAGAAAGAGGAGCAACGAAATCAATAACATTCAGTTGAAATTAAAGAACTTCTGATAGGATGTATGGTATATTCTGTTGGTTCAGATTTCCTGAAGTGTACAAACATATGGTTTCTTGCATGCTTGTTTGTTTAACTTTTTAGGCATGCAATTACGTTTCAAGCTTATTTGGGGTTGCCTAACATCAAGGTTGCATTTTACATTGACATGGCAGGTTCTAGGTAGGAGATTGATTCAAACCAGAATCACAGTCATTTCATGGGATGAAGATGGAAGCACAGAGCCAACTGATCAATCTCAGTGAGGTTGTTCTGTTGTTGCGGTTAATTTTTGTGCTTTGTCTTGGTTGAGCTTTGAGCACAACTGCATGATGCTTCAGGAGACAATACTTTTCAACAATTTCTTTTCTTACAGTACAAGAATAGCAGAAACCGCATGCTCCTACTTTTGGTCATGATTTATGGAAGTTGCTGCTTATTGCTAATGAACTGTGGCCTTTCAGCCTTTCAATTACACTTCTCTGTTCTGTGTAAGATATCGTAAATAAATGTTTGATAATGTTGAAATGCAAATGGCTCATTGCATATTCTCTGTTTCTGATTTCCAGCAAACGTAATTGGTGCTTTTAATCACAAAGCTAAAATAAAAATTCCTTGATGCCTATTGAATGTTTTTATTTCGTGTAACAATTTTGTTCTGCTCTTTGAATATACTTATAGCTTTTAACTAATCTGAAACAACAGCCAATATCAGAAGATGCTCCCAATCAATATCCAATCAAAATTAAATGTTATTAGAAATGCCAAAGACCGTTGCATTTCTTTCTCTTTTGTGTTTTCCAAATCCAGAATGCCTGCATGTATAACCTATCGAATGAATATATATTCTATGAACAAAAGATGCTATGAGCTAGTGAATTTGGTGACGGCCTTAGTGCCCTCGGAGACGGCGTGTTTGGCCAACTCACCGGGGAGAACGAGGCGGACGGCAGTCTGAATCTCGCGCGAGGTGATGGTGGGCTTCTTGTTGTATCGGGCAAGGCGGGACGACTCCATGGCAAGCTTCTCGAAGATGTCGTTGATGAAGCTGTTCATGATCCCCATGGCCTTGCTGGAGATGCCGATGTCCGGGTGCACCTGCTTCAATACCTTGAATATGTAGATTTTGTACGTCTCCGTGCTCTTCTTCACCTTCTTCTTCTTCTTACCCACCTCGCTTCCTTCTTTCGCAACGCTCTTCTCCGGCCGCGGTGGCTTCTTTTCAGCCGTCGCTGGCTTCTTCTCCGCCTTGGGCGCCATTCGGGAGATTTGTGGAGGTAGAGTGAATTCAGGGAGGAGTTGGTTTTTTTTGTTGGAGAAACAAAATTTCATCACTGTGGTTTGTTTATATAGAGTGTGCTGTTGGATCGTTGCGCTGTCCTCATTTTCTGCCGTTAGATTAGGATTATGCTGTATCATGCTTCATTGACGCTACGTACGGAAATACATTTAATTTTACTTTAGATTAAGATTTGTTACTTTCGGTTCATTTCCAAAGCATCGCTTTACTTTGGTAATGAAAGGCCAGATTTTTGGCGTCCGTTCACTTTTGGATGGAAATTCCGAAAAAAATTTAAAAATGATTTTTCCCATATAAATTTTTCAAAATGATTCTTGTACTTATTTAGAAAATATTTGGTTCTTTTTTTCCTTTTTTTATTTTATTTTTAGATAGGAAAAGGGGAGCATGTGGTCTCAGATCCGATATTTGTCCATTTTATACAAGACAAATTTGAGATATGTCTCTTTTATGAAGTGATTTCTCTACCGTTTGAATATTCCAGAAATGTACAATTGTATAAATATATGGTTCTTAAAGTTATGTAGGATACTATTTTGAATTATGCAAAAGAAATGAATTTTGTGTTATGTTTGTATTTTATTTTATCTAAGCCATGTATAATTTTATGATGCGACTTACTTCATATTATCATGTACTTGTAACTTTTGTGAATGTTTAAATCCCGTGCATTTACTACTGTCAATTTTTATTATCTTCAATATAATAAGATCGTTCTTGCGAGATTTAGGGATGTTCTGTCGATGGTACTATTGATAAGGAAATGGCCCTGAAATGAACATTATTTGCTGATATTAATGTATCGAGATGCAAACAATTACTTGATATCCAATCTTTTCGGGTGGATCATACCCCTCAACGATAAGGGAAATAAGTCATTCCTTCTTTCTGTTATCAGACAATATATATCCCCATTTTAACCAAACACCCTTGTTATCAATGTAGAAGCAAACGTTTGATCTAGGTGAACCAATATCATGCCCAAGCAAGTGTTGCATGTGAAATCATATCAAAGATGCGTTTCTTAACGCATTAATTCCTCCTACTTGGTGGGTTGCATTTTATTGGAATGACTACCAAAATAGAGCATCGTCCAAAATAAACTCATAAGCTCAAAACAAACTTACTGAAGTTTTGGAGATTAATTAGATTCATCTGAAATAAGAATCAAGAATCACAAATCTGAATACGGAGTTAATTTCGGCCGATGTGTAAGGCACAAAATGTCTATTCATCAACATAATCAAATATTAAAATTGACAGAGCTGCTACTTTAGAAAGTGAAGATGAGCAATATTTTCATAGAATAACAAGTGAAGGGAAAACCTGGGAAAGGTAAAATGATAGAACTACAATTACTCCACTTATAGACATTCATCCTACATAACAACACCACATTAATCAACATCTAAAAACCCAACCAAAAACTCTCTTATCAATTCTAATAATATCATTATCATCCGCTAAGCAGCCTTCTTCGGAGACTTGGCTCCCCTCGACGGCGATTTAGGCGTCTTCTCCGCGGCCGCCTTCTCTGACTTCTTAGGCAGAAGCACCGGGTTGATGTTCGGCAACACTCCGCCGTATGCAATCGTCACTCCGGCCAACAATTTCCCCAGCTCCTCATCGTTCCTCACCGCCAGAAGCACGTGCCTCGGAATTATCCTATTCTTCTTGTTGTCCCTCGCCGCGTTCCCGGCCAACTCCAAAACCTGAAAGACACAGCTTCAACAGATCAACAACGTAGAAAACCCTAATTAGCGGATCCAGCACATGCAACGAGCCCTAAACCCGAAATGTGCATTCCTCACAACAATCAATACGGAAAATTCAGTAGAATTCAAGCTCACTCAAACACTTTCAACATAAACAGATAATTAGGGATAAATGAAAGAGAAAGTAAAGCACCTCAGCAGCGAGGTACTCGAGCACTGCAGCCATATAAACCGGAGCCCCGGTGCCTACTCGCTGGGCGTAGCGGCCTTTTTTCAGATAGCGTCCGATCCTGCCTACCGGGAACTGAAGACCGGCTTTCACGGACCGGGAAACCGGCTTCTTCTTTGGACCGCCGCCCTTCCGGCCACCGGCTCCCTTCTTCAGTTTACCGCCAGCTTCCATTTCGTTCAGCTGAAAATATATAATCGATAAAATCGAAGAAGAAAATGAGAGAGTGAGAATTGGTGCGTGTCGTCTTTGCGGGTGCGGTGCTGTTGGTTTAAGTAGCAGAGTGGATTCGGGGATGAGATGAAAGAGGCGGAAAATCTGGAACGTCAGATTTATTTTATCGACGGACGTGAAGGAAATTATTTGGGATCCGCGTGATTACTATTGGACCAATCAGATGTGTCTCTTACAGGAAACACATTTCTTTTCATATAGATGAGGTCATGTATTATTATTGAAATAATAATTCATACAAAATAAAATTTTATCATAGCGTTTTATTAACCACATATTGAAAATATAAAATTGTAAATCATGATTGTGAAATAATCAGGCCGAATAATCAACTATTAACTAAAATTTTACAAATAATTATAAATCCCTAATACAATAAACTGTAATCAACAATTAAAATTAATTAAAACACAAGATATTTAAGTTGGAGATAATAATAATAATAATAATAATAATAATAATAATAATAATAATTCTTTCAGAAGAAATTTTGATGTATAATTGATACACCAAAAAGTAAAATACATGATTTAATGTGTCTCAACTCTCATGTGCATTTCATGGGTTTGTTTGGTTTGGTTTAGAGTAAATATATCTCTCTAACTTTGTATGTTAGGCTTGTGCACGTTTAACTTTTAAAAAAATGGGGACTTTATATTATATTTTATTTTAATATTAAATTTATGTTTTACTTTTAGGTGAGTTTTTTTTTAATTAGGTCCGTCTACTTTTATTAAATTTGCATCATTGCATGTGTTAGTAGTTTGTGATTTCTTGAAATCGGGTAATTAATTTTGTGTTCAATCACTGTAATTGACATTTAGGCCATCTCTAACATTTTACACTATAATACAGCATTACTGTCACTAAAATGCAGCAGATTCTTAATTTCATCTCCAACTGTTTGCATTATAATTCTACACCAAAAGAGAATATTCCATAATATTCATTTTATTTCATTTACAGTTATTATTTTATAATTGATAACATATAATGATTTATGAAATTTAATTTAATGGATATTTATACTTAATTATTAAAATATTTTTTAGAACAAATATATTTGAATTAATATAAAATTAAAAAAAACGATTCATTAAAATACTACAAAACAAACATAAAGTTACATAATAATATATTATAGTGCTCCAAATTATAATATTCCTCCCACAAATGATCACTTAATGCATTTCAAAGCGAGAAATGTGCTTCTACATCTTGAATTTCTAAACCGAGCACGAAAATTTTGAAATTGAGCATTTTCATCAACAACAAACACAACATCTGGTGTGGCATGTCCCTTGCTTCTTTAATCGTGCATCAAGATCTCATTCATTCTCGATTATCATATTATGCATTATGATGCACGCAGTCATAATATTGCACAAATCGCTTTTACTCCACGAACGTGCTGGATTTTTCATTGCAAATCGACTTTGGAAAACGTCAAATCAACGTAAATACTTCCGCTCTCAACTTGGATATGATTGCTGAATCAGATCAACGTGAATACTTCCGCTCGCAACAACAATACAATCTACAGAAACTGAGAGAAGCGGAACAAGCCAACTTTATCAGCTTTACTATGTTTGGAAATTTTCCCGATATTGGAGGGAGCGGAAGTGGCCGTTCAGATTATTAAGAAAATATTTGTATCTTTTTATTTTATCTTATGCGTATTTTTATGTTTTTTTCATGTACTTTTATCTATTTTAGTATTTTTATGTATTATTATGAAAATATTTGTATCTTTTTATTTTATTTTATGCATATTTTTATGTTTTTGTTTCATTACTTTTATCTATTTTAGTATTTTTATGAGTTTTATTGCAAGTGTAATTTTATTTATTTTAGTATTTTTTATTATTGGTCTAATTTTTACCTAATTTAATTTTATGTATCAACATTTGTATTTAATTAAATTTATCATACTTAACAAATTTTAATATTAATTACAACACATTATTTAAAATACAATACAAATAACAAATAACATACACAAAATACAAAACAAAACACTAAACAAAATATAACATAAAAAGAAAATGAAAAATAAAATAAAATAAAATATTTGGCGTCGATGGGAGAGGAACGGTAATGCCATCTCCAACGGTCTGCACTATAACACAACATCACTATTACTAAAGTGCAACATATTTTCAATTTCATCTCCAATAGTTTGCACTATAATTTTACACCAAAAGAGAATATTCCATAATGTTCCTTTTGTTTCATTTACAATTATTAATTGATAACATATAATGATTTATGAAATTTCATTTAATTGATATCTATATTTAAATTCAAATTTTGATAAATAATTATGAAAATATTATTTAACAAATATATTTGAATTAATATAAAATAAAAATACGATTCATTAAAATATTATAAATATTTTAACAAATATATTTTTTATGTATTATTAGGTAAATATTTGTATCTTCTTATTTTATTTTATGCGTATTTTAATGTTTTTATTTCATGTACTTTTATCTATTTTAGTATTTTTATGTAGTTTTATTGTTGGTGTAATTTTATTTATTTTAGTATTTCTTATTGTTGGCCTAATTTTTATTTAATTTAATTTTATGTATCAACATTTGTATTTAATTAAATTTATCATATATATTAATATTAATTATAACACATTATTTAAAATACAATACAAATAACATACACAAAATACAAAATAAAATAAAAAACAAAATATAACACAAAAAAAAAAAATCAAGATGCCGTCGAGGAGAGAGGGCACTCCCCTAAAATAGCGTCCCATATACAGTCGCCTTTGGAGACCAATTTCACCGCAAAATAATGAAATGCCGCAGTCGTTGGAGTTGCTCTAAATATACCATTTCTTTCTCCTCTCCCCTAAAATGGCGCTCCAAATGCAGCTCCGTTTGGAGCACAATTCCACAGTATTTTGGTGATTTGGCGTCTCTAAACCCCTTAGGGTGATTAGTTAATAAAATTGCAACATAGCATGGCATGCCCGTTCCCGTTAATTGTCTCATTTTTTTGCAGTTTGTGGATCTAAGGGGTGAGGACTGTGGAAGGAAACCTATTCGACTTGCGTTAGTAGTAGTAGTAGTAGTAGTAGTAGTAGTTCCCGTTGATCGTCTCATTTTTTGCAGTTTGTGGATCTAAGGGGTGAGGACTATGGAAGAAAACCTATTTGATTTGCGTTAGTAGTAGTAGTAGTCGTGGTGGTGGTGGTGGTGGTGGCGGCGGCGGTGGCAGGAGTAGCAGTAGCAGTAGCAATAGCAATTGCAGAAGTAGTAGTAGTAGTAGTAAGGGGTGAGGAGTGTGGAAGGAAACCTGTACGCAAAAGTAGTAGTAGTAGTAGTAGTTCGACTTGCGTTAGTTGTGGTGGTGGTGGTGGTGGTCGTAGCAGTAGTAGCCGTTGTAGTAGTATTAGTAGTAGTAGTAGTAGTAAGGGGTAAGGACTGTGGAAGGAAATCTATACGCAAGAGTAGTAGTAGTTCGACTTGCGTTGGTGGCGACGGCGGCGGTAGCAGTAGCAATAAGGGATGAGGATAGTGGAAGGAAACCTATACGCAAGAGGAGTAGTAGTAGTAGTAGTAGTAGTAGTAGTAGTTCAACTTGCGTTAGTGGTGGTGGTGGTGGTAGAAGTTGTTGTTATTATTATTAACTAGTATTTTTCCTGTGCGATGCACACATAATTATTATTTTTTAGATATGTAATCTTATAATTATTTTTGAATTTTATATGTTGTGTTCAATTTTTATAAATTAATAAAATGATATGCATGTACATTAATTGATTAGATAATTAAGAAGATCACTTTTGTGTAGTTACGAAAAATCCATGTTAGAAAAATCGAATTGGAATATTCTAAAAGTCATGATTTTATAAATGGCAATGTATAATTGCCCACGATTAAATAACATTTGATTTCTTTGAATATATGACATGTATAAAAAATATAATTAGTTAATTATTTCAAATGATGAAATTGAAATAGAAAAATAATATATTGTTGTAAAGTATGTTATACCTCTCCTTATTATTATTATTATTATTATGCAACACATGAAAATTATTTTTTTAAGCAACAAATGTAGAATACTACAAATCCTCCACCTATACATAATGTTACAAATATCAAAATTCCAAGTAAAAAATGATAAATAAGATTTCAAAAATTTGTTAAAATACAACGGTTGTAATCAAAACCCTCATGGAAAATGCAAAAATAAAATAAAATATATATATATATATATATATAACAATAAATGTCACTACTGTTGTCTATTAATTAAAAGTGTTGTTTAAAATATAATTGTTAAATCACGTGATAGACAACTGTCTATTACACGATTTTGTCTTAATATATCTATAGATTGTTTGTTTGTTTGTTTGTTCTCCTAAGAGAGATTCTTGCGCCCCTAACTACAAAAAGAAATTAAAAAAAATGATGGAGTACAAATTATAATTAATATAAACAAATGATAAACACACGTTATTAGAGCCTCGACCTTTAATTTTACTATTAATTCTAAAATAGAAAGGAGCAAAAATAATAACTCTTACTTGGGCCTATTCATTTCTGGCTATACTTGCAAGTTGCATCACATTCACATCATTTTTTTTAATTTTAATTGAAAAATAATGGATATCTGTATTGTGTATTTGTGATGTCGTCTTGGGCCTCCTAGATGGAGATAGACCTCGCAACGTAATCAATCCATTACGTTTCATAGTCCTGTGCCATTTTCGACTATTCAAAAGAACTCAGCCCATATATTTTCCTCCAGCAAGGTTAATTCTATTCACAAATTCCCATTTTTCTCTTCACAACTCTAAAATTAATATAAAGTAGTGTACGGAGAACAATTTTATAATCTATATTTTTTTAATAAATCATTGGCCTACTACAACAACTAGAGTTGACCCAATAAAAGGCGAAAAATTAGCACCTGCATAAGATCTTACATATATTATATGTACTAACTATAAGTTCAATCATAAAATGTTGTCGAGCAATACTGTGAATGCAATTTAGAAGAGAGAGATTAGAGACAATATTTGTAACTTCCACTTCATTGGAGAAAAGTGAAACCAAGCAGAGGACCCTAAAGAATAGTCACAACATATATTAGAGATGAAGGGCTCAACTAAACTTTGATCGAAAATTCTTTGGCATCTGCTCTCCCTAGTTTGTTCACTAATTGGACACTACCTAGGAGAAAATCACAGAAAAAAATGATTATTTGATTTTTCTGAGCAAATCCCAAAAGTGAATGAATGAATCAATCTTTGATATAATTTCTTAAGCTAAATCATACCATGTAGCCCCACTAAGCCGACGATGATCATAAGTATCCCTGAAAATTAATTAAATTCTTGCATTGTGCGAGAAAATACAAAACAAAAGTTTGATTACTATGCTTAGTGCTCACCATATAGAGAATGAAAATATTGCAACTTCTGCATTTTGCACATGCCCAGCCAACAACACCAAAATTGTGTAGCACTACATTTCCAAACTACAAAATTACAATCAATAAACAGAACAACTTAAATAACAGAAAAATAAATCAAAATTCTAAGGTGATAGATAAGATTTTCTTTATTTACCAAACCATGAAATTGATGAAATGGAGAGTTTCACGATGGACAATAAGTCATTAATTGCAGTTGTGGTGAATTATCTCCACATCTCTAGGCACCATCTGCCAAGAACGTACACGAATTCTTTGTCCACAACATACCATGTAGATATGCACAATGAACCCATGTAACAAAGGAATCCAAAATCCAACACTTAAAACGAAAAGCCAAGACAAAAGAACCTGAATTGTGAACAACATGAATATTAAGATTATGGGCTTTGAATTTTTTGTTTAACAGAATAGTTTTCTCTACGCATTTTATATTTGTTTGTTATTAAAGTAAAAAAATAATGTATTTCTTATCAAATTAAATAGCGACCTTCTACATAAAAATCTATCTGAACACACACACACACACACACACACACTAATGCATGCATATATTTGGGAGAAGAAAATGTTGAAATATTTACCTTCCATGCACTACCGTTCGAAAATTGGTGGTAAGGAATGCTAAATGGCTTTGATTCCAGAAAATACGACGGGATTGTGCCGGACAAGATGCCATTGAGATGTCTGCCTCATCTTTCGGAAGGTCCGTTGAGTTCTCCGGCTTAGCGAAGGCATTTGAGTGATTGATGTTGCGAATTGCGATCTTCATTCATGTTCCGCCATCGAATTTTCGAGATGAAGACTGAACGAAATTGATGCTGAAGAATTTGAGAAGGATATATAATAGATGTATGTTTGGCCGTTTATAATGAGATGCCAACAACTCCATTCATGCTCAAAAGAACTGTGAATTTGGAGGTTCACGTCTCCATAAAACTGCCATGCTCATTGACTACAAAACTACTATTTTGAAATTGTGTAACTGTTTTTGTACGGGAATTATGGGCGGGAATTTTGTGATTGACGACTCCATTGTAATATATTAGTATAGATATAAATATACTTTTGGTAGACTAATTTGCCCCTGCAGCCCAAAAATACTTAAAAATTCTTAAAAAATTAAATGCTCATTCATAACTCTCTCCCTTCTTGAATAATAATAATAATAATAATAATAATAATAAGCAGAAATTGAAAAAAATCGCATAAAATGAACAAGATTGGAGGTTTTGCAACAAACTAGAGACATATACGATTGTTTCATGAAAGAATCAATTTAAATGATACAGTACAAGTATGCAGATACAACAGATCAATTGGGGGAATTTTTATTTTTTTAATCAATAAGGATAGTGCTACACATGAAGAGTTGACGAACTTTTAATCTATGCGATTTTATTTACCAATTATTTTTTTCTTTTATCAAGAAGGGTGGGGTTATGAAACGGGATTTGTTTTTTCATTTTTTGAAGTATTTAGGGGTTGTAGGGGTATATTAGTCTATCAAAAAATATATTTGTATTTATATTAATTTATGGGGTTGTCAAGAAAAAATGGAGGTTGTGCATAGAATTATCCCTCCAGCAAATGCCGAGATCATGTTATGCTCTATTTTCACTCTATGCTTTATTTATTGAAACTAAAAAAGTGCTGTTTTTTTTTGGAAAAATTTAAAGTAGGATTAACACTCCTCAGTATATCTTTAAAGACTTTAATGGATTTAACATTAATAAACATAGTTTTTTTATGCATTGATTTGATGTTCATTTGCATGATATTTGATAAGCAAAATTGCATGTATTAATTTATACATGACTTACAAGCATAATTTTTCATTATTTTATACACCGTCATGTGTTTGTTCTTTGTGAAGGAGTTACCATTGTCAGATGAGGATATTTGAGATGCAATTGATCATAGAAAGAGCTTAAGAAGATTAAAATTTTGAGTTATGAGTATTTTACAAAAAGAATCAGATCAATTGAACAGAAAACAAATGACAACATGACAAAAAACAGTGGAAAGCTATCTAGAATGTGGGGGTTGGGCGCAACCAAATATGGTTGTAACAGAGGCACCGTCCAAAGGGGCCCATGTGTGACCTTCAATCCCGATTACTAGGCTGGTCGCGGCCCAAAGTGGTCCAATAACTCATGGACGCGATCTTGGGGTGTGATTGAGCGGTGATTGCAATAAATGTCCATTTTGACCCATTTTCTTTATCATTTTTACTCCAATTTCTTTCATTTTAGATACTTCCTCTATTATATGTGACATCATTACATGATTTTTTTGATAAATTAGTCCATTACACATTAAATACACTTAGAAATGTATAAAACATGTTCAAAAAGATTGAAGAGCAAAATGATGCACAATTTGAAGAGCAATCTAAACACTAAAACATCTTAATTTTGTTATTACAAGATCATGATTTCTTTTGAATTATTTTCATTTGTATTGGAAAATCCAACCATTCTATTAATTTATCAAATGAATTGTGTATTATTAACTAAAAATCAAAGGAAAAAACATAAAAAGGAAACCCGAATTTACAAAGAAAAAATGGGGATTAAAACACCCGAACTAGAACAACAAACTCAATCTTTATCATTAGCTATAAAATAGTCATTTCCAAAAAAATAATAATATGAATCCATTATAAACTGAATTTTTGGAATTGCCAAATTCCACCAGTCTACATGGACGTTTTGATTTGCCATTTTATCTGTCACTTGATTTCCTTCCTTGTAAATATGAGAGATCTGAAACTAAATTCCATTAATATACTTCAAAACTTGAACAAATCTTGCCTTGACCCTCCAAGTAATCATCACAATCTTAGCCGAAAAAATTCCCACAATCAAAGAAGAGTCCGCTTCTATCCCATATATGGGAAACATTCTTACTAGCGACAAATTCCAACGCCAAAATGGCTCCCCAAAGTTCCGCTTCATATGAAAAACCAACACCTAAATTTTCATGAAAACAAGCCAGCACATAACCCATGTGGTTTTGAAAAAACCCTAGTATTTGTTCTTTTTTTTTTAATTATAGAAAAATGGAGTGTGGTTAGTATCCAACTTTACATAAGGGTTTTATCGGTAATTAAAAATAACATGACATTCACTACTGTCTCTAAATAAATATGCGAACCAAATATAACTGAAAAATTGTAAAAAAAAAAATAAAGTAAGCAAACTATCATAACTATTAGCTTGGCCCTTCAAATCTTGTATACATAGAATGTACACATCAACACATTATAAAAACCTAACTTTGTCCTCATTAAAAAAAACATAACTCTCATGCCTATATATACTATCCAATATCCACAACCTAAAAGTTAACATTCATCATTTTACAAACACAAATCTTTGTCCTATATTTCAAGCCATGATGAACAAAATAAGTCTTTCTATGGAATATCTAATATTCCTAGCATTGGGGTTTACAATGTCTATAATCTCCTATAAAACAATAAGAATAAAAAAAAACAACAATACCTCCACTTCCACCAGGACCAACGGGCTACCCGATCGTTGGCTGCCTACCAAAAATGGTGAAAAAAAGCCACCATTTAGATGGATACACCAAACTATGAAAGATTTCAACACTGAAATCGCTTATTTTCACCTTGGTAGAGTCCACGTTGTTGTCATCAGTTCTCCTGAACTTGCTCGACAGTTCTTAAAGGATAAAGATGTCATTTTCGCCTTAAGGCCCCATAGCTTATCGGCAAGAATTTCCAGCATCGACTACCTATCAACAGTTCTTGCACCCGAGGGCGATCGGTGGAAGAAAATGAAGAAGATCATGGTATCGGAGGTGCTCTCGATAGGTCTGCATGAACGTCTCCATGCAAAAAGATGTAAAGAAGCTGATTACCTTATTCAGTATGTCTACAATCAATGCAAGAATCCATGTAAGAATGCAGTTGTCAATGTGAGAGATGTAGTGAAACTTTACTGTGGCAGTGTGATTAGGAAATTGGTGTTTAGTAAGAGGTTTTTTAGATCGGGAATGAATGATGGGGGGCCCGGGAATTAAAGAGAGAGAACACGTGAATGGATTGTTCACAACCCTCTCACATATGTATGGATATGCTACTGCTGATTGTGTTCCATTATTAGAGATGTTTGATTTGGATAGTCATAAAAAGATTGTTACCAATGCCATTGAGTGCTTGAGAAAATATCATAATCTAGAAATTAATAATCGGTTCAAGGTGTGGTGAAGTGGTGTTAGAAACATAAATATAGATATTCTTGATGTTTTGCTTAGCCTCAAGAACTCCAACAACAATCCATTGTTGTCGATTAATGAGATCAAAGCACAAGTTAATGTAAGTTTTCCAATATGAGATGAAATGTTAATTTAGAAAAAATGTTGTAAGAATTATATGTGACTTTACCATTGATATATCTATGGCAGGACATATTTTTAGCTATGATTAACAATACAACCAATGTTGTTGAGTGGGCCATGGCAGAAATGATTAATCAACCACATTTTCTTCATTTAGCCTCTAAAGAGCTAAATGAAGTCGTAGGTAAGAGCAAGCTAGTTCAAGAATCAGATTTGCCTAAACTAAACTATATCAAGTCTTGTGTCAAAGAAGCATTTATATTGCATCCGGTTGGACCATTCAACCTCCCACATGTATCGACCACAGACACTATTGTAGGTGGCTATTTCATACCAAAAGGAAGCCATATCTTGTTGAGCCATCTTGGCCTCGGGCGAAACCCTAGGGTTTGGGAAGATTCTCTTGAGTTCAAACCCGAGCCCCACATCGTAAATGAGACATCAAAAGTAGAGTTCAGTGATCCTGAATTGAGAATGTTGTCATTTAGTATTAGAAGACGAGGTTGCCCTGATGTGAGGCTTGGTTCTGCTATGGCGATGATCCTTTTAGCAAGATTGATTCAGGATTTTGTATGTAGACCACCATCTGATCATCATGTGCTACCGGGAATTGATTTGATTGAGTCACATGGTGACTTGTCATTGGCTACGCCATTGATTGCTCACGCAATCCCACGGTTGGAACCACAAGTTTATCAGCAAATAATGTAGAATGTAATTTTCATATCACATTGATCTTGTTTATGTTGTCGAAGTTTAGGATTGAATTTTACTCATGTCAATTTAATAAAGTAAAGTGAAACCAATGTTATTTGTGGGAATAATGTCAGGTGAATAGGATATATGATATATTGTTATCGTTTCCAAATTGTCAACATTGATAAACTAGAATTGAAGATCTTTCAGACAAAGAATTTTTTTATATATAATTATTTGATGTTTTTGAAAAACATGAGAACGCATTATTAATTTGACTAGAATATCTCTCGTGCGATAGACAAATAAGATATGTATTTTTTGTTATAAATTATAAATAAATTTTTTTAATAAAAACATTATAACAAAATATTTACTCCCTCCATTTCTAAATAATTATGTCATTCTAGCATTTTAATTTTATTTAAAAAAGTGTTATTCTATAAGTTCGAGATAGAAAATTCATATTTTTTTTCACATTTGCTTTCATTTAATGCGTTCAAGCATCTATATTTAATGCATTTGATATATTCACACAATCAGTACATTATGCAATTTGATTAATTAATTTATTATTTTTGTCCATCACAGCTGTCAAAATCGGCTCGGTCCCACCCTATTTTGGGTCAGGTTGGGCTGCGATTTTACAGGCCCGAAATGGTTTTGCTGAGTGAAAAAATAGAATTTTAGTTAGTGAGCCCACGAGTGGCCCGATCCAGTGCAAATTTTGGGGCCGGTCTGGGCCTCTATTTTTGAGGTCTGAAATGGTTTCGGGCTAGGCCGACCCAACTCATAAAAAAAAGTTGGCCCGTGGGCTCGGGCGGGTAAGCCCATTTGACAGCTCTAGCGTCCATTCATCCACAATGACATTTAATGGAAACGGGTAGAGTATTATTTTTAGCAGTTCCATTCTTTCCCACCATTTTCACCATTTTCACCAAATGAAATCATCTATCCCGTTTGGTGTCCCATTTTGATTTTTATTCGATTTTCATCCTTTTTTTCTTCAATTTCAACATCCATAATGACATTTAATGGAAACGGATGGAGTATTATTTTTAGCAATTCCATTCTTGCCCATCATTTTCACCAAATGAAATCATCTGTCCTATTTGGTGTCCCATTTTGATTTTTATTCGATTTTCATCCATTTTTTCTTCAATTTCAATTTGTTATGACTTAATTTAATTTTATAATTATTATTTAGGATTCATTCCACCCAATTAGGGTTTATACTTATTTTTTAATATTTATTTCTTATTTTTAGTTAATATAATTGATTAATATGGTCGATTATTCCAAAAGTATGGTATATAATTTTTAAAATTTTAATTTTTAGCAATAAATATTGATTATGATTTGGTATACTATAGTAAAATTTAATTTTGTAACAAATATTTTTAAAATATTAAATTTCATAGTGGGACACAATAATGAGACATGAAATGTGGACTAGAGAATTTTATCCCCATCTTCACATGCAAAATATGGTACGCCCTCTATTTCATATTAAGTATCGTTTTAACACTTTTTTTTGCGAAAAGATTGTTGTTTTATACATTTACGGTGGAAAAGTCATATTTTCTATTATTTATCCGGATTTAATATATTCAAACACCCCTTGTCTTACTAATCATTGAGATAAATAAAATTAAATAAGAGAGTTATGTAATTTAATAATTTTATTAATATGTGTGAATTTCTTCAAAACAAACTTAAAATAGAGAGGCGGAGTACGTGATTTCCTCAAAAAAAAGGTATCCACTTATTTTTGTCAAGTCTCTTAACTAAATACTGTAGATCCGAAAATCTGCAATTAATTGATTCAGTCCGGAGCCGCAACCAATCTGTGAAATAAAAATAGAAAATACCATAAGAGCCAAAGACCGTCGAGGGGTGATGATCGTTGGACCTTCGACGCTCAAGTCAGGGAAAGAAGAAGAGTAGAAGAGTTAAAATATGAAATAATTGAATAATTAAAGAGCTTAATAATAGTAATCTCTAGCCAGAACGTGACTAGGAATTGAGGAAATCTTTGTTCAATCAGAAAAGATCGTAAGAAAGACGCCCAGATGTTGAATCACCGGAGTGGAATGAACTTAGAAAACGATAAACTCAATGTGTCTAGGGTATGATGTGAAGCTTGTGAGTATTTAAGCGTAGTCGTTAAGTGGGGAAGGAGGTCTTCTTTTATAGAGAGAGGTAGCGCTAGGGTTTACGTAAATTACGGAAGTGGTTGAGGCATGATCTCATTCGTTTGATCACATCAACCTTTCCAGATAATGCGGACAGCTAATTCAAAGTAATTCAAATTACTCGATCTTTATGAGGTTGCTCGATTAAACGACAACGTTCAACCCTCATGGACCAGCGTAGTAGACTGACGAAAAATAACCACTACAGTTAGTCCCTCATTGTCTAGGTTCCAGCATGAGAGCTGGACAATGAACCGTAATGTAAATAAAACATGTAAGGACATAAAACGCCGAAGCTCTGAACGCAAGTTGCAAGGTGAGATGGTCAATGATTTGAAGGCAAACCGTAAGACCGAATACCGAAGCCCTGAGACAGGCCATGAAGCTGAACGACCCAAATTATAAAATAACTTAGAGGTCGAACGCCTAAGCTTTGAGGGCAAGCTGCAAGGTAGGATGATCGAGGTTTTGAAAGCAAACCATAAGATCGAATACCGAAGCCCTGAGTATGGGCTATGAAGCTGAACGACCTAAGTTATAAAATAACTTGGAGGTCGAACGCCTAAGCTTTGAGTGCAAGCTGTAAGATAGGACAACCGAGGCTTTGAAAGCAAACCGTAAGGCTGAACACCGTGAATCCAATATTGTTTGCCATAAACCACTATTGTTTGCTAGACGCAACGGCCCCGACTTTTTACGGTATATATCAATTCATGCTTCCATTTCAATTTCGAGACTATTTTCTAAGGTCGACGAGATCGAACCAGAAATATGATCGACCTTGATGCTTATGAGACCCTAGGGTCGATTTTTGGCATAGTAGACCTTTAGGGTTGATTTTCGACATAGTAGACCCTTAGAGTTGATTTTTGACATAGTAGACCCTTAGGGTTAATTTTTAAATAATAGATCCTAGGGTTGACTTTTGACATAATAGACCTAGGGTCGATTGTTATTATTATTTATATATCTGTAGCGGAATAAGTACGATAATTAAGAATCCTTATGCATCTCAAATTCCTATCTGGACTGGGCTTTGAAATAGAGGTTTTTCTCCTTACTTGGAGAGCAAGACTCCACCCTAGCTGCGTCACCTACCACTTCTATAAGAAAGGGAATTTTTTCTTCTTATGTAGGCGCTCAAAATCATTGTTTATCATTATTTTCTCAGTTTCAAATTGCGGCGACATCAAGATACGCGGGCGGCATTCGTCCTTATTAATTGGTAAGTTGCTCATCTTTTATTCTCTTGATCTTGATTCGAGTGATTTTAGTTATTGTATTTTTTTTCAACGTCGTTGAGTGAGGATGAGTGAGAAACAATGATCGACATCTGCAGTGGCATGAGGAGACCCCAAACTGAGATTCTAGAAAAAGAAGAGTCAAGTTCGGCTGACCCTAGAATTGACATTGATGACAGGTTTGATATTCCCAAAAAATTGAAGACTTTGAAGAAAAATTCGGGGTCCACTGAGTGTGGTGAAATCGGGAACTTGAGAGATGAATCTGAATCTGAAGATGAAAACTCAGATTCGGAGGCAGGCGGTATTGAAGATGCTGAGGGCACACTTTCTGAAGGTAACGACATGGTTATTGATCAGATTGAAAAATCAAGTGAAGAGATCAATGGCCCTGATGATTCGGGTGACCATGCGGTTAGCTCCCAGAGGTCTTTGGGGTTCAAGGCAGAAATAATATCATCTGCCATCGACTAGAAATCTCTGAAACATATAATAAAGGCTTATGGAATTGCTTGTCAACTGAAGGTGAGGGTCCTTAAGTCTTCGGAGAGGGCTTGTTGGCTACCTAGAGATGCTGTTGCAGTTTATTCTAACATTTTTAACAAAGGGGTTCGACTATCCTTACATAATTTCTTTCGAAAGATTGCGGCAAATTATGGAATCTCCCTAGCTCAAATTGCTCACAATGGCTACAACCATATGATGGGTATGCTATTGATATGGTATGACCTGAAATTTGGTGAACCGTCATTGGAGGAGTGGCACTCATTGTATAGAATCGTTAATGTGCTTGATAATCTGGGCTTCTATTATTTTACTAGATGGACTGGCGGGCTTGTGGGACTAGTGAGAGAATGTATTTCGTCTTCTGGTGATTGGAAGCCCAATTAGTTTTGGGTGACATATGGTGAAGATAGTGAAGGATGTCGTTCTTGATTTTTTAGTCGAGGTTGTGCGTTTCTTTTTTTTTTTAATCAATTTGGATAACGCCAAGTCTGGTCTTGATTATTATTATCTCTAAGTGGTAAAAAAATGTCATTCTTTTGCAGGTGTTCAAAAGAAACATAAACCACAGGGTATCTTACTTAAACGGATCCAAAGAGTCCTCGACATCCCACAAGAGTATCATTCTTTCAAGACTTTGCGAGACGGAAGAGTCATTAGTGCCATCAAGATACCTCCTTCCAACACTCGTACCCTCCGATTGACAGAGATCAAAGCTAAGCTGATGAAGTTAAGGATAAATCTAGTAAGGAAGGTTCTTTGGGGTCTACAGCCCCGTCTGGGGGTCGGCATCCCTCTGATGTCCCTCCAAGTAAGAAGGCGAGGACATCGACCCTGGATCCTAATCCTACCCCGCATGCCACACCTGCTCGAGAGAAACCAGATTCAGTGGTAGTTGAGGTAGGGTTCAGTTTTCCTTTTCTTACTGATGGGCCAGTGGGCCCGATGCTCGATGAATTAGGGAATGAGATAGTTCCTCAAAATTCAGCCACATTCGATCCCTCCAGCATT
Source organism: Perilla frutescens (assembly GCA_026008535.1). Taxonomy (NCBI): domain Eukaryota; kingdom Viridiplantae; phylum Streptophyta; class Magnoliopsida; order Lamiales; family Lamiaceae; genus Perilla; species Perilla frutescens. Next base: position 35,438,714 of record BRKX01000017.1, on the reverse strand, counting down.
GTTTGGTCAAAAATACAAAATGAGATAGTGGCGGTCGATATTGGCAATCTACAAGCGGCTGTATTAAAGTCTCAGATTGCTTGTGCACTTATCATTTTGTTCAGGTATGTATCCAATTTTTCATAATTTTTGTTTTTTACATATAGATTGACGTATTAATTTATTTTAATTCTTGTGAATGTAGGCTATCGTGGCACTATCGTGTGCTCGGGTAAATCTTGAAGTTGAGTCATCTTCAACCTCCAAGCTTGAGGCTGAGGTAGCTGCTTTGAAGACTGAGGTAGAAAAAGTTAAGAGGGAAAAGGTTCAGGCTGAGAAGAAGGTGGTAATGGTATTGGAAGAATCTGAAACATACAAGAGTCGTCTGAGTAAAGTGAAGATTTCTCATGCCAAGCTGCAGAAGGAGTTTGATGCTGCCAAGGACCATTATAAATCCGAATTGGCGGTTCGTGATAAGACCCTTGATGCCGCTAAAAAAGATGAAGGGATCGACCTACAGAAAATAGCTGATTCTGAAGCCTTTCAACCCATTCGTGCTATGAAGATAGCTGAAGGTTTAGTGGGAATGATCAAGGACAAGAATCTTGATCTTGATTTATCCTTCCTTTATGGTGGCGACGCGACGTAGGGTGATAGAGTAGTGGGAATGATCAAGGATAAGAATCCTGATTTATCCTTCCTTTATGGTGACGACGCGACGTAGGCTGATAGAGCTATACAACGCTTGGCTGATTTTCTATTTTTTTTATTATTCGCACATTTTGTCATTCATTTAGACTCCTCGTTATTTCCACCGACTTCGGTGTTGCATTATATTTGTGGCGATTCTCCACTTTATTTTATCGATGTTGAACTTCCGTTTGGGGTAGTGACATTCTGAATGACATTTCATACTTGAGCTTTTATTTTTCTTCAACTTCGATGTTTGGAAGTTATGTGTGCAAGTACATGGCATATATTTGAATGAGAGAATCTTAGAAACTCATACATAAAAATATATGTATTGATTGTTTTACATTTCATCTGATTGGTAGATTACAATTCTAGCATCTAAGGCTAGCATATGCAAATATGCAAGTTATCTAAATTACAATTTGTTTTAAATCGAGGCTGAACTTGCATTGAGGTTGAACCATGTCTTGGAGATGTTGGTATTGAACATCATTTGAGAATTTATCGTTGAATCCATGTCAAGATTGACATCAATGATATTTATCTACTTTGACATGTAAAGCCATTTTTTTCTCTTTGTTATACTCGACGCTGACCTTAGCGCGTGTTTGAGATCTACAGGTTCATTCTTGTCTAACTTGAGTTATCAACATCATTTTCAACCTACATGCAGCAGGGTTAGATGGTCGATGGCTTACTCCGATGCTCAAGTCAGTAACTGATGTAGGGAAAAGTTTGAAAATAATTGAAAGCAGTAAAAGAAAATAAACGAGAATGCAAACTCATTTCTTCATGATCAATGTTCACCCTAAGGGTTGCATAGTCGACCTTGAGGGACTTCTCTGCTGAGACTTGATTCTCAGTGTTGAATATTAATATGCACGTAGCATGACTAGATGGTCGATGGTAGAGCCATCGACCCTCCGACGCTCAAGTCAGTAGATGAAGTAGGAAATAAATTTGAAAATTACTGAAAGCAGTAAAAGAAAATGAAATAGAAACGCAAACTTATTCTTTAAGGATCGACGTTCACCCTAAGGACTGCGGGGTCGACCTTGAGGAGCTTCTCTATTGAACCTCGATTGTCATGGTTGAGTTTCAACCTACATGCAACATGCTTAGATGGTCAATGGCATAGCTATCGACCCTCCGATGCTCAAGTCAGTGACATGTTGAATAAAAAATAAACAAGATAAAACTTGAAAAATTTAGCTAAGGGTTTAGAAATGATACTGCTTGAGGTGAGTTGCATTCCAACTATTTGCAATTTCTCTGCCTTCAACAGTTTGCAGCTTGTAAGCCTCATTTCCTACTACCTTCGTGATCAGGTAGGGACCTTCCTAGTTAGGGCCTAGTTTGCCAGCTCCGACTTCATCAGTATTTTGAAAAAAAATTCTAAGGACCCAATCTCCAACCTTGAAAGTGCCGAGATGAACGTGTTTATAATAATGTCAAGCTATCCGCTGCTGGTATGAAGCTTTTTTCATTACTGTTTGATCCGCTGCTCATCAATTGTGTCAAGGTTATGTTCTAGCTCCTAATTATTCTCATTTTCATCCACCTTTGAAGTCCTCGCATTCATGATCCCTATCTCTGGCTTCAGACTCGTATGTTAGAGAAAAAGATATTTTCCCCGTAGCTGTTCGCATTGTGGTTCAGTAAGACCATAGCATGCTATGGAGTTGCTCGATCCATTTTTTCTTGTGTTTATCTAGCTTTTTCTTCAGGGTGTTCATTATTGTTTTGTTGGAGGCTTCAGCTTGACCATTAGCAGCTGGGTACCTTGGGGTGGAATAGGTTAGCTTGACCCCCCCTATTTTTTACAGAAGTCTAGGAACTCAAAACTAATAAATTGAGGTCCATTGTCGGTGACGATCTCTGCTGGTACTCCGAACTTACAAAAAATATGTTTCCACAAAAAACCTCTTACCTCACGGTTCTTGACTTGTGCGAATGCATTTGCTTCGATCCACTTTGTGAAGTAATCTATCATGACCAAGAGAAAAACTTTCTGATTGCTACCATTGGGTAGTTTTTCTACGATGTCCATGCCGCACTTCATGAAAGACCAATGCGTTATTAAAGGATGGAGTGGTTCTAGATGAGTGTGATTGGACTGAGCAAATCTCTAGCATTTATCACATTTTTTAATGTAACTCTTTGAATCGGCTCTCATGGTCAGCCAGTAGAAACTTGCTGTTAGGGCCATGTTGGCTAGGCTTCCTGGTCCAGAGTGATTTCTACACTCTCCCTCGTGTAGTTCTTCAAGGATATATTATGCTTGATTTGGACCTACGCACTTCAGGTAGGGCCTGAGTACGAGCTTCTGTATAAAGACCCACTGATCATGTTGAACTTTCTTACCTTAGCTCTGATCCTCCTAGTCTCTGTCTTGTCTTCAGATAGTTCATTCTCGGTAATGTATTTAATGATCGGAGTCATCCAACTGACTTTAACCTCGACTATTTCCACTGATTTGGTTTCTGCTTTTTCTTTCCATACTGCTGTCCATTGGGCATATGTTTAGGGGTATAAGTGAGTTGAGCCTACTTGCGAGCTACTCAGGATTGACTCGAACAAAACTCAAACTCGACTCGAAGTAAGTTGAGTCGAGCTCGAGCTCGAGCTACTCGATCAGAATTCGAGCTTGAGCTCCATTATATGCAACTCGATAGGCTCACGAGCCTTATCGAGCTTAAGGGTGGTTTGACAATTTTACCCTTCCTATTGTCTAGTATTTACATTTCTACCCTAGCATATAAAAGGCTTAGAGATAAGAGATGATTCATTTCAAACCCTACTCCCAACCTAATTCCCAAATCCCAACCGTTATTTGCATTCCACATCCCAAGTCCCAACTCACAGTCACGACTCATGCGTACTGCATGCCGACCACTCATCCGGCTACAATGCTGATTTCACATAAATGAGAAATCTCGCCGTGATGGATTATTACAGTCCAAGTGTGTTGTCTCTAAGTTGTGCGCCTGTGAGAAGGTGGAGGCAAGGCATAGTTTGGCCATATCATCAAACAATAATCATCAAGTGTTTGGCCTTTCAACAGCTTCCAACAATACAAGGAACTTCACCTTCACCTTTCTTCTTCATCCTCGCCTCTTCAATTTATTAATCCTCTCAACAAAGGTATACTTCTTTTTTCCTTTTAACTATTTTTTTTCTAGTTGTAATTTTTCTCTTTCTTTTTTCTGTGCTCGTTCAGCTTGATTTCAAGTCAATTTTGATGCGAAGCATCAGTAGTTTTTATGTGTTTTTTTCTAATTTATTGTGGGCACAACTGGTTATAATCATGATTTTAGAAAGCTCTTATCTTGGATTAATGATGTTTTTGATTTATTTGAACTGTAAGCTTGCTACTTTATTTCAGTAGAATTTGTAAGAGGACTCATTTATATTGTAGGGATTTAATTTTCCAGCATTTAATTCAATTAAATAGAGAGAACAATAAAATGAAAATAATCGAGTCGAGTTCGAGCTCGAGCTCGAGTTCGAGCTCGAACTCGACTCGAGTTTGACAACCGAGTCGAGCCAAGTCGAGCTCGAGATTAACGAGTTTCTGATCGAGTCAAGCTCGAGCTCAGCAAAATAGAACTCGATCGAGTCGAGCTCGAGCTGGAGCTATTAATCTTCTAAGTCGAGTTCAAGTTCGATCACCCCAGTACTCGTCTCGACTCGGCTCATTTATACCCCTACATATGTTAAGGGTATGTGCTTTGATGATTGACGATCAATCGCTGACCCTAGGTTGGCCAGTGCACCTGCATGTCGATTTTCCTCCCTCACCACGTGGGTAACTTCTATTTCTGTGAACGATTTTGATAGTTCCTTCACCATGGAAAGGTATGCTGACATTCTAGAATCTTTTACTTGAAAATCTCCTCCGAACTGACTTACAATAAGTTGTGAGTCACTTTGTACTTTGATGTTTGGTATCTTCATATCTTTGGCTAAGGTCAATCCGGTGATCAGTGCTTCATATTCCACTTCATTATTTGTTGTCTTGAATCCACATCGAACTGCTCTTTCAACAACGTCGCCTTTGGGGGAGATCAATACTATACCCAATCCATTCCTCTTGAAATTACTGGAGCCGCTTGAAGGGTCCAGTGATGTGAATTATCACCTTCAGTTATTGAGAGTAGTTCTTTTTCGGCAAGCTCATGCTACTCTGATGAAAAATCTACAATAAAATCAGCCAAAACCTGTGATTTTATTGCAGTCCCGGGTAGATAGGTGATGTCATACTCTCCAAGCTCTACTGCCCATTTTGATAATCTGCCAGATTAGTCTGGCTTGCCCAACACAGTCTTTAGTGGAAAGGTCATCACCACCGTGATTGGGTGGGCTTGGAAGTAAGGCTTCAACTTTCACAAGGCCATGACTAGTGCGAGGGCTAATTTTTCGAGTTGAGTATATCTGGTCTCTGCATTGAGTAGCGATTTGCTGGCATAGTAGACAAGGTGTTGTCTTCCCTATTCTTCGTGAACTAACACTGCACTTAAAGAGTTAGCAGAAACAGATAAATAAATGAAAAGCACCTCACATGAGTTAGGCTTCAAGAGCAAATGCGAGCTTGAGAGGTAGGACTTAAGTTGGTTGAGAGCCTAGTCGCACTCTGGCGTCCACTCGAAGTCTTTTCCCATTCAGAGAGTGTTGAAGAATTGATGGCCCTTATCAGAATATTTTAATATGAAATGACTGAGTGCTGCCAAACGACCTGTGAGCTTTTGTACTTCTTTGACATTGCGGGGTGCCTTTATATTTTCCACTACCCTGATTTGGTCGGGATTGACTTCAATTTCTCTTTTTGTGATGAGGTACCCTAAAAATTTTCCCGACGTTACCCCAAAAGGACATTTAGAGGGGTTAAGCTTCATGTTGTATTTTCTTAATACTTCAAATGATTGCCTCAGGTGCCCAATGTGATCTTTGGCTTGTAGTGATTTTACAAGCATATCATCTATGTAGCCATCCATTGTCGATCCTATTAACTTTTCGAACATACGGTTAACCAGCCTCTGGTATGTAGCTCCTGCATTTTTTAACCCGAACGGCATGACTTTGTAGCAGTAGATGCCTCGATTTGTGACGAACGCTGTTCTATCTTGATCATCTGGATGTAAGAGAATCTGATTATACCCAGAGAAGACATCCATGAAGCTCATTATCTCATGTCCTGCTGTTGCATCGACAAACGTGTCGATGTGAGAGAGTGGAAATGAATCCTTTGGGCAGGCCTTGTTTAGATCGGTGAAGTCAATACACATTATGTTCTTTCCATTTTTCTTCTGTACTACCACAACATTAGCTAGCCAATCAGGGTACTGCACCTCCCGAACTGAACTAATATCGATTAGCTTTTGAACTTCTTTATCTATCACTTGATTTCGTTCAGTTGCAAATTTTCTTCTTTTTTGTTTGACCGGTGGGTGATCGGGATCGACCTGTAACCTGTGAGTTATGATAGAGGGATCGATACATGTCATGTCAGTGTGCGACCATGCGAAGAAATTATGGTGTTCTGATAAAAATGTTATTAATTCTGCTTGCATTTCAGAAGTCAACCTCAACCCAATTTGAACGACGTGGTCTGGGTAGTCGGGGTGAATCTGTACTTTGTCGAGATCTTCCATTTCGGGTTCGACGTAAGAGGCCAATCTTGATCTTTCTCCATGCTTATATTTTGAATTTGAGCTTTCTCCATGTTCCTACTTGATGCACTAAATTATTATGCACTATACTGCAACTAACACAGGACACTGCAATATAACTGGTGAACCGAATATCGTATCCACAGGGACTGAATGCTTGACCAAATTGAGTACTAAGCTAACAATTCACTATTATCCAGGTGACCTATTTCTCGGGTTTCTAAGACACCAAATTAAATGACAAATAAACAGAAGAATCAAAATTAAATACTCGACTGATGTAAACAAAATAACTCAACAAATTTAGATAATTAACGAGGTATTAATCCTAGGGAATGCACATCAAATGTATCCGCTATACAGTAATTCAATCCGAATAATTCCCAATTTAATTCGAGTAAAGGGGAGAAACAGAAATATAACTACCTATCTCCGCCAGGTCTCAAGGTAGTAGTAGATCAACAAAATGCCTATTACTTTCGTCTCTAGACAAATTATTAACTCCTTAAATCGCCAATTAATTCTCCTACAGATTCCTTAGAACATGCATCAAATTATTCATTCAATCCACTAATTAATTTTCTCCGCCAGGTCTCAAACTAATTAGCTAACATGCATAAATTATGGCCACTAATCTATGCATGAGAGATAAGCACATGAATATTTGAACACAATAATCAAAAGGGAAAAATAACAAGATTAAATTAATTGCATAGTTTCAACATTCAATTGCAAACCCTAGAATTAAGAAACGTTTAGCCGTCCATGGCAAAATAAAAATCTAGATAAAATACGGTAGAAATCATACAACTCATAGTCAGAATTAAAATAAAAATAACATAAACAACTTATGCCGGATGGATTGTCTTTGTTCTTCGTGTTCTTCCTCTTCTCTGTGCTCTTCTTTCTTCAATAATAGGGTGAAAATTGTACAAAATTCGCCCAAGAAGAGGTCTTAAATAGTTTGGGAAAAACCGATCCGCAAAAGGAAATTTCTAAAAATCCGAAATAACGTGGCACGGGCCGTGCCGTGCGACGGCACGGTCCGTGCCGTTGGACAATTCGCGTCGCCAGGTTCTGGCTCGGGGCACGATCCGTGCCATTGATCCAGGGAGTGCGGCCTTCGGGGGGTTCGGGGCACGGGCCGTGCCGTGCGACGGCACGGTCCGTGCCGCAGTGCATCTCTTGAAATGTTGTTTTTTCGGCCTTTTCTCGCCTTCCCGGTCTCAACTCAATCACTCCTTCCGTCCGGCAACCATGTACACTCCAAAACACGTCCAAATTAGGCCAATTTCCTGTCAAAACTTGATAAACCCGTGATTGAACCCACACAACATAAAACAATTCAAAATAATCACAAACACATGCATTCGACTCCAAAAATACATACAAAGTACATCCGAACGCATGCAAAATCCGAGTTTATCAACTCCCCCAAACTTATCCATTGGTCGTCCTCGAACAAATAAGAGAAAGAATTAAACTCATGCATAGAAAGGATGTTTGACAATTCATTGCCTCAGACACCACGAATATCAATTATCAAAATCAAGAACACAATGAGCAAAGATATTATTGCACAACACGACTACTATCTTGTCTTTAGCCTTGAACCAACGACCTCACCGGGTTCGTGTATCACTCACTCTCAAGTGTATAGAATAGTAAAATATAAGTACTCAAAACTGGACATATTGAAGAATTAACCATAAGCTTTCCCCCTTATCTTATCTCGCCTTTACATGTAATGCAATGTGGAATTAAGATAAAAAAGGACTTCATAATCGGGTTGTAATGTAGGCACTTTGGACAAGGTAGGGAAAATATAGGCCAAGTGACTAAATCGGACACATTGAGCGAGATTGCACTCACTACTTCCTCACTTAACACTCGACTCCCCATACCAACTGAGTAGAACTAGACTTTGTCTAGTTCTCTTCCTCCTTTTCCAACACCATGCAATTTAAAACATCACCAAATTATGTTTATGGCCACTTAGCTACATTTTCTTTCTTTTTTTTTTCTTCTTTTTCATCAACTTTTCTTTTATTGAATCTCGTTTTACTTTTTTCTAAGTGCCATATGAAAATTCCAACTTCATAACCTTTTCACACTCCACACTCCATCAATTTATTCTCCCCAAAATCCACCAAAATAATTCATCCCTCCTAAATTTTCTACCACTCAACCAGTCTGAGTGAACAAAGACAATTGACAACAAGATGAAATCATATTGGCTAACAAGAAAATGGCAAAAGCTCAACGGGGCTTACAACGGATATTCAACATGTTTTGGCCAAGAATGTAAAGGATAAGAAGAGGGTTAATAAAAAACGGCTTTAAATCCTCTCAAAATCCCACAACATTCTGCTAAACTTGAGCAGACAAGAGGCAAGTTCTAGACATTCAATCAATAATCCAGCGTTCACACACAAGAAAATGAAAATAAGGCTCAAAAGCTCACAGGACCGTCACAGGTCAAGACAACCAAGCAATTCGTCGCAATTGCACCTATCATGCTTATAGTACACTCAACAAAGACAATTAATATCAACAAATCCAACATTCATCATCGGCAATCATCATTCATCACAATACAAAGCATGAGAAAAATCCACTCCATCATACAAAAAAAAAAAAACAATAACGTGCTTACTAACTAAACTCCTAACTAATGCAAGTGAACTACCTAAATGCACAAAGCGATAAAAGAAATTCTTAGAACAGGGATTCAAGGCATGACGTCCATCCACCCCCCAAACTTATTCTCGAACGAGCATAAGTTTGAAGAAACAGACGGGAAAACCTTGAATCGCTAACCTCAAACAGGAATCAGGGCGGAGGCGGGTTAGGGGGAAACTGCAACCCCCACTGCTGCATCATTTGTAGCATTGTAGCTACATTGGAGTCGATGGCTCCTACCCGCGCATTCATGTGGGTGAACTCGCCCCGCAGTCCTTGCATCTCCGACTCGACCGAGGAGAGACGGCCTTCCACATCATCCAAGCGCTCCTCATCTGAACGGGGGCGAGCTCGACGACGTCCTCCAACTCGGGAACTAGAGGGAGCATCAGTGTCCACCTGCGAGTCCGCACCCCCGGTGCTCACTCCGACATCATCCCCAGCAGACTGCTCGGCCTCCTCTTCTTCGTCATCATCCTCCTCGTCCGCTAATTCGACCACTCGTGCGCGGAAGGGCAACACCGGTTGATTGGCGGCCATGGCGGCCTGATGGGCCGGTGAAGACATACTCCAATTTTCGGAGTGGCGCCAGTCAGAAACTTTCGTCAGATGACGATTGGGCAAGGAAAAATGGCCGCCCGACTTTTGAGTGAAGAAGCACCTTCCAGTCCGATCTACGCGTATAACATCCATGTTAATCAACGTCTCTACAGACATCACCATGTTTCCAGGAAGCACCTCCCAATCCGTGAAGTCAACCCCGCAATACTCCGCAATTGGAGTGATAATGCCGCCACAGATAAGAACACTGCTCTTCTTGGCGGCCGCGTGGCTCAAGTGTGCCGCTATGTGGGCCTCCAGATTGAAGTTTTGCCGCTTCAGAGCACTCCACAGATAGAAGATCTCGCGGCTTTGGACAGTCCCGCTATCATATCGGGCAAAAAGAGCATTGGCACACGCTCTCTACAGGAAGCGAAAGACGGGGTTGCGGATCATGGAGGCCTTGGCCGTGCGAGGCCGGAAACGAGATCCAGGGTCAGCCTCATCCACCCTTGTGATCGCCTTCCAAAAGGCGTCATCTTCCCAAGCATACTCGATAGGACTTCCACACTCATTGTGAAAAATTTCATTCAAGTCCTCCAAAGAAATGGTGAACGGACGATTGTCCAACTGAAAGGAAATGCTAGACGGGTACCGGGCTCTTCTCTGTTTCTGACACGAGACAGTGCTCAAAAATTCCAACATCATTCTTCGATAGGAAGGCCATTGGCCTTCCAGCACATAGCTAACCCCGCCCCACTGGCAAAGGTTCCAAAAGTCATCATTCAATCTGAGAGCGCGAAGCACGGTAGTGTCCGGGTAACGCGAGGGGAGGCACTCCAATTGCACAAGCCGGTCCCAACGGTCACGATGCTCAAAATCATTTAAAACGACCCCAAAATTGAGGGGGTCATTAGGGTTCTCGGGGGCCGCTCCCCGGCCTCCACGTCGACCACGAGCAACTCTTGGTGCCATGAGAGAAAAATGGTACCTAAAAGCGATCAAAAATAAGCTCACGAAAGAAACAAAAAACAAAGTCTCATCCCGATAGGTCGCAACAACACGTACATATTGTAACAATTGCAAAGGGAGAATTATCCTATCCAATGCCACCAACATGTACTCAAAATCAAGTCAAACTCGAATTTACCCCCCAAACACTCCCATAGTAATAAAAAAATAAACAAATTGCACCCCAAAATCAACCATTCACCCCCCCACAGTCTCCTCACAACAACAACACCAAGCCCACGAAGGATAATTGAAAGCATGACAAGCCTTAGAACAAAAGAAAACCATCAATTTCACTCCAAACCCCATGCATACCACATGTTCGATAAAATGCATCAAAGAGGAATCCAATCCAAACCACACAATTTGGCCATTCCAAGCATACCCATCATCTTCCCACAACACCAAACAACGAGAAAGAGGGAGAGAGTAAGAAATTTCGTACCTTCGGTGCGAAATTTACCAAAATCCGACCTAGGGCACAATTTGGGGCAAATCCCAATTTTTCTTGCAAAATCCTCAATTGGAAAGAGGGGAGAGAAAATCCAAGGAAAAAGTAGAAGATGGAGATGTGGGAGGGGCAAGGAATTTAGCTCTAGGGGAGTGGGAGAGGAAAAGAGTCTAATTTGGGAGAAAATTTTCGTATGTGCTCGTGTGTGAAAGTGAGAGAGGAAGAGAGAGACGAACCTGAATTAAAACTAATGTGGGCTGGGCATGTACTGCGGCACGGGCCGTACCGTCACACGGCACGGTCCGTGCCATCCATACAGGGGGTTCGGACCTTTTTTTGTTTCGAGGCACGGTCCGTGCCGAAATATATATTTTTTTTCGAAAATACAATAACTAAAAATAAAACGAAACAAACGGAAAAAACAACCAACACACGAAAAAAAAACTAAAAGAAAAAGGAAAACAAAACAAAACAAAAACAAAACGGAAAAGAAAACTAAACACGGTGGGTTACCTCCCACCAAGTGCTTCATTTAACGTCTTTAGCTAGACGATACCTCATGGATGCTCATGGATCATTGAGAAGTGTGACCCGTAAATCTCTTTCTTCAGTTGGGTGCCGGAAGTAGTGTTTGAGGCGGTGTCCATTGACTGCAAATGTGCTTCCATCGACACGCAATAAATCACAAGTACCATTCCAACTTGTCTTGTACACCACAAATGGACCCGTCCACCTAGATTTAAGTTTGCCCGGAAACAATCTCAATCTTGAATCATAAACCAAAACTTCATCTCCAGGGGCGAACTCCTTTTGCTTGATGACACGGTCATGGAATTTGCTGGCCCTCTCCTTATAGATGCACGAATTTTCAAAAGCTTCGTTTCTCCATTCTTCCAACTCCAACAATTGATGAGCTCTCTCAACTCCAGCTACTTGGAACTCAAAATTTATTTTTCTCACCGCCTAATACGCCTTATGCTCAATTTCTACGGGTAAATGACAGGATTTACCAAAAACAAGCTGGTAAGGGGACATACCAATTGGAGCTTTATATGCCGTACGATAAGCCCACAGAGCATCATCAAGGCGATCCGCCCAATCCTTTCTATGCACCACAGTCTTCTCGAGAATTTGCTTGATTTCTCGATTGGCCAACTCGGCTTGCCTGTTTGCTTGAGGGTGATAAGGAGACGTGACCTTGTGCTTCACACCATACTTAGCTAGCAAACTTCCAAGCCACTTGTTGTTGAAGTGCGACCCCCCATCACTAAGCAAAGCTCTCGGGGCTCCGAACCGAGTTAAAATATTTTTTCTCAAAAACGTCAACACCACCTTGGAGTCATTGTTGGTAGTAGGAACGGCTTCCACCCAACGAGACACATACTCCACAGCAAGCAAAATGTAGAGGAATCCTCGAGATTTAGGGAATGGTCCCATAAAATCTATCCCCCACACATCAAAAAGCTCCACAACCATCATCGCCTTCTACGGCATCTCATCCCTCTTAGTAATGTTGCCAACCCGTTGGCATCGATCGCACTTGGAGATAAACGCATGGCAATCTCGGTAAATATGCGGCCAATAGAATCCGCTTTGTTGGATTTTCATGGCGGTTCTATTGGCTGCGAAATGGCCTCCACTGGGCGAACTGTGGCATTGCTCTATGATAGCATTAATTTCATCTTCTCGAACACATCTCCGAATCACCGCATCCGCGCATCGCTTGTACAGAATGGGCTCCTCCCAATAATAGAATTGCACATCATGGAGGAATTTCTTGCGCTGGTAGGAACTGAGATCCTTAGGTATGACACGAATTACTATGTAATTCACAATGTCCGCATACCACGGAGTTTTATCAATGGCCTTCACTTCTAGCACTTGCTCATCCGGAAAGCTCTCATTGATGAACAACTTTGGATCCTCGCCTTCCACTGGTTTCTCCAAACGGGACAGATGGTCCGCCACAGCATTCTCACAACCCTTTCGATCCTTGATCTCCATGTCAAACTCTTGGAGCAACAGAATCTATCGAATCAATCTTGGCTTGGCATCCTTCTTGGCAAACAAATACCGGATAGCGGCATGGTCAGTGTAGACAATGGTTTGCACCCCAATCAAGTAAGCCCGGAATTTGTCAAAAGCATACACCACTGCTAGCAACTCCTTTTCGGTGGTGGTGTAATTTTGCTGGGCACAGTCAAGGGTCTTACTGGCATAGTGAATGACTCGGAAGAATTTATCCCTCTTTTGTCCCAACACCGCTCCAATGGCAAGATCACTGGCATCACACATCAAAACAAAAGGTTCAGTCCAAATAGGTTGAATTAAAATTGGAGCACTTACCAGAGTCAACTTTAATTTCTCAAATGCTTCCAGGCACTCATCATCAAAACCAAACTTCATATCCTTCTCCAACAGAGAACATAGAGGCTTGGAGATTTTTGAAAAATCCTTGATGAATCTCCGGTAAAATCCAGCATGGCCAAGGAAACTACGAACTGCCTTCACAGAGGTAGGAGGAGGTAGCTTCTTAATAGCTACAACTTTGGCTCGATCGACCTCGAGGCCAGCAGCAGAGACTTTGTGGCCAAGCACCACACCTTCACATACCATAAAATGGCACTTCTCCCAATTCAACACTAGATTTGTCTCCTCACAACGCTGCAAAACTTGAGACAAATTCCCCAACCAAATATCAAAGGATGAACTAAAAACAGAGAAGTCGTCCATAAATACCTCCATAATTTTTTCGATGAAGCCATGAAAAATGGCTATCATGCACCTCTGAAAAGTAGCTGGCGCATTGCATAGACCAAACGGCACACGACGATATGCAAAAACACCATAGGGGCAAGTAAACGCCGACTTGTGTTGGTCTTCCGGGGCAATCATAATTTGATTGTAACCCGAATAGCCATCCAAGAAGCAGTAATACTCGTACCCTGCAAGTCTATCCAACATTTGGTCAATGAAAGGAAGGGGAAAGTGATCCTTACGAGTGGCCGCATTCAAAGCACGGTAGTCTATGCAAACTCGCCATCCTGTCACGAGTCGCGTAGCGATCATCTCATTCCTCTCATCCTTCACAACTGTCATGCCTCCTTTCTTTGCAACACATTGAGTCGGGCTCACCCACTCGCTGTCAGATATGGCATAAATCATCCCGGCATCTAGAAGCTTCAATACTTCTTTCCTCACGACCTCTTGCATCATCGGATTCAATCTCCGTTGTGCTTGCACTTTCGGCTTGTAATCCTGCTCAAGTAAAATACGATGCATACAAATAGACGGGCTAATCCCCTTTATGTCCGAAATTTGCCAACCTATAGCAGACTTGTATTTTCTCAGCAATCTCAACAATTTATCCAACTCTACAGCAGATAGAAAAGCAGATACAATCACAGGATATGTGGCATTCTCACCGAGAAAGGCATACCTCAAATGATCTGGGAGTGGCTTCATCTCTAAAACCGGTGGTGTAGGTGCCGACTTGGCGGCAGGAGTCTCCTGCTCTACAGTGCTCTCTTGCGGTGGATCCCGAATATCCAAATATTGCACTGGTTCTTGCTGTAGTCCCTGCATAGAATCTAAAACCGCAAGATATTCTAAAATTTCATCACAGGAAAAATCAAGAGAGTCATATGAGTCAATGGAATAAATAGAGTGCTGGATACAGTGCTGCAGAGGGTCTTCCAACGCAACTGGCACATCGGTGCAGGCAAACCCATCCTCCACTAACTCTATCAATTTGCAATCATCAAATTCACTCTCGTGTGGCCTCTTCATAGCATCATACAAAGAGAATGTAATCTTCTCATCATTCATCCGGAATGTCAGCTGGCCGTCTTGCACATCAATTAAAGCACGGCCTGTAGCTAGAAACGGTCTTCCAAGAATCAATGGAATATTCTTATCTTCCGGCATGTCGAGAACCACAAAATCTGCAGGAAAGATAAACTCTTCAACCTTCACTAGCACATCCTCAACGACTCCTCTCGGATAGGTAACTGATCTATCCGCCATTTGCAGTGCAATAGAAGCAGGCTTGATATCACCAATTTCCAATATCTTGAAAATCGACAACGGCATCAGATTGATGCTAGCCCCCAAATCGCACAACACTTTACCAAAAGTGCGTCCCCCAATCACATAGGCAATAGTAAAACTACCCGGGTCCTTCTGCTTCAGAGGCAACTTTCGTTGCAAGACTGCACTACA
Organism: Perilla frutescens; assembly: GCA_026008535.1. Taxonomy (NCBI): domain Eukaryota; kingdom Viridiplantae; phylum Streptophyta; class Magnoliopsida; order Lamiales; family Lamiaceae; genus Perilla; species Perilla frutescens. Next base: position 35,423,468 of record BRKX01000017.1, on the reverse strand, counting down.
TTCCTCAGATAGATTCACAGTCTCAAATTTTCCCAACTTTCTTTTTTTTGAAACGGCATCTTTCAAGAATTTAGCATAACCAGACATATCTCGTAAAGCATCTAACAGAGGAATGTTAATGTTTACCTTTTTGAAGATCTCCATAAATTTCTCCATCTTCTGCTCAGTCTTGGCCTTCGCTAGCCTAGTTGGAAACGGGGCAGTGGACCTGATGGGCATCGTCTGGGCTGCAGTAGTGGCAGGCGTCACTTTTGGTGCAAGAGTAGGTAGAATCTCTGTAGCTGGAACTGCTTCATCATCGACTATCTCGATCACATCATCCTCTCCATCATCCTTCAGTAGATGCTTATGATTTGTGTACTCAGTTCCACTCCTCAGCTGAATAGCATTGCATTGATCCTTTGGGTTGATCACAGATTGACTTGGAAACTGGCCTGACTTGTGCTGAGTGGATGAATTATTCGCCATTTGACCAACTTGAACCTCTAGCATATTCAACTGCTTTGACAGAGCACTCACAGTTCCCTCGATCTGAGTAATCTTCGTTCCCATGGCTCCAATGAAGCTGTTCTGATTTGCTATCAACTGTCCCATCATCTCTTCGAGTGAAGACTGCTTTGGCTCAGAAAGACCTGCAGTGGGAGCAGCAAAACCCGGAGGTTGCAAGGCATTGTTGGGGTTAGCATAGGAAAAATTTGGGTGATTCCTATTGCTTGGATGATACGCCATATTGTTACTCTGGAATCCTTATTGGCCTCTGTTGTAGTTTCCACTGTTGTAATTTCTCTGATTGACAAAATTCACACCTTCTACGTCAGAGGATTCAGAGCCTTGCTGTTGTACTGCATTCACATCCATGTGTGCGCGCCGCTCTTCTAGAACTTGCTTCTTCAGATCTTCAATCTCAGCTCTCAGATCATCCATCCCAAAATCAGATACTGTAGCGGCTGGCCTGGTTTGTCGTCTCTCCATCGGCCACTGATAGCTAGTAGCTGCCATCTCTTCTATGATTCTTAGCGCTTCGGCTGCAGTTCTATTCACCAGACAACCTCCAGCTGAGGCGTCCACCAATCGCTTGGTATTGTTAGTCAAACCACTGTAGAAGTGAGTGATTTGTTGATCGGCGCTGAATCCGTGTTGTGGGTAAGATCGCAGCAAGTCTCTGTACCTCTCCCATGCTTCATAAATTGACTCATCCCCCATCTGTGAAAAATGAGTAATCTCAGCAATTATTTTCTGAGCTTTCGATGGAGGAAAGTACTTAGCCAGAAAAGCCTGGCACATCTGATCCCAGGTGGTGATGGATGCCTTGTCCAAACTTTTGAACCACTCCTTGGCTCGATCCCTCAGAGAGAAAACGAACATCCGCATGCGAATGATGTCGTCACTGACACCGTTCATCTTGATAGTGTCGCAGATATCCAAAAATGCATCCAGATGAGCATTTGGATTTTCTGTAGCTCGTCCACTGAATTGCTCTGCAGCCACCATGTTGATCAATGCGGGACGGAGCTCAAAGTTGTTGGCGGCGATGCCGCCACCCCATCCGGCGCCCAAGTATCTGTCAGTTGGCGCCCGATACAGCTGGTTTAGAGGTGCTACTTCGTTCTCGGGCGCAGCTTGTCTAGCCAATCTCTGCTCCATCTCTCGGAGCCTTCTAGCTAATGCTTCCACATCATTATTCTCATTGTTGGCGGCCATTTCGATTTCTTGCTGTCTGCGTTCCTTATTCCTCTGTCTATGAGCTCGATCAGAGGAATTGGGCACAGGATCTATGTGTGGCTGTGTAGATCTTGTTTTCATAAACTACCTGAAGTAATGGATTCTTGTCAGTAATAATATCAGAATAAATCAAAGTCAAAATCAATCCCCGGCAACGGCGCCAAAAAGTTGATGCACTAAATTATTATGCACTATACTGCAACTAACACAGGACACTGCAATATAACTGGTGAACCGAATATCGTATCCACAGGGACTGAATGCTTGACCAAACTGAGTACTAAGCTAACAATTCACTATTATCCAGGTGACCTATTTCTCGGGTTTCTAAGACACCAAATTAAATGGCAAATAAACAGAAGAATCAAAATTAAATACTCGACTGATGTAAACAAAATAACTCAACAAATTTAGATAATTAACGAGGTATTAATCCTAGGGAATGCACATCAAATGTATCCGCTATACAGTAATTCAATCCGAATAATTCCCAATTTAATTCGAGTAAAGGGGAGAAACAGAAATATAACTACCTATCTCCGCCAGGTCTCAAGGTAGTAGTAGATCAACAAAATGCCTATTACTTTCGTCTCTAGACAAATTATTAACTCCTTAAATCGCCAATTAATTCTCCTACAGGTTCCTTAGAACATGCATCAAATTATTCATTCAATCCACTAATTAATTTTCTCCACCAGGTCTCAAACTAATTAGCTAACATGCATAAATTATGGCCACTAATCTATGCATGAGAGATAAGCACATGAATATTTGAACACAATAATCAAAAGGGAAAAATAACAAGATTAAATTAATTGCATAGTTTCAACATTCAATTGCAAACCCTAGAATTAAGAAACGTTTAGCCGTCCATGGCAAAATAAAAATCTAGATAAAATACGGTAGAAATCATACAACTCATAGTCAGAATTAAAATAAAAATAACATAAACAACTTATGCCGGATGGATTGTCTTTGTTCTTCGTGTTCTTCCTCTTCTCTGTGCTCTTCTTTCTTCAATAATAGGGTGAAAATCGTACAAAATTCGCCCAAGAAGAGGTCTTAAATAGTTTAGGAAAAACCGATCCGCAAAAGGAAATTTCTAAAAATCTGAAATAACGTGGCACGGGCCGTGCCGTGCGACGGCACGGTCCGTGCCGTTGGACAATTCGCGTCGCCAGGTTCCGGCTCGGGGCACGGTCCGTGCCGTGCCGTACCATTGATCCAGGGAGTGCGGCCTTCGGGGGGTTCGGGGCACGGGCCGTGCCGTGCGACGGCACGGTCCGTACCGCAGTGCATCTCTTGAAATGTTGTTTTTTCGGCCTTTTCTCGCCTTCCCGGTCTCAACTCAATCACTCCTTCCGCCCGGCAACCATGTATACTCCAAAACACGTCCAAATTAGGCCAATTTCCTGTCAAAACTTGATAAACCCGTGATTGAACCCACACAACATAAAACAATTCAAAATAATCACAAACACATGCATTCGACTCCAAAAATACATACAAAGTACATCCGAACGCATGCAAAATCCGAGTTTATCACTACTTTGAGTTTGATGTTGATGCTTCACCGATTTGGTTTACTTTTTGTACCTGTACGTGGTTAGTCTTGAAAGCCGATCTGTAGCAGTCTCTTAACGCAATTTGCTCTCCACGAATTTGCCTAATTCCCCACGGGGTTGGGAAGCGTATGACTTGGTGATAGGTTGAAGGTACGGCTCTTAGCTCGTGAATCCAAGGTCTTCTGAGAATGACGTTGTATGCGGAAGGTACATCGATAATTTGAAACTTGGTGTGTAGGCTAACTCCTTTCGTATACACAGTGAGCGTAATTTCACCTATGGTGGTTTTGTGCTCGCCACTGAACCCAATCAAGGTCATCGATTTTTTGACGATGTTAGCCTCGGGGACTTGCATTCCCTTCAAAGTAGATAGAAAAATAACATTAGTCGAACTCCCACCATCGATGAGAGTCCTCTTGATCATACAGTTAGAAATAAGGACATAAATAAAAAGTGCATCGTGGTGCGGGTGTGAGAGTTCAGAAGCTTTGCTGTTGGTGAAACTCAAAGTAATGAGTTCCATTTCGGTGTCTGGCTTTAGTATCATAGGCGTGTATTTGAGAGATCTACAATGCCGTTTCGCTGATGCTTGGGACACTCCGCTAACCTCGGATCCTCCATTTATGCAATTAACCACATGCTCAATTAGTGGGGCTTTGGCGGATCCCTCAGGTTCTCATCATTTTTACTGAAGATCTGCTTCCCCTTATCAGTCAGTAAATCTTTCAAATGGTCTCATTTGAGTAGGTCGATGGCTTCGCGATGCAATGCAATACAATCATCTATTCTATGGTCATCATCTTTGTGGAATTCGCATTACTTTATTCTGTCACATTCATGATCTGGACTCCTCATCTTGGGTGGCTACTTTACTGTGCTACCGAGTTCATTCAAGGCATTGACAGCTTCTGAGGGTGTAATGCCCAGGTTGTATTCTAGCAAGCGTCGATCATATGGATCTGAAATATCCTCTCGACCTTGAGGTTTGTAGCGATAATTACGGGGGTAAGGGTCAGTTCTTCTTCTATCATTTCTGCGGGAGTCTCTCCCTTCATCTCGACCTCTTGGCTTGGGTCGATAATACTGGTTTTTGTCTTCCTCCCACTTAATTTGTGCCCATGTCTTTGCTAAAATATCATCCATTGTCTTACAGGGGTACTTTGTGTGTTCTTTGTAGAGGTCTGAATCCCTCTTTAGCCCCTTTCTGAAGGCTGATATGGCGGTGTCAGCGTTGCAGCCTGGTATCTCTACCTTTTCTCTATTGAACCTTGCAACATAATTCCAAAGTGTTTCATTTGGATACTGGATAATGGCGTAGAGGTCATCGGAATGTTTCTCAATTTTTCGGCTGCTGGTGAACTGTTCTACAAAAAGATTTGTAAGTTGTGCAAATGATCCGATCAAAGCGTTAGGAAGGTTTGTGAACCACTGCAGTGCGGCTCCTAATAGGCTTGACCCAAAACTTTTGCACATGCAGGCTTCTCTGAGGTACTTTGGTATTGTTGCGATGAACATCTTCTATATATACTATGCGATATGGTCATCCGAATCTGAGGTTCCGTTAAATAACTTCGTGGATGGTAGGGTGAACTTCGACGACATCTCTGTTAACCCAATTTCATCTACGAAAGGGGAGTTAGCAAAGCTATTTGGTGCAGCCTTGTAGATTGGTAGAGGTACACCGGGAATTCGCGTTATCATTGCCTCGATACCAGCCAGTCGTTGCTCCAATTCACTTAGGTGATCGATCATTCTCTGATCGAATCCCTGGTTGAACCTGCGCTACTGTTCAACCCTTTCTTACTCGAGGGTCTGGTGTCAGAACCTTTCCTGCCCAAAAGCATGATACTCAAACCCTGGAGGTGGCCTTAGCGGGCTCTCCTCCATTTGTTGTCTGGTGTCTACCTTCTGTGCTGACGCACTAGTACCTGCAATAAATGGATCAGTACAAGTAGCAGAATGACGACGTTCAGAGTTTACCGAATTTGGTTCTCCAAACAGATTGGTGGGTTTGATATAGTTCAGATGGCATGTGTTGTCATTGGTGGTCAAATCTTCAAGTTTACTGCGGAGTGAAGCGTTCTCTGATCTCAGAAGCGCTAACTCCCCCGTGGTGTTTTCCATTTGATGCTGTATATTCCTCAGAACATCAGCCAGCGACAGATCAACATCGGGTGAAGGCGTAGCGGTTCTGCCATCTTGTTGGGGTCTTGCTGGGGTTCTTTTCCATCTCTGTGACTCTCATTAGGCGTTGTCATTTTGTTTTACAAATAGATCGCTGCCCCACGGTGGGCGCCAAATTGTAGATCCGAAAATCTGCAATTAATTGATTCAGTCCAGAGCAGTGGCCAATCTGTGAAATAAAAACATAAAATACTGTAAGAGCCAAAGACCGTCAGAGGGGTGACGATCGTTGGGCCTCCGACGCTCAAGTCAGGAAAAGAACAATAGTAGAAAGAGTTAAAATATGAAATAATTGAATAATTAAAGAGCTTAACTAGCCAGAATGTGACTAGGAATTGAGAGAATCTTCGTTCAATCAGAAAAGATCGTAAGAAAGATGCCCAGATATTGAATCGCCAGAGTGGAATGAACTTAGAAAACGATAAACTCAATGTGTCTAGGGTATGATGTAAAGCTTGTGGGTATTTCAGCGTAGTCGTCAAATGAAGAGGGAGGTCTCCTTTTATAGAGAGGTAGCGCTAGGGTTCACGTAACTTACGGGAGTGGTTAAGGCATGATCTCATTCATTTGATCACGTCAACCCTTCCAGATAATGCGGACGACTAATTCAAAGTATGAAAATTACCCGATCTTTATGAGGTTGCTCGGTTAAACGACAAAGTTCAACCCTCATGGACCAACATAGTGGGCTGACGAAAAATAGCCACTACAAATACTACTACTAATTTTAATTTAATTAATCAATTCTAATCGATTTTGTTGTAAATTGATTTCTTTCGGTTTTGTGTTCATTCTTCATCACATCAATTACATCGATGTAATCAAACTAATAAGATATAAAGATATAAACGACACAATATAAAGATGGACTTAGAAGGGGCTGGCAGGGGCAATTGCCCCCTTCAAATTTTTTCAGCGAGTATATAGTATCTATGTAAATATTTAATTTATTATATAATAGAATTTTTTTGCCGCCCGTCCTCCTCATAAGTTAAACACCAGATCACTTATTGCATTTCCTATTACATTTCTTGTTCCAAGCCTTTATTTTTTTTTTAAAAAAATAATTTTTTATTTTTAATTTATTATGATTTTATTTAATTTGAATTTTTTTATTTAAGGTTTATCCATCCCCAATTAGAGTATATTATTTTAAAATAAAAATAAAATCTAGTTATGCAACACCAACTGGAATATGAATGGCAACTGATGATCTGATTTAATAATAATCAATACATTACTTTTTCTAATATTCAAAACCCAATTCACTCAATTCTTTAATCTTCTCTCATGTGTCATGACCCTCTTTTCGTTCCGCTGCTCTGCAAGTGAGGTAATATCATTATTTTTCCCTTTTATTCTTATGAATTTTAGAATGAATGCTTCAAATTTTAATTCATTATATCAAATGGCCAAAATCATTAGGATTACTACAAAAATTAAAGCAACAAATTAAAAAGAGAAAATCAGAAGCCAAACGTCAATTACTGCTAAGAAAAAGAAAGCAATAAAAACATAAAATACAGTTTAAACTATTTAATTAATCATGCATCCATACAACCATCAATCATCAAGTATCGCAAAACGGGAAATAATATCAAACTAAAATATTATTGCGACTGTCTTGCAGTAAAATTTCATTAGTATTTCTCCTGTGCGATGCACAAATAATTATTATTTTTTAGATTTGTTATTATGATTATTTTTTATTTTTATATATTTTTATATGCTATATTCAATTTTTAAAAATTAATAAAATGATATGCACATGCATTAATTAATTAGACAAGAAGATCAATTTTATATAGTTATAACAAACAAAAAGAAAATTAAATTTTTAGAAACTAAATGAAAATCCATCTTAGAAATATTTGAATTAAAATATTTCCAACGTAACGATTTTATAAATAAGAATGTATAATTGTCCACGATTATAGAACATTTGGTTTCTTTGATTATATGACATGAATAAAAAATTTAATTATTTTAAATGATAAAATTAAAATAGAAAAAATAACAAATTATTATTATTATTATTATTATTATTATTATTATTATTATAAATGATAGATATTTTTTTAGACGACAAATTTAGAGTATTACAAATCATCCATCTATGCATAAAAAAAATAAAATTTAAAATTCTACAAATCTCAAATTTTCAAATAAAAATAATAATAAAGAAAATGGTAATTTTTTTTTTAAAATACAATGGTTATAATCTAAACTATCGTGGAAAATGAAAAAAAAATTACAACAATAAATATTAATACTGTTGTCTATTAATTAGAAACTATTGTCTATTATCCAAAAGCTATTGTCTAAGGCAAAATGTGCAATAGACAACGATTTACAGCAGAACTGTTGTCTATTATTCAAAAACTGTTGTCTAAGGTAAAAATGTATAATAGACAACGATTTACACCACAACTATTGTCTATCACACGATTTTGCCTTAATATATATATATAGATAGATATAGATAAGACTAATCAAGATTCATAGTACGTAAAATCAATATTTCATAGAATCATAGTAAGACAGTCTCAGAAAAATCTTTTCAAAATATTTAGAAATATTCAGTGTGTATACCGATTGCATCGAGATAAGCACCTCGTCGACCATGAAACCCCACCACCTTCCTATTGCAATCCACAAAATTCATAGAGCTAAAATAGGTTCCGATTTCAGTACCAATTCGGCCAAATTGTACCTTGTTTGTAGTAATGTGAGCGATCTGATAATATTCACTCCCACACTTCCAACGGTCCATAAAACCCTTCAATACCTATCAAGAATTCACCTTTTTCGCCAAACACAATTTGCCAACCACACAATTAAATTTCATCACAAATTTGGTTATTTAATTGTCATGAACAAGGAGGATGACTTTGGATCTAAGGTTGGGAATCGCTCTAGCAAGATGGAAATGGAAGAAAAGTCTGATATTGATTGAATGAATCCGGTTGAAGGATTAGTGTGAAGAAAGAAGTGTTGGGCTTGTGGGTAATTTGAGAGACTCAAGTATTTTATGTTTAATCAAGAGGCCCAAGTTGTTTGGCCCAATTATTTATGTTATCTTTTATTTTAGCAAATGCTTAGGGCTAGTACAATATCATGTAACCCTAGTACTATATATATTGCGAGATGATGAATGAAAGGCAAGAAGAAACTTATATCTGAAATTCCTCCCCCAACATTCTCTATAATTTCCCCCATTTCTTCTATATTTTCTCCAATTTCTATTCTATCAAGGTTACAATTTTACAACATAAAATACAAAACATCATAAAAATAGTCAGTCTCTGCTACATGAATCTTCAAAACGCAACTCATAATAAATAAAAATTAGATATCTCATTTTATGATGATTGAATGTGTACATATAAATGGGTTAATTGCGATTATCTACACAAATTTTAACATAATTTACAGTTAAAACATTATATTTTGCTTAAGCGGAAAATATTTTCACCTCATCATAAAATTAATGGCTTCGCTTTGTGCCTAAAAATATTATAAAGCAAAGAATTCAAAATTGTATATTTTTTCTTTTGTCTTCTTTTAGATACAAACGACAAATTTTTATTTTACACCAGTTTCATACACTTAAAAATTTAGGAGTTTATTTTTGCAAAAAGAAAATTGCAAAACATATTTTCATCTCTTCACAAAATGACAAAATGACGTTGTTTTGTATTTGAGAAATATAAAAAAGTAAGAAAAATAAAAATTATATATTTTTTCTTTTGTTCTTCATTTAGACATAAACAACATGATTTTTATGACACGCGAGGTTCATTCGCCCGAAAAAATTAGAAGTTTATTTTGTGAAAAATAAAATAAATGCAATTACGTATTTTAATTGCAAAATTTTAAAATTTATATTTCTAAATTGTAAATCATGCAAACTTTATCTAAACATAGGCATAGATGAAAGAACCATCATCCCCATGCAACGGATATGAAAAATCAGAACCATCTCTCTTACCGTAGATAAATCGGACCGCCATAAATACAACCATTTCGCACGCGCAAACGCAATTTAACCCCTTTCACAGTAGGAAAAACCCCGTCGTCCCACTCTCGGCCACCGTTACTACCCCAGGGTCCAGCACTTTGCAGTGGCGGCCGTGAGAGAAACTGATCCCTAAATGCCGCTTCATTACAACCTCCGACAAATGCGAGGAAACCGACACGATATAAACTTCGATAGGATTGATTGATCGGGCATCTGTCCGTCCATGAAACCCGATATATATTTATAATTAATAATATTTATAAAAATAAAATTAAAGTGATAAAAAATTATAAAAAAGTTATTGAGTAGTAATTAAAAAATTAAAAAATTATCAAATATTAAAAAAATTAATCAAATTATAAAATAAAATAAATCTGGAAAAGTAAAATAAAATAAAAATATAAAGAATATTAAAAAATTAATTTCAAATTTATAATTAATTAGCATAAAAATATAAAATATTAAAAAATTAAAAAATCTAAAAAAGTGAAATAAATAAAAATATTAAAAAAATTAAAAAATCTAAAAAAGTGAAATAAATAAAAATATTAAAAAAGTAATTTCAAATACATGATTAATTGATAATTTAAAAATTGAAAAATAATATAAAATGTTAAAAAATAAAATAAATATAAAAATATTAAAAAACTATTTTCAAATTCATAATTAAGTAGTAATTGGAAAATAAACAAAAATTAAAAAAAATAAAAAATTTATAAAAAATCAGAATTAATTTTAGCTACGGAAAAATCATTGTTAAAATAAAAAATTAAAAAATTAATATTGAAGGATGTATTTTTCATCTCTATCGTTAACATAAAAAATAAAATCAAAAAATTATAATACGACGTTTAACAACGGAGTTTTCCTTCGCTAAGTTAGAGACGGAAAAATCTGTCATTAAACATTATTATTTTTAATTTTACTTTTTAAAAATTCAAAAGTAATCTCAAAGCCTGTAAGTTACAGAATTCATGAAAAAATTTCATAAAAAATTCTACTAAAATAGTCACTTCTTAGAAGCTAGCTATAGAATTTTTATTTTATTTTTTTTATTGACATATTAATTTCAACGAAATTTTGGATTAATATAGTCCAGCCCTTGATCCCAAGGGAAGTAGTGTGAATTTGGTTATTGGAGTGCCTTTGATTTGTATTAGGCACAATCTAAAGAAATTGGTATATCTAGAATCCAAAAAAACATGCATATTTTGCGTAGCGGATTAACAATGTTTTAGTTATATACGTCCACAAATCAATAATGATGAATAACCCTAAAACCCTATTAGTAGGAAATAAACTGTCAAAAAAACATACATCACCCCAAACATAACAAACACCATGAAAGTTGGGAGAGTTTTCCCCTAAACTCCAAACCATGGACGCGCGCCGTCCCTTGGACCCCGACTCGCTGACCGAGCAATGAGACCTCGTTCGATAGTAATGCATCAGGATTTGTTAAGGTATCCCAACATAAGCTATACATTGACACTTTTTTTTTCTTCATTTTAAATGGGATATTAATTTCCTAAAATCTTAACTTACAAATTGGACATTAGCCCCTAAATCTATAAAACTTATTTTAGCTAGATTGTTTAACTAATGGTTAGAAAGGACATCAAGTTTTCATCAACTTATGCTAGTTAATTTTTTACAAAATATAGAGCCTCAACTATATCATGCATGATTGCAGAAGGCGCTAGGCGGCCAGTAACAGGGGAGCTAGCGTCTAAGTGGGATCTAGGCGGAACCTAGGCGTTTTGTAATTTGTAATTAATTTATTTATTTTTTAACCTAACAATTTATAAATTTTATTTATAAATTCAAAACTCATAACATTTACCTCATCTCTTTTCTCTATTTTGTATGAGTGTAATATGTTCCTTCTTTTATTCTTCATGTTATTTTGCTTATTTTCTTAGTTAATGGTTTAAAAATTGGGTCAAACCTATTACAACACTAAAAAATCATTTAAGAAAAAAAAACAAAAAAAAAACATATAATTGCAGCGAGGTAAATTTTTAAATAGCCATTTTGAAGTGAAAAATGTTTCTAGTAACTATTTAAAAAAAACATGGTTCTAGCCACTTGGACAAAATAACCCTCTGTCGTGTACTCTAGTCGTGCAACAATGTAAAATATGAATGTTGCTTGAATAGACTTAATCGTGTAACTCCATTCGTGTGGCAGTGTAAATTTGAATAGTTGCACGACTACACTCAGTCGTGTATCCTCAATTCGTAGAATAGTATATAAATTTATAATGTTGCATAAATGGACTTATTCGTGCACCCCACTCGTGTAGCAATATTAATTTTTCCTACTACACGATCATATTTTATTCGTGCATCCAAATAATGTACTCTAGTCATGTAGCTCACAATTTTATAAAGGGCAATTAAATATTTTTAGCGAAAAAATAACTATAAATAATCTTTTTTTAAAAAGTGGCTAAAAATATATAATTTACTAAATGAAAATGACTATTTTTATATATTAACACTAATTGCAGCCGCCTAGCTAACTTCCGCCTAGTCATCCCAACCGCCTAGCATGGCCACCTAGAGGGTAATCGACAAGGTTGGCGACCGCCTAATTTCTAGGTGCTGTCTTTTAGAACAATGATAATATGTACGAGCGTGTTTTTGATAAATTTTATGAATGTGTAATAACTAAAATACAAATAATTACAGATGCAAACTATACTATATGCTTAATTTAACGAAACTATTACGTTGTACACTATGAACATCGCATAAATATCTTGATGGCACGTCATAATAAGAATGAAATTAAACAAAAAAAAAATTAACGTGTTAATAAAATATTGAGTTCGGCGGTGAATTTCAATCTCCTTCAAATCAATGGGCAGTTGTCAGAGTAATTAATATTCAAAAAAAATTAAATTATCACAATTTCAAAAGTTCAGTATTAATTTATTAAATTAAAGATGCCAGAATCAAAATTATTGTAATAGAAAAGAACTGACTATACTGGTAACTTTCAATTAATAACCATCCATTTTTGTGAAAGTGATTAAATATCTTGATTCTTTTCTCAAGCCTTACCGCTGATATTAATATGAGAGAGAGAGAGTGTGTGTATGCTGCAGACTTTATGATCAGAAGCATTAAACAAAATTGAATGCAAATTTGTGCAAGCTGAAGGGATCTTAAGCTGTGCGGATATTTGAATGATTCTAGTTCTAGGATAATCATTAATGCAAGAAGGCAAAAACTTCCATGCATAGCTTTTAAATGAGACTATATGAGACGGGTCGGGTTAATCCGCACTTTGACCTGGTCAATATGGTCAAATCCACCTTTTGATCAAGTTTTTTTAGGGTATATTTGGTGTTTTTTAGAGTTTTTTTTTGGGGGGGGGGGGGGTTAGGGTTTATTTTGTGTTTTTAGGGTTTTTTGGGGTGTTTTTAGGAGTTTATTTTGTATTTTTTAGGTTTTATTAATTCTATTTCATACTCATTTCAAATAAATTAAATCAATTTATTTTAATTTTAGGGTTCACTAATATAATTTTAGGGTATATATTTTTGGGGAATAAAAAAAATTAAAAAAAAAAAGACAAAAAAACTGCAGAAAAAAAAGAAGAAAAAACTGCCAAGAAAAGGGGGGGGGGGGGGGGCCTAAATAAGCCCTCCCAATGAGGCTGATGAACTCCTTCTCATGCAAGAATCATGAATTATTTTACGGTTAGAAATTGGGATATGAGCATTGATTATTATCATTAAATTCATCATATTACGTACACAACACACAAAATACACACATATCAAAGTGGTTCTCTTCAAAATCCTTGAGATAAAAAGTAGTTAGATAAAATTTACGGGAAATTCCATGTTATCCCGTGAGGTAGTACCTGCATGTCACAACATATCTAATGCGATATTTCATGTGTCACATTGTGATAAATTAAATTGTCACATTAGATCTATTGCGACAGATGAACACTACCCCATTGAGTAGCATAAAAATTCTCTAAAATTTACATACTGTCATTTTGTTAGTCTTGATTTTCAAATTTCTTATACATCTATGTGCTTCATTTGGATTTTATTACCATGTAGCACGAAAGAACACGTATGATTAAGAATCATATATCGATCTAAGACTTAAAAGATGAGTTAATTATTAATTAATTTGGAACTAGCTAGTATAGGAAACATCTTATTTATTCAGGACATTAAGTAATTAATCTTTCAAGCTCGAGCATTATTTTTATCATGACCTTATAAATAATGAGGAAGGAGTTTCATTGCTCTATAACTTAAAAAATGTATGATCAATTAATTAGTAGCAATCATGAACTTGAATTTGAAAATTACATGAATTATGATTTGATCTTTTTGAGACCCATAAGTAACCACATATAATTTCGAATTCAAATAATTTTGGTGCCAAATCAGTGAAAGTAATTTAAACTATTAAATGAGTTTTTTTTTGGAATATTAAATGAGTTTTAGATAATATTTCAATTGATAGCTTCATCCCTAAAAAAGTTGATAGTTTCAAATAATTATTCCAGGAATATTTAAAAAAAAACTCTTTTTAAATCTATATTAATATGTACTAGCCAACAACAACTCTCTCAAATCTTAGACCGACAAAATTCCCCATGATTATTAGAATCTCTTCATATTGAATCTATTGTTGTAAATATATCTAATAGATATATATGATATGAGTGATGGCCAAGTATCTAACTCTAAAACCCTAGCTCTTGTACTATTATAAATAGAGGCATTTGGTCCTCATATTAAATACACACAATTCATATTTTCTCTCACCTCTCTCTAGTTTACAACACGTTATCAGCACGAGTCTCTAATCAACTGAGTTTTGAATTAATATCGGAGGCACGTCATAGAAAATCATCGTATCTTTCCTGCGAGGTAATTTCTAAATTAAAATTATGAAATTAAATTTGATGTGAATCAAAATTGCATGATGAGAACTGAATTAGAGAGAAGTGCATCCGTGCGATTCCAATTTTTTTTCCTGAAAGATAAAAAAAAAAACAAAAAAAAAACTCAAATTGTTTTTCAGAAAAATCAATACAGATGTCGTCATCTCCAATTCGTCTCTTCTTACTTTAATAGCAAAATGCATTACTTCAAATAAGACTACTATGAAACATTAGATTTCATTCCTATGAATTTTTGGATTATCTGCTATCTATTTTGTATTTAAGATCTGAAATTAATTCATAATAAAAAAAAATTGCCTAGGAGATTGACCAGGGAAGGGCTGTGCCCAATTATTTTCCGTTAGTGATATTATTGCGTTTGAAAAAAAAACGTATTAACAGCCTCTGCCATGCTTATGCTATCATCACGTTTATCGGCTTTAATATATTATGTCTGTTTTTTTCATTGTTATAATAATCGGTCTTTTCCGATTTAATCTTGAAAAATTAAATATTGATGCTATTAAAGTAGCATAAGTAATATTCCTGAAGAATATTACATACTCTAAAGAGCAAATAAACAAGTAATATTCATGAAGAATATTACATGCTCTAAAGAGCAAATAAATTAAACATGTGGATAATATATCCTTGATTCTTTGTGCAGAATTGCACGAATGGCAAACATAGCCAAAATGGAATCTTGTGATATTTGTCTTGCTGATAGTGCCACTACGCACACCATTCTCCAAAATAAGAAATATTTTCTTAAGTTAACATTAGCCGAAGATAATGTTAACACAATATCAGGCGCATCAAACATCATTGAAGGCTCCGGAAGAGCTTGTATCATTTTACCAAATGATACTAAATTAGATATTAAAAATGCCCTGTATTCTAGTAAGTCCAAAAGAAACTTACTAAGTTTCAAGGATATCCGCTATAATGGATACCACATCGAGACTATATCAGAAGGTGGAAATGAATATCTCTGCATAAATTCTTTTGTATCCGGCCATAAGCGAACAAAAGAAAAATTATTAACACTACCTTCTGGGATGTATTACACATTCATAAAGGCAATTGAGACAAACCATGTCATGAACCCGAAGTTCAATGACACAAAAAACTTTATGCTTTGGCATGAAAGTTAATATTGAATCTTCATCTTTCTTGGAGAGAATTCAAGAAGATATTTGTAGACCTATACATCCACCATGTGGCCCTTTTCGATACTTTATGGTATTGATTGATGCTTGTTCTAGATGGTCATATGTATGCTTGCTTTCTTCTAGAAATGCAGCATTTGCTAGACTACTTGCTCAAATTATAAAATTACAAGCTCAATTCCCAGAGAATTCAATTAAAAGAATTCGTCTTGACAATGCTAGTGAGTTTACGTCTCAAGCATTTGAAAATTATTGTATGGCTATTAGAATTGAGATTGAACATTCAGTCGCTCATGTCCATACTCAAAATGGTTTAGCAGAATCGTTTATTAAACGTCTTCAACTTATTGCTCGACCATTACTTATGAAGTCAAAACTCCCAACTACTGCTTGGGGTCATGCCATACTACATGCGGCAACATTACTTCGTATTAGACCATGGGCTAACCACGAATATTCCCCAATGCAAATTATTCTTGGTCGAGAACCGGATGTTTCTCACTTACGAACTTTTGGTTGTGCGGTTCAAGTCCCAATTGCACCCCCACAACGAACAAAAATGGGTCCCCAACGAAGGCTTGAGATATATGTTGGATTTGATTCACCTTTGATTATAAGGTATATTGAGCCTTTAACGAGTGATTTATTTACTGCACGTTTTGCAGATTGTCATTTTGATGAAATGACATGACATTTCTAACATTAGGTAGAACGAATCTACATCCAGAAAAGCACAAGAAAATATCTTGGAATGAGAAAATCTTGTCATATTTTGATTCTCGAACTAATCAATGTGAAGAAGAAGTTGAAAAGATTATCCATTTGCAAAAGATTGCAAACCAACTTCCTGATGCTTTTGTAGATACAAGAAAAGTGACATAATCTCACATACATGCTGCAAATACTCCAGCGAAAATTGATGTCTCTGAAGGACAAATAGCATTGGCAGCAAATGAGTCTAAAATTCGTCAAAAATGTGGTCGACCAATTGGTTCCAAAGATTCTATGCCTAGGAAAAGAAAGGGGCAAGATGGAAACCAAATAATGACGAAAATGATTAATCAATCAAATGAAAGTGATGTAATTCCTGAAGAATTACAAGTATCAAAATCATGAGATCTCAATAAATTATTTATCTTCCAATCAGATACTGGAGAGAGAACATATCATTGTAGATGATATATCCGCCTTTCACATAGCTCATCAAATTTTAAATGAGGATCCTGAACCGAAATCTGTTACAGAATGTAAACAGAGAAATGATTGGCCAATGTGGAAAAGAGCTATGGAAATGGAATTAAATTCCTGTGATAACCGGAAAGTATTTGGACCTATAGTCCTAACTCCGGAATCTGAAACCCCTGTTGGGTACAGATGGATATTTATTAGAAAGAAAATTGAGAAAAATGAAATTACGAGATATAGAGCAAGACTCGTAGCGCAAGGTTTCTCTCAAAGACCAGGAATTGATTATGAGGAAACATACTCTCCAGTAATGGATGCGATTACTTTCAGATTTCTGATTAGTCTGGCTATGTCACAAAGGCTTGCTATGCGCCTTATGGATGTAGTAACTGCCTATCTATATGGGTCATTAGATAATGACATATATATGAAAATTCCTGAAGGATTTAAAATGCCTGAAGAATTAAAGTCAAAACCCAAAAGTATGTTTTCGATTAAACTGCAAAAATCATTGTACGGGCTGAAACAGTCTGGCCGTATGTGGTATAATAGATTGAGCGAGTATTTGTTAAAAGAAGGATACAAAAATGATGATATTTGCCCTTGTGTTTTCATAAAGAAAACCGAAAGTGGATTTGCAATTATAGCAGTTTATGTTGATGATTTGAATTTAATTGGGACTCCTGAAGAGCTCAATAAAACTGTTGAATATTTGAAGAAAGAATTTGAGATGAAAGATTTGGGAAAGACAAAATTTTGTCTTCGTTTGCAAATTGAACGTGTCCGAGGAGGAACGTTTATTCACCAATCCACATATACAGGAAAAGTGTTAAAACGCTTTTACATAGATAATGCACATCCATTAGCATCACCAATGGTCGTTAGATTTCTTGATACGAAAAAAGATCCATTTCGACCTATTGAAGATGGTGAAACGATACTTGGTCCTGAAGTACCATATCTAAGTGCAATTGGAGCATTAACTTATCTGGCTAATTATATTAGACCAGATATAGCTTTTTCTGTAAATCTTCTCGCAAGATATAGCGCTGCACCCACTTTGAGACATTGGAATGGTGTTAAGCACATTCTACGTTATCTGAAGGGTACCATAGACCTTGGATTATATTATTCGGAAAATTCTGATTCTTCTCTGGTAGGGTATTCGGATGCAGGATTTTTATCCGATCCACATCAAGCCAAGTCACAAACTGGCTATGTTTTCACATGTGGTGGAACTGCTATATCATGGAAGTCTGTGAAGCAAACCTTGACTGCAACATCCTCAAATCATTCTGAAATCATTGCAATCCATGAAACAAGTCGAGAGTGTGTATGGTTGAGAAATATGACAAGTCACATCCAAGAGTCGTGCGGATTAGCTTCATCAAAGATCAATCCAACTGTTTTGTATGAAGACAATGTTGCTTGCATCGCACAACTAAAGGAATGATATATCAAAGGTGATAAGACGAAGTACATTTCTCCCAAGTTATTCTACACACACGATCTCCAAAAAAGTGGTGATATCAACGTTCAACAAATTCGCTCAAGTGAAAATTTGGCGAACTTATTCACAAAGGCATTACCAACATCAACATTCAGAAAGTTGGTACACAAGATCGGCATGTGCCGACTCAAAGATCTACAATGATTTTAAGATCAGGGGGAGCAGTTGTACTCTTTTTCTTTCGACTAGATTTTTTCCCACTGGGTTTTTCTAGCAAAGTTTTAATGAGGCAACATTTGTTTTAGAGATTAGTCACTCAAGGGGGAGTGTTGTAAATATATCTAATAGATATATATGATATGAGTGATGTCCAAGTATCTAACTCTAAAACCCTAGCTCTTGTACTATTATAAATAGAGGCATTTGGTCCTCATATTAAATACACACAATTCATATTTTCTCTCGCATCTCTCTAGTTTACAACATCTATCAATTTCTTTGATTAATTTTAGTCTTAATATAATTAAAAAAAAATATGTTGGCTAGAATAACAAAAATATCTCAACAACTAAGGTAATTGTATCCTGTATATCTGTCTGGCTGCATATTAACTACTTTTTTAAAATATCAATATTATAAATAATAAATTTATGCAAAAAAAAAAATTATTTCAACTAATATTCTACACAACTCCGTAAGAATTCATAATTAATTAATATACATATATATTAGAAATTAAAACCTCATAAAAAACACCTTTTTGAAGACAGTAGGATGCGTGGTGCATTTGTATAATTTCCATATGATAATTATAAAGTAATGCTGCTAGAAATAATACTATAGCATATTTTTTTCTTGATTTGAAATAAAGATTTGATGTAATTGGATAATAATAATAATAATAATAATAATAATAATAATAATAATAATAATAATAATAATAATAATAATAATAATAATAATAATAATAAATTTAGAAGAAGAATGAGAGTTCAGGCGATTTGTAAGAAACAAATAATATTAGTTATAATTCAAGTTAATTGCGAAACAGTAAGAATATAACGAGTTTTCATCTTTTCTTTTTAATTTTTACAAAAATATCTTCAACGTAGGAGTATTATATATTTATGTGTCTTGCATGAATAACTTTCGTATGTATAATATATACATAATACAATAGCCTAATTAAAATTTGGTTAATAAAATTCACCTATATACTGTATTAATTAAGATACACCATTCATTCCTTAACTTTCTCGGAAGGAATAATTGCAATCAATTTCTTGAGTAGTAATATTTAGAAATTTATAATCAGCGATGCAAATGCACACCATCAAAACAAAAGTGATTAATTCATTCATTTCTAATTTGATAATACATGTTACCTATAGAAAATAAACACAAAAAATTTCAAATTAAAATCTACTTAAGAAGGCCTCCCTTCCAGGCTCGAGCAAGCAATTCTTTTCCGACTTCATTTTCCACCGCCACAACTTTCACAACATTTCCAGAATTACGAACTGACTCGAACAGCTAAATCTGTCTGGCTTGAAAGTTGTTGCCTCTTACAAAGTTGACCCACCCCTCCGTCAGAGCGAACACCTTAATATTCCGGTCAGTTACACTAACCGTCCACCTCCTCCCTTGCTCGTTTTCTAGTTCTATATTCTGTTTCGCCTTTATTCCGATGGCCATCACAAACGTTTTTGGTATGTCCTATATATTATAATTCATCATAGAAATTAGATCAAACAGTACTGCATGCATTATCAAAAAAAAATATCACTCGATCATGTTGATTAATTACCATTCTTAGATTTGAAATATTGTGATCCATCAGTTTCTTGAGAATTGCCAAGTCCTTGCTGATCCACCTTCAGCATCTGTTCAATGCCGTAAAATTGTCATACTTGAGAGAGAGAGAGAGAGACTAATGTGATATATTGATGAAACTTAAGCAACAAGCTAAGAGAGAGTGAGAGTAATGTGATATATTGATGAAACTTAAGCAACAGGCACACACACAGAGAGAGAGAGAGAGAGAGAGAGAGAGGCTGGTGCAGAAGGTGGAGGAGACGGCACTTCCTTGCAACAACCGTTTCTGAAAATCAAGACGTCGAGAGCTGATTCACCGGAGATGCAGAAAGTGAGGAGGTTGATGAGGTTGAGTTGGTTGTCCGTCGCGAATCGAGACCAACCATCTGTGAAGAACCATTTCTTATTCGTCTTCCTCGCCTTCACCATCCAAGATCTTCCCGATTCAGTCTTGAGCTCTAGGTAGGGTTGACGAAGAAATTTTTTGTATTGATTCCCAAATGCCAATGGTATTCTCTACAACAAATTAAAATCATTTAAACATGAGTAATAGGGAAAAAAATTTGAACGGAAAGCAAGAAATTAACATTACGAGTTTGTTTGCAAAATCGTCAATGCAGAACATGAAGAAGGATGAAGGCACGTTTCGGAAATCCGCCATTAGAGAAGGTGAGAGATGATGATTGTGGGAAAAAATATGGAATAATGTCCTATATTTATAAATTGTAACAATTATTTCTCAAGAGTTTGGTTACCAGATTCTCAGAGGTAATTAATATATCTCTTCAAATCAATTCAATGCAACTATGTAGTTTTCAGCTTTCTCTGCTTTTATTTTTACTTTTACTATTTGTGTGTTGAATATTAATTAAGATGTTTTGAAGAAATATATATATTTCATGTGCAACAACTTTTTTCTGGTTTCGGTTGTGTAAGGGATATAGGGCCTATATTTGTGAAAGTTGCAATCAATTTGTTGAGAAATTTATTATATATATCTTATCACATTAATTAATGCACACATCTCCAACAATCTTAATCTTTATCTTTATATATATAAAAGTAACAAGTTATGCCTTTAATAGAAACTTAATTTCTCCCACCAAAACCATTTACTAAATTTAGTAAATTTATTTTTATGTAATAATTTAATTTGGTTTTATTTAATGTAATTGTATACTAATTAATTAACCATTAATTATATATTAACATCATATCATATTCATTTGTCAATTTATAATTTCATACATAATACCATTTTATGATTATATTAATTAATAAGATGTATACTAAGATATATATGACATAATATATAAACTACTTAAGATAATACTATATCTTAATATATATAACATATGCCTATGCGTGTTGTTGTGTGCGTACATTAATATAAAATACACAAACTTTGACAAAATTTGCAAATTAGACACAAACTTTAAAATTTTACAATTAAAGCACAAATTACCATTTCCTGGAAATATAAAAACTAATTACCATTTCCTGGAAATATTTAATTCTTAATTAACTAAATAATTAGATAATATCTTAATCGTAATCTTAATCTTACTCTTAATTTTAATCTTAATATCTTAAAGACAAATAAGTATACTAAAAAAGAAAGTCATTTTTTCCACTCAAAAAATATTTTATATGTAATTAATTAATATTACATTAAATTACCACTCATCAATTAATTAGTGTATTGAATTTGGTCAATTCAATTAATTAATTCTAAACCTAACGAGAGTCATGTGTTTTACATGCATACATATCCCCCTAATCCGCCTAACAGGAGAAGAAAATAAAAAGCTAAATTAGTTTATAATTTATCATAATTAGGTGCACTAATACTAGGATTTAAAATATTTCCAAATCAATTCAACAATCCCATAAATTCCCCTAACTATTTATTAATTGATTTTTACATTTACCTTAATTAGTTATAATCAATATGCTTAATCCCCTCAAATCAAAATCCTAAAATACATATTAATTAATGAATTATTATTTTTTCCATTATATATAAAGGTTGGTGGAATCCATTTTGTATCACATCCCCTCATCAGTTTTTATTTTATCGAAAAATGTCTTCATATGTTTTTGTGCTTTTAAGTATCACTATTCTATTCTATTTTTTGCTTGCATATTTGCATTTCTAATAGTCATGTTTTATACTATCAGATTTGTGAAGCATTGACTTCATTCTGTTATAATTAAAAAAGATGTATGGACAAATGACGTGCTCCCTAGTAACAGCGTAAAAGAGAAAGAAGAGTAATGGCAAAAATAGGGAATGAACAAAACTGTGAAGAAGAGCCGATCATACTTTTTTTCTTTCTAAAACACTATATTTTCATTCAACATGTTTATTTTGTTGTTAGAATGGGAAAAAAAATTCCAAAATTTTGTGGGCTTTATTTTGCTAAAATACCGATTTTTTCTTTATGATGCAATTTGATGTTAATTGTTAGTATTAAATTGTTATTTTATAATAATGCATAAATATTATTCCTGTTAATATTATATTGTAAAATTATTAGTTGTCTATTATTCCTAAATATTGGTCTTATAAAATCTACATCTATTATTGATTATTGTTTTTATCATACGCTAATTAATTGTATATTTATTTAATTGGATTAGTTTATTTTTATTGTTAATTTAGTATTACCAAATATATAGAATTATTATAATTATTGTAAAATCAAGTATATAAAATATGGTTAATATGAATTCATGACAAAGATTAATATTCATTTTTTGTGCAATAAATAGTTTATAAAAAACAACAGTTTTATAATGTTGGTGTAAATATATTTTACTGTCAATAATTATGCCACCCCCCACACAAACATATATATATATATATATAGACCTTTCTTGAGTTGTATATGTGCGTGTGTGTGTGTGTGTATTTTTTTTTTTTTGTAATCAAATGGCTTCCATATGTGTTATACTTCACAAGATCATATTCAAATGTTATAGGTGATAGCTTTTTAGTTATACTACACAAGATCATATACAAAATATACATGTGTAAATTCTCCAATTAACCATTTTCTTACATATATATTTTGTTGTGTTTTTTTCAATTTCACATTATTTATTTTTTTTCTCTTAATTAATAGTATAATCGTATCTATCCAACCATTAATTAATAATTAGTTATTGCAATCTTCCACTCCACTGGAAAGAACATATCTACCCTATCAAGAATTTTATAAACTTCTTCATATTAATTACCATAAAATAACCGAAATCAACTATTATTGCATACATAATCTGGAGTGATTTCCATTAATATTTTACTCATTTGAGGAACAAGTTTACCCCAAAGTATCGAGTGAACATATTGAGTAGAATTTGCCAAAAACACTTAATATTGGTGATTTTTCGTTAATGGAACTATAAAAAAAGAAATAATTGTGATCAAGCGGGATAGTGCTTAGATTATGTGTGTGTTCTATCATATTTAAAAAAATAGTTTTACTTTTAACTTTAATAATTTATTATTATTATTTTATAATCTTTATATATATACATATACATATATATATATATATAACTATAAGCAATTTATAAGTATACTTTAAAAAGAAACCTTAGTTTTTCCCACATACTAAAATGTACATAATATTAATAAAAAAATCAAAGGTACCAGAATTAAATAAAATCATAAAATGAAACAACTATTTCATCTTTACCTATTTTTATTAAAAATCCATAATTATATAGTTTGTATATACTGTTTAGTCAATTATAACATTATGTAATTCAATAATTTATTTAATAGTTTGAACTATACCAAGTTTAATTTGTGTTTCTAATTATTATTATCATTATAATGACTGCCTATATTCTGTAAATTTGAGGGTTACTTAAGTCCTTTGATTGTGTTAATTATATAGATTGAATTCAATATTTGAATATTTTATATATGCATCAAGTCAATATTTTATAAATACACGATATAATAAATTAAACGGCTAGATTGTTTAATTTCTCAAATTAACCTTATGATAATTCCAATCAATATGTTATTTCATATAATTACCAAGTTTACACCAAGTAAATTCAGAAATATCCAAAATTACCAACTCATGTTCATCTATAAAAAAAAATTGCATCATATCCTATTAATTTTTGCCTCTTGCATATTACGAGTTAATAGAGTATGTATTGATGTGAAACAATGATAAAAACCTGGAGATCAGTAATGTAGAAGAAGAATTATGTTGCTAGGGTTTTGTTTTATTTATTTTTTAATTGATTGCAGATGAATATAGATTATTTGATTGTACTTTATGTTATTTATTTTCATGCATTGACTAACAAAGTGTGTATATATTGAGTTTAATATTTTATTTCATCCATTTACAATGATTCAAATTTGACATGTTTATGTTGTATGTGACATCTATCCACAGTGTGCGAAGTCATAAATGAAATGCCTATTTTGCATTTTAGTTTTTTACGTGTCTCGACATTTATAAAATATTTAAATTTAATTAGCTTCAACATGATAATATTCTAGGAAAAAAATGGGATATGATAGTGAATAATAATATTAAAATAATAAAATTACAATAATATCTCCAAACAATAATATGTAAAATTAATGTATATTTTAATGTGTTTATTATTTTTATTTCATTTTGAATGTTTCAATGAAATTAGATATGATTTAATTTGCAGTTCTATCATTATTTTAGATGATCTTCACAAAAATCGAACAATATTCTTTCTATTAAAAAAAATTGAAGAAATAAATTGCTTGTGGTTACTTAAAGTACTCATATTAATTATGTATTTTGCAAACTTTATATTTAGAAAAAACTATGAAAGATAATATAAGGGTGTCACCTTCAATAAAAAATGTTAATTAGATGGTGTGAAATGCCAAAAAATTATTTTATGGTGCATCATGCAAGGTTATAATTCGAGAATGCATTATATTGAACGGTGTGTATAAATCTTAAATATTTGGTATACTTCTATAACAAATTTTTCTATATATATATGTGTTTGAGAATAGAAGAAGGAGCAAGCTACAATAATAATTACCTGACTTTTCATGGAGGATCGAATCAGTTTTGGGTGAATCTTCTATTAATAATTAGATTTGACCTATCTTTATTTATGAAATTTAAAGTGACAAAAAAATATATAAATACAGATTATGATATATCATAACATTCAGAGATTTTCAACAAACATATCTTGCAGGAATTGGAATATGTGCAATTTTTTTGTACTATTTTGTATGTCTATTTTAGGTTTTAAATTGTTCTGCGGCTATCTTGAATTGGTGATGCGTCGTTTTTCACCAAAAATAAATGTTCCGACTTTCATCGGCAAGCCCACACTGCAGAGTACAGTGGCGAGCAGATCGTCTCCCAAAGGGCCGGTGAGAATTACTCTTGACTTTCAGTCTGCGTGCCCAAACTTCCAGAATCGCGTGAATTATATAACAAAATAAATTAAAGAATTAAATAACCAACTAAAGAAAATATTTATGCAAACAAAACTGATTTAAACCAATGATAAAAGGGGTATTCCGGATCCAACGAACTCCACTCCACTTATAACACCGATCACAGATGCAAGAATTAATTAATCAAACCATGCAAATCAGTTATAGTCACCGAAGACGCTTCTGACGTGACCTAATCTCTCCATACTGTTTCGATAATTAAGAAGACGCTTCATTAATTACTTCCCTAATCGACTGACAACTGTAAGAGACGCTCTATGAGTTTAATGAGCCGACAGCAATGAGCACGAGAAAGACCCGATTCTTAACTTACAGACTCTGACACAGGACTGTAAAATTAACTCTGTTATTCCCCTAGTTATTTGAGCAACCGTTTTACCACTTATTAAACCTAAACCACGATTACGTATGGCCGATTTAAATTGGCTAGTAATTAATCACAACCTACCAAATATTTGCAACTACTTGATAGACTTAGAACAATTACGGCCCGAATTCCAAGAATAACAAATACATGCATCAATTAATTATGAACAAACAATTAGATCTCACAGTTATATACGCGGAGCTTCGTCGTCGTCACCGGAATATGAGGAAATTAGCTAACTTGCATAATCATAAAAGCACGCTGATAATTAACGGAGCAGAACAACATGAAATAATGAAGAAGATGAATTAAGAATCTGGTGGAACGCGTTTCTGCTGCTGCGTTTCTTGCGTTAATCGTGAATGAATTAATAAGCTAAATACCTAATATATATCTACTAACCATAAAGAGATAGAGTCCTACTAGGAAATAGAATCCTAATCTAGATAAACATGGTAACTCCCATGTAAAAGACTCCTAAAGGCGGTTAGGAAGAGTATTTCCGCGTCCAGGTCTACTCGTGGGCCGAGAGTTGGATTCAGCAAGCCCAAAACGTATTCTGGACTGGGCCTCCAAAAACTTTGCTTCAATCATCCAGCTGCATGCCCTTCCAGCTTGATCTGCTCAGACTCGAATTTTTCTCTTTCTTAACTCAGCTTCTTCTTGCACCAAAAGCATGACCTTTTCACCAACTTTGTACTACATCCCTACACAACTCAACACACACATCATTCTTCCAAAATACACAAGTATAGGGCAATTAATTAGGAGAAATGGCACCAAAAGATAACAATAAAAACAAGTAGAATACGTCCTATCAAATCCCCCCATACTTAAACCTTGCTCGTCCTCAAGCAACCATAAAACAAAGAACAGACTCACAAGGATAAATGAACTAGCATCAACTTCCCAAACCGACGAACAATCAGAGTAGGAACTGTGATTTATCAATCCACAAACCATCAACCAATTTTGTTCAAGAAACATGCCAACATGTGTCAATCAAGTTAGACTCATACTGGTGCGTCGTTTTACACCAAAAATAAATAACCCGACAACAGTCGGTATGCCCTTACTGCACAAGTACAGCGATGAGCGAGATCGTCTCCCAAAGGATCGGCGAGAATTACCCTATACTCTCAATCTGTATAACCAAACTTCAAAAGGAGTTTTTTGTAATTATAATAAAACAAACGAAATTAATAATTAAATATGAAGACACGAGCAATTAAATTGAACGGAATTAAAATATGAGAGGAACTATTCTGGAATCCAATTAACTCCACCCTAGCTTACCTAAACCGATCCTTGATGCAATGATTAATTCAATTAACACCTACAAATCAGTTATAGCTACCGAAGACGCTTACTGACGCAGCCTAATTCCTCCGTAATTTCTCGATAATTAGGAAGACGCTTCACCAATTATTTCCCTAATCGACTGACAACCTTAAGAGACGCTCTATAGGTTTAATGAGCCGACAGCCTTAAAATCTAGAGGAACCCGATTCATAATTTAACAGACTCTGACGCAGGACCTATTAAACTAAGATTGTTATTCTCACTGGTTCTGAAGAACCGTTTCGCCACTAATTAAACTTAAACCACAATTACGGATGGCCGGTTTAATTGACTACTAATTAATTCCAATTCACCAAGTATTTGCAACTACCTAGCAATATCGAAATAATTAACTACTCGAATTCCAAAGAATAACAAATGCATGCATGCAATTGAATGATGAACACGATTAGATCTCACAGCTTATTTAAGCCAGGGTTTCGTTAGTTGTTTTCCAGAATAAGAAGAAATTAGCTAGAACTCATATTAAGATTGAATTGCAAAAAATATTGAAATAAGAAATACCATGAAAATAAAACGAAGCAGATGAACTATTCTGCTCCAGGGAGAAAACGTCCGCTGTTCTCGTTCTTCCGTTCTAGATTGAAGTCTGAATATTCAAAATATGATAAGTCCTAATCTATATATCAAATTCCTAAAATAGGATAATATTAACAAGGAAATAACCATCCTAATCTATTCCAATAAGGAAGTTAACAAAAACAGGACTCTTGAGGCGGTGGGAACTCTTCTAGCTCGCGTCCAGGCCTCGGGCTTAAGTAATCTCCGTGTTCCAGCCCATAAATGCACGTTCAGGCCCAGTTCTTGCAGTATCCGCTCATATCATCCTTCCGTATGCCCATACGGCATGGCTTTACTTCCTTCAACTTCAACTCCTTTTGCACAGCTCCTTTCTTCACCAAAAACACACCATTTTCTTTATCTTTTCATCAACGCCCTGCAAAAACCCTCAAGGTACAACTTCTTCCAAAATAGCATCATTATATAACAATTAACACAATCAAACCACATAAAATTGCCCCAAGATATCAAGTATAAATGGCCCGATCAAATCCCCCATACTTAGATAACGCTCGTCCTCGAGCATATCCAAACACACAAAAGAAACACAAACTCCGACAAAAACAAATAAAGAACAAAAGGGGTACTAGCTGCCTTGATCTGAAAGGTG
Organism: Perilla frutescens; assembly: GCA_026008535.1. Lineage (NCBI taxonomy): Eukaryota > Viridiplantae > Streptophyta > Magnoliopsida > Lamiales > Lamiaceae > Perilla > Perilla frutescens. The sequence goes on along the minus strand of BRKX01000017.1, from coordinate 35,395,040 downwards.
CTCGGAGTAGGAACCATGATTAACTTAACCACAAACCACAAACCTGTTCTATTCTAAGAAATACACCAAAACTTCTCATTTATGTCAAGAAAGTGCTCATTGATCTAGCCTCGCCATGGTTCACTCCAAATCTCTCAAAGAAGGGAATAAAGAAATTCACACAAATCGTGATTTGTCATTCTCAGCATAGCTTTGCCTATATGTCACTGGAATTATCAACAATTAAGTTCAAAACATAAATCAAAAGGGCTTTATCAAGGGTTGTAACGGGGCTCGGGATTAGAGGTAGGATTCTTTTGGATTTAGTAGCTCAAAAGGAGAATATGCAAGCATTCCAACACAAAAATCTCACACCCAGCTGCACACATTTACAATTCAAAAGCTAGAGTTCCTCAATTCATGTAAACACATGGATGTTTTTATTCACTTTCTTTCTTTCATCCCTCCTTGCTGTTCCATTTTTTTTTCTTTCTTTTTTTCTTTTTTTCGAAGCTTTGTTTTTCTTTCTGTTTTTCTCTCTCTTTTTTTAAACGAAGAGGATAAAATCTGCCTTCCTCACTTTCCAGCTTCAACCTCTGTATTATTGCAGCTTAGCAACTTAGGAATAACTTGCATATTTTCAGGGTCGAAAGCAGGCTAAAACAAGGCTTTGGCTTCATGTATAGTGGCTGTAATCAAGAATTATGAGGATTATTAGGCTCAACAGGCTTACTAAATGGCAATTGCATGGTAGAGAGGTTTCTTTTAGGCCAAAGCTTGGTTAATTCCTAGGTGCCTTTATCATTTCCATGTTTGAAACTCAAAAGAGATAAAACAGAGACAACAAGGCAAAGCAAGCATTGAATAAACACAATCCGACACTCTCACAATAGAAATGGGAGCTTCATATAAATGTTCATGCTCACAGGCTCAAGACTCACGTTTATAGGCTAAAATAAAACGATCAAAAGCACGATCCATCGTTCACAAATTCATCAAAAATTGGTGTATCCTTATCACTGAACAACAACCAATCAAACCATTCAAACCAAATCATAGTCCCTTCTCCTCATATGAATCAGCTCAAGGCAACCAATACTAAACCAGACTAAAACATGTGAACACAACACAGAACGGAAGCAGAAAATACCAAACTGTAAAATTTTTGATTTTTTACGGATTTGTAGACATAAGACGCAACAACTATCACTCTCCCCCCATACTTAAAGACCACAGAGTCCTCACTGTGTGGAAGAAGAGGATGCAACAAAAAGAACAGAAAGCAACAAAGGGAAACAAAGCAAAACACAAGCAAGAAAAATGAACCAAACTACACATAACACAGGGGGAAGAGAAGGGAAAACTCGTCAATCCGAGAGATGACGCAAGACCTGCTCGAAAGTAGTGAGGCGATCATCAATGGCATCTAAACGCTGTCCAAGTCGATCCTCCAAGCCTCGGGCGGCTGCAAGGATAAGGGCCTCAATCTCAGGCAGGAGAGAGGAAGTAGCAACAGGGGTGGTGGAAGAAGAAGAAGAAGGACCTGCACTTGGAAAATGACTCGGGCCTTGTACGCCCGGTCGGGTGAGTTTGTACTGCCCGTGGGCATCAACACAGATCAGACGCATGGCAGCAAAATCAGCGATAGTAAAGAGCGTGGCAGGTAGAGGGTCAGGATCATCAAGAGGGATATGCAAATATTGTGCAAGCAAAGTCACAAAATACCCTACTGGGGCTCGACACAGAAAATGGTTGGCACTATACTGCCACTGACGTGCTAACCAAAATGCAAAATTCAACTTTGTGTGGGAAATCATGCAATCAAGAATGAAAAGCTCCTACAAGGTGACCACATTCATCATATCAATACGGCCAAACAAGTTGGCGACTAAGAACCTATGACACAGACGGAGAGCATCATCACGGATGTTGGCATTACGAGAGGAACGGGCAACAAAATCAGATTCAATGCTTAACACACGCCAACGCTCAGAGGCAAGAGTGGAAAAGGACTCAGGCACATCACACAAAGCAGACTCATACAACTCATCATGAATAGACTCATCAGACTCGAATCCCAAAACCACATTCAAAGCATTTATAGACATGTGAAAATTACGACCTCGTAAAGAAAACACTACAGCATGTGTATCATCAAGAGTGGGCGAGGAATCAAACACATAGGAAGACAGGAATTCTAGATATAACTCTCTATGGACCGATGCAGAAACATCTAAAAGTGGGGACCAACCGATATGAGAAAAGTGTGATCTAATCTGGTCATTAACCCCTAGAATAGCAATGTCATCCCAATCAAAAACACGAGCGCCGATCAGACCGCGCTTGGCGTTCCTTTCAGCACGAGAACGTACCTGATCCGACTGCCGGAATGGCGGCCGTGGGAGAGGAGGCGGCGGTGCAGAGGGGCTGGGAGCGGTAGACTTCGACCGAATACGTCGGTGACTTGATGGTGCGTTGGCCGCAGTAGAGGGCTCGAGAACGGGGGATGGTGGCGGAGAAGGCGTGCCCGGCGGAGAAGAATTGGCAGGAGTTGGAGTTCGTGCCTCTGAAGGGGTGGCGGAGGACGACCCAGAAGGATCGAGGGCTGTTTCAGGAGCGGCGGCGACAGGGGTTGGAGAAGAAACAGTGGTGTTGGCGTCTCCGGCAGCGAGGTCGACGAACAGCGGCGGTCGAGTGCGGCGTCGCTTACTAACGGAAGGGTTGGTGACACTCGCGCTCTCAGAATGGCGCCGGGATCGGCGCAGGAATGTAGGCGGTTGGTTCAACTCGGGAATAGAGGTAGGGGTGGAAGAGAGCGGCGAGGATGCCGGCGGAGACGCAGGAACGGACGGTTGCACCGGAAAGTCCACCGTGGAATGTGGAGAGGTGACTGTGGGTGAAGGCGGCGGTGGAGATGGGTCAGCCGGCGGAGTGGAGCGAATATCGGAAGGGGCGATGGTCCGCTTCTTGGCACTTCGTTTCTTGCCCATGGTGGCTGGGAGTGGTGGCCGGCAGTGATCGGAGAGAGACCGGTGGGGAAGTTGACGAAAGCGCGGGAAGGTGAAGAGTTGGTGAAAATCTGAAAAACAACTGCACAAGGGGGGGTAAGAGAGATCTGTGAAAAATATTTGACTAAGGGAGGGTTAAATTGGGATGCAATTAGGGCACGAAGGAAAGTCCCCAAATCAAACTAAGCCTAATTGCAAGATGATCCTTGCAAAGCTGAAAAATGCGAAAAAGTGCCCCTCCCATACTTAGAATGTTTCCCAGCCGATCCCAGCTCCGTAATTTTTTTTTTATGTGTATATATTATATTAGATTAAAAATAAAGAATGAAAATATGCAGAAAAAAACAAATAAAAGGAAAGGAAAAACAAAAAAAACATAAAATGAAAAGGAAAAAGAGATCGGGTTGCCTCCCGAATAGCGCCCTTATTTAACGTCGGAGGCTCGACGAAGTGAGCAGGGTCAATTGGTGGGTACCAGGGCTGCCAAATCGACCCCATCAAAACTGGACCAGTCATACGTGGCACAATAAGGCTTGAGCAGCTGACCATTAACGTGCAACAACTTCTGAGTAGCTAGGCTACGAATTTCCACGGCTCCATGGGGACTGACATGCACGACCTCAAATGGTCCGATCCAACGAGATTTCAATTTACCCGGCATGAGTCGGAGGCGGGCATTGAAAAGTAGTACCTTTTGGCCTACTTCAAAAGTCTTGCGCCGGATGTATTTATCATGGAGAAATTTAGTTCTATCCTTGTACGCACTGGCACTGTCATAGGCTTCCAACCGAATTTCCTCCAGCTCTTGCAACTGATAACGCCTCTCATTACCGGCGAGGTGAGGGTCAAAATTACATTGCTTGACTGCCCAAAAAGCTCGATGCTCGATCTCAACTGGTAAATGGCATTGCTTTCCAAAGATTAACCGATATGGTGACATCCCGATCGGTGTTTTGAATGCCGTGCGGTATGCCCATACGGCGCCATCCAGGCGCAGACTCCAGTCCTTACGGTGTGGGCATACGGTCTTCTCCAGAATATTCTTGATTTCGCAATTCGAGACCTCGGCTTGCCCATTGGACTGGGGATGATAGGCAGTGGCAACACGGTGGTGAACACCATATTTCTTGAATAAAGCTTCCAATGTGCGATTGCAAAAATGTGTGCCTTGGTCGCTAATGATAGCCGAGGGGTGCCAAAGCGCTGAAAAATTTGAGTTTTGAGAAACTTACTAACCACCTTGGAATCGTTTGTCGGTGTAGCCTTAACCTCGACCCACTTGGAGACGTAGTCGACGGCTAGCAAAATGTAGGACTGACCAAACGAGCTCGGAAAGGGGCCCATGAAGTCCATACCCCAGACATCAAAAATTTCACACACCAGAATAGGTACCTGGGGCATCTCATTCTTGGAAGAAATGTTACCCAGGCATTGGCAACGATCACAACCCTTGCAAAAGTGATAAGCGTCCCGGAAAATCATCTCCCAATAAAAACCACAATCAAGGACCTTTCGGGCTGTTCTCCTAGGTCCAAAATGTCCGCCGCAGGCATGGGCATGGCAGAAAGTAAGAATGGATTGGATCTCATCATCGGGGACACATCGATGAATCACTTGGTCGGCACATGTTTTCCACAAATACGGATCATCCCATATGAAGTATTTGGCCTGGCTTCGTAACTTATTCTTCTTTGCAGTTTCGGTACCCTTAGGGAAAATTCCAGAGGTTAGAAAATTTACCAAATCCGCATACCAAGGGGCTGTATCCGCAGCAGCGAGTAAGAGCTCATCTGGGAAATCATCCGGTATGGGCATACCGTCGGGCTCTGTCAACAGCCGGCTCAAGTGATCAGCAACATTGTTTTCAGCTCCCTTTTTGTCTTTAATCTCCAAATCGAACTCTTGCAGTAGCAAAACCCAGCGAATGAGGCGCGGCTTTGATTCTTTCTTGGAGAGCAAGTATTTCAGAGCGGCATGGTCTGTGTATACCATCACTTTCGAGCCAACAAGATAGGATCTAAACTTCTCACATGCGAAAACTACGGCCAAGAGCTCTTTCTCTATTGTCGTGTAATTACATTGGGCTGGATTAAGGGTCTTGGAAGCATAATATATGACATGACTTTGTTTCCCACTCTTTTGTCCAAGTACTGCTCCAACCGCAAAATCACTGGCGTCGCACATGAGCTCAAAAGGGAGGCCCCATTGTAGTGGCTGAATAATGGGCGCAGAAGTGAGCTTGTCTTTCAAAATATCAAAGGCTTCCTTACACTTATCATCAAAATCGAAAGGAGCATCTTTTTGGAGCAGCTTGGTCATGGTTGGGCGATCTTGGAGAAATCTTGAATAAAGCGCCGATAAAATCCGGCGTGACCTAAGAAGGCACGAATCTCCTTCTCATTAGAAGGATAAGGTAGCTTCACAATCAAATCAACCTTCGCACGATCAACTTCGATCCCTTTTGCAGAGATGACATGGCCAAGCACGATACCTTGTTGCACCATAAAATGACACTTTTCAAAATTCAATACCAAGTCGATCTCAACACATCTTTGGAGTACCTTATCCAAATGCGCCAAACATTGCTCAAATGAATCTCCATGCACGGTAAAATCATCCATAAAGATTTCGATGCAGCTCTTAATCAAGTCGGAGAAGATACTCATCATACACCGTTGGAAGGTGCCAGGGGCGTTACACAATCCAAATGGCATCTTTCGGCAGGCAAACGTTCCAAACGGGCATGTGAAAGTCGTCTTCTCTTGGTCCTCTTGGGCGACAAAAATCTGAAAATAGCCCGAATATCCGTCGAGGAAGCAGAAGAATGACTTTCCTGCCAACCGTTCAAGCATCTCGTCAATGAATGGCAAGGGGAAATGGTCTTTGCGGGTTGCATCATTTAATTTTCGAAAATCTATGCACATGCACCAACTAGTTTGCAACCACATTGGAATCAACTCATTATTCTCATTCTTCACAAGTTGGAAACCGGATTTCTTAGGGACCACGTGCACTGGACTGACCCATTCACTGTCGGAGATAGGGTAAATAATCCCTAGCTGGAGTAGCTTGAGGATTTCTTTGAGAACCACCTCTTTCATCACCGGGTTCAATTTTCTCTGTGGATCTCTGGATGGTTTGTTATCTGGCTTTAGAAAAATGCGATGCATGCAGATGTCTGGACTGATGCCTTTGATATCGGCCAAGGTCCACCCGATAGCGCCTTTGTGTAGCTTCAAAATCGTTAAAAGTCGGCCTTCCTGGTCGGGGGAGAGATCTTTGCTAATGATGACAGACAAAGTATCTTGCTCTCCTAGATAGGCATATTTCAGATGTTCAGGGAGGACTTTCAGTTCCAGAACGGGAGCTTTCACATGAGAGGGCAGAATCGGTGCAATGTCCGTCGGTATGGGCATACGGCCTGCAAGATTTCGAACTGGAAATTCACTGGTGGCATAGAGTTGCTGAATTAGCTCTCTGATTATGGCTTCTTCTTCTGAGTTGGTGGCTGATTCAGTCACTCCACCGAAAAGAACCTGTTCTAAATGATCATCCCTGAAATTATGCTCAACAAACTCGTCAACTAGTGTATCAACAATATCAACCATATAAAGGGCCTCAGGATCCTCAACATGCTTCATGGCTTCAAAGATATTAAAGGTAACAATGTCACCATCAAATTCAAAACTAAGCATGCCAGTATCAACATCAATCTTAGTTCTTGCAGTTTTCATAAAGGGGCGTCCTAACAGAATCAATGATCTATGGGCAGAAAGGGAGTCATCCATATCAACAATGTAAAAATCCACAGGGAAAATCAATTCATTCACTTTGACCAAAACATCTTCCACTACACCCTGAGGATATGCATTAGATCTATCAGCTAACTGTATGATGACTCGAGTATCTTTCATATGACCTAATTGCAAGTCTTTGTACATAGATAAAGGCATGACATTTATGGATGCGCCTAAATCTAACATGACTTTCTCAACCTTTTTACTCCCGATGATGCAAGGGATAGTGAACATACCTGGATCCCTGCATTTCTGTGGCAATTTCTGTTGGATCACTGCGGAGACATTTTCACCAACTTGAATTCTGACATCCTTCCCGTATCGGATCTTCTTGACACATAATTCTTTCAAGAATTTCGCATATCTTGGTACTTGCTTGATGGCGTCAATTAGAGGTAGATTGATTTCAACCTTCTTGAAAAGCTCCAAGATTGTCTTGTCATCATTTTCTTTCTTGTTGCGAATCAACCTGGAAGGAAAAGGAGCTGCAACCACAGAATTAGAATTCTTAGAGTCAGCTTGTACCTCTACAGGGGTAGGCTCGGTAGCTGCAGAAGGCTGTTCTTCCTTTGAATTGGATTCATCTTCAGACTGTGCAGTATGCCCATACGGCATGCTCTTCGCGGCTTTTTTCTCGACCTCAACCAATTCTTTCCCACTTCGGAGGGTCACGGCACTCACATTGCCTCTTGGGTTTTGTTCAGCTTGTGAGGGTAGCTTTCCTGTATGCCCTTGCAACTTGTTCATCTGCGTGGCTAGTTGAGTGATCTGTGTGCCCATACTGCCAAGGGCAGCTTGTGTTTCTTGTTGGAATGCCTTCTGATTTTGGGCCAAACTGTTCACCAGAGCATTACTTTGTTCTAAACACTTCATAATCTCACTCAATTCAAATAAATTTAATTGAATTTTTTAATATATTTAAATAAAAAATTCAAAATTTTAAATAAGATTTTCGGAGATGAGAACACTTGGTTTGATAATGATTCATGATAGGTTACGTACTTCACATTGCATTTTCCCTAAATGCAAGATTTGCCTTAAAATTTTAATTTAATATTAAAGAAATAGAATAATATACTTACGCTTGATCTCAGTTGGAAGAATGAGAAAAGGGTGATAATTCCATCACATAGCCTTATAAATAATAGTTTGTTCATGCAAAATAATATTTTAATGGTTCTTCAATGTGTGATAAATAAAAAATTAAAATATATAATATATTATTGGTTAAAATATATTTTGAATATTTAATACCAACCTTAAATATGTTACTTTTATTAATTTTAATATATTTATTTAAAAAAATTAATATATTTTAATAAAATTAAAATTTTCAAAATAAGATAGTTTGTCAATATTGCTAAACAACATTTGTTGGTTTTTCGATCGAAGATAAATTTAATTTAAAGAATTAAATATATAAGTTTTAATTGTTTAGAATATTTCTTTAACCAAAATGAAGATTACCATTGAAAAGTACAATCATTGAAAGAGTCAAGAAGTTCAACCATAAACTTGGAGTCTTGACCCAATAATGAGAGCTAAAAAACTCACTAAGAGCGGTCCTAACTATAGACGATTAGCCAACATATTAATTGGCATTGTGACGAACATGACACGTTGTAAAATACCTATTAGCCAATAATATTTGGTTACAACACGCAACAATATTACCAACTTCAGACCTATCAATAACATCAGAATGTAAAGCACTAAATACATCTTGAAATTAACTTAAAAAATAAGTTTAACAAAACCTAAGTATTTAGTCCAAGAAAGAGCTTTGTATAAACCCATCACCTCCCCTTCTTCGACTCTAATTTTGTCCGACAATAATATATTTGTTTAGAATATATTTTAAACAATCAAAACTGAAAACTTAAACATATTTAAAATTTTGAATTTAAATACCCATCGTTTGAGTTTTAATATAATTAATGAAAATCATAGTATAAAAAATATATTAAAATGAGATAATTTCATTTTTCATCCAATTAGAATATAGTCGAATACTTTTAGTCCCACATTTGTCTTCTTTTATCTCAATGTTTATTACTCGACATTTTGAGTCTCAAATTTTATTTCTTCAATTATTTTGATCTCAAAACTAAGAACTTACCTCACAACTTTTAGGGGATGTTGATTTTAGAACCAAAAAGTCAAAAAATAAAATTTGGGGCACAAAAGTCGAGACCATTATATTATATACTTTGTAATCGTCATGTTATATATAATATAGATATGACATATTTGTTCCATTTTTCCAACAAAATATTCAATTATATTTTTATTAATTCTCTGAATCTTTACATTTTTTGTCCTAAATTTTATTTTCCCAACTTTTGTGGTCCCAAATTTTATTTTGACTTTTTCGTTCCAAAATTAATTTTTTCAAACAGTTGTAAGGTAAGTTGTTAGTTTTGAGACCAAAAAAGTTAGAAAAAAAAAGTAAAATTTGGGATAAAAAATATCGAGGAAATAAATTTTGGGACAAAAAAAGTCAGATGTGGGACTAAAAAAATATTTTGACCATATTCTAATGGGACCAAAAATGAAATTATCTCTATTAATATTAAACTGATAAAACATGATACTCGCACTTTATCTCAGTTGAAAGATTGAGAAAGTTGACGGATTTCTTTGTTGTGCCTCACAATTTATAGTTTGTTTGTTCAGAATAATATTTGTTGGTTATTTAATGTGGGATAGATTTAGTTTAAGAAATTAAAATACGTAAGTTTTATTTGTTGAAAACGTATTTAATTGGAAAATTAAATATTTTGAAATGTTTGTACTTTCGATGCAATTTGCGATATAAATAAGGCAATGAACTCAATTATAAACAATACACATAAGCATACGAAATCTTTTGTAGAAATAGAAAAAAAAAATCTACAACTTAATATGACATTTATGTGTAAAATACAGAGCAAATATTAGAATATTAAGCAATTGCCAATGATACAATGTGTTGGATGCATTTGGTAATATGATACAACTATTTATAAAAGAGGTGGTATATAGTTGAAGAAATTATAAAATATTGAACACATAATCAAGTCAAATCCTACATGAAAGTGTTGTCACATCCCATTGAGGTTATATAATGTATTTTTGCATCAAAATAAAAATATCTACAAAATACATTTAGATAATTACATTACAATCATTCTAACTACAAAACATTTAGATGAATACAATACGCGCTATTTTATTTTTACAATATATAGCTCAAAATTAAATTGCAATCCTTGTATCAATATCTAGGTAGATGATAGATCTTGACCAAATGAATTTCAAAGGTTTCAGTCTCATCCAAGGATGAATAGTCACATCTTCTCGAGAATTTGAAGTATTGGCACTATATTCTATCCGTGGCATAGTAGTAATAATAAATCAAGTTACAAAATTAGAAAATTTGAACAAATAAAAAACGTAGATTGATCAAAAATCATGAACACAAAAATCAGAATTAAAAAATTGTGATATAACAATTGAGTATTTATAGACATCAAATATCATCTCTAGGAAAATATTTTGAATTTCAAATTTTAAATTGCATTTGAATGTGCACAACAATATGGCAATAAATTAAAATTTGCACAAAATTTGTCAATCAACAACTTATGTTAATCAGCTACAATAAGTAACAATCGATTACATCAAACTAATAATTTTGGTAATGAATACTTTAATTTATACATCAAGCAAATAAAGAATATATAATCCTATTAGCTAGTATGGAAACGATTACATAAATTATTATATTCAAACATAAAATTCTCAATTATAAATTGATTTTCGTATTTATTGTATTTTTAAAGCAATATATACCTATTTAGACACAAATTATGAAAATGTATTATATTATATTATATTATTTTATATTATATTATTGTTTGTATTTGAGATTAGATATTTATTGATATATAGATATAACTTATTAAATCAAATCTATATATCTATAATATACTATCATATTTATTAAAGATTAAAGATATGATAAATAATTAAATCAATATAAATAATCAACTTACTATTTTGAGATTGTGTATTAAGACGGAAAAACTTGAATTACTATTTAAGGCATACTTTTTTTTTTGTACTCCTATATATTAAGGTTAAGATTAAAATATCTCAATACAAAACAATCGTCCAAATGTAATTTTCTGAAATTGATTTACATGATTGAAAGTTATTTATAATGAAATAGATTTATTTATATGCGGTAACTATGTCATTATATATTTTCTAAACTAAGAAAAGTAAATTTGCTATTAAATATACATTAATTATAGATAGTTAATTTCCAAAGATCTCGCCGATGTTATGAATGGATAGAATAATTCCGCAGGTCACAATATATGTTAAAATATAGATAGCTAATTTAACGGTGGCATTCTTAATGCATAGTTATATATTATAAGAATATATTTTACTTTTCCTATGTAGGTTTGCAGGCTATTACACAGAGGCGGGGTTTATCCAGTGCGCACCACGGTAGCGGCTGCGGGTTACTTTCGACAGTAAAAAAAAAAAGAATATATAACATTCTAATTAAATTGCATATTATTAGGTTTCTTATATATTTCTGGAAATATATTAATACATAATTACTAATTACATCATTTTTTTTTTACTTTATATATAATATATAAAGATTAAGATTATAATATCTTATATAAGTTTATATGTGTTTATATCCATATTATAATATCATATAATAGTTAATATATCTTAATAATGCATAAACTATTGTATTAAATTAAATTAAATTAAAGATATGATATATGATATATAATATAAATAAATTAAATTAATATATATTTAATCAACTTACTATTTTGAGGTGGTGTTTTAGGCGGGAAACAACAATTACTATTTTTAGTATACTTTGTTGCTTTTATATATACTAGTATATCACCTGTGTGATGCACATGAAGTGAATGTTATTAAAAAAAATTATGAACAATAATAAAATTATATTCAATCTTAAATTTAGTATGTAAATATATGAATTAGATCGACTAAATTATAAATTACTTATGTATTTTTTAAGGTTGGAGAAGTCGCTCTAGACAACCACCTAGGCGTTAGATATCTCTTAACCGTGTCGTAATCAGCACCCAGGTGATATCAGCCTAACCCTTACCGGCCAATTAGGCACCAATCAATTTTTTTCTTTTTCTTTTTTGAATTTTTTTGTTCAAAATATGATTAAATAAAAAAAATTGAGATTTTTCATTCTTTTATACAGCAACCTATATCTCAATTCTTCAATTTACAATCAATGTGAGATGTATGGAAATTGGAAAAAAAATGTAAAAATAATTTGAGATTTCAATTTAAAGTTACCCACTCTTTTATACAACAACTCACATTTAAATTTGTCACTCTACAAGCGATGTGGGATGTAGAAAATATTGAAAAATTAATTGTCATCTCAATTTTTATTATACAACCGATATGGATATAGGGTAAATCAAAAATTAATAAGTAAATAGTAATACTTAATAATATATAATAAAAAAGTAAAAGTGACAGGCACCACTTGAATTCCGCTTAGGGAACCTAAAGACAGATTGTTATATATTATTACATGTAACTTTACAAACCTACCTGTACAGAAATCAAATATCATGATCTCAATAATTTATATGCAACTTTAGAACTTCACAAATATACAAAAAAAAACTACAAATGAGAAGTGGTAATATATACATATATAATATGTATATATATATATATATCAAGTACACTATCTTTAAATATTTGTACTCATTAAAAGATTTTGGATATGGATCTTAAATTTTTTAATATATTTAATATAATTTAAAAATTAAAAATATTTTAAATTAAGGGTGTATTTACACACTTTTCCTAAAAACAAATATCATTCATTACATGTGATCTCAACATAAATACCGAGAAAGGTTGAAAGATCATTGATATTTAACATTAAATTGATAAGATCAATTAAAAGAGTTATCACATTAGATTTATAGTTTAAGGTTTAGGTTTCATATATTTAAACATTTTAAATCTCAAAATTAAATATGTTATTTGAATTTTTTATATATATTTATATTTTTGAATTTAAAATATAAAATTTTAATTTAAAGTTTAAATATATATTTAATAAGATCTGATAGATATTTAAATGGAAAATTTTAAATATATATTTTAATATTAAACTTATAAGATCTAATATTATACTCGATCTCAACTTATACTTAGATTAAATATGAAGAAAGTAGTTGCAATACTATTGTTGGGCTTCAATATTTATTAATTATTCAATGTAAGATAATTTTAGTAAAAAAATTATATATGATTTAACTGCTTAAGGCTTTTTAAAAAAAAATTAAAAGTGTAAACTGATAAAAAAAATAGAAATTAAAATTATTTATTTGAATTTTATAATTTAAAAACAAAATATTAAAAATCTAATTTTAGATATATATTTAATCAAAAAATGATATAGATATTTTATAAAAAAAAATTATATATGTATTTTAATATTAAACAAATAAGATAAAATAGCACCATCTCTCAATTTAAAAACTCAGAAAAGGTGTGAAAATTTCTTTATTGACTATTATAATTTATAGTATGTTCAAATAAAATAATATTCTTTATTTTTTAATGCGGGATCAAACACTATACTTGATCTTAATTGAAATATAGAAAATTTTGTATGAATACTATTTTTGGGTCTCACGATTTTAATTTGGTCATTCCAAATAATATTTATTAATTATTTGACGTGGGACAAATTTAGTAAAAAAAATTAAAATAATAAAAATTATTTTTTAGATTTATTTTTAAATATTTTAAATTACAAACTTATATACATTAAATATTTCAAAATTAGATATTTTATTTGGATTTTTTTATATAACTATTTTTTAATTTACAACATAAAAGCTTAAAATTTATTTTAAATATATAATTAATAAGAAACTGATAAATATTTAAACTAAAAAAATATATGTATTTTAATATTAAATTGATAAGAAAGAATAAACTTAAAGGATCAAGAAAGGTATCAAAATTTCATTATTGACTGTTAGAATTTATAATGTGTTCAAGTAGAAGAACGTTCTTTATTTTTCAATGTGGGATAAAACATTACACTTGATCTTTGCTGAAATACAAAGACAGTTGTAGGAATATTATTGTTTGGCTTAACAATTAATTATAGTTTGTTCATTCAAAATAATATTTGTTGATTATTCAATGTGACACAAATTTAGTAAAATAATTAAAATATATAATATTTAATAGTTTGATATTTAGTTTTCATACGTTTAAACCTACAAACTTAAATAAATTTAAAATTTAAAAATTAAATATATTTATTTTATATTTATATTTTTGAATTTAAAAACATAAAAATAAAAATTAAATTTTAAATCTATATTCAATAAGAAATTGACAGATATTTAAACTAAATATTTTAATATTAAATTAAACTAACAGTATCAAACACTATACTCAGTCTCAACTAAAAAGACCAATAAATGTATAAAATTTCATTATTCAATATTGGAATTTATAGTATGTTCAAACAGAACAATACTCATTATTTTTCGACATGGGATCAAACATTACACTTAAAAATCTATATATATTTTTAATAAAAAAATATTCAAATACATAGTCTTTAAAGATTTGAACTCGTTAAAAGATTTTAGAAGTGGATCTTGAATTTTTAATATATTTAATTAACTCAAGAAACAAAAAGTATTTTAAATTAATATATTTAAAATATTTTATTTGAACTTTTTAATATAATTAATTCAAGAAAAATTACACTTTGATACATATAATTTTGTGCTCTTTTTTAAAAAATAATCCATTTTTATCAAAATTAACAAAATAATAAATGTTTCTTCAAATGTTTTGCAAATCTGACATTTGATCAATTTTCTGTCTGAAAATCATATGCAATTGATTTTATTTTAATATTTCTATTTCCTCAACTATGTAAAAAATTATTAAATCAAGAAATCTTAAAATACAATCAACTATGTATGTCATTCGAGTCATAAAATTGATCAAATATTATATTTTTAATTATTTTGAAAAAGTAGTAGTGTTTCGTTGAGTTTGTCATTTTTGAAATTGATCCCAAAATGCAATTATCAAACTTTTAACTCAAATTTATAATTTTTAATTATTTAAATTATATGGAATTTAAATTATATATGTTGAATATTAAATTGATAAAATAAAATATTAAATATTATACTTAATGTTAACTGAAAGACCAAAAGATGGAAAGACCGTAGTTGAGCCCTACAATTTATAGTTTGCCCATACACAACAATATTTTTACTTTTTAAATGTGAGATAAATTTTGTTTGAAAAATTAAATTATATAAAATTAGAAATAAATATTTAAAGTTGACAACTTAAAGATGTCAACTTCAAATTTCAAATATATTTAACATTAAATTGATAAAAATCAATTGATACATTTAATTTGAACATTTAAATATATTTAATTTAAAACTTTTGAAGTGGGTCCTAATTTTTTTAATATTTAATTAACTTAAAAATCAATAAATAAATAAATTAATATATCTATAATATTTTAGTCCAATCTTTTAATAGATTTAATAAAATAATAATTTTAAAATATTTAGATTCTATATATTTAAAAGTTACTGAATATTTAATATTAAATGGATAAAATCAAGTATCAAAATATTACATTGAATCACAACAAAAAATCAGGAAATGTGGAAAAAAATCATTATTGTTAATTCAAAATTTTAATTTCAAAATATTGAAATTATATAAAGTTAAATATTAAAATAAAATATTACAATTGATCGCAACTGAAAGACTGAGAAAGGTGGAATAAGCACTGTCGAGTCTTTAATGTGGGATGAATTTTGTATGAAAAAAAAAATATATTTAAGGGTTAATTGCTAAAAAAATCACTACATTTAAATGAATTTGTAATTTAGATACAAATTTTTAAATATTGCAATAATAACCCATTTTTTTATTTGTAGTAGAATCAATGCTCCTATTTTTTCAATGATCAGAATTATGATGTGTCAATATTTTTCCATGTGTAGTGATTAATTTGTTTTGGGTTGTCGAATATGGAGGATTTCTATTGTGCAAAGTCAATTTTCTAATCTTTTAAATTTTTTGGGTGTCTATTTTGTTAGAAATTAAAAAAAAAATTGTGTTAGTTCTTTTATATGTGAGAGAATTGAGTATGTAAAATTAATATATCTAAGTTATAAGTATTTAAGATATATAGAAAGTTGAGCACATTGATAAGCTCAAAAATACATATATATATTCTAAAAATTTAAATGTATTTAATTCAAAAAAAAATTATGTGGGTCTTGAGTTTTAAAATTCTACACGTTATCAAGACCATTTTTAAAATTAATTTGCATATATATACTAAAGGAATCTATATGTCTTGTTTAGAGTTGAAATACGTTCTTATGAGTGTCATCCATGATCCAAACATATTTAATATTTACTTTATTATTACGGCTGATTAAAAATATCTAAACTTAAATCGTGATTTGAAGTAATTCTTTAATTTAAGGTATTTATCAAGTTAATATTTGCACTTTGTTTCACAAAGTACAACTACTGCAAATCAAGGCTAGTACATGTAAATGTAAAAAAAAAAAGAGGTAATACTAAGAAATCAATTTTCAAAAAATTCATATTTTATTTGAAAATTTGATTAAATATTTAAATACATATTTACATATTAAACTGATAGGTTTCTCAAGTCTCAATTGAAAGACTAAGAAACGTGCGAGATGTGATAATTTCATTGTTGATTATTAAAATTTATAGTACATTCAAGTAGAATAATTATCTTCAAAGTTCGATGTGGGATAATTATCATTTGCAACAATTTGACTACTTGCTACTTTCTTTCGATTTTTCCAAATTTCAAATTAAATAGCATACAAGTTTGCTAAAGTTCACAAAAGGTTTGTTATATATTTTCAACAGCATTTCCTTTATTTCTTTTTAAAATGTATATTATATGAATTTGAAGGTGCAAACTTCAAAATTGACTTGTTGGCTATTAGTATAATTTATTGAGGCATGAAAATTCAATATAAACAAAATAAAAGAGTTGATGTCTCTTTTAGTAGAAATGAGGGTCAATCGGTTGAATATCTCGTAAATTATACTTCTCTTCTAAATTTATTATTATTATTATTATTATTATTATTATTATATGATGGTACATTTCATAATTATTATTAATTTAGAATATCACAAAATACATTGTCAATAAATATTAATTACTATTTGTTGTGTTCAATGTAGGATATATTTAATTTTAAAATTAAAATAAATATAATTTAATTGATTAAAATATATTTAAAATTTAAAACGAAAACAATTTTTTAAATTTATAATGATAAGATCAATTATTGACCATTAAACTTGAATGCATTTTCAAAAATAAATATTTAATTGCCAAAATTTAATTCAAATAATTTAATACATGTTTAAATATTAAACTAATAAAATCAAACACTAAACTCATTCTCAAATAAGAGACCAAGAAATGTGTGAGAAATTCATTGTTGGCCATTAAAATTTATAGTATGTGAAAACAAAACAATTCTCTTTAAAATTCGATGTGGGATAGTTTTAATTTCCATATGTGGCAAGTACAAATGGGCGGGAAAATGAGAGTTACTATTTTAAATATACTTATTTATCTTTATATATATTAAGATTAAGATTAACATAAGATGAGTGGACGTCAATAATTCACATGTGCACTATTCACTATCACATCAATTGAGTTATACATTATTTGAACACGCTAGATTATTTATTATATATTTGGAGCATGTATAATAAATAATCTAGTAGTATGAACAAATTAAAATAAATTATGAACATGACACCTAAAATATTTTTCATTTCATCTAGCAGTGAAAAGCTATCCAAAATTCCAAATATAGCACATTAGCACTAATATATGGTGGAGAGAACTGTAATTCCATCATGAGTGACCATATACGTACCACATTATCATCCATTATTATAAAAAGCAAAATACACGCAAAAGAGGATTTTTTTTTTATTTTTTTTTTTTTTTTATTTTTGTTTTTATCATTTAGAAGGAATGCTGAAGCCTGAAAGCAGCTTCACTATCCGATAATTCATCGTCTTCTCTCTCTCTCTCTCTCTCTCTCTCTCTCTCCTCCTACTATTAGGGTTGCGCTCTCAAATACCGACAATTCCGACACTTCCCCGATTTACATGCCCATTTCATCTTTCTCTCTCTAATCCCTCTGATTTCTTCTGCTTTCTTCTCTCCCGGTCTCTCTTCGCTCACTAGATAGTTGCACTGTAGAATTTGGAAAACGTCTACCGGAAAAATTGGGAAATCCTGATCTGAAGAGCATCGAACGATGCATTCGGTGCCTTCCAACGACCTCCTCCTGTTCACGCGCCCCCACGTCACCTCCTTCTATGGCGGCTCATCTTTTCATCGCCTGAAACATCTTCAGAAAAGCGATCGGCGTGGTAATCTCAGTAGTTAACGTTTTGCCTTCTATTTTTTCTCGTTCATTTTAGGATCGGTTTTTTCCATCGAGGTTTCTTGCGCTCTGTATTCGATTTCCAGCGAGGTAGTGTCGACGTGAGATAGGGATTTCTGTTAATTTTACGTGGACATCGGAATTAGTTGATCTTCGGATTTTCTGTTGATCGGACGACGTTGCGGGCATACTCAATTTGGAGGAGTATATTGAGGTAATTATTGTTGATTTTTACAATTTCTTAGATATTTTTCTGGATAATATACTAATTATGGTTGACTTATTTTTTTACTTTTGTTTAAATTTATCGTTGTACGTTTGTTGATAGTTCATAGTTTGTTACTTGTTATGCTTGGATGTTGCACTTGTTATTGTTATGTATTTTGGTTGGGAATTGAAACTGAGGGATCTTGCCGCGGATGAATTAAAATGATGGGGGTAGATGTTGGACTTGGAATACAATTATAAGACAGGGAATACGAAGCACTTATTAATTTATTATTGATCTTAGCTCAAATTCAATCCATTTATGACCTTCAAATCTTCATTGTTCAAAACAGCAAAAACAAAATAGTTGTCACTAAATACATGGATTTCAGTTATTATTGTAAAAGGACCTTTAAACCTTTTGATTGTTTGAGCTTACTTGATTGAGTGGTTGTATTGTATGAAATGTGCCGTATTGTCAGTTGCTATGTGATGTGTTTCAATTTCTCCTCCCTCCTACTCCAGGATGATGGTCCATCTAACTTCCTTATGGTGATTAAATATTAATCAGACTGCACGATAATCTTCTGATGTGTGCACTTGTGTATAATCAAATGTTAGAGATATTTTAAGCTACCTGGATATACTAGCGTTCCATGGTTTTGTGGCTGTCATTCTTCAATGTGTGTGACTAATGAACTTCAGATTTTGCATTTACAGCTCTTCTCTGCAGTTGTTGTTGTAGATGGAAGTGTTTGGTCCTCATAATACGTCAGCTTGTCTAGATATAAACAGCAGCGGTGTTTCTTCAATAGACCCTGACAATATAAGTCAGTACAACTCGAAGGATCTTTCTATGAATGACCTAAAAACATGTTTGACTGAGTTTATTAATGGTGACGATATCGAATCATCAACTAATCAACTCAACCAATCTCCTGGGGAAGAATATGTAGTCAACGTGGTTAAAGAATGTGACTGCCAAGGCCAAGAAAATAACACAACAGGTAATTCAGCTTCTGAGAAATGCTTAAGCAAGTGTGCCACATTTCCACCTCTTTGTGGGCCAAAATCCTTTGTAGATGCATTCATCAGTGAGAAAGAAAAGCACAAGGAAGATATTAGTGCTGAAGTCTCAGAAGTAAATGGCTCTAACAAGCCTTCTAATAAGTGCTATTCACGATCCAAATCACTGCCTGTAAGCTTTCGATGATCTTTGAACCTACTCTTCTTTCTCATTTTTCTTACCAACTCTTTTGTGCAATAGACATTATTAATAATATCACGGTGGCTTTTCTAAGGCTAGTCACACAAGTGCATTGGCATCTTTTTAGTTGGTGTAACTGAAGTACACCAATGCTGTTATTTGATTATGTAAATTCTCAGCAAATATGGTTTTATGCCATGCTCTCAGCTGATGAATATATGTTATTTGATTATGTAGATTCCTAGAAAATATGGTTTTATCTTACGCTCTCTGCTGAAGAACACATGGTATTTGATTGTGTAAATTCCTGGAAAATGTAGTTTTATCTTATGCTCTCAGCTGCAGAAATATGTTATTTGATTATGTATCTTTATTCTTCAGTGGAATTTATAGTTTTCCCCTTGGTTTCCAGTTGAAAAACATGCATCTTTTACAAAGGTTGCTGATGATATAAGTGAATTTTGTACTGGAACTATCATGTATTTATTTCTCTTGCTACTCTACATCTTGTGAGAGATTTGGTTTTATGTTGAGTCCATGCATTAGAAACTTTAGAAACTATCGTTTTCATAATGCACGCGCGTAACTGTTTGAGCTTTTTATTTTGTCACTTCACTAGTGAGGTCACTTTTCCTCCTTGCTTATCTGTATCTTTCTTGATCTATTCCTTTCCGGACGTAAGATACTTCATTATGATAGATCTGAGAATGTAATACTAACAGTTTCATCATTTTCTTTCTTTAATCATTGATGCTATTGTCTCCAGGTTCCTTTGAAGCTTGTGTCTGCCCTGAAAGGTAGCCGTGAAAAGCAGGGTATGCCACCTAAGAATCTCTCAGTAACCTGGGCTCCTGATGTGTACGATCCAGTCCCAACTTCTGCGTCGCATGTTCCATCAAATAAGAATCAAAGCTATCGTAGCAATAGCAAGAAGTCCGGGAAGTACAAGCAGAAGGGTGCTTCCAAATCTTCACGGAGCAGCAAGGGCAAGGATAAGAAGCAAGTCCGGAAAAGTAGTGGTGGGTCCAGTAAGCTCAGGCCCTTCTATGAGGACTGTGGAGTCAGTTTTGGTGAACCACAGATAGGCACTGTAGGGTTTGATGTTGGCACCCCAGATCCGTTCTGTGGGAGTAGCTTCCTGAAGAAATCTGTCACAAATTTGCACTTCTCGGTTGCGGAGGCTACGTAATGAGACATGCATGCTTTGTTTTCTACTGGTGTACATAAATAAGTAGAGACTGAGATTTTGTTGATCCATGAATGTTGCAAGATTCATGAGAGATGATTGTATTACCATGGGTTAAGAGCATGTTGTGCGAACTTCGGTTGTAGTTTGACCTTTCCCGTCTGCAAACCTTTGTTTTTAGGTAATCTATTCGTGGGTGGATTTATTAAGATTTGTTGTCTTAGTCCCACCGCCAATGTCTGAATTGTAGGCTGTTTGGGGAGCTCGTGTTATTTTATGAACTTACGATGAGTTTGTTTGATTGAGAATTGTACGAGGTCTATGCTTTTTCTTACTGCTGTTTGCTTAACTTCTCTCAAAGATGTTCGATCTCGCGTTAACAAACTGAACGTACCATTCAAATCCAGGTTTTTTTTTTGAAAAAAAAATCTTTCAATTAAACAGATTACTGTTAGTAACATTGCAATACATTCCTCTAATTAGCACTGCAAAGCAAGATAACATTCAACGGATCACCACTACCAGATTACATTTCGATAAATAGACCAACTGTTGGAAGAGTTCCAGGTTACGAGCTACAACATGTGGAGAGGTACACTGGACACTGTAGATCTATCTCCCTTCCATTATATAGGTGTGATTAAGGTATCCGTTCAAGTTGTGTACTCTGCATTTATCTTCACATAATCATAGCTAAGATCACAGCCCCACGCTTGTCCAGTACCCGGACCATCGCCTGTTTGAACAAGGCAATAATGGTAAGAAATTGAAAAATAATTTGACCCAGATTAGTTACGGTCATAAAATTGAGTGTATGACACCAAATTTACCAATAGATATCCGAATTACAACTGTTCCATGTTTCTCTCCCGTCTCCCTGAGGTAATTACTAGCAGCAGTCCTGAAACATTATTTTTAGTTATTGAGACGAAAGAAAAGGGACTTGACCAGTTGACCGCTCCAGAGAAGGGTACTAATTAGCTTGTAATGACTTTCAACAACAATTAAGCAGAAGCATAAAACAACTCGCAGCTGCCAACCATAAATCGAATTTGGCTAATGTGGGGCCTCAATGCATGCAGCATTTCAAAGTATAAGGGAAATTTTAGTTTGAAGGGCAGTGTTTTGGAGCCACCCAGAAGAAGAGGTGGCTCCTAGATAAGGTCCAAGACATGTTGATTGGATAATAGGTCTTATCTCATTTTAAGTAATTCAATGTTACCTATCAAATGACAGTGGCTGGCCCTTGTCCATCAATAGTATATCACCAAGTGATATCCTTAGTTTATTTTGATTGAAAGGAATTCCAGCATAACCAGCAGCACAAGCTATACGCCCCCAGTTTGGATCCCTGCCATATATTGCAGCCTACTACATAGATAATGTATATTAACATCAGAACTACTTTACAGATAATATTGATAAATATTTTATCATGCCTTTGTTAGTGAAGAAGATGCCACAGATCGTGCAACTTTAGCTGCTTCAGCTTCTGTGCCTGCTCCTGATACTTGGACCTGAAAATCATATACAATTTAAATCAGGTGAAGCTATCTACAACACCATTTAGATTCACAAAACTTGGTCACAGGTCAAACTTCAAGCACAAGGCTGTAAATACCTTCCCGTGAAAAATATTAGGTGGGCATTATATATTATTGATTCAAAGCCTTTAATGGTGAATTGCCTTTCTATATGATAGTTTATTTGCATAAAAATGGGTTAATTGCCTTAAAATACACAAATTTTGGGGTGTTTTTTTATTATTCACATGTTTTAAAAAACGTAATTTTAATAATATGAACTTATCCCTTATTTGATTTTTCACATGATTTTCAAATTCCAGCTAGAGATTTCCACGTGTACATCTACGTGATCACCAAATTGTCTTAAAATATACGAACTTTGAACCGATTTTGGATTTTCACAACTCGGAAAATGACCAATTTTAGTTAGTTTTTTTTTTTTTTCGTGTAATGCTGCAAATTCACCAATTATTACTATAGAGTTGTTGTGACAAACATTGTATTTTATCATTTGATGTGTTGCTTATAGAGATTATATTCATTTTGAATGTGTATAATAAAATCATTATTATAAATTTCGTCTAAAATTAATAATTAATGATTAACTAATCCATAAAATAAGCAAATAAATGTAATGAAAGTTGGTTGAATTTTCTTAGTTCATGCAATATATATATATATATATATAATTTACGCTCAATAAAATAAAATAAACATCAAACATTTTTAATTCTCTATTTGAAGAAAAAAATATTAGACTTAAACTAGTGTAATGTCGGGTATTCGAAATAATAATATTCAATTCAATTATATATATATATATGTATATTATTACATTTTGGATACAACACTTATCAAGTCAATAGTGGTCCATGACGTATCGCATTATATGAAAAAGTAAAAAAAAAAACTAAAATTAGTCTTTTTTAGTTCGTGTGAAAAAATAAAATCAGTTCAAAGTTTGTGTATTGTAAGGTTATTTGGTATCCACATAAATGTACACATGGAAACCTTTAACTACCACGTCAGATTCAGTTGGTTGGAATTTGAAAATCATTCGAAAAACCAAACAAGGGCTAAAATTCATGTTATTAAAACTTCATTTTTTAAAACGTGTGAAAAACCAAAAACACGCCAAAGTTTGTGTATTTTACGGCAATTAACCCAATAAAAAAGCTAATTAAACATTATATATTCAGATTGCTGATGTCCCGTGAGCCATACGTGTTCCAAAATTTTCAAAATTGTCAAGTGGAGAAAGTTTATTTATATGAAGATTATTTTCGTAGTGGAATACTCATTTTTAGATACTATAGAAAAGGGTTTTTGAACAGATGGAACAATAGTTTTGGAAAAAGATGCAAACCTCAATCAAGCATGTTGCTCCTTCACCATCCCAAGCTATGGACTTTGCAAGGCCTTGCATTACCTGACAAAAGGATGTAAGAAATAGGCATGTTAAACTCAGATCCTCTCCATATATATCAGATCAAATTAGCCAACTCATCCAACCATGCAGACTATCCAAGGTTACCTACCTAAAGCATTAACCATAACCTGAAGCTCATACTACATATCTACTTATGGATATCTGTCTACCACAAAATGTTGACTGGGCAAAATGGACTAGTCCTATATTTTGTTGAGTCTCCCTATTACAAATAGTGAGCCTCTTTAATCTGATTGCAGTTAGTTATAGAGGTTATTTGATACAAACAAGAAAAGAAGAATATGAGATACAGCATATGCTAGCCTGGGTAGTAACAGCAGATTATTTGATACCAACTGTATTTAAAATGCGTACAGCATCAAGACATGCTTGCAGATGTTGTGCATCAGAATTATCAAAAGAAGATATTTTATTTGCTCCTGAAAGACCACTAGCCAAAGCAATGACACAATCATTAGTACTGGTATCTCCATCTACCTGCCAAAAAGCATCAATCTTATCTCAGTCAATAGTTACTGTTAGGAAAAGGAAACTTTATTCAGAACAATGTACTGATCAATACACAACAGCAGAACATGAATGGCCAAAAGAAGATGATATATTAACTCGTCAGGGTTCAATAGTATATAAATATCTTTATGTAGATCAGATTTTCATTAGCTCAGGTTTGATCATTAAATCCTGCATCTTAAGCTAAGAACTATAAACAAGTCCATTACAAAAAAAAAAAAAGACTAGGACGTTGCGTGAAGCAATGCATTACTTAATCAAGAAAATGGCTTACAAAAAGTTTTAACTGTGAGACAACAAAAACGTGTTGACTGTAGACCAGGAAAGAGAGGAACTACAGAGGTTAATAGACAACTCTATACATCTAATGCCCCAGCTGAAAAAAGACAGGTCAAACAGTAAGCAAGCATAAGTCACTGTGCATATATTGGCTTTAGTTCCAAGCAGATAAATACTTCTAGAAGCAAGAAAGAGGATGAAGTTCAGCACTTACAGTAATTTGATTAAAACTACGGTTCACAGAAACTCGCACCATTTTCCGCCACACATCACTTGTAACCGAGGCATCAGTCGTTATAACCTAAGAAGGTCAAATCACTAAAATGGATTATTTAGTCCTAATTTGTAGAAAAATAATGAAAGCAGAAATACGTACCCCAAGCATTGTGGCCATGTTAGGATGAATCATCCCAGAACCTTTTGCCATACCACCAACCCTTACTTGTGTTCCTCCAACCTAAATTAAAAAAATAACAGGAAAACTAACAATGATTGTAGCGAAGACCTTTCTTTACCTATATGCTGAAAAGTTTAAGGAGAGTAACTCAAGATGTTAACTTCAACTCCAGAGCAGTTCAGTATCAATCAAAATTGAGATAATAAAGAATACGTCTATGATGAACAGGCGCATGCATGGTTAAATAATTCAACACACCTTGGATTCTATTGCAACACTTTTGCTAACAAGATCTGTGGTGGTTATTGCTACAGCAGCAGAGTCTGCCCTGCAAACATGCAGCAATATTAATAAATTTTAAAGAGGAAGAGGGAAATAGAAATGATAAAACAAAGGAAATGAGATGACTTGGATTCAACTATGCATAAAAGTAGTCATCTTCTCATCCATGTCTAGAAAACCACCTAGAGACAGAAATGAAACACTGTCTATGGGTCTAATATCTATCAGCAGATGAGGGGTTATAAATCCATTCTGAAGAATTACCCATGAGCAGTTGACGACAGCAGATTTACTAAGTCTGGAAGTGACTTGAGAAGTGCCTCCTGCGTGTGAGAAATAATATAATTTATGCCATATGAACAGCTACACTACAACTATCTGGTTTGTTTAGTAAAAGCTTGAGCACATCACGAATACAAGCATGCATTAAGCATAATTAATAATGGTGGCCATTATTTTACCTTCTTGATACGTTTTCCAATCACCCCAGTGGATTCAATCAAAACTTGGTCAGGCTTGAGTTGCATTAACTGTATTTATTAGCAAGTTAGATACATCAAGCTCTATTTGTCCAATTAAAATTTAAAATGAAAGACAAAACTCAAATGCACATACCTCAGCCAGGGCATGAGAACATTCTACAACATCCTGGTAACCTGCATCACCCTAAAAACAAATTTGAAGGAATCTTAGTTACATCCAGTTAAAACATTTATTAGTGGAACTAACAACTGCCAGTGAAAAGTATCTGACTTCTGGAAGCAGTATAGAGATAGATCGTAGCTAAAATCCTAGGATGACTACTTTGTTTCTTGAAGAAAATCTAAAATGTCACCATTTCATTTTTTATTATTTTATTTAGATTAAGTAATTATTATTGTTCTAAATGAGCAATAGCAGTAGTATTAAGAAAAGTTACCGTTGCTGCATTCGCTTGACCGGCATTTATTAGTACTGCGCGAGCCTGACATGTTAAGGCACACTTATCAGTTTCGAAGAATAAAGATAGAATTTGATAATTTCAAGAGAAAGGTAAAAAACTGTTGCATTTAGGCTAAAGTCCCTGCACAGTGAGATCCCACACAGCCAACATAAATAGGCTTGTAATAGCATACCGTTGCAGACTTTTCTAGTGCCTCCTTACAGTATAATACTGGTGCAGCAGCAACAACATTAGTTGTAAATGTGCCTACATAATTAAGAGGGCTAGTTGGAAACAAAACACGTGTTTACCAAGCTAATGAACCATGACTCAAGATATTTCTTGTCTAAGTGCCGTAAGAGGGTATGGTATATAAAAAGTTCCTAGTTGGATGTTCGTTTAATTATATGAACTACTCTCCAAATGGAAGCATGTTAACTTTCACACTGAGATCAAACCTGCAGATATGGCATCTATATCACAGGTAACCAGTGCAAGGTCAGGCTTCTCTCCCACTGCACGCAATCCGCCATACATCCCAGCAGCTTTGAAACCCTTTGCAGCTGTAACTCCACCTGGTATCTGGAGCTTTGAAGTTCATGTCAGAGGTGAACTAAAATGACACATAAACAACTTAACATGTCCACTGGAGAATGTCTTCAATTTGGCAAACGACAATCGAAGAAGCATCCTCTTATGATATTTAAGAAATGAAATAGTGTAACTTCAAATCTATTCGTCAATGCAATATATTTGGCATTATGTGCTTCTAACTGAAACTATGTGAATTCCATTTTCCATCTCATACAGACTGAATGTTAAAACCTTAAAGTGAAATGCATCTCCACCCCCCGGAAAAAAAAAATACTAACCAATCAAATAATCAAGGTGCCAAATCAAGACAAATTCAAATTGAGAAAAATTTATCCATGCTTGTAAGGAGCAGACAAACATGAGTCCTTCCAATCCCGCTTTGTTTTGAGTTTTGACAGGCAGACAGCTAAAACTGCATCCATAATCCATTCAATGAATGACTAACACAATACACAGTAGAAATGCACTAGAACAATCACATATCACATGCTCGTGGACACTCATACATAAGCACATAATAGAAGCTCATATGCATACTCACATACTCACACAGAAAACACAAATGCATACATCAAATATACTTGGAAAAATAAAAAGTCGGACAACAATTACTGACCTGATGCCATGGTCCTTCAGGAAGCAATATTGGAGCTGCTGGTATGTAATTCGACACATCTTCTCCAACAGAAACTGCCGCAAAAACTCTGAAGCTATTCATTCTCAAACGACTTGCCGTGGAAGATACCTACACAGTAAAATAGCTAATCCGATTACCGTCTACAAATGCAGATATGATTGATAACGAAAATTTGAAGGGAAAAAAAGCATAATACTCATTCCAAACGACAAGTATCAAATCTATTGGCATCACAACAATAATATATCAATGCACAGATTTTACGGAATAGGAAAGCAAACCTTTGATTGATTGAGTTGGGAAAAATTGAGGGTGAAATGGTGAGAAACGTACAGAGACATCGTTGGCGCCTGGATCGAGTGGGCGGGAGGGGGAAGGAAGGATAAACCGATTAGTATATTATTTTAGGGTTTAGCAAGAGCAAGACTACTTTGAGGTAAGCGTCAGTACATGCCTCAAAAACTTGTAATGCGTAGATCCATAAAATTCAGGAAATAAATATTTTATTTCATTCAGTTTTATTGATTTCTTGGTTTCCTTTTTTACATTTTTGTTGAGTTGGGGAAGAAAATTGAGGATTAAAAACCTGCTATCCGAGCAATCAAACAGCATTTTATCCTCTTAACTCAGAAGAAAAAAAAAATAAACACGGCATTTTGTACTCACTGTCTCCATTTCATTATTTTTTCAATTACCAAGTTTTCAAGAAAATAATAAGAAAAATATTAAAAACGGAAAAAAAAGTGAAACATATTTGTTGGAATAAAAACTATAAATACAAGTGATTGTACTATATATTTTTGGCATATCTTACTAAAAGCTAATCTTTAGTAAATGGCTTCATATATCTGTTTTAAAACAATATAATGAACTTTAAAAAATTCCCAAAACACTTTTCTATGTCAAATTGATGACAAAGCACGCTCGTGTCTAGCGTGTAAAATGACGTAAAAAATCATATTCGTGTCTTTTGAATAATTTAACTCCGGAAATTGATAATATGATATTTTTGTAAAATTGTGGAAATGTGTTTGCACGCTTAGGTTTTCATACACTTGTTTAGATTGATTAAATATTAAGTTTTCGGAGTACAAATAAATTCGATAAGATGGTCTTCAATTTGAACCGAAAATGGTGAGAGCCACTGTATGTAATGTAAAGGATGTTTTGGCCACTTTATTGCGAACCTGAACCTGAACCTGAACCTGAACCATTGGCAAACTGGTTGCCGCCAATTTCCTGACAAATCTCTACTCAAAAAAATAAATAAATAATCATGAGAAATTCATTGTAAGATTGCCAAATCACCTCAATTGTTTTTCTAACAGTAAGAAATTTCCCACCCAGATCTGATCGAACTTATCTGAACCAAATATAAGGAGGAACTACACATGTTTAGAAACAAAGCGCAAACTAGCTAGTCCTAGGATTTTTCATCACGGCAGATGTAGAAATAAATATAGTTCCAGCTCTTGTATATTGTACTAGTATACAATTCAATTTGACTTGCCACATTCCACAGATTTTATAGTCCAAATGTATCAAGGTCTCAGTCAAATACAATGAAAAATACTTTTCAAATAAATTGAATGGAAATCAATAACCACTCCATCCAACAGTCTTATTCGTAGTGAAACCAGTTTCAGTAGATTGCATATCTCGCCTAGGCGGTTGTTGTTGAGGAGCTTCCCTCGGTTTGGCTGGGTCGACGAAAATTACCCAACCATCAAGGAACTTGGCATTCATTCCTTCCCTTGCCTTCTCAGCTTCTTCCACAGTTTCAAAAGAAACAAAACCAAAGCCCCTTGATTTCCCCGAGCCTCTGTCAGTGATAATTTTCGCTGGATAACAAACATGAGAAGTTAAAGACTAAATAGAGCAAATAGAAGACAAATTCATATCCAATACAGGCACCATGCCTACTAATAAAGTGCGAGCTGTTTACCCTCGCGAAGATTTCCAAATGGTGCAAATGCCTTGAACAAGTTTTCATCAGTTGTGTTTCTTGAAAGACCTGTTTCATGAAAGTTAAGAAACTGAAGGTCATTATTTACACAATCTTCATAGGAACATACCATCGGAAACAAGACCCCTTTATGAGAGCCCTCGTGTGAGAAGAGTGGTAGTACTTTAAATATGTTCTTCAAAGTAATTAATTAGTC
Source organism: Perilla frutescens (assembly GCA_026008535.1). NCBI lineage: Eukaryota > Viridiplantae > Streptophyta > Magnoliopsida > Lamiales > Lamiaceae > Perilla > Perilla frutescens. Next base: position 35,365,336 of record BRKX01000017.1, on the reverse strand, counting down.
AACAACCAAGGAAGCACAATAAATCTCTCAGCTATAATATATTAAAACTGCTTCATTCAAGCTAAACGTGTTAGGGAATTAAAAAGCTACTTGGTGTAAAGATCTGACATAAAAATAGCTCCCAGATTATAATGACAGAAACATAAAGCAAAACTCACATCCCAAAAGGCTGAAGAACAAATAATAATAAAATAAATTTGGATTCTATTTATACAACGTGGGAGTATCCACTATCAATGTTGGGTAAAATTGTTGGGGTCCTATTGAGATAAAATTGCTTTTGATTTCTAGTTTTGGAATATATTGATCTGAAATATCTCCACTAAACACATGTCTGAGATACCAATTCTTTCACACTTTCGGAAATGCAAAATGGATTTTTGGCCTCAACTCTCACATACATAGGAGACATAATGCAACAATTGTTTTATAATAGGGGCTATCTCTGTAAGTGATTTGACACAGTTTAGTGAAGATGGTGTATGGCATCATAACAAGTAAAATATGCCATGTTGGTTAGATTAAATACACTGATACAGTGTTGGGCATAAAGAAAAATATAGTAACATATATATGTACATTCCATTTATTTTCAGGACCATGACCTTGGAAATTTCATATGTCTATACATCAGCACATATATGAGCATATGTATCCATACAAGTGTGTGTGTGTGTATGAAGTGGACCACTGGACCATATGCAAAAGTATATTTACTTATCATTTTAACATTTGAAGCATCTCAATTACCAGTATTCAAATAAGTTTCTCCATTTCGGATATCTCAATTTAATTGTACTAAAAAACCAAATGAAGAACGGAATACTTAACTATATGCAGGCTGCTTGCAGTCACACAATAAACAAATTTCTAATGTTGCATAAAATGGCAAAAATATGAAGGAGAACACACCGCTTCAACATATATAAGGGTCCAAAATACTACTTCATAAAGCATTAATTGAGCAAAAGGCGTCAATATTCACTCAATTAAAGACGCCGTCTCAGGCAAAAATGGGAGACATAACACAAACTGTCCATCAATTGTTAAGAAGGAGGAGGAGGAGGAGGAGGAGGAGGAGGAGGAGGAGGAGCTTCGAAACCAAGCTGAACAAAACACACGAATTCGATTCCAATGTATAAAATGTGTTTCCGTTTAAATTAGACGAAGATTTGACACGAATACATAAACCAAAAAACAATCAACGAAATCGCATAGAGGTTATACATATTAAAATAACAAAATGAAAATGCGTACCGCTGATGAAGAGCTTGGGAGAAGTGAGTGTTGGAAGAGTAGAACTGAGGCGAATCGAAGAGAATTGCGATCGTATATTTATCGACGGCGTGGATGATCCGTTCAGAATGCGACGAAAAGCTGAGGCGAAGGCCATTTATGCTTTGAGAGAGAGATGAATTCGTGCGTAAGTTTAGTTAGATGGGAATAAATAAAAAAACCCTAGCAAAACCCGTTATTTGTTCAGTCGTTCACCTGATGAGGATGAAGGGTTTAGAGAGAATTATAGACCCAGAGTGATCAAGTAGACGCGCGACTATGGATTTACTATGCAGACGGCTTTCTTGACCGTCCGATGGTTTGACTTTGGTTCATTCCTTGGAGTTATGATTGGTGTATTATTTTTAATCTAATATAATACGATAAGTTGATAACTATTACCAAATAAAACTTTAATTATTAATATTTCTTAATATCATGTGTCGGATGTCTGAGTAATATATATATATATATATATATATATATATATATATAGTGGGAATATATGGAAATAACCAGTTAAACTTTTAAAAGATTTATTTTAACCAGTAACTTTTAAACATATTTTATTTGGTCAGAATTACTATATTACTCCTATATTTATTTTTAACCTATTTCAATTCCCCACCATTCAACAGCGCGCGATTCACATTTCACATTTTGAAATGAGATTTGGAAAAAAATCTATCTCTCTCTTCTACATTTCATCTTCTTCAACACTAATGGAATCTGCAACACTGAAAATTCAAGCGAATATTTCTCCAGATTCAAGTCGTCGACTTCCGAAAATTCGTGTGAAGATCTCTCTCTCCAGATTTCTCCACCAACGAGCCGTCGACTTTGAAAATTCAAGTGAAGAAATAGAAAATCCTTCACCAACATGTGTATGTTTCAGATCTAATTATTAATAATATTGTTAGATTGTTAGGAGTTGTTTTTTTTTAAGTTTAATTTGGGGAAAAATTTGATTCGAAGAATATTGTTAGATTGTTAGGTGTTGTTTGTTTTTCAAGTTTGAAGTTTGTTTTCTACACATAATAGACATGCTTTGACAATAAAAGTATCACTAATATAGTTGATGTTTGAAAATCTGAAAAAAAAATGAAGTATTTCAGCAACTTTTGAAAAATCTGAAAAAATGATGTTTTTAACTGCGTGTGAACCCTGCGCGCATGCTTGTGAGCGCAGTTAAGAAGAAAATCGCGTGCACCTGAGGCCAAATTATCAACAGTTGTTCTGCCGATGCACATAAATTATCAATCGATGTCATGCCGATAGTCAGCCGATGTGTTCTGTCGATGCCTGCGCGCGCGTGCTTACTTTGTGCGTGCATGCCTCATGCAAGCATGCTCGTGGGCGCCCACAATAAGAAAATCACGCGCACTTGAGGCAATATTATCAACAGTTGTACTGTCGATGCACTGAAATTATCAACAGTTGTTCTGCCGATGCACATAAATTATCAACCAATGTCATGTCGATAGTCTGCCAATGTCTGCACGCACTTACTTTGTGCGCGCATGCCTTGTGCGCATGTTTGTGGGCGCAGTTAAGAAGAAAATCATGCGCACCTGAGGCTCAATTATCAATAGTTGTTCTGCCGATGCACAAAAATTATCAACCAATGTCATGCCGATAGTCCGCCGATGTGTTCTGCCGATGTCTGCGTGTGCGCATGACTTGTGCGCGCCGGGTCTTGCGCGTACTTAAGAACAATCCAGCGCGCAGTTAAGAACAAAATCACTTTTTTTTGTAAAAGTCGAACTTCAGTGCTCACTGCATTAGCTCGACATGGACGAACTATGACGAGAACTATGGTCCAAGAAATGAAGATCAATGATGAAGATGAAGATCGACGATGAAGATGAAGATGAAAAACAAATCTGAAGATAAAGATCGACGATATTTTAATTCTCTTTCTGAAGATGAAAAACAGATCTAAAGATGAAGATGAAGATAAAAGCAGATTTGATATTTTTTAATTTTTTTTATGTCTAAAGGGCATTTTGGTCCAAAGTGGCTAAAAAAATATGTTTAAAACTTACTGGCTAAAATAATTTTTTTAAAAATTTAAATGGCTAAAATAGTTTTTGCCTCTATATATATATATATATATATATATATATATATATATATATATATATATATATAATTAGTATATTATTCGTAAAATATACCGTGAAAATGAATTTTTTTTATTTGTATTAGTTTTTTATGACAGTTTGCAATATTCAATATTATTGTACTATTTAAATTTGCGTCACATCATAATATAGTAAAATTGATTAAATTAAAATTTCAGTCATTTTCGTTATATGCAATTAAAACAATTAATATTGTCTTCTCAATTTGATTATAATTAAATTTTTCTTCCTAATTTGATTAAAACTAAAAATAAGGAAAAAAACTAATGAATTAAAAAAAACCCGAAAATATAGTCAAGGTGTATAATCTAGTGATTTGCATCTATATATGGAGACGGGATCCCTATTTCACATCGGTATTCCATCTTGTATTCCAATTATTTAATTTATATCACATATTTTTAAAAAATTAAATAATTCTTTATTAAAAAAAATCAAGTACACGTGACATAAATCTAATAGTTGGAATACAAGATGTAATACTAATTTGGAATAGAGGATCTCATCTGATATATGTGTACTTGGCAGTGGCAGCAATCCAAATGAGAGCAGAGATCCTCTAGCCCCAACATGTGCATGTCAACATTAAAATTACATATTGTTAATAATGGTTTTTATAAAAATAAAATTTATTATATTTTAATTAATCATAATTAATATTTATTCCTAAAAATTAAAAAAATATATACTCTGAGTTTGGAATAACAAACCCAAAAAATTAAAAAAAGAAAATTAAATATTGAAAAATAATTATAAACATTAGTTGGGTGGAATAAACCTTAAATAATAATGTACAATTGTACTAAATCAAAAGAAATTAAAATTGAAGAAAAGAAAAAAAGAAAAAGTAGTAATTTTGAGATTTGATACACACAAGTTGAAACTAGAAGATCTCGAGTGTCCAAGCGATATATGTAAAATCGTGCAATATAAAATTTCATTAAATTGTCAATGTGCAATATTGGGTTTGGACCCTTTATAAAAACCTAACCAACAAGTGTAACAAAATCACCCAATTAACTAAAATAATTTGATTTGGGTTTACCGTTTTCATTTTTTAATTTTCACAGGTTTGACTGTAGTTAGCAAATATGTCGGAGAGAAGTAAACGCCACCAGCGACGCCCCTCCCAGGGCGTTTTCGTCATTCCGGATGATCTTTCAGTCTCCGCTCCTCTCCCGGATGGCATTCCTATGTCGCCGCCCATTCAAGCTCCTCCGCCGCCGCCAGGAAAGGGCGGGGGAGTTCACCTGCCGCCGTCGTCTAAGCCAGTGGAGGAACCACCGACTTCCGGTGGTTATACAAAAGGGTGATCTGTTGATTGCTTGCTAGCTCCTGTTATCTTACTCATCCTCTCTTTTGTTTGTAAGTTTTTTTTTTTTTGGAAAGTTATAAGACGCTAAGTTAAAAAAAAAAAAAAAGAGTATGTATGTTTCCAGAAAATTAATGTATTATGCAATATAAATGTATAATAAAAGTTTCCATCATTCTCTCCACCAATTAAAAAATAAAATGAAATAATTTATTATGTATATATATAGTGGTAGTATATATACAAATTTTAATAATATGTTTAGATTGTTGCATAATATTGTTGAAACTTCGTGTCGTATAAAAATTTATGTGACAATATGTCTTTGTAACCAATATCAACTTCAAACATTATTTTCTAACCAATAATGACAAAATATTCTTTTTTAACCAAACTATTTTTATTAGTCTCAAATACCCTCAATGTGGGGTCACACATTCAATATTTAATTGTCCATGGTCCCACACACTATCTCTCTCACTCTCCTTCCAGTAAAAAAACGGCTCTCTCATTTCCTCTCACTCCTTCTCTCTCCTCACATGTTCTTTGTTTTTGTTTTTTTTTTTTGGCCAAATTATGTTTTTTTTAGTTGAAGTTATAAATTATTATTTGAAAAGTTTTGGACAAATTCAATTGCTCAACATTTTTAAATTCGTATACTTTCACTTTTCTTTTTTGCATTAAGTTAAAACTATGAAACAGTAGGTAAAACGTAATTATGTTTATTATTACAAATAATTAGGCAAGTTTATTTATTAAATATTTATTTACTTAATATTTGAATGTTGTCTAAATTGAATTATATTTGAGTGTTATTTGAATTTAGTTATTTAGATTTAATTTGGATCTATTTTGAATGTTATTTGAATTTAATTATATTTGACTGTTATTTGAATTTATTTATAATGCATAGATAAGTGAGATCCAAAATTAAATCCTAAAAATAAATAACCACACGCACAAATAAATACACGGGGCACGCATAGATATACTTAACGATAACTGCTAATTAAATTCAAATAGCTAATAACTGCTAATTAAATTCAAATAGCTAATAGTTAAATCTAAATATCATTCAAAGAAAGCCAAATAGCTGCTAATTAAGTCTAAATATCATTCAAACAAATTCAAATACTTCAGAAAACTAAAATAAATTCAAATCATTACTAATTTAATTCAAATGTCAATTTTCACTAGCTCTCAACGGGCAAGTTCTCCTGGAGTGACCTATACCTCCACAAATTCCACATCTTCTCGTTTGATGTTGTCCTTGGGATGTATTTGGTTGAGAGGATCGAATGGCTGGTGGAAAAGTACATTTTGACTTGTTGTGTTCAGTACCACCACATCTTGAACATGCTTGTTGTTTTCTGGTCTTCGAGCTTGAACCTTCAATTGATGAACGATATCGTTGTTCTTTTGGTCATCCTGCTTGGGGAACCGGTATAGGAGGAAGGATCTTGAAAGATGCTTGTTGGAATGGCACAGTCCATTCATCCTGGTGCGACACAGAACACACACGATCATGATATGTAAGACACATATTGACCTGTTTATAATAGTTCTCAACATAATCATAAATGTTCTGTCCTGCACTCCTGTTACAATAGTTAAATTTAGTAATCATAAAAAAGAATTACAAACTATGCTGAAACATTAAAGTGTTTTAAAGGTACCGTATAGCTGCGGTTGCATGAGAGCAAGACATCTGGTCCAGTTGAAATTCTGCACAATCACACGTATGATGTTGAAGGTCCACCATAAAACTCCTATCACCATCTACTACTTTATAAAGATATGCAGTGGTTTGACGAACAATAAAGTGATGACCCTTCTCGACTTGTTTGGAGAGCTTTTTGTAAGCCTCTTATGTGATCATGTGATCTCTTGACACTGCCAACTCCCTTCTCTGATCAAACCACCTCTCGATCACACTCCTCACGACCTCAATAAGTGAACATTTGGGCAATCTTCTTGCCCATAACAATCGTGCATTGAAAGATTCAGCCACATTAGAAGTCATGAAACCATAACGACGAACGGAAGATTGAGATCTTGCCCAATGATCAACTCCTATACTCAATAGGCTCCTATACGCAGTCTCATTATTGGCAATCATTGACATATACTTTAGAAATATCTCATGTCTGTATACATATGCAGCGGCTTTGAACATAGAAATCAGATGCTTGCCGTGTCTGGCATGATTCTTTGCTATGTGGTAATAGCAAAATCCGTGGTGGGCATCTGGGTATACTCTGGCAACAACATTCTTTATGCTTTGATGCTGGTCTGATATAATGACCAAATCATCTCTTGTTCCAAAGCCCATTCTGAAGCGCTCAAAAAACCATGTCCAGGCTTGGTCATTTTCAACAGGACCCACACCAACAGCAAGTGGAAAACACCTTTCATTTCCATCCTTTGTGACAACGACGAACAAAACACCCTTACTTTTACCCTTCAAATGGGTACCATCAATAACGACAACTGGCCGCAAACACTGTCTGAGTGCTGATATGCAAACTCCTAGGGCGACAAACATGAATTTGAAACGATGATCATTGGTCGTCTGCACATCACATACTGTTCCCGGGTTGTTTGTCCTCAACGTGTGTAGATATGCAGGGAGCATCTCAAAAGATTTGTCATAACTGCCGTAAACCATCTCTATGGCAAGATTCCTAGCACGTAGAGCAACATTGTACTCAATCTCAATGCCATGCTCCCTCAACAACTCAGTAATAATTGCTCTAGGCTTCAATACAACACCTTCGTATCGTATTTTCTTCGCAAAGTAATCAGCCACCACCTTTAAAGACATTTTTCGCGGAGCATTACGTGTAAGGTCGAGCTGACACGTATGATTATCTTGGAATTTCTGCACTCTCCACAGCCCATCTTTTTCTTTTGCATATAACCTACACTACTAAAAAAACGCACATACATAACGGTGATTAACCGTTATGTATGCTATTTCCAGACCGTTATATATAGTGGTGTTATGTATTCTACCCAGAATAGATGACGGTTATAAACCGTTATGTATACTACTTTAGATAACGATTTTTAACCGTTACAAAACCTTAATAAAGCGTTATGTATTATGATCTTTCTTAACGGATTTTTTGAAAGACCGTAGTGTATTCTATATGATAGATAACACTCATTCAGTAACCGTTACATATTCTCTAACATAGATAATGCTTTTTTTGTAAAACCGTTACGTATTCTTCAATTAGATAACGCTTTTGATATAAAACCGTTATGTATTCTCTCATTTAGATAACGCTTTTGTATTGAACCGTTACATATTATCATATTTAGATAACACTTTTGTATCAAACCGTTACGTATTCTCATATTTAGATAACGTTTTTTTATCAAACCGTTACGTATAGTACTGTTGCGAAGAATTTATTAATTAAAAATAAAAATGAATTTTTAAATTTTAAATAATCTAAATAATATTTCAAACTCAACACTAAAATGTAAAGTTATTATAATTACAAGACATTATCCAAGTATCAATATTAAAATGCAGAAGGAAATTCAACACTAGTTCAATACATAATAAGAAGAATTCATCCAAGTATTAAAACTCAAGAAAGCTCAAGAATTCATCCATGCAGTTTCCGATTTGGTGAGTACATGATGAGAATGCATACTTTCAATTGACTCATCCGTTTGCAACCTTTCATTCACTTTATTTCCACTATCAATGTCATGGAGCTCCACTTGTTAGCATTGGACCAGGAAGAACGGAGGAATTTCATTCAAGATACTTTCGATTAAAAAGGACTTAAATTCACTAGGCACATAAATATAATACAACTTCCAGCCATCCAAATCCAAGACCATTCAATGGATAAGCATCCAATAAATAAAAGTGAGAAACTTGTTAAGACACCACATATCTCAACTAATTCCTGTTATCTGTTAAAACCATCTAAACGGGATAATGAAGAAAATATCAAGCATGGATTGACTAGCACAGATACCCTTCGTGTAATAAATAAATGAGGACTAAATTACATCATGGTTTATGAGTATTAGCACAAAACCTGAATGATAGTTCCTCCTCTTCCTTAGGTGGAATGTTGTGCTTTTATCACCTAAACACGATTTACATTGTTATGTTTTCCCATAATGATGACTACGTACATAGTCAGTAACACAGAAAAAGAAAATCCATATATTATATAATCCTAGTACTGAATAAATAGTACTGAGTAATTACCTCATAAATCTTTCCTGCGGGGCATTAGCAGCAATCTAGAAACAAGGTTAGAACATCTTGGTATGTATGTTTAACTAAATAATATATCATCACCATTCTATGAATTTCGAAAATCTAACCTTTTCTTTCAATGACGTTTCCTGGTTTTACCTGCGTCAATACGAATAAGCATGAAATACCATTACCTCAAGCTGTGAGAAACTCAAATGTCTTAAAACTAATAAAACAAGACAGATCATTTTCCCTATATGCATGTCTGATGTCTCTACATCTTCCCTTGTAGGAGTTAAATTCCTCGAGCAAACTAAACAATTATTATATGTGTTCATTACTACCCAATAATAATAATGCTGCTAGAAAAAATAAAAAATATGCAATCATCTACTAGATTATATTTTGATATACAAAAAGAGGTTTCTTCCATCTCAAATTGGAGATGAATATTAGTTGCTGATTTGCTAATCTACTAATTAAATCACAACAAACGAGAACAGGCAGACTAAGAGAAATAAGAAAAAAACATCAAATTCCACCCCCAAATTTTTTTTTTAAAAAATAAAACACTAATAGCATTCAAAAACCAAACTGAAAGCTCATCACGAAAACAGAATATGATTTAATTCAATAGCCACCACGCATATATCTTATCAAAAGCATGCAGAAGTTAGCAATTAGTAAAAATAGAAACCTACGTCTCCGCCGGAGAATCTGGCGCCGCGGAACTGGGTAGCGGACCACGAAAAGTCGAGAAGACATCCTCTCAACAGCTGCGATTAATATGGAGAACTCTCCTGCATTAAAACTCAAGAAAGCTTGCAAAATCCCAAAACTTAGTGATCGAGAAAAAGGACTTTAGAGAAGCATAGTTATGGATACACTTGATTTTTAAGGATAGAACTCGTGAACCAAAGCAGATGTCATGCTTCACATGAAGCACTAGTAACTCACAACCACAAATAGATCCACTGCATTTAAGACCATTTATTGGTTCCAAGATATATGCTACAGGAAGAAGAAATAGAAAAAAGAGACTGAAGCAAACGAGCAGAAGGCTAAATAAAGGGCTTAGTTTAGCATAGACGTATTTGCTTCAATTAAAATAACAAGTCCAGGTCCCAAAACTGAAAAGACAGTTACTGAGAGGAGTTATGGTAACACTCCTCTGAATAGAAATTTATGGGAACACTGGCAACTCAATCAGAGAAAAAGAGCTGGCTCGTTGCCTAGCATTTATCATTAACAATATGACCTTGATCTGTCATTACATACAAGTAGCCACCATAGGAAGGAAAATAAATCAAATTCACTACAATATTTGTCAGCTGCATGAAAGTAAAAGATTCTGGTAAATAAAAATGAAACTAGAATCCATGAATCAAAGGAATCATAGTGAGGACGGAGGAGATGACACCATTAAGGTTATGCAGCAGAACTTGAAGACAAAACTCAAACAAGAAGATCCAATCACTTTATCATGTTACCTGGTGCTGATACTAATTTCTCAGCCAAGGCAAAATATTTATTATCATCACACAATATGTAATCTATCAGAACATATTGGACAGTGGTTAATTACTAGGTAAACTTAAGCCTAAAAACAAATTGCACATACCTGCAAACGTGTCATAAAACATTGGTTCTTCTCCAAAGAATTCATCACAGAAAAGATATCTAAAAGATGACACCAGGTAAACTCAGCATATGATAGAAGAATATGGAAAATGTAAAATCTAAAATTAGATCCAGGAAAATTCTGATCGTACTCAGAAGTCGCAGTATCCATAAGCAACTTGTGCAAGCTCCTGAAAAGGACTTCATAAGGATAATTTTTAGAACTGGCTTCAGCTATATGTGGAATCAAAGCAGATTCATCAATTTCTTGTCAAGGAATAAGAGAAATGAAAATTCAGATGAGATATATATTGAGATAGTATGACATCAGTTTCGCTGCTGGTTGCTATGAGAGCACAAGACCATCTTAGAGCTAGAACTACAGGTAGAACGGCTAAGAATGTATATTAGGTTTCTCATCTCCAACAGTTCAAGAAACAAATCACAAAAGGTAAGGAATAAAATTTAATGAGGCAGGGCCACTGAGCATTGAAATAACAAATATTGAAATGAAAGGGTGTACCAATAATAGATTCACACCTTGACAATATGTATCCTTTCTCCCAAAGAAAAAAGCAGCAGACCGATTTTTCAAAGGTGACTTGTATTTGGGATGTACTCACATTAATCAATCATCTATAACCAAAGAGGTGTGAAAATCATTAAAATGTTACCTTATTCATGGTGTCGATATATGCAGCATGAATGTCAATATACGCCTCTTTCCCATGCTCCTTCAGAAACAAAATCACATATCTGCATGTGTGACAAAAGATTGAAATGTTGTATGCTGACTGTTGTTTAGAAAAACCTTGAAGTTACAATATGAAAAGAGGTTTAGCACGAGTTAACAATATGACATTACAATGAAACAGTAAGGACAGTGCATTTTTCATATTTCTATCCAACATATCTTACTTGTATTTCAGAAGAACACTTTGCTGAAGAATCTGAACGTTCGTCTTAGGTTTTCTTAAAGCATTGAGTTTTTGACCAACACAGAAAGATTGAAATAAGTAGCCTACTAAATGTAAAAGAAACAAAAAGGCATTATACCGCTCAAAATTGTCAAAGATGGTTGTAGTATAAAACAAAGGCTGAAAAGAAGCGAACAAAAAAAATGGCATACCCCCGAAACAGGCCGTGCGCGGAGCTCGACTGCAGCCGCCACCACCCTGACTGCATTTTATCTCTCTCTCTCCCTCTTTTCTTGACCACCTCCAAATCACTCTTCCTTAATCTCAGAGTGTTAAATAGCGTCTTCTACTAACCTTTAAAAAGAACCCCTTCCACCACTCTTCAAATACATTAGCGATCTCTGACAGCAAAATTTGAGTCGGACTCTTGTTCGATGGGAAACAAATTAGAAACGGAGAATGGATTCTTGGTATGGAAAACAGAGGAGTATGAAAGCAAAAACCTGAAGTTTCTCGGCGATAGACTATCTCTCCTTGTCGTCGTCTCGAGTGGGAGACACGTCGTCGTCTTCTTGGGCAAATCTGTAGACACACTTCGTTGAAGACATCATCGGAGATAATCGCCATTGGAGAGAGGTGTGAAATGAGATCTAGGGTTGTGAGAGGATGAGGATGAGAGGTGGCGAGGTTGAAATTTTCTGAGTTTGAGAACATTTTTAAAATTATATTAAAAATAAATATTAATTTTTTTTTTAAATTTTCTGAGTTTGAGACACACTATATTAATTTTTTTTTAATTTTTTTTTGGAATAAAATAAATATTTATATATAACGGTTTCTCATAAACCGTAATATATTCCATGTTGCATCCATATATAACGCTTCTTAATAAACTGTTACAAAATAAAAAGGCCATACATAACGGTAACAAACCGTTATTAAAGAAAACACGCACATACGTAACGGTCTCACAAAAAACCGTTATCTATAGTCTCCGTACGACACGCACATAGATAACGGTACTGAAAATACCGTTATCTATACTACATACATACATAACGGTTTAATTGTAACCGTTACATATATGAGTGTTCACACGCACATACATAACGATTTTTAAAAAAACCGTTATATATACACAGTTCGTAACGGTTTTATGTTAAAACCGTTATGTATTCAGTGTTATGTATCTGCGTTTTTTTAGTAGTGCTAAATGAGCATATATCTTTCTTTTTACAAATAAATTCCAGTCGACTCTTGGTTGAACGTAAAACATAATACTCCACTTGACGCCGCATGTGCCAGTTTCCCACAACAATTGTCAGATCATCTTTCTTCAAGAATGTCTTTCCAACGACAAGCGTCTCACTGTCCAATTCAGATGGATCATCGTGCACGATTGGGTTATCATCATCAATATGACCAACTGGAATCAACCAACGATTGACACGAAAACCCTCTACACTTGGACCTTCAAGATCAGAAACAACATGCTCAGATGGCATGTTATGAAGACCACCATGCTCGAGGATAGACACAAATTCATCAAGATTCCCTGGCTCATGAATCCATTCGCAGAACTCAGCAATTTGATTGCGTCGTAGTTCACTCTCATAATCCTCATCATCATCATCATCATCATCTTCATTTTCATCCTCTTCAGCAGATGACTCATCAAATGGAGGCACTTCATTTGTCAGTGGAGTTTCTCCAATAGTCTTCTGTGTAACATACACAGTGGGCTCAACTTGCTGTTGAACTAAGCGAATTAAATCAACATCTGTTTTTATAAGCCCCTTCAACTTTCTTCCATCATCTGCCCCCGTCAAATAATTCAGTGTATATACAATATTGGTCGGAGATGTCTCCATAAAATCATGAATTTCTTGTATCAAACCATCACGGGATAACTGATTGAATGGAAGATGCACAAGTGCATCTTCACCATCTAAGTAGTCTAATTTCTCCCATCTACCACTGTGAATTACTACCACGCGTTGCCAAGACATCTACACATGAATCAAAATAATCTTGTGAAATCCATATTATGGTATAATGTTAACATCCAAAAATCAAGTGTACAGTGGATGATTTTAGTTGATCCGTATTTTGATTCATCGTTGATTAGCTAACATTACTATACATAAGGTACGTGGGGTGGGGGGAATTAAATGAGATCAATTATCTAGTAAGTAACAAAATTAACAAATACATATAAGAATAACAAAATTAATAAATACATAATATTTCCATGAAATTACAGATCCATAAGTAACAAAAAAAAAAGTAGTGACACATTTCATGGTTGTGACTTGTAAACTCACATGTACACACAAATAAATTTTATTCTTTTCGATCATTAAAATGCATTATTCTTGTTAATTTATATCTCATCTCTAGCTACTTCTAGGTAATATTACATCAATCAACTGCAACAAGAATTTTCTAGCTCCAAATCGAAAGAGACATATAAATTGGTAATTACTACAATCTTTTATGTATATAAAGTAAAAAATAAAAATGCACCGGCAATTACTAAATAAAAATGCATTAATAAATAATAAATAAAAATAAATATGATAAACTTATATGAAATCATATAGCCTAAAAAAATGACATTCAATATTCTAAAACCTAAAAACGTTCATAAAAATTCACCTATAATTAATATATAAAAATAAATATGACAAACTTAGGAAATCATAGCCTAAAAAATAACATTCAATATTATATAACCTAAAAACGTTGATAAAAATTCAAATATGTATAGAACAAAATTATGAGATGATACACTTTCAAAAATCATAATATTAAAACACTTTAAAACACAAATAAAGTAAAAATAACATACCGTATACGATTTTTTATTTTTCTCCTTCTGGTTCATTAAATCAACTCCATTTTACCAGCGGAAGAATGAATTGCAGAACTGACCGAAAATGTGTGTGTCTGTTGTGTTTGGTTGACTTTGTTGAGTGATATTTGATACATCTATTTAAAACACACACCTGCCAATTAATAAAAATAAATAGAAGTGGTTGTGAGTTGGCGTGTGGGGGAGTGATTCTACTTTTGTGATTCTACTTTTTGCAGGTGAGGATTGACTTTACATTTTAAATTTTCATGCAAGGATAAAGATGACATTTCCATTTAACTCTTATTAAAAAAGAATAATTTCAGATTCTTGATTAGAAAAGAATTTTTACTTTTACTTTTGGTTATTTTAATTTTTCTCTCAAAATTTATTGAGTCTATGAGAATCATTGTTTGGTACGATCACATGTCTTCGAATTTCAATTATCTTGATCATTTATATATGATTTTAAAAAATGAAATAGGTATTAAACTATTAATTAAAGAAATAGGCGTGGCAAAATAAAACTTCACAACAAAAGCAAATCAATCAAAATAAATAAAAAGGAAGGACGATAAACGCTCAATACACACACACACACAGATATATATATATATATATATATATATATATATATATATATATACTCACTCATGAAGAGAGATCATTCATGCCAGAAACTATTGTAGTTATAAATTAAATCCTCAAATGAAAATTAGAAACGATGATAATTGACAACCCTGTCGGAGACATTAAAGTAAATTTAGATAGTGATTTGTGATGTTGGCATATTTGGAGATATTTCGCTAGCTAATTGATATGTAATACCCGTCGCGTCTTTTTTTTTCGGGGTAAATTCATCGCAATCCCTTTAATATAGCTTTTGATCGATTTGTAAATGTATTTGCAACACCGTCGCGAACTTCAATCACATGCAACGTACGTAATATTGATTACAAATTTACTAAACATGCAAAATACATTGTAAATTTGTACGAAAGATGTTACAAGTGAAACGCAGGAATGTGACTGTTGATTAATAATATTCGTTCTGTATTTCTACCTTAAAATAATAATAATAATAATAATAATAATAATAATAATAATAATAATAATAATAATAATAATAATAATAATAAAATTCAATGGCTTAAATATTTGTGCTGGAGTGCAAATTTATCAATGTATTTGTACATTGAAAAAAAAATATCAGCACCGAAATTGCAGTCAACTTTTTTGCTCTATTTATTTTTCAAAGGGAGGGTTCATCACAGTCTTGTGTGTGTATATATATATATATGATTTAGTTCAAATAGTTACTATAGTCTTAATGTGAGAACTATAAATAGTGCTTATTTACTGTGATTGTATAGATTACTTTATTATATTTTAGTGCTATTTTTTTATAAAAAAAATTATAGCTTATCTTGTTGTATTTTAGTGATAGTACTAATAATACGTACTAAAATACAATAAGGTAAGCTATAAAATCATAATAAATAAGTATCGTTCCTAATTCTCACACAAAATACAGTACTCATTATGACCCCTCCCCCAACACACACACACACACATATATATTCTTTGATCGAGTTGGTCTATTTGATTTTCTTTAGTTAATATAGGGAGATCGATGTCTAGGATGCGAATGATAATCAAGTGAATTACAAGTTTTGGCCCTGCAAATCCACGCACCACAAATAATCGAAGCAAGACACTCAATTCCACCTTAATGTTTTTACAATATTTAAATTATATTTTTAATGCATAATTTCGGTGCTTAATTTTTGAAGGTACTGTACTCGTCTAAACTTACATATTAACGATATTATATATGATGAAGATGAAGAACTAGTGTTCTCGTAGAGATGACCTAGTGGTTGAGTGGTGTTGTTATCTTGAGGTCAAACGTGAGGTTTACCTAATGCGTGCGTGGCTGCAGGTTACCCTCGACATAAAAAAAAGAGAGGAAGAAATAGCTAAATTATAATTAATGTTCCACATGAAGAACGAAAGTTTAATTAGTGTCACACTTGATGTAACTTATATATGTATATGGTAATAAAACTTTATATATCGCTAACCGATCGCTAATAAAACTACATGTCAACTAAACGTGACAAAATTTAAACTTGTATTTTGTATATCGAGATCCAAAAGTTCATTAAAGATTAGGTTGTTGTAGTTAATTATATTAGATCTTGTAATATTTATATATATATGTGTGTGTGTTGTTTGTGAAATATTTTAGGGGTGTATTGGATTGGGATTTCATTGGATTTTAAATCCGGGTGTATTGAATCCAGACTTTTAAAAGTCCTTTAAAATCTTGGTGTATTCAATCCAGACTTTTAAAAGTCCTTTAAAATCCTGGTGTATTCAATCCAGACTTTTAAAAATCCTTTAAAATCCTGAGGTATTTAAAAACCCACGGACTTTAAAAAGTCCCACGGACTTTAAAAAGTCATTGACTTCATTGTATTCAATCCAGATTTTTAAAAGTCCTTTAAAATCCTGAGATATTAAAAAATCCACGGACTTTAAAAAGTTATTGACTTCATTGGATTTCAGCTGGATTTGACGTGAAAATTACAAAGGATGAAATCCAACCTCTGGACACGAGATTTCGATGGATTTTGAAAACCCGGCGAGCGTTGTGTCCCAGCAATCGGTGAGGAGTTGAAATCGGGCACCCCAGCCGTCACCCGACCCCAGCGGGCGCTGGCCTTGCCGATGATGTCACTCCAGCGGCCGCTGGGTGCCAGCGACCGCTGGGATCGCCGCTCAATTCCAGCGGCCGCTGGGTTCAATTTTTTTTCGGGTACACCGATCGTTGTGTTCCAATGAGTGCTGGCGAGATGGATTCGAAATCCATTGAAATTGTTTAAAATCGGTCCAAAATTCATACACGAAATCCGCCAGACTCTGCGTGGAGTTGGTCTATGGATTTATAAAATCCATAAAAATTCATGGACATTTTAAAGTCCAACAAAATCCATCAAAATCTGAATCCAATACACCCCTTAATGTAAATAAGGGTAGGGGATTACTGTGAGTTGGATTCAATTAGGATTGCACCCTCTCAATCCCTATTTCCACGTACGTATCTTCGTCGGTTGCCATCGTCCCTAGCTATATCTATTGGTATTGATATATTTGTTTCCGTCCCATTCGATCAATTATTAATTATTATATTCATTTCTGTTCATATCACATTCATTATATTTGAATTGATCCATGTCTTTATATATCTTCATTCTTATCGAATTTATACTTTATATTTTTATTCTTATACTCTAATATTCCTCTCATTCATAAGAATGAGAGATATAGTACGAATCTCCATCCCCGACTAAAAATAAAAATAAAATAAGTTAATATATTTAGATTTATATGCATATAATACCTAACTTAATCGGACTTACCTACATTGTTACTCATTTATTCAAATTGGGTCTATATCCTCCATCAGCCGTGTAGGTATCAAATTGTCCATTGAGATGATGTCCACTTACGGCTGTTTGGCTGGAGTAGGCGACATCACATGATCACAATGAAACATTATAGATTTAAATTCAGTCAATATTTTTTATTAATTTTAAAATATGATTTATGTGCTTGTGGTTTGTCATAAATGTATTGATTTGAGATTGAAAGCCTAAAAATATAAAGTATATGATATAAATGTGAAATATCCCATTTTTATGATTCAATGATTAGTAAAATTTAAATAAACCAGTTTGAGAAATAGGGAAATGAAAATGACGTGCACCAGCACAACTAATATTTTCCTTTTTCCCCTTTCATTTTAAAAGTATTTTCTTCGCTGGAATGCAAAGTTGCAAACTTGCAATCAATAATAATAGGGGGTGGTAGATACGTGTTTTGCCAACCAAACAAATTTAAAAGCGTCATCATCATTCATCAGGCAGCGTGGAATTGACGCAGAATTTATGAAGAGAATCTGCCCATGAGTGGACCCTGTTATTCATTCTGTTATTATATAATTTTTTCACTTACAATATAATTTATTTTACCAAACTAATATTTCAATATTAAATTTCTGAAGTAAGCGTCAAAAAATATCTGAATATGCACAATTTCAGACTTTACAGAAAAGCAATCATCCTGAGCTTGTCGCTCGCCTGAGCCACTTTGCATAGCCGCATAGGTTGTTTGCTTGAATCATAATTCATATATTATTATTATTATTATTATTAATCAATTTCCTCATTTTATATTGAATATTCCGCATTAGCGGATTGGCTTCATAATTCATATGGAATGGAAACCAGTCAAACCACAAAAAGCATGATAGTTTATTGAAAAATAAAGTGTAAAGTTGAAAAATAAAGTGTAAAGTCAATGTTATTAAGAGTAAAATTATATAATAGCTCTGTCACAAGATCTCATCGGCAATTTTTTAGGTGATTAAGAAATTAAAATAGGAGGTTTCTATTTACACTACAAAAATTACTCTTTGCACTTTAATCATTTTCTACAATTCATATTTTACTCTTTACACTACATAATATTACTTATTTGCCCTAACTAAAAAAATTAATAATAATATAGGAACAAATAAGAAAAGAAAAAACAAAGAAAAAAAAGGAAATTGATCGGAGAAGAACTTCTTCTCTCTGCAATTATGCCTTCTCCAATGGCTGCCTTTTGCTCCTCCTTCTTTTCCAATGCCGTCGACCATCACCGCCTAGTCCTAACTCGACTCAACGATGACGCTGTTCTTTTTTCCTAAAAGAGAAGAGTGATCTACAGAGCATCCTTCAACTTCCTGAGCGAACTTTAGCACCACCAGTAGCAGCAGCAGCAGATTCGCCAAGAACGCGGCGGCGGGAGACGGGGTCAAGAACCCCAAGCGCAAGAAGAAGAAGAACATATTCAAGGTTGCTCAGTTTCTGCACAACTGGGGTATCGGCTATCACATGGCCAAAACTCACCGGGCTGAGGTTTCTTACGAGATCACAAAAATCAATCTCTACAACTTAATCGATGTGAGACAGACTCTCGTCGGAGAACGAGACTCGCCGGAGAAGAAGAAACGGTCCTTTTTCATTATATTTTTTTATTTTTAATTTAAATTTTTGAATCTTATAAAAAAGATATTTAATTAATTTTATAATTAATTACTTTTTAATTAATTTATTTCGTGGTGCAAAGAAAAAATTATGTAGTACAAATAAAATCTCCCATTAAAATATCGCTTCTCGGAGATTCACAAATAATTTTATAATAACTAAAAACAAGTACATAAGAGCATCACTATGGAAAGTGCTTATATCTATATGACAAAATAAGAACTAGATTCCATTATAGTGGAACACAAGTCTACGGTAGCAAAATAAGAAATAAGTTTCTTGTACAAAAATATTTTTTCTCTCCTCTCCTTTTGCATTTTTGGTGCTTTTTTCCTTTCCATGAATAGTAGGGTCCATGAAAAGTTAAAAATGAAATGAAGTAGTGCCATAGTGAAAAAAATATTAAGTAATTGAAAAATGAAGTAATTGATGATGTAGCATACATGTGGCACCACTATGGGTAGCACTGTAGTGTAGCTCTGAGAGTCTAGCTTCAGCTTGAGCCAGCCGCCACATAAGCACTTCCTAAATATTTTAATTAAGCTTACGCGGCGTCTCGCTATTGTTTTTAACCATATCCACACGCTACAACAATATACCTGACTCGCAGGAAATAATAACCCCTCACAAAATGCACTCGATAAAAGAGAGCTGATAATCGAATCAGCACCGCGCCTCCCTCCTTATCGGCGGGTCTCTCATTTTCTCTCTCTATTTTTTTTCTAAGCATTTGGTTAGTCGTTGTCATTTCTGCTCGTAACTAGAGAACTGCAATTATGGTAAGCACCCATCGTCTTAACTCTCTCTCTCTGCCCCGTTGCTATGGTTTTTCGGTGGAATTTATGGTCGAATGAGTATGTTATGTGGAATTATGGTTGAATGAGTATTTGATCGATAATTGAGCTATTCTTCGTGAATATTTGGTTAATTTCCACATGTTATTCGATGTGTTTGTTTGATGTTCAGTTTAATTTAGTTTGCGGTGATTCGATCTATTGTTTGCTGTGGTTAGGAGTTGATCCGTGAGCCGACGTCATGATATTTTGGCATTCAGCTTTGAGTTTTCTTATCCAGGATTTTATTGCTACTGGGTTAAGACTGTATAGCCTGTTTTTGATAATTCTCTAAGTTGGATCAGATTAAGTAAACTAATCTTACAGCTCAAGCTGTTTATATATTTATTTGTAGCCACTAGCCACTTACATTGGTGAGGAAATTATCCTTTCATTTTGTGAAGTTTTTTATTGACTCCAAAATATGATCAAGCCTGATCCACAATGCGAAGTTTGTTCGGTAAACAAACGTACGTTAGATCGCAGGCTAAAAGCTTAGCTTTCATCCATTCAAATTATGTGGATGATTCTTGAAGGCACTACATTTTGTCATCTTTGTGGAGATTTGTTGTGGTTGATTAATTTGATGTAAATTAACTACTAATCAGTTGGCACTATTTGATTGCTATTTCGTGCATTTAGTTTGTTGCCTGATGTTAGATTGGGATCTCTATCTTTTGCATCTTTGTTGGTTGCTGATTA
Organism: Perilla frutescens; assembly: GCA_026008535.1. Lineage (NCBI taxonomy): Eukaryota > Viridiplantae > Streptophyta > Magnoliopsida > Lamiales > Lamiaceae > Perilla > Perilla frutescens. The sequence goes on along the minus strand of BRKX01000017.1, from coordinate 35,344,352 downwards.
TTAGCTCATTTTCTCTGCAATCAGTTTGCAATTAGATCATTTTCTCCCATGATGCTATTTATAGGCAAACGCGGCATCTGGGATGGCTGTGCATGATGATTGCAAGCTGAGGTTCTTAGAACTGAAGGCAAAAAGGACTCATCGCTTCATTGTCTTTAAGATAGAAGAAAAACAGAAGCAGGTTATTGTTGAAAAAGTTGGCGAGCCAGCTCAAAACTACCATGACTTTGCAGCAAGTCTTCCTGCTGATGAATGCCGATATGCTGTTTATGATTTTGATTTTGTTACTGCAGAGAATTGCCAGAAAAGCAGGATTTTCTTCATTGCTTGGTATAATTAACAACTCATAACTACCTTCTACCTAAATACCATTCTACTTTGCAGTTTGATAAACGTGCATCACACTACATGTTAGGTGTCCTGACACTTCTCGTGTCCGAAGCAAGATGATTTATGCCAGCTCCAAGGATAGATTCAAGAGGGAGCTGGATGGAATTCAAGTGGAACTGCAAGCAACCGATCCAACTGAAATGGGGCTCGATGTTATTAAGAGTCGTGCCAACCCATAAACCTTCTGCAGCAGCGTCTGTCTTTGCGAAGGCCATCACTTGATAAAATGATCGGCCATATAATTGGGTAGTGATGACTAGTCACTAAGTACTTCCTATACTGTTCCTTTGATTTTAACTGGAATTTTGTGTGCCCCATATATGAAGTTATTTGCCAATTTAGATTCTATTTATTGGGTGTTTCAGCATATATATAGATCAGTACCTACAGGCTTACATATGACAACTTGAGACGGGTTAGATTTAGGGGGTGTATTGGATTGGGATTTTGATGGATTTTGTTGGATTTTAAAATGTCTATGGATTTTATAAATCCATAGACTCCACGTGGAGTCTCCCAAAACTCCACATGGAGTCTCCCAACTCCACGCAGAGTCTGGCGGATTTCGTATGGATTTCGGACCGATTTTGAACGATTTCAATGGATTTCAAATCCATCTCGCCAGCGCTCGTTGGAACACAACGATCGGTGTATCTGGTAAGAAAAATTGAACCCAGCGGCCGCTGGAATCGAGCGGCCTTGATCCCAGCGGCCGCTGGAGTGCCATCATCGGCAAGGCCAGCGACCGCTGGGGTCGGGTGACGGCTGGGGTGCCCGATTTTAACTCCTCACCGGCCGCTGGGACACCGCGCTCGCTGGATTTTTCAAATCCATCGAAATCTCGTGTCTGGAGGTCGGAATTCATCCTTTGTAATTTTCACGTGAAATCCAGTTGAAATCCAACGAAATCAATGACATTTTAAAGTCCGTGGATTGTTGAATACCGCAGAATTTTAAAAGACTTTTAAAAGTCTGGATTGAATACACCAAGATTTCGTTGGACTTTTAAAAGTCTGGATTGAATACACCAAGATTTCATTGGACTTTTAAAAGTCTGGATTGAATACACCAGAATTTCGTTGGACTTTTAAAAGTCTGGATTGAATACACCCGGATTTTAAAAGTCCAACAAAATCTCAATCCAATACACCCCTTAGCCTGTTAAAATATCATTTCAATTCCTTGTTTGGGAGTGCAAACTAGCATATTATATTGTGACGTGGTGTATATTGGTTAACTAAATAATATACCATTAATTATACTGCAGTTTCTTTTCTGCTTGCCTTCTGAGTTTTGACGAGTCTGCAATTTCGACTCCTCATGGATAGAGATTAAAACAAGAAAAAATGTCTCGAATCTCCTTCCCCAACTAAAACAAGAAAAATCATATCAGCATTGATTGATTGGTGGCGCTGGGCCAACGGCTATTTGATGATTGTGGTTGGTCTTACCAAAGTGCAACTGTATTTCATTGCAAGTTTGCAACTGTATTTCATTGTGAGTTGAAGATAAAGGTAGGATAATTTAACTGTAGTTGTTGCACAGGATTTGTGAGAACAGGGGCGAAATCAGAAAATTTTCATTTAGGGGCCAAATTATTCTTCATTACTAATCATATATACTGTTTTTTTATTGTTTGAAAATTTTATTTTAATTTTTTGCTTGGGGGTGGGGGTTTAGGCTCCCAGTCTCCCACTAGCTCCCCCAGGTCCCGCCCCCGTCTGCACCATTATTTGATAAGTCAGTAAAATAGTTTATGTGAGTGTCGTGTTTTATAAGCAGACAATCCCTACTCAGCCATTACTATTCAATAATTTTGTTTGATTGTATTGAGTTGTTTGTCAGGACAACTCGGTAGACAATCCCTACTCATAGCCATTGCTATTCAATAATTTTGTTTGATTGTATTGAGTTGTTTGTCGGTACAACTCGGTTAGAGTCGCTAGGGCATCTCCAACCCATTTTTCCGTCTACCTCTATTCTAAAGAAAAATGTAGTGTTGAAGTAAAAACATTTTCAACCACGAACTCTACAATTCACTTTATAATGGAAAATTCCACGTTTATGCTTTCTAATATTTATTTATTTTTATCAAATTATTGTGTAGCATATGTTTTTTCAAATATATTTACGTTTAATATTTCATATTATTTAATAATAATAAATAAAATATAATTTAAATTAATTTACAAAATTATATTTTATTTGAACATAAAATTTATATTTACTAATATAAAAGAACAATTATGAGTTGTATGTTTCTTTATTATTATTGTAGTTTTATTTTAATGTAATGTATTTTATATTATTTTTATGTACTATTGTGGTAATTTTAATTGAATATAGTATATTTTATGTTATTTCTTGTAATTTAAGTTTTTAATTTTTTTATGATTACATAATATTTTTTATTATATTAAGTGAAATTAAACATAATATTAGACCTATAAATAACATAATTTACATTGTTATATTAATAAAAATAAAGAATAAAGTTAATATACAAAATACAAAAAAGAATATAAAATACAAAAAAGGTAGGGAGAGTAAATAATACCCCTTCACATATAAAGAGGTGCTATTCACTCTCCTTAAAAAACAGCTGAAGGTAGCATTAAACGGAGCAGCCAACTCCATAATAGAGGGCCTTGAAGTTGCTCTTAGGCCATCTCCAACAGTTGACTCTATTTTACAGCACCTCTATCTCTATTATACAGCATAGTCCTCACTTCATCTCCAACAGTTTACTCTAAATTCTACTCTAAAAAGGAATATTCCATATTATTCCTTTTTATATATTTACTTTAATCAATATTTTCCCAAAAAAAATAACTATTAAAATTTCTCACACTATATAATAATAAAACATGGAAACATTTTATAATAATATTGCAAACAAGCACAATTACATACTAATTTTACAGATTTTTCCCAACCAAACAGATTACATATATCTAAAAAAAAAGAGGAATGAACAGTAATACAAACGCTACAGTGCGGCTCCATTAATAGAGCAAGAAAGCTCCATCTGTATTTTACAGTTTTAAATAGAGCAGCCATTGGAGATGATTTTTTCCACTTTTTGCTCTAAAGTAAAGATTTGGAGGAGCCATTAGACATGCTCTTAGACTTGTGAATAGTATCTACATCATCATAGTGTATGAATGCTATAAATTTAATAAATCAAAGTATACATCCAACCTAACACATGTAATGAATTTAATCCTATTAGCCAGTTGACTTTGCATCATATTAGGTTCTCATTGTAGATTTCAAGGTAACATATCAATGGTTCACTGTGGATTAATTGAATATCTAATTTTTGTAGGCGCTTTTCTTGTCCCCATTTTAGGTTCTCTCTTGTATGAGTATCCCCTAAAAAAAAGTGTTTTATCTTGTAGATTTATAGCTAATCATACCAATGGACCTTCTAGGATGTTTTTTGAATGTTTTGGAAAAATTATTACTAATATGGATGAGCAACGAGAAAAGAGCTACATCTTCATTTCCTTGCCTATAATAATAATAATAATAATAATAATAATAATAATAATAATAATAAAGCGTTAATTCAAGTTGTGGAAGTTCATTTTTGTTTCTAGTTTCCTCTTCAAGTCAAATCATATCTCAATCAGTTAATTGGTGGTCTTTAAAGAATAAAGAGGTAATATATCATATATAATATACATACAAATTGTTACAACCATACCTTTCACTGAGTTTAATAAAACAGTTAGGACGTGATTGTTATGTAGAATGGAATATAATAGAATGGTCATTTCTATGTTCATTTTTATTCCGACGATTGATATGGTTCAAAATCGAGAATCATCATTTCCGATGGAATCCCTATACCCATGGGTTTAACTATTCCCAATAACCAAAAAAATTAACACATGATATATTTATACATAATCATGTCTTATAATATTATTTTATCATATTTAAAAAAATAAAACAAAAATCAAATTAAATAATTTATTATTATTATTATTATTATTATTATTATTATTTCTTAATTATTTTTATATTATTTATTTATTTTCAAAATACATGTTAAAATCGAATTTTAATAGCTTTTATAATTTTGTTGAAAAAAATGAAAGTGATGCCGAATAAATATAACATAAAAATATGTTATAATACAATATAAAATATTTATGTATTTGATATAATTTAATATATTCAAATGAAAAATTGAAATGTTAAAGTATGTTTCTATGAAGTAAAAATATTTTTATTAACTTATACAAATTATTATATATTGATTAATTAAATATTTTAGGATATAATTTTTCAGTAAAATAAATAAATTATAATTTGCTAAAAAAATTAGAAAAAATCATATACTAAAAAAGAAAAATGACGTTTAGAAATATAAAAAATAAATTAAGGCATGTGTTGATATTTATTAGCTACCACGTACACTTTATTCAATTATAAGAAAATTTGAAAGTACATAAAAGATTCATTATATAAGATAAAAAGAAATGATATTTCATTCCGTTCTTCATTTTCTAGACATACCAATCATAAGAATTATCATTTCATTCCTAAGTTCATTATATTCATACCTAATTCTATTATATCATACCAATCATCTCCTTAGTTTGTATTTGTGTGTTATTGAACAATATATTTGTAAGTTAACAATCTACTTCCTATGATAAAACTTTATATTAAGGGCTGACCTTGCAAACCCAACCTGAAAAAATATACTTAAATACTTAGGTAAAAGAAAACATCTATTATGAGACCGCTTCACAAGCCTAAATTTATGAGATGGAAAACCATAACAACACTTTTGAAAAGGGAAAATGTCTTCTTTGTATCTTGTCTGAACTCTTATCAATTTTGATACACTGAGCATTGCATTTGTCAAAAAGGTACCTTAAAATACTAATTGTATCACTTTTAGTCCCGATAACCCGAAATAATATATTTTTCCTAGTTAAACTTAAGTCAAATGTAAATTGGATTTTCTATTTTTTGGATAAAAATTTATTTTCATTTTTTTTACTCAAATTAGATTTATCTTTTATTTAGTTTAATTAAGAACTTGGAAAATGCAAAAGATAATTTACTCCTTTCGTTTTTTTATGATTGTTGTTTTAATTTTTATATTCTGTCAAAATACTTATTGTTTTATATATTTTCACATTCTTTCTCCTAATTTGAACCCTAAAAGATTTCTTGATTCTAACTTACCTATAATAGTTCGTTGTCTTTTTTAGAAAAATTGACACGCTATTTATTAACAAATAACACGTACCGCAAGTGCACGGTGTAGTTGCAATGTAGCGCCCCGGTCCCAAAAGACAATGGAAATGAACGGCACGGGGGGTTGGAATTAAGAATCGGGAAAGAAATGGGTAACCTTAATAGAAGATTCAGAAACCAAACATGCATTATAAATATAAATTTTTAGTTCAACAATAATATGAAGATCAGAGTTATAGAATAATTTAACAACAATAACAACGAAAGTGCGGAAGCAAGGCTTTGAACAAAAGAGAAGTCAACGGAAAAACACATAATTAACAAAAGCCCGTTCCTCAGCATTGTCACTTCCACGCGCCAGTCTACTGACCTGAAAATATTTTAAAAGATTTGGGTTGAGTACTAATGCACTCAGTGGGCAAGTTTTCACAATGAAGTTTATGTAATTCATTTTCTAAAAGTGATATATCTGTATTTATGCATGTAGTGAAGCTTAGGAGGTTTTTAGAATAAGTAACCTAAGTTCACCAAAATATTTTATCATGAAGCGCTAAGTGTATAACCAGTAGACTTGTCAAAATGGGCTGGCGGGGCGGGACGGGTAAGCCCGCCTAGGTGACGGGCCTGAAAAACAAGGCCCTACCCGCCCCAGCCTATACCCGCGGGCTGGCGGGCCGACCCGCAAACTTTTGATTATTTTTTTTCCCAAGCTTCGGTATCTTCGCCTTTCTCCACAATGTAGCTCCGCCTCGCCGCTGCCGCCACTGTGGTGGTGGTTCTATCACTCTCGGCGCACCTCACTCTCGGTGCCATAAAAAATGTAGAAGCAATGATTTTATTTTTCAATGCTATTCTTGCTACAGTTAACAAGGGGGGAAGACTCAATTAGATTCTCAGAACTGGATCCTACCAAAGCCTTGTAAATTACACAACACAATATAAATGTCACGGATGCTTTCGCCTTTTTCGGTTGATGAGACAATATACAAAATACTCTATGTGCCTTCATTAGTTACCGGTGAATTTCTTGAGCAACAAAACGGAATTCAGGAGCCGGATCTAACTCCAAACAAAGAATGATGTCGATAGTAATCCTCAAATAACAACACTCTTCTCTTAAGACACATCTACCGTAATATAACTGCAAGCATGCTACCAACCTTGAGTTACTTCTTCACAAAAAGTAGTCTGGAGTCTTGCAAGTTGTGTCCGGTTCAATCTGTCAAGGAGCTAGGTCAAACTGAAAGAAATTCTGCTCCATGTTCTCCCCGATTTCGAGTATTGCAGCCATTTTCCCGCAGCGGTAGCAATAGTTTGGGGCGCTAAACACTATCACCACATTCGTCAAGTCCGTCAACGCCATTTTCTACAACATCTCCGTCATTCAGATCTCCTCCATTCTCCCCTCGCCCGAAGGGGGGCTCCGGCGCCGGGGCCGAGCCAGATCAACATCACGATGCTGATGTCGAAGCACGACTTAAGAAATATGTCCTTGACTTGTGTAGTGGACTAGTGGTGTAAGAGAAGTTGGCGTGAGAGATGGAGAGCAAAGCAATCGTTCTTAAGTTTGTTCAATCACTTAGAGATCGAGAGAAGGAGAAGAGATGGAGAGCAAAGCAACCGTTCTTTAGTCTAGGACTGGGAGTCAGCGGAAATTAGGATTAGGAATTAGGGCTTGTGAGTTGTGAATTGTGACTTTTTGTTGTTATTATTAAATATTTAATTTATAAATAAATGAAAAATAATATGTATATATATATATTATAGGCGGGCTTACCCGCCCCGCCACAGGCTTTACCCGCCAAAGCCCACCAGCTAAACGGGCCCCAAATTTAAAGCTCTACCTGCCTAAAACAGAGGCGGGGACGGGCCGGCCCGACGGGCTTAACCCATTTTGACAGCTACCATTCATTTTAGTCTTAACTCAAAATGTAAAGTTTAAAAAGATAGAATAGCCCACCTGAATAGCTATAATAGCTGAAAGATTAAATTCAATTTCTAAAACACTGTTTACCACTAAACTAATTTTATTCTCTTGAAAGTAAAACAGATTTAAAATTGATTTAGTTGGCTTTAATTAAAACAGATCTAGCTAAATAAAATAATTAATGGTAGCAAACTTCAAATGAACAAGATTAAAATGTGTGTATATATATATATATAACGAAAAATAAAAATAAGAGACACATGCAATTAGGGTGATATATGAACACTAATCCTCTAAAGGTGCGTAGAACAACATTTGTAAATTATACTAAAGATTTAATGCTTAGAATGTAAATGAAAAATTAAAATAAAATAAAATAAAATATATATACACGCAAAAGTTCACGCACACAACTCATAATTTTAAAACTATCAAAACTCATGTCTTTATATTTTTAACCTTTTCTCAATCATAGCTACACGCACATCTCCCAATCTCTCATTTAAGTCCAAGAAAAAGGTAAAAAAAACTTTTACAACAAAAACAAAGAAAAATGTTTCAGAGACGAATCACACGAAATTTTGTCTTTAAACTTCACAAATCAAGAAATTTATAAGAGAAAAAGATAGAGGGAGAAGAGAGGAAGACAAAAGTGTTAGTGCATGTTATATTCGGCAACCAGAAAAAATTACCGGAGATAGCCTTAGAGCGGCCATAGTACACACTACGCCGGCTATTTAAGCCTTCATCTTTTCACCAAAATAGTGTAAATAAAAAGAGGAATAAAATCTGAAATTTTAAGTGTATTTTGACCGAAAATTAAAAATGAGGCGGAAAAGGATGGTGGGCTAGCGGCGGTGCTCCGCCTCCGGCCACCTTGCCGGAAATCACCAAGAATGAGAGAGAAGAAATAGATTCGAGAAGCAACCTTGATTTGAAGAGTGAGAAGTGATTTTTCATAATTCATTTACACTAATTTATATTTATTGCTTAATGGGCTAAAAAGCCTTGAATAGAAAAAGGAAAAAAAAATAAAACTATGGGCTCCTAAACAAGGAATTCTCCTAGCCGGCAACTACACTAATTTGGGCTGAAAATGAAATACTTTATCCCATAACTCTACACCTAGGAGAGAAAATACACATGATCTAAGTTAATAATAATAATAATCATCCTAACATGTGCTAGAATTAGAATGGCTTAGACACTAAGATAAAAATTATGCTGAAATCTAATTAAAATTTTATAATAAAGTTTTGGGGTATTACATGCAATATATAAATGAATAACAGTATCGTATCGCACAGAGACTCACTGACTCTTAAACACAAGCACTCAATATCTAGACACAAATCAACATGCAAATAGAGAGCAGAAATAAATAACATAAAATAATAAAACACAATAATAAAGTATGAAACCAAATAGATATGGGAAAAGCCTAGTTTTTAGGGATATTGGATTTATTATATCAATTAATACAATCATTGACTCTCTCAACCCGACTCTTGTCTTTAATCTATCAATGGTGGGGGATTACTAGTTTGTTATCAGGCTGTTTTTTAAGGCATATACCATAACATAGATATAATGAGCATGTACTTCACTGCGGTCGGTTCTTCACACATGTCATTACTCCTGATCTAGCACATGAAGATCTATTCAACCCTATGTGATACTTGTTCACTTGGTCGGTCCTTTCAAGCACACATAATCTGATTTCTATCTTTCTATCATTAATTCTTCTCTGGCCAGTACTTCAAATTAATGACTAGCATGCATAAATGGTGATCAAGCATTCATACAAGATATGAAATAAATCATAGAATTCAAATCTCGAGAGATAGTAGGAAGAGCAATCGAATCATATATTAAAATCCATAATATCCAATCCCTAAAACCTATCTAGAAATTTAGCTAGACATGGTAAAATAAAAAACAGAAGCTAGAGTATAAGTGTTCATGACAATAAAGAAAGAAAAACCGAAAAGCACGAGGTAATCCAGTGGTCTTACCTTCACTGCAACAACACTCCGTCTCTATCAACCTAGTCGACTTCACTCGAGCGTCTAGTGCTTCTCCTTTAATACTTGGTCTCCAAAAACCATCTCTCTCTCGTCTGTCTCCAAGTATCTGTATGTCCAAGTCTATTTTCATGTGTATCATTTGAGGCTTTTATATCTAGGTCAAAAACCCTGAGTTGGAGTGGAAAAAAATCAATTCCCGCGGACCCGCATGTGTGGGTCAATCGAGCTGGCCGGGTCGACCCAGAGGGGTTGTTTTGCACAGGGTCAACCCAGGTGAGTTGGGTCGAGTCGACCTATCCCTTTGTGTTTTACACTGGATTGGATCGACTGACACTTTCCGGGTTGACCCGACTTCCTTTTGCATTGGGCTTCAGATTTCTTTGGGTATTGATCATTTAATTCAGTCCATTGGGCTCCATTATAGTATCTAATTAAGCCTAAGAGCCCAATTAGACACCTCTTTAACTCCTCTTGACCATATTTGCTCATTTTTTGCTTCAAATACGTAATAAATTCAAAATAATTACTGAAAAACTAGCAAACACATCAAAAACTCCAAATGATCACAATATAAGCACTAAAGCTATATAAAATACACAACTTCATATAATAAAGAGCGTCAATTCATATCCAAAAGTTGTGTAAAATACATAGTTGTCAAACCCCCAAACTTAAGTTATTGCTAGTCCCGAGCAACGAAAAAGAAAATAAAATGAAGGATATGAAGTGATGATCAAGATACTTACCTCAGATGCACTAAATTGAACATGGAAAGATTAGGCAGATAAAATTAATAGCATTTCGATCAAAATCATTGGAATTACATCATCTCGAAAGGTAAATAGAAAAATTCACTCGACACTCAAGTGTTTAAGGGGACTCTCATAAATCAGAAAATACAACAATCCATCATATGCTTGCAAATTGTCTATCTGTCCACTACTAAAAATTTGTAAACTTGAATTAAAAATCAACTGGGATTTGTGTTGGTTGGAATGTCAGCTCTTTGGACAGGATAGCAAAATATGGGAAAGGGACTTACCCCAGAGATTCTTGAGTTAGCTACTCTCAATCATTTCCCAGAAATCACAGCAAGTGTCAAATCTCAACATGCAGAACTAACATTTGTTTAGTTCCCTTCTTCATTTCCAACATCAAATAGATAAACTAACAGAACATGCTATAATTTACAGATAAAAAGAACAAGTGTTGGGTAAGTCCTCTATGCTCTCTTTTTCTCTTTTTTTTTTCTTTTTCGAGAATATATATATATATATATATATATAAATATATATACACATTTTTCTCTTTTCTTCCTTTTCATCAGAGCTTATCAGACTTATTTCAATAATTTCCCACAACATAACAAATGTATATAGCATGAAAGTAAATATTACACCGTTAATCCACACCAAAAATTCTCAATCATCTGAACATGAGATTTCTTGCTTCTCCGGATATCAAAAGAATAGGCTTAAATAGGCTCAAACGGGCTTGCTAGGGAATCTTTTAGAGATAGGTAGAAATATAGGCAAAAATAATGGGTAACAAAGACGGCCTAGGATCATTTTTCCAATTCAAGTAAACTGTGTAATCTCAAGATAGAAATCAGAGTAAGTTCTTGGGATTGACTGCATTAACTGACCACTCAAACAATAAACCATGCTAAACAAATATAGCAATCAAGGCTTAAAATTCTCACAGGTTTATATGCATATTTCTAATAATTCATCAATCCATGCTACTAATTCCTACCATCAACAATCAACCATGCTCACATAGAACATCAAAAATTGAAAAATTTGGAAGAAATTTTCGATACCTTACAATCCATAAATCCTCATTGATAATTCCAATCACACCAAATCACAACCGTACCAATGTCATCTTCTCATTGACCAAGCCATCGCAACAATGAAAGAATCAAAGATGAAAAGCAACACTCGAAAATTAAAACGACAAAAGGTTGCTTCTAAAAAAAACAAACACTAAAAAAATGAAAACAAGGTAAAGAGAATATGGAAAATAAAGATACATGAGCCGGAGAAATATATCAATATACGTACAACCATATCGAAAGAGTAAAGAGAAATAAATAAATAGAGTACAGTAGAATATCATCATAAAAATACAGGCCTCAAAAAATAAAAATAAATCTATCTTAACCTCCTCACATCACCCAAACTTATTCAAAACTCCAGTATGAATAAGTTTGCAAGAAGGAAGGGTTAAGATAGACTACCTCTCAAATCACTGAGGCCCAAGAGATGGATACTGAAAATAAGGATCATAGAAATGGATGTTCCATAATCGCATCATGTTCATGATCTCTACTATGTTGGCATTATGCGACGACACCTGGCCCGACATGTGAGAGAGCACCTGAGCCTGACGAGTCATCTCATGCTCAAGATGTGAGATATCCCGACACAGCAAATCCATGTCTCCTCGGAGACTCCTAATGTCATGTTGCACCTCGCCAAACTGCAGATCAGACGGCACCTCAGAGGTGCTCGCTCTCCTATGGGAGGACTCGGGACAATTCTCCTGCTTACGGTTGTGTTGTAGACTTATCGTGGCCGTGGCCTCACATTCCGTGGAGACGGTGGCAGCATCTCATGCTCTTCTTCTTCCTCATCGGCCACAACTTTCTCTTCCTCGGCCTCTTCGACCTCTCTAGCAGCTCAGTGTACGGGCGTGTCCATCAACCAATTATGCTTGCTCATAGATCGTGGACACGATGCTCAGCTGGGCATTGGGTAATAGAAAGTTCGCCCTCTCCTTTTGCAACAACAAATAGGGGGTGTGACGACTGAAGGAACCTCGAGTGTATCAATACACGTGCATCAATATCGATACCCCTCTACAATCACCATCCCATCCAATGAAATACCGAAGTGGAGAGCTATGGGCGTAATGAGGGCACCAAGGTAAATTTCGCCCTAACTTGACATGCTGGCTTGACTCACCCAATGATCCATCAAGAACTGCCCCAAGTCCATGCTAGTGCCCAACAATATGCACCAAAGAGAAAAGATCTCAAAAGTACGGACCACACTACTATCCTGTCGTTCGAACATAGAGTTCGCCATTACCCTTTGAATATAGCGGAGCACAAGGTTGTAGATGCTCTGTGCTCGTACCTAATGTGCGGTCATTTCATCCTCAAAATAAATTTATAACTCATATACCCACAGCGAACGTAGCTAGCTCATGAGTAGGAGTCGATCCCACAGAGAGCTGTTGTGATTCCACTTTCGAGTAACCAATCACAAAAGGGGGTTGATTTGTTGTCACTTTACTGGAAACTAAAGCTGCAAAATAATATTAAAGAAAATATCAAATAAAACAGATTCCAACATTTGAACTAGAATTTAGTTTAAATATTAACAACTCGATCATGGGCACATCGATTTTCATACATGATAAATCACCCAGATATAGAGACCGAATTCCTCTATGTGTCTCCTTATTCATCCTTACATAATAGATTTAAAAGCAATTCCTCGTCAACTAAATCCCTAATCTATCATCCACCCCCAATTCCTCAAAGAGATGTAAATGACAGACAGAAGTGTGCCCTAGACGAACCCAAGTTTATTGTGTTTACTAATTCTTCATGTGCCCACAACAACCCATTGATTCCCTTATTACTATATGAACCAACACACAGTCACGATTCGCCAATTCAATTAATTATGGTGTGCCCTCTTTGCCTAACGAGTGATCAGCCACATTGGGCATTTCAGACACACACTCACGTGGAATGGGCTCAAGAATCAACAGAAACCTATCATGCATTACCATGCCCATTTCAACCTCACGAGTTAAGTTTCATACTTTACATTTTCATATGTTCAAACACCGGAATAAAGGGTCTAGCCAAGCATGCTAGACATAATTAAATTTGCAGAAATGAAAGACATAATATAAATGCAAACTTACTGAATTAATAGGCAAAAAGACTCAACACCAACGTTGAGTTTGTAAACATAATCTACATCCCAAAGGCTTAAGGCCTAAAGGGATTGTTTCTTGCTGCAATGCAGCGTACGAAGATGAAATGCAGAAAAAATAAATATTGTAGCTAAGTTTCCAAACTTCCTAACTCCTGTTTCTAGAAAATAAAACTTGTTTTTATAGATACAGTTCGTGAATTCAAATTCCTCCACAAGCGGGGTCTTCAACTGCTTCTCTAGATCGGTGTGCCCTCCGCGGCTGACTGGATTAACACTATCCAGTTTGTTTGACCAAATCTCTATTTTTTAGGGATTAACTTTATCACTTCATCTTCAAGCCTCCAGCAGTCCCTCTCTCATCTATCTCTTCACGAACTGATCCCCTCCTTCTGGACTTATCTTGGTTCAATAAACTCCCGCAAATCCCGCGTGTGTTCTGTTCTGGCTTGTGGTCGAGTCTGTTCGAGCAATGTGGGCACGACATCACCAGGTTAGGTTCATCCATTTCTGATATACCCATTCTGCGTTCCAATTGTAGGATGAACGTTGAAGAAGTTCTTTGTGCCTCTAAGTGCGGTTTATGGCGACGAGATAAGTATGAATAACTAGCATAAAATGCCTCTTTCACCAGACTCGACCTCTAAAATGCCCTTTTACCTCAACCTGGTTCTTTTTTACTCAAAACACACTAAATATGACATTTATAACGAATAAAATGACCATAAAAACACGAAATAAATGGACTTATCAGTGTCCTATTGGTGGTAAATGTGTATGGCATGTCCTCCGTCCATACAATCAATCTCCAAAAATGCCCGGCTCTAAAAGCTGAAGGGGGCTCGTAGAAGTCCTGGACTGTGGTATGGTAGACTCTGTTGAGCTCCTCAAAGCTCAATGAACGCCTAGCATTCCCCAACTGAAAGCTAATGTCTTCATCAAATCGCGAAACTGAGCTAAAAAACTCCCAGACTAACCTTGGATAACTTAGCCACCTCTCTCTCATAATATAGGCCAACTGCACTCGTTCTATCAAGGCCCACATAGGTTCAGCAATGCCTAGCTCTCGGCAGAGCCCATCACAAATATACCGACTTGGCTTTACCTTATACCGGTGCATGCACCCTCAATGCTCAGGGTAACCCTGGGAGCGAAAGGAGACTTCTATTCGGTGCGCATCATGGTTATTGGCATCTATGACTCTGCACATAACAAAACACCACAACTCCACACAAAATCAACACCCAAAACACCTTCAATCCAATAATAATCTCATCCCCCATTGTCACCTAAAATTCAATAAAGTAAGCAAATAAAACCCGAACAACTCAATGCTCATGCGTGACAATCGAAAACCACATGCTTACACTTCTTAGTAGTTAAACCAATGCAATAATTTGAGGACAACTTCATAGTAGGCATAAAACATGCAAGAATCCATGTTACCTAAATCTCCACAATAATAATTCCTTAATTAAACAACATGCTCACATAGTTAGATAAATTCCTTTTAAACTAAGCATGCCCAATATCATAGGAACATAATTAAATCATCAATTTAAGCATAAACATTTCCTACAAGAAATCCCCAAATTAAAACCCTAATGACATAATCAACACTAATCACACATTTGCACCAATTAAAATACTTAAAACATGAAGTATAGTCATAATCTTGCATAAACATAAGAATTAAATGAAAGAGATTTAACATACCTTGAGTTCTTAGGATGGAAAATAAGAGAATTTGGGAGTGAAATGTGTGGAGAGAGTGAAAAGTAAAGAAAATGAAGTGTGTGTGTGTTAAGATCGGCATACTCGGGTCGACCAGTGGGTTAACCGAGTTACACTTGAAAAAGCTGATTTGGGTCGACTGGCGGGTCAACTCAGCCAGTCGACCCGTGGGTCAACCCAGAGGTGTTGTTTCCTTTGGGTCTAGGTCGATCACGGCTCTTCGATCGTGTCTCGTCCAAACCTTACCTCGAATTCCGTACTCTCGATTTCTCGACTTATTTCTTGGCTTAATACCATCACTTCCAAATTCCTAAACCAAATAAAAACATAAAAAACATAAAAATAAAAGAAAAATAAAGACAAAAACTAAAACAAAAGGCCGAGTTAAATTAAGTCTAAGTTTCCCCAAAATTATTCGTTAGAGACGCATAAGTTCGAGAAATCAAAGACAACTTAACTCGGGTACTCACAGCGACCAGGGATTATCCGGTGGCATTTTACACCACCAAGTGAACCCGATCTCCTCATCATCAAAACAGTAGTCCGAGTCATCAGGACAATATCCCGGATCTTGATCATGGCCTTGACAGTGTACAGGAATGTGCGTCCCAATATGAATGGGGGTCGACAAGGATGTCGACAACGATGAAATCCAACACATAGTAGTACCCACATATGCTCACCACCATATTCTCAGTCGTTCCCAAGGCTTTGATGGTCAAATTAACCGTCATGTGGATGGCTGCCTTGCAATACTTCAATTCTGGCAGCTTCAGTTCTTCATAGATGGAAAAGGGCATCAAATTGCAGCTTGCTCCATGACCAACTAAGGCCCTTGAATCCATCTTCATCTCCAAAGAAATCTAGATGACAAACTCTCCAGGATCATCCTCCTTTGGATGGCAGCTTTTGGTCACTTCACTCCTAAACTCCTCAAGATTGTCGGCTTTTTTGACTTTGCTAGATTTGTCAGGAACAGTAGCCGATGTCGAGATTGGACCAAAAGTGTAAGGAGCTATTTCTTTTGAAGGTGGGTCTCAAAAACTGAAAGGATGAATTTTTCCCCCTTCAATCTCGTGCTTCAGTCTTCTCTCGACTCCTTTTTCTTACTTCTTTTCAGCTGGTTTCTTAGGGAAATAATCAACTGGAAGAGTGACGATTTCTGCAACTTGTATAGGTGTCTCTTCAGTTGGAGTTGGCTTCTTCACTAATCTCTCAGGAA
This sequence comes from Perilla frutescens, assembly GCA_026008535.1. NCBI lineage: Eukaryota > Viridiplantae > Streptophyta > Magnoliopsida > Lamiales > Lamiaceae > Perilla > Perilla frutescens. The sequence continues at coordinate 35,327,876 of BRKX01000017.1, read as the reverse complement.
AAGGTGGGGGAGGCACGTACATAGGATGAAGATGCAGAGGTATCCATCCCTCTTCTCGACTGTGGCCCACCTTAGTCTGCTCATTCTTCTGTTTTGGCTTAACTTCAGAAGTGGTAGAAAATTATCCCGGCTTGTGCTGACTGGCGATGGAAGCTCTAATATTTGCTATTGTCTTTTGCAGCTGATCCATTTGGCTTCCAAAGTGTTGCTTGAATTGAGCAATCTCGGTCTAGAATTTCTCCATCTTCGCATCAATGCCGATGATGTAATAATTCACCATCTCTGAGAATAACTGCTTCTTCGGCTCATTGATTGCCTCATTGGTGACAGAGAAACATGGTGGAGGCTCTGATTTTCTCTGTTAAAATTTCGCTGGTTCATGTAATTTGCCTCTTCAGGCGAGGTCTGCTCGTCTGCAGCTTGGATGAATTTCTTTTTCTCTTCAGCTCGTATCTTCCTTAGAAAATATAGTTGATTCTTCAAGTCTTCGACCTCGGCCTCCAGCGCCGCTTTGGTCTTTGCGTTCTCACTGACTTCTGCTATAGTTACCTTCTTTATCGTGGATCTCTCAGATGGCCACTGATAGTTATTGAAAATTAATTCATCCAATATTCTCATAGCATCTCTCGAAGTTCTGGCCAACAAAGATCCTCCAGCAGAAGCATCCACTATAGTTTTTGAGGTTGTAGTGAATCTCTTGTAAAGATGGCACACTTGTTGTGCCTCAGTAAAACCATGTTGTGGACACCTCCTCAGCATGTCCTTGTATCTCTTCGAAGCTTCATAAATCGATTCATCCAGGAGCTGTGTAAACTGGGTGATCTCGGCCTGCAGCTTGATAATCTTTCCCGGTGGAAAGAACTTGTAGAGAAATTTCTGTCTGAGATCCTCCCAGCTGTCGATCATGCTGTGATTGATTGACATGTACCAAGTCTTTGCCTTGTCTCTCAAAGAAAAAGAGAACATGAGCAACTTGATAGCATCATACGGCATTGCATTAATCTTGATAGTCCCACATAGCTCCAAAAAGTTGTGACAGATGAGCGTTGGGATCTTCCGTCTGACTGCTGCCGAACTGATTATGTTGCACCATATTAATCAGTCCTGTCTTCAGCTCGAAATTTGCGGCATTAATTCCAGGTCCCTCGACATCTCGAACAAGTCCGGTAGGTGACAGCTGTGTATTTTACACAACTTTTGAATATGAATTGATGTGTTTTATTATGTGAAGTTGTGTATTTTATATAGCTTTTGCGCTCATTTTATTATCATTTGGAGTTTTTAATGTGTTTGCTAGTTTTACAGTAATTATTAATTTTTTGTTGCATATATGGAGCAAAATTAGTGAATATAGACAAGGGGAGTTAAAGGGGTGTTTAATTAAGCTTTTGGGCTTAATTAAATACTTAATGGAAGCTTAACGGACCGAATTAAAGTATCAAAACTTAAAGAATTCTGAAGCCCAACTCGAAGCAGGGGTGAGTCGACCCGGGAGAGCTCGGTCGACCTGACCCAATGTAATTTCTAAAGAAGTGGGTCGACCTGGCTCATCTGGCTTGGCTCGACCCCATGTAAAAATAGGGTTTCAAGTCAACCCGGATGGCTTGGTCGACCCGGGTGTGACGGATCCACGGGATTTGATTTTCTCTCTCCAATTCATGATTTTCAACCTACATATAAAATCCTCCATTTTTGATACACGAAAAATAAAAAGTCTTAGAGGAGTCATACACGCCCCAAACAGTGAGAGATGTCCAAGAAGAGAAAGAGAAGAATCTTTTGTCTACTCAAGATGAGACTTCAAGGGTTGTTAGAGACGAAGTACCATTACAGAAAAGATAGAGTCGTCGGATTACTTCTTGTTATTCGGTTTTCTTTATATTTTCTGTCATGAATACTAAAACTCTAGTATTATTTATTTATTTTATTATGTCTAGCTAAATTTATAGCTAGGTTTTAGGGATTGGAACCTATGGATTTTTATATATGATTTGATTACTTTTTCTTCCTGCTATCTCTCGAAGTTTGATTTCTATGATTTATTTTATATCTTGTGTGGATGCTTGATCACCATTTATGCATAATAGCCATTAATTTGAAGCACTGACCAGAGAAGAATTAATGATAGAAAGATCAAAATCAGATTATGTGTGCTTGGAAGGACCGGCCAAGTGAACAATTATCACATAGGGTTGAATAGATCTTCGAGAACTTGATTAGGAATAATGACATGTGTGTCCAGTGATCCCCACTATTGATAGATTAAAGACATGAATAATTAGTCGGGTTGAGAGAATCAATGAATATAATAAAATGATGTAGTAAATCCATGTTCCTTAAAACTTAGTATTGTCACCTATATTTGTTTATTTCAGTATTAATTTATTTTTTTGTCTTTTGTTTTATGCTTGTTTTATTTTATTTCTCTTTATCTCAATATTTAGTGTCTAGATATTAATTTAGTGCCTGTGAATAAGAACGAGTAAATACAGTTTCTGTGGGATATGATACACTTGCTCACCTATGTATTACAATAGCACCGTGCACTTGCGGTACGTGTTATTTGTTAATAAATAGCGTGTCAGCAAGCTATTGGAACATGTCTCTGACAGTGACATCGGCGTCGTCTATCTGCTAATTCTCCATCCGGAGAATCGTCCTTCTCATCTCCTTCAGCTGTCTCTGGAGGTCTTGCACTGTTATTCTTTGGTTTTTCCCTGGTTATCCTGCGGCTGATTAGCCATTCTATTCTCCAACTCTTTCCTTAGTAATCTCAATGTAGACTCAAGCTCTGGATTAAGAGAAACCTCTGAGGGTCCTTTTGATCTCGTGATCATGCACTACCTGAAAACACTAAAAGAAAAGGTAAAGTACCATAGCTGACTAAAAAAATCGAAACTAAAAAATAAATTAAAAAAACTTCTAGCCTACTAACACAGTACAAGAATAAGAGCGTTGAAAATATACAGTCCCCGGTAACGATGCCAAAAATTTGACATGCTATTTATTAACAAATAACACGTACCGCAAGTGCACAGTGTAGTTGCAATATATAGATGAGCAAGAATATCGTATCCCACAGAGACTGTACTCACTGACTCTTAAACACAAGCACTCACTTAATATCTAGACACAAATTAACATGCAAATAGGGAGCAGAAATAAATAACATAAAATAAGAAAACACAATAATAAAATACAAAACCAAACAGATATAGAAAAAACCTAGGTTTTAGGGATATTGGATTTATTATATCAATTAATACAATCATTGACTCTCTCAACCCGACTCTTGTCTTTAATCTATCAATGGTGGGGATCACTAGGTTGTTATCATGCTGCTTTTTAAGGCATATACCATAACATAGATATAATGAATATGTACTTCACTGCAGTCGGTTCTTCACACATATTATTACTTCTGATCTAGCACACGAAGATCTATTCAATCCTATGTGATACTTGTTCACTTGGTCGGTCCTTCCAAGCACACATAATCTGATCTCTATCTTTCCATCACTAATTCTTCTCTGGTCAGTACTTCAAATTAATGACTAGCATGCATAAATGGTGATCAAGAATTCATATAAGATATGAAATAAATCATAAAAATCAAATCCCGAGAGATAGTAGGAAAAAAAGCAATCGAATCATATATTAAAATTCATAATATCCAATCCCTAAAACATATATAGAGATTTAGCTAGACATGGTAAAATATAAAATAAAAGCTAGAGTATAAGTGTTCATGACAATAAAGAAAGAAAAACCGAAAAACATGAGGTAATGCAGTGGTCTTATCTTCACTGCAACGACACTCCATCTCTATCAACCTAGTCGACTTCACTCGAGTGTCTAGTGCTTCTCCTTGAATACTTGGTCTCCAAAAATCATCCCTCCCTCGTTTGTCTCCAAGTATCTATATGTCCAAGTCTATTTTCGTGTGTATCATTTGAGGCTTTCATATCTAGGTTAAAAATCCTGAGTTGGAGTGGAAAAAAAAATTCCCGTGGACCCGCATGTGTGGGTCGACCGAGCCGGCCGGGTTGATCCAAGTGAGTTGGGTCGAGTCAACCCATCCCTTTATGTTTTACATTGGATTTGGTCGATCGACACTTTCCGAGTCGACCCGACTTCCTTTTGCACCGGGCTTAGAATTTCTTCGAGCTTCGATAATTTAATCCAGTCCATTAGGCTCCATTATAGTATCTAATTAAGCCCAAGAGCCCAATTAAACGCCTCTTTAACTTCTCTTGACCATGTTTGCTCATTTTGCTTCAAATACGCAGTCAATTCAGAATAATTAGTGCAAAATCAGCAAACACATCAAAAACTCCAATGCTCACAATATAAGCACTGAAGCTATATAAAATACACAACTTCATATAATAAAGAGCATCAATTCATATCCAAAAGTTGTGTAAAATACACAGCTGTAAAAAATACAAGTGTAAATGATTTTATGTGATAAATGAGTGATGAGTATATTAGTTCAAAAAATTAAATGTTAATTATAGATTAAAAAACTAAAATAACAATCATAAAGAAATGGATTATTTTTTATAAAGCAAGAAAAAAAAAAGCTAACGAAGGGATGAGCGGAAATGGGTGAGATGGTAAGGCATACCTTACTTTTTTCCACCATACTTTACTTGTACGGTATGGAGAAAATCCATACCGTTACTTTACCTTAACATTCGGTATACCTTCCTACGGCATACCTTAATTTTGGTATGAAACAGATGACATACTTTTACTGTACCTTTATTTTGGTATACCTTATCGATATCAGTATACCTTACCCATATCAGCATATCTTACCGACATCGGTATACCTTATCATACCATCTTACGATATATCTCATATATTTACTAAATATATGACACACTCATAATAACGATCAAAATAATTTAACAAAATAAAATAAATCTTTTCATGCCACAATAATTAAACTCCAATAAAATAAAATAGATATAATAATTCAAATCATGTTTTTATAATTAATATAAATTGTATAAAACATTATAAACTTACTAAATATTATAAATTTTAAATCATTTACTTAGAAATCGTAAGAATTATTTACTAAGTATTAAATAAGAACACATTTAATTATCATTAGTATGCATTAAATATAACATAAAATTAATTATAAGTGTTAGATATTGTAAATTTACTACATATTTATAAATGTATAACATATTTACTAAGTACTATATATCAAGTATCTATAATTCACACACACACATACATATATTTATATAATAGCACAAATATATCGGTATATACCGATATACCGTTATACCGGCATATACCGCACCAACGATATATGTCAAATTAACACTATATATCGAAAAAAATCAGTATACATTAGATTTTAAAATTACATACCGTTACCTTACCGAAAAATCTCGATACGGTATCATACCTTACCGAAAATACCGGTATATCTTAAAGTTTAATATTCCGGTATTTTTTCCGATACGGTAAGTTCGGTATGACGGTATTTTTCCCCAGCCCTAAGCGGAACACGATACATTTTTCTTTATAAAGATGAATCAATAAATAATGCATGGAATTAGAACTTTTTTATAAATTAAGATGAACTTTTATTAATGAGAATACTGCATGAATAAATATTATTGAGTAGGTCATCCACAAAGATATGAGGCTCGATCCAATAATTGAACGTAAATACTCACGATTCACGAATAACTTTAGCTAAATAATGTGTTACAGTATTGACATTACTACTAACACCATCCAAAAAAGAAAAAAAAGCCTTTCGGAGGTCCTTAAACCTTAGAAACTATACATCTGCAAATAAGAAAAAAAGGAAAAAAGCAACGAAGCAAAAAGTATTTTTCTTCTTTCCCTAATCAATGACCACAACACAAAACTTAAATATACTACTATTATTTATTATGTTACTTAATTATCAAAATTAAAGAATTACCAATCAAATTTCATATACATAGGCAGTTTTTTACTAAAAAAATATACTGAAATATTAAATGCAACCGAGGATATCTTTTTTGACCTTTTAAAATATCAATATTGGATATAAAAAAAATATTAAATTTAAAGTAAAATTAAGCGAGAGAGCTATCCACCCGGAGTTACATCGGCAGCCTTGAAATGAGCAGAATATTTCCGCTCTGACGCCTCTTAGGTTGCGCAGCCCATAAAAATTTATCCAATTCCGAATCTAGCACTCAGCAAAATTGTAGTTACTCTTTCAGCTTAGCCTACTACTACATCTCTCTCCTCTGCGTATGATTGCCTTACCCGTTTTATGCCCGCCAGATGTTTGTTTGAATGCAGCAATGGCTTTCTCTTCTTGCCTCAAGTGCCACCCATGGACTTCTTCTCACAATCTCAATCAGCGCTTCGGTTGTCATCAGAATTCAAAACCCGCCAAACTAATTCCATTACCAGTTTCAAGAAATTCTGCAAAACGGCCTTCCACGACGCTCTCATTTGCCGTCTCCTCAAGTATTTCTAGTGTTCTACTCTCGCCGGACTTTACCCCAAAGCAGCTTTTGGACTGTCTTCGTGGTGAAAAGGATGAAAAATCGGCCCTCCGCCTCTTCCAGTGGGCGTTGGAGCAGCCAAATTTCGTGCCCGCATTGCCTGTATACGAGGAAATTCTTGAAAAGCTAGGGAATGTGGGGTCTTTTGATTCCGTCAGGCAAGTTTTGGATCATTTGAAGCATTCGAGTATTGATGTTGTTGAGGGTACTTTCTTTATTTTGATTGATAGTTATGCGAAATTTGAGTTGTATGATGAAGCCGTTGGTGTGCTTGATGTGATGGAGGAAGAGTTTCTAGTGAAGCCGGGAACTCATACATATAACTTTCTGTTGAATGTTCTTGTTGACGGGAACAAGTTGATACTGGTGGAAAGTGTGCATTCGAGGATGCTGAACAATGGTGCGAAACCTGATGTTTCGACTTTTAATATATTGATAAAGGCCCTATGTAAGGCGCATCAAATAAGGCCTGCAATTTTGTTGATGGAAGAGATGCCTAAGTATGGCTTAGCGCCAGATGAGAAGACATTCACCACGATAATGCGGGGGTATATTGAGGAAGGCAACCTGGGTGGAGCTCTGAGGGTTAGAGAGCAAATGGTGTCAGCTCAGTGCCAGTGGAGTAATGTGACGATAAATGTCTTGATCAATGGGTTTTGCAAGGAGGGCAGGATTGAGGAAGCTTTAGTATTTGTGCAAGATATGGTTAACGAGGGGTTTTGTCCAGATCATTTCACGTTCAATACTTTGATAAGTGGTTTGTGCAGAGTGGGACATGTGAATCATGCTCTGGAGATCTTAGATTTGATGCTCCAAGAGGGCTTTGATCCTGATGTTTTCACGTATAACACAGTGATATCTGGACTCTGCAAAACAGGTGAAGTTCAAGAGGCAATGGAAGTTCTGAATCAGATGCTTTCGAGAGATTGTTCTCCAAATGCTGTCACGTATAATGCCATAATTAGCACCTTGTGTAAAGAGAATCAGGTGGAAGAAGCTACTGAGCTTGCACGCATTCTGACAAGCAAGGGTGTTCTGCCTGATGTATCTACATTTAATTCTCTGATACAAGGTCTTTGTTTAACCAGCAACTTTAACATTGCAATGGAAATATTCTCCGAGATGAAGACAAAAGGATGCCAACCAGATGAGTTCACTTACAACATATTAATTGATTGCCTCTGTCGCAAAGGCAAGCTTGACGAAGCCCTGAGACTCCTTAAAGACATGGAATCAAGTGGCTGCGCAAGAAGCGTAATAACTTATAACACGCTGATTGATGGGTTTTGCAAAAGCAAGAAAATTGAAGAAGCAGAGGAGATATTTGATCAGATGGAACTTCAAGGGGTCTCAAGAAATCTGGTCACGTATAACACCCTTATTGATGGTCTCTGTAAGTCACAGAGGGTGGAAGAGGCTGCTCAGCTTATGGACCAGGTGATAATGGAAGGACTGAAACCCGATAAATTTACTTACAATTCCCTTCTATCTTACTTCTGTAGAGAAGGAGATATTCAAAAGGCTGCAGATATTGTGCAGACAATGACCTCAAATGGGTGCGAACCAGATGTGGTGACCTATGGAACCTTAATTCAGGGACTTTGCAAAGCTGGTAGAGTTGAGGTTGCAACAAGGCTTCTCAGAAGCATCCAGATGAAAGGAATGGTTTTGACGCCGCATGCTTATAATCCTGTATTGCAGGCACTTTTCAGGAGGAAAAGACTCCAAGAAGCCATGCGACTCTTTAGGGAAATGGAGGAGAAGAGCGATCCTCCCGATGCTATCTCATATAAAATTGTATTCCGAGGGCTTTGCACCGGAGGTGGTCCCATTGGTGAGGCTGTTGATTTTGCTCTTGAATTGACTGAGAAAGGTTATCTCCCAGAATTCTCTTCGTTCTATATGTTGGCTGAAGGGCTTTGTGCTTTAGACATGGAGGAAACTCTAGTAAAACTCATTGACAAGATAATGGCGAAAGCCAAATTTTCAAACAATGAGGTGGCTATGATAAGGGGTTTCCTTAAAGTCCGTAAATTTCCAGATGCATTGGCCGTGTTTGGGCGAGTTTTGGAGAGCCGAAAACCCAGAAAAGGTTACTTTCGATGATAAAAGTTGGTGGATTTATGTAACTAGTAGATTATCTACATTCGACAGTTTCTTGAATTGCAGAGGTTTGGAGTTTTGGAGCTGGAGGGAAGGAAAACGAACAAATGTGATGTAATCTTTTCTTGGAGGATAACAAGTTTGCTGGTCCAGATACGGAAAGCTTCTATGGTAGTTCAAGGAACTGCTGTTGTAATTTGCCACACGCTCTATAAATTTTGGTATGTTCAATCAGTCCTACAATGTAGTCTCTCTCTCTCTCTCTCTCTCTCTCTCTCTCTCTCTCTCTCTCTCTCTCATATTCTGAAATATCCAGAGTTGTGAGATTATCATCAAGGTCATCTACTTGTATGTATCTCGAGACTTGAGAGTACCTATTCTCAGTACCAAAAAAAAAAGTTTTTTCACTTGCTACCATAAAATCATTTATAAAAATTTATATACGAATTATTACCGTAGGAATACCCAAGATATATAAAAAGGGAAAGGGTTAGAACAATATAACAACTGAGAAAGAGATGAGAAACGGGAAGATGTTAAAAAGATTTCTGCAATAAAAAAGAGGCGAGCAGATACAAAGAAAAACATTTTGCACGCGTGTTTGATCTTAATTAATGTTCACTCAATTTGAGACGTTGTTTGTTAATCCTCATTAGATGAATTGAAAAATGGGTTCTTGTTCAATTCCGAATTCCGAATTATCTAATTGGCTTACTGCACACCAGACAATGACTATGCAACAAAACAACCTCCATTCATAAAGAGTAAGGCCGAAATCAAGAATAAACAATACTCGCGTCTCTCTCTCATAATATAGCCGTCTGATCATAGTCACACACACATACATGTAATTTTCTTCAGATTCAGAATCTTCGATACCCACAATAATTTTTACTATAAATAACAACTCTTCCTTGTGTCCTTTTCTTCTCATGGTTCTCGCCGGCTAAACCATTTTCACTTTTTTTTTGTCGCATACTATCTATCTATCTATCTATATATATATATATATATATATATATATATATATATATATAGGAAGCGTGTATTTTTATGTGTCAATAGTTGCGTGAGTGATTGCCCACTGAAATCACTGAATTTTCTTCAATGGCTACCGACGAGGAGAGTCCGCTCGTTGCTGAACTGCAACCCCAACCGCTCAACCACAAGAGAGATGTTTATTTACTCTGCTGGGCTTTCCTTCTCGTTTTCTTGGCTTATGGCGCTGTGCAGAATTTGGAATCCACAATGAACACTGTAATTTCTTCACAATCATATCTCTAAGTTTCAACATTTATTTCTCTTTCTCAGGAATTTAGTGCAGCATCTGTTTCTCATGAAAATGTAATTTTTCTCCCTTTGCTCTTTCAGGAAGGAGATCTGGGAACTATATCACTGGGGATATTGTATGTTTCGTTTGCGGTGTTTTCGCTGGTGGCTTCGATGGTGGTGAAGAAGCTGGGATCAAAGAATGCTTTGGTTCTTGGTACAACTGGATACTGGCTGTTTATAGCAGCAAATTTGAAGCCCTCTTGGTATATTTCTGATTTAGTATTGATCGTTTGGTTGACTTTTTGCTGTTTGTTTTGGTTTATGAGGTTGTTGATGATGTCTAGTTCTGTGCTTTTTGTCATGACTGTGTAGAAGCAACTCATTGAATTTTGTTCTAAGTGGGTGATTCTTGAGATGATAGTATGAAAAATTGATCAATTTCATGATGAAAGATTGCCAGTATTCTGTGTTATATAGAGTTAAAGGAGACTTATTTTCATGATTCATCTCGAAGTAGAACTAGTTCTCATTTCAATTCTGGATTATGCTAATTGAGATGAACATATCCCATCTTCTCTCTAATTCACATTTTTTGTTTATGGTATGTGGATGGATGCTCTTTATGTGAGAGTTGTTAAATATCATTCACAGTGTAGAACTTGTGGATGTTGTCCTCAAGTATTTCAGATTTTGTGTGGTTTATGAAATCGAGTATTTTACCCTATTAGTTTCTGGATTTGATGATAACAACAGTGACACAATGGACAAAGCTAAATATAGAGCTTCCAAGATATGTAGAAAATATTCTTCCCTGATCTGAAATATTTCCAATCACCATCTAGGTATACTATGGTTCCAGCTTCGGTTTACTTGGGATTCGCGGCTTCTATAATATGGGTTGGACAGGTTCAACACATCTTTTAGACTCAATCAAGCTTTTGACCTGTTGCTTCAATCTGTGATATTACGCACTAACTTTCCATTCTATCAGGGAACGTATCTCACTTCTACTGCTAACAGTCATGCAAACGAGAACAACTTGCATGAAGGTACAGTAATCGGGAAATTCAATGGAGTGTTTTGGGGGATGTTTGCATGCCATCAGGTGCAGTATATATGCTTTCCTTTGAAACAATTAGAGGCTAATTTTCTTAGGTCAAACTTTTAATGCGAAAAATTCTTTTCCTTTGAATCTGCAGCTTGTTGGGAATCTTATCACTCTTGCTTTATTAAGAGATGAGGTACATAGACTCATTATTTTGGGGTTTTCATCTAGATCTTTTACAGTTCATGGTTTGAAGCAAGATATTGTTACTAACATTACCTGGCTCCCTGATTTCCGAGGCAGCCCAATTCTGTGAACAAGGAGTTAATGAAAATTTCCTATTGACAAAGCATCCGTCAAAAAGTTTGCTAGATTTTTGTATAATTGCCATATGCTGGGTAACTGTCAATTACATAGCGCTACAAATTGCAGGGAGGAACAACCAGCGGCACAACTCTACTTTTAATCGTGTTTCTCATTAGCATGACTTTGGGTACAATTCTCATGTGCTTTTTGAGCAAGAGAAATGGTAAAGAAGAAAGGCTGGAAGGCTCGGTCGACACTTTTTCATCTTCAGTGGGGTCTTTAGTAACTTCTATGTTGAATCTATTACTTGACATTCGAATCCTCTTGATCATCCCACTTATTGCATATTCAGGATTGCAACAAGCGTTTGTCTGGTAATGAGTCAGAAACTATTATTTAAGCATTCATTTAGTTTAATGAACATCAATTTGTCTAACATTGTATTTCCCTTCATTTAATTGGAAAATTATCCTTTCAGGGCTGAATACACGAAAGAAATTGTGAACCCTGTCCTTGGGGAACAAGGTGTTGGTGGTGCCATGGCTATATATGGAGTTTTTGATGCGATTGTAAGTTCCATATTAAAAACTACCTGCTTTTAGCAGTTGACTAAGTGAGTTTTCCTGCATATGATGCATTTCAATTTTAGGGAAAAAGCACAAATTTGCGCCCCAAGGGCTTGTACGTACCTTAGGGATAAGATGAGGGGCAAAATTGTGCCTTTTCCCTCAATTTTACTATTACGCAGTTTATAAAGTAGATATATTAAATACTTAGCAGTAACATATGATGCAATGGCCTCGTATATTCCTTCCATACAATAGGAAAACAAGGATTGATCATCATCCGATGTTATCATGATTCCGTATTACATTGAATCTTCTTTTCTATTGTTGAAACCTTTGTCAGAGTTCTCTCGCAGCTGGTCGGCTTACTTCTGATCTTTCATCAATCACACTAATAGTCTCAGGTGGGGTTTTCATCCAGCTTATTGTACTGCTTTGGCTTCTGCTGAACTACAGGTTGATTCTCTTTTCAACGTTCACGTATTAATTTTAGAGTGTTATAAAACTTTTGATATATTAATATATATGCTTGCTTCTACGCCTTATCCTGTAGTGTGACTGGTGGCCTACTCGGTACGTTGCTCCCGCTTCTGATAGGGGCCTTGTGGGGAATTGGCGACGGAGTACTGAACACACAGCTGAGTGCTTTGCTAGGAATTCTATTTAAGCATGATCTGGTACTAATTATCTCGATCATCTCTCTAGGAGTTTAGAGCTTGAAACCACGCGTTTGTATACACTTTGTGGGATGTTTGTGACATCCTAGTACTTTGATGTGGTTGCAGGAAGGAGCTTTTGCGCAGCTGAAACTGTGGCAGAGTGCGTCAATTGCAGTCGTGTTTTTCATCAGTACATCTATATCATTTCAGGCGATGCTCATTATCATGCTCGTGGCTCTATGCATCTCAGTGGCCGGGTTTCTTTTTCTCACACTGAACGTGGAGAAAGCGTTTGCACGCCGTGCTTCTTGAATTCCAAAAGGTTTGCAGAAAAAATTGGAAGACATGCTCGTAAAAACATGCATAGATGAGTCTGTGCATAGCCACTTTGTACATACTAGACGAGTGTGGGGATGCAGATTGATTCCTTGTTTTTCTCCTTTTTGGGTAAGTTTGCTCTGTAATTTTGTTTCAAATGTGATTTGATTTCTTGAAGAATATGGAGATCTGTTCTTCATTTGTTTGCGAGTGTTACTCATCAATGAAATGTGTAGTTGCTGTGGAAAATCCTTCTGCTTTAAGCAACTCTTGTGTTATTTCGTCTTGCTTCATAGCTTGGTTTTTGTTATGGCCCAGCCACTTTGTCCGGTAACAGCAAGAATTGCAACCTAATCGAGTTTGTCACAGAAATTGAAAATATCAGTAGATAATCAAAATCTTAATTCAAGTTTAAATTTTTAAAATTTATATACTCTAATTGTAGAATAATCAACTCTAATAATCACTTATTACCTAAAGTAAAAAATAATTAAAAACTCTAATTAATAATTGTAAAATCAAATTAACCACAAGAAATTAAAATTGAAGAAGAAAAAAACTAATTAAATTCATATTTCATAGTGGAAGCGAAGTAATACATGGCATGAGGTAGACTAGAATCTCATCTCATGACACATCAAAATATATATATATACATATACTTGGAAAGCTCTGTTTCATATCTACTTGCAATGTTGAATGTCCCATTCGGGCTAACGTACGTGTGTATGTGTGTGTATAAATGAGAGTTGAGGAGTTAGTCATCCACCATCTCTCTCTCTCTCTCTCTCTCTCATCGCCGCCACCACCCTAACCAACTCAACTAACAAATTAACCATTCTTCTTTTTGCCCAAATTAGTTGAGATTAGGTAATCATGGCTTTATATCCTTGGAACTTTTCATTCCAAGTCTGTGAATCTGCAGCCTAATATTAATGAATTTAATGCAAATGAAAATGAGTTTGGGTTCATTAATCCGAAACTCAATCCTGCCTCATCCAAGGTGGCCTATGCTAGTGTACGCGGCGACATGGACGTCCATCCTGACGGCGATGGTGGCCATGGCCTCGTTCACCCCGGAGATAGCGTTTGTTTCCGCGGTCACCCCAACTTCTTCTTTATCTCAGGCCTGCACTATGACTATCCCCGCCGCCTCTATTAGGCTGCCGTTAGATATTCCGTCTCATAATTTCTGCTTCCCTTCTCAACTTTTCAAGCGCTCCGGAATTGATATGCTCGTGCCGCCCATTTTTGCAGCTGTCATCGTAGCCACTTCCGCTTGTGCTGTTAAAGCTATCGGATTATGGGAGGCTGAAGACGACCAGATATGATGATTATTATTATTATTTTGCCTTCTTCAAAGATTGATTGATTGTGTAATTCTACCCATCGGAAAGGAAATTAATCATATTTTTGTTTATCAAATGTACGTCTTTTTAATTATATATAGTAGTTGCCCTGTTTTCTTGAGCTTGCATTACATTGAAGCAGGATCTGGTGGTTTATTGGATGCTAAATCTGAGAGTATTTATAGACGCACTATATATATATATATATATATATATTGTGTACGTAGGTACTAATATATTTTTCATCAAGTGTAATTAATTTCTACGTACGGGCCAGACAGCTGGATTTGAAAATGTTTAGCAATACTGCAATAGCAGGTGCTACACACACATAAATCATAATATATATAACTGCTGAAGAAGTGTTTGATTTTTTTTTAAGAATTTTGATGAGGTGCATTAACCAATTAAGTTGGTGCTGAAGTCCCAGAGCCTCTGAGCCAAAACTTGGTCTGTTGCCAACCAGTTGGGTTTGAGTTCGTTGCAGTCGACAAAATACTTCCCCGAAACACCTTTCAAGCTTGGGTGAAGTGCAACATAGCATGTTGTAGCCGCTCCCTAAAAATGAATCAATCATCTATTAGTAATCAGCTGCTGCCTAAATTAAAATGTTGAAGAAACTACTGGGAAATGTACGAATTCAACGTGCATATATATATATATATATATATATATATATTGTTCATTACCTGGGATACGTTCTTCCATAGCATAGATGTCACAAACCTGAAAACTTCTGCAGAAAATGAATCGATCGAGTGAGTATGAAATTAAAGAGCTAACTAGCTAACACGTATAAAATTAAATTAAATGAGATATTATTATTATATATTTATTACTCTTTATCCATATGCCGGAATATTGATAGAGATTGGTCATTATGAATCCTGGATGAACCGCATTCGCAGTGATATTTACTCCTTCAGCCTGTTTAAAAATCTAACTTTGCTTAGTTAACTCAGCTCTATATATATATTTTCTTAAATTATATATTGCGAATGTAGTAATAAATTATACCTTGAAGCGACGTGACAGCTCATTGGCATGCAAAATGTTGGCCAGCTTCGACTGTCCGTACGACCTCTTGTCATCATATCTTCATCAAGCAAGCAATATTGTAAATAATTAACCAAATTCAATTCGATCGGATGATGTATAAATCTTGTTGCATGATTGATCGATCTTCACAGAATATAATGAGAGAGAGAGAGAGAGAGAGATTGTGGTACACTGGTGAATATTAATTACTTACGTACCCTCTTTTATCATTTATATTTTCGAATCTGATCCCTCCTCTGTAAGTGTGGATGTGTGCTATCGATGACAGATTGACAATTCTACCCTCGATGCCAGTGGATTTTGCCGTCTCTTTCATCTTGTCAAGAAGAAGGTTTGTCAAGTAGAAGTGACCTGATATATATAGCAGCCAAAGCAAGAAATTAAATGATGAAGAATATAATTGGAGTACCTGATAATTTGATATATACCAGTACTATTAGTTAATTAATTAAGCTGTCTCTGAGAAAAGAAAGGCATTATAATTAATTGAAGAAGATATATATATATACCAAGATAATTGGTAGCAAACTGAATCTCAATCCCATCTTGGGACAGCTGATAAGGACAGAACATGATGCCGGCATTGTTTCTGAAATTCAAATTAAGGCCGATTGAGGAAAAGGATATATCAATTAACGTCAATATATATATATATATATATATATATAATTAGCTAGTTAGTTAATTAGTTATTAAGTACGTGCATCAAGATGTTGAGAGGAAGATTGAGTGCAATGAAGTGGTCGGCGAAGGCCTTGATGGATTTGAAGGAAGCCAAGTCTAGTTTAAGGAGATCGACACGAGCAGTTTTGGTGGCGTTGAGAATCAGCTGCTTTGCTTCATTTGCAGACTCCATGTTTCTTGCTCCAATAATAACATGTGCATTTCTTAATGCCAAAACTCTTGCTGTCTCCAGCCCTATTCCACCTGCACCACCTACATTTATACGTACATTTTGCCTTGTAATGTGAGCCACTACCTACTAGAGTATTCATTAATATATATATATATATATAATCATGAGAGAGAGATATAAAGAGAGAGAGAGAGAGAGGATCGCGCGGATTGGAAAACCAAAAGAAAATTAAATGCCAAGTCACCGTGCCTTCTCTAATTAGTAATTACATATACATGCACACGCGCACAAATAGTGTCAGCAGAAAGCCAGAAACTTTGATCGCGAAAGATGATCATATCTAAACCCTATATATACATATATACACTATATATATATGTGTCAAACACTTTTTACTGATATATGCATCCGGATATATTTTTAAATAATATATATATATATATAAGTATTATTTATAGCTAGGGTTGAAATTGGGTGTTACACTTTTTTGTATTTCACTACATGTTTCATTATTAAATTTATGATTTTAATAGTATTTATTATAAAATAAAAAATATCAACAAAAAAAATGAATTAAGAGATTATAAAACATAATTTTAAAAAAATCAACCATGATAATGAATAATTAATTGAAAATCGGAAATTAAATATTAAAAAATAATTATAAACTCTAATTGGGTGGGGTGAACTCAAAAAATAATCATAAAATTAAACTAAATCATAAAAAAATGAAGAAAAAATACAAAAAAAACTCAAAATTTAAAAGTGTAACACAGAGAGTGTAACATAAAATTTCATGTAATTGATATACCATTGGTAATTAACTCGGGTTAGGATTTTCTACTGGCCAAAGTGCCACTGCACCATTTACATTTCTTTTCATCAGAATTGTGTCGTTTGACACCGTTTCTCTTTTTTCTTAGGGAGATATAAATTTAATTATAAAAAAATCCTAATTGAAAATAATAAAAGTAATTATAAGATAAATGATCATAAATAAAAAGTATTAACGAATAAAGTAAAAAAAACATACTAATAGATCATTTTATGAAAAATGGATGAATCCTAATGAAAGAGATAGCCTGAAAAGTATAATAATACATAATATAAACCCTGATTAATAATTACAAACTAGAAACAAAAATATAAACTATAATTAATATTAATTATAATTCTAATTAAAAAATATTCAATCCAAAATTTACAAATCCCCCCCCCCCCCCCCCCTTCAATCCCACCCATTTGTAGTGGCCTAAATTTAACTTGGTCATAGTATCAAACATGTACACATTAAATCTACTGGAACCTAGAACACACGATCAAATAACAAAGAATATACAATATGATCGAGTCGTTGGGCCATGGGCAATTATATATTTGTCTCTTTCAACCTATAACAATTGTCGAAACTTAAATCCATCATCTCGAAGAGTTAAAATTATATCGTGGACGATGAAATTGTCTAATGCACTAATGATGCGGCATTATCATATTGATTAAGATCATTGACCAGAGCTTTTTTCTATGGGATAAATGATATCTAGCACGAAAATCGAGATGCACGTATTCATACGAAAATTATAAGATGTGGAACATAATTTGTAACGTGTTATATATATATGCGCACACACTATAATATATTGTAGGTAGAGAATTGAAGGGTACGTAGGGTACATATATATACGTGGTAGAGATATGTATGCAAACATAGATATAGAAAACAGACAGTAGTTTAGTGGTGTACGTATGTGTCCGATCGACCATCAATAAATAACGATCGATGTCGAAAGAAGATTGAAAAAAAAATTATATATATATATATATATATAACGTTGGCAGAGTTGACATTATATATATTCCATCATCAGAGAATAGCATTTCCCGAAATAGAAAGAAAACGTAGAATCGTCGAATCAATATATACCAGCATGTATATGTATATTTCAATTTTCAACTTTGAAGCACAGCGCACAGTAGATATATATGACGTTCTTCTGCGCAACACATATGTATATATATGTGAATATATAGATAGTTTAAAGCTGACCGGTAACTATGACAGTGAGATTAGTAGCATCAATCCCTTGAGTGACCTCTTCAGCCGTTGAAGCCCACCCGAAACCGCCCTTCCCACCTATTCCGGTGATCGAACTCAAAATTTGCCTCTGCATATTCCAAAAACTACTACTGTTCGATCTTCGAAAAACCTATATATATAAATATATAATAATAATAATTAATACAACGCACACACAAACAGAAAAAAAAAAAGAAAAACGAACGGTTGGGCAAGAAAATGAGAAGCCCTACATGTATATATAGGTGCTAGGCTAGATGATAGAGAGGAAAGAATATATATATAAACCTAGGACTTAATTTTAATTAATTTATTAATGCGCGAGTTACATATTTATGAATTTGGTTGTATATGTAGGTAATGAATTTTGGTGCGCGTGACAAAGTATGCTCATTTATTGTCCGCTATAAATAGCTACCTACTGCTCAACCATCCTCTCTTTCAATTCACGGTTTTAATCCTACGTCTTAAAAGAAGAAAACGAAACCAAATATTGTATATTCATAACTTTAATTGCCATTAATGCATTTTAATTTAAAAATGTATATCATGATATGTTTAACTGTTCATGTAAGATACATGATTGATGATGGATCTGATCAGTACTGAAATACATATGCTAACACTGAGCGAGCTTTAATATATATGTGGGGCAAAATTCAAATAGCACAAAGATTTAGTGTTTAGGAATTCATTTATTTTTAAATAGCTTATATATATGTACAATAAGTTGTTGCAACCGCAATGTCGTTCATATGACTTAATATAACTACCTGTGATTTTTTGAACTTTTACTTCGTGTTACTTAATTAATTTTTTTTTTTGTTTTTTTTTTTGTCTACGGCACTTCTTTGTATAGTGTTTAATAAGGAACGGGGGAGAGAGAGGTATGTAGGTAATTTCTAATAATATAGTCTATAATGCATTGATTATAATTTATTGATGTCGTTTATAATACATTAATTACATATTATTGAAGTCGTGGCCTCGTAGGAGACTCGGGAAATGATAATATTTATTATAATTGATTAAAGTCGTAGCCTCATAGGAGAGCTGCAAGATATTATGTTTGTGATGGGAATTTTAATTTTGGAGAAATAATTCATTTCGCTATTCAATTATCACGTACACATGCATGCACAAAGTGTATATAACTCTTATTTCAAATGGGTCAACCCTAGTTGATCAGCTCTACCTTCAAAAGAGAAATCCGACAAAATTAGTATCAACAATAACACTAAAATATATCACTCAAAATTCGAAAAATATCACATGTATCCTTAAAAAGTAAGGAGTAAGCTAGTTATTTTACTAGTTTATTTAGTTCAAATTGTGATTTTTTCCATTCTAATTAATAATGTTCCGAGTTTATGGTTTTTTAGTATTTTTTTAGTTTTTTTTAAGGTTTATGTTTTTTTTTTCTAAATTTTAATCTTAATTATAGATTATATTTAAGTTGAAAAAATGGATTGTTAAACGGAATGCACGAGCACATACGTTATCATTGGGCGAGTGCAGTGTGGAGGCGTCAAATTTCAAAAATATCAAATTAATTCACTTTTATTTTAGAGTTCATTAATTCCATTTTAGGTTATATACTTATTTCAAAATTAGATTTTTATTTTTCAATTATAATTTATATTTGTTTCAAAAAAATTAAATTAATTGTCGAACGCAATGCACAAGCCCACGCATTAGTGTTGGCCGAATTTTAAAAAAATAATTTTAGGATTTATTAATTTAATTTTAAGGTATAAATTTATATTATTTCAAATAAATTAAATCAATTAACTTTAATTTAAAAGTTCATTAATTTTATTTTAGGATATAAAATTTTTGAAAAAAAAAGGAAAAAAAGAAAATCGAAAAAAAAATGGAGTCGTGACAGTTAGATATAGGTGCATATATGATGTTGTGCACTCATACCAACTCTTCAATTACACACACACACATATAGATATGTATGGGAAGGGGGTTAATTAGGTGAGAACTAATTAATCATAGTGTGGGAACTAGAATCATATATCACACCACACAATCCTCAAAAATCAAAGGTCCATATTTGATTAAAAAGACGTTGACAATTCTGTAATATTTTAATTGTTCTTCAGGCGGCGGTATTAACATAATTTGACAATTTTTATAAAAATTGCGGAGTGTTTGATAACAAGATTGACGTGTTAGTGAAGTATTATCATCATGCTAACGAAACATTATCGTGATACTAATTAAAGTTTTCTAATATTATTAGCAAAAAATATATTCTAAAAAATAATTATGAACTTAATTTGATTTAATAAACCTTAATTGAATGGAAGAAACCTAAGTAGATGAAATAAACCTTGATTGGATGTGATAAACCCCAAATGAGTCGGAACAAATCATAACAATATATAGTATATTATGTACCACGTTAGCATTATGATTTTGCTCTATCGGCATTGTGGATACACTACGATAGCATGTGACAATATTCTGTCAACATACGTTATAAATTATAATTGAATGAAATAAACCCTAATAAACATGTATTACACTAGCATTATAATAATTCTACATTAGCACATTGAATACATTATGTTAGTATATGACAAATGGTTCGTTAGTATATGTTAGCATAATGATGTCGAATCATTATTATAAGCTAACGAAAACATTTACAACTTGGGTATGCGTAAAATTTTATCTTTTGTATTTTTCGTCCATATTTTTTTCATCTAAATATGGCTGTCCGATATCTTAAATGAAAGAACACTAAGAGGGCTATAATTTGATATATTTTTTTATGAGCATTGGATTAAAAACGAGCAAATTATGGTCGTTTAAAGTTTTTAGGGTTAAGGGCCAATTTGGCCCCTGAACTATATTGGGGGGGCCAATTGGGCCCTTAAACTATTTTGGGTCTCAATTGGGCCCCTGAATCGTGATTTAAGGCTCAATCAAGCCCCTCCGTCAATCCTCACTTAACGCCCGTTAAGTGATAGCCAAAACGACGTCGTTTTGGCCAAAACGACGTCGTTTTGGCTCTGATCCAAAAAAAAAAAAAATTTAAATGAATGAAAATCCGAACCCGCCCCGCCCACCCATGGAGAATCCGACCCGATCCCTTCTAATTTGGGGATCGATTTCATATACTCCCCCAAAACCAAATTAATCGACACTTTGCAAAAATTAGGGTTCTTCAACCTTCAAGCGATTCAACCGAACACACCAAAAATCCAAGCTACTAATCTACCATTCAAACCACCCGGGCCAACCTGGAAAGGGAAACCCTGCACAACAAGGAGTGCCCTTGAGAAGAAGCAGAAGGAAATGAGAGACAAAAAGAAGAAGTGACATCCTGGAAACTGCATAATTTTTTGTAAATGTTTGGAGATGAATTCTGATATGGGGCAGACACTTATTTTGTACATGTTGGGAGGTTGATGACTGGGATATGTAGTCACTTATTTTGTGGGTGTTGTTTGTGAGCAGTCACTCATTTTTTGCATATGTTAGTGGCTGTTGAAGGGTTGGTTCTGAGCTAAGACTCATTTTTTTGTCCAGGACGTCTTCATCACTTCTGGAATGCCACAATCGCATAACCTGCTGCCTCCACTCAAATTTAAACTTTGGCTCCTTCTATATGAAGTTGAGCTCGATGACGATTGAGCCTCCATGATTGCGTGCGAAGCTTGAAGATTACCTTCAATTTCAGAGATTGGAGGTGAGTTGGGGAGCTTCAAGAGAATTTTGGGGTTTTAGGGTTCTTGAAATGAATTTGGTTTTGGGGGAGTATATGAAATCGATCCCCAAATTAGAAGGGATCGGGTCGGATTCTCCATGGGTGGGCGGGGCGGGTTCGGATTTTCATTCATTTTAATTTATTTATTTTTGGATCAGAGCCAAAACGACGTCGTTTTGGCTATCACTTAACGGGCGTTAAGTGAGGATTGATGGAGGGGCTTGATTGAGCCTTAAATCACGATTCAGGGGCCCAATTGAGACCCAAAATAGTTTAAGGGCCCAATTGGCCCCCCCAATATAGTTCAGGGGCCAAATTGGCCCTTAACCCAAGTTTTTAATATATTTTTTAAAATTCTTGACATCATTAATTTTAAAAGTTTGGATGTAAATGGCCTTCATTCCATTATTTTTGCCTTATTATTTATAAAATTATCATCATATTTCCATTAAATCTCAACTATTAGATCATTAAATTGGATGATGGAGGTGTGGTCCTAATTATGACACTAGAAAAAAAAAGTCTTATTTGATCAATTTCTTATATGACTATATATAATAGTGGTGTGAACGATAAATATAAGAGAATGAAGTGACCGTTATAACGTTTGATTGTTCAAAACAAAATGTATTCATGTTGGACTGGATATTTAATTCTGGAAAATATATAATTTTTATTTTATTTTACCCATTGTACGGATTGGGATTTCATTTTCATAGTAAAAAATATGAACTTTTCTGCCCGGAAAGAATTCTCATTGCCTTTAATTTTAAAATATGGGGTTATGTATACATGTGTTGGTTAGTTGGTATGTAAACTTGTTTGAAATAATTCAAGCGTAATAAAAAATATACATTTCCTAACAATGTTAAATTTTTCACCCACATATATGGGGTGATATAATCCATTTATAAAAGTGGGAGGAGCTACTTGGAACACATTATAAGATAAAGCAATATGAATTTAGAAAATAGTGGAAAAACTATTTGTGCCATCACTCGAAATTATATGCCTTATTAAGAGCATTGTACTATAGAAGTTGATAATTAAATTTGTTAAAAGGGTTATCAACCATTATTTTTTTCTCATCTTATCCCCCAACTTAAAATACGGATTAAAGAACAAAAGAATAATTTGTGTAGCCCTACTCTTCTAAGAAAAGAGAAGAAAATGTCAGTTTACGTTGTATGACACACTCTGAAGTCTAAGACAACAAGATGCATCTATTCCGAAAATAAGAGAATTGCATTAGAGGAAAAGAGAGAACCTAGGGCATCTCAAGGGATGCACTATTTCACTAAAATGGTGCAAAATCACCCTCCAATAGTACTGCAATTGAGACGGCATTTCGGTGTAGAGGAGAAAGGGGGCGGTATATTTACTGCCCTCTCTCCCTGACGGCAAATGTATTCCTTTTTTTTTTTATGTTATATTTTATTTATTATTTTGTTTTATATTTTATGTATGCTATTTGTATTGGATTTTAAATAATGTGTTGTAATTAATATTAAAATTTGGTGTATATGATAAATTTAATTAAATACAATGTTGATACATAAAATTAAATTAGATAAAAAATAGACCAACAATAAAAAATAGTAAAATAAATAAAATTGCACCAACAATAAAACTACATCAAATTTTTTGTGCTCGGCTTAGAGAAATCCAAGATGTAGAAGTGCATTTCTCGCTTCGAAATGCATTAATTGATCATTTGTAGGAAGAATATTTTAATTCAGAGAATTAGAATATATTATCATGTAACTCTATGTTTGTTTTGTAATATTTTAATGAATCATATTTTTATTTTATATTAATTCAAATATATTTGTTTCTAAGAAAATATTTTAATAATTATTATGAAAATTTGAATTTAAGTATAGATATCCATTAAATTAAATTTCATAAATCATTATATGTTATCAATTGTAAAATAATAATTAAAAATGAAATAAAAGGAATATTATGCAATATTCCCTTTTGGAGTATAATTATAATACAAACCGTTGAAGATGAAATTGAGAATTTGCTGCATTTTAGTGATAGTGATTTTGTATTATAGTGCAGGCTGTTGGAGATAGTAAGAGGGAAAAGTCATTCATCATATTCATTGTTTATCCTTCAATACAATACATGTGTCCTAAATAAAAGTAGTAGAGATTCCCTAATATATAATTGGGTCCTATGGATGCATATGGGCGGACCCAGTCGTATCACTGTATCTGTGTTCTTCCATCAGTAAACAATGAACATCAAATCTAGACCGATTTTTTTTTTTCTATATACGATTGATTTGAGCGCTATGTGGTAACCCTTTAAATTTAATAACTAAAACTAATGATCTCATAATTATATTATCCATACAACAAACAAACTTACAAAATAAAAATGTATGGTCTTTGAATTATCTAATCCATTGTAGGGTAAAACCGCAATGGAGATTAAGTAACAATGGATGATTTATTATTCGGATTGAGTGGAGGTAGATTTGCTCCGGACATTTGATTTTGTTATTTATCATCAATCGACCCAACTTGATGATCGACACCTACTTATCCTGCTCAACCGCCGAATCCACACCTAAAACTGCCTCTTTCAATTATGGTTTCATTTCTCACTTGAGAAAATGAATCTGTATTTATGGAGTTCATTCTTCTAAGCTATGTTTTTATGAGGGCATTATTAGAGAAATTCTTTCAACGACGTGCATGTTGTGATAAAAAATGGTCGGCTCATTTAAGTTTGATGAGTTATTTCAATCCGCCCTGAGCCCATTAGCAAGGTTCCAAATTAGTCCAAGGATAAGGCCCGAAAGTGATCTTCTTCACTTAAGGTTGAAGAATATTCATTCAATAAGGATATTTAAGTAATTTTACGGTGCAAAAGCCAAAGCAATCCACTATTTTAAATTTAAATTTTGTGAATATATATAATTAAGATGAACAAATTAATTAAAAAAGAATTAGTCCTAAAAATTAAGAAATGATAAGATTATGCTCAATGTTTTGGTCAATGTTGTCGGAATGATGTTATATACCGCGGCGTCTAATAAGAATATTTAAGTAATTTTGTGGTACAAAAGTAAATATTCTCTCTATATAATATTTATATATATAATTAAATAATAAAAATTATACTACTTTTACGAATAAACAAACCTTAATTAAATTTGATGGGCCAGGTCCAGATCCGGATCCGAAACAAAAGGTTCCGGATTCTGGAAGTGGGCGTCAGTCTCACAGAACGTGGAATCCCCGCGAGGAGATGGAGCCAAACCAAAACCGCTTCCACGTTTTCAATTTTTCGAGTGAATCCCCCCCCCCCCCCCCCCCCACATTAAAAAACCACAATCCGCATCAACTCACCAGATGTTAATTATCCACCGTCGATCCACCCCTTATCTACGGTCCAAAACCGCCAAATGAACCTCATGCGGATAACCATCTCAAGCCGTCGCAGAAATCTCAAATCCAACGGCCCTCGGCAATTTCCAATATCTGCCGTCTCCTATATAAACGCATCCGACATTTCCGCAAAGAAACATCTTGAGAAAATTTGAGAAATTGTATATTCATAATATTCATTGAAAATGTCTGGGCGCGGCAAAGGAGGCAAGGGTTTGGGAAAGGGCGGAGCGAAACGACACCGTAAAGTGCTGCGGGATAACATTCAGGGAATCACGAAGCCAGCCATTCGTCGTTTGGCTCGTCGTGGTGGCGTCAAGCGCATCAGCGGTC
This sequence comes from Perilla frutescens, assembly GCA_026008535.1. Lineage (NCBI taxonomy): Eukaryota > Viridiplantae > Streptophyta > Magnoliopsida > Lamiales > Lamiaceae > Perilla > Perilla frutescens. Next base: position 35,302,271 of record BRKX01000017.1, on the reverse strand, counting down.
TTATCTACGAAGAGACGCGCGGCGTGCTCAAGATCTTTCTGGAGAATGTCATCCGTGACGCCGTCACCTACACTGAGCACGCTCGCCGGAAAACCGTCACCGCCATGGATGTTGTGTATGCTCTGAAGAGGCAAGGCCGTACTCTTTATGGTTTCGGCGGTTAAGATCTTACCATTGGCTGTAAATTGTCTGCTCTGGTAGAATTAGGGCTTTTTAGCGTTTTTTTTTTTTTTTTGAATTTCGTTAGTTTGTATTTTTAATGGTTTCTATCTTCTACTATGATCTGCCTCTCAGATCTTAGCTAATGTTTGAGTTGAAATTGAATCCGTCAATTTTCTCTCGATTATGTTTGGAATTCTATCGTTGTCTCATTTATTGTTTTCGTGGTTTTTCAATTCCATCTGTAGTTACTGGGTCCAAGTAGTGATACGGCTTATCGTCTAACAAGTTAGCTAATAGCCATCAAATGGGTTTGAGAATTTGTCAACGGTATTCGCGTAATTCCCGTTTCGATTCCGGGGTGAAGGTGTAAGTTGCAAATATAAATTTTTTGATTTCTATAAGCGGTGAAGAAACCTAACTTTTGTAATATTTCTCTTTTGAATTGAATCGAATATTATTTAACTAAGTGCGCGTTTTAAGTGAATTAGTGTTGCAATATTCGACTGTTCCCAACCCCACCCCCTTGAACATTATACAAATATTACGCAATAATTATATATTTTCACCATTGTTTTATTCGTTCAGTTAAATTGACTTTTCTATCACGAGTATTTTTTATATATCTAAAACCTAACAAATTTATCAGGCAATAGATAGATTTAACTTAAGAAAACAGGATAGTCTTTTCGAACTGAACTATCACCTTTTCTCACTTGGTCCTCTGAACTTATTTTTGTGTGTAACGAACTGATTATTAATTTATTTTAGTTGCGAGCTAGTAGATTTTTAATAGATATTATCTCGATTCCAATGCTGGTGGAACATCCTATGATATTCTATAATTTGCACAAGATATAGAAAGAAAGTTGAATATTCATTAAAAAAAATCCACCGATGAGGCTCCTAATGCCAAATAACAAAGTTGGATAAGTTATATATGGCAATTTTTAAAAGAAAAAAGTTTGTATGACGCACAAAAACACATCATAGTTACATCATAGTTAGGATGGGTAAAATAAACCAGAGCAATTATGTTGCATAGATAATTTTTTTTTTTTTAATATACCCTAGTTGGAGATGGATGAACCTAAATAGAAAATTTAAATTCAAATAAATAATAAAAAATAAAAAATAATTATTTTGAAAAAATATTGAAGAATTGCAGTACGGAATACAACATGTGATCCCATTTCAAAATAAACTAGTGTAACTTGAACACGATTTTAAGTCTGATAGTGGAAGAATTTGTGTGGTGATAATTAAAGGTGAGAAAAGTGGGTCTTTTACCTGTTAACCAGAAATCACAATCACATGGTTGGAACAGAAATATGAAGTGTAGAAGCAGCAAAAAAGGCTGAATGCAAAAGATATGGTGATGCATTGGTTCGCAACAACAAAAAAGCCCGGTTATGTTATTCTTACCATCTGAGTTATAGTTATACTTACATGGCTAGGAGATATTAATCTTACACTTGTTTGTACATTAAGCTTTCTTTTGGGACCGAGTGCGAGGAAGATATCTGAGCCGGGGAGAAAATCGAGTCTCCTGCTTTGAACTTGCAGACTTGTGCCTTGTGCCTTGCTGACTGCCCGCACTGCTTTCTGCATTACATAATACTTGTTAGGAGCAGAGATCTATTGCTCTACTTAGAGCTGCAATGTAGTTCCAGAATTGGAGCTTCTAGAAATAGTCAACCCATAGATTCAACATAAAACTGGCTGTAGATATTCAACTACAGAACATAGCAGATTTGCAGACAGAAACAATAATCAAGAATACTGATTCCAGCAGAAATCAGAAATTAGGTTAGTGCATAACAGCGGAATTAATAAAAGAGATATCACAATCACAAAACTGCAGGCAGCAAAGTGATTTAGATGAAGCCAAGAGACCCCAGCTGATTACTTGGATGGCAAATCCAATGCAATAATATCTGACACACACAAAGGTGTGCACGCCCGTACATGAAAGCTGCAATTTCAGAAATTTATTCTTACCATACATGCAAGGATTTTTTTTTCCCCACTCTGTGTGCAAATAGAAAGTTACATGAATATAAGGCAAGCTGTTTAAGAACCACCAGTGATGAGAAATTTAACCATCAAAATTCAAATTAAGAAAGTGCTAAGAAAGCATTTAAAGATAGAATACAAGTATATATAAGCTAAATGTCAAGTTCAATTACCTGAACTTTTTGGAGCGGTCTTAACATGAGTAAGTATTTTCTTGCTCTCTCCTTCTTCAGAAAACTGTTCATTGATCTTAGTGGCACTGGGTGAAGCGAGTGATCTCTGAATCCCCAACCTCTCTGTGGAAACATTGGATTCAATTGAATTTCTTTTCCTCTGTTTTAGTTTGGGTTGCACCTTATTGTTCTCAGTGTCCTCTCTAGCACCTGAGCGTGTTAGCCTTTTTGGATTATAGTGTTTGTCTGCATTTTGAATCAAGTTAACCTTCTGAGTATCAATATCCACAACAATTCCATCTTTTTCCAGGATGCCTCTCTCATCCTCGACATAATGAATACTTGTGTCGCCATCAATTGCTAAAGCCTCTACTTTCTGGTTATCTGATAAACAATACTTTGGATCTGCAGTATCTTGGGAGCTAGTGCCTGGTTCAGTACATCCAGTCTGAACATCATCTTTCACAGCTGAATTATATTTGTTGACTTCAGTATTCTCTATTCCTTTGACTCTTGACCGAGTAACCCTTCGTGTGTGGATCTGACCATTAATTGGTGAAGCTACTGCTCTTTGGTTATCTGATAAACAATTTTGTGGAGCTATATTACTCTGGGGAGAAGTTTCGAATTTAGTAAATTCATTAAGCACGTCATCTTTGACTGCTGCATTACATTCCTTGGCTTCAATTTTCTCTGCTCCTTTGACTCTTGACCGAGTAACCCTACATCTGTCGGTCAGCCTCGACTGTGTCTCATTGTTTTCGGTCATCTGTGAAGTCTCATGCATTCCATTATCTCTCTGAATTTGTGACCGAGTCAGCCTCATTTCTGCAGACAGCGTAGTCTTCTTTTCTCCTATCTTGTTTTTCTTTTCCATCCCATTTATTTGTGCTCGAGAAGACAGATTAGAAATTTCAACAATGTGGGGAGGACTTGATGTTGGGAAGAGTTTCTTCACAATGCTACTTAAATTTGGGCTTTTACCTTCTAATGTAGCTGATATTTTCAGTGAAAACTCCTCTTCATTTGATGAACAATCAACTGCAGAGAAGCTACAGAATTTGCTCCCTTGTGGTAAGTTGGCAGTGCTGTGCTGACCAGTCATATCTCCTTTCCTCTGCGCTGAGAGCTCCAGACTTTGAGGAAATTCGGATCTTAATGAAGCAAGAGCTGCACGAGCTGCAAGAGGATTGAGAAGGAATCTGCTTCTTGTGAGCTCCTCTTGGATTGATGGATTGGGAGTTGGAGGTGTCTCTGCTATCAAGTTCGTAGGCTGTTTATTCTCATTCCCATCGAAACCATTCAGTTTATCCTGAAAAGGAACAGCTTCAAGGGAATCTTTTAAGGAAGCTTCAAACTCCCTGCTATGACTTTGTCCTTTCAAATCAACTGCATAAGGAAACCTTCATTACAAATGATCCTGGGAATGGAAGTCATGAATCATGGATTTGGATAGCACAAGAATACATATTCTTAAGAGAAACTAGCCAGGAGGATCTAATCTCTTGAGTTTATTAAAGTCAAATGACAATACAACTTACTAAAACTAAATCTGCCGCAATGAAGAGGAATCATCAGTACAAGTTAGTAAGTTACAATATTTTCTTTCCTTTGATTAAATCATTTGATGAACCTCCACCACTTTTCACTGGTGAGTGACTGGAAATCAACAGACTTCTCTTGTTCTCGGCTTGGTAGAAGAGCATGATTATTCCTTAAAATTAAAATGAGTAATTTGATCTTTTTCAATATTCTCACAGCTGAATAAGGTAGGACTCGTAATTCAAGAAAAATATGGAGAATTTCTACATGAGTTTTTCACAAAAAATTGGATACATAATTATCACCTTTGTGCTTGGACGCAAAGCCCTTCAAAATATTCTCCTGATGAATATCTGTTGAAGAGTTTATCTCCTTTATCTGCTGCTCCAGCAGCACATTAATATCCATTTCCCAGTTCTTCTCATCAGCTATCATTGGGCATGGCATTGCATCTAAAGCATTTGGTGATTCCTGCATGCTGAAGAAGGCAGAAATGGTTGGATGAAGATGGATGTTTTTTGTCGCTAGTTTCATGATTGCACTTGCTGGGACAGTCGATGATTCTTGTGGAAGGGCATAGTGAAGCCATTTGATTGTGAAAGAGCATCTGCAGTGGATCCTCTTTGAGTGCCTCACATGAATTGCCTGTTAATGTAGCTTACTGAATGAAAATTGAGTAGCAGGAAAAGAATTCTAGTATTTTTACATTAGTCAATGACTAAGTTTAACATATATGCAAACTCAGTTCTTCACAAGATAGTAAATCTAGGAATTCTGGCATTTTCATGGAAGCAAATATATAGTATATTAAATGCTGGTAGGTGGTGAATGTCAAGACAACACTGACAACATGACCGAAGAAGTAGAAATTGGGAACTGACCATAACATATAAAATTTGTTAAAGTAAGAACCTTTTGTACTTTCCTCCATCCATCCATTCACCTAAATGTGTGACAATAGTATGTTACATTGTTGAGAAGATGAGTAGAGAGAGTATTGCATTTTGTTTCAGTGGTCATATTGTGTCTTTCATATATCACAGGTTGACAAGCACGTAGTTGAAAATAGATTCTATCTAAATAATTAAGAATAGGAATATCATTGCATTCATCATATAACATCAATTCATAGTAATAAAATTAATTGTTTGCGAAACTTAATTAACCTTGTGTATCTGTACCACAATCATAGTCGTTCCATTGATAGTTTGTTCTTTCTTCCTAAAGAGCCCGCATATCAAACAAATTCTTAGAATGGAAATTACATAAATACCTTTTCCACCCTGGCATCATAGAATACACCATTAACATGTGAATTTTGAGTAGCAAGCACATGCTCGCCTTGTCTGATCGACGTGCAGTCATCACCTTGTAATGGAGTGGAACGAACACGGATGCGTGCAGATATTTCCTTTTCGTCAGTAATCGTTTCTTCCAAGTTGCTGTTTCCATACAACACAACAAGTCCCAGTCCTCTAGAACTGCATGGACATGAAAGATTATAACATTCTAAACACCCCCAAATTCTATATAACAAAGGGCTGTGAGTTAAACACTTGATCTACGCCCAGAAGAATGATGGACCTAGCAGTCTGGCAGGAGCAATTGGGTTTCAAAAGCGAAGTTAGTCGCTCCTCAAAGCTCTTTTGAACTAATTTAGTTAACCTCTCATACTATACTTGAACAATTTTTTGGCATTCATTAAATTCAAACTAACCTTCTGCTTCGCTTGAAGGCTAAAACAATCGGAGCAATAATAATCTCCTCCAACTCAACTTCTATCAACTGTCTAGCCCATACAGGATAGAAGCACACATTGCAAAACCAAAAGCCCAAACATAATTGCAATCTCAATCAGAAAGTCAAATCATAATTGAACAGCATGCTATATGATCGCTATATTGCGGTAAACAAACCACATTTTGATTACATTCAGATAAACATATGACCGTGAGTTCCTACGTGCATTGATACCTCTGATCAAATTGTGATTTATTTGTTTTATTTGCTTCATTTACAAATTCACAAGATAACCTAAACTTACAGAACTGCAACTCAACTAAAAAACACCACTGATCACGAGCATCATCATCAAAGATTAAAACAAGAAGTGTTAAAAAAAATCACCGAAAAAATAATCGCTAGACTTTGAATCATAGTGTGAGTAAGATCTCACGCTTTGGGGTTTCTTAAACTGAGTGAGTGGATATGATCGAGAAAAAAATCTTAACAATCCCCGAAAATAAAATTAAAAAAAGGAGAAGGACCTGACCAGAGAGAGACCTGACAAGGGTGCCAAGAGAAGCCGTCCTTGCTCATAGCCTCCAGCTCAACGACTTCGTTTGCAGCACTATCGTTGGCTTCGCCGTCGGCCATTGATTGGAGCCCGCGGCCACTGTTGATAATTTTTTGCGATAAAATTGGGATTTGGGAGTGGAGTGAGAGAGTGTGTGCTGGTTTTGAAGAATGAAAAAGTTAGTACTATCAATGTACCGGGCTGCAAATAAATAAGGAAAAAAACACTTTTGCACCCCTTAACTTTTATGATTTTGTGTTATTGGGCCTTTGCACGAATTTATTTATTTATTATCATAAATAATTTATAAAATAATATATTAGAGTAGTTTCTATTTCCTAAGAAAAATATAGATTGTACGAATAATAATAATAATCTATTGTATGTAAGTAGCCACTGTGGATAGCAACATATTAAATCCTCAGGTCTAAAGTTTTGTGTGTCAACCGTATACCAAACATTAAAATTATTAGTTTTTCTTTTATTTTTGTCTTCAATTTTAATTTCTTTTGGTTTAATATAATTACATTATTATTTAGGGTTTATTCCACCCAATTAGGATTTATAATTAATTTTTAGTGTTTAATTTTTATTTTTTTAATTAATATAATTGATATTTATGGTTGATTATTCCAAACTTATGGTGTATAATTTTGTAAAATTTTAATTTTTAGCAAAAATATTAATTGTGATTAGTTATAACATAATAAATCTCATTTTTATGAAAACGCTAGATTACCACTCGTGCTATGCACGAAAAGAAATTTATATAACATATATTATAAAAATTGTTAATAATACTCATCAAATTTATACACATAAATATATTATAATGTTAATGTAATTTTTATTAATATTGATATTGAATTGGTCTAAAATTTGTAAATTAATTATCATAATTATCAAATTTATACACACAATTTTTTATATAATTTTTATATGGCATATATATACTATTTAATTATTCATTTGTTAACATTTATATTGATTTGAATTTACAACATTATTTTTTATACAATTATTAACAATAAATTATAAGCAATTATAAGTAAATGTTAAAATAAAATAAAATATTATACATTAACATTTATAAAATTTGATAATTTTTTATACGTTCTAATAGTTTTTTATTGGATTAATGGGTCACTCACATTGATTGTAAAAAAAATTGTGTACACACTACTTGTTCATTATTCACTACAAATTTCCACTACAAATGTTTTTATTAAAATTTGCACTCAAATAAAGAAATTTCTAGAGTGGATAATGAATAGATAGATCCATGTATATGAAAAAATTAACTATGCCTCCACATGTTTTAAGAAAAATCAAATATGAAACAAACTAATTCTGCATGTAAGGGACAAAAACTAAACATACAATACATTAAAATTGAGGTTGCTAGTGAAAGTGACCACTATTTTATTACCAGTAAAAATAACCGTAAGTGTACAGTGTAATTATAATACGTAGTGAGCAAGAGTATCATATTCACAACGTTTGTGACAGCATTGTACTAAAACACAGACACCTCATTAATATCTAGATACTCAAATAATAGAAGAGAGAACATGTAAATAAATACTCAAAAGCAAAAAGACAATTAACTTAAATAAAACAATTAATGAAAACAATGTATTCTAGAGGAAAGTTCATACAATGGCTTTTAGGACAGATTTATTGACTACTTAACCTTATTTAATTTATCAATTGTGGAAAATCACTTAACTGTTATAAGATTGTTTTCACGAACATATATAATAACATAGAAATAATGAACATGCACTTCACTGCGGTCGGTTCTTCATATACGTCATTACTCATAATCAAGCACCTTGGACTTAAATTCATATGCAACACTTGTTCACTTGGTTGGTCTTTCCAAGCATCATATAAATTGATTAACCTATGAAAGTACACACTCCGTGTGATATGTATTTCATTGCAAAACGTTCATAGAAAAGTGCATGAACATTGTAGGATGATATTCACAATGATGTTCAAGAACCTTATTGTGAACTTAATATAGTTTGCAGAATGTAAAGCACACAACGGATTGGTAACCCTGTTCGACCAACTGATCTACATCAGGAGGACTTGGCAAGTCTGTGGAAAATAATTCACTACTTCGCTGTCATGTTTACTTAGACTATTACACAAAGCTGACCCTCATTCACTCGAAACCTGTTCTACCCGTACACCCTCTTTGTTGAATTGAATCGTGAGATCCCTTCACAATCCAGATGTCTAACCTATCTAGTTTCCACACAAAATCTCTCTCGAGACTCCTTTCGACAGTGTATGAAAAATGTGTTTCAATACACGATGACTAGAACACTAATCTTAGTCTAAATTACAACCGAAACTATGTGGCTCAAAATAGTTAGAGCTCTTTAAGATAATCCGTGCAATTCATTTTTTTTTCGGTGTATCTAACATGTCTATCCAGGCTTATTTATAGATGGGAAACATAGCCTTAACAAGGGAACATATGTCCTAATCAAAATTAGAAACGTATAAGGAAACTTTCCTTATTGAAACCGAGACTTAGGACAATACATGTTAGGATTTCTTCTATCCTTAGAACTCTGCCTTTGTCTTCAAGCACGTGCTCTTCAAATTGGATAAGACAACTTCTAGATTGATCTTTGAATCTCTCATTGGTTGGAAACCTTGAACAACTTCATTGATCTTCGAAGAACAGTCTAGACAAGGAATGTTCATGTAAAAGTTTATGAATGTTATTATGAACATTGTTGATCTTGAATCTTCTCTTCATGCAAATGTTCATACACTTTATAATGAACATTGTTGATCTTGAATTTTCTCTTTAGGTTGCACAATGGAATGTCTTATATGTTCATAGGCTGACTTCAAACTATCACTCAAGCTAGCTAGCAGTACACAGCATGTTGAACAATCTCTGTTGTGGCACAATGCACAACAGTCTTCTTCTCAGCTCAATCTAAACTCTTTGCTTGAGTTGTTTTCAGGAAGTTCAGATCACGTTCATGTACATCTTTATGAACGTTTTCCAGAACAGTAGTAATGTACTTGGAAAAATAAAATATTTAAGTGATCATCAAATGTCATACAGATGAATGACAATTAATCACTATAGCAAGTGCAATGTAGAGCACTTGATAAAAAAACCATAGTGCAGTATGACACCACTGCTCCAATCTGAAACAAGTTTCTTCGTCAAGCATAGCACTAATAACCTATTTTATCCAATTAATTAATCAGTCACGACTAGAATATTTCAATTAATTAACTTGCATACATATGTTGTGGCCGTTAACATACACATGAGAAATTCAAACTAGGAAACCAAATGCCCAATGATAACCGGAAAATATATCTCAATAAATCAAACCATGAAATCTAATGTACTTACAAACTAAAGAATCCGATAAAACAATTACTTAGACATAATTAAATAAAATAAATAAACCATGAACATAGTAAACAACATAATGCTCAACACAATAAAGAACTCGGAGTCTTCAATCTTGACGTAGCCAAAATCTCCGATTCTCCAAAGTCTTTATTGTGCCTCCATAATTGTATACTTGTATATGAATTTGTATTTCTTTGTATCCCTAGAGTTAAAATTAAGCCCAAAGTGGAAAAAAGCCTTGAAATTTCGAACTAGGTCCATCCGGGTCGACTGATGGGCATGAGTTGACCCGACCATGTGTAAATTGTGAAGGACGGGGTCGACTGGTGGGTTGACCCAGCACAGGTTTCACTGAAACGGCCTGTTCTCATTCGTTTTTCTATTATTTTCAAGTCTCTTCACTAATTCATTTAGCCATCATTAGGGATGGCAACGGGCCAGGCCAGGCCAAGTTTTGAGCTGAAAAGCCCGAGCCTATTATGCTGAAGTTGGGTCTAAGCCTGGACTATTATCTGTCATAGGCCCTGACTTAAGCCTGAGCCTGGCCTTTTTAAAGAAACAAGCTGGGCCTCAAGCCTTTCAAATGATGCTAAGGCCTATAAAATATAAAACTATTTTTTCTTCATTAAAATCAATTTCAACAAAAGCAACTGTACCTTCCTTTGAAAATAAAAATAAAAACTATGTATGATTAGCTGTCCAAATCTTAACAAAAGTAAGAGTATGAAATTGAAAATTATGAAATTTTATTTGCAATTAACTAAAGGTAATCCAAGAATGAGTGAACTCTTTTCAATTAATTTTCCTAATTCTCTACCATATAGCACACACCAGTGAACTCAAACAAATTGAACATCAAATAAATGTCAATAACACGAGGAAAAAATTCTAAGTTAGTTGAAATTTATTCAACATCTATTTGTTCTTATTTCAAATGGTACAAAAGCAAAAATAAATGAGAATTAACTACCAAAACAAGGCCCATTTAGAAATGAAAGCACAAGTTCATCTCCCAATGGCCATACCAAGTGGGTTCTGGGCACCGGGCACCAATTTTACAAGAGACGCCTCATCGTGCCGATGAGTCGACTAGCCATGATGAAGAATTCACATCTAGAAATCACTTGTGAGAATTGTCTCTATGTTGCTCTCCATTTAATGATCTCTTGGATTTCTTTATCTACGGTGATGTTGCAACGCCGGAACTCAAACACATAAAATTGGACTAAAGAAGATAAACGGTAAATAAGAAAAAGATCACCAAGACGACAAGTTGGCGAGATTGATTTGTCGTTGTGTATTTCGATAACTTGCGAGAGAAATATGAAGATTAAGTGTTTTTTTTGGAAGAGAGATAAAGGTTGAAGGAATCGAGAATTTGAGATGAGGTGAAACGGCATAAGTAACGCAAATTTAGGAACTAGACGTGTTAGGGTTAAATGATTTAACAAATTTTTTTTACTTGAAATATTAATATTAAAAAATAAACATTTTTTAATACATATTACAATTAATAGCTTATAATTATAAAATATATTAATATGCTAACATGCCGACCTGCCACATTTAATTGGTTTATTTTAAGGCCCCGACCTAGGCCTACATATCTATATAGGCTTCTTGGAAAGCCTTAGCCCGATCTTTTTATTAAATAGGCCAGGCCGAGCCAGGCCCAATACAGGCCAGGCCCCAGGCCCCTATCAGCCGGTCTAGCCTATTTCCACCCCTAGCCATCATCATTCCTAGAAATATGCATATCCAAACTTATCTCTCTTTGTTTCTATATCTTATCAATTGTACTGAAAACAACAAAAAAATACTATTCTTATCCTTATCCATATCATTTTCTTTCTATTCAATTTGGTAGATGTTGTAATGAAAAATCGGGGAAAAGTTCCTCCACAAAATATGAAAAAATTCAAATTCAAATCATATATATTTTGAAAAAGAAATAATTAAAGGAAATACGGTTGAAAATATACAACAAATCTTTTGCAAATTCTAACAATCTCGTATACTATTAATTTGAATGAATAAATTTGAACTTTTGGAATTCATACTAGCTTGATAGCAATACTAGGGATTGGTATATTAAAAATTCAGCATTCAGTATTGACTGACATGTCATTTCAAGATGTGAGATAAAATTATATGCTACACATTCAAACGAAGTTGGTAAATTTAGTGTAATTATTTATACAAACAATATGATGTAAATATTTTCACTTTATAACCTTATTAATTACATATAGTACATCACACATTTAGGGGGTGTATTGGTTTGTGATTTCATTGGATTTTAAAGGATTTTTAAAATCCGGGTGTATTCAATCCAGACTTTTAAAAGTCCTTTAAAATTATGGTGTATTCAATCCAGACTTTTTAAAGTCTTTTAAAATCATGGTGCATTCAATTCAGAATTTTAAAAGTCCTTTAAAATCCTGAGGTATTCAAAAATCCACGGACTTTAAAAAGTCATTGACTTCATTAGATTTCAGATGGATTTGATGTGAAAATTACAAAGGATGAAATCCGACCTCTGAACATGAGATTTCGATGGATTTGGAAAACCCAGCGAGCGTTGTGTCCCAACGGCCGGTGAGGAGTTAAAATCGGGCACCCCAGCCGTCATCTAACCCTAGCGGCCGCTGGCCTTGCCGATGATGGCACTCCAGCGGCCGCTGGGTTCAAAAATTTTTTTCGGGTACACCGATCGTTGTGTTCCAACGAGCACTGACGAGATGGATTTGAAATCCATTGAAATCGTTCAAAATCAATTCGAAATTCATACACGAAATCTGCCAGACTCTGCGTGGAGTTGGGAGACTCCATGTGGAGTCTATGGATTTATAAAATCCATAGAAATCCATGGACATTTTAAAGTCCAACAAAATCCATCAAAATCCAAATTCAATACACCCCCTTATTCAATTAGTATTACTTGAAATGGATTATGTAATGGTAAAACATCTACAAAGTTTCAAATGCTTTCAGAGTTGGAAAAACTAAAAGTAGTGAGAAGCCAAATTTTTTAAAGGACAATTATCCCACATCGAATTTTGAAGATAATTATTCTACTTGAATGTACTATAAATTTTAATGGGCAATAATGAAAATGTTCACATCTCACACTTTTCTTGGTTTTTCAGCTCAAATTTGAGAACAAATAGTGTGTTTGAATTTATCAGTTTAATATTTAAATTTATTTGAAAATTGATTTTACCAATACAAACTCAATTTTTTTATATTTACATGTACTAGCCTTAATTTGAAGTAGCTGTAATTTGCGAAACAAAGTGACAATATTAACTTGATAAATAACTTAGATTAAAGAATTACTTCAAATCACAATTTAAATTTGATATTTTAATCAACCGTAATAATAAAGTTGATATTAAACCTTGGTTGGATAAGACTCAAAGGAACGTATTATTTCAACTCTAAACGCGCGCACGCGCGCGCACATCCAAAATCTTTTAACGAGTTCAAATCTTTAAAGACAATGTGCTTGAATTTTTTTAATTAAAAAGATATATAAATTTTTAAGTATAATGTTTGATCCCATATAGACAAATAATGAGCATTGTTCTGCTTGAACATACTTTAAATTCTAATATTCAATAATGAAATTTCATACATCTTGGCCTTTTAAGATGAGTTTAAATATCTAACAGCTTTTTATTAAATATTTATTTAAATTTTTGAGTTTAAATATCTATTAGTTTCTTATTAAACATATATTTTAAATTTAATTTTTGCTTTTATGCCTTTAAATTCATATATATATATATATATACATATATCAAAGTTAATATAAATATATTAATTTTTTTAATTTTAAATGTATATAATTTTGTAATTTTAAATATATGAAAACTAAATCTTAAACAATTAAATATTATATACTTTAATTATTTTGCAAAATTTATTCCATATCGAATAATTAATAAATATTTTGAATGAAAAAACTATAAATTGTGAAGGCGAACAATAATATTCCTACAACTTCTTCAGTGTTTCAACTAAGATCAAGTATAATGTTTTATCCCAAATTAAAAAATAAAGAACATTCTTCTACGTGAATATACTATAAATTATAATAGATGAAATTTTGATACCTTTTTTGATCCTTTGACTTTATTTTTTCTTATTACTTTAATGTTAAATTACATATATAAATTTTTCAGTTTAAATATTTATCGATTTCTTATTAATTATATATATATAATTAAATTTTATTTTTACGTTTTTAAATTCAAAAATAAAATAAAATAAAAGAAGAGATATAAAAAATCCAAATAAATAAATTTGATTTCAACAATTTTAATGTATATAAGTTTATAATTTTAAATATATGAAACATAAATCTCAAACAATTAAATCTTATATGTTTTAATCATTTTACTAAATTTGGTTTTAATGAACAAATTATAAATCATCACCAACAATAGTATCCATACAACTTTTTCTATATTTCAACTAAGATTAAGTATAGTGTTTGATCCCACGTTGATAAATATGGAGTATTGTTCTATTTCGACATACTATAAAGTATAAAAGTCAATAATAAAATTTTCACACATTTCTTGATCTTTTAAGTTGAGATTGAGAATAGTACTATTTATTTTATCTGTTTAATATTAAAATACATATAAAATTTTTTGAGTTTAAATATCCATATCAATTTTTTATTAAATAAATATCTAAAAATATATATTTTAATTGTATGTTTTTTCAATTAAAAAATTCAAATAAATAATTTTAATTTCTCTCTCTCTCTCTCTCTCTATATATATATATATAAGTTTACAATCTTAAATTTACGAAAATGAAACCTTAACCAATTAAATCTTATATATATATATATATATCTTAAAATGAAACAATGGTAAACCACCGTGGATAAATTTAGAGTCGTGGAACGGTTTGTGTAGCTACTGGGATACCTTAGAGGTGATTGATAGGTCTACGAAAGCTAGACAAAATAGAATGTCGGAGTCAGATGGGCCATGCATCGGGATAAGCAAGCACAGGGGCGCATCAAGGCCTGTTCGTCGACTGGTTGAAGAGATGGTAAATAATTTTTAATTGATTAATTAAATTTTATTCTATTTTCAAGAGATGGTAATTATTTTATAGCTTACTATATATATTTTAAATTATTAATCATTCTAATCTTGTCTGAATAGACCACACAAAAAGGGATCTCACACACTCAGTGTGTTTATGAAACATTTCTTTCAATTCACGTGAAGAAGGATGGAACATACCTCACTCCGAAGGATGAAAAAATTGATATAAGTTTGTTGAAATATAATAAATAAATATGTCTTGAAATGTCTTAATCCTTTTATGTATTTTTACATATGTCAACTTATTATGTATTGAATGTTTATATTTTTACCAGGATAGAGTGAATGACCTAGTTGCACCGGAAGGTGAGGGAGCTGATATAAATAAGATTTTTATTCGAGTTTCCAAGGAGATGCAGAAGGTCAAGAGGTCGAGAGTGTACGACATGGGTAGCATGGGATCGAGCTTCATCAGTGATGGCTCGAGTGGTAGTGGATCGACTGCTTCTCAGTTCATATCACATGAACAATGTGACAGTCGAATTTTGTCTTTGGAGGAGCAGGCACGACAGGACCGTGAGATCATCCTTCGATATGAAGCTCAGATAGAGGAGGATCGGAAGCAAAGAGAAGAACTTCATACTCAAGTGTTGGCTACACAACAAATGGTGAAGGAGTTTATGACTACACAAGTGAGTCGTCGCCCAAATGATCATTCAGATTCACCCTCAAGTTAAACTATTATTTAGTTTATGTTTCTTTTTAGATATTAAAACCTGTGATCTAATATTTAGTAGTGTTACTATTTTGTTACTATCAATCTTGATGGATAGTTATCGATTAATTTATGGAATAAGAATTGTTATAATTTTTTATCGTGTTCGATTTTATTTCTAATTAATATTATAATTTGATTGTGGTTAATTGGTTAATTGATCAGTTAAATGGTAAAATAAAAAATAAAAAATTGTAAAAAATTAGCAAAATACCGACGGAAGAACAATACACGTGTCAATAAAAAATAATGACGAAAAATAATTCAGTTGATAATAATGACGGAATAGAAACACACATGCCAACAAAGAACACCAACGGAAAAAATTCTGTTGCTACAAGTCCTTAGGCGAGTGCACGCTGTGTCCGAGGACGGCCACAAATCAGGTGAGGGAGGATGTCATAGGTCGCACCTTGCATTATCACACACAATCCGTCCTCAGCCGAGATTGGCGGGAATTGCTGAGGATTGCCGAGGATGTGCGTCTGTGGCGCACGGGAGCGCATGCGAGCGTACTCTGATATGATATTGACGGACAATATGTTAGGCGCCTACATAAGATTCAAGGAGGGCATTGAGCACAAGGTGAGATAACATTGGTTGGGTGCTGATGCCGCTCCCTTAATGAGCCCGATGGCAGGGCGAAACCAGTAGTTGTCTGGAAAGCCCCAAGAGGGGAAAAAGTGTGCATGCGTCGGAGAATGAGAAACTCCCATCCCGTGACATTCGGTATTAGAGCGGACCGGCTCGTAGGCCCGTCTTGTATGGGCATTGCGGATGCTACTTGCCGGTCAGTTCCTGGGCGATGATCCTCCTAAGGTCCCCCCGTGGTTGGTGATTCAAGCACTCAGAAGGAGGACTTGCGTAACCACTGTGGGGCCTCGCAGGTGGGAGATCCGAGCACACATGAGGTGGACTCGCGTATCCTTGCGGAGGATGGACAAGTAAACAGGTGCCTTGGTACGTAAGGCAATGAGTGTAAGTCCTTAGACGAGTGCACGCTGTGTCCGAGGACGGCCACAAATCAGGTGGGGGAGGATGTCACAACACCTTGCATTATCACGCACAATCCATCCTCAGCCGAGATTGGCGGGGATTGCCGAGGATGTGCGGTTGTGGTGCACAGGAGCGCATGCTAGCGTACTCTGATATGATATTAACGGACACTATGCTGGGCGTCTACATAAGATTCAAGGAGGGCATTGAGCACGAGGTAGGAACACATTGGTTGGGTGCTGATGCCGCTCCCCTGATGAGCCCGACGGCAGAGCGAAACCAGTAGTTATCCGGAAAGCCCCAAGAGGGGGAAAAGTGGGCATGCGTCGGAGAATGAGAAACTCCCAACCGACAGAATACTGACAGAATAGCAACACACATGCCAACAAAGAACACCAACGGAAAACATTCCATTGCTAATACCGACGGAATTTCCGTTGGTATTCTGTTGCAGATAGTTGGGAATGAAAACGCCGACGAAAGAGCCGACAACGGTTATTCTGTCGGTATTCCGTTGGTAAGTATCGCTGACGGAAATATTTCCATCAGTAAAAATTTACAACAGTTGTTTTCTGTCGACAAAATCGTCGGTAATCAATATACTGACGGAATTTTTAATTTTACCAACGGAAATTTCCGTCGGTAAATTGCGATTTTTTTGTAGTGATATCTTAAATTTTTTACTAAAATTATATCACATTGAAGAACTAATAAATTTTATTTTGAATGAACAAACAATAAATTGGGAGGCTCGACAATAGCTATCATACTACTTTCTTCATATATCATCTAAGTTCAAGTGTAATGTTTGATCTCATATTGAAAAATGAGATGTATGTTCTACTTGAACATATTGTAAATTCCATTTTGGTTGCTTAAGCTCTAGGCGTTTTTTTTTATTATATATTATTATGTATTGCTATTTACATATTAGATTTTCATTTACCTTACATCCCATATCGGTTGTATAATGAAAATTGAGATGTAGGTTGTAGTATAAAAGTTCAAATTAATTTTTCAACATTTTCTATATCCCACATCGGTTGTAAATTCAAAAATTGGAATATGAATTGTTGTATAAAAGAGTGGGTAATCTTAAATTGAAATAGAAATCTCAAATGATTTCTGCAACTTTTATTTCAATTTTCTTATAGATTGAAGAAATTGATTATAAGTTGTATAAAAGAGTGAAAAATCTCAAATTTTTTATTTGGTCATATTTTGAACCAAAAAGTTCAAATAAAAATTGATCGGTACCTAATTGGCCAATTAATTGCCGTTGATATCACCTGGATGATGAGGATTTGGCCTCCTTGATTTTACACCCGACTTGGATGTTTCCGGTCAAGCTGATTTCTAGAACCCTGAAAAAATGCACAAATAATTTATAATTCAGTCGATCTAACTTATATACCTACATACTAAATTCAAGATCGAATATGATTTTATTATTGTTCATATATATTTTTAATAATGTACTAGTACTATTTATGCCAAGAACTTCTACAACAATACACATGCATATGGAAAAAAATTGACAACTAACCAAGCATTATGCGTTAATATATAAATATACATATACATGGGATGACAACTATGTTTAAACAAATTGGCTAATACATGCTTTTGGGCCCAATATACTCTCGGCCCACACCATAATCCACTTCTATAAACCCATTTCTATTCCGAAAGCCAAACTCCCTCCCTCTCTCTCTCTCTCTCTCTCTCTCTTGCAGCTCTCATACGGAAACTTCAACCATTTTACACCAAGAGTTTACATGCACAGAAACAAAATAAAACAAATCCAACCATCCTGCAAAACAACAAGATTAGAAGGAACAACAGAACCAACACACTCTTTCTCCATCTCTACCATTCCCGACAACCGCAATAAAACTCATATCTCATCTCTCCTCACTCCTCTCTCTCTGCTCCCATAACCCAACTGCATCCCTCTGATCGTCCGCCATAGCAACACCACTGCATCGTGGTTGCCACCACAAACCGCATTACTACAGCACCATTTCTGGACTACAGCTTCAAGCCGAGGCCACTAATATCACGTCGTCAATCGCCCACAACCCACCATTCTCAAAACATTACCCAAAATATACTATGCAATGCCAATGCATGAGAAAAAGAAACGAAAGCTAATCATGGAGGTATCTACATACCTCACAGCAGCTCTTAAAATGTGCTCTCTGCGATTATTTTTGGTGTGGAGGAAACAAATGAATAGAATTCTATTTAGGGTTAGAGTTTTGAACATGAGAGGAGATCACATTGTTATCCACGTCAACTATCCGAACAAAAAATAATGAAGAAAGAAATAATAAAATATCCAGAACTGCGCCTCAACATTGGGCTTGGAAAGGCTTGGGCTCCAAATAATTCAAATGGGCTATAAATAAACTTTGACTAAAGAAAATAACATGTAACATGTTAGGCACTCTAATTTTATAAAAAAAAAAAATACATGCATGCACATGACATGAAATGATCATATTCTAAAATAAATTCATGCTTAGAAAAATTATATAAATTACTTAGGCGTGACTTATTATATTTAATCAATTAATATTACACATATGAAAAATAAAATGAATAAAATATTTTTAGGAAGAGTACGTAGCAATTTATATATAAAAAAATCAGGTCACTGATTTTACAAACAATAAAATAGTTAAACCATAAATTAATAATTAAAAGACAACGTAATAATATTCAAACATAACTCAATAATTACACCACAAATGAAAAAATTAAAAGGAATTAATGATGAACTCCACCATCAGCTTTAATTAGAGCATTAATTAAATTAATAAAGACAAAAAAAACGCGATTGAATACATGCAAGTGTTCCAAGATGTGAATTCAAAATAATTCACTTCCCCGAGTTATTGCAAATGATAATATTATACAATCCCTTTGAATTCATATATTGTTGTTAAAATATTGTCACTTTTTATTTGAAAGTAAAAAAGCCAAATCATATATTTAGCATGAGTATATGAAATTTAACGGTGCTTTGACGGTAAGAACACACACCTAATCCTATTTAATAGAAAGATTTAATCATATATGTTTTTTTATAGTTTAAGGACTCTTTAAAATAAAATTATTATTTAACGACCAATCGAAACAAAAACTAATAGTTTAAAGACCTCGACATACATTTTGCCATAATAATGTTATGAATGTATTAAAAATGCTATCAGCATCTAAATTCATTTAATTTTATATCCTCTAAAAATATATCGGCTTGGCCAGTTATTATTATATCATTAGTACATACTTAATACAGTATATATTAAGTATAATTATGTAAACTAAAAATAATACTCATGTATTAATGAGGTTAGAATATAAAATTAGTATAAAATAAAATAATAGTATATGGATGGATTCCCAACACCTTTACAAGAAAGACCAATATTCCATAAAAAATTCCCCCAAAAATACAAAAAGTCCCGTTAAAATACTTCTCCCACCACAAAAAAATATCCGAGAATTCAGAATTGGAAGGGAAAAACCGAAAAAGGAAAAAGCCCTGGTCGGCAACTCAGGATCCACCAATGAAAACCCTCTACCCGCAGGAAAAGTTGAACGAATCCATCACCGTTGATTACTTCTTCCCAACTCATCCAACAGCTGCCAAGCATTCCGTTTTTCGAACATTCTGGAACGCGAAACCCGAGCACTGCCTTCACTATATATACATTCCCGAATCGTATCTTCCTCTTCCTCTAAGTAAACCCTACCCAGCCTCGATTTTCTTCTAGTTCCTCTCTCTCTCTCTAAACGAAATTCTCTCTTTTTTCTAAACTATTCAGATCTAGTGATAGATAGCCATGGCCGGTAAGGGAGAAGGTCCTGCAATCGGGATCGATCTCGGAACGACGTACTCATGCGTCGGCGTCTGGCAGCACGATCGCGTAGAGATAATCGCCAATGACCAGGGCAACAGGACTACGCCGTCATACGTCGGTTTCACCGACTCCGAGAGGCTTATCGGTGATGCCGCTAAGAATCAGGTCGCCATGAACCCGACCAACACTGTTTTCGGTAAGATCCGTGCTGTATTTTTTAATGTGAATGGTTGTCTAAATTATTTGTATTGTTTTCTGTTATCCCTATGTTGCTGTAGGGGTTAGTAGATCTATTTTATGTTAACGCTTTGATTCTTTGTGATTCTTTTGTTTGTAATTGTCCTAGATCTCGTTGTGTTACTTAACTGTTTATATTTACCGTTGACATGAGCATGCACCTGCGCTATTGTGCTTATTTTATTCAGATCCGATGCAGCAATTGTTGAACTTGTTTGATTAAGCTTTTCCAGTCAGGAATCATTGTATTTGTTTAGGAATGTGAAATTCTTGTAAGTTTGTGAAGGTATTTTTTACTTTGATTGTGGTACAAGATCTGCGGCATCTGCCTTTTGCTGTTAAAGTTTCCTATATATTGCTAGTTGATCAGTTGCACATTGTATGGATTTGGGTAATCAACATATTAGAATATTTTGACTAGTTTTTCTTAAATCTAGTCTTGGTCTTATTTTTGTTACGGGGGAATGCGTATGAATTTGTTGTTAATTTTGGTTTTAGATATATTGTTGATATATGACTTGTCAAAATTTTAAATACACTTTCTCTTTGTTTCTGTAGCTGTAGCAGACATCATTTAACTTTGGGATGATTTTTTTTTCGTAATGAAATCTGAGTAGTCACCATTCCGTTGAATTTAACAGATTTTTTTTGTTTGATATAACTAAAGTATAATTTATTAATTTCTAACTTTCTACTTTCAATTTCCCGATGTTGTCCTATCTTTGCATTCAGTTAAATCTTATGTTGGAGGTTGAATTTGATCTTATGCATGTTGATTCCAATTGTCGAAAATTATATTATATTTGACTGTTATGTTTGTCTTTTATAGATGCTAAGCGGTTGATTGGAAGGAGATACGCTGATGCCTCTGTCCAGAGTGATATTAAGTTGTGGCCTTTTAAGGTCATTCCCGGACCTGCTGACAAGCCTATGATTATTGTTAACTACAAGGGTGAGGATAAACAATTTGCAGCCGAGGAGATTTCTTCCATGGTTCTGATGAAGATGAGGGAGATAGCTGAGGCTTTTCTTGGTTCAGCAGTGAAGAATGCTGTGGTCACTGTCCCAGCATACTTTAATGATTCTCAACGCCAAGCTACCAAGGATGCTGGTGTTATTGCTGGCCTTAATGTGTTGCGTATCATCAATGAGCCTACGGCTGCAGCTATTGCTTATGGTCTTGACAAGAAGGCAACCAGTGTTGGCGAGAAGAATGTCCTTATTTTTGATCTTGGTGGTGGTACCTTTGATGTTTCCCTTTTGACCATTGAGGAAGGTATCTTTGAGGTGAAGGCCACTGCCGGTGACACTCACCTTGGGGGTGAAGATTTTGACAACAGAATGGTGAATCATTTTGTTCAGGAATTCAAGAGGAAGCACAAGAAAGACATCACTGGCAACCCGAGGGCTTTGAGGCGATTGAGAACTGCCTGTGAGAGAGCAAAGAGGACCCTCTCATCTACTGCTCAAACCACCATTGAGATTGACTCTCTGTATGAGGGTGTTGATTTTTACTCCACCATCACTCGTGCCAGATTTGAGGAGTTGAACATGGACTTGTTCAGGAAGTGCATGGAACCAGTTGAGAAATGTTTGAGGGATGCTAAGATGGACAAGAGCACTATCCATGATGTTGTCCTTGTTGGTGGCTCCACTAGAATTCCCAAGGTGCAGCAGCTTTTGCAAGATTTCTTCAATGGGAAGGAACTTTGCAAGAGTATCAACCCTGATGAGGCTGTTGCATACGGTGCTGCAGTCCAAGCAGCTATTTTGAGTGGTGAGGGCAATGAGAAGGTCCAGGATCTCTTGCTTCTGGATGTTACTCCTCTATCACTTGGTTTGGAAACAGCAGGTGGTGTGATGACTGTCTTGATCCCAAGGAACACTACGATTCCTACCAAGAAGGAGCAGGTGTTCTCTACTTACTCGGACAACCAGCCTGGTGTCCTTATCCAGGTGTATGAAGGGGAGAGAACGAGGACCAGGGACAACAACTTGCTTGGGAAATTTGAGCTGTCAGGAATACCTCCTGCACCCAGAGGAGTTCCCCAGATCACAGTGTGCTTCGACATTGATGCCAATGGCATTTTGAACGTGTCTGCTGAGGACAAGACTACCGGGCAGAAGAACAAGATAACAATTACCAACGATAAGGGCAGGCTCTCAAAGGATGAAATAGAGAAGATGGTCCAGGAGGCAGAGAAGTACAAGTCTGAGGATGAAGAGCACAAGAAGAAGGTTGAAGCAAAGAATGCCTTGGAGAACTATGCGTACAACATGAGGAACACTGTGAAGGACGAGAAGATAGCTTCAAAGCTCCCTGCAGCTGACAAGAAGAAGATTGAGGATGCCATTGAGTCATCCATCCAGTGGTTAGATGGTAACCAGCTTGCCGAGGCAGATGAGTTTGAGGATAAGATGAAGGAGCTTGAGAGCATCTGCAACCCCATCATAGCCAAGATGTACCAGGGTGCTGGTGGAGGTGATATGCCCATGGATGATGATGCTCCTGCTCCTAGTGGAAGCGGCGGTGCTGGTCCTAAGATTGAGGAGGTCGACTAAGCATCCCGCTTCTCTCTCTCTCTCTCTCTCTCTCTCTCTCTGCGGGGTCTATCTAGAAGATCATATTTCTTTCTGTCGGACAAATTTTTTATTTTTATTTTTTTTAGATTTTCAGTACTTGATTGGGTACTTATATAATATTTCCTATTATTTTGCAATACTCTGCTCAACTACATGTTTTTGGCAACTAATTAATTAATAGTTGAGTTTATTGATCGTGCATTTTCCCATTTCGATGCTTTTGAGCATTTGCCTACATCTAGAATAAAGATTGCTAGCCAGGAGTTGGAACCAATTTTGCGAGATATATCTTGAAGAGTCAACCCGTAGTAGTAGTAGTACGTACATTCACGACGATTATTGAACTTGCAATTGGAACTTGGAAGTCTATCTCTAATTTACCTTTGTGGTTAGTGGTCACAACTTTGATTGCCTCGTGAGTCGTGGCCCTTCCTAAAATTTGTGTTTGGTGTTTTAATAATACTAGCATTGATCACCGTGCAATAATACATTTTTTCGATGACTCAAATATTGACGTGGAATGTTACCTTTATCTTGAAATTCCTCTGTAACTTTATGTAAGATTTATGGCATTTCACGTCTATATTTGGAACACCGAAAAATTGCATTAATCTTATAAGTGTTAATTTGTCAAATATTAAGTATTGAAGTGTAACTTTTGAAATTTTAGGACAAAAGTGAAAAGAGGGGCGAACATTGGGTGCCACAAAATAAATTAGAAAATATTTAATTTATTTTGTTGGTAGTCTAGTACCTATTTAAAGAAAAAATATCAAATAATATATAATCGTAAATTTTGAAGTACTTCTATACTTGTATTTATAATAAGAGATATTTATGAAAATATAGGCTAAACAAAATACGAGAGATAGATCTATATAAAAAAATATAATACTAATGGTGATGAAATTTCGATTTCTTTTATTGTAAAAATATACACCGGTGATTGATTTTCTAGTTAGTTCTATAGTTTGCCGTCTAACCAAGAAAATAGATATAAAAAGAGAATAGTTTGCTATGCAAATCTTTTGATTTTGATGTGTTGAATATAAGTTGTGTGTATGTGTGTTTCTATTAAAAAAAGGGTGAAGTCTCGTATCGATTGTGTAAAATGTGTGACTTATAATTGATTTCGCAAACTCTATGGTCGTTAGTGTTTTGAGTTTAACGTGTTGGATATAAGTTATATACATGTATGTATATGTTTCTACTAAAAAAAATTGTTATTCAGAGATTAAATTTCACTCAATATTTTTCACCCAGAAAATCATGCTTAGTTTTCAATTACTCCAAAGCATAATCAAAGAATCGGGCTAGCATGCACCAAATTGCTACTGCAAAAAATCATAATTCACACTTTAAAACTATACTAAAATCGATCAAGGAATTCTTATATAAAATAAATACATATATATAATTACATCCAAAGTGAACTAAAACTAAGAATAATCAATCAAATTATATATATATATATACATATACATATACATATACATATACATATACATATATACACACATAGCAGAAATTTGAACTCCAAGTTTTCTCAATATCATTAAGAGCGGCTCGAGATTGTGAAGATCATGGACAACTATTTGACAGTGAATATAAATGCATCCACATATAAAAAGAAAAATTGCATAAAAAAATTAAATAGAATAATTTGAACACAAATGTTTCTTCACATCGTGCAAATCCATTTTCTCTCTACTTTTCTAGTTAATTTGTTAAATGTAAACATTGTATGCGACATCTATTATCCACATTTTATTTTAACTGCAACAACCCTTGCCAATATATATATATATATATATATGTAGATATAATCGCCACAATGATGTAAATTCATTTTGTGTTGTGAAAATTAATCATTAGAACATGCATCAACGAATTCACAAACATCCATGTTTCTAAAGTTAGGATTAATCATCTTAATTTTCATTTTCTATAGTTTATAAATACACACACATACTTTATGTAATTTTATTAATTTATTTTCTTATTCATAGTGAATAGAATAATATATAATATCTTATAAATTCTTTTTAATTCTTAAATTTTCATAAAATAATTAACATTTATTTTATTTCTTTTGAACACCATTTGTCAGTTTTAAATAATATATATAAATTTTAATTTATAAAATATTTAGCAACCATTAAAAATGGAGCATGCTATTGATGCAAAACAAACATATATTAACAAAAATTGTAAAATCAAATACTTCAATAATTACTAAAACTTGATTTTACACGTGTTTGAGGTAAAGTTGATTTTACTTCATCAAATTGCCGATTTCCTCATTTAAAAATAAAAGGATTTAGTTCAAATTTTAACTATAATTAATTATAATATATTGTGTGCTCAAATATTAATGGAAACAGTATTCCAGATACAGAAATTTCGTTGCAACCCTATATATGTTACATAAAAATAATTTGGAATTCGAGCAAAGGAGATTTAAAAAGGACTATCAACAATTAAGAACACATTTAATATTCATTATAAAATATTTTCATTAATTATAGTAGATAAAGTTTGCTTATATATTAAAAAATAATTGAGGCGTCACCATAAAAAATATTAGCTACTCTCAAACATTTGATTTGTGATTGTAGGCCAAAAAAATATATATGAAATCCCGCGGAAAAGAAAAAAAAATCAACAACAATATATATTATGTGTACTGGAAAAAAAAGAACTCAAGCATTGTAAAAAAAGAATACAAGCCAAAATGACATCCATGTTCCTATTTATAAGGAAATGGTGTTTTCTAAAATTAAAAAAAAAAAAAAACTCTAATAAACATAATTTTAAACTCATTTGAAATTCAATCAACTAAAATTATTACAAAAACAATACTAATAAAATAAGGAAGATTGTTAAGCCTAATAAAATGATATATTAATATAATTGTCATAACTAAATGTAAATGCATGATTGAGCATAATAAAAATATGATCTTGATTAATTAACATAATGAAAGGAACATATATATAGAATATAATATATGCTTGTTTTATTGGCTGATTCTCATAAATAAATTTAATATATTTTGAATTTATTATTACTAGTTAATTAGGTTAAGATGTAAAATATATGGTTATTAAATATGTATATTATAATTATATGTTTATATTCATGATTTTGGTTGTTTTATATGCTATATTTTGTTATAATATGGTGCGACAATTGGTTTTAGAAGTGATATATGAGAATATATTAATAAGATATGATATGAAAATATATTAATTAATTTATGGCAATCAACTTTTTAATTAAATAATATATATTTCTGTTTCTGGAAGTGAAATTCAGGGGATATAATTAATTACGATTTTTAAAAAAATAATAATTATGAAGCAATTATAATTAAAGCAATCTAAAGGTAACATTTATAATTAACTAATTGATACATTGACTTCAAAAATTAACTAATTAATATTGTTTTCTTATTTATTTATGAAATTAATTTTATAATTTTGATAAGTAGGATAGTTTTGGCGAGAAAATAAAATCTTAGACTATCCTAATTTTAGATAATCTATACTATATATAAAAGCAGAAAAAATCTAATTGTAATTGATTTTGGCGGCAAAATTGATGGCGATTCTGTAAATATAAAATGAATTGAGGGTATTTAATAATCCGATTTTTATATTAATAATAATTATCTCAACGCGTGTAGTTTAGATGGATATAATGTTATTAAATAAGTAATTATCAGAACGTATGTAGTGGGTTTGTAATTTAAAAAATATAAAAGTAAATTAATATAAAAATTCATGAACACACGTTCAGACACATCATCAGAATCATGTAATTATATTTATTGAAATAAAAAATGTTTATTTTTTTTGCAATTAGTTAACTTTGCCATTCAGAATAGTTATTTAATATATAACTATTTATAATTCAAATTTATAGTGGGAGTAATTAAATTTGATTTAGGGAACGGAAATAAAAAAAATATACACAAAACAGAAAAGAAATGAAACTGCTATAGGCCACTACACACAAGTTATGCTCCACTTCCTAGCACCCACTACTTCTAACAAAAAACTGATTCATATATAATAAAATTTACATCTTAGAAACCACATAATTCACCCACTCACACGTCTACTTCTGTTCATTTTCTCTCAAATCATCACAAACTTTCTCTGCATTTTTTTTATTCCGCCGTCTCAATATTTCTCCAGAAATGGCTCCAGTATTTGGAATAGTACAGATGTTGAAACCGGGAAGGAGCACATTCGGTCTAGAATTGCGGCTTATTCGATGCTACGAAAACACAAATTCATATAGTATGGAATGCATTTTCCATGATAGAGAGGTATCATGAGTTGCTTACATTTTCATTTTTTTACTTTAACAAATCATCACTTATACGATTTTTTTTTTTGCATGGTGTACGTATTCATGTCACTGTTCCAAAATCAAATATTGAAAAGTTTAAAGATCACCTAATTAAAGGCACTGTTTATGCTTTAATTGATTTTGTAATCGGATTAAATATCATGAAATACAAAACAACCGTTCATAAGACGTTCGTCGATGTAGCAAATATGAAAAACATAGGAGATGCAACCATGTTTGGTAAGTTTTTTGTGTACATAGAAAAATATTTGTGTAACCCAATATTCATAATCATCTAATAATTTTTTTTATTATTTTTGCCAGATGTAATGGGAACTATAGTTTCACACTATAGACCCCTTACAAGAGAAATAAATGGGAAGCTGACAAAGTTAAGTTTTTATTTGTTCTGTAATTATGTATTAACTGAAATATTGATACATGATAACTAATAATTTTTTTTAATATTTGTAGTGGAAATACTACCACATTGTGGGAAAAGTATGCATATGACATGATCGAATTTTTAAATTCTGGGCCAGAAGCACCTGTGGTTATAATTCTACAATTTTGCAGACCTAATATATGCTGGGGTAAGATTTTATTTTTTTGATATAACTTTAAATTATGTTCATGATTCTGATTAATTAAATATTCCAATAGATGAGGTAAGAATTTCATCTTTGTTTAATGTTACAAAGATTGTGACGGAACAAAACATTTCAGAGATATCAGAACTCAGTAATAGGTAAATTAATTTAATTTATTATATTATGCACTGTATATGTTTTTTTACTGTATAGTAACATTATGTAGCATATCTGATTTAGTTAGATAACTTATCGGAGCATTTAGAACATATTACATCACTGTTTTGGTTGTGATTTGGATTTATTTATCCAATATACATAATGTTATTAATATGTATTTATTATATATTTTTTTGTAGGTATCTCATTAATGGAAAAGTGAGATCAACAATTATCTCTACACTGATATCATCATCATCATCATCATCATCAAG
Source organism: Perilla frutescens (assembly GCA_026008535.1). Lineage (NCBI taxonomy): Eukaryota > Viridiplantae > Streptophyta > Magnoliopsida > Lamiales > Lamiaceae > Perilla > Perilla frutescens. Next base: position 35,273,770 of record BRKX01000017.1, on the reverse strand, counting down.
AACGTTGAATGATGAAATTAGAGATAGTGATTTTGAACTGAAAATGATATCTCAAATTATGACAGAGGGAAAGGTATTTTAAATATTTAGAATAGAATTCAATATATTTTTATATTTTAAATATATTTAACTTATTTTTTATTGTAATTAGACTGGCAATTTCTGAATATTTGCAACCATACTCTGTGTAGAGACCATTGAAGATTGGTCCTACTTAGCTTGCAAACGATGTCAGAAGAAGATTAAAGCAAGTGGGAATTAATTTTTCTGCGAAAAATGTCAGTCATTTGACATTGCAGGAAAACTGAGGTAGTTCATATTTAGATAATTATTTTAGATTTTTAGAAAAATTATAATATTTTTAATTTTTAAATTATCGTTACAAGCTTACTGTAAGGGTTGTTGATGACACTGAAACCATTACTTTCCTTCTGTGGGATAAGGAAAGTGTAGCACTTATCGGAAAAACAACTTCAGAATTGAGTGTGGTAAACAATAATTTTTAAAATTCTTAAATTAAACAAGATAAATGCTAATTTAATTTTTTTTATAGGATCGAAGTGTTGAGAGAATTCCAACAGATATTGAACAATTAGCTAACAAAAAATCTCTGTTCAATGTTATTGTTCAGTCTGGGCAGACAAGAAATTACACTGGATCATTCAGTGTAGCAAAAATTTCTACTGACAAAAAAATTATCCAGAAAATATGTGGAGAAAAGGTTTCGATTGAGGTACCAAAAAAAATTAACACATACACTATTAATTATTACATAACTATGTTTATATATTTAATGACAAATCGGTCTTATTGTATAGGAGGAAGCATCCATTTCGATAAATGGAGCAAAAATGATTGAAGAGATGGTAGCTTCATTTGAACCTTTTTTCTAATATTGATTGCAGAGTAAATAATAATTATAAGATAATATTTATTTTATTACAGGTTGGTTCATCGTCTTCAAAATCAGTTGTTGAATCAAGAAGTTCTGATGTAACCAACAAAACAATCCAGCAAATAATAGAAGATGGGCAGGTAAAAAAAAAATTACAACATTTTTTTCCTTGAAAATAAATTATTATATATTTCATCAACATAACAAAATTATGATAAAATTCAGAGTGGGGAGTTCACAGTGTTTGCTACTATGAACTCCATTGAAGACATTACTGGCATGTCATACCTTGCATGCATGCAAAGTATGTCGGCAGGAATTAGAGCCACATGATGAACTCAAATTCTTTTGCGAAAAATGTCAATCGTTTGATATATATGAAAAAACAAGGTTATTGATTAATTTATATTTTCAGTATTTAATTTATTTTTTATCTTAAAAAATTAAATCATATTTTTTTAATATAATATATATATATATATAAATTGACTGTTGAGGTGAGCGACTATACTGCAACAACAACATTTCTTATATGGGATATGCAATGCATTGAATTAATTGGACAAAAATCAGCAGAGGTATGTCACCCAGATTTTCAAAAATATATAAATTTTTGAAAAGATAAATTAATTTGCTGTTTTTTTATAGGTTGAGATACTTGACGTACTTCCAAAGGTCTCTTTAATATAATTGTCCTGCCTGACCAGGTCAAGAATTATAAGGGACCTTTCGATGTTGTTAAGGTTGCATGTGAGGACAGTGTAGTGAGAGCAAGTTCACTAAATCAGGTGGATATTTTAGTAAAAAAAAATAAAGACAAAATATAAAATCGTTACTTAAAATTCTGTTCATTTTGTAGGAAACATCATCCAAATCAAAAAAAGAGAAGAAGTAGATTGATGAAAATGCAGATCGGGTATATTATTTTCGACATAAGAATGACATTTTATGTTTACATTATATTTTATGCAGATCATATTTTATGTTTATAACAAGCATACAATAAAGTTAATTTCATTCATTATTTTTTTTTAATTGGAGGGGATTCAATTAAATTTTTTAATGTTTTCTATATAGAGACAATTTTTTTACACGGTTTTTCAGACTTTTTGGAATATTTTACATCATTTATTCATGTTTCCTTTTATGTTCAAAATTTAGTTAGATTTTTCAGCGGTTTATTTAATGTTAGATTGCAGTTTCAATATAACTAAAGAATAATTCAACATAAACCATAATTTACAAACAAATTGAATGAAATAAACTAGATTTAACAAAAATTCAACACAAATATTTTAAAAACAATTCAAATGAAAATAAACTAATATGGCAGTTTTATCACTTCATGCAACAGGATTAGAGCAACCAATACAAATAAACAAGAGAAATTCATGATCAAAAAGATGTGAGACTAAATAATTTCGAATAAATATGCTAGACTGTATAAAAAAAATTATCAGATTAAATTCAGAACATAATTAACTAATGCTGCAACAGAAATATTTTAAAAACAAACATTCAAGTATACATATAACATAAAATAGTTTTAAATAAACCATAATTAACAAAAAAGACTGTACCATGCAATTTAAAGATTCCAGACTTTAATAAAATACAGGAATAAAAAAAAAATTAAGAACAGATTTAACCATTTTCAAGAACTGCGAAAGATCTGGATCACAGATCATTGACCGTTCAAGAACCCTTTAGGAGTAAGTGGATTGTCCAGTTCACAATCACCCATTTGAACGGGGGCGCAGGGGGTCACACAAAGTCCAAGGTCCAATCGGGTTAAACACTATGACTCAGACCAAAACCTCTAACCAAGAGATTTCGCAGTGTTCTCAAAGAGAACAGTCACAGATCACACGGATCTGTCACACGAAACCATATAGCATAGCAGAACAGCAAAAACAAGCCCAATATCTTAAAACATACAACCCTAGATTTCAGCCAGAGACAACACATCTAAAGGAAAACACGACTCGACTGACAAATAGAAGAGAAATAATACCAGATTGGCGGCCTAGAAGACGGGAACATATTTTTACCTATAATATTCAAGCACACATATAACAGAAAAGATTATTAAATAACAGAAAAAAAAAGCATAATTTAGAAACAGGTTGAATTATTAGTAAAATAATTAATAATTTAATATAATAATCTACATGCAGCAGCATTAAATGAAAAAAAAATTAAGTAATGTATTTATGTAAATACAGTAACAATAAATATAGACTTATGTAAATACATTAACAGTAAATTCCGCATTAACTTAAAATAGTAACAAAAAAGAGTATTAAAATAGTAAATAACTAATAAATTTGTATATAGATAAGTATATATATATATATATATATATATATTTTAAGATAGCACATATATATACATATCCAATACATAAATATGCAGATGTGAATATATAAACAGTAAATTAAGCAAAAAAATTATCCCAACAAAGGTAAAACATAAAAAATTGAAGTAGAAACTTATTAATACATAGATAATTATAATAAAATACATTTTCATAATTTTTATTGCACATATATATACATATAATAAACAACTAATAATTTAATATAATAATCTGAATATAACAACATAAAATTTAGAACAATAACTCCATAAAAAATAGGCGATTCGACAACTTTAACCCTTTAACAAAATAATTAAATAAAATAGACGTAAAATATACATAACTCCATATTAGTGGGTAGTTAAAAAGATAATTTAAAAAATTAAAAATCAAAAGGAGGCTAGTTATCTAATGCCTCGTGTCGAAACGGTCTTATAAAGTTGACAACGTTTCCAACCTACAAAAGCTACCGAGCTGACAAACAATAAAATGTCAACTTCAGTATATACTAGACTACCCAAAATAGTACTACAAGAACAAACTAGTAGCTAAAATGCTCAACCATTGGCTCCCCCTCCGGATTCTCCTTCGGGTCCTCCTCTGGGTCGTCCTCCGTAATCGGCTCCAACTGGGTCCTAGATGGACCTACCTCATCATCGTGTGGTCTCACCCTCATATGCAGTGGCTCTGGCACTAGTGGAGCTGATCGATCCATCTCAATCGTCCTCTCAGCAGCCAAGATCGGTGAGAAAGGCACACTAAGTATAACTGAATCTGCAGCTTCATCAATCGCAGGCGTCAATCTAGGAACCCTACCTCGTCCATCTTCCCAAACTCGTAGGACATAAGTGAAGAACCTCGAGAAATAGACTCTCTCAGCAAAAGTGGTCTGATCTCTATCTGAGAAATCAACTGCAGCTCTCGCAGCCCAAAGTCCCCAATCACGTGGTAGTCCGATCATATATCTCGACATGGCCTCCACCTCAGTGATAACACCTCTATCAGCGATATCATACCATAAAGTCACGAAACGTGCAGTGAACTTTGGCACGTTCTCTGTTGGTCGACATGTGCAAGTACGTAGCTTCTCAATCTGTTCTTCTAAAGTAATATGAGATCGGGGTCTCTTACGAGGTGACACTCGGAATGACGCCATCTAATTAGCACGTTTTTTTTAATTAGATTACATTCAAATATTCCCACAAGTTTCTACAAGTTCAGCCTAAGTTCAGCAACTATAGACTAAGTTCATCTTACTTTCTCAAGTTCCAAGTTTAAGTACTCATCTAGAGCATAACATCATACATAGTTCAACAATCATAGTATGCAATCAACATATCCACAACATTCACAAGTATGCACGTAGCATAAATAAATGAGTTTCTCACATGTATACAATCAGATAAACATAATTTTTGAAACAACTTCCAGTATGCTCACGGGCATATTTCGTTCTCAAACAAATTCAATAATTCAACAATAATGCAAAACTTTTAAAAATTAAAATCCACATAAAAACATGCGTACCTGTTGCGTGAGTGACAAACTGAGGGCTTATATAATATCACACGGGAATTTAATGAAAAATGAAATAACTTGACCCAGCAGGTCTGCAGAGTTGCAAACCATGCTCTGATACCACTTTGTAGCGCCCCGGTCCCGAAAGATCGTGGAAATAAATGCCACGGGAGTTGGAATTAAGAAGAGGGAAAGAAAGGGGCAATCTTAACAGAAAATTCAGAAACCAAACATGCATTATAATTATAAAATCCTAGTTTAACGATAATACGAAGATCAGTGTTATAGAATAATTTAACAACAATAACAACGAAAGTGCGGAAGCAAGACTTTGAACAAAAGAGAAGTCAACGGGAAAACACACAATTAACAAAAGCCCGTTCCTCAGCATCGTCACTTCCATGCGTCAGTCTACTGACCTGAAAATATTTTGAAAGATTTAGGCTGAGTACTAATGCACTCAGTGGGCAAGTTTTCACAATGATCTTTATGTAATTCGTTTTCTAAAAGTGATATATCTGTATTTATGCATGTAGTGAAGCTTAGGAGGTTTTTAGAATATAAAGTAACCTAAGTTCCCAAAATATTTTATCATGAAGCGCTAAGTGTATAACCAGTCACTGCCCGCAACCTCTACTACATCATCAACGCGTAAGTTTTAAGAGTATCAGCAATGAATATAACCGTTCATTTTAGTCTTCACGACAAGGAATAGGGCATGACAAATAAAGCATGCATACTGTAGCTACTCACATTGACACATCGCTGGTATATGAGATTCCGACAACATACAGTAGCACGTAAATATTTTTAATACAGATAATCACATATGCAATTTAAGCAAAGTAGAGCTTAATAACTCGAAATATAAAGTTTAAAAAGTTAGAATAGCCCACCTGGATAGCTTTAAAACCTTAAGCTTTAGTCAAAACTTTAAAGAGTGCTCTAAAATCATTTAAGTTCGATGTCCAAAGTCCGGACCTACACGAGTAAACTAAGTCTTAGTAATATGTCTAAGGTAAATCCTAAACTAAAAGCTAACTGAAAAAAAAAATTATATATATATAAATATATATATATAAGGTATGATATTTCGAGTCTTTAACTAAAATAGAAACTTAAATTATAATATGAAAAAAAAGAAAAATAATAAAAAAAGAGTGCTAAGAGAGAATTGAACTCTTGATCTTTACTTAATTAATACAAGCATTAACCATTAGGCTATATATGAATTTTCAAAATTTATACAGTTTAAATGGCTAATTATAACATGATTTCCTTTGTAAGCAATTAAGGCAGAGAATAAGGAAGTAAAAAATAAATGTATGTAGTTTTCGAACCCTAGACCTTTATCACACATAAAACTAAACTATCCATCTTTGACAGGGAAACTTATATTAAATTTTGTTATGCTTTATTTTTTTAAAATTCCTCCAGATTATGGTTGAGCAATAAAATGAAAAAAAAAAAAAGAAAGTTAGAATAGCACTAATTGGGTTTCGAACCCGAACCCCCTAAATTCACTAGAGACACTTAACCACTGAACTAGATTAATTTTGTTGTAAAGAACAGTTTTTTTTATTAAACCAAACATATTTCAAGAAATTCTTTGAACTTTTGAGCAGAACCCATTTACGCATAACCTCTTCAAAACCACCAATTATTCTTCTCTCTCTTAACTCCAAACATACCCAAAACTTCCAGATTCAAAAATCAACAACTCCCATCTTCAAAACATTTACTCTTCGACAATTACAGTACACAAACATAAAAACATTTTTTTTTCTTTTTCTCTTTATTTATTTCTTTACTTTCTTTCAAAATTTCAGAAACATGGAACAACATTTAAACTATAATGAAAGTTTTTAAATAAACATTACTCCAAGGAAATTAAAATAAAAACAGAAGAGGTTTAAGGAGTTTTTCATGGGATTATTGGGTTTAGATTTCAGAGATTAGAACTTGAAAAATCCTTAAATCCTAAAATAAATTTAGGGGAAAAGTAAAGAAAGAAGAGAGAAAGAGATTCATGCTATTGCATATGGAATCCAGCCACCGGAAAGTCTCACCGGCGAAGCTCCGAGGTGCGGCCAAGGTGAGAGCTTTTCCGGTCGTTCGGGCCTTCATCTCCCCACTACAATGGTGAAATCGAGCTAGAAATCAAAAGAGAAAAGAAATTTGAAAATTTTACAAATTTGGCCGGAATTTGGCGGCGGCGCTCTGCCTCTGGCCACCTTGCCAGGAATCGTACCAGAAGCGAGAAGGGGAGAGAATTCAGAAGCAACCTTGATTGAAAATGGGAAAATGAACTTTAGGTTGAATAAATATGTATTTATATTTATGCTTAATGGGCTAAGGCCTTTGAGTTAAAATTAAATAATTGTTGGGCTTCTTTTAAATAAAATCTAGACAACCCATAGATAAATTGTTGGGCTAAAATAATTATTCTCATACCCACTTAAGCTATAGTTATATAATTACTAACTAAATTAAATTAATTTCTAAAGATCCTCTAAACTTAAATTGACATACGATATACTAAGATAAAAATTAAGTTGAGAATCTAATTAAAATTTAATAATAAAGGTTTGTGGTATTACAAAAATGCATAGCAAATGGTACTAATTCCAAGAATGTCTCTTACGCCTGCTGACCCAAGATTGTCATTTAAGTTTCAGAGAAGACAATTTCCTCTCATGCCCTCATATGCAATGACAATAAATAAGAGTCAAGAACAATCACTCTCTCACGTTGGTTTATTGTTGCAGAAACCAGTTTTCAATCATGGCCAATTGTATGTTGTTGTTTCAAGGGTTACAAGTCGTGGTGGATTGAAGATCTTACTTGATGATAATGATACGAATACCACTATAAATGTTGTGTATAGAGAAGTTTTTCACAATTTGTAAACTTCATACATTAATTTTTTTTTTTAAATATTTACTTAGGTTTTTCATAATATATACTTATAAAGTGTATATAATTTAATAATGAATTAATATTAGTTTAAAATGTTATGAACTATGTAACTACTTATTATATATATATATATATGTCATATAAAAATTGTGTTAATAATTTTATGGATAAAATTAATAATTATGATAGTATTTTATAAATTTTATAACAATTTAAATACTAAGCTACGTAAAATTACATAAAAATATAACATAATATTAATTTTAACTAAATTTCTTTTTCATGCAATGCACCAGTGAAATAACAGTTCGCTGCCACCGTGCAACGCATGGCTCACATACCGGTTCACTTCCACCCGTACTGTACTAGTAATACTAATAAAAGAAAAAACTTGAATAATTAAGTGAAAGTGGCGCATGAATATGATGCACAGTTATTCTTGATAAGTGGATGGGTGGGCCCTCATCCGCAATACTTATAGGAGCAATCCCATATCCACCGTCCATGTAAAAAAAAATCATTGTATTATAATATCAGATTAGATATTAGATCCAACCTCTCATTAAAAGTTGACATTTTCAATTATCAAAAGTCTCATTGTCATATTGGAAACCCTAGTCGCAGTTGCTGCCTCCCTGAGAAGTCTGGGAAATGCATTTTAATACAGATAAGGTCAATTAATTATAGATGATAAATCATTGTTAGCTGTTCCACTTCACTTCACTTATTACAATTATTATTTTGTTAAACTTCAAATAAAACGGCCTCTATGTTAATTTGCCCCTACATGATACTACGAGTCACATATTCAGACTTCCTGCTGTCGAATATGACATGATAACTAATCTCGTATATCTGGAGATCAGGATCAACATTCCAGATAAAATATGGAAACTTGGCTTACACACTTACTTAGATAAATCTGCACTAGTGTAGGAAGCAGTAAAGCTAGAAACACATTTGAAAAATGCAAAATGTATCAAATTATTATCCAACTCAAATATAACTAGATAACAGACACAATGTAAAAGAGTAATGATACAGATGTAACTTCCAAGACCCCATAAGCACAGCCAAAACAGAACTTTAACAAATTTCTGATGGATATTATGTTCCGTACATTCGATGGTTACACCTCTGTAAGGCCATTCATTGTGCCTCTCATCTTTGGGTAGGAATTTAGGTCAACATAAGATTGTTAACCCCATGGAGAGGTCGGAGACATACATGAACTTCGTGTTCTTCTGGCCCCTCTCGGAGTTTGGGCACCAGTATCTCAAGCACTGTACCCGGTCCATCATAATATGCTTCTATTTTAGCATCTTCAGGGATACGGGTGGAAAGTGGAATTTCTCTAACAAATTCACCAGGAGGGCAGTGCTCCGAAGACGGATCTGTAAGCTTGAAGGTCCTGTTGTGTCTCTTGATAAATGGCGTACGAGATGTACTCTTGCAAGATACCTTGATGATCCCATGGGTGACTGTATTCCTCCAAGAAACTTTTACCCTCTGGAGATCTACAAATGGCAAGCTAATTAAAATCAGATAACCTTCTTCATCCTCATAAGTTGTTTTGGCAGCTGTAACAGGGCCATACACATTCCTCAGCACCCCACTAAATCCATTTAACCAGAGTGGCTCATTTGGGTGAACTTCCAAATCAGGAATTTTATCGCGAGCATTCACCGGTACGTAACAAACATCACTGTTCCCCTGAGGAAAGAAATCTTTCTTTCTTTTGTTGCCGACAGGTGAAACATCTGCTGCGTCCCCATTGCCGTGGCTTGCCAGCTGAGTGGACAAGTTCAGAACGGAACCATTCAGCAACTTCTTGGACTGAGAGTGTGGACTAACCTTGACTGGAGCAAGTGGCCTTTCAAGCTCAAATTCAGTGCTTGGCAGATTTCTCCAAGAACCATAGTCACTGGCTTCGGGAGGAATGGTGAAATTTAGTTCCCTCCCAGTCAGTTCCATCCATCTCTTTCGATCATCTTCATCAAGAACTATAAGACTGGGGGATGGAACAACCTCAACACCATGGACACACTGCGGATTTGAGAGCCCCCTGTAATGTTTCCGCTGCATTCTGTGAGAGCGAACAAAGCCTTTATCAACACTAAATGGAAAGGGACGCTCTCCTTGGCGAGAATGCCCATTCATATAACTCCGGAGCTGCATTTTACCCAGAGCATTCTCAGGTCTTTCCTTGAAAACCCACATGTACATATTCTCCATATCATGCTGAACCATGAACGTATCCAGTTGTAGGTCAGATTTATCAAAGCCCGAAATTCCATTACCATCACGAATTACTTTTGCCTTTGATTTCTCATTTATTACAGGCTTAAAGTAGAAGCTGAAGAAGAGCCAAGCAGCCCAAATGCTATCTACCCTTTTTGCAATCTTCCTTCCGACTTTGGGGACATTGAGAAAAGTCTCTGTCTCGTACATCTGACTACCAAGTCCAACATCAAGAATATCACACTGTTCAGGGTTCCAATGCAGCGGAGGGGGGCTTCTCTCTGCAAGGGGTAAATTGATATCGGGTGGACGCGTTAAAATAACCTGACGGCTCATCTCAAGGTCTAATTCATCATGAGTCGATGAGGCACTGGAATCCATGGACAAGAGGGTAGAAGGATGATGATTCTCCATTGATAGAGTTGTGAGAAGAGCATCCCCCATCTCAAGGGAAATTTTTAGGGAATAATTTCACCACAAAAAACCAATCCTTATAAACACCTCCATCAATGTCAATCCCAGCTACAAACTCCCACCTCCATCAAAACCCTAAATATATTCATTTTTTTTACACAGCTTCCTAAACCCAAATTGAAGGGAAATGAAATGCAAAATCCCAAGTTTCCCTCAAAAGTCCAAACAAGAAAATAAATAAAACCCCAGGAAAAGTAAAATAAACAAGATCTTGATCATAAACTAGATTGAAAGAAACAAAAGTGAGCTGGATAAAAGACTACATTAAATCCCAAGCCATGAATCTCCTCGAACCCTCCAAAGATATGTGGGAGACATTGTAGCGCACACATAAAATCGATCATTCTACCAATGGCAATCTTCTACATAAAATCTGTATCTTCGTCTCTTTTCTTCTTCTTCTTCTTCTTCTTCTTCTTTGTTATATATGAAGTAAAAGCCCAACCCCACACTCCCTTTTTATATACAAATATATGATTAACACAATTATAGTTGCGAGATGAGATAAATATTACCAATCTATGAAGCCAAGCCCCAAGAATAGTACCAAATCAGAGGGGATCTTGGAAGAATACCTTTTGGGATAAGCTTCCACAACCAAGAATCCACACAGAAATGGGCACACTGAACAATCTATAGACTTCACAATCCTCATCTTCTTCTTCTTCTTCTTCTTCTTCTTCTTCTTCAGGATCTATAAAAAGTAAAAACCAACACAAAAATACAATCTTTAATTTTTTCCCCCTCGCACACTCCTACAACTAACGAGCTCTAAACTTTCCAACACCGCAGAATTTGTTTGAGCAATACGCAGTAGTACTAGTTTGGTGTGGGAAAATGCATTTGTTTGGTGCAGTGTACGGGGTGTTGTGTGCGGTAATAGTGAGACATGATGAGTGAGAAAAGGAAAACGCGTGTATCAATCACTGCTGTATTTGTTTGTTATTGTAAGGAGGTGTGAAAGTGGGAATGTGGGATGGAGAGTGAAATTTAGAGAGAGAGAGAGAGAGAGGGTGGGTGGAAGCTGAGCAGGTGTAAGCCCGCACTGAATAATGGTGGGCTATAAGGAAACGCTGCAGTTTGGACCTTGTTAAAGTGATGCGCTATTTCTCCATTATTTTATGCCACATCATCATCTCTTCTTCAAGTAAAATTCATGCTACAATCTCACGTGCACCCAATGTCACCATATATATAATTATGTGTCACAATAATAATTAAATGTGACATTAGCTCTAGATATGCATTATAGAAGATCTAGCACGGAGTCATGGACTTTACCTTCTTCTTTACTATTCCGTTCCTAACAATTTTTTTTATATATTATGTGTCCGTTTGTTACGGTCTCCCTCTTTAGTATAAATTGGTTATTTTGGACATTGATATGATTTTATTTTTCTTAGATTTTTCACAATAATATGAATTTTCTAGTCAATTGTTAGAGTGTTAATTAAATAGATGCCTGCTCATGTATGCGCATATAACTGTATTTTGTAAATTCTTTTATGACTAACATGTAAAGCTAACATGTAAATTTATGTATCATGTGTAAGGTATAAATAATTAACATGTTATGTGTAAGTTAATGTAATATGTAACGTGAAAATTGATGTAACACGTAATTATTGCGTAAGTTGGAAGAAATAAAATAATTATAGGTCATGATATTAAGATTATTTTTGGTAATGCTAGCTAAAAAAACTTATGTCAAAAGTGCTACTTTTATATTTTGTGGCTATTTATCTTTTAAATTACTCTTTCTATGAAGACTTTTATATCTATAAAAAACATAATACGTACTTTGATTAAAGAAGAGTTACATGTTGTTAAAATGGTAAATGCTTAAACAAAGTAGTTTATTACAACTAGATAATCGTTGAAACAAGTAAAACACTCCAACACTGTAAACCAAAGGCGTGTACTAATACGATGATGATGACAACAAATCAACAATGATTGGTTAAAAGATAAGATAGGGTGTTCAATCGGTGTTAAAATTCACGAGATGGTCCAGAACATATGTTATATATGGTTATCGCATATATATGTTTACACTCCCTCCATTTCGTTTTATTTATTGTCTTATATTTTTTATTTTTTTTCAAAATATTCGTTGTTTTGTATATTTACACATACACTCTCTCTAATTTAACCCCATCACAAATCATATTTTAAGAAAATATAATTGAATAAGATTTTGTGATATATATGAGGGATGAGTATATTTGTCACAAAATTAATTGTTAATTCTAGATAAAAAAACATAAAATAACAAATAAAACGAAACGGGGGGAGTATATACAATTGTAATATAAGCATTTTGTAACCCTTATTTTAATTTGTGGAGTTAGCATTTAGAGGCTTTATTGAAGGTCAATTAAATTACCCCGGTGCGAATTGGGAGATATCTTTTTCCCATAATTTTATTCCAAGATAAGATTATATTTTGCCATAATTGGACGATTATTTTATTATGTACCAACGTCAACACGTAAATAGATTTTGGAGAGGAACAAAAACAAAATAAATAAATAAATATGTCTATCATCATAACCATGAGCTGGATTAAAAAGAATGAAAATTTTAATGTGTGTGGTATTGAAATAATAAAATGGTACTACCCCAGATACGTTCTCTGATAATCTACAGCTGTGCTATCTTTATGTGAACAATCATATTTATTTTTCTGTAATTTTATTTATTATATCCAAAGAGTTCTTAAATCAAGCACAAGATGACATGTAATACATGTAACATTTTTAATCGGGTAACTTATCGATTATATTATTCTTACTTTGCCATTAAGATAAAAACGCAACGATGTTTGAACCTTAAATAAACTCCAGTCTTTATAATAAAAAAATGCACAACTTGATGCATGAATGCCCCTCCAAACAAAACATCCCGTTAATTTAATTAACGGGTCAAATTTTTTTTTAATTTATTTTAAAGGCACTTTCTTTGTCCTAGGAATAAAAAATGAAAAACGTAGAATTTGTTATATCCAATTCCGATAAAAAAAAATGGAATAAACATGATAAAGTCTTCAAAAGTACTTCTAAAATAAAATGAATGATCGAAACTTCAAATTCCTTTTAGATTAAAAAAATATGGCATGAAATTTGGATGTGAAATACACAATTGTTGGAACAACCCTTAAAAACGTAATATTTATCGATTAAGTCATATTTTATTAATTTACAAAACCTCAAGAGGATGTTGATAAGATAGGTTAGTTTCCTTACAAAAATCTTGTACCTATTTTAAAATTATTTATATAAAAAAAAAGTTATTGCACCTCGAGATTTATTGATGTTAATAAAGCTGAAGAATCGGTCAATACTATTCTTTTAGAAAAGATAAAGAAAGTTCCATCTTAAGCCTAAATGATAGGCTCTGTCTGTTATACAAAGGTAAGGGAATTTTTTTCCTCTACTTTTCTTCTATTCTATTATATTCTTTTTTTATCTTTTATCTTTTCTTTTTCTTTTTCTTTTTTCTTTTTGGGGTTTATGAACCATTAATTAATTATTGAAATTTGGAAAGTCAGATCACGGTGCTGATAAATATTCATAAATATTTTAGTCAACTTAATTAGTTGAATTACTGTTAAGAGTGCTAGCTACAAGTGTTGAAGCACTAAAAAGTTGAAACTCATTTTCATGACCTAATCAATTAATTATTACAGATATAAGTTGATCTAGTACACTCAATGTTTGGTTGGCAAATGTCAGTGGTTGGGAAAAAAATGGATTAATGGAAGAAAGTAAGGTTTATGTAAATATTCAATTAGCTGGGATGGGAGGAGAGTGCATGGGTCTATAAATTTTAATTTATTTTAATAAGGAAAAAATCGCAATTGTTATTTGTGACATAAATGACATGAAAGAGGTAAATTGTTGTAGTAAACAAACTATGTCGAAGAAAATGGGTAAAAGACATTTGGAAGGTGTCGGTGAAGATTTGCAGTGACGTCAAGAGCTCACCTAGGCCTATAATTTTATTTTTATTTTTTTGTCAAGGGTAACCCGCAGCCGCTATCGAGGTACGCACAGGGTAGATCTCGATCCTATATAATAGCCTGCAGAGGTGCGCACTGGATAAATCCCGACCCTATGTAATAGCCTGCAAACCACACAGGGGAGGTTAATCACACTTGGCAAACCAGGTGTGACAGACTCACATCTAGTGGTGTTGGTGGTCAGATTCGAACTTGAGATCTTTGGTCTCAAGATAACACCACTGTACCACTAGAACATCCTCAAGGGGACACCTAGGCTTAATATATATATATATATATATATATATATATATATATATATATATATTTGTTGTCAAGGGTAACCCGCAGCCGCTAGTGCACTGTTCGGTATTTATTTTCACCTAAACTGCAAGTGTACAACAAGGCTTATAGGATAGCGGTGAACAAGGTCGTATCCACAGGGATTTAATAATCAAACTGCTAGTTATTCAAATTAACCTCTCGCAGTTATCTATACTACAAAACATGATTGGATTGAACTAAATAAAAACTGACAATAATAAATAAACTAAATTACCACGGCAGAAATTAACACAAATAAATCAAACAGTGAATAAAAGACGTATTCTAGAATTGCTTAATCATCAATTAATCCATTCATTTAATCCTTTCATTCTTATGCCTATATTGAGACTTAAATTATGCTAGAGCAACCACTAATTCATCCTAAACCTTCTCTCGAAGTGCCTAGGTTGTAGATTACAAAACTCGTATTAACGTCTCCGTTTAATACCTAGCATGCAACTCCTAAAGGCTCCTAAGGTCTATTGCTCTCTCAATCAATCTCAACTCTCTCGAATGTTATTGATTAATAAGTTACTTATTCCAGATCACGTGTTAAAACTCCTCTCTCGATTTATGAAATAACACATCAAATTGTACCATTTATTGATCAGGTAAATAATACAGATAAATACGAGAATAAGCAAAACACAATAAAATCATAGGCATAAGAAATCAATAGATTAAACGAACTTCATAATTTGAATCATAAACAACCATAGAATACTAGGGTTTTAGCTATCCATGTCAAAATAAATAACTAAAATCATCCACAAAGAAAACATGAACAATCCTTAGAACAGAGAAAATAAAACCCGGAAGAATTAATCTGTCTCTAATCTTGAAAGATCTTGAATCCTTTGGTCTTGTTCTTCGCGTTTGTTTTTCTTTGCAGCAAACCTCTGGTGGCAACTTTGGGGTAGGTGGAATTGTGTGTATTTTCGTTCAAGAAAACCCTTATATACCAAGTAAAGAAAAGCCCAAAAATAGGTCAAAAATCGGACAGGCCCGCTGCATTCGCGACCTCGCTCACGACCCAGTCACCCGCGACTCGGGTCGCGAATCCACGTGGCGCTGACGTGGCCAAAATTCGCGACCGGGTGCCCAAATTCGCGACCGGGTCGCGAATATTTCAAAGGAGAACCCTCTCTCTGTCGCGAACGTACAGTAAAATGGGAAGAAGGAGATTCGCGACCCCCCGGTCGCGAGTCCAGTCGCGAATATATTTCAACTCCGGCAGCCTCTCACTGTTTTGCTTCGTTCTCACTCGTTTCTCGTCCGATTGACCCGATTCTTTTTGCAACGCGTTCCTAACTTGATTTCCCATCTTTCTAGGGTGTTCCCCACACTCATTTGAGGTTCACACAAAAAATGTCATTAATTCCCTTCACAATGAACAAACACGTGACATTGCACAAAACATAGGAAACTATGCAAAACTCAACACTTTATGCATGCAATGCCCATCAAATACCACTCAAATGTACCTCAAAATACATGTAAAATATGATGTTATCATGCGCACTGAGTAAACTCCGCCCCTGTGTAATAGCCCGCAAATCACACTTGGCAAGATAAACTACACTTGGCAGGGCGGGGTTTCACAAATCACACATGAAAGATAAACTACACTTGGCAAGATAAACTACACTTGGCAGACCGGGTAAACCCCACCCATGTGTAATAGGGGCAAACCACACTGGAAATGTATTTTTTTTTGTTATCAAGGGTAACCTAAGGTATTTTTTTTTGTTATCAAGGGTAACCTGCAGCCGCTAGTGCGCACTGGGTAAACCCCGCCCGGTGTAATAGCCCGCAAATCACACAGGAAAGATAAACTACACTTGGCAGACCGGGTAAACCCCGCCCATGTGTAATAGGGGCAAACCACACTGGAAAGGTATTTTTTTTGTTATCAAGGGTAACCTAAGGTATTTTTTTTGTTATCAAGGGTAACCTGCAGCCGCTAGTGCGCACTGGGTAAACCCCGCCCGGTGTAATAGCCCGCAAATCACACAGGAAAGATATATAAACTACACTTGGCAAGATAAATTACACTTGGCAGACTAGGTAAACCCTGCAGCCGCTAGTGCGTACTGGGTAAATCCCGCCCGGTGTAATAGCCCGCAAATCACACAGGAAAGATATATAAACTACACTTAGCAAGATAAATTACACTTGGCAGACTGGGTAAACCCTGCCCATGTGTAATAGGGGCAAACTACGCATGAAAGATAAACTACATTTGACAGATTAGGTGTGACAGGCTCATACCTAGTGATGTTGGTAGTGTGAATTAAACTTGAGATCTTTAATTTCAAGATAACACCACTCCACCACTAGGTCATCCCCAATTATTGATGGGAAGACTTGTGTACGTTGATAAGATGCATCTTGTAAGTTTCATTTTACGGAGGCTTTTAAGTTTTTCTATTTGTGCATCAAACTTGCATCAAATTAAATTAATGTTAGAAACATTCATCCAAATATAATGCATGTAAAGTATATAACTAGTCTTTTCTGAAAAAAGTAAAAGAAAAGGAAAACGTATACGTACTCAATTTTACAAGTAGAACCACTTTTAATACAACCCAAGTATAAAGAACACGGATTTTAATTTCTTAATCAATTAGAAACCTAATTAATTAAGAAGCAAGATAATGTTACTCCTTTCGTGCGACCGACTTTTTTTTCCCAAAAAAATATTTCCAAAAATGAATTCATTAAAACTTAAAATTAAATTGGCAGTGGTTCGTGCACCATGCTCGTTTATTATAGTTTTTGAAATAAAATATATACCATAAAATTAAGGTGAATTAATTTATTTTTTTTAATTTGATCTAGTGGCTCGCACAGTGCACACTCCCAACACTAACTGATGATTAATTTTTCAAATTAAATATAAATCATAATTGAGATTAATAAAAGGAGATGAAATAAATATTTTTCAATTTTTTTTTTTTTAAAAATAGGCAAGTTGGACGGATTTGATTCGTCAAACAATTTATGGGCAGTTAAATGAGCTGATACAATTTTTAGCCATAGATAAATGTATACTCTTTAAGTGAGATTTTTTGTTCCAATAATTGAATATTTGTATTCATTATTGGGCGCCGACGTCGGAGTAAAAACGAATTGCAGCACTTCACTATCAATAATTGGGGAAATTTGAATTCTAAATAGTAGTGTTAGTATCCAAGTAGTCTACGCCTCTGTCAAGTCTCAATGCTTATTTTGTGGCCTTCAGTCATTTTCTTCGATTCCCACCAACGTTACCAATTGAAATCGAAATAGATAATCTCATTTCTTTATCAAAAAGTTAATTGGCGTTTTACATGTTGTGCAGCTTATTCATTGGTCAATCAATTTCTGCTTCTCGATCGATTAAGTGCTCCAGCTTTGAGAGGGAGAAAGGAAAAAAAAAAAAACAGTTTCGCGGTGATAAAAATTACCCTTGCTACCGAAAAAGTGAATTGGATGCTAATTCTACTTGTATGCAATAATTCGCATATTACATATAGTAAAATCTCTATATAAGAATACTCTATATAAAAATAACCTTCTTATAGTAATAAAAAGTTGTGGTCCCAACTCGGGACCAGTTATAAATAAGAATAACCTCTACATTGTAATATTTCGGTATTTTTTTAGGACCATCCTTAAGAAATTTACCTTCATAAAGTAATAAAGTGACATTAAATTTCATATATATTTAAATATCTATATAAAATGTCTAGAACTATATATTTAACTACATATGTTACATTAAACTTAAGATTGTATTAAATACTTATTTAAAGTTATCCGTGGCAGTGTTTTAATTTTTTTTGGGTTAATATCACACCCTTTTAACTTGAACGTTCGAAATAATTAATTAACACGATCACTTTCTTATTGAATCTAAAACATTTTCAACTTATCCAACATGCTTGAAGCTTGTTGACACAATACTTTTTATTTTTACACTATCATTCTTTGAATTATCATCCTACGCATCTTGCATGATTCCTATATGATCGCTTAGAGCACATGAAATGAATCTTATATACCTTTTAAATTCATGTTTTTTAAATATGAAGGGACATTTTCAAATGTTGTATAATATATATTATTTTTTTTAAAAAATAATTATTTTTATATGTAAACTCTATATAAGAATAACCTCCCTATAGTAATATTTTTCTCTGGTCCCAACAATATTACAATATAGAGGTTTTATTGTATATACTGTATATGATTTACTATTATTTTACTCGATGTACTAATTGTTTTAGTTTCATTTGTGTTGCTGCTTTAGATTTATCTCACATTTCATTTTACCAGTATCCACTGCGTGTACGTATTTTTTTTATATCATTCAATATAATAGTGTGATATTGATTTTATATTCGGTAAACATATCAGTGACTCGATAGGTAGGCAATTGAGCATTAGCTTATAATGGATCTTCAACCGTAATTAAACATTGGGCACATGTTAAAGGAACTAACACTCCCTAATCATTTATCAACTTATTTTTATTTATTATGTAAGTCATCATTAGTTATACAAACTTATATCTGTTTCTCTGGTCAATATGCAGCAGCATATATATATATAAACTTATCACTTACGTCATGCCTTTTGTCACGCACTGCACGTATAAATTATAATGATTTTTGTTCGTTAGTTGGATTCATTATTGTGAATTATTTTTCATCTTTTTCACTAAAAACAGACAAATTCCAAAGAAATATATTTCAACGGACGAAAAAATTATTGAAAATTTCAAAAACCCGATTGATATAGAGATTCTATTGAGATTGTAAATTATTGGACATTAAAGAGGATATGCATTATTGGAACATTCGTTGGATTTTTTTTATTGGAATGTTACTTAGATTCTTTTTATTACATCGTTCACTTTTCCAACAATTAATGTTTTTATTATAATTTATAGTAAAATCACAAATTCTAGCAATGTTTCGTTTTGATTCTTCACAGCATTATGTAAAGTATATTATTAACAAGAGAAAATTTGATCGAATTCTAAATTATATTTTGCATGTGTAAATCCATTTCATTCAATTCCATATAGAGATGTGAATGTGCCATCAATTTAGACTTTGTGTAAGGACAAATGTCATAACTTGAATTCTATTACGCAAGACTTCTCAGTAAAATGATAAATTTGGTGCTATCTAACAGATTTGGATGCCATTTCAATTCAATAATGTCGATAAAACATGTGTCAAGAGCATGATGAGCCAACACAACATACCCGATGGCCAAATACTGACAGAAAAACTAAACGAGGGTAACTCTAACGATTCAATAAAGTTAACGACCCATTGCTATTTAAATGTACCTATAAAAATAAACAAAATTTGATGATTCGATAGAGAAGGCAAGTTTGTATAAGAAAGCTAAAATAATCAAAATTATTGAATCATTATAAGGGAATTAAAAAAAAAAAGTGTGCATAATTCGAGCACTTTTTCAACTTCCCCCTGACGAGTGGCAAAAGGCCAATAAATATGGTAAACTAGTAAATAAAAGTGCAGTCTTATTAGGATTAACACCCAACACTTGGTAATTATTCTCTGTTATTAATAAACTATGGTCATTATAGGCACATAATCTATTAAAGTACGATTAATTAACGTGCCATTATGGGATCGGAATCATTAAATTTGGAATAGTTTAATTTCCACCTGCTTAATTTATGCTAATGTGTCTTGTGCTAATGCAGTAGTTAAGCATATCATAAATTA
This sequence comes from Perilla frutescens, assembly GCA_026008535.1. NCBI lineage: Eukaryota > Viridiplantae > Streptophyta > Magnoliopsida > Lamiales > Lamiaceae > Perilla > Perilla frutescens. The sequence continues at coordinate 35,253,287 of BRKX01000017.1, read as the reverse complement.
ATTGGGACCACAATTGGAAGATGGGCCCTCAGAATCAGATATCACCTCTTTTCCTTTTTTTCCTTTTCTATATATATATATATATATATGTATATATTCTACTTTCTACCCTAGCAGAAGCTGTCGAAGTCTTTATTTTTTTTTTATTTCTTAAACAGTTGCGGAAACTCGGGCAACGTGTTTACTTTTTCAGTTTTCTATGTTTCCTTTGCCCTTTCTAATTTGGGCCTTATTCCAGCCCAGCAATGAACAATTTATTGACCCGGCCCACCATGAAGAATAGTATTGCAAGAAATTTTTGCGGTAGGTCGCAAAAAAAAGAAAATTCTAAATACAGTCTCCATTTTTCTATTTATAACCCCTATATTTTATTAAATACAATTGCTAATATAATAAGATTTTTTTATCCCTGAATCTCTAACACTTAAAAACCTATCATAATTCACAGCCCCTCTTACTCTGTAACAAAAATTGAAAGAGAGAGATAGAGAGAGAATGAGAGAAAATTTATCATAGCCCAAGCAGGCTTTATGGTAATAGCACGAGAACGAAAAAAGAGATAGAATCGAGAACAAGACAAATAATTTTGCAACATATTTTCTATTATATTCTACAAATAAATCTTGTCATCGTTGTTCTGAAGCATATTAATTATTTATCTACCATATCCATATATAGAGTATAGTAAGTGTGCAATCAAGCTGCAGTGGCTTGCTCGCCATCTGCATGCCCATATTTGTGGTATTTCCTTGGAGCTCCAATTAATTAATTCATAAATTTTGTTTTTAGAGAAATAAAAATTAATTAGTGGGTGAAATATGTACGTCCCCGCTATCATCTTTCCCACTACCTGTGTTTTCGACTATTGTAATGGGCGAATTTTGGAGCAACCTAATCGATAATTAGTTGCTTAACCCGTAATTACAATCTCTCGTTCTAAACACAAACAAACATACAAAATCAACAAATTTTGTTAGATTCATGCAACATAGAAAGAGGAGGTTTCCTGTACACTAGACTGATGGTCGGCCCACAGACCGACCCGGCCCAGATTAAAAAAAAGCAAAATTTCGGTAGCCGCGTGCATCACACGCGCGGCGCGCGTGTGCACGCGTCTAAACTATTTTTTTTTATTTTTTTTTTGATTTTTTACTATTTTTCGGGGGTTTTTTTTTCTGATTTTTTTTTATTTTTCAGATTTTTTTTTGTGTTTCCCTACCAAATTGTATACCCTAAAATACAATTAGTGAGCCATAAAAATTGAAATTACTTAATTAAATTTTTTAAAATACATGTAAATTTAATTATATCCTAAAATTGATTTAATGAACCCCAAATTATAGTGAATGATTTTTTTAATTCGGCGACTCGCGCAATGCACTCGCCCAACGCTAATGCGTGGGCTCGTGCATTGCACTCGACAATGAATGCTTTTTTTTTTTTAAATTCGGTGACTCGCGCAATGCACTCGCCTGACACTAACGCGTGGGCTCATGCATTGCGCTCGACAATGAATTTAATTTTTCGAAACAAATAAAAATTATGATTGAAAAAAAATATAAACCCTAAAAAACACAAAATGAACCTCTAAAAACACCCCGAAATACCCCCTAAAAACAAAATGAACCCCTAAAAATACCCCCTAAAAATACAAAATGAACCTCTAAAAACACCCCAAAAACCCCCCTAAAAAAACAAAATGAACCCCTAAAAACACCCCAAAACCCCTCCCTAAAAAACTCAAAATGAACCAAAAAAAAAACCCCTCTAAAAAACACAAAATGAATCCCTAAAAAAACTAAAAAAAAAAATACTAAACCCTAAAAAATCCTCTAAAAAAATATGAACCCTAAAAAACCTAAACTCCTCCCTCCTCAAACTCTAAATATTAACTGGAATGAAAAAAATCATAATTTAAACTACATAAACTTATAAAAGATAAGTAGAAAACCAATTACTATTTAATGATACACTTGGTACCTTTTGCTTTTGAAATGGTGCGCTTTAGTGTAGAGATTAGTACTCTACTTTACCAGTTTTTTTTTTTTTAGGGGGAAGCGCGGGTCGGGTCAGGATTGACCCGCGCGTTGACCCGTAATCCGGCCCGTCTGATATGCCTGATGGGCCCAAATTTGAGTTTCAAAGTCTGATAGGAGACTTTGCCATATAGAAATACTAGAGCAAGTATATATATTTATAGCAAACAATTAATAAAAGAAAAGGATACATGACGGGGGTCGGAAGAAAGATCTATGATAAACTACAAACAATGTGAAAAAAAAAGTGTTGGGGATTGGGGATATATGTTTAGGTTGTTAGACCATCTTCAACAGTTGACTCTATTTTACAGTACTTCTATCTCTATTATACAGTATGGTCCTCACTTCATTTCCAACAGTTTACTCTAATATCTACTCTAAAAAGGAATATTCCATATTATTCATTTTTATATATTTACTTTAATCAATATTTTCCCAACAAAAATAACTATTAAAATTTCTGAAACTATATAATAATAAAACATGGAAATATTTTATAATAATATTGCAAACAAGCATAATTACATACTAATATTGCAAATATAAATAAAAAGTACAAACTATAATATTACAACATTAAAAAAAAAACATGACAATATAAGGCACAAAATAAAACACACAAATTACATACTATTTTTTCTAAAACTTTGAATTAGAATAATTTTCCCATAAATGGTCGATTAATGCATTTCGAAGTGCCAAATGAGCATTGGCATTTTTAATCTGTCTAAACCGAGCAAGATAATCTTGAAATTGAGTATCCTCATTGCCAACAAGTTCGCAATCCGGAGGTGGCACCTCCATTGCTTCTTGAATTGGAGCGTCAAGATCTCATTCATCTTCGATTATCATATTTTGATGTCATTTTGTTTTGATATACAATTTTTTATGTTAATGTTTTTAAGGAAGAAATAAATTCAAGTATAAGATTAATAAATATAAATATATATCATGTAAATTAACAAAAAGAAGAAGAAAAAATCGTGAAACCAAAATACAAATCATAAAAGATTTTTTACATATATAAAATCATATAAATTAATATAAATCATATAAATTTTACAGATTTTTCCCAGCCAAACAGATTACATATATCTAAAAAAAAAAACAAGGAAATGAATAGTTTTAGAGTATGTACAGTACAGCTCTATTAATAGAGCAAAAAAACTCTATCTGTATTTTAGAGTACCAAGTAGAGCAACTGTTGGAGGAGATTTTTTTCCTCTTTTGCTCTAAAGTAGAATTTTAGAGCAACTATTGGACATGTTTTTAGGCTAGATTTTTAATTGGGGGCTTTACTAGGGCTTTAAGTATTAGGTACTGGGGATAAGGGGAATCTTTTAATATTAATATTTACATTTGCTGCATTTAGAATTTTCCTGCAAATAATTGTATTAGACTCCATATATATATCAAGATCAAACATAGAGTACGTATTCATATTCAAGTAAATGAAAACTATAAGGATTTAATATAAATAACATCATTAGTTATGATAAAAAAAAATCAATTTTCATACTGAAAAATATTAGTATATTTATAGCCCCATCAATTTTTCTTGCTCGCATGACGTCAATTTGAATACCGTTTAACAGGTCAAGAGCGGTTAGTTCGTTTTGACATAGGGTTGTCCCGAAATGAGATCACTTGTTACAAATCTTGTTGCAACTCTTCAATATTTTTTCAAAAAATATATATATTTTTTTATTTTTTAATTTATTATGATTTATTTCAATTTAAATTTTATATTTAGGATTCATCCATCCTCAATTAGGGTATATTAAAAAAAAAAGTTATGTAACACCAAATGTAACACTAAATGCAACAGATGATTTGCTTTGGGTTGTCCCACGCTAGCATATTTCTTAATACAATACCAAAACCATTTAATGTTTGTTTTTAGCATAAAACCACATAACCTTTTATTCTAGAAAAACCCTTAATTAGGAGTCAATTAAAAAAAAAATGGCACAAAATCCAAAATTCGGGTTGATCAGCTCCAAAATAGGAATCACCTCTCGTGCATTTACGATAAAATCACGCCCTAAGTCGTGCCAGCAACGCTACATAATCTAGACATGCGTTGGTAGCACATTTACAAGCAAAATCAAAATTGAGTTAAAGAAAAACATTATCATCAATCACTCCTTAATTATATATATACATATGTATATGTATGCAATAAAGTGCATATATGAATTAGTTGGTGATCTATATCTAACTCTCCTTCTATGGAGTATCAACACAATGAGCACCACCACCGGTTCGATGTGAACCCCATATTGGTTGGGTTGCTAGGCGTGTTGGCGGGAGCTATAGTGGTGGCTATATGTCATTGTATAATCGTCTTTTGCAACGACACCCAAGGTCGAATGGTAAATAATATTGCTACTATTAATAATGATAATGCAGCCGAGCATCCCACAGTTCAGGTGATCGTACAATCTAAGGAGTACAAAGAAGATGTGTGTTGTATATGTTTGGGCGAATTCAAGCAACACGAAAGAGTTCGTGTGCTGCCCGAATGCGCCCATATATTTCACGTGACATGCATTGATAAGTGGCTACAACATCACTCTAATTGCCCGCTGTGTCGGGCCAGCGCAATTCATCCGCCACTTGTTGATGCAAATTCTTCGCCAGAAATTGATGATAGGATATCTGGATTGGGTGGTGGTGGTGGTGGTGGTGTAGACTGATCTTTTTTTCTTTTTTTTTTTTGAGTGGCCGGCGGGATGTGGAAGTGCTTTGCTCCTTGCTTTGTTTTCTTTCATTTCTTCCTTTTTCTTGGGTAAATTATTTCTATTTAGTTTCACAATCAATTGATGAAAATTTCTCAATATTCCATAATATCACGTGTAATGATGAGGAGGAATTGCAGATTTTTAATTTGGGGGCATAAATATGAAATAAAATAGTTCAAACAACTTTGGTTGATGAGCTGAATGAAAGACGAGTTGTCGAGAGGCCCGGCCCATAAAGGAAATGTTGGGCTCTTAATATTGTGGGCCCACAGTGTTTTGTGCTATTTCTGATGAGATTAACTGAGATATTTTAGTCTGTGATGTTTTAAATTTCCTACTCTAGATATTCCTTAGTGAAAAATATGTGTTCCAACTCCCAACACTAAAATTATTAGTTTTCAATTTTATTTTAATTTAATTTGACGTTATTATCTATAGTTTATATCATTCAATTAGAATTTATAATTATTGAGAGTGAAGATTGTTGTCATTAAGTTCCCAATATGAAACAAGATGGAGTGGCTGATTTCACTCTGTACAAACAAAAAGTAAAGAAGCAACAATTATGGATTTCACTCATCACACAAATAAAATAAAGTAATAATAATTTAAATTTGGAGACTGCCGCTAAACAAAGAAAAGTTTGATCTTTACACACCCCTATTAATCATCGAGAAGAAATAATTACTTTTTGACGGTGTATAGAGTAATAAAAATAATAATATTTTCTTAAACAATATAGTTTACATAAAAAAAATTTAACGATCCAAATAGAATCAGCCGAAGTTTGAATTCTCAATGAAAATAATTTAGAGTTGATTCCAAATTGAATCCTAATTTCAAAATTAAGAGAAAATGGAACAATATGGCAGGCAGCGGTCGAGGCTCCGACCAATTCATTATTTTCCCGACAGCTAAACTTCACCTACTTCTTCCCTTTCCCTTCCAATCTAAGCTTCCATCTCTCACAATCCTCTTCCCATTTTTCTCTGCAAAAATCCGAATAATTTGAAGATCTAGGGAGGATGAAACGAGGTCATATAAACCGAAAATGCTCATTGCCCCTAATTTTCGTTTCCATTTCAGCTCTGATACTGATCTTCATCTTCATTTTATCCCACCTAAATCCCAGTAATTCTTCTTTCCCGAGTTCCAACTCGGTCGGTTCGGATTCCTTAGACTTGCCCGAATTGCCGCGGTTGGCCTACTTCATTTCGGGTACAATCGGCGACAGCGGGAGGCTGCGGCGGCTGCTTCAGGCGTTGTACCATCCGCGAAATTACTATTTACTCCACCTGGATCTGGAGGCTTCTGACTCCGAAAGGCTCGAGCTGGCTAAGTATGTCAAGTCTGAAGCAGTGGTTCGGAGCTTCAAGAATGTGATGGTGATGGGGAAGGGCGATCTGGTCACTCCCAAGGGTCCCACGGCGATGGCGTCCACGCTGCACGCCATCGCTATTCTGCTCAAGCAGCCCAACCGCTGGGACTGGTTTCTCAATCTTGGGCCTTCCGATTATCCGCTTATGCCTCAGGATGGTGAGGTTTTTTCTGTGTTTTTGCATAATAATGCGGACATGTTTCCAGTTGATGACAAAATCCGAGTATGAATAATGTGTTCCATGAGTGTCTGTTTAGTAAGTTTCGTGTGTCTTAATTCGTCTTAGAACAGTGCCATGTATAAATGAGGCTTATTGATGCAATTTCTGTTGTAGATATGCCTGCTTGCATTGTGTCCAAGGTTCGCGCTAGATAATGTATCTATGTCTTTCTTCAGTAATGCATCAAGTAATCAGGCCTGCCTTTGTTTTGAATTATTATGTACTTCCAACATGTATTATCTCACCTGATTTTGGGATATGAATCTGTCTTGACTATCAACAATCTCGTTTTCTTTGTCACAGATGTGCTGCACATTTTCTCATACTTGCCTAGGGATCTGAATTTCCTTGAGCATACTAGTGAGTTTGGTTGGAAAGAGTAAGCACTGGACTAATGCCCTCAATTGTGTCACCATTGCATTTGCTTAAATGGCCTTCTCACTTTTCATTCAATTGTGTCACTGTTAAATCTTCTCTCTCAGTTCCTTTTGTGTTACTTGCAGACATCAAAGAGCTAGGCCTATAATTATAGATCCCGGACTATATCACTCAAAGAAATCTGGTGTTTTCTGGGCCAAAGAGAAAAGATCGTTGCCTGCTTCTTTCAAGTTATTCACTGGTAACTCCAGAAATCTGTACAGACCTATATACTGATTTTTTCACTTCTTGTGTATAAAACCCAAGTCTAATAACTTCCATATATGTCAAAACTATAGTTACATCTAATGAATGATGATGAAGCATACAGTATGTGAGGTAATTATGATCAAATACTGCAACTTATACAACTCCAGTGCCATCAGTTTCCTTTTATCCCTGTGTTGTCCCCTCACTTATGTGGACCTCACAATATCAATTTCATGGTGCTTCTACATGGATTATAGATACCAATAACTTTAGATTTTTTTATTTTATTTTGATATATAGATGTACCAAATTTATGCTTCATAGTTGTAATCTAGCCTTTTCTATAAATGCCAAACTAGTAATATATCCATATGTTCCAAAGACACAATCATCCTTTTAAATATGCCCTTTGCCAGAATAGTTCTTTTTTTTTCCTCACACAATTTGGCACTATCGGTATTTGTATGGGGCGGCTGTTTTAGTCTCATAGTTAATGGGGTGGAAATTTAGTCTCTGTAACTCCTAAAGTTAAGAACAATTTTGTTCCAGAATTGTGTGCCTTTTTCTCTTCCTCTTTGTTGTAACTTGTCATGTGAGAGTCAGGTGACTGTTTAGTTTGGGGGAATCTGGAGAATTCAACTCAAGTCCTCCTTAACTCATAGTTTTAAAGGCAAACTGCAAGAGATGCCTTTTAAACACAAGATGCAAATGTATGGAAATTATTAAAAAACATAAATTAACATTTGATGAAATCATATTATCCAGAGATGATTGCAGCCCCAATTTAGGATTTATTAGAGCCTTACTTTTTTTTAGAATGATTGATTTTTGATTGATTAAAGACCTATTTTTGGGAGCCTTTGCTTTAGGATGATGGATTTGGAGACTAAATTCTCCAGTCCAATCTTAGTGTCTCACTCTATACCCCAATAGCAAAATTATGTAGTTTTAGAAATAATATATTCAGTTGAGATCTAAAAAATGATCTCTTGTGCCCAACATATATAATAGTGCCACATGGATTGCCATTCATATAACATTCTCATCTCATGAGAAAATAATAAACCATAAATGGGAAGTGAACCATAGTTATGTACATGATGACTTATGTGGCACCGCCGCATCGTTGGATGTGAATATTATCGTGGCCACTAGAGGGTAGATGATCATTTTTTAAATTACAATTAATTTTATTTCTACCAAAATTTCTTAGTTTTGCTATTGGGACACAAATGATACACAATAAGTGGACTAGAGGTTTTGTGTGCTGAAACAACATTATATCAAATGTTTGAAGCAAGACTTGTTTTGAATTATACTGAATCCCCAAACTATAAGGTCATGTGACTCACATGGTAAAAAAAAAATAATTCGAGCAATTCTTAAAACACACAATTAAGGGAGTTACAGTGACTATATTGCTACACCTGGTCCACTAAAATACAGGACTAATTTTGCAATTCACCTTACTGTGCGCTCTCGTCTATTGCCACATTGGTCTGAACTTCTCCTACTTAGGCTGTTACTGATTGTTCTGGAAAAGTAATGACTAAATAAGCTCCACTACTAATCATAAATTCATTCCCCTAGACTTCCACTTAGAAATGCAAACTCGTTCCTCTATCGAGAATTATAATAGGTCTTGTGTGAAATGAAATTATGAAAATTTGCTTCATGCTTCCTAGCTCTTCCATGTGCTATCTACAACCTTGCGTGTGTGTCATGACGTTATATTTTAGGAACTGCGCGATTATTTTTGAAGCAGATGTTGGTTTTCCTCAGGTTCTGCATGGGTGGTTCTTTCAAGACCATTTCTTGAGTTTTGCATTTGGGGATGGGACAATCTCCCGCGCACTCTTCTGATGTACTACACGAATTTCCTCTCATCTTCAGAGGGATATTTCCACACCGTGATGTGCAATCACAAACATTATCAGAACACAACGGTGAACCACGACCTGCACTACATAAAATGGGAGGATACTCGGAAGGAACGAGCTATGAATTTGAGCATGGATGACTTCGACAGGATGGTTCAGAGTGGAGCTCCGTTCGCTCATAAAATTTCAGAGAGTGACCCTGTTCTTGATAAAATTGATAGGGAACTACTTAAAAGATCTGGTGGCCGATTTACGCCAGGGGGTTGGTGTTTGGCGAGGTATGGGCTGAAACAGGATCCTTGTACGGTTTATGGGAGTTCAGATGCCATTAGGCCATCTTTAAGTTCGAAAAGGTTGGAGAAGCTTGTGATTCAACTTCTTGATTCTGATAATTTTCGCTTGAAACAATGTAAATAACAATGTAATTTTTTATAGTTATATATATATATATATACATATTCTTAGCCTCAATTAATCATTATCAGCTTCATTAAATGTTGTTGCTGCATGTGAGTTTTCTTGTTAGATAATGGTGCCTGTAAATTTCATCCTACAAAAAATGAAGTCGGCAGCTGTACATGTAACATAATCATGCATCTCTGTTCCTTCAGTTAGCTTAGCAGTTATGTTTCATGTTTCCCCTAAATCATTGTGGTAATTAAGCCATACGTAAAAAAATTGATGTACAGGTGGATTTGGTGAGAATTCTTCCCTACATGGGAATTAGGAACGCATCTCATCTATACGATGGCAAAATTGTAATAAAGAGCCAAAATTAAAGTCCGTTCAATTCACTAAGGGTAAAATCGGAAGAAAATGTAAGAAAATGTAAGAAAATCAATTAAAGGGCTATCCTCCGACTTTTAATAGAGCTTTCAACGAGAGAGAAATTAATCTATAATCTATAATCTATTTATAATTAATTAATTAATTAATTAATAATATTATAAAAAGTGTGTTATCTTACAATTTTGAGTTTACCTATTATAACCCTATTATATGCTATATTTAAGGGCAATAATATAATATAATATAATTATGAATATTAATAATTTATTTTAATATAAATTAATTGGGCAAAAACTTGCATGCATCATGATGCAAATAACACTATATGAGACGGGTCGGTCAAATCCGCTTTTTGACCCGGTCAACGCGGGTCAACCCGCGCTTTGACCCAGTCAACGCGAGTCAACCCATAAAAAAAACTATCCAAAGTGAGTACCAACCTTCCTATTAAAAAGTATCACAAAACATTCAAAAAGTACCATCTGTATCATTAAAAAGTAAGAAGTCTGCTAGTTATTTTATACTAGTTTATTTAGTTCAAATTCTGATTTTTTTTTCCAGTTTTTATATTGTATGTGTTGAGATTAATCTAAAACAATCATCATTCCAAGAATTTACAAAGAAAAGCAAAACACGAGTTCGGTAAAATAAAAAGTACTATGTGGTAAGAAGAAAAGTATCAAGTACGATACAGACATATATCAACCTGAAATTAATACTATCATCATTCCAACTACAATAAAAAGTACCATGTGGTAAGAAAAAGGTATCAAGTATGATAAAAATATGTATAAAAAAAAATTAAAAAACGCAAAAAAAAAAAGACAGGCGCGTAGGCCTCACGCTCCGTGCGTGGGCATCACGTGGGGCCACGCGTCTGCCTGAAATAGGCGGAAATAACGGCTGCTGCATGCAAGTGCAGCTCATTAATTGTTGTGATAATTATACTATCTTAATAGATTTTTAATGAATTGGGATCCTAATTATGATAAACTTGTAAGGATTCCCACTAATCTTAATCTCTCGCATGCATTGACAAACATTTACCATATGCATATTTTTCTTGAATTAGAGAAAAACAAGAACATGGTGAATAGAGTTATATGTGCATTCAATTCGAATTGGTCCAATTACATATTTAGATATTATTTATAAGAGAATATATTTTCTATCATTCTAATTCTAATGAGATGTGTATATAAAAGAAAAAAACATGACAACCTAGGAATCCCCGAAATCACAAACTGATAACTCACAGGATCAGAACCTTATCAAAACCCATATGGAAAACTTAAAGAAGGAAAAATCATCTGAAAAAAAGAGTACTTCTCTAAATAAAAGGAGAAAAACCAGAACTATAAAAATCGTGTAAAACATCGTCCGAAATATAAGGAATATCGGAATTCCAAAAACCAGAAGTATTAACAATAGACGAGGCTAGAATATCAGCAACTCTATTCCCCTCTCTATAAATATGAGAAACACAAAAATGTATACTATTGATGAAATCGAGAACACAGTGCCAATGAGCTTTTAACATCCAAGGAACCTGCAAACTTTGAGAAGAAAGAAGAACGACCACATAAATAGAATCTGAATCCAGCCAAATAAAGTCCAAAGATAACCGTTGATTGAGCCCATTCCAAAGCCACCAAAACAGCAAAAATTTCCGCCAAAAAAGCAAAACCAACCCCTTCATCAATGTGAAAACATCTAAACATGGAACCATCATGATGTCAAAAAATCCCACCTATAGCCATCTTTCCTGGCGATCCCTGAGACGAACCATCCGTATTAATTTTGATCCAACCAACAGGCGGAGGCTTCCATGTAACCGAAAATATAACAATATATTTAATGTGCACAACTTTTAATTAATTATGATGTAAATAAATGAACCTTAAATATAAAAAATGAATCTATCACTTTAGGGGAGGGGTTAGGTGAAAATGAATCATAATGTGAGAACTAGGATCGCATTTTGCACCATACAATCCTAAAAAATCAAAGGCCTAGATTTGATGAAAAAAACGATGGCAATTCTGTAATATTTGAAAAGTTTTTCGCGCGAGGGTATTAACGTAATTGATTAATTCTTATAAAAATCGCGGAAGATTTGATAACAAATCGTCATGCTAACAAAGTATTATCATCATGCTAACGAAGCATTATAGTTATGCTAATTAAAGTTTTCAAATATTGTTAGCGAAAAATATATTCTAAAAATTAATTATGAACCTAATTTGATTTAATAAACCCTAATTAAATGGAAAAAATCACAATTGGATAAAATAAACCTAATTAGATGAAATAAACATTGACTAGATGTGGTAAACCCTAAATGAGTTGGAACAAATAATAATAATAATATATTTGTACTACGTTAGCATTATGGTTTTGCTTCGTTAGCACTGTGAATACACTATGTTAGCATATGTCAATACTACATTATAAACCATAATTGAATGGGATAAACCATAATAATCAATTAGGAACTATAAACAAAAAATTAAATTAAAAAAAAAAATCATAATTAGATGGAATAAACCATAATTGAGATGAAATAAACTATAATTGAGATTGAATAAACCCTAATAAATTTGTACTACGCTAGCATTATGATAATTCTTTGTTATCACAGTGAATACATTATGTTAGCATATGACAAATGCTTCGTTAGCATACATTATCATATGTTATCATATTGCTGACGAAGAATTATTATATGCTAATGAAATCATTTACAACCTGGGCACGCGTAAAAAATTATCTTTTTTATTTTTCGTTCATATTTTTTCATCTAAACATAGCCTTTCGACATCTTAAATGAAAGAGCACGAAGAGAACTTTAATTTAATATTTTTTTTTTTTGTGTATTGGATTAAAAACGAGCAAGTTATGGTCGTTTAAAGTTTTTAAGATTTTTTTTAATTGCTGATATCATCATTTTTAATGGGTTTGGATGAAAATAGTCATCATTCCTTTATTTTTTGCCATATTATTTACGAAATTGCCACCATCTCTACATTAAATCTCAACCATTAGATTATTAAATTGGATGGTGTAAGATGAGGTCTTAATTCTCACACCAGGAAAATAGTCTCATTTGATCCATATTCTACTTTAAACTTTATTATTTTCAATAATTAACATTAGTTAGAACACATAAACTAGTAAAACTACATGTATGAATTAATTTTTTTCTTTAAATTTTTTGAACATATGTATCACAAGCATGCATATAATAATTCATATTAGAAATTTTTATTTTTTATTATCTTAACTACACATATATTAGGAGAAAGTTTAGCTTAGAATATTGTGTTAGAATTAATAATTTCATAATACCATGTACTAAAGGTTACAATTAGAATATAATGCAGACTTATTTTTACCAAATTTGGACACATGTAATAGCTTATTTTTAAGGGTGAATTGCCTTAAAATTCATGAACTTAGGGGTATTTTTTTATTTTTCACATGTTTTAAAAAAACGTAGTTTTAATAACACGAACTTAGCACTTGTTTGATTTTTCACATAATTTTCAAATTTCAATCTACTGAAGTGACGTGGTTGTTGAAGATTTCCACGTGTACATGTTCGGTATTTATTTAACCTAACTGCAAGTGCACAGTAAGGTTTATAATGTAGCGGTGAACAAGAGTATCGTATCCACAAAGATTTAATATTTAACTAACTAAGTACTAGAACTTAACTCCTAAATGCTATCTAGACAATCGATTAAAGAGTTTTGAACTAATTAAAATACTTAAACATATAATATAAATGGAAACACAGAGAAGAAAGAGTAAAGAAGAAACAACGGAGAAAGACGAATTCTAGAGTTGGAGAATCCTTATCTAATCCATTTATTTAATTGTTTCATCATACACCTATGTAGGGACTTAAATCTAGCTAGAACAACCACAATTATACCTCAAACCTTCTCTCGAAGTGCCTAAAGCGTGAATCACACAACTAGTATTAACGTCTCCGTTCAATGCCTATCATGCAACTCCTAATGGCTCCCAGGGTCTATTGTTCTCTCAATTAACCTCAACCCTCTCAAGTGCTATTGATTAATGAGTTAATTACTCCAGATCACGTGTTAAAACTCCTCTCTTGATTTATGAATTAACACATCAAATTGTATCATTTAGTGATCAGTTAAACAATACAGATAAAAACAAGAGTAATCAAAGATCAAGATAAAGTCATAGGAAATATGATAAAACCAATAAAATAAACTTCATAAATAATTCATCATCCAACCCTAGAAAACTAGGGTTTAGCTATCCATATAAATATAGAAAACTAAAATCCAACAAGAAACCATGTCCAAGATAAATAAAGATAAATAAAACCCGGAAGGAATTATTCTGTCTCTATTCTTGCTTGGCTTGAATCTCTTGGTCTTGCTCTCCGTGTTCTTCTCTGCAACTCTCTATCTCTGTGTTTAAGAGAGGAATATGGTGTGTGTTCTTGTGGTTTTTGGGGTTATGGTAGGGTTTTTGTTATCCAATTTTCGTGTTTGAGGAGGTATATATAGTGTTGGAAGTATCCCAGTCGAAAAAGGAAAGAAAACGGGCCAAAATAGGCCAAAAATTGGACTCCAAGAGCTTCACTCGCGACCATGTGGCATTTTCCTGCATACTCGCGACTGAGAGGGGGGTCCGAAGAGCAAAATTCGCGACCCCGGTCGCGACTAATCTCCCTGGTCGCGGGTCCACGTGGCAGTCCGGCAGCCTTTCACTGTTTTGCTTCGTTCTCACTAATTTCTCGTCCGATTGACCCGATTCTTTTTGCAATGCGTTCCTAACTTGATTTCCTATCTTTCTAGGGCCTTCCGAAGCTCATTTGAAGTCCACATAAAAAATGGCATTAATTCCCTTCACAATGAACAAACACGTGACATTGCACAAAACATAGAAAACTATGCAAAACTCAACACTTCATGCATGCAATGCCCATCAAATACCACTCAAATGTACCTCAAAATACATGTAAAATATAATGTTATCAGTACATCTACGAGGACACCAAATTGTCTTAAAATACATGAATTTTTTTATCAATTTTAATCAGATTATAGTGTTCTAATTTGAAAATCATGTGAAAAACTAAACAAATGTTAAGTTCATATTATTAAAGCTACGTTTTTTAAAACGTGTCAAAAACCATAACACCCCAAAGTTTATGTATTTTAGACAATTAACTCTATTTTAATTAACTCGATCTATCAATACAAAATAAATTATGAATGCTCTAATATTTTATTCATTATTTACTTTATACGTATACTTATTAATAATCACATGTAAGGTCTTATAGAGATTACCCAACAATCAATTAAAAATAAAAGAACTTACTAACCCACTTAAAAATTAGAGTCTTCTTTTTTTATTTCACTATTAAAGATTGATTAGAAAATAATCGTTAATAAGATATTTACTTAAAATATAATATATTAACTTAACATTTAATAAAGTTAATGTTAAATAATCTCTAAAATTTTAACCGCCGGTTAAAAGACGATTTCACCGTGAATCACCAACAAATAAATACTCGATTTTACAATTTTTTTTTATAACCAAACAACCTTCTCACAGTTCTCAACCATTTATCAACTTTACGCGCAGGTTAATTAACCTAAATTAAAAGTTATCAAAACATGAACTCTTGTACCCTAAGATCAGATCCAACTGTTTTGTGCCAAAATTATACTCAAGATCATCATCGGATGAGCACACCATCGGTCATCTCCATCAAAAAGGTATCAAAATTCAAAACGTCAGATTTTGGATTTATTTGTAGACAAATATTTTGCATATTAAATGTATTTATGAAAATGTTATACGTTAAGCATATTTCCTATGATGATGTATTCAATTATATGTAAGAAATACATTTGTAAAAAAAAAAATTAATATTATTTCTTAAAAAAATATGGATTAGTCAAAAATTTTAAAATTCTTGGAATAGTATATAAACTCTATATAAAAAAAATCAATTAATATTTTTGAAGACAGGAATATGGAAAAACTTTAGAATTTTGAAATTCCGGGGTAATATTATATAAACTCTGTATAATACTCCAGCATAAATATTAATGTATTTTTGGACAAAAAAATCTATATTTTTAATGCGTTTAGAAAAACAAGAAGTTTTTGGGAAAATTTAGTTCAAAATTGCAAAAAAATTCTGGGAAGTAGTTTATGAACTCTATGAAATTCCTACATAAAGATGACAAATGAAAAATAGCCCTAATTAAACTGTCGATAGGAATCTGAGATCTGTCTTTTATTTTAGACTCCATAGTGATCTATTTGTTTTTCTATCTAGTTATAAGTCTCTAATATTCTTGTATTTATTTTTCTAACAGGTTGGGCACGCATGAAAATTAAATAAACTAAGAGACAATACAATTGCATACCGTGAAGAAACGTTCTAAGCTATATATAGAGCAATTCTACCAATTTTTCAGTTGTGATCAAAATGATAATTAACTACCTGCGCATTTAAGTTGTCTGGCTTTCTTCTAGGTGTAATGTTGTGTGAATAAAAATGAGTTTGAGTTTATATCATAAATATTTTGGTAAAATATAATGAACATGAACTGAAATAATCCAACATCTTAGTCCAATATAGACTCATGGAAATTAATTGAGAAACATAACATGCTTTTTTATTGTGACTTGTGAGTGATTCAACGCGGTGTAGGCATAGTTGTTTTGTTCTTTATGCTGAACAATGATGGATAGAATATTTGTTTCATTTTTGAATATTGAAATGAAGGACTTTACTTTCAATGCTTAGCTCAAAATCGTAGAAAGGGGGAGTTGTATATATGGAAAACATACTACTATAAAAATGTGCTATATATAAAAACAGAATCCATATGGTATTACTTATGGATATATATGTAACTTATCACATTTCTTTGTTACCTGCATTACTCTTGATCATTGAAGATGTTACCTTTTCTTGATAGTTTCATCTTTGAGATTTTGCAATAATCTTGAAAAATGTTGTATATTTTGTATTGTACTTGCCAAATTCTGAAATGTGTTTGCTCATTTGCTAATGAGTTTGAGAGTACAAATCATATGCATTTGTATGCTTTGTCAATTGATATTTCAGATTTGAGTTAAAAAAAAATCACCTTGATATCAAGAAACACTTGTAACTGTATATTTTCCTATTTTTCCCGTTGATGGAAGGCCATAAGCTTTCACGGGACCAATCTTGACAGCAACAATCTGCAGAATTCAAGATGCAAATTGTGTTTAAAGAATAAACCTAACAAAAATATGAACCGGAGAATTAACACTAAAATTGTGTGTAAATATATGGACCTTGAAATGTAAAAAATGGCTCCAATCATAAGTTTTTGAATTTGAATTTGAATTAAGCCTAGAGCAAGATAGGTTACAGTAGTATAGGGTGGTATAACTACTGAGTGATAGATTGCTATGTTCTTTTTGATAGATTTAAAAAAAAATTGAAAATGAATTTTGCATGGGATGGGATGGTTTTGAGCGACAATTTAAGCACTTTTTGGGGGAAAGTCATGCAACTATTCTAATATATAGAATAGATACTATCTTCACAAGTTCAAAAACACATAACTAAAAACACTATACACATAGGTGCACATCGCAATTTGATTTCCTCTTATATCCTTCACTTCTTATAATCTAAAGTAAAAGATTACTATTAATAGGGAATGTATTGATACTGTAAACAATTAAGCATTATCGAACTCCAAATTTACTGGCATATAATATATATATATTGCTCAAGTTGAGTTATAGTGTTGAAAAGCTGATCAAGACTTGACTCAGAATTAAGCCTAACATAAAAAAAGCGAGTACTAAAAATTAAGATTGATTTGTGTGCAAATAAAATGTTAGTCATGTCTACTAGGGTCTCCAAAATATATATTGTTTCCAATTTGAGTCTCAGTTTGTCAAAATGATGTGAAAATTAATTAAAAATGATATGAAGATTCAGATGAGTCGAAATCAGAATTGAAAAAATTGGAGTGAGCGAGCGAAATATGGCGGTATGGTGCGTTATAGTCTGGATCGATCAGATCGATGAATACGTAGTAATTAAGAAATGAGAATCAGCTAGAGATCGATCGATGCACGTTGTTTGTAGCGAACTCATTTGAAAGTTAGTCAACAACAGCTAACTGCCAAAACATTTGATAACTCATGCACTTTATCTCATTCACCTATTTCTGTGTATATATACATATATATTTATTTTCAGGCATTGCATTGCAAATTTGCAATTAATGATATGACTGATAGGCCGACAACTCAGAAATAGCTAAGTTACATTACATCGAGTGTTGCAGATATATATATATATTGCCAGAAAACTAAGTACATATTATTTTGTGCACTTGTATTCTTCATCAATGTAATAGTGAAAAATATTTCATCATGAGCAAACTAGCTGGCTACTTTATTTCATTTTCACTTAGAGCATCTCTAGCAGTGCACTAAATTAGTGAAAACTGTTAAATACCGTTCATTTCTCCTCCAGCAGCTACGACATCTTGGACGGAAAAATAGGAGAAAAGCGGTAAAACACTCTCAGTGTCGGCTGGGACGACTCCAGCGGTCGCTGGACTGACTCCCAGCGCCGGTGCTGGGACTCAGCCGGCGCTGAGCATCAAATTTTAAAACACTCTCAGCGCCGGCTGGGAGGCCACCGAGTGCTATCAATTTTTTTTCTTTCTGTTTTGTGTTTTAATTATTTTTAGATACATTATTTTAGGAATATTCTCTTTTAGTGCAGAATTTGGTGTAGACTGCTGGAGATGAAATGCAGATGAAACAGTAAAATAGTGTAGATGAAGCTGTAAAATAGCTATAACTATTGGAGATGCTCTTAGTTAAATACCTTCTATTTGCAAGTACCATATGCTGTGCATACTATGATTGAAGAAAATTATATATATATATATATATATATATATATATATATAGGGAATGGATCAAATAAGACATTTTACTAGTGTGAGAAATAGGACCACATCTACACCATTCACTTAAATGATCTAATGATTGAGATTTAATACAATAGGTGATGAAAAATTTGTAAATAACAAGTAAAAAAAACAAAGGGAGGAAAGTTATTTTTGTACAAACATTTAAAATTGATGATGTCAACAATTAAAAAAAATTCTTATAAACTTTAAATGATCATAACTTGCTCGTTTTTAATCTAATCGACGCAAAAAATATATCAAATTAAAGCTCTCTTCGTGATCTTTTATTGAAGATGTCGGAAGGTCATGTTTAGATGAAAAAATATGGACGAAAAATATTAAAAATAATTTTTTATGCGTAGACAGGTTGTAAATGCTTGTGCATGCTAGCTTATAATATGATTCGTTAGCATTATGATAACGTATGCTAACTAAGCATTTGTCATATGCTAACATAATGTATTCATTATGTGCTAATGAAGAATTATCACAATGTTAGCGTAATACATATTTATTAGGGTTTATTCAATCTCAATTATGATTTATTTGATCTCGGTAAGAGTTTATTTTATTCAATTATGGTTTATAACGTCTGTTGGCAGAAAGACAAATTCTACCCAATTAGCTTCCAATCCTTCTACAAGGTGTATCATTACCTTGTATCTTTCTTGAGTCAACTGACTCAAGTTTCCAGTGGCGCCGAACATCATTTTGTTCGTGATGTCGAGCATGACTCCATACTCGGGCTTCAAATCAGCTTTAGCTGTGGTAAAGCTAAATTGCTTGGAGCAATTTGAAGCACGCCATTCTTTCCAGTATGGTTCAGCTGAATCTTTCAGATCTTGAACCCTAGAGCCTTTTTTGGGAAGTTGAAAGATATCTGCAATCTTTCTTTCAGTGATTTGAAGTTTTCTTCCTTGAATCACTGATTGTATGACCTTCCCATCTGCAGTGACCTTTGCTTGAAGCAAAAACTCACTTACCAAGTTTTGTCTAAAGAACCTTGGAGGAGTTTCTAGGTAGTGCAGAATTCCAGTCTTGTAAAGATTGACCAGAAGAAAAAGATTGTTTGATTCTTGAAGAATCACTTGAAATTTCTGTCTTTCCAAAAATCTCTTATCATTTGCTCTTTGAAGGAGATAAGAGCTTTTGAAGCTTTAACCATTTTGAAAATTTTTGGCTGAATTTGAATTAAAGCTTTCTTTTCTAGAGAAAAAAAGAAAGAACACACTCCCTTTTTAAAAAATTCTCTTGAGAGACTGCTTTGAGAGAAAGCAGTGATTGTTGAGTGTGTTGTGTTGTCAAAATTTTGGCGAAAGGGGTTTTTATGAGTGAGAGAGAGACTCATAAATGTGATGGTTGAAAGAATTAAATTCCCTTTGTCGTTTTAAGTCGTTGGTTTGAAATGAATATGCAACGTGTCAAAGTTTTACCAACGGTCAGAAATTTTAAAATGAATGCTGATGTGTCATGTATATAATTTATTTTCATTCATTCATTTTTTAAGAAATTCTTTGAAGTACACTGAATCACAAGATAATAACTAGAGAGTCTTGAATCAGCTGTGCTTGATTAGGCTCCTAGTCTTGCTTCTGTTCAATGCATCCAATGAGTTGGAATATTTTGTTTATAATGGAATGTTTTTTCCCATTATGAAGCATCGAGGAGGCTCTCGGAGTGCAGTTGCGCATGCTGCGGCTTTGGTATGCAATTAAATTATTTATTTATTTATTTTTTAATATGTTTGTGCTAACATGTCTATCCAATAGGCTAAGGAGAAGGGTGTGCAACCCAATGATGTGGCGTGGGAGACATTTAGGAGGCTGCACGACAATCCTGATGGATCTCACACAGATGGGAAGTCTGCTCGTATAGCTGTAAGTTAATTTATCAATATTTATAAATTTATTAATAACATAGAAATTAAATATTTAATCATTCTTATTTGATATTGTGAATAGGCTGATGTATTGGCTCGGGTCGAGGAGTTGAGCCAGCCGACTCCTAGCACAGATGAGGCGCCACCACCAGTGGACATGAGCGCCGTATATGTTGACGCTGCCCTCCGACACTCGAAGAAGAATCGAGTGTTTGGGCTCGGCAGTCGATCACGGAGTTATTCAACTCCTAGCGTCTCATATGCAGCTCCTCCATAGCCCGACACTCAGGCTGCCATCAGGGCTCTCCAGGAGAAAATGGACGCCCAGTAGGCGGCTCTCCAGGAGAAGATGGACGCACAGGCAACGCTTCTCCAAGCCCAGTAGGAGAAGATCGATCAGCAGTAGGAGATGCTACGCCAGTAAGCCGAGATGTTCGAGCTGATACGAACGCAGTTTAGGGGCCCTCCTCCATCTTGACATTACTATTATTATTTGTATTTTATACACTCTTTATTATATTTTATGACATTTTATGTATTTTATTAGAGATTTATATATATTATTTTACGTGTTTATCAAAGTTCTTCCATAATTTATTTACAAACAATAATCAAAATTACAAAAAAAAAAACAAATAAATAAATAAAAATAAAATAAAATAAAATAAAAACTTAACGATGGACTTATGCCATCATTAAATTATTCCGATTTTTATTTTTTTATTTATTTTTAAACCTTAACGATGGACATATTCCGTCGTTAAATTATTTCGTACTTTATTTTTAATTTATTTTTAATTATTAACGACGGACAATGTCCGTCGTTAAATTATTTCGTATTTTATTTTTTATTTATTTTTAATTATTAACGACGGACTGTTTCCATTGTTACATTATTCTGTTTTTTATTTTTAATTATTAACGACGGACCATGTCCGTCGTAAGAAATAATGACTGTAGACGACACAACACTTAACGACGGACACATTCTGTTGGTATGACCGTCGTTACAATCAACGACTGACTTTTTACGTCGTTAGGTTTGTTTGCCGACTAAAGAGTTAACGACGGCCACAGTCCGTCGTTATTTCGTCGATAGTTAAAAATAACGACGGAAAATATGGGTATACCTACGGAATATTCCGTTGCAAATCAGCGATTTTTTTGTAGTGAAATGTAAAATGCAATTGTAGTACACGTATTTTCAGTCCATAGGTTAAGGGGTGCGGTAATGTTAATTCAAATAATTTTAAGAATCATATATATGAATTTTAGTCTTGCATGGGTACTTACATGCATGCACTTACAAAAAAATGGAGTTCACAGTATTTTTATATTTCCTATAGCATTTTTTTTTGTGGTTACGTCCAGCAGGTTAAATTGTAAAATTTTAAGTAACCAATCATGTTTAAAAAGAAAATTTAATTATGTATCGGTGATATTTCTTCTTTATTCATTTTCGTCAACATATCATTGATATTTACCAATATTTTTATTGGAACTCTGGTAGTTATACTACTAATATCGATATCCTAAAACAATTAGAAATATTCAAGATGAATGCATGAAATTAATCTCCCCATCTATATATATATATATATTTAAAAAGTTGATTATGAATCATTGAATTGAACAGACCTTTTGGGCGCTAGGACCCTTCAGTCTTGACTAGTGCCTACAAATTTTACAGCACTTTAGTTTGAAATTTCTTAGATAAATTCATTTTAGTGTCTTAATTTTTTATTTCTTAAAATAGCTAGTAGATTACATGTACAAATACAATGCAAGTTAATTAGGATTAAAATCTCTTAAATTAATAAGCTACTACATATAATGCCAAGCCAACGAAATGTACTAGCTAGCTAACCATGCATATTCTCACATCTTTAAATTAATGAAACCGCCGGCTGTTTCCCCTCCCCAACTACAAGTAAAAAGTATTTATTATATATTTTAAAAAATAATTTGCAATCTCAGTAGATGATATATATATATATATAATACCTTAATCATCTAACAATATTCTCAAATGAAAACATTTAATCTAAATACAATATATGCATGATCGTTGATGTGTCCCTTTAGTCTAACTTTACATTTTTGGGACTATGTGAAAGAGATAATTTAATTTGTGGTCAAATTTTGTATCGATTCTGGTCATAAACTTTCATATCTGCTTGTTCAAAATATAGATAGATGAATATGAGATACTCTCGTTAGGGAAATATAATACTAGTATTTTAGAAACATTCTCATAATTCTCGAAAAGCGAGCCTTTTCTAGTTAAAATCTTTTTCAAATTCCGAGAATGAATCCGATTCTCTCCTATAAAAGCTTTTATTTCACTGTTTAACGGAATTACTTTTTAAAATCCATCGTCAATTAATCCGCTCAATTTTTTATTTTTTTATTTTGAAAGGATGACGTTTTCCATCTAATATATAGTCTCTCCTCTATCTTTTACGTCCAACCTGGCCGTTAAATTAATTAAAAAAAGAAAAGTAAATCTCTAAATGCAAAAAGTAATGGAATTCACTATAAATTAGTTTTATAAAGACAAATTTTTGTAACATTTCCTATATATACATTTGTATTAATTAAACACGAACAAACTTGAAGTTGAAGCTAGCAATTGCAGATATTCCAGGATGTACTATTTCAGAGTTCCTTAGCTTATCAGCTTTCTCTTTTTGCAACAACAATGTGAGAATTTGTTCTGATACAAAAATATACACACATGGTGTGTGTGGGGGCCTTGGGGGGGGGGGGGGGGGAGGGGGGTCAGGTGGTGTAGGTGCAATTGGTAGTATCATGTGGTAGTAGTCCCATGCAAAAAAAAAAAAGGTGGAGTGGGGGTGGGGAAGCATAAGAGAAACCCCAGCCCAGAAAAAAGTTTGTGATGGTCGCAAACACCACTGTTTATTTCAAACCCCCCCCCCCCCCCCCCCCCCCCCCCCCCCCAAGACTGACCTTTTTCCTTTTCATGCTATTCAAATTTTTAAATACTCATGGTAACACTGCTTTTATACATACATATATATAGGTATAGATATATATTAATTAATTCCCTGACAAAGTAACACTAGAATTTTAGCCCCAGCCCACAAAGAATGGTTTGCTTAATGCTTGTGTCAAACCAAATATAATTTTAATTAATTAGTGTGTTTATGCTGGGAACCCACACTCTCAATCACAATATTCTCCCCCTCTCTCAAATATAATTAAAAATTTGCACAAAAGAAATCCCCACTTTTTCCATGCAATCACAGCAATGCCTCCACACAAAAAGAAGCTTAAAGGTTAAGTAATTAAGAACTGGAAACCCTAAAAAGCAATAAAACAAAACTAGACAGAGTGAAAACAAATTAGTACTGGGTGCCTTTGTGTACGTATTCTCTCTCTCTCTAGCTGTGTGTGTGTGTGTATATATACAAGCATAAAGCCCCTCAGCTCGCTTTATTTTAGCACCTATATTCTCATTCTTCCTTTATTATTCTTTCTTTCTCTCTTTCTCTCTCTTTCTCTCTCTTTGGGCTAACCCTCCAGTTGATGTGATTCTCCACTACACCTCCAAAACTCAAATTAAATAACCTTTACAAAAGAGAAAGAAAAATCAAGAACCATGGTTTTTTCTTCAATTCCTGCTTATCTTGATCCATCCAACTGGAATCAGGTGAGGTGTTTCTTTCTTTCTTTTTTATTTTCCTCTTTGATATCATATGCTTCCATGGTTAAGCTTCTTTGCTAAAAAAGCAAAAATTCAAAAGACATATTCCCATCCCCTTTTTTCTTGATCTCCTCTTTGTTCTTTATTTTTCATCAAGTATTTGTTACCTCTTTAATTTTTTGAATATACCACCATATCTGTGTTTTCATTTTCTCTGTCTTTATTATTTTTCCGATTTTTGTAGCAACAAAATCATCAAATAATTGGAAGCAGCAGCGCCAACCCTTTACTCCCACCACCACCGCCACCTCCTCAGCCGCATGGAGGCGGCGGAGCCGGATCGATCCGCCCTGGATCCATGGCCGAGCGAGCTCGCGTTGCCAACATACCCATGCCTGAAACAGCCCTCAAATGCCCTCGTTGCGAATCAACAAACACAAAGTTTTGCTACTTCAACAACTACAGCCTTTCTCAGCCACGCCACTTCTGCAAGACTTGCCGGAGGTACTGGACGAGAGGCGGCGCCCTGCGTAACGTCCCCGTAGGCGGCGGCTGCCGGAGAAACAAAAGAAGTAAGTCGTCCAACTCAAAGTCTCCGGCCAGTAGCGACCGGCAGACTAACCCCAGTTCAACCAGTACCGCCTCCACCAACGCCGGCGCCACCGCGAATATGTTAGGCCTAACGCCGCCGCAGTTCCCGCCTCTACGCTTCATGTCTCCTCTAGGTCACTTCACCGACAATTTCACCAACGATATGGGGTTGAACTACACCGGAATAACACCTTCCTCCGTGGGGACAAGTGAGATGAATTTCCACGGCCTCGGCAGCGGCGGAGTGGCGTCACTCTTATCAAGTGAAGGCATTGAGCCGTGGCGGCTGCAGCAGGTTCAGCAGTTCCCTTTCTTGGGCGGTCTAGATACATCATCACAAGGGATTTACCAATTCCACGGTGGCGAATCAGGGTCGTTCATGGGCGGTGGAGAGACGAGCCACCACCAACAGGCGGCGGTGAGGCCTAAACTATCAAGCCCAATGCTGAGTCATCAGCGGCCGCCGGTGAAATCGGAGAACAACGCCGAGCATAATTTGTCGAGGCAGATGTTGGGAGGAATGGGAGGAAATGAGCAGTGGAATGCAGCAGCTACAGCTACAGCTAATTGGACCGAGCTTTCTAGTTTCAGCTCTTCTTCCACGAGCAATCCGACGTTGTAGAAATCATATACGTACCTTAATTTCACTGTGAGTGTGTGTATGTGTGTGTGTTGTGCGACATATCAACAATCTTGGGAATTTTATATGTGAAAGCTTCATCATCGCGACTGTGGAAGCTTAATTTAGGTGAAAACGCACGTGCAAATTTATATATATGGAAGCAATTAAGACTCATGATCTAAAACCCTAGGATAAGAATTATTGGTACGTAGGTTTGTAATTTATTTTTGTTAATCTGGATTTGCAGCCTAGGATCTACTTTCTCTCTAGATCTCTCTCTCTCTACAGCTATATATATATATATATATATATATATATATATATAAGTATGTGCATGCTGCAGCCTGAAAATGTTCAGACCATAAACTGATCGATCGAGATGTGTTATTTCTTGTAGCTTGTGCTAGATATGGAGTGGACGTCTGTTGGTTTTCAGAAACTAATGTTAGTGAAATCTGATTTAATTTCAGGTTGGTATAACTAAGATATAAAAATTTCAATTTCGATCCATTTAAGTGGTTTATAGTATTATATATATATATGTATATGTGTGTGTATAGTTAATTAATTTCTTGTTATGAGATCGAGAGGGATGCGTATCTAATTAATAGAATGGCCTGAACCTTGTTTACCATGCAAAATATTTCACATTAGCCAACCAGATAATTTTCATATTTGAATATTTTAACTAATTATCATTTCATTTTTCATTAATTAAAACACCGGAACATAAATTTTACCAATTGAGTGCTCAATATAGTAGCATCAACAAGCACGTGGAACACTCATATCATAAAATAATTAACCTGACGACCCATGTTAAGAGTACTTTACACCTACAGATCTATATATTTTTCTTTCTAATTAAATAGATGATTTTCTGATCTTCATTTATAACTCCAACACTTAACTTCAGAGGTTTTATTGAATTTATGCGATGCATGTATGGATGTTTTAATTTCTTTTGATATATATTTCTAAAAAATAATTGAACCTAATTAAGCACTGAGAAGTGGTTCTTTCTTAATTAATGTTTTGAAGATTAACCAACATCAGGTTAGAGGACAGGTTTCAATTAATTAATTAAAGGTCTTAGATATATATAGCTAGGCCTAAGGGTGATTCCTCATTGTGCCAAAGGGTGAACATATTATAATTTTATATTACTATATATGTGTGTGTGTGTGTAATTATATTTTATTAATTAGTGATTAGACCGGTACCCTTCAGCCCCCAATTCGTCGAGCTGATGCATACATGTCTAATTAAGGTGTTTTGAATGAAACATTGATGATCGCTCGTGAATTGTAGCAAGATGCAATACATTTTAACCCCAAAGCTTCGCACCAACATAAATTTCAAATTGCATATTTGTAATATATATTTGAATTGCATTTATTTTATGAAAATTAGGAAACACTTACGATATATATGTGTTGTTTCTTACAATATATATGGGGGTGTGAATGATAAATACTACTCGTGGTGCTTTAAAGACAATAATGAATTATATATATGTCATAACTCAAAATTAGAATGTTCTTCTAATTAGACGAGCTAATATTTTTCTTAACTTGCTATTTTACTTGCATTAATTAATTAATTAATTAATACAAAATATGTTTTCTTAAAATGCTTATTGGCTAGTGTAAGTCCTATAAATTTTAATTTATATTTATTTGATTTGACATTGATGATGATTAAACATATTTTCATCAAAGCACAAGCACCATAATTTGAATTAAAAATTGTTATAATAAAAAAGAATAGTTGATTTGGCAAGAATGCTCAAGGTCCGATGTTGTAATTCCTAATTATTACCTACAGATTGTACCGGCCGCCCACCTATAATATTCCCAACGATTAGCTTTTGCTCGATTCCTGAATATTTTCAGAATATCTACCTAGAGGTTAGTTGCTCATGTCCCCAAGAAACTTCTCACCACTCAAAATCGAACGTTTTTAGTAATGCTTTCTTTTCTCGATTGAATTAATGATCAAAGGGAGAGAGAAAGAGGTATGGAGAGAGAGAGAGAGAGAGAGAGAGAGAGAGAGAGAGAGAGAGAGAGAGAGAGAGAGAGAGAGAGAGGAACGCCATGATTTGTCAATAATGCATGTTTATGTTAAGAATAAAGATAAACATAGGGGAATGTTATTGATTGTTTAGTTTGAATTAGTAGGTGATTAAGGTAGTGCAGTGAAGAGATTGGACAAAAGTCTCAAAAGACACCAAATTTGATGCCCCAGTACTCAATTTCATACGATACCGTCATCATTCCTTCCAATTCCCGAACCCCAAAAAAGCGTTCAAGAATTTCAGAAACCAAGGTTTCTTTAAGAGAGAGAGAGAGAGAGGAGAGATCTCGAATTTCGTTCCCCAAGAATCACGTAAAGACCGCACAGTATTAACTAGCGGGCAAAGATGAACACAACAAGTCGATCGAACAAGGTACTGTATATATATATTTTCATGCACACGTCTCTCACTACCACTCTGCGCGCGCCAACCACAGACGCGGGATATATTAATATCAATAAAAATAATTAATAGCCATGATTTTTTTTATATGTGAGAAAATGTAATAAACAAGTGCAATGTCAAAAATTATGACTAATAGATGTCAGCGTATACAAAATTTTGGTCTACTCTGATAGGGAACTTTCATAGGTCGATCGTGTGCACAAATGCTACATACCTACACATTTGCCATAAAAATTGAAGTTGATACAGTATATAGATATATAATTTTTTTGGATGAACACTATTCAAGAGGGTCTCTATTGTCTGGTCTCATCCCTAAAATTTAATAGATGAGGTAAATAGGAACATGTGCTTCAGAGGGGAGGGGGTGAGTTTCAATATATACATTGTTTATACACTAGACACCCACAAAAAATTCAATCAAAATTGTTGCCAGCAAGAATTTGAACCTTCACATCGTGACTCATAGCAATGGAGAGAACTAGCTACCTCAATGGGCCAAGAGGGTATCACGAGAATTACTATATTTTCTTAGAAAAGTTTAGTTCTAACTTTTTGTTAACTTCTTTTTGTCTACTTAAGAATAGTCACAAAACATATGTCTTCAAAATATATTCTAAAACCAATATATTCAGCTTTTCCGAAAGTGAAATCAAGCAAAATCACTTCTAATGGCAACAAATTGCCGCCGAAAACTGTAAAGTTTACTGAAAATATCGCATGATATTCAAAGGAAAAAGAATTTACATAAGAATATAGTTTGTGTTATTTCAGAGAACTCAACTCTCAGTAGAGTGTGTTTGTTTCCTTTTATACTAACTATTACAACTGAAACTTCTACTATTTATCATCGATCTAGTGTGGATCCAATTCATCTAGGAATCGACGGCTTTCAGTTGTGGTCCTTCATGCAGAAACACGAGCTGCTGTCACGTAGCCACGTAAGCAATATAGAATATGATCCCATGCATGCGCCTATATCTGATCGTGCATGGAGCTGCATGAAGTATCTCTTCACCCCCCCTCAGCCTCAACCTGGTGAATGTCTCCAAGGTGGAGGTTGGATAAGAGAAACCTAAAACGAGGGCCACCAAGAGATTTAGTGAATATATTAGCCAATTGGTCATGGGAACGCACATAAGTAGGGAGAATAAGACCCTTCTTAAACTGAAAACGAGCAAAATGACAATCAATATCGAGATGTTTCGTTCGTTCATGATAAACTTGGTGTTGAGTAATCTGAATTGCGGCTTGACTATCACAGTTAATAGAAATTGGAAGAGAATATGGAATTCCAAAATCTGCCAGCATGTAAGTAATCCACATAACCTCCCGACTAGTAAAACTCAAACTTCGATATTCAGCCTCCGCTGTGGAAAGAGATATAGTATCTTGCTTCTTGTTACGCCATGAAATAAGGCAAGATCCAAGAGACATACAATAACCAGTGATGGAGCGTCTAGTATCTTTGCAAGCCCCCTAGTCAGCATCACAGTGAACAATGAGATCAAAGTGATCTGAAATAGTATAATGCAATCCAAGGGAAGGACAACCTTTCAAGTATTTCAAGACATGTACAGCAGCATCCCAATGCTCTTGAGTTGGAGCCTGTACAAACTGGCTCAGCTGCTGTACATCAAAAGTAAGATCAGGTCTAGTAAGACCTAGATATAAAAGTTTCCCTATCACTCTCCTATATTGTTCAGGAGTTTTCAACAATGTGCCCCTTTTCTGCAGCACAATCCCAGAAAGCAATGGAGTTTGAATAGAATTAGCCCCAAGTAAACCCACAGATTCTAAAAGATCTAAAATATATTTCCTTTGACATAAAAATGTACCAGAAGAGGATCTAGCTATTTCCATACCCAAGAAATACCTAGCCTCCCCTAGATCCTTGATGGTGAATGCCTGATGTAAAGAGGCTTTAACTTCAGTGATTAGATCAAGAGATGAACTCATCAATAAGATGTCATCTACATAAACAAGTAAAGCCAGAAAACCAGATCCAATGTCTTTGAAGAATAAACAGTGATCATGTTCAGATTAAGAAAATCCAACAGAAAACAAGAACTTACATAATTCCTGATTCCATTCCCTTGATGCTTGTTTTAAGCTATAGAGACTTCTTACAGGTTTGCAGACAGATGCTGAAGTACCCTTCTGATATCCTTGGGGTAAAGACATATAAATCTCATCAGATAAAGAGCCATGTAAAAAGGCATTATTGATGTCTATTTGATGTATATGCCATCTAGATTGAGTAGCAATGGCAAATAACATTCTGACTGTGACCATCTTAGCCACATGAGAGAAAACTTCCTGATAATCTATGCCATACTCTTGAGTATAACCTTTAGCCACTAATCTGGCTTTATATCTTTCTACAGTCCCATCTGATTTCAGCTTCACCTTAAACACCCATTTGGATCCAATAACATGCTTACCCTGGGGTAGAGTAACTATATCCCATGTATGATTAGATTCCAAAGCTTCTAGCTCTTTTTGCATAGCCTCAACCCATTCAGCAGACTTACAAGCCTCTGTATAAGAAGTAGGTTCTTTCACAGTCTGCACATTAACGAGAAATGCAGTGTAATTAGAAGAAAAGGCATGAGATTCTTTATAAGGAAAAGTAGGAGGGGTAAGACTATGAGTGGCTGTATCAGGCAGTATAGAAGCTGTCATATTACAGACATAATCTTCAAGGTAAGGTGGAGGATGTTTGGCCCTAGTACTCCTTCGAAGAGGCGAATGAAAGGGAAAAGCCTGTGTGTTAGGTGAAGAAATTGGATCAGCTTGATCTTGTAATGATGCTGAATCATCAGCATGATTCTGTAATGATGCTAAATCATCAGCATGAGGACACTCAGAATCATCTAGTGAAGGACTGAGTGAGGAAGATATGGGAGGAGGAATAGAAGAAACTGAAGTATCTATGAAAATAGAAAAGGGCAGAGAAGGAGTATCAACCCTTTACAAAGGGAATAGTGTTGGGAAGAATGAAACATCTCTAGCAACACAAACCTGAAGTTTGGTTAAATCATACAACAGGAAACCCTTATTCAGAAGTGCATTCCCCAGAAAAACACATTGAAAGCTTCTGCTATCAAATTTCCCTTTGGATAGCAAAGTATTTGTCCTATACACCAAGCATCCAAAAGGATGGAGATCATCCAATACAAGAGCCTGTCTAGTCAACACTTCCACAAGAGAAATCCAACCTAGAACAACACTAGGCAGTCTGTTAATGAGCCATATAGCATGTAAAATGGAATAAGGCCAGAAACAAGAAGGAAGCTTACTGTCAAACATCAAAGATCTTGCAACTTCCAGCAGATGCCTATGTTTCCTCTCAACAATCCCATTTTGTTGAGGGGAATAAGGACATGATTTTTGATGCATGATCCCAAGATTCTGAAACAAGGTAGCAATATTATGATTGATAAACTCACTGCCATTGTCAGTCCTGACAATCTTAACAATGGCTTGATATTGAGTCTTCACCATATTAAAGAAGCTGTGAATGATATTATACACTTGAGACTTGGCCTTGAAGAGATATGTCCATGTAGCTCGACTACGATCTTCTACCACAGTGAGAAAATAAGGAGTATAAGTGACATTGTCTTCCTTGCATGGTCCCCATACATCCATGTGAACCAATCCAAACATGACTAGGCTTCTTCTATGTAGAGAAGGAAAAGGAGTGCGCTGTTGCTTGGATTTATGACAAATATCACAAGAAGTAATAGTATCATCATCAATTTCCCTCAGTCTCTTCTTATATTGAAGCATTTTCTTCATGGTGGTGAGTGAAGGATGCCCTAACAATTTATGTTCAAGCAAGATATCTGAACTGCAATGTCCTGCAATAGCTGCTGTATCAGTTTGATTACTTTGAGGAAACACATAAAGTGTGCCTTTCATTTTACAAATCCCAAGAACTGCATCTGTGTCCTTTCTCTGGATCAAACAATGAGATTCTAGAAATTGTACTCTCTCATTCATGTCTCTAGTAATCTGTCCCACAGATAACAGATTGTGAGTGAAATGTGGAGCAAAAAGAACATTTCTGAGTTGAATACTCTTGTTCAAGTGTGCAGTACCAGCTAGGAACACCCAAACACTTGTACCATCCGGAAGAAATATCTGTAAAGGATTCTTAAGTCGTTTCAGGTCAGTTAGTAAACCAACATGGCAACACATGTGGTTACTAGCTCCTGAGTCAATAATCCATTCTTCTCTAGTAATATCTGTTCCTGCACCAAATGCATAATGTCCTTTGTAATCAATTGGTGAATCTCCAAGATCAATTTCTCCCAGATTAGCTGCATTTACATGGCCTTCTCCCATGTGAGTATCTGCTTTATGATTCTTACCAAAGTACATAGACAAGTGCTTAGCCAATTCAGCTTGTATAACTCTTCCAACCTCAGACTGTGGTTCTGTAGAATTATCTTTCTTGAATCCCTTTTGTGAACCCTCACAATCACTTCTTGTTTCATCCATAGTATTCATCATATCCTGTGACTTCCCTTTTCCCTTATCTGTTTTAAATTTCTTGTACCAATCTGGGATACCTACTAGCTCAAAGCAATCAGCCTTCAAGTATCCCTTTCCTCCACAATGCTCACATTTCAATCTAGATTTCTCCTCCTTGCTTAGCCTCTTTTTAAAACCATCTCCTTTATACACATTTCTTTGATTGCTAAGCATAGCACTATGATCAACATTATCTGCAAATTGTGTGGAAACATTTATCTGATCTTCTACTTGAAGAATCATCCCATAAGCCTGACTAACCGTGGGAAGTGGATCTTGTATCAATATCTGTTGCCTGATTGTTTCATAACAATCATTCAATCCCATTAAAAACTGTATGAGATGCTCTTCTTCTAAATCATTCTTAGCATCATCTGAGGCTTCACAACTACAGATCCTGGAGGTTTTTAACAAAGCTAAGTCATCCCAAAGTGCATTAAGATTGTTAAAGTAAACCATTACAGTTTGAGTATTCTGAGTATATGTAGCTATATCTCTTCGCAACTTGTACAATCTCGGTCCATTCTTCTTACCGAACCTTTTCTGCAATTCTTTCCAAAGTTGCCTAGAAGTATCTAGATTTTGAAATCCTCTTCCAACTTCCTTAACCATAGAATTTGTAATCCAACTAAAAACAATATAATCAACCTTCAACCACTGCATATAGTCTATCGAATCATGTCTAGGAGGAAGCATACTTCCATCAATTAATCCAAGCTTATTGCGAGATAATAAACCACGACGGATTGCTCTACACCAGTTATGATCATTGTGACCATCAAAAAAATCAGAAGTTAAGTTCATACCAGGGTGATCACTCGGTGCTAGATATAGCTCATCATTTGTGAGAATGCGATGGGCATTTGTCTCTGTTCTCGCGTGTCCAAGTTAAAACTCAGTAATTCCTCCATTATTAGGACCCGTAGGTAATCGATTGTTTGAATCTGAGCCAGAATTCATTGCATGCCGTCGGGATTCCCCCATCGCGCTGCTCTCTTCTCGCTCAATCGGTGAAGAATTCACCATGAAACCTAGCTCTTTATCCTAAGCTCGTCTCCATGAAAATGCCTGATTTTTCTTTGGCATTGTAATCGATTACTCAGCAAATCAAGAAACAATAATCCTCGCTCTTGATACCATGTAAAGTTTACTGAAAATATCGCATGATATTCAAAGGAAAAAGAATTTACGCAAGAATATAATTTGTGTTATTTCAGAGAACTCAACTCTCAGTAGAGTGTGTTTGTTTCCTTTTATACTAACTATTACAACTGAAACTTCTACTATCTATCGTCGATCTAGTGTGGATCCAATTCATCTAGGAATCGACGGCTTTCAGTTGTGGTCCTTCATGCAGAAACACGAGCTGCTGCCACGTAGCCACGTAAGCAATATAGAATATGATCCCATGCATGCGCCTATATCTGATCGTGCATGGAGCTGCATGAAGTATCTCTTCAAAAATGGAGGGAAATTAGTTAATTTAAGGAACCGGAATGTGCCTAGCCGCAAAATATTTTTGACCTTGATCATTAATTAAATTTTAGCCCATATTTTATTTACAAGTTTTTGCTGTTATTTATGTGCATTGCATTTCTTTTTTTTCTTTTTTATGTTGAGGGTAACCCGCAGCCACTACCGATGTGCGTACCGAGTAAACCTCCGCTCATGTGTAATGCAGGTGCGCACTGAGTAAACCTCCGCTCATGTGTAATAGTCTGCAAACCACACAGGGGAGGTAAACCATACTTGGCAGCACACAGGGGGTAAACTACCTCACTCATGTGTTTGCCTACAAACCCACACAGAAGAAGTAAATCACACTTGGCAGCACACAGGGGATAAACCACCTCGCGCATAAAGATAACACTACACCAATAGCCCATATATCCCCAAGGGAAAAAAAAATATTGCAATTCTTTTTTTTTTTATGTATTGCAATTCTTTGATTATCATTTCACTAAATGATTTAGTTTTCAATTCAATTCGTGTGAGAACTTCTGAAATTATTAATTATTGCATAATTCTATTTTTCATAATATTTAATGATTTTTATGTACTTCATATGATGTGGAGAATTTAGGGTATTTTTCTGTTAATTTTTTTGAGATTTACTCTTATATCTTCGTTTTGAGCCTATATTGTCAATAAGTTTAACAAACTAATTGCTTGGCTCACACATTTATTTTTGAGAAAATAGTTCTAATAGCGAGAAATGGGAATATTTCAGGCAACTTATAGACAAAATTAAAATTTTATAAATGTAGTTCTAAAAAAATTTAGATTTGTATAAAATATAATATTTACAATACAATTTACACAAAATACACATCTCTAATAAATATTTATACATGTTAAATAATTAAAAATAAAATATTGTACTTCTTGATATCTAATTATAATTGTCTATGTAACTATCAAACAATTATTAAAATCTATATAAAAAAATAAGTAATCAACAAGGTTATATAATTTTAGCATACTAAGTTCTGAGTTTTATGGAAAACTATCTCTACCTTCATAAATTTAATAACTATATAAGTTGGACAACTATAGTCATGTTCTTGTTCAATTACTAATTATACAATGTGCTTTTTATAATTTATAATATTAATAAAAGATTATTACAAAATTTAAAAATATAATTCTCATCCATCTCACGGAAGAAATATTAATCTATTTATAAATTGCAATACTAGTCAAGCATTTTGATTCACTAAATCAACAAGTGGCGATTACAAAATGTTGATTAACTTTTTTTTTGGGGCAAAATCAAACAAAATATAATAAGATTGAAGTTAGCTATTACTCCTTCCATCTCTCTCTTTTTTTTTACTCCATCCATATCTTTTGATAGGTTTCTTGTCTTTTTGAAAAATCCCGATATATAGTCACGTTTTTATACATATTTAGCTATTTTACAAATTAATAGATACACATATTTAATATGTTTACATTAAACATTAATTCGCTTCCAAATAAAAAAGTATACCACCCGTGCGATGCACGAAATAAAATATTGAAATCATTATTGTCAAATTTTGAATTTTAGACTAATTGGATAGATAAAATATTATGATCATGGAATATAAAATCTAAAAGGTACAAATACCGAAATATTCATATGTACATTCTTCATTGATTTGTAATTGAAATCATCATTGTCGAATTTTGAATTTTAGACTAACATTTAATAATCCTTATCAATTTTCCACAAAGTTGTTAGTTGTGGTCATATTCGTCAAGTTTTATATAGATATGAAGTTCAATTCATGTGTAGGACTTAATTATATTGTCAATTAGATTTTCTTTAGTTGAATTCATATACTTTGTTGTAAAACTAACATATGTTGACATAAAAAAGTATGAATGTACCAGTATTTTACCATTAAATGATAGTCTTGAGATTGAAATGAAGTTTCTTATATAAATAATCAAAATAATGTATTAGTTGATAGTTCAAACCCTTAATTTTATATGACAATTAATTAATATTTATCTAACAAGTTTTAGATGATTTTAAATAATCTATAAAAGAAATATAAGTCATTGCAATACATATAAAATGGGAAAAAGGCATTAACTTAATAAGCACATTAAGTAGATAAATAAGTAAGAAACTAATGGGACGAACAACTACTACAAAAATTATTAACAACCACAAATTAAATATTCACAATGATAAAGTTTAAGATTTATAAATACGCCCTATTGTAGCTTCACATGAATCAAGGTACTAACATGATGCAGTAAAATATAGAATAAATACATAGAAACTCTCAAATTATATCACAATTTCTTCTTTTATGCATCAATTTATCATCTTAGTAAGAACGAAATCTAACATATACTCAAAAGAGAGACAATAATGAGAAAAAATAAAACTCATGAAATCAAACGAAAAATAAAAAGAAATAAATAATAACCAACTTGGTTAGCAACGATGATATATTGATCATTGATAAAACTTTCAAAGACTTGATATAGTGCATAACGTAAAAGATCAAATATAGAATCTACAATGATAAAAACAACGAGCTTAGATGTCAAACAATAATAAGGCAAGCCAACAATATATATATATATATATATATATTATAATAACATTTTCTATTTTTTATAATTGCAAGCAAATTAAAAGAAAACATATTCTAACTTGTCAACCAAAATTTTGAAAAGATATATGCTAAGAAATAATAACATATTTTGGGAATGGTCTAAATACGAAACATAATAATTATGATGATTATGAAATGTCAAGCTATCTGGAAAATATCTAAACGAAATTCAAATACATAGCTTGTTTGATAAAGATAAAATAATTGACAAATAATGTAAAAAAATATGAATTGGGTGCAAGAAATCTCAATCACATGGAAGAAAAGTGGTATAAAATTAACCGCTCCTTTATACTCTTCAACCTTTGTATTAATAGACAACATAAGTTTTTCCTGACTAATTTTACAAAGAAGCGAAAACAGAGATAGATATTTCTGAAAATTCACTGAGGATAAACTGCGGGTGAAAGATATAATCTTTTATTTCAACTAATCTGCCTAGTCATCACCAATCAAACTCAAAGTTGTATATAATTTTTCAGATAAGCAATGCATTTTTATATCTTAAAGAATTTAAGCTTTACAAATGAGGATAATACCATCACTCAAAGCAAATATATGTGAACAATAATAATTTAGTAGAAGATATATTAATAGAGACACACATAGACACATGCTTGAAGCCATGCAAGTTGGAAGAGAATGCCGCTGAGACTGGGCGATGTTTGGCGGCCTTTATAAGTTGTACGCACAGTAGCTTTAATACTGCTCAAAAATCCAATTCGGTCTCTTTCTCCTTTTTTCTTTTCTCCTCAAAATTCTCACTTTCAAATTGACAATTTTTCAAGGAGAATAAATAATAATAAAACTGAAATAAATAGACAAAAACCCAACAAATACACATTGAGTATCATGTCAATGCTCGAAACATCAAAATATAAAGCGTAAATTAAACAAATTTAATGAAGTTTTTGGTATTCATCAAAATACGTCAGACAATCCATATTTCAGAGGGGATTTATAATTAGATTTTGTACCTTGTATTTAAGAATTAGTTTTTGTACTTGGTCGTCACACCAGCAATTCCATTACAAGAAAATTCATCAGCTTTCACTAACAGTATTATCAAATCGAAAGCTTTTGTTAATGCTTGAAAATTTCACAAATAAGCAGTTCAACTCATGAAAAGGATAAAATGGGGAAAGAGATTTAGATACCAAAATGGTAAAATTGAATTGTGAGGCGATGAATTTATCGGATTGTAATCGATGCCGACAATGTAGAGACTTCTACATCAGTTTTGGCAGAGATATTATTGGATTTGACTGCGCTTCTATTTGTCTTCTATTGAATTTAAGAAAAAATAAAATAAAATCTTGAGATATATATTGGCAAATTAAATTGATATTTTTCACCATGTTGTTCGATGGTGGATATTGAGATGATATCCTCGAAAATTTGTTGAAGAAAATGGTTTGCTTAAGAATCGAGGGTAAATAATCAATATATCTAAAAAAATTGATTTTTTAGTGTTTTGAATTGAATTGGAGAGACTTAGGGGGGGTGTATTCAATTGAGATTCTGTAGGATTTTAAAGAATTTTAAAAAGTCCATGGATTTATAAAATCCATAGACTCCACATGGAGTCTCCGTGACTTGGATATGGATTTCGGATTGGTTTCAAACGATTTTAATGGATTTGAAATCCTTCTTGCCAGCGCTCGCTGGAACACAGCAACCGCTGTATGTGTAAACCAGCGTCCGCTGAAAACCAGCGGGGGACAAAATCGAACCCAGCGACCGCTGGAAACCAGCGGCTGCTGGGAATGAGCATTAACCAAATATATCAACATCATATCAACAATCAGAAATTCTGCCTGACATTCTGGAAGATCATTTGTCAGGAAATGCAAAACAGAGCAATTACCTTTGCCACAGTCAACGGGAAAGAATAGTCATATGAGTCAATGCATGTCAAACTACATATACGGGAAACATAAATTTATGGACCAACACACTCTTTTTTCAAAGTTAGAACAACGAAAGACAGAACTAGACAATATATATAAATAAATATATAAAAAAACTCACATAATATCAAAGCAACACCCATACAAGTCAAGATACGCAAACAAAACAAGGAACGGGACAAAGAAAATGAGAGGAAAGAGAGAGTTCAGCCTACTGCCATCTTTTACCTCAAAATTCACCACAGTAAAAGAGAAAGTAGTCGGACATGTAAAAACCCAGCAATAACAAAAACAGAGAAAAAAATCCATCAGAAAGGAGAGAGAAATCAAGAGCAGAAGACTACATGATTTTGCCAACACTAAACAACAGAAATTGTAGTAAAAGGACACCAATAGACCTTCATGCAGTAAAAAAAATAAAAGGGGAAGCAAACAAAGGACATGTACACCGATTTCAGAAAGTAAAAAACAACTCTCTACGAGCAAAAATAAAATTAAACCACAATGAAAGATAAAACACGATGCGACGAGTTGAGAAAGAAAACCCTAAAAAGGAGCCAGCGACTGCTGGAGTACACCGCGCGCAGGGTTTTACAAATCCATAAAAATCTTGAGTGCAGAGATCGGATTTCATCATTTGTATTTTTAACGTGATTTTGAAGTGAAATCCAATAGAATCAATGACTTTTTAAAGTTCATAGATTTTTTGAATACCTCTGGATTTTAAAAGATTTTTAAAAGTCTGGATTGAATGCACCCGGATTTTAAAAGACTTTTAAATTTCTGGATTGAATACACCCGAATTTTAAAAGTCCAACAAAATCCTATAGAATCTCAATTGAATATACAATATATATTTTCAATCTTCTATAAATTCTGTCGGATCATGATAGTTTAGGTAAGTGCTCCTTTCATCCTCCACTATCATATTATGCATGATGATGCAAGCAATCATTATCTTTCCATTAATGTCATGATCCCAAATAAGACATGGACGTTTGATAAAAGCAAAATTAGCTTGTAGAACGCCAAATGCTCGCTCAACATCGTTACGGGTTGTCTTTTGATGTTGAGCAAATAAATTGGTGCTTCTGAATTTGTGGAGCCAGAATAGATTTGAAAAATGCTGCCCATTGAGGATATATGACATCAGTAGAATAATATTCCATATTTTTTTCTTTTCCATTTACAACATAATTGACCTCAAGTTTCCGACCTTTCAAAATATCATCGCAAAATGGAGATTGATCAAGTACATTGATATCAGTTCTTGAACCTGGGGTTTCAAAAAATGCATGCCAGATCCATAGGTCTTGCGATGCAACTGCTTCTAAAATTATTATTGGGGTACCACTTCTTCTTGCATATTGCCCTACCCATGAAGTAGGACAATTTTTCCATTCCCAGTGCATGTAGTCAATACTTTTCAACATACCTGGGAAATCGCATTAATCTCCGACATGAAGAAGAGTCGCAATGTCTTATTCAATGGGCTTTCTGAGGTACTCATCACCAAAGTTGGAAATTACACCTTCAACGGATTTGATAACCGATTTACGAATGAGTTGTGCGCTTATTCATAAGTATTTATCATGCAAGTCTATTGATGATCCGTACGCCAACACCCTCATAGCTGCAGTACATTTTTTAATTGCGGACATGCCTAGACCAGTGGCATCAACCTATTGTTCGAAAAATTCATTGGTTGCAACAAGCCTGCTCATTATACGTTCGAACAATGGTTTTCGCATGCAATACTTTATTCGAATTATCTTCGATGGATAGATTGGATCTTCTGTAAAGTACTACTCGAACACACTTTCATGGCCCTTCCTGCGTATTCATTTAATGTAACACGTTGTAGCTCTAACATGATGATTGGTAGATTGTAACGATAGTTCAGCAGCATGAATGATCACATCTTCGATGATGCGGTCAATTCTCTGATTTTGTTCAGTAATGCTTGCTGCCCATTATTTATCATCATCGAGGAAATTGGAAGCATCAAAACTAGAACCTGATGCCATTTTTTAAGGGTAGATTCAATATTTGAGTTGAAAAATAGGAATGAGATTTATGTGCATCTTCTATAAGGTATATATATATATGCATATATATATATATATATATATATAGAGAGAGAGAGAGAGAGAGAGTAAAACTACAATTGTTCTCATATTTTTTTGAAAGTGACATGATAAGAGTCACATGGATGACGGTGAAACACTTTAATTTCTCACATGCACATTATTAAAGTAGAAATTATTTTTAAAGTGACATGACGAGAGTCACATGGATGACAGTGAAGCACTTTCATTTCTCACATGCACGTTACATGATAAAAGTCAGTTCTGCACATCAATTTCTCACATGCAGTCCAGTAAAATTACATGCACGCTAGTACATTATCATAATTAGTGCTTCACAAAATAAATAAGCATATGATTGATACTTCACAAAATAATAAGACATAACTACATTACATAAATGGAAAATTATATAATTGAAAATCACATAGACAATATGAAATGAAAATTACATAATTAATTAAATATTACATAGAAGACATAAAATGAAAATTACATAATTGAAAATTACATGGATGACATCAAGGAGAAAACACACAAGATCACATCTCATATAGTTCATCCATTAAACGACGTTTCAGATCTTCTTCATTAGGGGATAATTGGCATTTTTCCATCAAGAACATTAGCATAGATGTTTTCATTTTTTCCTTCTGCGGATCAATTTCTTTTTCACGTGTGATCCCCAGTTCACGAAGTTCTGCAGTGAAATCATTAGGGAGTATGGAAGATTGTGATGCTGCTTCTTTTCCTTTTCTTTTAGCCTTACCCTTACCCTTAGCTTTGTCTCTGCCAATTGGATGAGAAAATAATGAAGCATCGCTACCGGGAGTTTCT
The DNA here is from genome assembly GCA_026008535.1 of Perilla frutescens. Classification (NCBI taxonomy): domain Eukaryota; kingdom Viridiplantae; phylum Streptophyta; class Magnoliopsida; order Lamiales; family Lamiaceae; genus Perilla; species Perilla frutescens. Next base: position 35,211,870 of record BRKX01000017.1, on the reverse strand, counting down.
GGAGTCATCTTCGTCGGTTCTTGATTTTTTAAAGCTGTCATGACTTTCGTCAACACTATCGTCTTCATCTGGACGGGAACGTGTACACTAATGATGTTCAATTTCAACTCCCACTTGGGATATTGACACATTAATTTCTCAAACACCTCATGGTGAGTAAACTTGAATTTTTCATAGAATGTTTGAGCAACTTTCTTAATATCCTCTCGGGACTGTCCGCTCATTCTTCGTTCATATATTTTTTGGTATGCAATAGGGTTAAGGCATCTGAAACGTTGCCTTAATGATTCTGAGGATCGAGCGCCACCAATATCGAAATTTTCAACTTAACTTTTATCATACAAGTTTAAAATTTTTGACCAAAATGAGTCATTATTTTTGTTCATACCAAAAATAGGATTATTATTGATGAAATAACAAGAAGACATAAGTGTTATTTCTTCTTGATCTGTTCAGTTTGAAGGATTTGTGTGTGTTTGTTGCACATTTTGAGGTGCATTTTCAGAGATGTTTTGAGAGGTTTGGTATTCGAGATTAGGAAAATGAGTAGGCTTATGTGAAAACTGGGAGTTCATATTAGCATACTGTGAGCATTCTTCAGAGTTTGGAAGATTTTCGAGGTTGGAAAAATAATCTTGGGATTGATTTTCATAATGAGGATTGTAGAAAAAATTATTTTCTCGATCCATTGGGAGATAGAGAAAAAAATATTAAACGTTATAGATTGAGATATTGAGAAATTTGTGAGGTGTGTGAAACTATAGCAAAATTGATCTCTATTTATAGAGAATAAAAAATATGAATTTTGATATTTTTTAATGTATTATTAAAAAAAATGCATTATATCTATTTATCAAATAAAATTTACATATCCAATAGAATGAAGACAATTATCCAAATAAAATTTACATATCCAATAAAATTTAGATGTAATGGACATATTTCCTTTTAATAATATAATAATAAAATTAAAAAATACAAAAAAAAAAAAAAGAATAAAGAGGATAGAGAGAGACCAACTAGTTGCTTGGTCTCCCATGGTCGAATGACAGATTAATAAAATTTCATTTTTTTTAATTGTTGTGGTCCACCAGGTCTTAGGTCTCATAAATGAGACCGATAATTTCAATAAATAAAACAGCTTAATTACCAAGGACGGATATTTAAATATTAGAAACCGGATTGTAAATTAGAAATGGGATAGTGGGTCTAATTCATGCACCCTTACGAAATTGATTTGAAAGGGAAGGGTTGTTGGCACATGTTACTTTACCCAATCAATATGGAACAATTTAATACGTTCAATTTAATAATATGCAGCTTAATTACCAAGGACGGATATTTAAATATTAAAAACCGGATTGTAAATTAGAAATGGGATAGTGGGTCTAATTCATGCACCCTTACGAAATTGGTTTGAAAGGGAAGGATTGTTGGCACATGTTACTTTACCCAATCAATATGGAACAATTTAATACGTTCAATTTAATAATATACACTATATATAATATAATTGCGATCAAGGAGAGGGAGTTGTTCACCTTGAAGGCAAGGAATCTCTGTCATATCACTTTTGATAGATACAAAGGCTGCTGCTTACCGTAAACGAATAAAGTTACTAATCTCATCTCAACCCCACACTACTCTCATCAATACTATTACTAATATATAATATCATACATATACATATAAAGCTTCTCTCTCTCTCTCTCTCTCTCTCTCTCTCTCTCTCAATAGCTAATTAAGCGCGCGCGCACACGTAATATATGCATACACACATATGAGAGAGAGATAATGATGTTGATTTGATTAATTGTATGTCGTTTAGGGCATGGTTGGTATGATGGAATGGAATGAGAATGGAATCACATTTCCACGTCCATTCTCATTTCTATGGCTGCTATGATTTTTTCAATTGGGAATCGTCATTTCCGAAGGAATCACATTACCATGAACATATGATTAGTCATTACTTCTCGTTCCTATGGTATTATGCATTCCTGATTATCAAAATAAATTTTATTTTTTATTTTGCAAAATTATACTTTGTTTTTTGTATTGACAAATAAAATCTTATATTCTTATAAAATATTTTATTAAAAAAAAATTATGAATTTTTCTTAAAAAATCATTAATAATTTATTAATGATTCATAAAATTTTATAAAATTTCACAAAAGTACTAATGATATTGTAGGATTACATAAATATACAAACCTGCTAATCATTAGCGAAATACTTATTTAAAGTATACTCAATTTTTTTAACAAATGTTAATAAAGTAAAAAAAATCACATAATATTCAACAATATGTTATTTAAATATAATAATATCTTTGAAAGAAGATTAATTTATTATTTAGAACTAAATAAGCCAATTCGTGCATTTTATTTATTAATTAGATATTGTTATAATAAACAATTTAAAAATGTAAATTTCATTCTTATCTTATTAGTTGTGATACCGGCCAAATGAATGGTAATAGACATTCTATTTCATTCCCATCACCATTTCATTACTAAATTCATTCCATTCACACTTGATTATATTCCAACATACCAGCCATCCCCTTAGTTGTCTTCAATCCTAAGTTCCTAACTAACTATGTGACTAAATTTTTTCAAAAGTAATTAGCGGGTGAATATCATGTATATTTTTTTGAAAAGTGAAATATATTAATTATTCCGCGATTCAAATCCAAATAAACAGCGTCATAAAGTCATTATGGGTGACTTTTATGTTTATCATTGTTCAAATTTTGTGACACATCCTTTAGCAAATCATGCATTTAGTATTTATAGGTGAGTATCATGCATATTGATTACAAGATTTTCGATCTAAAGATACATGTGCATGTCACATAAATATGTATGTATTATATCTCCTATATTCGATACTCGGTTAATTTCGTTCTTACTTTTACTATATTATAATAATTATAATTATAATTATAATTATATGCCGGAAAATTTTGGGCTCGGAAATTGAAGCCAGATCTTGCCATCTTCATCTCTTCCAACTGCTGATGCCCACTTGGAAAATGAATCCCAGAATATCCTCTCTCTCTCTCTCTCTCACACACACACACACACTCACAACACAACAGTGTGTACAGAGATGGCATACAGCTTTCGCTTTTACAACGTTTCTTGTAATAGATATGGGAAAGAATTAGACAATAGTATGCAGAAGAACTATTTTTCAGAAAAGAAAAATAGGATGTATAATAATAATAATAATAATAATAATATAGTAGGTACGTAGTAGTAAAGTGTAATATATTGAGATTCCATGTCGCCTGCTCAATTATATATAACACGTACGTGTCCACAGAATCTGATTCCGTCAAAAGATAAGTTTGCCTGTCCCACCTCCATGTTTCACTATATACCAATTTTATTTTATTTTTTTCATTCACTTAATTGATAATAATTCAGCTGTACCAAAATATTATAGGGTACGCTGAATTCTATGAATCCATTGATGTGTAATTTTATTTTATTTTACTCACATACTCGATCTGTGGTATTGAGTTGAATTCTATGAATTCATTGATGTGTAATTTTTTTTGTTTTTTTTTACTCACACAACCGACCTGTGGTATTGAGGAGATTCGAACTCGTGATCTTTGATTTCCAAGTAACCTTACTCCACCACTAGGTCATCCCCACCGGGACTCCATTGATGTGGAATTTTAGAAATTGAATGTCCCGCCACATGATTCGTAGATATGTTACAATCTTTATAAGAAGATTGTAATATATTAGACTCGAATATCTTGATTAATTTAAAGGGCAAATTGCTTCCTTACGATAAGAAGCGGATCCTATCCAACCCTAAATAACCCCCATGGCTAGTGTTAAGTTTGGCAAACAATCATTTTTCTAATAAACATTTTATTGTTGGTGATCCCCAACACCACTACTTGAATTTTAAAAAAATATTAATGAAAACGTCAAAAATTATTTTCAGCTATTTAAAAGATGTAAAGAATTTAAAACATACGAACTAAATATCTAAAAGGTATTTAGTAGATATAATATCACAGAAAAAGATATACATATCACAAATTACAGTACGTATTGCCAAGTAAAAATTAAAAAAAAAAAAATCTAAAAATCCATTTATTAACTTTAATTTAATAATTTGTTGGTGCAAATAATATTAAAAAAAACTAATAATTTTTATGTACATTTCAATTTACATTTTTGGACCGAAAAGAAGCTTAATTCGTTCCTAATAACACATTTTAATTGGACGAAATCGACTATTGCACTACGTTGTTACATCTAGTGCTAGATCATACGGATGAATGGCACGTTAACAGGTACAAATTATAATAAGAGAATGCACAAACATAGAGAATCGTTGTTCTGTTGTTCACCTTCAAATCAGAAGGAAATTCATTTTTTTCTATTTAAATATTTTTACGATTCACTTTAAAAAACCCAAATCCGTTTCAGTATCCTATGCCCCAGTTTCAAGTTGTCGCAGGGAATAGAAAACCCAATAGCATGAATATGAATGCATCATCATCGGTATCATGAAGAAAAAGAACTGAAACGAGATATATTAATCTTAGGACAAATAAGAAGCATAATATATATACACATACATATATAATTATATATAGAGGTTAATTATAATAGGGACTGCGCTTCCCGTGAAAACCGGCTTTTTTTTACTATAATTTTAGTGTTTTTATTAATATTCTATTTTAATTTGGTGCTCAAACAATTAGCATCAAAATACAATAAGAAAAATATTATTAAAAAATTAGCACCAAAATACAGTGAGAAAAACATAAATACAATAAACAAAGCTTGTTTTACGTTTACGCACCAAGTACTAGCCCTCATTTGAACCAAATTCTATATATATATATATATATATATATATATATAATTCTTGAAGAAGAAGAAGAAGAAGAAGAAGAAGAAGAAGAAGGAATGCATAGATATATATCGTATTATATATGAATCTAGACACAATATCAAAAGAGTCCATATATGCTGCCAAACTTTAGTAGGAGAGGGCATCATCATCTAAATAACTAAATTGCACATTATTGGCAGAATAGCAATCAAGACATCTCGTTACTCGAATGGAATATATAGTGTATATTTATGTCGTTTGTGTAAATTCCATGCGCTAGCTATTGTTTGGTTTTTGTTACCGTTAAAATATAAAATAAATCCATCAGACTATAACCAAATTTCTGATGAAAGAAGACTGCCGAAACTTCAGTTGATTTTGTGTGATGAACAATTTTGATCTAGATTTTTTTTTCTTGATGAATTCCTCTGTTACAGATTTTTTGTTTTTTTGTCCAGCTCTTTTGAATTTTTTTTTCTGTCTAATAAAGATCCCGTTTCAGATTATTTTTTTCATGATTATGTTGATGAAAAAATCATATTCTTGTTCTTGGTTTTTTGTTTCTCGGAGTAATATTTTTTAGTGGATCCGTAAATAGGTTTCTCATATGGAAAAAATTGACTTCTATACTAATATAATATATATTGACGTGTCATTCATTCTTATTATGTCACACTAGATATAACACTATAGTGCAATAGATGATTTCATCAATATGCCAATTGGAGTGTTAGGGGTCACGTTTTCCTAATTTATATAAGTAATTCTTCAATCAAAATGCACATATTCATCACTACAACAGAAAGGGCATATTACTACACACCTTTAGCAACACTATATTGTACATGTCATGATAAAGGCTCTATTACGACATCCCAATTTTTAATATTTATTTATATATAATTATTCAACACTATTACGACATCGAAAGATGTGTGTCGCAATATTAAGATAATTAGGACACTAGTCGTCGCCTCAACAAGAATGAAAACATTTTGCGGTCCTACTAATTTAATTAAAAGAAATACTAAAATAATAAGAATGAAACTCCTCCTCATTATTGATCTACAATTTTAGGCGGCAAGTTTCCCACCAAATTTATTGGGTTTTTTCGTATTAAAAAATTAAAAATAAAAATATAACAAAACAAAGAGAAAATTAAACTTACATTTCGTGCAATCGTGCCCTACCCCCAGAGAAGGAGAAACTCACCCACTTCAATTTCCTCACCCTCTTAACGCCTCATTTTCTCTCCAATTTGATTTCGATTGGGTTGGTGATTGAAAGATTGGAGATGACGATTGACAAGAAATCATGGACACCGACAATGGCGAGTTGATGTTGGTGCATCCCGGTGTGTTCCTCTACAACCGACGTTATTTGCTGGTATCCCATGGTTCTTAAAGCTCTTCCCTTTCCATTTTCGGTTCTTAGTTTTATAGAGTAATTGATTTTTTTAAACTTTGTATGAAAAATAAAGTATTGTGGTCGGACAGAGGATGAAAGGCTATGCCATCGGCTTCATTTTGGTATCTCTCCACACCATGTCTATATATCTTAAGGTGTACTATTTACCATTTTCATTGTATTCATGCTCAGGTGATTTACCTTACTTGAAATACTCTAGATTTTTGTACTTTTGTCTTGAAGTTTAGAATTCGAAATTTAGAATTTGGATAAGCTTGTTACGTATTTGGATTTTAATTACCTTGTTCGATTGAATATGGTTTAGGGTTCTTGATGTTATGCATTGAGATTGAAAAAACTTATATCCAGATTAGTTTAGGGCTCACTGAGTTGATAGCTATTCTTTTATATACTTCTTTGAAGTGAGTTTTTGTATGTTATGAATAAATTGATGGTTAAGAACTTAGACAATTGCAATGTTCTATTTTGGAGAAGACTGTGAAGCACAAACTTCATTAAAGGAATTGCAATGTTAGACTCTAAGACTGTTAGACAATTGCAATGTTCTCGCAATATTTTTGTTTGGATTACTAATACAAATGGAATTGTTTGGAGGCATGATTTCACTATTAGAATTTTAGATGCGCATGTAGCGTTCTCTTATTTTAAGGTGCTATATTTGGAACCCTAAAGCATGTTCTATAGTAAGCATCATGCTTATAGAGCTTTTAATTCTTTTTTTAATCCACTTATTGATATATATGTGGTCAAAAATTTGATCTTTTGATACTATTTACATAGGCAAACTTTTATATGTCAAAATATGTAACTGTTAACTTGCTTCTCTCTGTTATTTGCAGTTGGAATTGATCCATGAGGTGATTTCGTTGCTGAATATTTTTCTATCTCTGGTACACGAGTATTGGCATCTTACATAAGCTGAGTATTGAAGTTTATCTTATTAGTGAGCTCATAATGTAATTGATTTCTTCTCTATTAAAATTTGTTTCCTTCTCTGTTGTTTGGTGTAGAGAGTTGGATCAAGGGATTTTTTTAATACACTGAGACACTGCACATACATCTAGTAAACAAGAATATATTGATGAATAAAAGAAAAGGAAATATTTATGATGTCTGATATTTTATTGTTGTTTGATGCTTCTCCAATCATGTTCTGAAACTAATATTTGGGAATCACGTTTAGGTTTGGTACAGTTTGTATTGGATATTGGAGTTACAATTTCATTATTTGTGCAGTCATCTCTGAATGTGGCTACCTTGTCTGTTCATATTTCCCAGCTTCTTGATCCGACAAAGCAATTTCTATTGCATAAAGGAGCTGGTAAGATATGTTGAGTGAAAGAGATAATGTTCTTTGAAAGAGAATAGAAGAGGATAATGTTCTAGTTTTATTGTGTTGAGTTCATAAGGTTTAATTCTTATTTCTTTTAGAATTGTGCTTACATAGGATTCTGTTCTCTGATTTATTTTTTTCTTTCTATTGCCAGAAACTTTCACACGACATAGCTAGCATCCATCTCTTTGTTGATAAGATCACATATTTCTCCCGAGGTAAAGGGAATTTTATATTTGATTAATTGATAGTTACATTATTATTGAAAATGTTTCTTACTTTAGTTTGATATATATTGTCTGCGGAGCAGAATTGAGAATCTTGTTCCAATAAAATTATTTATTGGTAAGTTTTAGGGTGAGTTCATGTTAAATTCAGTTCAACTTTCCAAAATCTAAGTGTTATGTTATTTTTTATTCAGGTGTGTCACTTAACTCAAGCCATGGAAATGTTGACTCTTGCATTTGGAATCTTAGCACAATTTTTTTACGAGAAGAATTTAGAGATTGCAACTAACAAGCTAGCAATCTGACTTTTGTTTGGAGAATGCAACTTCTCTAAGTAGCTTTGGCAGAATGACTTTTATTACTCTTGTTAGCAGCCTTAATTTTGTTTTTGAAAATACTTGATAGGATTTAGATTTATTTTGTTAGCAAGGAAGATGATAGAGTTAGTTTTTTTTTTTATTAAACATTTGTCATTCTAATGTAGTTTGAAGTCACATTTGAAAAGAATGGATGTTCATATTTGTGTTAGACATGTGTTTCAGTTATTAATATTCTCATTAAAAAAAATGCAATGCAAATTGTTTAATGATTCAATAACAATTAATTAGGAATATAAAATTGTCAAATATACGTTATTTTCTTAAATTTTAAATACTTTAAATGACACCAAATGGTGTCATGATATACCATTTTCTGGGCAAGCACATGTCGTAATAGGAAATTTATAAAGACACAATATTGTGTCGCTATATCATCGAAACCTATTATTACATCAGTATAGACGACGTTGTAAATCAATGTTGGGATAGGTCAGATGTTGTAATAGGTATGTAATTAAGACACGGTTAAATGTCTTATAAAGTAATTTTTCTTGTAGTGCATCTAAGGTAAATATTATTCCCAAAAGTGAGATTTCCACAAATTTTTCGAAGACTAAAAACCCTTTGACCGACAAATTGTTTTTTTCTCAAAAAAAAAAAAAAAACCTTTTGACCGATGTCGATCTCTTTACGATATATATATATACATATATATATATTGTTATTTTTATACTGAACGAAGTTATGGAATATTTTATATTCTAAGTAATAAGTTATTTTATAACTAGCGCTCTCTAAGCCAAAGAGATTAAAGTTAGGGGGCATGCATGGGGGCCATATTTACGCAATGGATGAGTATTTCGATCGCCCCAGAAAAACAAAGTTAGGACAATTCCTACTAGTCAATTTGTACACTAGTCATCTTTTAAAATTTATCCATCTTGTTTTTTTTTCCTCCTTTCACTCTCTCTCTCTTGAATATTCTTTTTCTTTTTTTGGAAATCTTTTTTGGTTGATTTTTTTTTAATGTTTGATAATAGGTAATTAATGAACAAAGGCAAAAGCTATCTAGACTTTGTTGAAAGGCACCTTTGAAGCATCCTATGTTTCCCTTGTAATAATTTATTTCTTATTAGAGAGAACAAAATGACAAACTATATATATATATATATATATATATATATATATATATATATTACACAAATACAATCCCCCTAAGTCTACCTTCGATATGAATATGATAAACTCAATTCCTGAATGGCTGAATTCCTGAACCAGAGATACCCCAGAAAAAAGTTTTTATAAATACAAAAATGTACCTTAAAATTAATTAATTTATCCGACTTCGAATTAAAGCGCAACTGATTTAATAAAAAAAATATACCTAAATTATTATCAATATATAAATGATAAATCCGGGTGTTGTTAAAGTAAATAATTTGGAGGTATTAGCCTTTTTGTAGTGGACTGTCGTCGTCTTGCTCATGAAAAACAAAAATGGAGAATTGATTGTGGAATTTATATATAATGCATGTATTGGTGCTCATTTCAATATCAACATAAACGAGTACGTCATGACAAAGTATACCACTTATTACTTAGTGGTTTGTTTTTATTTGGTAGTCTTCCTCAATCACCATGCATGCATGCACCATTATTAATATTGCGTGAACTACCACTTACGACTTTTTTTTTCTGAATACATGATGATATATGGCAATTAATTTTATATATTTTGATTTGGATAATTGTCACTTCACATATTATAATTGATTAATTGATGATCCCCCCCGCATTATCACTTTTGGTTGCTAGATTATTATATATGGGAATATGGGATTGTTGATTTATGAGTACAGTCGATTATATTTTCATTCGAATCTCAATTTGTTAATCTACCAAACCATTGGCTGATGAGAAACTCGTGCATCTGGTGTGTATATATAAGAGGTTTATATGGATCACATACGTTTATTATATATATAAAATGATAAAAAAAAAATGATATTATTGTGGTGTTATTAAAATCACAAAAATAAATAAATTAAACGATCATAATTTTTCAATTTTTAAATCGATTTATCCAAATAATTAATATATCAAATTAAAGCTATTTCATTCTCTTCATTTAAGATGCGGGAAGGGCATGTTTAGATAAAGAAATATAGACAAAAAAATGCAAAATATTTATTTTCCATTCATATATAATGTCTAAATGAAATTAAATTCTAAAAAATATAATTATAAACCTTAATTGGAATGTAATAAAACCATGATTGAAATGTAATATATACTAATTGGGATGTAACAAATCACAATTGGGATTCATAGATCACAATTAGGATGTAATAAACCGTAAAAATATGAATGTTATGTATTTTCCCTCTATAATTCTTAATCCAAACATCATCATGTGTTATTTTAAATGAAATAGCATGAAAATGGCTTTAATATTGATGTAGTCAATTAAATATCACCTTTTGTTACATTTTGGCTACAATTTTAGTATGTAAACAATAATGTGATGAACGATATTCGGTCGTCGGGCTTCACAGGGCAGGGCCCACTATTTCGGTCCAAAAATTATAGCTGATATGGTATTATGTGATGTTATGCAAATAAATATTCCTTCCGTCCCAATAGCAAGGTCCCCCCTTCTTATTATTTACTCTCTCTATTTTAATAGATGGGGTCCTTGCTATTGGGACGGAGGTAGTATAATTATTCTATGAAGATCAATTCACACTGTCCATATCTATAGTTTTCAATTAATAGGATGTTTAATCTGAATGTTGATTTAATTGGTGTGCTAACTTATGCCTCGATGATTATTAAAGTATTATTAATTATTTTTTTATGATTAATGTAATTTGTTATATTTCGTTTTTAAGAAAGAAGAGAGATGAAATGATTTTAATTTTTCATCACTGAGTTTTCCTTGAGATGACACTACGACTAAAGTTTTTTTTTTTTTAGAGAAACACTACGACTAAAGTTGAGATAGTAATTGATGGACGAATATCAAATTTAGCACCCCTTAACTTAGGTGAGGTGAATTGATTGTTGACCCACGAAATGGCAGAGCGGTAATTAATTAATCTGCTTTTTTTAAAAAAAAATAAAAAAAAGCTCGTGAAATCGAAACTCTTGATTTATGATTTATACGAAGAAAATGGTACCACCGGTGGTATAATTTGGAAAACAATAATTTGTGGCTTATGTTGAAATTGTATAGGACCACATATATGACATAAATAGATATTAGATTCTTTTTGGTATGAAAAATGAGGAAAGTTTGAAATGTCAATTTATTAAGGGAATCGAATTCATATTTTATAATGAAGTGGTTACTTAGACATGCGAAATTTTAATTGAAGACCCGGCTCTAAATATCACACACTTAATATTCTTCTAAATTTTCGTTGAGTAAATAATATTTACTATTGTAAATTTTATTTACCGAGTTTCTATTAAATGAGATCAGACAAATTGAAGTCTCTGCGTTAAGTGTACTTTAAAGGTTCTGGAATATTTTTTAAAGTATACATTATGTTGGAAAACATTATAACTTTGAGTTTTTTCTCGAATTTTATTTTTCAAGTTTGTTATATATATATATATAGTATAATATATGGATTATATATTTTTAGTTAAAAAATAATATCGAAGGATAAATTGAGTTGTATTATCTGATGGGAGGTGCATTAATTTAAAATCTGTTTACGCGCGTATTCATATTTTTAACAAGTTAAGAAGAATATGAGAACAATGATTCTTTAAATCTAGTTTAGTTTCATTATGGTTTCAAAAAAAAAAAGTACAGTAAAAACAACTTTAGAGGAATGATATATGTCAGGGTAAATACTCTAAAATAACTCACTAATTATGGATTTTAACCTAACTTATTGATAATTACTGTACAATATATTCTAGCATTTCATTTTGTAGGAATGGGCAAAGTAGCCACTTAAACTCTTAAAACTTATTTTAACCACTGACTTTTAAATATATATATATATATATATATATATATAAATTTTAGTCAAATTACTAAAATACTTTTAAAAAAAATCGGGAACCTTTAAAGTAGAGAATTCGAGAAAAAACACAAAGTTATAATGTTTTCTAACATAATGTCTATTATGTCTAGAAAATTCTTCTACCTAATTTTCCCTTACTTTAAACTCCTCCCACCATCCGCTCATATCACATTTTTGAAATCAGATTTTGAAAATTTTCTCTCTCTCTTCTACAATCTCATCTTCTTCACAATCTGTAATAGTAATGGAATCTGGAAGAAATCGTCGACCACTTTGGAACAATATTCTTCACAATCTCATTTTTCTCTCTCTAGATTTCTCCACTAGCCATTGTCGACCTCCGAAAATGCAAGATAAAAAATAGAATATCCTTCCCCAACCTGTGTGTGCTTTCAGATTTAATTATTAATATTGTTAAATTGTTTGGTCTTGTTTGGTTTTGAAGTATTTGGGGAAAAAAATGAGTAAAAGACTATTCTAAATATAATAGACATGCTTTGACATTAGAAGTTTTTAAAAATCATCCCTAATATAGTTCATTTATGGAAATTTGGAAAAAAATTAAGTATTTCTGCAATCTTAAAAAAATATGGAAAAGTGAAGTTCTTAACTGCACACTGGAACATGCACGCCGAGCCTAGCGCGCATTTTCCAGTGCGCGGTCGATGTGGATGCACCGATATTTGTTGTTATACGCATGCCTCACCCGAGCTCAAATTGTTAGCCAATGTCTGTCGATGCTTGTTGTTGCGTCTGGAGCCATCTTGTGCGTGCCAAATTATCAGCCGATGTTTGTTGTTGCTCGTGTAGCCATCTGCGCACGCACGCATGCCTTGTGTGCCCACGCTTTGTGCCCACACGCGCACACCTGAGACCAAATTGTCAGCTTATTTTCTACTAATGCTCGAAAATTGTCAGTTGGTATTCTGTCGATGTCTGTCGATATTTGTTGTTACGCGCGTAGCCATCTGCGCACGCACATGCCTTGTGCGTGCAGTTAATTGTGCGAGCATGCCTTGTGTGTGAATATCTTGTGTGCATTGTAAAGAAGAAAATCGCATACATGCCTTATGTGAGCATGTTTTGTGCCCACACGCGCGAACCTAAAGCCAAATTGTCAGTTATTGTTCTGTCAATGCTCGGGAATTATCAGTTGATATTATGCCGATGTCTGTCGATATTTTGCCGATGTTTGTTCTTACATGCGCACAGCTTGTGAGCATCGGATCTTGAGCGCAGTTAAGAATAAAATGATTTTTTTATTTGTAAAAGTTGAACTTGGTTGCTCACTGTACTAGCTCAGCATGGTCAAACTATGATGAGAACTATGGTCCAAAAAGATTTTCATAAAGATGAAGTAGGATGGGGTGGGGTGTGATGGGGAAGATGAAGATCGACGATGAAGATGAAGATTGAAGATGATGAAAAAAGATCTGAAGAAGATGAAATTGAGGAGTTCAACGATGAATATGAAGATTGAAAATGATGAAATGATGAAGAACAGATCTGATGGGGTAGGTGGGATATTTTAATTTTTTTTTAATGTGCAAAGGGCATTTTGGTCCAAAGTGGCTTAAAAGTATGTTTAAAAGTTGGTGGCTAAAAAAGTATGTTTAAAATTTTAAGTGGCTAAAAAAAGTTACCTCTTTCATTTTTATAGCCAACCATTCTACGTCCCAAAATCAGGCAATTGAAGTATGATTGCACTCGTGTGCCAGTATCCTGTGTGGATATTTGAAAGAAAAAAAAAGAATAAGAGATGAGTTATTTTAGAGTATTTATTGTTCGGTATTTTTTTTATCCTAACTGCAAGTGCACAATGAGGTTTATAATGTAGTGATGAATAAGGTCGTATCCAAAGAGACTTAATATTTAACAAACTAAGTATCAGAACCCAACTCCTAAGTACTATCTAGACGACCGATTAAAGTGCTTGATCTAATTAAAGTACTTAAGTACATAAAATAAATGAAAACAATGAGAAGAAAGAGTAAAGAAGAAACAATGGAGAAAGATAAATTCTACAGTTGGAGAATCCTTATCTAATCCATTTATTTAACTATTTCATCATATTCCAATGTAGGGACTTAAATCTAGGTAGAACAACCACAATTATACTTTAAACCTCCTCTCGAAACACCTAAAGCGTGGATCACATAATTAATATTAATGTCTATATTCAATACCTAACATGCAACTCCTAATAGCTCATATGGTTTATTGCTCTCTCAATTAACCTCAACCCTCTTGAGTGCGATTGATTAATGAGTTAATTACTCGAGATCACGCGTTAAAACTCCTTTCTCAATGTATGAATTAACACATTAAATTATATTATTTAGTGATCAGTTAAACAATATAGATGAACATAAGAGTAATCAAAGGTCAAGATAAAGTCATAGGAAATATGATAAAACCAATTAAACAAACTTCATAAATAATTCATCATCCAACCCTAGAAAACTAGGGTTTAGTTATCCATGATCAAATAAATAAATAAAACCAATAAAGAGTATTCATGTTAGACAAAAAAATAAAGAATAAATAAACCCGAAAGATATATTTTGTCTATATCCTTGCTTGGCTTGACTTTCCCATTCTTGATCTTCGTGTTCTTCTATGCAACTCTCTAACTCTGTGAAAGAATTTATAGATGTTAATTATTCCCCTAATTTTCGCCCATCATCATCATTTTATACTTAGGCAAATTCTAACTCAACTTGGAAGGATAAAAAGCCCAAAAAAAGAGTAAAATTGGAAAGCTTAGACGATTCGGGAGTGCGCTCGTGACCCAATCACCCATGAGTCTGGTCGCAAGTCCACGTGGCGTCCATGTGGTAGATTTCTCATGACCAGCTCACAATTCACAAGTGGGGTCATGACTCAACCAAAGGCAAACCACGTCTCAATATCAAGCATGCAGAAAACCAGTCAGGGGCAATTCGCGAGTGGATTCGCGACCACGGTCGCGAGTCCATTTTCGTGTCCGGCAGCCTTGTACTGTTTTATTTCCTTATCACTAGTTTCTCATTCAATTGACCCGATTCTTTTTGCAACATGTTCCTTACTCGATTTCCTATCTTTCTAGGCGAGAAAAATTCGATTTTAGTCCCATAGAACATGGGTTAATCCGATTTTGGTCCCATCCCTATCACTTTTGGTCCCAAATCGATTGTATTATCAATTTTAGTCCCGCCGTAACGTTTTTCATTTAAAAAATTATCGATTTTGGTCCCATTTTAATAACGATTTTGGTCACAAACAGAAAAATGCTAGAAATTTTTTTCTTTGCAATTCAATTGGAGGTAAAATTAAACGGATTTGGTAGAAATTTAACCTAATTTGGTTCCAAATTTCCCATGAACATGCATCTATATATATATCTACTTACCAAATCATCAAATTACAACTACTAAATCAAAAGAAAATCATTCTTTTTATTTAGTTTAATTTTCTGTCGAGCTCGAGTTCGATTAAGAAGATACTCTGCTCGTGTACACCCCTAAAGGCAAGGAATTTTTTTATTTAGTTTAATTTTATAATATGGTTTATAAGCGTTCACCACATCTAATTTGTGTTTATAATTATTTTTAATATTTAATTTTAATTTTCAATTAATAATTCATTATTATGGTTGATTATTTCATAATTAAATTCTTGTAAAATATAAAGTACAAAATCCAGGAAAAAATTATACTTTTGTTTGGTGTTTATTTGTGGTGTTTTGTTGCATAATTTTGCATGTTTCATTTGTATTTTCTAGTATTTTGTTCTAGTTTATCTATAGGTTTTGTGTGATTTTATTCTCTACTGCTCTTATGGTGGAATAAGCCAAGTTTTGGAAAACTTGAGCTTTTGTGCGCAATATTTTGATTTTTAGGTAATAAAGTGGCACGGAGTAAAGATAGACCGGAAGAGATGAACCCGGACCGGAAGAGATGAGCCTGGAGGAACAAACCAAGGGTCCCACGACCGCGCAAGGTCTCGCGGCCGCGCACCATGAAGGCTAGGGAACCCCCGCGGCCGTGCGAGGCCCGCGGTCGCGCGAGGGTGCTCTCGGCGGAGCACCCCACGGGCGCGCGCATGCCAAGCCTTCCGCGGGCACGCGACCTGCCCTGTTTCTCCCGATCATCACCAATCTACACTCGTCTCTCGCCTCCTCTTCTACAATGAACATATTCCTCTTCCTCGCTCCTCATTTGGGAAACAAGAGATCCTTGAGCCATCCTAATCTAGCACTAGGGAGTAGGGATTAATCCATCTAAACCTAGCTTTGGATTTTTCTTCCACAAAATCCTCCCCAAATCTCTCACATTAATGGCTCCATCACCATCACCTTACCACCACCTTTTCTCTCTCCTACCACCATATCTTCCACCATACCTATCTTTGACTTCTCTCTCCCCTCTCATTTTCTATTAGATTTTGGAGGACATCCCAATCATTCATTCCATTCACTCCACTCTCACCACACCACCCATACCATTCTCTCCATTCTCTCTCTTTTCACACACACTACACACACTAAATCTCTACACCATTCCTCTCAACATTTCCACCATCATCACCTTCACAAGAGGGAAGAGAAGATAAAGAAAAAGAAGAAGAAGGGAACCAAGCCAAGCTAGGAGAAGAGAAGACGAGAAGGTCCCGACGACGAGCCATCCGCGGAAGCTAAGCTCGGAGGAGGTTTATCTTGTGTTTTCTTTGTATTTCTTGGATGTTTGTGGGGATTTGTCCCAAAACTCTTGAAGGATACTTAATATTGTAGAAGTTTGAGTTCTTCAAGCCCAACCAAGGAGGTTGAGAAAGAAGATGAGACTCCTTCACAACAACAAAAGGAGTCCGAGAAAGAAAGAGAAGAAGTGAAGAAGCCCACACTCCACAAGGCTACCAATCCTTACAACCCTCAAATTCCATTTCCGAGCCAGTTGAGGAATGAGAAGCAAGACACTCAATTCCAAAAGTTCTACAAACTCCTATACAAGGTGAATGTTAATCTTCCACTCCTTGATGTCATCCGAAATGTGCTGGCCTATGTCAAGTTCTTCAAGGAACTTGCTTCAAAGAAGAGGAAATTTGAAGAGGATGAGAAGATTGAGGTATCCGAAGTGGCTAGTGCAGTTCTGCAACATCAACTACCATCCAAGCTCCGTGATCCAGGTAGTTTTACTCTTAAAATTGCTTTGGGAAATGGCAAAGAAGCATGTTGTATGTTAGATCTATGAGCCGAAATTAATTTGATGCCTTACTCTATTTATAAACAATTAGAGTTAGGTGAATTGAAACCAACTCGAATGTGTCTACAATTAGCGGATAGGTCCGTGAGATATCCTAGGGGAATAATAGAGGACATTCTAGTCAAGGTTGGTGGATTGATCATACCGGTTGATGTTGTTGTATTGGATGTGGGTGATGTGAAAGAAATGGGTAAAGAACACACTCTTCTCCTAGGTAGACCTTTAATGGCTACAACAAACACCTTGATTGATGTTAAAAATGGAACCTTAAAAATATCGGTGTTAGGAGAAACAGTGTCTTTTTCCGTACATGAAAACAAGGCTATTCCCGTCTCCTCATTTGAGAAATTTTTTTCTTACATAGATGCTATTGATGTCTTGGCCGAGGAGGTTTTCTTGCAGGAAATAGGTGCTCCATGGAGAAGTGAAACCTCGTCCGAGGAGCTTGCTATGGATGAAACCTACCTCAAGTGTGGGAGAGACGAGTTGAATGCTAAAGAGATAGAGATCTTGCTAGGAGAAGGCATGAGTCTCATGGAAATCATGGCCTCAACCGAAGAGAAAGTGAAGCCTACTCCCGAGCTTGAGCTCAAGGAGCTCCCATCTCATCTCAAATACGTCTTTCTTGACGATGAAGAGAAGAAGCCCGTGATTATTTTTGCCGGGCTAGAAAAAGATGAAGAAAACCTCTTAGTAACCGTACTAAAGAGGAACAAGCAAGCCATTACATGGAGTCTTTCCGACATCAAAGGCATTAGCCCCTCTACGTGTATGCATCACATCATTCTAGAGGAAGGGGCTAAGCCGGTTCGTGAAGGGCAAATGAGGCTCAACCCCGTGCTAATGGAAGTTGTAAAGAAGGAGATTCTCAAACTCCTAACGGAAGGGATCATTTATCCCATAGCTGATAGTGAATGGGTAAGCCCGGTCCACGTGGTGCCAAAGAAAGGAGGGATAACAGTCGTTGAGAACAATAAAGGAGAACATGTGGCTACTCAAACCAACACCGGGTGGAGAATGTGCATTGACTACCGAAAGCTCAATGCCGCCACAAGGAAAGACCATTTCCCCCTTCCTTTCATTGATCAAATACTTGATAAACTTGCCGGACATAGTTTTTATTGCTTTCTTGATGGTTTATCGGGTTATTTTTAGGTGGCCATAGCGCCGGAGGACCAAGCCAAGACCGCATTCACGTGCCCATTTGGTACGTTTGCGTGTCGAAGGATGCCATTTGGACTATGCAATGCACCGGGCACTTTCCAAAGGTTTATGTTCTCAATCTTCTCCGAGATGATTGGAGACTTCATTGAGGTATTTATGGATGACTTTTCGGTCTTTGGATCCTCATTTTTTGATTGTTTAGAGAAATTAGAACTTGTCCTTAAAAGATGCATTGAAAGTAGCCTAACTCTTAGTTGGGAAAAGAGCCATTTTATGGTTACTAGTGGCATAGTCCTTGGTCATGTTGTGTCTAAAGAATGAATGAGTGTAGACAAGGCTAAGGTGGATGTGATTGAAAAATTGCCTCCACCCGTTAATGTGAAAGGTGTTAGAAGCTTTCTAGGCCATGCCGGTTTTTACCGTCGGTTTATTAAAGACTTCTCAAAAATTAGCCAACCTCTATACCATTTAATTGCTCAAGATGTTCCTTTTGAGTTTGATGAAAAATTCTTGCATGCTTTTAATACTCTTAAGGAGAAATTGATCACCGCACCCATAGTTGTTCCCCCTGATTGGTCTTTACCATTTGAAATCATGTGTGATACATCAAATTCCGCCGTTGGCGCCGTTTTGGGTCAACGTATTGATAAAATTTTTCGTGTAATTTACTATGCTAGCCTCACCTTGAATAGTGCTCAAGTAAATTACACCACAACTGAAAACAATTGCTAGCCGTTGTGTTTTCGTTGGATAAATTTAGATCCTACATCTTAGGTTCTAAAGTAATTGTGCATAGTGATCATGCGGCTTTAAGACATTTGTTGACCAAACCACAAGCTAAACCTAGACTCATTAGGTGGATTTTGCTTGTGCAAGAATTTGATGTTGAGATTAAAGATAGGAAGGGGTGTGAAAACGTGGTAGCGGACCATTTATCTCGCCTCCCCGTTGATGAAAATTTCAATTTGTTGCATGAAAAAGGAGTTGATTGTGATACATTTCCATATGAGCATGCTCTTGAGCTTAATTTCTCTCCTTGGTATGCCGATATTGTCAATTATCTTGCTTGTGATAAAATGAGACCTAACCTTTCTTTTCAAGAAAAGAAAAGATTTTTGGCAATGTGTAGGCATTACTTTTGGGACAATCCATACCTTTTTCATTTGGAAAAAGACGAGATAATTCGAAGATGTGTCCCGAAAGAGGAGCAAACCGAAGTTCTAGCCTTTTGCCACTCATCTCATTGTGGTGGCCATTTTGAAGGGTAAAAGACGGCTAGAAAGATCCTACAATCCGGTTTGTATTGGCCTACAACCCTAAACCCTAAACCCATCAATGCTCATGCTTACTCCATTTCATGTGATAAATGCCAAAGACTTGGTAATATTGGGAGGAGAAATGAAACGCCTTTAAATATAAATCTTGTTGTTGAAATTTTTGATGTTTGGGGTATTGATTTTATGAGACCATTTTCTAACTCATTTGGCTTCGAGTATATCCTCTTAGCAGTTGATTACGTGTCAAAGTGGGTTAAAGCAATCCCCACTAGGTCTTGTGATGCTAATGTGGTTATCAAGTTCGTGCAGGAACATATTTTGAGTAGGTTTGGATTCCCTGGAGCAATCATAAGTGACGGTGGAACTCACTTCACCAACAAGCTTTTTGCAAAATTGATGAAGAAAAATGGAGTGACTCACAAGGTGGCAACCCCATATCATCCTCAGACTTCCGGTCAAGTTGAGACGAGCAACAAGCAAATTCAAAACATCTTGAAGAAGACTAAGAATGTGACAAGGAAGGATTGGTCACAAAGGCTACCGAATGCTCTTTGGGCGTACCGGACGGCTTACAAAACCATTCTAGGGATGAGCCCGTACCGCCTCGTTTATGGAAAAGCATGCCATCTCCCCGTTGAGATCGAGTACCGAGCCTATTGGGGTATAAAAGTGGTGAATTACGATCTAACAAGTGCGGGAAAGGAGCGAGCCTTGCAATTGTCCGAGCTCAACGAATTGAGAAACGAAGCCTATGACAACGCCAAGATTTACAAAGACAAAGTGAAGAGGCTAAAAAAGGTGAATTGTCAAGAAAGAGCTCATACCAGGCATGAAGGTTCTCCTTTTCAACACCAGACTGCGGCTCTTCGCCGGAAAACTCAAATCACGTTGGAGCAGACCGTTTGTCATCGAAGAAGTGTTCCCCTACGGAGTTGTCACATTGAAGAATCCGGTGACGAATGTTACATTCCAAGTGAACGGTCATCGAGTCAAGCCATACTATGAAGGGTTTTCGCATGAAGCCAATGTGGAGGAATTGAAACTTGTCAATTCCGAGTGAATTCTCCAAAAACTTCGTCTAGCTCGAGACATTAAAATGAGCGCTGCATGGGAGGCAACCCATGATTATCTTATTTTTACTAATGTTATTTAATCGCTTTAGTGTTTGTGTGTTTTTGTATTTTTTGTGTTTGTGTTGCAGGTATGAGTAGAAGTGAAGCTGGGGAAGAAATCTCAGAAAAATGGCTAAGGCAAGTCCCGCGGTCGCGCGACCCCCCTCTCGGTGGAAAGACTCCACGAGCACGCAGCCCCCGCGGGCGCGCGAGTAAATTGGCCAAAAATTGAAGTCCTGCGGGCGCGCGACCCTCGCACCCCGCGGCCGCACCCCACAACCTATAAAAGGGGACCACTCGCTATAGAACCCTACTTTCTCACCACTTGTGCCGCTTTTGAAGCTCATCCCCTACTCTATCACTCCCAAATTTCCCTTTCCCCTTCATACTCAAATTGTAGCCAAATTGCAGTTCAAGGAAGCTTCATTGCCACATCACGCCTCCACGTCACCATCCTCGTCACCGTGACCACGTCGAACCTCTGCGTCCGCGGACCTCCTGCTTCCAACCACCGCTCGTCGCTCACCACCGCCGCGCTCAACCCGCCGCCGCAGATGACGACCGGTTCCGCCAGCAACTCCGCGACCGCGCACCTCTCCGCGGCCGCGCACCACACTTCGCACAAGTTCGCGACCGCACAGCCCTTCGCGGCCGCGCGCCTTTGCCCCTTGCCCCCGCGACCGCGCGCCAGCTCCCGCACCCTCTCCGCGCGTCTTGCTCGACTTCACCGCCTCTGCTTGCTCTGCCTTGCTTAGTCATGCCGCTCCGGATGAAGAACCTGTCATCTTCCCACCAAGAGGGCGACGAGAATCTCCAAAAGCTCTATCAGTGCCCGTTCACGGTTCGTACCCATGCCAAAGGTAACCGGTATCAAGCTTTTACTGACTATGAGATTACCTATCCCCGTTATCTTGATTGGAATTTGTTGAAATCATTAAAAATTGATAGGAAGGTAGAGAGCTATTTGAAAGTGTTAACTTTGGACAAATTTGCTAAATTGAAGTATGTTGGCTTGAATCCGTTGTGCCTTGAGTTCTTGGTTACATTCCAGCTTGATTCTGTGAATTCGAAGATTACTTTTCTTATGATGGGCGAAGAGTTTGAGGTGACATTGGCTAGAATGAAGTCGTATTTTGGGTTTTCGACGACTGGGCCCAGAGAGAGGCCGACCGACTTCAACACGGCTGCCGCCTGGCACGAGCTTACTGGCTTCAGTAATTGGGATCCTCAGGGGACACCCACTGGTTTCATTTGGGAGCCTGCCCTAGCCATCATGCACAAGTTCCTTGCCTACTCGATCTCTGGGAAGGAATAAGCCAACAAGGTCAATGCCACTGAGGTGTATCTTCTTTGGTGTGCTCTCCACAATACCAAAGTCTGCCCGTCCTACTTCATTTGGATCGCTATCCAGCAGATGACTCGACACACCAAGATGCACCCCTCCTTTTGTGCGTTCATCACCGCTCTTGCTGTCAAGCTTGGTTTGTTTCCATCCACAGGTGCCATCCCTGCCGGACAGAGCAAAGTCAAGGAGTATTTGATCACTGTGAATGAGCTCAAGCGAGCCCAACTTATCCTGGATTCAAGGAGACTGGTTCCTCACACCGACCGCCCATGCGTCTCCAAACTTATGAATGCTCAGCGTGAGGTGCTCAGATGCTACAGGGAGGCAGGCTCCTATTCAGCCCCACGTGATGATGATGATGAAGACGAGGAAGAGAACGACAAAGAAGAGAATGAGGAAGAAAACGAGGGAGGAGAAGGAAAAGAGGATCAGGGAGATGAGGACAATGATCAGGATGAATAGGCTCACTACCAGCCGCCGCCTTATCCCTTTACGATGCCCCAGCATGGGTATCAGATGCCACAGGCTGATTGGCGGTCCTTCCAGGACCACTTCGACACCACCATTGGGCAGTTCCAGCAGAGCTTCCAGCAGAACTATACCGACTCCATGGGCCAATTTCCGCAGCATTTTGATACCTCCATGGGCCAGTTCCAGCAGTCCTACAACAATACCATGGGGCAATTTCAGGACCGCTTCGATGTTTCTATGGGCGAGTTTGGCCAAGAGTTGGGATCCCTCCGTCAGGATGTTGGCGACGTGAGGCAGGACATCTATGGTCGCCTCGATAAGCATGACGAGAAGATGACGGCCCTTGAGGAAAGCTGGAACAACTGGACCATCTCCTATCCTTACCCGTAGCCTCCACCACCACCTTATGATCCACCAGAGCAGTGAAGTTCTTTTGTGTTTTTGTGTACTTTTTATTTTTTGTGTTCGTGTGCGAACTGCTATTGTTTCAGTTCACCCCCTTTCCGTTGTTCGTTGGCTGTTTTTGTCGTATATTTTGTAGGAACCAGCGCCTATTGCCGGTCTCCTATGATTTTTAATGTGTTCCACTTCCCTATTCTCTTATTGTATCTTGTTTCCATACATTGAGGACAATGCATATTTTAAGTGTGGGGGAGAGCTTGTTATGCTATGTTATGGATTTCGTATTTTTGTTGTTCATGTTGTTTTGTTGTTTAAGTAAAACTTTTGTTGATCTATTGATGTTGAGTATGTGGTTTTAGTTATCTAGGTATGCTGTGATTCTCCCACTTAGCATTTTGCCTTGCCCGATGGTCAAATTTGAAAATTTTTTATATGAATCTTCAAGGAATTATTTTCAAGTTGCTCATGAATGAATGAATTGTTCCGTGGTTTTACTCTTGAACATGAATTATTTTTGAATATGATCACAATTTGATGATTGACTTGAAGAGTCTTGCCCTTTAAAGAATAGGAAGAATGCTTGGCCTTGTTCTTGAAAATTGCTCCCCTTAATCATTTATCCTCGTATTTATAATAAAAAGGGGGGGGGGGGGGGAGAAATAAGGATCTCTACTCCTCTAGTTGATTTATTCGACTATGAGTATGGGAAACCACACAAGAACACTAGGGATTTCCTCCCTATGGTTTTACCTTGTGATTTTTGATCCATGCCCCCCATGAATTTGCTTAAATAAATGGGATTGCATTCCGGATTCTACTCCTCTCATGTGTGTATCAAATCCTTTCACGTGATGCATGATGAGTATGAGAAACCACATTAGGAAGCTCAGTTATGCTCGATGATTTGACCTAATGACTATTGTCCTGTGGTTGCGATCCCATTGTTGTTTTATGTAGTATATTAATAAATATGGATGTGGTTAGTGGGGATGTAATTTAATTGAATATGGGCTAACGTGTTCTTCCTAGACCTGAAGGGACAAGCAATTCACTTGATCGGATATTGTGTTCACATTCTTGGATAATGAATGCTTTTGTGGGAACCATGCAAATTGTCAATTACATGATCACCTTGTGAATATTTCCTTCTTGATTCATATTTTTGATTTCTTATTTGCTTGAGGACAAGCAAAGAGCTAAGTGTGGGGGAGTTGTTTGGTGTTTATTTGTGGTGTTTTGTTGCATAATTTTGCATGTTTCATTTGTATTTTCTAGTATTTTGTTCTAGTTTATCTATAGGTTTTGTGTGATTTTATTCTCTACTGCTCTTATGGTGGAATAAGCCAAGTTTTGGAAAACTTGAGCTTTTGTGCGCAATATTTTGATTTTTAGGTAATAAGGTGGCACAGAGCGAAGATAGGCCGGAAGAGAAGAACCCGGACCGGAAGAGATGAGCCCGGAGGAACAAACTAAGGGTCCCGCGGCCGCGCACCATGAAGGCTAGGGAACACCCGCGGCCCCGCGAGGCCCGCGGTCGCGCGAGGGTGCTCTCGGCGGAGCGCCCCGCGGGCGCGCGCATGCCAAGCCTTCCGCAGGCGTGCAACCTGCCCTGTTTCGCCCGATCATCGCCAATCTACACTCGTCTCTCACCTCCTCTTCTAGAATGAACATATTCCTCTTTCTCCCTCCTCATTTGGGAAACAAGAGATCCTTGAGCCATCCTAATCTAGCACTAGGGAGTAGGGATTAATCCATCTAAATCTAGCTTTGGATTTTTCTTCCACAAAATCCTCCCCATTTCTCTCACATTAATGGCTCCATCACCATCACCTTACCACCACCTTTTCTCTCTCCTACCACCATATCTTCCACCATACCTATCTTTGACTTCTCTCTCCCCTCTCATTTTCTATTAGATTTTGGGGGACATCCCAATCATTCATTCCATTCACTCCACTCTCACCACACCACCCATACCATTCTCTCCATTCTCTCTCTTTTCACACACACTACACACACTAAATCTCTACACCATTCCTCTCAACATTTCCACCATCATCACCTTCACAAGAGGGAAGATGAGATAAAGAAGAAGAAGGGAACTAAGCCAAGCTAGGAGAAGAGAAGACGAGAAGGTCCCGACGACGAGCCATCCGTGGAAGCTTAAGCTCGGAGGAGGTTTATCTTGTGTTTTCTTCGTGTTTCTTGGATGTTTGTGGGGATTTGTCCCAAAACTCTTGAAGGATACTTAATATTGTAGAAGTTTGAGTTATTTGCATTTGATTTATAAGATGACTTTCTTCTATGGTATTTGTGTTGTTTTGAGCATGTTTAGTGGCTAATCTCTCTATTAGGGGGTAGAGGATCGATGTGGTTTTGATCTATGCTTGTTCTCGTTGATTGTTGTTGTTGGAATCGTGCTTTTTCATGTTTAGGTACTTGATCACTACTTGAACATTGATAGGATTTAGAGGAGTCTTGATTGTGAATCTAAATCCGGAAATTGGTTCCTTCGACGTTAGGTGGATGGGGTTCCTAAGCCTAATATGTCAATCTTGCATGTACGATATAGCTAAGAGAGGTTTAACAGATAGATGGTGATAGTAATTGAAGTTAAACTAATTGGAAGAGACTATCGTATTTGTGAGAGTAGCATTATCAACTTGAATAAAGCATAGTGATAAAACCATTGAGAGAATCTACACCCTAATACCTTAATCAAACTTATTTTCTCTAATCTCGATTTAATTTGTGTTTTTGCATTTAATTATCTCGCTTTATTGTCCGTTTCGAATTAATAGCATAATCATCATCAAACCCCATTGTTAGAATGTTTAGATTGTATTTTAGTCGTTTTGTTGAAAGCATGTGTAGTCTTTAGATAGTTCTTTCATATAAAGTCTTCCTTGAGAGATCGACTCGGGTTAAGCTTATTACTTCTACAATTGGCCCCGTCCATTTACGGGTGTGGTCCTAAGTAGTGTCTAGTGAGCATAAACCGGAAATTATAAGTGTAAATTTGGACCGCTCAACTTTCATACCTACATTTTGAACTTTCACTACAAAAAATTCACATTTTAGCGATGGAAGCGCGCCAATTCCAGCCCAAAATATTAAAAATAATATAAAATTTTAAAAATCGTAAAGTAAAACTAATAAAAATTTATACTCATAATTAATTAGTAATTGAAAAATAAAATATATATATATAATATTAAAAATGTAAAATAAATAAAACATTAATAATATTAAACAAGTTAATTTCAAATTCATAATTAATTAGTAATTAAAAAATTAATAATATTAAAAAATCATAAAGTAAAATAAATAAAATATTAAAAAATTTATATTCATAATTAATTAGTAGTTGAAAAATATATATTATTAAAACATTAAAAATGAAATAAATTGTAAAATGTAAAATAAATAAAAAATCAATAAGATTAAAAAGATTGATTTTAAATTCGTAATTATATAGTAATTAAAAAATTAATAACATTAAAAAAATTAAAAATTATCATGTAAAATAAATAAAAAAATTTAAAAAATTTGTATTTGTAATTAATTAGTAATTGCAAAATAAAAAAAAAATATATATATATATATAATAAATATTATAAAAATATGTCGTTAACATAGAAAAATAAAATAAAAATACGACGTGTGTTTTTTGTTAAGTTTGAGACAAAAAAATCCATCATTAAATATCTTAATCTTAATCCATTGTTAATGTATCTGTATTTTAAAATGAATTATAATCCGTTGTTAAATCGCGTTTTTATTGTATTATTTTTTTAAATAACTCAATTAAAAAATAATAATAAAAAGTACGCCCTATTTACAAATCTAACATTTGATCAATTTTTCGGCTCAAAAATCGTTCATAGCTGATTACATTTTAGGATTTCTATTTCAATGAAAATTTCACTTTTGGTCCCATATTATCGATTTTGGTCCCAAAACTAGCGGCGGTTACCCCATTTATTTTTTCCGTCTAAATTGTGGGACCAAAATTGATAATCCAAGTCCTATGAGAGCAGATTTAATAACAATTTCTGAAATAGGACCAAATATGATTGGGTTGGGATCAAAATCGGACTAGGTCATGTCCTATGAGACCAAAATCGAAATTTTCTCTAACAAAGAGTATCATAGAGAATTTGAAATGACATGATATATACCAATGGGTTAATTACACATCAGTACCCATGTTAATTTGTTTTTAGACTTGTCCAGAAGTTTAAAAAGTTACACATCAATACCTAACGCTTGCATATATAATTAACACTTTTAGAACTAATAAATTTTTCCCATGAACAAATAAATACCGGAAAATTTAATGGATTTTCACCCGATTTATGAAAATGATGTGAAAATTAAACTTAACCATTCATAAACAAAACAACGTCTCTTTAACTCAACAATCCTTATATATATATATATACATATATATATATCATTATTGCTAAATAAATTAATTATAAAAATATTAAATGCTGATGTGCAACTTTTGAAATTTGGAAATAAAATTGTAAAAATAGTAAACATTGAATATAATTAACCTATATAATTTCACATCAAATAAAGTTATTAGATGATGTGTGAGGTATTCCCAATGTGCATATCGTGTATTCGTGTTTAATTGCTATGTAAGAAAATTAGAATTAATTAAGTTTAAAATGGTGACTTTTGTGGTAAAGTTGAAGGTAAATAAGATTCGGTAGATAATTTGTCTTATTTACTTTAAAACATCGTTTTCTAGGTGTGATCAATTATAGGCTTAAGCATGGGTCTCCGACAAACCAAAAAACAGTGGGCTTTCTTGCTTTATCTCTGTCTTTCTCATCTGATATTTTAGTCTTTCTGCTTCATTTTTTTTCTCTTGATTTTTTCATATTCTATTTATAAATACACAAAATATTTACTATAACAACACGATTAATCTACAGGACTCATGAAGTCACAAATTAATTAATGATATGTAGGAATAATATCGTAAAATAACCCATCGTTTACGAGTTTCAACTGAAATAACTCAACCTATTGATAATTACTGTAAAATACCTATTGTTTCATAATTTGTGTCAAGTGCTCCAACCTAAACAAATAAAAATAAAATTGTGTAAAGTGTTGATAGATATATAGCATGCTATATATGCACTTAATTTTGTAATTTAAGGAAGATGCACGACTCCTTAATTGCATTTTATTTATATATTCGTAAATTGTCTATTGACACATCTAATGATAATTAATTTGTTTTGTTTACTAGATTCAAACAACAAAATTATGATGATAAAATTGACCTTTTCAATATAGTTTTGATACGACGGAAGAAAATTGGATTATGTCTTTATAGAATCATATAGATCAATTATTCCTTTATGTATTTTTTTATATAAATGATAACATCATTGTTGGTGTTGGCCCAATTGCTATTTACTTGGCCCAGTTTCTATTTAATTATCTAATCCGGCCCAAACCCTAAACCCTTAACCCTACCCGACGGTCCATCTCCCTATTAACTAAGCATCTTTATTGCTGTTGCTTCTCGATGCTCTAGAAGCCTCTTTAACTAGAGATGGATTCCTCTCCACCATCATCGCTCACCTCACAGATCTATCTAGCATTCTCTCTCTCTCTCTTTCTGGATCTTCTCAGCTTGCTCCCACGGTTTCTCTTGCCGGAATCTTGTGTTGTGATTCATGTTGGGCATATGAGTGTTGGGAGAAGCTTCTGTTGAGAGAGAAAGATCGAGCGTCGCCTGCCCCTTTCAAACCCTAGCCGCCGCTTCCTCTTCCCCTTTTCCCTGGTTTGGGCATTTCCTGTCGCCGGAGTTGCTACCGCCGCTGTTCGTGGGAAAATCTGAGCCAAACCGTGCCTTGGGCACACTTTTCCCACCGATTGAAACTCTGATCTACACTATCTCTGGCTGTTTTTCTCTCCTGCTCTTTGTTATCTGCAATATCTCTGGACCTAACTTGTTTTGTTTGCGTGTTTGCAGAATTGAAGTACTACAGTCCCTAGCCTGTGAAGAAGAACTGTAGATCCATTTGATCTACTTCTCTGAGGCCTGACCAAGACGAAGCACAAGTTGAAGCTCTAGATTTGAAGCCTCGTTGCTGAAATACCTTCTGTAAACAATTGTAATAGTTTGCATTATTTTCTTTTCTTCCTCTTTGGGTCTCTGCTACTAGAGTAGCGAGTGTGTGAGGCCGCAAGAGTGAGAGAAATAAGAAGTGTAACCCTGGCTAGGCGATACCACAACAGTGGTATCAGAGCCTGGTTTGTCTAGCCGGGGGCACTCCCCTTATCTCCATCTCATACACCCCGCCGCCGATAAGGGCCGCGCCTCTTTCGCCCCCGTCGGGCTCCTAAAAACAGTAAGTCCGACCCCTCCCCTACCTAGGAGGGTCGGCTCTGGTATTAACCCTAAAACCCTAAAACTCATCTGTGTGGTATTTGTTGATCCTGTACTTTCTTGCTTCCGCTCTAATCTCTGACTATCCCTTGGCATTCCAAGCCTTTCCCAAAAACTAGCTTATGGTCGGAACCGTCTGGATTCCCCTGTGGGTCTCCTCAAAGCGGGTTGCCCCGATAGATATTTTTGGTAAGGGATCTTCAGTTGAAAAAGGGGGTTTTGGGTTGAACTGGTGTTATTTTGTCTCTTTGTTGCTCTAAAGTTCTCTGCATTCTTTGTACTGCCTTATTGTTGCTTGTTGTGATTCCTAGTAGGAATCTATTCTGAAAACTCTATTTACAGAGTTGTTGTGGATAGACTTAGTGATCTAAGTCTGGTTGCTGGCCTAGTTGGGTTTTGGGATTGACCTGAGTGAACCCCTGCTCCACAGATCAATCTGTGCTGAGAACTGGGATAGCCTCAGCTCTAGATTTCCCTTGTGCACCCATCTTTGGGCTTGTAGAGTGTTTTCTCCTGTTCTGAGTAATTTTGGTGATTATCCTGATATTCTTGTGGATTAATTTGGTTATTAGTGAATTTCTGTGTTCTCAGTGTTATTCTGTGTGAATCTATGAAAATGAATAACTTGAGTGTTGTTCCTTTCAATGGAAAGGATGATTTTGGTGATTGGCAAACTAGGGTTGAGTGTATTTTGACAAAAGAAAATCTGCAAGATGCAATATTTAAAAGAATTGATGAAAATGAAGCAGATAAAACCCTTGTTAAATTAAATGCTGGTGCAAGAGCTACAATTTTATTGAATCTAAGCAGTGTTGTTGTTAGGCAAGTGTCTCATCATAGATGTGCTAAAGATCTGTGGGATGCCTTGACTGCTTTATTTGTGGCTAATTCTGAAGAGTCTGCATATTCTTTGCAAAATCAAATCATGACTTTTCAAATGGATCCCTCTAAAGACATTGATTCAAACATGCATGATTTCAACAAACTTTTGAAAGATTTAAAACTTGCTGGGGATGACACCCTTGAAAAGTATGCCCCCCAAATCCTGCTTGGTGCTATACCTGAAGTCTTTTCTGAAGTTAAATTAGCTTTAAAATATGGGGGATCTAAGGTTACCTGTGATATGATTGTTTCTGGGCTTAAAGCTAAAGAAAATGAGTTAAAAAAGCTGCAGTCTAAACCCTTGCAAAATGAGATCATTTATGTCAACAGAAACAATAACCTCAAGCCTTTTAGACCTAATCCAGAAAATCCAAGTGATATAGTTGCTGAGAGGCACGAGAGGGAATACAATCATGCTCATAACCTTCCCAACAACACCAGAATCGACAACCTTGTTGAAATATACTCTCAACACCCCAGAAATCAAAATCAAGCCCAAAGTTCTGGCCATTTTCCCCTCTCCTCTGAGTTTAACCCTCCCAGAAACCAAATCTTCCCCCAACACCAAAACACAGATTTCAAACCTAAAAAGAACTATTGGAACTGTGGGAAGCCTGGACATTACTCAAACAGATGCAAACAACCTAAAAGGGGCAGGGGGTTTGGGAACAATCAAGCTAATAATGTCATGTACTTCGATCACTCTGAACATAATGACAATCTTGAAAATGGTGAACTCTACATGGTGCATTCTGGTTGTGACTTTCAATTCATAAATTTTACAAATGTTGTGTCTGATAATGTGCATGAGTCTGAGTGGCTTATAGATTCAGGTTGTACTTTTCATGTCACTCAACACAAGCACATATTTCAAAATTTACAACTTATAAACTCTGGTGCTGTTGCTTTAGCTGATGGTCAGCAATGTGAAATAATTGAAAGGGGTGATGTGTGTCTTAGATTTCAAAATGAAAGCATGATTACCCTCCATGATGTCAGATATGTTCCAAAATTGAAATTTAACCTTCTATCTGTCTCCAAACTTACTGATCACCAACTATTTGGCTCTGTAAATCATAAATGCTTTCAATTCAAGATGAATTCCATGATATGCTTTGATGCTCCCAGAAAAGGAGATTTGTATGCAGTTCATGTTTACTCTGTGCCTATTCAAACTGCTAATTTGGTGCAAAATGATGAAACAACTTTATGGCATGCAAGATTAGGGCATATGAGTAATAAAGGCTTAGAAATCTTAAGAAAATCTGGTGCATTCAAGCATGATAAAGTCTCCAGCATGTCATTCTGTGAACCATGTTTGATGGAAAAGCAACACAAGTTGCCCTTCCCTGTGTCTGGTCCTTATCCTAAAGCTCAGCTCAGTTCTGATATTCTTGAATATATACATGCTGATGTGTGGGGACCTGAAAAGGTCCCAACCCATGGTGGTAATATGTTTTTCCTGTCCATTATTGATGATTTTTCAAGAAAGACCTGGGTGTTCCTAATGAAAAACAAATCTGAAGTCTTTGAAAAATTTTCTAAGTGGTCTGTAGCAATTCAAAACCAAACTAATAAAAGCATCAAGTGTCTAAGAACAGATAATGGTTTGGAATTCTGTAATCAACTGATGGATAATTGGTGCTCTGATCTTGGGATCAAAAGGCACAAGTCTGTGCCCTACAACCCCCAGCAAAATGGGGTTGTTGAAAGGATGAACAGGACTCTCCTTGAGAGAGTTAGAAGCCTCTTGGCTGGTTCAGGCCTTGATAAGAAATTTTGGGGAGAAGCTCTTATGACTTCTTGTTATCTGGTTAACAGATCTCCCTCTGTCCCTTTAAAGGGCAAACTCCCAGAGTCTGTGTTCTATAACAAACCTATATGCCTGTCAAATCTGAGAGTGTTTGGATGTAGTGCCTATGTTCATCAAAAACTTAGTAAAATTGAATCAAGGGCTAGGAAATGCATATTTCTGGGATATCATGATGGTGTTAAAGGGTATAGATTATGGGATAAAACTCTTCCTGGTTTTAAAACTTGTATCAGTAGGGATGTTTCATTCAATGAATCTGACTTTCCATTCTTAAATGAATCCTCACTTTCTGCTGCTCCTTGTGAGGTGGAGAAACTTGATTCCCCTATGTTTTTCCCTGTCTTGTCTAAGGTGGACCCTCCCCCACCAGAGTTCCCTGAGTTCAATGTTCCAAATGATCACTCTCATGTGTATGATAACATTAGCCCTTCTGATTCTGCATCTAATCATGACTCTGAACCTGACAAGCATGCTCATGTAAATGTATCTGAATCTGAGCATGAACAAACTGTTGAGCATGAACCTGAGCATGTGAACCTTGATAACTATAAACTGTCAAGAGATAGGTCTAGGAGAACAATTAAGGCTCCATCTAGGTATGATGATTGTAATTTGTCAATGTATGCATTCAATGTGTTCAATAATGTTGATTCATCTGAGCCTAAAACATATAAAGAAGCTATTACTTGTGCTGAATCATATAAATGGATAGAAGCAATGAAATGTGAAATGAACTCTTTGCTTGATAACAAAACTTGGGTTCTTGTGGAAAAACCTGATGCATGCTCTCTTGTGGAATGTAAATGGCTATTTAAAATAAAGCAAGAGGTTGATAGTGTAAGGTACAAAGCTAGGCTTGTTGCAAAGGGTTTTACCCAAAAAGAAGGCATAGACTATACAGAAATCTTTGCACCTGTGGTAAAATTTACTACAGTTAGGATTATGCTTGCCTTGACTGCTCATTTTGACTGGGAATTGAAACAAATGGATGTGACAACTGCCTTCTTGCATGGTGAATTGGAAAACAATATATATATGAAACAACCTGAAGGTTTTGAAGATAAATCATATCTTGATCATGTTTGTTTGCTTAAAAAGTCACTGTATGGATTAAAACAATCTCCCAGACAATGGAACATTAAGTTTGATACTTGCATGAAAAATTTGAATTTCTCAAGAAGTCAATTTGATCATTGTCTGTATTATATGAAATCTTCTGTGCCTATGTTCTTACTGCTGTATGTTGATGATATGCTCCTGATAAGCCCCTGCCTGAAAACCTTGAAGCATGTTCAAACCTGCCTGAGTGAAAACTTCAACATGAAAGATTTGAGGGATGCAAGGAAAATCCTAGGTATGAATATTGACAGAGACAGAAGCACACACACTCTATTGCTTCATCAATCCTCTTATGTTGAACAAGTGCTAAAAAGATTTGATATGGATTTGTGTAAACCTGTGAATGTCCCACTTGCATCCCATTTTCAATTAAGTAAAGACCAGTGTCCCAGAAGTGACACTGACCTGAGTGATATGTCTGGAATTCCCTATGCTAATGCTCTGGGGTCTGTTATGTACCTCATGATCAGCACCAGGCCTGACATAGCATATGCTATATCCTGTTTAAGTAGGTACATGGCAAACCCTGGGCTGCCTCATTGGGAAGCCCTTAAGTGGTTACTAAGATACCTAAAGTCCACAACTTCTCAAGGTCTAATCTTTTCAAAATACCCTGATGGTGTTAAGTGCATTGGCTAAGTAGATTCTAACTATGCCAATGATAGAGATCAAAGAAAATCTACTACATCATATGTGTTTACATTATGTGGTTCTTGTATAAGTTGGAAGTCTCAGTTACAGAGTATAGTTGCCTTATCATCCACAGAGTCTGAGTACATTGCAGCTACTGAAGCTGTAAAAGAAGCAATATGGTTGAATGGTGTGTTAACTGAAATTAATTTCATTGATGATAAACCATTGCTTTATTCTGACAGTCAGTCTGCTATCTAACTTTGTAAGAATCCAATTTTTCATGATAGAACAAAGCATATTGATGTAAGATAGCATTTCATAAGGGACATAGTAGAGAAAGGAGAAGTTCTGTTGGATAAAATCCCATCTGAATTCAACCCTGCAGATATGGGCACTAAGTGCCTCCCAGTTGCAAAGCTGGAAGCCTTCAAAAAGTCCTTGAACATGGACTTGGGTTGAACCAAAGTTGGTGATGTTTTTGAGTTATCCTGACCTGAAGTCAGGGTAACAACAAAGCCCTTTGGGCAGTGTAAAAACATGGTGATTTCCTTTGGTACAATAAGCTAGGTTGATTCAAGTTAAATGATGGTCAATGATCTTGTGAGACCTGAGACTTGTATCTATGGTTTGGGTTGATCTCTTGTGTTGAGACTGGATTGAATACGCATAGTGTTCATTCCTCCCTCTCTTAGTCTATCTTTGTGATAAATTTAAGAGTAAAAATTATATGGCAATGATGATATTCTCTTGTTTTATCTTTTGGCAGGTAACTCCTTGGTGACTGGAAATACCAATAGGGCCAAAGGTGGAAATATTGGTGTTGGCCCAATTGCTATTTACTTGGCCCAGTTCCTATTTAATTATCTAATCCGGCCTAAGCCCTAAATCCCTAACCCTACCCGACAGTCTATCTCCCTATTAACTAAGCATCTTTATTGCTGCTGCTTCTCGATGCTCTAGAAGCCTCTTTAACTAGAGATGGATTCCTCTCCACCATCATCGCTCACCTCACAGATCTATCTAGCATTCTCTCTCTCTCTCTTTCTGGATCTTCTCAGCTTGCTCTCACGGTTTCTCTTGCCGGAATCTTGTGTTGTGATTCATGTTGGGCATATGAGTGTTGGGAGAAGCTTCTATTGAGAGAGAAAGATCGAGCGTCGCCTGCCCCCTTCAAACCCTAGCCGCCGCTTCCTCTTCCCCTTTTCCCTGGTCTAGGCATTTCCTGTCGCCGGAGTTGCCACCGACGCCGTTCATGGGAAAATCTGAGCCAAACCGCCTTGGGCACACTTTTCCCACCGATTGAAACTCTGATCTACACTATCTCTGGCTGTTTTTCTCTCCTGCTCTTTGTTATCTGCAATATCTCTGGACCTACCTTGTTTTGTTTGCGTGTTTACAGAATTGAAGTACTACGGTCCCTAGCCTGTGAAGAAGAACTGTAGATCCATTTGATCTACTTCTCTAAGGCCTGACCAAGACGAAGCATAAGTTGAAGCTCTAGATTTGAAGCCTCGTTGCTGAAATACCTTCTGTAAACAACTGTAATAGTTTGCATTATTTTCTTTTCTTCCTTTTTGGGTCTCTGCTACTAGAGTAGCGAGTGTGTGAGGCCGCAAGAGTGAGGGAAACAAGAAGTGTAACCCTGGCTAGGCGATACCACAACAATCATGTTTTGCATCTATTTTGAGGTTCAACTCATTTGAATGACACATAATGGGTATTGCATGTATGAAATGACAAGATTCACATAGTTTCTGTATTTTGAGCAATGTCACTGTTTGCTTATTTTGAAGGAATTTAATGCCATTTTTTGTATAAGATTCAAATGACCTTGGAAAGAGCCTAGAAAGGAGAAAATTTCGATTTTGGTCCCATAGGACATGGCCTAGTCCGATTTTGGTACCAACCCTAGCATATTTTGTCCTATTTTAGAAATTGTTATTAAATATGCTCTCATAGGACTTGGATTATCAATTTTGGTCCCACAATTTAGACGGAAAAAATAAATGGGGTAACGACCGCTAGTTTTCGGACCAAAATCGATAATATGGGACCAAAAGTGAAATTTTCAACGAAATAGAAATCCTAAAATGTAATCAGCTATGAACGATTTTTGAGCCGAAAAATTGATCAAATGTTAGATTTGTAAATAGGGGGTACTTTTTATTATTATTTTTTTAATTGGGTTATTTAAAAAAATACTACAATAAAAACGAGATTTAACAACGGATTATAATTCGTTTTAAAATACAGACACATTAACAACGGATTAAGATTAAGATATTTAATGACGGATTTTTTTGTCTCAAACTTAACAAAAAACACACGTCGTATTTTATTTTTATTTTTTTATGTTAACGACATATTTTTTATAATATTTATTATTATTATTATTATTATTATTATTATTATTATTATTATTATTATTATTATATATGTAACACCCTGAAAAAATATAGTATTATTTTATAACTAGAAATTTCATGAAATTAGAACCCAAATCATTATGGCTAGTTAATTATGGGCTTAGAGGCACAATAAGATAAAGAAAAGTCTCGACCTTATTTGATCATCTAAGTTAAAATTAGAATTTATATTATAAAATTAGGCATTATTGAGATCGTTTTGATATCAAGATCGTCTAAATCGGACTTCATTTGAGTTTCCAATGCAATTTAATTCATGTAATAATTTGAGCCAAATTTATTGTACCATAACCACTATTATAAATTCAAATATAAGTAATCAATTCACTGTCAGCCCAATATAAGCTCATCTTCGGCCCATTAGATTAAACTCATTCTAATTGTTAAATTTTTATGTATGGTTATTTATTTGCAAGACTAGTAATTTGGATAAATATGCCAAATTTTGACCAACTAATTGTTACCATTTGGAATTGGCTAGGTAAGATTAGTGTAATTGGGCTAATTGCACATGTGAGTGTGTGTGTGCAATATTGGATTGCTAAATAAAAAGAAAAGGTATAATAATAAATAAAATAAAATAAAACTCTAACCAATTGAATTGAGACATTTGGAGACCATTTAAAAGGATTAGTGTACTTAATAGTACACATGTGATTTATGTTGATACATATATAAATATACGTATATATAGTTGGGGGTTTCTTTATTATCAAGAAATAATAATAATAATAATAATAATAATAATAATAATAATAATAATAATAATAATAATAATAAATAAATAAATAAATAAATAAAATTAAATAAAATTTCTAAACCAATATAAATTGAACATTTGGCAATTGATTTGATGCCATTAGTGTACATATATCTATAGTATACGTGTGTGAGTGTGTTGAGTGTGTGTGTGTATGTGTAAGTTGGCAGAGAAAAAAAATGATGGGAAAGAAAAAGAAAATCGAAGAAGAAAAATAGAAAGAAAAAAAAAGAGAAATAAAGGAAAGGTGAGTTTTTTTTTTACCATCCGATGTTTATTTAATTCAATGTTATTTGATCTATTTAATTTCGGATTTGGTTATAAAATATTAAATGAATCTAATTTTATATTCAATTTTTTTAGTTATAGTTTAATACTTGAAAATTAAATTAGGATTTTTAGAAAAACATGATTTAGTCCTAGAAGTAAAATATTGTATATTGCTCAAAATAAATTCTAAAAATTTACTTCTATGTGTTGAATAGAGCTTCTTAGTTATTGAATTTAGTTCAATTCGTCTTTATCCATTCAATTTTGTTCACAAAGTCCGATAAATTCTCAATCTAAATTGTTTCGTTCCGTCAAATGCGCATTATTCGCCCATTTGACTCCATTTATATTCCAAACGATCCCAAGACATAGAAAATTCCTACTTAAGTTATTTATAATCTAAGTTATTACCTTATTGACCTATCTGAGGATTCTAAGTTAGAAATTTTAATTTGTATAAGTCGAGACGATCGAGAAGCATAGTAGCAACGCATAAATTACACTGTTTATTGAGATCATTCAGGTGGATTTTTCTATAA
Source organism: Perilla frutescens (assembly GCA_026008535.1). Lineage (NCBI taxonomy): Eukaryota > Viridiplantae > Streptophyta > Magnoliopsida > Lamiales > Lamiaceae > Perilla > Perilla frutescens. The sequence continues at coordinate 35,173,774 of BRKX01000017.1, read as the reverse complement.
CTCACAACTATGCTTTAAATTCGTCCATGAAAAGTATGTTAAATGTTTTAATAACATTGTTTATGCAATGATTGGATGTGTTGAGACTTCATGCATAGAGGAATTCCGACTTACAAGCAAGGCGGTTTACTTTCTGACTAAATGTCTAGATAAGTAACCGTAAAGTATCATGTGATCACATTGGGTCTCTCATCTAATGAAGAAGAGTAAAACTTTGTTATAAAGAATGTTCATGGTTATTTTCCATGATTTATGCAGTATAACAGTTTTAAAGCATGAAAGTTTGTCTTGGACGAATGTTAATGGCCATTGAGTGTTTTCTGGCACTCAATCCAAATATTTTTCAAATGTTTTCAGGCCCTGGAGATGAAGTTGGTAGATGACGACCTGCTGGAATGGGTTTGACGGTTGACCCTTATGTGATTTTTTCTTAAAACCATCTTTAAACTTATGTTTATATGTTAAATATTAAATGCTTCTGTTGATACTCTACAAAATTTTTAAGTTTGAAAGTTGTTGATATAGGTGGTCAATTTTTGATTGTATATACAAATGTTTTGAATGTATATAAGAGTTGGTCGTGATGTATTTAAATGTGTTGCCTTTTTAGATATATGTATTGCTTGTTGGCAGGTCATAATTTGATTATGTGATATTTTTGAAAAGCCTTGTTGGAAGTTGACTTTGAGAACGTCTGAGTGCGTGGTTTGAATATTTTTAAGTTGAGATGTTGTACGTTTACAAATTATTTATAAAGTTAAATCTATTTTTTTAAAAGTAATTATTACGTAAGCATGTACATATGTTTTTTGTGACGTTTTGGTCTTAGTGGGACTGGGGCGTTACAAGTGGTATCAGAGCAGGTCTACGTGATTGTAGGCCCGTGGTGTTTTCAAATACTGAAATATTTTAAGTATTGTGTTATTGAAATGGTTACCTATAACCCAACAGCTATCGTCTACGCCAAGCTTACTCCGGGAAGGTACTAAAGTTCTTGTTTTAAATTTTGTTGCCTTATGAAAAGTATATGTATATAATTGTATGCAAGATATACAAGTACAAGTGATCTCAATGTGTAATTTAAAGCATGGTGAAAAGTATGATTTTATAGCATTGTGAAAGTTATGTTTTACAAAGCATGGTTATCAGTGTTTTCATGTTAAATCCATTTGACGCATAAACATCATTGGAGCTAGTTTTATATCAGAATTTAGCTGGATTTGAACATAAAGGCACTGAGCATAAGTACACAAAATGACTTTAGAGCTCCTTTAGCTCACTGAAATTCTATGATCCATGTGAATCTAAGTACATTGTATCATCATCTTAGACTTCTTCAAGTGTATTTGATAATCATAGAATTTGACATATGAAGTATATATATAAGATGACGTCATGACGTCAAAATAATCAAGCATATGATCCTCCACAAGAAGATACGGCACGTGTTATCACTCAATTTCGAACATACCAACCTCTAACCTTTAATGGTCAGGGTGAACCGACTGAGGCTGAAGAATGGCTATGAATGATGGAACGCACATTCGCATACATAGTGTATACCGATTCTCAGCGCATTGCATGTACAATCTTCCAGCTCACTGGTGATGCTAATCATTGGTGAGAAACGCATAGGAGATCGATGACGCCTGAACAATTTACAAATATGACTTGGGAGGAGTTTAAGCAAGCTATTATGCGGAAGTTTGTTCCCATGTGTTATCAGGATCAGAAAGAAACTGAGTTCTTACATTTAACTCAGGGAAATATGACAGTAAACGATTATGAATGGAAGTTCAATCAGCTATCTAGGTATGCTCCACACCTGACAGACACTGATGAGAAAAAAAAGCTCATAGATTTAAAAGAGGCTTACGAACAGAGATTAGCAGTATCATAGCGGGGCGCGGGATGGTCACCTATGCTGAGAAATATAGCAGGTATGATTAGTATATCTAATATGCTTGTACTTGCATTATTTAACACTGGAGCTTCACATTCATTTATATCTATTGTACTATGCTATAAGCCTAAGCTGACTAAGGAAAAACTTAGTGAGGCCTTAGAAGTAAGTATACCTTCGGGGAGGATCTTAATTGCTGATCAAATATGCAAAAACATAGATTTGAACCTTGTGTATAGATCACTAAGTGCAGATCTACATGTTTTAGACTTAAGAGACTTTGATATTACCCTTGGAATGGATTGGCTAGAAGCTAACCATGCCACAATTAAGTGTCTCAAAAAGGAGCTAATCTTCCAAAGACCAGAAGAATCGGAATTCGCTTTCCATCGATCAAAGTTGGGAACTAGAGTAAGAGTTATTTCTATAATGAAAGCAATGAAGATGCTTAGAAAAAAAGGATGTGAATCATTCTTGGCAATTTTGATAATGAACAAGACAAAGAAGGTGACAATTGATGATGTACATGTGGTGCGGGATTATAAAGATGTGTTTCCATAGGACTTGCTAGATTTATCTTTGGACAGACAGGTTGAGTTTACAATAGACTTATTTCCAAGAGCTTCTACAATATCAAAAACGTCGTATCGCATGGCACCAAAGAAGTTAGAGGAGTTAAAAACTCAGCTACAAGAACTCTTAGATAAGGGCTACATTTAACCCAATGTCTTACCATAAAGATCATATTACTATGGATTTTGTGGTTGGTCTGCTCGACAATCCATTATTTCTTTTGTGTAGGATTTTGCTGAATGACTCGCTTTCTGTTCTTGTTGCTGGAATGTTGAGCCACATATCTCATTCTCATTCTTTTGAGATAATAAAGGTACTTCTCACAATGTGGTCTAATGTGACCTTTCTTCTCACAATAATGGCAGATGATTTCTCATTTGTTGCTATTATAAGCATTCATCTTCTTGTCAGTAATGTTCTTCTGGATATGCTGAACATTTTCTTGTACATGCATTAGTTTGCTTGTACTTTCTTTGACAAACACTGTCTTGGACTGTCCACCACTATATCCAAGACTTGGATGACTCTTTCCTGAATGTCCTTGAGTTGTGGAAATCTTATCCAGATTCTTTGTACTATTGTTCATCATATTGACATTCTTTTTGATGGATTTGACCTCCGCAGACAATTTATCAATCTCCTTCTTTTGCTGCTAAATAGTATTCTTCTGTTCAACATCAGATTTGATTAGCTTCTCTTTTTCATTAAGAAGATCCTTGTTATGAGATTGAAGAGTCTTGTTGATCTTCACTACTTTCAACCATCTTTCATACATCTCCTCGTATATGTTGAAAAGTTTTTTCTTGGTTGAAGTCTTCATTGTCTAACTCATCATCATCTGCATTGTTGAAGAGATCCTTGAATTCTGAGATTTTTGCTGTAAAGGCAATAGTTTCTTCATCTAAATCATTGTTGCCTTCGTCAGAGTCATAGTCACTGAGAGAAGCATTGTAATTCTTTTTGTTTCTCTTCAATGTGTTTACACACTCAGCTTGAATGTGCCCAAATCCATCACATTCTCCACACTGAATTCCTCTTCTGAAATTTGTAGTTTGAAACTCTTTCTGCTCATTGCTTGAGTTTCTATTTTGCTGAGAATTACCAGGTGGTTGTCTTCTGTTATTGGCCCTTCTAGAAGACTGTTTATTGACTCTTTTCAACATACGACTGAAGTTCTTAGTGGTCAGGACCATATTATTTATTGTATCTGAATCAAGTACAGTTTTTGCTTCTATACATGTTCAGGTACATCTTCTGAGAGTTCAGTTTTAAGAGCAATACCTCTCTTCCTTGAGTTATTGTCTTCATCTTCTAAGTTCATCTCGAATGTTCTTAACGACCCCATCAACTCATCAAGCCTCATACTCTTGATATCCTTAGCTTCTTCAATTGCAGTAACTTTTTATGCAAATTTTCTTGGAAGAGATTTGAGAACCTTTCTTACAAGCTTCTTACTATTGATAAGCTTACCAAGAGCAAAACTCTCATTGGATATGCTTCTCAGTCAGGCATTAAACTCACCTATGGACTTAGTATCCTCCATTCTGAGGGTTCTAAACTTAGAAATAAGGTTTTGAAGCCTTGACAACCTTATTGAATTAGTCCCTTCAAGGGTGGTTTTCAGAATATCCCATATAGCGTTAGCCATCTCACAAGTTGAGATTAGACTGAATGTTTCAAGATCAACTGCAGAGAATATAGTATTGAGAGTTTTAGAGTTGATATTATACTAGTTCTTTTACGACACAGTCCACTCTCCTTCTTCAATCTCCACCTACTTTTCTTCTTTGGCAACAGTTGGCTTTTCCCATCCTTCAGTGATATTTTTCCATGCAAGCTCATCTATTGATCTCAGAAACACCCTCATCCTTGCTGTCCAGTAAGGATAGTTTTTGCCTTCAAGCAATGGTGGTCTAATCGTAGATTCTCCTTCTTTGATTGAACTCATAGCTTGAACTCAACCAAAACAAGGTGTTCTTTGATATTGCCATATAGATCATGACAATCTCGAATACTTTAGTGCGGAAGGCACTAATAAAAGAAATTGTAAAACTTGATAGTGCACCTGTGTCAGTGACATCAGATCACGTCTAAATTTTGGTAAAGCTTACAAAATGCAATGGGCACAAAATTGAATTTTAGTACAACTTTTCGCCCACAGACTGATGGACAGTCTGAAAGAATAATTCAAACCCTAGAGAATATGCTCAGGTCTGTGGTCATGGATCAGGGAGGAAGCTGGGAGGAATACTCGTCTTTAGTTAAATTTACTTACAACAATTTCAAGCGACCATTTGAATGGCACCTTATGAGGCTCTATATGGTTGAAAGTGCAGATCACCACTTTACTGGGATGAAGTTGGTGAAAGAAAAAAATTTGGGCCCGGAAATTACAGAAAACTGTGGAGGTTATTGATAAAGTCAGACAAAGAATGAAGGAGGCCCAAGATCGACAGAAAATGTATGCAGATAAAAGAAAAAAAGATTTACAATTTCAAGTAGGAGATAAGGTGTTCCTGAAAATACTCCTACAAGAGGCATTGTGCGATTCGGAAATAAAGGAAAGTTGCGGCCTAAATATATTGGACCGTACGAAATTCTAGAACGAATCAGAGAAGTTGCCTACAAGTTGGCGTTACCGCCAAAATTATAAGAAATTTATGACGTGTTTCATGTTTCAATGCTTCGAAAATATATTTCGATTCAAGTCACGTTGTAAATCAGGAAGAAATAGAAGTGAATCTAGATCTGACATACGACGAGTTTCCTATAGCTATTCTCGACAGAAAAGTCCAAAATCTGTGAAATAAAGAGCTAATGATTGTGAAAGTTCAATGGAGCAGACACGGACAAGAGGAAGCTACATGGGAACTTGAAGATCAGATCCTGGCAAAGTATCCAACCCTCGTCATAGTAGGTATATTCAATTTCGGGGATTAAATTTATTTTTTAGGAGGAGAGGATGTAACACCCTGGAAAAATATAGTATTATTTTATAGCTAGAAATTTCATGAAATTAGAACCCAAATCATTATGGCAAGTTAAGTATGGGCTTAGAGCCACAATAAGACTAAGAAAAGTCTCGACCAAGAAAAGTCTCGACCTTATTTGATCATCTAAGTTAAAATAAGAATTTATATTATAAAACTAGACATTATTGGGATCATTTTGATATCAAGATCGTCTAAATCGGACTTCATTTGAGTTTCCAATGAAATTTAATTCATGTAATAATTTGAGCCAAATTTATTGTACCATGACCACTACTATAAATTCAAATCTAAGTAATCAATTCACTGTCAGCCCAATATAAGCTCATCTTCGGCCCATTAGATTAAACTCATTCTAATTGTTAAATTTTTATGTATGGTTATTTATTTGCAAGACTAGTAATTTGGATAAATATGCCAAATTTTGACCAACTAATTGTTACCATTTGGAATTGGCTAGGTAAGATTAGTGTAATTGGGCTAATTACACATGTGAGTGTGTGTGTGCAATATTGGATTGCTAAATAAAAAGAAAAGGTATAATAATAAATAAAATAAAATAAAACTCTAACCAATTGAATTGAGACATTTGGAGACCATTTAAAAGGATTAGTGTACTTAATAGTACACATGTGATTTATGTTGATACATATATAAATATACGTATATATAGTTGGGGGTTTCTTAATTATCAAGAAATAATAATAATAATAATAATAAATAAATAAAATTAAATAAAATTTCTAAACCAATATAAATTGAACATTTGGCAATTGATTTGATGCCATTAGTGTACATATATCTATAGAACACACATCTGTGTGTGTGTGTGTTGAGTTTGTGTATATATATATAAGTTGGGGGGGGGGGGTTTAGTTATATCAAAAGCAAAGCAGAGAAAAAAAACGACGGGAAAGAAAAAGAAAATCGAAGAAGAAAAATAGGAAGAAAAAAAAAGAGAAATAAAGGAAAGGTGAGTTTTTTTTACCCTCCGATGTTTCTTTAATTCAATGTTATTTGATCTATTTGATTTCGGATTTGGTTATAAAATATTAAATGAATCTAATTTTATATTCAATTTTTTTTTAGTTCTAGTTTAATACTTGAAAATTAAATTAGGATTTTTAGAAAAACATGATTTAGTCCTAGAAGTAAAATATTGTATATTGCTCAAAATAAATTCTAAAAATTCACTTCTATGTGTTGAATAGAGCTTCTTAGTTATTGAATTTAGTTCAATTCGTCTTTATCCATTCAATTTTGTTCACAAAGTCCGATAAATTCTCAATCTAAATTGTTTCGTTCCGTCAAATGCGCATTATTCGCCCGTTAGACACCATTTATATTCCAAACGATCCCAAGACATAGAAAATTCCTACTTAAGTTATTTATAATCTAAGTTATTACCTTATTGACCTATCTGAGGATTCTAAGTTAGAAACTTTAATTTGTATAGGTCGAGACGATTGAGAAGCATAGTAGCAACGCATAAATTACACTGTTTATTGAGATCATTCAGGTGGGTTTTCTATAACTCACAACTATGCTTTAAATTCGTCCATGAAAAATATGTTAAATGTTTTAATAACATTGTTTATGCAATGATTGGATGTGTTGAGACTTCATGCATAGAGGAATTCCGACTTACAAGCAAGGCGGTTTACTTTCTGACTAAATGTCTAGATAAGTAACCGTAAAGTATCATGTGATCACATTGGGTCTCTCATCTAATGAAGAAGAGTAAACTTTGTTATAAAGAATGTTCATGGTTATTTTCCATGATTTATGCAGTATAACAGTTTTAAAGCATGAAAGTTTGTCTTGGACGAATGTTAATGGCCACTGAGTGTTTTCTCGCACTCAACCCAAATATTTTTCAAATGTTTTCAGGCCCTGGAGATGAAGTTGGTAGATGACGACCTGCTGGAATAGGTTTGACGGTTGACCCTTATATGATTTTTGCTTAAAACCATCATTAAACTTATGTTTATATGTTAAATATTAAATGCTTCTGTTGATACTCTACAAAATTTTTAAGTTTGAAAGTTGTTGACATATGTGGTCAATTTTTGATTTTATATACAAATGTTTTGAATGTATATAAGGGTTGGTCGTGATTGTAATATCCTGAAATATTTTAGAAGATTTTATTCAACTTATGTTACCCTTTGGTAAGTTAGAAAATAAGCTGGGTCCTTAAATGACTCAAATAAAGGAAAATCGCAGCCAGAAAAATCTGTTAAATCTAATTTGGTCAAAAATTACCTTAAAAATATGTTATGATATTTTTCTCGGGTTGATAGAAAATGTTTCAAGAATCATGCCAACCTTTGAAATTTCAAATTTCGAGTTCAAATGGCACAACTTTAAGTTAAAAAATAATAAATTTAATAGAAAAAGGTACTTCCGTCATTATCCGATTTCTTTTTCAAAAGATTATCTTATTCGTAATTATCCTATTCTTTTTCCATCATTATCCTCTTTCTTTTATTCGTTATTATCCTATTTATTTTTCCTCTATAAATAGGAGTTTAAGGTTTCATTTTTCATTCATTTTCAAAATCAAAACGCCGATCAGCTTCCAGAGAATGTACGACTCTAGTTTTCTATTTCAATTCTGAAATAGTCATTTTGAAGATGTCAACGCGTAGATCACGAATACATGATTGAAATGATGACACGAAGGATGATCACGATGGAAAATCATTGTGACCGCCGCTAATTCCTCGGAGAAGGTACTTTCTCCGATTCTGGTCATTCAGACCGATGAATTTAGAAATTTCAAGTTCTAAATATGCTTATATTTTGATTATCTTTAATTCTACCGATTCCGATTTTTCATGTTGTGAGTTTTCGGTATTTTTTTACATTTTCATTTTATGTAAATCTCAGATCTACTCTTCCTAGATAGCCGTATTAGCAATATTCTTTTTATAAATAGTATTTGATCATTTGGATCTTATAGTTAACCAGAATAGATTTTTGATTTCTCATCGTTTGAAATCCGGATCCGAATATTATATTATAAATCTGTCCAATTCGAAATTATGTTCTAACTGTCCGATCTTTGATCTGATTACACTATTAAATTACTTATTTTCTGCACCATCAAAAATTGTACTTGTGAGTGAAAATCCAACGAGTATCGAGCTCGATTGAGATCGATACATTTTCAGCTAAAATCTGTGAATATTGTTACCGAAACTCCCATTTCACCCATTTTGGGTCGTCAAATTGAAAATGTTTCTTCTCGAAAGTAACTCCAAATATTATTTCCTATAAGCCTGCCAAGTTTCGCGATCTCGTTGCGAGTTTTAAATAATTTCAATTATTTAAAGTACACAGTTATTTTTATACCAAGAGCATGTATTATCGAAAAATTCTAAAATTCTCATTCTTTAGTCTTGGCATATATAGTATCATCCCTGAATATTTTCGTAATTTTTGAGCGGTTAAAAAGTGTTGTGGTGGATCTGGTAAAATTTGGATAAATGACAAGTTTTGGAAAGAGACCTCTGTCAAATCAGTTGATCCCAGTAAAGCAAGAATACTGTTTTCGAATTTATTTCCTTCTTCGTCGAAATTATTCAAGGTCTCTAGAGTCGCGCAATCTATTTTAGAATAGAATAGAATTAATAATAGTTCCGTTTATAGTAGATTAATTTCCGAAAATATATAGCGATTATCCTGAGTTGAAGTTTACCTTCTGTAGTACCAGTTGAGCTAGAGAAAGAGTATCAGGGTTGATTCTTCAGAAGTTAGCTTTTCAGAATCCCGAGAAAGGTGGATTATACTATACTATCTTTGCAAATTGTATCTTTCGAGTTATTAAGCTCTGATTTGCTAAAATGGCATATGTGACTATCTGTGTTAAATATTTACATACTACTGTATGTTGTCGGAGTCTCATAAACCAACGTTGTGTCAATGTGAGTAGCTACAGTATGCATGCATTATTTATCCTGCCATACTCCTTGTCGGTGAGACTAAAATGAAACACTTATTGGTTACACTCTTTGGGTATACTATGGCCATACTCAACGTTATGCGCTGGTGATGTAGTTTGGATTCCGGGCAGTGATGGGTTATACTCTTAAGCGCTTCACGATAAAATATTTTGGTGAACTTAGGTTGCTTCCAACTTTTAAACCTCCTAAGCTTCACTACCTGCATGAACACAGATAGATTACTTTAATAAAATGATTTGCATAACTTGAATTGTAAAACTTGCCCACTGAGTGCATTAGTACTCAGCCCAAATCTTTTCAAACATTTTCAGATAAGTAGGCTGGAGCGTGGAGGTGACGAGGCTGAGATATGGGCTATTATGATTTACATATTTTTTCATTGTCACCTCTTTTTATTAGTATTCTGTTAAGAATTGAGCTTTCGCACTTATGGTATTCTTTTGCTAAATGCTAAGAACTCTAATCTTGGTATTTTATTAATATGATTCTTGACAGAGGCTCAGTTTACCTTAAAACCTACTGTGATTTGTTTCAATATTTATAACTCGTGTCAATGCCTACAAGTGTACAAGCATGTGATTGTAAAAATGATGATACGAGATCGATCCACAGGGAAATGGAATAGAAATTAGACGATGCAATTACCACGACGGAAGATGAGTGAAATATCTAGACGACTAATAAGGAGGTGGTGTATTTTACTAAATCAAACTGTCGAACAGGAACAAAAGACATAAAAGTATAAACACTAAAATTATCAATATATTTATCACTCAAGAGATAATACCAAACAAACGAGAGCTTTGAAGATGACAAATAAGGCGAAACTCTAGGACATGGCTACACAACACTCATATTGACCTAAAATGTGGGATTACACATACATTGCTGCAAAGTTCATAGATAAGAAGACCACAAATATAATAAGAGCATCTCTCGAATATCTCTTAAATTGTGAATGCGACAAAGATGGCTATCTCTAACGCATTCTAAGGTCGCACCTACAAAAGGATCTAAAGGTCACATTTCCTTCTACATAATGACATTCGACTAAGAAGACAAATATGTAGATTTGATCTAGGCATGCTTATGATCACGGGATTGACTAGATGCAAGTGATTCATACATGTGATGTTAGTGAGATGGCCAACCAAACAACATCATTCAAGCCCTAGCATAGATCAAAACCTTGACATAGCAACAACACATATATACATCCCAAACCAAGGATCAATATTCACATTGTTTCACCACATCCTAGAGCCCTAAGGCTCTAGCCAACCATATTCACAATAAAATCAAGATTAAAAAATGAAGAACAATAACCCATTCTAAATACAAATCAAAGAAGAGAGAAGAGGTGATAAAATCCAATGTAGAGTATTCCTTCTTCAATCCTATGGCTTGGATCCTCAAGTGGATGGTTGAATCTTCAATCTTGTTCTTGATCTTCAAAAATCCCCATTTTGATGTTTCTCTTGTGTATAATTTCGTTCTAGGGCTGATTGGTATCGTGTTTGAAATGCCCAAATGATATATATATGAATGGACCAATAATTGAATGCCAAAAGTCACTTTTTGAAATCCGTCAGGGCGAAGCGCGACTCCAGTTGATCGCGTTTTATGGTCGGGTTTTGACTGAAGAAAAACAGCTCTCTGAAGCTTGTACAGAGCGACCGAATGGGTCGCACTTTTGGGTCGCGCTTGTTTCTGCCTTGGAAGCGCGACCTGAGGTAGTCGCGTTTCTGGGTCACTTTTTCCTTTTCTTTTGAAGCGCAATCTCAGGAGATCGCGCTTTGGTGTCGCGTTCCAGCTGGAGAAAACACCGTCTCTGAAGTGCCGAAGCGCGACCCAACGGGTCACGTTTTGTGGTCGCACTGTAGACCGGCTGTGGCGCGACCCTGAGGTGCTCGCGCTTTGGTGTCGCGCTTTGGTCTACATGAAGTTTTTCTTATCTTTTCTCGTCTTTGTGTACGCGTTTGATCGATCGACTCACAACCTGACTTCTTTTGGCATTTGTTTTCCCAAAAACTCCCTAAATTGGTCACATTATACCAAACAAGAGAGTTTAAACATTTTTAACAATATTTACCAAATATATACATGATAACCAAGTGCAAATGCACTCAAAAATGAGTCCAAATGAGTACAATTTATGCACTCATCAACTCCCCCAAACTTAAATATTTGTTTGTCCTCAAACAAAACAAGAGTAGAAGGACAAGGTAATTGAGAATATTGGAATCAAGATGACAATTTGCTTCAAAACATCCGAAATAAAATAAAGCATACATGACAGTGGCAATCAATAATAAACAAGATCATCAAAGTCATCATGATACAATTTGTGAAGTTCAAACTCTCTCAAGGTTCAATAGACGCTCATTCTCGAGTGTATAGGCTATAAGTGTATCGCTCAAGGTCGAGAGTGCACTAAAATTCTACCATATGCTTGCGAAGTGACTCCAATCTCCACTACTTAGTGTGTGTTTTCAACCTAGAATCATTAAGGTCTTTTTGGGATTGTAGTGAAGGCTTTTCGGAAAGGTAGGTATGTATTTGGCCAAGTGACTTCCCAACATTACCAATTTCATTACCAAGCAAGCAGAACAAATCAAGTTCTCTTCTACCCTAATTTCTTCACAACCCAAATCTCTATGCGATTTTCCAAATTTATTTCAATATTTCATACTTTGTGATGCATATGAAGAACTATCTTTCTTTTATTTCATTTTTCATTTATGATCAAGATGATTCACTTCTTTGTGTTCTTTTCTATCACAAGAGTATTCATTGTTTTATCCTTTTTCAATTTTTCAAGATTTCTCAAAGATTTTTACTTGAAAAAGTCCACATAAATATTGCCAATTATTCCATTCCCAACCCAACAAAATCAATAAAATAGTTTCAAGACTCAAAGGGCTTGCAAGGGGTTAACTTTGTATTTGAAGGTAAGGATTTGGATTTTTATGAGGTTTAGACAATAAATGGCCTTAAATCATTTTTCAGAGATCAAACACACCCATGTAACCTCAATTAAGTCACAAAGCAAGTTCTAGAGAAAACTTAGTGCACTATGAAGACCATTACTCACTCATCAAAGAAAAGATTACACTTGTGTAATCTTTGGATCAAAAATCTCTCCACGGTAAGTTTTTCCTTCCCAAATTGTACTTTTGAGACATTAAAGAACTTTCGTTACAAAATCATGCCCTGACATTATGTTTTTTATCAAAATTTTCCAAAAATTTTTCAACATAAGCTCATGCTCATCACGGATTCCAATATTTTCAATAATCATGCTCTCAACACCCTTATTAACGATGCAAGAACATACACCTATTTAAGTCAAAACAAACCCAAACCACAATCATAAGGCAATTGAACAAAAACATAGATAAAATATCACATGCTCATGAAGCAAAACGGCATGTGATATCATAATCCATCAACTACCATCATCCATGCATACCAAATAAGAATATAAAATCCTAACATAATCCAAACTTAAATAAAAACATAAGCATGCAAGCATGCTCCAATATCCGAAAGCGTGAATAAATAAATAGGTCTTAGAAAAATAAAGCGTTAAAAAGTTCATGAAAATGAGCAGAAAAGATCCTTGCCAACCACTACTCTCTCTCCCTCCCCCAAACTTATTTTGATCCTAAGGAGGAAATAAGTTTGGAGGCAAAAAGGTGGTGGCAAGGGTCACTAACGCTCAGTGAGGTGGCTGCGGCTGATGAGGAGACTGGTGCGGGTGTGGAGACTGGTGCGGATACTGCGAGGATGTCATGAATTGCGAAGGCTGGAATTGCTGGAACTGCTGAGAGGAGGAGGCTATGAACTGACCGGTCGGCATCTGCTGAAAATGCTGTGAAGAAGATGACGAGGCCATGAACTGTCCGGTCGAGAACTGCTGCAAAGACTGGAATGGCGGCTGCTGCTGAAACTGCTGCTGATGCTTGTAGGAGTTGTAGGGTGTCATCTGCTGGTGCTGAGATGGGGTATAGGGCTGCTGCTGTGACCCAGACCCGGTATTCATGCCCCTGAAGATACTGGCTAGGTCCTGTATCTCTGATCGGAACGAGCCCATATTATCAGCAAGACCCCTGATGTCACCCCTAAGACCGGTAAACCTCTCGTCAATATCCGTCTGTATGGCATGAAATCTATCATTCACGTTGGACTGAATCTGTCCCATCCTGCCATGCATGTCGTGTCGGATATCATCAAATCGTGTGTACATGTCTTGCCTTAGTGCTCCAAACTCATCATGCACATCATCTCTCCAATTGTACATGGTTTTCTCAAGTGCCTCAAAGCGGCTAGTTATCTGTTCTTCATTGTAGCGCTGCCCACATTTGAATGCGGCTGTAGACGACCCTTCTCCTCCTGCTTCTCCTTCGTCGTCTCCTTGACCGTCATGATTACCTCTTATTTCTCGTTGCTGCTCGGCTATACCCATAGCTTGAAGATGGGCAACCGTCTCCATCTTCCAATTTCTCCTCTCATTCCAAGTCGACACGTGTGTGAGAGCTTGATTTGGCAAAGGGAATGTTCCCCCGGCTCGCATGTTCAGCAGGTATTGATTCAAATCCGATGCTAGCATCTTCACATTCCTCAGGTGATTGAGGTTGATCATCCTCAACCCCGGTGTATGCATCTCTTCTGTAAGATCAACATCGAAGTAATAGGCTAGTGGAGTGATCAATCCGCCAAGGTAAATATGTCCACTGTCGAGGTGGGATTGTCGAAACATCTGCTCCATGAGGAAGGCACCAAAGTTTAAGTGCCGTCCATTCAACATAGCCCACAAGGCAAAGAACTCCTTCGTCCGCAGCCCACTGCTGTCTCTTCTTGCCCAAACGGTGTTGGCCAGGATTCGGTGTAGGTATCTAAAGACCGGGTTGGGCATAGCTGATGCCTTGGCCACACTAGAGCTGTACTTCTCCGTCTCCGTCTCCGTGAGGCATAGAAGGCGGTAGGTGTCATCTTGGTTGAATTCGCGGGGCTCATGGTAAATGCCTTCTTGTGTGGCCCCAAAAAGCTCGTTCAACTCATCCACGGTTAGCTCGCGGTCTCGGTTTCCAAGCCGAAAAGTGCATCGAACCGGCCCTTTCTTGTATGTTCTCTTCATGTTAAAAGTGCTCATTACCTCCTTTACTAGGCGGGGATACGTCAAACAATCCCGCTCTAGAGCTTGGAGCCAACCAATGCGATCCAAGAGCTGCCACACCTCATCTTTGATACCAAGGGCCTCGCATGTTCCCTCGTGCATAAACTTGGTTGTTGCAACGGTGACGTTAAAAAGCCGGTTCCAATTCGCTATATGTTCCTCATCATGGAGGACGACCACATACCTTATTGGATGGCTTGCCGGCAAGTCCTCATCTTGCCCCTCGTCTTCGGCCTCAACTTCGGGGTCGGACTCAACATGTGTCCTCTTAGACGACCTCCATTTTCTTGGCATTTTGGGGTGAGATTGGTACCTACAAAAATCCAACAAAGTTTAGGATAAATGAGCACAAAACACTTTAGTTTAACAAAGGTAATGGGGTTTTAAACATATGACAAAATCCAACTCAATCCCCCGTGTATCTTTGTTAAACTATTAGAGACTTTGTTGTGAAACAAAATTTTATACACATAGCCAATCTTCCCCAACAACATCCTCATCACAAAAGAACAAATATCAACAACAACTTTATCTTGGAAATAAAAGGCCTAACGCCATCATATGACAATATCACTAGCAATTCCAAGATAAAAAGTTGTTCTTCAAGATCAAAACATTTAATATAATTGAGCCAAGGCTATGATTCTAAATGATGTGACAAAATCAAACACAAATGTTCATAACGACATGCTCAATACATTAAAATGCATATGCAAAATACAACAGAGGCTTCCAACACATATGACAATGTCAAAAATATAAAGCCCCTTCAAAAACATGTGTTTAACAACCACATTAATTGGCAACATTTCTTATTTTCCTTTCTATGGTCGATTAATTCTGAATTTCATGGTTAGAGCAACAATGTCCCAAGGTTATGTATAACCAACATTTCAAGGAAAATAAAAGCTGTGCCATCTTCAAGTAAGAGCAATACTCATGCATATTTCAAGGTGTATTAACTCATTTTCCCCAACAGTCATTGTCAAAAAAAAATTAAATTCAATCCAAGTTGGGAACATCATAAGTATACCTATGCAAGAATGGTTCAATATCCACAAAATTTAGGCCACGGTTTCCCTAATAAGGCTATGGCATTTGAAAAATCAAATAATTATCTAGCATTCATGCTCAATTTTCACAATTTTCCAAATTCTAAGCCTAATTCTCCAAACTATCAAAAATTCCACAAAACCCACAACTCACCCATGCCATCAATTGCATTGTTCTTCAATGTACATACAATGTGAGCATACTCATTTGGATTTTATTTTTTTTTGTTCATTTGAGACCTAGGGTTCAACATCATGAATTTTTCCCAATTTTTTCCAACATAGGAACAATTCAAACCATATAATCAACATTTAAGGGTAATGGGAGTAGATTAATAGAAGAGTTTGAGAGATTTACCTTGAATCTTGAGGGAGAGGAAGACTTTTCGTGTGTGCTTGGGTGTGAGTGAGTGTGAGTGAAATGTGAAGTGTGTGTGTGAAATGAAAGGGGAAAGGGTTAAAAACCCGTCTGTACTGGGCAAAACGCAAGTCGGGTCGCGCTTTGAAGTCGCGTTCTGACTAAAGGAAAAAACGTGATCAGGGTTGATCGCGTTTTCCGGTCGCGCCCTGAAGCATTTATGAAGCGCGACTCTAGGTGATCGCGCTTATAGGTCGCATTTTGTCTTCGTGAATTCATGTCTCTGAAGCCCTATACAGCGCGACCTTCGTGTCACGTTTTTCCATCGCTCTTTGAGCCCTTTAAAACGCGACCCCTGCTGATTGCGTTTTACGGTCGCGTTTTTCCATTATCTAACTTCGAGCCCATTTTTGGGCTCCTTTTCAACACTCTGTGCAATCCCATTTTTGTATCTCCTTCTACAGCAGCACAACACCTTCAAAACAATACAAAACTATCCCCAACTTCTCCAAAAGATGCACAAATAAAACTCTTAATTTAATTTAGACAAAAATCATTAAAACTGCATAATAAAAGAAATTTAAAATCAACAAAACTTAAAGCATTGAGTTGCCTCCCAATTAGCACTAAATTTAACGTCGTGAGCTCGACGGGATATGGTTCTTCAAAGATTCGTCAAATGAAGGATAAACACTCTGGCTTGCTCCTCCGCATTGTAGAATTTTTTCACACGTTGCCCATTTACAACGAATAAACTCCCATCTTTGGCTTGAAACTCTACCGTTCCATTTTCGAAGATCTTTGAGATGAAGTATGGACCTCCCCATTTCGTTTTGAGTTTCCCGGGAAACAACCTCAACCTTGAGTTGAAAAGCAACACGGCATCACCGGGTGCAAGTTCTTTCCTTCTTAAGAACTTGTCATGATAAAGTTTGGTTCTCATCTTGTAAATGGAGGAATTTTCAAAGGCCTCAAGCCTAAATTCATCGATTTCATTCAAACGGAAAATCCTTTCTTTTCCCGACATCTCAAAGTCGAGATTGAGCTTCTTGGTGGCCCAATATGCCTTGTGAGTGAGCTCGATTGGAAGGTGACAAGACTTTCCAAATACCATTTGATAGGGAGACATCCCCAATGGAATCTTGTAGGCCGTTTGATAGGCCCAAAGTGCCTCATCAAGATGGCTTGCCCAATCTTTCCCGTTCATCTTCACCACCTTTTGGAGGACTTGTTTGACCTCTCTATTTGCAAGCTCAGCTTGCCCATTGGCTTGTGGGTGGTAGGGAGTCGTCACTTTGTGCTTCACTCCATGGCGTGCTAGGAGGCTTGTCATCCACTTATTACAAAAGTGAGTGCCCCCGTCACTAATTAAGGCTCTTGGAACCCCAAATCTTGTCAAAATATTCCTTTGAAGAAACTTAAGCACAATCTTTGCATCATTAGTCTTGGTTGGGATTGCTTCGATCCACCGCGAGAGATAGTCAACCGCCAAAAGTATGTAGAGATTCCCATCGGACACCACGAATGGTCCCATGAAGTCAATCCCCCATACATCAAATAATTCCACTTCTACAATTGCACTCATCGGCATCTCATCCCTCTTTGAAATAGATCCCATCTTTTGGCATCGCTCACATGTCTTCACAAACTCTTCACAGTTTTTAAAAATGGAGGGCCAATAGAATCCGCTTTGTAGAATCTTCCTAGCGGTTCTATTGGAAGCAAAATGGCCTCCACAGGGTGACTCATGACATGCCTTCATTATCTCGATCCATTCTTCCTCCGGTACACATCTTCTAAGGATGGAATCGGCACATCTTCTAAAAAGATAGGGCTCCTCCCATATGTAGAATTTGAGATCATGAAAGAATTTTTTTCTTTGATAGCTCTCCATCTCTACCGGTTTCACCTTGGCAACTAGGTAGTTGACAATATCCGCAAACCACGGAACTTTCGTTGATGCCGCCATAATCCTTTCATCGGGAAAACTTTCATTGATTGGCCATGTATTTCCTTCTTCTTTCACATGCTCCAGTCGGGACAAGTGATCCGCCACCACGTTCTCGCATCCTTTTCTATATTTTATCTCCACGTCGAACTCTTGAAGTAGGAAAATCCATCAGATAAGCCTTGGCCTTGCATCCTTTTTGGTAAAAAGATGCCTCAAGGCGGTGTGGTCGGTGTGCACTATTGTTCGGGCCCCAATAAGATAGGGCCTAAACTTGTCGAATGCATAGACGACCGCCAATAGTTCCCTCTCCATGGTGGTGTAGTTGACGTGAGCGGGATCCAAAGTCCTACTCCCATAGTAGATAACTCGGAAGAGTTTGTCCTTCTTTTGGCCAAGAACGGCTCCTACCGCTATCTCGCTTGCATCACACATCACTTCAAAAGGCTCACTCCAATCGGGTGAGATAAGCATGGGTGCCGTGATTAGGGCCTTCTTCAACGTCTCAAAAGCCTGCAAACAATTAGAATCAAAATTAAATTCAACAGCTTTTTCGAGTAGACGACAAAGAGGTTTAGAAACTTTGGAAAAATCTTTTATAAAGCGCCTATAAAACCCGGCGTGTCCCAAAAAGCTTCTAACTCCCTTCTCATTTGTTGGTGGAGGTAGTTTTTCAATAGCCACTATCTTGGCCCGGTCCACCTCCAGACCTTCACCTGACACCTTGTGTCCTAGAACAATGCCATCTCTTACCATGAAGTGGCATTTCTCCCAGTTGAGCACTAGATTAGTTTCTTCACATCTCTGCAATACTTGTGTTAAATTATCAAGGCATATATCAAATGTATCACCAAACACAGAAAAGTCATCCATAAACACCTCCATGATGTTTTCAATCAATCCATGAAAGATGGACATCATACACCTTTGAAAGGTGGCGGGTGCATTAGACAACCCAAACGACATCCATCTATATGCAAAAATGCCATATGGACAAGTAAAAGCGGTCTTTTCTTGGTCTTCGGGAGCAATCATGATTTGATTGTACCCGGAGTACCCATCAAGGAAACAATAGAATTCGTGACCCGCCAACCTATCTAGCATTTGATCAATGAAAGGTAATGGAAAATGATCTTTCCTAGTGTATGCGTTCAATGCCCTGTAATCTATACACATTCTCCACCCCGTTACTACTCTTGTAGCAATTGTTTCTTTATTATCATTCTCAACAATAGTCATTCCCCCCTTTTTAGCAACAACTTGAGTAGGACTCACCCACTCACTATCCGAAATAGCAAATATGATACCGGCATCAAGCAATTTTAGAACCTCTTTCCTAACAACTTATTGCATAATAGGGTTGAGTCGTCTTTGATTTTGCACTTTAGGTTTATAATCTTCCTCAAGCAAGATTTTATGCATGCATATGGATGAATTAATACTTTTTAGATCGGAAATTGACCATCCTATGGTGCTTTGATATTTCCTCAACACTCTTAACAATTTATCACATTGTGCATCGGATAAGAGGGAAGAAACTATTACCGGTTTTTGCTTGGCATCATCAAGGTAAGCATACCTCAAATGTGTAGGTAGGGGTTTCAACTCCATTTCTTCTTTTACTTTCAACTCATTCTCTTCCTTTGATGTTTGGTCCTCGTCTCTTAATGGCAAGAACTTTGGCTTCCTCAAGTAGGATTCCTGAAATGAATTCATCATAGAAACAGAATCAAATAGACCAAAATCATCATTGGATAAAGAATTAAAGATAGAGTTAGAAATGCAAATCTCAAGAGGATCTTTTGGGCTCCTTAATTGTTTCTCCTTTATGCATTCATCCACCATTTGGAGCACTTTGCACTCCTCGATATTCTTTGCCTCTTCTTCAAGATGTTGCATTGCTTTTTGGAGGGAAAATGTGATTCTCTCCTCATTCACTCTCAAGGTAAGTTCTCCCTTCGCCACATCTATCAAGGCCTTACTCGTGTACTGAAACGGTCACCCTAAGATAAGGGGAACTTCCTTGTCTTCTTCCATATCAAGAACCACGAAGTCTACCTGGAAAATGAAGTTGTTGACCTTTACGAGCACATCTTCCACCACTCCCTTTGGGTATGTTAAGGAGCGGACGGCCATTTGGAGACAAATAGTGGTAGGCTTGATCTCCCCCATATTTAACTTCTTAAAGAACGAGAGGGGCATCAAATTGATACTCGCCCCAAGATCACATAAAGCCTTACCAACGTGATTTTCTCCAATAGTAACCGAAATGTTAAAGCTTCCCGGATCTTTCATCTTTGCAGGCAACTTTCTTTGCAATAAAGCACTACAATTCTCCGTCAAATTAACCATCTCATACTCCCCCCATTTCCTCTTTTTGGAAATCGCATCCTTCAAGAATTTTGCATAATCTGGCATTTGTTGAAGTGCTTCAATAAGAGGGATGTTGATCTGTACCTTCCTAAAGATGTCGAGGAATCGACAGAATTGCTCATCACTCTTCACCTTTTGAAGTCTTTGTGGGTAGGGTATGGGCACTTTGTATTCTTCCGGCATCTCCCTTTTTTGTTCTTCTTTCTCTTTCCCTTTTTCAAGGGCATCACGTTTCTTTAACTTGGGGTTTAAGTCCTCTTGACTCGGTCCCTCCTCTTTCTTCTTCTCTCTTGGTTGCTCATCAACCTTTCCTCTGCTTTCCTCATCATCCGGCATCTCGGGGCCATCATAAGCGGTTCCACTCCTCAAGGTAATCGTCTTGCATTGATCCTTCGGATTTACAGTAGTATTACTTGGGAACTTGCCTTGTTGATGTTGGCTTCCCAAGATGGTTGCAAATTGTCCCATTTGCTTCTCCAAAGTGTTAACTTGGTTGCCAATTGCTTCAACGGTATTCTCTAATTTCCCAATTCATGCTTGAGAGTCTTTCATGTAACTTTCCGTCTTCTCCATGAATGCCATTAGAAGTTCATCCATCTTGGGCTTCTTCTCCTCATCAATTACACCATTTGTAACTGAGAAGCCCGGAGGTGGTTGGATTGCATTGTTCGGGTTACCATAGGAGAAATTCAGGTGTTGAGCTTTGTTTTGATAACCCGAATTTCCTCCATATTGGCCTCCGTATTGGGGTTTGTACCCCGGATTGAATTGCCGTGGTTGATTCGAGAAGCCTCCTTGTTGGTTCACATAGTTTACATCCTCAAATTGGCTTTGAGATGTCTCGGCTTTTGGATTTGTAAAGGCCTCGAATTTTG
The DNA here is from genome assembly GCA_026008535.1 of Perilla frutescens. NCBI lineage: Eukaryota > Viridiplantae > Streptophyta > Magnoliopsida > Lamiales > Lamiaceae > Perilla > Perilla frutescens. The sequence continues at coordinate 35,152,555 of BRKX01000017.1, read as the reverse complement.
AATTCAAGGTTGCCATTTGAGCTGCCACAAGCCCGAGTGCATCCGAACTTGAAGCAGAAGCCACTTTCTTTAGAATTTGGATTCCCTCTCTTGTGGCCGGCCATTGAAAGAAATTTGAGGCCATTTCTTCAATAATTCTCAAGGCCTCTTCTGGTCCTCTTGCCAACAATGATCCACCTGCGGCCGCATCCATGAGTGTTCTAACCTCGTGTTTGCTTCCTCCATAGAAAATGCATACTTGGTGATCGGTTCCAAAACCATGCCCGGGGCACTTCCGTAGCATCTCCCTAAAGCGCTCCCACCCCTCATATAGGCTTTCTTCATCCCACTATTTGAACACGGTGATTTCTCCTTTCAGTTTGAGAGTTTTTCTGGGTGGGAAAAACTTGTGTAGGAATTTGGTCACCAATTGATCCCAAGTTTGAAATGTTCCTTAAGCATGGCTCAACCACCATGTTTCAGCCTTGTCGATCAATGAAAATGGAAAGAGTCGGATGCGGATTGCGTCATCCGGGACTCCATTCATCTTCATTGTCCCACTCATATTGAGAAATTTTCGGATATGCTCATGGGGATCCTCCATTGGCGTCCCTCGAAATTGGTTCTGTTGGATCATTAGTATGAGAGAGGTCTTAAATTCGAAGTTGTTGGCTTGAATAGGTGGTCCATTGGCCACCCCTTGATCAACGACGGTTTGAAAAAGGTTCCGGATTGGTGCCTCCACATTTCTATTGTGAGCCTCCTCTTGGGCACTCAATTGCTCTTACATCACCTCCAATTGCCTCTGCATTTGGGAAATTATCGGGTCTTGAACCGATGGAGGTAGATCCGCCATTCTTCTTCATCTACGTGCGTTGTTGTGGCGAACCGTTGCTTCAATCTCTAAGTCCAATGCAATAGGTGGTTCTCCTTGAGAACGAGTGTGCATACACTTCCTATCAAAAGAGACAAACAAATCAAACACAACTCTTCGCAATAACAAGTAAAAATGTCTAAAGTAATCCACTCAATCTTTATCACAATATTACATTTATCAAATTAATTCTGTTTCCCCGGCAACGGCGCCAAAAACTTGACAGAGGCTCAGTTTACCTTAAAACCTACTGTGATTTGTTTCAATATTTATAACTCGTGTCAATGCCTACAAGTGTACAAGCATGTGATTGTAAAAATGATGATACGAGATCGATCCACAGAGAAATGGAATAGAAATTAGACGATGCAATTACCACGACGGAAGATGAGTGAAATATCTAGACGACTAATAAGGAGGTGGTGTATTTTACTAAATCAAACTGTCGAACAGGAACAAAAGACATAAAAGTATAAACACTAAAATTATCAATATATTTATCACTCAAGAGATAATACCAAACAAACGAGAGCTTTGAAGATGACAAATAAGGCGAAACTCTAGGACATGGCTACACAACACTCATATTGACCTAAAATGTGGGATTACACATACATTGCTGCAAAGTTCATAGATAAGAAGACCACAAATATAATAAGAGCATCTCTCGAATATCTCTTAAATTGTGAATGCGACAAAGATGGCTATCTCTAACGCATTCTAAGGTCGCACCTACAAAAGGATCTAAAGGTCACATTTCCTTCCACATAATGACATTCGACTAAGAAGACAAATATGTAGATTTGATCTAGGCATGCTTATGATCACGGGATTGACTAGATGCAAGTGATTCATACATGTGATGTTAGTGAGATGGCCAACCAAACAACATCATTCAAGCCCTAGCATAGATCAAAACCTTGACATAGCAACAACACATATATACATCCCAAACCAAGGATCAATATTCACATTGTTTCACCACATCCTAGAGCCCTAAGGCTCTAGCCAACCATATTCACAATAAAATCAAGATTACAAACTGAAGAACAATAACCCATTCTAAATACAAATCAAAGAAGAGAGAAGAGGTGATAAAACCCAATGTAGAGTATTCCTTCTTTAATCCTATGGCTTGGATCCTCAAGTGGATGGTTGAATCTTCAATCTTGTTCTTGATCTTCAAAAATCCCCATTTTGATGTTTCTCTTGTGTATAATTTCGTTCTAGGGCTGATTGGTATCGTGTTTGAAATGCCCAAATGATATATATATGAATAGACCAATAATTGAATGCCAAAAGTCACTTTTTGAAATCCATCAGGGCGAAGCGCGACTCCAGTTGATCGCGTTTTACGGTCGGGTTTTGACTGAAGAAAAATAGCTCTCTGAAGCTTGTACAGAGCGACCGAATGGGTCGCGCTTTTGGGTCGCGCTTGAATCTGCCTTGGAAGCGCGACCTGAGGTAGTCGCGTTTTTGGGTCGCTTTTTCCTTTTCTTTTGAAGCGCGATCGCTTTGGTGTCGCGTTCCAGCTGGAGAAAACACCGTCTCTGAAGTGCCGAAGTGCGACCCAACGGGTCGCGTTTTGTGGTCGCACTGTAGACCGGCTGTGGCACGACCCTGAGGTGCTCGCGCTTTGGTGTAGCGCTTTGGCCTACATAAAGTTTTTCTTGTCTTTTCTCGTCTTTGTGTACGTGTTTGATCGATCGACTCACAACCTGACTTCTTTTGGCATTTGTTTTCCTAAAAACTCCCTAAATTGGTCACATTATACCAAACAAGAGAGTTTAAACATTTTTAACAATATTTACCAAATATATACATGATAACCAAGTGCAAATGCACTCAAAAATGAGTCCAAATGAGTGCAATTTATGCTCTCATCAATTCTGTTTCTCTGATTCTGAACATTTGTTGACTTCCTAGTTAACATGTATCATATGCTTAGCTACATAATTATTCCAAAGGGAGAAAGCCCGTCTTTCATTATGTCTATTTGATCATTTATTTTGGCCTATGGAAGGGCTTCATTTATTCAGCATATTGGTGTATGTTTCTTAAGTCGACCTATGAATGGGTCTATTGATTGTTGGTATCTGGTTATTTATTTCCGTTTGGCCTATGAAAGGGCTTATTGAATTGTTACAGCTTCCATTCTTCTCTTATAAGCCATTATAAACGGGGATTCGCTCTAGTTACAGAGGTTATGCTGTCTAATTTTCCGAAAGGCATAACCTATCTTTGGCATACTCGGTTGTTAAATTTTTTTCCAAACATTAATCCTTTTGGATTATCACCCCGTCGTTAATTAAATTACCTCATTTCTTTCCCGCTTCTTAATTCCCACCCCCGTGGCGTCCATTTCCACGGTCTTTCGGGATCGGGACGCTACAAAGTGGTATCAGAGTGAGGTTTGCAACTCTGCAGACCTGCTGGGTCTTATTTCGTCTTTCATTGAAATTCCGTGTGATATTATATAAGCCCTCAGCTCGTCACTCACGCAACAGCTTAAAAGTTACGTATGTTTTTATGCAAATTTTAGTTTTTAAAAGTTTACATTATTTGTTGAAATGTTAAGTCTGTCTAAAAATGAAAGATTAGGATTCGCCGTGTTGACGGGAATTCCTTGAAAGATTGATTATTATGCGGATAACATACTCTGATTAACTGCGCTGATTGCGTACTCTGTTGCTATGGTGATAGCATACTGGTTTTGAAATATGTCTGTGAGCATACTGGTTTCGGTTGAAAAACTATGTTGGTTACATATATGTATGAACTTGTTTATATATGCCTTGTGCATACATGTGATGTTGGGAACGTGCGAAATGCATACTGTAAACCTTGATAGCCGGAATGTGTTTATTGTTCATACTCTTGGATGAGTACAAGAACTTGAAAGTGGGAGAATGTAAGATTAACTTAGCCTATAGTTGCTGAACTTAGGCTGAATTTGTAAACACTAATGAGATTGTTGAGAACATAGTTTGACTGAGGAAATGTTTCATTTTGAATGACTGAACAGAAATTTATGGCTCAGAAGAACTGCCACATGTATATCACGATGAGCGGATTACGAGATTTTGTACGTATACCAAGAAAGAGATCGATTCGGTGTTTGAAGATCATTGGGAAAATGACCTACTATATGTGGGTCAACATTCGGTTAGAAGAAGTCTTTCAAATTGAGCTGTGTTAAAGTTAACCAAGAATTTGCGTTGTTGCTAGGAAGATGAACACGTTAAGTAATTAAATATTTTGAAAACAAAAACATAAGTCAACGATCTATGTGGAGACTGTGAATTTTTATGGGTAGATATGTTAGACGATGATGGCTACTACAAACAAGGTTCAACATCAGAATTGTCACCTGAGCGAAATATTGAGGTAGATCGATCACCGCCTTTTATACCTCTCTGTGGAGATGAGATTACAAAGCTTTGACTACGAACTCGAAACAAGGAAATGAGTAATCAATTTATAGGCCAGTTATCATATTGTAGATCTATTACACGTTCAAGAAATCCCTACGCAAGCTTTCAACTTAGGATTCATGTTTAACGATCATGTTGCGATTACAGGGAATAAAGATTCGTTCCTCCAAGAGAAAGCTCTTCACCTCAGTGGATGGCTAATCGAGGCCCTGGCATGTTTCATTTCCAAGATTTGTAGCTTGTTTTAGATCAATTTTTAGAATGAGGGTAAATATGGTCGTCATGATTGCTACCAAATTAATTTAAAGATATGTTTGTCGGTGTTCTACTCAGCTTCTAAGAGAAGTTAAGTCAAACTATTTTGAGTCTAGGAGGTATAATAGATCAAGTCGTTCTCTCGTAACCTTTTGATGGGTAGAAAATGATTCCTGAGACGTCGCTTTTCCAGTCGGTGCAAAGTCTAGCTGACTCGTGCTTTATCGTAGCAACCTCGTAAAAAAAACAAGGTGCGTGAAGCTCAAGAAAGAAGGAAGGAGAACCCGAAGAAGATCGTTAAGAAGATAGACCTAGTGTTCGATAGATTGAGAGTTTTATTATGATAGGAAGTTTTGATGAGTCTATTTATTCATTCTCGTGTCGATAGAATCGATTTATTCTCTTATTAATTGAATCAATTTCCCTTCAACAACTTCATATCATTTGAAATTCTCCATTTATACCATTTGGGATTCGTTGATTTTATCCTCTTGGATAATTTGAAATATTTTGGATGATACTTCTTTGATCATCAAGAATCAGCAATGGCATTTACTTGTTAGGCTATGCTGACGCCTTTATGAAAATATTTCAGCACGGTTCTCAGCTCTTAAGCGTTGATTTTCTTTTGTTATTCTCATATATCTTTGTAAAATGTGAGAACCCTTCAAGTTATAAATCCTCTAAAAAGGTAATATTTTTGGTATAAATAACCTTGTGTTACCTCTCTTCCAGCTTTTGTTGATCAGATAAAGTTCTCAGTCAGAGGTGTTAGATTTATTTTAATCTCACTCATAGAACTTAAGTGTGAGTCTTCAAATAGAAGAGAGGGCTTATAAAAGTATTCATTTAAGTATATTGTTAGGAGAGCGAATGATAGTATTCCATAATGACAAATGGAACCGACGCAGTACCAGTTAGTGTTCTCAAAAGTCGAAAGTACATTTCTAAAGTAATTTCTCAGTTCATAACATTTAAGATGATCAATGGATGTTAACAAGCAAGTTTCGAGCTTACAGTTAAAGTCTAGACATGCGATTCTTATTATGCATGCAAGCGAAGGTGATCACTAGCGGGAGCCAGACAGTCGGATTACCACTTTAAAGAAAAGAGAAGAGTATAACAAGGAAAATAAGACTAATTTGCATCAGAAATACGATTCACGCTTCAAGAAGACGTGAACGTCGAATCTCAACATTTTAAGGAAAGAGATAAAACACAGTTCGAACCTGATAGAATTTGTAATCCAACCGTTCAAGGGCGTGCTCATTCGAATCATGGGGAGATTATATGAAGTCAGTGCATCGTGATAGCTCTCATAAAGGATAGAGAGAGATGGCGAACGTTTAGGCTTTCGGAAAGATAAATTTGCGTGGAAAAGAAGAGCGAGTATAGACTCTTCAAAGAAGTATTTGACCAAAAAGAAAGCGGAAAGAGGGATAAAGGTTAAGAATCAACCTAAAGAATAGGAGACCCATATCGGTTCTAGGCTGCAAGTACAAAAATTGAGGTTTTGAACCATGAGGATGTACTTTGATACTTCTTCTCAAGATATGGAAATTTCGGGACGAAATTTATTTAAGGGGGGTAGAATGTAATATCCCGAAATATTTTAGAAGATTTTATTCAACATATGTTACCCTCTGGTAAGTTAGAAAATAAGGTGGGTCCTTAAATGACTCAAATAAAAGAAAATCGCAGCCAGAGAAATCTGTTAAATCTAATTTGGTCAAAAATTACCTTAAAAATATGTTATGATATTTTTCTCGGGTTGATAGAAAATGTTTCAAGAATCATGCCAACCTTAGAAATTTCAAATTTCGAGTTCAAATGAACTCTTGGCACAACTTTAAGTTGGAAAATAATAAATTTAATAGAAAAAGATACATCCGTCACTATCCGATTTCTTTTTCAAAAGATTATCTTATTCGTAATTATCCTATTCTTTTTCCATCATTATCCTCTTTCTTTTATTCGTTATTATCCTATTTATTTTTCCTCTATAAATAGGAGCTTAAGGTTTCATTTTTCATTCATTTTCAAAATCGAAACGCCGAGCAACTTCCAGAGAATGTACGACTCTAGTTTCCTATTTCAATTCTGAAATAGTCATTTTGAAGGTGTCAACACGTAGATCACGAATACATGATTGAAATGATGACACGAAGGATGATCACGATGGAAAATCATTGTGACCGCCGCCAATTCCTCGGAGAAGGTACTTTCTCCGATTCTGGTCATTCAGACCGATGAATTTAGAAATTTCAAGTTCTAAATATGCTTATATTTCGATTATCTTTAATTCTACCGATTTCGATTTTTCATGTTGTGAGTTTTCGGTATTTTTTCCCATTTTCATTTTATGTAAATCTCAGATCTACTCTTCCTGGATAGCCGTATTATAAATCTTCTTTTTATAAATAGTCTTTGATCATTTGGATCTTATAGTTAACCGGAATAGATTTTTGATTTCTCATCGTTTGAAATCCGGATCCGAATATTATATTATAAATCTGTCCAATTCGAATTTATGTTCTAGCTGTCCGATCTTTGATCTGATTACACTATTAAATTCCTTATTTTCTACACCATCAAAAATTATACTTGTGAGCGAAAATCCAACGAGTATCGAGCTCGATCAAATTGAAAATGTTTCTTCTCGAAAGTTACTCCAAATATTATTTCCTATAAGCCTGCCAAGTTTCGCGATCTCGTTGCGAGTTTTAAATAATTTCGATTATTTAAAGTAGACAGTTATTTTTATACCAGGAGCATGTATTATCGAAAAATTCTAAAATTCTCATTCTTTAGTCTTGGCATATATAGTATCATCCCTGAATATTTTCGTAATTTTCGAGCGGTTAAAAAGTGTTGTGGTGGATCTGGTAAAATTTGGATAAATGACAAGTTTTGGAAAGAGACCTCTGTCAAATCAGTTGATCCCAGTAAAGCAAGAATACCGTTTTGGAATTTATTTCCTTCTTCGTCGAAATTATTCAAGGTCTCTAGAGTCGCGCAATCTATTTTAGAATAGAATAGAATTAATAATAGTTCCGTTTATAGTAGATTAATTCCTGAAAATATATAGCGATTATCCTGAGTTGAAGTTTACCTTCTGTAGTACCAGCTAAGCTAGAGAAAGAGTATCAAGATTGATTCTTCAGAAGTTAGCTTTTCAGAATTCCAAGAAAGGTGGGTTATACTATACTATCTTTGCAAATTGTATCTTTCGAGTTATTAAGCTCTGATTTGCTAAAATGGCATATGTGACTATCTGTGTTAAATATTTACATGCTATTGTATGTTGTCGGAGTCTCATAAACCAGCGCTGTGTCAATGTGAGTAGCTACAGTATGCATGCATTATTTGTCCTGCCCTACTCCTTGTCGGTGAGACTAAAATGAAACACTTATTGGTTACACTCTTTGGGTATACTATGGCCATACTCAATGTTATGCGCTGGTGATGTAGTTTGGGTTGCGGGCAGTGATGGGTTATACTCTTAAGCGCTTCACGATAAAATATTTTGGTGAACTTAGGTTGCTTCCAACTTTTAAACCTCCTAAGCTTCACTACCTGCATGAACACAGATAGATTACTTTAACAAAATGATTTGCATAACTTGAATTGTAAAACTTGCCCACTGAGTGCATTAGTACTCAACCCAAATCTTTTCAAACATTTTCAGGTAAGTAGGCTGGAGCGTGGAGGTGACGAGGCTGAGATATGGGCTATTATGATTTACATATTTTTTCGTTGTCGTCTCTTTTTATTAGTATTCTGTTAAGAATTGAGCTTTCGCACTTATGGTATTCTTTTGCTAAATGCTAAGAACTCTAATCTTGGTATTTTGTTAATATGATTCTGCTTCTCTGATTCTGAACATTTGTTGACTTCCTAGTTAACATGTATCATATGCTTAGCTACATAATTATTCCAAAAGGAGGAAGCCCGTCTTTCGTTATGTCTATTTGATCATTTATTTTGGCCTATGGAAGGGCTTCATTTATTCAGCATATTGGTGTATGTTTCTTAAGTCGACCTATGAATGGGTCTATTAATTGTTGGTATCTGGTTATTTGTTTCCGTTTGGCCTATGAAAGGGCTAATTGAATTGTTACAGCTTCCATTCTTCTCTTATAAGCCGTTATAAACGGGGATTCGCTCTAGTTACAGAGGTTATGCTGTCTAATTTTCCGCAAAGCATAACCTATCTTTGGCATACTCGGTTGTTAATTTTTATTCCAAACATTAATCCTTTTGGATTATCACCCCGTCGTTAATTAAATTACCCAATTTCTTTCCCGCTTCTTAATTCCCACCCCGTGGCGTCCATTTCCACGGTCTTTCGGGACCGGGACGCTACAGTGATGTATTTGAATGTGTTGCCTGTTTAGATATATGTATTGCTTGTTGGCAGGTCATAAGTTGATTATGTGAGCCGATATTTTTGAAAAGCCTTGTTGGAAGTTGACTTTGAGAACGTCTGAGTGCATGGTTTGAATATTTTTAAGTTGAGATGTTGCCCGTTTACAAATTATTTATAAAGTTAAATCTATTATTTTTAAAGTAATTATTACGTAAGCATGTACGTATGTTTTTTGTGACGTTTTGGTCTTAGTGGGACTGGGGCGTTACAATATATATATATATATATATATATATATATATATATTTATTTATTTATTTATTTTGCATTTACTAATTAATTACAAATATAAAATTTTTAAAATTTTTTATTTATTTTACATGATAATTTTTAATTTTTTTAATGTTATTAATTTTTTAATCACTATATAATTACGAATTTAAAATCAATATTTTTAATATTATTTATTTTATATTTTACAATTTATTTCATTTTTAATGTTTTAATAATATATATTATTTTTTAATATTATATATTTTTCAATTACTAATTAATTACGAATATAAATTTTTTAATATTTTTATTTATTTTACTTTATGATTTTTAAATTTCTTAATATTATTAATTTTTTAATTACTAATTAATTATGAATTTGAAATTAACTTGTTTAATATTATTAATGTTTTATTTATGTTACATTTTTAATATTATATATATTTTTTTATTTTTCAATTACTAATTAATTATGAGTATAAATTTTTATTATATTTTTATTAGTTTTACTTTACGATTTTTAAAATTTTATATTACTTTATATATAATTTTATTATTTTATATTATTTTTAATATTTTGGGCTTGGCTTGGCGCGCTTCCATCGCTAAAATGTGAATTTTTTGTAGTGAAAGTTCAAAATGTAGGTATGAAAGTATAATTTTTTCCTGGATTTTTTACTTTACATTTTACAAGAATTTAATTATGAAATAATCAACCATAATAATGAATTATTAATTGAAAATTAAAATTAAATATTAAAAATAATTATAAACACTAATTAGATGTGGTGAACGCTTATGAACAATATTATAAAATTAAATTAAATAAAAAAATTCCTTGCGTTTAGGGGTGTACATGAGCAGAGTATCTTCTTGATCAAACTCAAGCTCGACAGAAAATTAAACTAAATAAATAAATGGCTTTCTTTTGATTTAGTAGTTGTAATTTGATGATTTGGTGAGTAGATATATATAGATGCATGTTCGTGGGAAATTTGGAACCAAATTAGGTTAAATTTCTACCAAATCAATTTAATTTTGCCTCCAATTGAATTGCAAAGAAAAAAATTTCTAGCATTTTTCTGTTTGGGACCAAAATCGATATCAAAATGGGACGAAAATCGATAATTTTTTTAACGGAAAACTTGGGACCAAAATCGATATCAAAATGGGACCAAAATCGATAATTTTTTAAACGGAAAACATTACGGCGGGACTAAAATTGATAATTCAATCAATTTGGGACCAAAAGTGATAGGGATGGGACCAAAATCAGACTAACCCATGTCCTATGGGACTAAAATCGAAATTTTCTCCTCTTTGTTACATCCCATGTGCTAATCATTTTTAGAAAAGAAAAAAAAACATTTTTTAATTCTAATTTATTATGATTAAGTTTAATCTAAAATTGTTATTTAATTAGAGTTCATCCTTCTCCAATTAGGGTACATATTTAAAAAAATAATCGTATTACACAAGAGATGTAACACGGATTGTCACGGAGAACCTTGCACTAATATCATGTATGCATATAATGTACTAATAAAGTGAAATCCAAAACGAGTATGGAACCAATATTTTAATAACAATTAATTTATATATATGGTGCAACAAACACAACATGCGTACTCATACAATATAGAGATATCAGACATCATCTAATTCAACTACAATAAGTTAGTTAGACTTTGATTGATATTTGTATTCCGTCTATGTAAATATGTAGCCCGTCGACAATGTTCGTCCCAGTCTATAGGTTCACATGTACATTGCATATAACTTTCTAAAATTTGATCGATGAAGACATAAAATTTTACTTTCAAATGATTTTAGTGTTAGAAATATACATGAAAAGGACCCTTATATAGTGGTGGTTTGGAAAATATCTTATGCTGAAACGTATTGAAATAACTGGTATTAACCGTCACAAATAACAAATTGGCGTTCATGTCTAAAAGCATGTTATACCCGATAAATTATTTTATAATATTAAAAATGACATGCTTGACCGAGATTTGGGTAAAAGGCAACGACCATCAAAGAGGAACGTAACTAATTAATGATAGGAATAGATAACAATAGAATATAGTTAGAGACAAAATGAAATAAAAATTAGAAGTGTGGATTGAAAATGATTTTTTACTAGACCCAAAAGTCGTCAATATTTTATACTAAACGAATTTCTTCACTCTTTTCTTTTTTTCCTTTTAACAGAAAATGAGATTGTACATCACATCTTAGGTGACCATAAAGCCCTACCAGCGAATAATATATAAAGAAAAGTTAGTTGTCCATGAAAAAAAAAAAAACAAATGAAATGTTTAGCCGCAATTCTGGAAGATTAGTGAGTGATGCATGAGATTCCCCATGAAGATTAAATCAAACTTTATGAAATGATATTGATGAGCACTTACAAATTAAAAATTATGAAGAATCGTAACACGATTTTCATCAATCGCGGCTTTCCTTAACAACAAAGGACGACAAACACCACACCTCTTTTGACAAGCACAAGTCCGTCGCAATATTTTCAGGTGGAAAAGTGTTGATTTCTTCCATTACTTAACGACACCTGACATATACATATGCATATATATATATATATATATATATATTATATATACAGTGACCAATTATATATATATATATATATATTATATATACAGTGACCAATTATATATATATATATATATGTGTGTGTGTGTGTGTGTGTGTTCCAGTTCCTTCTTCGTTAAGTCCAAAACTTTTCTTAATTCAATATTTAAAGCTGGTTTATTTGGACAATGTAAGATATTTGAGTCGACTCAATTATTGTACGTATTGCCCAAAATTATTTGAATTCTAACCAAACCAATAAATTATCAATTTCATCTTATTTAACTGTATAAGTATGTATTTATGTGTAATAGCAAACTAATTTAGATGTACTAATTTCAAAATTAATCAAAATTAATTAATGAAGGGTAAGATGCAAATTAAAAATATTTATAACGTTTAGGCCGAAGAATGATTTCCCCTAACCTTTTTTAAAACAAATACATTTGAAATAATTTATTTTGTTGTTGTGTGCACAAAAACACTAAAAACAGTTTATTATTAATATTATTATTATTAATGCTTTCGACATTATTTTGATAAAACAAAATATAGAGAAATGAGAGAAATAATAAGTTTAAATAAATGAGATAATGAATTATAATTCTTCTTGTTAATATTTCAAAAGTTAAAATAAATATCACAATTTAATAAGTTTAAGTAAATGAGATAAGAAAGTTACTACTTTTTATAAAACATATATTATCAGAGATATATATGCATTTCCCAGATTCGTAGACTATTAAACTATCAATTATCTATAATTTTTTATGTTGTTATATGTTTATTTTTTGTTATTTTAGTGTTGTTGTATTAAATTTATTTATTTTTTCAACGTTAATATTTTTTTAAAAGTGTGTACTTTGATACGAGTGCGTGAGAAAAATATGTGTCAATGTGTGTATGTGTTGACTGTGTTAAATTTTTCCTCTATATAAGGAGCAATGTGAACCTCAAAAAATAGTTGAGTGGGCTATTTGATCCTTCATTTTCCCTTTACTACAATAATAATTGTCTTAAAATACACTAACTTTGCATTAATTTGGAATTTTTTTTCCACATTTTACAAAACTTACTTCTATTAACATAAACTTAATTTTTTTTTTCAATTACAACATTGCACACATTTTCAACCAATTGGAACCCACGTATATCATGTTGTAATTGCATTATTTTCAATTGATTGAAAACTACATCGATTCAATTGGTTTCAATCATGTGAGAATAATACAATTTCAATTAATTGAAAATGTGAATAATGTTATAATTTCAAAATTTATATTATTTGAAGTACCTTTTAAAAATTGTGTGAGAAATCAAATTCAGTGTAAAATTAATATATTTTAAGAGAATTATCCTTTAGTGAATGACGTGGCTTCAAATGATTACCCTTGCAATAATTTATATATTTTTGTTGGGGAAATTCTAAGCAAAAATCCCATTTTACTATTTACAATGCTCATTATTTTACAAAATATATACTTTTAATATGATATTACTTTTTTTTACCAATTAATCCTCAAAATCTAAAGAAAAAGAAGAAGAAATTAAATCAAGATTACGATCGAGAAAAATGAAAAGTAAATGAAGATGGTTTAATATCATGGCACAATTTGAGTATGAAAAGTGGAAGAAAGTATTTGTCGTCGATTGAACACCTTACAATTTCTACTGAATAGGGCATCATCAATGGTGGTGGTTTCTGCTCAGGGTGAAAAGATTAAAATTTTAGTTATAGAAAAAAAGATGCTCATTGTAGTGTAGGGGGTATAATACAATTTTAGTTATAGAAAATGAGTGTAGGCTATGATAGAAATTTAGGTGTTGGGGGCTATGGGTAAAAAAAAATCATATCATATTTATATTTTATATAATAGTGGAGCGGTAAAATGGGAGTTGTGTTCATAATTTTCTTTTTTAATGAGTTCAAACTTAATTTGAGACCAAAATCCCAATTTGGTCATGACTTGGGCTCGGCCCAATTTTAGTTGAACTTGTATACTAAAAAATCATCGTTATCTCTAATTTACCCTACTATTTCCAATTGTTAATGCAATGAATATGAATTGTAACGTTTTTTCTCTTATTATTGCCATTTCTGTTCATAACTTGGACATTCTTGTTCCTCCCGCAAAATATCTAGTCAACCTAAGTGACGAAAACGGCCTCAAAAAACTCACTCATGCCAAGAAAATTTAACGATATCCATATGAATATTACCTGTAGACCGCGCACAGATTATGGCAGGATCTTTACAGTTCTATGGATAGTGCCTGAAGGGAGAGAGTACAATTTTCCAGCATTGTAAAATGTAAACCACCATGTCTCGCCGCAAATGGTAATTTGTAAAATTCTTAAAGTTTGTGAAGAAAAAAATAGTTAATAGGACAAATGTTTAAAAATGGCATAGTTTTAGAAGCTGAAATATAAATAGTTATCTGTAACTTGTTTTTGGTTGTTAAATAAAGTATTCATTGATCACCCCATATTAAATTTGGATATTAGGTTTGTGTTAATGGAATTGGGGATTGTATCATAGAGAGAAGGAGAACCCACACTTTTTCTTTCTTCCTCTTTCAAAAAAATATTTGGAAATGTGTAAAATCAATTAAAAAAATGGATAACTGCCTTTTTTTTATAACCGATATCAATATGAATATATCAGAAAAATGTAAATCAATATTTTTGCAAATACCATTTTTTGCAACCTAGCTTGTTTGAAGGTTACGAGTAAGGGTGTGCAAATGATTAATTCGGTGTAAAATCGAACCGAATTAATAAAATTATAAATTGAAATTCTTAATAAAAATGAAACCCAAATCAACTAAAATAATTGATATAACCAAACCATAATTCTTTGATTTGTTTGATTCGGTTTTGTTTGACCAAATGTTAATGTTTTTTTTTTTCCCTAAACATTTACGTCTAAAGAAGAATACTATTGAAACTCAATAAATAATAAACGATGCATTAACTAAATAATAATAAAAATATTCCCTAATTCAATTGCATACATGGTCAACTTTTCACAAGTCACAATTACAATTAACAGCTAATACTTCAATACACAAAAAATCTCACAAATCATTTACTTTGAAGTCGAAGTACTCTTGCATTTTGCCCTAGTTCTAATGAGCATATAATTTTATTTTTATTTTTTTAACTTATGTATCATATTAGAAATATAAATTATAAATGTAATTTATATAATTTGGTTAGTTCGTTTTTAACTGAAATATTTTTTTTATTTAATCGAAACTAAATCAAACTATATTTTGATTTTAATATTCAAAATCGAGCCAAAATTAAAGATAAAATCACCAAACCAACCAAAATAAATAACTTGATTTAGTTCGATTTTTTGGTTTTAGTTCGTTTTTGTACACCCCTAGTTACGAGATAAAATTTCCAAACACTTTTTGAGTAAGTTAATTTGGAAATTATATAATTTCACTCATTTATGTTAAAAAAATAATTATCAAATATTTTATGTAAACCAAAATTAAAGGTCACAATTTTGGCCTGGCCAGCATTTCGGGCCATGCTGGGCTAAAAAATTAGGCCCGAAATGATTTCAGCTCGGCACTTCCCGACCCCGAAAAATTGAATGAGTGCTGATCCTGAAAAATTGAATGGCTCGAACGGACGGGGCTGTATGGCCCCAATATTGAAATTTTACATTGTGGCCCGTGGGCGGGCAGCCCGACCCGCTTTTCGGACCGAATCAATCCTCAATATTCAGGCCTCAATGGAGTTTGGGCCGAGTGAGACCGAGCTTAAATTTTACATTTGGCCCGATAGGCCCCGAACTAGGCCAGGCTGGGCCAGTTTTGCTTAGACACGCACACGATTTCGGTTTGTGCCAGTTCCGGTTACAAACCGCCGGTTAGGCGATTCCGGACAGCACAAACTGAAATCACACCGTCCAATATTGAAATTTTACATTGTGGCCCGTGGGCAGGCAGCCCGACCCGCTTTTCGGACCGAATCAATCCTCAATATTTAGGCCTCAATGGAGTTTGGGCCGAGTGAGACCAAGCTTAAATTTTACATTTGGCCCGATTGGCCCCGGACTAGGCCAGGCTGGGCCAGTTTTGCCTAGACACGCACACGATTCCGGTTTGTGCCAGTTCCGATTACAAACCGCCGGTTAGGCGGTTCCGGACGGCACAAACTGAAATCACACCGTCCAGTCGTGATTATTGATTACGGTTTTGAAACCATAATTGGTGATTTGTCTTCTCCCCGATTTTTCCCGGTTAACCGACGGTTACCTGGTTAAACGTCAGTTTTCATTTTTTTGTTTAAATTCGAACTTATGAACTATTAAACATTATCACATTATAATTTGCATAAATTAACTAAATTACAAATTTACAAGTTAAAAACTCAAAAGGATGACAAATGCAAGTTTATTTGATAGTGTTATATCATGACATAATAATTTATATCTTACAAGAATATATACAAGTTTATTTGATAAATAATATGACATTATAAAATTACAAATCAAACTATGAAATTACAAACTTACAAGTTACAACTTAACATTAATTTACAATTTACAACTAATAATTTCACTGATTTAGGGGGGGAAATGAAATAATTGAAAATTGGACTTGCACTTCGAATGAAGTTGTCTATGTATCATTTACCTTGGAATCAAAATCATCGTAGTTTATTTTACCTTTTTATCTTATCGAGTCTAAAAGTTGAAGTCATCGTCCCATTCATCGTCGGTTTGGCTCTCGCTCCCTCATTCTTCGGCTTTACTCTCCGAGCCAACTAGAATCAGTGGGTCATCCATCAAATCGTCCTAGCGGTTCTCTTGCTCTCTTAGGTCAGCTTTTGATTTATCCTTAAACATCATTTGTGCTTCAAGATGATCCGGTGTCAAGTTTGATCTCCGCTCGTCCAACATATAATCGGATTCACTGAAAGTTTGTTCAACCGCAACTGTTGATGTCGAGACTTCAAAAATCTCCTTTGCTACAAGCAAATGATATCATTCTTGATTTCAGGACCACCACTTGAGAACATCAAAGTTATTAGGACATGCATTGTGAATATTTGGGTTTGGCATAACGGGGTCTTCCAAATATATTTCTAATTCATTTTGACTACACCCCACACTTCCTCTACTTTGGAAAAAAAATTAAAATTATTGTAAAGCACTACCTTGTTAAGTATTTAATCCTAATGAAAAACTACTACTAGAACTAGAAGAACAACGAGTTTGATTAGGTAGAGTATCTCCATATTTTTTATCATACTCTTTATAAAGTGATTGTAAAGATTCAAAAATATCTAATTTAATTTCATCAGCTGTTGGAAAATGTAAATTAACTCCACCGGGACCTGAAAAACTCATAGTGGATAAAAATCTATAATACATATCAATCATGTCATTAGTACTAGTAAGTTTAAAAGTAGGATCTAATATTTTAGCGACCAAAAAATATATTTGGAATATGATCAAAATATTTCAACCATTTTTGTACCATTGCTTGAATCATGGCCGTCAAATCTTGTTTATAACTATGTTTGATTCTGGTTTGTCCTACGAAAACTACTTTGATCCGGACCCGCAAGAGAACGGGGTCGATTGTAGGGCGGAGAGCTAACTCGGGTCGTGTCTCTTGCGGAAAGCTTCGTCTGGGCGACTATCTTTTCATGTTACAATTGTTAACAAGCACACGAATTTAAACATAAACCTAAATATTCTAAACAAGGAATTGGATGGTTTTTACTAAACTAACAATTTAAAGCAAGTAAAATTAACTAGCAACACAAAAAAAATAAAGGTAAAATAAAAAAGATTATGGGAAGAGAATTAGGGTGTAGATTCTCTCATTAGTTTCTCTCCTAACTTGATTCAAGTTGATTATGTTAATCCTGGACGTACAATAGACCCTTTCAAGTGGTTTAACTTCACTTACTGTCACCGTCGATCCATTAAACCCCCATCGGCTATATCATACGAACATTAGGCTTATGTACCCAGTTCACCTAAAGACTAACAATTAGGCTTACGAAACCTGATTCACCTAACGTTGAAGGAACCTAAGTAGGACTCCAGAATCTCCTCTCGGTCTCATCTAGAGCCTAGCAATGCTAAGTAGTGGCCAAGTACTCAACATGAACAAGAAAAATTCCAACAACAAGAAATCAACTATCACAAGCATGGATCGAACCCAAATCGATTATCTACCCCCACTGTAAAGGACTAGCTCCTCATCATGCTCAAAACAACATAAACATTATAAAAGTTCTTCATTTTATAAATCAAAAGATAAATAAAATACAACTCCTACAATATTATTGTCTTGAAAGTTTTGGGACAATCCCCACAAATAAGCTAAGCTAGGAAAGAAATACCGAAAGGGAAGATCCTCGAGTAAGCCTAGCTTCCGCAGACAGTTTGAAGTTGGATTCCTTTTCCAGTGCCTTGAGCTTGAGCTTTCTTGCCTCTTCTCCTCCTCCTCCTCCTTATTTCTCTCTCTCTCTCTGTAACTGTGGTGGTGATGCATGGTGAAGAATGAAGAGAATTCTGGGGCTTGGGAGAAGAAGTTGTCAATTTTACCCTCTCTGTCTCTGTGTTGAAAATGAATGGAGGTAGTGGATGATTTATGTATTGATGAAAGAGAAAACAAAATGTGGAGTTATTGCTTGATGGTTCCCCCAACTCCTCCTACTCATAGCTAGAACCGTGTCCATTAAATTCTCCAGCTGGCCAAGTGGTGGAGAGCATTGAAGAATAGATCTCCCGAAGATACAGCTTGAAACTGATCAAAGAGAGCAAACTGATCGCGGCTGAGAACTGATCGAGGGGCTGGACTGATCACCCTTGTGCCGGCGGTGTGCCCGCGCTCGCGGGGTGCGTCCGCCGTGAGTACCCTACCGCGGCCGCGGTGCCTCCGCACCGTGGGGCATTTCAGCTCCAGCTTCTGGTTTTGATCTTCATCAGTTGCATTTCATCAGTTAGGTTTCTTCAACTGACCCCATCAGTTGTGGTTCAAGCTCAGTTCCAACTTCTCTTGGCACCAGCTTGAAGTTAAAGCTCTTCAGTTGCAGCTTCAGTGAGCTCACCAGCTGGGGCTTATAACTCATCAGTTGGGCCTCCAGCTCAGCTCTTGCTTCTTCAGTTGTTGCTCCCATTCTTCAGCTGCAGCTCCAACTCTTCAGTTTGACCCCAAAACTGATCAGTTATGGGTGCGACTTGGGCAAGGGAGATGTCGCCCCACTTGACGCCCTGACTCGCTAACCGGGCAGCAAAACCCCCGACCAGCTCAGTAAAGCGGGTGATTCAGGACCTATCAACAAGTTGGAGCTTCAGTTGGGAGCTTTTCCTCCTGGCCACTTTTTGGCCATAAAATCCTGCTTTTTGACACAAAAGCTCAAATTTTGCACAAACCTGGCCCAATTCACCAAAAGAGCGAAAGTGAAGGAAATAACATAAAATCAACACAAAAATAAAGGAAAAACACATACTAAAGACAATAAATTTCTATGATAAAATAGAACAAATATACACCAAACAGACTACAAGAATTGAATTTAGCAGCAATTAAATAACAATGATACATAAATTTGCACACAGTAGGGTAATAAACACTGGATAAATATTTTGTTGCAAATTGAAAAATTTGTAAAAGTTCCGTTAATTCATAACAATCATCCCAATATGAAGGTAATAAAATAAATGAATCAACATGTGTAGCAAAAAAAAGAAACTAATAGTTCTCGATATTTATATGTTGCAGCAAACATTTCATGTGTAGAATTCCACCTATGAGGTACACTTAAGTTAAATATTTTAGGATGTGCACCATTTTTCTTACAGAATTTTTCCCACCTACGTCTCAATTTCACCTTATCATGAATATAATATACTGCATGTCGAATAGGTTGAATCGAATTATTTAAAATTCTAAGTCCATCTTGATCACATAAGTTTAAAATATGCGCAATACATCAATTTGGATTTAAGCACCTACTGGATCATCGTAAAAACCGATAGCGGTTCCGCTTGCATAGTCTTCTTGTTGTTGTTACCAATAAGATGCCGTATTAAGATAAAAAAAAAATATGTACTCCAGAATGAGTACGGCGATAACGACGTGGACCTTCAGAACTATCATCAACAGCTTTGCATTTTCCCTTATCGGCTTGGCTACCTCAGCTAGACATGATGATTTGTGGATGATAAGAGTAAGATTGAGAAACTTGAGAGATAAATGTAAGATAATTTGAGAATTGAGAGAGAGCTTGGGAATTGAGACTTGACAGAGATGGGTTGAGACTTGAGAATTGAGAGAGTAAGAAATAAGAATGATATTGAATATTGATAGAGAAATAGAGAATAGAGAGAGATTGAGAGTTTAGCTTGAGTGAAAATGGTGGAGAAGATGGAGTATTTATAGGTGAAAATTGGGTAGTGTCTGGGAGAGGGGGATTTGAAATTAAAAAAACGGAAATCGACGGTTTGTATTTAATAACCGCCGGTTTTATGTCAGCAATCCGCCTCTGAATATTGCCAATCATTGATCGAGATCACATGGATCGTGATCTCAACTGTTAAAAAAATAAATAAATATGTAAACCGACGATTTAATCGGCTAACCGCCAGTTTTTGAATGTCGCTCATCCCAAACCGTAACCAACCTGAATATTTTTGGTGCAAGTTACGTTTTACAAATCGTAATTGTCCCAAAAACCGACAAATTGACCATTACAAATCGTCGATCCGATTTATTTCGGGCATCTCTAGTTTTGCCACCTCGAACCAAAATCGATCCAATGCAAACAAAACCCGATACTCGAATTTCTACAGCGCACTTCGTTGGTCAACTATTTGAATATTTAATTGTATACATAATCTCCATAATTCTCAATCACATTTTAATACAATATTTATTTTAATAGTGCTCGTGCATTCTCCTTATAATAATTGTATGTATTAATTTGAACCTATTTGATAGCATCTTTTATAGGAACGAAATTGGAAAGTGATGTAATTTGATTTGAGTGATGAGAATGAGGATATCATCAAAGTCAAGTCTGGTGCAGATTTCTCATGAAAATTCAATTAAATAATTAGTCCAATCCCAATCATACTACTAATAAGTCTAAGCTAAGCAGCCGCGTAGAGTTTTCTTGGCCCACTTAACATTGTTACATTTTCATGCATATCTCATTTTTTTTTTAAATTAAACCATTCAGATATATATATATATATATATATATAAATATAAAAATTGGATCAAATGCGCGTTACTTGGCATACTGTGCTTATTTACTACTCCCTCCGTCCCAATAGAAAGGTCCACCTTTTTATTATTTACTCTCTCTATTTTAATAGAAAGTGGACCTTGTAAACGGGACGGGGGATGTATAATTTTATTATGGGGAGCTCTCCTGTGCAGGAGCCTCCCCTGTGAGACGCGACCCACGCGCGGCGCGTGTGGTACACGTGCCGCATTTTCAATTTTTTTTTTTTGTCGTTTTCTGCCTTTTTTTTTGTTTTTCGGTTTTTTTGTTCCTTTCTTTTTTTGTTTATTTTTTACGTTTTCTTTTAAGTTTTTTTTCTGTTTTTATTTTTCTTTTTTCTGTTTTTCATTTTATTTTTTCTTAAAAAAACACATATAAATCCCTATAAAATCCCCCCAAATAAATTATAAAAAACACAAAATAAACCCTAAAAACACCCCAAAAAAATTCAT
Organism: Perilla frutescens; assembly: GCA_026008535.1. Classification (NCBI taxonomy): domain Eukaryota; kingdom Viridiplantae; phylum Streptophyta; class Magnoliopsida; order Lamiales; family Lamiaceae; genus Perilla; species Perilla frutescens. The sequence continues at coordinate 35,131,054 of BRKX01000017.1, read as the reverse complement.
AAAAAACAAAAAATAAACCCCTAAAAACACCCCCCAAAAACCCTAAAAAACAAAATAAACCCCTAAAAACACCCCCCAAAAAATCCTAAAAATACAAAATAAACCCCTAAAAACACCCCCAAAAATACAAAATAAACCCCTAAAAACACCCCCAAAAAACAGAAAAAAAAAACCCTAAAAAACACAAAAAAAAACACGAATTGGTACTATTTAGTGTTTGAATTGGTACTATGGGTGATGATTTTTTTTTTCCGCGGGTCAGATGCGGGTCGGTCCGGGTCGGAGCGGGTCCGTCTATGGGCCGACCCATGCATCTGATGCACAGGAGACTTTGTGTTTTATTATTTATCTTATAATATCCTTATTTATTATAATTTTATTATTTATCTTATTATAATTAGTGCTAATTATTTTTTTAACCATTGTATTTAGAAAGAAATTAAAGTAACCAAAAATTTTATACAACATTTATGTTCATTTTAATTACTACTAGTTTTCTTCAGTTGAGTTTACATTGTTGTATTAGAGTTTTTGTGGTAGCGATTTTATGTTTGGATAAAGAGTTTTCAAATTTAAGATTTATAGACTTCATAATAAAAATGAATATGTATTGTGTTATTTCTTATACTTATGTGCGGCCTCGCCGCCTCGCTATGAATTTGTAATTAGAAAAGTAGATGGTTAACTGTCATCAAATTCATCATCTCTGAATAAATTTATAATTTAAATATAATTTTTAAAATATTGTAATAATATCCTAATTTTTTAATTTGTAGCAAAATAGACATCCTTATAAAATTTTGACAATTGAAAAACTAGTGTTGCTTTAATATAAATTCTCATTTTCAACACCTCTAAACCGAATCAATCTGTACACGCGGAAAAATTATTCTCATATCATAATTATGATCGTCATAAAAAAATTAGAAGAGTTGAATGTGCTACAAATCAAAAAAAATAGGTTATTATTACAAAATTTTAAAATCTTATCTAAATTGTAAATTCATTCAAAGATAGTGAATCTTTTGACAAATAACCAAAAAGAAACTATATATGCATAGGAGCATATATAGCTAAGAAAAGTGTAGATTTAAAGTATAAATTAATTGAGACGAACTTGCTTTTGATGATTGACATAGTAAAAATTATAGAAAAAATTCCTTTGAACTAAAAAACAGAAGAGGTCCGAACAAGGATTGAATCTCTATACAACTAACTTCCGACATGACTTTTTGTTGTGTATGTCGTGAAGTAAAATGCCCAGCAACTCTAATTATTTTGTGACCAACTTCTAATAATTATACTGACTTCTATAACTATGTGGTTGTTACTATATTAAAAAAAAAAGTTGAATTCATTTTTTTATATGGAATCGTATCGAATTGTACGATTAAAGTCCAACATTTATTAGATTTTGGGATCATCTTGATTATCTAAATATAGGATATGTTTTTTAGAGTTTATACTTCTAAAGTTCAGAAAATTCCATGCTACATTAGATGTAGTGTATTACTGTCACAATAAATTTTTCTCTCACATTAAGTCTATTATGACAGTAATGAACTACACCCTAGTGTAGCATGAAATTTACCCTAAAATTCTACATAATATCTAAGCCTGTAAAAAGATGGAAAAAGATAGAATAGTAAATATTATGGTGCATGAAAAAAAAAGTCCGATCCAAAAGAGAATTGATACAGTCTGGGACTCAAAGTTAATTAACATGTACTATTCTAATTTTGAGGTATTAAAATGCACTTGGCCTAAAATGCTCAACAAATTAAATATATTACTCCCTCCTTACCAATAAGATAGGCTGATTGAAATTTTCACAAGAATTAAGAAAAAAATTGGGAAAGATAATTAATTAAAAATCTTCCTAATATGATCCTATTTATTTCTTTGACAATGAATTAATTATATTTATTAATATAAACATGTTAAATAAGGGTATATATATTAGTAAATTAACTAAATAATATATAAATATTCCTATTTATAAGGACATCCCAAAAAGACAAACAAGTATAACTTATTAGGACGGAGGGAGCAGTAGTTATGAAAAAATTATAAAATTTATGCATGTTTTTAGTTATTGGATTTTGCTTTATGCCCCGAAGGATGTAATTGTAAAGTGTGTGAACAATTAAATAAAATTATTAAAATGACGCAAGAATTAGTTAACCACTTCGGTGATAAACCACTTACGTTTGGGGTCTTCGTGCCCGGCTAAAAAATAATTCATTAAGTGGGTTGCTACATGATTCATTCATTATGTCGTCTCGTCTCTTCCTTCGTGGTCTCTTTTATGAATTTAATCGTGAGATTCCTCATGCCCGAGTCCCCTTTATTTCCACTCATGTTTCTGATCATGGTCTTTCTTCGAAATCACATTTATAATTTGAATTCAATTTGATCCCTCCGACTGCTTGGTGACTAAACACTATTCTATCATTTGATAGGAAGACAATAACACATTTCAGAACAACCTAGCAACATATTTACGCCCATGCAAAAGTTCACAAAATATACATCAAGAAAATTTATGAGTTATATCTTGAATCACATATTGTCATAATAAATGTAAAGGTCTTCTTATAAGTGTTGAATCAGAAAAGCAAACTCTATAAAGTTTGTTTGTCATGACTCTTTTAAGTTTATTGATTTTTGATGGTGAATATTCAACATAAAATCTTCAATGGTTGACAGCAAGTCTATCACTCTTGATAAAAAAATCATATCTTCAAGCATATATAATAGCACATAGATGGAAATTGCACGTCTTGTTTGCGAGGGGTGGAACATTAATATTCGAAACATGTCATTAATTTATTCAAGTAATTCAGTTCTGTGTTCATCTTTCAACATATCGAATCACACTTTATTTTTTTGGACAATTTCATAAATAAGTACTCCCTCCGTCCCATTTATATAGTCCATTTTACTATTTTGAGGTGTCCTAATTATATAGTCCCATAACTATAAATAGTATTAATTTTCATAGTAGTATACAAATATACCCTTGGTTTGTATTGAAAATTAAAATTTAACCATTTAAATTCTTAAAAGTCATAAATTTTAAATAAGGATAATAATGGAAGTTAAGCTTTAATGTCTTGTTTTCATTAATATTTTTAATCTACATGCGAGGATAAAGTGGACTATATAAATGAGACGGAGGCGTATATGCCAAAAATGTATGTGCATAAATGCACTAAATTATTAGTTATATAATGAATAATCGTTTTAAAAAAAAGTATATCATTAATAATTATATTAATCTAGTTAACACGTGCAGTAAAATTTCATATATTGTCAGCCAAATGCGACCATATATACTAACAAATATCTTAAACAAGACTGGCCAAGATTGATTAATTAATTATTTCAAAAAATTAATTAAATTTTGAACACATTTTTCTCGTGGGCAGCTAAGTATCATACTTAATTTTAATTAAGATGACAAGCAATTTTCTGCAAACACATTTTGTTGGGTTCTCATTCAATTAATGCTAAATACAAAAATGTCAATACTTCATAAATGGTCGTATGATTATGGCTCGCCTTTAATTATATAATTTAATATTTTTGTTGACATAGAGTCAACATATAGCAGACCACGGCCACAATGTGTCGTATTATTAATTAATAAATTGTCGATGAACTTTTGTTTTGCTAATTTGTAAGGTCCCAGCGCACAGCTTATAAGATTGTCCATAAATTTATTTTGTTTTCCAATTTCCACAAGAAAATAAATAAATAAATTGTGAGTTACAAATAAAAATATTAAAAACCATTTTGTAAACTTTAAAACAAAATTATTTTAAGTTTATTAAAGATAAAACATATAATGCTATAGTTTATTATAACAATAGTTGCACCAAAGAGCACAGCCCCTCTATACCAAAATACAAATTCAACATGAGTTTTAACTTTGTAAATTTAATACAACATTTTTATATTTTGATGCAAATTAAATATCCTCGATATTTTTTTGAGATCAAATTTTGATGTGACTGACTTTCACTTACAACACCTAGTTTGATGTGTTGGTATATATTGTGTATAACCAATAAATATGTGGGGCTCGTCATAATTTAATCGGTAGAAAAAAATGGGCATGTTAAATTTGTACCAAATTGAAAAGGTAGTGTTAAATTTATTAGAGGGAAAATTATATTATTTATATTTCGGGTTTTTTTAAAAAATAGCTCACCTTTTTAAAATTAATAAAATAGTATCCACTTTATTAAAAGTTTTGCAAATCTAGCATTTGATCAATGTTACAGTCCGAAAATCGTACGTAATTGATTGTATTTTAATATTTCTTGATTGTAAGAATTTTTTTACGTGGTTGAGAAAATAGAAATATTAAAATACAATCAATTACGTATAATTTTCAAGACGTAAAATTAATCAAATATTATTTTTGGAATTTTTTTGAAAAAATGAGTACTTTTTCGTTAATTTTAAAAAGGTGGACCATTTTTTTAAAAGGAACCAAAATGTAATTTATCATTTATAATTTTAAAGTCTTATCAAATTTACAATTTGGTAAATAAAAAAAGATAGTGAATTTTTTATGCAACTATTATATATACCATTTGAATCTAAAAAACCAGGATTTGTAAAACAATATATAGCATATGATTTAATCTGGTTATAAAGAAAAGATATTTGAAAAGTTGAAAAGAGAAGATAAGAGGGTAATTTGAATTTCAGTAAAAAAGATAGTAATATTAATATAGGATTTAGGGGAAAAGCCCGTATTTTTGCAAGTATGTCCAGAGCTGCCCGAATACTAAATCCCAAGTCTGCCCGAAAACACAGAGACTGACCGGAATCCCGCGGGCAGTCCAAACTCCAATACCTCTCCTACTTTTCATTGCTAATGTCCCCTCCACTATCATCATATCTTCACTCCCGATACCCCCAGCGCCACCACCACGCCGCCGTTCCTCCACCGTGGTGGGTGGCTGATCGTGAATGCAACTCGCTGAAAATGGGGCAGAGCCTCAGCTGCAGAGAGTACGAAGACAGTGAGCTGTTCAACGCTGTTCAAAATGGAGAGGTCGCCGCCGTCGAAGCGCTGGCGGCCGAAGACCCAAATCTGTTGACGCTCAAAACTGTTCACGGCCGCCTCTCTGCCCTCCACGTGGCAGCTGCTAATGGGCGAGTCGAGGTGGGTTTTGTTTGTTGCTTGATTGTTGTTGATATCTGCATCACCATGCCTTCTTGATTGTGTTTTGGGAAAGTAGTTTGATTTCTGTATTATTATTATTTTATTTTTATTTTGCTTTTCTCTTAGGTTCTTTCTATGCTTTTGGATCGGTTTGGGAATCCAGATATCTTGAATCGGCACAAACAGGTGTGATATAATTGTCAATCTGATTCTTGCAATTTTATATTTTTCGGTCATTGTTCTTTTATTTTTTTAAGAACAAACTGTGTTCTTTCGCAGCTTTCTTGTCTTGCTTGTTTACTAAATATGGAAATTGTTGTGTGTGTGTTCTTATTGGCTCAGACTCCATTGATGTTAGCTGCAATTCATGGCAAATTCTCCTGCGTCGAAAGGCTTATTCAAGCAGGAGCTAATGTATGAAAGTTTTCCTGTCATTTGTGTCTTTCATGTTTTGTTGTTTTTGCTCATTTTGAAGATATGTATTTTTTGTTTTGTATAATCTGATCATGGATTTTGGTTGTGATATTCCCAGATTTTATTGTTTGATGCATTATATGGGAGAACCTGTCTGCATTATGCAGCTTACTATGGTCACTTAGATTGCCTCCAATTGATTCTTTCCGCTGCAAATTCTACCCCGGTTGCTCAATCTTGGTAATTGTCTACTTTTTCATGGATTTCATTCTTTCTTTTAAACTTCTTTTTTCCCCTTTTTGTGTTGTTAGTTTTATGTGCGTAGTTTAGAAACAGCACAATTGGCTTATTCTTATAAATTACTTTCGGGGGTCAGGGGATTTTCAAGATTTGTGAATATAAGAGATGGTAGTGGTGCAACCCCATTGCACTTAGCTGCGCGGCAAAGGCGTTCAGATTGCGTTCACATTCTATTAAGCAGTGGGGCTCTCGTCTGTGCTTCTTCTGGTGGATATAGGTATCATGTCTCATTTTTACCAGCTTTTTGTCCATGGTTCAGTTGAAGTGACAAATATAATTGCAGATATCCTGGTAGCACACCTCTGCATCTGGCTGCTCGTGGAGGCTCATTGGACTGCGTCCGTGAATTGCTTGCTTGGGGTGCTGATAGACTTCAAAGAGATTCTTCTGGGTAAGCAATGCAAATCCTTCACACTGTAATGCATAATTCTCTTGAAACATCGAGCATACTTGCTTAAATTGAATACCATGGAGTTTCAAGACCTATGGGTGACATGAAGTTTGAGACCACACTTTTTTTGTGTAGCTTGATTCGTTTTCCTTCAAAATCAATAAATAATTATATTTGAGTTGTTGCTTCAGTTCTAACTTTTAACAGAATGATTGCATGAAGCTTAAACTGAAACACGTAGTTCAAATCTTACAATGCTCTCACCTGACATGTAGGTCAATCACCCTCAAGCAACTCTTTCCCTTTTCATGTGTTAATTGTGTCCCTACTACCTACAACTAATACATACTTGCCGGTTCTATCTATATAGTATATCCTGATGTTTTATTTAAATTAAGATTATAAATGCTTTGGTGATGTGGTGCCCCTGCAGGAGAATACCTTACATGGTCGCTGTGAAGCACAAACATGATGCTTGTGCTGCTCTGTTGAACCCTTTGGCTCCAGAGCCTCTAACTTGGCCATCACCGTTAAAGTTTATTAGTGAGCTCAATCCTGATGCAAAATCCTTGCTGGAGAAAGCTCTAATTGAAGCCAACAAAAAGAGAGAAAAAGCGATCTTGATGGAAACACCTTGTTCCGTTCAACCACTCCCAGATTCTGGCGGAATTGATGATGAATCTCAGGTACAAAAACTAACTAAAGATTAGAGTAAATTCAACATGATACTCTCTCAATTTCATGAACGGTTAGTTTGAAATAGACATCATTGATGCAGAAATGAGAAGGGTTAAAAACAGGTATGTGTTCACACTGGATGGATTAGACAGAACATGTAATGAATGCATTAGAAAGGAAGTTCGAGTAGCCTCTATAGATGAGAAAATCAAGGAACTATGAATAAGATTGTTATGGTGTGTGCAGGGGAAACCTTTAGATGCTCCAGTACGGTGTGCAGGAAGTTAAGATATATTAGCTCAAACTAATCAGAGAAAGGGTAAGACTTGTAAAGATTCGGGGAAGAACAATTTAAAAAGACGCTTTACACTTCAATATACATGAGAACGATGTATTTCAACCAAACATAATGAGTAAATCCTAAGTAGTTTCTTTTTAAAATAAGATTGAACTTTTGCACTAATGATTGATGTATGCATGTCAAAGTTTGATATGAAGCCATTTGAAGTCCACATTATAATTTTCTTAATCAAATGATATGTGCGGAGAGAGAAAGATTGAAGTAGCTATCAGTCTTTTCTCATACAATTATTACTTAAGAAAATAGCTCAGGTCTTGTTTGGTTTTATTTCCAATTGTAATTTTTAGTTTCTAGTGTTTCCGGCGTGATGTACGAGGTGTATTGATTTTGTAAATATGTATTGGTTTTTGTGTGGAAAATAGAAATATGTTTGGATGAATGATATGAATTCCAATAGGATTATAGGTTTGAAAATTGAAAACATGTTTGGATCAAGAATTAAGAAGTAGCAATTAGAATAATACTATGGACTATAAATAACTTTACATTTTCGTATAATTATATATAACTAATTAATTCAAATAAATGATGGATATTTAAACCTAACTAAAATAATATATAACTATGATATTTTGTGTTGATTTTCTAATGTAATAATTAGAAAATCTTAACAGACAACGGTGGTAATAACTAATAGTTGTCAATATGCTACTTATTTTACATTTGCAATTGTTTAGATTACAACCGTTGTCTTTTAACAAATTTTTTACAATCCTATTTGTTATTACTTTTTTTTTTACTTTGAAATTTGAGAATACGAACTTTTGATTTTAATTTTCTTATGCATGGATGTAGGATATATAGTCTACATTTGTTGCCTATAATAAATAATAAATTATTCATTTGTGCTACTCTACTATTATTACTATTACTATTACTATTACTATTCAACATAATTTTGGTATAATTTAAGTATAAAATAATTTATAACAATTTATTGATTTTCTATATAAATTTATTATTTAAACTAAATAATTACATTTTTTTTATACTTGTCATATATTTAAAGAAAACAATTATAACGTGGATTTTACAAAATTTATACAATATTGTTATTTATAAACTCATCTCATTTGAAAAGGTCCAAGTCTTTCTAAGGTGAATTTTCATTTAGTTCCTAATATTTATTTATTTTTGTTTGTTCTAATTACACAAAATTTATCTTCTCATCTAATTAATGCACATATTATTTTCGTAATTAAAAAAAAATTGAACACAACATAGGTAATAAAAATAATGGACTGTCAAGAAATCACATATTACGTACGTTCTAGTAACAGGTAATTATATAATGCCTACCCATCTCTGCTTCTAATTAATAATAATTAGCTGCTCTAGTTTTATTCCTAATTCACGTAAACTACCTCAATAAGCATTAAAATATCATAAATTGATGTACAAATTATTTTAAGAATACAGTAAAAGATGTCAAATTCAAACTAGTAAACATATAGTCTAATTTAGCACCTATTCTCGCTAGTTTGCAATGTGCAGGCAGTAGGCATAGGGATGAAAAGTAACAAAAAATTGTCGGCTGGAAATCCAGCTACCAAACATAATTTCAGTTAAATGAACAGTAAAATATGGAAATTCTTGTTTGAAAATGTAACCAAACAAAGCCTCAGTTTTTTCTAGTCTGAAAAAAAATGTTGGAAATTTTGCTGTACAGACTGAAGATGCGGAGCTATGCAGCATTTGCTTCGAGCAGGAGTGTACAATTGAGGTGCAGAACTGCAGTCATCAGATGTGTGCTCATTGCGTTCTAGCCCTCTGTTGTCACAGCAAACCCCATTCCTCTACCAAGATCCCCGTCTGCCCCTTTTGTCGAAGCAGCATCACTCGATTGGCAGTTGCCAAGAGCAAAAGCAATGTGAAAATTGAGTTGGAATTGAGTCCTACAAAGCCAAGAACAAGAAAATCATTCAATCTTGGTGAAGGAAGCAGCAGCTTCAAGAGTTTGTCGACTCTGGGTTCGTTTGGGAGATTGGGTCGTAGCTCCGGGAAGGTTGCTGCAGAATGCAACCAGGATATTGATAAGCCGTGATATGGACCATTGCTGCTGCAAGTTTTCAAATGAGGTTCATCTTCCATTGACTATAAGGTCAGTTGAGAAGTAAACAAGAAAACCATGAAATGATCTGAACTACTACTGCTGTTGTCAATCTAGAATGCGAGCCATTTTTAATTAATTGTTACCTATTGGAATAGAACTTGAGGAGAGAGTTAAATTATTGATCATTTCAATTAGTTGCCTAATATAAATGCATGAATTGACTGAGAACTGGGTTCATTTTGTACTAATAATATCTGATGACACGATTTGACATTTCTTATCAACTTGGCTGTTCACCCCAGGTCCTTGTTATAAAATTATACTTCATCTCCTATGCAGACACAACTAATAGATGAAATATATATGCTGATGATGTCATATTAAACATGTAGCTTGCAAACATGCACCATAAAATCACGAAAAGTGTGTACGTGTTCTTGGAGGACCTAAATATTGGGTTTTCTCGGTCATATTCAATCTACAAGATAATAGTTTCCAACAACTGAGTTCAGTTGATTAATATTATTAAAGAAAAAAACCTTTTATTGAAAATCTAAGTTCTGCACAGCTTCAATTCTTCCAAAATGGTTTAATTCATATGGATACTTTTTCAGTGTTGGAAGAGAAACTTTTTAGCTTGTAAGTGATATTTTTTTTAATCTGCAAAATGTAGCAATAATTACAAAAATGTCACTTTTTTTTTTAATTTGTTTTAGCATTACTTTCCAATAAAATACATGTCATGATCTTCACTATTAGAAGTTGTACTTTTTCCGTAAGAAGTGAAGATTAGCCAGTAATTATTTAGCATTAGCCTATAAATGATTGTGAGTGAAAGCATAAAATTTGAGATGAGCAAGCTATGACAAGTACATCAGATATTCAACAATAACAATCAACAAAGCTGGCAACTTTTCAATGCAAGCAAGTGGTGTTATTGAATGAGATGATTAAGTAGCTATATATATTGAAGAGAAGAATAATATTATTTAAAAGAATGAAATGCAAGTTTAATTTGATGATGAATGAGCAAGATTTCCACATAAACATGAGCGAAGTAATGGAGCATGAGCATTGTGATGCGACAAGGTAGTAGTGGAAGGGTGAGGGTGAGGGTGAGGGTATGGAGGTGCAACATGCCCTCCCACGAACAACGAATTAGGATCCAGAACATGATGAGAGAAATCGTCCACTCCTGTGTAGTTATCAGCAGCTGATCTCCTTTCTGCTTCAAGAAAGTGGCCCAGAGATGGGGCAGGGGCATTGTTCATGCTTACTGCATCGGTGCTTAGCCTCGAGCACAGAGACAACAACCATGTCTTCCTCTTGTAATTCTTCTTGTTCCTCACTGCAGGCTCACCGCCAACTCTCCGTGTTGATCTTCGTGACAGCTCTAGAATGCTCGAAATTCCGATCAGGCTCCCCAGAGTCATGCTCTTGTCATGAAAGAATGAACCAGTAGACTGCCACACTCACACATTAACACAACATATTCAAACACTTCAAAATGATAAATTAATTAAATGACACTTAATTCGCAACAACATTCAAGCTCTAAAACAACGCTAGCTAGCTTATATCAAAATTCGAAGGGGGTTTAACAATATAGCATTAATTAGTATTCTTCACTAGAGTAGTCTAATTTTCGTTATAAAATTTCCCAATACCTTAAGATCATAGCTAACCATTAAGCATTGTTTATGACAATGTTGGCATCTTTGGGTTTTTAATGAATGAATAAAATAGCGAAGTGAAGATGGAGAGAGCAATGATTAGTCAAAGAGAGAAAATAAGATGATTGAGATTTGAGGGGGCATGTGAAAAGAGTAAAGCAGGGGGGGCATGCCCTCTAACACCTTATAAAATAGTTGCCACTTTTCAGAAAAATGTTTCTCCTCAAACACCAAAACACAGAGTAAAAAATTGTCTTCAAATTCTTGATAAAATTTTAACAGAGAGATTTGTAGATGCTCCCCTCCCTGAATCTTAGTTATCAGTGTTTGCTTGCTACTGAAACACTCTCATTGTGGGATTGCGATACAAGAAATACAAGAACAAACAGCTGCTTCAACACTTGAAGTAAGAATGAAGTAACCTGAGTATCGAGATCAGAAGAAGAATCGTCGGAAGAAATGGGGGAGGCGGTGAGCAGAGTGTTGAAGGAAAGAGAGGCATTCAGATCACGATTCCTCACCATCCCACCAACTCGAACATTCAGCGGCTGCAGTCCCAGCGGCCAACCTTCATCCTGCTGCACTCATACATACATACATACAAACACCATTAATCCAAGAATGAGAATGTGAGTGAGACAATGAGAGTACCTGTTGTTCAGCCATTGCTTTTGTGCAGTGGATTTCAGTTGCAGAGACTGACTCATGAGGAGAGGAGTTGTGAACCTTTTAAGGAGGTGTGGGGATTTCATTTCAGACACAACGCAACTAATTATCAATTATCAATCTCTTTTTGCTCAACTTCTCTCTCTCTCTCTAATTGCCATCTCACAACAACATTATTTTTTTTCTCGACATCTACTAATCCTTTTTCTTATACTAATGTTTTTAAGTTGTTTGTTTTTTATTTTTATACTTATTTTTTGAGAAATTGAATAATGTATATATATATATATAAATATATAATAATTAAAAAAATGAATAATATAGAGCCGGGCGTCCGGCTTATACTTGTCAATAAGGACGATGGAGTGGAACTTAAATCGAGAAAAAATAAATAGTATAATTCAACTACGCATTATAAAATATAAATATTGAGTAAGTTCTGACCATCATACATTAGAACAAATAAATCAATTTACTCGTGAGGAACCTACTAGTAGAATGGGGTACTTGTGGCAAAGAAAAAAAAAGAATTAAGTTGGAATTTTATGGTTTTATAAATGGAATCTATTAAGTATAAAATTATAAATTTAAAAATACAATTATAAGTGGGATCCATTGTAACTGTCAAGTAAAAGTGTGCCCCAACAATAGTTTGAAATACAATTACAGGGTTAGTAAAAACTAAGCCACGTTCTTCTAAAAAAAAAAAAGCCACTTAGAGCCTAACCAAACTAAACATATATATAGGGTTAGTAAAACCTAAGACCATACCTATAATTTTTAGGATCAGACTATTTCCGCCTACCATGAGATCATCTTCAATCCAACTGTAAATTCCATTTTGCAGTTAACAAACTGCTCCAATCCACCCTTAAACGCAACACCATTTTGCTGTAAAATCTCAAATTTGAACAGTATATACCCATATATGCAGATGTACTGTTCATCCTGCATATTACTTTTTTAAAAATCTGAAATTGCAAAATAGTCCTTCCTAAGTTTATATGCTGATTTACGACCTGCATTATCGTTTTTCTGTTTGTATAATCTGTGAAGAATTGGTGTGTGATTACTAATTAAAAGTGATGAATGTTAAACTACTGCAGCAACAGCTAGGTTGTTCGATTTCTTCAGTCGCTTGTTTGGCTAAATCAATGAGGAAATCTGTTAATTACAGTAGTATCTATTAATAAATGTTTTTAAATATTCATTAAATTAAAAATCAAAACAATAATATTAAAATAGATAAAACATATTCCAATATTGAAAATAGGAATACATTACATATGATAAAATTATCTAACCAACATTCAAATTTAATTCTCTAAAGAATTATATATTTATAATTAAATTTGATACATTGTTGTGTATATAACAAAAAAATAAGAGGTTCAATTTATAAATTTTGATAAATATGTGAGTGTTATTGAAATAAACATGATAAATAGTAAGAGGTGGAATATACTGAGAATATTCTTTTGAGTTTGTGGATTAGATATAAATTACTGTTTGATGTGACACTTACTGCATTTTGAGTTTGAATTTGGGTATTTGAGTTGAAGACGGTCTAAATACAAGAAAGGCTTTGTGATATCGCCGCATGAGCTCCCTCATATTTGTTGGTTATATTACTCGTATTCATTGGTAATATTATATTGAAATCAACTAATATAAGCCGATGTTCTCTTCGAAGCGTTTTCTTCATATAAGTGCTCACCATGAAAAACTCTTCATAAATATTGTTATATATTTAGTAGAAATGCACTTTATATATTCAACTAATATTATTAGAAATTAAATTTATAAAGTGTCCTTAGTTGATAGGGGGTTTCTCCTTATGGTTGAATAATTGGATGTAATAAATTGAGCCGTAATTTATTTTATTTGGTTTTTGGTAACCAAGGTATTTAATTTTAGAGGAATTAAATAATGTACAATTGATCTATATTTGTAGTAGATAATCATAGTATTTTTATTTTCTCAAATTCAATTTTCGATGAGTGAGAAATTAATTGTTGAAGTTGGTCACACGATTTGGCATTTATGGAGTATGGGAAAATGTGTTTAAGACACATCTAATGATCTCACATTGAATTCTTAACTTAGTTAAGAAGTGTATTTAAGTGTTTTAACATTAAGTGTAATATCTAAAGTGCACAAGAATGTGGCCTGTAAGCCACAAGTGTGTGTCCAAGCCCGTGCCATTGCTTGAGCTCAGTCTCGATATTGATCTCATCCCCATCCTCATCCTAGGAGTTGGATCTTGGCAATTGGACTTTGGGTGTACGTGGACTATCGAGGCCTGACCGTTACAGTTTTAGAGCTCAGAAATGGACGGGTTGTTAAACGGGTCGGTGGTGAAATAGCAGGTCAAACATCCGATCTATGGATGCAGTTGGATGGATCCAAACATTAAAATTTATAAGTCCCCATCTAGAGCTGAAAGAGTTAAGTGGGTTAGTGAGTTGAAATGTAATGGCTCCTACCTAGCCACTCAGTTTGAATGTGTAGCGTGTAACTCCTGTGAGAATCAATGATCTGCAGCTACTTCTGGACACGTGTCAAAATCCGCTGAGGCACCTGGACACCTGTCAGGATCTGCAGGAGCTGGAGGTTATAACTCTTGAAGGGCTTGATGGCAAGACTGTAACCTTTGGAGGTTACACCACCTGGGATTGAATGCCCAAAAACCCTAGCTGATCCCATGTGTGAAGTAGTGCTTATAAATAGGACACTCCAGCATGTTGGAACTTGCACAAAAATTCACTCTCATTCTCCAAGTAGTCGTTCGTCTTCGTTTCTGCTTCCCAGTATTGCATTGTTTAGTTCGTCGGGGCCTTACCGGAATTGTAGTGCTACTGCTAGAAAGACGAAAGTCATTTCATCTTTGAGAGACAAAACGGCAAACTGTGAGCACTAATCGAGGTGTATTTTTCTTGTAGAGAGAGGTCCTCTCGACTTGGTTGCTTTCTGGAAACCTGCAGTTTTCACCGGTCTCCAGTTTGTTTTATTTCAATTCAGTTTATTATATTAGCTTTCTACTCTTCTTCTTCTTTTTACTTCATATTGTACATAATCCAGAAGCACTGTAATAATGTTCTACAATCACAAGACAAATATCAAATCAACATTACCTTTGCTTTTGGAATGGCGAGTACATCATCTACCCCTACATCTATGAGGACCATTCCCCGTGGTCAAGCTAAGAAGATGGAGAAGTTCTCCGATCTGGACTTCAAGAGGTGGCAGTAAAAGATGCTCTTCTACTTGACCACATTTGGAGTTGCGGCCCATGTCAAAGAAGACACTCAAGTCATTGCAAAAAATGAGTCAGACGTCAACAAATGAATGATGTATGACCAGTGGATCAACGATGATTTTTATGTAAAAATTACATTATGAATGGTTTAGTTGATAGCTTATATTTTGTATATACCAATGTAATGAGTGCAAAAGAACTATGAGAAGTATTAGAAAAGAAATACAAAACGGAGGATACCAGAACTAAAAAGTTCATGGTGGCAAAGTTCCTCGACTAAAAAATGGTTAACACACGGTCAATAATGGATCAAATGCAAGAGCTTCAACTCATTGTGTACGACATGCATATTGAAGGAATGGTTCTTCCAAATGCCTTCAGTATCACTACAGTGATTGAGAAATTATCACCGTGCTGGAGGACTTTAAGAGTTATCTCAAGCACAAACGAAAGGAAATGACTCTTGAAGGCCTTGTGGTTAAGCTTCGCCTTGAAGCTGATAACTGAAAGATGGATCCAAGACCATGAGTCCCGATCGAGGCCAATACTAACTTGATGGAGTGTGGTGAACCATCAAATAGCAACAAGAGGAAGCGTCCGGATCAAGTTAACAAAATAAAGAAGCCAATGATGAAGTTCAACAACAACTGCTTCAATTGTGATAAGTCGGTGCATATGTCCAAACATTGCACGGCTCTGAAGAAGAAAAGGCCCAATCATGAGGCATACATGGTTGAACACAACAAAGGCAAAGGTCATCAAGATGATTGGGATGCCGATGACTTGGCTACAGTTGTGTCTGAAGTCAACCATGTGGATAACCCGATGGAATGGTTTGTTGATACCGGGGCCACTTGTCATGTTTGCTCAGACAAGGGCTCGTTTGCTACCTACAAAGTTGTTGAAGGTAGAAAGTTGCACATGGGTAACCAGGTCTTATCTAAAGTGGTTGGTGCGGGCAACGTCATCTTAAAGCTCACTTCAAGCCAGGAGCTCACTCTGAAGGATGTGTTGCATGTTCTGGACATCCGGAAAAATTTGGTTTTGGGCTCACTGTTGGTCAACCATGGGTTTAGACTAGTGTTTGAGTCTAAAAAGTTTATTTTGAGCAAGTACGGAAAGTTATTTGGTTGAGGATTTCTCGCTAGTGTGTATTTCAAAATGAATGTAATGGCTATACGCCGTGTTGCCAAATAAAGTACTGCTAATAAAGTTAATTCTTCTGCTTACTTGATTGTTGAGTGCTCGGATTTATGACATTGTAGATTAGGGCATGTTAATCTAAAAATGATAATACGTTTAGTAAATTTAGATTTGCTAAAAGTGAACCAATTTTAATACACAAAACAAGTGTGAAGTTTGTGTTGAAGCTAAATTGGCTAAATTACCATTTCATTCGGTAGAACGGAGTACTAAACCTCTAGACCTAATTCACACAGATTTATGTGACTTGAAGTTTGTGCAAACTAGAGGCGGTAAAAAGTACTTTATTACTTTTATTAAAGATTGCACAAAGTACTGTTATCTTGATATTTTGAGAAGTAAAAATGAGGCTATTAAAGCTTTTAAGAACTTAAAAAATGAAGTCGAAAATCAATTAAAGAGTTGAATTAAAGCAATTCAAAGTGATAGAAGTAGGGAGTATGTAGCCTCATTTGAAGAGTTATGCACATAGACAAGTATAATTCATCAACTATGGCTTCATATTCACCACAATCTAATGGTGTTGCTGAATGCAAAAATCAGACTCTGAAAGAGATGATGATTGCTTTGCTAATAAGTTCGGGATTACCATAGAACTTGTGGAGGGAAGCTATATTGACAACCAACTACATCCTGAATAAGATTTCACTTTAAGGGTAAGGATGTAACGTCTTACGAGGTGTAGAAAGGACAAAAGCCATCTTATAAATACCTCAAAGTGTAGGGGTGTTTAGCTAAGGTTGAAGTGTCTCTTCCTAAATAAGTTAAAATCGGTCATAAATGGTGGATTGTATTTTCGTTAGGTATAGACTTAACAGTAACACATATCGGTTTCTTATTCATAAATTGAAAATACCCGAGATGACTGAAGAAACGATGATGGAATTGAGAAATGTTATATTCTTTGAGAATATCTATCCTTGAAAAAATAAGGATGCGATAGAAGAGAGTTCTAAGAAATGAACTTCTGAATCTGCTACTAGTTCTGATCCTATGGATGAAGAACTAAGATGTAGCAAGAGAGCTAGAACGGCTAAGATGTTTGGTCCTGATTTTATTGTCTATATGTTGGACAATGAACCAAAGTCTTTGAAAGAAGCCCTATCTAATCCAAATGCTTTGTTCTAAAATGAGGCTATCAATAGTGAGATTGATTCCATCATGCAAAATAATACTTGGGAGTTAGCGGAGCTCCCGAGTGTTTGTAACCCCTTAAGATGCAAGTAGATCCTAAAAAGAAAGTATAAGACATATAGCATTGTTGATGAGTATAAAGCTCATTTGGTTACCAAGAGCTTTAGACAAAAAAGAGGAGTATGATTTCTTCGATACGTACTCACCAATAACAAGGATTACATCTATTCAAGTGTTTTTGGCGATTGTTGCATTGCACAATCTCGAAATTCACTGAATAGATATGAAGACTGTGTTTCTAAATGGTGAGTTGGAAGATGAAATATACATGAAACAACCTAAAGGATTTGTTGCACCAGATCAAGAGGAAAAAGTGTGTAAACTTGTTCGATCATTGTATGGTCTCAAACAAGCACCAATTCAGTGGCACTTGAAGTTTGATAACACGATGTTATCAAATAGTTTCAAAATCAACGAGTGTGATAAGTGTGTATACATAAAGAACAGTTCTAATAGCTATGCCATAGTTTGTCTTTATGTAGATGACATATTGATCATGGGCAGTATGCACCAAGTTATCGTTAAAACGAAACAAATGTTAAAATGAAATTTTGACATGATAGATATGGACTTACTGGTGTGATTCTCGGAATCAAGATAGTTCGGATAAGTGATAAAATTATCTTAACACAATCTCATTATGTTGAGAAGGTGCTTAAGAAATTCAATGCTTTTGATAGTCCGCCGGCTAAGACTCCAATGGAGCTAAACGTACACTTGAGTAAAAACTAAAAAGAATTGGTATCTCAATAAGAGTATGCAAGGGCCATTGGGAGTTTGATATATGTCATTAACTACACTCGGTCTGATCTTGCTTGTTATGTAAATAAATTAAGTCGGTACACGAACATTACAAGTAAAGAGCATTGGAAAGTTCTAGTACGAGTTCTAAGATACTTAAAGTATACTCTGAACTTCAGGCTGCATTATACGAAGTTTCCGTCTGTGCTTAAGAGTACATCGATGCGAATTGGATATTAAATACAAAAGACTCATTCCCGACTAGTGGATTTGTATTCACTATCGGCGGTGGAGTAGTGTCTTGAAAATCCATGAAACAGACCTGTATAGTGCACTCCACCATGGAATCTGAGGTTATAACCTTGAATAAGGATTGTGAAGAAGTTGAATGGATTCTAACACACTATTTATTAACAAATAAATGTACCACAAGTGCACGGTGTGTTTGCAATATATAGGTGAGTTAGAGTATCGTATTCCACAAAGACCGTTACTTCCCAATTTTTATACACAAACACATAATTAATATCTAGACTCGACACAAGCAAAGATGAATAAAACTAAATAGCATATAAACAAAGACACAATAAATAAAATATTGGAATAAAATAGATATATAAAAACCTAGGCTTTAGGGAAGTTGGATTTATTATATCATTTAACAATATTCATTAATTCTCTCAACCCGACTATTGTCTTTAATTATCAATGGTGGGGGATCACCAGTCTGTTATCAGACTGTTGTTTAAGGCATATACCATAACATGGATATAGTGAGCATGTACTTCACTGCGGTCGGTTCTTCACACATGTCATTACTCCTAATCTAGCACACGAAGATCTATTGAATCCTATGTGATAGTTGTTCACTTGGTTGGTCCTTCCAAGCACACATAATCTGATTTTTATCTTTCCATCATTAATTCTTCTATGGTCAGTACTTCAAATTAACGACTAACATGCATAAATGATGATCAAGCATTCATACAAGATATGAAATAAATCATAGAAATCAAACCCCGAGAGATAGCAGGAAGAAAAGTAATTAAATCATATACTAAAATCCATAATCTCCAATCCCTAAAACCTAGCTATGGAATTAGCTAAACATAATTAAATAAAGGGTTAATTACTATAAAATACACAAACTTTGACAAGATTTGCAAATTAGACACAAACTTTAAAATTTTGCAATTAAAACACAAACTTACATTTTTTTACAAAATAGACAAACTCAAAGTAAAATTTTAAAATCAATTGAATTTGAAAACTGCAAAGCCATAAAAATTGTTCACCTTTCGATTTAGATGGCATTACAGTGGTTTTAATAAGTGAAAATGAATTATATGTCGCAAATTCTCATTTTTCCGTTAGTCCGAAAAATTTGAGTTTATCTATTTTGCAAAAAAATGTAAGTTTGTATTTTAATTGTAAAATTTTAAAGTCTGTGTCTAATTTGTAAATCTTGTCAAAGTTTGTGTATTTTATAGTAATTAACCCTTAAATAAATAAATAACAATAGAGTGTCGGTGTTCATGACAGAAAAGATAAAAAAACCGAAGAACAATATGTAATACAGTGGTCTTGTCTTCTCTACAGTGACACTTCGTCTCTAGCAACCTCGGCGTCTTCTCTTAAGTAGACGGAAACTCTCTGCCTTCTCTCTTGTTAATCAACTCCTCCTCAATGTGTATTTTCCACTTGTGAGCTTGTTTTATGCGTGTATCAAAATGAGAGGTTTTATATGTAGGTTAAAAACCCTGAATTGGAGTGAAAAAATCACATTCCCATGGACCCGAGCGTGTGGGTCGATCGAGCCACTTGGTTCTACCCAGAGCCCTATTTTTACACAGGGTCAACCCGACCCACCCCTTAACAATTTGAATTGGGTTGGGTAAACCGGCATTTTTCAGGTCGACCCATCCCCTTTTCGTACCGGGCTTCAGATTTCTTCGGGTTTTGATTATTTAATCAAGTTCATTAGGCTAATTAAGTATTTAATTAAGCCCAATAGCCTAATTAAACACCCCTTTCACTCATCTTTTCCATATTCACTGATTTTGCTTCAAATATGCAATGAAATCACAACAATTACTGCAAAACTAGCAAACACATCAAAAACTCCAAATGGTAACAAAATAAGGACAGAAGCTATATAAAATACACAACTCTATATAATAAATAACATCAATTCATATCCAAAGGTTGTGTAAAATACACAGCTGTCAGCTTCGCAACTTTCTAGAGGATATTCTATGCTGAAAAAAGCCAGTGTCGTCAGTGATGATTCACTGTGATAGTTACACATCTATCGGAAAGGCACATAATGTTATATATAACGGTAAATCTTGACACATACGTCGGAGAAATAATAACGTGAAGCATATGATCTCAAGTGGAGTTATCTCAATTGACTATATGAAGTCAGTAGACAATCTAGCGGATCCGCTAACCAAAGGGTTAAACGAGATCAAATGAATAAATTGCTAGAGCGAATGGGTTTAAATCCATAATCTAAGAATGGTTGTAGTGGTAATCCAACCATGATGACTGGAGATCCCAAGAACTTGTTTCAATACGAAAACTAAGATACAAACATCCGTGTAATAGCACTTGAAAGATTTAAAATCTTAATCATTCCCTAGTGTGCAAGCTAAGTGTATGTATCTATTACTGTGGTGAGGTTAAGTCTTATGACTTCTATTGATTTCCAAAACCTAAGTAAGGTTAAGTATGACATGATACTCGAGGAAAAAAAGAGAAGACCAAAACTCAAAGACCGCTTCTAATGGATACTTATAAACTTAAAGAGGTTGTCCATGGCTAGAAACGTACACAAAACGTAAGAACATATAATGTTTGAGACATTGTTGTGTCAATCTTATTGTCTCGGTATATACTAAGGATAAATAGTTCAAGGCATCACGTCCACTAATCATCCGGTATACCCAATTGTATTGAAGATGGAAAGTTCAGGGTCACAAGCTACCTATCCTATTGCATTTGTGCCTCTTAAGGACTGACTTACTTGTCTGCATTCATGCATGCGCTAATTTCCATTCGTGTAGGGGATTGTTGGAAAATTGAATATAATAAATTGAACCGTGACTCATTTTATCTGATTTTTTGTGACCAAGATATTTAATTTTGGAGGCATTAAATAGTGTATGATTGATCTATATTTGTAGCAGATAATCGTAGTATTTTTACTTTCTTAAATCTGATTTTCAGTGAGTGAGAAATTAATTGTTGAAGTTGGTCACACAATTGGACATTTATAAAGTGTGCGAGAATGTGCTTAAGGCACATTTAATGATCCCACATTGAATTCTTAACTTAGTTAAGAAGTGTATTTAAGTATAATATCTAAAGTGCACAAGGATGTGGACCATGAGCCCACACGCAGGTGCCCGAGCCCGAGTCTATACTAGTGCTTGGTCTCGGTCTCGTCCTCGTTCTTGGACTTGGATCTTGGCAATTGGACTTTGGGTAGACTTTAGGTGTACGTGGGGCTACTGGGGCCTGACCGTTACAGTTTTAGGGCTCAGAAACGGATGGTTTGAATGTGGAGCGTGGACTTAAGTGGGTTGGTGGGTTGGAGTGTAATGGCTCCCACCTGGCCACTCAGTTTGAATGTGAAGCATGTAACTCCTAAGGGAGTCAATGATCTGCAGTTACTCTTGGACACGTGTCGAAATCAATCTGCTGAGGCACCTGGACACCTGTCGAGATCTGTAGGAGCTGAAGGTTGTAATTCCTGAAGGGTTTGATGGTAAGAATGTAACTCCTGAAGGTTACACCACCTGGGATTGAATGCCCCAAAATCCTAGCTGATCCTCATGTGTGGAGTAGTGCCTATAAATAGGATATGCCAACATGCTCCAACAATTCACTCTCATATCTCCAAGTAATCGTTCATCTTCGTGTCTGCTTTCCAGTCTTACATTGTCTTGAACGCCGGAGCCTTGCTGGAATTGTGGTGCTACTGCTGGAATGAAAAGTTATTTCATCTGTGAGAGACAGAACACCAAACCGTGAGCACTAGTCGGGACATATTTCTCTTGCAGAGAGTGGTCTCCTTGACTCGGCTTGCTTCCCGAAAACCTACAATTTTCACCGTTTCCCATTTATTTTATTTCAACTCAGTTTATTGTATTAGCTTTCTACTCTTCTATTTTCTGCACTTCAGTTTGTACGTATTCAAGAAGCATTGTAATATTGTTCTACACTTATTCCAAAAAAAATAAAATAAAAAATACCGCACTTTTACTAAGTAGGTTTTTAAACAATTGACTTCTATTGTAACTGGTAACACCCACTTGCTAATAACTTCGTGAATGAAACCTTGTTATAGAAGTACGTTCAAAGTGAATTTCAATTTTCATTTTCCCCCATAAGGACTAATTAGAAATGACAAAAATAAAAATAAAAATAAAAATAAAAATGAGCCTAATTAGTCCTTTAAGGTGCCACCTAATTTTCAAATGGGAATGATTGTTGCAAGTAATTAATGTCCTAAAATTAGGCAAGACGTCAAATGTGGAAATTGGAATATGGGTTGGAGTGTAATCATTAATGAAGTAGTAGCATATGGAAGAAGAGTTTCTTTTTCCACTTTAATCCGTTTAGTGGGCGAAATAAGGGTCAACACAGATTTGGATTGCCTTCATTGTAGGGTCTGTATTCATTTTTATATATATCTTGATCAATTTTGATATTCAATTTAAATACTATAATTAATTTACATATTCATATGCGAAATAACCATATTTGAACTTTACAACATTAAACACCGATATTTACTAATTTAAGTTACAAATTTATATAATATATAATAACAACAACACCGCATCCGTAAATGAAAGCACTTCATTTTCCCGTCTAAATGATATTTCCAAAACTAGCAATCTTTATATAATATTCAAATTAATTATTTAAGTTAATTTATAATGCATTAAATACATACATACATACATATATATATATATATATCTAACGGCAATTTTTCTTATTTATATACAATAATATCTTCATTGAATCAATTTATAGATGTTTTAAATAGTGTATGATCAATTGGTCATATAATAATAAATCCGGTAGATATACATATGAATTGAATTAAATCCATGCCAAAAATGATAAGCTATAGTTATATAGTGTACTTATATCTATATCATTAGTTATATTTAAAAATGTTTATATATAAACTACATGTTATATTGTCATTCAATAGCCTATCAATTAATACTCCCAGATTTTCGGATTACCATATTCAATCCACATATAATTAAATATTTGACAATTTCTCTCGACAATAGTAATGTTTGAAAAGTTTAGACGACATTACACTTCTACTTGAAAATTCTATCCTTTTTATTTTCTTTCTTTCTTATATTTAAATATTTCGTATTAACATGTAAAATAAAAGGTTACTTATAAACCTTGCTGAGAAAATTGCGTTTGAATTTATTAAATTGAATCCAAAATTCATGGGAAAAAATAACTTTTAACTTAAACAATTTCAGCTCAATTCCTAATATGCCCCACTCATATAAAATACATATAAGTGCACTTCTCTTACCATCAGGACTACATATAGTTTTATGTTCTTATGTCCGAGTATATTTATGTTTTAAAAATATTAAAAATGAATGTAATTAAAAGCGGTCTGCGAAGGCAAAGTAGTATAGAGTCTCTATCTAATTAAAAGAGGTGGTGGGGTTATGATAGGGTTTAGATATTGAGATTAAGTGGTAAAAAAAGTTACCATAGTATATTAGTGGGGATTGTAAAGAATAAATCGGAGTCTATGTTTAGAATTTCTCATGATAGAAATTAATTTATAATTTATATCTGTTTTGTTGGGCTCTACTATTGTAACATATTGATAATTAGTATTTTTTTTAAATAACATTAATTCCATCATTATTTTAAACTACATAGCAATGGTTGCGATCAAACAATGTATTTTTTAATAATATTTTCACTTCTAATTATTGTTGAGATGTTCTATTTTAACATTGTTTTGTTGATTTTTTATGTGGGTTATTGCCTCAAAAATTACGACTTTTATTCTTTTTTGTTCTAAACACCATTTTTTAATATTTTTAATTTTAACATAAATTTAAAGTTTTATGTAAAATAGACATATTGATGGAGATATATATCAAGATTAGATCTTGATATCTTATTTATATTGTATTTTAGATTTAATTCTATTTTATTCTATTTAGATTACGTTATTAATTAGGAATTTTATCTAAATTAGGTTTTATATTTCTTGTCTTCCAAGTTTCTCTATATTATAAATAGATATGTCTAGATTATTATTAGGGGAGTTGAAGTTTAATAAAAATTATGAAATTTACGTGAAATTCGGTATTCTTGCGAGAATCAACGATATTGTTCGTGTTCTTCTAGGTATTCTCAGAATCAACGGATTACACACGCTTCTATCTGCATCAATTGGTATCCAGAGTCAGTCTACACTCCGTTCATTGATCCTAATATGTTGATTCATGTGGTTGAAGGTTCCATGGTTGCTGATATCCTTAATGGTTTGTTTTCTGACAACTTTTCATTTTTCGAAGATGTTGTCGACAACGATTATGATGGTCCACCGATTTTTGATGAAGAGGTGGATATCTTCTCCGGTGAAACTCATCTTCTTGATGATTTGAGGTTTATGGGTGGTGACTACGATGGTCCTCCGATCTTTGATGATGAGATGATGGTCGTGCCCTGTGACGATGTTGCATTGATAAGTTATGACTCTAAAAAAGTGTCCCCTATCGTGGTTGGACCGAGAATGAACATGCCACTGTCAACACAACTTTCTCTAGAGCATGATCATCTTTCGTAGTTGTTCAAGAGTGCCATTATTTCTATTGGTTTCATGTTTGTGTTTTCTTCCAATAACAAAAATGTTGATTATTTGATGAGCGTTGCAATAATATACCATCTCAATTACGCATGTTCTGAGGATGCTGTTGCAGATCATTTTCGCCGTGCTCTTCTAACTTCCAATTTCAGGGCGAATCGTGTCAAACCCTGGATAAATAATGGAGATATATATCAAGATTAGATCTTGATATCTTATTTATATTATATTTTAGATTTAATTATATTTTATTCTATTTAGATTACGTTATTAATTATGAATTTTATCTAAATTAGGTTTTATATTTCTTGTCTTCCAAGTTTTTCTATATTATAAATAGATATGTCTAAATTATTATTAGGAGAGTTGAATTTTAATAAAAATTGTGATATTTACGTACAATTCGGTATTTTTACGAAAATCAACGATATTATTTTTGTGTTCTTCCGGGTATTCTCAGAATCAACATATTATACACACTTATATTTGCATCACATATGCATTATTTTCAGTTGTAATTAAAACTAAAAAAAATGGAATTAGACATCGGTTGTCACAGTGTCAAAGGAACTAAGCAACAATTTATGATTGCTGCATAAATAATAGAATGTGTAATTTCAATTCAATAAGAAATAAAGAGGATGTCTAATTTATATAAAAAATAAAATTAAAGTTTCAATTTATATTAATATTACAAAAAGTAAAAAGTGATGTTTAAATTTTTTTTTTTTTATCAATTTCATCATTTTGGAGGCTTTTAACCATTTTTCTTTGAAACTATTTTTATAGATTATTGTAAGGGTTCGTATGCATTCCAAAATTTGACAATGATGATATCGAATGTAATTTAATGAAGAGTGTATACAAACAGTTCTTCCCAATTTTATATCTTATAAATATATATATATATATATATATATTTTATTTTTTTTCATAATATTTTATTCAAACCTGTGTATTTTAGTAACATATATCATTGCACAAACACAAAATTTATACTTAATTACTTAATATTTCTATGATACTCCATGCATCGCACGGGCGTAATACTAGTTTATCTTTATTTCTTCACTAATACAAAAATACAATCCACTTTTAAATTGCGGAAATTTATGATTTACGGGATTAAAAAATGTTTTTTTGAGTTAAAACTTTTTAGTACAGTATATATTTTTAGAGTTTTAAATTTTAATTACAGTCCATCATATTTAGATTAGAATCTTCTTTGTATAGTAGAGAGAGCTTTTTTTTTACTCTCCCTCTCTCTCTCTCTCTTATATATATGCCAATTCTCTCGTGTACTTAGTGCACATCGGACGGTCAACATGTTGATTAGGTCAATGCTAAATCCGTCAAAACATGTGATACTTTTTGAATTTTGAGTGAAACTTTTTTAGTATTATAGTTGATAATGATTTTGATCTTTTTTTTTCCTCAACGACACTTTTTAAGGATATAGATGATACTCTTGGCCATTTGAGCGATACTTTTTAGTGTTACGGTTGATACTAATTTTAATGATGTTTTAGTCAACGCGTTGACTGTTTGATGTGCATTCAGTGCACACAAGATCTGTTCATCTATGTATAGGGGTTAGTTATAATAGAGATTGTGTTTCCCGTGTAAACATAAAAATCGGCTTGTTTAGTGTTATTTTAGTGCTTTTCTTTTTGTATTTTGGTGCTAAAATAATTAACACTAAAATACAATAAGAAAAACACCAAAAAATAACACCAAAATACAGTAAGAAAAACACTAAAAATACAAAAAAAAAAAAGTTTATTTTTACGTTTACACATCAAGCACTGGTCCTTGTTTGAACAAAATTCTATAATATAGGGAAGCATACTTGCGTGCGCGCACACAGATATATATATATATATGTGTGTGTGTGTGTGTGTGTGAAATCACCTTTTCACGTTTTTACAAGTATGCAAATTTAAATCATGCAAACAGTACTCTCTTTTAAAATACAATACTAGACTCATAGTTAGCAGTTTCAGCTCCGTATCAAGGTCACGATCGATATCGTCACCTCTGGTGTACCAATTATTGTGCCCATGGTAAATACTGGGTAGCCAAATGCGGATCGGATAACTGTTGAAAGCCTTTTAATTTATTAGATAACGGTATAAATATACACACACACACATATATATATGAAGTCATTTTTTCACTTTTTTACAAGTATACAAATTTAAATAATGTAAACAGTACTCTCTTTTAAAATACAATACTCGTCTATCAAAAATGTTGCAAAAAGTTAATGAAAAATTGATATCAGTTTTTTTCTTTGGGGGGGGGGGGGGGGAATGCACTTGTTTTGTTTACTCTTTCTTATAAATCTTTATGTTCCGAGTCTCTCTTAATATTTACTAAGCTTCTAGCTAAGTCAATCTGATTTTTTGAAACACTCATCGGCAAAACTATATTTTAAAGCCTTTTCTTTTTTACGTAATGAATATATAGCAATGATTTACCAAAGAAAACAGCAATGATAGCCTCACGATCATCGTTCTCTTCGTGTGAAGAAAGTCCACGAAGAAAGTGATGATATCATATATGAACCTAGTTTAGCATGGCTGCAAGGATATGCCCTATTCAAGCTATCTTCAACTACTTCTCTAATTTTTTTTCATTATCCATTATCCAAAACAGAGATTTACTCCCTCTATTTTAAAACGCTTGAGATACTCTAGTCCCAATTTATACGTGTTTCAAAATTATTAATTTTTCTTTCATTTTTTCTTCAATTTTAATTTCTTTTGATTTAGTATAATTTTTACATTATTATTTAGGTTATTCCATCCAATTAGAATTTATAATTATTTTTTTAATATTTAATTTTTATTTTTTAGTTAATATCTATTATCCATTTCCACACCATTTGGAGCGTGAAAATGGAGCATGTTGGATGGCTAACAACTTTCCAGTTTGCATATTTTCTAAATTATGTTGATATTTACAAAATCTCTTCGGAAGAAATTTTCTTTTCGCCCTCATGTATTGGCCAAGTTTTTTTTTTTTGTTTTTTTTTTTGTGGGGGTTGGTATTGGCCAAATTAGTAGAGCAGATGACACACACACGCACGCACGCACTTTTGCGTGATATACCATGTCGCACCTTCAATTCATAGTGAAAACTAATTGTGAAGTTTCCTTCAAAAAAACAACAAAAAAACTAATTGTTCCTAAAACTTAAATAAATAAGGGAGCGTCTACTGAACCATCTCATTGGTCAAAAATTCATCAGAAAGTACTCATACCTAGATTCAATAATAAAAATTATAAATATATGACTAAATATAAACTAGAACACAGCATATCTTGATCCATTGAGCAGAGCAACACAAGATTTTGTACATAAAAAGAAAATGTCAAGGGGTAAATGACAAAAGTGCCATCCCAAAAGGATGTGGCAGATAAGCAGCCCCATTGCCAATTGTTGGTTTGACTTATCAAAACTTAGGGGCTGAAAGATTCCCTTTCACCAAAATCAAACTAACTAAATCGCCTCTTTTCTCAGCTAGCGTGTAAACAAAATTCCATAGCGAAAGAGAATGCGTTAACAAGACAGACTTGGGTAATTTGATAATGACAATGCAAAATTATTTTTATTGGGTGGATAAGATATAGTACGAGTCTAGTATCTGTTATCATCAAATTTTAGCCTAAATTTAATTGACAACTCAGCTAAACTGTTATAATGTTTTTTATACTGTGCATCTAATCAAATAGATATACACAGTCTCGCATAGTCACATGCACTAATATTCCTGCAAAATAAATAAATAATATACTATATATAGAGTATCTCACATCGTAAACTATGAGTAAATTAGGATCTCATGGCCATCGTCGATATATATAATATTGATAAAGAATACGAGAAAAAATTATAAACAACTGAAAGCAGACATCAAGAGAAAGACAAAGAGCAATACTACTGAACATGGTAAGGTAAAATAGTAGTCAAAATGGTGGAAAGGGGTAAATTATGCTAGTCTTATCTTAAACAAGTGCGTGAGACTAAGATGCATGTGCATTACATGGGAATAATAAGAGTGAGAATTAAAGTGCAAAGGAGCAAGCAAGAAAGGAAATAAGACTTTAAAGAGACATCATAACTTCACTGCACAAAGATCGAAGATTAACGCAGCTGTAGTGTCGGTGCGATTGATAATGTTTACAAAACGATAGGAGGCACCTATTATTAAGATTAACTTAAAGATCCATAACCGTCAAAAAAGTATACATGGGGTGGGGTTGGGGTAGAAGTGTCCATCATCACATCGTTCACACGAATCATTCAGACGTCCAGTCACAAACCACGAAAGCTTATCACAATTTCTTTTTATACCCATGAAATCATCTAGATCAATGCTTTTTTTTTTAGAGAGAGAGAGAGAGAGAGAGAGAGAGAAGACCGTCGTACCCAAGCTCACAATATCAAATAATTAATTTTAACTCTTCAAATAAAATTAGGCAAACATTTGAAGTCTACCACTCAAATGAGAATATTTCTGGCAGACTATTTTGTATTTGCTGACAGTACCAAAATATTAAGTGCTGATAATACTCAATTGATGTTTTCATCTTTCTGTATACTAAAATGCTGTGATACATAAAGTACAATTACATGATCACTTTCATCAGATTATGAATGAGGACATACATAAAGCAAGTGTGCTGAAAATATAAGGCCAAAAGCAAAACAAACTAATTGGTTTCAAATAGAAACAAAGATATAGTTGCATACGAGAACCGTCACACCTAAAAGGGGAGAGTGGTGGATTTCTATGTTTGGTTTCAAATGTGTACCTTTCACAAGTTCAGTCATATGTTTATTTTGAGGGAGTCTGAACTTATATTTCATCCCTGTGCATGCCTGGCACCGGGTCGGTACTCTCCGATTCCAAGCAAGTCCTGCAAGCATTAGCAGTGCATGAGCATTATGGATTTGACAAAACTGTGATACTATTGTTCTTGAACTGCACAAGGCGAAAAAACACAAAACAATTGAGTTTGAGACCAAATTATCGCAACTATAAGAGAGTGATCACATGGGAACGCTGATAATGGGCCGTGCACCATATCTGGACAAATTTATGTCCTTGATATAATTCTACGGAAAAAGAGGATTCCCACATATCTCAAGACTCTCTCTCCAAATTCATATGTATCCGATTTTGAGGTAGACAGACTCACAGAAGATGTCAGTTACATTGTTCCATGAAGATGTGGCCAGGCGTAGAAGATTAGATTACACCAAACTGCATTGTAGAAATCACCTACTAATCTATGCGTGAATCGTCCATACCGACATGTATCTAGGTTCAATGCATACTCAACTTTAGATTCTTCACTGCTTATGCAACATAGTACACTCTGCATTAGTAAGTCCTTCTTGGAACTATGGAAAAGATAAAAGAAAATTGATAGAACTTCACATACTTTTTTTTTGTTCTTTTTTCTAATTTAACTGTTGGCGATGATGACAGCAGACAAATAAGATAGTTATAGTCACTGTAAATTAAGTTTTGAGAAGTTGACATACAATTGCAATGCAGTCTGTATGACTGAACTATTGATGGAATATGTGCAAAGAATTTGTCACTGAAGGCCTTTTTTTATCTTTTGTCTTAACCATTCACGGTGAGCCATTAAGTGTTCTCACATCTCAACTATTCATAGAAGTCCTAGAATATGTTATAGTGAAGTACATAATCAACTTGTAAGTTGTATCCAAAATGAAAACAAATTTATGTATTGTTTTGCATAATTTAATTAATGTGCATTTGCAAAGTTTAGAAACTGAGCAGTTTACAGAGGAGCATGAAGAGCAGAAAGACCTTATAGTTCTGAAAGATGCAGCTTTCTGTAAAATTACACACCTGGCATGCCCTATTTTTGGCTCTAGTTTCTGCTGTGCTAGGAATATCATGATTTGGTTTCATGAACTTCTTCTCCCGTCGTTCACATGAACCCCATCCGTCTGAAAATCTTCCACCTCTGCCAACATAAACAAGAAAAGTAGTGTGCTTATGAATAAGGTAGGAATCTTTAGAGTAAAAAACTGTAATATTCAACAGTCAAAAGAGCATACTGCATGTAAGCACGAACAATAAACTCAGCACGCTGAACATTGTGGTTCTCATCAAACTCAATTGTCTTGTCTTTAATTTCATAAGAGAGATTGAAGTAAAATGATATCTTCCTCCAGCCTGAAGTTCAGATGTGTACATTAATATCACACCCTAATGTGCTAACTATTTATGAAGTAGAACAAGCTTGCATTATACCTGACTTCTTAATATAAGTATTTCCAGATATCATGGTATAGTCACTTTTCTCCAATATCTGTCCAGGAAAAATCAAGAAAGAGTAACAGTTCATTTCCATAACAGAGTTAAATCTTTTCAATAGCATGTGAAAAACGACTGAGGTCGTTCAAATAAGTTTATACTTCTATAAGTTTGATTGAGATGAGAACCTAAGCAGCAAGTTACCCACATAATAGATAATTCTACTCAGGTGAAAATTAATTCTTTAAATAACTCATTTCAATGTTCTGGATTATAAAGATCAAGAAACTAAAGATAGAACCTATAAGTTTATTTCACTTAAAGAGACGAGGAGAAGGGTTTTGTCTAAACATTCCCCTCACAGAAATCAGCAAAACCTATATTTGGCTAGTAATAGTCTCACAGTAGATAACTGTCATCTTCAAAGCCTAAGTGGTGAGCAAAATGAGTGTTCTCAAACAAGGCAGTCAGTTTTAAAATTTTAGCAATGAAACTTCATGTAAATTTTTAATGGATCAAAGTCAAAAGCATAAGTTGTAGATACCAAATTGATGCAAGGAGATATATGTTTACAGATATTTGAATACTCTACCTGATCACGAGGCAATATTTTTTTGAGGAAAGAGGCTCAAGAAAACAATTCACTTGGGAACTAAATCAACTCAATGGCCCTAACAGTAATATCCAAGTAAGAATCAAATCAAGACCTAAGATCACATACATCCATCAAAGGAATACTATAGTCAAACCAATATACTTAATGTCTTACGTAAGCCGTGTCATTATGCAATTAGATCCTAATTTCTTAATGCTTTTACAAATTTGAATTGATTGTCATATCTTTTTTGCCGGGCAACACTCGATCCCATAACAAGTTTTAAAATGCAGAAATGAGATGCATGTGGCATAAAATACGAAGGTACAAGTTATGTGAGTCATTTGCTTTCTCCCATTGCCTTTCAGAGGACTTCACAAACCAAGTTAACATCAGATGTTCCTCCACTTTCTTTTCCCCATAATGCAAATCAATCACCAGAATTTGGAACAACAAAATAAAAGGATGGCAGAATTCTTCATTAAATCAGTTAAATTCACAATACATACAAAATATAGAATTATCACCGATCCAACATAAATTATCCAGCCAAAGCTAATAGCTCACCGCCATCGCTGCATTTTGGTACTCCTTGAACAACGAAACAGTTGGAAACTGGCCGGCCAAACTATGCCTCGCCTCCACCTTCTCACAGCTCAGAGACGACTCATTTGGACTGTGATAATTCGTCACGGCGAGATTTCTGGTCTCCGTGGAATCAGCACTGTAGGCCGGAGGAGTGGTCGGCGTGCGGTGCACGTGCTTCAACACCATCAATTGCTGAGGACTGGACCGCGGCGTGGTAGTTGTTCTCGGAATTTTGTGAGGGCGGTGATTCTGCACCACCTCGCCGTCAGGGTTGCGGTTGTAATTGTGGCGGTGGTTTCGACTACGGTTGTCGAATTGTGGTTGCGGAGAGTTGAGGGGGAAAGGAATTGGGGTGAGAGGTTTGGCGCGGGGTGCCGGGGAGGTTGTGGCGGCCCTGGCGGATGAAAGGGAGGCGGCGGCGGCGGAGTCTATGACGGCCCATAAAGCGGCGTCGTCTAGGTCCTTATCGTCGAAGGAGTAGGAGGCGGTGATAGAATTCATCGAGTCAAACAAGAAATTTGACTCTTTTCTGCTTGGATCTGACTTCTGAGCGATGATGAGATAGACGGAGACAAACCGCGCGATGATTTGAATTTGAAATCCCTGACGACGTCGCTTCTCTCATTTGGGCCTCACTTGCCCCTAATTTAGATTTTCGATTCTATTAGGCTTTGTCGGCTCAAATGAAACCTACCCAGTTGGTATTGGCCAATAACTCGGGTCATACCCTGTACGTTAATTTATGATAATTCTATATAAAATAATCAAATTTCTCACCACAGCCGCCACCTTATAAAATAAATAAAATATTAATTGTAGTACCATCTTTTTCCTATTGAAAAAAAATCACCTGCGTAGCCCTCACTAATCCTCACTGTAAGAGGAGTCCAATTCAACCATTCTAAATTATCCAAGAACACAACCGTTCCTGCTTCCTGCATGAAATCGTTCGACAATGTTATCGTTTGGCTTCGATAGAAAACTATCGCTTCTTTTGACATCCAAGCCAAAGGACAAACATGAATCGCAAGAAAAGGACAATCAGACCAGAAAAATTACATTACATCAAATTCAAGAATCGATAAGAAAATGGTAATTTTTGATGGATTGAATGCCAAGAAACTAATGCACATGCAACATAAGTAGCTATTTGGTATCAAATGAACCTTGAGAAAATTAGGCATACGTTTGTGTATTAAAAAAATTTAATTTGAAAAGCTTGCACCGACTGAATATTTAATTATAGATAAAATTTCAGCCATCTTAGGCTTCTTTTCCCCTTATATATTGTGACAATAGTTGAATTGAGTACAGATATATACCGTTTCGGCGTACCCTAGCATGCATCATATTATGGATGGCCAAAGCCCGGAGGAATTGTTGAATCTCATGCATAAAAGTGAAAGGTTATGAACGTGTGCATATGTCCACGTGGAAGCTGTTCCACAAGTTATCTGCATGGACCACAAAGGAATGCATCTACACCGTCGACTCCAGTTCATGCGGATCCAAATCTTAGTCGTACATTCTGTGTTAGTTTGTTAGTTCAGTAGCTTGCTTTACAAGCTAATAATGTGTATAAATAAGAACATGTGCTTTCTCTATAGTGATTGATCGAATATGAAATAATAATCAAAATATCTTCTTCTGCAACTATCTCGCATGAATTACTTTCTTTGATTTCTTCATAGTATCTAGAGCATTAGGTTTCTAAATCTAGAATTGATCTCTGATTCCGATTGATCCTCCATAATGATTAAGAAAAATCAACACTTTTCTTGGCGACAAGCTTGCGACGATGAATTAGGTTTTATGGCCAATATTTCGATTCATGAACGTGGTGAGCACAGCGGTGTTGCCGATCCACGACGATCACCGGCGAATCCAAATGGTGATAATCGGAGGAATGGTGCGGATTCTAATGCTGATTCCACTTCTCCACTGATGATGAACAATCATTCAACTCGCAGTGATGGCTATCAACCTGGCTATACACGGAATGACATCAATGCCAGCCGTGTTCAAGCTAATGACGAGCTTTACATCGCTCCTACCGAGTATCCTGGTATGCTTCTTACTACAGATGTGTTTGATGGATCCAACTTTCATCATTGGTGTAGAGCGGTCAAAAGAGGACTAGTTTATAGAAATAAGTTGGCTATCATAGATGGTAGTATGTCTGCTCCTAGTTTAGATTCAATTGATTATAAGCAATGGTTAAAAGTTGATTATCTTGTATTCAATTGGATTGTTAATTCAATGACTAAGGAAATTGCAAGAGGTTTCCAAAATTTAGAAACATCACGACAATTTTGGAAGGAACTTCATAAGAGATTTAGCACTAGAAATGGTCCACTTATATACAAATTACGTAGAGAAATTGCGACTTGTGTGCAGCACAATCAAACTGTGATGATTTACTTCAATAATCTCACAAGTCTGTGGGATGATTTGGCTTTATTGAAAACCTCTAGAGTGTGTACTTGTGCTGCATCGGAAGATGCCAAAAGAGACCTTGAAGAGGAACATTTAATGCAGTTTTTGATGGGTCTAAATGATTGTTATGAAGCTATAAGACAGCAGATCCTGATATTAACTCCTCTACCAACGGTGAGCCAAGCCTATGCCATGGTTCTCCAAGTAGATGAGCAAATCAATGTCTCCAATCAGTTATCTGAAGGAGTAGACCACAGTGCTATGTATAATGTTCCATAAAAAGGAGGTTTTAGAAATGATAACTATAAGAAAAGGTTGAGCAAAGAGGAGAAGGCAAGATTGAAGTGTGAGCATTGTGGTGGATCTGGACATGTTAAGTCTGATTGCTTTGAACTCATAGGAGTACCAGACTGGTACAAAAAGTTCAAAAGAGAGAAGGATAAAGGGAAGAGTAGAGCACATTGTACTATGCAGCAAGAAGAAGACACATGCTGGCATGCATAAACTGATACAGATGCAATCAGAGTTGGCTAAGCATTTAAGCTCTTATTTCTCCACTAGAAATGGACAGAGAGAAGACACACCAAGTGATTCCCAAAATCTTGCAAATCTGGTTGAGATAGATTTGGGAAATTCTCCTATTGAGTTTAAAGGTCACTATGCCTTTGGTGCATCCTCTACTATCACAAAAGGTAAATGGATTGTTGATTCCGGGGCAAACAACCATATGTGTTGCAATATCAGTTTACTCACTAATCTGAAAAGGCTTAAACATCCCATTTAGGTTTTCCTGCCAGATGGTAGTAGTCTATGGGTATTCTTGGCCGGACAAGCACAACTTAATCAAGCCATATTGCTGCAGAATGTGCTCTTTGCACCTCACTTCACTCATAATCTGATGTTAGTAGGACAGTTAGCCAAAAAATTAGATGGGAAAGTTTCTTTCTTGGCTTCACATTGCCTTGTTCAGAAAAGGCACTCAGATGAAATGCTTGGAATTTGCAAAATGAAGAGGTCTTTGTATGTCTATCCTCAACAAGATGTTGAGCAAAGCACTGTTTTTTCAGTTCACAGTGACTCAGATGTTCTGAAGCTTCATAGACTTCTGGGACACCCATCTATTACAGCTATGCAACATTTGCATTCAGGAAGAAAGAGGTGGAGTACTTCAAACCTGGAAACACTCAGTTCTTGTGAAATTTGCTATCAAGCAAAACAACATAGGACACCATTTCCTACTCTGCACAGAAGAAGTGAAATTTTATTTGGAATGGTACATTTGGATGTCTGGGGTCCTTGCCATGATCAAAATCTAACTAATACACCATATTTTTTTAACTGTGGTGGAAGATTATACTAGAGCTACTTGGACCTATCTCTTCAAGAGTAAAAGCCAAGTATGGAATATCATTAGGAGTTTCATTGCCATGATGAGTACTCAATTTCAAAAGAAAATCAGGGTGATTAGATCAGACAATGGGAGTGAGTTTATCAACTCACATGTTCAGTCTTTGTTCCAAGAAGAAGGCATACAACACCAGAGATCATGCCCCTACTCTCCACAACAAAATGGAGTAGTGGAGAGGAAGCATAGACACCTCTTGCAAGTTGTAAGAGCTCTCATGTTTGACAGCGTATTGCCTTCACAATTCTGGCCTTACTTTATCCTGCATGCAACTTGGATCATAAATAGATTGCCAACAACAGTTCTGGGATGGATTTCACCTTATGAAGTTTTGCTTGAGCAAGCACCCTTGCTTGATTCTTTGCAGCCTTTTGCTTGCCTTGCCTATAAAGCTAATGTTTTGCCATCTAAATCTAAGTTTGATGCAAGGAGTAATAAATGCATTTTCCTCGGATGTTCTTCACAGCATAAAGATTACATCTTATATGATTTAGTGCGCTCAAACATCTGTATTAGTAGAGATGTTCAGTTTTACCCAACTACATTTCTTTTACAAGAACTAGAATTGCCACTGCTTCCTTTCCAAAGTTTCCCAGATACTGTCTCTACACATACACAACCACCTATAGATTTATCTACCATTCCTTCTCATTCACCTGTTGATCTTGAGGAGCCCTCTTCTTCTACTTTAGATCATGATTCTGATTCTTCAGGTCATGCCTCTGATCCTACAGATTCTCTACCACCTACAGATGTTTCTTCTTTACAGACACCACCCAATGTTCCTATACTCAGAAAAAGTACTAGGTCCTCCAAACCTCCTCAGTACTTGAATGAATATGTGTGCAATTTGACTGATCTTGGTCTACCCAGAACTGATGTTACTAGCATTACTCCACATACTTTTCCTTATCATGTTTCTCCAATTCTCTCCACTGATTATACCACTTTTTTGATGAGTGTTCAGCATATTAAAGAACCTACTAGCTATCAAGAAGCATGCTCTTCACCTGAATGGGTAGAGGCAATGCAGAAAGAGCTCAAGGCACTTGAGGTGAACCAGACTTGGGAAATTGTTCCCTTACCAGCAGGACAGCATGTCATTGGGTCCAAATGGGTGTACAAAGTTAAACTACACTCAGATGGTTCTGTAGAAAGGTACAAAGCTCGGTTAGTGGCAAAGGGATCAATCAAGAGTTTGGGATTGATTATCATGAAGTGTTCTCCCCTATTGCTAAAATCGTTACAGTAAGGATGTTTTTTGCTTTTGCTATACAATTTGAGTGGCATCTTCATCAGATAGATATTAACAATGCCTTTCTTCATGGCCATCTATCTGATGATATTTACATGCAGTTGCCTCAAGGATATCAAGGAGGGAAGCCAGGTACTGTCTGCAAACTCATAAAAAGCCTTTATGGCTTGAAACAAGCATCTAGGGAATGGAACCAAGAGCTGAGTAAGCATTTGAATTCTCTTGGTTTTGTTCAATCCTCTAGTGATCATTGTTTATTTCTGCGTGGTGCTGGCTCTAATTTTCTGGCTTTATTAGTATATATTGATGACATATTACTCCTAGGGCCTACTCTTAACATGATTACTGAGGTCAAGGAGTCTCTTCACTCTAAGTTCACTATCAAGGACTTAGGCCCTACCAATATTTTCTTGGCGTGGAAATAGCCCGTTCCCCCTTTGGTCTGTTTCTTTGCCAAAGAAAATACACCTTAGATCTTCTTGAGTCTGCAAGATTAATCGATTGCAAACCAGCTCCTACTCCTTTTCCTCCATGGCTCACACTTCATAGAGGGGGTATTCTTTTGGCTTAACGCAGATTCTTATAGACGAATTGTGGGAAATTGTTATATCTCAATCTTACAAGGCCAGATCTCTCATATGCAGTACAACAACTAAGCCAATTCGTTCATTCTCCTACACATCAACATTGGGAAGCTGTCTTGCATGATTTAAGATATTTAAAAGGAACACCATCACTTGGTCTTCATTTTTCTTCATCTGCTGATTTCAACTTTAGGGTGCACTGTGATGTTGACTGGGGTTCTTGTCAAGTCAAGATACCCGCAAGTCACTTTCAGGCTTTTGTGTGTCCTTAGGATCATGCTTGGTGTCATGAAAATGAAAGAAACAAGATACTGTTTCTTTGTCCACTGCCGAAGCCGAATATAGATGTCTCAGTTACACAACTAGGGAGCTTCTGTGGTTATCATACATTCTAAAGGATTTTGCTATTCCTATACATCTTCCTATTCGCATTCACTGTGACAATAAAGCAGCTATTCAAATATCTCAAAACCAAGTATTCCACGAGCGGACAAAACATCTGGACATTGATTGTCATTTTGCCCGCTCGCATTTCCAATCTAGCTTTATTGAGCCTTGCTATGTTCCATCAGTTGATCAACTTGCAGATGTGTTTACCAAGTCCTTACCAGCTACACGTTTCAGGAATCTTTTACACAGCCTTCATCTTGGAGACTTGCACCGATCTCAGGCTGAGGGGGAGTGTTGAATCTCATGCATAAAGTGAAAGGTTATGAACGTGTGCATGTGTCCACGTGGAAGCTGTTCCACAAGTTATCTACATGGACCACAAAGGAATGCATCTACACCATCGACTCCAGTTCATGCGGATCCAAATCTTAGCCCTACATTCTGTGTTAGTTTGTTAGTTCAGTAGCTTGCTTTACAAGCTAACAATGTGTATAAATAAGAACATGTGTTTTCTCTGTAGTGATTGATCGAATATGAAATAATAATCAAAATATCTTCTTCTGCAACTATCTCGCATGAATTACTTTCTTTGATTTCTTCAGGAATGCAGACGTGGTGTTGTACATAGTGTTTTATTATTAAACAAAACCATTATGTTAGCCTTATCATTTTCCTTTGGTTGATCCATTTCTTGCTTACCTCCACCGTACTTCGCCGGGAGAACTTCTCTTCTTAGGTTCCTTTTTCAGTTGAGGGAATAGTGATGCCGGTGGGAGACACGACGAAGATATCATCATATTTCTATTTCTAAGAGTTATTAGATATTAGATTTATTTTTTATTGTAATTTTAAGTAAA
Source organism: Perilla frutescens (assembly GCA_026008535.1). NCBI lineage: Eukaryota > Viridiplantae > Streptophyta > Magnoliopsida > Lamiales > Lamiaceae > Perilla > Perilla frutescens. The sequence continues at coordinate 35,091,645 of BRKX01000017.1, read as the reverse complement.
ATCCCACTCAAAATAAAACTATCGTGCAGGTCTATAGCCTATAGGGTTTAAATGGTCTTTAATTGATATTGTTATTATTTTATTAAATACGGTTGCTATAGTGAGAAAATGATGGGTTGTGTATAGAATCCCCCTAAATTTTATGTGTCAAAATTAAATTGTGAAAGGTTGAACCCTAAATAAAAATCATAATAAATTGAAATAAAAATAAATAAAAAATGGGATTTGAAATCGGCAATAACTAGCCGGGACGACAGTAACCAAAAGAATCAATTCAATCCTTACTTGTTGATTTTTTTTAGCAGAATAAGAAAGTCAATTTTTTTTATTTTATTTTTTAGCAGAATAAGAAGGTCAATTTGGTTGGGTCTGGAGGTAGAAAACAATGAAATTTTGAATTTCAATATAATTCTTCTTTTTGATGATAAAAAAAAAAGAAGAAGAAGAGAGAGAGGAAACACAAGGGTCTAAACTCCAAACTATAAAACATTAGGGAGATTCACATTTGAAATATTTTGAATGCACTCCCAGTTTGAGAAAGAGAATTTGGATCTCAGATTTTTGTTTTATGAGCATAAGGTTGTTGACTTGCAGTGATATTAACCAAAAAGAAAAACAAATAAAGAAACCCCATTGCATCACATGTGTACTCTAGTTCTAGTAAACTCTGTAGCTCTCGTTTCTTGACTCCCCCTATTTCTATGGAATTTATAACCCCCAGTAACAAGGAAACAAATCGTCCATTTAATATGCACAATATTGTCCGTATAGGATGGGATGACTACTTTTATATACACGCATTAATGCTTAATTGGTGTTGATGAACTAGCTAGTAGAACAAGAGATATATACATGTAAAGAAGATGTATATATACAGCTAACTTACGCTTATCATAATTAGTTGGCCTACTCGGATCTTGAATGAATATATCTAATTATTGACAAACGTCTTAATTAAATTTGTTGTAATTAATAGATTTATTATATATGTATATCAGAAGAGACGAGCGACCTTGAGAGGCAGCCCCAAATTCTGATAAAGCTTGATCTGGCCTTCCAAGGTTGCTGTTACGATGACCAACCCCCACGTGGTTGCTTGGGCGGCGGTGGCTGCAGCGGCGGCGGCACAAGGGTCCTCTCCCTCAGCAACTGAGTCGGTACTAGTTTCTACTACTCCTCCTCCTGGTTGATCGGTGTCGGGCTGATCTTCCTGATCCGCTCCTTCCTTCTTTTTCTTGGGAAGAGGGGGCAAACTGCAGCTGGTGCCGCTGGTGCATGCCTCATCTTGGGGTGGCGGTGGGCGTTTGGTGCTCTTTTTGGAGTGAAGAATATTTAGTGGCGGAGGCTCGTATTTAGTGCTTCCGGGCCATGTAATGGCGATGGATACATCTTTACAGGCGAAGTGCTCGTAAGCGGCGACTTCAGCCACAGTTTTTTTCTTGGGGGCTCCTGCACTGGTGTTCTTCAACTCTTCAACCTTCCAGATATAGACCTGAGAATCTTCGCCGGCGCTGATGACGTGTTTTCCGTCGGGGCAGAAGGAGGCAGAAATCTGGCTGCTGGAGTTCCGGAATCCTCTGATTTTCTGGACGAGGTCGGGACCGTTGTAGATTCCAATGCGAGAGTCGGCTGAAGAGATTAGAACTTCAGATGGATTCCAAGGAGCGAACTGAAAACCAGTGATTTTCCCAGCTGGAGCTGGAGTCTGGAAACCCGTCAGTTTCTTCGATTGAGACGCAAATGCAGGGAATTTCTTCGCTGGAGCCTTCTTTTTCTTCTGGATATCCATGCGGTGTTCCAACGTCGAACCTACAATACCACCACGTCCACGTGACCCAATTTTAATATATACATACATACATATATACGGAATTAATTACCTTCAACACTGTACATCTTGCAATTCCCCTGTTGAGAACCGACTATAGCCCCCTGCAACATTCAAAATAAAATTAATTACTAAATGAATTCTATTTATTTAATTTGTATTGTGTATGTACCTGGCCATCAGGGGTATATGAAGCAGCAGTAACCATTTCATGAACATCGGTCCAGTCCACAACTTGACGGTCAGCCACGCTCCAAATGCGAAGCTTTCCGTCGAGTGAGCCGCTGATGAAGTGATTGTCAACTACTGGATTGAATTGTATGCTAGTCACTGCACCCCACGTCGATATATGATATCATATCATATCATATCATATCATATCATATCATACAACAAACTACTCATTAATTCTTTCATTATATATATATATATATATATATATATATATAAATTATATTACCGTAGTCACTATGGGCAAATATCTTCAAACAGCTCTGCGTTTCCAAGTCCCATAACCTCACTGTCTTGTCCATCGAAGACGAAAGCAATTGCTATATATATAACACACTGTCACTATCACTATCAATATCAATATCAATATAGCCGTGCGTATATTTTTGTAAACGTAAGTTAAAATATTATATTGCAGCTAACCTGAGATTGCGACCACGATAAATCGAGGACTTCATCCTTGTGGCCTTTGAGAGCATACCTAGGTTTCTCAGAAAGTGAAACGAGTGTCTCCGGCAACTTGACGTAGTCGGGGATGGCACCTCCCTTTCCGGTTTTCTTACCCTTTTTCCGTTCTGAGGGAAGAGTCGCTACATCTGCAAGCGCAACGAGATTAGTATCACCATTATCCGTCTGCTCAGAAGCAGCAGCGTCTGAATTTGAATCTTCAGCCGGTTTGGGTTGCATAATCCCAAATTCCTGGACTTCCCACACATGAATGTTGGTATCTTCCCCTGCACTCGCCAAATAACGGGCGTCTGAGCTGAACTTCATTGTCCATATGGATCCCTCGTGAGCTTGAATTTCTTGAGAAAAATGCAATGCTGTAAATTCTTTAAAGGATTTCCCATGCTGATGAGCGTCCACCCACTGCGAAGAATGCTGCTTCTCAACTTTCTCTTTCTCATCAGGAGGAGTCTCCTCTAATTCTTTCTCCTCTTTCTCTACCACCTGCTGCTGCTGCTTGTCTGCCGCAGGTTTTTCCATTAATTTTTCGACGACCAAGAATCCGCTGGCTGCTCCCTTCAAATTCTTTAACAGCGCGGATCCCTTCTTGGTGCTGCTCCTGAAGCTCTTAGTAAAGTGCGAATTCTTCCTGCTGCTCTCAGCCTTGCGCATATTTCTGGACATGCGCCGCATCAGCTCCTTAACCACGGGCGAGTGCCCCACCGATTTCTCGAATTCATCCATCGTCAGCTGCTTCCCCGTCTGCAGATCGTTCACCTTGTTCCACATTCCCTCCTCGTTGAACTCTTTCACTATAAAATCCGTCCCCGTATCCAAATTCTTTATCAGGAAAAACGATCCCAACGCAGCGTCCGACACCACGCCATTGTTACTACCTTTCGGAGCCCCGATCTTCGCTCCTTCTCGCACCACTCTAATGGCGCCTCCCGTCGTGCTCGCCACCAGCTGTCCGGATAGCCGCCGAGTGATTCTGTTCTTCGACACGGGGCCCATCATTTCCTCCTTCCGCTTCTTCGTCCTACTCGAGAAAGCGTCGATGTCTCCATCTGACCGCGATCGGACGAGCATGACCGCCCTCACCGGCACCGCCACCGCCACCTGCGGCTCCGGCTCTTTCGAGGGCGGCGGCGGCGTCGATTCGACGGCGGCGGTAGCCGGGGATGCCTCGGCGGCGGCGGCGGGGGGCTTCATGGAAACTGTTCGAGCGACCTTGGAGGTGGCGACGCGGACGAGGTTCTTGTTGCTGACCAATCCCATGCCTTGCAGGAGGCGCTGGCGGCGCTCATTCACGTCGCCGGGCTCGGAGATCCACATGTCGTATGCAGGGAGGATGGTGGTGGCGGTGGCAGAGGAATCGGTTTTGATCGGCGAGATGGAGTAGACGCGTTTGATGGAGGCGGTGCGGATGGAGGCGTTTCTGGCGAAGGACATGCGGCTGGCCTCATAGAACTCATCGTCGTCGTCGGAGGCAGAGACCAAATCGAGGGCGACAACGGACGATAGCCTGTCGCACGGGTCGAAGAAGTCGTCGTCGTCTTCCAAGCTTATGCTTATTGTCCGATTCATTGTTGGAAGTTGGAATCGGTGTTCATATGAAAGTCAGGGAATTTGATTGAGAATGTTTTGCTGCAGAAAGAAACGAGTTGAGAGAGAAGGGGAGAAAGGGGGAGAGAGTGGTTGGAAGAGAGGGAATTTAGGAAAAATAAATGGTGCTTTTTGGCTACTCACTTTATATTATGTTTCAGAGATCCCTTCTACTCTTTATATTTCTGTGTATGTTTTTTAAGGATAATTATTTAATTGTTACGAACAAATTAATACAGCTAGCCGAGTCCCGTTCAAATTTTATCGGGTCTGGCGCTATTCCGCCCTTCACCCGTGTTCACTATTAATTTTATAATATTTATTATAAAATTTAATTTAATTATAACATAAATATTCAAAATCAACATTTATCCATAAAAAAATGAATTAAAAAATTATAAATTTAATTTTGAAACAATCAATCATAATAATGAATTATTAATTGAAAATTTAAAATTAAATACTAAAAAAAATTATAAACCTTAATTGGGTGGGGTGAACCCTAATAAACAGTCATAAAAATAAACCAAAATGCAAAAAAAATTTGAAGAAAAATACAAAAAAAAAACTCTTAATTTAGAAGTACAACTAGGTGTATAATAGAATTAGTGCAATAGAAAATCGCAAGTGTCTACTACTATGGCATTCTAACTATACACAATACTATCACATGCTAGTTATATATGTCATTCATTCTTTTACTAGGTTTGCGATGCATAATTTTAAGAGCGTAAGTGGACAAATTAAATGATTGTCTTTTTTGGGGATTCGAGATATTATATTTACAAATTTAATATATGTCTAGGTTATTTCATAATTTTAAATTGTTATTTCCCTTTAAAAAAATAAAAAAAAATGTTGTGGGTACATTAATTTAACTCATGTTATATGTTATAAATTAATTAAAATAAAACTAATCTCAATTTATAAATTCTTTCAAGAAGTCCTCGTCGGATCTTTTAGATATAGATGTGCCTTCCTTCAACTTTTAATTTCTCACCCGATAGAGTAAGAACAAAACGCATTATTAAGTAATGGGATTTCGTACTAAAGAAATTTAGCCAATTTTCCAGTGTTTATGTTGCTCGAGTACTTTTATGCTTCATATGTGTTGTTGCAATGGCAATCCATCTAATATAATTGTAAAGTATTGATCTATATTTTTATTAGAATAACTAATTTTGCACCTGTGCAATGCACGGTAATAGTCGAACTTAATTGAAATAATTGGAGATATACTATATTTATATAAAAAAAGGAATAAATGAACTAAAAAATTGTGAAAAATTAACAATTTCTTGTTTTCTATATACAATATTTGTAGTGGTGCATGTAATATCAATACTATAGAAATTAAAAAATTTCATTCACTACCACTTGATACTTTTGAAATAGCATTGACCACAGTTGGCACTTCGTTTTTCCTTTTCTTGTGAAGCTCACTTATTCGAAGTTGAGCCATACTAAGCAACTACCAATAAATCCTGCAAATCCACGTTATTATCCTTAATCTTTTATTTGTCCTTATTTAGATGTAATGGCTACTTCGACGATTCCTTCGTAACTTTTTTCTAATTGATAAAAATAAAAATGAAAATAAAAAGTGAGTAACTAACTAAATTAGGATTACTATAAGATCTAGCAGGCCGGGAAAGAATTCATCATTTATTAGCACACATTGGTGCTGCAGCAAAGCATACACAACAAAAATCACACAAAATCACTTCATATTATATTTATATCCCACTTCTTTCTAATCCCATACTCACAAATAAGTAAAATAAAATGTGCATCTAAATTGAAAAAACCCAACAACGAAAATAAATAATGCCTAAAAGAATAACTGAAGAGCAAAAAAAGACTGAGTGAAGAACATTTCACATACTCCCATCATCGACGGGCCGCTCATCCAATTGGACATATCTAGCACAATTAATTTGCATAATCCAATTGAAATATTTGAGCAATTATATATGGGTAGGGAGAGTGCTATGAAAGAAATGAAGTTTTGTAGCGAGATGCTCCAACACGCAATCCTCGGAGAGGTATTGAAAATTTAACTGAAAATAAAAAAATTATTTTCATAGAGCAAACATAACAACAATTATGAAAATAATAATGAATACAAATATTTCACTTTGAAAATGGAACAGAGCCCGGATTAACTAAAACTAAACCCAATTGGATTCAATGGGATACAAAAGGTTACATGAAAAAGGCAAAACATGAACAGTCAACCATCTTTGCTTGTGCTTGGCCATGTTAATTTCCGCGAGATATGAAAAAATCTGTAGTCTCTTTGTCCACAACCCATCTCTCTTGGGTTTTGATATTTTATATAGATATAGACGTTTAATGCTTAATGAAAAATGTCTTATTTGTTTGTTTAATCAACTGATGGTTACTATCAAATAATTAACCGACAAATGTTTGAATAATATTTTGGAAAAGTAACCGCTCGAAAACTGTGTATGAGCGACAAAAATAAATTGATCGGAAACTGCTATTTTTAATTTAAGTTACTAATTTATTTGTTTGAGGATAGTTATTCATGCGCACGATGTTGGAAGAAATATTTGAATACAACAGAAACTGTTTAATATTAAAATTACAAAAATAGATAAAAATTTGGCGCAAAATTTGAGTGGGGCAAAAACTGTGTTTTTATATAGATAAGATAAGATATAGATATAGATTTTGTATGTAAAATGTAAAAGATTGATCTATATTTTTATTAGAATGATTTTTTATGAGATTTTTCTTTCACAAAGATATGATTAATCACATGCTTTAATTTACCAAATCTCAATTATGCAAGTGAACATACGAAGCATAGGAGACCGGGTCGAACACGGGAAATTAAATGCATTTTTGAGGCTACAAGTACCATAATATCAAACTCTTTCATTAGTCAAACCATTCAGAATTTGGATTGGATTTTTAACTAGAATAATAGAATTTTACAAAGATCAAATAAAATTAGCAACACACAAGAAATAAATGGGAATAAAACTCAAATAAAATTCACTTAAAAGAACTTGGCTCTAGGGAATTGATCTTTGGCAAGAATAAAATCATCAAATAAGGGGATCATGCATAAATTTCCCAATCAAACAACACTTGATCACAAATATAGCCTAAGTAATTTCTCAAGCAACCAAGACATTTTAAATTAAACACAACTCCCCTATCTCTAGGGCTCAATTGCAATTTAATCTAAATTAAGCTCAATCAAGTAAACAAACACCAATTTAACACTAATTTCTCAATCTCATGCCAAATTGGGATTATAAATCAAACCCATGCACAATTTGTTTTCTCAAACCTAATCATACACAAATTTCTATCCTAGGATGGCCAATCCAAGGATAGATTCAAGCATAACATTGACTTATGATAGGAAATTGTAAAATCAAGCATAAACCCATATTTGATTCACATATCCATAACCAAATCTCAAAACCCTGGGTGTCTAGAAATCTAGCTATCCATAACCAAAATAGAGAAATAAATCACATAAAAAAGAAACATAGGAGAGGAGGAGAAAAAACCCAAAAACTTGTATTAAAATTCTTCAAAGTACTCCTTGTTCTTCAATATCCAAAGCTCCCAAGCATACACACTATTTCTCTCTCTAAAAATGGAAAAATATCAAATTAAATGCATAAATTTCGAACTAAGGTTGGTTTATATACAAAGTGGGGAAAATTGGGGTGAAAAATAAAGCCAAATCCGAAAAATCCCAAAAATGTGACACAGGGACGCCACACGGGGCCGGTTGCGCCCCCGTGGCTTGCACCGTGTGAGGGTGGGCACAACCCGGGCGGCTCCGGCCCTGGGTCGCGCCGCGTTGCAGGCGCCAAAAAAAGGGCCGCGGACATCGGGCCGCGGGTCGCGGCCTGTGGCGCCGGTTGCGTCGCGTTGCAGGCCGTGCCCGGCATCCCGGCTCTGATTCGGTCTTCACGCTCTCTCGCTTGTCCGGTTTGGCTTCCTAGTCCCTTCCGATACGCGCTTCGATTATCGAGCCTTGGATTGCTCATTTTAACCTTATTTTCTAAATTAACTGTGTTAGCAAAACTTATTATAAAAAGAGACTAATATTACCCTAAATGACGACTTAAACAAACTATAATATGAGAAAAACATAAGAAATAATGCTCAGATTATGACTAAAATACGAGCATGTCAACTCCCCCAAACTTGAACTCTTCTTTGTCCTCAAACAAGCATTTGGAAAGAACAAGAGAATATCAAGACAAAAAGGAAAAAACATAGCCACTAATGCCTCGGCTTTTGAATCATCAATCCACATGCAAAGAACAAGATCAAAGCTTCATATCATAAGAGCAAAAATCATGAGAAAAATGACCACTCATATTTGAAAGGCAATTCTTAGCACAATGATCCTCACACATGGAGATAAGGGATATATTTTCACTCAACATCAAGTAATAAAGGCATATCACCATAGGCTTGCAAAATAACTTAACATGATTCACCAATGTGCTCTAAACAAGAATCACATAGGTCTTTAGGGTTGTAACGCTCGGCTCTTTGGACGGGTAGGGAAATTTTTAGGCAAAAGTGACTCCAAGCCCTTTTCCACAACCTACTAGCATTCCAATCCTAGTAAAATCGAAAGCTCTCTTCCACCCATGCCAAACAAAACGAGCAAGCTTTAAGCAAAAGACGAATAATCCTTAGCCTTCTCTTTTTCTTCTAATTCACTTCCCCTAAATCATTTGTTCACGCGTTCTTTCACAAGGAACTAGAGTCGGCATCAAATTCATTCTTTTTCAATTCAATTCTACATCACGACTCTAATAATGATTCCCATTTTTTTTTCATTTCAAGGGGAGGCTATGAGCTTCACAATTCAAGGCTTAAACATGTTTCACATTTTTTTTCTATTCGCATTTTGCTACCCATGGTTTTTAACATAACAATTCCTTCATTCCTTAAATTCCCTTTACCCTGGGCTATTCAACATAAATCAATCACCAAAGGCTCAACGGGGCTAACAAGGATAAACTTTAAAGGAAGGAATAAATAAGGCTCAAAATTTTCAACAAAAACCGCCTTAGGTCATCTTCAAGTTCTAAGCACATATAGAATACATGAAAGTTATGAAGTAAGTTCTAGAGATGCAAATATCATTGATGAAACACACATGAAAGAACAAAATAGGCCCAGATCTCACGAGTGGCTAGAAATTAAGCCAAATTTCCACAATTCTTGACTCGAATGATACTTAGGCTTATCACTCTTCTCATGCATGCATTTTTCAACATTTTCGCATAATTACAAAAAATATTCATCATATGCTTGGCATGTTTCCCTATCTCTATCATTTCCTGTTTCCTTCACCAAATCATTCAAGACAAACGCAAGCTCAAGCTAAGAAAAATCATCACACACGAGTAAAGCCTAATCCAAGCATTTATTACAGACCCAAATATGAAAATAAAGATGATCCTAGAGATCAAATATATCCATACAAACCAACATAAAGTACTAAATCCGAATATCAAATCCTAATTAATTAACAGTCATCCCAAATATCCAAATAAACTAAAATAAAAATTCATAGAAAACAGATAGAGGGCGATTACCGATCACCACTTCATACCACCTCTTCCAAACTTGTTCCATTCCAAGGGAATGACAAGTTTGAGTGGAAAGATAGTGGGATCGAAATCGAGGAGCAGACTCTTTCAATCTTCAGTGGGAGGGCGGCGTGGGGTGGAGTCCGGCGGTGGCTGATATGGTGGATACGGGTACGGAAGATACGGGTAAGGAGGGTAGTGCTGATATTGTGGCATCTATGGTGGTCTTTGATGAGACGCTCCTTGTCCGAACCACTGGCCCATCATATTCTCCATGCTCGACTAAAAGATATTGAAGCTTTCCTGTAGGCCCTGAATCTCAGCACTAATACCCGTAAAACGGGTCCCGATCTCCTCCTCCAAACCTGTGAATCGAGCATCACGACTCTCCTGGATCTCCGTTAAACGAGTATCAACCTTAGAACGCATATCTCCAAATTGGAAATTCATGTCCACCCTCATACTTCTCATACTAGCCGCCATGTCATTCATCAAGTTCTCCAAAGTGCCAAAACGGTCCTCCTGGACATCCTTCCTATTTCGTCGACTTCCCCTCGGCTGAGCTTGTGAGGTGGAGCCTCCAGCGTCATCCGTCCTAGGTGTCATTCGTGGCGTGCCTCCAGATGTGGTAATTAAGGCAAGATGAGCCGGAGTATCCATCATCCAATTCTCTTTCTCATCAAAAGTAGATACATTGGTCAAAGCCGGATTTAGAAGACGGAATTGACGCTTGTTTGTCAATAGGAAGTCGAATGGAGCGGATGCGGAGTTGACAAACTTTGCATTCTAAAGATGCTCCATATTGAGAGATCGAGGGCCGAGCACACATTGATAGTTGGACAAGTCAATGTCCAACTGTGCGGCGATTGGGGTGATCAAGCCCCCAACACAAATAGTACTCGTTCGAGAGGCTGTTTGTTTCTGACACTGAAGAAGGAAGTGGGCGGCAAAGTTCACCGGGATAACATTAAGCATGCACCATAACATGTACAACTCATATGTCCTGAGGCCACTATTTTCATGGCATGCTAGCACAGTGGAGGAAAGAAGCTTCTGCATGTACCGGAAGACAGGGTTAGGCAGATGAGAGGCCTTGCTCTTGCTGGAGTCATACTGTAGCATATTTGGATTTGCCTCCACAACACGGTCATGGAAGACATTGAAGCGGAAAGACGGGTGAGGGTGGAAGGTTCCATTAGTTGGAGTTTGAAACATTGCATTGAGACGATCCACATTGAACCTCCAATCTCGATTTCCAAGCTGGAATGTGCAAGAAATAGGCCCCTTGGATGGAGAGGTCTTCACTTTCAAGGTTGAGAGGAACTCACGAACTAGCAAGGGGTAAGTCTTCCATTCATTTCCTCCTAGGACATGTGTCCACCCAATGCGTCGTAGGAGTCCCATCACACTTTCATAAATACCCAATTTTCTTATTGTATTAACGTCCATGAACCGAGTAGCCGCAACTTGGAAGTTTCTAGCTAGCTTCAACCACTTCTTCTTATGCTCATAATCCTCCAAATAAATATTCACCATTGCGGGGTCATTGGCTCCCATGTTGAGGAAAGGCAAGAGGGCACGATTGTTGTTTGGCTCCTCATCTTCTTGCTCTTCTTCCTCCTCATCTTCTTGCTTTTCCGATAAGTCTAGCACCTCCTCTTCTTGGAATTCTTCTTCATCTATGAGCCGCCTTCGGGCCCCTCTTGATGGTCTCCCTCGTCTAGTTTGCACCATTTTTGTGGGAGGAGCTTCGGTTTAAGTACCTTGTAAACATAAAATGGTATCAAATTTCATAACAAAAGAATGAGACAAACGGTGGTATTTTGCAAGGGTATTGCAACAAAATAGAGCACAGTGTTCGAATTTCAAACTCTATGCAAAAATACCATTTCACAAAGACAACACAAACAAGATTTCTTGTAAGATCTCATGTAATGCCCATATGAGCACAATGTCAAAGCAAGGGTTGGCTTATATTAGACAAATATCCATAAATGGGGCAATAAAACAAGCATATTCATGATTGATGCCAAAAACACAAAAAGAAGCCTAACATAATCCCCATGACAAAGCTCAACCTTGCTTATTCTTATCATAAAAATTCCATTCAAGTGAAATATGCTATATCAAGTGAAATGGAACAAGAAATTTGCCTAAGTAAAGAACATGTCTCCAAAATGACTACAATAATCCCACAACATACCCATACTTCCAAATGAACCACATAAAAATACTTAAGGGGCATAGAATTGCATAGATCTTAGATGATATGGCAAGAATTTCTCATCTACAAGATTTTCCCCAAATTTTGACCTTAGAACCCTAGATTTGGATAAAAATGAGAAATCTCAACAAAACCTCCATAGATATACAAATTGAAAGCACACTCAAAGTTTATAAGGTAAGAAGTGCATAATGGAAGTAAGAAAAATGAAAATAAACCATACGAAATGAATTCACCATGAATACCCCCATTTGAAAGCTTAAGAAGCCATGAACTTGGTACCATGGAGAAGAAGAAGAAAATGGGATGTAGATTCATACCTTGAAGAGATTAAAGCTTGAAATGGAGTGTAGAAGCACTATGAGAGGTGCACAAGTGTGTGAATGTGGAGTGGTGAGTGAAAGGGGTGTGAAATGAAGTGAGAGGGGTGAAAGGGGATTTAAAAATCATCCAGCCCGGTGGCGTGACCCGGGCCGCACGAGTGCTGGGTCAGGCCGCGCCCAGCCGTCGTGACCCGGTGCACGGGCCGCCGGTCGCGCCGCGTTGCAGGTGGCTTTTTTTCGGCCGCGGATGCAGTGCCGCCCGGTCGCGCCTCCGGCTCTGGGTCGGGCCGCATTGCAGGCCCTCTCGATGCTTAGGCTCATTTCGGCCCTTGTCGACACTTCACTCACTCATGTACTGCTCATATGCTCCATTCTTAGCCATTTACGGACAAAACTCCCCTGTTTCAACAAAACCAACAACTAAAACATGCAATGTACGAAAAATAACGACAAGAGACAAAAGGAAACGAAAATAAAATAATATATTGGGGGGGTGCCTCCCAACAAGCGCTAAGTTTAACATCGCTAGCTCGACGTAGTACCACAATATTTAAGCGTCGTCGAGGTAGCAAACGAACACTCCTTCTTTGTCCTCAGGCTTGTAGAACTTTTTGACTCGGTGTCCATTCACCACAAACAAGCTTCCATCCTTGCCTTTGAGCTCTATTGCCCCTCCATCAAAAATCTGTGCTATGGTGAACGGACCACTCCATTTAGTCTTAAGTTTTCCCGGAAATAGCTTGAATCTAGAATTGAATAAAAGAACTTTGTCTCCCGGTGCGAAGTCTTTTTGTCTCAATAGCTTGTCAGGGTAGACTTTGGCTCTCATCTTGTAAACAATCGAATTTTCAAAAGCCTCCATCCGGAATTCCTCTAGCTCATTCAATTTGAAGATTCTTTCTCCCACGGATGACACGAGATCGAGGTTCAACTTCTTTGTGGCCCAAAAAGCTTTATGAGAAAGCTCAACGGGCAAATGACAAGACTTCCCAAACACAAGTTGATAAGGAGACATTCCGAACGGGGTCTTGTAAGCTGTACAATAAGCCCATAGTGCTTCATCCAACAATGACGACCAATCCTTCCCATTTGTTCGGACTATCTTTTGAAGGATTTTCTTAACTTCCCGATTAGCCAACTCGGCTTGACCATTTTCTTGAGGATGATAAGGTGTTGTCACCATATGCTTGACTCCGTGCCTAGCAAGTAATGCTTCCATCCATTTGTTGTAAAAATATGAGCCACCATCACTCACTATGGCTCTAGGGGCTCCAAACCTTGTCAAGATGTTCTTTTTGAGAAACTTGAGGACGACTTTTGCATCACTTGTCTTTGTCGGAATAGCTTCAATCCATCTAGACACAAAATCCACGGCTAACAAGATATACAAGTTCCCTTCCGAAGTAACGAATGGTCCCATGAAATCTATCCCCCAAACATCAAAAAGCTCAACTTCAATGATATTCTTCATAGGCATTTCATCCTTCTTAGAGATAGATCCCATTCGTTGACACTTATCACAACTCTTGATGAACTCTCTTGCATCCTTGAAGATGCTAGGCCAATAAAATCCACTTTCGTAGATTTTTCTAGCGGTTCGATTAGCCTTAAAATGTCCTCCACTTAATCCCGCGTGGCATGCTTCTAAAATTTGCCCTCATTCCTCTTTGGGCACACACCTTCTCAAAACTAGATCCACACAACGTCTAAATAAATACGGCTCATCCCACATAAAGAATCTCAAGTCATGGAAGAATTTCTTCTTTTGATACCCTTCTAACTCTTTAGGTGCAATTCCCGCCACTAAATAATTTACTATATCCGCGAATCATGGCACCTTCATTGTCCCCACAACTAGGATCCTTTCATCCGAAAAACAATCATCAATCTCTCTTTTGTCATCTTGATCCTCCTTAGTATGCTCCAAACGAGATAGATGATCGGCCACCGCATTCTCGCACCATTTTCGATCTTTAATTTCCACATCGAATTATTGTAGGAGAAGGATCCACCTTATGAGTCGGGGCTTGGCATCCTTCTTGGTAAAGAGATGCCTCAACGCGGCTTGATTCGTGTGGACAATTTTTCGGGCCCCAATAAGATAGGGCCGGAACTTGTCAAAAGCGTAGACGACCGCCAACAACTCCCTCTCCGTGGTTGTGTAGTTGATTTGTGCCGGGTCCAAAGTCTTGCTTCCATAGTAGATCACCCGGAACAGCTTTTCTCTCATTTGCCCTAATGCGCCCCCCACGGCTACCTCGCTCGCATCACATATGAGCTCAAATGGTTCACTCCAATCTAGGGTAATAAGCACCCGGGCCGTCATTAGGGCCTTCTTCAGCGTCTCAAACGTCTGCACACATTCGCCATAAAAAAACAAAGTCATTAGATTTTTCAAGCAATTTACACAAAGGTTTAGAGATTTTTGAAAAATCCTTAATGAAACGCCGATAGAACTCGGCATGGCTAAGGAAACTTCGGACACCCTTTTTATTTGTGGGGGATGGAAGCTTCTCACTGGCTACTATCTTGGCTCGATCCACCTCCAAACCCGCAGCGGACACTTTGTGGCCAAGGACTACTCCATCTCTCACCATAAAATGACATTTTTCCCAGTTTAAGACGAGGTTAGTCTCCTCACAATGTTGCAAAACTCGGGTTAGATTGTCCAAGCAAGTATCAAAAGAGTTTCTAAAAACCAAGAAATCATCCATAAAGACCTCCATTATCTTTTCAATCAAATCATGAAAAATTGACATCATACATCTTTGGAAAGTAGTCGGAGCATTACACAAACCAAAGGACATTCTTTTAAAAGCAAAGATCCCATAAGGGCATGTAAAAGCGGATGTATGTTGGTCCTCGGGTGCAATCAAAATTTGGTTATACCCAGAATAACCATCAAAAAAATAATAGAATTCATATCCGGCTAACCTATCAAGCATTTGGTCAATAAAAGGCAATGGAAAATGGTCCTTTCTAGTGGCCGCATTTAATGCACGATAATCAATACACACACGCCAATCATTTACAATCCTAGTAGCTATCAATTCATTACTTTCATCCTTCACTACGGTCATGCCTCCCTTTTTAGCTACGACTGAGGTGGAACTCACCCACTCGCTATCGGAAATAGCATAGACTATACCCGCATCAAGCCATTTAAGAACTTCCTTCCTAATAACTTCTTGCATTATGGGATTCAACCTACGTTGTGGTTGGACACGGGGTTTGTCGTCTTCTAACAAGATCCTATGTATGCAAATCGTGGGGCTAATCTCCTTCAAATCCCCAATGGACCAACCTAACGCGGACTTATGCTTTCTTAAGACTCTTAGTAACTTATCAAGCTCACAAGAAGATAAATAGGCCGACACAATTATGGGATATGTCTCATTTGCACCCAAATAGGCATACCTCAAGTAGCCCGAAAGGGGCTTCAATTATTCCTTCTTCGCTTTCTCCTCGCCTCCTTCTCTTTTCAATGCTTCCTCTTTTTCATCCCTCAATGACAAGAAGCAATTTCCTCTTCTTGGGATTTCTTGTGGGGAATCAAGAGCAAACACACAATCAACAATATCGGTGTTATCATCAAAATTATCAAAAGAAGAAGAAGAGTAAAGAGATGCAAACAAGATAGTTTCCAAGGGATCTTGAGAGGTGTAGTGCTCCATCATTGTTTCTTCAACACATTCCTCTACAATCTTCATCACTTTACAATCTTCCACTCTCATAGACTCCTCGTTATCATCATGAAACTTCATTGCATTATATATTGAAAACATGCTACATTCATCATTCAAACGGAGTGTAAGCTCTCCTTTTGACACATCAATGAGTGCCTTTCCCATTGCCATGAATGGTCTTCCCAAGATGAGTGGCACGTTCTTATCCTCTTCCATATCTAGGATAACAAAATCCACGGGAAAAATGAAGTCATTCACCTTCACAAGAACATCCTCCACACTCCTTTTGGATAAGTCAAAGACCTATCCGCCATTTGCAAGCAAATTGTTGTCGGCTTGATTTCTCCAACATTGAGCTTCAAGAAGAATGACAATGGCATGAGGTTTATACTTGCGCCCAAATCACAAAGGGCTTTCTTCTCATGATGATCTCCAATAGTCACGGTAATGTTGAAACTCCCAGGGTCTTTCATCTTGGCGGAAAGCTTCTTTTGAATCAAAACACTACAATTCTCTGTAAGACTCACGGTCTCAAAGTTGCCCAATTTCCTCTTCCTTGTCACCACATCTTTGAGAAATTTAGCATAGTTTGGCATTTGTTTTAAGGCCTCTACAAGAGGGAGGTTAATTTGGATCCTCCGGAATATATCAAGAAATTTAGAAAATTGCTCTTAATTTTTGGATTTTTGAAGCCTTTGAGGATATGGCACCTTCACTTGCGGTTCATTTATCTTCTTTGGTTGAGGTGTCACTTTGTCTTCAATGGGCTCATCTTCCTTGATTTTCACTTCCTCCTCCACTACTTCTTCGTCTTTCCCCTCTTCAATGCTTGCTTTATCACCTTACTTTGGCATTTCTGGCCCTTTATATGCGGTCCCACTCCGTAGGGTAATGGCTTTGCAATCCTTTGGGTTTACCGTTGTATTAGAGGGAAAATGTCCCGGTTGATGTTGGCCTCCC
This sequence comes from Perilla frutescens, assembly GCA_026008535.1. Lineage (NCBI taxonomy): Eukaryota > Viridiplantae > Streptophyta > Magnoliopsida > Lamiales > Lamiaceae > Perilla > Perilla frutescens. The sequence continues at coordinate 35,074,735 of BRKX01000017.1, read as the reverse complement.
ACAGCGGTGGCTAGTTGCCCCATTTGTTTTTCAAGCATCTTTAATTGAGTGTTTACCGCCACTTGGTTTCTCTCAAGCTTTTCAAATCTTGTTTGGGATTCACCCATGTACTTGTCGGTCTTGTTCAATAGAGTCATGAGAAGTTCTTCCATTTTCGGCTTCTTTTCCTTATCTATAACCCCATTTGTGACCGAGAAACCCGGTGGTGGTTGAAGAGCGGCGTTCGGATTCCCATAAGATAGATTTGGGTGTGGTGGTCGGTGTTGATAATGATTCCCCGATCCACCGTGTTGACTTTGAAAGTGTGGTTTGAACCCTTGGTTGTATGGCTTTTGGTAGTTTCCATAACCACTTTGGTTCACATAATTAGCTTCCTCAAGATGAGGTAGAGTAGAAGCCTCAGTCCTTTGCATTGCCATAGCTTCGATCTTAGAATTCAAAGTAGACATTTGAGCGGCTAGAAGAGCTATTGAATCCGTGCTTGGACTAGTATCCACCGCCTTCAACATTTGAATTCCATCTCTTTCACTTGGCCATTGGAAAGCATTTGAGGTCATCTCATCAATGATGGCCAATGCCTCTTCCGGTCCCCTTCCTAGTAAAAATGCACCGGCGGTGGCATCTAAGATTCTCCTCACCTCGGGTGTTGATCCGAAGTAGAAAAGGCATACTTGATGGTCCGTACCAAAGCCATGGCCCGGACACTTCCTCAACATTTCACGGAATTGCTCCCAAGCCTCATACATAGATTCATCCTCCCTTTGCCTAAATTTGGTGATCTTCCCTTTTAGCTTCAATGTCTTTCCCGGTGGAAAGAACTTTTGTAGGAACTTTGAAATCATAGTGTTCCAAGACTAAAACATTGATGGTGGTTGGTTCAACCACCAAGCTCGAGCTTTGTTACGAAGGGAGAAGTAGAATAGCCTAAGTCTCACGGCATCCTCCGGTACTCTATTCATTTTCACCGTCCGGCTAATCTCAAGGAATTGGTTTACGTGTTCATGAGGATCTTCAATGGCAGAGCCCCCCCCAAATTGATTTTGGGACACCATTGCTATTAATCCCGGCTTGAGCTCAAAGTTATTAGCATTAATAGCCGGTCCATTCCTTGCTCATTCATTGATAACGGGTTGGAACAAATTCCGGATTGGAGCCTCCTCTTGGGCTCTAGCTTCCTCTTGGGCCCTCAATTGTGCCCTCAACTCCTCCATTTGTGCTTGCATCTCAAGGAGTAAGGGGTCTTGAATTGGGATATTAGGGATTTAGTTGTTGCTATCCCCCATTGTCCTTCGTCGCCTAGTCGCGTTACGATGACGACTTGTAGCTTCTATCTCAAGGTCGACTTCAAACAAAGGCTCTCCATGCGACCTTGTTCGCATACACCTCCTAACAAAAGCACAAGGTAAGTTTGGAACTTAGAAGAAAATTACACGTTTAATCTAGCAAAGTAATTCTTGAAATGATATTGCATATACTCAAATAAACAACTTAATTCCCCGGCAACGGCGCCAAAAACTTGATGAGATTTTTTTTCACAAAGATATGATTAATCACAAGCTTTAATTTACCAAATCTCAATTATGCAAGTGAACATACGAAGCATAGGAGACCGGGTCAAACACGGGGAATTAAATGCATTTTTGAGGCTACAAGTGCCATAACATCAAACTCTTTTACTAGTCAAATCATTCGGAATTTGGGTTGGATTTTTAACTAGAATAATAGAATTTTGCAAAGATCAAACAAAATTAGTAACACACAAGAAATAAATGGGAATAAATGTAACAGCCCGGTCCCGAGGATGGGGACGGGGTTGTTGTGCGTAAAATAGCACGAAAAATTAGAAATCCAGGGGGGTGTTTTTAGAATTAAACTAAGTTAGCGCCTCAAGAACTTAGGCAACTTAACTTTATGATTTGGAAGAACTATCGTTTTCAACGATTCAAATGGGTCAAAGGTTCAAACAAGTCAAAGGGGTCAAAGGATTCAATCGAGTCAAAAGAGCGCCATATCATAGGCTAACCGAAATTTAAACAGAATCCAAAGACAAACATGATAGGAGTATGACTTTTCAAATAAACGAGATCTCACCATAGGTCACATCAACTAAGACCCATAGATAGGTCGGAGTCAAATATATCTTATTGTCCTATTCATAGGACGGATCAAGAAAACAACTTAAGATTAACTTGAACGAGCAGAATCATGCTTGAAAGAAAAAGCCTCTTTGTAGGTGAACAATAATAACAAGCATTCAAGACTTTAGTCACAAGTCAACTGAAGATGAATAGATACCAGAATGCTCAACAGGTATGACTATTCAAATAACTCGGAATCAATAAAGGCATAGACGGGTATGTCAAAAGAACATGCTTCAAAGACTTTATTGATAACTAGAATTCATAGCATTTAAGGCATGCTATTCTTAAGAATCAAGTTACATTAATCAAGACTAGATACTAATATCAGAGTACTTTAGCAGAAACTTAGCGGAAGAAAAACATGTAACCATATAGAGCAACAAACTTGAAACCTCAAACAACTCAGACAACCCCGCCAGCAGCACATCACCGGCCTCAGCATCTCAACCTGAAAATATTTGAAAAAGAGGGTGTGAGCACTAATGTACTCAGTGGGGTTTTATGAGAAAACTCTTTAATAAACTTTAGAATATCCAATTATAAACTGACGGCATATGGAGAGCAAATCGCAAAAGCCCTCTTCATACCCGCAAAACCTTTTACTTCCTTTCTTGGCGCCTTTCCTGGCTCAAACCTGTTGTCTAATGTAACCTGAGGCATGCCTTGGGATAAGAGAGGGGTTACCTCAAGTATCCTTCTGAGTATGCGAGGGGGTTACCCAGCAGTGACTCCCTTTACTTTCAAATGTTCAACATTAGTGACACGAGGTTCACGGCATGATAATGTAAATAAACTGTTCTTTGAGCTCAATAACCTGCTTACAACATAAGCTATATCCTTCCTTAACTTCCTTCCTTACTTAACCTTAACCTTCCTTATTTACTTAACTTAGCTAACAATACCAAGCCTAGAGCAATCATCTAAGGCTAATCCTTTAATTGAGCATGATCTTGGCCTATAAGGGATTTATAACTTACCCTAAAAGGAAATCCTTAACTATACGAGCTTTAACAAAGCATAAACATTCAAATGCGAGGAATGAACGCGGATAAACATCGATTGCAGTTAAAGCAGTTCTAGATCTCAGACTAGCATCAATCATATTTAAACAATTCTAGCATATCTAAACATACTTGAGAGCTCACTTAACTTATAATAACTTTCTTTACTTATGAAACTCAAATAACAATTCAACAATATCATGCATATAACTTCCTTTATTCATTTCCTTTCCTTGTACAGAGACTAAACAGGCAGAGCATAAAATATTTTAATTGGATATTCATCTTGCCCTATCATGCTTCTAGAGCTTAATAGCTCAAACTTTATACTTGCGTTAGAACCACCCACCTCGATGACGAGCATCTCCATAACGAGCACGTAGACGAAGCAACGAGCCGAAAATCCTTCCTTGGGCCTCCTCGGGGTTCACCTTATCTTTATGAAAGTCGATCAATGACTTGAAACCTTATTCGAGCTCCTAATAAGACATCGAAATGATATCTAAACTCTTGACCCTTAACTATAACTTAAAACACGAGAATTTAAAAGATTAAGGCATCCGAAATTACCACAAAAGGGGACGGAAAATCCGATTTGAATGATCGAGATTCCGGACGATCGGCCATTGCTACCTCGTATATCATCAAAAGAGCTTCGATTTGAGTACTCATGGGCCTCATGGTTCCAACCGAGGTGAAAGTTATGGCCTCCGCACGAAAATGTGCCGGAGCTGCCGAACCAGCCCACGCGCCCTTGCCCCCGCGGCGCTGATTGCCCCCCCGGGGCTCCCTTGCCCCCGCGGCGCCCCTTGCTGCCCCAGCGGGGCTCCTTGCCCCCGCGGCGCCCCGTGCTGCCCCCCGCGGGGCTCCCTTTCCCCCGGCGCTCCTTGCCCCAGCGGGGCTCTTTTGCCCCCGCGGCGCCCCCACTCCGCTCTCTCTCTCTCTCTCACTAGGGGTGCTCTCACGAAGAGAGCTCCACTCTACTCTCTCTCTCTCTCTCTCTACTCTACATAAATGGGGATTTAAGAATGAGAAATGAGCGAGGAAAAATGAAAGGGGATGGGTTCTATTTATAGTCAAAAAATATGGCTTCCTCGGGAAGCTTCAGCAGTGCAACAATACTGCTTTAAAAATATCGGCTTCGGATAAAAGGCGCTTTATTCGATGGCGAGGTCCAAATGACTTCGTTTATTAAATCTGAAAATACCGGCAGGTTCGTTAGCTCGAGTACTATTGAACCAACTTGACTTGGAATAAGGAACGAGTCGTTTTAAAGGAAAATGAGAAATTAATCTCTTTTCAAAAATAAAGTTACTATTCCACGCAAGGGACAAATCAAAATCCCCGAGCGCTCATTTGACCTCAGAATGAAAATCTGGGAACGCCAACGAATTCTTTGAAAAATTTTCTATCAGATAGGCTTGAAAGAACAAGGCTCAGATCAACACACAAGATTTCACAAATTTCTAACGAACGCGCTCCTACGGAAAAACATTATTCATAACTCTTTTAAACGCGTTTTAAATCACCGGGAACTCAAATGACTTCAGATTCAAAATCCGAAAGCACCGACATGCTCCTTGGGTCAACGCCTTTCAAACGTGACCATAATTGGCTGCGACTGAGCTGGAATCAAAATTCTCGAAAAGACGATTTTACGAAAAATAACTCCTAAAATCGTAATTTAGGGCCAAAACATCCTTAACTAGGCTCTAATTAATTTATTTAATTTTCTTAATGAACTCTGAAAATCTCGGATGTTACAGACTACACCCCTTAAAAAAATTTCATCCCGAAATTTACTTCCCCTCAAACGGAGATTTGGATACCTCTTCAAGAATTTACACCCTTACTGGAACGACATAGGTTCACAACCTTACTATACGGCTAAGAATAGCCTGAAGCCTTCCTTAATAAATCAGTCCTTAAGCAGGACTATTACTTCTATAATCTTTCTTCTTTTCTTCCTCAAAGCTTGAGCATCTTCTATCTTTTCTTCCTAATGAAATCTCTCGAGAAATATCGCTTCACACGAACTCCTTATGATCTTGCATTCGAGCGGACCTCTAGAAACTATTCGAGCAACGAAATAATTAAAAGAAAAATTCACCAAACTTGCTCCTTGAGCACGGACAATCTCGACAAGTCCATCCTTCTTTTGTTTCGCTTGGCTTTACTTTTACTTCTGACTTTACTTCATGCAACCTTGAGAAACTTTGACGAACTCGAACTAGATGATGAACTCGAATCAATCGAGCACCTCCTTCGATGGTTCCTTGCACGCTCTATCTCGTTCAAAAACTCACTTTATCTTCAACTTTAACTTCTTGAGGTTCGAATTCTTCGCCTTCTTGGGGCGTACTTCGCGATGCGCTCCAAACTTAAATTCTTGACGCAACTTAAATCTAAACTTCTTCGCACAGTCGTCTCTTTTTCTTGAAGTAGTCATCTGACTTCATGGCTCCTGTTGATGGTCACCATCGCTTGCAGGCATGATGATCGCATGTCTGGATTTGAACTGCACGCTTGGAACTTCCTTGCTGACATTCCTTAGATCACCTCCAAACGCAACGAGCTGAGAAATCTTCTTGGAAACGCACGTCCTAAACTTAGAGAATATTATCTGGCACTTACTCAGATTCCACTTCCTTCTAGGAAATACTATCTCTTATTCCTACAACCTTGACTAATAGGAATACTACTATAACTCTCTACTTTATTCCAAGATCCACACTCGAGTTCTATGAGTGGGAGCAAAATAAATGAACGCCTCTGAGTGAGGACTTTATCTTAATCAATAATTTCTTGACAAAGTCAAAATCTAGAAAGAATATAACACTTGGTTATATATGCCAAAAATATTGCCTTTTTAGATGACTTATAATCTTGAAGGGTTCTTGCATATAACAAAGATATGGAAGAAATCAACGGTTAGCAACTGGAAACCGTGCTCTAATATTTTCACAAAGGCGTCAGCATAGCCTAACAAGGAAATGCCATTACTAATTCTTGATGATCACAGAAGTATCATCCAAAGGATTGTAAATTATCCAAGCGGATATAATCAAAGAATTTCAAATGGAATAAATGGAGAATTTCAATTGATACAAAGCTATTGAAGGGCAATTGATTCAATTAACAAGAGAATAAATCGATTCCAAAAAAGAATGAACAAATCGATTCTATCGACACGAGAATGAATAAATAGACTCAACAAAACTTCCATCAAACTGAAACTCTCAATCTATCGAATACTAGGTCTATCTTCTTAACGATCTTCTTCGGGTCTTCTCTTTCTTGAGCATCACGTACCTTCTTCTTGGCGAGGTTGCTCCTATATATTGAAAGGGACACGGGCAAAGCGACTTGATCTATGGCACCTTCTGGACTCAAAACAGCTTGACTTCAATGTCTCTTGGAAGCTTGGTAGAATACCGACAACTTATCTTCATACTATCTTGAAATTACGGGAGCGGTTGAGGCATGATTTCATTCGTTTGATCCCGTCAACCCTTCTAGGTAATGCGGACGGTCAATTCAATTTAATTCAAATTACCTGATCTTTATGAGGTTGCTCGGTTAAACGATAATATTTAATCCTCATGGACTAGCATAATGGGCTGAAAAAAAATAGCCACTACAATATTGATGATAAATCTATACTCTTATCAGCCATTTAAATGACAATTTATCGTCCTAATATTGGGGTGATTATTCTCATCTCATACTTGATGAAACTCGAAATTTCCTAATATTCCTCAACAAAATAATTTTTGGACCCTTCTACATATTTATGGAGGCCAATTTAGGTATTTTGCTATATTTTAATCATAATTATTCAATTCAAATAAAATATTTATAATCTATCATAAAATCCTACTGTATGTCTATATGATCCAATCAATGTTATTTGGGCAATTCTTATGTACATCACACAAGGCCCAATAAGGCTCATACATCCATCAGACAGGTCGGGGTCAACGAGTCAAACCGTGTAGACCGGCATTGACCCGCAAAAAAAATGTCGAAAATCGATATTAATTCTAACACTAAAAAGTATCACTGGCTTGTATCATTAAAAATTAACGAGTCTGCTATTTATCTTATATGAGTTTATTTAGTTCAAATTGTGATTTTTTTTCCATTCCAATTAATGTTTAGATTTTAGGAGTTTAGGGTTTTTTAGGATTTTTTTAGAGGATTTTTTTTAGTATTTTTTAGATTTTTTAGGGGTTTATGTTGTATTTTTTAGGGTTCATATTCGTTTTAGGTTTATTAATCTCAATTAGGGGTTTATTTATTTAAAAAAAAAATTCATTCATTTTTATTTTAGGTTTCACCAATTCTATTTTAGGGTATATATTTATTTCAAAAGTATTTTTTTATATTTTCAATTATCATTTATATTTATTTCAAAAATAAATAAATTAATTGTCGAGCGCAATGCACGAGTCACCAAATTTCAAAAAAAAAATCATTCACTTTAATTTTAAGGTTCATTAAAATCAATTTTAGGGTATATATTTATATTTATTTCAAAAAATATAAATTAATTCATTTTAATTTTAGGATTCATTAATTGTATTTTAGGCTATATGCACGCGTGGATCCCACGCGCCCGATAATGTTGACTTCTATTAGCGTTGGTTGTTATTGGGCCTGAGCCAGTCTAATGGGCCCAGACCCATATATCTCATGTACAAGAGAGCACCTCATCTTATTTATACCATCCATGTGTTTTTTTTTTCTATTATTATTAAATATATGAAGTAATTGATGTACTATATAATTTGTTGTTTGAATGTTGGGGCTTCGCACTTGGGGGTTAACGGAATTATAGGCCCAATGATCCAGTAATCTCGTACAAAAGCCCACCAAAATCGTTGTGCTCGCTCAAATATTTGCATCGAAAATCACCAACTTGAAAAATTATAAATGAATTTATTTTTGAAATTGCGAGTAAATTAAACTCTTTGTTCTTTAATAATATGTCATTTCAAATTCCATTCATTTGCTCAATTAATTAGCAAAACAAAGAAACTTATGTTTTTTTTTTTTTTACCTTAAGTCATCTGGCCCAAAACAATTAACTTCTTTTAACCAATTTTCTATGCAAAGGAAAGGTACAAGTTAAATAAGCACAAGGTATAACCTTATCATTGGTCTCGATACGCTTGGCATGGCCCAAAATAGAGACGAAAAGATTTTTATCAGCAGGCAGCAGGTACCTATATGATTGCATATTTGCATAGTATTCCAATAAACCTAGCTATATAATTAGCTCATCCAATCATTATTTTTCCATTCCAAATAAATAAATCTATCGACACAAACCATGGAGTTTATTATTAATCAAGGACATCAATCCACAAATCACGGGAGGATTTATCAATTAATTGATTCTTCACCATTATATTATAATATCCCAAAATCTCTTCAAATTTATTGATCCTATATCCTACCTCGAGCTCGAGGTACATATATAAAACTAATTTAATTAAATATTAAAATATTGTTTTCTTGTTTACTTGAATTTCTTTCTGTAAGAAAAAGGCCTACATTTATAATTATAAACAACCTTGGGACTAGAAACTAGCATCAACACAGACATCCTCCTACCTTTAAACAATAATTCAATGCTGGGTAATAATTTTTCATTATCAGGAATCAGTCTGGATCTTTAATCTTTCTCCATTTTATTAATGTACAAAGTATACACATTTGAATAAAATAAAATGTGAGATTAATTTTATAAGTAGTTTTATGGACGGCTAGTTGCTTTTAATACCATAATAACTAGGAAAATGGCAACATTAGTTCCAAGTAATCTCAAAATTCCGCAATTTTATTCCTCTTGACCTAATTAATTTCCCTATTTTAATTTCTACCAAAGAACGTGAAATTAGGTGCTTTCTCGCGAAAATGTCACGATTTCAACAACATTTTCACGAGTTAAATAACATAATAATTTTCATGAAATGTCTTTTCAACATTTTAATTAAAAAAAAATCATCAAAACTCAGCGGAATCGTGACATTTCAGCTTAAAGCACTAAATTTTATGTTATCTATAACAGAAAATGGTGAAAATGACAAATATTCATGAGATTTTGAAAGTTTTTAAGATGGATATGTTGTCATCCAACCTAATTACGGAACAAACTTAGCACATTATTACATGACTAAAATGCAATTTAATTAATTACCCTCGCTCAGCTCGCTTATTTTCTACCTACATTTTTCCGATAAAATAGTTTGGCTAGCTATAAAGGAGTACATCATATCTTCTTATTAATTTCTTAAAGAAATATACGACCTCAAGCACATGCATGACCATATACATATCCATAATACATATAACACCACACAAACATCAAACATTATGTTGGCTAAAATTTTTCCAAATAAATATCTATATACCACAAAAAAAGATTTGAGAAAAGAAGATTGTATGCGAATGTAGTCTACTTTTCACAACATAAGACCTTGATTGTAAAAGAAGTTAGAAGCTAAGAAAAAAGTTTAACAAGTCCTTGTCATCTCTTTTTCATAGCCTATATACTAGATATCTTTTTCTAACTTTAACTTTTCTTTCCCAAATTAGTTAACCTGAATTATGTTTATTCACAATAAATCATGACTACCAAAAACTAGATTTTACAACGATAGATAAAAAATTTCCCCACTGTAAATATACCGTATCATAATTAGTTTCACGAGCCCATTACAACATCGGAAGAAGGAAAAAAAGAATGTAAAAAAAAAAAAAAGCTTCAATTTTTTTTACGTTAAATTTCGTACCAACAATTTACGATCGGTCTTTATCATCTGTTCGAGGTTTCTTGATTTTGTGCTGCTGCGTGTCGTCTTGATCCTTTACAATCGGGCAGAAGATGGATTCAACTTCTGCAGATGAGTCTAGTTCGATGCTCCGGGAGCTTGCCGGCGGCGTCGCCGCTTTTCGTTTCAATTTCGACGGCGGCGGGCGGAACTTCTTGGGCGCCGGCGGGCACTGCGTGATCGCCGGAATTCTATGGTCGGACGATGTCGGAGTTTTGAAGCCGTCGTCGTCTTCTGATTCTCTGTGAGAAGCTGTAGCTTTATCGGGTTCGGGTTCGTCTTCGCTCTTGATTTCTTCGTCTGGTTTATTTTGATGATCGGCTTCAAGATTTTCTCTTTCTCTCTCTTCAGCAGCAGTTTCGGAATCTTGTGGATGAGATTCTGAGCTGATGGCTCCTTCCTTTTTCTCGACGGGGAGTATTTTCGGGTTATCACTGCCGGACATCCTCCTCAGAAATGAAGAAAACCGGTCGATTTCTGAGCACATGAGAGAGAGAGAGAGAGGGAGGGAGGGAGAGAAACAAACCTGAGGAATTGAAGAAGAGAAAAGGAAGGGTTCTTAAATAGATGATTCTACTACATGTGAGTAAAATCATCAACTAACCATATTTTTGGGCTGTTTGTTGAAGGGATTTATCGCAGTATTCTCTCTTGCTGATTTTCTCAAGAAATCAAGATGAGAGAGAGAACGAGAACGGGGTTAGAGAGAGAGAGAGAGAGAGAGAGAGAAACAGACATGTGGTGCTGTTAGAGAAGGTGGAGGCGTTCAAACAGTAGCATTGGCGAGGGATCCGATGTACACAAACTCTCATTATAAGCCTATTTTGCCTTTTTCTACATATTAAATCTGTCTCCCTCACTCTCTCTCACACAGACACGCACTGGAATTTTTTTAAATAAAACCAAACAGTCCTCAAATCCATTTCTTTTTCCACGTATGTTGGCCAATTAGGAGATAAAAATATGGTATGGTTTTTGTTTTCCCTTTATTTTTTGAGAATTTTTGTGTTTTCCCTATATTTGTGTGCGCGTGTAGACTGTAGACCTATATAAATATATTGATAGTATATCTACACTCTTTGATGCAACCTACGCACGTGGCATGCTACACCCCGGGGTTATTATTTTTCTGAAGTTTTTTTTACTTGTTTTTTTCTGAAGTTAGCACACTGTTAAACTTGTTTTCTCATATATTTTATACTTTCTAATATATATGCGTTGATTTTTCTCAGAACTAATTGTATTTTCATACTGTGTTTTTTTTTTCTTCCGACGATATAGAAATAAGTAGTTCATTTATAAAAGTATGAGTTTTGATTCAAATTATCATTAACATTTTTCTCGAAAATTCAAAAATAAAAATCGCGGTCTTTATTCTTAATCTATTCTATATAATTATAAGGTCAAAGACTATTAGCCCAATCATGTTTGTTTTATTCATGAGCGGATTTATACATATTTTATACATACATCAAACATAATATGAAATATAGTACTAAGTTATTGCAAAAATCTCGAAGCAATTTCAAAGTGAGATGACAAGATCGTAATCAAATTAATTACAGTATTAGAAAATATATGTTAGGATTACTATTTCTTTTAGGAAACATGGCTTTACACAATGATTTTGACCAAAATAAAAATCATGTTTGTGGTAATTATGAAAACTTCCTACTTTTAATTTACGGAGAGAACAATACAATCTGAATTTTTAAATCTAAGAATTATTTTATAGCTTTTTTATATAAAAATGTAATTAATCACCTTAAATACACTAGCGATCGAGATTGATAAAAGAGTAGTTTAATTATTACCACTCTATAATCTAAAGGCCAACAATATTTGTACACGACTAAAAATGGTTTTTCTGAATTCATGCGAAACCTAATATCAATTTTTTATAATTTTAGTTTTTTCTTTCATTATCTGTATAATTGTAATTTATAGTATATGCTTACAGCAGTGGCGTGTGATCAAGGGGTAATACTATTTGGCCACATACGTGGCCGGTTATAATACTTAATTAAAGTAAGGTTTTAATATTTATTAAGTAGCTAGTTAAGATTCTAATCATTGATTAATGTTTATTTACTCTTATAACCTTGACTGTTGGGAAAAAACTATCAAGGTAGCTCAACTGATAGTTTTGATGAAATGTCAAAACATATGGAAAAGCTTTATGAAAAATTGCAAGTTATTCAGGTTGGAAGTCGGAGTAATGACCAAGTAAGATTTCAAATCTTAGCTCAGCTGAAGCGAAAGTCAATCGCCTTGGAACATGGTCAACCAGCTGGAAAGGATGCCTCAACTAGACCAATCGGAGTCAAAGCTTAAATAAAGCTAAAGGGAGGAAGAGAATACTGAAGACTAGAAGGCATCCACATATGCGTAATCATCAGTCTAAGCTGAAAGCCAAGAAAGACTAATGAGAGAAGAGCCAGCTTGAAAGCTCAAAACCAAACTAAACTGATCAAAGATCAATCAGTTGGGAGAAAAGCTCAAAAGAAAAGTCAACTCTAATCCAGAGCTGAAATCTTTAAAGCACTTGCTAAAGATCCAGAGCTGAAGATCAAAGCAGCTGAACTGGACCATTACAGGACTGAAGCTTGAGGCAGCTGAGGAACTGCCGACTGGACGATCTCAAAGCTGAAAGCCGAGATAGCTGAGAACCCATTAGCTGAAGTCCAAAACTGATAGCTAAAGTAACTGCTCTCTGACAAGCAGTTATTGAAGATCATGACTGGAAATCTTGAAAAGATCCTGAAGATCTTGGAGCAAAAGCCATTAAATTCAATGGCTAGTTCATTCAAAGCTTCAACGGCTACAAACATTAAATTACCATCGGTGGAATCAACTGAACCAACGATCGGTAGAGGATAACGGTCACATAGATCACTCATCTATATAAAGGGGGTGAATCTCATTTTGATCAAGACTTTCGCCAATCTAACTTTTGCTATATTTTACAGAACGAGCTTTCTTTCTCCCTCTCCACAGCTCAAAGCTTAAATCTCTTAAGTGCGGGAAGTCCCAACTGAGAAGGCGTGCTTCAAGTTCCAAGCAAGCAGCTAGCTGTCGAAGAAATCCAGCCAGAGCAAAGCTTATCAGTTCAAGCTCTTCAAAGATCAACCACTCAGCTCAGTTGAAGGAACACTCCAGGTTGATAACAGATTCAAGACTGCCTTCTTGAAGATCGAGAGAGATCTAAAATCTAGTAAAGACGGGCAATAGCACCTAAAGTCTCAACGAGCAGTTGGTACCGAGAAGTGTGAGCTGTCAATCAGAAACCGGCTGACGAATGGCGTACTAACGGGTCCGTTCTTTCGGGACAACAATAGTTGAAAATGAGACCACGCTTAGTTTGAAGGGTGCCGTTTTCAGGTTCAACAGAATTCTTCACTGTGTAACTGTAATAAAGAAACTTTAGACTTGCATAGTGGATTGCCCTTCTGCGGAAGGAAGAGAGGACGTAGAAGTAGGAAGCTTCGAACCTCTATAAATTGTGTGTGTGTGTGTGTTGTACTTTCTGCTTAAAGTTTTTGCATGTTCTTAAACTGCACACTATAGCACACAAGCCGCACTGACAAGCAAAGCCTTCAGGCTTTCAGTCTCAACTGATCAGTGCACAGATAAGCTTTCTACGCTAGTCAATGGCCCCATATATTACGCACACAAGTTTAAGGTTTTGAGTCAGTTTATTCACCCCCTCTAAACTGACCACGGCTCGTCCCGGGACCAACATTGACTCATTTTAGAAAGAGGTTGACTTATTATTTTAAAATTTAAAATTTTCTTATATTTTTATTTTTATATTTTCAAATTATATTTTAAAATTTTGAATCATCTAATAAACAAGTTTATAAAAATAAAATATTTGGTTGAATTTATTTTTTTTCTTTTATTTTATTTTATTTTAAAATTTTAATTCACATAATAATCAACTTTATTAATAAAGCATATTATTGAATTTATTTATTTTTCTAACCTTATCTATTTTGAATTTTTGAACCACATAACAATCAAATTTATTGATGCAATATATTATTAAATATATTTTTCTTTACTAATACTTTTATTTTATTTTGATATTTTGAATTATATAATAATCAAACTTATTAATTAAATATTACGTTGAATTTATTTTCATTTTGTTATATTTTTTATTTTAAAAAATTGAATCACATATAATCAAATTTATTGATACAATATATTAACTAATTTATTATATAAAATAATTTTGAATTTAGTAAGATGAGTGTAAATTATATTGTTGAAATGAAAAAAAAATAAAAAAAATTGAATTTGTTAAAAGGAGTATAAAATTTTGAATTTAGTAAGAGGAGTGTAAAAATTTTAATCATTTTTTTAAGGAGAAGCGCCGATTAGTTTTTTCATATTATTAACCATATGTATTTTTTTCTCTACCTTTTTCATATTTAATTTAATATTTTAAGTTTTTTCTTATAATTAAATTAAGTTTAACTAATTGAGAATTAATGCAACCAATTTAAGGCAATTGTATATATGATACATTATATTTTTAATTATTGATAATTAACAAACTAATTATTGTTGAATATCACATAATTTTCAAATGAAATTCTTGTTTATTTGGTATAGATTAATTTAATTTTTATTTTTATTTTTATTAGAGTTTTTTTTTTAATTGAAGTCATTTTCCGTTAACATATTTGTAGAGATTTTTATGAATATTTTAAAATTTTCGAACACTACAAGGCAACCTCTTTCTAGAATTAACTATAAGGGTTTAAGTGTAAATATATATCAATCAATAATTAGAATCTTAATTAACAACTTACCAAAAATTGATATCTTACCTTAATTAAATATTATGGCCGAGTACACTATTGCCAAATAACATTATCGTGTGATTAATCAATCTAATTCCCTTTTACATCAGAAAAAAGAAAGAAGTTGCTACCAAAAATGATTAAGGAATATACGTATATATGTGTATATTAAATAAATGTATAATCATCGCCGTCGTCTATGATAAAATATTAGCCGAATCTGACATTGTTGCTCATCTAATCTTATGATTTGTCAATTTCTAGAGATTGTCTGAATATGGCCGCCGACTGGACATGCATATTTGGATTTTGCGTCTTTTATATATTATTACGTTTTTTTTATTTGTACTAATAATTCAAAATTGCAAATTACATATCGATGATTTTTGTATATTATTATTACTATTTATTTATTTTTTGTAACGGAGCGTTACTCCACTTCTTTCATCCCGCAGGTCAAATTGTTGGTCTTCATCGATCGTTGCAGGCGTGTGGATATATGGAACTATTACCATACTATAAATATATCATAACTTATTTAATACTATCTCAAAAGTTCAACAAAAAATTTTCTTTTTTATTTTTTTACAAAAATTAAAGGAAATAAAAGTAAACTGACTACATATTATTACTAAATATATATACGTAAAACTATATCTGATGTTAATTTTTACATACAGAGTAATCGATGTTAAAATTAATTAGAAATTACAAACAAAATTATGTGACATGTAATAAAAAAAAAGGCGGTTTTTGGTGGCAAAATAAAACTCCAACAAAATATGAGTTAGATCCAAGACACTATACTAACATGCCATGTGGATGCCTTCGAGGCTGCCTCCCAAATACCAATATTCGATTATTTATTTAAATAAAATTAATAATCTTATTTGTCGTTTCTAATCTTTCCTCATTGTTTATTTTTTGGTGTCGATATTAGTTTTAAATTTCGAAATCCAACTGGAATTATACCGTCTTCGATTTTTTTTAATAAATTAATCAACTTGGATTTCTTTTAAAAAGTTTCACTTTCTTAGCTTAAGCATTTTAATTTTGAGAGGCTTCTAAACGTGGAAAATATTTTAAATAAAATTATGACCAAGAGTACTTCCTGACTTCTATATATTATTACTAAATCTGAATCATAGTACTCATTTTAATGAATATTAATAATTAAGAGTATCCTCTTTTTTTTTTTTTTTTTACTTTTATATTAATTACTACTCAGTCCTACTATGTACGTACCGTGTGTCCGTGTGTGTGTATATATACTTGCCTAATGTGCTTAACAAAAATTTGTTATAATTTATAAATGTGATATCTTATACCAAATGTGTTTAACTATACACAATATTACACCCCATATTCACATATATTCAGAGTATCATCATTATATTAATGCATATATTTAAAATATTAATTTGGATAGAAAAAAAATGCAATTAATTAAGATATATGAATCATTATATATATTTGAATGAAATCAATTTGTATTGAATGACTCAACGCTACATTTAATTACTCTAACAAGCTAGTAACAATGTGAGATATATTGGTAGGGGCCAATTCTACTAATTATTATTACCAATTGAATTAAAATTGGTCAAGTATAGATGGAAAACAGCATAGCTTAATTATTCACATGGCCGGACTGATGGACTCATTAATAGTAAGAATTTTTATTTTTTTAATTTCGAGTGACATTAATAGTAAGAATTGCATATTACACATCTGGCCTAGCTCCAGTTGTTTTTAATTTGTTTCATCTATTTTAATTCAGTTTCGTATATATGTAATTTTATCATATATATACAATAATATTTAATTAATCAATATTATCACCTTTTAAAAAAAAAGAAAAATCAACTTTAAATTACTTCAAATCCGAAATATATAACAATGTTCAAAAGTCAGTCTAGAAACACATACAGTAATTCCATTTGACTTCATAATGTCTAAACCAAATTGCGCTAAAGAATGTACTTAATTATATATGTGCAAGACCTTTAACATTACGTACTAAACATATATAAGAAGGGCATCACTAAAATAACAAGTTACATCTCGTTAGTTACATACAGAGTTATGAATACTAAAATTTGAAAAAAGTATTTCGTTTTAGAGGAGGCTTATAAAATCAAAGATTGATTGTACATAAATATATAAATATACTCCCTCTATCCCAATTATATAGTCCTATTACTATTTTGCGATGTCCCAATTATATAGTCTCATTACTATATTTAATATTATTTTTCATAATAATGTTCAAATACGCTCTTATTAAATTTTGAAAATTTAAAACTAACCGCTAATTTTTTGAAAGTTATAATCTTAAATAAGGATAATCTTTGAAGTTTAACTTTTGTATATATCTTGCTTTCATAAATATTATATTTTTAATTTACGAGCGAGTAGAAAATGGATCATATAATTGGGACGGAAGGAGTAATATGTAGTATTAACTAGTATTTCTCACAAGAATATTTCGATGTTTATAATATTGTAAGTATGTAACTGATAAATCGAACAATATACAATAATAGAGATATAGATGATATACAATTAATTTGTTATTTCCATGATGTAATAAATATGAAAATAGTAATCTATTAACATTGTTAAAGATTTCTTGGTGTATCTTGAAATCCGTGTTAGTTTAATTACGATATTCACTGTATTTCTATTTATGTACGTTTAATGGATAAATTAATTTGTTGATAATTATATATTTCAATTATAGAAATTATAATAACCTAAATAAATCGGAAAAAATATTTATTTATTTTATAATTGTCATACACGTATATACATGTAGTAACAGTTGGCACTTCCTTTATTTACTTCATTGAAGTTCAAAATGAAGAATATAGAATATCATCAAAATATAAAAAAAGAAAGATAAAAAATCTCAAACAGATGAAATAAATTACAGTAAATAAAATCAAGAATTAAACCATTCATGTAATATAATTTACAATTACGCACCTAAAGTGTACCATCAACTCTAATCCCAACAACTAATTAATACCAATGATTCTTAATTAAGCCATCTAATTAACATTTATTCTATCAAGTTTTTTTATTAATACAATTTATTTTTATCATTTTTTTACAATAATGACCAATAATAACCTTTATTATAAATTAAGAAAATGATTGTATCTAAAAAATTATTCAATAAAAGAAAAGCTTATTTTGTTTCACAAATATTTAAAACAGAACAAAGATAAATTTATCAAATAGATCAAATTTGTTATATGCAATATTTATTATAATTTATAATATATAAAAAAATTAAAAATTAAAAGGTAAAAGAAATTTCAAATAAATAAAATAAATTTACGTGACATCATGCCTATCATAAATATTTTTTTATTAATTAATTTTAAGTAATAACTAATAAACTGGACAATAGTGCAAATTTGAATTATAAAATAATCTAATGCGAATTAGATTTTTTTATATTTTTTAATTTTTTTTACCCATATATACATAATTTTCTTGAAAAAATGATTCCGTTCAAATATTTCGATAACATCAATTAAAATTGAAATACTTATGTGCATTTGATAAATAAAGAAATAATATTTTTAGATATATTTTGAAATTAAATAGAATGGGATCGTTAAAAAATTTATGTTTGTGGTTCATATTTATGCATGTACACAATTGGTTCACTTAATATTGATGCGGACGTATTAATATTTTACTGAAAATCATTACATTATATTGATGCAATATGTGATAAGAATAATAAAATATCCATTAGGTATATAATAACTATAATTTTTTCACATATATTTTACATTTTTTTGTATAAAATAAGAAATCATATATAATCAAATAAAATTAGAAAACGAGTTACAAGTTACAACGAACTATAAAACCAATAACTAATAATTAATTCATATATAGAGAATTCCATAATGTGATTCAAAATGATTGAAATTTATATATTACATTTAATTAGTTTAGTAAACTTGATGAATGAAATATTCTGATGATCAAATTTTTTTTAAAAAAACTATGAATTATATACATGTTATAACAATATACCATTATAATCTTGTGAGATCTTCTATCTTATTCCCCAATATAACTGACGAATCTGTTAGCTCTTATAATAATATAAGTTTTTCTTGTGAAATCTCGCGTATTTTGATGGAAGGAAGGACCGATTTCTTTCACCAGATTGAAAAATGGAGCCCGTAGAATATTATTTTGTTATCGATTATAAAACCTACGAAAGACATCAGCATAAGTTAAACAGTGAAATGAAAAATCACACGAACATATAAATAATAGTAAAAAAATGGAACATAGTAATATATTAAAAAAATTATACCTGCAATTATTTCAAGAGAGATTGTGTATGTTTAGATCTCATGAGGGACTCCACAACCAGTAATTTATAAGTATGAGATACATTCATCTCAAAGGCTACATTATGTTATGATTAATATAATTAATGTGTTATGATTAATATCAATAGCATACTTGACCTAATAAAAAAATCAATCTATATCTATGATCAAAGTATTAGCTAGACAACCTCAATTGTGGCGGTTGATTTATGTTGTAAAAATATTAAAAGCAAACTTACTTTTTGATGAATTAAGGTCGACATAATCACTTAAAAGAGTTGGGCATTGCCCCTAAAAAAAGTTCGGGTATTATAATGTAATATTGATATAATTATAATATATAAATATTCAAGAGAGAATATATATCTGTTCAACATCTAACTATCTATACAATATATGAAATAATTAGGATATAATTTTATTTGATGCTAATTTTTATATAATATAATTCATTCTATATTTACACATGATTGGAAGATGATATTGATAGATGATAAACCAATTAGATTTAATTACCCACGTAATTTCGAATACTAAAAGGCAGAAACTACAAATGCGTAGCCATATCATAAAATTAAACTAATTTCATAATTATATAAATAAAATGATTCAATAGTCAATTACAATAATTCTATAATCGTATACATAGAATGATTAATAGTCAATCACACTAATAATTAAACGTAATTCAATTCCTTATCATTGTTAATTTTAGAAATGCATTAATGTTGTTGAAAAATAGACGGCTTTATCATAGAATTAAACTATACGCATAAATCCAATATATTATCAATTAACTAAAATATCATTTTGTAAATGGGAGGGAAAAATCATGTGTTAGAACTCTATTATAATACACACACACACACACACACACACACACACATATAATGGAATTTATTTGGAATAATTATATGACTAATTATTGTATTAATTAAAAATTAAGATTTATACCATTTAATCCGGACAAACACGTATGAATGAATAAACACATGTTAATTATAGTAACACATAATTTGCATTAATTATAGAAACATTATTGTTAGAAATTTGCATGTAATATTAAATTAAATAACTTATTAGATTATTATATTATTAATTGTCTAAAATATTCTTGAGTGAGTTGTAAAAGTGTGTTATTATATATATAGATATAGATATAGATTTACATTAAAAGTTTATTTAAAAAAATCATTAAAAGTTTATGCAAACACCTGTATCTGGTAATTCATCTCCATAACTGGGGGAAAAGACTTTGACCAAATTAATTATTTCTGATATACCGGGTGAATGCAAATTGGACTGGGATGTACATAAATAATTATTCATGGGCATTAAATCCACATATATAGCTTCTCCGAAGTAAAATAAGAAGGGAAAAGTAAAATAAAAGCAGTACAATTGAGTGAAGAATGTTGTTGGCTTTTGCGGCTGTCACATTGAATGCCGGTCAAAATAAATAAAAAATCATTAAATATAATTAAATGTCCACACAAGAATTATTTTCTGCTTCTATTCTTGACTTGGTGTCTTCGAATTAAGATATCCGTTTTAATTAATCGTGTTATTGCTGCCTTATAAACAAAAGGAAAATACTTTTGTCCCTTGTTGTAGTAATTTTTACTTTTTATTCTCATATCACATTGATACATATCTCAATATTAATTAAGTTATTAATTCCCCCCCCCCCCCCCCCCCCCAACCAGTCTAATTATTGTAGCGGTTGAGTTTATTACTGAAAGATATTTGAATCCCATAAAAAATTTGTGAGTCAAGTTCTTCGCAGATTATTTATTTTGCGACATATTTTCCTACTTTTCACTCAAGTTTTAAAAAGCACTTTCTTCATAAGAAAAAAAATTAAAAAAATTCAGTTACTGTTTTTTCCCATGACACCAATTACATTATCGCGCATCAGTTGTTCTCTCATACTGTCATACAATAGTCATCGTACTCATGCAAGTCTTATACATGTGGTGAATGAGTCTGAGCCCATCAGACAGATTCAGGCCCAATAACAGCTAATGGTCAAAAAACAAAGTCAACAATTGTTGGCGTGTGGACTCCACGCGCGGCGCAGGGGTACACGAGCCAGAATTAAATTTTTTAATTTTTTTAATTTTTTCCCTCAAAATTGTATACCATAAAATGCAATTAGTGAATCATAAAATTAAAATAAATCAATTTAATTTTTTGAAATAAATATAAATATATATCCTGAAATTGATTTAATGAACCCTAAAATTAAAGTGAATGAATATTTTTTGAATTTCAGCAACTCGCGTAATGCACTCATCCGAAGCCAATACGTGGGCTCGTGTATTGCCCTCGACAATTAATTTAATTTTTTCAAAACAAATATAAATGGTAATTAAAAATAAAAAAAAACTTAATTTTGAAATAAATATATATACCCTAAATAGATAGATAAATAGCAGATTAGTTACTTTTTAATGATATAAGTGATATTTTTTGAATTTTGAGTGATACTTTTTAGTGTTAGAATTGATACTTATTTTTAACAGTTTCTTTTTTTTTTTGCGGGTCAACTCGGGTGGATCCGCATTGATCCAAGTTGACTCATATTGACTCCGACCGATCTGATGAATGTATGAGCCTTATTAGATCTGAGATGATATATAGCAGAATTGGTAATAAAAAAAATATTAACTCATACCATTAACCCCACAAGAGTATACTGTATGTTATCCAAAAAGTTTTTTTAAGAAAAGGGGAAAAAAAAAGAATGAACCGGCGCAATAGAATTTTCTGATCAAACTCTTGACCATTGGATTATTTACCAATGATTATGAGGACGAATCCTAATTAGATACGAAACTTTCCCTTTGACTCATATTATTAATAATGGATTCATTTGTGATATTCATCATATTATGAGGAAGCGAATACTGTTGTAAACACTCACTCATATTTTGGTGTTGGATGCCTCGGTGTGATCTCTGTACATCCGAAACAAAAAAAAAAAATTCTTATTGGTTGATGATTTTGATTGATTAATATATGTTTTTCTTAAAAGAAAAGGAAAAAAAGAAAAGAAAAGTCGTGGATAAAGACATGTTGTGGAATATATATACTATGATAGAACTCCAAAATAAATACAAAAATTTTGGTCTTATGATCAATAAGCAAAGATTAGGTTGTATTTCTGGTCTTGTCGAATGTATTTTGGCGTATTAACTACTAATTAATGTTTAAAAGATGATTTTTCAGCAGGTATGATTTATCTCCATTCTGTCGAAAACACTCAACGGTTAAGATCTATGTGTAAAAAAGTTGTTGCAATATGATCTATGTGTGAAAGGGAGACATCTTGACTCCTAGATTCGAGAGATTTACCGTTCCCCTTTGTCCAACTATATATATGCCACCGGCCCACCAAAATAAATTAGATCAAATGTAATTACTTGCATAGTATATAAATTGAGAATCAATCTGAGTTGTTTAAATTAATTAGATGAACGGACAATATTTTTCCTTTTTTCTAAGAGGATTTGATAATATAGATATATTTGAATTAATACTATATCCCTAACTTGGTACAATTATTAAAAAATTATAATTTTGACCCCATTTATTTGAGATCAATCTAGACTGTATAGATTAAATGAGTGGATAACTAAGGTTAGTTTATAGGTTATACATATGGATAAATTTTCATTTTAACTATATATATATATATATATATATATATATATATATATATAGGGATGGGATCTGGTGAGAACCAGTTCCTAAGTGGGAACTGGGAACTAATCCCATCCATCCATTTGAAAATATGGATGGTCCAGATTAAACAAATAAAGTGGAGGGGGGCGGTGGCAATTTTGTAATTAAAATGAAAACTTTAAATTCACGCGTTTTATTAAGGGTAAAATTGGAAGAAAAAAAAAGTGACATCATCATGTTTTGAAAAAATTCTTAAAAACTTTAAATGATCATAATTTATTCATTTTTAATCGGATTTACGCAAATCTTATATCAAATTAAAACTCTTTTCATACTCTTTCATTTAAGATCCATATTGCATATGTTTATTTGAAAAAAATAGGTGAAAAATATAAAAAATCATTTTTAGGCATAATTTCCGCATAAAGCAACCCCAGATTTATATTAGCATGTTGTATACAACATTTTAGCATGAACTATATAACATTTTAGCATATTGTGTAATACATTTTAGCGGGTGATATTATGAATATATTTCTAAGAGTTTTATATAAACACCTACACCTATATAGATACTACAAAATGAAAAATACGAGTTGATGATAAAAAGGAAAAAATAATGAGAAAGTGAAGCAACGAAGGAGATGACTGACAACTAAGAAAGAAAATGCGTAAATATTTTCCGAAACGAGATAAAGTTTATGAGAGCAAAATATGTGCTGCAATTCTAAGTGCAGACAGTAACATACAAATTTAGCCTCTTACTTCGCTCATTTTAGCCTCATTCATTTATCATTTTAGCATGTGTTGATAAACAAAATATGGAACGATGATTTCATTGGAATGAAACACAATACACCCAATTTGGGGACAGTGAACCCTAATGAGAATCTCATAATTACTAATTGGGACCAGATGAGCCCTAATTGGAACGTAATAAACCTTAATTGGGAACGGTGAACCATAGTGGAAAATGTCACATCAAATTTAGCCTTCCACTTCGCTCATTTAGCCTCATTCATTTCTCATTTTAGCATGTTCTGATAAACAAAATATGGAACGGTGATTTCATTGGAATGAAATGCAATACACCCCATTTGGGGACAGTGAACCCTAATGAGAATCTGATAATTACTAATTGGGATCAGATGAGTCATAATTGAAACGTAATAAACCCTAATTAGGAACGGTGAACCATAGTGGAAAATGTCACATCAAATTTAGCTTCTTACTTCGCTCATTTTAGCATCATTCATTTCTCATTTTAGCATGTTCCGATAAACAAATATTGAACGGTGATTTCATTGGAATGAAACACAATACACCCTATTTGAGGACAGTGAACCCTAATGGGAATCTGATAATTACTAATTCGAACGTAATAAACCCTAATTGGGAATGGTGAACCCTAGTGGAAAATGTCACACCAAATTTAGCCTCCTACTTCGCTTATTTTAGCCTCATTCATTTCTCATTTTAGCATGTTCTGATAAACAAAATATGTAATGAGAATCTGACAACGTATATAACCTCATGCTTCTGTTATTTTAGCATTATATTTTAAACGATATTATGATTAATAAAACTTAATAGTAATATAATTACCGCAAAGGAAATGTCATAAACACTTTTATTAAAAATCATATATATTCTTAAAACTGAATGTGTTGAAAATAATTCACAAACATGATAAAACATGATATTAAACTATGTCCAATCGCTATAATAACATCAAGCTGGACAATTCCTAGCATCATGATCTGACAACTTGTAGCAATTGCTGTACATTCTGAGTGGTTTGTTCTCCTTTCTCTTCCTTACCTCCTTCTTAGATACCAAACGACTGTCGCTACCTTTTATTTTAACTGGAATAGGTGGATGAACAACAACTTCAGAAGGGGCACGTAAATCGTAGAATTGCTCAAACATCATTATCTTGTTATGTGAAGTAGAACCCTCCATATCACCATGTGACTAATCTTACTACGATCACTTGAAACAGAAGAAGCTGACACATTAAAATCAAACAATTATAAACTGAACAAGGTAAAATATAATAATACAATCACATCAAGAGATGTTCAGACACATAAATTGATTTTTAGCATTAGCTATGTACCATTCTAGCATCATGCAACATACATTTTAGCACCAAAGTATTCTAATGTTTACATGGTGTCTGTAACATTGTGTAGTCGAGTCACAAAAACACACACACACAAAAGAAAAAAAATAAAAAAAAGCAAAGCATGGTTTGTATGACATGTTTCACAGAATGCAGTAGAAATAACATTAAACCAGCATGTTACGATGCTAAAACATATGTGACGACGGGCTAAAATGAATACATTAACATGCTAAAACATATGTGACGACAGGCTAAAACGAATACATTAACATGCTAAAATAAAAAAAATAGATCAAATTAATGCATAGTCTGCATATTCTCGTACGAAACCCTAGGATTCCTGATAGGACATATTATACCTGTTATTATTATGCTTTTTGGTGCCCTTTTCTCCTTATTATTCATCCCCTAGTTGTGTATTTTGGATATATGACTGATAAACATGGCTTTTACATGCATTTGAGTAGTTGTATGGCTCATATTCGTAGAGTAATGCATGCATTTGTTGAGTTTTTATGCTAGTTTCGAGTTTCCTTGTGCTTTTTGATGTTTTACTGTTTCTTGTGCAAGTTTGAGCTGAATTTGAGATTTATCCAAGATCCAATTCAAGGAGGAAAGTTTCTAGAAAGATAGAGGATCAAGAGAGGGTCGCAACGCAACTTGAATCGGGTCAATCGGACGAGAAACGAAGAAGAACGCAGCAAAACGGTGGAGCGTGTCGGAGAGTGCGCGATGGCACGGACTGTGCTGTCAAACGGCACGGCCTGTGCCATCAGACAAGTGAATTTCGGAGTCTCAGTAGCAACGGCACGGTCCGTGCCGCCTTGTGCCGAAAATTAGGCTCTTTTTCCTTCCTTTTTGGGCTCTGTTTTTCCCCAACTATATAAGGCTCTGCTTTGCACAATTTTTGGACGTTTTTACATAGACTTTATTCATTATTTTAGAGTTCCAAACTTAATTTTACTTTCGAGGTTTGCTGTGAACATTCAACATTGAAGAATTCAAGTTTTAATCAACGAATCGTCATTCCGGTTTTTCCAATCTATCGCATATTTATATTATGTTTATGATTATTCTTAGTTCTATTATTTCTATGGTTTTAATTATGCGTGAGTAGTCTTTTATTAATTCTAGGGTTTGCAAAGCATGATTGAAGCTATGTATTTAATTTAATCTTGTTATTTTTCCCTTCCAATTATTGTGTTCAATTGTTCAAGAGCTTTTGATTTGATGCTTAATTACTGATCACAATTGATGCATGCTAGCTAGTTAATTTAAGTCCTGGCGGAGATAATTAATTAGTGGGATTAATTGAATAATTTGATACACGTTCTATGGAATCTGTAGGCGAATTTAAATCTGTGGTTCTATCGGGAGTTAGTAAATTAACCTAGAGACGAAAGTAATAGGTTGTTTATTAATCTGCTTCTACCTTGAGACCTGGCGGAGATAGGTAGATATATTTCTGATTCCTCACCTTTAATCGGATTAAAATTGGGAAAGATTAGGATTAAATTGAATCATAGTGGATACATGTGTGCTGCATTCCCTAGGATTAATATTTCATTAATTGATTGAGTTTGATTATTTGTTTAATTAATTTATTTGTGTCTTTTGAAGTTTGTTTATTTTCTCTTATTTTATTTAAATTCGTGCCTAGTTTTAGAAGTCTTATAGTTGGTAGCCTGGATAATAGAGAGTTGTTAGCTTAGTACTCAGTATTTATCAAATATTCAGTCCCTGTGGATACGATACTCGATTCGCTTGCTATATTGCAATGTCCTATGTTAGTTGCAGTTTAGTGCATAATAAATAGTGCATCAACTTTTTGGCGCCGTTGCCGGGGACAGATTTTGATTTATACACTGATATTATTACTAACAACAATTTATTACTTCAGGTAAAAAAAACATGGAAAATCTTGGTGGGAATGTGGAAGAGATGTTTAGATCTATGATGCACCAAATGGATGAGCAAACTAGAGCATGGAGTGTTCCATATACTTTGCCTATGAATCAAATGCATCAACCACCCACTGAGTGTCAATGGTTTGAGCAATATTATCTTCCAGTGAGCACGTTGGAAGTGCAGATGGAGCGAATGATCGACATTGCACCAACTCTTTGGGACACTAATCAAGTATATGAGCCAGAGTTGACCAATTTGGAGGATCTAATGCGTCAGATGGATGCAAATATGGTGGCTTTCAATGCTAGATTGGACAAAATAATAGATTCTACAAAGGAGATGGAAAGTTCTTTAATTAGAAGTTCACAGTATGTCAGTTCAATTCTTCATAATTTGAGCCTCCAACACCAACTAGAGCAGTGCAATGTTATCCAAGTGGAAAGTGTTGTATCATTTGAAGATGACTCAGAAGTGCTTATTGTTGAAGAAGAAGAAGCTGAGATATTTGTTAAAATTGAAGAGCTTTCCAAAGAGATGGTGAAACCCCAAGGATTAGCTCAAATATTGCCAGAGAAATCAAAGAAGCTGCAAAATAAAGTTGTGGAATTTAAACATTCACACAGTAAAGAAAAAATGTCTCAGCAGCCTGTCAAGAATGAACAAGCAATGGAATGGTTCACAAGGATAGAAAAATGCATTGCTTTATTTCTTATAAATAAAAGCAAATTTTCTGTGGAAGATACTCATAGAGATGGAACTAAGTTGAAAGCTTCACAGATTTGGAGTATGCAAAAGGAAGAAGAACCATCTGCAAGGTTCTACAATGCCTTTGATGATAAAGTGTCACAATTACTTTAGACCTCGTTGACTGCTGAGGTATCGTCTAGCTAAAGACGTTAAATAAAGCACTGGATGGGAGGTAACCCATCATTTTTTTTCTTTTCTGCTTTGTTTTCTTTCTTTACTTTTGTTTTGTGTTTTGTTTTAGTGTGCTAACTTGTAGAAAGGTGTTTGGAGCCCAAGAGCTATTCTGAGATCTTCCATGCCGGGTTTTGGGGTCCTTTTCTCCATGTTGGTGTACGGTGAGTTCGTTCCAAACACATCTTTATTTAGTTCCCTCCAGACTTATTCTCTTTGCAGTTGAATAAGTTTGGGGGAGGGGGATGGATTCGATATGTTTGGAATGTGCTTTGTTTCTTAGTGTCTTTTGCCTTTGTGTTTTGTTTTCTTTGTGTCTTTTGTGTTTTTGTGGTTGAAAGCCATGTTTTTTGTGAACTCGTGAAATGCTAATGATGAAAAGGAGCGTTGTTTTGAAAAATATTGCATGAATTTGATGGATATTGACTTATTTGAATTGATGTACTTGAAATTGAAGTAAATGAAGCATGAATAGTCCTGTGAGTTTTTTGAGCCTTAACTGTATATCAATGCATAGTTTGATTTCCTTCATGAGTGTTTGTCATGCATGCTTTGGTGTGTCTAGAATTTGCCATGGTTTCTATTCGAATAATCTCGATTATGTGTAGAATTTAGAAGTGATTTGAGGCCATCTTTTCATAGCCACATTAATTCCTAAACACTAACCGGAAAAATTGATCCTTGCTAGCCAATTTGAGCCATAATTGCCTTTTTTCATGAACTTGAATGATAGGGGGTTCGAAAGGTGAATAAGGGTATCTTGTTATGGAAAATAGTGTTTTTGTGGGGAGAGAGTGGAGATGTTGATATTGGGGGTGAAAGATATTCTCATAGGCTCGTGAAAGAAAAAGAAAAAAAAATTGAAAAAAAAGAGAAAAAACATAAGAAAAAAATTGTGTGGAAAAGAAACAAAAAAGAGTCAAATATTGAAAGGTAGCAATTGAGAATGTTTGCTATTTGTTGGCTTGTTTGTATTTTTGTTGTTGAGATGAGCATAAGAGAATAATGTTTTGAAGTGTGAGGGAGTTGGAAAGAGTTGGAAGATGGATTTTGGATCCATACTTGTGGTTGGAGTTGAAAAAGGTTGTGAGTGTGTTGAATTTTCGAGTCACTTAGCCAAAAATTCCTAACCTTAACCAATGTCCCGACATTACATCCTAAATCAAAGACCTCATTGATCTTTATTCTTCTATGATTGAGTATATGAGTGTTTTAGACGATTGGCAAGCCTATGGTTAACACTTTTGCATTTGCATTTGATTCGATGAGCGTTAATTTATACACTTGTGAGACGAGCGATACACATATCGGTGAGGTTCATGCTTTGTTTATGGATATTAATTGTGCTGAGATTTGGATGAGTTGATAAATGTTGAATTTATGCAATATTTTGAGCATATTCGTGAAGCATTTATGATCGAGTTACTTGTTCTCCTCCATGTTTATATTTTCTTAATGTTCTTCTCATTGTTCGAGGACGAACAATGGTTCAAGTTTAAGGGAATGATAAACATGGCTTTTACATGTATTTGAGTAGTTGTATGGCTCATATTCATAGAGTAATGCATGCATTTGTTGAGTTTTTATGCTAGTTTCGAGTTTCCTTGTGCTTTTTGATGTTTTGCTGTTTCTTGTGCAAGTTTGAGCTGAATTTGAGATTTATCCAAGATTCAATTCAAGGAGGAAAGTTGCTAGAAATATAGAGGATCAAGAGAGTGTCGCAACGCAACTTGAATCGGGTCAATCGGACGAGAAACGAAGGAGAACGGAGCAAAACGGTGGAGCGTGTCAGAGAGTGTGCGATGGCACGGACGGTGCTGTCAGACGGCACGGCCCGTGCCATCAGACAAGTGAATTTCAGAGTCTCGGTAGCAACGGCACGGTCCGTGCCGCCTTGTGCCGAAAATTAGGCTCTTTTTCCTTCCTTTTTGGGCTCTGTTTTTCCCCAACTATATAAGGCTCTGCTTTGCACAATTTTTGGACGTTTTTACACAGACTTTATTCATTATTTTAGAGTTCCAAACTTAATTTTACTTTCGAGGTTTGCTGTGAACATTCAACATTGAAGAATTCAAGTTTTAATCAACGAATCGTCATTCCGGTTTTTCCAATCTATCGCATATTTATATTATGTTTATGATTATTCTTAGTTCTATTATTTCTCTGGTTTTAATTATGCATGAGTAGTCTTTTATTAATTCTAGGGTTTGCAAAGCACGATTGAAGCTATGTATTTAATTTATTCTTGTTATTTTTCCCTTCCGATTATTGTGTTCAATTGTTCAAGAGCTTTTGATTTCATGCTTAATTACTGATCACAATTGATGCATGCTAGCTAGTTAATTTAAGTCCTGGCGGAGATAATTAATTAGTGGGATTAATTGAATAATTTGATACACGTTCTACGGAATTTGTAGGGGAATTTAAATCTGTGGTTCTATCGGGAGTTAGTAAATTAACCTAGAGACGAAAGTAATAGGTTGTTTATTAATCTGCTTCTACCTTGAGATCTGGCGGAGATAGGTAGATATATTTCTGATTCCTCACCTTTAATCGGATTAAAATTGGGAAAGATTAGGATTAAATTGAATCATAGTGGATACATGTGTGCTGCATTCCCTAGGATTAATATTTCATTAATTGATTGAGTTTGATTATTTGTTTAATTAATTTATTTGTGTCTTTTGAAGTTTGTTTATTTTCTCTTATTTTATTTAAATCCGTGCCTAGTTTTAGAAGTCTTATAGTTGGTAGCCTGGATAATAGAGAGTTGTTAGCTTAGTACTCAGTATTTATCAAATATTCAGTCCCTGTGGATACGATACTCGATTCGCTTGCTATATTGCATTGTTCTGTGTTAGTTGCAGTTTAGTGCATAATAAATAGTGCATCAATGACGTGTTGTTGAGATGTGTAGGGGTGTGGTGTAAAAGTGGATAAAAGAGGCAGGTTTTGGGAATGAAAAGATACAAGTGAAGAAAAGGAAGAATTTCGAGCAGAGCAAGCTGCAAGGGCATGGAGCTGGATGATGAAAGCAGATTTCTGGAAGGCTCAGCCCAGAATGCGTATTGGGCTTGCTAAAGCCCAATTCTCGGCCCGCGCGCGAAGTCTGAACGCGGAAACACTTCCTAGTCGCCTTTTGAAGTATCATGCATGGAAATTAACTAGTTTAGGACTTTATTTCCTTTTAGAGACTTTAGTTTTATGGATTGTAATTATATATTAGGTATTTGGGATTATTTTGCCATCATCAGATCATAGATGATAGAAACGCAGCAGCGATCAGTATCAATTCAGTTTTATTATTTTCTCTTCTCTTCGATTTCATCATAGCGCAATTATACAACTTTTGGTTGATCGATTCTAGCATGCAAAGTAGCTAATTTACTCGTATTCCGGTGACGACGATGAAGCTCCGCTTATATAACTGTGAGATCTAATTGTTTGTTCATAATTAATTGATGCATTTATTTGTTATTCTTGGAATTCGGGTCGTAATTGTTCTAAGTCTATCGAGTAGTTGCAAATATTTGGTAGGTTGTGATTAATTACTAGCCAATTTAAATCGGCCATACGTAATCGTGGTTTAGGTTTAATAAGTGGTAAAATGGTTGCTCAAATAACTAGGGGAATAACAGAGTTAATTTTACAGTCATGCGTCAGAGTCTGTAAGTTAAGAATCGGGTCTTTCTCGTGCTCATTGCTGTCAGCTCATTAAACTCATAGAGCGTCTCTTATAGTTGTCAGTCGATTAGGGAAGTAATTAATGAAGCGTCTTCTTAATTATCGAAACAGTATGGAGAGATTAGGTCACGTCAGAAGCGTCTTCGGTGACTATAACTGATTTACATGGTTTGATTAATTAATTCTTGCATTTGTGATCGGTGTTATAAGTGGAGTGGAGTTCGTTGGATCCGGAATACCCTCTTGACATTGGTTAATTCAGTTCGTTTGCATAATTATTTTCTTTAGTTGGTTATTTAATTCTTCAATTTATTTTGTTATATAATTCACACAATTCTGGAAGTTTGGGCACGCAGACTGAAAGTCAAGAGTAATTCTCGCCAGTCCTTTGGGAGACGATCCTGCTCGCCACTATACTCTGCAGTGTGGGCTTGCCGACGAAAGTCGGAACATTTATTTTTGGTGAAAAATGACGCACCAAATTTTTTCACCGTTGCCGGGGATCGGTTCTAAAAGCAGTGATTACTTGAAATTTTCAGTTTGTTATTACTTTGCTTTATTTTTATTTTTTCTGATACATGACCCGTTCCTCTGCAGATAAAAATTTAGTGTTTGATCTAGAGCCAGAGAGAACGTTACACCGGTTGAGGAAGATTACCAAGGAGCCTACAAAGACTCTCGAAGCTGATCCACCCCTCGACATGGCCAACAATGAAGATCCACCACCGAACCCGCAAGGCCTTGCCGCAGGGAGAGCCCTCATCCAAGCCAACTTGGCTAATCATGGACCTGATCATGAGCCTCTCATTCGGGAGATCGGTCGTCTTCGGAGTAACAGACCTATCTGTATTATGCTGCCCCCGATTGCCAACAATGCGGAGATCCGACCTGCATTCATCCAAGTGTTACCGAAGTTTGGTGATTTATCGGGAGAAAGTGCACACAAATATTTGTCTGAATTTGATCTCGTGTGCTCAACTTTAAGACCTACTGGTTTTACTGCTAATAACCTAAGGTTACTCACTTTTTCTCACACCTTGTAGGGAAAGGCACGAGATTGGTTGTTCGATTTGCCACCGGAGTCCATCACCACCTGAGCGGAATTAGAAGGACAATTCCTGAGAAAATTCTTTCCTGAGACTCGAGCTGCCAATCTAAGGATGGCCATCAGTAGTATCAAGCAGAAACCGAATGAAAGCCTGTCCGAATATTGGGAAAGATTTCAACAACTCTGCCGCAAATGCCCGGACTATGGATTCACTGATTATCAGCTTCTGACCAATTATTTTTACCGTGGCATGTCTTCTTTTGATAGAAAAATCGTCGATGCTGCCAGCGGGGGATCTCTTACCAACAAAACCCTCGGCGAAGCCAAACAGCTCATCATTGATATGGCTTCTGGCGGATAGCAGTACGAAGAAGAAGATGAAGGAAGACATCGACCTGTAAGGGAAATCGATCGAGCTGAAGGGTCAGAAGTGAACGAAAAGATAGATGCTCTCACATCCCTCGTCAAAGGCCTGGCTGTGGCGCATGCAAGGCCAAACCGCTGCGGAGTTTGTTCCAAAAACGGACACTTCACTAACGAATGTCCCAATTTGAATGAGCCGTCCATTGAACAAGCTTGTTATGGATCGGGTGATGCGCAGCAAGATGCTCTCAGAGGAATCAACTATGATGCACCTCGAGGAGACAATTTCAGGAGGAGATGGAATAATGACCCTTATTCCAATTCCTACAATCCCGATTGGAGAGATCATCCGAATTTTCGTTGGAGACAGCCTGGAGATCAACCCACAACAGGAGATTTGCCACCGAGACCCCCACGAGCTGAGCCGTATGCCCAAATAGATCACTCCACACCATCTATGAGCGAGATCATGAAAAGTCTGGAGCAAAGCACCAACTTAGTAAGCAGCCTAGCGCAGAGCCAAAAGGCCTTTCAGCAAGAGATGCAAGCAGCCTTAGGCAGCATGGGCACACAGATCACCCAGCTTGCCACCCAATTGAACAAGCTGCAAGGGCATACCGGGAAACTTCCATCTCAAGCCGAGCAGAACCTGAGAGGCAATGTCAGTGCTGTGACTCTTCGGAGTGGAAAGGAGTTAGTAGAAGATGAGAAACAGAAGCGGCACAACCCCACGCCGTGTGGGCAAACTGCAGAAGCTGAGGACAGACCCAGCGCTAAGGGCACACAGTCTGCCGCACAGATTGCTCCTTATGAGGTACAGATTTTGTCTAAACCTCCTCACCCTATTAATGCAGCTCCTTTTCCTTCTAGGTTAGCGCGGCACAAGAAAAAGGAAGATGGGAAAGTGATCTTTGAGCTTTTCAAGAAGGTCGAGATAAACCTGCCCCTGATCGATGCTATCAAACAAGTTCCTAGATACGCAAAGTTCTTGAAGGAACTGTGTGCCAAAAAGATAAGGTATGGAAGGGATGCAAAAATCAAGGTAGGTGAAAATGTTTCGGCCATAATTTAGCGAAAGTTGCCTCAAAAGTGTCGAGATCCAGGTATGTTCACTATCCCTTGCATCATTGGGAGCAAGAAGGTAGAAAAAGTCATGTTAGACTTAGGAGCATCCATTAATGTTATGCCTTTCTCTGTTTACAAGGAGTTACAGTTGGGTCCTATGAAAGATACTCGAGTCATCATTCAATTAGCCGATAGGTCCAATGCATACCCTAGAGGTGTCGTAGAGGATGTATTAGTTAAGATGAATGAGCTGATTTTTCCTGTTGATTTTTATATTGTTGACATGGACGATACATTGTCTGCCCATAGATCTTTAATTTTGTTAGGCCGCCCATTTATGAAAACTGCACGCACAAAGATTGATGTAGACAAAGGAATGATGAGTTTTGAATTTGATGGGGATGTGGTCACATTTAATATATTTGAAGCCATGAAACATGTTGAAGACCCCGAGGCACTCTTTATGGTAGATATTATCGATTCCATTACTGATGATTTCGTTGAGTGCCATTTCAGGAATGACAGTTTAGAGTAGGTATTTTATGGAGGGATACCAGACCATATTGCAGATTCAGAAGAGGAAAAAGAGATCCGAGAACTCATACAGCAGTTATACGCAGCCGATGAGTTTCCTGCCAGAAATACAGCAGACTGTTTGCCCTTGCCGCCCATCACGGAGCCTATTCTTCCATCTCATGTGAAGGCCCCGACTCTGGAATTGAAAGTTCTTCCTCAACATCTGAAATATGCATACCTGGGCGAAGCAGAGACTCTACCTGTTATCGTGAGTAAAGACCTTACCGCAGACTAGGAAAATCAATTAGTGGCCGTTTTGAAGAAGCACCGAGGTGCCATCGGCTGGACCCTCACCGACATCAAGAGGATCAGCCCCGACATCTGCATGCACCGCATTTTTCTTGAGGAAAATCATAAACCATGCCGCGATCCCCAGAGGAGGTTGAACCCAGTAATGAAAGAAGTGGTGTTGAAAGAGATTCTGAAGTTGCTCCAATTGGGGATCATTTACCCAATCTCCGACAGTGTTTGGGTTAGTCCTGTACATGTAGTTCCAAAGAAGTCTGGGTTCCAGCTTGTGAAGAATGAGAGCAACGAATTGATACCGATGCGGCTACAAACAGGATGGCGGATGTGCATTAATTTCCGGAAGTTGAATAATGCCACACGCAAGGATCACTTCCCGTTGCCTTTTATTGATGAGATGCTCGAGAGGTTAGCTGGGAAATCCTATTTCTGCTTCATAGATGGCTACTCCGGCTACTTCCAGATTTTCGTGGCTCAAGAAGACCAAGAAAAGACAACCTTCACTTGCCCATTTGGGACCTTTGCTTGCCGAAAGATGCTTTTTGGCTTGTGCAATACTCCGGGTACCTTTCAACTATGCATGATGAGTATCTTCTCCGACTTGATAGAGAGCTGCATCGAAATCTTTATGGATGACTTTACAGTCCATGGCGACTCTTTTGAGCAGTGTATGGAGCATTTAGACAAAGTTCTTCAACGGTGTGTTGAGACAGACTTGGTTTTGAACTTCGAGAAGTGCCATTTCATGGTACAACAAGGAATTGTGCTCGGACATGTCATATCTGCAAAGGGAATCAAAGTGGATCGGGCTAAGATCGACTTGATCACCAAGCTGCCGTACCTCTCCAATGAGAAAGAGATTCGAGCCTTCTTAGGCCACGCCGACTTCTACCGCCGCTTCATTCAAGATTTTTCCAAGATAGCTCAACCTATGACTAAGTTGCTGCAAAAGGACGCCCCTTTTATCTTTGATGACAAGTGTAAAGAAGCTTTTGTTTTGTTGAAGGAGAAGCTGACTTCTGCCCCGATCATTCAACCACCGCAGTGGGGCCTCCCGTTCGAGCTTATGTGCGACGCAAGTGACTATGCGATTGGAGCTGTCCTTGGCCAAAAGATTAAGAAGCACAGTCATGTTATTTACTATGCTTCAAAAACTCTCAATCCAGCCCAGTGCAACTACACAACTACTGAAAAAGAGCTCCTTGCCGTGGTGTTTGCTTGTGAAAAATTTCGATCATACATTGTCGGATCCAAAGTTGTGGTATACACTGATCATGCCGCGCTCAAGTACCTCCTGTCCAAGAAAGAGTCTAAACCACGCCTTATTCGTTGGATTCTCCTCTTACAAGAATTTGATTTGGAGATTAAGGACAAGAAGGGAGCCGAGAATCATGTTGCAGACCATTTGAGTAGACTGTTCACTGCATCCGACGGTATGCCCATACCGGATGATTTTCCTGATGAGAGTCTTCTGGCAGCTGCGGAAAGGGCACCCTGGTATGCTGACTTGGTGAATTTTCTCACCACTGGAATTTTTCCCAAAGGTTTCGAATCTGCCAGAAAGAACAAGTTGAAGAGCCAAGCCAAGTATTTCATCTGGGATGAGCCCTCTTTATGGAAGACTTGTGCCGATCAAGTCATTCGCCGCTGTGTCCCTGAGGAAGAGATTCCATCCATCCTCCGCTTCTGTCATGCCCACGCCTGTGGCGGCCACTTTGGCCCAAGACGAACAGCCCGCAAGGTCTTAGACTGTGGTTTTTATTGGGAAACCATCTTCAAAGACGCCTACTTCTTTTGCAAGAATTGTGATCGTTGCCAACGCCTTGGTAACATTTCTTCAAGGAATGAGATGCCTCAAGTTCCTATCCTGATATGCGAGATCTTCGACGTTTGGGGTATGGATTTCATGGGCCCGTTTCCAAGCTCTTTCAGCCACTCCTACATTCTGTTAGCTGTGGACTACGTCTCCAAATGGGTTGAAGTTAAAGCTACCCCAACCAATGATTCTAAGGTCGTTGCCAAATTTCTCAAAGCTCAGATTTTTCAACGCTTTGGTGTTCCTCGGGCCATCATCAGTGACCAAGGCACACATTTTTGCAACCGAACCTTAGAAGCGCTGTTCAAGAAGTATGGAGTCACCCATCGAGTTGCTACAGCCTACCACCCGTAGTCTAATGGCCAAGCTGAAGTTTCCAATCGAGAGATCAAAAACATTCTGGAGAAGACCGTATGCCCAAACCGCAAGGATTGGAGCCTGCGACTAGATGATGCTACATGGGCATACCGCACGACTTTCAAAACGCCTATCGGAATGTCCCCTTATCATCTGATTTTTGGGAAACAGTGCCATCTTCCAGTAGAGTTGGAACATCGAGCTTTTTGGGCTATGAAACAATGCAATTTGGATCCTTGCCTGGCCGGCTTTGAACGCCGCTATCAGTTACAAGAGCTCGAAGAAATCCGTCTGGAGGCCTATGATAGTGCAAGTTATTACAAAGATCGTGCCAAACTCCTGCACGACAAATATATCCGGAGGAAAACTTTTGAGGTTGGCCAGAAAGTGTTACTTTTTAATGCTCGCCTTCGCCTCATGCCCGGTAAGCTCAAATCTCGCTGGCTGGGCCGATTTGAAGTTCTATCTGTTAGTCCACATGGAGCTGTAGAAATTCGCAGTTTGGATACTCACAAGATATTAAAGGTGAACGGCCAGTTGCTCAAGCCATATTGTGCCGACATCACTTTCTCCAGTTTTGATGGGGTTGAGCTTGCTGCCCCCATGATCCACCACTAGCTGCTCCAATCCGTCGAGCCCTCAACGTTAACCAACGATGCTTCTCGGGAGGCAACCCGATTTCTTGTTCCCTTGTTCTTTTATTTTTCAATTTTGCTTTATTCTTTTAATTCTGCACTCTTATTCTCTAACATAAAAAAAAAAGAAAAAAGAAAAAAAAAGAGGAGGGACCATTCAGTCCTACGCCGCATGGGCACACAGCCTACGGCAGCGCGGTTTTGGAAATAACCACTCACTTAAGTGTGGGGGGGGGATTCGGAATCTCATTTTTAATTGCAGGGACTTTCCTGCAATTAACCCAAAGTCAATTTGGGATATTTTGCCCTAACCCCCAATTCAATTTAACCCCACTTGGTAACTTTCTTCTCATTCAAACTTTTACTCTTTTTTTTGCAGAAGTTACCCAACTCTTCCTCTTTCCGCCTCCCCTCAACCGCCAACCCCGATCAATTTTCCGACCTCTGTCGCCGTCAACCACCATGGGTAAAAAGCGAACATCCACCGCCAAGCGCAAGGTTGCTGTCCTCGGGTCAGACCCCCTATCTCCCGAGCAGGGCTCACCACAAAAGCCGTCGACACCGGTGGAATCGCCCCCACCATCTCCGATGGCCGTTCCCCCTAAAGTCAACCAACCGCCGCCCTTCCTCCGCCGTATTCTGAAACGCCGAGCCGCAGCGGGACCTTCCAGCACTTCCGCTCGCCGAAAGCTTTCCACCGCAGACTCACCACCACCGGCGGACCACCAACCCTCACCGCCGCACTCTCCGGCCAACTCTACATCACACACAAGCCTGCCGGCCACTACCTCACCAACGCGTGCTCCCACTCCTCAATCAGAGAGCACCCTCGCTCCCTCTTCGATTTCAGAACCGCCGCCCTCATTCTCTGCTCCAGCCAAGTCCTCCAAGAAGAAGGCAAAAGAAAAAGCCCCCGCCGCTTCTCTGAGTTTTGCCACTCCTACATTCCTCCCACCGGAAGAGGTACAACGCCGCACCGCCTTGAACATCAACCGTGTTCTTGTCGGCGCGCGCCTTTTTGACTGGAACAATATTGCCATATTAGGGGTTAATGATCGCATTAGGAGTTTCTTTGTTAGGATTGGTTGGGAACCTTTACTTGATGCTTCTGTGGCTGTGCATCATGATTTAGTTGTCGAATTTCTATCATCTTTTGATTTTGATACATCGAGGGGGCTCGATGATAGGCATGCTGTCATATTTTGTCTATGTGGTCGTAAATTTCACATGTCCATTACTAACTTGAACATTGTACTTGGTTTCGAGTCGGATGCCTCGGTACTTGAGGATGAGTACAGGTCCTCTCTTTGTGTAATTCCAGCCGTGTTCTCTCAAACGGCTAATGAAACTTGGGCTCGGTTGTCGATAGATGAGTCTTACAGTTCTAGGTCCTCTAAGGGATCGCATTTGAAGGATGATGCCCTTCGTCTTTGCCATAGATTCCTATCTGCTAATGTGTTTGGTAGATTAGATATGCTGAATTCGGTTACTGTTCAAGAGCTTTTTCTACTTGATTGCATGGATTCTGGAACTAAGGTGAACTTTGGGTACTGGCTTGCCAAGCAATGGCATTTCAGTGCCCATCACACCCTTTGCCGCGCCCCCTTAGGTTGCTTTGTCACATTATTTGCTGAGAGGCTCCACATCCCTATTTCTGACCCTGAGCCGATGCCTCCCATGTTATTTCACTTGGATGATTTTGCTGCCATGAAGTTGTTATTTGTGAATGACCAGGGCCAGTATCAGCTCATCCGGCCGGGCATTGAAGGCCCGCGTCGATCTGTTTCTGCAGGGCCTGCTGCTTCCTCCCTCCTCTCGGTGATTGAGGAGTTGATTACTGCTGCCACCGCTCGACTTGAGGACAACTTTGGCCGCCGGCTCGATGAGATCGATGGTCGTTTGGACGTGATAGAGCAGGTGATCCGCCATTTGGCGGATCAGAGTTAGTTCCCTCTTCTCTCTCCCACTTTAACCCTGGATTGCATGTGTTGTGTTCATATGGTGTCGTCTGATTTTAGTGTGCATTTTATGTTTTGCTTTGTACCCCTTCTCACAGCGAGGACCCTGTGTCTTTCAAAGTGTGGGGGGGGGAGTCTTAATGTTTTGTTATTTTTCTAAAAAAAAAAAATATAAATGGTTCTTAGGTGAGTCATTTTCTTTGGTTTTGGCTTAGGATTTCTGATTAAGTGTTAATGGTCTGAATTGATGAGAATGACGAAGTGTGAGCTGTGATGGTTTGACTGGTTGAGAAGTGGATTTGTGATAGAATTTGCCACATTTTGGATGAAGTCTGGGATGATGAATTGTGCTTGTAATCAAAACTTTTTAAGCCTACAAATTATGAGTTCTTGAGCCTATGAGCATGTATGAATTGAGAGGTCAATGTTTATTGTTGATGAGTGTTATCTGACTAGTTATTCAATGCTTGAATTGCTTTGCTGCCACTTTGTTGTCGTTTTTAATTTCATTTGCAAATATGATCAAGGCATTAGGGATACTCGAGCCAATATTCCAAAAGAAAATGCCCTGTCCTTTCATTGTCAATTAGTGAGCCCCTTTGAGCTTAATAGATCCATTTTCCTTGCTTACAGCCATTATAAAATAACTTGTGCTTTTCTTTTGGCTTTCTTTGTCCCTGAATTCAGGAATGTTTAGTATGAATTGTTATTTGAGACTGCAATGTTGAAGGAATTAAGGCCTGGAATTGACAAGGGCATCATAACTCTTTGTACCCTACTCTTGAAAAAGAAAAGAATGAAAGAAGCAAAGCTTCAGAAAAAAAGAAAATTAAAAAAGAGAGAAAAGATTGAGGAGCAGGGTATAGAGAAGAGCAACAATTAATAAGCTCTAACTTTTTGAAGAAGCCTGGTTCTATGCTAAAATGGAAAGAATTTTTGTTGCAGCTGCACTCCATAAAGACATTCATGCTTGCATTTGCCTGATTCCATCTCTCTTGAGTTACTTTAGCCGAAAAAAAAATCCCACCCTATGGACCTAAGCCCCATTACAACCAAAGAGAGGAAGACCTTGTGATTTGTAAAGAACTTGAAGAGTGGTAACTTTGATGACAAATGAGCAATTTTGTGCTGAAAATAGCTAGTCATGATATTCGAGTGAATGAGCCTCTTGACCTGAACTTGCTTTTTTTTGAGTGATTAAGAGTGAATCTTGGTGAGGCTGGATTGTGAAGCATAATTCTAACTTGATTGACAAAGTGTTGGCATATTTTCTTGAACAGATTGGTTAGTGGTTTGAGGGTTGGTATATCACAGCTTATGCTCTAAGTTCTCATTAATTTGGGTTGTTGATGCTTAGTTAATCATCCTTGTCAAATCTGTTCTTTTGTTCTTGTTGGTTCTTTGTTTTCATTTGTGTTGCTCGAGGACGAGCAGGGGTTAAGTGTGGGGGGATTTGATAGGACATATTATACCTGTTATTATTATGCTTTTTGGTGCCCTTTTCTCCTTATTATTCATCCCCTAGTTGTGTATTTTTGATATATGACGTGTTGTTGAGATGTGTAGGGGTGTGGTGTAAAAGTGGAGAAAAGAGGCAGGTTTTGGGAATGAAAAGATACAAGTGAAGAAAAGGAAGAATTTCGAGCAGAGCAAGCTGCAAAGGCATGGAGCTGGATGATGAAAGCAGATTTCTAGAAGGCTCAGCCCAGAATGCGTATTGGGCTTGCTCAAGCCCAATTCTCGGCCCGCGCGCGAAGTCTGAACGCGGAAACACTTCCTAGCCGCCTTTTGAAGTATCATGCATGGAAATTAACTAGTTTGGGACTTTATTTCCTTTTAGAGACTTTAGTTTTATGGATTGTAATTATATATTTGGTATTTGGGATTATTTTGCCATCATCAGACCATAGACGATAGAAACGTAGCAGCGATTAGTATCAATTCAGTTTTATTATTTTCTCTTCTCTTCGATTTCATCATAGCGCAATTATACAACTTTCGGTTGATCGATTCTAGCATGAAAAGTAGCTAATTTACTCGTATTCCGGTGACAACGACGAAGCTCCGCTTATATAACTGTGAGATCTAATTGTTTGTTCATAATTAATTGATGCATTTATTTGTTATTCTTGGAATTCGGGTCGTAATTGTTCTAAGTCTATCGAGTAGTTGCAAATATTTGGTAGGTTGTGATTAATTACTAGCCAATTTAAATCGGCCATACGTAATCGTGGTTTAGGTTTAATAAGTGGTAAAACGGTTGCTCAAATAACTAGGGGAATAACAGAGTTAGTTTTACAGTCCTGCGTCAGAGTCTGTAAGTTAAGAATCGGGTCTTTCTCGTGCTCATTGCTGTCGGCTCATTAAACTCATAGAGCGTCTCTTACAGTTGTCAGTCGATTAGGGAAGTAATTAATGAAGCGTCTTCTTAATTATCGAAACAGTATGGAGAGATTAGGTCACGTCAGAAGCATCTTCGGTGACTATAACTGATTTGCATGGTTTGATTAATTAATTCCTGCATCTGTGATCGGTGTTATAAGTGGAGTGGAGTTCGTTGGATCCGGAATACCCTCTTGACATTGGTTAATTCAGTTCGTTTGCATAATTATTTTCTTTAGTTGATTATTTAATTCTTCAATTTATTTTGTTATATGATTCACACAATTCTGGAAGTTTGGGCACGCAGACTGAAAGTCAAGAGTAATTCTTGCCGGTCCTTTGGGAGACGATCCTGCTCGCCACTGTACTCTGCAGTGTGGGCTTGCCGACGAAAGTCGGAACATTTATTTTTGGTGAAAAACGACACACCAATTCCTAACAATTAAAAAACAACTGATACATCACAAAACTGAACGAAACAGATCAAATTAGTCAAACATAAAAACATAAATACAAAACCGTAATGAATTCCAATAGAACGAACTGTAAAATCAATGCAGATACAACGAATTGCGAAATTAATCAACATTAAAATTTCAAAACTAAATCAAACAATGCAAAATTAAAACCATACCTGGAGTCTCCATCGAATCACAGATATAGAAACTTCACGACAAATAGATAATTATAGAAATAAAAGGATGTTGAGAAATCAAAAACGCGATCCAAACGCAGATTAGGAACGATGAAGAAGTAGAAGACGAACTAAATGAGAGAGAGAGAGAGAGGAGAAGAGAAGGGAATGATAATTGAATACGGGAAAAAAAATCTGAAGATGGAAAGTTTAATTACTGAATTACTATATTACCCATCCGTCCAGAAAGTTGCCTAAAATTACAACAATGCCACCGCCCCATCACTTAAATATGTTTTAATCTGGGCCGTCCAGATTTACTTAAACAAGGGCTATGATTAGTTCCTAGTTCCTACCTAGGGGGAGGGTTCTCATTTGATCCTCTCCCTATATATATATATATATATATATATTTGCATAGTTGAGAAAGCAACAAGCATATATGATGTGTGTGCGTGTCTATATATATATGTGTGTGTGTGGGGGATGGTTTCAAATAGAAACCAATCCCACATGAGAACCTAGGAACCAATCAAATTCAAGCATCTTGATGATATGTAAGATAAAACGACAGTGGTATAATTGTAAATATCAGTAAGTCAAAATATAAGGAATATTTCCATATTTTTTTTAAAAAGTGATGTTATCATCTTTTAAAAAATTCTTAAAAACTGTAAATAATCATAACTTACTCGTTTTTTATCCAATTTACGCAAAAAATATATCAAATTAAATATCTTTCAATACTCTTTCATTTGAGATCTATATTGCATATGTTTATTTGAGAAAATGTAAACTTTATTTTTCATGTATATACAACCCGTAACTATCAGATATTGCTAATATGATATCATAATATTTCTCATATCTTGTATTTATGTTGCCAATATGAAATTATTTATACATGACTTTGAATGTCAAGTTGCTTTCATGTGAAAAAAATAGTTAAAGTATGAGGTATACATAGTTAGAAAGCTATTTGAGTCGATTTTTCAACAAAAAAAAGAATTTCAAAACAATATTAAGCATTAATAAAGTTATGGTTGTTTAATTGAAGGCTATCAATTCATTGTGAAACTGTAAAAATAGAGTTCAAATCAAACTAACATTACTTATAAGCCACACTAGCAAATCATTATTCACATATTAGGAACATGTTACTAACATATTAGTAAATTATTAGTCACATATTATCAGTATATATATCTAACATATTAGCAATATGTTGTATATATGAATGATGTTACACATATTACATAATATTATTTTAAATGTGTTCCAATGTTATATATATGGTCTTTAATACGTGTCA
The DNA here is from genome assembly GCA_026008535.1 of Perilla frutescens. Classification (NCBI taxonomy): domain Eukaryota; kingdom Viridiplantae; phylum Streptophyta; class Magnoliopsida; order Lamiales; family Lamiaceae; genus Perilla; species Perilla frutescens. Next base: position 35,030,859 of record BRKX01000017.1, on the reverse strand, counting down.
ATTTAGCATTATGATCTCGGCAACTTAGCAATATAAGTCTACCTCATGTTAGCAATAAAATTTCTTGATGTTAGGAACATATATATTTCATGTTAGCATATCAATACACACACCAAAAAAGACAACTGTTTTAAAGCACTGGCACGCTATTTAGCAACAAATAAGTGAACCGCAAGTGCACATCGTTATTGTAATACTTAGGTGAACAAGAGTATCATATCCCATAAGGACTGCTATTTTCACGTTCTCACACACAAGCACCTAATTAATATCTAGACACTAAATAAACAGGTAAAATGGAAATAAATAAAATGACACAAATAAACGCAGAGAATAAAATAACTGGACTAATTAATTAAAGGAAAACCTAAGCTTTAGAAACTGCATTATTATATCAATTATCAATATTTATTAACTCTTGTAACCCGACTTTTGACTTTAATCTATCAGTGGTGGGGAATCACTAATTTGTTATCAGGCTACTCTTAAAGGCATAAACCATAACATAGATATAATGAGCATGTACTTCACTGCGGTCGGTTCTTCACATATGTCATCACTCTCAATCTAGCACACAGAGATTTAATCAACCCTATGTGATACTTGTTCACTTGGTCGGTCCTTCCAAGCACACATAACCTGATTTCTATCTTTCTATCACTAATTCTTCTCTGATCAGTACTTCAAATTAATGATTAGCATGCATAAATGATGATCAAGCATCCATACAATATATAAATAAACTCATAGAAATCAAGCCCTGAGAGATAGTAGGAAGAAAGTAATTAAATCATGTTATAAAATCTATAATATTCAATCCCTAAAACCAAGCTATGAATTTAGCTAGACATATAAATAAATAATAACAACTAGAGTATAAGTGTTCATGACAAAATAAATAATAGAACCGAATAACACGGGGAAATCCAGTTATTTTGTCTCTTTTGCAACAACACTTTGTCTCTAACAACCTTATCAACTCCCCTCGAGTATATGGCAAATCTCTGTCTTCTTCTCCTCTTTCTTGGTGTATTCTAAGTGTATGGTCTGGTATAAAGCGTCTGTCAAAGTGCGAGCTTTTATATCTAGGTTTAAAACTCTGAATTGGAGATAAAAATCACATCCCCGCGGACCCACACACATGGGTCAACCTACATATTTCAATCGACCCAGAGGCTCGATTTTGCACAGGTTCGACCCAGACCTTTATGAATTGCACTGGCTTGGGTCGACCGACACTTTCTGAATCGACCTAAGTATATTTTGCACTGGGCTTCGGATTTCTTCTGGTTTTGATCATTTAATCCAGTTTATTAAACTTTAATTTAGTATTTAATTAAGCCCAAGAGCCTAATTAAATCCTCTTTCAACTCCTCTTGTCCGTATTTAACTGTTTTGCTTCAAATATGCAGTGAAATTACAACTATTACTGCAAATTAGCAAACACATTAAAAACTCTAAATGATAACAATATAAGTACAAAAGCTATATAAAACACATAACTTCATATAATAAACATCTTCAATTCATATCTAAAAGTTGTGTAAAATACACAGCTGTCAAACCCCCAAACATAAACTGTTGCTGGTCCCAAGCAACGAAAAAGAACAGAAAGAGAAAAGATATGAAGTGATGATCAAAGTACTTGCCTCAGATTTCCTTCAAATGTGCCAAACTGAACATGGAAAGATTAGAAAGATAAAACTAATAACACATCAATAAAAATTCATTGGAATTACAAGCCTCTCGAAAGGTAAATATGAAAATTCACTCCACACTCGAGTCCAAATATGCTAAAGGTCTTGTCAAGAAATTTGGACTTGAGAGCATCAAGCATAAGAGGACTCCAATAGGGACAACAACCAAGATTACCAAGGATGATGCTGGAACAGAAGTTGATCAGACTCTCTACGGAAGCATGATTGGAAGTCTGTTATATCATACAGCTAGCAGACCTGACATAGCATATACTGTGGGAGTATGTGCCAGATATCAAGCATGTCCAAAAGAAAGTCATCTAAACGCTGTGAAGAACATCATCAAATATGTCAATGGGATAACTGAGTATGGTCTTTGGTATTCCACTGATACAAATTCAAGTATTGTAGCATATTGTGATGCTGACTGGGTAGGATCCCTAGATAACAGAAAAAGCACATCAGGTGCTTGTTTCTTTGTAGGGAACAATCTTGTTTCCTGTTTCAGCAAGAAGCAAAATAGCATATGCCTCTCTACAGCTGAAGCCGAGTACATTGCATTAGGAAGCAGTTGTGCTCAGATCGTGTGAATTCTGCAAATGATGAAGGACTATGAAATTGCTCATGATGTCTCAATTCTGTTCTGTGACAACATGAGTACAATCAAAATATCCAAGAATCCAATTCAATACTCAAAGACCAAACACATTAATATCAAACATCACTACATCAAAAGTTTAGTTGAAGAAGAAGTTCTAAAGATTGAACATTTCAACACAGAAGATCAACTAGCAGATTTATTCACCAAAGGATTGGATATTGCAAGATTTGAGAAGCTTAGATCCTCATTAGGTCTTTGTATTCACCATTAATCAGTCTATGGTATGCGAGTGTGTTTATTTCACACTCAGCGGGTAATTGGAAGAACCTACAAAAAGAACGAGCTGAATTGGAGAATCTGTGAATAAAGTTTTCCAAAGATATTCATGAACATCTCCCAGAAGATAATCATGTACTTTGTTAGTAATGGCTATTAGGCGTCTCTACAACTTCAAAAATGAAAAATACGGATTTCACTCTAAATTTTCTATGTCTGATGGAACTATTGATCGACGTCATAAGAGAGAAGAGTTCACCTGCTTAAAAGGATCCGCTCCCTGTCCAGAATCTCATTTTTTAGTTCTAAGTTTCTGTCATAAATATCTATCTCTCTTTCCCTCTCTCTGAAAATTTACCATTGCCCTTAAAATTCTTTGCGAACCTTCCTTCTTTTACCCTATTTTCTCTATGGTTCCTAAAAGAAAAGCCCATTTCAAACCCAGAAAAAGACCTGGCAAGGTCACATATTTTGGAAGAATGATGGATAAAGACACGGGCTTGGATGATTTTGATAGACAAGTCATGAGACTTGATTCCGAAAGGCAGAAAGTGTCTAGGTGACTTCGTGATGAAGAAGATGAGTCCGGTGATTCTAAGGATCGCTATATTGAAGAATATCACGAAAGTGATGATAAAGAGATCATCTCAGAAAAAGTAGAAGAAACGGAGGTCGCTTCTTCGAAGAAGGTCAAGAAGAGCAAGCCATTAAAGCTTGATGATCTGATTAAGCAAGTACCTCAGACCTACAAGCCCGCTGCTGCTGCAAAAGCTCAAACCAAGAGTAGTATCAAGAAGAAGGCCACCGTAAAGAAATCAAAGAAGATCGTGGAAGAGGTTTCCAAGAACATCGATCAAGAAGTTGAGAAAGCTTCTGTTGTTGCTGAAGAAGAATCCACTCCAAAAGTTGCTGCAGAACCGACCAAAGATGTTCAAGAACAAGTTCTTGAACCCGCTAATAAAGATGAGCATATTCATCTTGGTCAGAAATACAAGATATCTGTAAAGAAAGCTGCTGTTAAGAAGGGAAATTCCAAGATCATCCATAGATCTATGTTCGCAGAAGGTCCAGAAGAAGAGATTTAGAGCTCTTCTTCCTCTGAAAAGAAATCCCCATACCGCAAGCAGAGAAGCTGCTCGCAAGTGCTCAGTACACCATCGAGCCTTTCACTATTGGATCTCCATCACCTGGAGTATCCATGAAGAAGAAAATCTTGTGGAAGTCTACCAAGGGATCTGCACCTGTATCCACCATGTAACAACCCGGATTTTCAGAATAGGATTAAGTAATTCCTAATCTCAATTAGAAAATATTACGAGAAATTTTGAGCATAATAAAGATGTTTCGGTTCTAAACCGCATTTTTAGGAGTTATTTTTCGTGAAAGAATCTTTTCGAGAATTTTGATTCCAGCTCAGTTGCAGCCATTTTTGGTCACGTTTGGAAGGTGTTGACCCAAGGAGCATGCCAGTGCTTTCGTATTTTAAATCTGAAGTCGTTTGAGTTCCCGGTGATTTAAAACGCGTTTAAAGAAGTTATGAATAGTGTTTTTCCGTAGGAGTGCGATCGTTAGAAATTTACGAAATCTCGTGTGTTGACTCGAGCCTTTAGTTTTCAAGCCTATCTTATAGGAAATTTCTCAAGGAATCCGTTGGCGTTCCCGGATTTTCATTCTGAGATCAATTGAATGATGGGGAATTTTATTTGTCCCTTGTGTGGAATAGTAACTTTATTTTTGAAAAGAGAATATTTTCTCATTTTCCTTTAAGAAGACTCGTTCTTTATCCCGAGTCAAATGATTTACTAATACTTGAGCCAACGAACCTGCCGGTATTTTCGAATTTAATAAACGAGGTCATTTGGACCTCGCCATCGAATAAAACGCTTTTTATCCAAACCCGATATTTTTAAAGCAGTATTGTTGCATTGCAGAAGCTTCCCGAGGAAGCCATATTTTTGGCTATAAATAGAGGAGCACCCCTCCCTCATTTATCGCTCATTCTTCTTCCGTCCCATTTCAGAAAATATATAGAGAGAGAGTAGAGGGGAGCTCTCTTCATGAGAGCACCCACAGTCAGTGGTGAGTTGAGAGAGGAGTGCGAAGCAAGGGAGCGTGGCGGCGCAGCTGGCCCCCACGGCGGCGGCGGGGTGCCCCTCGGCGCTGGTGGGCGCGGGTGCACCTGAGGGGCACCGGTGCGCACCCCAGCGCCGCGACGCTCATGCCCGTGGCAGCTCCGGCATGTTTTCGTGCAGAGGCCATAACTTTCACCTCGTTTAGAGTTATGAGGCCCATGAGTACTCAAATAGAAACTCTTTCGAAGACATACGAATTAGCAATTGCCAGTCGTCCAAAATCTTGTCCGTTCAAGTCAGCTTTTCCGTCCCCTTTTAGGTAATTTTGAGCATTTTAAATTGTTTTAATTCTCGTGTTTTAAGTTATAGTTAAGGGTCGAGGGTTTAGATATCATTTCGATGTCTTATTAGGATCTCGTATAGGGCCACTAAGTCATTGATCGACTTTCCTAAAGAGGGGTGAACCCCGAGGAGGCTCGAGGAAGGATTTTCGGCTCGTCGCTTCGTCTACGTGCTCGTTATCGAGATGCTCGTCATCGAGGTGGGTGGTTCTAAACCAAGTATAAGGTTTGAGCTATTAAGCTCTAGAAGCATGATAGGTCAAGATGAATATCCAATTAAAATATTTTATGCTCTGCCTGTTTAGTCTCTGTACAAGGAAATGAAAGGAAAGAAAGGAAGTTATATGCATGATATTGTTGAATTGTTATTTGAGTTTGATAAAGTAAAGGAAATTATTATAGATTAAGTGAGCTCTCAATTATGTTTAGATATGCTAGAATTGTTTATACACAATTTATGCTAGCATGAGATGTTTAGAATTGCTTTATTTGCAATCGATATTTATCCGCGATCATTTCCTCATATTAGAATGTTGGACTTTGCTAAAGCTTATTTAGCTAAGTATTTCCTTCTAGGGTAGTGATAAATCCCTTGTAGACTGAGATCATGCTCAATTAAAGGACTAGCCTTAGACTATTGCTCTAAGCTTGGTATTGCTAGCTAAGTAAGGTTAAGGAAGAAAGGTTAAGGAAGGTTAAGGTTAAGTAAGGAAGGAAGTTAAGGAAGGATATATCTTCTATTGTAAGCAGGTTATCGAACTCAAAGAACAGTTTATTTACATTATCATGCTGTGACCCTCGTGTCACTAATGTTGAACATTTGAAAGTAAGAGGAGTCACTGCTGGGTAATCCCTTCGCATACTCAGAAGGATACTTGAGGTAACCCCTCTCTTATCCCAATGCATGCCTCAGGGTACAGTAGACAACAGGTTTGAGCCAGGAAAGGCGCCAAGAAAGGAAGTAAAAGGTTTTGCGGGTATGGAGAGGGCTTTTGCGTTTTGCTCTCTATATGTCACCAGTTTATAATTGGATATTCCAAAGTTTATTAAAGAGTTTTCTCGTAAAACCCCACTGAGTACATTAGTGCTCACATCCTCTTTTTCAAATGTTTTCAGGTTGAGATGCTGAGGCCGATGATGTGCTGCTGGTGGGGTTGTCTGAGTTGTTTGAGGTTTCAAGTTGTTGCTCTATATGGTTACATGTTTTCTTCCGCTAAGTTTCTGCTAAGTACTCTGATGTTAGTATTTAGTCTTGATATGTGTAACTTGATTGTTGAGAATAGCATGTCTTAATTGCTATGATTCGTGTTATCAATAAAGTTTTGAGAATTAGAAGCATGTTCTTTTAACATCCCAGTTATTTCTTCATTAACTCCAAGTTATTTAAATAGTCATACCTGTTGAGCATTCTGGTATCTATTCATCTTCAGTTGACTTGTGATTGAGACTTGTATGCTTGTTGTTGTTGTTCTCCTATGAAGGGGATTTTCATTCAAGCATGATTCTGTTCGTTCAAGTTAAGCTTGAGTTAGTTTCTTATTTGGTCCTATGAATGGGACAGTATGATTTATTTGACTCCGACCTTTTTATGGGTCTTAGCCATTGTAGCTTTTGAAGAAGGCTTGCTTAGTTATAGAGTCAAACTCCTATCGGTTTGTCTTTGGATTCTGTTTAAATTTTGGTTGGCCTATATTTTGGCATTCCTTTGACTCGATTGAATCCTTTGACCCCTTTGATTCATTGAAAATGATAATTATTCCAAGTGACGAAGTTAAGTTGCCTAAGTTTTTGAGGCGCTAACTTAGTTTAATTCTAAAAACAGTCCTCCTGGATTTCCAATTAATCTACCTATTTTCTTTGGCTTTTACGCCTAACACCCCATCCCCATCAAAATGACCACCTAAGGGACCGGACTGTTAGACACCAGGTCTCCAATGACCAGAAGCCAAGCCTCAAAAGAAATTTTGGGAAACTTCTTGAAGAAGTCTCAATCTGGAAGGGAGACCAGAACCAAGGCTGCTGCCGAGAAGAAGAAAGTTCGCGAAGACATTCGTGAACAAGTTGGTGGACATTCCAGATAGCTGGTCGTGATTCAAGAAGAAGATACTTCTTATGGTCTTTTTAGATCACTTTTTCATACCTCGTTATGGGATAAGGTTAAGAAAAGAAATTGCCATAATAGAGATTAGAGTAGATACGTCAGTGTTGGTTGAGGCGGTTATCTACACCCTAATTGAGATTGCCGGTTTGCTACAAACCGTGTTGAAAGTTGGCGAGTACGTTCCGATGGTTGTCAATGAGTTCTATTACAACCTAACCAAAGATATGGACAACCCTACTTCAAAAAACTTTGAGAAAGTTTTTGTACGAGGACAGATGGTGGAATTCTCTCCGTGTCTGATTAATTAGACAATTGGATCGACTGTTGAGGGGAAGTTTGAAGAAGTTGAAGACTGGGTATCATCATTGCTAAACTCACAGGAGGTGAGTATGACTATTGGCCAACAAATCCCCAGACCATTCCATCAAGCAAGGTGACTTCTATCGACAAGGCCTTATTCAGAATTGTCATCCACAATTAGGTACCAACCACTCACAGAACAGGAGTTAATCAAAATCAAGAGAGGTTCCCATTTCACATAGAAACTTGTAACAGCCCGGTCCCGAAAATTAGGATGGGGATGTTATGAGTAAAAATGGAAGGAAAAAAATGATTTAATTGGAAATCTAAGGGGTGTTTCTAGAAATGAACTAAGTTAGCGCCTCAAAAATTTAGGTAACTTAACTTTATAATAGGAAGAAATCCACATTTTAAACATGTCAAAGGAGTTAGATGGTTCAATTAAGTCAAATGAACGCCTTTTCGTAGGCCAATCAAGACTTTAACATAATCCAATAGAGATCTGACTCTTTAAATAAATAAGACCTCTTCATAGGTCACAACAGCTAAGACCCATCAATAGGTCAGAGACAAATAAATCATACTGTCCCATTCGTAGGACGGAAGCAAGAAAACAACTTAAGATTTGCTATAGGTCAATTGAAAGTAAGCAGAATCAACATGCTTAAAAAATAAAGCCTCTTCATAGGCGGATGACAAATATACATATTAAAAGGTATGGCTTTTCCTTGCATTAATTGTATAGTTAAGCAAACATGCTAACTAGGAAGTCAACAATTTTTCATAATCAGAGTAGCGGAATCTTATAAAAACTCAAACAACAAAATACCAAAATCCATCAGAGTAGCAAGAAACACAGTGAGAATAATGGTATTATTTCATAACCTTAGCAGCCAACACACTCCACAGCCACCATCCACCTCTCCATCTCAACTTGAAAAATGTTTGAAAAAGAGGACATGAGTACTAATGTACTCTATGGGGTTTTATGAGAAAACTCTGTAAAATTTTAGAAATATCCAATATTAACTGGCAGCATATGGGAAGCAAATCGCAAAAGCCCTTCCCATATCCGAAAAACTTTTTACTTTCTCTGGGCCCATCCTAGCTCAAACCTGATATCTACTGCACCTTTAGGCATACCTTAGTATAAGAGAGGGGTTATCTCAAATATCCTCCTGAGTATGCGAGAGGGTTATCCAGCAGTGACTCGAGTATGCGAGGGGGTTACCCAGCAGTGACTCTCCTTAACTTATCAATGCTTCACCTTTAGTGACTTGAAAGTCACAACATGATAATGTAATAACACTGTTCTTTGAGCTCAATATCCTGATTAATCAAATTATACAATCCTTCCTTCCTTTCTTAACTTTACTAGCAGATTCAAAGCCTAGAGCAAAACATCTAGGACTAATCCTTCAATTATCAACATGATCTCATAGCTTATAAGGGATCAAATGATATAATCCTTCCTGCTTAATAAATGATTGAATCTCATCATTCAATCTTCAATGTTCAATCCTGCTAGCATAGATCATAACCTAGAATGAATCATCTAGGTCGTATTCCTCAATAAATACAATAGCCTTAATGCCTATAAGGGATATTATAATCAACCTATAAGGCATCATTTATCTAAATAACCTTCATCATCAATACCAAAATTAACTTATGATCAGGAAACTATACCTCAAATCATTCAACTATATGATAACACATCATATCATATCATATCATCCAATAATAATACAAGAGCTCAAACAACAATTCACATAATCATGTCACATAATAACCTCCTTCCTTCCTTTGTATAGAGACTAATCAGACAGAGCATAAAATATTTTATTGGATATTTCACTTTGCCCTATCATACTTCTAGAGCTTATTAGCTCAAACCATATATTAGGTTTAGAATCACCCACCTTGATCACAGACAAAGCAACGAGCTGCTAATCCTTTCTGGTGTTCCCTCAGGGTTCACCTTTTCCTACAAAAGCCGATTATCGACTTAGCAATCTATTCGAAGATCCTAAGTTCTAATGGAAACTTAATTGAGATTAAACCCTTCTTCCCTTAACTAAAACCTTATTACATATTGCACAACTTTAATACTTTTATAAAACACGAGAATTAATGATTGGATGGATTTTAAAAACCTAAAACTTCTAAAAACAGACTTGGGAATGAGACACCCAATGCTGGAGGAGCAACCCAGCGCCGGTGGGGCTCGAACCCCATACCCCGCGCCGGCAGGATGAGGGTACCCCACGCCGGCGGGGGACTCCACGCTCGCGGGGTGATCCTGGCCTGGGGGTACCCCAGCGCCGGCTGGGTCCCCCGCGGTGGCTGGACGACACTCAACTGTGGTTCTGATTTTTGCTTAATTCTGAAATAAACTTTTAACGAAGATCGGTAATCACCCAACACTATAAGATGAGCACGCTTGGACACTTGAAATAAATATTATAATGACACAACATTAATAACCCTTTCGAACACTTGAAATTACAATGGAAATTCAAATACGAAACTTAAACATGATTTGAACGGAATTAAATGAGATCAACGATAAATAACAACGGAAATCGAAATGCAACAACAACGAAGAATGAAATAAAATACGGAATTAAATACAAGGAGGAAATGGAAACCGAGGTTGATGAAAAGGAATGAACGGAGTCGAGTGCATCGAAAGAAGGTGGCTAGAGTCGGCGTCTCGACGGGTTGCAGTAGCGGCTTTGTCCGACGGCGCCCTTGCCCTCCGGCATTAGCTGGAGATCGGTTCGGCCACTGGCCGTCTAATAGCACCTTTCTGCACTACCTCCATTCCCTGCCACTCTGCTCATCACCTCGGAGGAACACTCACGAAGAATGCTCCTCTCGCGACTCCAAGCTCCTATCTCCCAACTTTTCCTCTCACTTTCTCTCTCAAGAAATGAAGAAGTGGGTGAAGAATGGTGCAAGAAAATGAGGGGGCGAGGGGCTCTATTTATAGGAGAAATTGTGGCTTCCCTAAGAAGCTTCCGTAGAAGAAAAATACTGCTAAAGTAAGTTCGGGATCGGTTAAAAGTTGCTTTATTTGATGTCGAGGTCCAAACGACCTCAGACACAAAATCTGAAAATACTGAAAGACTCGTTGGCTCGAGTACTTATGAACCAACCTGACTTGAGATGAAGAAGAGGTCGTCTGAAGAGAAATGAAAAAAGATTCTCTTTTCAAAAATTACTTTTACTATTCATTCAGACTGACAGATTTTGCTCCTGAATGTTCGATTGAACTCGGATTGGCAATCCGTGAACGCTAACGGATTCCTTAGGTCATTTTCCATATGATAGGATCAACATAACAAGTCTCGGATTAATGAGAAGGATTTCATAAATTTCTCAAAATACGAATACACATGGAAATTACTATTCATTTACTTTCTTAATACCATTTTCATCACTGGGACCTCAAATGACCTCAGAATAAAAGTCTAAAAATACCGACACACTCCTTAGTTCGATACCTTTCCAATAAGATCAAAATCCGTCAAAACAAAGTTAGGATCAAAATTTTTGAAAAGACGATTTCACGAAAAATGACTCCTAAAGTCGTGACTCACATCTGACTTCCCTTAAACCTTATTTGTAGCGCCCCGAATCTGGACGCCCAGTGCACTAATGGGTACACACACAATGAAAGAAAATCACAATAAAATTTTCACAAATTAACATAAATCCTTTTCTCGAATTATAAAAATTCGGACAACACTTCATTTAAAATATTAATAAATTCCACGCTCATAGGCATTTATCATTCAACAACCAATCACATAAGATAAGACCTTTCAACCAACATATCATCTTAAAATCACACATTTTGAACCACCAATTAAAACATGTTCAACCTTGACTAGTTCAAAAATCCAATATTCAACATTCAAATTATGTCAGCAAGGCCACGACAATCACGCGCGTTCATAAAATATTTAAATAATCCATAAATATACATCGGAAGCATAAATAAACATATTATTTGACCACAACTAAAATAAAGGCAAAATTTTAAAAACTAAAATCTGGTCAACCATACAAGATGTCCCATTAGTTCACGTCCGCCACCTGCCATCATCAATTACCTGAAAATATTTTTAAATAGTGGGGCTGAGTGCCAGAAAATACTCCATGGGAATACTCATACATCTGTCCAATAATTTACAATAAGAATATTCATAAATCCATATTTAACATGTCGTAAATCATACGCTCAATAAACATAGTGGAGATCGACCCTAATATGATCACATATAAACTATAACATATTCATAACATGAACATATTCATAAATAATTGCACCGGAGTGCCAGATTCGGAATTCCTTACATGAATCGTGTCAATCCACATTGAGCAACATAAGCATAAATAATTTTTCATAGCGGACGAAAGTTTAAATATATTTTTAAAAGCATTTTAGTAAGTAAACCCACCTTATAGCTAGATTAGTTGTAGCTTTATCCATGACTTCTCGTCCTAAGCCAGCTGTCGCGGATTAGGACCTTATGCTTAAATATAGGAATAACCTTAATCATCGTCCTAAATGAGTCTTGGGTTAGGACATATACATAAGAACTATGTCTTAATAATATATTAATCTTCTAAACATATACCATAACGTAAATAAGGATCTAGGAAACGAGTCCCTAAAGTAAGAGCATACCCTGACGTCGCCTAAAAGTCGAACGAGATTTTAGCTTAAAGTATATCGGAGTCCATGATCGTACAAATAGATGCCTTAAATTCATAGGAAAATTATAAAACTTAATTTAAGATTTAAAGGATCATAGAATATTAATATGGAAATATTGATTTATTATATCATATACTTAATCTCGAATTTAATCTAAACTAAGAAAAATAGACCAAATAAAAATAAAGTAACAGTATAATATGATTATGTAGTTAAGAGGGCTTATATAAGTGAAATAATAAGCATTTAACCACTAGGCTAGAAAAGTTAATACAACATTAACTAAGCTGCTTTAATTAAATACCCTCATAAATATTTGAGTAAAAGGAAAACTATAACATGCATCAAAGTGGATTCAACCTTAGACCTCTAGCATAAAATCTAAACTCTCACCATTAGACTAAACACCATTTTCAAAAATTATTTAGTAGTTTTAATTAAATATAGTTTATAATTATCTTGCAATAAAAATAAATAAAATGCATTCTAGAGGTTTTGAATCGTTGACCTATCATAATAAAATGTAGAATATAACCATTGGGCTAAAGGCCATTTTCAAAAATCAAAGCATGGTTTTAATTAAATAAAGACAGTAATGCATGCATTAATTAAAGTAAAATAAAAGTAAACTGTTTCAAGGAGAATTGAACCATAGACCTCAAATATTAATTTTAAACCTTAACCATTACACTAAGGGTCATTTTTGAAAATTATACTCAAATTGTATTTATATACAATTCAGAATTATCTTGCATAAAATGTTAATAAATGATTTTTAAAAATACAATGAGTCTTAAAATGCATTACACAAGATTTGAACCCTAGATTTATCATAATAAAATCTGGAACACAACCATTGGACTAGAGGATATTTCAAAAATTATAACAAACATTTATTTAAATATAACTTAAATGATCTTGGATTAGTTGTGTGTAAATAAAATGTTCAAAATTGATTTTGAACTCTTGACCAATTATCAATAAATTATAAGATTAACCATTACACCATATATCAATTTCAAAAATAAGTGCAAGCTTTTTATTAAATAAAGTCATAAATCTATCCATTAATTAGAATAATAAATTGCCCCAAAGGGAAATGAACTATAGATCTCTCAGCATAATTACTGTACCCCAAATATTATGCCAAAATACCATTTTCATAATTAAAAGCATGCTTTTATTTAAATAATTCTGAAATACATGCATTATTATTTACAAACAATAAAATTTACCAAGTAAATTTGAACCTTAGCCATTTCAATACTTAATTAATGACTTTTCCATAAGCTATAATTCATATTTGAAATATAACATAAACTCTTTATTACATAGGTCCATACTATAAAATAATAATATTAATAATAACAATACTAATAATAATAATGATGATAACAAAAAGAAAACAAAAGAAACTCACACATACACACACACACACACACACACACACAAAATCAAAATCCACCATATTCATTTCTTCAACTACTCATTCCACTTGCAAAGTGTTCAAGAACACTAAGAACACTCAAATCAAGATCAAAATAATATTTAAACATAAAATAATCAAAACAGCCCATAAATCCATAATTATAACCATAAGAATCGAAGTAGAAATCAAAAAATAAAGAAACAAATAAGGTTTTAAAAGGTCAGGGTTTAACCCACTCTTAGATCCGAAAATCGGATGCCTAAACCTCAAAATATTTTAAAAATAATCAAATAAATGGAAAGAAGAGAATGAGGGGAATAAAAAATTGTAATTGCATGTCAAAAATTCCACTGGAAAATTTTTCCGGCGGTGAAGGAGGCGGCGGCGGCGGCCGGTGACGGAGGTGATGGTGGCGAGGAGAGGAGTAGAGAGAGAGGGGGAGGGGGCTGTTCCCCTTTGAGGGAAATGTGAAATGGTAAAAATGAGGCTCAAAGTGGTATTAGGGATATTTATACTCCCTCTTAAATAAACCCTAATTAGAATTTAAATTAGAGAAAAAATTCATATCTTGGTCAATTGAATTCCTATATTAGTGAAACCAAGTTCTATGGATTCGTATCGACGAGCACTATCGTCTAACATTTTCGTTCATCTCGATCGGATAATAATTGGGCCGTAAATAATTAAAATCATAATTGGGCTAGAAAGCCCATTATTTGGGCCTTTTATTAAAAATGGATACAAGTTAAGTATTTGGGTTCTAAAAAAATCATTGGGCTTCTATTATTGGATTTGGGGTGTTACATTATTAAAATCTCTTCCTTAACTTCTTAATCACGCTTAAGAATTCTCTAATCCTCATTCAAAAATCTGGGGTATTATAGAACTAGAAGCAAATTTGATTATGGAGAGTTTGTATTCAACAAGGTGGTGAGCATGGCTGAGAGTGAGCTGATCAAGGCTCCAATGGTCTACCATGTGCTGATCTACAACATCATCAAGAGCCAAAGGAAGAATATTGCCACCAAGATGGATTCTGTTATCAAGCCCAAGAAGTCTCTTGGCATCAAAGTCTCATCCGATCTACCTTCTGCATCAAAGGAGCTACTCAGAATATCATTGCAGAAACATGTTAGCCCTCAGAAGGGTACACAACATGCTCTAGCATCCTCTTCTCTTAATATCTCTATGCACAATAAAATTCTAAATCATTTGAGAGACTGCATAGCCTTCCATGCCTAGAAGACTCTGGATTATGCTGCTGAGAGAAAGAAGGTTCAAGAACTTCTTCATGAACTTTTTCATGATGAAGAGTTCACAAGGCCTGCTGCTGAAAAGGATCGGTCTCTTCACACCCTTGCTGAAACAACAGTCAAGGAGAGTGAAGACACACAAAAAAAGGAAGGCCGTCTCAGCACTACAACCCGCTTAGAAAAGCAAACATCTGTGGTTGCGCATGAAGAAGAGTAAAGCAAAGAAGAAGATGAGATAGAGGAGACAGAAGAAGAAGGTGACGATGCTGGTAATGAAGCAGCTGGGGAAGAAGGAGAGAGTGAAGAAGCAGAAGCAGAAGAAAAGGAAGAGGAAGAGAAAGAAGATGAAGAAAAGGAAGAAGAGAAAGAGGAGAATGAAGAAGATGAAGACTTTGAGTCTGCACAATCTGATATAGACAAGTCTGAATGAGCAAGAAATCTCCTTTACTGATACTCATTTGCCAAATCTGCAGGCAAATAGGAGGAGTATTAGTTTTTCTAAATATTTGTTAAGTTTTGTTTTTCTGATCCATCCTCAAAAGACTCACTGTTTGAGTCTTTATTTTTGTGAAGCTCTTTATTTGAGCTTCAACTATGATGTAATCGTTCTGTAATCACCCCATCATTATTACATCATTCCGTAATCCTCCATCTTTGCTACTTTTGTCTTTAAACTGCTAATGATCTTCAAAAAAATTACCCTGATAAAAATAAAAAGAAAAATATGAAAAAGAAAAGAAAAAGAAATATAAATAGAGCTGAAATTCATTGCAAAGTTCATGAAGTATCTAGGTGAACGTCCCTGATGCTACTGAAGACATTCAAGGAAACATGAAGGAGTTGCACATGGGAAAACAAATGAGCTGATTTGCCAATAGATAAAGACAAATGGGGAGATTATTAGTGCCTTATGTGACACCAATCATTGAAGTTGGTTCAGAATGATTCAATGGTGTCACTGCACTACGTTTGTTTATCAAGAGCTTTACATTGCTCTTGTTATAAGTGGTTGATTGTCATTCATCTTTATGGTAATTCATAAATTACTTATGTATTTGGTTTTTCCAAGTACATTACCATTGTTCTGGACAACGTTCATAACACTGCACATGAACGTGATTTAAATTTTCTGAAGATAGCTCAAAGCAAGGAGTTTGGATTAAGCTGAGAAGAAGATTGTTGTTCATTGTGCCACAACAGATATTGTTCAACATCCTGAGTACTGGCAGCTAGCTTGAGTGATAGCCTAAAGTCAGCCTGTGAACATACAAAGGATTCCGTTGTGCTACCTGAAGTGAAGATTCAAGATCAACAATGTACATTGCAAAATACATGGACATCTACAATGAAGAGAAGACTTAAAGATCAATAATGTTCATAGTAGCATTCTTGAATATTTACATGAACATCCTTTGTCCATATTATTCTTCCAAGATCGATAGAGCTGTTTAAGGTTTACAACCAAGGGGAGATTCATAGATCTATCTAGAAACTGCCATATTCATTTGAAGAGATCAAGATTGAGTCAAAAGCATATTTTTAAAGTTGGAAGAAATCCTAACATGGATCGAAATTGATCTCGGTTCCAAACAAGAAAAGTTTTCTTGTTTGTTTTCGAATCAAATTAAGCCATCTGTTCCCATGTTTAGGCAATCCTTGTTCATCTATAAATAGGCTGGGATACAGACTTGTTAAGAGTGCAAAAAACACACCGAACAGAAGCACTGCACAAGAATTGTTTAAGAGCTCTAACTATTTTGAGCCACTTAGCTACGGTTATGTCTTAGACTAGAGAATAGTGTTCTAGTTATTGTGTATTGAAACACACTTTTTCATACACTGTCAAAAGGAGTCTCGGGAGAGATTTCCTGTGGGAACTAGATAAGTTAGACATCTAGGTTGTGAGGGGATCTCACAATTTAATTCAACAAAAGAGGGTTGACGCGCGGTCGTTTCGCGGTCAGAATAATTCTTAAGAGAGAGTTATCCTTATGCCCACTGCAAGGCGTAGCCAGCTAACGTGAGTAAGGGTTGATCCCTCCAATGTCACTTTTCCAAAAAGGTTGAGGATTGTTGTGGTCTCCGTACTTGTATTTAAAGACTATAAACTAAAATAACAAAACAAAACAAAAGACAAATAAAATAGTAAAAGTATTATGGATTAGAACTCAGATTCAAACTTAACAAACACTTGACCGATCATGGGCACGCTGATTATTTATGCAAATCTAATTACCTGGTTAAAGGTACCGGATCTCTCTCAACGTACCCAATCTATCCTTTCAGTTTAGCTTAGAGGTGATCTCTCATCCCCTAAACCTTAACCTGTTGCCCAACCCTGATCTCTTATATGATTGTAAACAACAAAGCATCTTTATGCCCTAGACAGGCCCATATTTACCTAGATACTGATCTCTCAGATGCTCTCAGTACCCGTGATGTATCCCATCCCTTTATGACCAACACACCGCTGCGATTCATTGACCATTTATAGAGGTAGCAAATACAATTCTAATTAACGAGTGATCAGCCATAATTAACTAGCTTAGCCCACTGTATAATGCAACAAAGAAAATGATTTCACGACGGAACCAAATTCGCACAGTTTATGCCCATAAACTTCATGGTTCTTACGTGTTCATTAAGTTTTTATCTTTGTTCAATCTGGAATATCGAGTCTAGCTGCTCATGCTAGACTTTGAACAATAAAAATAAATAATAGAACTAAAAGAAAACATAATGTAAATGAAAAACTTACTTATATTAAATATCAAAAAAATTCCAACTCCAACGCTGGATTGAATAACATAAAACTGGAAATCTTAAGTGCCTGCGGGCATAAGGCCTGAGATTGTTCAACAGAAATTAAATTGCAGAATAAAAGTAAATAAAAATATATGTGGCGTGTAGAGGTGTTTATTTCCTGCCATGAAATCTATTTATATAGGAGTACAAAACACAAGGTAAACTCTTCACAGACCGAGGGATATTCAGCCCAATTCACAGCCGCCATGCCCAAGACTTTCCATATCTGACAGATTCTTCCCTTATTTAGAAGATCCTGAATTGCAGATTCTGTACTCGCCGTGCCCTAGTAGCAACGACAGTCAACTTTCCTTGTAGAGCCGAGTATCCTTCTGGAAGCGTCAACTTGCCTTCCGCGGCTCATCTTTCCTTCGGTGGCTAGGGTACATTACTCCTACTGTAGCTAATATTAGTTTCCCTTGTGCCCAGTCTCCTCTCCTTCTCCTCTCAATCACTCTGGGGTTGTTGTGGACACGATCACGAACTTCTCCTTCAGCTTTTACTAGAATGGTGGGCGATTTCCGCCAGGCTCGAGAGAGAGCTTTCATTGTGAAGTTGTTGCCCATCTTGGTATCATTGACATCGCAATGCCCTCCAGAAGTGATTTTCCTGCCTCCTTATGCCCATTCTGGCTCTTTCCGACTCAAAAAATACAAAAAATAAAGGACAAAAGAACGAGAAAAAAACACAAAAATACGAAAAGACACAAAAACATGAGAGAATTTGGACTTGTCACACCGACCTATTGTAGTCATACTTGCCCTCAAGTATGCGGGTACAACATGCCCAAAAAGAAAAAAATAGAAAACAAAAGGAGGAAAAGACAGACTCACAACAAAGACACGACAAATTAAGCATGTAAAACAAATCCCTTGCAGGCATAGAGATCTAGGAATCTGATCACACTCAACAACATATAAACAGTAAAAACATACATAATGCCCACTGTAAATCAAAATGACTAAGTGATTGGTTATCTCATGCTTTCCTCACTCAAGTGTTTTGGTTAAGTGTTTACGCTCAAGGAAAACATAATTGAACCGAGGGTCACTATAGGCTTACAAGTGCTCTTGTTCCTCCACCACTATTGGAATAATGGCTATACCTAAGCTAAGGACTTTGAAGGTTGTAATGGGGCTACGGGTTTAAGATAGTAAATATTTGGGTTTGACTCAGAATTTAGTCAAATTTTTCCTTTGGGAGACTTCTTTTGACTCTTTACTGGCCTCTGCCACCGTGCCCATTTTATAAAGCACATTCCCAGATTTTTTATTGTGTGGGCATTTTGCAGTTTTATTTTTTTGGGGCTTCTTTCTTATTTTTTTCTTTTTTTTATTTCGACTTCTTTCCTTTTTCTTTTTCTTTCTTTTTCTTTGGCATTTTATGCCTTGTAACACACCAGATTTATCCTTTCTTCATGCT
The DNA here is from genome assembly GCA_026008535.1 of Perilla frutescens. Classification (NCBI taxonomy): domain Eukaryota; kingdom Viridiplantae; phylum Streptophyta; class Magnoliopsida; order Lamiales; family Lamiaceae; genus Perilla; species Perilla frutescens. Next base: position 35,011,833 of record BRKX01000017.1, on the reverse strand, counting down.
CATGATCTTTTTTTATAGTTTTCAAGAAAGAACATGACCAGGGCTTAATTCATTTTCGACTCAAACAGGGCTGCAAGGGATAATATCAGGGTGGTTTTATTTGGTTTTGTGGGCTCAGAAAGAAAATTTGCCTAAGCATTTCAGTAGCATACCCAGAATTCCTTATGACCTCAGAATAGAGCAAAAGCAAGTTCTAGTTCACCTAAATTCAATAATGCAGAAATCATACAAGAAAGAATAATCACATGCATCGTGAATTCAGGCTCAATTCCTCACAAGGTACTTAGTTCATTCATCATATAAGTAGTAGCATGGGCATGCTGAAATGAAAATATAATAAAATATGCTGCTTTATGGTCACAAGACCCTAGACTTTATGCTTATAAGTTCAAATATTTACACATGCTTGACACATAAAAAAAATGCAAAGAAGACAGAGTAACCCCCACCCACACACTTTGTCTTCTGCAAAGTGGGTGCGAGAAGGTTATCCTACGAACCGCAAAGTCAACGAATCATTAAATGGCCACCCCTATCCAGACACTTTGCCTTAGGCAAAGTGGGTCGGTACGGGGGTTATTTAACTAAAACAGAAACAAAAAACAACAAAAACAGAAACACAAAACAAAAAAAACAGACTCCCTAGTGCCCAGATCCACACACTTTGTGTTAAGCAAAGTGTGAGAATGGGGTGACATCTAAAAAGACACAAAAATTAAAAACACAAAAAACAAAAACCTAATCTACGGGAAAGAGTACTAGTTTAGGCATCTGAGGAGGTCGGATAATTGAATCTGACATGCTTGAAGTAGGCGAACATGACAGTTTCCAATCGGTCCAGTCTGGCTAGGATGGTGGTGGCTACTGGCTCTTGCTGCTATGCCCTCGGGGGCCTCTTATTGGGTCCTGCATTCAAAGAAAAACTAAGGCTACTCGAAGTCTCAAGCTTCGGTATGCCGAACATGGGTTTCCCCTCCTCATCATCAAAAACATCCATCATTCTTTTCATGCAGTTTAAATCAAATAATTCAACATGCTTGCAACATAAATTAGTAGATGAGGGATCAAATAAGCGCAACTTTTCAGCAAGATAGGTTATCAATTGGGCACAGGAGATTCGGTTCTTAGAATGGGCCACAATGTCCTTAAAGTGGGCGATGGCCAGAGCTCCAAAGTTTATCCTCTTCTTATGCACCATGCACCAGAGGACAAAAAACTCCTAATTGGTGATGGAGTTGGAACTATCTTTCTGGCTAAATAAGTTGTAGGTGAGTACTCGGTGACAAAAGCGAAGGGCATTGCTTTTCAGCATGTGTCCCTTGCTAGTTCCAGACTTGAATTTAGAACCATCACCTAACTCAACTCACTTCTCATTCACATTCTCATCCGTAGGCACCACCACAACAACAGATCTATAATCATCATCATTCAAGTCCAAAAATAACACAATGCCCAAACCCATGTTCAATTCATCAGCAGAAAGATTAAAATTTTTACCAAAAATTTTAAACTTGAAAACTTTAGCAGAGGTACCACTCTTTCCCATACTCTTCATAGAAAACTCATGGAAAAACTCATAAACCAACTTAGGAAAAATCAAACAGTCCCATTCAATGAAGAACGACCAGCCAATATTAGAGAAGAGTTCTCTTACCTCTAGCTCAATGCCCAAGACAGCGAGCGAGGTGAAGTGGACAGTTTTGCTGTGCATGATCTCCCTTGTGGGCAAGATGCCTTCTCTTTTCGGCATGACTTTTCCAAAAGTTGGGCTAACCACAGTCTTGCCTTTCTTTGCAGATGGCTTGGTAGGGGCTTTCCTTTTCCCCTTGGCGGACACAGAGGGCGCATCTGTTGTGCCCTCAGTGGTTTTCTTCAGAGATAGAGACTGCTCATCCAGACTCTTGTGGGCTCACGACTCCCTACTGGTTTCATTCTTTCCTCCATCGGCTTTCTCGTCCTCCGACAGCGTCGGCGATGGCTGTTTCTTTCTCTTCAGGGTCTGTGACTGAGCTTTCACGGCGGTGACCTTCTCCTTATTCACTTTCTTTAGTTTTTCAGTTGCAGAGGGCTCAGGGATGTACTCCGGCATCAGCTCGAGGGTCACATCTTGCTGTATGCTGGCCTTCTCTTGGTCATCTATCTCTCCGACGGTCTCCTCCATAATTTTCAGAGAGGCTTCTTCTCCTCTCTCTGATTATCGAGTGGAAGGTAGTGGCTCGACGGTGGAGAGAGGTTGGACGTTCATGGCGGTAGTGCTCGATGGCTTGGTTAGTGCAGCGACGTTAGTGGTGGTGTCCCTGGTGTCTTCCAGCGAAGTGAAAGGGGTAAATTCAACCTTATTCTTTGAGGACATGGCAGCGCGAGTTTTGGGGGCCATGGTGATCCTAGGTATGGCGGTTTGAGAGAGGGATTTTTAGAGAGAGAAAAGAGGGCTGTAAATTTTTAAAATTTTGGGTGAAAAAATGACGAGTGAATTTTGGTGAGGAAGGGGGTGAAGGTTTAATACTTTGATTCACCCTAGCCACTCAATTTGGGTTGATGTGACAGGCCCGTCAGATGACTTTCGGGCTTCTAGGGTTTTCTTGTATGGAATCTTATGATGTGCCCACGGGGGCAGAGAGATCCCGAATTTCCCAAAATTGCCTTTGCTGGTGCCATCTATACTGGAAGCATCCAAATTGGCTAGATTCTTTCATTCCATGAAAAATTCACCTAAATTTGTTTCCTAAAATACTCCAAAAATAAATATAGCCATAAAATCTAACTCTTAATCTAACATGGTAAAAAATAATCACTCAAAAGGAAAGAAATAAATTGCGAAAAATTAAAAAAGAAAGAAAAATAAATAAACCCGGGTTGCCTCCCAGTCAGCGCTCCAGTTATTGTCATGGGCACGATGCTTGCCTTTCATCACATATATGTGGACTCAACGAGCTTGAGCCCGAGAGCCTTCATGTATGACATTGTTGGTTCCTTGAGATGCTTCAGTCGTTGGCCATTGACTTTGAACGTCTCTTCATTACTTAAATCATATAATTCCACTGCTCCATTTGGGAACACGGTCTGGATCTCATATGGTCCTGACCATTTGGACTTGAGTCCTCCCCCTATTAGCTTCATTCTAGAATTATATAGCAAAACCTTTTACCCACGCTCAAATGGCTTGTGGCGAATGAGGTGGTCATATGTTCTTTTCATTCTTTCTTTATAGAGGACATCATTGTCATAGGCTTTCAGTCTCATCTCTTCCAACTCTTGAAGTTGGAATTTCATCTCAATTCCAGCTTTATCGAGCTTCATGTTCATCTTTTGAATTGCCCAAAATGTCTTATGTTCAATTTCTACCGGAAGGTGACAATTCTTTCCATAAACAAGGTAGAAGGGAGACATCCCAATGGGGGTTTTATAAGCAGTACGATATGCCCACAAGGCATCTTCCAGCTTGAAACTCCAATTCTTGCTATTAGGGGTTTATGACTTTTTGAAGTATAGACTTAACTTCTTGGTTAGAAACCTCCGCTTGTCCATTCGCCTGTGGGTGATATGCAGTAGTCACTTTGTGTCTCACTCCATATTCCTTGAGCAAATTCTTGATGATCATGTTGTGGAAATGAGATCCTTGATCACTTATCAGTGCCTTGGGCACACCGAACTTGCTGAACACATTAGACTTCAGGAACTTCTTGACCACACGAGCATCATTTGTGGTGGTTGCTTTTACCTCCACTCACTTGGATACATACTCCACAGCTAGGACTATGTATTGATGTCCACTGGATTTGGTTAAGAGGCCCATAAAATCAATCACCCAAACGTCAAAGACTTCTACCGGTATGATAGGCACCATGGGCATTTCATTATGTTTGGAGATGTTTCCAGTCATCTGGCAGTGTGGGCATCGTCGACACACCTCGTAAGCATCTTTGTAAAGTGAGGGCCAAAAGAACCCGCAATCAAGAACCTTATTCGCAGTTCTTTTTGCACCGAAGAGTCCTCAGAATGCTCTTGGCTTCTTTTATGGGCACGCAGCGACGAATGATTTGATCCGCGCACCTTCTCCACAGTATGGGCTCATCCCATACATAATATCAACTCTCACTTCTGATTTTGTTCCTTTGATAGGTCGAGAGTCTGGTTGGTAGTTCTCCAGAGATCATGAAGTTGACCAAGTCAGCGTACCAAGGTGCAGTGCCCTTGAGGTTGAACAGGTACTCATCTGGGAAAGACTCCTCGATGGGTACCACGTCTTTTTCCTCATTGAGTACTCTACTCAAATGATTGGTGATAAGACGTATTCTACTTGTTATTGTCACTACTTTTTGGTGTCTTTTCTCCTTTTTGTTTACCCTATATTTGTGTAATTTGGATATATGATGTGTTGTTGAGTTGTGTAGGGATGTGGTGTAAAATGGAGAAGAGAAGCAGGGTTTTGGTGCAAGAAAAGATATAAGTGAAGGAAAGAGAGAAGTTCGAGCAGAGCAAGCTGCAAGGGCATGCAGCTGGATTATAGGGACAAGTTTCTGAAGGCCCGGTCCAGAATACGTTTTGGGCTTGCTGAGCCCAGTTCTCGGCCCACGAGTAGACCTGGACGCGGAAAAACTTTCTTCACCGCCTGTAGGAATGTTTTGCATGGGAGTTACCATAATTATTTAGACTAGGATCTTATTTCCTAGTTAGAACTTTATCTTTTATGGATTGTAAATATATATTAGGTATCTAGTTTATTTTCTATAATCACGCACGCTAGAAACAAGGAACGAAGGCAGCGATCGATTTAATCCAGTTTTATTCTTTTCTTCTTTCTCGATATCACCATCACACAATTACACAATTTATTTTTGTTCAATTCTAGCATGCAACGTAGCTAAATTACTCATATTCCGATGACGACGACGAAGCTCCGCTTATATAACTGTGAGATCTAATTGTTTGTTCATAATTAATTGATGCATGTATCTGTTATTCTTGGATTTCGGGTCGTAATTGTTCTAAGTCTATCGAGTAGTTGCAAATATTTGGTAGGTTGTGATTAATTACTAGCCAATTTAAATCGGCCATACGTAATCGTGGTTTAGGTTTAATAAGTGGTAAAACAGTTGCTCAAATAACTAGGGAAATAACAGAGTTAATTTTACAGTCCTGCGTCAGAGTCTGTAAGTTAAGAATCGGGTCTTTCTCGTGCTCATTGCTGTCGGCTCATTAAACTCATAGAGCGTCTCTTATAGTTGTCAGTCGATTAGGGAAGTAATTAATGAAGAGTCTTCTTAATTATCGAAACAGTATGGAGAGATGAGGTCATGTCAGAAGCGTCTTCGGTGACTATAATTGATTTGCATGTTTTGATTAATTAATTCATGCATCTGTGATCGGTGTTATAAGTGGAGTGGAGTTCGTTGGATCCGGAATACCCTTTTGTCATTGGTTTAAATCAGTTCGTTTGTATAAATATTTACTTTAGTTGGTTATTTAATTCTTCAATTTATTTTGTTATATAATTCACGCGATTCTGGAAGTTTGGGCACGCAGACTGAAAGTTAAGAGTGATTCTTGCCGGTCCTTTAGGAGATGATCCTGCTCGCCACTGTACTCTGCAGTGTGGGCTTGCCGACGAAAGTCGGAACATTTATTTTTGGTGAAAAACGACGCACCTAATTTTGGCGCCGTTGTTGGGGATCGGTTCTAAAAGCAGTGATTACTCGAAATTTTCAGTTTTTTATTTACTTTGTTTTATTTTTAATTTTTCTGGTACATGACCCGTTCCTCTGTAGATAAAAATTTAGTGTTCGATCCAGAGCCAGAGAGAACGTTACACCGGTTGAGGAAGACTACCAAAGAGCCTACAGAGACTCTCGAAGCTGACCTACACCTCGACATGGCCAATAATGAAGATCCACCACCGAACCCGCAAGGCCTTGCCGCAGGGAGAGCCCTCATCCAAGCCAACGTGGCTAATCATGGACCTGATCATGAGCCTCTCATCCGGAAAATCGGTCGTCTTCGGAGTAACAGACATATCTATATTGTGCTGCCCCCAATTGCCAACAACGCGGAGATCCGACCTGCATTCATCCAAGTGTTGCCGAAGTTTGGTGATTTACCGGGAGAAGGTGCACACAAACATTTGTCTGAATTTGATCTCGTGTGCTCAACTTTAAGACCTACTGGTTTTACTGCTAATAACCTAAGGTTACTCACTTTTTCTCACACTTTGCTGGGAAAGGCACGAGATTGGTTGTTCGATTTTCCACCGGAGTCTATCACCACATGGGCAGAATTAGAAGGACAATTCCTGAGAAAGTTCTTTCCTGAGACTCGAGCTGCAAATCTAAGGATGGCCATCAGTACCATCAAGCAAAAGCTGAATGAAAGGCTTGCCGAATACTGAGAACGATTTCAACAACTTTGCCGCAAGTGCCCGGACCATGGATTCACTGATTATCAGCTTCTGACTAATTACTTTTATAGTGGCATGTCTTCTTTGACAAGAAAATCGTCGATGCTGCCAGCGGGGGATCTCTTACCAACAAAACTCTCGGCGAGGCCAAACAACTCATCATTGATATGGCCTCTGGCGGACAGCAATACGAAGAAGAGGACGAATGAAGACATCGACCTGTAAGGGCAATCGACCGAGCTGAAGGGTCAGAAGTGAATGAAAAGATAGATGCTCTTACATCCCTAGTTCGAGGCCTGGCTATAGCGAACGCAAGGCCAAACCGCTGCGGAGTTTGTTCCGAGAACGGACACTTCACTGATGAATGTCCAAATTTGCATGAACCACCCACTGAACAAGCTTGTTATGGATCGGGCAATGCGCAGCAAGATACTCTCAGAGGACTTAACTATGATGCCCCTCGAGGAGATAATTTCAGGAGGAGACGGAATAATGATCTTTATTCCAATTCCTGCAATCCCGGTTGGAGAGATCATCCGAATTTTCGTTGGAGACAACCCGGAGATCCACCCACAACAGGAGATTTGCCACCGAGACCCCCAAGGGCTGAACCGTATGCCCACGATGACCGCTCCACACCATCTATGAGTGAGATCATGAAGAGTCTGGAGCAAAGCACCACTCTAGTAAGTAGCCTGGCACAGAGCCAAAAGGCCTTTCAGCAAGAGATGCAAGCAGCCTTGGGCAACATGGGCACACAGATCACCCAGCTTGCCACCCAATTGAACAAGTTGCAAGGGCATACTGGAAAGCTTCCATCTCAAGCCAAGCAGAACCCGAGAGGCAATGTCAGTGCTGTGACTCTTCGGAGTGGAAAGGAGTTAGTAGAAGATGAGAAATAGAAGCGGCACAACCACACGCTGAGTGGGCACACTGCAGAAGCTGACGACAGACCCAACGCTAAGGGCACGCAGCCTGCTGCACAGATTTCTCCTAATGAGGTACAAATTTTGTCTAAAACTCCTAACTCTATTAATGCAGCCCCTTTTCCTTCTAGGTTAGCACGACACAAGAAAGAGGAAGATGAGAAAAAGATCTTTGAGCTTTTCAAGAAAGTCGAGATCAACCTACCCCTGATCGATGCCATCAAGCAAGTCTCTCGATACGTGAAGTTCTTGAAGGAACTATGTGCCAAGAAGATACGATATGGAAGGGATGCAAAAATCAAGGTAGGGGAAAATGTCTCAGCCATTATTCAGCAAAAGTTGCCTCAAAAGTGTCGAGACCCAGGTATGTTCACTATCCCTTGCATCATTGGAAGCAAAAAGGTAGAAAAAGTCATGCTTGACTTAGGAGCATCTATTATTGTTATGCCTTTCTCTGTTTATAAAGAATTACAGTTGGGTCCTATGAAAGATACTCGAGTCATAATTCAATTAGCTGATAGGTCCAATGCATACCCTAGAGGTGTCGTAGAGGATGTCTTAGTTAAGGTGAATGAGTTGATTTTTCCTGTTGATTTCTACATTGTTTACATGGATGATGCATTGTCTGCCCATAGATCTTTAATTTTCCTAGGCCGCCCATTTATGAAAACTGCACGCACAAAGATTGATGTTGATAAGGGCATGATGAGTTTCGAATTTGATGGGGATGTTGTCCCATTTAATATATTCGAGGCAATGAAGCATGCGGAAGATCCCGAGGCCCTTTTTATGGTTGATATTATCGATTCCATTACTAATGATTTCTTTGAGTGCCATTTCAGGGATGACAGCTTAGAGCAGGTACTCTATGGAGGGATACCAGACCACATTGCAGATTCGGAAGAGGAAAAAGAGATCCGAGAACTCATACAGCAGTTGTACGCAGCCGATGAGTTTCCTGCCAGAAATGCAGCCGGCCGTTTGCCTTTGCCGCCCATCACGAAGCCCATTCTTCCATCTCATGTGAAGGCCCCGACTCTGGAATTGAAAGTTCTTCCTCAGCACCTGAAGTATGCATACCTGGGCGAAGCAGATACCCTACCTGTAATCGTGAGTAAAGACCTTACCGCAGCCCAGGAAACTCAATTGGTGGCCGTTTTGAAAAAGCACAGAGGTGCTATCGGCTGGACCCTCACCGACATCAAGGGGATTAGCCCCGACATCTGCATGCACCGCATATTTCTAGAAGAGAATCATAAACCATCCCGAGACCCTCAGAGGAAGTTGAACCCAGTGATGAAAGAAGTGGTATTGAAGGAAATTCTGAAGTTGCTCCAATTGGGAATCATTTACCCAATTTCTGACAGTGTTTGGGTTAGCCCAGTGCACGTCGTTCCCAAGAAGTCTGGGTTTCAGCTCGTGAAGAATGAGAGCAATGAATTGATACCAATGAGATTGCAAACAGGATGGTGAATGTGCATCGATTTCAGGAAGTTGAATGATGCGACACGCAAAGACCACTTCCCGTTGCCTTTTATTGATGAGATGCTCGAAAGGTTAGTTGGGAAATCCTATTTCTGCTTCCTCGATGGCTACTCCGGATATTTCCAGATTTTTGTGGCTCAAGAAGATCAGGATAAGACCACATTCACTTGTCCATTCAGGACCTTTGCTTGCCGAAAGATGCCATTTGGCTTGTGCAACGCCCCAGGCACTTTCCAACGATGCATGATGAGTATCTTCTCCGACTTGAGAGAGAGCTGCATCGAGATTTTTATGGATGATTTTACAGTTCATGGCGACTCCTTTGAGCAGTGTATGGACCATTTAGACAAAGTCCTTCAAAGGTGTGTTGAGACTGATTTGGTTTTGAACTTCGAGAAGTGCCACTTTATGGTACAACAAGGAATTGTGCTCGGGCATGTCATATCTGCGAAAGGCATTGAGGTAGATAGAGCCAAAATCGACTTGATCACCAAGCTGCCGTACCCATCTAATGAGAAAGAAATTCGAGCCTTCTTAGGCCATGCTGGTTTCTACCGTCGCTTCATTCAAGATTTTTCGAAAATAGCTCAACTGATGACTAAGCTGCTGCAGAAGGACGCCCCTTTTGTCTTTGATGACAAGTGTAAGGAAGCTTTTGATTTGTTGAAAGAGAAGCTGACTTCTGCGCCAATAATTCAGCCACCGCAGTGGGGACTCCCGTTTGAGCTCATGTGCGACACAAGTGACTATGCTGTTGGAGCTGTCCTTGGACAAAAGATTGAGAAGCATAGTCATGTCATCTATTATGCTTCCAAAACTCTCAACCCGGCTCAATGCAACTACACTACTACAGAAAAAGAGCTTCTGGCCGTGGTGTTCGCTTGTGAGAAATTCCGATCCTATATTGTTGGTTCCAAGGTTGTGGTGTACACGGATCATGCTGCCCTAAAGTATTTACTGTCCAAAAAGGAGTCTAAACCTCGACTTATTCGTTGGATCCTTCCTTTACAAGAGTTTGATTTGGAGATTAAAGACAAGATGGGAGCCGAGAATAATGTCGCGGATCATTTGAGTAGAATGTTGACAGAATCCGACGGTATGCCCACACCGGACGATTTTCCAGATGAGCTTCTGCTGGCAGCTTCGGCAAGGGCACCCTGGTACGCTGATTTGGTGAATTTTCTCACCACTGGAATTTTTCCCAAGGGCTTTGAGTCTGCCAGAAAGAACAAGTTGAGGAGCCAAGCCAAATATTTCATATGGGACGAGCCATATTTATGGAAAACTTGTGCCGATCAAGTCATTTGACAATGTATTCCTGAGGATGAAATTCCATCTATCCTGAGCTTCTGTCATGCCCACGCATGTGGCGGCCACTTTGGCCTAAGAAGAACAGCCCGCAAGGTCTTAGACTGTGGTTTTTATTGGGAGACCATCTTCAAAGACGCCTACTTCTTTTGCAAGAATTGTGATCGTTGCAAATGCCTTGGTAACATTTCTTCAAGAAATGAGATGCCTAAAGTTCCTATCTTGATATGCGAGATCTTCGACGTTTGGGGCATGGATTTCATGGGCCTATTTCCCAGCTCTTTCGGCCACTCCTACATTCTGTTAGCTGTCGACTACGTTTCCAAGTGGGTCGAGGTCAAAGCTACCAAAACCAATGATTCTAAGGTCATTGCCAAATTCCTCAAGGTGCATATTTTCCAACGCTTTGGTGTACCTCGAGCCATCTTCAGTGACCAAGGCATGCACTTTTGCAACCGTACCTTAGAAGCTCTTTTCAAGAAGTATGGAGTCACCCATCGAGTTGCTACGGCATACCACCCGCAGTCCAATGGCCAGGCGGAAGTGTCCAATCGAGAGATAAAAAACATTCTGGAGAAGACCGTATGCCCAAACCGCAAGGACTGGAGCCTGCGACTTGATGATGCCGCATGGGCATACCGCACGGCTTTCAAAACGCTAATCGGGATGTCCCCTTATCATCTGATTTTTGGGAAACAGTGCCATCTTCCCGTAGAGCTGGAACATCAAGCTTTTTGGGCAGTGAAACAATGCAATTTGGATCCTCGCCTGGCCAGCCATGAACACCGCTATTAGTTACAAGAGCTCGAAGAAATCCGTTTGGAAGCATATGACAGTGCACGTTCCTACAAGGATCGTACCAAGCTATTGCACGACAAATATATCCGGAGGAAAACTTTTGAAGTTGGTTAGAAAGTGTTACTTTTCAATGCTCACCTCCGCCTCATGCCCGGTAAACTCAAGTCTCGCTGGATGGGCCCCTTTGAAGTAGTATCTGTCAGTCCACATGGTGCTGTGGACATTCGCAGTCTTGAGACTCACAGGGTATTAAAGGTGAACGGCCAGTTGCTCAAACCATATTGTACCGACACTACCTTCTCCAGTTTTGATGGGGTTGATCTAGCAGCCCCGATGATTCACCACTAGCTGCTCCACACCGTCGAGCCTTTGACGTTAACTAACGGCGCTTCTCGGGAGGCAACCCGATTTCTTGTTCCTTTATCTTTTATTTTTCAATTTTCGCGTTAGTTTTTTTTTAACTTTTCTTTTTTTTATTATTTAATTCAGCTATCTCGTTATAATATAAAAACACAAAAAAAAACATAATATGAGAGGGGATGATCCAGGCCGCATGGGCACACAGCATATAGGGGAGCGGTTTTGGAAATAACCGCCAATTCAAGTGTGGGGGGGGGGGATTTAGGAAATTCATTTTTTTATATCTCCAGGGACTTACTTGCAAATTGCCCAAAGTCAATTTGGGAATTTTCTTTTAAACCAACCCTAACCCCCAATTCAATTTAACCCCATACTTGGTAAATTTCTACTCATTCAAAATTTTACCCCCTTTTGCAGAAATTACACCAACGGTTCGTCTTCCCGCCCTCTCCATAACCGCCAGTCGCCGGTCACGCTCCGATCACTCCCACCGTCGACAAACATGGGGAAGAAGCGCTCCTCGGCCGCCAAGCGAAAAGCCACTACCGCCACCATCCCGGAGCCACCGCCTCCATCTACCGTGGAAGCAGCAGCGCCCCAGGCACCCTCGTCGCCGCCGATGCTGGTCGCTTCATCGCCGTCGTCTCCAACCGCCATTCCCCCTGAAATCAACCAACCTCCGCCCTTCCTTCGCCGTGTGCTGAAGCGACAGGCCGAGGCGAGTTCTTCCACCACCGCCAAACGGAGTAGGCCTGCCACCACAGAGTCACCTCTGCCGGTCGACCATCCGTCGTCACCTCCACCTTCTCCGGTGAATTCAACCGCCCAAACGAGCCCTCCGCCCTCTGCATCGCCGCCGCCCGTCTCTACCCCTCCGCTAGATACCGCTCCCAACCCATCCCCTGTTTCGGGCTCGTCGCCTCCACCTTCTGCCCGGGCCAAGTCTTCGACAAAAGGGAAGAAGGGCAAAGCCCCAGTAGCGTCTTCAAGTTCTGCCCTCCCGGCTTTTCTGTCACCAGATGAGGTACAGCGCCGCACCGACTTGAACACTCACCGTGTTCTTATCAGCGCACGCCTTTTTGATTGGGCTAATATTGCTGTGCTGGGTATTAACGAGCGTATTAGGAGTTTCTTTGTTGGAATTGGATGGGGTAACTTACTTGATGTTTTTGTTGATGTGCACTGTGCATTAGTTGTAGAATTTTTATCATCTTTTGATTTTGATGTCTCGAGGGGGCTCGAGGATAGGCATGTCGTTGTGTTTTCTCTTGCTGGTCGTAGGTTTCATATGTCTATTACAAATTTGAACATCGTGCTTGGTTTTGAGTCTGATGAATCTGTTCTTGAAGAGGAGTATAAGTCGGCTATTTGTGATGTCCCCCCTGTTTTCTCTCAAACGGCTAATGAAACTTGGGCTATGCTTTCTATAGATGAGTCCTACAGTTCTCGCTCTTCTAAGGGAGCTCATTTGAAAGATGATGCACTTAGGCTTTGTCATAGGTTCTTAGCTGCTAACGTGTTTGGTCGATTAGACATGCTGAACTTGGTTACTGTGCAAGAGCTCTTTTTACTTGATTGTATGGATTCTGGGACTAAGGTGAACTTTGGGTATTGGCTTGCCAAGCGATGGCATTTCAGTGCGCATCACACCCTCTGCCGAGCCCCCTTGGGTTATTTTGTGACATTGCTTGCTGAGAGACTCCGCATACCCATTTCTGACCCCGAGCCTTTGCCTGCCATATTATTTCGATTGGAAGATTTTGCTTCCATGAAGTTGTTTTTTGTGAATGACCAGGGCCAGTATCAGCTTACCCAGCTGGGCATCGAAGGCCCGCGTCGCTCTATTTTTGCAGGACCTGCTGCTTCCTCACTCCTCCCAGCGATTGAGGAGTTGATCACCGCTGCCACCACTCGACTTGAGGACAGCCTTGGCCGCCGACTGGATGAGATTGATGGTTGCCTTGACGTGATGGAGCAAGTCATCCGCCATTTGGCGGATCGGAGTTAGTTCTCCCTTATCCCCCCCTGTTACTTCTTGTTTGCATGTGTTTTGTTTACTTTTAGTTTTTGTTTTTATGATAATGTTGTGAGTTTTCTGTCTTGATTCGTACCCCTTCTCACAGCGAGGACACTGTGTCTTTCAAAGTGGAGGGAGTCTTAATGATTTGTGTTGAAAAAAAAATATATATTGTTTTACGTGAGTCGTTCTCTTTGGTTTTTGTTTGGGATTTTGCTTAAGTGTTGATAGTTTGAATTGATGAGAATGAGGATGTATGAGCTGTGATGGTTTGACTGGATGAGAGGTTGAATTTGTGATAGAATATGCCATGTTTTGGATGAAATTTAGGATGATGAATTGTGCTTGCAATCGAAACTTTTTAAGCCTACAAATTGTGAGTTCTTGAGCCTATGAGCATGCATGAATTAAGAGCTCAATGTTTTTTGTTGATGAGTGTTATCTGACTAGGTTATTCGATGCTTGAATTGCTTTGCTGCCGTTTTATTGTCACCTTTTGGTTTCATTCACAAAAATGATCAAGGCATTAGGGATACCCGAGCTACTAGACCAAAAGAAAATGCCTTACCCGTTCATTATCAATTAGTGAGCCCCTTTGAGCCCCACAAGATCTAATTCATTGAATGCAGCCACTATAAACCAACCTTAGCTTTTCTTTTGGCCTGCTTTTGTCCTTTGAATCAGGCACGTTGGGTATGAATTGTTATTTGAAGCTGCTATGTTGAAAGAATTTAGGGGCTAGAAGTGATAGGAGATTCACAAATTTTCACTCCCTTCTCCTAGAAAAAAAAAAGAAAAGGAAGAAAAAATAAAATAAAAGAAGCACAGCTTCAAAAGAAAAAAAGAAAAAAAAAGAGAAAATATTGAGGAGAAGGGTGTGAAGAAGGGTGAAACTCAAGAATGCTCCCACTTTTGAAGAAAGCTCGATTTTAAGCTAAAAAGAAAAGATTTTGTTGCAGCTACACTCCACAAAGACATTCATGCTTGCACCTGCCTGATTTCACTTCTCTTGAGCCACATTAGCCAAAAACACCCCACCTCATGAGCCTAAGCCCCATTACAACCAAAGAGGGAAAGACCTTGTGATTTGTGATGAACCTGAAGAGTGATGATCTTGATGAAAAATGAGCAATTCTATGTTGAAAATAGCTAGTCATGATCTTTGAGTGAATGGCCTCCTGATCTGAATTTGTTTTTTTTTTTTGAGTGATGAAGAGAGAATCTTGGTGAGGCTGGATTGTGAAGCATTATTCTAACTTGATTAACAAAGTGTTGGCATATTTCTTGAACAAAGGGGTTAGTGGTTTGTGGATTGATATATCACAGCTTATGCTCTGAAGTTCTCATTGATTTGGGTTGTTGATGCTTGGTCATTCATCCTTGTTGAGTCTGTTTTGTTCTTGATGTTTTCTGTGTTCTTGTTTTTGTTGCTCGAGGACGAGCAAGGGTTAAGTGTGGAGGGATTTGATAGGACGTATTCTACTTGTTATTGTCACTACTTTTTGGTGCCTTTTCTCCTTTTTGTTTACCCTATATTTGTGTATTTTGGATATATGATGTGTTGTTGAGTTGTGTAGGGATGTTGTGTAAAATGGAGAAGAGAGGCAGGGTTTTGGTGCAAGAAAAGATATAAGTGAAGGAAAGGGAGAAGTTCGAGCAGAGCAAGCTGCAAGGGCTTGCAGCTGGATTATAGGGACAAGTTTTTGGAGGCCCGGTCCAGAATACATTTTGGGCTTGCTGAGCCCAGTTCTCGGCCCACGAGTAGACCTGGACACGGAAAAGCTTTCTCCACCGCCTCTAGGAGTCTTTTGCATGGAAGTTACCATAATTATTTAGACTAGGATCTTATTTCCTAGTTAGAACTTTATCTTTTATGGATTGTAAATATATATTAGGTATCTAGTTTATTTTCTATAATCACGCACGCTAGGAACAAGGAACGAAGGCAGCGATCGATTTAATCTAGTTTTATTCTTTTCTTCTTTCTCGATATCACCATCACACAATTACACAATTTATTGTTGTTCAATTTTAGCATGCAACGTAGCTAAATTACTCGTATTCTGGTGACGACGACGAAGCTCCGCTTATATAACTGTGAGATCTAATTGTTTGTTCATAATTAATTGATGCATGTATCTGTTATTCTTGGATTTCGGGTCGTTAATTATTCTAAGTCTATCGAGTAGTTGCAAATATTTGGTAGGTTGTGATTAATTACTAGCCAATTTAAATCGGCCATACGTAATCGTGGTTTAGGTGTAATAAGTGGTAAAACGGTTGCTCAAATAACTAGGGGAATAACAGAATTAATTTTACAGTCCTGCGTTAGAGTCTGTAAGTTAAGAATCGGGTCTTTCTCGTGCTCATTGCTGTCGGCTTATTAAACTCATAGAGCGTCTCTTACAGTTGTCAGTCGATTAGAGAAGTAATTAATGAAGCGTCTTCTTAATTATCGAAACAGTATGGAGAGATGAGGTCATGTCAGAAGCGTCTTCGGTGACTATAACTGATTTGCATGTTTTGATTAATTAATTCCTGCATTTGTGATCGGTGTTATAAGTGGAGTGAAGTTCGTTGGATCCGGAATACCCTTTTGTCATTGGTTTAAATCAGTTCGTTTGCATAAATATTTACTTTAGTTGGCTATTTAATTCTTCAATTTATTTTATTATATAATTCGCGCGATTCTGGAAGTTTGGGCACGCAGACTGAAAGTCAAGAGTAATTCTCGCCGGTCCTTTGGGAGACGATCCTGCTCGCCACTGTACTCTGCAGTGTGGGCTTGCCGATGAAAGTCGGAACATTTATTTTTGGTGAAAAATGACGCACCAATTGGCCACCTGGTTTTGAGCTCCACTATTTTCTTTGATCTCCCAATCAAATTCTTGTAGTAGTATTATCCACCAAATGAGCCTTGACTTTGATTCCTTCTTTGCAAGTAGGTGTTTCAATACAAAGTGATCAGTGTACCACACTCTTAGCTCCGAGCAAATAGGATCGAAATTTTTCAAAGGCAAAGACTACTGCCAATAATTCATATTCAGTCGTGGTGTAGTTGGCTTGGGTATGATTCAATGTCTTGGAAGCATAGTAAATCACATGGCATTCTTTTCCTCGCTTTTGTCCAAGCACTGCGCCCACAGCGTATCCACTGGCATCACACATTATTTCAAATGGCATGCTCCAGTCTAGATGTTGAATGATGGGTATCGTGACTAACCTCTTCTTCAGAGTGTTGAAAGCTTCCTTGCATGCATCGTCGAAGAGAAAAAGACACATCATTTTGCAAAATATGCGTGATTGGTTGAGCAATCTTTGCAAAGTCTTTGATGAATCGCTGGTAGAACCCAGCGTGCCTAAGAAAACCTCAAACTTGCTTCACCGTAGTGGGGTAAGGTAGCTTTTCGATGATATCCACCTTGGTTTTATCCACCTCTATGCCTCTCTCTGAAATAACGTGCCCAAGAAGAATCCCCTCACGAATCATGAAATGGCATTTTTCATAGTTAAGCACCAAGCATTTATCTACACATCTTTTCAGAATCTTTTCAAGATTGTCGAGGCATGCGTCGAATGAGTTCTAGGGACATTGCAGAGCCCAAAAGGCATTCTCCGATAAGTAAATGTGCTAAATGGGCACGTGAATGTAGTCTTCTCCTGGTCTTCTTGATCTACTACAATTTGCATGTAGCCTGAATATCCATCAAGGAAACAAAAGAACTTGTTTCCAGCTAATCTCTCCAGCATCTGATCTATGAATGGCAACGGGAAGTGATAATTCCTTGTGATGGTATTGAGTTTCTGGTAGTCTATACAGACTCTCCATACAGTTTGTAGCCTTGTGGGCACAAGCTCGTTTTTCTCATTTTTCACCATCTGGATTCCTGACTTCTTGGGCACGACATGAATTGGGCTTACCCATTTACTGTCTGAAATGGGATAAATGATTCTCATATCTAGCAATTTGAGTATCTCCTTCAGCACGACCTCTTTCATTGCAGGGTTCAGTTTACATTGGGCATCCCACACAGGTTTGGCATCATCCTCCAAGAGGATTTTGTGCATGCATACTGCAGGGCTTATGCCCTTGATGTCAGCCAGAGTCCATCCCATAGCTTCTTTGTATATGCGTAATAGCCTCAACAACCGGTTTTCTTCAACAAGATTCAGTCCTTTGCTTATGATAACCGGCAGTGTCTCATTCTCCCCAAGATAGGCATATTTTAAGTGGTCAGGGAGATTCTTCAGTTCTAGCTTCGGTGCCTTCTGAATCGATGGAAGCATCCTGTCTGTCTGAGTCATCGTGGGCAAATTGAAGTCCACTCTATGCGGTAATTCTTCCAGAGAGTACAACATCATAATGGCATCTCTGGTATCCTCATCTTCATCGAGGGCATCGTAGTCAGTTAACCCAGTTTGCAATGCCTATTTCAGGGGTTCTTAGTTGTTCATGCAATCCAGAATAGCTTGAGATTGGGCATAGCAATGGTTCACAAAGTGGACTGACTTTGAATCTTGTGGGTATTTCATGGCTTCACAAATGTTGAACACAACTATCTGGCCATCGAACTCACATGTCAGCGTGCCCTCATCGACATTGATTTTGGCGCGAGCAGTTTTCACGAATGGCCTCTCTAACAGTAGAATGGATATGGATTGTGTCGTTTTGCAACAGCCGGTTTTCTTCAACAAGATTCAGTCCTTTGCTTATGATAACCGGTAGTGTCTTATTCTCCCCAAGATAGGCATATTTTAAGTGGTCAGGGAGATTCTTTAGTTCTAGCTTCGGTGCCTTCTGAATCGATGGAAGCATCCTGTCTATCTGAGTCATCGTGGGCAAATTGAAGTCCACTCTATGCGGTAATTCTTCCAGAGAGTACAACATCATAATGGCATCTCTGGTATCCTAATCTTCATCGAGGGCATCGTAGTCAGTTAACCCAATTCGTAATGCCTATTTCAGGGGTTCTTAGTTGTTCATGCAATCCAGAATAGCTTGAGATTGGGCATAGGAATGGTTCACAAAGTGGACTGACTTTGAATCTTGTGGGTATTTCATGGCTTCACAAATGTTGAACACAACTATCTGGCCATCGAACTCACATGTCAGCGTGCCCTCATCGACATTGATTTTGGCGCGAGCAGTTTTCACGAATGGCCTCCCTAACAGCAGAATGGATATGGATTGTGTCGTTTTGCCCATGTCCAAGGCATAGAAATCTGCTGGGAAAATCAATTCCCCCACCTTCATCAAAACATCTTCTATTAGACCTTCGTGATAGACATTTGATCTATCTGCCAACTGGATTATCACTCTTATTTCCTTGAGTGGTCCCAGATTCAATTCTTCATAAATCGTCATGGGCATGGCGTTTATGGATGCACCGAGATCAAGCATCGCTTTTTCAATATTCTTGCTCCCAATTATGCATGGTATGACAAACATGCCAGGATCTTCACACTTCTTAGGCATCTTCTGTAGCATTGCAGAGACATTTTCTCCCACGAAAAGTTTCGCATCATCTTCAAAACGCACCTTCTTGGTGCACAGCTCTTTCTGAAAATAGGCATAATAAGGAACTTGCCTTATTGCATCAAGTAGTGGAATATTGACTTCCATTTTCTGAAAGACCTTGAGGAGTTCCTTCATCTCCTCTTTTTTTCTGTCATGGGCAAGACGTTCAAGGAAGGGAGGATTCTTCTTTGTTTCTTGCCTGATGGGCTCAGCAACCTCTTCCTGTGTCTGCTCTTCTTCTTTCGTTATGTCTTCAGTATCTCTTTTCAGTTCAGTTTTCATTGTTGTCTCTTCATTCTTTGTGGCCACAGCGTTCACCTGTTCTCGAGGATTTACCACTTGCAATGGTAATTGTCCATTCCTTTCCTTCAGTTGGGCAAGGTCTTCAGTTAGTTGGGAAATTTGTTTGCTCACATGCTGCAGACCGGCACTTGTTTCTTGTTTAACCTTTTCATTTTCCTGCTGTGACTTCACATTCTCTTTGGCCAGGGCATGGACTAGTTCAGCCAGGCTAGGTTCTTCTCATGCCCTCGGCTATGGTTGTGGCAAATCTGGTTGGTGGACATCGTTTCTTTTCCATCAAAAATTCTCATGATCCCTCCATCCAGGATTGTATGTTTGAGAGTGGGGATCATATCTCCTATTGTTGTTATGCCCACCAAGAGAGTTGACTTCAGCAACGTCCTCCTCCTGCAGTGTTGGGCATTTATCAGTGAAATGGGCCACGCTCTTGCACACTCCACACACTCTTTTCTTTGGTGCCCCAGTACAGTTCATCACTTTCTCCATCTAGTCCAAGATTCTTTCCATCTTGACCTCAAGGTGCATTGATTTCCTAGTATTTGAAACTGTTCTTGTGCTCTCGGCACTTTTATCTTGATTTTCATCAGCCATTTCTGCCAAAATTCTGAAGGCTTCGGTTGGCAATTTGTTCAGGATAGATCCTCCACACGAGGCATTGCTAATGATCTTGTCTTGTGGTCTCAACCCAGACACGAAATACTGGATCAGGTCATGATATGTGATCTGGTGTTGTGGGCATTTTGTCAACATGCTCTGGAATCGGCACCAGTAGTAATAGAAATTCTCATTTATGCTCATCTTCATGCTTCCAATCCTTTTTCTCATCTCCTAGACTCGGGATGCAGGAAAATATTTTTCCAGGAATTTCTACTGCAGTTGTGCCCATGTGGTTATACTGTCAGTTGGCAGGGCGTATAACCAGTCTCGTGCCCCGTCATGAAGAGTGAACGGGAATGAGACAAGCCGCACATATTGTTCCTTTCTCCCATCCGTAGGTTCAGTTTGACACACTATCTCAAAATCTTGAATATGCCTCTGAGGGTCTTCTCCAGTCATCCCATAGTATTTGGGCAAGATTTGGATGAAACTTGCCTTCAACTCCCAGCTTCCAGTGACGGCTGGGAGCATAATGCCCATGGAAAGTAAATTCATGTTAGTTGAAAAGACTAACTACCTTAGCGTTTTTCCATCTTTTTCAGCCATCAGGGCTAACCTTGGTTCGTTCCTCAGTTGTGCTCTTTCTTGCTCCAGATTCCTTTCACGAGCAAGTCTCTCTGCTTGTTGTGCCCTCCGTGCTTCTACTCTCCTCCTCTTTAGAGTCTTCTCAGGTTCTAGATCGTACACGTAATCTTCTTTAGAGGTATTTTGCATCCACCAGCCAGGCAAACAAGTTGGGAAAATAGAATTTCAAGAATCAGCTCCCCGGTAACGGTGCTAATTCTGACGTGAGGTCGTTTCGCGGTCAGAATAATTCTCAAAAGAGAGTTATCCTTATGCCCACAGCAAGGCGTAGCCAGCTAACATGAGTAAGGGTCGATCCCACAAGGAGCTACAGATTCTATCTTCCAATGTCATTTTTCCAAAAGGGTTGAGAATTGTTGTGGTCTCCATACTTGCATTTAAAGACTATAAACTAAAATAACAAAACAAAACAAAAGACAAAGAAAATAGTAAAAGTATTCCGGATTAGAACTCAGATTCGAACTTAACAAATACTTGACCGATCATGGGCACGCTGATTACTTATGAACATTGAATTACCTGGTTAAAGGTACCGGATCTCTCTCAACGTACCCAATCTATCCTTTCAGTTTAGCTTAGAGGTGATCTCTCGTCCCCTAAATCCTAACCTGTTTCCCAACCTCGATCTCTCATATGATTGTAAACAACAAAGCAGCTTTATGCCCTAGACAAACCCGGATTTACCTAGACACTGATCTCTCAGATGCCCTCAGTAGCCGTGATGTATCCCATCCCTTTATGACCAACACACAGCTACGATTCATTGACCATTATAGAGGTAGTGAACACAATTCTAATTAACGAGTGATTAGCCACAATTAACTAGCTTAGCCCACTTTATAATGCAACGAAGAAAATGATTACATGACGGAACTAAATTCGCACAGTTTATGCCCATAAGCCTCACGGTTCTTACGTGTTCATTAAGTTCTTATCTTTATTCAATTTGAAATATCGAGTCTAGCCGCTCATACTAGACTTTGAACAATAAAAATAAATAATAGAACTAAAAAAAACATAATGTAAATGAAAAACTTACTTATATTAAATTACAACAAGAATCAAACTCCAACGCTGGATTGAATAACATAAAACTGGAAATCCCAAGCGCCTGCGGGCATAAGGCCCAAGATTGTTTAACGAAAATTAAATTGTAGAATAAAAGTAAATAAAAATGTATGTGGCGTGTAGAGGTGTTTGTTTTCTGCCATGAAATGTACTTATATAGGAGTACAAAACACAAGATAAACTCCCCCACAGGCTGGGGGATCTTCAGCCCAATTCGCAGCTGCCATGCCTAAGACTTTTCATATCTGGCAAATTCTTCCCTTATTTAGAAGATCCTAAGTCACAGATTCTGTACTCACCGTGCCCTAGTAGCGCTGACATTCAACTTTCTTTGTAGAGCCGAGTATCCTTTTGGAAGTGTCAACTTGCCTTCTGCGGATCTTCTTTCCTTTGGTGGCTAGGGTGCATTGCTCTTGCTGTAGCTGAAATTAGTTTCCCTTATGCCCAGTCTCCTCTCATTCTCATCTCAATCACTCTGGGGTTGTTTTGGGCACGATCACGAATTTCTCCTTCAGCTTTTGCTGGAATGGTGGGCGATTTTCACCAGGCTCGAGAGAGAGCTTTCCGTTGAAAATTTGTTACCCATCTTGGTATTATTGGCATCATAATGCCATCTAGAAGTGATTTTCCTGCCTCCTCTTTCCGACTTAAAAACTATAAAAAAAAGATAAAAGAACGAAAAAAAGATATAAAAATATGAGAGAATTTAGACTTGTCAAGGGTGTATGGGTAGAAAGGGTAGTGAGTGACGGGAGGTCAGCTGCGTGTAAAATCCTCAGTAAACGTGACACCAGAGTAGTGAATTATTTTCCACGGACTTGACAAGTCTCTCTGACGTAGATTGATTGATCGAGCATAGTTGCCAAACCTCTGCATGTTTTATTTTCTACAATCGTCTTAACGTTCACAATAACGTTCTTTAACTTTATTATTAACATCTTTCAGCCATTCAGCAACTTTACAGTGAAAGTTGTGTAGACAGATACTTATCACATGGGTGTGTAATTTAATACTGAAATATGCATGTATCTAGAATATCTATCCAGGAAATAAAAGAACTTGTTTCCTGCGAGCCTCTCCAATATCTAGTTAATGAATGAAAGTGGAAAGTGATCCTTCCGCGTAACCATGTTTAGCTTTCGGTAATTAATGCAAACTTTCCAGCCAGTTTGTAGTCTTGTGGACACAAGCTCTCCCTTCTCATTTTTCACGACCCGAATTCCAGACTTCTTGGACACAACATGGATTGGATTGACCCACTTGCTGTTTGAAATTAGGTATATAATGCCCTAGTCCAGCAGTTTTATAATCTTTTTCAACATAACATCCTTCATCACTAGATTCAGCTTTCTTTGTGGATCATGAATAGACTTTGCATCATCTTCCAACAAGATCTTGTGCATACAAACTGCTGGGTTAATGCCTTTAATATCAGCCAATGTCCATCTGAGTGCCTACTTGTACAGTCTCAATAGACGGTCTTCATTAGCTTGGATCAAACCAACACTAATTATCACAGGAAGAGTCTCATTCTTTCCCAAATAGACATACTTCAAATACCTTGGCAATGCCTTCAGCTCCAGCGTGGGTGCTTTAACAATGGAGGACATCATTCTATCATCATTTCTCCGTATGGGCACACCATAATCCACACATCCGTACGACACTTCTTCCAATGAGTACATCATCATAATTCCATCCTCTATATCTTCATCTTCCTCTAGAGCATCTTGGTCAGTCAGTCCATCCCACAATACCCACTCCAGTGATTCTCGATTGCTCACCATAGATAAAGTACAATGGCTCGAGGGATGAAATAAATTCACAAAACTGTAATTTTCTGTACCTGGGGATGCTTCGTGGCTTCAAAGATATTGAATGTCACCTTCTCCCTATCAAATTCACACGTCAGTGTGTCCTTGTCCACATCAATTTTGGTATGAGATGTCTTCATAAAAGGCCTTTCCAGCAACAAAATGGGAGATTTTGAAGCTGATGTACCCATATCAAGCACGTAAAAATATGCTAGGAAGATAAGCTTGTTCACTTTCACCAACACATCTTCAATGAGACCTTCTGGATATACATTTGATCGGTCGGCTAATTAAATGACCACATGGGTCTCCTTCAAAGATCCAATTTTCAATTTTTCAAACACCGACATGGGTATTATGTTTATTGATGCCCCCAAATCCAGCATAGCTTTCTCCACATTTTTATCTCCTATTATGCAGGAAATCATGAACATCCCTAGATCATCACACTTCTTCAGCAGCTTTCTTTGTATCACAGCTGATACATTCTCCCCAACTAGAAACCTTGCATCATCATTGAAACGTACATTTCTGGCACATCGTTCTTTCAGAAACCGAGCATACCGCATCACCTACTTGATTACTTTTGTAATAACTCGAGACTTTCTCATAATTATTATTTAGAAATCTGAAATACCTGCTCAAAAATAGTCATATTAAGACCTGATGATAATCATATATTAAAATCCTATCTAAATAAATCAAAAATTGATTTAAGACAAATATTATTATTTAGTAATTATACTATTATAAATTGGTAGAAAATTAATTAATTTATACAAGTATATTTTATTAGTGGTCGTAGGTGAATTTGTAATATTGAATTTTAATTTATTTGATCGCACTCGATAGAATTAGTTGGTTATGATGAAATCTAAAATTTTTCTCTTAGCATTAGAAATATTTGAGTTTTAAAAAAAAGAAGAAGAAAATTTTACTTTCATGTTTTAAAATGTTTTTGGAATCTTATTTATTTAGGTAAAATTTAAATTATATTCATTCATTTATTTATTTTTATTTTTATTATTTGGAAGGGTTTTTCTGTGCGGGAAAAAAATATATATATATATATAAATGATGATTAAATTAACTCAAAGATTATTATGAAAACAATGATAGTTCCATCTCTCTCCATTAATTAACACGTAGCTCGAATTCTTTAGCCAAGTAAGCAATATAGGTGTACACATGTTCTTTTAACTGATTATATTTGTATTTTAATACAAGAACAAATACTTCAACTATTTACTACTCTGAGTTCTTCTACTAGAAATCGAGAGCCAGACCAAGCCCACAAACTCAATTAGGACTTCAGTTGCTTAGTTCTTCAGGTTATAGGGCTACAGTAATTCACTTCATTTGGTAAGCCTATTTCCACCTTAATTTTTTGTATTTTCTATATAGAATTATATACCATTCACCTCAACATATTTCCAAATCTGAATTTACTAAAAACCATGAATCTAAATCCCTGTAATCCATCAATTTATATTTCTTATGTATCAATTTAACACCAAAATCAGAACCACCCTCCATTAGATTTCCCAAGATCAATTTTTACAAATTATATTCCAAACAAATATCTCCTCACCAACACATACACACGATTCCATAGTTTCAAAGAAATCAGGAATTGAATTATAAGATTTCTAATAGACAAAAAGATATTAAGAAATCAAAGAAAATAAATAGAAATAGGGAGAGGGAAATCGATGGGTTGAGTCGAAACATGAGAAGGCTCGTCGGCTGGGCTCGGGTTCCGGTGATGATAAGCCGTGAAGAACAGGCGTCGTGTTGCTGTTATGGTTGAACTTGCGTCGAGCCGTCTCATGGCTGGAGTTGACGGGTTCGGGGTCGGGTCCTCACGTCGTCGGTGGACGGCGGTGAGATCGCCGGCGTCGGGAAAAAAAAGAAAAAAAAAGAGGGGAAATAGAATTAGGGATTTTGGAATGAAATTTGGGGATTTTTGATTTGGATTCTGCTCTTCTTATTATGATTTTGCAAAGAAGACTAAAAGAAAGTGGAAGGAAGCAATTTTAATTTCCATATCTGTTCTTCTTCTTCCAGTCGAGAGAGAGAGAGAGAGAGATCGAGAGAGAGAGAGAGAGGTTGATAAGAGAAAAGAGGGATACAGTGAATTATGAATTTTGTATAGCTAGCACATGCCTTTTACCGTGAATGCTTATAATCATTCATTTGGGGTAGAAATAATATTATATACATACTTATATATATTATATATATATATATATAAAGATGGTACACATTTAATTAGTTAGTTAGTTGAATCTAGTAATAATATTTACTTGTAGTTTTTCCATGATATTAGAGGAAGCACCATCGATCTTATCTTTTTATCTAAAATCTTAGTATTTTCTTATAATCCTGTCAGAATTTTGTTTATTAATTAGCTGCATGTCGAGATTTTCTTTGGAAGAAAGAAAAGATTTAATTGCAAATAAGTAAATTACTTGATGGCCGATCCTCATTAAATTACAAAAAAAAATTAGAAAAAGCCCCTAGAAGATATAAAAATTTCATAATCACTTATAATTGTTTAAAAATATATTTGGATCCTATAAATTTTTCATAAATTAATATCTAGCCCAAAACTTCATAAATTGATTAAATTAGCCCATAAATTTTCTAATTTTCAGATTTATTAAAATTGAAATTGGCCCAAATTATTTAAAAATCAATTTAGCCACAAAAATCTATCTAAATTTTCTATTTTAAACCAGGGCTCATAAATTAATTATTTAGGAACATAAATCTTGGATTTTTAGATATATTAGAATTATAATTGGCCTAAATGATTTATTTGAAATATTTTTGATACTAGGTACGGTCCAATTAGGACCCTCGTCCACTTTGTGATTCTCTGCTCAATTATACGCACTCGTTATTATCAGGTGGGTTATATTTTTCTCAAACTATGTTCAGCTAATAAGCTCAACTGTTTATCAACTGCGAAGCATGAATATTTGTATCAAAATGCTTTATCTCACTGTTCGCGTTCGCCAGTATCCTACGAAAACATTGAGTGCTTAACTAGACTCGAGTTCGGATCCTTTAAGCTTTGGGACCGTATACACTATCCTTTATTAGACAGCTAGGCTGAAGGACGTGTATATAAGTTAAGACACTATAGGAAGGGACAGCTGAGACAGAGTGTGTAAGGTTAAAAGAAGCTTTGTATACATGGAATACATTTTAGTTTTGAAACCTTTCCATTGTTATACTTGTGTGGATACAATATTCATATTTATAAAATGATTATGAACTGTTTATCAAATTTGCCCACTGGGTACACTAGTACTCAGCCCAAATCTTTTCTAAATATTTTCAGGTTGAGAGACAGGCTGAAAGATGATGGAGCTGGGGCAAGGGCTGTGTTTTTGTTGATATATGCTTGCTCTTTTTGCGTTGTTTAGAGATCTTAGATACTCTAAACAAAGAAGTACTTGTAAATATTTTGCTTAATTAAGTTTAATAAAGATGCTCTACACTTGTTCCGTTTACTCTGATATAATTTATTTTCAGTTGTTTGAATCATAATATGATTTGTGTTTGTTATTGAGATCTGTCCTTATAATTAATTGGCGGGATAAGTTCCCTTTGATGATTGATCATTGATTCAAGTTTCTTCTAAGACGCCTTAGAGCGTGGTTAAATTCCAGTTATAGAGGTTATGCTGCCCAAGTGTTTCGGGCACTAACCCTATTTCTTTGTTTATTTTTATGCCACAACTCATCTTCTTTTTCCCCAGTAGCGCATCGTTCCCTTGTCACTACTTCTCCGGGATCGGGGCATTACAACTTTGATCAAGAGAATATTGATCTCTACTTTGCTGAAGACCTTCAGCATATCCTTAGTTTCTTTCTCTCTTCTATTCGGTGCCAATCTCCTTGAAAATGGAGCTTTTCGCTTCTCTGGAATCGGCACTTTGGCATGTTGCTAGACTTCAGCTATGGGCACATGATCATTCTGTTTAGCTTTATGTGCCTCATCTTCTTCAAATAATTTATCCGATTCTTCATCCAAGGACACATCGTCCTTCTTTTCTACCAGCCAGACCATTTTCGGAAGCTCTTTTCCACTCTTTAGAGCCACTGCATTCACCTACTCTTGTGGGTTTTCAGCCTAGGAAGGAAGCTTCCAATTTTTCTTCTCCATCTTGTGCATGGATTGTGCCAATTGAGCAATCTGTTTGCTCATGTGCAAGAAACTAGCTCGAGTTTCTTGCTTAAATTTCTTGTTTTCCTCAGTCATGGCATGCACAATGTCTTCCAGCCTTGGTCTTTTCTTCTCTTCTGACAGCGATAGTGGTCGCATAGGTGGTCCGCCTTCTGGCCTCCTCCATCGAAAGTTCTCATGTTCTCTTCATCCAGGATCGTACGTTTGGGAATGGGGATCATATCTCCTGGGATACCCATTCTATCCACCGACTGCGTTCACTTCTTCCATTTCATCTTGTAGAGTTGGGCATTCATCAGTGAAATGAAGCACACTCTTGCATACTCCACAAGGTCTGGGTTTCTTCACGATGCTCACACCAGACAAGATCTTCTTGATTTTATCACACAATCTATCAATTCTGCTATCTTGGTCCGGTGCTCTCTCTGATTCACTTACAATCTGAATACCCTCTCCACCAAAGTCTCCGTTATTTTCAACCACCTCCATGAGAATGTTGAATGATTCAATAGGTTGTTTATTCAATATAGATCCTCCACATGAGGCATTCACGATCGTCATCTTATGTGGTCTCAATCATTTGACAAAATACTGAATCAAATCGTGTTCAGTAATCTGGTGCTGTGGACATTTCACTAACATCGTTTGGAATCTTCCCCAGTAGTCATAGAAACTCTCATTGGTTCCCATCTTTAGGTTTCTGATCCTTCTTCTCATCTCTTGTACTCTGGATGCTGGGAAATATTTTTTCAAAAATTTATGTTGAAGTTGTCACTATGTGGTCACAACGTCAGTCGACAATGTGTATAGCCAATCTGGTGCACCATCTTGAAGAGTGAAAGAGAACGAGACCAACCGCACATATTCCTCTCATACATGGTCGGATGGTTGAGTTTGGAAAACCATCTCAAAATCTTGCAAGTGTCTTTATGGATCCTCTTCGAGCATTTTGTGGAATTTCGGCAAGATTTGGATAAAGTTTGCATGAATGTCCCAGTTCTGAGTCACTACTGGGAGTGTAATGCCTATCGAGTGTAGATTCATGTTAGTCGAGAAGACGAGCTGCCTTAGAGTTCGATTATCTTCTTTGTTTGCTGCAGCCATGTTATGAATTTGGCCATTCTCAAACTGTCCTTCATCCTCGTGCCCTACGTCTCCTTTATCTTCTGGTAGTGGTATGGGCTCACAAGGCCTGTTTGCAGCTCATCGTGCCCTCTTCACTGTTGCCCTGTTCTTCTTCGAAGTTTTCTCTATCTCCGGATCGTACAATAGAGTCTCTTCTGAAGAGCTCCTGGGTATTAACTCTAGGCACACAAGCTTGGAAAGTAAAATCACTAGAAATCAGCTCCCCGACAACGACGCCAATTTTGACGCTCGGTTGTTTTGTGCTCAAAATAATATTTATACTCTTGTGCCCACAGCAAGTGTAGCTAGCTTATGAGTATGGGTCAATTCCATAAAGAGCTGATGTGATTCCACTTTCTGGTCATCAATCACAAAATGAGGTTTGGGTTGTATTGTCATCTTACTGAATTTTAAATCTACAAAATAAACTTAAAGAGAATATCAAATATTAAAAGTTTCCGGCATTTGAACTAGAACCTAATTTAGACTTTATTTCACCTGATCATAGGCACACTGATCTTCCTGCATTACTAAGTCACCTAGTTATGGAGACTGGATTCTTCATTACATCTCCTCATTCATACATTCAAAATAGGTTTAAAAGTGATTCCTCATCGATTAAACCCCTAATCTATCACCCACCCCCCGCTTCCCCAAAGAGATGTAAATGAATAGACAATATTGTACCCTAGAAGAACTCAATTTTGTTGTGTTTACTAATTCCTCGTGTGCCCACAACAATCTACTGATTTCCTAATTACTATATGAATTAACACACAGTCATAATTCGCTAATTTAATTAATATTGGTGTGCCCTCTACCACTAAAGAATGATCAACCACATTAATCATTTTAAATACACACTCACGTGGAACAAGATCAAAATCAGCAGAAACCATTCATGCAGTAATATGCACACACGGCCTCACGAGTTCAGAATTTAATCTAAATCATTATCTATCATTCAAACACCAGAAATGAAAATCTAGCTACTCATGCTAGATGGAATTAAAAGTACAGAAATTAAAGACATGATTTAAGGAAATAAATTACTGAATTAAATTAAATAATGACTTAACACCAATGTTGAGCATGAAATAGATCCTAAGTCATAAGGGCATAATGCACCTTAGATTGTTTGGCTATCGTGGCAGCTTAAAAGTAAAAAAACTAAACGAAATTTAAACTGCAGAAATTAAAGAGTGTTGTTAACTTCGACCAACTATTGTTTCCAATAAAAAAATATTGTTTAAATAGAGTACAATCCGAATTCGAATCCTCCCCCACCTCTGTTTCCAAAATCGGTTGTTGATAAAATCCCAAATTTTCAGGGATTTCTTTTTATTATCTCAGCCTCACCCTTTCCAGCAGTCCTTCCTTACACAAACTCTTTTCGGATTAGTCTCTATTATCCACGTCTCTCTCATTTCAAAAGAGTCCCAATAATCCCATGCATGCCCTCTCCAAGTCATGGTCGAATCTACATGAGCTATGTGGGCACGACATCATCTAGTCAGCTTCATCCTTTATGATATGCTTTTCTACCTCCCGAATATTAGATGATGCTGAAGAAGTTCCCGAGTGCCTCTAGGTGTTGTTTATGGTGTTAAGATATGCTTGAATAATTAGAAAAAATGCCTCTTTCGCTAGATACGGCCTGTGAAATACCCCTGACCTCTTTCCTGGTTCTTTTTGACTAAAAATGACTAAAAGGGACATTTAGAACGTCTAAAATGCCTATGAAAATGTGAAATAAATGGACTTTTCACCTTGCTATGAATTTAGCTAAACATAATTAAATAAATAATAACAACTAGAGTATAAGTGTTCATGACAAAATAAATAATAGAACCAAATAACACGGAAAAATCCAGTTGTTTTGTCTCTTCTGCAACAACACCCCGTCTCCAACAACCTTTTCAACTCCCATCGAGTATATAGCAAATGTCTGTCTTCTTCTTCTCTTTCTTGGAGTATTCTAATTGTATGGCGTGGTATGAGGAATCTCTCAAAGTCAGAGCTTTTATATCTAGGTTTAAAATCTTGAATTGGAGATAAAAATCACATCCTCGTGGACCCACACACATGGGTCGACCCATGAATTTTAGTCGACCTAGAGGCCTGATTTTGCACAGGGTCGACTTTGGTGATTTCAGTTGAGTCGACCCAGGCCTTTACAAATTGCACTGGCTTGGTTCGATTGACACTTTTTAGGTCGACCCAAGTGTATTTCACATTAGGCTTTGGATTTTTTCTGGTTTTTATCATTTAATCCAGTCCATTAGGATTTAATTTAGTATTTAATTAAGCCCAAGAGCCTAATTAAATCCTCCTTCAACTCTTATTGTCTGTATTTAACTGTTTTGCTTCAAATATGCAACGAAATCACAACTTGACAACTGTGTATTTTACACAACTTTTGGATATGAATTGATGATGGTTAAGTTGATAAGTTGTGTGATTTTCATAGCTTTGTGCTAATTATTTTATCATCTGGGGGTGAATTTTATGATTATTTGGTGCAAAATGATCAAGTATGTGCTTGGAGAGCTAAAGGAGGGACCAATTGTGCTCTTGGACCGCATTTAAAGAGGAAATCCCACTAAAATTGATGAAAATAATTCAACATAATCCAAATTGGTGATTGAAGAAGAGTTTAGGAATATGGAGAATCGAGTTACGAGTGTTGTGCAAGTTGAATCGGCTCAATCGAACGAGAAATGAGTCAACGGGTCATTTTAGTAAAGCTTACATGCACCGGGTCGACCCACCACTTGGGTTGACCCTTTGTAAAACAAGCCCTCTGGGTCGACCGGTAGGTCAAACCAACACGTCCCCATTCGGCCTAAATGGATCTTACATGAGATTTTTGAGGCTTTTCATACCTTTGAGTTTGTTTTAACCCTAGGGTTCCCTCCAATAATATAAATATCCCCTCCACTCATTAGAAAATAGGCGTACACAATATTATACAATAAAGAGGATGAGACATACAAAGGTGAACATAATCATGGAGGCACATTAGAGATTTTGGAGGCTATGTCAAGACTGTAGACTCCAGGTTCTTGATTGTGTTGAACATTATTTTATTCACCGTGTTCATGTTTTATTTCTTTTATTTAATTATATCTAGGTAATTATTTTATTGGATTCTTTGGTTTGTAAGTACATTAGATTTCATGGTTTGATTTGTTGATATATATTTTCCGGTTATCATTGTGTATTTGGTTTCCTAGTTTGGATTTCTCATGTGTATGTTGACTGCAGCGGCATATGTATGCAAGTTAATTAATTGGAAGATTCTAGTCGTGACTAATTAATTAATGGGATAAAATAGGTTAATCATTTTATGTGATACTTGGAAGGACCAACCAAGTGAACAAGTGTTGCATAGGAATTTAAGTCCAAGGTACTTGATTATGAGTAATGACGTGTGTGAAGAACTGACCACAGTGAAGTGCATGTTCATTGTTTCTATGTTATGATATATGTTCGTAAGAATAGTCTGATAACAGTTAAGTGATTTTCCACCATTGATAAATTAAATAAGGTTAAGTAGTCAATAAAATTGTCCTAAAAGCCATTGTATGAACTCTGCTCTAGAATCCATTGTTTTAATAAATTTTTTTATTTAAGTTAATTATGTTTATATTCTTGAATATTTATTTACATGTTTTCCCTTCTATCATTTCAGTATCTAGATATTAATGAGGTGTCTATGTTTTAGTTTCACGTTATTATTTGCATTACAATCCCTGTGGATACGATACGATACTCTTGCTCACTACATATTATAATTGCACCATACAATTGTGGATGTGGTTGTTTTTACTGCTAATAAAATAGTGGTCACAACTATTATTGTAAAACTAGCAAATACATCAAAAATCCCAAATGATAACAATATAAGCACAAAAACTATATAAAATACACAACTTCATATAATAAACATCATCAATTCATATCTAAAAGTTGTGTAAAATATACAGCTGTTAAGCATTGTCTATTAAATTCCAGGAATTGGGCCTAAAATTCGAAAAACATAGCATAATTGTTAAATTACGAAAATAACTCCATCTTCATTAAGTTCTTAAATATTACAAGTTTCTCACCTTAGTTTGACTAAAATATTGACTAAATTGTGGCTATTAGATATAATCAAATATAATATTAGAATTGGTTCCTAAATTTCATGTGGAGATTAAGTTCATATTTGATCAATTCCCTATATGTGCACATTCCTTGGAACACAAGCTAATTGATAGTGTAACACCCCAACTTAAAACTAATAAAATTCAAACATTGACCATAGTTATTTATTACATGCATAGATCGATTAGTTCACTCATATATGTATATATTATGTGTACAAAATTTAATGTATAATTTATTTAGTTAAAGTCCATCCAGTGGTGGAACCATAATTTTTTTTTCTGGGAGAGGACTGCACAATAGTGAAGTGATTGTTTCGTTGTTCTTGTTTGCTTGTATGAATAAGGGTGCTGGAAATATGTATGATGATTTAATGAAAAACTGCAGGTTATGATAAGCTGGAAATCAATGACAATGACCAAGTAAGACTTCGAGTTGAGATGAGAGACAACTATTCAAGAGCATGGTCAACCGCTTACAGGTTGCCTGATCAGACCAGTCAGAGTAAACTCTTCTAAGCTTGAGATAAGCTGTAAAGGGGGAAGAGAACTTTGGAGATTGGTAGGCATCCTCGGATGAGTTAGTCAACAGTCTTAGCGAGAAGCCAAGATAGACTGATGAACAGAGTCAGCTTAAAAGCTAAAACTGATCCAATCAAGAGATCAGTCAGAGCTGGCCCTAAACTGATCCAAGATCAGTTTACTGGTAAAACAGCTCTAAATGCTTTGAGTCTTTATTCAACTGACCTTAGTTCAGTTAGAGAGAAAAAGCTCAAGCAAGTAGCCAACTGATAAGTCTAGAAATGAAAGCTCTTAAGATCAGCTGATGAGTCAGCCGAACTAGACTATATCATCACAGAAGCTCAAGGCAGTTGAAGATCTGCAGACTGGACTATCTCAGAGCTGAAAGCCGAGACAGCTGAGAGCCCGTCAGCTGAATGTCCAAGAACTGATAGCCGAATCGCCTGCTCCTACTGATAATTAGTTAATGAAGAACTCAATAGGAAATCTTTGAAAGATCCTGATGATCTTAGAGCGGAGAAATTTAAAAGTCAAAACGGCTAGTTCATTAAAAGAAGCTTCAAACGGCTACAGGCATTAAAAATGCCACCAGTGATCTCTAAACATCACCAATCATAACGGTCAAAATTCATTCATCTATTTATAGAGGGTGAAATCAATTTTGGCTAAGAAAACTTTGCCAATCTAACTTTGTTATTTGTGCAGAAAATGAGCTATTTCTTTCTCTCTCTCTCTACAGCTCAAAGCTCAAGATTCTCAAAGTGCGAAAAGTCTTAAACTGAGAAGGCATGTTTCAAGTTCAAAGCAAGCTGCTAAGCTGATGCAGAATTCCAGCAAGAGCAAAACTTCTCAGTTCTGTCCCTCAAAGATCAACCACCCAGCTCAAGAGAAAGGAGCATTCCAGGTTGATAATAGTTTCAAGGTTGTCTTCTTGAAGATTGAGCGAGATCTAAAATCATGTAAAGACGGGCAATAGCACCTAAAGTCTCAACGAGCAGTTAGGACCGGTAAGTATGAGCTGTCGACCCAGAAATTGGCTGAGAAGGAGCGTGTACCAATGGGTCCGTTCTTCCGGGACAACAACAGTTGAAAAGGAGGCTGCGCTCGGTTTGAAGGGTATCGTTTTCAGGTGCAACATAATTTCTTCACTGTGTAATTGTAATAAAGAAACTTTACACTTGCATAGTGGATTGCCCTTCTGCAGAAGGAAAAGAGAACGTAGAAGTGAGAAGCTTCGAACCTCTATAAAGCTCTGTGTGTGCTATTCTTACTGTCTTACAGCTTTGCAAGTTATTCAACTGCACACATTCACACATACAGACTGAACTGACAAGCTTTAGCCACGTCTTCAAGCTATTAGTTCTCAATTGATCAGCTCACCAGCTAAGCCTATGTCAATCTCTCTCAACTGATCAGTCAGCACAAATAAATCACTAAAGCGAGTCAGGGCCCTATCTATTCCGAAATCTGTCCTAAAAGTTTTTGAAGTTAAAGTCAGTTTATTCACCCCCCCTCTAAACAGACAAAGGCTCGCACCGGGACCAACAAGTGATATCAGAGCAGTTGATTCTAAGGATCAGCTGTTTCTGCAGATCACTTGAATCAGATCTGTTTATCTGTGCTAACCATTCTAGCTATGGGAATCCATAAGCTACCTCTCTTTTCAGTTGAGAACTATGATAATTGGAGCAGGAGGATGAAAGTTCATCTCTGCTCCATCCATGAGAATATGTGAGAGGTAATTAAAGACGGTCCAATCATCATAATGATGGACAATGAAGCCCACATCATGGATGTCAACCAACCGGCCAGGATCCTAAAACCAACTCATCTTCTCACGGGTGAAGAGAAGAAGTTGAAAAATCTAGAGTTTGTTGCTCAAGTAGCACCTTTTCAAACTCTAGATGATGATCGCATGAAAGACATAAAGAACTGCAAAACAGCTAAGGAGATTTGGGACCTTCTTGTAGATATATGCAAAGAGTCCGAAGCCATCAAATGAAACAAGCTCCAGCTAGTAGTTGATAAGTATGAGTCTTTCAAAATGCAGCCGGATGAAAGCATCTCGAGCCTAGAAAAAGATTTCTTGTCATCATAAGCGAGACGAACAATCTTGGAAGAAACTATCTCAACAGTGAGATGAACTCGAAAGTTCTTGATAATCTCACTGATGAGTGGGATATGAAAGTAATTGCTACTAAAGAGTCGAGAGACTTGAATAGCATTACTCCTAGAGAGTTGTTTGGATCTCTCAAAGCTCATGAGTGCAGCCTGAATCGAAAGAGAGAAGCATCCACTTCCTCTTCTCATGATGCTTCTTTCTATGCTGAAAGAAATCGATTTAGAGAAGCCCGAGAAAGAAATAACTTTCGACCAAGAGGCTCGCCTGTCAGAGAGAATCTAAGGGGATCGGTGATTGATCGAAGAAGAGAGTCAGCCGATAAAAAGGAGATCCTGACTGAAGACCTGAATGAGCAAATCCAGTCAATGATAAGATTGCTGGAGAAGCTAAGAAAAGTCAGAGATCAACAATCAGCTCAACCCCAAGCTGATGAAGCTGCTAAAGGTAAGAGGAACCAATAGCCAGCTGATCATCCAGCTGAACAATTCAGGGTGGCAA
This sequence comes from Perilla frutescens, assembly GCA_026008535.1. NCBI lineage: Eukaryota > Viridiplantae > Streptophyta > Magnoliopsida > Lamiales > Lamiaceae > Perilla > Perilla frutescens. The sequence goes on along the minus strand of BRKX01000017.1, from coordinate 34,975,985 downwards.
ATAGGAACATAGAGGAATGTTTCCATTGCCTTGTAAGGACACTATAGATACGAGTGTCCAGAGCTTCCTGAAGACAAACAGACCAAAGTGAGGATAAGCTTCTTTAAAAGGAAAGCAATGATTGCAAACTCTGAGAATGTCGTGCTTGATGATTCAAACTACCTATCTGGAATCGACTCAGACAGCTACAGCTCCGATGATGAAGCTTTACTGTGCCTCATGGCTGACAATGAAGAAGAGGTTAGTCAAGCTGACTCAATAACCTCATTCTATCATATATATGAAGCATCGATCTCTAGGAATGAACTGGATGAACAGTTAAAAATCCTAGAAGATCAATTAGCTTATGTATCAAGTATGCATATTGAACTGAATGGTGAAAATGATGAGCTAAGAAGCAAAGTTGATGAGCTAAGTGCTGAAAATGAAAGACTAAAAAGTCTTGATGCTCAGTCAACAGAAATGGATCAGCTGAGGCTGAGAAATGCAGAACTGGAAGCTGAGAATGAGCAGCTCAAGCAAAAAATTCTTGAAAGAGAGGAATTATCTCTCAAATTCAAGAAGGGATCCCAGACTCTTGATGAAATCTTGAGTCATCAGAGAACTGAATCTGGGAGCCCAGGGCTGGGATATAGTAAGTACATTGCCGCAAAGAAGGGCATGGCAGTTATACAGAGCTGTGAATTTGGAGTCCTAACTCAGTCCCCCCCCCCCCCCCCGCAGTTGGCAGTTGAGGAGTCAAAAGGCAAGGGCATCCTTGAAACTCCTCAAACTCAGCCCAAAGATCAGACTGATCATTCGAGAGGGGCAACTCAAAGACAGTCGGTCTTTCAAAGGCTTGGTGCTCAGTCATAGCCACTAGTTCAACATCGATCAGCTCAGCAATCCAAATCTACTGCTAGATCAAAACCCAAAGCTCATCAGAGGCCAATTCCTCGAAAGCCTCCATATCATTCCAGGTCAGCAGTTCAACCAAGACCTGAAGTTCACCCAAGGCCGGTCTCTCAGACAAGAGCATCAGCTCAATCCAGGCCATTAGTTCAACGATCTAGAAACTTAACCAGTACATTTCAATCTGGGAGTTCTTCAAATCCCAGAAAGAATGAACACTTGAGATTGTATCATGCAAGACAGCATAATCTAATCTCTCTGGAAGAGTTCCCTCCAAGTGACTTTGTACCTAGTACAATGAGTTTTTAAACTCAAGGGATGAAGCAAGATTCAATCCCTGTTACAACTGGTTTGTAGATTGGCCATATCACAAAGGACAAAAAGCTCAAAGTCAAAAGGTCAGACGAAATTGGCTAAGACAAGGAACATTAAGGTCACAAGATGAGAGGATATTAGTTGAAGTCTTCTATCCTAACTCTCATCGAAGGTATAGATCACTGGACTCGACTCTCAATCGAAGAGTCACAAGCAGTCCAATGCATATCCAGAGATCCAGTTCTGAAGGATCTCTTGAAAATGAAAAGCCAAAAGCATGGCATATGTGGATTTCTAAACACCTAATTAACCTTTCAGGACCCGATATCATACGAGTACCTTAACCCTGATTTTTGCTTTGCAGGCAAAGAGAATCTTATCCAAGAAAAAGGTCAAAGATGCTTGGTATCTGGATAGCGGGTGCTCAAAATATATGACCAGAGACAAGAGTGATCTTGATGGTTATAAAGAGGTTAAGGGACCACTAGTCACCTTTGGAGACAACTCGAAGAGCCGAACCATTGGAGAATGGTTCGTGGTCAAAGAAAAAGTTGTCGTGAATAGCGTGTCACATATTGAAGGACTGAGGCACAAACTGCTGAGCATCAGTCAGCTTTGTGACAATGGGTACTCAGTCGACTTCAGCAATAGCTCATGTGACATTAGAGATAAGTCAACTGAAGCCATACTCCTGACTGGAGTAAGAAAGGGCAACATGTATGTAGTTGACTGGTCAACTGGCTATTCAGAAGCTTGCTTTCTCTCCAAAGGATCAATTGAAGCAAGCTGGTTGTGGCATCGATGACTGAATCATCTCAACTTCAAACTATCAACTACCTGGCCAAAATAGAGCTAATTGATGGGCTTCCCAAGGAAATCTACAAGAAAATTGGTGTCTGCGGACAATGCCAGAAAGGGAAGTAGGTGAAATCGTCCTTCAAAAACAAAATCCATCATCCAGGAACAACTGACATTCTTCAGTTACTTCACATGGATCTATTTGGTCCTGTGAAACCACCAACCCCCAGAGGTAAAAAAATTTACACTTGTAGTATGACGCGCGGTTGTTTCGCGCTCAAAAATATATTTGTAAACGCATGTGCCTACAGTGAGCATAGCTAGCCAATGAGTACGGGTCGATCCCACAGAGAGCTGTTGCGATTCTATCTTCAAGTAACCAATCACAAAGGGGGTTTTGGTGTTGTCACTAAACTGAATTTAAATCTGCAAAAGAAACTAAAGAAAATATCAAATAACAAAAGGTTCTGGCATTTGAATTAGAATTTGATTTAAACATAAAATAACTCGATCATGGGCACACCGATTTTCATACATGATAGGTCATCTAGTTATGGTGACCAGATTCCTCTTTGCGTCTCCTTATCCATCCTTTTATTTTAGGTTTAAAAGTGATTCCTCTTCGATTAAACCCCTAACCAGTTACCCACCCCCCGATTCCTCTAAGAGATGTAAGCAAACAAGCAGCAGTGTGCCCTAGACGGACCCAGATCTGTTGTGTTCAACTGATTCCTCTTGTGCCCACAACAACCCATTAATTCCCTAATTACTATATGAACGAACACACAGTCACGATTCGCCAATTCAATTAATAGTGGTGTGCCATCTTTACCTAACGAGTGATCAGCCACATTGGGCACTTCAGACACACACTCACATGGAACAAGGCACAAGAATTAATGGAAACTAATCATGCATTACTATGCCCGTTTTGGCCTCACGAGTCCAGATTTATGCTCAAACCAATTTCATCGTTCAAATGCCAGAATTAAAGATCTAGCCGAGAAGGCTAGACATAATTAAAACTGCAGAAATTAAAAGACATTAAATAAATAAAAACTTACAGAATTAATTAAGTAGAAACTCGACTCCAACGTCAATAAACATGAGCATAACCTAAGTCCTGAAGGTTTAAGACCTTTCAGATTGTTTTGCTGCCTAAGCAGCGTACTGAAATTAAAATGCAGAAATGTAAAAATGTAAAATGTTTCAGACTGTCTAAAGCTTTGTTTTTCCAGAGACTAAACTTGTTTAAATAGTTACATTTCCGAGTAGAGTTTCCCCCACAGGCGGGGGTCTTCTACTGAAATTCCGGAACGGCGTACCCTTGCTAACCTTGACTGGATAAGCTTAAGCTTTAACAAATCCCTATTTTTTAGGGATTGTTCTTATCTCCTTTGATTGCGCTTATCTCTTCGTCTGAGCTTATCTCTTTGTTGCAGCACCTTCCAGGAGTCCAACTTAGCTCCAACTCTCATTTAGATATGTAGCTATCTTCCGCCAGCTCTCCTTTCAACTGAATCCTGAGTTTCACTGGAATGCCCATTCTGACCTGTGGTCGAGTCTGTGCGAGTACTGTGGGCACGGCATCATCTGTCAGCTCCATCCGTATCTGATATGCCCACTTCACCGACCGAATGTGGGATGGATACTGAGGACGTCCCCTGTGCCTCTGATGATCATATGTACAAGATAATCGTGAATATTTAGGCATAAAATGCCCCTTCCGCCAGACTCGACTCTTAGAATGCCCTTTGACCGCAACCTGGTTCTTTTCGACTCAAAACACACTAAAATAGGACATTTATAATGGATAAAATGCCCATAAAAATACAAAATAAATGGACTTATCACACCCACACACTTTAAGCATGATTGTCCTCAAGCATGGGGTGCAACGCATCCAGAAAAACAAAAGAAAATAAAAGAGAAAAGAAACAGACTCAAGACACAAGCATGCAAACTGTTACTCCATGTGGGCACATCAGAAATAATCCAACAAAAATTGCAAAGTTTCAGCATACCTAAAATAGGTCAAAAAATGAGTTTTAGCTTGGTGTTCCTCACAGACTCTCTTCACTCAGTGTATACTCTCATTTCGGCTGTAATTCTATGCAAATTCGTCCCATAAGTTTGCCAAAGTTCTGTTGTTCATTCTCTAGAAACCATGATGCATTAGTATCAATAGGACTTTTTAGGCTACAGTTGGGCATTTTAAGTGGGAGGGGTTTTTATTGATTGTACAGACCCCTCCCCAGCTTATTTCTATTATCTACCCTCCTTTCTAATCACTTTTCTCTTCTCTTTTTTTTTTAATTCTTCCCCCTATCTTTTCTAGCCCTTCATATATCTACCTTCCCAGAAATAACTCTACCTTTCCCATTTTTTTTTCAGGTTTTATAATGCCCTGGCTAAGTATAACCATCCCAAAACAAAATCACCCAGGGAATTTCACAGGCTCAAAGGGGATGCAAGGGCTGTGTCATTGGTGGGAGTCATTTATTTCAGTGGTTCAGCAAAACATGACCTATCTCATCTACATGTGCATCAATAATTCCAAGAGTTCAACACAAAACAGAGGCAAATTCTAGAACATCATAAGCATAGAATTATTCACACTCATGAATGAAAGAAAACTGTAAAATTGAAGCATACAGCATATAGGCTCAAGTCTCACAGGGCATGCTAAAACTCGTTCGTCATCCCTATCTTAATTGGGCATGCTGATTTTTCTGTAAAGCAACTAAAGTTGGATCATCACGTGAAATGCCCACACAGACTCACAGAATAGCATGCTTTGACTCAACTACCTACCCACACACTTTGCAACTTGCAAAGTGTGGACACAGACTCAAACAACAAAAACAAAGAAAACAGAAGAACAACAAAAACAAAACAAAACAAAACAAAACCTAATCTAAAAGACAGAAAGAACCAGGTCAATCGGTTGCAGGCGTTGGGTAGGAGAACCCAACATGCTTGATATAGGCCTTCAGGGCTACTTCGATTCGGGTCAGTTTTTCATTAGTCTGGAACTGGGCATTCTCTATCAACTCAAGTCTCCTCATGATCACTACGACTGGGTGCTCCCTCTGCGGTGCCTTCTCTGCTGGTGGTTTCTTCGATGTACCTGCCATAGCTAAAAGCATGCTTGAGGGGTCTGCCCCCGGCACAAAGAAAACAGGCTTTCCATCCTCATCGTCAACCACATCTTGCATTCTTCTCAGGCAGTTAAGATCAAAATATTCACGGAGAAGGGGGGTTAAATCAGTATCATGCAAATCAAGGAGCCTATGTCTAACAGTAAGCTGGGTGATTAACTGGGCACAAGATATACGATGCCTAGGGTGTGTTTTGATTTCCCGAAAATGTGCAATGGCCACAGAACCAAAATTGATTTTGATCTTATGAACCATGCACCACAAAATAAATAGCTCCTAATTGGTGATTGAATTAGAGCTATCCTTACGGCCGAAAAAATTGTAGGCCAATACCCTATGGCAGAATCTCAAAGCATCATTGTTTAAACAATATCCCTTTGTGGATCCGCTTTGAAAAACAGACCCATCCCCAATATCTACCCATTTTGCATCGAGTCCTTCTGCAGAGTCGGGCACTACAGTCACGGTATCGACATACTCCTCCTCCTGGAGGCCCAAGTATGTCATGATGCCCAGTAGCATATTTAAATCATCAGCAGACAAAGAATAACTCTGACCCATCATTTTAAAAGATAAAACCCTGGTGGATGTAGCAGGCTTGTTCACAGCTTTGATTTTCAAGTTTTGGACAAAATCACGAGACAATGATGGAAAAATCACACACTCCATATCTAAAAAGCATTCCCAACCAATGGCAGAAAACAAATCCCTTACCTCCTGCTCTATACCAAGAGCTGCAAGCGTCTCACGGTGGACTCCTTTTGAATTGATGATGCCCTTGAGTGGTGGCGGGCCACTGCTGGGTTTACTTGGTGTGGGGCTCCCCACCCCTCTGCCTCTTTTAGGCACAAGGGCTGAAGTGCCCTCTTCAGCCTTCTTCTTCCGCGAAGAGGCCTCTCCAGCCAGCTTGGCTCCGGCTTTCACACTAACAGATTTCCCCACCCTTTGCCTGGGTGAGAAGTCCTCCGAGGGCTCTTCATAGCCTGCTTGCGTTTGGGAGGGCACACTGGGCTTCTGCTGCTCCTTCTCTTCTTCAGTATCCCCTTGCTGGGACACCTCTGGCTCGGTTGGCTCAGGAATGGGCTCTCCAACCTTCCTTTCCCCTTTCACCTTCTCTAGTGCCCACTTCTTGATGTCAGCGGGTGCCTCGTCCTCATCTTCAAACAGTGGTACCTTCTCCGGTTGGGCTTCAGCTTCAATATCTTCAATCGCAGTCAAGTATTTGTCCAAATCACTATCTTTATCTCCTTCCTCTTCAGCTTCTTCTCTCCCTTCAACTTCCTCGCCTTTCTCCTCATCTTCCAAATCCTCGATCTCCACCGACGGCACAGGGATTGGAGCCTTAACTGGCTTCTTAGCTTTCTTCTTTTTAGCCCCTTTCTTTGGGTTTGGCTCAGGCTCTTCAGTAGCCTCTTCTTCCTGCATGCCCTCAGCAGTCGCCTCAGCATCTTGCTGCTCCATTTGAGTTGGAGTAGTGGAGCTTTCTTCCGTTGCCTCGACTTCAGGCATAGGCTCCTGTTCCGGTGGGGTCTCCTTTGGAAGCTTACTCGAAGCGGCTGCTTCAGACGCAGCCTTTCCCTTAGGTTTTGCAGAGGGTTTCTTCACGACTTTCGTTAGAGAGGGCTCTTCAAAGACAGTGGGGGTCTTAAAATCCAAATGTGCCTTGGGTCCAGCTTTTGGTGCGACCTTCTTGCCTCTTGTCTTCGCTATTGTTGGATTTTTGAAGGTTTTCAGAAATTAGGGTTGCAGGGAAATCGAGAGAGAAGGTTCTGATTTTTGTAAATGGCGAGTGAAAGTGATAGTGGAGATTTTGTGGGGCAAGGCTTTTATATTAAAGGGATCACTATTCATGATTTGACTTGTGACTCTCCAAATTTCTTAGGAGTCTCCCGGATTAGTATGCCCTATGTTAATGGATAAGCCTTATCCCTGAAAAATCGGAACAAATTTTATCTCTCCAGAGTGCCTCACTTCAGAATCCCTATTTCCAAGGGATTTATTTTATCTTCATCTTTCTCTCTCATTATCTAAACCCGAAAACACCGTGCTTATCCAAAACAAGCGTAAAATTGCTCCCTAAACTAGTTTAATTAACTGGAAAATTTATTAAAAATAAATAAAAATGAATTAAGATAAGAAAACACCTGGGTTGCCTCCCAGTAGCGCCCTAGTTATTATCGTGGGCACGACATCACCCCAGATCAGGCGTAAGTGGGCTCCGCGAGCCAGATCACTGTGACATCTTCATCAGAGTGCCCCAGGTAAGCATTCACACGATGGCCATTCACTTTGAAGCGCCCTTCAGTATCGGGATTTATCAGCTCAATTGCCCTATTCGGGCATTCGGCATACATTTCAAATGGACCAACCCACTTAGTCCTCAGTCCTCCTCCCATAAGCTTGAACCTTGAGTGATACAAAAGTACTTTCTGTCCTGGGATGAATCTCTTCCTTCGAATTACTTGATCATGGAGCCTTTTTCATTTTTTCCTTGTACAGCACCGAATTATCATAGGCCTCCATTCTCATTTCTTCCAGCTCTTGAATTTGAAATTTCCTGAAATGCCCAGCGGCATCATGGTCCATATTCAGCTTCTGAAGTGCCCACCGTGCCTTATGTTCTAACTCGACTGGCAAATGGCAACACTTCCCAAATAGCATACTGTAACAGCCCGATCCCGAGATAGGGATTAACGAATGGGGACAGGGTGTTATTAATGGTTTATTGAATAAGACGGAAGATTAACCAAGAAAGTTTAGGGATAAAGATATACTTTTGAAAGATAGGTGATGATACTCGGGATTACTTAATTAAGAAAGAAACATACTTTTGCGGAACTAAACGGCTAATTAATCAGATATCAACATGCACAGACCTATTTACAGGTCCAAATGGATAGACGGATACCAACTTGAACAAGCCTCTTCATAGGCGAAGGAGAAACATGCTCGAGAAGTAGGAATAAAACTGAATACGCATCACTTATATATATACTTAGATAATCATGTCTTGGAGAATATCCTTAGAATCTCGATAAATATAATTAAACTTGAATGAAATTAGAAAGAGTGTATCAGAGTAACAGAAACATCATGGGGTCCCAAAAGAAACTTATATAATAGTAAAACAATCTTGGCAGCCAACCCACATCCACAGCCACCATCATCCTCAGCATCTCAACCTGAAAATATTTGAAAAAGAGGGGGCGTGAGCACTAATGTACTCAGTGGGTTTTAATAAAAGCTTCTTTGATAACTTAAGAAATATCCAATAATGATCTGGCGGTATATGGAGAGCAAAACGCAAAAGCCCTCTCCATATCCGCAAAACCTTTTCTTTACTTTTGGGCCCAACCTTGGCTCAAACCTGATGTTAACTGTACCCTTAAGCATGCCATAGGATAGAAGAGGGGTTACCTCAAATATCCTCCCGAGTATGCGAGGGGAAAACCCAGCAGTGACTCTCTTTAATGATCAAAGATCATGAACTCTGAGCTCAATCCTGGTTATAGGGCTATATTCTTCCTTTCTCAACCTTAATCCTTAATTTCTTAGCTTCCTTAACCTTACTAGAATTATCGAGCTTAGAGCAACGTCTAAGGCTAATCTTTTACTTAAGCAATACTTTGGCCTATAAGGGTTTTATCACTACCCTAAAAGGCAATGCTTAATTAGCTAAATAAACCTTAGCAAAATCCAACATTCAGATACGAAGAAATGAACGGGCATAATCATAAATTGCAATTTAAGCAATTCTAATTACCTCATGCTAGCATAAACAACACTTAAATAATTCTAACATTTCTAAACATGCTTTGAGAGCTCAAGCAACATATAATACTTTTCCTTTTCTTCCTTCCTTGTACAGAGATCAATCAGGCAGAGCAAAATATTTTATTGGATACTTCATTTGCCCTATATGCTTCTAGAGCTTATTAGCTCTAACTTTAGATGAGTATAGATTTACCCACCTCGATTACTTGACAGAAGATGAAGTAACAAGTTGAAGATCCTTCTCCGATTTCCTACGAGGCTCACTTCCTCCTACAAAAGTCGAATCATCGACTTAGCGACCTCCTTTGAAGAAATCGACTATCTAAAGCGAGAAATAATGATATTTTACCCGAAGACTAAAATCTAAGATTTATTTACAGATTGCACGACTTTACGACTTTATAAATTTCGAGAAGAATTTACTTGGAGAAATCATACTTTGATACTCGAATTTTAGACGGAGAATAACTTGAATAGATTACTCGAAATAAATTGAGAATATCTTGATTGCTTCTCTAAAATTTAACTTGAAAATAACTTGGAAATAACACGACTTGAAAAGCTTGAAAAACTCGGGAAGAGGGTACGAAAATAGCCGAAAAGAAATGGCGGAAAAACAACACGGAAAAGGGAGGGGGGCGCCGCGGGGCTACCTTGCCCCAGCGGGCTACCTGCCGCCGCGGGGCCGCCAGCGCCGGCGGGCTGGCCATGGCCGTGGGGGGTGCAGCGCGGCGACGCTCACCCCTCTCCCCCGCGGGGCTCTCCCTCTCTCCCCTTTTCTCTCTCTCCTCATCTGGGTTCCTTCAATCGTGTTCTTCATCTGTTCTTCGTGTTCGTTGATTTCTTCGACGAACACGAAGAACAATTAACCCAAATTTTATAAAAACAACGTACTTGAATTTAACATGCAACAACATGCTTTTAACTTTAAAAGAAATTTTGGCATTATAACGACGTAAACACGATAATCCTCTTTAAATATTTAGAATAACGACGAAATCTCTAAATACAGCTTGAACGGAAATTAAACGGAATTAACGGGGCTAATCTCAAGAACAATAACGACAGGAATAAAACGAGAAATATAACGTAAACGTTATTAACTTGGATCTTTCAATAAAAACTGAAATATAACTTAGACGAGCAATAATGAAGAACGCGAAGAATGTAAAGAACTGAAAGTTAATGCATAATTTAAAGACGGAAAAAGAAATGGAGATCGAGACCGATGAACAAGAATGGACGGGGTTAGGTGCGTCGAAGGAATATGGCTAGCTCGGTGTCTCGTTGAGTTGCAACGGCGGCAGAGCCCCCTGCTACAACCCAACGGCGTCCCTAGCACCTTCCCTCACCGCATCCCTTCCACGCCACTCCGCTCGTCGTCTTGAAGAACACTCACGAAGAACTCTTTTTACTTCGACAGAACCTTCTTGGCTTTCAAAGCTTCTCACCCTCTCGATTTAGAAGTGAAATAGATGACAAATGAGCAAATGAATGCAAAGGGGTGGCCTTGTATTTATAGGAAAAGCTTTAGCTTCCAAGGGAAGCCACTTCAGTGCAAGAATACTGCAAAAGTTACCCCGTGTTCGGTTAAAAGCTGTTTTATTCGATGTCGAGGTTCAAATGATCTCAAACACGAAATCTAAAAATATCGGGAGACTCGTTGGCTCGAATACTAGTGAACCAACTTGATTCGTGAAAAAGACGGGGTCGTCTGAAGAAAGACGAGCAAAGATTCCCTTTTTGGATTTACTTTTTACTATTCACTCAGACTGACAGATTTTGCTCCCGAGCGTTCGATTGACCTCAGAATGGTAATCCGTGAACGCCAATGGAATCCTTGGGTCATTTTCCATAAGAGGGGCCTGACAGAACTAGACTTGGATCAACGAGGAGGATTTCATAAATTTCTCAAAACACGAACGCACGCAAAAGTTACTATTCATTCATCCTTTAAATACGTTTTTCATCACCAAGAATTCAATTAACTTCAGAATTAAAATCCGAAAACACTGGCATACTCCTTGAGTTAAAACCTTCCTAACGAGACCATGAATGGTCATAAAAGAATTAAGATCAAATTTTCCGAAAAGATGATTTTCACGAAAACTGACCCTTAAAGTCGTGACTGACATCTGACCTTAATTAACATTAATTAATTTTATTCCTTAACTTCTTAATTATCATTAAGAATACTCTAGACCTTAATCGAAAATCTGAGGTGTTACATCCTACCCCCCTTAAAGAAATTTCGTCCCGAAATTTACTAACCATGATACTATATCAGGGTACTTTTTGAGCAGCTCGGATTCGAGCTCCCATGTTGCTTCCTCTGAACCATGAAGGTTCCAGATCATCCTTACAAGATTGATCTCCTTGTTCCTTAACTTCTGGATCTTTTGACTCACAAAGGCCTGGGGCTTCTCTTCATAGGCAATGTCCTTATTCAGGATTATCTCTTCCTTGCAAATCACGTGCTTTGGATCAAACACGTACTTTTTCACCATTGAGACATGAAAAGACCTCATGAAAATCACTCAGGTTGGGTGGTAAGGCCAACCTGTAGGCTACTTTTTTTTCACCTTTTCTAAATCTCAAAAGGTCCAATAAATATGGGCCTTAACTTGTTTCGTTTGGCAAAACGAACCATTCCCTGACGGAAACATTTACAAGAATACTATCTTTAATGTCGAATCTCAGTTCCATTCTTCTTTCGTCCGTGTAAGCCTTCTGTCTGTCTTGTATTTCCTTGATTTGCTGATGAACAAGCTCGATCTTCTGGACTGCTAGCGGGACCATTTCAGGTCCAAGTATCCTCCTCTTTCTAACTTCGTCTCGATATTAGGGTGATTACACTTCCTTCTGAACAGGGCTTTATAAGGGCCATGATGACTGGTAGCTGTTGTTGTACGCAACTTATATCAATTGCAGTAGCTCCTCCCAGCTGCTTCTTCGATTGATGACTACTCCTCTAGGCATGTCTTCTAGAATTTGAATAGTCCTTTCGGACTGGCAATTCATTTGAGGATGAAATGCCGTGCTGAAATTGAGCTTTGATCTCATTGCCTTTGTAGACTCCTCCAAAATCTTGACGTAAATCTCGTATCACGATCTGATATAATCGAGACCGGCACATCGTGCATTATGCACAAATTTCTTATCATACATCTGGGCTAGTTGATTGAGCCCATCTATCATTATAACAGCAACGAGATGTGCTGCTTTCCATAATCGATTCACGATTACACAACTAGCGGTATTCCACCACTTAGACTTTGGTAATCCTTACCACAAAGCCTATACTACTATGATTCTACTTCCATTCAGGAATTTCTATGGGTTGAAACAACCAGAAGGTTTTTGATGCAAGGCTCCACTTGTTGATAGATCAACACCTTTCTACGAAGGCGGCTACTTTTCTTTTTATGTTATTCTGCTAGAAGTTCTTTTTTGAGGTCTTGATACATCTTGGTGCTTCCGGGATGTGTTGTATGTGGCGTGTCATGTGCCTTGCACATGATTTCCTCATTTAGTTCTTTCTTGCTTGGCACACAAAGCTTTACTTTGAATAAGAGTGCTCTATCGCAGCGATTTGAGCTTAATTGATTGCAGGTGGTGTTAGCACCTTGATTCTTAACTTCTTGAATTCCTATCAAAGCTTCTTCTTAACTTGAGCGAGTCCCAACTTCCCCTTCTCCTTCCTACTTAGGGCATCAACTACCACATTTGCCTTACCTAGGTGGTAGCGAGTCGTGCGGTCGTAATCCTTTACAAGTCCTAGCCATCTTCTCTGCCTTATGCTAAGATCCTCTTGCTTGAAGAAATACTTTAGGCTCTTGTGATCTTGAGAAGAGTCTTACACTTGGCTCCGTAGAGATAGTGTGTCTAGATCTTTAGCGTAAAAACAACCGCTGCTAGTTCTAAATCATGCGCGAGGTAGTTTTACTTGTGATTCTGAAGCTGCCTTGAAGCATAAGCGATCATCTTTCCTCTCTTCTTTAGTATGCATCCTGATCCTTTCCTCGACATATAAGCATAAACCACGAAATCTTCATTTCCTTCCGATATGGCTAATCATCGGGCTTGTGGTTAACATCTTCTTTCTGGAAACTTTCCTTGTACTCGGGCATCCACCTAAACTTGAAGTCCTTTCTCAACACCCACGTCATAGCCTTAGCTATTGACGAAAATTCTTCGATGAATCTACGATAGAATTCCGCAAGTCGTAGAAAACTTTCTATCTCATTCACGTTCCTTGGAGACTTCGAGTTGCTTGCAGCTTCAATCTTAGCTGGATCTACTTTGATTCCTTCTACCGAAACCATATGACCTAGAAACATAACTTCTTTAAGCCAAAGCTCACACTTACTAAACTTAGCGTAAAGCCTTTCTCTTCTTTAACTTTTCCAGCACCACCCTTAGGTGCTCTTGATGCTCCTCTTCATCTTTCGAATAGATGGGGATATCATCTATGAAAACTAGCCCAAACTTATCTAAATACGGGTAAGAACCCGGTTCATTAAATCCATGAACACTGCTGGGGCATTGGTTAATCCGAACAGCATTACCACAAACTCGTAATGCCAAAAGTGAGTCTTAAAAGCAGTATTAGGAATATCCTCCTTTCAGATCTTCAACTGATGATACCCAGATCTTAAGTCTATCCTTGAGAAGACACTTGCTCCCTTAAGCTTGCTCAGAGAGATTATCTATTCTTGGGTGAGGGTATCGATTCTTAATAGTCAACTTATTAAGCCTTCTGTAGCAAACTCTCCTTCCTCTTTCTTCGTTGCGACTGCTTTTCGATGGTATTCTGACTTTATAGTCTCTGCTGGGGATCACCGCCACTTACAGGCGTAAAGATCGCGTGACTGGACCTTGAACGTAAGCTCAGAACTTATCTAACGTCATTCTTCAGATTGCCTCTTAATACTGGACGAGCTGAAAGATCACTTTTAGAGATTCGCGTCCTACTAGAAGGGCACTAACTATCATACTTGGATTCTTCTTCCTATTAGGACTATTCCCTCTTATTCTTCCAAAGGAATATTGTTTTATACTCTCTGCTCTAATCAAGAATCCACACTCGAGCTCTATGAGTGGGAGCAAAATGAAATGATTGCCTCGGAGTGAGGACTTTATCTTGATCAATAATTCTTCAACAAGTTCCAAAAGCTGGAAGAGATATAACATTGGGTTACTTATACCTAAATCATTACTTTTTTTTAGAGGACTTATAAACTCAAAAGGGGTTTTTGCGTATAGCAAACGTATGGGAGACAATCGATGATTAACAACTGAGAATCGTATTGAATATTTGCAAAGGCGTCAGCATAACTTTAACAAGGGAGTGCTATCACGGATTCTGGATGATTAAAGTAGCATCAAAAGATTATAATTTTTCCAAAACGATATCGAAGAAATTCAAATGTGATAAATGGAGAATTTCAATTAATATGACGCTGTGGAAAGGTGATTGTTTTAATTGATGCGGGAATGAATGAATAGGCTCATCAAAACTTCTTATCTTACCGAAACTTTTTACCACTTTTAGGTCTATCTGCTTAACGATCTTCTTCAGGTTCTTTCTCTTCATTTCCTTGATCTTCACGTATATTCTTCTTTACTAGGTTGCTATGAAATAGCATGAGTCAGTTGGCCTTCAATTAGCTACACTTGGCTGGAAAAGGTGACATACGGGAATCACTTTCACCTATTAGAAAGGATACAACAATCGACCTGATCTATACGCGTTTTCTTCTCGTCTGAAACCACCAATGCGGGTTATGCCTAGATAACTGGTTGAACTCTCGATCGTGCATTGACAACATCTTCTTTCCTTACTTCTAGCTCCAGATCTCTACCTCCTTTGCCTTATGAACAGTTCGGGATATACTTTTGATATAACTCGTACTTAAAATCTTCCCAATCATACTACGCTTACTGCCTTGAATCTATCCTCCTTCAAACGGACTCCTACCCGAAGTTCGTATTCATAAAAGAGCACAACCTAATTCCTCGTCTTCCGATCAGACTATAAAATTGAAAATTCACTTCTAAGGAACAAACCCATCTCTCGACTCTCATCAGGTCTCCTAAATTATTAAATGATAGAAGATTGTGATCGAAGAACACATTCTTGGCTTTTAAGCTACAGTTCAGGACTTGCTTGCCTATGGCCTCGTTCTCTCGGCTTAATGTCTTCTCAGCAACATTAGCGGCGCTCGTTCGAAGTTGCACAAAGCAAAATGAAATGCCTTTCAATTAGATCTTTAGATTACGCAGGATAGATCAAGCAAAGCAGGAAAATTGCCTCATAAGAGGACTTTTAGCATAAATAAGAAAGAGGTTCTTAGTTACATCCGAAAATAGGGCTACCCTTGGAGAATTACTGCTGCTATCAAAATCTAAATGGTTGGTTAATATATTTTCAGAATAAGATCTGGATTAAAGCGGATAAACAGACAACAGGTCAGCAAGGCATTCTAACACCTCATTTGCCTACTTCTAAAGCTTAACTATATGTTGAGTTCCCTTCTTCCTCATCTTCATCTGTCTCTAGTACCTCGAACTTGAATTTCCTTAAGCTTCCTTCGGGGAACTGATGGGGCATTCGCTGTCCCAAACTCTGAGGGACAACTGGTTGATAGGCAGAAGTCTACTGGTGCATTCTTGGAGGATAAAAACTCAGTGTCCTGGATGATCAAGGGTCTTGCTTCTAAAGTTCCTTCAACACGAGGGCACGGTGTTTGAAATTCAGGGGGACTGTTCAGAGTCGCTCTTAGCAGTTCTGGTTCCATCACGGATGAGGGATTTTGCTCGGCTAGAGCATTCACGTGGCCATACTTTAACTCCCAAAGAGCCATCAAGGCTAAAGAGAATTCTGTCAGGTTCCCGATTATAGCATGCGTCTCGGGATCACGGGTGATGGTGCTTTGCAAAATGCGGTACATTGCTGGCCTCTCGGCGGCCGGTGCTTGCTCACACATGCGGATGCATGTTTCCAAGTCGGATACCTTTCCTGGCATTCCTCCCAAGTCGTTCATTTCTTGAACAGGGCGGAAAAGAGGCACATTATCCCTAGCAATCGAATGACGCTTAACCATCTAGAAATATGAAGCTTAATCAGTCTAGATTATAAAAGGGAGACATATGGTTCTCCTGAGATCATGCTATCGTCTAGATTCAGATACTTATCTTACATGCATAGATCCTTTTTGCAGTTGACTTTTACAAAAATTTTGGTCCCCAAGTCTTTGATCATAAACTTTACCCTTTTCCTTTAAAACAAAAATTCGAGAATGAATCAACCCTTTTCTTTTAAATTTAGAATTCTTCTTCGAAACCTTTATCTTTTGTTAAGACATATGTTCAAAAATAAGTTTTTAAACACTTTTCTTTGTGATCAAGAACTTCTTTCACAACCCTTTTTCCTCAGAAAATCATTTTACCCGAATACTTCTTACTTGGAATTTCATTATCAAGGTTTTCCCCTTATCCATAAAGAGGCATGCTTGCTCAAATCTCTTTATTTTCGATAGTCAAAAAAATTATGAATTCAAGATTTAAAATCTCTATACTATCATACCTCAATTTTTGTTGAAGATACGAGGGTGATGGCGAGCTGTGGGTTGCTGCTGTGACATATCACGAAACAATTCATATGCACATAAAAACTTAGCTTCTCTTAAACAAAGGGACAGGCCTGCAGAGTTGCAAACCTGGCTCTGATACCAACTGTAACAGCCCGGTCCCGAGATAGGAATTAACGAATGGGGACAGGGTGTTATTAATGGTTTATTGAATAAGAAGGAAGAAAAACCAAGAAAGTTTAGGGATAAAGATATACTTTTGAAAGATAGGTGATGATACTCGGGTTTACTTAATTAAGAAAGAAACATACTTATGCGGAACTAAACGGCTAATTAATCAGATATCAACATGCACAGACCTATTTACAGGTCCAAACGGATAGACGGATACCAACTTGAACAAGCCTCTTCATAGGCGAAGGAGAAACATGCTCGAGAAGTAGGAATATAACTGAATACGCATCACTTATATATATACTTAGATAATCATGTCTTGGAGAATATCCTTAGAATCTCGATAAATATAATTAAACTTAAATGAAATTAGAAAGAGTGTATCAGAGTAGCAGAAACATCATGGGGTCCCAAAAGAAACTTATATAATAGTAAAACAATCTTGGCAGCCAACCCACATCCACAGCCACCATCATCCTCAGCATCTCAACCTGAAAACATTTGAAAAAGAGGGGGCGTGAGCACTAATGTACTCAGTGGGTTTTAATAAAAGCTTCTTTGATAACTCAAGAAATATCCAATAATGATCTGGCGGTATATGGAGAGCAAAACGCAAAAGCCCTCTCCATATCCGCAAAACCTTTTCTTTACTTTTGGGCCCAACCTTGGCTCAAACTTGATGTCAACTGTACCCTTAGGCATGCCATAGGATAGAAGAGGGGTTACCTTAAATATCCTCCCGAGTATGCGAGGGGAAAACCCAGCAGTGACTCTCTTTAATGATCAAAGATCATGAACTCTGAGCCCAATCCTGGTTATAGGGCTATATTCTTCCTTTCTCAACCTTAATCCTTAATTTCTTAGCTTCCTTAACCTTACGAGAATTATCGAGCTTAGAGCAACGTCTAAGGCTAATCTTTTACTTAAGCAATACTTTGGCCTATAAGGGTTTTATCACTACCCTAAAAGGCAATGCTTAATTAGCTAAATAAACCTTAGTAAAATCCAACATTCAGATACGAAGAAATGAACGGGCATAATCATAAATTGCAATTTAAGCAATTCTAATTACCTCATGCTAGCATAAACAACACTTAAATAATTCTAACATTTCTAAACATGCTTTGAGAGCTCAAGCAACATATAATATGTTTCCTTTTCTTCCTTCATTGTACAGAGATCAATCAGGCAGAGCAAAATATTTTATTGGATACTTAATTTGCCCTATATGCTTCTAGAGCTTATTAGCTCTAACTTTAGATGAGTATAGATTTACCCACCTCGATTACTTGACAGAAGATGAAGTAACGAGTTGAAGATCCTTCTCCGATTTCCTACGAGGCTCACTTCCTCCTACAAAAGTCGAATCATCGACTTAGCGACCTCCTTTGAAGAAATCGACTATCTAAAGCGAGAAATAATGATATTTTACCCGAAGACTAAAATCTAAGATTTATTTACAGATTGCACGACTTTACGACTTTATAAATTTCGAGAAGAATTTACTTGGAGAAATCATACTTTGATACTCGAATTTTAGACGGAGAATAACTTGAATAGATTCCTCGAAATAAATTGAGAATATCTTGATTGCTTCTCTAAAATTTAACTTGAAAATAACTTGGAAATAACACGACTTGAAAAGCTTGAAAAACTCGGGAAGAGGGTACGAAAATAGCCGAAAAGAAACGGCGGAAAAACAACACGGAGAAGGGAGGGGGGCGCCGCGGGGCTGCCTTGCCCCAGCGGGCTACCTGCCGCCGCGGGGCCGCCAGCCCCGGCGGGCTGGCCGCGGCCGTGGGGGGTACAGCGCGGCGGCGCTCACCCCCCCCCCCCCCCCCCCCCCCCCCGCGGGGCTCTCCCTCTCTCCCCTTTTCTCTCTCTCCTCATCTGGGTTCCTTCAATCGTGTTCTTCATCTGTTCTTCGTGTTCGTTGATTTCTTCGACGAACACGAAGAACATGAAGAACAATTAACCCGAATTTTATAAAAACAACGTACTTGAATTTAACATGCAACAACATGCTTTTAACTTTAAAAGAAATTTTGGCATTATAACGACGTAAACACGATAATCCTCTTTAAATATTTAGAATAACGACGAAATCTCTAAATACAGCTTGAACGGAAATTAAACGGAATTAACGGGGCTAATCTCAAGAACAATAACGACAGGAATAAAACGAGAAATATAACGTAAACGTTATTAACTTGGATCTTTCAATAAAAACTGAAATATAACTTGGACGAGCAATAATGAAGAACGCGAATAACATAAAGAACTGAAAGTTAATGCAGAATTTAAAGATGGAAAAAGAAATGGAGATCGAGACCGATGAACAATAATGGACGGGGTTAGGTGCGTCTATTTACTCAGACTGACAGATTTTGCTCCCGAGCGTTCGATTGACCTCAGAATGGTAATCCGTGAACGCCAACGGAATCCTTGGGTCATTTCCCATAAGAGGGGCCTGACAGAATTAGACTCGGATCAACGAGGAGGATTTCATAAATTTCTCAAAACACGAACGCACGCAAAAGTTACTATTCATTCATCCTTTAAATATGTTTTTCATCACCGGGAACTCAATTGACTTCAGAATTAAAATCCGAAAACACTGGCATACTCCTTGAGTTAAAACTTTCCTAACGAGACCATGAATGATCATAAAAGAATTAAGATCAAATTTTCCGAAAAGATGATTTTCACGAAAACTGACCCTTAAAGTCGTGACTGACATCTGACCTTAATTAACCTTAATTAATTTTATTCCTTAACTTCTTAATTATCATTAAGAATCCTCTAGACCTTAATCGAAAATATGGGGTGTTACACATACTGTATGGGGACATCCCAATTGGAGTCTTAAATGCAGTTCGGTATGCCCACAAGGCATCTTCTAGATGAACACTCCAATCTTTTCGGTTTGGGGCCACAACCTTCCCAAGAATGGCTTTTATTTCTCGATTTGAGACTTCAGCTTGGCCATTTCCTTGGGGATGGTAAGGTGTGGTGACCCTATGGTGAACCCCATACTTCTTCAACAATCTTTCCAGCGTTTGGTTGCAAAAATGGGTCTCTTAATCACTGATGATGGACCTGGGCACACCAAACCGACTGAAAATGTGGGATTTCAGAAATGCGGTTACTACCCTTGCATCATTGGTAGCAGTAGCCTTTGCTTCTACCCATTTGGACACATAATCAACTACCAGGATAATGTATTGGTTCCCCCTCGAATTTGGAAAGGGTCCCATAAAATCCATTCCCCAAATATCGAAAATCTCCACGGGCATGATTGGTGTCATGGGCATTTCATTTCTTCTTGTGATGTTCCCTACCCTCTGGCATTGGTCACACTTTCTGCAGACGTTGTGGGCATCCTTGAATATTGTGGGCCAAAAGAACCGACAATCCAAAATTCTTCTTGTTGTTCGGTTTGGTCCGAAATGCCCTCCGCAAGCATAATTGTGACAATGCTTTAGGATTTAATCTATCTCCTCATCAGGGACACATCTTTTGATGATCTGATCAGCATATCTTCTCCATAGAATGGGGCAATCCCATGCATAGAATCTGCTTTCATACCTTAGTTTATTTTTCTAGTACTTTGAGTACCCAATAGGCATCTCCCCAGACTCTAGGTAGTTCACTATATCCGCATACCAGGGTGCTAGTGTCCCCCTTGCTGAATATAAATGCTCATCGGGAAAATGATCGGCAATGGGTATTTCGTCGCCATTCTCATTCAGCACCCGGCTCAGATGGTCAGCTACCAAGTTCTGTGCCCCACTCTTATCTTTTATCTCGACATCAAATTCTTGTAAAAGCAGGATCCATCTAATCAGTCTTGGCTTTGTCTCCTTCTTGGCCATCAAGTGCCTCAAGGCACCATGATCTGTATAGACAATGCTCTTTGCTCCCAAGAGATAAGATCGAAACTTCTCAAATGCGAACACTACTGCCAATAGCTCCTTTTCAGTAGTGGTGTAATTACATTGTGCCCCATTCAGAGTCTTGGAGGCATAGTAAAATACATAGCTTTCCTTTCCTCTCTTCTGACCCAGTACCGCGCCCACAGCGTAGCCACTGGCGTCACACATAATCTCAAAGGGCATTCCCCAATCTGGTAGTTGAATGACTGGTGCCGTGACCAGTTGCTTCTTCAGAACATTGAATGCCTTCTTACACTCTTCATCAAATTCAAAGGGAACATCTTGCTGCAATAAGTGCATAATAGGCTGGGCAATTTTTGCAAAATCCTTAATGAACCTCATGTAGAATCCAGCGTGCCCCAGGAATCCTCTCACTTGTTTCACCGAGGTGGGGTATGGCAATTTCTCAATTATATCCACTTTGGCTTTATCGACCTCAATGCCCCTTTCAGAAATCACATGTCCCAGTACAATGCCCTCTCTGAGCATGAAATGACATTTTTCATAGTTCAGCACTAGGCATTTGTCCACACAACGCTGCAACACTTTCTCCAAATTATCTAGACATCGATCAAAATAGCTCCCGTACACTGTAAAGTCATCCATGAATACATCAATGCAGTTCTCGAGCAAATCAGAGAATATGCTCATCAAACATCGCTGAAACGTGCCAGGAGCATTGCAGAGGCCAAAGGGCATTCTGCGGTAGGCAAACGTGCCGAATGGGCACGTGAATGTTGTTTTCTCCTAGTCCTCTTGACTTACTGCAATTTGCATGTATCCTGAATATCCATCCAAGAAACAAAAGAACTTGTTTCCTGCGAGTCTTTCCAACATCTGGTCAATGAACGGAAGTGGGAAATGATCCTTCCGTGTGACCGTGTTCAGCTTCCGGTAGTCGATGCAAACTCTCCAGCCAGTTTGCAGTTGTGTGGGCACAAGCTCTCCTTTCTCATTTTTCACAACTTGAATGCCCGACTTCTTGGGCACAACATGGATTGGACTGACCCACTTGCTGTCTGAAATTGGGTATATAATGCCCTGGTCCAGAAGCTTAATTATCTCTTTTAGCATCACATCCTTCATCACTGGATTGAGCTTTCTTTGTGGGTCACGAACGGGTTTTGCATCATCTTCCAACAAAATTTTGTGCATGCAAACCGCTGGGCTAATGCCTTTTATATCTGCCAATGTCCATCCGAGTGCCTCCTTGTACAGTCTCAACAATCTCAAAAGGCGATCCTCATCAGCTTGATTCAACCCCGCACTTATGATTACAGAGAGAGTCTCATTATTCCCTAAATAGGCATATTTCAGATGCCTTGGTAATGCCTTCAACTCCAGCATGGGCGCTTTGATAATAAAAGACATCAGCTTATCATTGTTCCTCCGAATGGGCACACCATAGTCCACACATCCGTGTGGCATTTCTTCTAATGAATACAGCATCATAATTCCATCCCTTATGTCATCATCCTCGTCCAGGGCATCCTGGTCATTCAGTCCATCCCACAATGCCCACTCCAGCGGTTCTCTGTTGCTCACCATGGATAAAGTAGAACGGCTCGGGGAATGAAATGTGTTCACAAAATTACAATTTTCTGTATCCGGGGGTGCTTCATGGCTTCAAAAATGTTGAACGTCACCTTCTCCCCCATCAAACTCACACGTCAGTGTGCCCTTGTCCACATCAATTTTGGTTCGAGTTGTCTTCATGAAAGGCCTTCCCAGCAACAAAACTGAAGATTTTGAAGTCGCTGTGCCCATATCAAGCACATAAAAATCTGTTAGGAAAATAAGCTCATCCACCTTGACCAATACATCTTCAATGAGGCCTTCTGGATATACATTGGACCTGTCAGCAAGATGAATGACCACACGAGTCTCTTTCAAAGGTCCAATCTTCAATTCTTTGAACACTGACAGGGGCATTACATTGATTGATGTCCCCAGATCCAGCATGGCCTTTTCAACTTTCCTGTCTCTAATAATACAAGAGATCATGAACATCTCTGGATCATCACACTTCTTGGGTAACTTCCTTTGTATCACAGCCGATACATTCTCCCCAACTAGGAACCTTGCATCATCATTGAATCACACCTTTCTGGTACAAAGTTCTTTTAGAAACCGGGCATACCGTGGTACTTGTTTGATTGTCTCGATCAGTGGAATGTTGATTTCCACTTTGCTGAATACTTTTAGCATCTCCCTGGTTTTTCTTCTCTCCTAATTTGTGTCAATCTCCCTGGAAAGGGAGTTTTCCGTCTATCTGGAATGGGCACTTTGGCAGGCTGTTTTACTTCTAGGATGGGCACAGTATCAGTCTGCTCAGCTTCTTGTGCCTTGTCTTCTGTGGGAATTTTTTCCACTTCTTCCTCCAAGGGCACATCGTCCTTCTCTTCTCTCGGCTTGACCATCTCCGGAAGCTCTTTTCCACTTCTCAATGCTACTGCATTCACTTGTTCTCTTGGATTTTCGACTTGGGAAGGTAGCTTCTCATTTTTCTCCTCCATCTTGTGCATGGCTTGAGCCAATTGATTGATTTGCTTGCTCATATGCGAGAGACCAGCTCGAGTCTCTTGCTTAAACTTCTCATTCTCCTCAGCCATAGCAAACACAAGAACTTCTAGCCTTTGCTTTCTTTTCTCCTCTGGTGGTGGCAATGGGCGTCCAGGATGCCCATTCTCCGGCCTTCTCCATCTAAAATTCTCATGGTCTCTCCAGCCAGGATTATAAGTCTGGGAATGGGGATCATATCTTCTGGAATGCCCATTCTGGCCCCCTATGGCATTCACTTCTTCCATTTCGTCTTGTAGAGTAGGGCATTCATCTGTGAAGTGAGATATGCTTTTGCACACCCCACAAGGTCTAGGCTTTCTCGCAATGCTCGCACCGGACAAGATTTTTTCGATCTTGTCACACAATCTATCAATTATGCTATCCTGGTCCGGTGCCCTCTCTGTATCACTTACAACCCGAATGCCCTCTCCACCGAAGTCTCGGTTATCTTCAGTCATTTCTTTGAGAATTCTGAATGCTTCAACAGGCTGTTTGTTCAAAATAGATCCTCCACATGAGGCATTCACGATCGTCCTCTCATGTGGTCTCAATCCTCCGACGAAATACTGAATCAAATCATGTTCAGTAATCTGGTGCTGTGGGCATTTCGCTAGCATCATCTGGAATCTTCCCCAGTAGTCATAGAAACTTTCGTTAGTTCCCATCTTCAGGCTCCCTATCTTTCTTCTCATTTCTTGCACTCTGAATGCTGGGAAATATTTCTCCAAAAACTTCTATTGAAGTTGTCTCCATGTAGTCACAGCGCCAGTGGGTAGTGTGTACAGCCAGTCCCGTGCCCCATCTTGAAGAGTAAAAGGGAACGAGACCAACCGCACATACTCTTCTCGTCCATGGTCGGATGGTTGAGTTTAGCAAACCATCTCAAAATCTTGCAAATATCTTTGTGGATCCTCTCCAGGCATTCCGTGGAACTTTGGCAAGATCTGGATAAAGTTTGCATGAATATCCCAGTTCTGAGTCACAGCTGGGAGTGTAATGCCCATTGGGCGCAGATTCATGTTGGTCGGGAAGACCAACTGCCTTAAAGTCCTGTTATCATCCGCATTGCCATTCGCGGCATTTCCATTTGCGGCCATGTTGATATTGTGGCCATTCTCAAACTGTCCTTCCTCCTCGTGCCCTTCGTCTCCTTAATCTTCTTGATCTTCTGGTGGAGGTGTGGGCTCACGAGGTCTATTTTCTGCTTGGCGTGCCCTCTTCACTGCTGTCCTGTTCTTCCTCGAAGTCTTCTCTATCTCCGGATCGTACAATAGAGTCTCCTCTGAAGAGTCCCTGGGCATCAACTTCCAGGCTCACCAATTATGGAAGATAAAATCACTAGAAACCAGCTCCCTGGCAACAGCGCCAATTTTGACGCGCGGTCGTTTCGCGCTTAAAAATATATTTGTAAACTCATGTGCCCACAGCGAGCGTAGCTAGCCAATGAGTATGGGTCGATCCCACAGAGAGCTGTTGCGATTCTATCTTCAAGTAACCAATCACAAAGGGGGTTTTGGTGTTGTCACTAAACTGAATTTAAATCTGCAAAAGAAACTAAAGAAAATATCAAATAACAAAAGGTTCTGGCATTTGAATTAGAATTTAATTTAAACATAAAACAACTCGATCATGGGCACACCGATTTTCATACATGATAGGTCATCTAGTTATGGTGACCGGATTCCTCTCTGCGTCTCCTCATCCATCCTTTCATTTTAGGTTTAAAAGTGATTCCTCTTCGATTAAACCCCTAACAAGTTACCCACCCCCCGATTCCTCTAAGAGATGTAAGCAAACAAGCAGCAGTGTGCCCTAGACGGACCCAGATCTGTTGTGTTCAACTGATTCTTCTTGTGCCCACAACAACCCATTAATTCTCTAATTACTATATGAACCAACACACAGTCACGATTCGCCAATTCAATTAATAGTGGTGTGCCCTCTTTATCTAACGAGTGATCAGCCACATTGGGCACTTCAGACACACACTCACATGGAACAAGGCACAAGAATTAATGGAAACTAATCATGCATTACTATGCCCGTTTTGGCCTCACGAGTCCAGATTTATGCTCAAACCAATTTCATCGTTCAAATGCTAGAATTAAAGATCTAGCCGAGAAGGTTATACATAATTAAAACTGCAGAAATTAAAAGACATAAAATAAATAAAATTTTACTGAATTAATTAAGTAGAAACTCGACTCCAACGTCGATAAACATGAGCATAACCTAAGTCCCGAAGGTTTAAGACCTTTCGGATTGTTTTGCTGCCTAAGCAGCGTACTGAAATTAAAATGCAGAAATGTAAAAATCTAAAATGTTTCAGACTGTCTAAAGCTTTGTTTTTCCAGAGACTAAACTTGTTTAAATAGTTACATTTCCGAGTAGAGTTTCCCCCACAGACGGGGGTCTTCTGCTGAAATTCTGGAACGGCATGCCCTCGCTGACCTTGACTAGATAAGCTTCAGCTTTAACAAATCCCTATTTTTTAAGGATTGTTCTTATCTCCTTTGATTGCGCTTATCTCTTCGTCTGAATTAATTAAGTAGAAACTCGACTCCAACGTCGATAAACATGAGCATAACCTAAGTCCCGAAGGTTTAAGACCTTTCGGATTGTTTTGCTGCCTAAGCAGCGTACTGAAATTAAAATGCAGAAATGTAAAAATCTAAAATGTTTCAGACTGTCTAAAGCATTGTTTTTCCAGAGACTAAACTTGTTTAAATAGTTACATTTCCGAGTAGAGTTTCCCCCATAGGCGGGGGTCTTCTGCTGAAATTCTGGAACGGCGTGCCCTCGCTGACCTTGACTAGATAAGCTTCAGCTTTAACAAATCCCTATTTTTTAAGGATTGTTCTTATCTCCTTTGATTGCGCTTATCTCTTCGTCTAAGCTTATCTCTTTGTTGCAGCACCTTCCAGGAGTCCAATTTAGCTCCAATTCTCATTCGGATATGTAGCTATCTTCCTCCAGCTCTCCTTTCAACTGAATCCCGAGTTTCACTGGAATGCCCATTCTGACCTGTGGTCGAGTCTGTGCGAGTACTATAGGCACGGCATCATCTGTCAGCTCTATCCGTATCTGATATGCCCACTTCACCGACCAAATGTAGGATGGATACTGGGGACGTCCCATGTGCCTCTGATGATCATATGTGCAAGATAATCGTGAATATTTGGGCATAAAATGCCCCTTCCGCCAGACTCGACTCTTGGAATGCTCTTTGACCGCAACCTGGTTCTTTTCGACTCAAAACACACTAAAAATGACATTTATAAGAGATAAAATGCCCATAAAAACAGAAATAAATGGACTTATCATAGTAGTAGATGACTACTCAAGATATACTTGGGTGGAGTTCCTGAGAAGCTATCAACCCTGATCAGAAGACTGCAGACTGATGATAAACTGAGATTTTACACCGATTTTGATACACTTTTGTGTCGAGTTTGAATTGGTTATGGTGTGTTTTATCTCATTTTATTTGTGTTTTCATTTATTTGAAAGTTTGGTATTACTTGTTCGAATTTTGCATGAATTGTACTTGGAAAGATGGTGATTGCACGAAGTATGGAAGTCCCGAAAAAATACGTGGAAAAATGGCCGAGAACCGCGGTCCACATGTCAGCTCGCGGGTGAAGACATCGACCAATAACTGTCGAATCGCAATAGAGGCTGGGGTGTTCAGAGGAAAAGTCGCGAGTCGCGAATAAGACCGCGAATCACCAAGGGCTATTCACTGTTTGATCGAGAGACAGGGGTCATCTTTGAAAAATTCGCGACCCGGTTGCGAATATCAGTATCAGTCGTGAATATTTTGACAGCTGGATGCCACGTGGAGTCGCGACCCGAGTCGCGACCGACATGCTCGGGAGCGAGATCGCGAATCTTCAAGACGGTGCAGCTGTGGTTTCCTACTTTGGATCAAATTCGCACTTAGTATTTAAGGGTGGAAATACACAAAAATCATAGACTTAGTACTTAGTACTTGTTTTGGATGTGTGTTGATTAATTGGCCATTAATTGATGCAATCAGAGGTGTTAATTCATAATTCGAGAGATGAGTTTTAGCACGAGATTTGGAATAATTAACTTAATAATTGATAACACTCGAGAGAGTTGAGATTATTTAACAGAGTCTTTGACCTGTTGATCATTTTGGAGTTGCATATTAGATAATCAATGGAGACATTATTATTTAATTTGTAATCAATATTTACATTTCTCTGAGAAGAGATTGTATACAATTTTGTGGGTGCTCTAGTGTAAGGTGAATCTGAATATAGGCATGGAGTTGTGTTAATTAAACCGGTGGAGTAGTTGATGATTAAACAATCCTAGAATGCGCTTAGTCTCTTGATAGTTTTACTTGTTATTTCTTTCTTGTTTTATGCTTGTGGTAGTTTTATTTATTTTGTTTGGTTAGTTCAGTTAATTTTATATTCATCATTTTGTTAGTCTAGATAACAGCCGTAGAATAAATAGAATAAGTAGTGATTAGATACTGAGTCTCTGTGGATTCGACCTTATTCACCGCTTTGCTATTAGCTTCGCTGTACACTTGCAGTTTAGGTAAAAATAAATCCTGAACAAGTTTCTGGCGCCGTTGCCGGGGACTCAAATTCTGATATTGCTATTATTCGATTTTATTATATATTGTTACTCTAGACATTATTTTTGTTTTTTTATTTATTCTTCTCTTCTTCTCTGCAAATTCATAGGAGGTGTATGAGCACACGCTCAAAAGGAGAACCACTTCAACCTTTTGATCATGAGATCGAAGCTACTGTTCGTCACCAGAACGCAAGGAGAAGAAAAGGACCAATGGCAGATCAACAAACAGCCCCTGTCACGGTTGAGCAGATGCGTCAGATGCAACAACAACTCGCGGAGATGCAACAGAGATTCCGAGAGCAAGAGGAAGCTAGAGTAGCTGCTCCGGCGCCTATCAATCAGTTGTTTACACCAGTGTTGAATCATGGTCAAGTTCCGGGCCCTGGGATCAATGCAAACAATTTTGAACTGAAGTCAGGCCTGATAAGAATGGTCCAACAACACCAGTATGGGGGGCACAAGATGGAAAATCCGAATGCGCACCTTCAACAATTCCTGGAGATTTGCAGCACTATAAAGATGAATGGGGTGTCGGATGATTCTATTCGGCTTCGTCTGTTCTCATTCTCGCTAAGAGATGCTGCCAAGGATTGGTACCATTCATTGGATCTTAGCACAGTCGACACCTGGGAGGCTCTAGTACACAAATTTCTTCATAATTTTTTCCCTCTCGGTTTGACTTTGAAACTGAAAGGCGAGATCACCCAGTTTCGCCAATATGATGATGAGAATCTGTACGAAGCTTGGGAGCGGTTTCGAGAGCTGCTTAGGAAATGTCCTAATCATGGGTTTGGGATAGATCATCAGGTGTGCATCTTCTACAATGGATGCGACACGGAAGTGAAGAGACTTCTGGATGCCTTGGCAGGTGGATCCCTACTTAACAAAGGACATGATCAGGCCGTCTCTATTATAGAAGACATGGCCACAAACAGTTACCAATGGACCAACGATCGACAGGTGAAGATCATGAGGAAAGTTGCTGCAGTAGAGGACACTGATCCTATTTCTAAGCTGGCTGCCCAACTTTCAACATTGAATGCTACCATTAACAGTCGATTTGATGCCATGACACGCACGGGTGTAGAAAACCCCATAGGAAATGCTATGGAAGATGTAAATTACATTAATCAGCGGGGCTATAGGAACAACAATCACAATTACCGAGGTGGGAATCAGTTCTACCAAGGTAATCGCTCCAACCGTTCTTATGGAAATCCCAATGCCGCATTACGGCCTCCACCTGGATTTTCCGTGACTAACGGGGTGATTGATGAAGAAAAGAAGCCAAAGTTGAATGAACTTCTGATGGCTTTTATGGCAAGACCGAGAAATATATGGGTGAGTCTCAAACTCGAGTTGAGAAGCTAGAGAAGATGTTCAAATGAAGATGTTCGAGAAGCAGTTGGGGCAATTAGCTACAGTGGTGGGAAATCAGCATCAGCCAGGCCAATTCCCCAGTAATACCACTGTGAATCCAAAGGAGCAATGCAAGGCCATACAATTGCGAAGTGGAACTTCTTATGAAGGGCCAAAGAACCCTGAGCATACATTCACTCCTGAAGACGAGAATGATAAGATAGAGAGGATTCAGAACATCCAGTTCCGAGCACTGGTGGACCTACAACGCCACCACCATCGTCTCTTCCTAGGGCCCTTGCCCCTACATTATCTTCTGTTCCCATTCCTTATCCTCAGAGGTTTCAAAAGAAGAAAAATGATGAACAATTCTCCAAATTTTTGGAGATTTTTCGAAAGGTGCAAATTAATATACCTCTGGTGGAGGCTCTACAGCAGATGCCGAGTTATGCCAAGTTCCTCAAAGATGTCATTTCGAAGAAGAGGAAGTTGGGGGATTATGCCACCGTGAATCTCTCTGAAAATTGCAGTGCTCTCATTCAGATGAAGCTTCCAGCTAAGCTCAAGGATCCCGGAAGTTTCACTATTTCCGTCACTATTGGAGGAGATCATACTGGAAAAGCTCTATGTGACTTAGGAGCCAGCATCAATCTCATGCCCTTGTCGTTCTTTCAGAAGCTGAACATCGGATAGATTAAGCCCACCACCATTTGTCTTCAGATGGCCGATGGATCCGTGACTCATCCGCGGGAGATAGTCGAAGATGTCCTGGTAAAAGTCAATGAGTTCATCTTTTCCGTTGACTTTGTGGTCCTAGATATGGAAGCAGACTCTGAGGTCCCACTTATTTTGGGACGCCCGTTTCTCAATACGGGCAAAGCTTTGATCGATGTAGCCAAGGGGGAATTAACACTTCGTGTTAATGATGAGAGTGTTACCTTCTCTCTTTTCAAAGCTATACAGTTCCATGATAAGGAAGATGCTCAACAAATCGAGGAGTGCAAAGTGCTTCAAGTGTTGGATTCATGCATTGACATGAACGATTTCATGGCACCAAGGGGGTCTTTGGAGCAAGCTTTGCTCCAGTCTTATTTTCATAAAAATGAAGTTATTTTTAATGATGGATTTAACTGATATAATTGCTGAGTTGAATTCTTTGCAGGAAATCCCAAGGTGAGGGTCCAAGTTTCTCCCACTAAGGGACGAGGGTGAAAAGGCCAAGGATGGTGAGCCAACTGTGTCTAAAAAGCTGGAGTTGAAGCCGTTGCCTGCCCATCTCAAGTATGCCTTTCTAGGCGAAAATGACACTAAACCGGTAATCGTTTCTACCTACCTTTCTGAATCTCAGTTGGATAGCCTTTTGCGTGTCTTGAGGAAGTATCAAAGTGTTATAGGTTGGTCTATTTCTGACTTGAAAGGGATTAGCCCGTCAATATGCATGCATAGGATTTTACTCGAGGATGATTATAAATCCCGTGTGCAAAATCAACGTAGGTTAAATCCCATAATGCAAGAGGTAGTGCGAAAAGAGGTGTTGAAATTATTGGATGCGGGGATCATTTTTGCTATCTCTGATAGTGAGTGGGTTAGCCCCACTCAAGTTGTGGCTAAAAAGGGGGGCATGACTGTGGTAGAGGGTGAAGGAAAAGAAATGATTGCTACTAGAGTTGTTACTGGTTGGCGTGTGTGTATTGATTATCACATGTTGAATGCTGCCACTAGAAAGGATCATTTTCCTCTTCCCTTTATTGATCAGATGTTAGACAGATTAGCTGGGTATGAGTATTACTGTTTTCTAAATGGTTATTCTGGTTATAATCAGATTATGATTGCTCCTGAGGATCAAGAAAAGACTGCGTTTACATGCCCTTATGGTATTTTTGCTTATCGTTATATGTCTTTTGGTCTATGTAATGCCCCAGCTACTTTTCAGAGATGCATGATGGCTATTTTTCATGGGTTGATTGAAAATATCATGGAAGTTTTTATGGATGATTTTTCTGTCTATGGAAATTCCTTTGATCATTGTTTAGCCAATTTAACTCAAGTTTTGCAGAGATACGAGGATACCAACCTCATCCTAAATTGGGAGAAGTGCCATTTTATGGTACGGGATGGTATAGTGTTGGGGCATAAAGTGTCTTCTGCAGGTTTGGAGGTTGATCGTGCCAAGATTGTCGCCATCGAGAAGTTGCCACCTCCTACCAATGAGAAGTCCGTGAGAAGTTTTCTTGGCCATGCCAGATTTTATAGGTAAGCATTAGGGATTTTTCCAAGATTGCTAAGCCTCTTAGTCATTTATTAGAAAAATTTGTTGCATTTGACTTTTCTGATGAGTGTTTGCAGGCCTTTGAGACGTTAAAGAAGGCTTTGGTGAGTGCACCTATACTGATCACTCCTGACTGGTCGCAGCCATTCAAAATTATGTGTGATGCCAGTGATGTTGTTGTGGGCACAACTTTGGGACAAAAATGAGACAAGCTGTTTCGTGTAATCTACTATGCCAGTCGTACTTTAGACTCGGCACAAGTAAATTACACGACCACCGAGAAGGAGTTATTAGCAGTTGTTTATTCTTTTGATAAATTTCATGTTTATCTTATTGGTGCTAAAATGATTGTTTATACTGATCATGCTGCGTTGCGCTACTTGTTTGATAAGAAGGATACTAAGCTTCGTTTAATTCACTGGATTTTATTACTGCAGGAATTTGATCTCGAAATTCGAGATCGGAAAGGGTGCGAGAATGTGGTTGCGGACCACTTGTCTTGATTAGAGCACCCCGTGGATGGCGAGGAGGCTCACATGCCAATCAACGAGAAGTTTCCCGATGAGCAGCTTTTCGCAGTCCAATCTCAAGCTCCGTGGTTTGCTGACTTTGTCAATTTCCTTGCTGCTAATGTGCCACCACCGGATTTATCCTCACATCAGAAAAAGAAATTTTTCCATGATGTGAAGTTCTACATGTGCGATGACCCGTACCTGTTCTGGCGTTGCTCGGACACTGTCATCCGCCGTTGTGTGCCTCAAGAAGAATGGAGGCCAATCTATTTGCAGTGCCATGCTTCGCCAAGTGGTGGCCATTTCTCAGCCAATCGTACCGCTTTCAAGATCTTGCAAAGTGGTTTCTATTGGCCTTCTCTGTTTAAGGATTGCCATGAGTTCACCCGGGAGTGTGACAAATGCCAAAGAATGGGGGGGCTCCCCAAGAAGAATGAAATGCCACTCACAAATATTGTAGAAGTCGAGTTATTCGATGTGTGGGGCATCGACTTCATGGGCCCCTTTCCAGTCTCTTCAAGTGGTTTTCAATACATTTTGCTAGCCGTAGACTATGTCTCGAGGTGGGTCGAAGCCATTCCAACAGTCACCAATGATTCTCGGGTCGTCATCAGCTTTCTGAAGAAGTTGTTCTCTCGTTTTGGAACACCAAGAGCTCTACTAAGTGATGGGGGAACACACTTCTGCAACAAGCCCCTGGAGTCATTGTTGGCCAAGTATGGGATCAAGCACAAGGTCACTACACCGTACCACTCACAAGCAAATGGGCAGGCCGAGCTAGCTAATCGGGAGATAAGGCAAATTCTCGATAAGACGGTGAATATCAATAGAAAGGATTGGGCTGAGTTGCTTGATGATGCACTTTGGGCGTACCGGACTGCTTACAAGACGCCGTTAGGAATGTCTCCATACCAGCTGCTCTTTAGGAAGTCCTGCCATTTGCCGGTTGAGTTAGAACACAAATCTTATTGGGCGGTGAAGCAGCTGAACCTCGATTTCAAGACAGCGGGGACTAAGAGAGTGCTCCAGCTCAATGAGCTCAATGAATTCCGCACGGAGGCCTTTGAAAACTCATTGTTGTACAAACTGCACACCAAAGCGTTCCACGATCGGATGATTGTTCAAAGGGAGTTATTACCTGGTGATAATGTGTTATTATTTAACTCTCGTTTGAAATTGTTTCCAGGAAAGTTGTGGTCCAAGTGGTCAGGTCCTTTTGTGATAAAGAAGGTACTTCCCGGGGGTGCGGTTCAATTCTTGTCACATACGGGAGAGTTGTTTACTGTCAATGGCCATAGGGTCAAGAAATATTACAGCCCGGAGAAAAGACACGAGGTGTCTCACATCAAGTATTTGGAGCCCTAAGTTGCACGATCGTCTGGCTGTCGACGTTAAATGCGGCGCTTATTAAGAGGCAACCCAATGGTTTTCATTTTTTTTTATATATAGTCTTTTTGGTTTTTTTTTCTTTGTTTTGTTTCCGGTGCTGATGTCTTTTTGCTGAGTTTTGCAGGTGATTTTTGAGGGAGTGATTGAATGATGATAAAAGCGTCCCAAGTAACCTTCAATACGTGTGTCCCACGTATTGGGCATGTGCAAAGAAAGTTGCGATTGGGGTCGGGTGAACCTTTACTTGGGGTCTTTTCTCGTACATTCGATCATATCCAATCTCAATTTTCGAGGAACAGCGACAGATCGGAGGCCGTTCAGTTCGTTAGCAGCACTGGAGGATTTTCGCGACCAAATTCACGAGTCCGGACTCGCGACTGAGGTCGCGAATGATAAGTGGGCCGTTTTCTGTCGAATCGCGACAGAGAGGGGGATCGCTAAGGAAAAATTCGCGACTGGGTCGCGAATCCACGTGTACGCCAGATGCTGACTGGGTTGCGAATTTTCCAAGGTGTACTTAAGGAAATTCGCGACCTCAGTAGCGGTCGCGAGCGAGGTCGCGAATTTTATGCTGACGTGGCGACGCGGAAATTGGTTTTCTCTCCCTTTTTCTCCCATTCTTCACCCACACTTCACTCTTACTTCACTCACATGCGCACACATACACATTTCTTCTCTAAATTCAACATTCCAGGTATGTATTCTACACATTAAACTCATGTTTTTCGATTACCCATCATGCGTAGGTATGGATTTCATGAGTTTTAGGCAAAATCTATGGATAAATTAGCATACCCATGTTTTAGGTTTTGCAAAGTCAAATTTGGGATTTTCTTGTGTTTCTTGGCTAAATATTCCAATTAATGACCCAATTCACCCCTACATTGTTGCCCAAGCATGTACACGTGAAGATTTGATTGCATTTGATGCCATTCGTAGTATGTGTTGGGAGTAGGTTAAGAACATGGAGTTATTTTGGGGATAAATCTTTATTTTGCTTTGTTCTTAATGTGCCAATCATGTTAGTGGGGTTGATATGTGTTCGTATCCGAAATGTCATCTCTCTTGTGCTTCATTTTTCGAAATTTTGAGGTTTTGTGTGGTGAATGTGGAATTGTGGTTGATTTTTCATGCTTAGTTGTATAGATGAAATTGGGGGATGATTTGGTCGACAACTCGTTTTAAGCAAGTTTGGAGGGGCCATACTCATCTTGTGGTGTTTGTTTGCATAGTGTGGTTTTGATTGGAACATCTTTTGCAGATATCCCAATGACTCGCGAACGTCGCCAACGGGTCATCAGTTCCTCATCGTCCTCTGAGGATGAAGGACGCGATTATGAGGAAAATCCAGAGGACGAGGAGTACCACTCAGAAGAGGAGGAGTCCGAGGCTGGGTCCCAGTCTGAAGAGGACGGCCAGTCCGATGAGCAAGAGGATGACTACAACAGTGCTGAGGACGAAGACTATGAACCAGAGTCCGAAGAAGAGGATGTTGTTGAAGAATTGGAGCCCGAGTTAGCTGAGGATGATGAAGAAGGGATGGAACTCCTATACCATCCACACCGGTATGGGATCCGCTTACATACGGAAGAGCAGCAGCGCGCCTGGGCCCGTCTAGTCGAGATGAATATTTATCCCACCAGATACCCTTGTGCTGAGACGACTATGGCCCTGGGAATTCATGAAGACGTCTGGGGCCTCATCAATAGAATCGGATGGAATTACGCCTTAGTAAGTGGATGGTCGACATATCCCATCCTGGTGTATGAGTTCTTGAGTACCTTGGAGGTACAAGCGTCCACAATGCGCGGCCCCCACACGATGACATTTCAGTTAAGCGGGGTCTCGCACATCCTCACAGCTGCTGAAGTCAACACCATCTTCCATGTACCTCCAGGCGGCATCTTCAATGGTTTTCCAGTTACAGCTGGGGAGTTTTGGCGACAGCTTCAGACGGAGATGACTCGTTTTGATCACAAAAGAGTCAAAGCCTCTATGATGCCGAACCCAGCCTTCAGGTATCTTCAAAAGATCTTCACATCGACAGTCTTGGCCCGTCATGAGACATCCAGCATGCGCTTACCCAAAATCCTATTTCTCTACTGCATGTTGAGTGCCCACAACCTCAACTTCGCCGCGTTCTTGATGCAGCAGCTCAAGAGGCAATCTACTCAGGCCACCGATGCAATTGAAATTGGTGGGATGATCACACCCATTTCTGCACACTTTGGCATCCCGCTGAACCGCTACGGGGCCCTCCCAGAGACTCGCCTCATTGATCTTACCACTTTGAGAAATTCTCGGATGCTAGCCACTCGCACGGATCAGTTCCTGTTGCACCTGCGCGGTTCTCAATGCTTTCCGCTGCCCAACAGGCCACTCACTACAGTGTCGGATCTTACTGACACTCGAAACTGGTTGATGGACACACCGGCCCATCGGCACGCGATTGCTGGAGTTGCAAATGAAGGCCGAACTAACTTTGAAGTATTTGAGGCTCAAGCACATGTTCTTTTGAGAGAGTCGTCTGCTCAGGCCGAGCGTCGAGGCCATACACGGACTAGGGATGAGAGGAGCGAAGATCAATGGGACTCTATCACCCAGATGATGGCCAACATGAACACGGCTATTGGCTCGATGAACAACGCCGTTGGCACCTTGACCACAAACTACGGTGCCATGAATGATGCCTTCCAGACGTTGCAGACAGATGTGCACGCTATGAGAGGGGAGGTGCATGAGATTCGAGACGCGGTTAGGGGCCTCCAGTCGGCACCCGGCTACTACTCTCATATATTTTATGGTGCCAGCCCGTCTGGTCCACACCAGCCCTAAGAACCCACATCTTCCGGCCGCTCCCAGTCTCAGTCTCACCAGAGACAGATGCCGCCACACTTGTATCCGTATATTCCGTACGGATACCCGCCATTTCGACCGCCCCCGTCCTCCTGATCCGCTGTAAGTGGTTGAGACACTGTTTCATCTTTCTTCAAACTTATTCTTCCTCTTTGTGTTGAATAATTTTGGGGGGATGTGCACTTACGATGTCTCGACCAAAGTTGTTTACCTGCATTCTTAGTTAGTCATTTTCTTAGTTAGTTATTTCTTTTATTTTATTTTATTTTAAAAAGGAAACCGGGAAGAATTTTGAATTTGAATTCTGTCTGCCTTAATCTTTTGGGTTTTGAGGAAATTGATCGAGTTATGTAGTGAATTCATGTTTGGTGATGATAATTGATGGAAGTGAGGATATGTATGTCTTGAAGTTTGTGAGTTCTGATTTGAGCACATGTGTACATGTGAACTTGATAAGCATGAGTAAGACCAATGTTTAACCGTGAGTTTTTGTACCTTAGGGTGATGAACCCATATTTTTCTTGATGTGTGTTGGTCAGCATGTGTTGATGTCACAAGAACTTGCATGATTCCTCACTCGTGATTTGACTATGCTTAGGATTGAAGAAATGATTCTAGGCCATCTTTTCTTATAGCCATTTGCCTAAACACAGTCCCTAAATACACTTACTTCCTTTGTGAACCCCCGTTGAGCTTGATCATCATTTTTTTTTAGAATCCCGTTGTGGTATGAACGATAAAATGTGTGGACAACAGGATTGGAGAAAAATGGAAAGATTGTAATGTGGAATGGTTGAACACTGTGAGTGTTAATGGTTGTGAGGTGGTGAGTGTTGTTGGCAGTTCTAAAAAAACAGAGAGAAAAATTTTTGAGATGAAAAAAATTTTGAATAAAAAGGATGCCAACAACATAGATGAAAGAAGAGAATAACGGACTCAAAGAGACCGAGAAAAACGTGGTTGTGTACGAGAAGTGCGTTAGACAAATTCTAACATGTGCCTTTGTTAAAGAAAAAAAGGGTGGTGATTAGATTGATTGGTAGAGTTGAGTTGATAAAGCTGTGAATTTTAGTGATTTTTGCAGGGTTTTTGAGTCAATTTAGCCATATAATTCGAACCCTAACCCAAAGCCTACATTACAACCCATTTAAAAGACCTATTTGATCTTTAATTCCTACATGATTTTATTTAAAGAGAGTGGGGAAGAAGTGTAAGCTTATGGTTGATGTTTTCATATGTTTGACGTTCGATGAGTGGTTACCTCGATATATATTTTGTGAGAGTTTTAGTGATATATACACACTTGAGAGGAACATTGGTTTGATGCATGTGTGTTGAGTTTCAAATGTATATGTGGGTGATTTGAAAGATTCATGGATTTCAAACTTGCATTTTTCTTACCTCTTGATTGCGTCCTTGCTAAATTGTGAGTTGTATGCATAATTTGTATTGATCCTTGAGTTGAGTCTTGTTCTTTGTTTGAGGACAAATAAACTTCTAAGTTTGGGGGAGTTGATAAACTGAGATTTTACACCGATTTTGATACACTTTTGTGTCGAGTTTGAATTGGTGTGTTTTATCTCAGTTTATTTGTGTTTTCATTCATTTGGAAGTTTGGTATTACTTGTTCGAATTTTGCAGGAATTGTACTTGGAAAGATGGTGATTGCACGAAGTATGGAAGTCCCGGAAAAATACGTGGAAAAATGGCCGAGAACCGCAGTCCACGTGGCAGCTCGCGGGTGAAGACCTCGGCCAATAACTGTCGAATCGCGACAGAGGCTGGGGTGTTCAGAGGAAAAGTCGCGAGTGGCGAATGAGACCGCGAATCACCAAGGGCTATTCACTGTTTGATCGCGACAGAGACAGGGGTCATCTTTGAAAAATTCGCGACCCGGTCGCGAATATCAGTATCAATCGCGAATATTTTGACAGCTGGATGCCACGTGGAGTCGCGACCTGAGTCGCGACCGACATGCTCAGGAGTGAGATCGCGAATCTTCAAGGCGGTGCAGCTTTGGTTTCCTACTTTGGATCAAATTCGTACTTAGTATTTAAGGGTGGAAATACACGAAAATCATAAACAGAAAACCCTACTATAAGTTTTGGAGCAGAGAAAAATAACGGAGGAGGGCCATCGTGAAGAACAAGCTCTGAGGATTTGAGGAGTACAAGATTAGAGGCAGATTTAACTTTCCGGGTTTTATTTATTTTTATTCTTGTATTTCTATGGATTGTTGGATTGGATATTTATTTATTGGTTTGACTATGGATAACTAAACCCTAGTGTTCTAGGGTTGTTTATGACTCAATTATGAAACCAGTTAATTAATAGAATTTTCTTGTCTATGGTTCTTTTCATGCTTTAATTATTCTTGTTTTGGATGTGTGTTGATTAATTAGCCATTAATTGATGCAATCAGAGGTGTTAATTCATAATTCGAGAGATGAGTTTTAGCATGAGATTTGGAATAATTAACTTAATAATTGATAACACTCGAGAGAGTTGAGATTATTTAAGAGAGTCTTTGACCTGTTGATCATTTTGGAGTTGCATATTAGATAATCAATGGAGACATTATTATTTAATTTGTAATCAATATTTACATTTCTCTGAGAAGAGATTGTATACAATTTTGTGGGTGCTCTAGTGTAAGGTGAATCTGAATATAGGCATGGAGTTGTGTTAATTAAACCGGTGGAGTAGTTGATGATTAAACAATCCTAGAATGCGCTTAGTCTCTTGATAGTTTTACTTGTTATTTCTTTCTTGTTTTATGCTTGTGGTAGTTTTATTTATTTTGTTTGGTTAGTTCAGTTAATTTTATATTCATCATTTTGTTAGTCTAGATAACAGCCGTAGAATAAATAGAATAACTAGTGATTAGATACTGAGTCTCTGTGGATTCGACCTTGTTCACCGCTTTGCTATTAGCCTCGCTGTACACTTGCAGTTTAGGTAAAAATAAATCCTGAACAACTGACAAAGAGAAATTAGTTCAAAGGATAAGATCCGACAACGGAACTGAATTTGTCAATCAGCAAATGATCAAGTTTCTGAGTGAACTGTGAATCACTCATGAACACTCTGCTGCAAGAACTCCTCAACAAAATGGCATAGTAGAAAGGAGAAATTTCACGCTAAAGGAGACAGTCAGAGCAATGGTAGCAGATGCCAACATAGTCGAATGCTATTGGGCAGAGGCAGTTAACACAGTCTGCCATACAAAGAACAGATCAAAGTGCCATAGTCATCGCCCATGACAAAACACCCTATGAGCTCTTCAAGGGTCGTAAGCCTTCTATCTCTTACTTTAAGATATTTGGCTGCAAATGTTATATCCACAACAATGGCAAATCCTAGCTGGTTGTGGAAGTAACATGCCATGTGGTATTTGATGAGCTTGCCAATGAGTACAGAAACAAAAGGAAGAACTGTACATCAAAGCAAGCCCTACCTAGTGAAAATCTGCTGGACTATGTTGATCACATTGTCCTAGAGCAGTTTGAAGTATCACTAGAACATGGTATTGAAACTAATTCAAGATCGGTTGAAGATAACCTGGTCACTGAGGATACAAGCTGTCAGGAAACCTCAAACCCCATAGCCAAAACATGGGGAAAAATCAGTGAAAATGAAGAACAAGCCGATGTTGATACAGCCGCTAAAGAATCAGCTGAAAAAGAAGCTGAATAGTCAGTTGCTAGAACAACTGATGAAGCACCTAAGCGAGCAGAGGAAGCAACCATTCCCAAATGGCTCCGAAGCCATCCAGTCGACAAAATTGTTTCGGATCTAAGAAGCAGAGTTCAGACCAGAGGGTCAACGTAGCATGCACTCTTCACATGCTTCATCTCACAGATGGAACCAGCCA
Organism: Perilla frutescens; assembly: GCA_026008535.1. Lineage (NCBI taxonomy): Eukaryota > Viridiplantae > Streptophyta > Magnoliopsida > Lamiales > Lamiaceae > Perilla > Perilla frutescens. The sequence goes on along the minus strand of BRKX01000017.1, from coordinate 34,935,907 downwards.
ACATAAAAGAAGCTCTTGAAGACTCAGACTGGATTATAGCAATGTAAGAAGAGATGAACCAGTTCACAAGAAATGACGTATGGTTTCTAGTTGATAGGTCAAAAACTCAAAAAGTCATCAGGAATAAATGGGTTTTTCACAACAAACTGGATGAACAAGGCGTGATCACAAGGAACAAGGCCAGACTGGTAGCCAAAGTTTACTCACAAAGTGAAGGGATTGACTTTGATGAGACATTCGCACCAGTTGCAAGATTGGAGGCCATCAGACTGTTTCTCGCCTATGCAGCTCATAACAATTTCACTGTTTATCAAATGGACATGAAAAGTGCATTCTTGCAAGGGATGCTTATGGAGGATGTATATATAGAACAACTTCCAAGCTTTGAAATCAGAGACCAAGTCTACAAGCTGAAGAAAGCCTTGTATGGTCTGAAGCAGACACCGAGAGCTTGGTATGAAACCCTCACAACATTCTTACTGAAGAATGGGTTTCAGAAAGGAGTCATTGATCGTACTCTATTCAGAATAGAATGATCAATCGAGATCTTTATGGTCCAAATTTATGTGGATAGCATAATATTTGGATCCAAGAGCAAAGATCTCTGCACTCGATTCGCACAATTGATGCAAAGTGAATTTGAGATGAGCATGATGGGAGAAATAACATTCTTCCTAGGACTCCAAGTGAAGCAGCTGGAAGATAGAATCTTCATCAGCCAAGCCAAATATAGCAAGGAGCTCGTCAAGAAGTTTGGAACCGACAAGGAAAAAGCTCTACAGAGGAATCATTGGATCTCTTCTCTACCTATGAATACATCAGTGCAGTTGACCCTCAATGAAGAAGGAGAATCAGTCAGCCAAATGCACTACAGAGGAATCATTGGATCTCTTCTCTACCTAACAGCCAACCGACCAGATATCTCCTATTCAGTCGGACTGTGTGCAAGGTTCCAAGACAATCCAAAAAAAAGTCATCTTGAAGCAACTAAGAGGATTATGAAATATCTCAAGGGAACTATAAATCTTGGATTATGGTATCCCAGAGATGATAGATTGAGTATAACCGGCTACTCAGACTCAGACTTCGGAGGATGCAAAATCCATCGAAAGAGCACCAGTGGAACATGTCAGTTTTTGGGAAACAAACTGATATCCTAGTTTAGCAAGAAGCACACTCAGTTGCCACATCAACAACTGAAGCCGAATATGTAGTTGTTGGAAGTTGCTATGCTCAGATCTTATGGATGAAGCAACAGCTCAAGGATTACAAGGTGAAGACTGAAGAAGTGTCAATCTACTGTGATAATAATAGTGCTATTGCAATATCTCAAAATCTAGTATTGCATTTAAGGACGAAGCACATTGATATCAGGCACCACTTCATTAGAGATCATATCCAAAAGAAAGACATATGCATCAGATATGTCAACACGGAGAAACAGATAGCCGATATCTTCACCAAGCCATTGCAAAAAGCTAGATTTATTAAGCTATGTATCCAACTGGGATTGTTCGAACTAGCTTCAAAAGTAGATAATGATCATCCAGCAGAAGGAGTAAAGAAGAGCACTCTTGCTGATAATGAGAACTGACTCAAGAGGGCATCAGTTTTGCAAGCTTTGGAGCTTAAACTGATAGAGCCCACATTAGTTCTGAAGAAAATGGCAAAAGGCTGTAAGAAAGCTGTTGAAAAAGAGCGAACTGATCGCAGAAGGCATCAGTACTCAATCAGTCATATTCAACTAATGAGAGCAGTTGAATTCTAAAACTGACTGATGAAGGCAAAGCTTCAGCTAACAAGCTTAAACTGAGCAAAGCTGAAGGAGACTCCAGCTGGAACTGATCACTCCAAGCCAAGAAGATAATCAGTTGAGGAAGCAACTGATGACATCAGCAGCTCAAATGCCACGTGGAGACTGGAGAATAGCCGAAAACTAGATAAATTTTTTAACGGATAGATTTGAAGCCAATAAAAATGTTGAATAAAGATAAAGAAGAGATGAAGACTGGTCCACCTCTCCCTCCAAAACTGCCACCACGAAATATCAAGATATTCGACATCAACGAAGTCGAAGAAGATGATATTGTGCCTTTCAGAGGCATCCCTCCATGCAATTCAGGAGCAGAATACTTCAGGACAACCTGTCTACCAATGGGAGAAGAAGATAAAAATATTCGAGCTCTTCTAAGAGCAGAAGTTGTTAGAGGATGGACAGAGGCCAAAATCACAGAATTGATAACAACAAACTTTGATGCCGAACTGATTGGGTCAGAAGCTCTATACATGGCTTTTGCAAGATACTGCTACTGGTATCTCTGGAGACATTGCTTTAACTCAGAAGCTCACTTTCTTCTGACTGCCTTGCATGGTATAAGCTTCTAGAGAAGAGAGGAAAGATGGAGCATTTTGTGGTCAGGACAAGGCACTCCAAAACAGAATCCAATTGTGGTACTAAGGGAAATGCTAGAGATACGACAATGGCATAAGCATCCTACTAAACAAACACTAGCTCATGTGATGGACGATCTCATCAAGTCAGCCAACATTGATGTCCCAGAATTGCGAACTGAGGAAGAGCAGAACAACTGGAAACACCCTCAAGTTCATCAACACTGGGTGTTAGGAAAAATTCAGAGAATCAGAAGAGAACAGCAGCAACAAACTCTGGACGCAATCAGGGAAGAAGAACAGCGGATTAGAAACAGGATAACAAACAATGGTCTAACTACAAGATAGACAGCTATCCATCAGGTAGCAAGATAGCTGGTATTTGATGATCCACCGCCTGCCTTTGAGATAGATAATCAGCGTTCAGTTCAACTTCAATCGATTGAGGAATCGATTGAACCTATCCCAGATGAATCACCAGCAGCTCCAACTGAAGTTTCTCCTCCATCAGCAGAAGAAGAAACAGCTGCTAATAACTCAGCTGATCAAGCAGTTCAGCTGACATCCGCTCTCCCAGTGCTAGACATAGTGATCTTTGTAGATCCAGTCCAAATAGCACTTCAAGCTCAAGTACAGACAAATCCAGAAACTCCCTCTGAATCAAGTCATAACGACACAATTGACTTAGGGGATGCAGATCAGTTAGCCACAACAACTACTGAGCAAACAACTGATTAGTCCAAAACAGTTCTTTGCAAAGAACTGGAAGCTGCAAAAGACAAAGGCGAAGTATCATCCAGGGGAGATGATCTGCAGCTAATCATTGCAAATGATCAATCCAGTCCTTCAGGATCAATCCAAGCAGAAGATCAGTTCAGGCGATCATCAGGCCAAATATCAGCTCAACAAGAAAATCTTCTTCAGAGCCTTCAACATCAGTTGAAGCGACATGAGAAGCTGATCAGAACACTTCAAGCACATACCGGACTCCAAACATCTGAAGGTGAGTCTTCTAGTTCTGACGATAGGGAAAGTAACCCCACTCTGCCTGCCGCCAAAAGAAGAAGAACTGAACACAAGCAAGATTAGGAGCCTAATCAAGCACATCTGATTCAAGACTCTCTAGTTATTATCTTGTGATTCAGTGTACTTCAAAAATTTCTTAAAAGAAATGAATGAATGAAAAATAAAGTTTGTACATGACACATCAGCATTCATTTTGAAATTTCAGACCGTTGGTAAAACTTTGACACGTTGCATATTCATTTCAAACCAATGACTGAAAACGACAGAGGGAATTTAATTCTTTCAACCATCACATTTATGAGTCTCTCACTCATAAAAACCCCCTTTGACAAAATTTTGACAACACAACACAACAACGCACTCAATAATCACTGCTTTCTCTCAAAGCAGTCTCTCAAGAAAATTTTTAAAAAAAATGGAGTGTGTTCTTTCTCTTTTTCTCTAGAAAATAAAGTTTCAATTCAAATTCAGCTAAAAATTTTCAAAATGGCTAAAGCTTCAAAAGCTCTTATCTCCTAATTTCTGGAAAGATAGAAATTTCAAGTGATTCTTCAAGAATCAAACAATCCTTTTCTTCTAGTCAATCTTCACAGGACTGGAATTCTGCACTATCTAGAAACTCCTCCAAGGTTCTTCAAACAAAACTTGGTAAGTGAGTTTTTTCTTTAAGCAAAGGTCACTGCAGATGGGAAGGTCATATAATCAGTGATTCAAGGAAGAAAACTTCAAATCACTGAAAGAAAGATTGCAGCTATCTTTCAACTTCCCAAAAAAGGCTCCAGGGTTCAAGATCTGAAAGATTCAGCTGAACCATACTGGAAAGAATGGCGTGCTTTAAATTGTTCCAAGCAATTCAGCTTTACCACAGCTAAAGTTGATTTGAAGCCCGAGTATGGAGTCATGCTCGATATAACGAATAAAATAATGTCCGGCGCCATTGGAAGCTTGAGTCAGTTGACTCAAGAAAGATACAAGGTAATGATATACCTTATAGAAGGATTGGAAGATAATTGGGCAGAATTTGTCTTCTCCCAATTTAAGCATCAAGTTATCAAAGCAGCCGACTCAAAAAGAACTGGCAAATTTGAGTCCAGAGTAGGACTTGTTCTAAGAATGAGCAAGCTCCTAGAAGATATGTTGAATCTTCCAAATGATGACGCACTGCCAATCCTCATATTCGACTGGATTCCCAAGAAAGGAAAGGCACGTCTTCAGTCACTCAAGAAGAAGAGGAGATCTAAAGCCAGATCTGGCCATACAACTTCAAGCAGTTCAGATGCCAATGAAGTTCCCTCTCCTCACTCCAAAAATGGATCATCAGTGGATTTTAAACCTTGCACTGATCCAAATGAGCTTATTCTCTTCATTAGAATTCCTCATCCAAACTATAGAGCTGAGTACTTCAGGAGAGCCTGCCCTCCTCTCCAACTGACTGAAGACAATATTCGCACTTTCTATATTAGCGAATACGAAGTCAAGAGTGCTCAGAAGGATGTAATGAATCTCCTTCTCACTCACTTCACGTATGTTTCCGAGCAAGACAATCAACTGTTCAAACAGCTGCACCGGTAATTTTATTGGTACAACTAGAGACACTCAATGTCAATCCAGTCACATTTCTTGCTTACAGCCTTTCATGGTATAAGCTTTTGGTAACGTGAAGAGACTTGGAGCATCAAATGGATTGGAGCCTCAAATCCATTTCCTCCAAATATTGTGCAAGTCTAGCGGATTATGAAGCATCGACTTGATAACAACATTCCAGCTAAGACCCCACTAGCTGATGTTCAAGCCAGCTTGATCTATGTTTCCTACAACTGAATCCAGATCCAGTTCAGTCCGGAAAGGCACATCTACAAGTTTTGGGCACCACTGATGTGATAGACAAAGATCTCTCTCATACTCAAGTAGTGGTAATTCCAAGGAGTCAACATTTTGGACTAAATAAAGACAAAGATGATGAAGACACTGCCACGTCTCTAGATCTTTTGTCCAAAGGATATGTTACTCCTCTTATCAAGTCTTCTTCTAGAGCTGCAAAGCTGATGCTAAATTAGTCCAGCTCATCCTGCAGAGGAATTAAAGAGCTGACCTCCTTGAAGCTGACTACCTCAGTAGTTGCTTTTCAGCAACTTCAGCATGCTGAGACTCAAGTCGGAACTGATCCTTCTCAGAACAGCTCTAAAGAAAGCAGTGAAGCTAGTCCCATTCGACCACTCAAGAAAAGGAAATTGAAAAAAAGTTAATCAGTAGCTACTCAACAAAACTGATTCAATCAGTTAAGGGCGATATCATCAGTTCAGCAAGAAACTGACACCTCGAGCCCCTAAGTCCCGTCTCTCATCAACTGTCTGATCAATTCTCTTCGACAAGCTTCTCTACTCTCTATTCCTCGTAGCTTATTTTTGAAAAAGTTAACGTTAACATTTCAAAATAAGCTTACTGTTCATCTGAGTTTCCATTAAAGTCTCTATACTCAGCATTAAAGTATAAAGAGACGAATTTTCTGAGGTATATAAATAGCAAATCTTCTGGCAAAATATTATGCTATTTATGGCAACTACTCAGATTTTCAAATCCTTAGATCTCAGCCACTTGATTAAAAAGGCATTATCCAAGTGGACGGCTGAGATACATGCATCATTTATTCAGCTAACTTTCTTTCAAATCAGATAGTTGATCAGCCAGTAAGCACTCGATTGCTTTGGTTTAATGCATGCAAACTTACTGCCTTTAAAAGCAGTAGAAAAGGTGAATGAAAATAAACAGCAATAGAGATAATCATTCTCTGAAAATATTTTCATTCATTCTTCTTGTCTTCTCACTTATCCATAACCCCTTCCCTTCTTATATCGTCAAAGAATGTCTTATTCATTCCAGTCGATGAATATGGAGCTTCTTATCAAGCAGCTTAAAAGGGATAAGTTCATTGATCGAGCATTTCTTCAAGCTCGAATCGGTTGTGAGAAGACCAGCATGATCTTCCATTTGTTGGAGACATGCGGGCTCCTGTCATTTATGACAACACAGCCCACTAGGAAGCATCTTCCGCTAGTAGCAGAGTTCTACTATCACGCGGAAATCTCAGGACACAACATCATTTCTGTTGTCCGAGATCAGGTTATCATCATCAATAAAGATGTGTTAACCGAACTGTTCCAGCTTTCCGGCCATGGCCCAAAGGTGTTCGAACTAGCATTTCCTTCAAAGTTGGAGCTGTGGAATGACTAGAAACGTCCACACGTTGATCACAAAGACTTCTCAAACAACTTGAAAGATAGTCTTTCTCCAACCATGGTCCAAATCTTGGACATAGTAATGCACATCTTTCTTAGTAGCATCACCAACACTCAGTTCAATGATACCATCTCTCATCTTATGGCTGCAATATACTATGGATGCAAAGCTGATTGGGCATCTTATATATTGGCACAACTTTGCCGTCAAGTGAAGCATGTTGAGATCGATCTAACCTTTGGCACATTCAAAGCCAAGTTAGGATTTACAAATCGACTCAGTCATATCATCATGGAGCAACTCGGAACAGTCCCTGGTGGATATCTTCTCACCAGATGAGATCTCCTTCCTACAGTTTAATTCACCGCCGACATCAGAATGTAAGTGGTCGCCCTAGAAAGTCAAGACTCCAGCTCATGGAGGACCACAGCCCAACTAAAGGCAAGCAGTCGCTCCTTTACGTTAATCCTCCAGCTGACGCAGGTCAATTCTTAACTGACAGTGACTCATGCATGTCTACAAGTGAGGCATCCACTGCATCTGCAACCAGTAAACCTTCTTATGTCACTGCCCCAGAATCTCTGGAAGAAGGCTTCAATGCAAGCCTTGACCAACAACTGGAAAGTTTTTTTGGTCGAATAAGGGATCACAGTCCCTTTCTCTTCGAACATCTTCAAAGATATCTCCAGTATCACCTCTGGAGATACCAGGTGGATGATGCCACCATGCTAATGATGACAGACAAGCGAGGCTACTCATATTAGATAGAGGAAGGTGAATGGAGCCGCAGCTAGATGAACTATCCACTCAATACGCGTCCATCAGTCCCAGAAATCATGGATTCCATGATTAAGAGGTTTCAAACCTCGGTGCCTCATGATGCACCCCTTCCTAAACATGAGCCCTCTAACTCGTCCACAACTCCTCTTCAAGAGGATGCCATCATTACCATTCCGGACGAGCCACTTCTCGAAATCGCATCAGCTTCTTCTCTTTGGCAAGATCCACTCTTTCTTCCAGATCTTGACCAGCTGATGACGACAGAGGAGTCTTATGCATGGTTGTCTGCCTCTATACCTGTACCCCCAGCTCCCCACTTCACCAACAACTTGTTGGCCACTTCTTTCTCTCATTTTCCACAGTTGTCACTGCCCCATTATGAATTCCATCAACTCGCCCTTTTGGATGATGCAAAAGGGGGAAAGGATATGTTGATGATGAAAAACCATATGTTCTGACATATGATTACGGGTAGGGTGATATAACTCTTTAGGATGAGATCCAAAGAGAAGTTCAAAGAGAGGTACAGCTTCAGAGATAAGCTGCTTCTTAAGGGGAAGCTACTCACGAGGGGGAAGCTACCCATCAAGGGGAAGCTATTCGTGAAGGGGAAGTCCAACTTGAGCAATACCCAGCTCAAGAATACTGTTGGACTTGGGAGAATGCTCAGCTGAAATAACAGTAAGAATGGGTTATTCACAGCATACCCATAGTTATTTATTATATGCATAGACTAATTAGTTCACTCATATATGTATATATTATGTGTACAAAATTTAATGCATAATTTATTTAGTTAAAGTCCATCCAGTGGTGGAACCAGGATTTTTTTTTCTGGGAGAGGACTGCACAATAGTGAAGTGATTGTTTTGTTGTTCTTGTTTGCTTGCATGAATAAGGGTGCTGGAATGGTGACACACCGTCATTTTGTGTGCAAAATTACACCTGTAGGTAAATCCCTGTAGATGCTTTAATTTGCTCTCAGAGGCTAGTATAACGCCCAAAGGCAGATATTATCACACAAGGAGTGATTAACGTTTCTATCGTGTTAGTAACTTTTGGGGGTTTATAAAATTACTGTCACTAATTTTTCTCTTAACTATTCAAAACTAAACAAACAATAAAAATAATACAAGTCGAAGATAATTAATATAAAACAAATGTTCAATTCAAATGTGAATTTAGTTTTGGTAGAGACATTCAATCCTTGGCACAACTAAGTAGGTACCTTGATTTGATCGGTTAGTTATAGAAAGCAGTTATGAGTGACTAAATCCCCAATCCCTTTTTACTTTTTATGCTAAGAGTTATACGGGCATCGACCCTTAGTCCCTAACTACCCGAGTACCAAAGAAGAGAGTCATACAGAGGTGTTACAAGGGCAGCAGTATTTAATCCGAGAGACCCAACACTAGAACATGAATACATCCTCTGTTTGCCCACAAGATCTATCCATACTTCATTCTCCAATATTCGACTCTTGTTTTCTCACTTAGTGGCTCATAAAGACACGGACATCCTGTTAGGAAAATTGTTGGGAAAATCTCAAATGATGGTTTTGATGAAATGTCAAAATATGTGTGATGATTTAATGAAAAAATGCAGGTTATGATAAGCTGGAAATCAATGACAATGACCAAGTAAGACTTCGAGTTGAGATGAGAGACGGCTATTCAGGAGCATGGTCAACCAGCTTACAGGTTGCCTGATCAGACCAGTCAGAATAAACTCTTCTAAGCTTGAGATAAGCTGTTAAGGGGGAAGAGAACTTTGGAGACTGGTAGGCATCCTCAAATGAGTTAGTCAATAGTCTTAGCGAGAAGCCAAGATAGACTGATGAACAGAGTCAGCTTAAAAGCTAAAACTAATCCAATCAAGAGATCAGTCAGAGCTGGCCCTAAACTGATCTAAGATCAGTTTATTGGTAAAACAGCTCTAAATGCTTTGAGTCTTTATTTAACTGACCTTAGTTCAGTTAGAGAGAAAAAAGCCCAAGTAAGTAGCCAACTGATAAGTCTATAAATGAAAGCTCTTAATCTCAGCTGATGAGTCAGCCGAACTAGACTATATCATAATAGAAGCTCAAGGCAGCTGAAGATCTGCCGACTGGACTATCCCAGAGCTGAAAGCCGAGACAGTTGAGAGCCCGTCAGCTGAATGTCCAAGAACTGATAGCCAAATCACCTGCTCCTACTGACAAGTAGTTAATGAAGATCCCAACATGAAATCTTTAAAAGATCATAATGATCTTAGAGCGGAGAAATTTAAAAGTCAAAACAGCTAGTTCATTAAAAGAAGCTTTAAACAGCTACAGGCATTAAAAATACCACAGGTGATCTCTAAACATCACCAATCATAACGGTCAAAATTCACTCATCTATTTATAGAGGGTAAAATCAATTTTGGCTAAGAAGACTTTCGCCAATCTAACTTTGCTATTTGTGCAGAAAATGAGCTATTTCTTTCTCTCTCTCTCTCTACAGCTCAAAGCTCAAGATTCTCAAAGTGCAAAAAGTCTTAAACTGAGAAGGCGTGCTTCAAATTCAAAGCAAGTTGCTAAGCTGACGCAAAATTCCAACAAGAGCAAAACTTCTCAGTTCTGTCCCTCAAAGATCAACCACCCAGCTCAAGAGAAAGGAGCATTCCAAGTTGATAACAGTTTCAAGACTGTCTTCTTGAAGATCGAGCGAGATCTAAAATCGTGTAAAGACGGGCAATAGCACCTAAAGTCTCAATGAGAAGTTGGGACCGGTAAGTGTGAGATGTTGACCCAGAAACCGGCTGAGGAAGAGCATGTACTGACGGGTCCGTTCTTCCAGGACAGCAACAGTTGGAAAGGAGGCCGCGCTCGGTTTGAAGGGTGCCGTTTTTAGGTCCAACAGAATCACTGTGTAATTGTAATAAAGAAACTTTACACTTACATAGTGGATTTCCCTTCTGCAGAAGGAAAAAAGGATATAGAAGCGAGAAGCTTCAAACCTCTATAAAGCTCTGTGTGTGTTGTTCTTACTGTCTTACAGTTTTGCAAGTTATTCAACTGCACACATTCACACACACAGACTGAACTGACAAGCTTCAGCCATGTCTTCAAGCTATCAGTTCTAAACTTATTGTTGGTCTCGGGCGAGTCGATATCAGTTTAGAGGGGGGGTGAATAAAATGATTCAAAAACTTTTACTTTAGATGCGGAATAACAGGGCCCTTTGACTCGCTTGATGAAACTTATCTATGCACGAACTTGATCATCAGTTGAGACAGTTTGAGTGTAGCTTGTGTGATATTGTGTGCAGTTCAGAGATATGCAATGATCAGTATAGTACAGCACACAAGCGATTTATAGAGGTTCGAAGTCTCAAACTTCTACGTCCTCTCTTCCTTCCGTAGAAGGGCAACTTCACTATATAACCTGAGTTTCTTTACAAATTACACAATGAAGGACAGTTGACTGAACCTGGTAACTGCTCGCTACCTCAGCTGGTCGACGGCTCACACTTAAAGTCCCTAACTGCTCGCTAGGAAGGTAGGTGCTATTGTTGTCTTTACAAGATTTTAGATCTCTTTCGATCTTCAAGAGGTGAGTCTTGAACAGGGAGTATCAACTGATGTGCTCCTTTGATTGAGCTGACTAGTTGATCGTTGAATAACTGGAACTAAGAAGGTTGTCCTGGCTGGATCGTCAACAGCTGGCTGGTATCTTGATTCAGTGAATTCTTCTTCTCAGTTTGACTTTCACAGTTTTTATCAAACGTTACACTTAAGCTTGGGTGGGAGGAAGAAAGAAAAGCTCTGCTTGTATATGCGAAGGTTGGCAAGAGTTTGTGGTTGCGAAGAGTGTTTAAAACTCTGATTCACACGTCTTTTATAGAGGAGTGATTTTATGACCGTTGAGTTCCATTGTCCATTGATCAGTGGCTCTGATGGCTCATCAACGGCAGGTGGTCTTTAATGATCGCTTGGATCATTTGGTTGAAGTAGCCGTTACTCTGCCAATCGATCTTCATTAAATTCCAGGATCTTTGAAGGAGCATTTATTCCAAGATACGCTGATTTAAGCAATACACTCCAGGCTTCTTCTGTCTTCAGCTTTCTTGGCAGTTTGGAATTTCAGTTGGCAGTTTTGGATTTCTCAGCTCAGTTAGATTATCGTCCCAGCTGGCAGTTCTGAGCTTGTCAGCTGAGTTTGACTATTGCTCCAGTTGGCGGTTCTGGGCTTGTCAGCTGAGTCTGTATGTTGCTCCAGTTGGCAGTTCTGGACTTATCAGCTGAGTCTTACTGTTGCTCCAGTTGGCAGTTCTGGGCTTATCAGCTGAGTCTGGCTATCGCTCCAGTTGGCAGTTCTGGGCTTATCAGCTGAGTCTTACTTTTGCTCATGTTGGCAGTTCTGGGCTTATCAGCTGAGTCTGGCTATCGCTCCAGTTGACAGTTCTGGGCTTGTCAGCTGAGATTGGCTATCGCTCCAGTTGGCAGTTCTGGGCTTATCAGCTGAGTCTTACTTTTGCTCCAGTTGGCAGTTCTGGGCTTATCAGCTGAGTCTGGTTATCGCTCCAGTTGGCAGTTCTGGGCTTGTCAGCTGAGATTGGCTATCGCTCCAGTTGGCAGTTCTGGGCTTGTCAGCTGAGATTGGCCATTGCTCCAGTTGAATACTGTCAGTTTCAAGCTTAAACTGAGGCTTTATCAGATTCTTCAGTCAACTCTTTTCTCCCTCAGCTCAGCTGACTTGGTTGTCAGCTTGTTTTGACTGGTATGATTCCTCAGCCAAGTTGAACTTTAGACTAGATGACGTGTCTTTCAACTTGTGGGCCATTCTTCAGATCAGTTGACTTTAAATCTTCTTGAGTTCTTCTTTGATGATGATGCCCTGGGCTGGTCAGCTTCGATCTACAGCTTGAACTTTGGTCAGTTTTTCATAAATAATTTTGACATTTCATCAAAACTTGATCTAGGGGTTCCTTGATAGTTTTTCCTAACACTTATCAGCTCACCATCTAAGCCTCTGTCAGTCTCTCTCAACTGATCAGTCAACACAGATAAATCACTAAAGCGAGTCAGGGTCCTATCTATTTCGCAATTTGTCTTAAAAGTTTTTGAAGTCAATTTATTCACCCCCCATCTAAACAAACAAAGGATCGCACCGGGACCAATACATCCCTACTTCCACTTGACTTACATAAATAATTGTTTGATTAAGAGTGGCCAACAACCTAATCATGCTACTACCCATGTCGACGTTCTACCCAGAATGAAGTTTGGAGCCATTTCAAGATAAATTCAGATAACTAAGCATCATGCATATTATCTACCTTAACCATTCACATTCAACTCGAACATTGGATACTTAGCCAGAAAACATATTAATAAACAAATTGAAAGTAAATAAACAACTCATGATAAAAGAAAAACGTACTAAATTAAGGACTGGATCCAACTCCAGTTTGGACAAAAACAAGTACTTGCATCAACTGAGGGCAAACCGCTAACTGTTGTGCAGAATATCTAGAAAACTTAAAGTGCAAAAAATAAAATGTATCTTGCGATGCAAAACGCAAATGAAAGCTAATAAGTATTTATAGTTGTTTGAAAAGCCACAGATTGACCCAGCCCATCCCACGTAGGGGTATGATTTAGTTGGAGAGATCCACTTCAGTACCAATGATCATGTTCCCTAAATTGTAGGGGTTTGTTCCACCTTTTTCTCTCTTCTTTATCTCTTCAATCATCTCTCCGTATCTTCTTTCCACTTTGACCCAAACTTTCTCAGAATTTGGAACTGCTGTCCACGTGGACCCACGTCAGCTGAGAAGGAGTCGCTATTGAACTTCCGTGCGAAATCCACAACAGTCTGTCAAAGTTTCAGTGGTTGATCCTTTTTATGCCTTCAATCAAGTTGGCATCTTGATTATTCCCATACTGAGTCCAAACATGCTTCTTCTCTCCTCTGTTATACTTTGTCCCAAACAAAACTCTATATACGACTAAAAGTACTAAAAACAAGTAAAAAGATAAGGTAAAAAGACATAAAATTAATATCAAGTCAAGGTTAAACTGAGGTTTTTACGTTGAAATATTATGATATTATCTTCTGTATATGTTTGTGCATGAGTATGTGTTGGTCTCGGGTGAGTTAAAGTCAGTTTAGAGAGGGATTGAATAAACTGACTCAAAAATTTTGAACTTTTGTGCAGAATAGATAGGGCCCTTAACTCACTTTCAAAACTTATCAGTGCACTTGTCAGTTGAGATGGAAAGCTAAGCTTAAGAGTGCGGCTTGTGTGAAGTTGTGTACAGCTATGTATATGCAAAAGCGTGACAGTAAGTACAACACACAAGAGATTTATAGAGGTTCGAAGCTCTTGTTCTACGTCCTTTCTTCCTTACTGAAAAGGGCAATTCACTATGTAATGTAAAGTTTCTTTATTACAATTACACAATTAAGACCAGTGTTGAACCTGAAAACGGCACCCTTCACTCGAGTGCGGCCTCCTTTTCAACTGGTGTTGTCCCAAAAAAACGGACTTATCGGTACGTCTTTCCTTAACCGGTGATGGTCGACAGCTCACACTTACCGCTCCCAACTGCTCGTTGGGACTTTAGGTGCTATTGCCCGTCTTTACAAGATTTTAGATCTCTCTCGATCTTCAAGAATACAATCTTGAAACTTGTTTTAACTTTGAATGCTCCTTAAGCTGAGCTGAGTAGTTGATTGTTGAATAACTTGAACTGAGAAGCTAGGCTCTGGCTGAATTCTTCAACAACCAGCTGATTGGTTGGTTCTTTGAAGAACTTTTTCTCAGTTGGGACTTTTCGCAGCTTGTGATGATGTTTAAGCTTTGAGCTGGAGAGGGAGAAAGAAAGCTCAGTATCTGCAATATAGTAAGAGTTAGATTGGCGAAAGTCTTGTTTAAAATGAGATTCACTCTTCTTATATAGATGAGTGATCTTTGTGACCGTTAGGTTCCACCGATCGTTGGTTCAGTTGATCCATTAACGGTAGTTGAATTTTTGTAGTCGTTGAAGCTTGTTTGAACTAGCTGTTGCCTGATTTAATGAACTCTACTCCGAGATCTCTTGTCAGGATCTTCAATAACTGCTTGGCAGGTATCAGTTGCTCGACTTTCAGTTCTGGACATCAGTTGGTAGATCCTCAGCTGCCTTGGCTTTCAGCTCTGGGATAGTCCAGTAGGCAATTCCTCAGCTGCCTTAAGCTTCATTTCTGGAATGGTCCAGTTTGACATTTCTTCAGCTGCCTTGGTCTTCAGTTCTGGACTCCGGCAGTTTAGCTTTGATTAAAGCTTCAGTTTTGGACTCCAGTTGGCTTCTTGGAAGCTTTGCTTTGACTAAAGCTTCAGTTCTTGAATGGTCCAGTTGGCACTCGGAAGCTTAGCTTTGATTAAAGCTTCAATTGGCTACTTCCTCTGAGCTCTTCTCCCAATTAACTGAACTTAACTATTAGTTGATCAGTTCAGTTTGGTTGTATATGAGCTTGGGCTTTCAAGATAGCTCTGTCTATCAGCTTTTCTTAGCTTAAGCTGATAGTTGCACATCTGTTGGATGCTTTCCAGTCTTCAGCTTCGATTGGTTAGTTCCTGGCTGCTTGATGCATCCTTTCCAGCTGGTTGACCATGCTCCAAAGCGGTTGACTTTCGCTTAAGCTGAGCTAGTTTTGGAGTCTAAATTTATTTTGGTCATGAAACCAATTTCCAGTCTGTAATTCCTGCAGTTTTTCATAGAAATTTTCCACATGTTTTGACATTTCATAAAAACCATCAATTGGGGTATCCTTGATAGCTTTTCCCAACGGTATGAAATTTTAGTATAGAATCTTTTAGACTATAAAATACATAGTCTTTAAACTATAAAGTAACAAGCCTAAGGGCTTATTTAAAAGATTAAAGTACATGTTACATGATTTAGTTTACGAACCGAATATGTTTATCTTTTCGCATATTACCTTGTTGAATTTATAATTTGAATAACGGAAACGTCCCATTGAGTTTAAAGTAAATCATACCAATCTTTTATTTTCTTCTGGCAAAAGCTCGGACTATGTGTGAGAGTTTAAAGTAACTCATACCAATCTCTTATTTTCTTTCAATCAAGAGCTCAATCTATGTGTGAGTGGACAAAAAGTAATGGTGGTCTATTAGTCAAAACCAAATGAAAGAAGAATAAAATTTGAGACTTAATTATTTATTTATTATCCACATTAATGATTTCAGACATTGAAATTTATCTTTTATTGCAATGTTTTTTACCTTGGCTATAATAATTATTAATAAATAAGTACAGTTAACGTTTCAATTTTATGAGTTATAAATTGGGGAGTTATAAATAGTTTTCAATTTTAATAATTAAGAGCTACGTTAAAAAATTATCATATATCCCGCCACTTTTATTATATTATAAATAATTATATATATGCGTGTGTGTAAGAATTTATGAGGTGGTAATGTATAAATTAGTTGAAAGTCAAAAGCATCTTTGTACCTACATGGAATTTTCTGTTACACACTACAAGAAAAACGCTCATACACCACGGTTAATCACCGTGGTGTATGATAAAAATCGACCGTGGTGTAGGCGGCAGTCGTCTATGCATACCCTCATACACCACGGGTAATAACCGTGGTAAAATTACCACGGTTTTTTTAAAACCGTGGTAAATTTACGACGGTAGTATACACCACGGGTAATCACCGTGGTAATCTTACCACGGTTTTTCAAAAAACAGTGGTAAATTTACGACGGTGGTAATCACCACGGTTTATCACCGTGGTAATTTTACTACGGTTTTCAGAAAATCGTGGTTATTTTACGACGGTGGCATATGCCACGGTTCATCACCGTGGTAATTTGACCACAGTTTATAAAAAACCGTGGTTAAGTTACGACGGTTCAAAAATCGTGGTAAATTTACCACGGTTTTAATAATAACTGTGGTAATTTTACAATGGTTAGATTTTAACTGTGGTAGGTTAACGACGTTTTTTTTAAAACCGTGGTAAATTTACCACGGTTTTTAGGAAGAACTGTGGTCAATTTACCACAGTTCTAAATGAAAACCGTGGTAACTTTACCACAACTTTTTAAAAATACCATGGTTTTTTTTTTGCCCTGTTTTTAAAATTATTTTTATCCTATAATATCCCAAATTAAAAAATATTATAATTCATAATCGTCAATAAATATAAAATATCATTCAAAATGCAAATTAAAATATCATTCAAAATACAAATTTAAATATCATTCAAAATATCATACATCATCAAAATACATGTCCAAAATATCCATTAATCCAAAATATCCTGGTCATTTGTTAAGAACTACTACCATTAATCCAAAACTCTACTACTACCTTGCACCATCTTATATATCATCAAGCATGCAAGTCGCCCACTCCAAACGAACTTCATCGATATCCTCTTGCAAATACTTATCCCTTTTGAACTATTATCAATAAAAAAAATTGAGTACAAGTTATATATTATTAATATGCATAAATGTATCTTGAAATATGAGGAAGTAAAGATCAAATATAATTAATGGAATGAAATTAAACAGAATGCAGGTTATGTAGGTTAGACATAACATACTTACCACAGATTTCATAGAAATAGATTCATTTTCTTGAAGCTCTTCAAGGATTTCTTTCATGAAACGCATTACATAAAATTCGCATTGCTTGGAATCGGGTTGTCAAGGAGTCTATGTTAAAATATTAAATATTAGACAGTACAAGTTGCACGCACATGCACTAGTAAATATCAAATGAAAATACATATATAGCTTTACAATCTCCGAGTTTGGTTGTCAAATATCAAATTTGACAGCCCCTTTCCTGTAATGAAACTTAGCATGCAGTTAGTCTAATTTTGACACTGAAACTTAGCATGGATTCAGAACAGTCTCTCAGATATGTTATAGAGCTGTTATATAGACATTTTACAGTACTTTCCTGGAATGAAACTGAAAACAGATGCTCTTAAGTTTGAATATTGTCACTGATGAGGAGAAAAGCCATCAAAACCTAAATAAGTACAAGAAAAATAGAAAACTACCATTAGGGAATCCTGACTTCTGTTGATCTATATTTCCTCACTTAGCCATATTCACAGTACGTAGAAAACTCAATCATTTGCATGAAGCATGTGAATAACACAAAAACAGCAAAATATGATACAAATTTAAGATATATTTCCAACCAAATTGTCACACGAAGCTCTCTAAAAACTCAAGGAGAAAGTCAATTTTCATAGCAAGAACTCTAAAAAAACCATTATTATATTGCAAATGTGATCCAATCTGAAGCTTCCCACATAATCAATACTAGAAATACCTCTAAGAAATTCAGATCTTAGTTTTTAATGTGGATAGCAGATTGTTGAAGATTATTTAGGTTGATGGCAGATCTCTAAAACAACCATTATTATAGTACTATAACATATAAAACATACCCTACATTGCAAGGCACTATCACCAATTCGTTTAGGCATGTCCCTTGAAGTCTCTCTGCCAAGAGTTGTGTTCGTACATTCATCGAGGACTTTACCCTTAAAAGGTTGTATATGTAAGTGTTCATACTTAGAGAGTTGGTCTAATCTAATTCATATCTTGCTCGGGTGAACAATCAAGATAATTAAAGTCAATCCCATCTACTATCATTATCACGAAAGACATTGATAGAGAAATTGAGCACATTAGTAAATACAGGTTTAATTGGCACTAAACATATATGCTAGAATAGAGTTGATCATGATACTATGATAGAATTAATTAGCACTAAACATATAGGCTACAATAGAGTTGATCATGATAGAATTAATTAGCACTAAACATATATGCTGGAATATAGTTGATCATGATAGTAAAAATAGATATGGCACTAAACCTAAATATGTACGCAAAAAATAATTCAACTCTCGACAAAAATCAAAAATTACCTTGGGTTAAAAGTGAACTTCTGCCAATGATCCTTGCAGCCCTTTGTTTCAATTGTTTCCCTAAAACAGCCAACAATTACACTTTATTCCAACCTGTCATTGAATTTAGATGATATTTCAAAATATTCCCTTTGAATCATTTGGCTCAAGTGTCACATTGATCCATAGAGCTTCAATTAGCCATATTTTTTTTCTGTACAGTAAAAAAAAACTTATTGTTGTTATATTAGAGATTAATTAGCCCATTAATATATGTCTTCATGCCCCACATGTGCTGTTAATTTCATTATTATTATCCTAAATTCTCTCTTGAGAAGAAATTGTCAAGTCATTTTTCCCCCTTCATAACTTCACATTCTTTGATAAATAAATTGACAACACCATGCATATATAAGTAAAAGTTAGACAACTTATCATCCTCCTAAAAGAATCCAATACAAAAACAACTGAGCTGGTATCATCCCAGCTTAAGAAAACCCGAGGCAAGCGAAATAGTATGTACTATATATCTAGAGAAAGTTACAATGTATAGACAAAAAGGAGCTAGAGAATAGTTCTACATATGTGATTTCTTAGAATCCAAGGAGCAACCTGGTCATTGAATGTGATTGTTAATGCCACTCGCAAACACTGAACATAATAACTGCATGTGTAAACAACAGCGCAGGGAAACTAAACGAGAAATTCTTTAGCACAGTTATCTTGTTTCAAACAATGCACAGCTTTTCCCTTGTTTGCATATTATTACACTTGTTAACTTGGATCTTAAGTAGAGTTCATTTCATTTTACTCAGTTTTATGAGTTCACGCCATTTACGATTCTCATGCATTTTGCACGAATATAGCCACAGTTTAGAGATATGGCACAACATAGCACATAGAGAACAAAAATATAAAGGATGGATTTAATGAAGTTAGAATATTGCACGAGCTTAATAGTGTAAGAATTGATAATGATATCCTAATATTTTTTACTTATGTCCCATGTAAGTCCTTTCTATAAGTTGTCATAAAAAAATTATGTCCCTTCTATGATAGATTCAAGCAAACAATACTCACGTCCAATTGAAAATCTACTTTCTACATGCTTTGGGAATTGAGAATTTCTTAAGAGAAAAAAAAAATCATGTACAGGGTTAGGACTTAGAAAGTAAACTCATGAAAAATATCTCTTGGCACAGAGAGAAACATAATAACAGAGGTATACGAAAAGTGACTGCAATGAGAAATGACTACCACACTTACCTAGCTATAGCTTTTCGAACCCATCATCTGAGCTATCATTACCATCATCTGAGAAATCAGAAACACAATGAGCATGCTATGGTTGAACAAGTTAAAAAGAATGGATGTCAATATTTAGTTCCAACTTAGGATATATAAAGTACAGTCGAGACATGAACAATACAATATAACTAAGAACTTTAGATGTGGTCATCTTGAAGTTTTGACCAAAGATAAGAGCAGTGATCTTCACTTATATGCATATAACCAACTATGCTTTGAAATCTTTATGCTAAATTTCTTAAATATACGGAAGTTAGAGATCAAGATTTCAGATTTGAAAACTAAAAATAGGACCAAAATTATATCATCTTACTGAACAATGTTGATACTGTACAAAATATAAAAGAAGGAAAAAGTTACTCTCCTAAAATCAAGGGAAAGAGATGAATCCCATCCTAAAATAAAGAAAACAAATATCCTTAAAATATGATGCTAATAGAAAAGAAAAAACAACATAATCAAGAACACAGACTTTTTTATTTCTTAAAAATAATAAAAAAATTGCACATCCTCTCTAGCTAGGTTGTAAGAGTGATTATGCCTAGCTTGACTTGAATTGTTCAAACCATTTCCTGTGAACTGCCTTTATAAGGATGTATAATACATGTAGAGCAGAGTAGATGTAGATCTAGGAAATTATTCCTGATTTTTTTTTTATAAGACTTTACTAGCAGATGCAATTGTTTGGATGTCAAAGCTTCCATCAAAATTCAATCCAATCATTCTGCCTATAATGTCTCCTATCAAAAGTGAATAGGTTTTGTGTACTTCTTATTCAAAAACTCCTCAATTCACTCTAAGTCAATGTTTTTTATGTTTTGCCTGAAGGAAGAAATACTGCAAATATCTAATTAGTTCCTTCTAAGACAGCTTCATTCTAAGAATGTGCACATTTTCAAACAACAACCTCCCCCCGATAAAATAATTCAAGGTAAGAAGCATAAGAAATTATTAGAAGTCAGCTAGCTGCTTCTGCAGATGAATGTAAACAACAATATCTTAATTTTGAGTGCTTTTTTTTTAGCTTAAACCAAGACTTCAGTTAGCTACATGTAACAGATTTTAAAAAAAAAACACTTATACACTTATGTATGCCAACACTTAAGTTAGCTACATGTAACAGATTTTAAAAAAAAAAAACACTTATCCATCATGCTATGAAAGTTCTCAGGATAACATCAAGACTCTGTGCTCTGACAGCATGGACCCAGAGTGCACAAAAAATGGAGAACCTCAAAGAAGCAATTGATATTGATATGTGGTACTTCAATACTTTGACAAATAAATTGAAAACACCATATCATATATAAGTTACGTTTTAACATCAAGAAGAGGCAGCTCAGTTCCAGAATCTGGCAAGATTATAGTCCACTCTGAAAAATTGTAAATTTTCACAACATTTAGGTGCGTCGCAGATAAGAGTAGCTTTCCACAAAAATCAGTAAAATAGGACATTAGAAATACTTCCAAATTCATGAGCAAAAAGCTTTAGAATTCATATCAACCAATACATTCACACAAACCATTCATCAAACATATTGTGGGCACTCTCAAATAGACATAGTAGGCGCCAACACAAAAAAGTCTATCCCACTCACGTGTTTTTAGAAAACCTCTCCGCAGATGTCCATCATCCTAATTTAAAAACACAGACAAGGATTGCAGCGCTCACTGTCCCACCAAAGAAAAATATATATTTACCTTTAAGAATGGAGGACGTGTTTTTAGAAGTTGTCTTCGGTCTAATTACTCCCTATTCCCCCGACTTGGCGCCGCCGGCGAGAGCTATTTGCCAAAATCACGACTTGCCTTTTCCTTTCAAAGTGCGACTTTAGACGGGCAAGAGCTATTTCGCAGGGAGATGGCGACGAGCTGAGTTACGTTTAGAGTGAAGAGGGTGAGTTTAGGGAAGAAGCTGAGATTTGGAGGGTTGAACGGCGCGCGGGTTCTGTATTTGAGGGATTTGATTTTTTTCAATCTAATTTCCTTTTTTATTATATGAAAAAAGGGTATTTACTGTTATCACAGTTCTATAAAAAACGGTTGTCAAACTTGTATTTAAACAAACACCACCGTTTTAAATTAAACAGTAGTGAAATAAAAAATGCACATATACCACTGTTAATTAAAACAGTCGTGTATGCGAGAATATACACCACCGACTCACTGAAACTGTGGTTTTTTCTTTTGGGAGACGCGCTCATACACCACTGTTTTTAAGAAAATCGTGGTTATTAACGGATTTACCACGGTTTACAGTGAAAACCGTGGTTAATGAAGAGTGGTGTATGAGCGAAATTCTTGTAGTGACACTTTTAAATTATGAGTTTTACTTATGTATTTTTTATTTTATTTGATATGATTTAGTTTAATTTTATGATTTTTTTTTTAGAATTCACCCCACCCAACTAGGGTTCATAGTTATTTTTAATATTTAATTTTTTATTTTCAATTAATAATTCATTATTATGGTTGATTTTTTCAAAATTTTGTTATATAATTTTTTAATTCATTTTTTTTGTTGATAAATGTTGACCGTGATTAATTATATTATAATTAATTTTTATTTTATAATAAATATTATTAAAATTATAAATTTAATAATGAAATATGGTGCGAAATACAAAAAAAAAATATAATATGAAATTTCAACCCCTTTTACCTATTAGTATATTGATTGCTGTATTGTGTATTGGTAGCCTTGGATTCCCATGAAGGATATATGCTTTTAGATTTGGTAAGGTTTCTATAATATCCAAATAGCCACTATTATGTCTACTATTTGTGTGTATCATGCACATGCATACATGTCTACAAAATAATATATATAACTGGATGACTTTATCATCATCATCATCATCATCAATCCTTATTTTTTATCTCACCATTTATTAGTTTGCTCTTCTATAATTTCACTATATATACAATTGCCTAATTGGTCAAACATGATTACATTATACCCGTGGTTAAACCCAATGTTTAAAATCAAGAATAATATCTCGATGTTTTAAAAAAAATAAAAAAATAAATTGATAGTAAGGTTGTATATATTTTCTTGATATCTTTTACAATATAAGATATCAATATTATGTCAATTTTGATGTATTAAAACATATGTACTAATAACATATTGTTTGGTTAGATATATTAAATTTCTCTATATTTCAATTTCTAAAATATCCTTTAATTAGTTATCATATATCGTGTGAATATTTTATAATAAGATTTTAATTAATCCCAGTAAGGTTATTTTAATTTGAAATTTTTAATAATTATATATCCATATAAATATATAGTTAACACATGTATGACTCTTGTATGATCATCAGCTTTGATTTTGCAAGTAAACATAATATTAGGGGGTCATAGACTCATAGTTATCTATCACCCATTTTTACTACGTATATAGCAAACAAGCTTTAATGTATATATATTCAGAAATTTTCAAAATTTGCAATTATATATATATATATATATATATATATATATATATATCATTTGGTATTGTATTCAAATTGTTACCATATTATTAAGAAAGAAAATTAAATACCGTCTGAATTTATTTTATAATTATTTCCATGGATTGCATATTATTAAAATATTTAGTTTTTTTTTAATTTAAATATTGTTATAACTTATCGTCTCTAAATTAATTATAAAGCTCTTAAAATTTTATATGTGCATCGAAGTGGAAAAAATTTCTAGTATATGCTGCATATATCCGGATCTTCAGTGATTATATTCTTATATTAATTGTAGTCGCTTAATTAATTAAAGTGAAGAATAAAATAATATATAAAATTACAGTTTCATTTTTGCGATTGCTTGTAATCGCAGAAAATGAAACCAAAAAAAAAAAATTTTTTTGCGTGGCAGTGTTAATGGAAATGGGATCACCTGTTCTCAATATTCCTGTTGCATTTCTTGTTTCAACTCTTTAATTTTTTTTATTTTTTTATTTTTTATAATTTATTTATTAAATTTTCTATTTATGGTTCATCTTTCCATCAATTAGAGTGTATTAAAAAAAATTAAAAAAAAAACTTAGTTATGAAACACGAAATATAATACGGATGGAAATATGGAATCCTATCCGGTGTTGTTAATGAGAGTATTGGATATGATATTTGTGCATGGTTACAGTACTCAACTATAATCTACGCGCGAACGCTACGACCATGCATTCTTAATACGACTATATATATTTAAGGACTAAACAGAGAACTTAACAGTAATTAAGAGACATCTGGTTAATGATAATTATGTTTTTTTCTCCTAAAAAATGATGATTATATATGTTTGAGTGCAGAAAGATAGGTTTATTTGACGCAGACTCTCTGGTGAGGCATCATTGCCTGCTTATGCACATGCGTCATCATCATTTTGCCCCCATCATGATCTCGGTTGGAAAAAAATATGTATAGATGCAATTTTAATTAAGTTTTTATTCTACAATTATGTATGTGTATATGTACATATCTCTTTATAAAAAATCATACTAATTAATAATGATCATATTATTAATTTCAGATTTTGTTAAAGATTGTATTAATTTATGGCCGATAACACAGTACAGTTGCTGTAATTAAAATGGTTTTTGGGTAGAAATATAGTTAGATAAATTAATAACCCGCATTACATTCCATATATTCTTAAAATGAGACGATTTCTCGAGGCATATATGCTGCTAATTATAGCCTAATAGTAATGACGTTCAATTATTCATTGATGTGCGATTTTAACATGTGTTGTTTCGCTTTACTCGAAAGTGCGACAGATTAATGCAAATCACAAGATATATATATATATATATATATATATATATATATATATATATATATCAGAGCAAAATTAAATGGTCCGATTTTGATTTTCTACGTGCCTCCCACAAAAGTTTGCCTCTTTGTAACATGACTTGGGATGTCAGAATCCGACACAAATTTTGCTTTGATTTCCTTCCTTTGGGAAGAGCAGACCTACTTTTTTCAAGATTCTGCCCACTTTTCATATTTGTGTTCCAACTGATTTCGGGACTTGGGGTACTGGGTGGGGTCCTAAAAAGTTCTAATTAACTTTTTTTTTTTTTTCAATTTACTGTGGTTTAAGTTAACACTCGTTTATATATTATATATATACATGCATTTAATAGCCACTTAATACGAGCACATAGTCTTGTTTCATTTTGAAGTGCTGATTTAATTGTGTCATCAAATTAATATACTAGATATTTACATAGTTGTTCATGGTATATAGTACAATATATAGTTTACTTGTGATGCATATATATTAATGATATTTGTCTCCTCAGGCAGGTGGTTTTGTTATGTTATGTTGTGTTTTAAATTAATGATATCAGGCTTATCACCTGAGTTAGCACGTGTAAGTTATTAATGCAATCGAGCAGTTTTACAAATGTACTAACCTGAAGTTTTAATGATTATACACGTTCTTAAGCTGTAAAAATAGTAGCAACACTACACGAATTGAAGAAACAGCAAAGTAAAGAGAATTGATAGCACCGCAAAAAAATGTTCTGATTTTATTTAAATATTATGAATATATTTAAATATTCTTCATTATATATCGCATGATGTTATTTTATTTGATTCACATGTGTGTATTTATGAAATCGATCGGTACTGATGGCATGCATGGTTGATTTCTTTGCATTTGCACGTCATTCAAATTTTATGGTATTAATACACATACTAAACTATAAAATATTATGGTTTATTTATCTATATATAATAATTACATGAAGTCTTTAAAAAATATATAAATGAATAATGAAATTACATTAAATTTTTAAATATATAAATAAATAAATAAATTATTGAATATAAAATTGTTGAAGTAGTTAACATGAATGTAATCCTTAAATTAGTTTTGTGTGTAATATACTTTAACAATTAGCAACTTTAAATAATGTGTATTAATATTATTGTAGAATATTTTATGATATATATATATATATTATTCTAATCTATAGTTTATGTGTATTCCGTCACATTGAAAAATGGTTTTGGGTCATCGAAATTGATCCTTCCGTCACGTTTACCGTTAATTTTACTCTCATTTTTGGTCCCACACGTTAAAACTAACAATTTTTTGGATTTGTCAACTACAAAATGTGTGGGTGAACATACTTGACACTTTTCTTTACCTTTTGACATTTAATATATGCGGTTAAAACCTTTTGATCCATATGTTTGTTTTGCCTCTAATGATTTTTTAATGCTAATTATCTTCATATTTATCCTATTCGATGATCAAATTAAAAAATATTTTTATCAAGGATATTCAAATTTTATCATTTTCATTTTCTTAAATATTTTGTCTAGTAAAAATTGTATTTTTAGTTTTTTAAACATCATACATAAAAATAAACAATAGGCCTGGTAGTATAAAAAAAACATAAAACAAAACAAAACAAAGCTTTGATAATTTCTTTTAAATTGTCAATTTAACAAAACAAAACAAAAAACATAAAACAAAAATTATTTTTCAAATTTTACCATTTCTTTTAAAATTGTCAATTTAACCATATATTAGTTAATTGAGTAAAATTATGACCAATTTATTGCTTTGATCAAAATTAAGTAAATTTATGTAACAATATTTAGGCAAGAATGCAAGATCAACAAAACATTAATTATGCCGTTAACATTTAAATTTTTTATTTTTATTGTAATCTAATTAATAATAATTATAAACTATTTTGACTAACAACACCAATAGTTATTGTTTATAATTAATAATTAATATTTATTAATTATAATTTATTTTATCTATTTATTAAGAAAATGAATCAAGAAAAAATATCTAGTAAAAATTATCTTTTTAGTTTTGTAATTATCTATACATGAAAATAAATAATAGGCCTAATAGTATAAAACAAAGCAAAATAAAGCTTTGTATTTTTATTTTATTTTTTGAATTTTACCTATTCATTTTAATATTGTCAATTTAATCATGTATTAATCAATTGAGTAAAAATTAAGGATAAATTATTGTTTTGATCAAAATTAAGTAATTAAATTTTTATGACATTTTTAGGCAAGATCAACAAAACATTAATAATGCCATTAATAATTAATATTTTTCTTATTAATTAATTATTTCATCGATTTTGGGACCATTTGCGGATTCGGGTGTGTTCAGTGGGACCAAAAATGAAATTTACTTTCACATACAACTCACGTGGAGGGCCCCCGTCTACATTTGACGGTCCCGTTAAAAAAATAGGACTAAATTTGAGAATTTTAATCGAACGGGACTACATTTGATGTCAAAATTCTTATAAGGACCATTTTAGAAAATTTTGAGACCATTTGCGGATTCGGGTGTGCCCGGTGGGACCATAAATGAAATTAATTCTAATTAGAATTCCATATAATTATTAATAATTATAGTATAAAAATATAAAATTTATCATGTCAATAATTTAATGTTTTTAATTTCATTATTTATTTATATATTTTTTAAAGACTTTATGTAATTATTATATATATACCATAATGTTTTATAGTTTAGTATGTGTATTAATACCATAAAATTTGAATGACGTGCAAATGCAAAGAAAATCGACCATGCATGCCATCAGTACCGATCGATTTCATAAAAAAAAAAGTTTAGTGTACGTGCATGTGTCATGTGTGTGTATTATATATATATATATATATATATATATATATATATATATTTGGATGACAAATCAAAGAAAAAATTTCGGCAAAAAATATTTCAATTGATAAAATATTATCTAGGATCCACACATATTTCAATGAGATTTTGTGGATCATTTGAATGTTTAAATTATACAAGTCAAATATTTCTAAAATAAATATGAATGATATAATAGTAAAACACTATTAATCATTAATTAAGAATTTAATTCAAAACTTACCATATAATAAAAACATACCATAATTATGAAATTATGGTTGACCATAGTGTGGCCAAGAAGCATTATTGTTTTGATTACATGTTAATTACAATCTAACCAAAATGTGTGTTATCATTGTTACATTTGTAAAGTTCATGCTTGAAACTGAAATTAGTGCAAAGTTCATGATATTTAGGCTAATTAACTGTGGAAAATAGATATGGTAGTTATCATTAATGTGTAGCAGTCTCTTACAAGCAGGGCCGGTCTTGATGGTAGGTTGAACATGCATGTGCTTAGGGTCCCAAATTTTTAGGGGCTCATTTTTTTAATAGATATGTATAAATATGGTTCAAAATTAAATTTAAAAGAAAAGAAGAAAGAGTTGAGTTGATTATTTTCTCTACATTTTCAATCAAGCACAATTTTCATTCCAAGAATGGTTTGAGAAATTTAAGGAATATGAAATAAATTTTGAATTGTTTTACGAATATGAAACAAATTTGAGAAAGTGAAAGACAAATCCATATGATAGTTTGTTGAAGTCTTGTATTTAAATAAAAGAATATTTGTATATTTTGAACTAATATTGGCATATTACTCACATATTATATTATACTTTTTTTCTTGATTTAAACTATTTTTTCCTTTATAAGGGCTCATATTTAAATGATTGTTTAGGGCCCTGTGAAACATGTGTCCGACCTTGCTTACGAGTATAACTGTATTAAGCAAAATATATACTATCATTCAACGGGAATAATTAAAGACTATCCATTTTTTATAACATGTAATCACAAAATAACAACATTGATAAAAAGTTACACCATATATCCGAAGAGTCAAAATTACCCGTTCCTCCACCTTGCTAGGTAGATAATTTATTTCCACTGCAATTTAAGATTCTAATAGAAGTGTGTTGTGCGTAAAATTTACGTTCAGATCTCATATTTTCCTTCTTTCTCGAATAATTCACCTTCACGCTTGATGCATTTTATCTTCACACTCGTTTTATCGTCTTCATGCTCAATTAATTTACTTTCACGTTTGGTCTAAATAAACGAACAATGGGTTCAAATCTTAGAAAAAATATATGTTGTATGGTGGTAAAAAATTTGAGAGAGAGAATATTTGAGACACTTTGATTATATGGCGTAGATTTTATGAACGTGCATTGTCAAATGTGTTCATTTAAATTTCTGATGCGTTACCTCATAACCTCAATATATATAGTAAAATGTAATGATAGTTAGAATTTCACTTTTTAGATAGGGAATGTCCATAGCGCATTGGAGCTGTGTTCCCAAAGGGATATTTAATTTTATTTTGTTATTTGAAAAAATAGTTATACTAAAGCATATGTATTTTTGAAATAAAAAATAATAATATAATTGTCAGCTAATATTAATTATTATATGAAGAAATATTTAAAAAATCAAATTTCCGCTCTTAAACCCCCTTTCATTGTATACTGAAGGCTGGAGCCCGTTTCTGATGCTACTTCTTCTTCTTCGTCATCACCTAATTCAGCAAATCGGCAGACTTTATACAGTATGGGTAGAACCACAGTTGCATTGGCCGTAACTCTATGCCTAATTCCCCTTTCTATTTTCGTCAATCGCCTTGTTCCGGATCCTTACATGGTAAATTCCTTTATTGTTTTTTTACCTAATTTTTGGCGAATCATTGAGGGTTTCGCGCTCATTTTTTTGTGTGGTTTCTGTGTGTAAATTGATGATTTGATTGCTGATTGGCAATTTTTTTTATTTATTTTTGGTTTCTGAATTGTAATGGTGTAAGTGCAGGATGAAATATTCCACGTACCGCAGGCGCAACAGTACTGTAGGGGAAATTTCAGAAGTTGGGATCCCATGATCACCACGCCTCCTGGATTGTGGGTCTTCATTTGGCGTTTATTTTCATGTTCTATTCTTTTGATTTGAGTTTTTATTTCTTCGTCAATTTCGCCTTGTCACTGAATTCTGAGCTGTGAGGAAGTATGCCTAGTTGTTGGCATTGGTCAAGTAGTTTCCTTATGCCGATTAGCAGGAAAATACGATGGATTATGTTGTGGTCACAAGTAGAGGTCAAAGATTTAATCTTGTAATCACTTAAATATGATCAGATGTCAACTAAATCGTATCGGACATTGTCACGGATCAATTTGTGATATTCAGGTGTAGGATTGGGGATGCAATCATATGTTTTTTTTTTTTTTTTTTTTTTTTTTGCCCAGCAATTTAGGAAATGTGTGGAAAGTGTGAAAGATGATTCTTCCTCTAAGTAGTTAATTGCTACTGAGGAGATAAGATGTTATGCATGACCTTTTGAAATAATTCTTCAGTCTAGATGCTTGTGTAGACAGTTCAGATGTAACTTAATGTACCGTTTAATTCATACAGTTAATTTCATCTATAATAGCTGGGGAAATATGTTGAATGATGCTGAGATAAGCTGGCGATAGACAATGAAAAAAGTGAAGAGAGATTTCCTTACAAAATTCAGTTATATAGAATCTTTCAAAAAAAGAATTGATTTATGCAATTTAAAAATCTTGCAGGTACTTTCTTTCACTTGCCTATATTGCTTCTTTGTTTCCAGGATTGTTCTGTATGCAAGCAGTGTCATCATTTCCAGACTCATGCTCTACTTCAATTTTACGTCTAACCAATGGTGTTCTGGCAGTAGTATGTAGCATTCTTGTATATGAGATAATCATCCATCTGAAACCATCTCTTGATGACAAGAAAGCAACACTTCGTGCTTTCGTTTTGTCATTGTATCCATTGCACTGGTTCTTCACCTTTTTATACTATACAGATGTGGCATCTCTAACTTCAGTACTTGCCATGTATCTCTTAGTCTTGAAGAAGAAATACCTTTTCAGTTCCTTGGTAAGAAATATTTTTCTTATTGTTGTCTTGATTTTTTAGTTTTTGCTACTATGACAAGTGTCAATAATATACGAATACTATTACAGCCTGTTGACCTGTAGTTTTGTATTGTTTACAACTTCTCTTAATTAGTCAGTTTCTTTAACTCCGCATCTTAGCATCAAGATGTATCATTATTTCTTCATTTGCCTTTTTCTATTTGATACTTTTGAAGTGTTCTTCTGAAATTTGTTTGTATAATTATGGGGACTGCTAAATTGTGCTTTTCAGGCTATTTATATTGTGCCAACATTTTAAACTGTCATCCTGTATATCTAATATCGTTATCAGTGTGCAATTTGCCTATGTATTTGGGCAGATCTGTATTCGTTCAGGGTGGGGGGAGGCTGAAATTCTCTCTGTCTCTCTGATAGTTCTAGAGTTTCTTCAGAATGAAAACGAGAAGGAGCGCTGTGTGTGAATACCCTGGGTTCTCTCTGTCTCTTGGATAGTTTTAGAGTCTCTCTGGCACCCTTGGTTTTAATTTTTTCCTTGACATTTCATGCGCACCATAATGATCTTGTTTTCATTAATCTGTAGCTTGGGGCTGTTTCTGTGTTGATAAGGCAAACAAATATTATATGGTTGCTCTTTGTTGCTTGCACTGGCGTTATAGAATTTGCTCAGTCTCATCTGAAGGATAAGGGGGATGTAGATAGCTTCAGCACATCACAGGAAAATGATGGTCTCTCTGCCAACTATAAAGGCGTATCAGTGATCTCCAAATTGAGAAAAAGAAGGGTCGATAATGGTGCAAAAAGCCAGAAAAATCCAGCTGTAAAAATGTCAAATCCTATGGCACATTCCTCAGGTTATAATATGTACTGCCATTCAGCAATGCATTAAATTATTCAAGAAGAATTTTGCAAGTAATTGAAATTATGTTAGAATGCTGTTTATCTTTTAATAGTTTATAATCATTGTTGAATAAAAAAGATGAATGAACCAAGTTGGTGCAGAGTTGTTATTGCTTGTTCATCCATGCAAAGAAGTCAGACTAGTTATATTTGGCCTTTGCACTGATCCTCACAGCAGTACCTTGGAAGTATTTATTTACCATAAATGATTTTGCAGCTTTTTTATGTTTTTCTTTATTTCAAGTTTGATAACTACATATTTACATGTTTTCCTGTGTGATGCAGGATTGCTTGACGAGATTCACGGCATAATAATTATTTCTTGGAATCATTTTGGGGAGCTTTTCCTGTTGTTAAGTCCTTTCTTTCTGGTATTTGTAGCTTTTGTTGCATTTGTTTGCTGGAACGGGAGTATTGTTCTTGGTATACTCTACTTCTGTTTTCCATTTTTTGTTTTTCAAAGACTGCTTATAATTTTTATTTCCCTTTTCTGAACTGAAAATAGTAACTTGCTCTGAATTTTCAGGGGCTAAAGACGCACATGCAGCTTCCCCCCATTTTGCTCAAGTCCTGTATTATGGCATGGTTTCTTCTCTGTTTACGTTTCCTGTCCACTTCTCTTTAGGTCAAGCTGCAAATTTATTACAACAGCTCCTCAAGAACAAAGTGCTTGGTTTCTTTCAGTGGTTTATGGCCCTAGCCTTTGGTTTCATTTCTGTGCACTTTTTCAGGTTAAGTCATCCAAGAACTTGGAGAATGATAGTTTCTAAAATATATTTTTCTTTAATTATTCTGTGAGATCTGGCTAAGTTCCATTTTATCTAAGTCAATCAGCTGAGTTACATAGTTATAATGTTATTTATCACTTTTTCCGTAATATGTTTTTCCATGAATATCTTATAAGTTTTTGCTCAATTTGATCTGAGTTACTAAATCCTTCTTCCTTCAAGGAAGTTACGAGTCTTTTTGTATCTTTCTGTTCACTCTGCATGTTGGAAGTACCATACACGTCTTCCATTTTCTTCATTAGTGAAAGCCGGGTGGCTACTTTCATTTAAGGGAAAGTTTTAGTGTATTTAACACGGGTTCTTGTACAATCTAGTAAAATGTTAATTGGGCCGTGCAGCATTGCTCATCCATATCTCGTAGCAGACAATAGGCACTATCCTTTCTATCTCTGGCGGAAAGTCATCAATTACGGTTGGTCGACCAAGTACCTTATGGTCCCTTTTTATGTTTACTCATGGTTCTCCATTGTCAGGAATTTGGGTTAGTGCGAAGTCCAGCATATTCCTCTCTTTTTAAATGTTTTTTTTTTGGCTTCTAGATTTTTTATCCCATGATCAGATGAAATCATTTGTTATTTACAGGGAAAAATCAGAAGAAGGTGTGGGTTTTGGCATATGTATTAGCTTGTGCTGCAGCACTCATTCCGGCTCCGCTGATAGAGTTGAGATACTACACTATTCCATTCTTCTTCATGGTTCTCCACACCAACATTGTTGATAACATGAGTTGGCTTCTTGTGGGGGTGATGTACCTTTCTATCAATTGCTTCACAATGTATATGTTCTTGTTTCGGCCTTTCTCTTGGGCACATGAAGCTGGGGCGCAGAGGTTCATATGGTGATATGTTCTTGTCCAAATGCGACCTGACTGATGGTGCAACCACTCCCAATTGTCTTCCTCATCGGGCATCAATATACAGCTTTTGGTTGGGTACCTTCTAATTCTATTACCTCAGTTCACACTCCACCTGGAGTTGCATAGGTTTATTTGCTAATTTCTTGCTATTCTGGGAAATACTTGATACTATTTATTAGTTGACTTGTTCTCTGTTTGTTAGTCACAAGGTTTTGAAGAACATCATCAACTTTTTTACTATTCACTAACGGTCAATCTTGTTTATTTTGTTTGAAAATGTAGCACTGTTTGCGTTCTACTTGAAATTTTATAGAACTTCCCATTTTCAAGAAAATTATGGTAGACTTCATTGTCTTGCACAAAATCAAAGAACCTACGTATTTATTCTTCTTGAATTTGCCGTAGTAGATTTGGGATCGTCAGTGGAGGAAATAGAGAAATAGGACCACCCCCCCCCCCCCATTTTGCTTCAATTAATTTAAGTTAATAAATATATTGTAATGATCACATTATTCATCCCTAGTTCTTCAAGTCAACTTGCTAAGTATTACTTTTATTATTCATGTAGGCTGTAGCTAAGTCTGATGTTATATATATTTTTCCTAAGAAAATAAAAAAGGGCTGCGAGTTAACCTGTCTCATGAATCATCCCGGCACCAACCCGGGCATAAATTGGTCGTTGTTATTGTTAGAGGTCCGCTTCCAAACAAATATAAATTCTCAATCAACTTTTTTTTATGGACTTATAAATTCTCAATCAAAATATGTTCTAAATATAAGGTGGGGAGGGTTAGTTCACCAGACTTTATTTGTTTTCATCTTCTATGAAAATTTAATTGATAAATAAGTGAACCAAACAATTCACTTAAGGTCTTTTACCTAGAGTCGCTTGATGGACAAGGACAACACAACAAACAACGTTAACATGGTATTAGTTTCCTAGACAAGCCACTTGAGAATTTTATGGATATACTTGAAAGCCAATTTCGGACGTGCATAGTTGATTAGGGGCTTATAATATTTGCTTTTACGTTCCCTATTTCAAATCATTCTTATATTGTTAATATAACCAAAATGATAAAATACACCGAACATAATATTAATGAATACATAAATAAAATATGCACGTCAACATTATTTTATTAAAAGAGTATAACAATACTTAAAATGATTGGGTCTTAAATTGAGAGGACCGTCACATCAATAAGTGGTTCGTTCCCTGCAGGCTGCAGCAAGCAATTGATGGTGATAGTCCAAGATTTAAAATTCAAAGCTTGGTTTAATTGATTAAGTATGCTGACAGAATATAAAGATACCAAAACCTCGAGCAATTTGGCCCAGTTTTTTAAAGAGTTCTTGTTCATTTACCTTAATTTGACTTACTTCTTCATTTATCTTATAATTACTAGAAACCTAACCCAGTTTGTATGTGCATCATCATTGAATTTAAATCAAGGGATCTAGCTAGACATGTTTGTCCTCTTCGTTTTGGTCAACTAGGTTTGTGTTTTATTTTGTTATTCATTATTTGTGGAGTTAGTGAATCTTAACTACACCATTATGGCTGCTTTTTATAAGTACTAGATGACTTCAACATGCATTTTTTTCTTTTTCTTTTTTATATTATATTTTTATTATTTGTCATGACCCCTGTGTCTTTATTTTTTGCCAACCACTTCCCAGAGTAGAATGATCACTTCCCACCTTTTTTAAAAAATAAATAAATTCAAATACGATTACAATTTATATCCAAATTATAACGAACATTCGAGACTTGACTACCACATTGGCGTGGTGTCTTCCAAAATCCCACAAAACGGCCTTGCTTACAGTATCAATAAAAGTAAAAGAGTTTACACATGATATATATCCTACATAATTTTCGGTCTATGTTCAAACAAAACAGTCAGTCAAATCTACTAGTAGTTTGCTCTCTTTCTTTACGAGCTAGAGTACACGTACGTGCCTCTTCCAACATATATAACGACTGTATTGACCTAGCAAGAAGAGTATAAAATTTTTAAAATTTTGATGTACACAGAAGTCTAATCTAGTATGTCAGCAAGCAATGTTGGAGTTTAGAAGTGGAATTCACATTCACATAACTAAAACGCGCAAATTCTTTACGTTGCAATGAGTTCGTTTGACCAACATGCTAAATGCATTTCATTGCGAGATCAACTTGCCAATATTGAGAAAAATAAAATGGAACAGTATACTTATTCAGAAAAAGAAGAAAATGGTAAAGAAGGAAAGAATTTGGACCAGTTCTATTGAAATTTTCTGAGTGTTGGAATGGCACTTGGTGAAGAAGAACCCCACACCTCAAGTAGCACCACAATGTACAAAAATTCGAGAGAGAAAATGGAAAAACCTTTTGGGGTTATCAGCATTTACAATCCCCACAAACTGGCTGATCTGATCTGATCACACAGTGTATTCTATGATCTATCCTACGTTGGAAGCTCCGAAAATGTAACCTAAGTATATGCTACACGTATAAACAACCTCAGTGAGACGGTATGCTTCGTTCCAAACAATAAAAAATGACCTGAAATCCTGTACTGTGATATTTATTTGTGTGTTTTAATCCTCTTAGGTTGCTAGTGGTAGTTAGACGGATGCACGCCATATTCTCTCGAAAGAGATAATGATGATTGAGACGTCGTCATGGTACCTCCTACGTTCCCCCCCTTGTGGGATATCAAGTAAGTCGTAAAAATCCATGCCTGCAGGAATGAATTCTTGACGTGAGATTTAGGCATGATTGGCAAATGAGTTTTGTAGATTTGATATATGATCTGGATCGTACATACCTGCTTTCTTAGCAGCACGAAGCAACACTTGTTCGACAAGATGTTGAGCTGGATCTCCCTCAGGAAACTTAGAGATGAAGATTTGAACTTGGGAGACAGCCTCTTGGTTGGTGAAGTATTGGTAGAGGCCATCGGAAGACAAGATCAAGAACTTGTCTTTGTGTTGTAATCTGTGGTGGGAAAGGGATGGTGAACATGTGATGTAGGGGGATGTTCCTATATAATCAATTCTGAACATCTCTAGAAGAGCATTGTTCCACTTTGGCTGTAAAACAGCATTCATATATAGTTAATATGTAAGCTAGGATCTTCAGATTTTGAAGGAGCATATATATATATATACACACACACATGTATACCTGTTTGAGAAAGCCAGCTCCAAATGCGCGGGTGACCTTGAGTGAACCTTTGACCCTGCTATTCATAACTGCAAAAGCATCATCTAGATGTGCATGCCTAATCCTCCTCACTTCCTGACAATTCATATTTAAACAAACATGCATCAATATAATATATATGATCCATGCATCACTAACAATCTAACATTAATGAATAATGAGCAAGCCAAACATCTGCACCTCTTTAACAGATGTACTATGATCCATTGTGAGTTGAGAAGCACTCAAATAATGCACACTATCATCATCATCATCTTCTTCTTCTTCATATTCATAACCATACTGTGATTCCTCATTATAATCCTTCTTCATACCTAAAACCGCCCTACTATCCCCTACATTCATCAAATAAACATCATCACCCTTCATCACCATTACCAGGACACACGATCCCATCAAAGCGAGCTCAGGATTCTCCATCAACATCATATCTGCAATCTCCAAATACGATGCCTCCGTCTTCCTCAACGCCTCAGACAACGCTTTCAAAACACCACCATCAGATGCTAAATCGCTCAATTTCTCCCTCAACTTCATGTCAAGATCCACCCTTTCCTCACCATCTAAACTCTTTGACAGTAAGGAAGAGCTGTTAGCCGTGCTTTTGCATGATTCGGGCTGATCGTGCCACAGAAACCCCTTAAGTTCATTATAGACGTTGGCATAAAGGTTGTTCAACAGAAAGTCAGTAGCATCAGGGCCATTAAATCCATCATAAATCCCAACGAAAACCCATCCATTTTCCTCAGAGATCACAATATGCACTCTGTCCTCGCCGGCTTTCCCATGCGCCCACTGCAGATTTTGACTCCCAAAACATTCATTTTCACCATCCTCATTCTCATCCACCAAGCTCAGCTCACTACTCAAATTATAACTAGTAATTGTGCTACTATTCCCACTGTTAGTCCCACTACCACTACCAACAACATTATTATGATCTCTCTCTCTCTCACTACCACTTATCTCTCTGGAAAAACTCCAGAAAGACTTAGACATCGCCCTTTTGAAATTCTTAACCAGAGCCATTTTCTTCGATTTACGCATGTACCTGTGTAGCTGATCAAACTGGTTGTCCAAAGGCCCGGAAATGAGGCTCCGCTCAATGGGTCCGGACAAGAACCCGCGCTCCATCGGGCTGGATCCTGGGACCGAGCTTCTCGGAATCGGGCCTGACTTCACTGTGTGAATTGAGTTCCTGGGAATTGGTTGGAGAGGAATAGAGGAGAAAAAACTTGAGCTTTCGAAACTAGAAGCCTTGTCGAGCGTGCTATACGCATAAGTTTCTGTAGAGAGAGGCGTGGAGGTGTTGGCAGAGATGGCGGCGCCGGAGATGGTACGGAAGACCGTTGTCTGTGGGGCGGCGGCAGAATCATCCAACGATTGGGATTTGCGGAGATGATCGGATGGTATGTAGCAGAAAGAGTGTCCCAAGCCTTCGTCGAGAGGGTCAGACAAACATACGGCGATGTCATTTCTCCTCCTGGAAATCTCGCCGGCGTCTCCGGCGAAGCACAGGCTCAGCTTCCCGATTCCATTTCCCATTGAAGAGAAAGATTGAATATTTCTCTCTATCTCTATCTCTCTTTCTGTCTGTGTAGGAGAGGAAGAGAAGAAGAGACGGAGCCCAGGGAGGTTAAAAGGATTGTTGAAGTTGAAAGTTCATGATTTGGAGTTGAAGAGAGAGAAGTAGCTACCGGAGAAGATAAATGGAGAGAGGGAGAGAGAGAGAGTTGACTTTGGGATTAAATATTCGACGCTTTGGGTTTTGGTGGCGTTGACTGTGAGTATAATTAAGTGAATAAAGATTATGCGTTACTTATTCTTGAGCGTGTGGGGTTTGAGATTTGAGAATACAGAATAAGAATAGAAATAGTATTAATAGTATCTCACTCATGTTCATGTATATGTATTTGGATTATACAATTTCATGTGTTGATAAATTATTAGAAATTATTAAAAAGTGTGTGGGAAATGCAAAGTCAAAAGGCTCCACTAGCGAGTTGCAATTTGCATTTGTCAAGGTGGAATGCTGATTCGGATGCCATCATGGCTCAACTTCCTTTTCATAATTTTAAGTTTTAACTAAAACTTCCACTTTTAGTTTTTTACAATTTTATTTCATGTACCAAATTTTTACTTATTGTAAATCAATATGTAGTGTAATTAAACCCTCACCCAAACATTGAACCCGTAAGCTGCTACTCCAATTCGGTTCTCTCCGATCATTAGTCAATCTCAAATGGGAGAAATTTTTATCTAGATAATAAAATGTTAAAATTGGTATAATTTGTACTATATTAAAAAAAAAAACTGAATATTCTTTTACTTTTCTGAAAAGTATGTCTTACACATTGTACTATGCCTTACACATTGTACTTTACATGCATAAAGTGTTTTGGAATAAAATTTTCATGCATGGAATAAAATCTATGGGATATCACGTCTCTTTGGAACAAAATTTATCTAAACTCAATTTAAATTTGAAAAAAAAAAATCACCGGCTTGTGAGTTGTGAATCTATTCAGATTTAATACCCTAATAAATTGGGGTAACTACCCTCGATCCACACACACTCTCTCTCTCTCTCTCTCTCTCTCTCTCTCTCTCTCTCTTCCCCAAATTTTCGTTCTCCCCAACGGTAGAAAACTCTGAGTTCAAAACCCACATAAAAAAAACATTCTCTTCAACAGTCGTTCTCCCCAAATTTTCATTCTCCCCTACACAGTTTTATTCGAACAAAAAAAAAACACTCTCTTCAAATCACTTCACCGGAAAACCCCAAAAAAAAAAATTGTGAACTCGCCGGAAAACCATAAAGACTAAGAAGACGACGACATCAATGGAGAAAAAAAAATCAGGCAGAAAGCAACCCATCTGAACCGAGAGAGGTTAGTTTTCATCCATAACCGAACGAGAACCCGATTTTCGTTATGCCTTAATTGTTTTCGTTATGCTTTAAATACATTTTGTTATGCTCGATTTGCTTTAATTAGTTTTCATTATGCCTTAATTGTTTTCGTCATGCTTTAAATACATTTCGTTCTGCTCGATTTGCTTTAATTAGTTTTCGTTATGTCTTAATTTGTTTTCGTTATGCTTTAATTAGCTTTCGTTATGCTCGATATTGCTTCGTTATGCTCGATTTGCTTTAATTAGTTTTCGTTATGCTTTAATTTATTTTCGTTATGCCTTTAATTTATTTTCGTTATGGCTTTAATATGGTTTCGTTATGCCTCAATTTGGTTTCGTTATGCCTTTAATTTGTTTTCGTTATTGCTTTAATTGATTTTCATTATGCCTAACATATTTTCGTTATGCCTTAATCTATTTTTTTTAATTATCGTTATGCATTAAGTTAAATCGTTTTATAAGTTATGCCTATTTTCGTTATGCCTTACTTAATCTATAGGTAATCGTTATGCATTAAGTTAAATTGTTTTATGAAATCGTTATGCCTATTTTATTAAATCATTATGCCTATGTTAATAAATTTTCTTATTCAAATTAGGAATTGAATAAGATATATGTTTACGGCGTGTGATTAAATAAAAAAATAGGAGAAAGGAGTCTACTTTACTATTTTACAGTTGATTTTATTCAACAATTGACCAAAATAAAATTATTAAGTCTTGCTTTCGTCTAAATGACAAAGTGGATTTCTTTAATTGACATTGTTAAATCGTTTTATTAAAATAGTTATGGTTAAATCGTTTTATTAAATCTTTTAATTTATCTTAATGCCTAATTTAATAATAATAATAATAATAATAATAATAAATGTTTAATAGGCGTAGCTAAAAATTTAATTTAATAATTTAATAACAGTCTAATTTTCTATTGTGAAATTTAGATCGAGTGGATTAGACGCCCCCTCCAGAGGTTCAAGCCAACTGTGAATATGTACGTGAAGATGGAGTTAGTAGAGAAGAGTAGGGAGGTGTTACAGCATTTCGGCGGTGAGGAAACGATCCAGACGTTCAGATCTGGATGCTTAGGACACTTCGTGGACTTTAGGGGGGTAACATAGCCCGGAAGGCGCTGTATGCATTGATCTGTCGCGAAGTGCGTGTCCAGGAGCCTGCACGCGAGGGTAGAGAGTGTTGGTTCCATGTGAGTGGAACGACACTACACTTTGGGCCCTTAGAGTTCGCACTGGTGTCGGGCTTGCGGTTCGGGTCGTCCACTTTCGATCCGAATGCGGCTCATGTGATTCCGGCCAGTAGCATCTATCACCGGCTATTTGAGGGGAAGAAGACGACAATTACACAGATGTATGAGAAGTTCACGGTGAAGCGTCTAGCCAATCACCCTCTAGATTACGTGAAGATTGCGAACATCCTGATCGTGTACCAGATGTTATTTTGCCAGGACCCCGGACGTACGATCGATGACTGGGTGTGGGCCCTGGTGGAGGATGCTGATGCGTGGAATTCTTTTCCATGGGGGGATACACATTTCAGATCCTGATGCACTTTATCAGCATTCTCCCTAGAGCTCGACGGGATATGGGCCCACAGAGGGACGGAGCGTATCATTGGTACGAACCTGTTTGGGTATTTCAGGTAATTAGTTGAATTTATCA
Organism: Perilla frutescens; assembly: GCA_026008535.1. Lineage (NCBI taxonomy): Eukaryota > Viridiplantae > Streptophyta > Magnoliopsida > Lamiales > Lamiaceae > Perilla > Perilla frutescens. The sequence goes on along the minus strand of BRKX01000017.1, from coordinate 34,895,131 downwards.
TGAAAAATTTATGTTTTAGTAATTTGATATTATACTTACATGATATTCTACGTTTTTAAACAGGCATGGACCTGTGAAGTTTTCCCCGAGATTGTCCGTCATTTGGGCATCCCTGGAGGTCAGATGACCACACCTCGCTTATTGAGGTGGTCATTCATAGCCCCGAGCATCGACTTCTCCAGATTTTTTGATAGACAGGTAACCTTTTTTATGTAAATAATTTTAATTATTAAATTGAAGTAATATTGGTTAATGTTAACATGGTGTTCGTTATTGTTGCAGATGGATGTCCAGCCGATGGTGCCATCAGCAGCGGAGCTCCTGACCCCATATGTTCAGAGCTTGGACGGAGATAGTTTGTTGGGTGTGAGGTACGTGGTACCTCGAAAGGTCTCCAAGAAGAAGTTGCTGACTGGGGTGGCCCGTCGTGTGGTCCCGGGGACATGCAAGGGGATCTCTGACGTCGTCAACCCAGCACCACAGCGTAGGAGTGCCCGTACTGCACAGCAGTAGGTTCCACAGACGACGCACCGTTTGATAAACGAGCCGGATGAGGCATCTGGACCCTCGGAGCAGGGACCGGACCGCAGTGAGAGCCCTCCTCGACCGACAGGCAGTAAGCGCCCGAGGAGGAGCCATGAGGGGAGCCGTGGAGAGCCCGGTCCACGTCCTGGTTGGTTCGATCGTGTTATCCACGTCATTGCTGCCTCAGAAGCCTGCATTATGAGTCCGATGGAGAATAATTTCAGACAGTTGGAGAACAGTATTAGAGGGATGATTGAAGGCTTGTCTGATCGGATGGGGAGGTTGGAAGACCTTGTTATGGGTCGGCTACGCAGGTCACCCACACCACCCAGAGGGCCCACACCGGTGCCCAGAGACCCCACACCACCTCCCAGGGACCCCACACCGCCTCCCAGAGACCCCACACCACCCAGAGGCCCCACAGCGCCTCGTATGTCCCCCCCGTATGAGAGGGGGGAAAGCCAGAAGTAGATCATCCGATCTTCTTTGCGCCCTTCGTCAGACGTGCAGTCATCTCCAGACCCGTCGTCTACCCAGCCATCATCTGTTGGTCTGTCGTCTACCGCGTGTTCGATGGTATTTGACTTACTGGAGGCGGATGAAGAGCGTAGGATAGAGGTTGGATACACGAATTTCAGGAGGCAGGGTTATGAGGTGAATATCCAAGTTATTTTGACCGGTGGCATACTCTGGCAGGCATTTTTTGAGCGTATGGAGGATGTTAATGAGCTCGTTAATTATGAGATGGTTGCACATTTCTTGCTTGAGGTGAAGCGATGACTTTTCAGAAGGCACATGAGCGATGTTGTGATTTGCTCTCCATATTTTTTTGTAAGTTCAAGATACGTTCTTTTCTTTTTTTTGTATTCCATTATCTCTTTGTCTGTTTACGTGATCTGTTCATGTGTTTTTTTCAGGTTCAGCTATAGGCAGCATGGCGGCAGCTTCATCCAAGAGATCCTCACTGTGATGAGGAGTATGGTGAGGATAGATATCTGCACTGGGATCCTCCAGATGTCTTACTGGATGTAATCAGAGACAAGGGTGGCGTCCAGGAGGTCCCGTGGACGAGATCATCTCATGTAAGTGATCTTTCAAGTGCACTTATCATACTATCTATGATGATTTTTTTTATTCATCCGTTAATCATTATCACTTATGTAGGCGATCATGATATGCAATGTTGGAAATGCTCACTGGGTCACTGTACGTATCTGTTTCACGACGTGGAAGGTCGAGTTGTATGACTCGTTATTGTTCTAGATGCAGCTCCCGGAGAATAGAGAGCTGTCTCAGAGGCGTGATCGAGAGCTGCTACCGCTCCTACATCTACTGCCACGCGTCATATGGAGCGCTGGTTATTGGAGATGTCGGAATAGGCCAGATACACATCTCTTAGCCATGACACTGGACAAGACTATCCAAGAGCAGTTTGCGCAGTTTGACAGCATCAGTTGTGGTGTTTATGCTATGATGTATGTGGATCATTTGTTGTTTGGCACTCCTGGTCTTGATGTCGGTCCATATGATATTCAGAGATACCGTCTTTCTGTAGCAAAGAGGATCTTCTCACTTAGCTATGGCCGTCTAGAGTGACTTATGATGTTATATATGTATTGTACTTGACGTCTTTCATGTATGCATTGCATTTGACATTGCTCGTTCATTTTATTGAAAGATGTTTGTTGACTACAAGATTTTAAACAAATAAAACCAGAGTAGACATCATTATCATTTTAAACAAATACACCCAAAGTTGAGATAAACCATATTATCACTGAATGCCAACAACAATAATGTAGACATGATCAATCTAGGTCCTCCGCTTGTCTACTCGGACACCTGGGACGGGTATGAGTCATCTCACCACAAATACCACATTTCTTAGGTGCTCTTCTACGTGCAGATTCCGGTGGCGCGCTCTCTGGAGGTGCATTTAAGTCCACACCGACAATGGGCACCGGGGCTGTGCACACGCATCTGTTATGGCTCGGGACATGACATCTAGTGCAGACCTGCCTCCGCTGACTGGATGACGCCTCAGCACCCCCCCGAGCTCTAGACATTCGAGGACGACCGGCCTATTTTGTTATCACAGGAGCGCGCACAAGTGGACAACCGTCAGGCGGGACAATCCAATCTTCTGGACTGGGTAAGCCCATGGTGACCGAGTCGTACATGCTGGCAATTGTCTCCGTCTTGTAGCATCTATCCACAAACTCGTATATGTTTCCACCGAAAAATCTACGTGTGCACACGAATTATAGTTAAAAAAACATGATTACTCACAATAATGATAGTGTTAAAAAATTTAAACAAACAGGTACCTGATCGCTACTGCAGCGTGGCTACACGAGATCAAATCCAACTCGAACTCACGACAATCGCAGGTCCGATGATGAAGATCGACCATAAAAGACTTCATGCCCACCTCTACTTTCCACAGGTGTGCTAAGGTCGTGCATCGAACGGAAAAACATCGTCCTTGCTCGACATTCTTGGATAACTTGTCCACAATGGGCTGTGTCAACGTGATCCCACGTTTGTGCTGCAGCCCGACGCTCAACAAACCACTCTTCCACAATTTTCCTGAACGACTCAAGCATTGAGCATATAGACAGTCTCCTAGCCCACAGTAGACGGGCATTGAGTGACTCAGCCGCATTAGATGTCATGAATCCGAAACGCCGTACGGGACACTGCGATCGGGACCAATATTGCGGACCAATATTACAAAGCTTCTCGTATGCTGGTCTGCTCAGCATTTCCAATGCTGACAAGTGCCTCTGGAATACATCTGTCCAATATGCATAGGCAGCCTCCTTAAACAACCCAATGACATTGGACCCGCGCTTTGCCATCTTGGTTTGTAGATGATAATAGCACAATCTGTGTGTCGCTTTTGGAAAAACAGCCGTGACAGCATTCTTAATGCTCTTGTGCTGATCAGACACGGTCAGGAGGTCTTCTATCTCGCCCAAAGTGATATACAATCGATTCAGGAACCAGATCCAAGTGTCATCATTCTCGATCGGACCGATACCAACTGCAATAGGTAACACCTGTTCATTGCAGTCCTTCGTCACAGCAACAAACAAAATCCCCTTGTTCTTCCCCTTCAAGTGTGTCCCATCAATCACGACCACTGGTCTTGCACCCGCATGAAAGGCACTGATACACGGTCCGAGTGCCAAAAATGTATACTTCAGCTCATGTACGGTGTTCGTCTGAAACTCATACAATGACCCGGGATTGCGTAGCTGCAATGTGTGTAGAAATGCGGGCAATTGCGCATAGGACTTATCAAAGTCCCCATAGATCATCTCAATTGCAATGTTCCTCGAGCGCAGAGCGAAACTGTAATCAATCTGGATCCCGTACTCACGTAGAAGCTCGGAGACCATCTCTTTGGGCTTCAGAACAACCCCCTCATCGACCAGTTTACGTGCAAAATACTTTGCAATCACCCGTGCAGGCACCTGTCGTGGGGCAACTCGACTCATATCCATGTGGCAAGTGTGAGTGCCGTCAAACTTGTAGATTCTCCAAACAACTCCATCCACAACGGCACACAGTTTGAACGGGCACTCCCTGCCATGCTTGCACATGTAGACCAGCCGTGTCTTATTCGATCGATACACGGCATACCCCACTCTATTCTGCATGTGATACAGTCCCACGGCCAGGGCCAAATCATCCTTGGTACGGAAAATCGCACCCTTCTGAAGTTCATCCGTATTGGCTGCTGACGGCTCGTCCCAACTCAGTGGGCCTGCAACGTCAATATTCGCAAGTGGAAGAAGCCAATTGCTCCCACCCCTCTAAGATACATCCTCAGTCCTAGTGTTCGACGATGATGCTCCTCTGGTCATGCCTATCAATCGTCCCGTACCCCCTGTAGAACGAATCCATCCCGTGAACTCTGTGAACACTGATTCGAGCAAGTTCGTTCTCACATTCTCCTCTGCTTCTTCATCTGTAGTAGGAATTTCTTCTTCTTCCTCTGGATCTTCATAGTACTGCATATCATCACGAAACTCCTCTCTGACCGATTCTCTATGTTCGGGCACAATCTCAGGGATGACCCTTGAGCTGCTGCGTCCTCTCTGAACAACATACACAATCATCTCTTGACTCTGCTCGTGGAGCAAGTCAAGCAAATCAGCATCATCTTTCAGTCTTGTCTTGATCTGTCTCCCGCTATTGGTGCTCGACATCCATGATAACTGGTACTCAACAGAGATGGGATCGGTCTCCAGTAACTCATGTATCTCTCTCATCAGTGTCCTGAAACAGATATCATCAGATGACATGATGATCAGCTCCTCCACACCATCTACATATTGAGCTCTCTCCCAACAGCCACTATGTCGTACAATTATACGACGTCTAACCATCTGTGATAACAGAAAAATCAATTTAATTTAAGCATAACGAAATATTTATTTAGAGCATAACGAAATATTTAATTTAACGAAATATTTCGAGCATAATGAAATATTTAATTTAAGCATAACGAAAAAATTCAAAACGAAATATTTTGAGCATAACGAAATATTTAATTTAAGCATAACGAAAAAAATTCATAACGAAGTATTTTGAGCATAACGAAATATTTAATTTAATTTAAGCATAACGAAAAAATTCATAATAACGAAAATTTAATTTGAGCATAACGAAATATTTATTTTTCACATAATGACTCATAACCTTAAACTATAACTAAAATCTTTTTATCAATAACGAAAGTTTATTTTAAACATAACGATAAATTTAAATTCAACTATAACGAAAATTCAAATTTAAAGATAACGAAAATTTATTTTCACGTAACGATATTTCAATTTTAAGCATAACGGATAATATCATTTTCACTATAACGAAAATTTAATTTGAGCATAACGAAATATACAATTTTAAACAAAACGATAATTTTCATTTTCACAATAACGAAAATTTAACAAATTTAAATTTAAAGATAACGAACTATTTATTTAACACAACGACAACTTAATTTTAACAATAACGAAAATTATATTTAACACAACGATAATTAATTTTAACAATAACGAAAGTTTTATTCTTAACATAACGAATAGTCAAATTCAACTATAACGAAAATTTAGTTTTTAACATACCAAAATTGAAATTTAACAATAACGAACATTTAGATTTAACATAACGATGTTTAAATTAAAACCTAGAACAATTTTCTAACAAAACTTGAAACGTACCTTTTAATTTTGGAGAATTTTTCCGCGCAATTTCACCGATGATGATGTTTTGTTGATGACGATGATCTTCTCGCTTGCACGATCAAACACTCATTTTTTTATGTGAATTCAGAGATTTTCTTCACCAAACTCTCGAACTATTTCTTCCATTTGGGTGTAGGTTGAATTGATGCATCGGTGTAGTGTAAATATAGGTGAATGACACCAACCTCTCTTACACAAAATTAAATGCATTAAATTTCATTTAATTTGGGCCAACTAATACCTACCTATACAAATACAAATATTTATGAATTTTACCTACCTCATGTTGACCACACAGAAATGACAGAATAATGCATTGATGCATAACGTTATAAATGTTTCGTTATAAATTTTCGTCATAAGTTTTCGTTATATATTTATAAATTTTCGTTATATGTTTTTATACATGTATCGTTTAATGTTTTCGTTATACATAAAATTCTATATAATGAACTATCGTTTAATGTTTTCGTTAATATTAATTTCGTTATTATTATTATTATTATTATTATTATTATTATTATTATTATTATTATTATTATTATTATACTTTCGTTATTATCAATATATAATATAACGAACTATTATTATTATTATTATTATTATTATTATTATTATTATTATTATTATTAGTGTTTACTTTCGTTATTCCTTATTATTAATTTTAAAAATAAATTGTGTATGACATATCATTATTTCGTTATTCTTATTTTTATTACTTTCGTTATTATCAAGATATAATTGACTATCGTTATTATTATTAGTTATTACTTTCGTTATTATTATTATTATTAATTTCGTTATTATCATTACCATTAATTTCGTTATCCTTATCGTTATTCATTATTATTAATTTTAAAAATAAATTGTCTACAAAAAACGTTATTTACTAATAGTTTCGTTATTTATTCAGTTTTCGTTTCATGAAAGAATTGGTAGGGATCGATCTTGTATTTATTTTTATATGTTAGGGTTTGTAAACTTTAGGGTTTTAGGGTGCATTTAATGTTTAGATCTAAAAAAAATGTAAAAAGTACACTTCCCCAATCATTGGGTGTGGGGACAAGTGTGTCATAACTCCAAATTGCCCATGAAACTACTACACCCTTATATATTGCCTTTTTTTTCCCTTTTTTACTTTTTTTTATTTATATTTATAGATTTACACATCTCAAATTATAAAACTCAAACTCTAATCTCTTCTCGATAATAGTCTTATAATATCGTGGCATATCATGTTGCGGTTCCATTTAAACTTAATAATACTTTTTTTTATTGATTAAGTATTTCAAAGATCTTATTCTATACATGTATTGATTTGACAATTTGGGTATGTGTTTTATTGTTTCAGTTTCTCATACTAAAAAAACTCGTGCATGGAATTGCAAAAATTAAGCATTTTAGTTAAAATTGCAAATTCTTGTAGAGTTAGCCATTTTCCTTTTTGCAATAATCATTTTAATTACCACAGCCCTTTTGGCCTTAAATTAAAACACTATAAAAAAACGCGATTTAGCGACAGATTTAACGACGGATAATATTTCATCATTAAAATACCGACAAATTAACGACGAATTAAGCCGTCTCTAATTTAACGACGGAAAAATCCATCGTTACACGCCGTATTTTAATTTTTAAATTATTTTTTTATTAACGACGGAATTTTCCGTCGTTAAGTTAGAGACGGAACAAATCCATCGTTAAAAAATATTTTTTTTTAATTATTTATTTTTTTTTAATTTTTTTAATCTTAGCGACGGATTAATTTTGATTTTTTTTTATTTTTTAGATTTATTTTATTTTATGTTTTTTAATTTTTTACGTTTTTATATTTTTTTTAATATTTTATATATTTGGAAATCACTAACTAATAAATTTTTCATAATTTTTTATTTTTGTAATTTTATCACTTTAATTTTATTTTTATAAATATTATTAATTATAAATATATAATATTATTAAATTATTTAAAATAATCTAATATTAAATAATATGATTTAATATAATTATACTTTATAATAAAAATGAAATACTAAATATTATAATAGATATTTAATTCCGTATCTGTATATAGATATATATTATTTCTAAATTTTGACACAAAATCCGTGGTTAATCCATCGCTAAATTTATCATTTTTTAATTTTTTACGACAAAATCCATCGCTAAGTCCGTCGCTAATATTTTTCCATCGTTAAGTTTGTCGTTAAAATGACCAACGACGCGATTTTTAACGTCGGACTGGATCCGTCGTTAAAATGATTTAATGACGGATTTTTTATGTTTAGCGACGGAAAAATCCGTGGCTAAAACACGAATTTTTTGTAGTGAAAGAAAAAAACTATGAAACATTGAACATCAATATTCAATCCAAGAAAATATATCTGAATCTTATTTTGGATAGTGTAACATTACATTGAGTTAGGATAAACAATAATAACAACTTATTTTGGATTGTGTAACATTACATTGAGCTAAGATAAACAATAATAACAAGGGACTTCATTTTAGAGACATAATATTCAACATTGTACTAACATAAAATGATGTCTGAAGCAAAATAAGCACGCACACACACAATTGAGCTTGCGAGGGGTGATTAATTTTAACTTAAAAATTTATTCAATTAGCAAAAACAAATGTTATATATGTAATTAAGAAATGCTATTTACACAAAATATGCCTTAGGAAAAGAGAGAACATTTTTTATATATAGTTTAAGATTGAAAAAAAAAAGAATAAATTAATACAAAAAGGGCATAAAATTTAAAGATAAAATTAATGGTTTGTGCGTTACTCCTAAGTATAGAACCATGTCCGCTTTAGAAAAAATGATTAATCACCGCTAAGCTACTGAACAACTTTAAAAAATTTATACATATATATATATAATATATATACATAAAAAAATAATATATTGAAATAAGTGGCCTTAATTTTCTCGAAGGCATATGGCGAACGTCTCAATTGCCTCATAATTCGGACGGTCTTGAGAATATTAATCTTTGATACCAAATTCATAGAAGAAAAGTTGGATTGTTATTGTGGTTGTTTAGAATCATTCCTGTTGAAATTATCCAGAAAATTTTGAATTCATGCCCGAGATTCATAACATTGTCTCACTTAATTATTTGTATAAATAATGTATAAATATTTCCAATTTATCGAAATTGAAACTCAATTGATTGTGTTTATCGATCGAATATTCTTTAATTAAACGTGAATTGTGCTACTTGCCGAGTCATTAACCTTCAAAAGAAAATAATTTCCTCTATTTAAAATAAACTTTTCGTACTAATTCTTGAAAATAAAAGTCGAATTTCCTCGATCTTATTTATGAAACAGTTTTGGAATAATCTAGACGCTTTTTGCTTATTGCCTCCTTTTCCATTGGGATAATCTAGACGTTTAAAATTATTTGAATTAATCTTACCAACTAAATATATATAGTCTTCCCACTTGGCCACCGTGAGCATCGAGGGACCCCAATTTCAATTGCATATGTAAATATATTTATTTATATAAACTATTTTACATCATTAGATTAAAAGTTTGGGTGTGGAATTAATGATGCTTAAGATGACTAATTTTAAATCCTAATTTTACCCCAGACGATATCTTCCTCTTCTTCCTCTTCTTTTTTTAAATCCCTTCTCACCCGACTTATTCTTTTTTTTTAGATTTTTAATCACTTCTCAAATGGTTAATTAAATTAATTATATATCTATTTCTATAAATAAAAAACTAAAAAAAAAAACCTGATTGTTTACTTCGAAAATCATGTGCTAGATTCAATAAATCACTTCGCGGGTTTATATTTCGACTTCTTCGATCAATTTTTATTATTTAAATTTTGTTATTGATGATTTGTTAAATGGTACAGACGCCATTGGAAAAGAGAGAAAGATAGATAGTTAAGAGAAGTAATTCTGTATATTGTATCAAATAGAGAAAGTACAAAGCTGCTTTTAAAGATAAGAGGTTGTACAATAAAGAAATAAATCAACAAGGAAATAAATCAATGTAATCCCTGATTTCTTGGTCTTCTGAAATCTTGCCTCCTTATTCTTCGATTTCTTTTCCAACACTCCCTCTCAAGTTAAGTAGTAATGTCTCCAATGCTTAACTTGCGAAGAACCTCATTAAAACTTTTGGAACTCACCGCCTTTGTTAGAATATCTGCCAATTGATTTTCGGACCGAACATATGGTAATTCAATAATACCATTCTCAATTTTCTCCTTGATGAAGTGCCGGTCTACTTCAACATGTTTAGTTCTATCGTGTTGAACCGGGTTTTCTGAAATACTGATTGCGGCTTTATTGTCACAAAACAACTGACTCTTCTGTGATGGAGGGAAGCCAATCTCGGTTAACAATTTCCTTAGCCACAATATCTCTGTAAGCCCACTTTTGATGCCTCTGAATTCTGCTTCGGCACTTGATAAAGCCACTACTTTCTGCTTCTTACTTCTCCACGTAACAAGGTTTCCTCCCACAAATGTGAAATATCCCCCTGTAGACCTTCGATCTACAGGATTCCCTGCCCAATCTGCGTCTGTGTAACCATGAACTTCTAGATAACCATTTTTCTCAAGCAGTACACCATAACCAACAGTCCCTTTGAGATACCGAATAATTCGTAGAGCTGCTTCCATATGTTCCAACTGAGGCTTGTGCATAAACTGGCTGACAACTCCTACTGCATAGGCAATGTCAGGTCTGGTATGGGACAGGTAAATCAGTTTCCCAACTAGACGTTGGTATCTCCCTCGATCAGTTAACTTAGCTTCTTCAATAATCGTCAGTCCATGGTTAACTGCAATTGGAGTATCAGCGGGTTTACAGTCTAGCAAACCAGTCTCAGCCAATAAATCCAAAATGTACTTTTTCTGTCGTAGGAATATTCCTCTACCTGATCTTAACACCTCTATTCCAAGGAAGTACTTCAGATCCCCCAGATCCTTCATCTCAAATTCTTGGAACAAGTTCTTCTTCAACTTCGAGATTTCCTCAATGTCATCTCCTGTGATAATCATATCATCCACATAGATGATTAGGCAGGTTACTAGGCTTCATTTTCTCTTCAAAAACAGAGTATGGTCGGAATTGCTCTGTTTATATCCATATTTTACCATGGCATCTGTAAATCTTCCAAACCAAGCTCGTGGTGACTGTTTGAGGCCGTACAATGTTTTCCGCAGTCGACAGCCTTCTCCTTTCTTAAATTCTTCAGATAAACCTAGAGGTGCTTCCATGTACACTTCTTTCTTCAGTTCTCCATGAAGGAATGCATTAGTTACATCAAACTGATGTAAAGACCAATCTCGACTAGCTGCAATAGAGAGCAATACCCGTATAGTATTCATTTTTGCCACGGGAGAAAAAGTCTCAGAATAATCAATCCCATACGTATGAGTATAGCCTTTTGCTACTAGTCTAGCTTTATATCTTTCAATTGTACCATCTGGCCGTCGTTTAATGGTGAATACCCACCTGCATCCCACAGGTTTCTTTTCTTTTGGCAGCTTGCATTTCTCCCAAGTTTGATTTCTTGCCAACGCATCAATTTCCTTTTTCATTGCTTCTTTCTAATGCCCAGATTCCATAGCTTCTTCAACAGACGATGGAACATCCTCCTCTCTCAAAATGGCAGCTTCGAAAGCTTGTGCCGATTGGGCAAGATGACTTGTGGTACAATCTCCAATAGCATATCGGGATTTCCGTCCAGGGTGTTCCGGAGAATACCTTTTTGGTGGCACTCCCCGGTTCCGTCTCGGAGGTAATACATACCTCCCATAGTCTGTATTTTCCTCCAATTGTTCACTCTCAAGGACATCTTCTGTACCTGTCTCTTTATCACTCACAACATCTTCGACATCATTAGTAGTAGTATTTTCTAAAAAAAGATTAGAATTACTACAATTCTCATGATTTTGTACCTCGGGTATCAGTAGAGGAGATGTCTCAGAAGTATCACCAATGACAGTGGATTGTACTATATCTGGAGATACATCCGCGGTGTTTTTAACTTTCTCTGTTGGTCCGGTTTCCGGTATAGGCATAGAATCTGGCATCGTCAACCAGTTTAAAGAGTCACTGGTATCCTGTTTCTCCCCCTAACTCATAAGCTGGTTGTGAAAGAAATACTCATTTTCCAAAAAATCACAGTTCATAGTGGTGAACATGTGACGGGACTTGGGATCATAGCACCGGTATCCTTTTTGATGAATACCGTAGCCAACAAACACACACTTAACCGCACAAGGGGAGAATTTGTGACGGTTAATTTTAGGGAGATGAACAAAAACGGAGCAGCCGAAGACTCTAGGTTTGAGGGTGAGGGCTTCAGGAATCTTAGCTTGTATGGATAAGGTTTGGAGAGGAGTTTGGAGTTGTAATGCTTTAGTAGGAAGCCGGTTTAGAAGGTAGACAGAAGTGGCAAGCACTTCAGGCCAGAAGGTGGTAGGTGTCCCTGATTCGAGTAACATAGCTCGAGCCATTTCTAGAAGAATTCTATTCTTCCGTTCGGCAACACCATTTTGCTCAGGAGTGTACGGACACATAGTTTGGTGAACAATGCCCTTTTGAGTACAAAATTGGGACATTCGAGAATTCACATATTTCCCGCCATTGTCAGATCGAAGAATCTGAACAGTGGTTTGGAACTGAGTGTTGACAAGGGCACAAAAATGGGTAAACTTATCAAATACCTCATATTTATTTTTTAAAAAATAAATCCAAGTCATACGAGAACAGTCATCAATAAACAACAGAAAATACTGAAATCCAGGACCCCCAAGAACAGGGGCAGGACCCCAAACATCAGAATGAACTAAGGAGAAAATAGACTTCACACGGGTATTATTAAACTTGAAAGACTGTCGGTGGCTTTTGGCCAAAAAACAAGTATCAGAATGCATGTCTTTAGAAGTAACAATACTAGGAAATAACAGTTTAAGATAACTAATAGACGGATGCCCTAACCGACGATACCAAAGCCACGTCTCTCGGTTACCAGGTCCGTGAGTTAGCATTGCAACACCTTTTGGAGCTATCTCATCCACATAGTATAACCCACGTCGTTCAGTGCCACGTCCAATAATCTCCCCCGTCCTGATATCCTGTAACAAACAGAAATGTGGCTGCATTAGAAGTGTACAATTTAATTCCCTGGTAACATGGCTTATGGAGAGGAGTTTATGTGACAGGGTAGGAACAAATAAACAGTTAGATAACTGAAGTGTGGGAGATAGATTAACAGTGCCAGCCCCTTGAACCGGTACAAGGTCTCCATTTGCTGTCTGAACATGGGATTTTTGTAGAACTGTAGGTTTGACAATATCTGAGATGTCAAAAGTCATGGTATCTGTAGCTCCACAGTCAAAAATCCATTGTTTATTTTCCCTGTCATGTAAATCAGGTACGGTATATGCCTTGGAAATATCATTAAGAACCTGAAAAGAATTAGTACACAAAAAAGGAGTGTTTTTGGTTTTTTTAAATGTTGAGGGCAGCCATGTAATTTTGTTGAATTCTGAATTTCTACACACTTCCATATTCCCATTTAATTTTGGATTTCCCCAAAAGTTATTTGAGGCATTTACGGGCTCAATTGATTTAGCCCTAGCCCTATTACCTCCACAATCCGCCGCATTTGCCTCTGCAACTCCAACTTCTGTCCTTCCTTCATGCCGAGCTGTCCCGGAGCTACCCACCTCGGCGTTGGTGGCCCGGTCGGCGGCTACTGCTGCGGCGACACTACTGCCTCTGTTGCAGGCTTGATTCGGCGCTTTGGTTCGCTTGGTGTCATCCTACCATTCTGGGTAACCCACCAATTGAAAACACGATTCTCTCGTGTGTTTCTTCATACCACAATGAGAGCATACCATTTTGTTTTTATCTTCATCAGTCGGCCGAGTCCCCCTGCCTCTGTAACCTCTCGGTTGTTTGTCCCGCGCCGCTAAGCCGAACCCTAAACCCGATGATGTGTCTCGATTCTCCTCGGAGACTACAAGCCGAAGGATTTGGTCCCTGGCAGTCTCCCGGCGTATCATAGCATATGCCGCTTCAACTGAGGGTAACGGGTCTTTCTTCAAAATCTCTTTCTTTATGGGTTCATATCTATCATGAAGGGACATGAGAAATTGGTATACTTGTTGGGTTTGAACGATTCGATTGTACGTCTCGATATCTTTCGGGCATTCCATTGGGTTTGGTTCTCTTCTGTCGATAGATATCCATATTCCCTGTATTTTTGCCCAGATTTTCTCTAACGATGCTTCCCCCTGTTTTAAAGTGTTTGCTCTTCAATGTAAATCGAAGACCTGCAGAGAATCCGTTCCGCTTCCTTATGTAAGGGCTAGGCTGTCCCAAACAGCTTTAGATGTTGGGTGTTTGGAGACTGTATTCATGAGGTTTGATTCCATGTTCTGTATCAGCCATGTAAAGACACACTGATCGTCTTGTTCCCATCTTTTGTAGACTGGATCACTTGTCAATGGTGGTTCTGGGTCTCCTGTGATGTATGACGACTTGCCCCTTCCTCCGATGGCCTTTTTCATCAAGATAGACCATAATGGATAATTATCGCCGCTCAGTTTGAGCCCATTGTTTAGAGTTTCTGTGGTTTGGGTTTGCAGACCAAGGCTATTTCGTAGCATTGTTGCAAGTTGTAAAGTTAATTCATCTGGGACATTCCCAGTAATTGAATTATTTGTGGTTTCGTTTGCTGACATTTTGTTTTGTTTGGGTGCAGATATAATGAACTTGGCAAAAGGTTGAGAAAGGTTTAGGAACGATGATGATTATCGATCTGAGTTTCTTGGTTGATCGCCTGCTTTGATAGCATGTTAAATGGTACAGACGCCATTGGAAGAGAAAGATAGATAGATAGTTAAGAGAAGTAATTCTGTATATTGTATCAAATAGAGAAAGTACAAAGCTGCTTTTAAAGATAAGAGGTTGTACAATAAGGAAATAAATCAATAAGGAAATAAATCAATGTAATCCCTGATTTCTTGGTCCTCTGAAATCTTGCCTCCTTATTCTTCGATTTCTTTTCCAACATGATTGACTTAAATTTATTCCGTAAAAAAATCAATATCTTTCGTTTTTTATGTTGTTACTGATACTATTATCTTTGTTATTTTTGTTTGTTCTCGATTTATTATTTGTGCCTTCGTTATTTTCATTTAGTTATGTCTCATTTAATTAGAAGTCATAGTAATGTATACGAGATAGCTAGTGTGAAAGAGGGCATAAAACATGCATTAATGGAAAAGAAAAGAGTTGAGAGATATATAAATCAAATATTAATATGAACACTTGATATGTTTCCTATTACAACAAGGGAAACACCAGTACATGAAATTTATTTATAGAAAATCAGCTAAATAGACTTAGTATATATATATTCAATAGAAATAGAATGCCTATTCAATAATTTTAAACATAAAGCTATATATAAGTAAATTAAAATTATTAATAAGTTTATTTACTTCATAGTTTCTATCATGGGTCAAACTTTTAAATAAAGTAACAATATGAATAATTCTAATGCATTTAAAAAATAGAAAATCTATATTTCTCCATTTGTCCCAATTTTAAAAACTCCGAAAAGACTTGTATTCAAACTAATTAAGTTCTATTAAAACATAATAAATATGAACACAAAGAAAGTAATGATAGCAGTAGGAAAACCAGCTGTAGTTGACGAAGCTTAATGAAGACGACTAATATAATATATTTTTATTATTTGTTATTTAGAGGATTAATGATGTCGACTTTTAATATTGGACTATTACTGGTTAGACTTTTAGGAAGGTTCATTTATTTTAGTTAGCATTTGCATTTGAATGCCGAGTAAGTAATTATCAACACCCCGAAAATAAGGGTCTGTGTCTCAGGTGGTTTGAGTTTTTGCGCTATTTGACTTTTTTAACATAATATTTATTCAAATCTCTCAAACATATAATTTCAGCTTTGTTTAAGCCGACGTTGCCACTTGCCACTACTAAAGCTCCTAGGTTGAATTGAACTTGTAAAATAAAAACGACTGTCAGAATGAATATAATTATATATATGAAATATACTTATGAAATAATGCACACATGTTAAGATATGCTATAAATTACATGCCGCTTCAACCAAAAAGAAAATAAAAATGGGAAGAAATCAATGCAATAATTATAGTAACAAAGTTTTTCAAAATTATTCGAATGGATTTATGGTAATGTTGTATTATAATATAAACATATAGTATTGTATCTGATAATATATATATATATATAGTATTAATTATAAAATAATTTCTTGCTTGGCATTTTACAAATTAAACAAGTATCAAATTTTAAATATATTTTTATTTTTTAAAAGAGGTGTTATAATTTCTTTATTTATCCCAAATCATACTTAATTTGCAATCTTAGAAGTAAAAACAATTTCTGTCTATAATTTTATTGAACGATTATATAGCAAAACTTATGCTTGCATTTTGATTGGAGGGAAGAATCTCCAAGTAGTTTGTATAAAGTGGATTCTAATCAACAAAATCGCAAAATAAAAAAAGAATTAAAAAAAAAAAACTCATCCTAGCCAGCAATGCATGTGTTGCATTTGGACTCAAAAACTCAATTTGAGGAGATATATAATTCATGGAAAATATTCTCAACTGGCTGAATCAGTTTATTGAACCAATTAAATGCTCTCAAAAAATAATCTGAAAAATGATAGAACGAAGTAATCAAACATCCTCAAGGGATTTGTCATTGTATATTTGTATATTTCAATTCCATATTTTTTTAAACCATTTACACACGATCTTAATTAATCCAGTTATTATTTTTGATGATTAGGTAACCCCTCTTAGAAAACAAATTAGTGTAACATGCCACTTTCAATTAATGGTGATATCTAAACTCGAAACTTTCGATCTCAAAGTAGGACATCACAAAAGAATATCTCAATCTAATGCGTTATTAGAGATACTAATTCAACCTCAAAAACCTCCCATGCATGATCAAATACGACCCGTAATATTTTATTTATCAGCTGAGTTGACCAAAAAGAAAAGACAATCTCATTTCAGAAATAGTGGTAGCCTGCTAAACCAACACAGCAACAGCTGTAGCTAAAACTATTTTCCTCTCTACTATAATAAAATTTTAATTTCAAAACAGCATATACTCCTTTAATATTGACAATAAATTTAAGTAGACGAATTGCACCCCTAAAATAAGTATATCGGCCGGACTCATAACTCTAGGGAGTATTAATTTGAAAACATCGGAAAGTTTGGATGACAACCAAAAATAAAAACAAAGTTTTTAAGTGGCAACGTAAGAAAACTTGAACTTTAGGTAGGTAATTGTAATTATTTCAAAATATAAACTAACCATGAGAAAGAATATAAAAATATCCTTTAATGAATGTTTAAACTAGTTTACCATGTAATATCTGAATAATGTTTAAACTAATTGGGCTAAGCCCATCAAGCAATCAACTACTGTCAAGTGTCAATGACTCAAATTTTTTTTATTTTTTTTATTTTTTTTTTTGTGAGAATAGCCAATGACTTAATATGGAAGAGCAACAGAGGTTTAATTTTTTATTTTTTCAGTGCAGCAACAAAGGCTTTAGAAAGTTTCTAAGAATGGGGACGTTCGAATTAGTAAAGTTAAGGCCCAAATCAGGTTAAAGTTTGGTCTGTAAAAGTTAAGGCCCGAATCTCTCTCTCTCTCTCTCTCTCATACATGGATTTAATTTCAAAAGCAGCATCTTGAATGTGCTCTTCATTCCTAACTGTCATTCCCTGTTCAATTACATTATTTTTGATAATTTGCTCTGTAAAATCTACATGCACTATTTCCTTATCTACATGAAATTAACTTATAAAATTGTTTTTCTCATACCATGAAATACTGGCTTTCGCTCTTTTTAAAAAAGTGTGCACAAGATTCTCAATCTAAAAATAATAAATTAATGAAACTTGGTGTGATATATCTTTCTTTCAGTTAAATGAGGAAGTGATTTTAAGATGTATATCGAGTAAGGGAACAGCAATACAGCATATATGTTCATTTATGTAAATGAGTTTTGCTCTTTTGTCCATCGACTAAATTATTATCTTTTTTATTTATCCACTAATATTTCTCAATTGCGATTTTAAAAAATATATGGATTTGAATTGCGCCCCACCGTGGGGCTCGAACCCACGACCACAAGGTTAAGAGCCTTGCGCTCTACCAACTGAGCTAGACGGACTACATATATTTTTGGCATTCATAATATTAAAAATAGCAATTAGTCCTTGGTATTGAAAACGTTAATAAAATAATGCTATATGATAAGCTAGATATAAAGCCCGTCTAGCTCAGTTGGTAGAGCGCAAGGCTCTTAACCTTGTGGTCGTGGGTTCGAGCCCCACGGTGGGCGGAAACGATTCCATTTTTTTGTGCTTTCGTTATTTTTATTTTTGATTTCTTTTGCTCTCGTTCTTTTTTATTATTTTTTTATACTGTTCCCCATTTTTATTGTCCAACATTTGTAGCAATATTTGTAGAAGCATCATCTTAATAATATATTAAAATTTTTAGCCCCTAAGCCCTGTGTAACTCTTGAAACTACAACCTAATTATCAATGTATGAAAAATTATTTTTTAAATTCAAATCAACGTAAAATAATCACTGCCCCTGATTTTTGTTAATTGACATTGCATATGAAACGATAAAGTGAACTTGTCTCCTTTTAAATTTGAATGATAATCTTGGATTTACAAGTGAAAGTCATTTCCACAATTAATAGATTTTGTTCAGCCTTATGCGCGGTTAGAATTTTTATTTCCAAAATGTGATTACTTCATTAAAAACATCAGAATGACGATAACCACTCAAGAGCTTAACATGATATGGATTATGATTAATTATTTCGAGAACCTCCGATGGGCCAATCGTATAGGAGACCAACTTGTACTCATGCGCTAGAAAAGGATCATGAGTCAGAATAACCCCACATGAAATCACCAACCTCAAATTGTACATCACAACAACTAACACCAGCAACTGAGAAGATAGAGAATTGAGTTAAGAGTCTTTTTCAAAATTATTAATAATGTCAATTAGACGAGAAACATGCAGGAAGATAATAAAATAATGGAATGTGTGCGCAAAGCCAACATCTGGCTTGACCAACCGTGTTGGCAAAAGAAGGTTGTTCCAGCATGGCCCAGGTGCAATAAATGTTGGAAAATTGAATGTAATAAATTGAACCGTGTTTCATTTTATCCGATTTTCGGTTATCGGGTTATTTAATTTTGGATGAATTACATAGTGTACGATTGTTCTATATTTATAGTAGATAATCATAGTATTTTTATTTTCTCAAATTCAATTTTCGGTGAGTAAGAAATTAATTGTTGAAATCGGTTACACGATTGGACATTTATGGTGTGTGGGAAAATATGCTTAAAGCACATTTAATGATCCCAAATTGATTTCTTAACCTAGTTAAGAAGTGTATTTAAGTATATTAATACTTAACTGTGATATATAAAGTGCACAAGGATGTGGGCCATAAGCCTACACGCGCGCGCCCGTTCTCATCTCGTCTCGTACTTGGATCTTGGCAATTAGACTTTGGACGTACGTGGGCTTCTAGGGCTATCCATTATGGTTTTACGATTTAGAAACGGACAGGTCGTGGAGCGGGTCGGACTCTCGGTCCGCGAGTGCACTTGATGGTTTACGTTTAGCCTTGAATTGAAACGGACGGGTCGTGGAGCGGGTTGGACTCTCAGTCCGCGCGTGCAAAGGTCTGCAACTTTTCCTGGACACGTGTCGGAATCTGCTAGAACACTGTTCCTGGACACGTGTCAGAATCCGCTGGAACACTAGGACACCGCTGGAACACTATTCCTGGACACGTGTCGGAATCCGCTGGAACACCATGACACTTGTCGGGATCTGCAGTAGCCTCTGAAGGAGTTGATGACAAAGTTGTAACCTCTGGATGTTACACCACCTGAGATTGAATGCCCCAAACCCTGGTTATCCCCTAAGGTGGAATCCCGCAGTAGCCTTTGAAGGAGTTGATGACAAAGTTGTAACATCTGGATGTTACACCACCTGAGATTGAATGCCCCAAACCTTGGTTATCCCCTAAGGTGGAATAGTGCCTATAAATAGGACATTCCAGCATGTAGAAATTACTACATTATTCACAATAATCATATCATCTTGCATAGTTCATTCGTGTCTGCTCTCAGTCCTGACATTACCTAGTTTGCATGAATTGCCAGAACGACAGGACATTCCAGCATGTAGAAATTACTACATTATTCACAATAATCATATCATCTTGCATAGTTCATTCATGTCTGCTCCCAGTCCTGACATTACCTAGTTCGCAGGAATTGCCAGAACGACGGAGCCGTTTCATCTTTGAGAGATAATACGCCAAACCGTGAGCACTAGACGGGTCGTATTTCTCTTGCGGAGAGAGGTCTCCTCGAATTGGCTTGCCGGAAATCTGCCCACTTCAGTTTGTTTAAATTTGGTTTCAATTCAGTTTACTGTATTGCTTTCTATTCATTCATATTTCTTGTGTATTCCAGAAAAGCACTGTAATTGTACTCAACAACCAAGTCGTGGTCGCACCCAAGGTCAGTTTTGACCTCTTTTGACTTGATTTTGATATTTTTTTCTTACCTTTTAATTTCAACCTAGATCATTTCCCAATTATATATATGACAATAATATATGAAAATTACAACTTTACATCAAAAAATACTTAGAAAACCTAGAAAAGTCGTGATTTAAGGAGATTGAAGAGCAAGGGAAACTCAATTTGAAGATCAAGACTAAACTCACAAAAGTAGTTAAGGGGTTTATTTGACCCCGGAATAAACATTAGGAGTATATTTAACTATTTTTTTCTAAGAAAAAAAGGGGTCAATATCAAAATGTCTCAATCTGACTTGAAATAAAACAGTCGATTTTTAGGCATCAATGAATATTCAATTCACATTTATTTAGATATCAATATAGATATGTAGAAGTGCTATTTTGTTTATTAGTTTTGAGGAGAGTTGGCTTCAAACGAGAATCAAAATGAAAAAAAAAAGTGAGAGAAAAAATTATAACATAATAGTAATGAATAAAGGGGTCAGATTCTAATAAATTGGACGAACAAAACTTACGAAAAATAGAATAAGAGTTTTGGACCAGTCATCAACTCTATAGTACGATATAACACTTATAAATTATGCATCGTTGCTGAGAGAGAGAGAGACCTTTTGTGATTCTTAAAGACAACAATATCGTATAAATCGACCGGATTTGGACGAGTTCATTGGACATCCATTCATTAATTTGCAAGTGAATCCAACTCACTAAATTCAAAATCATCCGTCAATTTCCACACCTTGGTTTTGCATGTCAATTTTTGATTCCCGTAAAAAACGCTAACAAAATGTATTATGAAGAATTATAGGATTCGGATATTCTTATGGTCTTGATTTTCCGTTAACTTATTTTCGAAATCAAATGTGATCATACATACTGCCTTAGCTTCTTTTTACTCGATAGTGAGTAATAAGGAGAAGAATAATTATCTGGAGCCAAACAATATGTAGAAGATTAATTAATCCTAAAACACTGTATTGGTTGAGGTTGCCCGGGCATCTAATATTTGAAGAGGCAGATTAAAATAATATATTTAAGAAGATATTCCCATCCACAATAAGCGAAGGAATTTGATTTATACCCCACTCTAAAAGAATGATCTCTGACAAAAGTAGTCACCGTTTGCCCAACTTTTTTTTTTCTCTTTACCCTCACGCGCATCCTCAATTGTGTACCCAAAATTTGATACATAACTCCACCACATCACTGCCACATTAAAAATTATGTATCAATTTTTTTAAATACTTACTCACCCACAATCATTTAGGTATATACATTAATCTTGATGGTCCCACCATTATATCATTCATATTTTCTTAATTCATCTTTAATTTTAATACATGTTTTATTATATACTTTCATTTATAAATATTTTTATATGATTAAAGCATCCTTAATAAATTTTATATTTTATTTGTATTTTCTAAAAAAAATATATATATATATATATAATTTAATTCGTAAAAATAATATTTAGGACCTAAGACTACCTCCACTGGTGACCCGTGAATGAGGTCGAGCAAATAGGACAAAATTTTACAAAAAAAAAAAAAAAAGTCCCCAAAATTGGCTCTATTTCCACACTTTCCTGCCGGCAGGAAAGTGTAGAACGAAATTAGACCTCGTAGGCTCTATTTCCACACTTCTCTGCTGACAGGAAAGCGTAGAACGAAATTCAGCAAAACTATTTTCATATATTAATAGAATATATGAAAATTATAATAAATTATTAATATTTTTTTTTTTGATAATTATGAATTAAAATCACACTACATAAAATAAATTAAAATCACACAACATAAACTAAATTAAAACACACTACATAAAATAAATTAAAATCACACAACATAAATTAAATTAAAACACACTACATAAAATAAATTAAAATCACACAATATAAATTAAATTAGTAGATAAAAAATGATATACGATATAAAAATGTAGAAGGAAATGCTAACGAAGAAAAAATAGATGAAGAGACAAAAAAAGACAATAAAACAAAGAAAGAATTACATTTTTTTTATGAAGAAGAATAGAAATGAAATTTCACATAGAAGATAAAGGAATTAAAGTTTGGCAAAAAAAAAGTAAAATATATATATATATATATATATATATATATATATATATATTGGGACTCACATGCACGTTCTCTCTCCATTTTTATCGAGACATGTATATGTACCAATTTCAAATTTTACTTCTTTTAAAATTTGCTCCACATTGGTTTGTACCAACTTTTAGGTACAAAAATAGTGTTTTGTACCTAAAAAGAAGATCAATGGGGATGCTCTTAAATACATATTTTAAAATGGTTGTTTTGTTTCTACCATCAATACACAAAAAAAAAATGATATATTTTCTAGATTTGAATTTATATGTGAGTGCGGATGAGATTATTAAACTGAGTATTGATCTAGATAATCAATTTTTATTAGATTCCACCCACGCACACATACACACACATATATATTTCATGTTTCATGGTAAAATATAAAGTGCAACATAAGGTATGTGTGTGAGTGTGAAATTAAATTGAGCATCGTTTGTTTGTGAAGATTAGTTGTTAGACTTGGTCGGGTTTGATTTTATCGAGGGTATCCCGCAACCGGTGTACATTGAGTAAACTCTATCTCTGTGCAATAGCTTGCAAACCACACAGGGAGGTGAACCACACTTGGCAGGTCATATGTAACAGGTTCACATCTAATGGTGTTGGTGATGAGATTCGAACTTTAGACATTTAGTTTCAATATAATATCACTCCACCACTACTTCATCCCCAATAGAACAAAAAAGAACAAAAAATGAGCCAAATTTTTCAGAATGTGGGAGAGGGAGGAAGGGGCACATGAGATCCTCTATTTCATACTCTATAACATTTCTTGTGCTAAATTTATTTAGAGATGGTCTCATACTCTGATATGTACCTAGTGTATGGGTTGTATGGGTTTGGGTCCATCATATTGACCCATGGCCTATTGATAAAATTATATATGCTAAAATAAAATTAGTGAACCTTAAAATTAAAATTAACTAATTTATTTTTTTGAAATAAATATAAATATATACCCTAAAATTAAAGTGAATTGATTTTTTTTTAAAATTCGGCGATTCGTGCATTGCGCTCGACAATTAATTTAATTTTTTTGAAAAAACAAATATAAATGATAATTGAAAATAATAAAAAAACTAATTTTGAAATAACTATATACCTAAAATGGAATTAGTGAACTTTAAAATAAAAGTGAATGATTTTTTTTTTTGAAATAAATATAACCCCTAATTGAGATTAATAAACTTAAAAAAACATGAATCCTAAAAACACCCTAAAAAACATAAACTTCTAAACTCTAAACTTTAATTGGAATGGTAAAAAATAGAATTTGAACTAAATAAACTCGTATAAGATAAGTAGCAAATCCGTTATTTTTTAATGATACAAGTGATACTTTTTAAATTTTAAGAAATACTTTTTAGTGTTATGATTGATACTAATTTTGACATTTTTTTGGGCGGGTCAACTGGTCAACGCGGGTTAACTCACATTAACCCTGACCCGTGTGATGGATATATATAAATCTTATTGGGTCTTGTGTGATGTACATGAGAATTGACCATTTATTTTAATTTATTATGATTTGATTTAATTTAAACTATTTATTTAAGGTTCATCCTTTCCTAATTATAATATATTTAAAAAAAATTGTTTTTTTAATTATTTAAAAAAAATTGTTTTGGCATATGAGAATCCAATCCGGGGAGGGGAGGTTTAAACGCATTTACCAAATAATCTCATAAAATCTGATAATTAACAAAGTAAATTGAATTGAATTGATCATCCACATCAAGTTTTCACGTTGATGTCTATTTATGCTTTATCGTCTATGGTTCACGATTAACAACAAATCTTATTCATATCTTAATGCTTACAAATTCAACTTCAAATTATTGCATGTACTGTTGACTGGTGGCGTAAATTGTAGAGCCATTAGCCTACCAGTATATAATGTACTCATCCCGTCATGATTATATACTCTCTTTTCTAATATCATATAAATTAAAAATATTTATGAAAACAAGAAACAAAAGCTAAACTTCTAATTTTACCCTTATTTTTAATGAAAATTAATAAAACTTATATTTTAACTCAATTTTAATTTTATCTCAAAAAAAAATCAACTTTAATGTATTTTTTTTAAACAAACAAAACATACAATTAATGATATAAATCAAAACTTTTAAAAGATTTTATGCTATTAAAACTCAAAACTTTTTTCTCCAAAAATCACACGGCCACTCACATCCTACAAAATTTCTATGAAATTCAATTTTAAATTTTTATAAACTTTGCGCCAAAATTTCTTTCTTTTTCTTAAAAAAAAGAGACAATGCGCCAAAAACCATACATTAATGGAAGACTAAAGAAAAATGATTTTTTATTTTCATTTTCATGAAGTGCAAATTCTAAAGAATATCAATAGAATTGATCAAATTCAACTTACATGCATGTTAAGTTAGTCAATTTTAATTATTGTTTCTCTTTTTTTGAAAAAATAACATTTAAAATTTATAACTTTCAAAACTTAAATGTTTAATTTTTAAAATTTTCAAAACCTAATAAGGGTATAATTGTACATTTCTATTAAAAATAACACTATTTATAGCAATGAGACTATATAATTTGGACACCTCAAAATAAAAATGAGGACTATATAATCGGAACGGAAGGAATACTTGTCAAAATTTAATATCTTACATTTATTACTCTGTTGGGAATCGGGATGGCTTGGTGGAATTGGTGAACTTTGGCCCATAAATGCTTTTGGATAGAGCTTGTTGCATGCATATAATATATACGTATGCATTGTTCAATTTATGTCTCTCTTGTGTAATTTGTAGATAAGTGAACAAAAAACATGTTTTATACCTAATTATAAGATTACTTATAAACTCTAATAAATATTTTTCCTTACAAAGTATAATTATGAAACATTATAACTAGCGATACAATGAATCAATATTAGTGACCATTTGTGGAGTACGGTACTATTTATCACTTGGATATTTTCAATTCTTATTTGATAATTTGGACTTAGATTTTGTGATGTATTAATATATATTAACATAAACAAATGAAGTAAAATAGTAAACATAGAAAGACGTGATGGTTACCGAGAAAATGACAAACACATCCCTTTACGCTCCCCGAGTCCTCTAATTTATCCTTGAAACATGTATAACAAAATAAGTATTCAATTTGAAGTATTAAACATGGATTTGACAAGATAAGATCAACAATCGCGTCCGGAAAATTCCACAAAATAATAAAAGGGCCAAAATTGGAGAAAATATCTTGGTGGGGCCCTTCAAAACTCGGTCGACCAGATCTCACCACGTGTACGGACGATGACCGCACACACTCCTCCTCACTCTACTATAAAATGGGGACGTTGCTTCTCTCTCACTGGTCATCATCATCATCATCTTCATCTTCTGATCACTGCGATTTTCCTAGATTTAAAAGAAAATGTCTTGCTGCTCTGGAAAGTGTGGTTGCGGATCCAGCTGCAGTTGCGGCAGTGGCTGCGGAGGGTAAATTATCTCTATTTTCTTTTCCCAATATTTATTCATACAATTGTTTATTGATTTAGGATCGACTGATTTGTGCAGTTGCAAAATGTACCCGGATTTGAGCTACTCGGAGGCCACCGGCGCCGTTGAGACCGTCGTGCTCGGCGTTGCTCCTCAGAAGGCGTACGTTTTTCCGTTTGCTTCTGTTTTGTTTTGGAGAAGATCCAACTGTTTGTGTTAATATTAATTTTTTTTAATATAAAAAAATGTGCAGATATTTTGAGGAATCAGAGACGGTTGTGGGCGCGGGGGAGAACGGGTGCAAGTGCGGAGCTAACTGCACCTGCAATCCATGCAACTGCAAGTGAAGGCAGAGATGAAGACTACAATATATATATATATATATATATATATATATATATTCACTTTTAATTATCGTATTCTGTTACGTTGATTACTCTGATGAGCCTTTTGTAATAACTAATAAGCTTTGGTTGATGTTTTTGGAGTGTGAAAAAAACAGAAATTTCCGAAATATATATCTCCAAATTGATTTCGAGATTGCAATTTCTATTTCCCACCAAAAGTTTCCATCATAAACGTTAAATCCAACAGCATGTGGTGATGAAAAGGTGATGAAATAGTTAATGGTTGCTAATTGCTATTATTTGCAAAAACGTACGCCTAAAGAAATCGTTTTCAGTTTCACAATACACATGGCGTGCTAATCAGAGGTCATGATCTGCTACCAATTTCTCCATCATATTAAACTTATCTTTACGAGATAATTGAGTTTGTTCAATAGTTTTCTAATAAACTTGTTTAATCTACATAGCATTATAGCAAGGAAAGATGTTATCAGGTGAAGCAATGCTCATAAATTTGATTCGAGTTTGGTTAAAGGCATCTTGCCGGTCTAGGGAAATTTTATGATAGTATATAATTACCATCTAGTAGCAAGATTATATTGATTCAAGTCAGATAAGCAAGTAACAACTTAAGGTGTCATCTGTATTTAAAAATTCCAATACAAATGGAAAATAAACTTGGAAAGCTGAAACATCAAATTACAGCGTTGACTGACAACTAGGCGTTGTGTATGAGATTCTCAATTAGTCCTCTTGCAGCCCTTCCGAACATGTTATGCACCTACAAAAAATGATTAAAAAAAAGATACATTTCTTCATTTTTTCTCTTTCAATTCAACCCTACAGTAGTTCACGAAGCATAGATTTATATCAACATACCTGCTTGGAGGAAAGCCCTATCTTCTCTACGTCTCCTAACTGCAAATGGTCGAAACACAGAAACTTAGTGCCGACTTTCCAACTTAAGTTCATATGTATGGTAGCAATAACAATACTAGTTACAAAAAATTGTGCTTTCTCACAGTTTTTAAAGGGCTTGTTTCCCTTAGCTCAATGATGTAATCAGCCAACTTTTGCCCAATACCCTAAAAAAATGAATAACTAATCATTAGTTGCGAAGTTATGACTTGTATCACATAATCCACAGCAATCCCAGAGTAGTGGTACCTTTAGCTCCATTAACTCCTCCCTGGAATAATAGACATGAAAATGTTCAGTACAAAACTAAGAACAACAAATGCACATTCCAAGTATAACAATGGTAAACGAAGTTACCTGCTAGCTGTGTTCAAGAATTCAATGTAATCCTGGAGAAGATTAGTCTGTCCACAGAATCCATTATATCTATCAGCACAGGAAACAGAGACAATGTAAATCAAGAAGGGAAAAATGAGAGAATACCTTCAAGCTAGAGCTCCGGGCAGTCAATCTATAGAGTGGAGTGCCATACTCGCATTTGTTATTTTCTCCATCACATGGTACTATGCGTGATTTAGAAGTCTTTGGATCCGAAGAAAAAATATGTGATCTCTCAATGTTGGAGTGAATTGGTGAGAGGACCTCCCGGTGGGGATTTTGAAGTGCTTCGATTTTCTCATTTACTGGAGACAGGCTACTCACATTGACACAATTAATCGTTGTTTCCTTCTCAGAGGATTGTAATTCATCTGGAATAGAGAAAAACATCTTGCATGCTTGAATGGTTTAATTTACTGTTTAAAGTTTTAGTTAAGAAAGACTTTATGATTCTCTTTTTGTGAGATTAAATGCATTGAGATACTGTACCAGGTAAAGCATGATTTGAGTTCAACGCATCTACTGAAACGGAGTCGGGAAGCTTTTCCTGATTTGTTTCAGCAGCAACAAGGTTTTGTATCTGTGAATTAAGATCACGTGATGAGATGCTCTGGAACACCATTATCTGTTACGTATTTGACCAACAATATCATAATATGCCTTCAGCTTTCTGATAAGAAGATTAGAACCTTCACATTCAATAAATGAGCCACAAAGCTCATGAGAAAGTAGATATATATTATAGTCCCACAACATAATTATAACACCAAAGTATTTGATACAGAAGTAAGAAGTTGCAGTAACATTCCGCTCTTCCCTGTTATGTACACGTATAAGAAGGGCATTTCGGGAAATAACTTTGAAATATACTTCAGACATATGAAGCATATAAAGGGCTTAAAGTCTGATATGCAAGCAAATCTTCAAATTAATACTAACCTCCCGTCTAGAATCTGTGTAAACTCCACCATGATGAAATAAATTTCTTTCAGCTTTGCATGGAGTCCTGCAAATAAGATACCAAGTGTTGAGCATTCAAGGCATGCATGCAACATCATATCAATTCAAAATATATTACCTCTCTTTTGAATTTAGAACACATTCGTGGTTTCTAACAGCTTTAGTTTCAATAGATTGTGTACCAGCTGTATTCAATCTTCTTATGGGTTTCGTTGAACAAGGAGTTCTACCATGAAATGGAGAACTGTATATTCTCTGAGCACTTTTTGTTTTGCCTTTTGATTCTAGCCATGCAAGGAGCTTTGTCTCCATGTCAACTTTCATGTTTGAATTGACATTTTTATGAGTAGGATATACAAAATTGGATAGATGGCGAGACCTTGCCGCCAAGCTAACAGTATGAACAGATTCTTGGTACTCTCCCGGATTCTATATATGGCCCAAGACAGATGAGTTAATACACGATTCTCATAAGTTCACAACTATATATATATATATATATATATAAACATAAAAAAAATAGTTGATATACCAGACAAGCCACCATAAGCGCACGGCTTGTTCCTCCTAGAGAATCTTGTAGTATGCGTGTCAATTTGCTGTCTCTATATGGTACTCTGGGCTGCTTGTTATTGAGTGCATGTATTACATTTGACAATGCAAAAAGTGACTGGTTTATCTTGGTGCTCTCTTGAAGACGGATTCCTTCATTGCAAACTCTCCTGTTGTCTTCATTGCCTAAGTCCATTTAAAGACAATCAAATGTTAAAATAACCTTCTTGAGACCAAGAATACAAAGCACTAGTTCAGCTGTTGGAAACCTGCTAAATCAATGAGGTTAAGCTTCCCAATGACATTATTGTTCGCTAGTTCATGGGAAGGGGTTGAAACAGTAATCACTAGCACGCAATGGCTACGGCTTGATACATCATTCAGGCTCGTGCATGCAACCTTTCGTCTTTGAAGTGCAGAGTTGTAAATCTCATGGAACTTGTCAATTGAGTTCACTTCAATTTGAGTCAATCCCTTGAGATGCATCTGTCCAGCCTTGTCGTCCAAAATTAGGATCTCCTTTTCTTTAGGATCTAATAGATCAAAACATTTGTCTAGGTATATCTCATAGTATGATACTGCAGTGCTACTTCCCGTACACTTGCACATAGACAAGATGCTCAAAATGGCAAGATGCATTATACCAGGCAGCCCATCACTCCCCTGCAATTGTCATTTTTCAAGACGAAGGTTAAGTTTCTAACGAGCTACAAGACAAACTTGGCAGTGATGATAATTCAATTTTCCATCTTGAAGTTCAACTCGAGCACAAAGCATAATCCCATCTAGCAATATGGGAACACCACAGTTATGGTGCTGTAATACTTACTAGAAATGTGCACAGCTGTGGGCTAAATTCAACACAAAATACTAGAACTTTGTGAATTTAAAAGCAACACCGTCTTTGCTGCTCATGAAAATATGTATGAAGTACAACAAATACTTCATGTTCAATTTGCACATGAGATGATCCTAATTTTACTTAACTGGCTCACGTAAAAAAAGGAGTGACATAGAAAACCTACTGCTCATGCTTTCGATGACCTATGATCAATCAATGATGCATAGTACAACCCCATGTATACTAGCTTTGACATCAAGAAATATGACTAAGCCCTTGTATTAAGCACGCTAAGTTCTTCGACTAAGCACACCTTAATCTATTTTCATATCCGAAATTTGAGCTGACAAGCCACGCATCAGCTCCCCAAGCAAAAGGACTCACTTATGTCCCTTGTTATATTCAGAATTCGAGCAAAAAAAAAAAAAAACTTTACTAAAGCATCAATCAGAACTGTATTATTACTTATTAGGGGTGATTATCAGAAGCAGAAACAAAATACGAGTTAGTTGGAATGCAACCTGCATCGTATACGTCTTTCCACTACCGGTGGCGCCGTACGCAAAGACGGTGGCGTTATAGCTCTGAAACAATGATGGGATCAAAGGCCTCACTTCTCTATCGAAAATCTGGCTAACATTGTTGTCGTCCTGCCCGAAAAAAGCATCCAATTTGTAGCACTCATTTCGACTACACACGGAGAAACAGTAGAAAGAAAAAAAGAAAACAAAAAAAAAGGAAATACATCAAATTACTCATCCAAACCTCCAATAATTTAATCTTGGAAACTTATTAACCCAACAAATTTTACCTGGTTACTTGATCTTTCAGAAGAACAGTGACTTCATCAGAAGAAGAGGTGTCCGATTCTTGGAGAGAGACACAGGACATGGGGTTTCCATTTCTTGAAGAAATTTCATGAGAGAGAAAGGGCCGAAGCCGTACGATCACCCTGACCTTCGCAATTGAAATGGGATGGTGACGATTTTTGGCTGGGGTTGAAAAGCCTTCTGCTTGAGTTGGGGTAACGCAGAGATTATCTGGTTGAGTTGCCATAACAGAAAAGATTTTCGAAGCAACAAAAAGGTTCCTGAAGAAGACGAAGTTGAAATATTAATGAAACTGTTTGTAGACCGTTTGAGATGTGGTGGGTCCTAACTGCTCAATTTTTGAATGTACAGTTTTGAAACTTTAAATTTTGAAACCGGGCCTTGGATTCTGTCGATGGCCTTAAAAGGGAAACAAATCCTTGATCACTTGCTTTTTCGTTCTTTCTTCTTTTTTAGTAAATTAAAATAATATTTGACCAAACACGAACAAAAAAATGACTATAACTTTGAAAACCATTTATTATTAAGTTGTATTTATCAAAACTAATCAATTTAGTACGTTAATTTACAAAAATAGATAGATAGTTATATAATTTGCACCCCATGAATAAATTTGCCTCACTATCCCTAAAAGTAAATTGTGAAATAATTGTACACATTTTCATACAATAATGACACACTAAAATCTAAACATTAGCATGGTGAAATGATTACACGCATTTCCATAATTTACTTTCCATGACCTTTGCTTTTTTGGTAGATGGATGATTAAAAAAAAATTAATCACATCCACTTTGATAAAAGACAATAATTGATGAGTAATCAAAAAGTGAACACTCTCATTCACATATATGTCCTACACATGACTTTTTTTCATTATATACACATATATATTTAATTGTACTCACATACACATTGATAAATCACAAAAATTGATGAGTCATCAAAAAGTGACCAACATTCATATAGACAAGCCGTGAATTTTGTTTTATTTTTACTCACATGCATAAAGTAAAAATGATATGACCTAACAAATACAAAAGTAAAAATTCACATGCAATCTCAAAAAAATTAATTCGCACATGTGACATTAGTGTGTGGATATATTCCCCAACTATACATTCATCTTTCTTTCATTCCATTTCGACTAAAGTTTGGAGGTAATTTGTTCAACTCTTTTGTTCTATTAAATTAGAGTTACATGTTCTAATAGAAAGAATATGTATAAACACTTATAAATTTTGAAATTTCTCATGATTGCTCGTGAAATCCTTCCAGCACTAATGAAGATTTGCCGGTACTAAAGGAAAATTTAACAGAAGCTA
The DNA here is from genome assembly GCA_026008535.1 of Perilla frutescens. Classification (NCBI taxonomy): domain Eukaryota; kingdom Viridiplantae; phylum Streptophyta; class Magnoliopsida; order Lamiales; family Lamiaceae; genus Perilla; species Perilla frutescens. The sequence continues at coordinate 34,862,921 of BRKX01000017.1, read as the reverse complement.
AAGAAAATTTACGAGTGCTAAGGTTAGTTGTTTCAAATAAATTTATTTTCAACTTGAAATGTACTTGTATAATTGTATTCTTCATATTAAAAAAATTAATTTTATTTTAATCATGTGCATAAAGTAAAAATGACATGACCTAAGAAGTACAAATGAAAAAATTTACATGCAATCTCAAAAAATATCATTCACACATGTGACATTAGTGTGTGTGTATTCCCCAAATATACACTCATTTTTCTCTCATTCCATCTCGATTAAAGTTTGGAGGTAATTTTTCAACTCTTTTGCTCTATAAAATTAGAATTACATGTTCTAATAGTAAGAATATATACACACACTTTTAAATTTTGAAATTTCTTATGTTTGCTCGTGAATCTTTCCAGCGCTAATGAACATTTACCGACGCTGAAGAAAAATTTAACAGACGCTAATATTTTTTTGCGAGCACTAAGGTTAGTTGTTTCAAATAAATAGATTTTCGACTTGAAATGTACTTGTATAATTGTATTTTTCATTCAATTGATTCATATAAAAAAATTAATTTTTTTTTATTTTACTCACCTTCATAAAGTAAAAATGACATGACCTAACAAGTACAAAAGTAAAAATTCACATGCAATCTCAAAGAATATCATCCACACACGTGCTATCAGTGTATGTGTATATTTCCCAACTGTACACTCATTTTTCTCTCATTCCATCTCGATTAAAGTTTGGAGGTAATTTTTTCAGCTTTTTTTTTCTATTAAATTAGAATTACATGTTTTAATAGTAAGAATATGTACACACTTTTAAATTATGAAATTTCTCAGAATTGCTCGTGAAATCTTTCCAGCGCTAGAGCAAAATTTAACAAACGCTAAAGAAAATTTACGAGCGCTAAGGTTAGTTGTTTCAAATAAATAAATTTTCAACTTAAAATGTACTTGTATAATTGTATTTTTCATGCAATTGATTCATATATAACAAAATTAATTTTATTTTACTCACATGCATAAAGTAAAAATGACATGACCTAACAAGTACAAAGGAAAAAATTCAGATGCAATCTCAAAAAATATCATTCACACACGTGACGTTAGTGTATGTATATATTCCCCAACTATACACTCATTTTTCTCTCATTCCATCTCGATTAAAGTTTGGAGGTCATTTTTCAATTCTTTTGCTCTATTAAATTAGAATTACATGTTCTAATAGTAAGAAGAATATGTATACACACTTTTAAATTTTGAAATTTCTCATGATTGCACGTGAAATCTTTCCAGCGCTAATGAACATTTACCGACGCTAAAGAAAAATTTAATAGACGCTAAAGAAAATTTACGAGCGCTAAAGTTAGTTGTTTCAAATAAATATATTTTTTAATTGAAATGTACTTGTATAATTGTATTTTTCATGCAATTGATTCATATAAAAAATAATTTATTTTATTTGATTTACTCATATGCAAAAAGTAAAAAAGACATGATCTAACAAGTGCAAACGTAAAAAAATTGTTATAGTTTAATGTAATTTGTTATTATTTGACATTGCATCTTTAGTTAAGCATTTATTAGTCATTCATAGTATTTCTTTCGTGCTAATAGTTTATCTTTCATGCTAATTAATATTGAGTTAGCGATAGAATTCTCTTTCTTTCCTTAATGAATAGAATGATTTTCTATAAATGACCCAACATTTAGTACGAAATACTATAAATTATTAATACTATAAAATTTCTCATAATAGCGCATGAATAATCTTTTCAGTGCTAAGGAAAATTTACTAGCGTTAAGGAAAATTCACTAGCGCTAATGAAAAATTACGAGCGCTAAAGAAAATTAACTAGCAAAATAATGGTTTCATATATTGAATGAATGCAGTTGACGTCATAGCGAAGTGTGATTGTAAGATACGGTGGTCAATGGGAAAGTTCTGAATATATGGGCGGGGATGAGGAGCTTATCTACATTGAAGTTGATCCTATGTCTCTCTCATCACTAACTGAGAGTGTTAATTGTATTATGCGAGCTAATTCATTGAGTTTTGACTACTTGTTGTATTACATAGTGCGATCTCGTACTGGTAGGACCATGAAGACCCTTCTTAGTACTGATCAAGATTTCATAGGCTTGTGTGCCAGAGAGGGAGATCCCACTGTGTATGTTGTGCACAATCAAAGTACCGATGGTGTAACAGGCCCCACGAGCAACTGTATATACCATCATTCAATTTTTCAGTTCCGTCATCGATAACAGGTTGTGAAACCAGATACGAGCCTTCTCTCGAAGATATTCACAAGTTTTATGCATCGAATTGGTTTTCTGAGACGTGTTTTGGTAGCGGCAATGGTATTGCAAGTGGTACTTGCGGTCCAGATCCAAGACCTCATTATGATGGTGCACAAGAAGAAGAAGAAGAAGAAAAAGAAGATGATGATGATGATGATGATGATGATGATGATGATGATGATGGTGAGAACGACGAGAGGGAAGATGTGACTTGGTTTACTAAATACACATTTGTTGAGTTCGTCACATAGATCCGAAAAGAAGGCGGCTTAAACAAGCTCATGTCTATGCTCGGACCGAGCCAACCTCTACCAATCAACCGCGATATAAGATCTCCAAATGCAGAAGAAATAAATAATAATTGGCTAATTTCAATTATTCTAGTTGCTCCATCATTGTCACTTGTTGTAAGTAATTTGAATAGAATGAGAGATGGGCAACTACATCATGGGTCAACATTTTGGAGCAAAAATGATCTAAAAATCGCTATCAAAACGTGGCATATGGAGCGCCACACCGAATATGAAGTGCTTATTTCGAGTAGATCACGAATGAAACGCATATGCAAACATGGTGGCGATTGCCCTTTCGAATTACGTGCATCAGCGAGAGGGGATTTTTGGATTGTGTACAAGTTCGTACCTGAGCATACTTGTCATTTAGACTTCGTCCGACTGCATGAATTGATATTATTGATTCATCGACTTCAATGGACACTCACCAAATTTTTCTTCCAATCCATAACAATTTTTGGCGCCAATATCCAAAATGGAAGAGGAGGTAAGGGAGTAAGCAGGTCAAAGGCCTCAACTGAGTCTTCCTAATTTCACAGTCCTCAATGCTTAATGTATAGTAGTAAGAGTCATACAACTCAATCTCCCATTCCACCAAGCAGATTCGAACAATGGCCTAGTGACCGTTAATGTTGTAAACTATGATAATCTGCACAATAACACACATAATGTTGACATTCTAACATGAAACTAATTTTAAAAAAAATTAAACTTAATACTTACATATGCATCGTCCCACCAAGGAACAATATTAGTACTATTATTCCCACCGATATAATGAATCAGGCCTTCGGGAACAGTCCAATGAAGATCATTTAATCTTTCCCACCCACCCATCAAGGAGACCTTTTCATTATAAATTATTAGATATAATTATTAGACATGAAAGAAAATAACAATGCTAGTTATTGATACATACGAAGAACGTGTGGTCTACGATGCGTGTATTATTCACATTGACAACCGATAAAAATAATGCTCCCCCATTGTTCAACTTCTGCCTCCATGTCTCTAAAAACATGTCGATCATCTACAATAAAGACACATCATTGATGTGTTATTTTCCTTAGCGATAGAAAATATTTCTTAGCACTGATTTCATTTTCTTTAACGCATAATGATTTTTACCTTAGCACCAGATCAATAAAAACAATATTGCAAAACTTGTGAATTACCTCCCCAATAAACTGAACTTCAACATCCTCTATATCTTGAAAAAATCACCTAGTTAAGTGTAATTGACTGGAAGATATAGTTCGAACTTCATATGGGCCTTTCTCTCAAGGAATTTTACATACTCAGTGCGAATTTTCTTGCTCACACGATTTGGATTGGGTTGCAAAAATGGTGATTTGAGAGAAGTAGATGGTTTTCTATGTCGTGGAAGCCACTTCTGAACGACAAGATTTATACCGTCATGGTGTGGCTGCTCATCGGCATGATCAGGCCCTAAAATTGAAAGATGATTCTCGAATATAGCCTCATAGTCATAGGCATCTGAGCAATGGCTTGCAATATATGTGGTCGAGTAACGGCCCGTATCGAACTACAACAAAAATCATAACTAAAATCCATATTAAAAATAAAAAATTGAAATATTCTAAAAGTATTAAAATATGAATTAACATAATATTACACACATGCTCTGGGTAACTAGCCGCCACATTGAATAACATGGTTCAGATGCTGTTGAGTAACGTCCCCAGTTGAACTACAAAAAAAAAAGACATTAGCATGAAATTTTACCTTCGCGTTGAGAAATTTTACCTTAGCATTGGTTCTTATTCATTAGCGATAGAGAAACTTTCCTTAGCGATGTGCAACAATAATGTAAAATACTTGCTCATGATGCTATTCTGAGTGGTGTGACGGGGATTCATAAGGGTCAAATGGCTGCTCATTAAAACCCGACTGGTTATGTATCGGGTTGTGCACTTCCTCATGAAACGGTCCGCTATCCAAATTATTTGAGCTATGCACTTCCTTAATTGGCCTACTATCAAAATTATATGGGCTGCCTATAGGTGACGATTGAGGTGGAGGAGTGTGTTGGGATTTCCAACGTCGGTCTCGTCGAAATAGACTCTCGAAAAAGTGAGAATCGACAAATAAGCCCTTCTTCCACATTTTTTGCAACCTCTTTTGCATGTTTTTTCATGAATTCTGGATCGGAGAATGGGTCACAAATTTTTTTAGTGTGATCAGCTCCACTGTTCGATGGAGAGGTTGGCACTCGAGGATGTTTTCCCTTATCCATGTGAGGCCCTTTTTTGATCGTCGTGGTTATCGCGCCTCTGCATCTTTAGCACTAATACTGATGTTGCTACAATTGTTTCATTAACCTTGCGACGTGCTGCATTAGAGACACGTCGTAAGATTGGCTCCCCTCATCAGATTTCGCTGGACAATGAAACCTACCACAATTGGTCGCTCAATATGGCTGCTCTTCTAATAGTTTTGATTTTCCTCATCAAGTTCTGTAACCAAAATCTGGTCGCACACATGCCACATGATCTCAAATTAAAAAAAATTAACAAATTGCGAAGGAAAATACTGTCTAACGCGAAGATAATTATTAAATGCGCTAAGCAAAAAAGATTTATCACTTTTTAAATTATATTACCTCCTGCTCGAAAAAATGTTCAAAACTCATTATTATTTGACAGAATGACCACCTCAATAATTGGGGGATGGAAGTTTGGTCAACGCGCTCGGCAACCTTCATTCCCAAATAGGGTATGGCCTTGTAGGCCCAAATCTATATATACAATAAGAGAACAAGGATAAAAACTTCTTCCAATTCAAATTAAAAAGTTATGTAAAGAAAAACATGATATTATTTATAAAACATTGCACCTGTATAGCCCATACCGGTCCGAACAAGTGATAGTGAGGCCCACATTCAACTCTCGTATTCGGTACCAGATTGATGTAGTGCATAAGCACTTGGTACGTGTAGGACCCCCATGGAAATTTGTTCCATGCATCTTCATCATCGACCAAAACCCATATAAAATCATCGACTATCATTCGCTCGTCGTATGCTAAGACAAAAAAATATAATGCTATAATTTGTGCCACCTTTACATTATCATTGTGATCTTCTATCTCATGATTACTGAATCTTGTCTACAATGTTTGGAGCGAGATTGTTTGCTCTCTATAAACTCGCTGGTAGACACCGATATTCAAAGGATCATGATTTGCTGTGGGGTCGAAATCTGATACATTAAATAAAAATTCGGCCACTAATGCGTACTCAGATGGAGAAAATCAGATATTTTTCCCCAATATGTGAAACCAGATTTCATATATTGAAGCCCCGAGCACCCTGATGAGTGCATAAATTGCACTCATTTGTACTCACTTTGAGTGCATTTGCACTTGGTTATCTTGTATATATGTTGTAGATATTGCTAATTTTTTATTTAATTTTATGTTTTATGTAATGTGGCCAATATAGGGAATTTTTGGGTCATAAAGAGCAAAAACAAAGTCAAATTGATATTGGGATCAACAAAGAGTACACAAGGCATGAAATAATGAAAAAACGAGCAAGAAAATGCCCAAGTGTTGAAGACACGGCCCCCCAAACGCGACTCAAGGGGGTCGCGCTTCACACCACTTGGAAACACGAGGCACAAACGCGACCTAGGGGGTTCGCGCCTCGACCTTGAGCCAAAACGCGACCCCCAAACGCAACCCAAAGCCTGTTTTGCAGAAGCTTCAGAGACCCAAAATCCTTTGGACGAAACACGGGTGTCAAACGCGACCTTCTTGGGTTGAGTTTCGGCCTTCAGTCGAAACGTGACCCCAAAACACGACCAAAAGCCCGTGTTGCAGAGGCTTGAGAGACCTGATTTCCTTTGTTTCAAACTCGCCCCTCAAACGCGAGTTCCTGGGGTTGAGTTCCGCACAGACGAAAATTAAAAGTGACTTTTGGCATCCAATTATTGGTCCACTCCTTTATATATCTATTGGGGTTTTCAAACCACATATCTATCTACCCTAGAACACGAAATACACTTAGACAAACACCAAGATTGGGGATTTTTGAAGATCAAGAGGAAGGAGGAAGATTCAACCATCCATTTAAACATCCAAGCCATAAGATTGAAGAAGAGTGTTCTACATTGGGTTTTATCACTTCTTCTCCCTTCTTAAACTTGTATTTATAATGGGGTTTTGTTCTTTTTCTTGTAATCTTGATTTTATTGTGAATATGGTTGGCTAGAGCCTTATGGCTCTAGGATGTGGTAAAGCAATGTGAATATTGATCTTTTATTTGGGATATATATATATATATGTGTGTGTGTGTGTGTGTGTGTGTTGTTTCTTTGTCAATATTTTGATCTATGCTAGGGCTTGAATGGTGTTGTTTGGTTGGCCATCTTACTAACATCACATGTTTGAATCACTTGCATCTAGTCAATCCCGTGATCATAAGCATGCTTGGATCAAATCTACGTATTTGTCTTCTTAGTCGAATGTCATTATGTGGAAGGAAATGTGACCCTTAGAGCCTTTGGTAGGTGCGACCTTGGAATGCGTTAGAGATAGCCATCCTTGTCGCATTCGCAATTTAAGAGATATTCGAGAGATGCTCTTGCTATATTTGTGGTCTTCCTATCTATGAACTTTGCATATATGTGTGTGTAATCCCTTGTTGTAGATTAATATGAGCATTGTGTAGCCATGTCCTAGAGTTTCTCTTTATTTACCATATTCAAAGCTCTCCCTTGTTTGGTATTGTCTCGTTAGTGCAAATTATATTGATAATTATTATTGTTTAAGTGTTCATGTCTTTTGTTCTTGTTTGGTATTCTGATTAGGTTAAAACACACCCTCTCCTTATTTATCGTCTAGATATTTCGCTCATCTATCGTCGTGGTACTTGCATTGTCTAATTTCTAATCCATTTCCTTGTGGATCGACCTCGTATCATCATATCTACAATCTTATGCTTATACACTTGTAGGCATGACACGAGTTTTATAAATATTGAAACCATTGTGGAGAGCAAATCTCGCATCAAGTTTTTGGCGCCGTTGCCGGAGAAACGGAATTTTTTTTATTTATGCAATATTGTGATAATGATTGAGTGGATTAGTTTAGACATTTTACTTATGTTTTGTTTGTAAAATTTGCATTGATTTCTTGGTTCTTTGACAGGTAGTGTATGCGCACTCGATCTGGAGGTGAGCCACCTATCGACTTGGATCCAGTAATTGAAGCAACAGTGCGCCATAACAACGTACGTATATGCAGGAGAATGACAGATAATCCTCCACCGGTTCAAGATCCAATGATTTCCCAAATGCAAAGACAATTGGAGGTGATGCAAGAGCAATTGAGAGCCCAAGAGGAGGCTCACAATAGAAATGTGGAGGCACCAATCCGGAACCTTTTTCAATCCGTCGTTGATCAAGGGGTGGCCAATGGACCACCCATTCAAGCCAATAATTTCGAGTTTAAGATCTCTCTCATACTAATGATCCAACAAAACTAATTCCGAGGGACACCAATGGAGGATCCACATGAGCATATTCGTAAATTCCTTAATGTTAGTGGGACAATGAAGATGAATGGAGTCCCGAAAGATGCAATTCGAATCTGGCTCTTTCCATTCTCATTGATCGACAAGGCGGAAACATGGTGGTTGATCCATGCTCAAGGAACATTTCAAACTTGGGACCAATTGGTGACAAAGTTCTTACACAAGTTTTTCCCACCCGGAAAACCCCTCAAATTGAAAGGAGATATTACCATGTTCAAACAATGGGATGAAGATAACTTATATGAGGTGTGGGAGCGCTTTAGGGGGATGCTAAGAAAGTGCCCCGGACATGGTTTTGGAACCGATCATCAAATGTGCATATTCTATGGAGGAAGCAAAGACGAAGTGAAAACACTCATGGATGTGGCCGCGGAAGGATCACTCTTAGCAAGAGGACCGGAAGAAGCCTTGAGGATAATTGAAGAAATGGCTTCAAATTCATTTCAGTGGCCGGCGGTAAGAGATGGAGTCCAAATTCTAAAGAAAGTTGCTTCTACTTCAAGTTCGGATGCACTTGGGCTTTTGGCAGCTCAAATGACAACCTTAAATTCAAAAATTGAAGCCTTTACCAATCCAAAAGCCGAGACATCTCGAAGCCAATTTGAGGAGGTTAACTATGTAAACCAAGGAAGCTATTTAAATCAATAATGACCATTCAATCAGGGGTATAAGCCCCAATACGGAGGTTAATATGGTGGAAACTAAGGTTATCAAAATAGAGCTCAACACCCGAACTTCTCCTATAGTAACCTGAATAATGCTATCCAATCACCTCCGGGCTTCTCGGTCACAAATGATGTAATTGATGAAGAGAAAAAGCCCAAGATAGATGAACTCCTAATGGCATTTATGGGGAGGATGGAGAACTACATGAAAGACTCTCAAACACGCTTTGGGAAGTTAGAAAATACCATCGGAGCAATTGGCAACCAAGTTAACACTTTGGAGAAGTAAATGGACAATTTGCAACTATCTTGGGAAGCCAACATCAACAAGGCAAGTTCCCAAGCAACACCACCGTGAATCCGAAGGATCAATGCATGGCAATTACCTTGAGGAGTGGAACCGTTTATGATGGCCCCGAGATGCCGGATGAAGAAGAAAGCTAAGGAAAGGTTGATGAGCAACCTAGTGAAAATAAGAAGGAAGATGGACCAAGTCAAGAGGACTTGAGTCCCAAATTAAAGAAACATGATGCTCTTGAAAAAGGGAAAGAGAAAGAAGAACCGACAAAGGTGATGCCGGAAGAATACAAAGTGCCTATACTTTATCCACAAAGACTCCAAAAGGTGAAGAGCGACGAGCAATTCTCTCGGTTCCTCGACATTTTTAGAAAGGTACAAATCAACATCCCTCTTGTTGAAGCACATCAACAAATGCCAAATTATGCGAAGTTCTTGAAGGATGTGATTTCCAAAAAGAGGAGATTGGAGGAGTATGAGACTGTCAACTTGATCGAGAATTGTAGTGCTCTACTACAAAGGAAGTTGCCCGCAAAGATGAAAGATTCGGGAAGCTTCAACATCTCGGTCACCATTGGAGAGAATCATGTTGGGAAGGCTTTGTGTAATCTTGGGGCAAACATCAATTTGATGCCCCTCTTTTTCTTTAAAAAGTTGAAAATGGGGGAGATCAAGCCTACCACCATTTACCTCCAAATGGCCGACCGATCTTTGACATATCCAAAGGGTGTGGTAGAAGATGTACTAGTGAAGGTCAACAAATTCATCTTTCCGGTAGACTTTGTGGTTCTTGACATGGAGGAAGACAAGAAAGTTCCCCTCATCTTAGGGCGACCGTTTTTTAATACGGATAAGGCCTTGATAGATGTGGAGAAGGGAGAACTTACCTTGAGAGTGAATGGAGAGAAAATCACGTTTCCCTTCAAAAAACAATGCAACATCCCGAAGAAGAGGCAAAGAATATTGAGGAGTGCAAGGTGCTCCAAATGGTGGATGAATGTGTAAAGGAGGAAGAGTTGAGGAGCCCAAAAGATCCTCTTGAGATTTGCATTTCTAACTCTATCTTTAATTCTTTACCTAATGATGATGTTGGTCTATGTGATTCCGTTTCTATGATGAATTCATTTCAGGAATCATACTTGAGGAAGCCAAAGTTCTTGCCATTGAAAGACGAGGACCAAACATCAAAGGAAAATGAGGAGTTGAAAGCAAAGGAGGAAATGGAGTTGAAACCCCTACCTACACATTTGAGGTATGCTTACCTTGATGAAGCCAAGTAAAAACCGGTAATCATTTCTTCCCTCTTGTCCGATGAACAATGTGATAAATTGTTAAGGGTGTTAATGAAATATCAAAGCACTATAGGATGGTCAATTTTCGACCTTAAGGGCATTAATTCTTCTATTTGCATGCATAAAATCTTACTTGAGGAAGATTATAAACCTAAGGTGCAAAACCAAAGAAGACTCAACCCTATTATGCAAGAAGTTGTTAAGAAAGAGGTTTTGAAGTTGCTTGATGCCGGTATCATATTTGCTATTTCGGATAGTGAGTGGGTGAGTCCTACTCAAGTCGTTGCTAAAAAAGAGGGAATGGCATTGATAGAATATGAGAGTAAAGAAATGATTGCTACTAGGGTAGTAACCGGTTGGAGAATGTGTATAGATTATAGGCTTCTAAATGCTTACACTAGCAAAGACCATTTTCCATTACCCTTCATTGATCAAATGCTAGATAGGTTAGCGGGTCATGAGTTTTATTGCTTTTTAGATGGGTATTCGGGGTACAATCAAATCATGATTGCTCCCGAAGACCAAGAAAAGACCGTTTTTACTTGTCTCTATGACATATTTGCATATAGATTGATGTCTTTCGGGTTGTGTAATGTACCCGCAACCTTTCAAAGGTGTATGATGTCCATCTTTCATGGATTGATTGAAAATATCATGGAGGTGTTTATGGATGACTTTTCTATGTTTGGTGATTCGTTTGATATATGCCTTGATAATATAACACAAATATTTCAGAGATGTGAAGACACTAATCTAGCGCTCAATTGGGAAAAATGCCACTTCATGGTGAGAGATGGCATTGTTCTAGAACACAAGGTGTTGGGTGAAGGTCTAGAGGTGGACCGAACCAAGATAGTGGCCATTGAGAAACTATCTCCACCAACAAATGAAAAGAGAGTTAGAAGCTTCTTGGGACACACCGGGTTCTATAGGCATTTTATAAAAGATTTTTCTAAAGTCTAAACCCCTTTGTCGTTTACTTGAAAAAGCCGTTGAATTTGACTTTTATGCTAATTGTTTGCAGGCTTTTGAGACGTTGAAGAAGGCCCTAATCACGGCACCCGTGCTTATCACACCCGATTGGAGTGAGCCTTTTGAAGTAATGTATAATGCAAGCGAGATAGCGGTGGGAGCCACTCTTGGCCAAAAGAAGGACAAACTCTTCCGAGTCATCTACTATGGAAGTAGGACGTTGGATCCCGCTCAAGTCTACTACACCACTACGGAGAGAGAACTCTTGGCGGTCGTCTACGCATTCGACAAGTTTAGGCCCTATCTCATTGGGGCCCGAACAATTGTGCACACCGACCACGCCGCTTTAAGGCATCTTTTTGCCAAGAAGGATGCAAAGCCAAGGCTTATCCGATGGATTCTTCTACTCCAAGAGTTCGATGTGGAGATCAAAGATAGAAAAGGATGGGAGAACGTGGTGGCGGATCACTTGTCTTGGTTAGATCATATGAAAGGAGAAGAGGAGACCAAGAGGCCAATTAACGAAAGCTTTCCCAATGAGAGAATCATGTCGGCATCAACAAAAGTTCCGTGGTTTGCGGATATTGTCAACTTTCTAGTTGCCAAAGTGAAACCCGTGGAGATGGAGACCTATCAAAGGAAAAAGTTCTTCCATGATCTCAAATTCTACATATGGGAGGAACCTTATCTCTTTAAAAGGTGTGCCGATTCCATCCTTAGAAGGTGTGTGTCGGAGGAAGAATGGATCGAGATAATGAAGGCATGTCATGATTCCCCTTGTGGAGACCATTTTTCTTCCAATAGAACCGCTATGAAGATTCTACAAAGCGGGTTCTATTGGCCCTCCATTTTTAGAAATTGTGAAGAATTTGTGAAGGCATGTGAGAGATACCAAAAGATGGGCTCAATTTCAAAAAGGGATGAGATGCCGATGAGTGCAATTGTAGAAGTGGAATTGTTTGATGTATGAGGGATTGACTTTATGGGACCATTCGTGGTGTCTGAAAGAAATCTCTATATACTCTTGGCGGTGGATTATCTCTCCCGGTTGATCGAAGCAATTCCAACCAAGACCAATGATTCGAAGATTATGCTAAAGTTCCTTCAGAGGAATATTTTGACAAGATTTGGGGCTCCAAGAGCCTTAATTAGTGATGGAGGCACTCACTTTTGCAATAAGTGGATGACGAGCCTCCTAGCATGACATGGAATGAAGCACAAGGTGATGGCTTCCTACCACCCACAAGCCAATGAGCAAGCCGAGCTTGCAAATAGAGAGGTAAAACAAGTCCTCCAAAAAGTGGTGAAGACAAACGGGAAGGATTGGTCGAACCATCTCGATGAAGCATTATGGGCCTATCGAATGACCTACAAGACTCCATTGGAGATGTCTCCTTATCAAATGGTGTTTGGTCAATCATGTCACCTTCCGATTGAGCTCACTCACAAGGCGTATTGGGCCATTAAGAAGCTCAATCTCGACTTTGAGATGTCGGGAAAAGAAAGAATTTTCTGTTTGAATGAAATCGATGAATTTTGAGGCTTTTGAAAATTCTTCCATTTACAAGATGAGGATCAAACTCTATCATGATATGTTTTTAAGAAAGAAAGAACTTGCACCCGGAGATGCCGTGTTGCTTTTCAACTCGCGGTTGAAGTTGTTTCCCGGGAAACTCAAAAAAAAAAGAAGGTCCTTACTTCATCTCAAAGATCTTTGAAAGTGGAGCGGTGGAGTTGCAAGCCAAAGATGGGAGCCTGTTTGTTGTCAATGGGCAACGTGTGAAGAAATTCTACAATGCGGAGGAGCAAGCCGGAGTGTTTGTCCTCCATTTGAAAAATATTTGAAAACTCTATCCCGTCGAGCTCACGACGTTAAATTAAGTGCTGCTTGGGAGGCAACCCAATTATTTTTAATTTTTGTTGATATTATTGCTTTTACTTTGGTTTGTTTTACTTTAATTGTCTAGATAAATTAGTTAAAATTTATGTTTATGATAAGGAGGGATTGATCTAAATGTTTGATGTTTTGTGGGACTGGTATGACTAGGAAATGATGGTGTTAGGTATGGAAATACATAAGAGAATGGAAAAAGGCAGGAAAAGGAGTCGAAAATAAAGCAGAAGGCAAAACGCGGGGGTAAAACGCGACCTCCTCAGTCGCGTTTCACAAAGCCAACAAAACGCGCGCCTTGAACGCGAGCTTTGGAGGTCGCGTTTCACTAAGAGGCCGAACAACGACCCTAAAATGCGACCCATAAGTCGTTTTGCAGAGCCTTCAGAGCCGAGTGTTTCTTCAACCAAAATGCGAGCTTCAAACGCAACTTCCGCAGTCGCGTTTCTCTTTTCAGCTGGGACGCGACACTAAAGCGCGACCCCTGTCGCATTTCGTCGCACTCCAGACGGGTTTTATACTCTTTTCCCCTCATTTTGCACTCACACTTCAATTCTCACTCACTCCACACTCACACCTACACTATCACACGCGGTTCTAAGCCCCCTCCATAAAGATTCAAGGTAACTCTTCCAAGTATTCCATTACTCCATAAACATTATACCTATACATGAAAATTTTGAGGTCTAGATGTTCATATGCATGAAAAATTAGGGATTTTTCCATGTTTTGTGCCCTAGGCTTGAAATGAACGAAATTGCCATTAATTTTCCTTGATTTATGCATACAATTGATGAATAATGGAATAGAAAGCATGGGTTTGATATGGGTTGTAGCAATTTGTTGAATTTTGGTGGAATTTGTTGGATTTTGGTGAAATTTATTTGAACTCTCCATAAAATTGGGCAAGAACTTGATAAATCCTATTTTTCATACCATTTGCTTGATTCTTGTTTAGTTTTGGTTCAAAAGGAGAGAATGTGTTTTGTGCTTGAACTTTGGGCTACTCATACCTCAATGCAAGATATTTGGGATGATAAAGAATGAATTGTTGAGCTTTGATTATGCAATTGAGGGGCACTATGCTATTTGTTGCATAATTTGGGTTCCTTGATGAAGTTTTCTTGCTCATTTTCATCTCTATGTGGTTCTAAGCACAATTCATGAGAATGGGTTTTTGTTGTGAAGCATGCTAGAGAAAAAAAGGGTCTCTTGTGTTGGATTTTGTCATACGTATTTGGAGCCCCTCTTGCAAAAATTTGTACCTATTTGACTTGTGTTTGAGTTGAATTGAATGAATCTCTAGCATGTTAAATCACTTGGAACAAGCTTTGTTTATAGCATTAAGCATATTGAATGGGCTTTTGTGTTGGATTTTGTCACATTTGTTTAAGTCATTTTCTTGTGAAAATGGTAACAATGCTTGTGTTTTGGAGGCACTTTTATCTTGATTTGTTTTTGATATTGTCACACATGGCTTTAGGCCTCTTTTGTCAAGATAAATTTGTGCTCCTTGTTTTATGCTTTGTTGTAATTGTGATATGGGAAAGCCTTGAAGCATGAATGATATTAAAAGGGCATGATTTGCTTATGAGGATTGAAAATTTTGTTCAACAAAGTTAAATGTGGAATGTATTAGATATTGTCATATACTTGAAACCACATTCTACTTTGTTGAAATGAAGAAAATGATTTCAACTCCCTTGCCTAAACCTTGTTCAAATCTTTTATAGGTACCACTCCCACACACCAAAAATGGGACGAAGAGGTAGAAAATCTTCAAGGAGAGCCGAACCCGAATCTGACTCCGATCCGGAGATAGAAGCCCAAGAGGAAGAACAAGATGAGGATTTGGCAGTCAATCATCTGATGCGATTTCGCATCTACCTCGGCAGTGATGAATACCACGAGAATTGGCAGCGCCTTTTCAATGTCAACTTTGTTACAACAAGGTTCATGTGCAGCAACACGTGTGAGGCCCTTGGGATCAAAGACGATGTTTGGAGACTTTTAGACCAAATGAGATGGCTCCAAGCCATGGATAGGAACTACATGACATTTCCTCTCTTGGTTAGAGAGCTGCTGAGCACGTTCGAGATGAAGAGGACGATAAGGAGGGGGCCTGTCAAATGTACCTTCCAGATGGGTAACACAGACCGTGAGCTTAATGTTGACCAATTGAATGAGATTTTCAATGCTCCTACTGACGGTATCTATGACTAACCTCGGGAGTACAATCAAGATGTTGCCTACCGCCTCCTATGCCTCACAGAGTCGGACACAGAAAAATATAACTCCAGCACAGCAAAGGCATCTGCAATGCCTAACCCGATTTTCCGATACCTGCACCGCATCTTGGCGAACACAGTGTTTGCTCAAAGAGAAAACAGCGGGCTGAGGACTTCGGAGCTGTTTGCACTTTGGGCCATGTTGAATGAGGTCCATTTGAGCTTTGGTGCTTTCCTCATAGAGTAGCTTTACAGACAATCACACCTTGACAGCGGGCACATTTGCATTGGAGGGATGATCACTCCGATTGCCGAACACTTCGGTATCAATCTTGAAGATTATCTTGATAACAGAGGATCGAGGTTGTTGAACCTCAACTATTTGAGAAATGTGAAGATCCTGAGCTTAGATTTGAACACATATCTGCTGAACATGAGAACTGGAGAGACATTCTCATTGCCCAACATGGCACTTACTCATGTGTCGAACTACTAAGAGAGGACAAATTGGAAGATGGAGACAGTAGCTCATTTGGCAGCTATTGCTGCAGGTAGAGAACCAAGAGAGATACGAGCCTCTGTTGAGGACCAAGGAGAGGCTGGTGGCGATAATGGAGGAGATGGATCTTCCATAACCACATTCAGACGAGGGCGGCGCTATACGGAAGAACATATTGCTGGTCGTTTTGACGCATTGGATGGGTACATGACTTCAATGGATGAGACCATGTAGAATTGGAGAAGTGACGTGCATGATGAGTTCGGAGCACTAAGGCAAGACATGTACATGAGGTTCGATGATATCCGACAAGACATGTATGGCAGGATGGGACAGATTCAGTCCAGCGTAGATGACAGATTTCATGCCATACAGACGGATATTGACGAGAGGTTCACGGGCCTTAGAGGTGACATCAGGGGTCTAGCTGATAACATGGGCTCGTTTCGGTCTGAGATTCAGGACCTTGT
Organism: Perilla frutescens; assembly: GCA_026008535.1. NCBI lineage: Eukaryota > Viridiplantae > Streptophyta > Magnoliopsida > Lamiales > Lamiaceae > Perilla > Perilla frutescens. The sequence goes on along the minus strand of BRKX01000017.1, from coordinate 34,846,481 downwards.
CGGACTCTTCAGAGGAATGAACACCGGGTCGGGGTCACAGCAGCAGCGCTACACTCCATCTCAGCATTACCAACAGATGACTACCTACCACTCCTACCAGCCACAGCAGCAGTTCCAGCAGCAGCCATTCTAGTCGATGCAGCAGTTTCCGACTGGACAGTTTTTGGCGTCCTCATCCTCCTCTTAGTAATTTCAGCAGATGCCGAGGGGCCAGTTCATGGCTATCTCCTCTCAGCAGTTTCAGTAGTTCCAGACCTCTCAGTTCATGCCGTCATCCACTTCACAGCAGTTCCCGCAGCAGTCTCTGCACCACCAGCAGCATCCACCCCACTGAGCCGTTAGTGACCCTTGCCACCACCTTTTTGCCTCCAAACTTATTTCCTCACTTGGATCAAAATAAGTTTGGGAGAGGGGGAGAGAGTAGTGGTTGGCAAGGATCTTTTCTGCTCATTTCTATCATTTTTACTGCTTTATTTCAAAAGACTTGTTTATTTATTTATATTTTCAGATAATGAAGCATGCTTGCATGCTTATGTTTTATTTATGTTTGGATCATGTTATGATTTTATGTTTCCATTGGAATGTATGGATGATGGTAGTTGATTGATAATGAGATCGCATGCCGTTTTGCTTCATGAGCATGTGATATTTTATCTATGTTTTTATTCAATTGCCTTATGATTGTGGATTGGGGATATATTGACTTAAATAGGTGTATGTTCTTATAACAATAATGAGGGTTATGAGAGCATGATCATTGATGAAATTGGAATCCTTGATGAGCATGAGCTTATGTTGAAATTTTTTTTTGCAAATTTTTGATAAAAAGCATGATGTCATGGCATGATTTTGTAAACAAAGTTCTTTAATGTCTCAAAAGTACAATTTGGGAAGGAAAAACTTACCGTGGGAAGATTCCTTGATGAGTGATTAATGGTCTCCATAGTGCACTAGTTTTATCTAGAACTTGCTTTGTGACTTAATTGAGGTTACATTGGTGTGTTTGATCTCTTGAAAATGATTTAAGGCCATTTGTTGTCTAAACCTCATGATAAACCAAATTCTTTACCTTCCAATATAAATTAAATCCCTTGCAAGCCCTTTTGAGCCTTGAAATTATTTTATTGATTTTGTTAGGTTGGGAATGGAATAATTGGCAAGATTTGTGTGGACTTTTCAAATGAAGCTTTTGAGAAATCTTGTAGAATGGAAAAAGTTAAAACAATGAAATACTCTTGTGATGAAAAAGAACACAAAAAAATGAATTATCTTGATTAGAATTGAAAATGAAGTAAAAGAAAGATAGTTCTACATGTATATCACAAACTAGAGAGTAAGAAATGATGAAAGAAATTTGGAAAATCTCAAAGAGATGTGGGTTGCGAAGCAATAAGGGTAGAAGAGAACTTGATTTGTTCTACTTGCTTGGTAATGAATTTGGTAATGTTGGGAAGTCACTTGGGCAAATGTATGCCTACCTTTCCGAAAAGCCTTCACTACAACCCAAAAAGACCTTAATGATTCTTGGTTGAGAACACACATTAAGTAGTGGAGATTGTAGTCACTTTGCAAGCATATGGCAGGATTCTAGTGCACTCTCGACCTTGAGCGATACACTTCTAGCCTATACACTCGAAAATGAGCGTTTATTGAACCTTGAGAGAGTTTGAACTTCACAAATTGTATCATGACGATTTTGATATCTTGTTTATGATTGATTGCTATTATCATCTATGCATTATCTATCTTTTGATTTTTGAAGCAAATTGCCATATTGATTCCAATATGCTCAATTACCTTGTTCTTCTACTCTTGTTTTTGTTTGGGGACAAACAAATGTTTAAGTTTGGGGGAGTTGATGAGTGCATAAATTGCACTCATTTGCACTCACTTTGAGTGCATTGGCACTTGGTTATCTTATATATATGTTGTAGATATTGCTAATTTTTTATTTAATATTATGTTTTATGTAATGTGGCCAATATAGGGAATTTTTGGGTCATAAAGAGCAAAAACAAAGTCAAATTGATATTGGAATCAACAAAGAGTACACAAGGCATGAAATAATGAAGAAACGAGCAAGAAAATGCCCAAGTGTTGGAAACGCGAGGCACAAATGTGACCTAGGGAGGTCGTGCCTCGGCCTTGAGCCAAAATGCGGCCCCCAAACGCGACCTAAAGCCCATTTTGCAGAAGCTTCAGAGACCCGAAATTCTTTGGACGAAACACGGGTGTCAAATGCAACCTTCTTGGGTCGAGTTTCGGCCTTCAGTCGAAACGTGATCCCAAAACGTGACCAAAAGACCGTATTGCAGAGCCTTCAGAGACCTGATTTCCTTTGTTCCAAACTAAACCCTCAAACGCAAGTTCCTGGGGTTGAGTTCCGCACAGACGAAAATTAAAAGTGACTTTTGACATCCAATTATTGGTCCACTCCTTTATATATCTATTGGTGTTTTCAAACTACACATCCATCTACCCTAGAACACGAAATACACTTAGAGAAACACCAAGATTGGGGATTTTTGAAGATCAAGAGGAAGGAGGAAGGTTCAACCATTCATTTGAACATCCAAGCCATAGGATTGAAGAAGAGTGTTCTACATTGGGTTTTATCACTTCTTCTCCCTTCTTAAACTTGTATTTACAATGGGGTTTTGTTTCTTTTCTTGTAATCTTAATTTTATTGTGAATATGGTTGGCTAGAGCCTTATGGCTCTAGGATGTGGTGAAGCAATGTGAATATTGATCTTTCATTTGGGATATATATATATATATATGTGTGTGTGTGTGTGTGTTATTGTTTTGTTAATATTTTAATCTATGCTAGGGCTTGAATGGTGTTGTTTGGTTGGCCATCTTACTAACATCACATGTATGAATCACTTGCATCTAGTCAATCCCGTGATCATAAGCACGCTTGGATCAAATCTACGTATTTGTCTTCTTAGTCGAATGTCATTATGTGGAAGGAAATGTGACCCTTAGAGCCTTTGGTAGGTGCGACCTTGGAATGCGTTAGAGATAGTCATCTTTATCGCATTCGAAATTTAAGAGATATTCGAGAGATGCTCTTGCTATATTCGTGGTCTTCCTATCTATGAACTTTGCATATATATGTGTGTAATCCCTTGTTGTAGATTAATATAAGCATTGTGTAGCCATGTCCTAGAGTTTTTCTTTATTTACCATCTTCAAAGCTCTCCCTTGTTTGGTATTGTCTCTTGAGTGCAAATTATATTGATAATTATTGTTGTTTAAGTGTTCATGTCTTTTGTTCTTATTTGGTATTGTGATTAGGTTAAAACACACCCTCTCCTTATTTATCGTCGTGGTACTTGCATTGTCTAATTTCTAATCAATTTCCCTGTGGATCAACCTCGTATCATCATATCTACAATCATATGCTTATACACTTGTAGGCATGACACGAGTTTTATAAATATTGAAACCATTGTGGAGAGCAAATCTCGCATCACACCCTGATTTCATGGGCTAGCAACTCGTGCAAAACCTTACTACAACTTGGACCCCCTCTCCACATAAGTAAGCATCCAAAACACCCTTGCATTATTTGTAAGAGTAGTGGTTTGCCACCAACTACAGTCAAAACTTCCCGAATCTTCTCCAATTTATTTCTCTTATAATATAAATTAATTTCTGGCAACCTCCCCATCATCTCGATCCTCTTCCAATCAGGTCATGCCTAACAAGAAATTATTAGAAAAAAAAATATTTAAACAAATAATTACTATCACTAAATTATAATTTAAAAAATAACATAATCATAAAATAGAACTTAGAAGATGCTTCTCATTACGTTTTTTTTCTACTCTACTACATCAACTGAATTTTTCTTTTTTTTTTTTTCCAACAAAATATGAGCAAGTTGAGTCATTTATTCCTCACATTTTTTTACTCATCCATACACAACTTTAAAGGGAGTTTTAGCTTATGTAAAATCCTTTCAAGTTTAAGAGTTTTATAATGTCTAAAACACTGAATTTCAAGAACTCATCAATGAAATAATTTATCCTAATTATTTGTTCTTCTTCATTTTTGGATTCATATACTTCTCTCTCTCTCTCTCTCTCTCTCTCTCTCTCTCTCTCTCTCTCTCTCTCTCTCTCTTATTTTACTATGTGCCCCAGATGACGTGTTTAATTATATTGCTCCAGACCAATTAATAACAGATTTTAGAACATGGAATTTGTTGTGTTCTTGCTCTGATCACTTGTTTATGTCATGAAAATTAGACCTTTTTTTGTTCTTAAAAAATAGGAGTCCTATTATTTCACTGAATTTAATTTCATCTCAAAATATGGGGTTTATATGTCATGTGAATTATGTTTCTTGAATTTCTTGAATGATGATACTTCATTCTTGAATTTATTCTTTAATGATGATACTTCATAACCTAACAATATGAAAATAAGTGCATATGATTGACTCTGAATTCCACAAAAATAAATGGTGTTGTTGAGTGTAGTGGCATAGATACACCATCATAACCTAACCATTACGTTTTTTTTCTATTCTACTACATCAACTAAATTTTTTATTTTTTTTCCCAATAAAATATGAGTGGGTTGAGTCATTCTCTTCTCATATTTTTACAAAAAAATATAATTTACAAACACCCAAAATCTACAAGGAAATATAATTATTATATGAAAAACTAACTTGTTTTGATTGTTGGTGAGAGGAACCGCAGCGAGACTTACTACGCCTTCCGAACACCATTTTTTAATTTTTATGCCAAGAAAAACACTGAAATGATGAGAAAGAGTGAGAAGGGAAAAGAATGCAAATAAAAGAAGAGAAAATGAAGGAAAGAAGTGGAAATGAAAGTGTGTGAATGAAGTGTGATATAAGAAAAGAAAATTGAAGGAATATCATGATTTTCTTTTGAATATTATGGCATGCATGAGAGAGAGAGAGAGAGAGAGAGAGAGAGAGAGAGAGAGAGAGAGAGAGAGAGAGAGAGAGAGAGCATGCATGCAGTGTCTTGTCATATACTCCCTCCGTCCCAATTATATAGTCTCATTTCTCCTCGCACGTACATTAAAAATATTTATGAAAATAAGATATTAAAGCTAAACTTCCAATAACACCCTTATTGAATATTTATGACTTTCAACTTTTAAGTTGTTATTTTTTAAATTTCCAAGATTCAACAAGAGTTTATTTGTACATTACTATGAAAATTAATGATATTTATAGTAATTGGACTATATAAATGGGACACCTCAAAATAGTAAAAAGGACTATATAATTGGGACAGAGGGAGTATTTGTGTAGAGAGAGAGAGAGAGAGAATTCCAATGTGTTTATTTGAAATCAAAATTGAATTATCACTATATATTCGTGTATCATGTCTTGTCTTTCATTTTATGTTTTGATTTCGTGTTATAATTTGATTTGTTATTTCTGATGCACTAAGACTTAATATTACAAAATACTACCACAAAAAAAAAGTTAAATGGGTACCCAAAAGCACACTTTTTTTGCATTCTTTTGCTAAAAAACATGTTAGTTTTTTTGCCAGAAAATAATTAATATTTTAAGTTCTAACACACCCTAGTACTAGCTAGGCTGCAAAAATCAATTCCCTGGGTCTTATGTTTGTCCAGCTTTTTACAATTTGTGTGCCAACAAGGGTATATTTGTCTTGCACCCCAAATATGTTTATGGGGTGCAAAGTATATAACTACTTATTTGTTTTTGCAAACATACATAACAAATGGACTATTCCAATAAATCCCCCTATTATTAATGAGATGGACTTGTGTGCACTAAGTGCATCATCAGACATGTCGACCAAGTCAATGTCAAAATTAGTATCAACATAACATTAAGAAGTATAACTCAAAAGTATTACATGTATCCTTAAAAAGTATTTCTCATTATTAATATATAATGGAATATTATGTCTTTTTAGGAATTCGATAACCTAAAATAAATTCTTAAAAACTTACTTTATGCTAGATTATTGTCTTACTAATTAAATCTGTAAGACAATAAAAGAGAAAATTGCATTTGTAGTCCCACAGAACATGCCTTGATTGGGAAATGGTCCCAATACTCTCACTTTTGACCCCAAAAGAAAAAAAAATCTTGCAAAAGTAGTCCTATCGTCACATTTTCTATTAAATTGATTTGCAATTTTAGTCCCATAAGAATTGCAATTTTGACCCCAAACAAATCTTCTCTAATTAGTTGGAAATTTCACAGTTGAATTATCCAAAGTATGAAAAATAACAACTTCCAACCAAGATTAATTCAAAGGTGAAAAAGAAAACTAAGGCAATCCCAATGTGGAATGAGCAAAAACCATCGACAAAAGTGATGAAATATCCATGCTCTAAATTTTCAAGTACGAAGATTACTGGTATATTTCCTAAAACTCAAACGGATTTTCTTATGGCCCAAACCTCCATCCTACCAAGTTGACATCCGTAGAGAGCTCGGAATTGAGTACAGTCCTTCCATTCATGATAAGCATTTGTAGGGAGCAACATAAGTGAGTGCTTCAGGCAAGCCTCTATCTCTAACTGAATATCATACTCCACAACCCTTCTTAGCCCCTTGCAATTACGGTCCCATATTTTCTCAACTTCAAATCAATAAACAGCGTCATAATCACCTCGACCGCCACCGTTAACAATTACCGATGTATAGCAAATGCAATCCGGTTCAAGCATTTCATCAAACAGTTGGTTGTAGTCTCTTGGTTCGCTACTCCTTCCGTACATATCAATCAAAGTAGCCACAATCACCTCATTACACTCAAATCCACATCTCACAATAGCCCCAAGTAAGCATCTCTCCAAGATAATTTGCTCAAGACCTGATTTAATTTGCAATCTTCGTGGAGTCAAAAACAGCGCAAAATATAACAGAGAAGGTTTCTACAACACCACATTGTGGTAGCACGAGCACCACCCCAAAACCCTCACCGATATCGTGGCCGCTTTCACGATTTTCAACTACTTTAAGGATTTTATGGAGATTATTTCCAGATTCTTGAATGTGCCGTTGCCCAAAAATTGGCGAAGGAGATAGGGAAGAATTCGAAATCTTGGAAGATGTTGGAACAGAGGATAAGAGTTGCGAGTTATGCCCAAGATTTGAAGATGTTGGAACAGAGGATAAGAAGTGCGAGTTTTGCCCAAGATTCTAGGGGAGGAGAAGGCGCAAGATTCGCGATGGTCTGGGGAGAGATATTTTGTGAAAGGAGTTTGAATTTGGGGGATTTTAGAAATTAGGGCTGAATTTCATCAATTAAGCAATTTTAACGTTCTAAAAGGGGAGAAAACGTTAGTGCTTGACGGCCCAGTTAAAATTTTGGAACTCAAAGTGCAAAATTTAGTCCTATGGGATCAACATTGCATGTTTTTTTTTTTTGTTTGTGGTCAAATATGAGAGTATCAGGATCATTTTCCAATCAGGACATGTCCTGCAGGCTGCAGGATCAAAAATACAATTTTCTCGACAATAAAATAATTAAAACCCTTATTAAATGATATATTTTCATTATTTTATGAGTTATTGTAGATAAAAGCATAACTTTTTGTCAGTTATTAATTTTAGACATGATTTTTAAATATTAGCTATAACACCGAAAGTTTACATATTTTTGCAATTATAACATCATGAATTTTTCTAATGAATCAAAATCGAACTAAAAAACATCATTTTTACATATTTACTTAGCCCATAAAGTTATTTTAGTTGCATACATGAAATATACACAAAATATGTACACGTATATTGTTTAATGCTACATCAGTTTTAATTCATCTGAAAAGTCACTAATCTTTTAATTGCAAAAATGTATAAAATTTGGTGTCATTGCTGAGATTTAGAATTCAAGATTTAAAATTTATGTAAAGTCATCCAAAAAGTTGTGATTTAGGTTCAATTAAGTTTTTTATTTACGGTATTTGGATTATATCTAAATATCTTATAAATTTAATCTGTAAAACGATTAACAACAAAATGTAAAAATGTAAAATTAGACATTATATTCTCAGAAGAAGAAGAAGAAGAAGAAGAAGAAGAAGAAGAGGTGTACCACATGGGTGGAGACGAAGTCTATTCTCACACTACAACAAATCATCAAGTTCGAATTAGGCATGAGGATAATAATTCCAATCGCCTTTATTCCTCCATATCTATATGTGACAATTGTGAATTCTTATTACGATGTTATAGTGTAAAAATCTGGAATTAACTCAATATTTTAGATAATGGAAAAAAGAAAGAAGAAAGAAAGTAGTAAACACATTAAATCACTAATAAGTCGACACGAATAAAAAGCCCAGAAATTAATTAGAAGTTTACAATGGGTAATTCTATTCACAGTCCCATATTTTTCTTTAAAATCCCAGTAATTAATTAAAATATAATAATTATTTTGTTAGACATAATTGTTCTTATAGCCCCACCATCTAAAAAAAACCTAGCAAATTAACATAAATCCCCAAAGTATAGCCACTAGCTACTTTTATAGCGTTAGAAAAATCTTATCTAAAATCTGCTGACAAAAAAAAAAAACAAACAGTCAGAGCTTTGCCACTCTTTTCATTATTTTGTTTTGATTTAAAAGTACTCAAATGAATTTAAATTTATTAATATTCAATTAAAATTGAGAAATATTAGGTTAATTTTCTCAAATTCAAATATATTTCTTCAATAGAAATTATATTGTTGAGACTTGAGGGAGAGAGAGTGGCAAAATCTCAACCTCTATCTCGGCAGAATTATATTTGAAGTTGATGATGATTTTGAAGTTGTAGAAAAAATGGAAAACAATGGTAATGCTCTGGCTATTTTTTTATCTGCTGGTGCACTATTTTTTATGCAATTAACTGCAACTAACATAAATCAATACAATAAAGCTAGTAAATTGAGTATCATATCCACAAGGACTGCATTTATGATTAACACTAAGTACTAAGCTAACATGTTTCTATTATCCAGACTACCTAATTTTTAGTTGAATTAATCCTAAGCAAATAACCAAAATTAAATTACTAAACTCAATTATCAAATCAAATGTAAATTATACAAGATTAAAAACGTGAACTATCAAATAACGAAACTAATTAATCATATCGAATGCAAACACATGAATCCATTATATATTAATCTAATTCCATCAACTTCCAATTTAATCCAATTATCGATAGAGGATCATAAGTCTAATTACCTATCTCCGCCGGATCTTAAGCTAAAAGTATATTAATAATTTATCTATTACTTTCATCTCTAGATTAATTGTTAACTCCCAATAGATCAACGGATTTAAAACCTCCTATACATCACAAGTTCGTATGTCAAATCATTCAATTTAATCCGACTAATTAATTATTTCACCCAGAACTTAAATTAATTAGCTAGCATACAATGACTATAACTTTAAGCATGTATGGGAAATCTAAACTTGAATGTTTGAACCGTATAACCGGAAGGAGAATTGGTGAAGAATTAAATCAACACATAATTTCATACATGCTACAAACCCTAAAATTAATCATAAGAACTACATAATTAAAATTGTAGAAGATTAAAAGAATCGTAATGAAATGATGTAAAATTACGCCGCTCTCAAATATAAAATAAAGCTAAAAAATGATGAAAAAGAGGTCCCCAATTTCGCTCAAGAAGAGTCTTTAAATAGTAGAGGAAGTTGAAACCCATAGAAAGAAGGAAATCCCGGTCCAAAAGGGAAATCGGTCGGAAGTAGCTGAAAGGAGCACGGTCCGTGCTATTTATTGTAAAAATTGGACCTCTTTGCCGAGACAGGAGCATGGGCTGTGCTATTCTTCGTCACTCGACATACTTCACCGTTTTACTTCGTTCTTGCTCGTTTCTCATCCAATTGACTTGATTCTTTTTGCAATGAGCTCTTAACTCGATTCTCTATCTTCTTAGGTATTTTCAATGCTCAATTGAATCTCATAAAATAATTGACATTAATCTCCTTCAAAATAAGCAAAAACGTGACATTCCAAAAAATTATGAAAAATTATGCGTAACTTGTCAACTTATGCATGCATTTCTCATCAAATACCATCCAAATAAACACAAAAATACATGCAAAAGTCATCTTTATGATCTGACGATTTTAAATGAGATTTTTTTATTAAGTTATAAAAGTGGTTGGTGGCTATTTTTTGGGGATTTATGGTAATTTGCTAGTTTTTTTTTGAAGTGGTGGCGCTATAGCCTATAAGGCAATTATGATCAACAAAATAATTATTATATTTTAATTAATTATGGGGCGAGGAAAATGGGGTTTGTGAATAGAAACAGAAGTATATTAAACAGAAACAGTAAAGCCCACAACCGACAGTAATTATATTCAATTTTGTCTGAGCTGAAGAAACATAGGAAGCCCATTTACAATTGGGACAATCAATGAAATCAAGAAGAAGATGAGATAGAGAGAGCCAGAGAGGGGAGAGCGAGAGCGAGAGAGAGAGTGGCGTCAATTTTGGGAATCGATATCTGGGTCTCGACATCGCTATTCGCTGCTGCCGATTTTATTCGAGTCTCTTCCTAAGGTGCGTCTCTCTCTGTCTGTCTGTATGTCTGTCTTTCTGTCTGTCTGTCTCTCTCTCTGTCTGCAGCTTGCCGCCTGCGCCACGCTGGTCGTGTCGTATGGCTCTGTGTAATATCTAATTTGCAGTTCTAAGTGAATAATTTGTGGTTGATCCGGTTCAAAATTCATGATTTCTGATTAGTTCGACAATACTGTTACTTACCCTAAAAATCTAATCTAGTCTATTGATAGCTTTGGGTTTCTGAAGATTACGTTTTGGTTCGGGTGAGATCATCGAGAACTTGAAATTTGCGAAAATAAATTTTAGGAAATCATGAATGGGCAACCCTGTTTTTGTTTAAGTGGTGTTTGGTTGCATAATTTCTGTATCTGTTGTTTAAATGAATGTATTTGAGTTATTTAATTTCTGAAGATGCCATGGCATGGCATGATTCTGTGTGGGAATGGCCGAAAAATAAATTTTTGGATGGGGTTAATAGTTAATTATACCTTCCTTATCTTTGTGATGTTTGAGGGGGATTGCTCACTGTTTTCTTGATTCTTTTAAGCAAGTATTCACTTTGGAATTCTCTGTAAAAGAATGGCTACAGCTGAAACTTGCTCCTTACTGTATCAACCCAGTAGCTATGTCCATGTAATGTTACGGTTACGGATATCCAGTTTAAGTGTAGAAAGAGCCACGAATACTTTCAAGTGTGGCATGAGTTGAAACTGGGAAAAACTATCCCTTGCCCGGATTTGATATAAACCCTGGTCATCTGATAAAACAAGGATAGGATGCTCATGCTACATTATTGTTCCTTCAATTTCAATGCTTCTGTTATCTCTATGGTTCCATTCTATGCTTGTGTATTGTTGTGCAATTTCATATAACAGAGTTGTTGTAAGTTCTGACAAGTTCAAAGACTATTTTTGTTCATGCCACTCTTGTTTACTCAATTCCTTGTGTTTAAATGATCAACTAACCTTGTGCTTGTTTTCCCCCCTTGTTCTTTTGTTTTGTGCCAGTGTAGAACTGATTGAGGAATGGAAGATCAGAAGCGCATGCCCGATGGTTTGGTTTGTAAGCCCAGAAAAAAGAAAGCTTCGTCAAAATACCCTGAAATGTTTCAATCACCTGGGGACAGCATGAAGAGATCCAATGAGATACGGACTTTTTCCCGCCAAAAGGGTCAAAAGACCCCCAAAAGGGGTGTCATTAGTGAAGTCTCACCATCATTGCAACCAGAGAGATCAATCCCCGATTCTGTACCAGACTCCTCCACATCAGGTAACGAGTACAGAGCTCTTAGGCGGAAGTACTTGCTCTTGGAGGAGGAAAGCTTCGGATTAGGAAGGGAGTTGAAGGAAGTCGAGGATGATATCAAGACTCTCGAAGAGGAGAAACTGTCTCTGTTGGATGAGCTTGTTGTCTTAGAAGGCCTTATTGATCCTTCAGATATTCAATCTCAAGGCCAAAGATTGCAATAACTTGGTATAGTAATAATGTTATTATATGTTTTTAGCATTTTGGCTCCTATCTGTTCGAACATCGAAGAATCTTCATTTGGGATTGCAAAATATCCCTTGTTTAAAAGAGTTCATAAAATACGATTCTTTGCAATTCCCTGAGCTTGCTCACTTTGCCCTCTTTTTTTATTCCTCTCTGTAGTGAAGTCATATTTGGGCTAGCATAAGATGCCATGCAGCCATGCTCATTGAAAGGGCCAGTAAAAAATTATTGGTTACTTCTTTTACCATATAAATTTCAATATATATTTTCACTTCTACTTCTTTATAAGACCAGGGTAATGTATCTAGAGAAGTTTATCCATCGATGAAAAATTATACTATATGGATATGGAAAATAACTAACACACTTTATCTTGATTTATCTGGCCAAAACACATTCGTAGGTGCCAGTACTTTCATGTTTTGTTTTAACAGGTCTTGTAATTTTTTTTTAGTAGGTCATTCTAGGTTGATATTGCATTTTCTCAGGTTCTTATACTTTTTTTTTTATTTTGAAAATTCCTGTACAAATTTATTATTTTAATAGGTCATTCTACATCTATATTTGATTTCATGAAGTCCTTATTTAATTGAACTAACAAATTTGTTAATTTTTTTTTGTTATGTTAACCCAACCAATTTATTAAAAACTACTAGTGAAAATTTCATCAAATAATTAAAAAAAACTTAAAAGAGAATACATGATCATCTAAAAAATGATAAAATATATTATGATGAAAAAAAGGAGGTTGATTATCTAAAAAAATTCATTATAAAATATATTTAGTTTTCACTCTTTTTCCCGTCATAAAATTTTTAATCACGTTTTTTTTACTTTCTTTTTCTTTAATTTAAAAAAATTATTTGATCAAAGTTTCAATAGTACACGTCAACTGATTAGTTAGCTTAAATGAAAATGATTTAATAAATATTCATTATTTCAATTACGTAAATATTTAATGAAATTAAGTATAAAAGTAGAAGGACCTATTAAAATATAAAAATTGCATAGGTATCTTTCGAAACAAAATAAAAAAGTACAAGGACCTGAGGGAATGCATTACCAAAGTAGAAGGACCTACTAAATCAAAAGGACTGTACATGGATCTATTGAAATAAAAATAAAGGTAAATGAATCTAAGAATGTGTTTTGCCATATGTGAATAAATTCATGTACATGCAATGTACATTGTGATGCTGGTGAAATCGTATTTAAAGTACAAATTCGTTGATTATGAGAATACCGATTGATGCACGTAAAATATCACAAATTTATTCAACTTCAAAATTCCCGAAAATAAATGTTTGAGGACAAATAAATACTAGAAAGGGAACCCTAAACAAGGAATTATAGGTCAATTGTTGGACAATTAAAAATTATTGGTTAATTCCCCTAAACAAGGAATTATTGGGGAATTACATTACCACATAAGTAAATACTCATCCGTCCCGATTATATAGTCCTCATTTTTATTTTGAGGTGTCTCAATTATATAGTTACATTATGATAAATAGTGTTATTTTTAATAGGAATGTACAATTATACCCTTGTTATGTTTTGAAAATTTAAAAAATTAAACATTTAAATTTTTAAAAGTTGTAAATCTTAAATGTTAATTTTTTCAAAAAAATAGAAACATTAATTAAAATTGACTAACTTAATTTGCATGTAAATTGAATTTGATCAATTCTATTGATATTCATTATATTTGCACTTTATGAAAATAAAATAAAAAAATCCCTTTTTTTTTCGTCTTCCATGTATGTATGGTTTTTGGTGCATAGTTTTTTTTTTTTTTAAAAAAAAAAGAAAAAGAATGAAAATTTGGCGCAAATTTTATAAAAATTTAAAATTGAATTTCATAGAAATTTTATAGGATGTGAGTGACCATGTGATTTTTGGAGAATTTTTTTTTTGAGTTTCAATAGTATAAAATCTTTTAGATTTTTAGATATTGTTAGTTTTGATTTATATCATTAATTATAAATTTTGTTTGTTTAAAAAAAATACATTAAAGTTGAGCTAAAATATAAGTTTTATTAATTTTCATTAAATAAGGGTAAAATTGGAAGTTTAGCTTTTGTTTCTTGTTTTCATAAATGTTTTTAATCTACGTGCGAGTAGAAAATTGACTATATAATCAGGAGGGAGGGTGTATTTATATATCAATTTGAATAAATATTATTTTCATTTATACTCATTCTTTACAATTTTATATGGTTCTTTTGCCTTCCCAATTGATATAGAAATGAAATCAATGAAAATGTAAAAATAAGGGGAAGGTTATCTCCCTTCCCATCAAGGACAGGGGGTTTTATTTATTTTTAACTAATGCACGTTAGCTAATACTAATAATATCACGCACCATGCAAATTAATTTCCTCTGTAGGTATTTGCAAAAGAAAATTATATATTAGATTTGTAGGTATTTGCAAAAGAAAATTATATATTAGATTTTCTTATTTTCATTAATAGAAGATTGATTAAAATTTGTAATCCGAATGCAAAATTTTATAGGAAATGTAATTTATTATACGAATTGTTTATTAATTCAAATTGAATGATAATTTTTGATAATAAAATGGTGTATCTGAAATTTAGATTTGCAATTCTCTTACCTTAAAAGTTAAAAAGTACAGATAGACTTCGAATTTACAAGTCAGTATTCAAGTGTATCAATTAAATACTAAAATACTAGTATTATTTAAAAGCATCAATCTATTTTCAAGCATGTTATGTACCTCATACAAGGTAAATAAATAGGAAAGCTCAGATTAATGTTTGACCTTTGTTTCTTAAAAAGATGCATTACAAAAATCTGACCGTTATAATTTTCTATTGCAAAATAAATTAATTTCTCATTGCGGTGTTACCAAAAAAAAATGCAATGATACATAGTAAAAAGTATTATTTGTAATATATATACAACTTTTTTAAATTAAGATCCTTCTATTTTTTGACGATTTAGAATTAAGATCTAATCACATATATAATTTTCAAAACTCAAATATTTGAGATATATTATTTCCCTTAAAAAGCAAAGAATTACAAGAACTCAATTGCATGCATATGTATGTACATGTTTGAAATGGCTGACTTTTTCTATTTCTAATCTTCATCTTTTGTTTTAAAAAAAAAAAGCAGCAGCAAAATTGCACTAATTAATGCAATTTCCATTAGCGCACACATAAAATCCACTCTGTAAATCACTAAATCATAATAATCTGAGTCATGTTTCCTATTGTTTCTACATTTATGACATGCATAAATTCTACCTATAATATAGCTCAATGAAATATTCTATCTATATATGAAGGAGCCTGGCCCTCATTTTTCATTGTGCCTTTCTTGCTTGCTAGAAAACTTAATTTGTCCTAACGAAGAGTTCAGATGGAGTCTCACAGAGATAACAAAAGTGGTGATGATCAGACGACGACCCCAACGGTAGGCTTTCCCGGTCGGGAGGAGTTTCAGAACCAAGGAGGCTATGACTATGAGATAGCTTGCTAAACTTGATCATGATGTAAATTTTTTTTATACTTTATATCATTTTCTTCTACTGTTTTAATCAGTCGTACTTTGTTAACATGTAGTAGGTTGTAACATTTTGTTATCACTCTCTCTCTCTCTCTCAATAACTTTACTCCAATATTCTATGGCAGTGGTCAGAAGAGTTCAACTGCGAAATTATCAATGGCCATTTGGAACCGTTTCCACTATCAATTGTACCCATTGAAAATGACGACGCAATAGAGGAGGAGGTATATATGGCTCCATGAATGGCAATATATATAATTCCTCAATTTTGATATAGAATATAAAGTGAATACTTTCCTTAAAACAAATTTTCAAAAATAAGGACTTAAGATCCACATATATATATATATGTATATAACAAAGAGAGAGGTGTATATATACATACGTACTGTCGTCTCAAATTGTATGTTGCACGAGAAGTTTTTTGGGTAAATTTTGAGATCAAAATCAAGCGTCTCATGTCACTCTTTGAAATTTTGGTTTTTGTTTCAATAAGGAATTGTCTTAGTTAACAAAAATATTCAACATTTATAGGAACATGAGCCCGAATCGAGCCACTGTGAATCAAGCAAAAAGAGGCGCACGACTGAAGGAAATGAGGAATTATTTTTCAGACTTTTCAAGTTTTCGAAAGTTGATGAACAATACATCTTGGAGATGCATGAGGTACATACATATATATATATATATATATATATATATGCATTTTATATCCTAGCTATATATTATTAAGAATTTGTATTTGTTAATTGATAGGCGAAAACAGGTAGTGTTGGGAGGAATCACTTGTGTGTAAATGAAAGCAATGGGAAAGTGGGGACTTATGAGCTAGCACAAGGCAACCATGTGGTGGTTCAAGTCGTAGAAGACCCTTGCCCGCGCAAATTGAATGGACTGTGGAGAAGAGGAAAAGAGGCAACGGGAAGGATTATAAGGTACGCGTATCTCTTTCTATATATGCACATGTTTTGCACGAACACACATGCACACACACACACACATATAATAAGAGTGTTTGCACAAATATTGTCATTGAGTTAATTAGTGCAAAACATGTGCCTCTTGCTTCTTTTTAAATAAAAAAGTATATTAACTAACTGTTTTTACATATATAAGATTTAACATGCATAAATAATAGTAATAGATGATTAATATTTGAGATCATATATATCAGTGCGTGCATGCAGTTCTATTATCATAGGGGTAGACAATTCCGATCGTTTGTTGAGGTGACCACATTTATAATTTACTCCACCAAAATACTTGAGAAGTGGTAGTATTACCGCCGATCGACCGATCGAAATTCAGACCAAGTTGCCGGAGCTCCATTAACCATGACGCCATCTTCAGATAGAGTTGAAAGTTTTTTAAGGACAGTAACTTAGGGCGATTTGGATAAAATGACAAATTTATAGCGGGCCGCAATTTTAGGACATTAAAATTTAATTGTTTCATCCGTAGGTCAGATTTCAGCCCGAACGGGCTTCAGCTCACGTGAGAGGCACGTGATGTCCTACGTGGAGCCCGTGTGCTGAGTTGGAAAATAAACCATCCTCCAAACTTAAAAAATAGCGATTGAGAACAGAAATGAAATTTCCCCCAAATTGTAGAACCCTAATCGCTCAAAGAAAACACAAATCGCTCATCCCAAACCATGAATGGGCAAGTAAATCCGAACATGCTTTGTAGGTGTGAAGTTAGAGCCGCACTTCGCACATCATGGACTCCTGATAATCCGGGGAGGAGGTTTCTTTGTTGCCCGAGATCTGGTGTAAGATTTCTTTAATTCTGTTTTTTTTAGTTTAATCACTGTCCTTATTTCCATTTTTGTAGAGATTGATGTTATTAGAACTAATTATTTTAACAAAAATCTTGTTTTTGGCCACGATTTCGCACAGTAAGTAAAAGCTTGTTTCTTTTTTTTTTTTAAGATTGATAGTTGCGGCTTTTGGACTTGGTACGATCCTGTGATGTGTGCCCGTGCAAGAGCAATTATTCCCGGATTGCTAAGGAGGATTAATGGTGCAGAAGCAGAGGTTGTAGCGTTGAAGAAGAACAAGAAAAAATTGTGGTTGTTTAACATCCTACTATGTATCATTCTACTATGGAAGCTAATGTATTAGTATATTGAAAAGATTATTAGGGTATTATTTTGCTGTGAAAAACTCTGTTGGGAAGTTTATGTATTTTGCTGTGAAAAACTCTGTTGGGAAGTATATTGAAAAGATTATTAGTATCCTACTGTGTATCATTCTATTTTTGTGAAGTTTATGTTGGGAAGAACTCTGTTGGAAGCTTATGTATTAAGCAGCTGTTGTATTAGTGTATTGGAAATATTAGGATATCATTTTGTTGTGAAGAAGCTTATGTTGTGAAGAAGATTATGAATTAGGCACTGTAATGTTTGAAATCCAAATTAATGAAGCTATTTCAGCTTTTATGTTTGAATTTTTGTGAAGTTTATGTTGGGAAGAACTCTGTTGGAAGCTTATGTATTAAGCAGTTGTTGTATTAGTGTATTGGAAATATTAGGATATCATTTTGTTGTGAAGAAGCTTATGTTGTGAAGAAGATTATGAATTAGGCACTGTAATGTTTGAAATCCAAATTAATGAAGCTATTTCAGCTTTTATGTTTGAATTTTGATTAGTTTGTATTGGGTATGCCACTCAAACTTCATGATCTGCAGCTGCAAATTCTAAGATCTAAGTCAACCAAATACTGATCTCCAGTTGCACATTTAATCTCATAATGAGTGTTATTTCCTTTGATTGGAATGCACTCATGGACCTTCTCAGCATTCAGTTCAAGTAATTTCTTAATCCTAGGACAGATTCTTCCTTTCCACTTCAAGCTTGCTAGTTCTCTATTCTTTTGGAATCTCACCATTAACCATTCTCTAATCCACTCCAACATGGTTAAGATAGTCATTTCCCTAGCTTCTAGGATTGTAGAATTGAAAACCTCACAAACGTTGTTCAGAAGCATATCACATTTGGAGTTTTCAGTAAAGTGAGACCTGCTCCATTGCTCTGGAGGCTTTGAATCCAACCATTTCCAGGCATCTTCACTCAATTGTTTCATCTGTTCCATCCTGAATTTGAATGCTCCAACTGTGGTAGCTTGTGCACATCTCCAGAGTGCATTTTTGAACCTTTGTCCTCTAAAGCCTGCAAGTTTAAAATTCTCATGCAAATGCCTAACACAATGTCTCTGTTCAGCAGTTGGGAATATTGCACTCATTTCTTGAATTAAGCCCTTCTGTTTGTCAGACATGAAAGTCCAGGAACTGTCATTAGTCATCTCCAAGTCTTGTTTCAAAACAGCTAGAAACCATTCCCAAACCTCTCTTGTTTCCCTACTCACCACAGCCCAAGCTATAGGGTATAAACTATTGTTTGCATCCACCCCAACAGCTGTAAGTAGAACTCCCTTATAATCTGTTTTCAAGTGGCATCCATCTATGCCAATTACAGGTCTACACCCTTCCTTGAAACCTTTCTTCACTGCATCAAGACAGACATAGAATCTGTCAAATCTAGAATCACCATTCTCATCATCTACTGCTCCTATGATGACAGTGGACCCTGGATTCTCCCTTCTCAGTTCCTCTGAATATTCCCATAGCTTTGAATACTGCTGCTCAGGATCACCCTCTAATTTTTTCAGAGCTAATTTCTTAGCTCTATAAGCCTGGTCTCTTGATATCTCACAACCCAGTTCTTCCATTGCATCTTTCCTAAAAGCTGAAACCTTTCTTGCCCTATCTGAGACAAACTTCCCAGTGAATCTATCACATAACCATGAGGATTTCATGTTCTTAACCTGAAAAGTAGTATCACATTCATGAGTGCCCACAAACTCCCTAATATGAAATGTATCTTCATCCTTCACTTTGGTCAAGTTAATTCTCCATGGACAATCTTCATCTACACATCTTGCATAACATCTATCAGGAGCATTCTTTGTAAACTTTACAGATCTTTTATTATTAATTGCATGAGACTGCACAACCTTCTTAAATTGATCCTTAGAGCTAAAAATCATGCCAAGTGAGAAATCTGGATGAAAGATAGCTGCATAATTGAAAACAGGTGGTGGCCTCTCATACTCACCATCAGAGTCCTTATATTCATCAAATTCTGTCTCCACAACATCAGCATCTACTTCACTGTCATCCTCACTCTCATCATCAACATCAACAAACTTGTCAAATAACATATCATCCTCAGACTCATGCTCTTCAACCATATTGTAATCACTGTCATCATCTTCCCACCCTCCCCTGTCAATTCCTCAAAAACTTCATCTATCACAACATCAACATCCGCATCAACAGCCCCTGTTTCAATACCCCCTTCTTCTATATAAAAGACAACTTGTCTTACCCCCAGTGCAGTTACACAAGCCTCTCTAACTTTATCATCAGAAGAAAGCACCTTAAACATGTTATCTTCTAAGACATAAATCCTTACAACCCCATCAATTGATAACCATTCAGCAAGACTATTTTTTAGAGATGTTAAGGTCAATTGCTTAGCAACAACTCTGTCTATTATCATCTTTGACCCACCCACATACTTAGCAATAGGGGATAAGACAAACTCACCACTGTAATGCAACACAACAGAAAGGAACATATTTGGAGGTTCTGCAGCCAACAAAAAAAATAAAAAAATAAGCCCTAAAAATAAAAAACACCCAAAATACCAAAAACAGATAAAATATAACTATATTCATGGCCTACAAACCCCACATTTTACAATATTTCACAAAAACGAGTAAAGGACAATTTTTTCATTAAAATAAATGCAAAGGGACCACCCTCATTCATTCATTATAATATTCAATACTTCAACTGCATAAAAAAAATCCACCACCAACCATAAAGTAAACTAGAGCTTCAGTAGTTACAAAACTATTTGGGACCACACATAAACCCTAAACCCCAAAAACATAAGGTAAAAGAGAAAAATAGAGAGAGTGTACTTACTGTACATAGGAGGCGGTCGATTAAGATGTCGAATATCCCTCACGTTCACCATCATCGCCAAGCTTCGCTTTTACCAGTCGTGCAAGAGATCTATTAGACTCTGTCGAGCTTCTATGAATTTGGGATGAGCGATTTGTATTTTTTTTGAGCGATTAGGGTTCTCCAATTTGGGGGAAATTTCATTTCTGTTCTCAACCGCTATTTTTTAAGTTTGGAGGATGGTTTATTTTCCAACTCAGCACACGGGCTCCACGTCGGACATCACTTGCCTCTCACGTGAGCTGAAGCCCGTTCGGGCTGAAATCTGACCTACGGACGCAACAATTAAATTTTAATGTCCTAAAATTGCGGCCCGCTATAAATTTGTCATTTTATCCAAATCGCCCTAAGTTACTGTCCTTAAAAAACTTTCAACTCTCTTCAGATAACCATGGAAACTCAACTGCTAATTAAGAGGAAATTTGGCATATGTAGACGCATGATGTTGAAGAGCTACGTAAAGACTGCATGCGAGTACTCCTCCACAAGCTCATGAGGTTAATGATGATCATCATGAATTAATAGAATTAGCTCATCAGTTTATGAAACTATGACAAACTACTTTCTTTCTTTTTCTTGTAATATATACCGATTAATTCTGATCCACAAACTGTCTTCTTTCTTCTTTTTCTTCTTCTTCTTCTTCTTCTTCTTCTTCTTGACTCACACACCCGATCTGGTGGTATTGAGTAGATTCGAACCTGTGACCTTTGATCTCTGAGTAGCCTCACTCCACCACTAGATCATCCTCACCGGGATCTTTCTTCTTCTTCTTAATTTTTTTTTTAACCTAGCTAGTGGCATAAGTCATATATGACCTTCCACTTAGGAAGTCATATGTTTCATCAACTAGCTAGATCATATATGCTTTGTTTCATTTCCTAATTATATTGATTGAAGCACCTAGTATATCTCCTATTTTATTTTATTTTTTTCGAATTAACTACGTACAATCGCTACTCATATGTATGGATAGCTCGACTTAAAGTGTTGAGCACTTGACACGAGCTAGCAATCACATTTTATTGGCAAAAACTTGCATGCACTAGATATATATAAGCTTATATCAGACGGTCAACGCTTTTAACGAGGCCAAACGCGAGTCAACCCCGCAAAAAAGAAAAATAGTAAAATAGGTGATATTTTTTAAAGATACGGATGATACTTTTGAATTTGAAGTAATACTTTTTAGTATCACAGTTGATACTGATTTTGACGGTTTATTTATTTATTTATTTTGGCTGATATTTTTTAAGGATACAAGTGATATTTTTGGACTTTGAGTGATACTTTTTAGTATTACGGTTGATACTAATTTTGAATGATTTTTTTTGGAGTTGACCGGGTCAACGCACGTTTTCCAGCATTGACCGGTCAACACGTTGATCCAATCAATGCGCCTAATGGTGCACCTAGTGCACACAAGTACTTCTCCATTTTATTTTGTTAAGAAGATACTTTTTATATATAGATGTACGGTTAATTGGTTTAAATATCACTATTCATGATTTCTAATTTTTAACACGAATTTTAAAATGTTGCCTACACAACACGAACTTATATTTTTTTGTAATTATAACACATGTTCAAAATTGAGTGCAATTACAAGTACAAAAATTATACGAAATACTTAATCTATTTTAAAATGTTATACGTACAACATAAACTTACATTTTTTTTTGCAATTATAACATCATTTTGAATTTCACTCAATTAAAATTTACGTAGCACTAATGTGTACAGGTGTGATGTGCATGCATACACCTCCAAATTCGTCTCTTCAATCTCTATTTAAAAAATATTCAATAGATTAAGTATTTCGTATAATTTTTGTGCTTGTAATTGCACTTAATTTTGAACTGGTGTTGTAATTACAAAAAAAATGTAAGTTTGTGTTGTGGAGGCAACATTTTAAAGTTCGTGTTAAAAATCAGAAATCATGAATAATTCGTGATATTTAAACCAATTAACCCTATAGATGTACTTTTGTTATGTTCTTCTTTTACTTCCTCCGTCCCACTTTGATAGGCTTGTTTTTCTTTTTGGTATGTCCCGATATATAGACATGTTTCCATATATATTTAGCTAATTTACTGACATATACCCCTATTTAATATGTTCACATTAGGCATTAATTCAATATCAAAGAAATAAATATGGGCATATTAGGAAGTTTCTTGATTAATTATCTTTCCCAATACTTTTCTTAATTCCCGTGAAAAACTCCAATCAGCCTAACAAAATGGGACGAAAGGAGTAATTATTAACGTTATTTTAGGTCATTGTTTAAGGACTGTGATCCCTTAATTTACTGGGGCCAAAATTCTCTGTGCATGTTTCTATCCAAAATTGTGCCGTTTTGGCACCTACTTTTTTAGCTTTTATTTTTATTTTTCTTGATCAATACTATAAGACACTAATAAAAATTAAAGACACTAGTAGTATTAGTAGCAGCAACAACAGAAGTAGTAGTAGTAGTCAATATGAAAAAAAAATCAACTTATTATAGTAGTAGTCAATATGAAAAAAAAAATCAACTTAACCATAATAAAAATGATTAATTAAATTAGCAGGGTTATGATTTTTTTAATAATTAGTCAATATGAAAAAAAAATCAACTTAACCATAATAAAAATGATTAATTAAAATAGCAGGGTTATGATTTTTTTAATAATTAGAATTTATCATTATCTTTCATTATGTAATATTTATTTTTACCTAATCCTTATTTTAGGATGGATTATAATAATTAGGATCTGTAATTACTTTTAATTCTTAAATATAGTTCCAATATATATAATTTTTTAAGGAGAACACCATATTAAATTATGGAAAATCGAAGATCGATACAATGTCTAATAGCAATTACAAAATTCAAATATCCATTTGATATGGCAATCCGGGGGAAATTCTTACGTACATGTTGGGGTTCTACTCCAACCACCAGGAGTGTAAGTTAGTCAAGTCTATTCGGGATCGACTTGGTGAAAGCTCAAAATTGACTCGAAGTTTGTCGAGTCGAGCTCGAGTTCGAGCTACTCGAGTAGTTACCGAGCTCGAGGTCGAGCTCCATAATAATGAACTCGACAAGCTCGCGAGCCTTATCGAGCTTCATCGAGCTT
The DNA here is from genome assembly GCA_026008535.1 of Perilla frutescens. Lineage (NCBI taxonomy): Eukaryota > Viridiplantae > Streptophyta > Magnoliopsida > Lamiales > Lamiaceae > Perilla > Perilla frutescens. The sequence goes on along the minus strand of BRKX01000017.1, from coordinate 34,822,728 downwards.
GGTACAATTACAAATTTATCCTTAATAATTTAATTATTTACATATATACCATTAATAATTAAATTATATTTATTTAAAATTAAATAAATATAATTTTTTATTTAATAATAATACATAATCGAGTCGAGACGAGCCTAGGGATGACAATATGGGTAACGGACCCTATGGGTACCCGCAAAAATTACCCACGATGGGTAGGGTAATTACCCAATCAATGGGCACGGGCACGGGCACGGGTAATTACCCGCATTTTTTTATGGGTACGGGTGCGGGTTTGGGTACCTTAGTACCCAACCCGCCCCATACCCATATGTGTACTTATACATATAATTTTATATTTAATTGTGTTTATGGAAATTATTAATATTATAATTATAAATCAGATAATAATAAATATTTAAATTTGATTTTATTTTGTATTTTATTTCATATATATTATGTTTCGGTTTGTTTCCTAGTTTGTAATTTTTACAGGAAATTAATTATACATACATACATACAATATAAAATTTGAAAATATTTATTGATAATTAAAAATAAGGCACCATTATACCTGTATATGGCCACTGCCTAATTTGTAGACATTTTGCATTCATTAATCTACATAATTATAATTTTAGAGTAGTTAATTGAAGATGATTTATTTCGTGTTTTTTTTTCCAAGTTAGTTTTTTTAATTGAAACACATAATACAAAAAATAAAGAAAATTAATTGATTTTCTGCTACAAGTTCACGTAAATGTCTTTCATTTTTTTTAGTTATTCATAGTATTGTAATGTTTGTAGAGTTATTTATTTAATATAATTTTTTATGAAGATTGTATTAATCAAATGGTTATTATGATTTTAGTTTTTTAATATTTTTAAATTTATAATTTTTTATAGTTAGTTAAATTATGAGTAATGGGTACAAGTATGGGCAGTTAGGTACCCAGAGGGTATGGGGACGGGCACAACAATTGCTACCCACGCGGGTATGGGGACAGGTACGAGTATTTTTTTTAAACGCGGGTATGGGGACGGGTACCATAGTACCCTACCCATACCCTACCCATTGCCATCCCTAGTCGAGCCCGAGCTTGTCGAGTTTGCTATCGAGTCGAGCTCGAGCTCAAAAAATTGAAGCTCGATTGAGCTCGAGTCGAGTCGAGCTTCGAGTTTTTCTTATCGAGCTTGAGCTCGATAAGGCTATTACTCGACTCGACACGATTACACCCCAACCAACGCTACAAGAAAAATGCGATTTAATGACAGATTTAGCGGTGGATTTTATTTCTTCGCTAACTTAATAATAAATTAACGACGGATTGTGATTGAGACATTTAATGACGGATTAACGATGGATTTTTCCGTAACTATATTAACGATTGATTTTTTCCTTCGCTATGTTAAAGACAGAAAAATCCGTCGTTAAAAATTAATTTTTTAATTTTTTTAAAATTTTAGCAACGGATTTAACGACGAAAAATTCCGTCTCTGAATTTAATTCTGATTTTTTTAGTTTTTAGTTTTTAATTTTTTATTTCCTTATTAAGAATTAAAGATGAATTTAAAATTAATATTTTCAATATTTTGAATTTTTTAATTTATTTAATTATTTCTGATTTAATTTTTTTGTTTTTTTAATATTTTATATCATTTTTTAATATTTTACGTTATTTTATAATAATTTATATTTTTTATTTTTCAATTAGTAATTAATTATAAATTTGAAATTAATCTTATCAATATTAGTACATTTTATTTATTTTTCATTTTCAAATTTTTTAATTTTCTTTGATTTTTAATTTTTTTTAATTACTAATTAATTATGAATTTAAAATTATTTTTTTAATATTTTATTTATTTATATTTTCTGAATTATTTTATTTTATAATTTTTTTAATATTTCAGATTATTTTTAATAATTTTTACCACTTTATTTTTATTTTTATAAACATTATTAATCATAAATATATAATATTTGAGAAAAATAATTAAAATAATCTAAAATTAAAAAATTAAGATATAATATAATTATATTTTATAATAAGCATATAATATAAAAAATTACAATAAATATTTAAATAAAGGAATAATATATAATTATTTAATTTAGAATTAAAATTCAATCAAGATAGGTGTTCTGTATGTATGTATATATGTGTGTGTGTGTGTGTCTATATATATATATTATTTCTATATATTGATGTGAATGTTTGTTAGTCTATTTGGTCAGAGGTGCAATGCATAAACCCTTGTTTCGCTAGAGTTCATAGGTTTGATCTAAGTTCAGGCCATTTTGAGAATTCAATCAAAATATGTTTTTTTTTTTATTTCCCAACGACAGAATCTGGTGATCCGTCGTTAAAATGATTTAACGGCGGATTTTTTATATTTACCGACGGAAAAATTCATCGTTAAAACGCAGATTTTTTTATAGTAAACATCTAATACACTTTAATAATTATTTATTATCAATCACACATAATTTTATAATTTTTAAATAGTGTATTAAATATTGAGATAGTACCCCAACATGCAGATAAGAATTTCCCGCAATCCAGATTGATAGAGAAATGAGCCAAGACAAGAACCGCTTGATTGTACACTCCTAAAAACATGATGAATACCCATGATCGACCAAAGATTTCTTTTAATTATATTCTTCATCTATCACAATATGTTCTCCGTTAACAATCGTCAAAGCTCTCATAATCATAAAAAGAACTTACATTAATGATTTAAAAGCCTATCGATAGTATGATAAAAATTTGTGATAACTAAATATATGAAACTCACAAGCACACATGCCGTCCTGGTAGAATCAAGCATGCATCTTGATCATGCTTTTACTTTGGGCTTCAAATTGATTTGAGAAGCCTCCTTGTTGGTTCACATAATTTACATCCTCAAATTGGCTTTGAGATGTTTCGACCTTTGGATTTGTAAAGGCCTCGATTTTTGAATTCAATGTTGCCATTTGAGCTGCCACAAGCCCGAGTGCATCCGAACTTGAAGTAGAAGCCACTTTCTTTAGAATTTGAACTCCCTCTCTTGTGGCCGGCCATTGAAAAGAATTTGAGGCCATTTCTTCAATAATTCTCAAGGCCTCTTCCGGCCCCCTTGCCAACAATGATCCACCCGCGGCCGCATCCATGAGTGTTCTCACCTAGTCTTTGCTTCCTTCATAGAAAATGCATACTTGATGATTGGTCCCAAAACCATGTCCGGGGCACTTCCGTAGCATCTCCCTAAAGTGTTCCCACGCCTCATATAGGCTCTCTTCATCCCATTGTTTGAACACGGTGATCTCTCCTTTCAATTTGAGGGTTTTTCCGGATGGGAAAAACTTGTGTAGGAACTTTGTTACCAATTGATCCCAAGTTTGAAATGTTCCTTGAGCATGACTTAACCACCATGTTTCCGCCTTGTCGATCAATGAGAATGGAAAGAGTCGGATGCGGATTGCATCATCCGGGATTTCATTCATCTTCATTTTCCCACTAACATTGAGAAATTTTCGGATATGCTCATGGGGATCCTTCATTGGCGTCCCTCAGAATTGGTTTTGTTGGATCATTAGTATGAGAGAGGTCTTCAACTCGAAGTTGTTGGCGTGAATGGGTGGTCCAGTTGCCACCCCTTGATCAATGACGGGTTGGAAAAGATTCCGGATTGGTGCCTCCACATTTCTATTACGAGCCTCCTTTTGGGCTCTCAATTGCTCTTGCATCACCTCCAATTGCCTTTGCATTTGGGCAATCATCGGGTCTTGAACGTGTGGAGGTATATCCGCCATTCTTCTCCGTCTACGTGCGTTGTTGTGGCGAACCGTTGCTTCAATCTCTAAGTCCAATGCAATAGGTAGTTCTCCTTGAGAACGAGTGTGCATACACTTCCTATCAAAAGGACAAACAAATCAAGAACAATTCTTTCAAATAAAACAAGTGAAAATGTTTAAAGTAATTCGCTCAATCGTTATCACAATATTACATTTATCAAATTAATTCCGGATCCCCAGCAACGGCGCCAAAAACTTGACAGAGGCTCAGTTGACCTTAAAACCTACTGTTGATGTGTTTTAATATTTATAAACTCGTGTCTATGCCTACAAGTATACAAGCATGTATTTGTAGCAAGGATGATACGAGGTCGATCCACAGGGAAAAAGAACCAAATAAGAAAATGCAAGTACCACAATAATCAATGCAAGGAATATCTAGACTATGCTTAAGTGAGGGTTGATTATCATCAATACCAAAACAAGAACTTAAGTAACAAACACCAAACAACCTAAATAAATAATCAAGAACAACAATCAACAAAAAGAGAGATTTAGAAGTGGGATTAAGCAAGACTCTAGGACATGGATTCACAATACTCCTCTTGATTCAACAACAAAGTTTAAACACACAATCATGCTAAGTTCATAGGTAAGAAGACCACAAATATAGAAGGAGCATCTCTCGAATATCTCCTAAATTGCAAATGCGATAAGGATGGATATCTCTAACACATTCCAAGGTCACACCTACCAAAAGCTCAAAGGAGTCACTCTTCCTTCCACATACTCAACTTCAACAAAGAGTACAAGTACATGAATTCAATCCATACATGATTATGTTCACGGGATGGGCAAGATGCAAGTGAAACATACATGTGATGTTAGTAAGGAGGCCACTCAAACAACATCATTCAAGACCAATGTATGGATTAAAACCTTAACAAAGCATGGACATATATTTATCCTTCATCAAGAATAAGAGTCACATTGTTTCACCACATCCTAGAGCCCTAAGGGCTCTAGCATACCATATTTACAACAAGATCAAAGATACAAGACAAGGATCCAAAACCCATTTTCAATACAAAGATAAAAGAGTGAAGGAGAAGATAGAACCCAATGTAGAACAAACTCCTTCAATCCCTTGGCTTGAATCTTCAAATGGATGGATGGATCTTCTTCCTCTCTTGATGTTCTTGATCTTCCAAAATCTTGAAATGGGAGTGTTTTCTCTAGTATTTTCGTGTGTGTGTTCTGGCTTTTGAACTCCCCCAATGATATATCATATAAGGGACCAATAATGGAGTGCCAAAAGTTAAAAATGGATTTGTCAGTCCCGACCACGACCTCGTCTGGGTCGCGCCTGGAGGTCGAGCTTTGAACACATGAAAAAAGCTCTCTGAAGTGCCGAGACGCGGGCTGAACAGGCCGCACCCGGAGCCCGCATTGCAGAGGCCCTGGGGCGCGGCTTGCCCTGAAATCGCGCCAGGGGACCGCGCCCAGAAGTGCCTGGGACGCGGCCTGGGCTGCGTCGCTCCAGGTGGTCGCGCCCGGGCTGAAGGTTTTTCCCTCTCTGTTTGATGCTCTACAATGCGACCTACGGTCGCGCCTCTTGGCCTTGTCTGAGCCCGACCCTTGGTTTTCTTCAATTCTTCAAGTCTTGTGCGGCTTTTGATGATCGAAATCCCATTTTAACTTCATTTTGTACATACTAACCCAAAAATACCCTGTATTGGCCACTTTAAACAACATTAATGAAAAACAACAAATTTACAAACATATAGACTTAAACATAGAGCAAAAGCACTCAAAGTTAAGTTATAATGAGTCCAAATGAGTGCTATTTAAGCACTCATCAACTCCCCCAAACTTAAATATTTGTTTGTCCCCAAACAAAACAAGAGACAAGGCAAAGATTTTGATTTGAGTAGAATCAAGATGACAATTTGCTTCATAATCACAAGATGAGCATTACAAAGATGATATTTGCAGTCAAATATAAACAAGTACAAAAGAAATCATCATGATACAATTTTTGGAGTACAAGCTCTCACAAGGATTTAAAAGAACGCTCACTCTCGAGTGTATAGACAAAACGTGTATCCGCTCAAGGTGAAGAGTGCACTAGGATCCTACCATAAGCTTGCAAAGTGACTATAATCTCCACTACCTACGTGTGTTATCAAACCAGAATCGTTAAGGGCTTTTTGGGTTTGTAGTGAAGGTTTTTCGGAGGGGTAGGTAAACATTTGGCTAGGTGGCTTCCCAAGAATTCCAAAGTCATTTCATTATAAGTCAAGAAGAACTAAACAAGTTCTCTTCTACCCTTTGTTCTTTTCAACCCAAATTTCTTTGAGATTACTCTAAATTTTTCATCATTTCTTACTCTTTTATTTCGTGATCTTTGTGAACATCTCTCTTCTTGCTCTTCTTTTAAGCAATTTTTAATTTCAACTCTAGATATTTTTCTTCTTTTTGTTCTTTTCTATCACAAGAGTATTTCAATATTTTTCCTTTTTCCAACTTTAAGATTTTCTCATAAGTTCATTTCCCAACCCAACAAGATCAAGAAAACATTTCAAGGCTCAACAAGGGCTCGCAAAGGATTTAATTTGTATTGGAAGGAACATATGTGGATAAACATGAGTTAAACAAAGAATGGCCTTAAGTCTTTTTCAAGAAATCAAACACACCATCTGTAACCTCAATCAATTTACAAAGAAAGTTATAGAGAAATACTAGTGCACCAAGAAGACCATTAATCACTCATCAAAGAAAAAATTACACTTGTGTAATCTTTGGATCAAAAATCTTCCCAAGGTAAACTTTTCCTCCAAAAATTGTACTTTTGAGACACCATTTAGATCCTTGCTTACACTATCATGCTATAAAATCTTGCATTTCATCAATATTTATAAAAAATTTTCATCAAAAACTCATCATCATCAAAGATTCCAACTAAATCAAAAACATGCTCTTAACCTTTATCGTATTGTAGAGACATACACTTATTCAAGTCAAAAACATCCCCTAACCACATATCATAAGACAATCGAGCAAAAAAATAGATAAAACATCACATAAGCCTATAAGAGGAAAACGGCATGTGAAGGAAAATCCATCAATTGTCTCCATCCAATCAATCCATCATACATAAAGCGATAAAATCCTAACATGATCCAAATGTAAATAAAACACAAGCATGCAAGCATGCTTCAATTATCCAAACATAAAAAATAAAGCGATAAGGTGAGCATGAAAAGATCCTTGCCACCACTACTCTTCCCCTCCCCAAAACTTATTTTGATCCAAGTGAGGAAATAAGTTTGGAGGTAAAAAGATGGTGGCAAGGAGCACTAACTGCTCAGTGGGGTGGATGCTGCTGCTGATGTGGAGACTGCTGCGGGAATTGCTGAGAAGTGGAGAACGACATGAACTGGGATGGCTGGAACTGCTGAGAGGAAGATGCCATGAATTGGCCCGTCGGTATCTGCTGAAAATGTTGAGATGAAGAGGACGATGCCATGAACTGTCCAGTCGGGAATTGCTGCATCGACTGGAATGGCTGCTGAAACTGCTGCTGCAGTTGGTAGGAGTTGTAGGGAGTCATCTGTTGATGCTGAGACGGGGTATAGGGCTGCTGCTGTGACCCAGAGCCGGTGTGCATTTCTCGGAAGAGCCCGGCCAGGTCCTGTATCTCTGATCGAAATGAGCCCATGTTGTCAGACAAACCCCTGATCTCGCCTCTGATGCCGGTGTACCTCTCATCAATATCAGCCTAGATGGTGTGAAACCGCTTGATGTGACCCGGGACTCAATGACCAACGAGACACAAAAGACGCGGAAGCAAAGGAAAGAAACTACGTCGGTGAAGTAAGGGATCTATACTCGATTATCTAGACGACTAAGACTGAACTAAAATACCTAGACAATGACATACAAAATAACACAAATCCAAATAGAAATAGGGCTGTTTTGGATGAGTTTATGGATGGCTTGGATGAAGGTAAATCGATGGTGATGAATGGGTTTAGAATGGCTAGGGTAGATAGGATATGATAGAGGTTCGAAGGACTTACGGTATAGATTGAAAACACGATGAATTTATGCTGAATGGAACCGAACCCTTGATGATCGACACACGATCAAGTCTTGATGGCTTGGGAGTGTCACGGACGTTGATGGAAGGTGTAGGAAGTCAAAGATGGTGGCTGGATGATGGAGGTGTTGTGATTTGCAACCCGATTAATCCCCGGCGTATCTTGTACGACGAAAACGAATCTCAAAGTTACTCCTCGGTAGCGAGTTCACCCTAATCCCTCGTGTGAATTACAACGTTCCCTTGATGTAAGACTCAAAGTTGCTAGGCTTCAAGAATGAATATTTTCGACAGAAAACAATCAAAAGCTTTGACGGTTGAGACACAAATTGAATGCAAAAGTAATTTTAATCAATAATGTCTAAAATATCAAAGTAACATGGTTCCCCTATTTATAGGGCCTATTATGCACGAAAATAACAATTAAAAAGGCCTAAAAATCTGATCCAAAAGGATCTCTAACTATACTATAGAAATACCTAAACTAGAATTCTATTCAAGGTAGGAAATTGCCTTAAATACAATTCTAGTCAAACCTATGATATTATGAACGAAAATTACACTTATTAATTAATTAAAAACTGATCTAAACTATAGTCTAAAGTAATTAAATAAATACTATAGTCTAGATAAAAAATCAACCCTTTAATTAAATTAAATCAAGGGCGAAAACAGCTCCATGCACAAATGCACTTCTTCTTGCTCTCTTCTTCAACTCTTCAAGTTATATTCTCCATGGTATGATCTTGATCTTCATTAGTTAATAAATTAACTAAAGTATGGCTGCACTTTGCATCTTCTAATTCCTCAAACTTCTTACGAATCATCACTTGGAAATAACCTTGTAATTTCTTCACTCGAAGTCGCGTCATTGGACCTTTGAATTGCAGCTCGGGTTCAAGGCCTTCAATGCCTTGCATGGCTTCATCATTCCCCCCCTGCTGAAGAGAATTCGTCCTCGAATTTGGATCATCGTCGAGATCGAACTCATCTGCAACAAACGGAGATAAATCAGCAACATTGAAAGTTGAAGAACATTTATACTCACCGGGAAGATCAATGCGGTAAGCATTGTCGTTTACACCACTTAGAACTGTGAAAGGACCATCTCCACGTGGTGACAACTTGGACTTTCTCAGATTTGGAAACCGTCCGGGACTCAGATGAATCCAAACGCGATCTCCGGGCTGAAATATCACTTGCTTGCGTCGCACGTTTCTGGAGATGGCCGTTTGCTTCCCTTTGTGCTCAATGCGAGCACGCACTCTCTCATGCATCTCCTTAACTTGCTCAGCTCTTCTCAAACCTTTAACACTTGTTAGATGCTCAACAGGTAAAGGTAACAAATCAGTAGGCGTTAACGGATTAAATCCATAAACAACCTCAAAAGGAGACATATTAGTAGAAGAATGTACCACACGATTATATGAAAATTCAGCGTAAGGTAAACACTCTTCCCAAGACTTCAAATTATTTTTAATTAAGGACCTAAGTAGTGTGCCTAAAGTGCGATTCACAACCTCAGTTTGACCATCGGTTTGTGGATGACATGCAGTAGAAAACAACAACTTAGTCCCTAATTTTCCCCACAAAACTCGCCAAAAGTGTGCTAAAAACTTGGAATCCCTATCACTAACAATAGTTTTAGGAATACCATGCAATCTAACTACATGCACAAAGAACAGATTTGCAATATGCACAGCATCATCAGTTTTTCTACATGCAATGAAATGCGCCATTTTAGAAAAATGATCAACAACCACAAAAACAGAATCCTTACTCGATCTAGACCTAGGTAATCCTAAGATAAAATCCATAGACAAATCAATCCAAGGTGAACTAGGAGCAGGCAGGGGCGTGTATAAACCAAACGTATGTGACGTAGACTTAGACCTATGGCAAGTAACACATCTACTACACACATGCTCAACATCTCTTCTCATATGCGGCCAATAAAAATGCTCATGCAGCATGCTTAATGTTTTACTCACACCAAAGTGACCCATTAAACTTCCCGCATGCGATTCTAACACAAGTAGCTCACGCATAGAACAACTAGGAATGCATAACTGCGAACCATGAAATAAAAATCCATCATGCACGAAAAATCCATCAAAAGACTTAGACTTTTTCGAACACTCATCAAAAATCGAAGCAAAGAATGGATCACATGCATACAGACTCTTAATAGACTCAAAACCAAGCATTCTAGCATGCATTAAATTCAGCAACGTGTACCGTCTAGATAGTGCATCGGCTACAACATTGTCTTCTCCTTTCTTGTATTTGATGACGTACGGGAAGGACTCGATGAACTCGACCCATCTCGCATGCCTCTTGTTCAAATTTTGCTGCCCTTTCAAATGCTTTAAGCTCTCATGGTTCGTGTGAATCACGAACTCCTTTGGCCACAGATAATGCTGCCACGTCCCCAATGATCTCTTCAATGCATACAACTCTTTGTCATAGGTAAAATAACGCAGAGCTGCACCATTCAATTTCTCACTGAAGTAGGCAACTGGACGCCGTTCCTGCATCAAAACAGCACCAATACCTATCCCGGAGGCATCACATTCAATCTCAAAAACCTTATCAAAATCAGGTAAACACAAAACAGGTGCATGACATAAAAGATGCTTTAAACGTGTAAATGCTTCATGCTGTGCTTTACCCCACTCAAACTTACGATCCTTCTTACTTAGCTCAGTAAGGGGCGCGGCAATGCTCGAGAAATCGCGCACAAAGCGATGATAAAATCCGTCAAGGCCGTGAAAGGATCGAACCTCCGTGGCTGACTTGGGTGTTGGCCATTCTTCAATCGCTTTGATTTTAGAACGGTCAACCTCAATACCACGTACACTTACAACAAAACCAAGAAATACAACCTCATCTAAACAAAAAGAACATTTAGACAGATTTCCATACAACTTGGCTGATCTCAGAATGTCAAAAACACACCTAAGATATGCTAGGTGCGCCTGTGCATTGTGACTGTAAATCAGGATATCATCAAAGTACACAACTACAAATTTCCCAATCACATCACGCAAAACATGGTTCATTAATCTCATAAAAGTGCTCGGTGCATTAGTGAGACCAAAAGGCATAACTAACCACTCATATAAACCATGCTTAGTCTTAAAAGCTGTTTTCCACTCATCCCCTTCATGCATTCTAACTTGAAAATAACCAGAACGCAAATCAATTTTGGAAAAGACTTTAGAACCGGATAATTCATCAAGCATATCATCTAATCTAGGGATAGGGAATCGATACTTCACTATTATTTTGTTGATGGCGCGGCAGTCCATGCACATTCTCCACTCATTGTTCTTTTTCGGCACTAGAATGACTGGAACTGCGCAGGGGCTCATCGACTCTCGAATCTGCTTCTTCTCAAGCAACTCTTTCACTTGTCTATCGATTTCCTTGGTCTCTTCAGGGGACGTCCGGTATGCTGGTCGATTTGGCAAGACGGCGCCGGGCTGGAAATCGATCTGGTGCTCGATCCCACGAACTGGAGGTAATCCACTTGGAATCTCTTCCGGGAACACATCCGCGAACTCCTCCATATGTGGCTGCACAACACTAGGCAAAGAAACATCATTAATAGCACTGCTCTTATAAGATAGAAGAACAAAAGGTAAACCTGCTTTTAATGCTTTCTCTACGCCTTTCACTGAAATAAACATGCTGCGGTTTTGATCTTTCTTTGCAGCTGATCCAGACGGATTCCCATGCATAAGGGAATCATTGGAGGACAGTTTAGGGGCTGAAGAAGTAGTAGTGGCGGCCTTCTTGGGGGTCTCAGTCGATTGGGTACCGTTGGCGGCAATCCGGGCTGCGGCGGCGGCCTCTTTTGCTCTCTCAGCTCTAAACCTCTCTTGCATTATTCTCTGATCTTCTGCAACGGCTTTAGGGGACAGCGACTTGAGTGTAGTAGTCCGTCCATCTCTCTTCACGATGTACATGTTTGCGAAGCCATCATGAATCGTCTGTCTGTCAAATTGCCATGGTCTACCTAACAACATGTGTGCTGCATCCATAGGAATAACATCGCAAACAACAGAGTCAGAAAATCGACCAATAGAGAATGAGACACTTACCTGAGCCATTACTTTGATCTCTCCTCGATCCGTAAGCCACTGCAACTTGTATGGCTTCGGATGCTTGATGGTGGTCAGCGCCAATTTATCAACTGCATACTAGCTCATGGCGTTGATCACACTCCCACTGTCTATTATCATCGAGAAGGTCTGGTCTTTGATAGTAACACGTGTGAAAAAAATGTTCTCACGTTGATCCGGCTGCTCTTCTTCACGATTGGTGCTTAGACTGCGTATAGACACAAGACTAAGATGAGGAAGCTCGGGTTCCTCTTTATCCGAGTCGACTGGAGGCGTCTCTGGCTCCTTTTTGGTGTCAACTACGGGCTGGTCCTCGTCCTCACTGGCTGACTCGATCTCATTCTGTTCGGTAATGAACAGAACACGCCGGTTCGGACACTGGTTTGAAAGTGGCCCTAACCTTGGCACTTATGGCACTGGATGTCTCTAGCTCGATTCTGATTGGCACTAGGTGCTGGGCTGGGTGGATTAGGTCGTGTATAGGCTGGTCTGGACGGTGGTGCCGGTGTAGACTCGGGTCTCCGACTGGACTGCGGTGTAGAACGGTCGAAACGCCGCTCGGACGGTCCGAACTGACCTCGGGGTCGAGTAGGCTCAGTAGAAGGGGTAGAAGATGATGTGGGATTCGTACCTTTGTTCCATGGGGGTCGAACAGGGGCTGAACTGTGGTGCGATCTCCGTCTTCCCTCTCTGAGCTGTCTTTCCACAATTGATGCGTAGTGCACCATCTCTTCTATACTTGTGAAGTTCTTGAGTTCAACTTCACATGCGATGTCAGGATTCATGCCTTCAATGTACCGAATGATGGTAGCATTTAAGGTCTCTTGTTTCCCAACTCTATTCAGGGCAGTCTCAAGCTCCTTGTGGTATTCTTCAACTGATCGGGTCCCTTGCTTGATCCGAGTGAGCTTCTTCTCGAGCTCTCTCTCATAATGTACAGGAATGAACCTGCCACGCAACAATCCTTTCATCTCTTCCCACATATCGACGGGTGGATATCTCTCACGTCAGCGTCGATCCTGCTGCATCTCCCACCATGAGGCTGCGTAGCCTCGAAACTCTAATGATGCTAACTTGACCTTCTTCTGCTCAGGGAAGTCATAGCAGTCGAAGATCTTCTCAACCTTACGTTCCCAATCCAAGTACAGATCAGGATCGTGAAGGCCTTCAAACTCTGGGATGCTTGTTTTGATGTTGCTCAACAAGTTGTCAGGATCTGCACGTCGGGGTGCTTGTCTGTAGGGTAGACGTGGTCGGTCACGTCTCTGATATCGATCATACTCAGCCTCTAACTCCTCTGTATAGTAACCATAGTCTTCTTCAGCTTCACGATCATAATGATCATTAAACTGCACTTGAGGTTGGCGCCACTGAGCTTGTGGTGCCCCAGCATTCGCCCTGGGTAGCTCGGCTACATGAACTTCTGGCTGACGAGCTGCTTCAGGTTGATGAACTACTTCTTGCTGTTGGACAGGTTTTCCTTGAACCGGTGGTGGTACAGGAATTCGAGCAGCAATAAGCTCGAGTTGCGTCATCATCTTGGCCAACGAACTATCTAGCTTATGCTCCAGCTCTTGATGGTGGAATTGGGCATCCCATGGTTATGGCATTGATGAAACCGCATCTGTATGAGAACTAGGTGAAGCGGGTGCCTTATCACGTGTTTTGTTATACCCGTCTCTGGATTCCATGCGTACCTGCAAACAATGAACAAACGTGAAAGGAAAACAGGGTGTAGGACCTCACAATTCCTCACAATCACTCATGTTTTCTCTCTGTATTTTACCCTTCGTGTATGCTCTCAAGTATGTAGTGGTGCTCGTGTGGGAGGTGTGTATATGGTGGTGTTAATCGACTCTTCCGTTGCTTGAAATCGGCTTCTCTCGAACTTCTGGGGGCGATTTCACCTTGAAGCTGATGGAATTTGGCCTAAAAAGCCCTTATGTTATGGCAAAGCCGTGAGTTTGGTTCGTCTCGTTGAGACGTTTCCGGAATGGTATGGTGGAGAAAAATCGGAGCTCGGGAGCAGAAATAGTAGGGAGAAGATGAAAAACCGGAAAACCGGGTGTGTTAGGGTAAAAGGTAGGAGAGAAATGAAGAAAGAAGGAAAGAAAAGGTTTTGGATATGTATCAATCTATGTGACACAATCTAAATACCTTAATTATCCTAGACTCTAGAAGGAAAGAACCAAAAATAAAATAAGATATCTAAGGTAGTTACCAAAATTAAACAAACTAAGAAGGAAACTTCCTAAAAGAAAGAGAATCTAAAAGGAAATAACCAACTATGGATTTGTACCTAAAAGGAAGGTACCAAAATAAAATAGAACACAAAAGGAAACAATGGATATACCTCTTTTTTTTTTTTTTGAATTTTCGGATTTTTTTTTATCCGATTTTTTGTTTTTGTTTTTTTGATCGTTTCTTTTCTCTTTTTTTTTGTACGATCTGATCCTCTTTTTTTTTTTTAAACAATGAACAAAACGAAAATTAAATTACAACTCGATAAAACGCAAACAAAATAAACGGGACAAATAAACGAGTATGGAACCACGAACGATATAAACTGACGTGGCTCTTGATACCAATTTATGATGTGACCTGGGACTCAATGACCAACGAGACACAAAAGACGCGGAAGCAAAGGAAAGAAACTACGTCGGTGAAGTAAGGGATCTATACTCGATTATCTAGACGACTAAGACTCAACTAAAATACCTAGACAATGACACACAAAATAACACAAATCCAAATAGAAATAGGGCTATTTTGGATGAGTTTATGGATGGCTTGGATGAAGGTAAATCGATGGTGATGAATGGGTTTAGAATGGCTAGGGTAGATAGGATATGATAGAGGTTCGAAGGACTTACGGTATAGATTGAAAACACGATGAATTTATGCTGAATGGAACCGAACCCTTGATGATTGACACACGATCAGGTCTTGATGGCTTGGGAGTGTCACGGACGTTGATGGAAGGTGTAGAAAGTCGAAGATGGTGGCTGGACGATGGAGGTGTTGTGATTTGCAACCCGATTAATCCCCGGCGTATCTTGTACGATGAAAACGAATCTCAAAGTTACTCCTCGGTAGCGAGTTCACCCTAATTCCTCGTGTGAATTAGAACGTTCCCTTGATGTAAGACTCAAAGTTACTAGGCTTCAAGAATGAATATTTTCGACAGAAAACAATCAAAAGCTTTGACGGTTGAGACACAAATTGAATGCAAAAGTAATTTTAATCAATAATGTCTAAAATATCAAAGTAACATGGTTCCCCTATTTATAGGGCCTATTATGCACGAAAATAACAATTAAAAAGGCCTAAAAATCTGATCCAAAAGGATCTCTAACTATACTATAGAAATACCTAAACTAGAATTCTATTCAAGGTAGGAAATTGCCTTAAATACAATTCTAGTCAAACCTATGATATTATGAACGAAAATTACACTTATTAATTAATTAAAAACTGATCTAAACTATAGTCTAAAGTAATTAAATAAATACTATAGTCTAGATAAAAAATCAACCCTTTAATTAAATTAAATCAAGGGCGAAAACAGCTCCATGCACAAATGCACTTCTTCTTGCTCTCTTTTTCAACTCTTCAAGTTATATTCTCCATGGTATGATCTTGATCTTCATTAGTTAATAAATTAACTAAAGTATGGCTGCACTTTGCATCTTCTAATTCCTCAAACTTCTTGCGAATCATCACTTGGAAATAACCTTGTAATTTCTTCGCTCGAAGTCGCGTCATTGGACCTTTGAATTGCAGCTCGGGTTCAAGGCCTTCAATGCCTTGCATGGCTTCATCACCGCTCATCCAAACTCGACTGAATCTGCCCCTTCCGGTGATGCATGTCGCTGTGGATGTCATCAAATCGGGTATACAAATCCTGTATAAGATTTCTAAATTCATCATGCACCTCCGTGCGCCAGTTTTGCATATTCTCGTCCATTGTGGCCATGTAGCCATCCAGTGCATCAAAACGGCCCGCAATCTGCTCCTCAGTGTAGCGCCGCCCACGTCTGAATGCGGCAGTGGAGGATCCCTCTCCTCCATCGGCTCCTTCTCCCTCGGGTTGGTCATCAATGGCATCTCTCATGCCTGTAGGAAGTCCCGCTGCTCTAATAGCCTCTCGATGGGCTGGTGTATCCATCATTCAATTATCTCTTTCTTGGAAATTCGACACATGCGTGAGAGCTGGATTGGGCAGCAGAAAGTTCCCCCTCCTCTCATGGACAACAGATAGGTACTTGTGTCCGAGGTGAGCATCTTTATGTTTCTCAAGTAAGGGATACTCAAGAGTCTTGCTCCGGGACTCTCTTGGTACTCATCCAGATCAATTTGGAAGTGCTCTGCGATAGGAGTGATCAATCCCCCAATGCAGATCCAGCCATTATCCATGTGAGCTTGTCTTTGAAGCTGCTCAAGCAAGAATGCTCCGAAGTGCAGATGGACGGCATTCAGCATGGCCCAAAGTGCAAACAACTCTGCAGTCCTCACCCCCCTGTTCTCACATCTAGCAAAGATGGTAGAGGCTAGAATGCGGTGTAGATAGCGGAATACTGGATTGGGCATGGCGGAGGCCTTGGCAAAGCTGGAGTCGTACTTCTCAGTGTCAGACTCCGTCAAGCAGAAGAGGCGGTAGGCATAATCTTTGTCATATCGAGACGGAGGATGATAGATGCCGTCATCAGCCGCATTAAAGATCTAGTTGATCTTCTCAACCGTGAGAGCTCTGTCCCGGTTTCCCATCCTGAAAGTGCATCTGATTGGCCCTCTCTTTGCCGTCCTTTTGACGTCAAGTGTGCTCAACACCTCTTTCACCAAGAGGGGGTAAGTCTTCCTTGTCGTTTCAAGGGCCTGTAGCCATCCAATTCTGTCGAGGAGAGTCCAAACATCATCTCATATCCCAAGAATCACTGTGGATGTGGGACACATGAATCGGGTGGCAGCTACACTCAAGGGGAATAATCTATCCTAACTTGTTCTATGCCATGCTTCCGTAAAGTGAATCCCATAAGTCATGGAATCATCAATGGCAAGGTCTTCTTCTTCCTGTTCACTTCCCTCCTCAATTTCGGGGTCGTATTCGGTTTCTTATCGTCTCGACGATCTTTTTCCCCTTTTTGGTGCCATCCTTGTGTGATTGAAGTATGGTACCTATAGACAAGAAAAGGAGCCATAATATATAAGGGTATAACCAAAAATTGGAACAAAGAAGTTGAGGCTTCAAAACATGTGACAAATTCAACATCACTTCCTCAACTATCAAAGTTCATGCCTCCTATCAAAGGATAAATATGCTCCATTTTTCAAAGTACCCACATGAATATGCAAAATGAACATAAATTTAACTTGACACAAATAGCCTCTCCATATCTGACAATATCAAAAACATAGGTATAACGTTCATGTGTCCAAAACCAAACATTATCAATCACCAAAAAGAAGTTGGTTGCAACATTGGCAAATGGTCCTCGAATTAGGATGACAATATCAAAAGCATAGGACCAATGACAACATTTTTCAACATTACCAATCAGCAATGGTTGGGTTCAATGATAAAAATCCAACTTACTCACAAGTATAAATCATAGACGAAGGGACTCCATTTAATGTAACAATATCATCAGCAAAGAGCTCCCATTTTCTATAAAATATCAAGGTTGCATTAAGCATGTAAATTTTCATTCATAACCAACTATCTTGCATCAATTCTCAGATATTCAAATTGCCCCCCAAATTTAGATGTTTAAGCTTCAAGTTTCCTACTAATTAGGGGATGTGCACAAGAAGGTAGCAAAAACACCACACAAGACAGCAACGATGCATTTTGCACATCAAAGCATACCAATCGATTGTCAAAATTGAGCACTCCAACCAAATGCATCATGAACTTAAGCAAAAAGGCAACAAAATCCAACATATTCCTTCAATTTACATACATTAGTCTCACTTAGACTTGGGAGGAACAAAATACACTATTTCATCAACCAAATTGGTAAAGTTTTCTCAAATGAGCACAATGTATCATCCTAGCCATGTAAATGCAAGCATTATGAGTGTTCATCCTCAATTTAAGCAATAATGGGGATAAAATCAATCCACAAAACATTGAAAATCCAAACTTCACCATTGATGCCCCCAATTCATGAAAGATCTATCAAATTCCACCAAATTTTCAACACAATTCCAACATCCATATCTTACCCATCCAATATATTACACATTCTATTCAATGAAAGCAAAATTTAAGGAAGATTCATAGCAAATTCATTCATCTCAATTCTAGGGCACAAAGCATGATTTTCCCCAAATTTAAAGCATATGAACCATTCAATACTTAAATAATCATGTTAGGAGTGTAATGTAGGAGGAATCTAGGAGAAAAGTGAGAGACTTACCTTGTTTTCTTAAGGGAGAGGTCGAAAATTTGTGTGTGAGGGTGAGTGAGAGCGCGTGTGAGTGAAAAATGAAAGTGAAATGGGTGAAAAAGGGTTTAAAAACCCGTTTGTTTGCGGGGCGCGGGCGGGGTCGGTCGCGTCTGGGGGTCGGGCTTCAAGTGCCCTGCGACGCGGGCGAAGCTGGGTCGCGCCTGTGGGCCGCGCCCGGGCTGAAGAGATTCAGCTCTCTGAAGTGCTCTGCAATGCGACCTACGGTCGCGCCGTGTGCCCGCGTGAGAAGTGCTCTAGGGCACGGCCTCGGCCTTGGTCGCGCCTATGGGCTGCGTCCCAGACAATTGTTGTGTTTTTCTTCTCCTTTCGACATATCTTCCCTCATTGCCCCTGGATTTCTCTTCCTGCAAAATATTCACTCACTTATGACACACAAAACATCACTTTTACAACCAATTCCCCTTTCTTAGGAATCACCCCACTCCAAAAGGAATTAACTAGGCAATAAAATACAAAGCATAACAAAAACAATAAAAATAAAACAACGAAATTTAAAAAGGATTGGGTTTCCTCCCAACTAGCGCTTAATTTAACGTCGTGAGCTCGACGGGATATGTTCTTCAAAAGTCTTTGAGATGGAGGACAAACACCCTGGCCTGCTTCTCCAGATTATAGAACTTCTTTACATGTTGTCCATTGACGAGAAATCTATTTCCATTCTTGGCTTGCAATTCCACAGCACCACTTTCAAAGACTCTCGAAATCAAGTAAGGTCCTCCCCACTTTGTCTTGAGTTTTCCGGGAAACAATTTAAATCTTGAATTGAAAAGCAAAACAGCATCTCCGGGTGCAAGTTCTTTCTTCCGTAGGAACTTGTCGTGATAGATTCTGGTCCTCATCTTGTAGATGGTAGAATTTTCAAAGGCCTCAAGCCTAAATTCATCAATTTCGTTCAAATGGAAAATTCTTTCCTTTCCCGACATCTCAAAGTCGAAATTGAGCTTTTTGGTGGCCCAATATGCCTTGTGAGTGAGCTCAATCGGAAGATGACAAGATTTCCCGAATACCATTTGATAGGGAGACATGCCCAATGGAGTTTTGTAGGCCGTTCGATAGGCCCACAATGCTTCATCGAGGTGGCTTGCCCAATCTTTCCCGTTCGTCTTCAACACTTTTTGGAGGACTTGTTTTACCTCTCTATTTGCAAGCTTAGCTTGCCCATTAGCTTGTGGGTGGTAGGGAGTCGTCACCTTATGCTTTACTCCATGGCGTGCTAGGAGGCTCGTCATCCATTTATTACAAAAGTGAGTGCCCCCGTCACTAATTAAGGCTCTTGGAGCCCCAAATCTTGTCAAAATATTCCTTTGAAGGAACTTAAGCACAATCTTTAAATCATTAGTCTTGGTTGGAATTGCTTCAATCCATCGTGAGAGATAATCAACCGCCAAGAGTATGTAGAGATTTCCATCGGAAACCGCAAATGGTCCCATAAAGTCGATCCCCCATACGTCGAACAACTCCACTTCAACAATGGCACTCATAGGCATTTCATCACTCTTTGAAATTGAACCCATCTTTTGGCATTTCTCACATGCCTTCACAAATTCTTCAATATTTCTGAAAATGGAGGCCCAATAGAATCCGCTTTGTAGAATCTATCTAGCGGTTCTATTTGAAGCAAAATGGCCTCCGCAAGGGGAATCATGACATGCCTTCATTATCTCGATCCATTCTTCCTCCGGCACACATCTTCTAAGGATGGAATCAGCACATCTTCTAAAAAGATAGGGCTCCTCCCATATATAGAATTTGAGATCATGTAAGAATTTTTTTCTTTGGTAACTCTCCATCTCTATTGACTTCACCTTGGCAACTAGGTAGTTGACAATATCCGCAAACCATGGAACTTTTGTTGAACCAGACATGATCCTCTCATCGGGAAAACTTTCATTTATTGGCCATGTGTTCTCTTCTTCTTTCACGTGCTCCAATCGAGACAAGTGATCCGCCACCACGTTCTCGCATCCTTTTCTATCCTTTATCTCCACATCAAACTCTTGAAGTAGGAGAATCCATCGGATAAGCCTTGGCTTTGCATCATTTTTGGCAAAAAGATGCCTCAAGGCGGCGTGGTCGGTGTGCACTATTGTTCGGGCCCCAATGAGATAGGGCCTAAACTTGTCAAATGCGTAGATGACCGCCAAGAGTTCCTTTTCTGTGGTGGTGTAGTTGTCTTGAGCGGGATCCAAAGTCCTACTCCCATAGTAGATGACTCGGAAGAGTTTGTCCTTCTTTTGGCCAAGAGCGGCTCCCACCGCTATCTCGCTTGCATCACACATCACTTCAAAAGGTTCACTCCAATCGGGTGTGATAAGCACGGGTGCCGTGATTAAGGCTCTCTTCAACGTCTCAAAAGCCTGCAAACAATTAGAATCAAAATCAAATTCCACGGCTTTTTCAAGCAGACGACAAAGAGGTTTAGAAACTTTGGAAAAATCTTTTATAAATCACCTATAGAACCCGGCGTGTCCCAAGAAGCTTCTAACTCCCTTCTCATTTATTAGTGGAGGTAGCTTTTCAATGGCCACTATTTTGGCCCGGTCCACCTTTAGACCTTCACCCGACACCTTGTGTCCTAGAACAATGCCATCTCTCACCATAAAGTGGCACGCACTAGATTAGTATCTTCACATCTCTGCAATACTTGTGTTAAATTATCAAGGCATATATCAAATATATCACCGAACACAGAAAGGTCATCCATAAATACCTCCATTATGTTTTCAATCAATCTATGAAAGATGGACATCATACACCTTTGAAAGGTGGCAGGTGCATTACACAACCCAAACGACATCCATCTATACGCAAAAATGCCATAGGGACAAGTGAAAGCAGTCTTCTCTTGGTCCTCGGGAGCAATCATGATTTGATTGTATCACGAGTAACCATCAAGAAAACAATAGAATTCATGACCCGCCAACCTATCTAGCATTTTCAACAATAGTCATTCCCCCTTTTTTAGCAACTACTTGAGTAGGACTCACCCACTCACTATCCGAAATGGCAAATATGATACCGGCATCTAGCAATTTTAGAACCTCTTTCCTAACAACTTCTTGCATAATAGGGTTGAGTCTTCTTTGATTTTGCACCTTAGGTTTATAATATTCCTCAAGCAAGATTTTATGCATGCATATCGAAGAGCTAATTCCTTTAAGGTCGGAGATTGACCATCCAATACTGCTTTGATATTTTCTCAACACCCTTAACAATTTATCGCATTGTTCATCAGATAAGAGGGAAGAAACTATTACCGGTTTTTGCATGGCTTCATCATGGTAAGCATACCTCAAATGTGTAGGTAGGGGTTTCAACTCCATGTCTTCTTTTGCTTTCAACTCGTCCTCTTCCTTTGATGTTTGGTCCTAGTTTCTTAATGGCAAGAACTCTGGCTTCCTCAAGTAGGATTCCTGAAATGAATTCATCATAGAAACAGAATCAAATAGACCAAAATCATCATTGGATAAAGAATTAAAGATAGAGTTAGAAATGCAAATCTCAAGAGGATCTTTTGGGCTCCTCAACTCTTCCTCCTTTATGCATTCATCCACCATTTGGAGCACCTTGCACTCCTCGATATTCTTTGCCTTTTCTTCAGGATGTTGCATTGCTTTTTGGAGGGAAAATGTGATCATCTCCTCATTCACTCTCAAGGTAAGTTATCCTTTCGCCACATCTATCAAGGCCTTACCCGTATACAAAAACGGTCGTCCTAAGATGAAGGGAACTTCCTTGTCTTCTTCCATATCAAGAACCACGAAGTCCACCGGAAAGATAAAGTTGTTGACCTTCACTAGCACATCCTCACTACAAGAAATCAGCTCATACACCACTCTTGAATAACCACGGTTTTGGCTAATAACTGTGGTAATTTAACTAATAACCACGATTTTCATGAAAACCGTGGTGTATGAGCGCATTCTTCCCGAGTAAAGCACCACAGTTCTGAAGTTTCTGTCGTGTGTATTCATGAATATACCACTGATATTCTCCCACGGTGGTGTATGTGCGTATTTCTAACGACCACAGTTATATAAATCAGTGGTTTTTGTATTTACGGTTTCAATTACTACGATTTGAAAATAAAACTGTGGTAGAATAAAATTGCATTTTTTCATATTTTTAAATATTAATTTAAATTATAAAAAAGAAAGATGAGCAATGAATGGGGAAATCAAAAAAATCAAATCCAAATTGCTCAAAATCTCCCTCCATCGTTTCTCTATTTTCCCTCACTTCAACCAATCTCAAATTTTCCCTGACCCTAAACTCGTCGTTCCCATCGTCGTCCTCATTGCTATCGCCATAGCTGTCTAGTCTTCATCGTCATCTTCGTACCTGAGAAAGGAAAAAATCCCTTTGGTAGTCTTTTCCGTTTCTACTGCCTTCTGTAGTCTCCGTCATTGCCATTGCCATCGCCATCACCGTCTGAAGTCTGGGTCACTATGATAGTCATCATCCCCATCGTCATCTATATTCAACCTCAGAAACACAGAAAACCCTTTGGTTACCGTCTCCACGATTCGACCCCTAATTTCACATTTGATTTCTCAGCTTGGATGAAACCTAAAATATTGGTGAGTAATTCCAGTTTTATTCATTTTTTCTTGTCTTTCGAATATAAAAAATGCAATTACATGTTTGCGTTTCTGCAATTATAAAATTCCATACTTAGTAGTAGTATCAGAAATTGCGGGTTTTAGAGATAGAGTTCCAATTAGGGCTCAGATGATTATTCAAATCTGTAGACTTGGTTTTCTGATTTACATTATTGATGATGTTGATTAATGAGCTTCGTTTCTCATAAAGATTTATGTTATATTGATTAGTCTCTTATAAGTAACAATAAATAAATTAGATAATAGTGAGTAAGTTTAGGAGGTTAAAGTGCATTTTTTACAGTAAAAAAATGTTATAGCACATTTTGACATTTTGAACTACTAGAAAATCCATTCGAATGACAATAGTGCAAATATCTGGTATTATTAGAAGCCCATTCTTTTAGCAGTTTTATCTGGTATTATAAGAAGCCCATTCTTTTAAC
Source organism: Perilla frutescens (assembly GCA_026008535.1). Lineage (NCBI taxonomy): Eukaryota > Viridiplantae > Streptophyta > Magnoliopsida > Lamiales > Lamiaceae > Perilla > Perilla frutescens. The sequence goes on along the minus strand of BRKX01000017.1, from coordinate 34,799,219 downwards.
TGAACATGTCATTATTCTTTTTTACCTTTATGAGTCATATTCTTCTAACTCTATGAGCCATGGAGATGAAGCAGCACAAAATGGCTGAATAGGTCCTAAAGCACAAAATGGCTGAACAATCGATGTAGAGTTGGTTGCCAATCCATCCATCCACCATCTTCATGGATGAACCAACTTCTGACCTTGATGCAAGGGCTGCTGCCATTGTTATGTGCATTGTGAGGAATACAGTAGATACATGAAGAACTATCGTCTACACAATTCACCAACCAAGCATAGATATATTTGAAGCTTTTGACGAAGTAAGGTTTCACTAGTTTATAATTCCCTCTCTCATAGCTAATACTTGACCTTGCTGTAGTTACTTCTGATGACGAGGGGAGGGAGGCTCATTTACACTAGAGCACTTGGCAGACAATCTCAAAAGCTGATCAAATATTTTGAAGTGAGCATTCAGTGCTCCTCCATTTTGGTGTTTGGAAAGTTTACTGTATCATCATAATTCATGCACTATATAAGTAACTTGTATATTTTGGTTGCCTCATTACTTAATCTAGTCCTGTAAAATCTCTATTGTAAATGAAGGAAAATAAAAGCAGTTTGCAATAACTATGAAGAAGATGGCTGAGAGGCAAATAGGACAACTTTGCAGCATAAGTGAAGCTGGAAAATATACTTTTTGAATAGAGAATCAACAGCAGTAGTGCAAATATAAGACACTGCATTGTGTATTTCATATATGTAAACACATGATACATCAAATATGCAGGAAATTCACTTAAAAATGTTGTAATAAAGTTTAAAATTTCACTCTATATATGTATACCTTCGTGCAATCTTCATCTAGTCTCTGTCTCTTCCACCCAATCTGATCCTTTTCACCACCCTCGTGCAATCTCTTTCCATCTTCACTCCTAGATAGTTGTTCATCTTCTGCTAAGTCAATTGCCCTTTATGGTATTCAGGCTTGTGTTCACTTTAATTGCGGTCAATATTCTGAAGCACTTGTGTTATACAAGGTTCATCCATTTTCCTCTATTCTATTTTTGGCATGTAATTTATTGGTTTTTCCATTCCATTTATTCTCATCCTATTTATTTTTATTTGCTTGATTTTTTCATTCCATTTATTGTACCTATATTATTTCTTCTTTATTGGACCTATATTATGCTCAGGCAATGTTATTGTACCTAGATTGCATTGTGGAATTTGTTGCATCTTTAAATGAATGATTTTTATTTAATCTTGCAGCAATTACTGTCTCTCGAGATCATAAACCAGACCAAACTGATGAGAGACAACAGATTGAAGAGGCTGGAGGTTTTGTGATGTGGGCCGGTAAAAAGTTTCGTAACCTTTTTTCTGTCTAATATCTTTTGCAGGAGAGATCATGTTCTGATTTTCTCATCATCTAAATATTCTCTGCCGGAACTTGGAGGGTCGTTGGAGGAGTGCTTGCTGTATCTCGTGCATTTGGTGATAGACTACTGAAGCAGTAGGTGGTCGCCGATCCAGATATTCAGGTGCACTTTGGGACTTGCTCCAGAGAATGTTACATTAGCATTAAAAATTATGCGAATTATAAAATTGGCTGCCATTCATAAAGTTTGACTCGGTTGGGGACCTTTGAAAATTTAGATTTTGATACCGTTTTTATATTGACATGATAAGATGTTTTGGAACCCTCCTTTACGAGATTGTAGTTACGTCTAGATTCTTTTTAGGTACACCTTCATTCATCGTTCAGTTTACTCCATTTTTTGCTCTTGTTCGATTACTAAAACTGCTTATATGTTTCTTCTTATAGACAAAATATATACTACTATATTTTTATTTATGTAGGTGTGAACATACAGAGTGGAGAAGAAGTAGCCATCAAGTTGGTATGTTTCAGATTTTGAATTCTTATTGAAGATAGAAAATTAACTGCTTGGGCTATACATCCTCGAATACTTTGGTCTTTACTAGTCTTCTACTCATACAATTATGTTTCTTTATTCTACTTATACTGTAATGATCTACTATTTTTGTAATTTTCTGAAGATGAATTTATATTTTTTTTGTTATTATTTTTTCTGGGAATGAAAGCTTGTAAAGAAAGAATAATTGGGGAGAAAACAGAAAGGAGGAAACGAGAGTTTGGGCTAGTAATTTCTTGCCTTTCATTTTTTCATAGAAACCCTAAATAACCCCAAAAGTGGTCCCCTAACCTTACGAGAAATTTTACGGAAATATAACATAAAATCTGAAATTACAACTGGAAATAATAATGCTAATTTAATAAGATAAAAGGGTAGCATGAAATTCATTCTCTCCCATAGCCACGTGTATGATGGGGATTAAACTACTCCTTTAGCTGCACTTCCTCTAGTAACTCTTCTGAATTGAAAAGCACGACTTTGTCTTGTTTTTCAATTCTCAATTGACTGCTGCAATCCCTAGCTTTCACCAAGACCAAACCTTTATCAATTTCTTCAGCTATTTCACCCAAATCCTCGTGAATCATGACAATACCTTCCCCTTTTTGCGATCCTTGCCCACAAGGATCGAAAGCTGCAATCTTTCGCGAGGCGGTCTTCTCATTTATCCACCTAATGTCACTGGTATACTCATCCCCCTACTTCACTAGGATTTGAGCAATTTTCTTTCCGTGCCGAAACTTCACCCGGCGGTCAACCGTTTCAGACGGCAAAATCATGAAAGTGCCATCTTGTTCGACCTGAGGTAGATCTGGAGCCATTTTCACCGAAGGACTGATGACTCTCTTGAGCAGTGAAACATGGAAGACTGGGTGTATCTTTGAGGTTGGAGGGAGATCTAGCCGGTAAGCTACATTGCCAATCCTCTCCAGTATAGCATAAGGACCATAGTATTTTGCTGACAGTTTCAGATTTCTTCGCAGCTGTACCGAATTTTGGTGAAAGGGCTGTAATTTCAGGTAGACTCTATCCCCTACCTGGAACTCTCTTTGTTGTCTCTTTGCATCTGCATAAACCTTCATCCGATTTTGGGCCTGCCTTAAGTTATCTCTTAAGGCTTGTCGAATCTTCTGCCTTTGGAGCATTAGATCTTTGACTTCTGCTTGGGTTGAATGTAAATAGGGGTCGAGAGAAAACACAGGGGGAGGGTAGCCATAAAGTGCTTCAAAAGGTGTCAACTTTAAACTAGTGTGGTAATTTGTGTTATACCAAAACTCGGCTAAAGATAGCCACTTCATCCACTGTCTGGGGTTCTCATGAACCATGCATCTCAAATATGTCTCTAGGCACTGATTTAGCCTCTCAGTCTGGCCATTAGACTGGGGGTGATATGCTGATGTAAAATCCAAACTAGTCCCCATTAGTTTGATCAACTCCTTCCAAAATGAGCTGGTGAAAATGGGGTCTCTATCAGTCACAATGCTACTCGATTGCCCATGGAGCTTGTATACATGATCCAGATATACTTGAGCTATTGTGGCAGCAGAGTAGGGGTGGCTAAGAGCAATAAAATGTCCATATTTAGTGTATCTGTCAATAATGACTAGGATGACACTCTTGCCTTGTGACTTAGGTAGTCCTTCAATGAAGTCCATAGAAATATGTGTCCATGCTTGGTCTGGGACTGGTAGAGGTTGAAGTAGTCCAGGATACCCACCCCTGTCTCCCTTACTTTTGCTACAAATGTCACAAGAATTCACCCAATTAATAACATCTTTTTTCATGTGTGGCCAGTAGAAACTTCTTTTCAATCTCTTATATGTACCCAGAATTCCCGGATGTCCCCCATATGGAGAGTCGTGCACTTCTTTAAATATTGATTCTCTTAGAGAGTTGGAATTTCCCACAGATATCCTTCCCTTATATCTCAATAAATCCCCACAAATCTCAAAACCAAGATATGACTTAGAATCTAGGAGCTTGGTTTCTATGATCTGTGAATGAAGTTTATCTGTGGCATAACTATCAACCACCTGTTGTACCCAAGTAGGAACGATAGTGGTAATAGCTGTACAAATTTGATTTTCTATCTCCCTTCTTGATAAAGCATCCGCCACTTTGTTCTCCGCCCCCTTCTTATATTGTATTTTGTAGTCCAAGCCCAAAAGCTTGGGAATCCATTTCTGCTGTAGAGGTGTGGTAATCCTCTGATCCAGCAAATATTTCAAGGACTGCTGGTCAGTCTTGATTATAAACTTGTACCTCATTAGGTAACACTTCCATTTTTGTACAGCCAGGAGTATTGCCAAAAACTCCTTTTCATAAACAGACAACCCTTGGTGTTTTAGGTTCAACATTTTGCTAAGGTAGGCTATTGGCCTAGACCTTTGCATGAGTACTGCCCCAATCCCATTCCCACATGCATCTGTTTCCAGTGTAAAGGGAATGGAGAAATCTGGCAGAGCTAACACAGGTGTAGAAGTCATAGCTCTCTTTAGTTCATTGAATGCAGCATTCACCTCCTCATTCCAAGTAAAAGCACCCTTCTTAAGCAGAGCAGTCAATGGCCTGCTGATCAAGCCATACCCTTTCACAAATTTCCTATAATAACCAGTTAGCCCTAGGAACCCCCTGAGCTGCTTCAGATTTGTTGGTACAGGCCAGTTCTTCATTCCAGAAATTTTCTCAGGATCTGTGGAGACCACCTCTGTGGATATGATATGCCCTAGATATGAAATAGTTTGTTGTCCAAACTGGCATTTACTTTTCTTAGCATAGAGTTGATTGTCTCTTAACAGTACCAAAACCTCCCTCAGGTGGACTAAATGTTCCTTCCAACTCTTGCTATAAATCAAGATATCATCAAAAAAGACTAGCACACTTTTCCTCAATTGTTCTCTGAAAACTTGGTTCATTAAAGATTGAAAAGTGGCGGGAGCATTATCTAGGCCAAAGGGCATGACCAAGAACTCATAGTGCCCATTATGAGTTCTGAAAGCAGTCAAATATCTGTGTTCTGGTGCCATCAAAATCTGAAAATAACCCGACCTTAAATCAATTTTTGAAAAGAATTTGGACCCATGAAGCTCATCAAGTAGTTCATCTATCAATGGGATCGGATAATCATGCTTGATGGTTAGACTATTCAAGTATCTATAGTCTACACACATCCTCCAAGTGGAATCCTTTTTCTTCACTAACAAGACTGGTGAAGCAAAAGGGCTTCTACTAGGCTGGATTTCCCTCGTTGCCAGTAATCCTTCAACTATTTTCTCTATTTCATCTTTTTGAGCATGAGAAACCCTATATGGGTATTAATGTTTAGGTGCACTCCCGGATTTCAGATTAATGTAATGCTCTATTCCCCTCTTAGGAGGTAACCCCACTGGCTCCTTAAATATGTCCTCAAACTCCTGCAATAAATCATTCAGTACTGGTTCATCATTTTCATAGGTTTCCTTAACCTTTACCCAAAACATTTCTTCAACTTGGGCTGGGGAGCAGTGCACCATCTTGTATAAAGCAGGGCCAGAAATAAACTGGCACTGTCCTTCTCTACACATAGCCTGAATCTTAATCTTCTTCCCTGACACAGTGACTGCGAATGTCATCTTATCATAATCAAGTTCAATTGGTGTACAAGACTTCAACCAATCTCCTCCCAAAATCAAATCACAACCCTCTGTAGCCAGCACCCTAGGTGAATAAGTGAATGAGTGATGCTGCATTGACCACTTGAAATTGTTAACCCTGGTGGAGCTAAACATTCTTTGACTGTTGGCCACTTTAACCATCAGTGGTTTGGTAGCCTCCAATGTACACCCCAGACTCTTGACAGTAGATTCATTAATGAAACTCAAAGTGCTCCTAGAGTCAATCAATATAATAATCTTTTGTTTTCCCACTACCCCAAACAACTTCATAGTAGTGATGTTGTTTTCTCCAGAAATGGCACTTAATGTAATTTGCACTTCTTCAATGTTGGGTTCGGGAGGTATCTCTTCACTTTTTTGTATATCTTCAATACTCTGCAGATATGAATATTCCTCATCTTCAGTCATAATCATATAGGAAATCCGGTGCTTGCATCTATGCCCCACTGTGAAAGGGTCATCACAGTTGTAACAAAGCCCTTGCTCTCTTCTTTTTGTCATTTCAGCAGTGGTAAGGAGTTTAAATGGGGCTCTGGTAGTATTAGGAACTGTTCTTGGCGGTGAGTCCCTAGAATTAGGGTAGCCACTATCCTGTTTTCTGAATTGATTGCCATTAAAAGGTAAGGACCTGACTGGTTCCTTAAGCTTCTTGGTAAGGGCCTCTGTTGATTGTATTTGATCTTGACCGAGTTCAATAGTTTGTTGTAGAGTGGTGGGCTTAAACATTCTAATGGCAGCCTGCAACTCTTCACTTAAGCCACTCACAAAACTGGCCATAAAATATTCTTCAGTAAAATTCCCACCATTAGTAAGTAGCATATAAGATTTCAGTTCTTCAAACTTGTCAACATAATCAGCATATGAGCCGGTATGTTTGAGCTTGTTAAATTCCACAATAACCCTTGCCTCTTTTAACTCCTCAAACCGGATTGAAATTAGTTCCAAGAATTTCTCCCATGAGAACATAACCCCCTTCTTAGCCACATTTTGATACCACAAAGCTGCCCTACCCTCCATGTGCATAGAAGCTAGAGTGACTTTTTGGTGATCAGGTATATTAGGGATTAAATCAAAATAACCTTGACATTTCAGTATCCAGTTCCTAGGTTGAGTTCCATCGAACCTAGGAAAATCTATTTTAGGTATGGGTGAAAAGATACCTGATGAGTCTGTTATCATTCTGTTCCTTGAGTTTTGTGGAATTCTAGAAGAGTTCCCTTCATACATCCAAACTGGGGAAGGATCTCCCAATATTGATTCTTCTTCAACTTGAGATTTACCAGAATCCTTGTTCAGTAGCTGAAGCTGGATGGAAGCCAAAGTTTTTGCTAAATTGTCAAACTTGCCATGAAATTCTGAGGTAAACCCAGTGATCTGCTCTTGCAGCTTCAATTCCAAGGCTTCCCTCTTTAAAGTTTCTGATAACAAAATCTCATCAAATTCTTTTTGTGCTTCTTGCAGATCTGAAAATCTTGTAACTGGAGCCATCTAACCAGAGATTAGAAAGCTCTGAGATACCAGTTGTAATGATCTACTATTTTTGTAATTTTCTAAAGATGAATTTATATTTTTTTTGTTATTATTTTTTTTGGGAATGAAAGCTTGTAAAGAAAGAATAATTGGGGAGGAAACAGAAAGGAGGAAACGAGAGTTTGGGCTAGTAATTTCTTGCCTTTCATTTTTTCATGGAAACCCTAAATAACCCCAAAAGTGGTCCCCTAACCTTACAAGAAATTTTACGGAAATATAACATAAAATCTGAAATTACAACTGGAAATAATAATGCTAATTTAATAAGATAAAAGGGTAGCATGAAATTCATTCTCTCCCATAGCCACGTGTATGATGGGGATTAAACTACTCCTTTAGTTGCAGTTCCTCTAGAAACTCTTCTGAATTGAAAAGCACGACTTTGTCTTGTTTTTCAATTCTCAATTGACTGCTGCAATCCCTAGCTTTCACCAAGACCAAACCTTTATCAATTTCTTCAGCTATTTCACCCAAATCCTCGTGAATCATGACATATACAGGTGGGAGGGTCTTGGTGATGTTGTCACAAGTCTTTCATGAGCTGTTCAGGATATGAACCATAATGTCGAAATCATTCTCCCAAAGTATGACTGTATGAAGTTTAGCCAAGTAAGTTTCAGAATGCTTCTTTTTTCCCATGGTTTAAGTATTAATATTTTGGACAAAGTCTCTTTATATTTCTTATAATGTGTTTGGAGTAGAGTTTCTTTGGTATATGTAATTGTGTATAGTGATTTAGGTTAATATATCCCGTAATTGTTTTATGATTTTAAGGCCTTGTAATTAATTACTTGTCTTTTGACATGTTGCAGGGTATTGTGAGCTAATCATCTCTCCTTTATTTCTTCAATATATCGGAGCTAGCTAATGGAACTAGTAATATCTTTGTAATAGAACTTTGAATTTGTTTAGTAGTTTTTTAACAAGCAATAAGGATATTTCTTTGCAATGAATTTTATATTTTGGATAAGATATTGTATTTTAGATGAGATTTTGTATTTTGAATGAGATTTTTGTATTTTGGATGATTATCATTTCTATAAAATATTTTTTAGTTTGGGATTATACATGCTAGACAATAATTTATCAAGGGATTTAAAAATAAAATAATAAAATCATAAAATTAAATAAATAATAATAATATACCACGGTTTTAATGGTGAACCGTGGTAATTTTACCACGGTTTTATCGAAATCGTGGTAATTTTACCACGGTTTTATCAAAATCGTGGTAATTTTACCACGGTTATACTTAAACCGTGGTGATTTTACCACAGTTTTTTATAATCGTCGTAAATTTACCACGGTTTTTCATTAATTTACCACAATTTTTTAAAAACCGTGGTAAAATTACCACGGTGAATAACCGTGGTGTATGCGACTCTCGTAAATTAACCATGATTTGGTTAAAACCGTGGTAAAATTACCACGGTGATTACCCGTGGTGTATGTGCGTGTGCATAGACGACGCCCACCTAGACCACGGTTGGAATTTGTCATACACCACGGTTATTACCCGTGGTATATGAGCTTTTTTCTTGTAGTGCCTCCACCACACCCTTGGGTATGTCAAAGAGCGGTCGGCCATTTGGAGACAAATGGTGGTCGGCTTGATCTCCCCCATTTTCAACTTCTTAAAGAACGAGAGGGGCATCAAATTGATACTCGCCCTAAGATCACACAAAGCCTTACCAACGTTATTTTTTCCAATAGTAACCGAGATGTTAAAGCTTCCCGGATCTTTCATTTTTGCGGGCAACTTTCTTTGCAATAAAGCACTACAATTCTCGGTCAAATTAACCGTCTCATACTCCTCCCATCTTCTCTTTTTGGAAATCGCATCCTTCAAGAATTTTGCATAATTTGGCATTTGTTGAAGTGCTTCAATAAGAGGGATGTTGATTTGTACCTTCTTAAAGATGTCGAGGAATCGAGAGAATTGCTCGTCACTCTTCACCTTTTGGAGTCTTTGAGGGTAGGGTATGGGCACTTTGTATTCTTCCGGCGTCAACCTTTTTGGTTCTTCTTTCTCTTTCCCTTTTTCAAGGGCATCATGTTTCTTCAATTTGGGATTTAAGTCCTCTTGACTCGGTCCCTCATCTTTCTTCTTCTCACTTGGTTTCTCTTTATCCTTTCCTTGCTTTCCTCATCATCCGGCATCTCGGGGCCATCATAAGCGGTTCCACTCCTCAAGGTAATTACCTTGCATTGATCCTTCAGATTCACAGTGGTGTTACTTGGAAACTTGCCTTGTTGATGTTGGCTTCCCAAGATAGTTGCAAATTGTCCCATTTGCTTCTCCAAAGTGTTAACTTGGTTGCCAATTGCTCCGCCGGTATTGTCTAACTTCCCAATTCGTGCTTGAGAGTCTTTCATGTAACTCTCCGTCTTCCCCACGAATGCCATTAGAAGTTCATCCATCTTGGGCTTCTTCTCCTCATCAATTACACCATTTGTGACTGAGAAGCCCGGAGGTGGTTGGATAGCATTGTTCGGATTACCATAGGAGAAATTCAGGTGTTGAGCTTTATTTTGATAACCCGAATTTCCTCCATATTGGCCTCCGTATTGGGGTTTGTACCCCTGATTGAATTGCCTTGGCTGATTTGAGAAGCCTCCTTCTTGGTTCACATAATTTACATCCTCAAATTGGCTTTGAGATGTCTCGGCCTTTGGATTTGTAAAGGCCTCGATTTTTGAATTCAAGGTTGCCATTTGAGCTGCCACAAGCCCGAGTGCATCCGAACTTGAAGCAGAAGCCACTTTCTTTAGAATTTGAACTCCCTTTCTTGTGGCCGGCCATTGAATGGAATTTGAGGCCATTTCTTCAATAATTCTCAAGGCCTCTTCCGGCCCCCTTGCCAACAATGATCCACCCGCGGCCGCATCCATGAGTGTTCTCACCTAGTCTTTGCTTCCTCCATAGAAAATGCATACTTGATGATCGGTCCCAAAACCATGTCCGGGGCACTTTCGTAGCATCTCCCTAAAGCGTTCCCACGCCTTATATAGGCTCTCTTTATCCCATTGTTTGAACACGGTGATCTCTCCTTTCAATTTGAGGGTTTTTCAGGGTGGGAAAAACTTGTGTAGGAACTTTGTCACCAATTGATCCCAAGTTTGAAATGTTCCTTGAGCATGGCTTAACCACCATGTTTCCGCCTTGTCGATCAATGAGAATGGAAAGAGTCGGATACGGATTGCATCATCCGGGACTCCATTCATCTTCATTGTCCCACTAACATTGAGAAATTTTTGAATATGCTCATGGGGATCCTTCATTGGCGTCCTTCAGAATTGGTTCTGTTGGATCCTTAGTATGAGAGAGGTCTTCAACTTGAAGTTGTTGGCGTGAATGGGTGGTCAATTTGCCACCCCTTGATCAATGACGGGTTGGAAAAGATTCCGGATTGGTGCCTCCACATTTCTATTACGAGCCTCCTCTTGGGCTCTCAATTGCTCTTGCATCACCTCCAATTGCCTTTGCATTTGGGCAATCATCGGGTCTTGAACGTGTGGAGGTATATCTGCCATTCTTCTCCCTCTACGTGCGTTGTTGTGGCGAACCGTTGCTTCAATCTCTAAGTCCAATGCAATAGGTGGTTCTCCTTGAGAACGAGTGTGCATACACTTCCTATCAAAAGGACAAACAAATCAAGAACAATTCTTTCAAATAAAATAAGTGAAAATGTTTAAAGTAATCCGCTCAATCATTATCACAATATTGCATTTATCAAATTAATTCTGGATCCCCAGCAACGGCGCCAAAAACTTGACAGAGACTCAGTTTACCTTAAAACCTACTGTTGATGTGTTTCAATATTTATAAACTCGTGTCTATGCCTACAAGTATACAAGCATGTATTTGTAGCAAGGATGATACGAGGTCGATCCACAGGGAAAATGAACCAAATAAGAAAATGCAAGTACCACAATAATCAATGCAAGGAATATCTAGACTATGCTTAAGTGAGGGTTGATTATCATCAATACCAAAACAAGAACTTAAGTAACAAACACCAAACAACCTAAATAAATAATCAAGAACAACAATCAACAAAAAGAGAGATTTAGAAGTGGAATTAAGCAAGACTCTAGGACATGGATTCACAATACCCCTCTTGATTCAACAACAAAGTTTAAACACACAATCATGCTAAGTTCATAGGTAAGAAGACCACAAATATAGAAGGAGCATCTCTCGAATATCTCCTAAATTGCGAATGCGACAAGGATGGCTATCTCTAACACATTCCAAGGTCGCACCTATCAAAAGCTCAAAGGAGTCACTCTTCCTTCCACATACTCAACTTCAACAAAGAGTACAAGTACATGAATTCAATCCATACATGCTTATGTTCACGAGATAGGCAAGATGCAAGTGAAACATACATGTGATGCTAGTAAGGAGGCCACTCAAACAACATCATTCAAGACCAATGTATGAATTAAAACCTTGACAAAGCATGAACATATATTTATCCTTCATCAAGAATAAGAGTCACATTGTTTCACCACATCCTAGAGCCATAAGGGCTCTAGCCTACCATATTTACAACAAGATCAAAGATACAAGACAAGGATCCAAAACCCATTTTCAATACAAAGATAAAAGAGTGAAGGAGAAGATAGAACCCAATGTAGAACAAACTCCTTCAATCCCTTGGTTTGAATCTTCAAATGGATGGATGGATCTTCTTCCCCTCTTGATGTTCTTGATCTTCCAAAATCTTCAAATGGGAGTGTTTTCTCTAGTATTTTCGTGTGTGTGTTCTGGCTTTTGAACTCCCCCAATGATATATCATATAAGAGACCAATAATGGAGTGCCAAAAGTTAAAAATGGATTTGTCAGTCCCGACCGCGACCTCGTCTGGGTCGCGCCTGGAGGTCGAGCTTCTAATACATAAAAACAGCTCTCTGAAGTGCCGAGACACGGGCTGAACAGGCTGTGCCCGGAGCCCGCATTGCAGAGGCCCTGGGGTGCGGCCTGCTCTGTGATCGCGCCAGGGGACCGTTCCCGGAGGTGCCTGGGACGCGGCCTGGGCTGGGTCGCGCCAGGTGGTCGCGCCCGGGCTCAAGGTTTTTCCCTCTCTGTTTGATGCTCTGCAATGCGACCTACGGTCGCGTCTCTTGGCCGTGTCTGAGCCCGACCCTTGGTTTTCTTCAATTCTTCAAGTCTTGTGCGGCTTTTGATGATCGAAATCCCATTTTAACTTCGTTTTGTACATACTAACCCAAAAATACCCTGTATTGGCCACTTTAAACAACATTAACGAAAAACAAACAAATTTACAAACATATAGACTTAAACATAGAGCAAAAGCACTCAAAGTTAAGTACAAATGAGTCCAAATGAGTGCTATTTAAGCACTCATCAGGTGGTAAATGGGAAAACCGAAGATTGAGCTCAAATAGTCGAAGAATTTAAGAGCAAAGGCTTGCACTCGAGATCGAACCAAGAGCAAGGACCCGGCCTGCGGCGAGGCCCACCGCACCGCCCAGCCATCTCCCGCAGCGGCGCATGGAGGTTCTCGGCATTGCGCCCCCGCGCCCGCGCCCTACCCCGCCGCGGCGCCTCTTGATGGCGCCACGCTCACGCGGCACCCTGGCGGCGCGCGGGGTGCCTTCTTTCCCTCTCCAACTCAGTTTTTCACCTCTATTTCAAGTGCAATCCCACTCTATTTCACTCCTCTCTCCACATTTGCACTTATTTTAATTCTAGATGAAGACTTTTGAGCCATCTAATTTGTAGGAAAGTAGGTGTAATTATCCTTTCTAATCTAGGCCTTTTGATTTTTAGCTTCCTCTCCCCCAACAAAATCCCCCACATTAAATGCTCCCTTACAATCAACTTACCATCACCTTTTCTCTCTCCTCACTCTCTCCCACTCGATTCTCTCTCTCTCTCTCTCTCATATATCCCCATTTTGATTTTGGGGATAGGGGAATTCATCACTCATCTCCCATTCACCATTCACTTCATCATCTCCACCACTTCATCTTCCATATTCTCTCTACACACTCCACCATCTTCACCATTTTCCTTCATGATTTTCACCATCACCACCACCATTCAAGAGAAGAGGAGAAGATAAAGACAAGAGGGAAACAAGCTAGGAGGAAGAAGAAAAGACGAGAAGAAATTGACTTCGAGCCGTCTGCAGAAGCTAGACACGTTTGGAGGTTTTTCTTTTGTTATTTTGTTTCTCATTCTTAGATGATTTGTGGAGGTTTGTCCCAAAACTCTTGAAGGATAACAAATATTGTAAAAGTTTATGCTATTTTCATTTGATTATGAGATGACGTACTTTTATGATCTTTGTGTTGTTTTGAGCATGTTTATGGGCTAATCTCTCTAGTAGGGGGTAGATGATCGATTTGGTTTTGATATATGCTTGTTATTGTTGGTTTTTGTTGTTGGAATTGTGATTATCATGTTGAAGTAATTGATCAATATGTAAACATTGTTAGGATTTAGATGAGACCGAAAGGATATTCTAGATCTTGAAAGTGGTTTCTTCAATGTTAGGTGGATTGGGTTCATAAGCCTAATATATTAATCTTGTTCGTATGATATAGCCGATAATGGTTTAATGGATGGACGGTGACAGCAATTGATATTAAACCATTTGAGGGGTTTATTGTATGTGTGAGATTAATATAACCAACTTGAATCAAGCTTAGTGATAAACCAATGAGAGAATCTACACCCTAATAATCTTATCATAATCTTTTCCTCAATCTTGATCCTTTATTGTTAATTGCATCCTACTAGTTTAATTGTTTGTTTTAATTCGTAGTTTAAATCAATCCTCAAATCCTTGTTTAGAACGTTTAGGTTTTATTTTGATTATTCAAGCATGTTGTATGCATAGCCTTAAGACAATTGCCCACACGAAGTCTTCCATGTGAGATCGACTCGGGTTAGCTCATCGCGTCTACAATTGACCCCGTCCAATTGCAGGTTTGGTTTCGAGTAGTTTTTGCGTGTTGAGTCTAAACCGAAAATAATACAATTTGTGGATTAAAACAGAGAACTAGGAACACATCTCACACCATACCATCAACAAAAATCTATGGCCTAGATTTGCTTAAAAGGGATGGTGGCAATTCTATAATATTTGATAAATCTTCTAGGTGGGGGTATTAACATAATTTGGTAATGTTTATAAAAAATGCGTTGGGTAGTTGATAACAATATCATAATTCTAACAAAGCATTACTGACATGCTAACAACGCTTTATTGTAATGCTAATGAAAGTTTTCTCATATTGTTAACGAAAAATTAAATTCTAAAATGCAATTATAAATTTTAATTGGATTAAATAAACCAAATTTAGATGTAACAAACTCCAATAATCTAAAAAATAGAATTAAATTCTAAAAATTAATTATAAAGCTTAATTGGATAAATAAACCATAATAGCAATATAAATTTACAAAGTTAGCATTATGATATTATTTTATCAGCACTGCATATAAACTATGTTAGCATATGACAATTCATCATTAGTATAATGTATAAACCATAAATGAATGAAGAAAACCCTAATTAATATATTATAATTTGATGAAATAAATCATATATAATAATCAATTAGTAACTAAAACAAAAAAATTAAATCATAAAAAATAATTATAAACCCTAATTGAAATGTAATAAATCATAATAACAATATAAGTATGTGTACTACGTTAACATTATGATAATCATTTATTAGCACAATGAATACAATTTGTTAGTATATAACAAATGATTCGTCAGCATACGTTATCAACTTATCGTAATGCTGACAAACCATTCTTTAAAAGCTAAAAAAAGCATTTTCGCGCTGGACATGAGTAAAAATATATATTTTGTATTTTTCATCTATATTTATTTGAACAAACATATCCTTGACTAATCTTCAATTAAAGTGCATGAAAAGATCTTTATTTGCGTAGATCCGATTAGAAATGAGTGAGTTATGACTGTTTAAAATTTTTAAGATTTTCTTTAAAAGTGATGACATCATCTTTTTTTTAAGGATTGCACAACTATACATCCATTCCCTTCTTTTTTTGCCTTGACTTGACATTAAATCTCAGCTATTAAATCCACTGATCGGATGGTATAAGATGAGTTCCTAGTTTCTACCCCAGAAAAATGTGTTTTTTTGATCCACTCCCTATATATATATATATATATATATGGCGGTTCTGGTGTAAACCATCTATAGTGTGTAAACTGTAAACCAATCTCCCACCATACATGTTGGCCCCGGACGAGTCGGTATCAGTTTAGAGGGGGGGGTGAATAAATTGATTCAAAAACTTTGACTTTAGGTGCGGAAAATAAGGCCCTTTGACTCGCTTGAAGAAACTTATCTATGCACCAACTTGATAATCAGTTGAGATAATTTAAGTGCAGTTTGTGTGATGTTGTGTGCAGTTTGAGATATGCAATGATCTATAAGTACAACACACAAGAGATTTATAGAGGTTCGAAGTCTCAAACTTCTACGTCCTCTCTTCCTTCCGCAGAAGGGCAACTTCACTATATAACTTGAGTTTCTTTACAAATTACACAATGAAGGACAGTTGGCTGAACCTGGTAACTGCTCGTTACCTCAGCTGGTCGACGGCTCACACTTGAAGTCCCTAACTACTCGCTAGAAAGGTAGGTGCTATTGTCGTTTTTACAAAGTTTTAGATCTCTTTCGATCTTCAAGAGGTTAGTCTTGAACAAGGGGGTATCAACTGATGTGCTCCTTTGATTGAGCTGAGTAGTTGATCTTTGAATAACTGGAACTGAGAAGGTCGCCCTGGCTGGAACTTCGACAGCTGGCTGAGTATGTTGAATTAGTGAATTCTTCTTCTCAGTTTTGACTTTCGCAGTTTCTATCGAACGTTGCACTTGAGCTTGAGTGGGAGGGAGAAAGAAAAGCTCTACTTGTATATACAAAGGTTGGCAAGGATTTGTAGTTGCGAAAAGTGTTTAGAACTCTGATTCACCCGTCTTTTATAGAGGAGTGATTTTATGACCGTTGAGCTTCATTGTCCATTTGATCAGTAGCTCTGCTGGCTCATCAATGCCATGTGATTCTAAATGATCGCTTGGATCATTTGGTTGAAGTAGTCGTTACTCTACCAATCGATCTTCATTAAATTCAGGATCTTTATAGGAGCATTTATTCCAAAATATGCTGATTTAAGCAATACTCACCAGGAGTCTTCTGCCTTCAGCTCTTCTGGCAGTTTGGAATTTCAGTTGGCAGTTTTGGATTTCTCAGCTTAGTTGCAGACTCGTCCTAGCTGGCAGTTCGGAGCTTGTCAGCTGAGTCTGGCTATCGCTCCAATTGGCAGTTCTGGGCTTATTAGCTGAGTCTGCCTGTTGCTCCAGTTGGCAGTTCTGGGCTTGTCAGCTGAGATTGGCCATTGCTCCAGTTGGTAGTTCTGGGCTTGTCAACTGAGATTGGCCATTGCTCCAGTTGGCAGTTCTGGACTTGTCAGCTGAGATTGGCCGTTGCTCCAGTTGGTAGTTCTGGGCTTGTCATCTGAGATTAACCGTTACTCCAGTTGGCAGTTCTGGCATAAACTGATATTCTATCAGCTTTTTCAAACTTTGGTCAACTCCTTTCTCCCTCAGTTCAGCTGACTCGATTGTCAGCTTGCTTTGATCGGTATGATTTTTCAGCCAAGTTGAACTTTAGACTGGATGATGACGTGTCTTTCAACTTGTGGGTTATTCTTCAAATTGGTTGACTTTGACTCTTCTAGAGTTCTTCTTTAAAGATGCCCTGAGCTGATCAGCTTCGATCTGCAATCTTGAATTTTGGTCAGTTTTTCATAAGTAATTTTGACATCTCATCAAAACCTGATCTAGGGGTTCTTTGATAGTTTTTCCTAACAATTTCCCCCTTTTTGATGATGTCAAAACCCTGATGATGATGATGGAAAAACTGCAAGTGTAGAATATGCATCAAATAGAATCTTTTAGTCATTGCATATTCGTAGCATATTGAGACAAATTGGCTCATGATTTTCATTCAGTTTTTAGAGAAATTGTCATTCATGCTTATCATTCAAGTATTAGCGCATGTTCAAATATCAGAGCATGTTAGTTTTAAAAGCAATTTGGGCTTATTTATGCTTTTTATTCAAGTCTCATAGAATGACTGAAGTGTTAGAGCATAATGAATTATGTCAAACTATTCAAACTTGAAGCAAAATCAAGATCAAAATTTGTATTATATATTCATTTTAAGGCATAACTTCAAGCAATTCAAGAGTTAGTAGTTAAGACTACTAATCTACTTCCTGAATGTTACTCCGATTGCTCTTATTCCTTCTGCTTGATTCTCCCCTTCCTTGAATTCCTTGTAATGTCCATGCTTCCCCCTGAAGCTGATCTTCCCCCTCATGATGGATTTATCTTTGAATTTGGTCCCAAAGAGTCATGCATCCACCATACTGTCCATCATCATATTGTCCATCTTCCCCCTTTTTGGCATCATCCAAAAGGTGAGGAGGATCACATGATGGTAATGACAAATTTGGCAGAAAAGTGAAAGCGGTTGCCAAATTGTCATCTTGAGCTGCAGGAACTGAAGACATTTGCATGGTTGAAGAGAGCCACGCATAGGCATCTTCAGTTGGCATGAACTGACCTGGATCAGAGATATCTTGATCTCTGAAGCTCATGGGGGCCAAGCTGGTGAAGATTTCTTCAGTTGAAGGGAGTAGTGGATCACCAACGATGGGGTGCGCATGAGGAGTTGGTTGGTTCATTGTCGGGAAGAGGGTCATCGGCCGGTATACCAAGCTGGAGTCGCTTGATCATTGAATCCATGATCTCCGAAAGCGTTGGAGGCGAGGAAAGTGGATGATTCATCCAGTTTCGACTCCATGATCCCTCTCTGATCCAGAAGGCTGAGCCACGGGTATGGATGAGGTGAAACATAGTTGACTCATCTAGTTGAAAGTGCCAAATATGATACTGCAAGTACCGCCGCAGTTGGGTGAAGAGGGAGGAGTCGGAGTCCTCAATAAGACCAAAGCAGCTTCAGAGCTGGTGGTCGAGAACCTCTTCAAAATCAACCTCAATATAGTCATTTTGGACTAAAGGTGGAGGTTGGGATCTGGCTGATATTGTGGGCTAGTCACTCAGCCTTAGAAGGGATGCATTCTCCATCATCAGCTCTCTTTCATCAGTGGAGTTGACAGTTGCCTCTAAGGTTGCCGTTCCACGATCTGAGCTGGAAGGCCCTTGTGGGTGTGAGCGCTTTGGAGTTGGATGGCAATATATTATGGGGAGCATGTCCCGTCTTCCAAACGGTTTGCTAGTTGGTATGATCTCATCAAATTGGCTTTGTATGATGTGACTTATGCGGTTCATAAAGCCGACTCTTTCTCGGAATGTGCCAGTTGAAGGATCAAACGTCGCTCGCTCGACGTTGGCTCTCAGTTGCGCCAGGATGTATGAAGCCCAGTCGGCTTGACATCCAAAGTAGAGGGTTGCAGTGATGTGAGCCTTGATCTCAGAGAAGTGAACGATCTCAAAGTTGCCATGGATAATATGGCTGGTGATATCCAGAAGCTGGATGATATCACTTTGTAAACTCTCCTTTAGTTTGTCCGAACTGTCATTGTGGTACACATGAGGAAGCGTCCAGATTTTCCATAACTCATGTTCGGATGGCAGATTTAGGTTCAGCACGTCTGCACCTGTGGTGGGGAGGTGTAGAGTAGAGATCATCGTGTCCTTTGTGACTGTGATCACTTGATTCTTTACGGTAGAGATGATGTTGTCGCCATTGATAGTTGCATTGTAATAGAACTCGGTGACATACTCAGGTATGTTCTTGACCGGTAACTGTGTCAAGAAGGGAAGCAATCCAGTCGCTGTCAATGGTCGATAAATCTGTTGGAAAATATCCGAACCAAGACGTGCATTAAGCGTCTCTAGATTTAGAGACTTGTCCTTTCTCATTTTGCGTTCAAGATCTTTAATGTCCACCATGGAAAATGGAGGCTTCATTTCTGCAAAAGAAAGATGTTCAGTTTTAGAAGTGTAAGAATGTAGATGAGAAAGGGAAGGCTTAGCAACAAATCGAGTGAGATAGAGAGAGATTTTTAGGTGATAGGAGCCTTCATCTCTTTGCTCATATTTATGCAACTTATGCATGGAAGAATCAAGAGTACTTAATTGCTTTTCTTGGCTGATCAGCCATCCGATTTGATGGTTGATTAGCTGAATTAATGATGTATGTACCTCAGCCGTTCATTGGTTAAATGGCTTTATGATCGTGTGGCTGGGATGAAGTCATTTTGAAAATGAGGTAGTTGCCATAAATAGCGAAATATTTTCTGCTGATCTTTCCATTTATAGTGCAATAAAATATATTTTCTTTTGCCTGTTTGAAGTGTTGTTTTTAAGATCCATGCAGAGATATTAATGACAACTTTGTGATATCGAGCTCGATTTTCAAATTGTAACCGTTGATATATAATATAAGATATTTCATGATCTCAACGGTAATAAAATAGTTAAGGTAAGCTTTTGAATTTAAAAAGACTTATCCTTAGTCAGTTGGGATACAGTCCAACCGACTGGTGATGTGGAAGTTGGTTGAGTTTTTGATACTCAGTTGTTATGACTGAGCTGGCTGCAGTTGAGGCTTGCAACTGAATTTATCGATCAGTTTGATCAGTTGCTCGGCTTTTCTGTAGACAATTTCCGCTTCTTGAATGGCCTAGCTGGACTGACTGTATGGCTTCCTTTAGATGCAGGTTTGTGCGTTGATGGTCCAGGCCTTTCCCTCTTCTTGACTTGGCGAAGATGAAGTTGGATCTCAACTAACGAGCTCTTCATCTTTTGACTAAGGGAGTGTGAGATTCCCTTTGGTGATGATCGTAACTGATCATTTTTCTTGGTCAACTGCGCACTTTTTGAGCTTGTGGTGAGCAGTGGAGTCACATAGCCTTTGGATAGGAGATTTGGTGACGTGGCAGTGTCTTCATCATCACTATCTCTTGCATCATTATGCATTGTATTCCTTTGAGAAGCTATGACTGCAGTGTGGGATAGATGAGGTTCTATCCTTTGATTACCAGATGAAGTTCATCGTGATGGCTCAGCTGATTGACTTGATAGATTATCAAAGTTCAACTGATGATAAAGTGAGTCAGTTGGGCAGTTGACTGGTCGACCTGCAGTTCCAACTGCTTGAAACATGAATCTGGATTTGAATTCGGCCAGTAAGGCGGTTGGTGGAATTTTTTTGACCATCCGGTGATTCATGATGTGCTGAACTTGCACAATGGTTGGAGGGAATGGATTTGACGATTCTATCCATTTAATGCTCCAAGTTTCTTCTCTTTGCCAGAAGCTCATGCCATGAAAGGCAGTTAGCAAGAAGTGAGACTGGATAGACATAGAATGTCTCCAGTTGTACCAATAGAAGTATCGGTGAAGTTGTTTGAACAGCTCTTGATCACGTTGTGCAACAACAGTGAAGTGAGTGAGAAGTAGATTGGTCACTTCTTTTTGTGCACTTTTGACTGTATATTCGCCACTGTAGAATGTGCGAATATTCTCTTCAGTCAGCTGGAGCGGAGGGTATGTGCCCCTGAAGTAGTCTGTTCCATAGTTTGGATGGGGTATTCCTATGAATGGAATAAGCTCATTTGGATCAGAGCAAACCTGTAAATCAACTGGTGATCCGTTCTTTGAATTTGGAGAATGAATGGCATTGGCAGTTGAGTTGCTCGAACTTTGGTTGCTTATCTTCACCTTCCCTTTTCTCTTCTTCTTCAGGGATTGTAGATGAGGAGTTTCTTTCTTGGGGATCCAGTCGGAGATCAAAATTGGTAGTGATTCATCATTTGGGAGCTTCAGCAGGTCTTCAAGTATTTTGCTCATCCTTAGAACAAGTCCTACCTTGGACTCAAATTTGCCGGACTTCTTTGAGTGATGAAGCCATGAGCAACAAAGATGATCAAGATCCGGAGTTGCAATTTCGAGGACCAATCACAAGATCAAGAGCTAAGAAGTTGCAAGCTTACTTGCAAGTGATGATTCGAAGAAAGCTCGAGATTGGAGATGAAGAATCCGGAAGAGGCGATGCCAAGTTGGTTAATTTATTAACCATTGAAGATCAAGAACACACCATGGAGAATTACACTTGAAGAGTTGAAATGCATTTGTGCGTGAACCATCGGTATGCCCAAACCGACTAGTTTCGGTCGGTATGCCCATACCAAGTAGTTCCGTCACTTGATATTTTTTATCTAGACTATAGTATTATTTTTATTTAATTTAGACTATAGAAGATCAGATTTTATTTAATTATTTGAGTAATTTTCGTCCATATTGAGATTAGGTTTGACTAGAATTGTGTTTAAGGCAATTTCCTACCTTGAATAGAATTCTAGTTTAGGTATCTTCCTAGTATAGTTAGAGATTCTTTTTGGATCAATTTTTAGGCCTTTTAGGCTTATTATTTTCGTGTCCTATGGTACTTATAAATAGGGGAACCATGTCATATTGTTATTTTAGACATTATTGATTAAAATTGCTTTTGCATTCAATTTGTGTCTCAACCGTTCAAAGCTTTTGATTGTTTTCTGTCGAAAATACTCATTCTTGAAGCCTAGCAACTTTGAGTTTTACATCAAGGGAACGTTCTAATTCACACGAGGAATTAGGGTGAACTCGCTACCGATGAGTAACTTTGAGATTCGTTTTCGTCGTATAAGATACGCCGGGGATTAATTAGGTTGCAAATCACAACACCTCCATCGCCCAGCCACCATCTTCAACGTCAACCATAAGCCATCCATGTCCGTTTCAAGTCCAGCCACGTTCGTGTTCAAGTTCGTGATCGTCTCGTTCAATCTGTAAGTCCGTTACAACTCTATCATACCCTATCTACTCTAACCCTTCTAAACCTAATCATCATCATCGAAATTCCATCATCCTTACCCATATCATAGCCGTCCAAAAACAGCCCTCACTTTATTGGATTTGTGTTATTTTGTGTGATATTGTCTAGGTATTTTAATTGAGTCTTAGTCGTCTAGCTAATCGAGTATAGAATCCTTTCGTAATCGACGTAGTTTCTTTCCTAACTTCCGTGTCTTTTGTGTCTCGTTGGTCATTGAGTCCCGAGCCACATCATAAATTGGTATCAAGAGCCACGTCGGTTTATATCGTTTGTGGTTCCATACTCGTTTATTTCTTCCGTTTATTTTGTTTGCATTTTATCGAGTTGTAATTTAATTTCCGTATTGTTCATTGTTTAAAAAAAAGGATCAGATCGTACAAAAAAAAAAGAAGTGAAAAGAAACGATCAAAAAAATAAAAATAAAAAATCGGATAAAAAAATAATCTGAAAATTCAAAAAAAAAAAAGAGGTATATCCATTGTTTCCTTTTGTGTTCTATTTTATTTTGGTACCTTCCTTTTAGGTACAAATCCATAGTTGGTTATTTCCTTTTAGATTCTCTTTCTTTTAGGAAGTTTCCTTCTTAGTTTGTTTTGATTTTGGTAACTACCTTAGATATCTTATTTTATTTTTGGTTCTTTCCTTCTAGAGTCTAGGCTAATTAAGGTATTTAGATTGTGTCACATAGATTGATACATATCCAAATCCTTTTCTTTCCTTCTTTCTTCATTTCTCTCCTACATTTTACCCTAACACACCCGGTTTTCCGGTTTTCCATCTTCTCCCTACTATTTCTGCTTCTGAGCTCCGATTTTTCTCCACCATACCATTCCGGAAATGTCTCGACGAGACAAACCAAACTCACGGATTTGCCGTGACATAAGGGCTTTTTAGGCCAAATTCCATCAGCTTCAAGGTGAAATCGCCCCCAGAAGTTCAAGAGAAGCCGATTTCAAGCAACGGAAGAGTCGATTAACACCATCATATACACACCTCTCACACGAGCACCACTACATACTTGAGAGCATACACAAGGGGTAAAATACAGAGAGAAAACACGAGTGATTGTGAGGAATTGTGAGGTCCTATACCCTATTTTCCTTTCACGTTTGTTCATTGTTTGCAGGTACGCATGGAGTCCAGAGACGGGTATAACAAAACACGTGATAAGGCACCCGCTTCACCTAGTTCTCATACAGATGCGGCTTCATCGATGCCACAACCATGGGATGCCCAGTTCCACCATCAAGAATTGGAGCATAAGCTAGATAGTTCGTTGGCCAAGATGATGGCGCAACTCGAGCTTATTGCTGCTCGAATTCCTGTCCAACAGCCAGAAGTAGTTCATTAACCTGAAGCAGCTCGTCAGCCAGAAGTTCATGTAGCCGAGCTAGCCAGGGCGAATGCTGGGGCACCATAAGCTCAGCGGCGCCAACCTCAAGTGCAGTTTAATGATCACTATGATCGTGAAGCTGAAGGAGACTATGGTTACTATGCAGAGGAGTTAGAGGCTGAGTATGATCCATATCAGAGATATGACCGACCACGTCTGCCCTACAGACAAGCACCCCGACGTGCAGATCCTGACAGCTTGTTGAACAACATCAAAACAAGCATCTCAGAGTTTGAAGGCCTTCACGATCCTGATCTGTACTTGGATTGGGAACGTAAGGTTGAGAAGATCTTCGACTGCTATGACTTCCCTAAGCAGAAGAAGGTCAAGTTAGCATCATTAGAGTTTCGAGGCTACGCAGCCTCATGGTGGGAGATACAGCAGGATCGACGCCGACGTGAGAGATATCCACCCGTCGATACTTGGGAAGAGATGAAAGGATTGCTGCGTGGTAGGTTCATTCCTGTACATTATGAGAGAGAGCTCGAGAAGAAGCTCACTCGGATCAAGCAAGGGACCCGATCAGTTGAAGAATACCACAAGGAGCTTGAGACTGCTCTGAATAGAGTTGGGAAACAAGAGACCTTAAATGCTACCATCATTCGGTACATTGAAGGCATGAATCCTGACATCGCATGCGAAGTTGAACTCAAGAACTTCACAAGTATAGAAGAGATGGTGCACTATGCATCAATTGTGGAGAGACAACTCAGAGAGGGAAGACGGAGATCGCACCACAGTTCAGCCCCTGTTCGACCCCCATGGAACAAAGGTACGAATCCCACATCATCTTCTACCCCTTCTACTGAGCTTACTCGACCCCGAGGTCAGTTCGGACCGCCCGAGCGGCGTTTCGACCGTTCTATACCGCAGTCTAGTCGTAGACCCGAGTCATAGCTGTCCAAAAAACAGCCCTCACTTTATTGGATTTGTGTTATTTTGTGTGATATTGTCTAGGTATTTTAATTGAGTCTTAGTCGTCTAGCTAATCGAGTATAGAATCCTTTCGTAATCGACGTAGTTTCTTTCCTAGCTTCCGCGTCTTTTGTGTGTCGTTGGTCATTGAGTCCCGGGCCACATCATTGAGTCTACAACCTTGATGACTTGATGCTTGAATTGTTGAAAGATTAATTCTGCCCAGTTTGCTTGTTTTCCTTCAGCAAGGTGAATCATAACCTTGTATCTTTCTTGAGTGAGTTGGCTTAGACTGCCAATTGCTCCGAACATCATCTTGTTCGTTATGTCAAGTAGAACTCCATACTCAGGCTTGAGATTAGTTTTAGCGGTGGTAAAGCTGAATTGCTTGTGATTAGTTTATTTCTTTTAGCCAGCTGCTCGGTAGGCTCCTCATCATCATCCTCAGTGCTGCTAGCTGACTCAGTTTCAGTGAACTGGAGTCTCTATTCAGCTTGCAGCTGCTTGATTTCCTCGGTATTCAGTTTAACCTGTTGCTGCAGGGACTCAAATAGTTCCATAAAATGTGGAAAGAGCTGGACCATGGAACTACTGGGTTGAGCCATAAACTGGACCGCTCTTGAGTCCGCTTCCTTCCCTTCTTCAGTTCCAACAAGTTCCTCGCAAGGAACTGTGTGGGAAATCTCTTCTGTCTCCATCACGATGATCTCATCATAAACTGATTCTGATGAGGTTTCTGGTATGGCAGTTTGAGCGACAGCTTGGAGTGCTCTCTGTATAGGATCAATGTACACAGTTATGGTAAGTGTACCTTGATATGTGTATTGTTCAGCCTCTTGAGCTATCCGGTTAGCTGACTGGTCATGCTTAGCTGTCTTCGAAGTTCACTCGAGAAAAGGAGTAATTTGTGCCTCAGTTTGTTCCTCAGGTTGTTGAGTCTCTTCAGTTGGTTCTTGTAGTTCTTCATCAACTGGGAGATCTGGCAGAGTGGGGGACTTGAGTATTTCTTCAAATTCCAGATCGCTAACTGTGTGGTCATCAGCAGCTGGCTCTTCAGGTGAGTCATCCAGAAGATTGATGATGACATCATCTGGGTGAGGGGTTTCTTCAAATGTTAACTGCCTGGCCACAGATGTTATGACAGCTTCCCTTGCATTTTGGGCTGCAGAAATTTCAGCCCTTCGAAGGCTTCTCTGGACTTCTTGATCAAACAGCTCTTGCCCTGCATTTAGCTGCTCCCGTCTGTATTTCAGCAGTTCATTGAGCATCCAGTGTTGTTGAACTTGAGGAGCCTTCCATTGTTGCTGCTCAGCTTGAGTTCGTCGGGATGGCAATCTGATATTGGCCCATATCAGCAAATCATTCATTGCTTCCACCAGAGTTTGCTCAGCAGGACGTGGATGATTTCTCCGAATAGCAAGCATCTTTCTCAATGTGATGATTGGGTTTTGCTCTGGAGTCTCTTGTCCAGCCCACTCCATACTCCATCTTTCCTCCCTTCTCCAGAAGCACATCCCATGCAGTGCAGTTAATAGAAGATGTGCTTCAGAGTTGAAGCAGTGTCTCCAAAGGTACCAGTAAGCATACCTTTTTAGTGCCTCAAACAGAGTAGGAAGTCCAGTCACATCCTCGATGAAGTTCTCAGCTATAAACCTCTGGACTTGTTCATTAGCCCAGCATTTGACAATTTCAGCTCTTGATAGAGCTTTGATGTTCTCTTCTGTCTCGCCCATCGGCGGGCAGGCAGTTCTGAAGAAGTCTGCTCCAGAATCTTTTGGGGGAACTCCTCTGGATGGAACTATATCATCGTCCTCGACTGGCATGATATCAATTATTTTGATGTTGCGAGGAGGCAATTGAGGAGGAGGTAGAGGCCCTGACTTCTTCTTTTTCTTTTCCTTTGTTTGAACTGCCGAGGGCTTCTTCTTCGGTTTCTCAGTTCTTTTCTTGAACTGAACTGGTCTTGTAGACATTACTTCTTCTGGAGAATCTATCAGTGATCCAAAGCGAACTTGACGCAGAGGCTTCTCTTTGATTGAGCTTCCCAACATCTGGCTTATTGGGAGATTATCATCTGAATCGGAGTCTTCTGGTGGAGTTTCAACTGCAATCTCATTGCCTTTTCTTCTTGATGACTCCTCAGTTTTCTTGGAGGAAACAACAGTCGGCAGTCTACTTTTAAAGGCTATTGGTTTTGCAGCTGGCTGTCTTCTTCCAATGACTGGTATAAAATCCACTTTATCAACCATCAGTGTGTCGGTTTCTTCATTCATAGAGTCAAAGATGCTCTCCAGTATGATGCTGATTCCGCTTGGATAACACATCTTTTGATGGAACCCAGTCGGTAACTCATTCGGTTTCCAGTTCTTCTCAACACTGTCAACATACTTCTTTAATTGCTCGAAGAAGTATTGAGCCCAGTTGATGTTGATCCCTCTGATGATCGCTGCACAAATTTTGTACTTGTGCTCCGACATCTCTGAGTGGCTCCCAGTTGTCCCGGTGATCATCCTAGCGGCAACTGAGGCTAAAATTATGTATTCTTCTTGGAGACTGGACACGAGTGTACTGCTTTTGTACACATCCAAGCACTCCTCCCACTTCCACTGGCGGTAGGCTTCCTCTTGATTCACTTGAACATCTTGCAGTCGTGTTCCAGTGGTTGGTAGTTTGAACAATCTTTTGAGCAGTTCTGGAGTTACGATCAGTTCTACTCCACGAACTTTCATCTTGATTCTGTCATCATATCCTCTTGAGCTTAAATAAAACTCAACCACGGCTTCTGGATATATTTTTGAAGGGTATTCTTCTGTAAAGCTTTTCAACCCACTGTCTTTTAACTTGGCGATTAGTGAGTTGCAGAGAACGGAGTTTGAGCATTTCTCTCTGTAGGCGCCTACATTCAGAAACTTATCTCTGTAGAGGTTTCTTTGAAATCCTTATGAGGAATCGTCAGTTCTTCTGAAGTTGTAGTTTGGTCGAACAACTGGTGCGCGTCTGTCAGCCATGGAGTTTTTGTTTGGTATGAATAAACAAGAAGGGGTAATCTGGCTTTGAATGAAGTTAGGAACTGAATGTTTTTACTTTTGAGAGTTTTTCGGAACAGTTTAGAGATTTTAGGGAATGGAAAATGCTTAAATTCTTTTACTGTGCTCGAGAATGGTAAAAGTAATAATGAACATTCAGCCATCCCTTTTATAAAGTATGAAGGGGTTCATCCAACGGTTGCGACTCTTGG
This sequence comes from Perilla frutescens, assembly GCA_026008535.1. Classification (NCBI taxonomy): domain Eukaryota; kingdom Viridiplantae; phylum Streptophyta; class Magnoliopsida; order Lamiales; family Lamiaceae; genus Perilla; species Perilla frutescens. The sequence goes on along the minus strand of BRKX01000017.1, from coordinate 34,771,642 downwards.
TCTCCTTAAATTCAACGGTTGGATTAGATCAATCAACCCGTCGATTGGCTTTTCATTTCTATTCGTTGGGAATTAAGGAGGAGAGAGAAGGATGGTTCAATGGTAACATTTGGATGACACGTGTTTTTACCGTTTCCACTATTTGAGACTTTTGAACTTATCTCTTCTCTTCAGTAGCTTCTCCTTGGCTTGAAAACTGATTACGTCATCAGTTGAGTTAGGCCATAACTGATGATTTTTCTTTTGATCAGTTCCAACTGGGATGTCTTCTCATCAGTTCCTGGCTGATTTTAACTGCTTAGTTCTTCAAACAGCTGCTTCTTAGTTCTCTCAGTTCAGCTGTTCTCCTTCAGCTGGTCCTCGAGCTGATATCTCTTTTTGAGTTGGCTTCAGTTCCTATGATTTTTTCTTCAGTTTGAACAAATTGCAGTTTGTATGCTCTGCATAACTGACTGGATTATCAGTTTGAGTGACTGAACTGATGATTCAATTGAATTTGACAGGGTAAACTGATCATTTCCAGTTTGCTCATTTCTCAGCAACTTCTTGCATATACTTCAAACTGATGGATTATGTGGCGAACTGATCAGTTTTTCGTCCTTTTGACTCAGTTTCCTTCTTCAGCTGGAGTGGTTCCTTGGCCTTTTTCTTCTAGTTCATCATCTTCATCCTGTGATGCTAGCTCCAGCAATCCTAGCTGTATACATAGCTCTATAAACTTTGCTTCAGGCAACGGTTTGGTGAAGATGTCGGCTATCTGTTTCTCAGTATTGACATATTTGATGCATATGTCTCTCTTCTCGATGTTATCTCTGATGAAATGGTACCTAATGTCAATGTGCTTAGTTCTTGAATGTAGAACTGGATTTTGAGATATCAGGATTGCACTATTGTTGTCACACTAGATAGGCACTTCTTCAGTTTCAACTTTGTAATCCTTCAACTGTTGCTTCATCTAGAGTATTTGAACACAGCAGCTTCCAGCAGCTACATACTCTGCTTCAGTTATTGACGTGGCAACTGAGTGCTGCTTCTTGCTAAACCAGGATATCAGTTTGCTTCCAAGAAACTGACATGTTCCACTGGTGCTTTTTCTGTCAATCTTGCATCCACCAAAGTCTGAGTCTGAATATCCAATTAAACTCAAACTGTCATCTCTAGGATACCATAATCCAAGATTTATGGTTCCTTTGAGATATTTGATAATTCTCTTAGCTACTTCAAGATGACTTTTCTTAGGATTGGATTGAAACCGCGCACATAGGCCGACTGAATATGAGATGTCTGGTTGACTGGCTATTAAGTAAAGTAGGGATCCAATGATTCCTCTGTAGTCAGTTTGGCTAACTGATTCTCCTTCTTCATCAAGAGTTAGTTGAACTGACGTGTTCATTGGAATCTTGAGAGTTTTTCCTTTGCTTACTCCAAACTTCTTAACTAGCTCATTCATGTACTTTGCCTGGTTGATGTGAATTCCATCTTTCAGCTGCTTTACTTGGAGTCCTAGGAAGAATGTCATTTCTCCCATCATGCTCATCTCGAATTCGCTTTGCATCAATTGAGCGAACCGTGTGCATAGATCTTTGCTCTTTGATCCAAAAATTATGTCATCCACATAAATTTGAACCATTAAGATCTCAGTTGATCGTTCTATTCGAAATAGAGTTCGATCAATGACTCCTTTTTGAAACCCATTTTTCAGCAAGAATGTTGTTAGAGTTTCATACCACGCTCTTGGAGCTTGCTTCAGTCTGTAGAGAGCCTTTTTCAGTTTGAAGACTTGATCACCAATTTAAAAGCCTGGTGGTTGCTCCACATACACGTCCTCCTTAAGCATTCCGTGAAGAAAAGCACTCTTGACATCCATTTGGTAGACTGTAAAGTTAAAGTGAGCTGCATAGGCTAGGAACAGTCTGATGGCTTCCAATCTTGCAACTGGCGCAAATGTCTCATCAAAGTCGATTCTTTCACTTTGTGAGTAACCTTTGGCTACCAGTCTAGCCTTGTTCCTTATGATCACTCCTTGTTCATCCAGTTTGTTGCGAAACACCCATTTTGTGCTAATGACCTTCTGGGTTTTTGGCCTATCAACGAGAAACCATACGTCATTTCGTGTGAACTGGTTCAGTTCCTCTTGCATAGCCATGATCCAGTCTAAATCTTCTAAGGCTTCCCTGACATTTGCTGGTTCAGTTTGAGAGATGAAGCATGTGAATAATGCATGCTCAGTTGATCCTCTGGTCTGAACTCGACTTCTTGGATCACCACTATCTTGTCAGTTGGATGGCTTCGGAGCCACTTGGGTAATATGGCTTCAGCTGGGTCCTCAGCTGGTTCTTCTGTGATGACGTCATTAGTTGCTCGTTCATTAGTTGGCTCGGCATTCTCATTATTTCTTCCCCCTGTTTCAGTTGTGGGGTTCACGGTCTCAGCACGATTTGTGTCTTCATTAACCAAGTTGTTCTCAACTGGTTTAGTGTCAGTTTCATTGCCCTCTTGTAATGAAACTTCAAATCGCTCTGGAATAATGTGATCCACATAGTCCTGCGAGTTTTCAGTTTCACTAGGTAGTACTTGAACTGATGCATCTATAGTTTCTTTGTTCCTGTACTCATTAGCAAATTCATCAAATACCACATGACATGTTATTTCCACAACAAGAGTTCGTTTATTGAACACTCTATAAGCCTGTGCATGAGGAGAGTTATACCCAAGAAATATTCCCTCATCAGCTTTAGCACTGAAGGCTTTCAATTGAGTCTTGCCATTGTTGTGATTATAACATTTACAGCCAAATATTTTAAAATAAGAGATAGAAGGCTTACGACCCTTGTACATTTCATAAGGTGTCTTGATGAAGCCATGGCCCACAAAGATGATGAAGAACCGGAGTTGCAATTTAGAGGACCAATCACAAGATCAAGAGCTAAGAAGTTGCAAGCTTACTTGCAAGTGTTGATTCGAAGAAAGCTCGAGATTGGAGATGAAGAAGTTAAGAGAAGCAATTCCAAGATAGTTAATTTATTAACTATTGAAGATCAAGAACACACCATGGAGTATTAATCTTGAAGAGATGAAGATGAAGAGTTCAAGAGCATGTGTGCATGTGCATGGAATTGTCGTGCATGTGTGTGCGGTTTTTAGTGAAGAAATCGGTCCCATAGTAATTAATTATGGGGTTGATTTTATTTAGACTATAGTATTTATTTTATTTAATTAAGAATATAGTTGGATCAGATTTATTTAATTATTTAGGAGTAATTTTCGTCCATATTGAGGTCAAGTTTGACTAGAATTGTATTTAAGGCAATTTTCTACCTTGAATAGAATTCTAGTTTATGTATCTTCCTAGTATAGTTAGAGATCTCTTTTGGATCAATTTTTAGGCCTTTTTATCTTATTATTTTCGTTCCCCATAGTCCTATAAATAGGGGAACCATGTCATATTGTTATTTTAGACATTATTGATTAAAATTGCTTTTGCATTCAATTTGTGTCTCAACCGTTTAAAGCTTTTGATTGTTTTCCTCGAAAATTATCATTCTTGAAGCCTAGAAAACTTTGAGTCTTACATCAAGGGAACGTTCTAATTCATACGAAGAATTAGGGTGAACTCGCTACGAAGAACAACTTAGAGATTCATTTTCGTCGTACAAGATACGCCGGGGATTAATCGGGTTGTAATTCAACAACACGAACACCAACGCCATCATCAACGACCTCCTCCACCATCATCAACTCGTCCATATCTTCATCAATCATTCAGATTCATTTGGGTCCAAGTTCGAGTTCAATTCAAGATCCGTTCGACGTAATTGCTACCCGAACCGTAAGTTCATCTTAATTCTATCATATCCTATCTACTCTAGCCATTCTAAACCCATTCATCACTATCGATTTACCTTCATCCAATCCGTCCATAAACTCGTCCACAACAGCCCTATTTCTATTTGGATTTTGTGTTATTTTGTCTAGGTATTTTAATTGAGTCTTAGTCGTCTAGCTAATCGAGTATAGAATCCTTTCGTAATCGACATAGTTTCTTTCCTTTGCTTCCGCATCTTTTGTGTCTCATTGGTCATTGAGTCCCGGGTCACATCATGTCTTGTCATGGGCTGCTACAATGGTACTTCGATTTTGAGTATGGCAAGTTGTATTGACTGCTTCAGCGCAGTACCCTTCAGCTATGTTGGCATCAGCTATCATAGCTCGAGCTGCTTCCTTTAGTGTTCGGTTGCACCTTTCAGCTATACTGTTTTGTTGTGGAGTTCTAGCAGCTGAATGTTCATGAGTGATTCCAAGCTGGTTGAGGAAGTTGATCATGTGTTGATTCACAAATTCGGTTCCATTGTCGGAACGAATCCTTTGAACTGATCTTTCCTTCTCAGTTTGTAGTCTTCTGATCAGCGTCATGAGCTTGTCATATGTTTCATCTTTGCTCCTCAAGAATTCCACCCATGTATATCTTGAGTAATCGTCAACTACTACAAGAGTGAATCTTTTGCCTTTTAGAGTTTGAGGTCTAACTGCACCGAACAAGTCCATGTGTAGCAGTTGAAGACACTCAGTTGTTCCCGGTGGGTGATTCTTATTCTTGAAAGATGACTTCACTTGCTTCCCTTTTTGACATGGTCCGCATATACCTGTTTTCTTGTATATCTCATTGGGAAGCCCCTCAACTAGCTCTTTCTTTGCTAGGTAGTTGATAGTTTTGAAGTTGAGGTGGTTCAGTCGATGATGCCATAGCCAACTTGCTTCAGTTGATCCTTTTGAGAGAAAGCAAGCTTCTGAGTATCCGGTTGACCAGTCAATAATGTACATGTTGCCTCTCCTGATGCCAGTTAGCAAGATTACTCCAGTTGACTTGTCTCTTATGTTGTAGGAGTTTTTGGTGAAGTCAATTGAGTAGCCATTGTCGCACAACTGGCTGATGCTGAGTAATTTGTGCTTTAGTCCATCTACATGGGAGACTCCATTTACGACTACTTTTCCTTTGACAACGAACCCTTCTCCAATGGTTCGGCTTTTGGAATTATCTCCAAATGTGACGAGTGGACCTTTGATTTCTTCATAACTATCGAGATCTTCTTTTTCTCCGGTCATGTGTTTGGAGCACCCGCTATCTAGATACCAAATTTCTTTGGTTTTCTTCATAGATAGGATGTTTTTGTCCTACAAAGAAAAGGATTAGCATTTAGGGACTCATTTCATATCGGGTCCTTTTTGATACATTAAGCTTTTTAGAATCCAGACTTGCCACACTTTTGTCTTCTTATCACTTAAAGAGTCAACTGACTTAGATCGTTTCATCAGTTTCGACTCTCTTTCAACTCTCCTTGAGTAGGTTGAATGGTACCTACGCTGAAAGGTAGTGGGATAAAACACTTCAACTAGCACATGATTATTTTGAGATTTTTGGGCTCTTCGATGAGGCCAATGTCTTGTGTGTTTCTAGTTCATTGGATTGAACCCTTTTGGATCAATTCTTGGTTTATTTCTGGAATCCAAATATTCATCGTAATGATGATAGGGTTGAAATGTTTTTCTTTGATCTCTCCTAGAAGTGCTTTGATTGAACTGCTTAGCAAGGTAGGTTTGAGATTTAAACTGTTCTTTCTTTTCATAGTGAATTGATCTGCCAGTTTGCCTTGATGGCTTTTTATACTGAGCTGGTGGTTTTTGTTGAACTGGAAGCTTTGAACAAGTGAACTGACTTGAGTGAACTGATGGTCTTGGTTGAGAACTGGGTTTGGCTGATCGGGTGTTTTAGATTGGTAGAACTGACCAAACTTTTTAGGCTAGGTCTGGAGATTTTTTAATATTCCATTTCCTTTGTTTGACTCAGCTGGTTGATCCTGAGATCTTGTGAACCCTTTTAGGATGCCCTTGTCACTAGGTTGAGCAACTGCTTTTCCCTTTTCTAAGGCAGTGAACTTGCTATATCCTAGCCCTGAGCTGCCAGTTCCAGCTCTTTGATGACTGAGTATTTCATCTAGAGTTTGAGATCCCTTTTTGAATTTTAAGTTTACCGTTTCTTTTTCAAGGATCTCTTTCTTGAGTTTTTGATTTTCTTCCTCTAGATCAATAGTTCTTAGTTTCAATTTCTCAAATTCTAAAAGCTGTGATTCAAGATACTCTAGTCTTTCATGATCAATGCTCAGTTTCCTAACCTTATTTCTCAGTTCATCATTTTCATCTTTCAGTTCAACATGCAAAGAGGAGATTGAAGCTAATTGGTATTCTAGCATCATAAGTTTCACATTAAGTTCATTGCTAGAGATAGTTGCTTCATTGATATGATAAAAAGAAATTTGAAAGTCAGTTGTACTAACCTCTTCATCATGGTCAGCCATTAAGCAGAATAATGCTTCATCATCATCTGAGCTGTAGCCGTCAAAATCGATTTCTGAAGGATAGTCTGAATCATCCAGCACAGCATTCTCGAGATTTGCGACCATTCTTTTTCTTTTGAAGAAGCTTCTTTTTACCTTGGCTTTCTTGTCTTCAGGGAGTTCTAGACATTCGAACCTGTAATGTCCTTGTTTATGACAATGAAAACACTCACCAAGATTGCGATTGCCACTCCTGAATGTTTCAACTGGCCGTTCAGCTGGTTGGTAGGCTTTTTCAACTTTTGGGATTTCATCAGTCTGAGGTGAAACTGATTGTTTATCCCGAGCTCTCTTCAACTTTTCGAGCAACTTGGTAACTGATTGAATTTGATCATTGATGTCCTCAGTTAGATTTTCCTTCTTCTCAGTTGCCTCTCTTTTCAGTTCAGTTGAAGATCCGCTTTGGTGTTCTTTGGCTGGTGAGCTCCTAGGCCGGAAGCTGTTTCTTCCTCGAACGTCTCTAAACCTGGGCCTTTCGCCATAGAAAGCTGCGTCTTGAACTGATGATGTCGACGCTTCTCTCTTTCAGTTTAGACTGTACTCATGAGCTTTAAGAGAACCAAATAGTTCCCTTGGAGTGATGTTGTTTAGGTCTCGTGACTCCTTTGTAGCTATCACTTTCATATCTCATTCGTTAGTGAGATTATCCAGTATTTTGGAATTCATCTCTGAATTGGGATAACTTCTCCCGAGGTTGTTCATCTCACTGATGATGCCTAGAAATCTTGTTTCAAGGCTTGAGATGGACTCTTCTGCCTGCATTTTGAAGGATTCATACCTGTCAACTGCCAGTTGGAGCTTGTTTCCTTTTATAGCTTCGGACTCTCTGCAAAGATCTGCTAGTAGGTCCCATATTTCTTTGGCAGTTGTGCAGTTCTTGGTATTCTTCATACAATCTTCATCTAGAGTTTGGAATAGTGCAGCTTGAGCAACGAACTCTAGATTCTTCAACTTCTTCTCTTCACTGGTGAGAAGATTAGTTGGCTTCGGGATCCTTGCTGGTTGATTGATATCAACTATGTGAGCATCATTGTCCATCATGATGATGATTGGACCTTCTTCAATGACTTTCCACATATTCTCATGAATTGAGCAGAGATGAGCTTTCATTCTCCTGCTCCAATCATCATAGTTCTCAACTGAAAACAAAGGTAGCTTATGGTTTCCCATAGCTAGAATGTTAGCACAGATAGTTAGATCTGATTCAGTTGATCTGCAGAAACGGCTGATCCTTATAATCAACCGCTCTGATACCACTTGTTGGTCCCGGGCGAGTCGGTATCAGTTTAGAGGGGGGGTGAATAAACTGATTCAAAATTTGACTTTAGGTGTGGAAAATAGGGCCCTTTGACTCTCTTGAAGAAACTTATCTATGCACCAACTTGATAATCAGTTGAGACAGTTTAAGTGCAGCTCTTGTGATGTTGTGTGCAGTTTGAGATATGCAATGATCTATAAGTACAGCACACAAGAGATTTATAGAGGTTCGAAGTCTCAAACTTCTACGTCCTCTCTTCCTTCCGCAGAAGGGCAACTTCACTACATAACTTGAGTTTCTTTACAAATTACACAATGAAGAACAGTTGGCTGAGCCTGGTAACTGCTCGCTACCTCAGTTGGTCGACGGCTCACAATTGAAGTCCCTAACTGCTCGCTAGGAAGGTAGGTGTTATTGTCGTCTTTACAAGGTTTTAGATCTCTTTCGATCTTCAAGAGGTTAGTCTTGAACAAGGGGGTATCAACTGATGTGCTCCTTTGATTGAGCTGAGTAGTTGATCTTTGAATAACTGGACCTGAGAAGGTCGCCCTGGCTGGATCGTCGACAGCTGGCTGAGTATGTTGAATCAGTGAATTCTTCTTCTCAGTTTTGACTTTCGCAGTTTCTATCGAACGTTGCACTTGAGCTTGAGTGGAAGGGAGGAAGAAAAGCTCTGCTTGTATATACGAAGGTTGGCAAGGATTTGTAGTTGCGAAAAGTGTTTAGAACTCTAATTCACCCGTCTTTTATAGAGGAGTGATTTTATGACCGTTGAGCTTCATTGTCCATTTGATCAGTAGCTCTGTTGGCTCATCAATGCCATGTGATTCTAAATGATCGCTTGGATCATTTAGTTGAAGTAGCCGTTACTCTGCCAATCGATCTTCATTAAATTCCAGGATCTTTGTAGGAACATTTATTCCAAGATATGCTGATTTAAGCAATACTCTCCAGGAGTCTTCTGCCTTCAGCTCTTCTGGCAGTTTGGAATTTCAGTTGGCAGTTTTGGATTTCTCAGCTTAGTTGCAGAGTCATCCCAGCTGGCAGTTCGGAGCTTGTCAGCTGAGTCTGGCTATCGCTCCAATTGGCAGTTCTGGGCTTATTAGCTGAGTCTGCCTGTTGCTCCAGTTGGCAGTTCTGGGCTTGTCAGCTGAGATTGGCCGTTGCTCCAGTTGGCAGTTCTGGGCTTGTCAGCTGAGATTGGCCGTTGCTCCAGTTGACAGTTCTGGGCTTGTCAGCTGAGATTGGCCATTGCTCCAGTTGGCAGTTCTGGGCTTGTCAGCTGAGATTGGCCGTTGCTCCAATTAGTAGTTCTGGGCTTGTTAGCTGAGATTGACCGTTGCTCCAGTTAGCAGTTCTGGCATAAACTGATATTCTATCAGCTTTTTCAAACTTTGGTCAACTTCTTTCTCCCTCAGTTCAGCTGACTCGATTGTCAGCTTGCTTTGATCGGTATGATTTTTTAGCCAAGTTGAACTTTAGACTGGATGATGACATGTCTTTCAACTTGTGGGTCATTCTTCAAATTTGTTGACTTTGACTCTTCTAGAGTTCTTCTTTGAAGATGCCCTGTGCTGATCAGCTTCGATCTGCAATCTTGAATTTTGGTCAGTTTTTCATAAGTAATTTTGACATCTCATCAAAACCTGATCTAGGGGTTCTTTGATAGTTTTTCCTAACAATACATCTTTCAAAATCCAATGGTCTAGATTTGGTCAAAGGGGTGGTGACATTACTGTAAATAAGAGGAACTTCAAAAACTGCGGTGGCATTTTGGTAATTTTCACGTTAAGGTCAAAATAAAAAAAATACGGACTTCTAGGAAGCATGCTAATGGAGACATAATCATATGCTAACGAACACTGGTGCGTCATTTTCACCAAAAATAATCCGACACGCAGTCGGTATGCCCACACTACCCAGAATAGTAGCAAGCAAGATCATCTCCCAAAGGACCGGTGAGAATTATCTAACACTTTAGCCTGCAAGTAACCAAATCTTGACAACAGATTTCTTGATTATAATGTAAAAAATGAAATTTAAAAGCAATTAAACAAATGTAGATTTCTTAACAGATTAAAAAGGTATTCCAACTTCCAATTAACTCCTGCCTAGCTTAATTATTTCGATCCTCGATGCAATGATATTTCCAATTAATGCATCCAAACCAATTATAGCCACCGAAGACACTTCTGACGCTGCCTAATTTCTCCTTAGTTATTCGATAATCGGGAAGACACTTCAATAATTATTTCTCTAATCGACTGACAACCGTAAGAGACACTATATAGATTTAATGAGCCGATAGCTTTATGCACTAGAGAAACCCGATTCAATACTAATAGACTCTGACACAGAACTATCGAATTAAGACTGCTCTTCCCTTGATTCTGAAGAATCGTTGTACCACTAATTAAACGTAAACCACAATTACGGATGGCTGATTTAATTGGCTACTAATTAATCCTGATCTACTAAATATTTGCAACTACCTAGCAGAGTCAAAACAATTAACAACTTTAAACACAGAGAATCACAGATGCATTCATATAATTAGAGTATAAGAACATATTAGATCTCACAGAATAAATACGCCATGGATTCGTTAATCTTCACCGGAATAAAACGCGCTTAGCTCGAATTCATAATTGGATTTGCAATTCAGAAATTAATTGAAAAGAAGAACAATGAAAAGAAGAATGAATATAAATAATGAAAAATCTATAGAGAAAACTCATTCTTAGCGTTTCTGGCATCTGGAATAATCTGTACTGCAATGGATAAAGTCCTATACTATCTAGAAGTCTTTTTATACCAATCCTTAATTAATTAATTAAAAAGAAATATAATCCTAATCCAACTAGGAAAATAATAAAAATAGAGTCCAACAATAATAAAAGAGTGCAGAATTTTCGTCCATGGCCCACAACTGGTGCAAATCCACTATCTCCAGCCCAAATACTCGTATAATCTATCAGTCAGTATGCCCATACCGACTGCTTTCCAGACTCTTCAGCTTTTCTTCAATCCAATTGCGTCCAAACCCTTCAAAACAATGCCATTATCTCCACTCCCATATCAACCACCTGAAATTAACCACAAGACATAGTACTGCAAAAACATACCAAAAACGACCTAAAATGTATATAAAATAATAACCTAATCAAACACATAATCATATGCCGACGAACACATAATCATATACTAACGAAGCATTATCACTTCATGCACAACACGTAAGTTTAAATGCAAAACTAATTTTCTTGTAAAATAATTAAATGACAAGTATAATATGGTTGGAAAGCTAGTCAAGTCTATTTTAAAAAAAATCAAAAAAATATTAATCACTGACAAACTTATAGTTGTTTTATTGAAGGTTATTAGTTGCATTATTTGTCTTCAATCCACTACATTATTATTTCACTAACATTGGATAATACATTCATTCAGCATTACACACTGCTTCCGTTAGCATACGGCAATGCTAATGTAAATGATGAAATGCAATGAAATTAAATTATTGAATCCTAAAATTAATGTAATAAACCCTTATAGCAATATATAATGTTTCCGTTAGCATACAACAATGCTAACAATATTATTTAACAATGCTAACATTATAATGCTATTGTCATATGCGTTACATAATTCTACTGTTAGCATTATCATATGCTAACAATAGCATATGATAATGCTAACAATAGAATTGACATTCACTTATACTAACAAATATTTTAGTATTTGCTATTATTAATGTTCGTTTATATTATCATCACAATCATCACATGTAGTATGAAAGACACATTATTCTATTAGTATTATTGTAATGTTTTCATTATCATATGACAATGCTAATGTTAGCAATGCATTTTCATTTTCATATAAAAAATATTTGATGCATTAATATATTATTTGTTGTCAATATATTGTGTTTCGTTAGCAATAAGTTATTATTTCGTTAGCACTATAGAAATAAGATATTAGCATTGGATAACTAATGCTAAATTGGCTTAATGCATTAATGTATATTGTTCTCTGTCAATATACTGTTCTTCGTTAGCGATATGTTATTACTTCATTAGCATTATAATAAAAGACTATTAGCATTGAATAACTGTGTCAAAGGAATACAACATATAATAGATTTCTAATGTAATTCACACAATATGCTAACGAAAATTAATATTATTTCATGCTACATTAAAGGTACAAAAAGTATCAGAAACACCAAAAATAAAAAGAAAAAGGCTATAACAAAACTAAAAATACAAGCCAATTTAGCCAATTTAAAGCCTAGATTCTTTCATCTGAAGAAAAAAAAAAGATGCCTCATAAATCTTTCAATGGCTTCATAGAAGATTTCACATCTTGGTATATCTATTTTAGTCTCCAAACCATGCATGAGAGACTTTGAGTTGGCACCTGTCATCAAAATATTACAACGTCAACATTTAAAACCATCTTACTTAGCAAACATGATTATATTCGTTAGCACGAGTATTAACATATACAACAAAAACACAATGCTAACAAAAAAATATAATGATTCTAATAGATAAACTGTATCATGATAACATCATACTTCGTGAACAAAATAACAAAAACATATATACTAATTCTTCAACCAACAATTAATTAGCTTTAAATTTGAAAACATAAACCATCAACAAAACCATCTTCTCTGAATAAAGAACATGATAAACCAAAATTTTACACTATTTTTCGAACATTTGCACTTTGTGTTTTGCATAGTTCGGTGTGTTTTCATCTCAGTTTAATTGAGTTTTACTTGATTTTGGAGTTTGGGTTAGTTTGTTAATTTGTGTAGGTTTGTTCTCACTTTTGGATGCTTTGGAGAAAAGAAGTTGCAATGAAGCCCCAAGATCTTGTGTTGAAGAAATTGGATAAAAAACGGGATGGAAATGAGCCAGAAAAAGACCCGCGAGCACGAGCTGCGAGTGGGGTGGAGGGTCGGCAAATGTCGAAAATTGTTCCCTCGCGACATAGGAAGGGTTCGAGTGAAGAAAACCCACGAGCTCGGTCACGGGTAATGAGCCCGGTCATGGGTATTCTGCCACGTCATGCCACATGGAGCCGCGACCCGAGCCACTGGTGAGTCACTCACGAACGAGGTCGGGTTTGTCCGTTTTTGGTTGGATTTTGGGCTTTTTCCCACTATCTTTCATGGATTGATTGAAAATATTATGGAAGTCTTTATGGATGATTTCTCAGTTTATGGTAACTCTTTTGATAACTGTCTAACAAATATAACTCAAGTACTGTAGAGATATGAAGATACCAACATAGTCCTTAAGAGCATCTCCAATGCTGAACTAAAACACCAATTTAGTGCAGAAATCTACTGAAATGTTGTCCCAAATTCTGCCCCAAATTGGTGCTGATGGGTCCTACAATATTTAATGAATTATTTTATTATTTAAAATCATTATTAAATAGATTATTAATAAATTTAATTTAATTTATAAATTATATATTCAATTAATTCAAATTATAAACCATCTAAATAAATAAATAAATAATTTTAATAAAAGCACAATTATTTAAACACAATGGATAGAATGAAGTCGCACATATTACAAATTACTAGAAATTAACTTAAAAACGCACTACAAATAACTAAAACTATTTGAAAAAATACATTGATTACAAATCATTTCTAGATCCTCTAAGATAATTATAATATTAACCGAAATCGTTCGAAGAATTCTCAAACCCATGTCTTTCATCTCTGGATTAATTAAATTGTGAAAATTTCTCCTTGATGAGGAGACGATTAAGATTCATGAGCTTGATTTCTTTTTTGTATAATTCTAATTTGTTCACCAAGAATGTATTTTCATAAGTGTTGTAGTCTTGTAATATTTTCTCTAATTATTTGATGATCATTAAAAGTACTTTTATTATTTCAAGCACGTTATATGTTATAATTTTTTAATAGTATATTTTTTGAAAGTATATAATTAAAAGTTATTAGTTTTGGATAATTATCATTTTTAGAAAATAATAAATCATTAGGCATATTCATATTTCAATTATAACATAAAATGAAATCTTTAAGAGAATATTCTTATTTAGTGTAAAATTTGGTGTTGAGCATTGGAGCTGCAAAAAAATATGGTGATGGGTACAGAATCTACACCAAATAGGTGCTTAGCATTGGAGATGCTCTAACTAGGAAAATTGTCATTTTATGGTCCGAGATGGTATAGTGTTAGGACATAAAGTGTCCTCTGCAGATTTGGAGGTAGATCGTGCCAAGATAATCGTAATTGAAAGACTTCCACCACCTACGAATGAGAAGTTTGTAAGGAGTTGTATTGGCCATGCCGACTTTTATCGGCATTTTATTATGGATTTCTCTAAAATAGCCAAGACTCTTAGTCATTTAGTAGAAAAATCTGTTTCCTTTGATTTCTCTGATGAGTGTTTGCAGACATTTAAGACTTTGAAGAGCGTGTTGGTGAGTGCCCCTATTTTGATCACACCCTATTGGTCACAGCCTTTCGAGATCATGTGTGATGCCAGTGATGTTGTCATTGGAGCTGCTCTTGGGCAAAAGAGAGACAAATTGTTTCGTGTAATATACTATGCCAGTAGGACCCTAGATTTAGCACAAGTAAAATACACAACAGCGGAGAAGGAATTGCTAGCAGTGGTGTACTCATTTGATAAATTTCGGGTCTATCTTATTGGCGTGAAAACCATAGTTTACACTAATCATGTAGCATTGAGGTACCTTTTGATAAGAAGGATGCAAAACCCCGTGATAGAGATTTATTCACCTCTAAGATTTGTTTCAATATTTATACTTGTGTCAATGCCTACAAGTGTACAAGCATGTATTTGTAGTAATGAAACGAGATCTATCCACAGGGAAATGGAATAGAATTTAGACATTGCAAGTACCACGACGATTAAATGAGTGAAATATCTAGACGAACAATAAGGAGAGGGTGTGTTTATATCCTAATCACAATACCAAACAAGAGCGAGACACATAAACACTTAAACAACAATAATTATCAATGTAATTTGCACTCAAGAGACAATATATACCAAACAAGGGAGAGCTTTGAAGATGATAAATAAGGCGAAACTCTAGGACATGGCTACACAATACTCATATTGACCTACAATGTGGGATTACACATACATGTATGCAAAGCTCATAGATAGGAAGACCACGAATATAGTAAGAGCATCTCTCGAATATCTCTTAAATTGCGAATGCAACAAGGATGGCTATCTCTAACGCATTCCAAGATCGCACCTACTAAAGACTCTAAAGGTCACATTTCCTTCCACATAATGACACTCGACTAAGAAGACAAATATGTAGATTTGATCCAAGCATGCTTATGATCACGGGATTGACTAGATGCAAGTGATTCATACAAATATGTAGATTTGATCACATTTCCTTCCACATAATGACACTCGACTAAGAAGACAAATATGTAGATTTGATCCAAGCATGCTTATGATCACGGGATTGACTAGATGCAAGTGATTCATACATGTGATGTTAGTGAGATGGCCAACCAAACAACACCATTCAAGCCCTAGCATAGATCAAAATCTTGACAAAGAAATAACATATATATATATCCCACATCAAAGATCAATATTCATATTGCTTCACCACATCCTAGAGCCCTAAGGCTCTAGCCAACCATATTCACAATACAATCAAGATTACAAGAAGAAGAACAATAACCCATTCTAAATACAAGTCTAAGAAGAGAGAAGAAGTGATAAAAACCCAATGTAGAACACTCTTCCTCAATCCTATGGCTTGGATGCTCAAATAGATGGTTGAATCTCCAATCTTCCTCTTGATCTTCAAAAATCCCTTATCTTGATGTTTTTCAAGTATTTTTCATTCTAGGGTGTATATCGATATCTCATTTGAAAAGCTCAAATGATATATATATGAATGGACCAATAATTGGGTGCCAAAAGTCACTTTTAATTTCCGTCTGTGCGGAACTTGACCCCAGGAACTTGCGTTTGAGGGTCGAGTTTGGAACAAAGGAAATCAGGTCTCTGAAGGCTCTGCAACACAGGCTTTGGGTCGCGTTTTGGGGTCGCGTTTCGACTGAAGGCCGAGGCGCAACCCTAGTAACTCGCGTTTGACACCCGCGTTTCGTCCAAAGGAATTCGGGTCTCTGAAGCTTCTGTAAAGCAGGCTTTGGGTCACGTTTAGGGGTCATGTTTTGGCTCAAGGCCGAGGCGAGACCCCCCTAGGTCGCGTTCGTGAGTCGCATTCTCGAGTGGTGTGAAGCGCGACCCCCGTTGATCGCGTTTGGGGGTCATGTCTTCAACACTTGGGTGTTTCTTTGCTCGTTTCTTCATTATTTCATGCCTTGTGTACTCTTTGTTGATCCCTTTATCAATTTGACTTTGTTTTTGCTCTTTATGTCCCAAAAATTCCCTATATTGGCCACATTACATTAAACATAAGATTAAATCAAAAATAAATAATATACACAACATATATACACGATAACCAAGTGCAAATGCACTCAAAATGAGTCCAAATGAGTGTAATTTATGCACTCATCAACTACCCCAAACTTAAACATTTGTTTGTCCTCAAACAAAAACAAGAGTAGAAAAACAAGGTAATTGACCATATTGGAATCAAGATGGCAATTTGCTTCAAAAATCAAAAGATAAAAATTATGCATAGATGATAGTAGCAACCAATCATAAACAAGATCATCAAAATCATCATGATATAATTTTGTGAAGTTCAAACTCTCTCAAGGTTCAATAGAAGCTCATTCTCAAGTGTATAGGCTAGAAGTGTATCGCTCAAGGTCGAGAGTGCACTAGAATTCTACCATATGCTTGCAGAGTGAATACAATCTCCACTACTTAGTGTGTGTTCTCAACCAAGAATCATTAAGGTCTTTTGGGATTGTAGGTATGTATTTGGCTAAGTAACTTCCCAACATTACCAATTTCATTACCAAGCAAGTAGAACAAATCAAGTTCTCTTCTACCCTTATTTCTTCACAACCCATATCTCTTTGAGATTTTCTAAACTTCTTTCAACATTTCATACTCTCTTGTTTGTGATTTTCATGTAGAACTATCCTTCTTTTACTTCATTTTCAATTATAATCAAGATGATTCACTTCTTTGTGTTCTTTTTCATCACAAGAGTATTCATTATTTTACCTTTTTCCATTCTACAAGATTTCTCAAAAGTTTTATTTGAAAAGTCCACACAAATCTTGCCACACTTATTCCATTCTCAACCCAACAAAATCAATAAAATAATTTCAAGGCTCAAAGGGCTTGCAAGGGATTAAATTTATATTGGAAGGTTAAGAATTTGGATTGTTATGAGGTTCAGACAACAAATGGCCTTAAATCATTTTCAAGAGATCAAACACACCCATGTAACATCAATCAAGTCACAAAGCAAGTTCTAGAGAAAACTTAGTGCACTATGAAGACCATTAATCACTCAACAAGGAAAAGATTTCACTCGTGTAATCTTTGGATCAAAATCTCCCCACGGTAAGTTTTTCCTTCCCAAATTGTACTTTTGAGACCTTAAAGAACTTTGGTTACAAAATCATGCCATGACATCATGCTTTTTATCAAAAATTTGCAAAAATTTTCAACATAAGCTCATGTTCATCAAGGATTTCAATTTCATCAATTTATCATGCTCTCATAACCCCTATTATTGTTACAAGAACATACACCCGTTTAAGTCAAAACATCCCCAATCCACAATCATAAGGCAATTGAACAAAAACATAGATAAAAATATCACATGCTCATGAAGCAAAACGACATGCGATCTCATTATCTATCAACTACCATCATCCATACATTCCAATGAAAACATAAAAATCCTAACATGATCCAAACATAAATAAAAACATAAGCATGCTAGCATGCTCCATTATCCGAAAGCATAAATAAATAAATAAGTCTTATGAAATAAAATGGTAAAAATGATAGAAATGAGCAGAAAAGATCCTTGGCAACCACTACTCTCTCCCCCTCGCCCGAACTTAATTTAATCCAAGTGAGGAAATAAGTTTGGAGGTAAAAAGGTGGTGGCAAGGGTCACTAACAGCTCAGTGGGATGGATGCTGTTGGTGGTGCGGAGACTGCTGCGGGAACTGCTGTGAAGTGGATGACGACATAAATTGTGAGGTCTGGAACTGCTGAAACTGCTGCGAGGAGGTAACCATGAACTGTCCAGTCGGCATCTGCTGAAATTGCTGAGATGAGGATGAGGACGCTAAAAATTGTCCAGTCAGAAACTGCTGCATCGACTGGAATGGCTGCTGCTGGAACTGCTGCTGTGGCTGGTAGGAGTGGTAGGGAGTCATCTGCTAGTGCTGAGATGGGGTATAGGGATGCTGCTGTGACCCAGACCCGGTGTTCATTCCTCTGAAGAGCCCGGCTAGGTCCTGAATCTCAGATCGAAATGAGCCCATGTTGTCAACTAGACCCCTGATGTCCCTTCTGAGACCCGTGAATCTCTCGTCAATATCTGTCTGTATGGCATGAAATCTATCATCGACGCTGGACTGAATCTGTCCCATCCTGCCATACATGTCGTGTCGGATATCATCGAACCTCGTGTACATGTCTTGCCTTAGTGCACCGAACTCGTTGTGCACGTCATTCTCCAGTACTGCATGGTCTCATCCATGGAAGTCATGTACCCATCCAATGCGTCAAAACGACTAGCAATCTGTTCTTCTATGTAGCACCGGCCTCGTCTAAATGTGCCTGTGGAAGATTCCTCTCCCCCATTGTCACCACCGACCTCTCCTTGGTCCTCAATGAATGCTCGTATGCCTCTTGGTACTCCAGCTGCAGCAATAGCCGCCAAATGAGCGACTGTCTCCATCTTCTAATTGGTCCTCTCTTGATAGTTCGACACATGAGTAAGTGTCGTGTTGGGCAATGGGAATGTCCCTCCAGTTCTCATGTTCAGCAGATATGTGTGTAAATATGAGCTCAAGATCTTCACATTCCTCAAATAGTTGAGGTTCAACAACCTCGACCCTCTGTTATCAAGATAATCCTCAAGATTGATGGCGAAGTGTTCGGCAATCGGAGTGATCATCCCTCCAATGCAAATGTGCCCGCTGTCAAGGTGTGATTGTTTGTAGAGCTGCTCTATCAGGAAAGCACCAAAGCTCAAATGGACCCCATTCAACATGGCCCAAAGTGCAAACAGCTCGGAAGTCCTCAACCCACTGTTTTCTCTTCGTGCAAACACTGTGTTTGCCAAGATGCAGTGTAGGTATCGGAAAACCAGATTAGGCATTGCAGATGCCTTTGCTGTGCTGGAGTTGTATTTTTCTGTGTTCGACTCTGTGAGGCATAGGAGGCAGTAGGAAACATCTTGATTGTACTCCCGAGGTTGGTGATAGATACCGTCAATAGGAGCATTGAAAATCTCGTTCAATTGATCAACAGTAAGCTCACGGTCCGTGTTACCCATCCGAAAGGTATATTTGACAGGCCCCCTCCTTGTAGTCCTCTTCATCTCGAATGTGCTCAGTAGCTCTCTAACCAAGAGAGGAAATGTCATGCAGTTCCTATCCATGGCTTGGATCCATCCCATTTGCTCTAAGAGTCTCCACACATCATCCTTGATCCCAAGGGCCTCACACGTGTCGCTGCACATGAACCTTGATGTAACAAGGTTGACATTGAAAAGCCACTGCCAATTCTCGTAGTATTCATCACTGCCGAGGCAGATGCGAAATCGCATTGGATGATTGACCGCCAAATCCTCATCTTGTTCTTCATCTTGGGCTTCTATTTCTGGATCGGACTCGGATTCGGGTTCGGCTCTTCTTGAAGATTTTCTACCTCTTCGGGGCATTTTTAATGTGCGGGGGTGGTACCTACAAAATATTGGAACAAGGTTTAGGCAAAGTAGTAGAACTCATTTTCTTTATTGTAACAAAGTTGAATGTGGTTTTCAAGTGTATGACAATATCTAAAGTATTCCACATTTAACTTTGTTTGAACAAAATTTGTAATTCTCATTAGCAAATCATGCTCTTATAATGTCATTCATACTTCAAGGCGTTCACATATCACCATTACAACAAAGCATAATACAAGGAGCACAAATTTTATCTTGACAAACGAGGCCTAAAGCCATGTGTGACAATATCAACTACCAATCAAGACAAAAAAGTGTTCTCTCCAAACCAAACATTGTTCCAACATGCTCCATTTTTCCCTTCATAATTTATACAACCTTAGTGCACTATACCAAATGCAAAATGGGACCAATTTAGGCAAAAGAAAGGTTTGAAATAGATGTGACAATGTAAGCTTCATAGTAACATTTCAAACATGCTATATTCATCAATGTCCTATTCATTCCCAAAAATCCCAAAATCCATGATTACTGCAACAAGGTATGTTTATTCAATCATAAAACATTTCAAAGATCAAATGGCCATGTTTATTTTAAATCACAATCAACATTTTTGCATTTCAAAGTAAACAAGTTAAATTCCCACTTAATCAATTTAAGCATCAATTACCAAACAAATTTAGGGAATATCATAAACATAAAATGCAAGAATATTGTAAAAACAACCATATTTTTACCAAGGGTTCCAACATTAAGGCAATGATATCAACAAAAACAATTTTATCATTCATGCCCAATTTCAGATTTTCATCATGAATCCAAGTTAATTCCCACAATCACTAACCAATTTCATCAATCCAACACAAAGAGACTCCTATTATCCTAACATGACTCACAATAACATCCCATTACCATGATTTGCATAATTCTTTCAAATGGAAGAATAATTTGAGGAAGCCCAAGATTAATTTTCCAATTTCTCAACAAATACCATATACCCATTCCATAATCATGCTAGCAATTCCATTGTTCATCATATATGAGCACAATTTGAGCACTATCCATAGAGATTTCGTTCATTCAAAACCTAGGGCACAAAACATGAAACATCCCCAAATCTCTTGCATAGAACAAATTTAAACCTTTAAATCAACGTCCTAACACATAATGTAGATGGAAACATGGAGATAGTTAAGAGAATTTACCTTGGATGTTTAAAGGAGATGGTTGGAATTTTCGTGTGTGTAAAAGTGGGTGTGAGTGAGAGTGAATAGAGTGTAAAAATGAATGCAAAGTGTGAGAAATTGGGGTAAAAACCCGTCTGGACCGCGGTGAAACTCGACAGGGGTCGCGTTTGTTGCTCGCGTTTTAGCCTCTTGGTGAAATGCGACCCCTGTAGGTCGCGCTTTGGACCCGCGCTTCAAGTGAAGAAGATCTTGGCTCTAAAAGCTTTGCAACACGACATATGGCTCGCGTTTCAGGGTCGCATTTCGGCCTCTTGGTGAAACGCGTCCCCTAATGCTCGCGTTTCAGCTGTTTGCCAAAACGTGACCTATAAGGTCGCATTTTATGCTCGCGCTTTCAATCTTGTTGAATTTTTGAGCATTTCTGGGATCCTTCTTCAAACTGCGTTAACTTCCATACTTCAAATACTAATTCCTACAACCCTTCACTCCAAAAAAAACATCAAACGTAATTAAAAATGCTTCCTCAAGGCAAATATAAAATTTAGACTAATCTAACGAGACAAGTAAATCAAGATAAACCAAAATAAAAGCGAAGCAAGACAATAAAAATTAAAAACCATTGGGTTGCCTTCCAATTAACGCTTAATTTAACGTCGCGAGTTCGACGGGATATGGTTCTTCAAAGATTTTTCAAGTGGAGGACAAACACTCCAGCTTGTTCCTCCGCATTATAGAATTTCTTTACACGTTGCCCATTGACAACGAATAGGCTCTCATCCTTAGCTTGCAACTCCACCGCTCCATTCTCAAATACCTTTGAGATGACGTAAGGACCTCCCCATTTTGTTTTGAGTTTCCCGAGGAGCAACTTCAAATTTGAGTTGAAAAGCAGTACGGCATCTCCGGGTGCAAGTTCTTTCTTCTTTAAGAACTTGTTATGTTAGAGTTTGGTCCTCATCTTGTAAATGGAAGAATTTTCGAAGGCATCAAGCCTAAATTCATCGATTTCATTCAAACGGAAAATTCTTTCCTTTCCCGACATCTCAAAGTCGAGATTAAGCTTCTTGGTGGCCCAATATGCCTTATAGGTGAGCTCAATCGGAAGGTGACATGACTTACCAAACACCATTTGATAAGGAGACATGCCCAATGGAGTCTTGTAGGCCACTCGATAGGCCCATAATGCTTCATCGAGATGGTTCGACCAATCCTTCCCGTTTGTCTTCACCACCTTTTGGAGGACTTGTTTTACCTCTCTATTTGCAAGCTCGGCTTGCCCATTGGCTTGTGAATGGTAGGGATTCGTCACCTTATGCTTCACGCCATGTCATGCTAGGAGGCTCGTCATCTACTTATTGCAAAAGTGAGTGCCTCCATCACTAATTAAGACTCTTGGCGTCCCAAATCTTGTCAAAATATTCCTTTGAAGGAACTTTAGCACAATCTTCGAATCATTAATCTTGGTTGGGATTGCTTCGATCGACCATGAGAGATAGTCAACCGCCAAAAGTATGTAGAGATTTCTTTCGGACACCACAAATGGTCCCATGAAGTCAATCCCCCATACATCAAACAATTCCACTTCTACAATTGCACTCATCGGCATCTCATTTCTTTTTGAAATTGAGCCCATCTTTTGGCATCGCTCACATGTCTTCACAAACTCTTCACAATTTCTAAAAATGGAGGGCCAATAGAACCCGCTTTGTAGATACTTCCTAGCAGTTCTATTAGAAGCAAAATGGCCTCCAAATGGAGAATCGTGACATGCCTTTATTATCTCAAGCCATTCTTCCTCCGGCACACACCTTCTAAGGATGGAATCGGCACACCTCTTAAAAAGATAAAGTTCCTCCCATATGTAGAGTTTGAGATCATGGAAGAACTTTTTCCTTTGGTAGCTCTCCATCTCCACGGGTTTCACTTTGGCAACTAGAAAGTTGACAATATCCGCAAACCACGGAACTTTTGTTGATGCCAACATGATTCTCTCATCGGGAAAGCTTTCGTTGATTGGCCTCTTGGTCTCCTCTTCTACTTTCATATGATCTAACCAAGACAAGTGATCCACCACCATGTTCTCACATTATTTTCTATCTTTGATCTCCACATCAAACTCTTGGAGTAGAAGAATCCATCGGATAAGCCTTGGCTTTGCATCCTTCTTGGCAAAAAGATGCTTCAAAGCGGCGTGGTCGGTGTGCACAATTGTTCTGGCCCCAATGAGATAGGGCCTAAACTTGTCGAATGCATAGACGACCACCAAGAGTTCTCTTTCCGTGGTGGTGTAGTTGACTTGAGCGGGATCCAAAGTTCTACTCCCATAATAGATGACTTGGAAGAGTTTGTCCTTCTTTTGGCCAAGTGCGGCTCCCACCGTTATCTCACTTGCATCACACATTACTTCAAAAGGCTCACTCCAATCAGGTGTGATAAGCACGGGTGCCGTGATTAAGGCCTTCTTCAACATCTCAAAAGCCTGCAAACAATTAGAATCAAAATCAAATTCAACGGCTTTTTCAAGTAGATGACAAAGAGCTTTAGAAACTTTGGAAAAATCTTTTATAAAGCACCTATAGAACACGGCGTGTCCCAAGAAGCTTCTAACTCCCTTTTCATTTGTTGGTGGAGGTAGCTTTTCAATGGCCACTATCTTGGCCCGGTCCATCTCTAAACCTTCACCCGACACCTTGTGTCCTAGAACAATGCCATCTCTCACCATGAAGTGGCATTTCTCCCAATTGAGCACTAGATTAGTATCTTCACATCTCTGTAAAACTTGTGTTAAATTATCAAGGCATATATCAAATGAATCACCAAACACAAAAAAGTCATCCATAAACACCTCCATGATGTTTTCAATCAATTCATGAAAGATGGACATCATACACCTTTAAAAGGTTGCGGGTGCATTACACAACCCGAAAGACATCCATCTATATGAAAATATACCATAGGGACAAGTGAAAGCGGTCTTTTCTTGGTCTTCGGGGGCAATCATGAGTTGATTGTACCCTGAATACCCATCTAAGAAATAATAGAACTCATGACCCGCCAACCTATCTAACATTTGATCAATGAAGGGTAATGGAAAATGGTCTTTTCTAGTGTAAGCATTTAGAGCCCTATAATCTATACACATTCTCCAACCGGTTACTACCCTAGTAACAATCATTTCTTGGTTCTCATTTTCTACCAATGTCATCCCCCCATTTTTAGCAACAACTTGAGTAGGACTCACCCACTCACTATCTGAAATAGCAAATATGATACCGGCATCAAGCAATTTCAAGACCTCTTTCCTAACAACTTCTTGCATAATAGGGTTGAGTCTTCTTTGATTTTGCACCTTAGGTTCGTAATCTTCCTCAAGCAAGATTTTATGCATGCAAATAGAAGAGTTAATACCTTTAAGGTCGGAAATTGACCATCCTATAGTGCTTTGATGTTTCCTTAACACCCTTAACAATTTATCGCATTGTTCATCGGACAAGAGGGAAGAAACGATTACCGATTTTTGCTTGGCTTCATCAAGGTAAGCATACCTAAAATGTGTAGGTAGGGGTTTCAACTCCATTTCCTCTTTTACTTTCAACTCGTCCTCTTCTTTTGATGTTTGGTCCTCATCTCTTAATGGCAAGAACTTTGGCTTCCTCAAGTATGATTCCTGAAATGAATTCATCATAGAAACGGAGTCACAGAGACCAACATCATCATTGGATAAAGAATTAAAGATAGAGTTAGAAATGCAAATCTCAAGAGGATCTTTTGGGCTTCTCAACTCTTCCTCCTTTACGCATTCATCTACCATTTAGAGCACCTTGCACTCCTCGATATTCTTTACCTCTTCTTCCGGATGTTGCGTCACTTTTTGAAGGGAAAATGTGATTTTCTCTTCATTCACTCTCAAGGTAAGTTCTCCCTTTTCCACATCTATCAGGGCCTTACCCGTATACAAAAACGGTCGCCCTAAGATGAGGGGAACTTCCTTGTCTTCCTCCATATCAAGAACCACAAAGTCTACCGGGAAGATGAATTTGTTGACCTTCACTAGCACATCTTCCACCACACCATTTGGATATGTCAAAGATCGGTCTGCCATTTGAAGACAAATAGTGGTAGGCTTGATCTCCCCCATCTTTAATTTTTGAAAGAATGAGAGGGGCATCAAATTGATACTCGTCCCAAGATCACACAAAGCCTTCCCAACGTGGTTTTCTCCAATGGTGACCGAGATGTTGAAGCTTCCCGGGTCTTTCATCTTTGCGGGCAACTTCCTTTGTAGTAATGCACTACAATTCTCAATCAAGTTAACCGTTTCATACTCCCCCAATCTCCTCTTTTTGGAAATCGCATCTTTCAAGAATTTCGCATAATTTGGCATTTGTTGAAGTGCTTCAACAAGAGGGATGTTGATTTGTACCTTTCTAAAGATGTCGAGGAACCGATAAAATTGCTCGTCACTCTTCACCTTTTGGAGTCTTTATGGGTAAGGTATGGGCACTTTGTATTCTTCCGGCATCACCTTTTTTGGTTCTTCTTTCTCTTTCCCTTTTTCAAGGGCATCATGTTTCTTTAATTTGGGATTTAAGTCCTCTTGACTCGGTCGCTCCCCCTTCTTCTCACTTGGTTGCTCATCAACCTTTCCTTTACTTTCCTCATCATCCGGCATCTCGGGGCCATCATAAGTGGTTCCACTCCTCAAGGTAATTACCTTGCATTGATCCTTCGGATTCACAGTGGTATTACTTGGGAAATTGCCTTGTTGATGCTGGCTTCCCAAGATAGTTGTAAATTGTCCCATTTCTTCTCCAAAGTGTTAACTTGGTTGCCAATTGCTCCGACGGTATTCTCTAACTTCCCAATTCGTGTTTGAGAGTCCTTCATGTAATTCTCCGTCTTCCCCATAAATGCCATTAGGAGTTCATCCATCTTGGGCTTCTTCTCCTCATCAATTATACCATTCGTGACCGAGAAGTCCGGAGGTGGTTGGATAGCATTGTTCGGGTTACCATAGGAGAAGTTCGGGTGTTGAGCTTTATTTTGATAACCTTGGTTTCCACCATATTGACCTTCGTATTGGGGCTTGTACCCCGGATTGAATGATCATTGTTGATTTGAATAGCCTCCTTGGTTTACATAGTTAACCTCCTCAAATTGGTTTTGAGATGTCTCAGCTTTTGGATTTGTAAATTCCTCAATTTTTGAATTCAAGGTTGCCATTTGAGCCGCCACAAGCCCAAGTGCATCCGAACTTGAAGCAAAAGCCACTTTCTTTAGAATTTGGACTCCCTCTCTGTCCGCCGACCATTGAAAGGAATTTGAGGCCATCTCTTCAACTATTCTCAAGGCTTCTTCCAGCCCTCTTGCCAATAATGATCCACCCGCGGCCGCATCCATGAGTGTTCTCACTTCATCTTTGCTTCCTCCATAGAAAATGCATACTTGATTATCATTTCCAAAACCATGTCCGGGGCACTTCCTTAGCATCTCCCTAAAACGCTCCCATGCCTCATATAAGCTTCTTCATTCCATTGTTGGAACACGGTGATTTCTCCATTTAATTTGAAGGTTTTTCCGGGTGGGAAAAACTTGTGTAGGAACTTTGTAACCAATTGATCCCAAGTTTGAAATGTTCCTTGAGCATGGCTCAACCACCATGTTTCGGCCTTGTCTATTAATGAGAATGGAAAGAGTCGGATGCGAATTGCATCATCTGGGACTCCATTCATCTTCATTGTCCCACTAACATTGAGAAATTTATGGATATGCTCATGTGGATCCTCCATTGGTGTCCCTCGGAATTGGTTTTGTTGGATCATTAGTATGAGAGAGGTCTTAAACTCGAAGTTGTTGGTTTGAATGGGTGGTCCATTGGCCACCCCTTGATCAACGATGGGTTGAAAAAGATTCCGGATTGGTGCCTCTACATTTCTATTGTGAGCCTCCTCTTGGGCTCTCAATTGCTCTTGCATCACCTCCAATTGCCTATGCATTTGGGCAATCATCGGGTCTTAAACCGATGGAGGTAGATCCGTCATTCTCCTCCATCTGCGTGCGTTGTTGTGGCGAACCGTTGCTTCAATCTCTAAGTCCAATGAAATAGGTGGTTCTCCTTGAGAACGAGTGTGCATACACTTCCTATCAAAAAGGACAAACAAATCAAGAACAATTCTTTTAAAATAAAACAAGTAAAAATGTCTAAAGTAATCCACTCAATCGTTATCACAATATTGCATTTATCAAATTAATTCCGTATTCCCCGGCAACGGCGCCAAAAACTTGATATTGATCTTTGATATTGATGTGGTGAAGCAATGTGAATATTGATCTTTGATATGGGATATATATATATATATATGTGTGTGTGTGTGTGTGTGTGTGTGTGTTATTGCTTTGTAAAGATTTTGATCTATGCTAGGGCTTTAATGGTGTTGTTTGGTTGGTCATCTCACTAACATCACATGTATGAATCACTTGCATCTAGTCAATCCCGTGATCATAAGCATGTTTGGATCAAATCTACATATTTGTCTTCTTAGTTGAATGTTATTATGTGGAAGGAAATGTGACCCTTAGAGCCTTTGGTAGGTGCAACCTTGGAATGCGTTAGAGATAACCATCATTGTCGCATTCGCAATTTAAGAGATATTCGAGAGATGCTCTTACTATATTCGTGGTCTTCCTATCTATGAGCTTTGCATATATGTATGTGTAATCCCACATTGTAGGTCAATATGAGTATTGTGTAGCCATGTCCTAGAGTTTCACCTTATTTATCATCTTCAAAGCTCTCCCTTGTTTGGTATTGTCTCTTGAGTGCAAATTACATTGATAATTATTGTTGTTTAAGTGTTTATGTGTCTCGCTCTTGTTTGGTATTGTGATTAGGATAAAAACACACCCTCTCCTTATTGTTCGTCTAGATATTTCACTCACTTAATCGCCGTGGTACTTGCATTGTCTAAATTCTATTCCATTTCCCTGTGGATCGATCTCGTTTCATCCTTACTACAAATACATGCTTGTACACTTGTAGGCATTGACAAGAGTATAAATATTGAAACAAATCTTAGAGGTGAATAAATCTCTATCACCACATCCTAGAGCCCTAAGGCTCTAGCCAACCATATTCACAATACAATCAAGATTACATGAAGAAGAACAATGACCCATTCTAAATACAAGTCTAAGAAGAGAGAAGAAGTGATAAAACCCAATGTAGAACACTCTTCCTCAATCTTATGGCTTGGATGCTCAAATGGATGGTTGAATCCTCAATCTTCCTCTTGATCTTCAAAAATCCCTTTTCTTGATTTTTTTCAAGTATTTTTCGTTCTAGGTTGTATATCGATATCTCATTTGAAAAGCCCAAATGATATATATATGAATGGACCAATAATTGGATGCCAAAAGTCACTTTTAATTTCTGTTTGTGCGGAACTCGACCCCAGGAACTCGCGTTTGAGGGTCGAGTTTGGAACAAAGGAAATCAGGTCTCTGAAGGCTCTGCAACACGGGCTTTGGGTCGCGTTTGGGGGTCGCGTTTCGACTGAAGGCCGAGGCGCGACCCCAGTAACTCGCGTTTGACACCCGCGTTTCGTCCAAAGGAATTTGGGTCTCTGAAGCTTCTGCAAAGTGGGCTTTGAGTCGCGTTTGGGGGTCGCGTTTTGGCTCAAGGCCGAGACGCGACCCCTTAGGTCGCGTTCGTGAGTCGCGTTCCCGAGTGGTGTGAAGCGTGACCCCCATTGGTCGTGTTTGGGGGTCGTGTCTTCAACACTTGGGTGTTTCTTGCTCGTTTCTTCATTATTTCATGCCTTGTGTACTCCTTGTTGTTCCCTTTATCAATTTGACTTTGTTTTTGCTCTTTATGTCCCAAAAATTCCCTATATTGGCCACATTACATTAAACATAAGATTAAATCAGAAATAAACAATATACACAACATATATACACGATAACCAAGTGCAAATGCACTCAAAATGAGTCCAAATGAGTGTAATTTATGCACTCATCACCCCGTTTGATTCATTGGATTTTGTTGCTGCAGGAATTTGATATTGAAATCCGGGATCGCAAAAGCTGTGAAAACATGGTAGCAGATCATCTATCTAGATTGGAGCACCCAATGGAGGGTGAAGATGCTCGTGTTCCTATAAATGAAAAATTCCCAGATGATGAATTATTTTTGTTAAAGTCAAATTCTCATTCGTTTGCTGACTTTGTGAATTTTCTTGATGTGGGTGTGCGTCCTCCCGATTTAACTTCATATCAGAAAAAAATTTCCATCACGTGAAGTTTTACATGTAGGATGACCCATTCTATTTCGGCGTTGCTTCGACACAGTCATCTGTCGATGTGTACCACAAGAAGAGTGGAAGAAGATCTTCCTTCATTGCCATGCGTCTCTCCGTGGTGGCCATTTTTCTGCTAACCGCACCGCCTTCAAGATTTTGCAAAGCGGTTTGTACTAGCCATCCATGTTTAAAGATTGTCATGATTTCACCCGGGAGTGTGAACCAAATGCCAAATAATGGGAGGCCTCTCCAAGAGAAATGAGATGTCACTCACAAGCATTGTGGAGGTAGAATTGTTCGATGTATGAGGCATAGATTTCATGTGACCATTCACTGTTTTCTCTAATGGGTTTCATTACATCCTGCTTGCAGTGGATTACGTCTTGAGGTGGGTGGAGGTTATCCCAACAGTCACTAACGATTCTCGGGTAGTCATTAACTTCTTGAAGAAATTGTTCTCCTAATTCAGAACACCTAGAGCGTTGCTTGGCGATGGAAGTTGCAACAAACCATTGGAGACGTTATTGGCTAAATATGGAATCAAGCATAAAGCCACTACGCCATATCACCCACAATTGGCAAGACATCTCCATACGCAAATGAGAAGACCGGTAGATCTATCTTTAGCTATATAATCAAGCACCCAAACTGACTCTTATTTGTCAAAAATAATAAATAACTCTGTGAGAAATTTCACAAATTAAAACAACTTCCAGAAGCTCATTTGGATGGAAAAAGAAAAATTGTTGTAGATTAAGGTTCCCATGACATCCAAAGCATCAACAAAAGAAAAATCATTTCTTTCCAAAATAAAACTAATTTCATAAATCTTCACAACTCACACACATGCATATTATTTCTACCAACACAAATTCTTAACATCGCTAAAACAACATTAAAATATAAAATAAATAGCTTAAAAGTTCCAAAAATTAAAGAGAAAAAGATAAGAGAAATTTTCTCAAAGGTTAGGGATTTCCCCATTTTTACATCCGAAAATCGGAGGCCTTATCATTGACAAACCATAAAAATAGTTAAAGAAACAAGTAAAGGAGGAAGAGTGCATTTGAAAAATATGATTGCATGTGAAAAATTATGCCAGAAATATTTTCCGGCAATGGAGGAGAGGCGGCGGTTGGCGTTCCGGACTTCCGGCAGTGATTCCGACAGAGAAGAGGGAGAGGTGAGAGGGGAGAGAAGAGAGGGAGAAGGGGGCTAGCCTATTTTGGATCCCAAACAAATGCCCTAGAAAAGTAGTAAAAGGGGTATTTATATCATTTCCCAATTAAACCCTAAACTTTAATTAAAACAAAAATTAATTCATAATTTGGTCAAATGAAGTTCATCTAAGGTGAAACCAAGTTTTATGGCTTCGTATCGATGAGCACTATCATCTAATGTATTCATTCATCTCATTCCAATAACTATAGATCTTGAAAAAATTAAAACGTGAATGAGTTAAAAAACTCATAAATTTGGCCACAATATTAAAATGCTTACACTAAGGCCATCTCCAACAGTCTGCACTATAATACAGTATCACTATCACTAAAATGCAGCAGATTCTCAATTTATTCTCCAATAGTTTGCACTATAATTCTACACCAAAAGAGAATATTCCATCATATTCTTTTTATTTCATTTACAATTATTATTTTATAATTGATAACATATAATGATTCGTGAAATTTCATTTAATAGATATCTATACTTAAATTCAAAATTTCATAATAATTATTAAAATATTTTTATGTGTATTTTTATATTTTTATTTCATGTACTTTTATCTATTATAGTATTTTTATGTAGTTTTATTGTTGGTGTATTTTCATTCATTTTAGTAAGTTTATTTATTTGTCTAATTTCTATCTAATTTAATTTTATGTTTCACCATTTGTATTTAGCTAAATTTATCATATATAATAAATTTTAATATTAATTACAACACATTATTTAAAATATAAAACATATAATAATTAACATACATAAAATACAAAACAAAATACTAAACAAAATAAAACATAAAAAATAAAATGAAAAAAAATTACCGTCGATGGAGAGAGGGATGGTAAATATACCGCCCCTCTCTCTTCTCCCTAAAATGGCGTGCCAAATGCATTGCCCCTTGGAGATGATTCAAGCCGCAATTTACTGATTTGACGTCTCCAAAGGTATTTGGGCCATAAAAAGAAAAATAGTGTTGGGCCCAATCTGAATATATTTATATTTCTAATTAAATTTAGATAGTAAAATTTTAGAGTATTACAATATTTTTCGCTAACAATATTAGAAAATTTTTATTAGCATCATGATATTGTTTCGTTAGCATGATGATAATACTTCATCAGCATGACGACCTATTAGCATGATAATACTTCATTAGCATGATGGTAAATATACCGCCTCTCTCTCCTCTCCCTAAAATGGCGTGCCAAATGCATTGCCCCTTGAAGATGATTCAAGCCGCAATTTACTAATTTGATGTCTCCAAAGGTATTTGGGCCATAAAAATAAAAATAGTGTTGGGCCCAATCTGAATATATTTATATTCCTAATTAAATTTTAGGGTATTACAATATTTTTCGCTAACAATATTAGAAAATTTTAATTAGCATCACGATATTGTTTCGTTAGCATGATGATAATACTTTATTAGCATGACAACCTATTATCAAATACTCCATGATTTTTATAAGAATTATCAAATTATGTTAATGCCCCCGCTTGAAAAACTTTTCAAATATTATATAATTATCACCGCCCTTTTAATCAAATTTGTGTTTTTGATTTTTGAGAATTGCATGATGTGAGATGTGGTCCTAGTTCCCACACTATGATTAATTTTCACCTAACCCCTCTCCTATATATATATATATATATATGTATATTTATGTATATATAAGGGTTAAGGGCTATATATCCCCTTTGACTATTGTCAGGGACTCACATTGTTCCATCTTTGACTATTTAAGCTACATAGCCCCCTTGACTATTGTCAGGGGTTCACAGTTCCCCATCTTCAACTATTTAGGCCACACAGCCCATTCGTCTATTAAAAGTGGACCCGATTGCCCCTTTTGTTCACAACATTAGGTACTCCATAATTTTTAGCGAGTTAAAGTTCATTTTTCCAATAATTTTCACGGTGAGTAAAAATTCACAAAATAAAAAAAAATGATCACTTACACTATTATTTTGACAAGCATAATATATCCCCAAAAGATTCTCTTGGGTTCATAACATTCAAAGAACTTCACGAACGCCACACTTGTAAACTTTTTTTCCCTTTTGCAATTCAAAGAAGAAGAATTTTGTGAATTTTTACTTAACGTGAAAATTGGTAGAATAAATGAACCCTAACTTACTAGGCCCCGTAAATAAGAAGTAAATTAATAGTATTTCATGTTGTTTACAAAAAAGGGAAAATTTGGGCCACTTTTAATCAGATGAGATTCTCTATTTCAAATGATGTCTCCCATCCGTGTGCCGACATTATAATTGCCTAATTTTAATAATGTTTTTTATTAAAAAAATTATTATATTATAAATAATCATAATTAATATTTTTTGCTAAAAAGTAAAATTTTAAAAAATTATATACTCTAAATTTGGAATAATAAAACCCTAAAAATTAATTATATTAATTAAAAATAAAAATTAAATATTAAAAAATAATTATAAACTCCAATTGGGTGGAATAAAATCTAAATAATAATGTAAAATTATACTAAACCAAACATAATTAAAATTGAAGAAAAAATAGAAGAAAAACTAATAATTTTGATGTTCGGTATAAATATAGTTGGCAAACATAATTTTGAACTAGAGAACCTCAAGTGACTTTTAATAATCAAATGACTTATGTGACCTAAATAGTAGGAGAGGGGGCAATATGAGTCCTGACAATAGTCAACGTGCTAAGTGGCTCAAATAGTTAGAGATGGGCAATGTGAGCTCCTGACAATAGTCAATGGTCTATGTGGTTCTTAACCCTATATATAACTAGAGTTGTAAATGAGTCGAATCGAGCCCGAACATGAATATGTTCAAGCTTGTTTGTAATAATTTAAAGCTTTAATATATATGTTTGAGTTGGTTTGATTATCTTTCAAGTCGAGTTCAAACGAGTCTTAATCAAGGCGAACACAATTCGAGCTCGAGTAGTTTGATATTTTTACACATGTTTGCTCATTTTTTTACTTATCGAACTAGAGTTCAAACTGAACTTTAAATCTTATCGAATACAAAATTTTATTCAAACTTATTTCATATATTTATCAAATCGGACTCAAATAAACTTTTAACGAACGAACACGAATCAAGTACCGAACTATTTGATTTGATTTTGAGCTATATATAACCCAACGTCAATCACGGTAGTTCAGACTCTCGAATGCTCTCTCATTCTCTATTTTATTTTATTCAATCAGTAAAGTTTAATTATATCAAATTAAAATAAAATTATACATCCGGGTCCCATCGCATGCATATTACCTTGACACGAGTACTATATTTTTAAAACTGATTTACATTTTATATTTTCTTGATATGAAATTAAATCATATCTTTATTTATGTTGGCAGTTGCGGACTGGCGACCAACTCAATTGGATGACGTATTTTTTTCTTTGAATGAAATGTGTATATAAAAATAAAAGAAAAAAGTAAATCAAATCTATAAATCACAAATATCACAAATCGATACCTCCAGAAGGACCCGGCCTCATCAAAAATTGGATGACGTAATTTAAATTCAAAGCAAGCATAGATACAAGACTTGGAATTATTTGAGAGAGAGAGAGAGTAATTTAAATTCAAAGCAAGCATAGATACAACACTTGGAATTATTTGAGAGAGAGAGAGAGAGAGAGAGAGAGATTATTGACAACCAATTCCATTTGAAAATAATTTATATTATATACTCAAAAATATGCTGATGTAGATGTGGACTGTGGGAACCAATAATGGTAATAGTAAAATAGAAAGAAATATAAAATCATGTTTAGATTTTAGTTTCTGTCGGAGCACTCTTTGGCTTCTTTCACGTGCCTACAATCTACATCACCCCAATCAAACCACCATAATTATTGTCTTTTTTTTTGTCTCTCTTCTTTTTTTGACTAACACTAATTTAAACTACGTCCTTTTCAAAAGCTATTCATTTCTTCACACCGAGGCATAAATATATTCCAAAATAACATGCTAGCGAATGACATGATTAAATTATATATAAACATAATAAATCCACGCGGACAGCTACCTATCTACATTTAATTAATCAATGTCATAAATAGTTAAGCTGGTTTTCACATAAAAGAGAGAGAGATCATTTCTATAAGGTTGAAAATTTACGATTATAATATGTAATTGCACATACGTTGCACAAACAAATAAAGAAAAATAAAGAACAATGAGAGGGAAGACAACGTTAATCCTATTAAAGAAACAAAATACGAAAGGAAATAAAAAACACCCAAAAAAAAATCTCTCTCCATGCTCTTATAAAACAAGAAAATGCTAGAGGAGGAGAGAATCGAGGGAGGTTGGGTCATTGGAATAAAATATGTTAATTAACCACTTATATATTCATAAATTATCATTAATAATATATATACTTGTTAAATAATATCTTATAGTACAATATCTAGCATATCTATATATACGTAATTATTAAGTTTCCACGTAGTAGTGATAACTTGCATTCAATTGGCTTGAATGGGGAAAATCGAATAAATAGTCTATTATTTTCTTTCCAATAATTTTCCTATGTAGATAATTTTCCACGATATAATAAATGAAAAACTTATTTTTTCTTTAGCCGCAAAAAACTTAGACAGGAAACATGGAGATGAAGACTTAAGTCCAAGCAAAGGATTGGCTTGCTTGTAGCGTCGGCTGATAGAAAAATCTAATTATTTTTAATTTTATTGGAATACGACACACATACAGACTAATGCAATAATTATCAAATTAATCTAAAAAATAAAGAAAAAGAAGAGGCAATCCCATATTTTCACAGGGGGCGGTTAAAACAGTTGACCAAACAATCTCTGATCTCCGCCACCACGGCCACCCACCGCCATCTCTTCCTCCTCCGTCGCCGTTCACCCACCCCACCCACCCAACCCTCCGGTTCTAAATTCAAGCCTACTCGAACAAATTTAAACCCACCAAAAATCTTGTTTCTTTTTATCACTGCCTATATTAATTTCCGATGGCCAATGCCGCCGACAGCATTCACGTTCGAGTCCACTCACGGCGGGGAGGCAACATGATCCACCCCGTTTCAGTAGAATCTCCGTCTCCCGCCGTCGCCGCAAGTCCGAGCACGGGCGACGTCGTGTACAGAGAGGTGAAGCATTTCAAGAAATGGTTCCCGTGGTTGATACCTTTCTTTGTTGTAGCAAACACAGTGGTGTTTATTATTACAATGTCTGTCAATAATTGCCCCAAGAATTCTATTTCCTGCCTTGCTGGATTTCTCGGAAGGCTTTCCTTTCAGCCCTTTAAGGAAAATCCCCTCCTTGGCCCTTCCTCTTCAGCGTACTCTCTCTCTCTCTCTCTCTCTCTCTCTCTCTCTGTAAATTGATTTGAGTAGTATATATATATTGTGCGATCTGCTAGCTATCTCAATTTAGTCTGGTCACACTGATTGAATTGCTTGATAGACGACTTATGAGAGTTGTCTAAATTAATTATTATCATCAAACGAGAAAAATTAGATTCGAAATATTTAGTCTTGAAATTCAATATGGGTACGGTCTAATGTAAGCTGTGATTGGTTCTCGATTGTAGATATATGAGGGAAGGATTTTTACTAACAAAATTGAATGAACAACCATTTAAATCTCTAGTTTCATATAGGAGAAGAAATGTCTGTGATTATGCATCTTCACTTTCGGTTGATCCTTTAGAGACATCTGTTGCTGGATCAACACAAATTTTATGAATGCTCCGAGCCTATCATCAACGAAAATTAATTAGATATTTATGAAATTTTATAGATTTACAGCTATATGTTGACAGAACTCTACTCTAGTCTACTTGTTAGTATGCCCTATCCTATTCTATTGGTTATTTTCTTTCTAGTATATAGGAGCGTATATATCCAAGGCCTTAAACTTCCTTTATATACACCATTCCATACCTCCTTTGATTCAGGTTGGAGAAGATGGGTGCTCTAGACGTGGCTAAAGTCGTCCACCAACATGAAGGATGGAGGCTTATCACCTGTATGTGGTTGCATGGAGGGGTTTTCCACTTGCTCGCCAACATGTTGAGTCTGTTAGTTATTGGCATTCGACTTGAGCAAGAATTCGGATTTGGTATGTTACGTGCTACATAACCATGCTATTGAATTATGTTATCCTTGTTGTCCATGATGTAGTTGAAAGAGCCATTGCATATACTTATAATACACGAATTGGTATTGCTCTAGAAAAGTATGACACTGATAGTGTGTATGATACTCAAATTTCAGAAAACAGAACCAATATGCATGACTATGAGCCATCCTCTTGATTCTGACTTTGTATCTTAATTTATTATGGTGTGATGCTTTTCAGTGCGCATTGGTTTGCTTTATCTCATTTCTGGATTTGGTGGAAGTTTGCTATCTGTTCTTTTCATCCAATCAAATATATCAGTCGGTGCTTCCGGTGCACTCTTTGGATTATTGGGAGGAATGCTGTCAGAGCTTATTACTAATTGGAGTATATATGCTAACAAGGTGTCTGTCTCTCTTATGTTAGCTATGTAGTAGTACATTTTGCTGTAATCTTAAACTGCACAAATCTTTCCTTTTCAGGTAGCAGCATTGTTGACACTCGTCGTGATTATCACCATCAACCTAGCGGTAGGAATCCTCCCACACGTTGACAACTTTGCTCATATTGGAGGATTTCTGTCAGGTTTCCTTCTAGGTTTCGTGTTTCTGATTCGCCCACAGTTCGGATGGGTCAGCCAGAGATATGCTCCAGCTGGATCAGTGACTTCGAGTAGCCCCAAATTCAAGCCATATCAGTGCATACTTTGGGTGCTTTCTTTGATCCTTCTCATTGTTGGGTAGGTGTCTGTCGCTTCTATCTGTCACTTTATGTTATTTCTCGTTCATTTGTGAATTCTTGAATAGTTAGGTCCCAGTTCCAATCTTTCATCAACGGCATGAAGCAGATAAGATAGAGGGACTTGCACCTGTTGGTTTAACCAACCGGGAATACCTTTATCAATCGGCTTAAATTTTAAGATTTTCAGTGAAACTAGGTTGAAAATATTAAAACTGTAGACTTTTGTTATGTTGGTTTTTATCACTATTTTCTGCCACCCCTCATTCATAGGACCAAAAACACTACCTCCCTATACTTATAGGACCTGCATCATTATACTTTACCCGTATCTTAAGAGTGAACTCTTGAGATGAAGATGTTGCAAACCGGTCTTTGGGAACAGGGAAAGGTGCGATGAGTTTGAGCAGTGTTGATGAGCTTTAGGAGATACTAGGGGGGAATTCATCGTTACTGGCTGTGTTATGGAATGAAAGATGAAGGATAGTGTAATTTGAGTTATTCCTTTTGTTGTAAAGAAACCAAAGTATAATGATGTGGAAAATAAGTAAATGAACATTGAAACTTGTTAATTCTGTTTGGAATGCATAGGTTCACCGTGGGGCTGGTTTTGCTTCTCCGGGGAGAGGATCTAAATGATCACTGCTCGTGGTGCCACTATCTGAGTTGTGTTCCGACTTCCAGATGGAACTGCAATACGCAGCCTATCTCTTGTCAGGTCAACATTTCTACACTCTTAATTCTCATTATATATATATATATATATATATATATACATATCTGCTGTCTGAGCATTCAAGATCTTGCAATAAATAATGTGTGTTCATGAAATTTTGCAGGCTGAGCAAACTGGGAGCCAGTACACATTAACATGCTCAAACAGTAGTAAAAGCAGGAGTTACTCGCTTATTAATCCGTCGGCCACGCAGATTCAGGGATTATGCACCCAACTTTGTCGATAAAAAATAATAATAAAAAAAATTAGTTGCTAGATCTGCCGAGGGTTCAATGTATACTAGTTTACTTATAATATAGTTTATATTCCAATCTCCATTATGTAGCTTTTGTGGCATTCAGCTTGTTTATAAATTTCCCAGGCGTTCATTCATTTGTTGAACTCATTTCATGTCGTGTTTCAATTTGAATAGAATCTATGATACACACACACACATACTTATGTGTGTTGTTATTTACAGTAGTAATGGGAGAAGAATGTATTTTTGTACTAATAATTCGAGGGTCGATAACAATGTCCATTTATGATATATTGCCGGTGGATTTTAATTGAGTCAACTACGTTGCTGCGCACATAATAAACATGTCATAAAAGAGAATAGGATAAAAGGGTGGGATATTGATGCAAAATGACCACTAACGTGTCGACATTATCTACTTATCAAATGACTGAAAAAACATTTTGTTGTTCAAAATGGCTAGTCATATAATTAATACCACTATTTTCACTTATCGTTTACTTTTTTTTCTTTTTTTTTCATTTTGGTCATTTAGCTTTGGTTTATCGGTTGTTTAAGATAAAAAGTTTTATTTTGCATTGAATAAAAAAAAAATTCTTAGGAAAATTACAGATATTTTGTTTTGAGAAAAAATAATCCATTGATGCGGGTTGGAAATTTGAAATTCCAATACACTTTTCCAATGATGCCAAAGGTCGTGCATATATTTATTTTCACAATTAACAGTTTTATAGGAGGAATTTGTAAACACAACCCTTGTTTTACTCTTTATACATTGCACTATTTTATTATAGTTATAAAGGAATTATTATTTGCACTATAATTTTTTTTTCTTAGCACTACAAATGAAAAAAGAAAAAAGAAAAAAAAAACTTATTTAAATGCCCTTTAAATTGTTATCCTACACAACAAAAATTTCTCAATGCACCATAATTAAAAAAAGTGCAAATAAAAATTAATAATAATGAATAAAAAACAAAAAAATAAATGTCTCATTGTCTTTTCGTTGGAGTTGCCGACGCCGAAGACCGGTTCTTTCTTCACTTTCTGGTTCTTTGCCGATTTCCAGACGCTATCTGCCGCCACCACGGCTCATCCTACCAGACGCCAACTATTCTTCTTCTTCCCACCCCACATTTCTCTATTCCCTCTTTGCTATTTCTGCACAAAAAAGAATGAAAAATTGCATATCCACCATCGTTGCTCGCAGTTAACTTCCAACTAGTATTCCTCACCTGGTTCGAAAATAGAGTTTCTAACATGTGTGTTTGGTTCAAAAATCATTTTTGAAAATAGAAATGTAGTTCAAAAAATATTTTCGATCATCAATGGGAATTTGGTTCGGAATATTTTTTTGGAAGCAATCAATCATATTTGATAAACATTTTTTCGAACCAAAATCAAATCTTCGAAAAATCCAGTTTAATTCTGTTGGAAGCATTGAGATTTCATGTTGTTTTGAAAAAACCTTTAGCTAAAAAAAGATATTTCATATATTTCTGTAATCAAATATCCAAAATCAATTTACAACACAGTGCATTTCTTATTTATACATCTCTACTACCGTGACAACAAAGCAACTAGAATCTACGACTATAAAACTACAAGCTACATCTAACGAATGTTGTTCTTCATAAGAGTGGTCCTATGTTGAGATCATCCAGCAATGCCACGTGGATATAGCGCATGTGAGCTCCCTCTTAATATGCACTTAATTAGAGCATGTAGCAAGAAGATTAGAATCACATGCATACAACCATGTATGCACATTTCAAAGGACTGTTGCACCTTTTCAACTGTGAAGTAATGTGAGAACCGCAACACCCACCGCAAACTCACACCCGATGAACGTCTCCAAGAGAGAGTTTGGACAGTAAAGATTAGAACTGCGGGCGAGCTAGAGATTTAGTAAATAGATCCGCTAGTTGCATATGAGATGAGACAAATACTGGCAAGATAAAACCCTTTGTATAGTGAAGTCTTGCAAAATGACAGTCTAGATCGAGGTGCTTGGTTCTTTCATGAAACACTTAGTTCTTTGTGATCTGAATGGCCGCACTATTATCACAAGAAACCTTGATAGGTAAAGCAACTGGAATGTGGAAGTCATGTAGAATATAGGAGAGCTAAAGCAATTATCTAACCACATAACCGAGACTCCTATACTCGGCTTCGACTGTAGATAATGAAATAGTCGATTGTTTTTTGCATTTCCAAGCCACCAGACAGTTACCTAATGAGATATAATAGCCAGATAAGGACTTGCGGGTGTTCACACAAGTTTCCCAATCTGCATCGCAATAGGAAGAAATTTTAAAACTTGGAGAAGGAGTGAAGTGTAGACCTGATGAAGGACAACCTTTTAGATACCTAAGCACATGAACCGTTGCATTCCAATGATGTTGATGAGGGTTGTTGACAAACTGGCTGAGTTGCTGAATAGCAAAAGACAGGTCTGGTCTGGTTAAATTGAGATATAAGAGTTTGCCAACAAGTTTTCTATAGGAATCTGGAGATGAGAAGGGATCCCCCGTGCTAGAAAAGAGCCAAACCAGAAGGGAGAGGAGTCAATGCAGGTTTACAACCAAGAAAACCAATGTAGGAAAGCAAGTCTAACACATATTTGCGCTTGCAGAGATAAAAACTAGAGGATGATTTTGCTACTTCCATGTCAAGGAAAAATTATGCTTCCCCTAGGTCTTTGTTGGTAAAGGTATTGTGAAGATCAGACTTAAGAGAAGTAATATGATCCAAGAAAGGACTCAGAATGAGGATATCATCAACATAGACCAACAAGGTAATGAATGAAGAATGAGTACCTCTAGTAGACAAGCAATGATCATTCTCTGATTGGAGAAAGCCTGTAGCAAGAAGCAGCTTGCAGAACTCTTGGTTCCACTCCCTTGAGGCTTGCTTAAGGCCATAGAGGCTCTTCTTCAATTGACAAACTTTCCTAGCATGATTTCCAGGTAGGCTAGGAGGAATCTGCATGTAGATCTCATCAGATAAAGTCCCATGGAGAAATGCATTGTTGACATCTACTTGATGAAGATGCCAAGAGAATTGAGATGCAAAAGCAAAGAAAAGCTTGACAGTAACCAGCTTAGCAACAGGAGAAAACACCTCTGTATAGTCAATATCAAAAGCCTGATTGTAGCCTTTAGCCATTAGTCTGGCTTTGAACCTCTCTACCTGGCCATCTGACTTAAGCTTCACTTTGTAGACCCATTTGCAGCCTATGACATGCTTTCCAGAAGGCAGAGAGACTAAATCCCAAGTATGGTTTTCCTGCAGAGCATCTAATTCTCTTGTCATGGCTTCAACCCATTCAGTGTACTGAGCAGCTTCTTTGTATGTGTGAGGCTCCTGGAGATTAGTGACATATGATAGAAATGCAGTATATGAAGTGGTGAGGTTAGGATTCTTGAAAAAAGAAAAAGTAGGAGGGGAGTAAGAACCCTTGAGTGTAGTAGCACAAACATAATCAGTCAAATATGAAAGTGGTTTACAATGTCTAGTGCTTCTCCTAAGCTGTGGTACAGGGATAAAAGAATGATCAACAGCTACAGCTGATTGATCAGGTATAGAAGATAGAATGTCTACAGACTCCTTATCAACTGCAGAAGAGCTAGGAACAGGATCAATAGAACCCTGAGAAGGAACGAGAAGAGGCTCAGAAGGAGTAGGAATTGGAACATTAATGGGTTGGAAAGTTTCAAAAGGGAAGTCTAGTAATAAGTCTTGCTGTAAAGGAAATTGAGAAGGAAATACTTTAACGTCTCTGCCAATGACAACCTTGTGAGCATGAATATCATAGAGTAGAAATCCCTTATGCTGAGAACAATATGCAAGAAAAACACACTCTGAGCTTCTTTTAGCAAATTTGGACTACAGAGGAAAGACGCTTGCCTTATAAACAAGACAACCAAAAGGAAACAAATTCTGTATATCAGGTGATTGACCAAAGAGAACCTGATAAGGAGATTCCCAATGCAGAACCAAAGTAGGAAGCCTATTAATTAGCCAGGTGGAATGAAGTATAGCATAACTCTAGAACTTGGAAGGTAATGGACTCTGAAACATCAGGGCTCGAGCAACTTGGAGCAAGTGCTTATGCTTTCTCTCCACCACCCCCATTTTGCTGTAGAGTATAGGGGCTTGACCTTTGATGAAGTATTTCATGTGAAGATAGTAGATCTGTCATCTGTGCATTAATGAATTCACCACCATTATCAATACGAATGCTTTGAATGTCTATCTTGAATCTATTCTTGACCATAATAATGAAACTTCTAACAATGAACCACACTTGTGACTTGGTTTTGAATAGGTAGGTCCATGTAGCCCTTCAGTGATCTTCAACTATGGTCAGAAACTAAGGAGTATTGGAAATATTCTCATCCTTACAAGGACCCCACACATCCATGTGAATAAGAGCAAATAAACAACTGCTTCTTCTGTGTAATATAGGAAAATGATCCCTCTACTGCTTTGCTTCAAAGAAGATCTTGCAAGTTTCCAATTCTTCTAAATCCTCACTTTTGAATCTCTTGTTAGACAACTGTAAATGTTTCATTGTGCTATTAGATGGATGCCTAAGTCTACAGTATAGATCTTTGATAAATACTCTGCTGCACATTTCCAGCTAGTTGTGATAGCTGTTGCGCAGGAGGAAAGACATATAATGAACCTTTTAAGCTGCATATACCAAGAGTTTTGGCTATGTGTTTACTCTGTATAAGACAATAAGAAGCTAAGAACTCCACTTTGCCATCAATATCTTTGGTGTTGGTCCCGGGGGAGTCGATATCAGTTTAGAGGGGGGTGAATAAACTGATTAAAAACTTTTACTTTAATTGCGGAATGATAAGGGCCCTTGACTTGCTTAGTAACTTATCTATGCACAGTTTGGTTGAGTACTTATGACAGCTTGAGTGCATATTGTGTGAGCTTGTGTACAGTTTCAAAGATATACAAGTAATCAAAACAGTACAGCACACAGATGATTTATAGAGGTTCGAAGTCTCAAACTCCTACGTCCCCTCTTCCTTCCGCAGAAGGGAAACTTCACTATATAACTTGAGTTTCTTTACAAATTACACAATAAAGGACAGTTGGCTGAACCTGGTAACTGCTCGCTACCTCAGCAGGTCGACGGCTCACACTTGAAGTCCCTAACTGCTCGCTAGGAAGGTAGGTGCTATTGACGTCTTTACAAGGTTTTAGATCTCTTTCGATCTTCAAGAGGTTAGTCTTGAACAAGAGGTATCAACTGATGTGCTCCTTCAATTGAGCTGGATAGTTGATCGATGTATTGCTGAAACTGAGAAGATTGCTCTGGCTGGATTATCGACAGCTAGTTGAATTCTTTGATTCTGTGGTTTCTTCTTCTCAGTTGGACTCTCGCAATTTAACAAATATTGACCTTGAGCTGTAAGGGAGGGAGAAAGAAAGCTCTGCTTGGATGAGTATTGCTATAAGTCTAAAAGTTGAAAGTCTCGTCGGAAGTCACGTAATAACTCTGATTCACTCGCCTTTTATAGATGAGTGATTTTATGACCATTGAGTTCCATTGAACGGTAGCTCTGATGGCTTATCAATGGCAGATGGTCTTTATGATCGCTGGAGCTTTTGGTTGAAGTAGCTGTTGCTTTGCCAATCGATTTTGATTGCAGTAACCGTTGTTTTGCCAATCGATCTATTGGATATTTAATTCCAGGATCTCAGTTGAAGCATTTATTCCAAGATCTTCACTTTGAGCAATAACTCTAGGACTCTCTGGCTGGCTGTTCTGAACTCCAGTTTTAGCAAATATGAGTTCCAGTTGGCAGTTCTGAACTTGTCTGCTCAGTTCGGCTCTTACTTCAGTTGGCAGTTCCGAGCTTGTCAGCTCAGTTTGGCTATTACTCTAGTTGACAGTTCTGAGCTTGTCAGCTTAGTTTGGTTATTACTCCAGTTGGCAGTTTTGAGCTTGTCAGCTCAGTTTGGTTATTACTCCAGTTGGCAGTTTTGAGCTTCTTCCTCCTGTTTGACTGATCTCAAGTTTTTGACTAGCTTGTCAGTTTGACTGCTCTTTCTTGAACTTTCTTATCAGCTTGACTAATCACAAGCTGGCTGACTTCAGTTCTGGCCTTCAGCTGATTTGTCTGTTTACTTCAGATTGACTGAAGTTAAGTTTGGCCATTAGTTGGATACTTCCAATCTTCAGTTTAAACTGATCTCTTATCAGTTTCTTCAGTCTTGCTGATTTTTCTTTCAGCTTAACTGACTAAGCTGTCAGTTTGTTTCGACTGGTACGTCTTTTCGAGTCCTCAGTTGACTTGAGTTCTGACTGGTTTGCGTATCTTTCCGCTGGTAGGTCATACTCAAGTTTGGTTGACTTCAGCTTTACTTGAATTCCTTTTTGATGCTCTGGATTGGTCAGCTCAGATCTGTAGCTTGAATTTTAGTCAGCTTTTCATAAATAGTTTTGACATCTCATCAAAACCTTATCTAGAGGTTCATTGATAGTTTTTCCTAACATTTGGTTAACTGGCCAACTGACAGTAGGTTATGAATG
Source organism: Perilla frutescens (assembly GCA_026008535.1). Taxonomy (NCBI): domain Eukaryota; kingdom Viridiplantae; phylum Streptophyta; class Magnoliopsida; order Lamiales; family Lamiaceae; genus Perilla; species Perilla frutescens. Next base: position 34,727,011 of record BRKX01000017.1, on the reverse strand, counting down.
AAAACATGAGAAAACAAAACATTCTTCAAAGTAATGTCCTTGTTTAACTTTGCAGTGCCAGCAAGAAATATCCAAACAACACTACCATTTGGCAAGAAAATTTGTACAGGAGTTTGAAACCTCCTCAAGTCAGAAAGAAGACTAATCTGAGAACACATATGACTACTTGCACCTGAGTCTATAATCCACTCATTTCCCTTAATTCCCATATTAATCCCAAAAGCATAATGTCATGTATATGTGACAGAATCAGGTCCATTATCCATTTCAGCTAGGTTGGCTACAGTCATGTTACTGTCTGGTATTTTTTTAAAATATGCTGCCATATGTCTAGCTATTTTTGCTTGCACCATCTTACTCATTTCTGTCATGCTATCTACTTCCATTTCACTTTTCTGCACTTGTGATTAAATATCTTGTTCTATCTTCTCTTCTAGAACTGGATCAAGAACAAAATGAGCTCTATTTTGTCCCTTTTCTACCTTAAAAAATTTGTACCAATCTAGTACACCTATGAGCTCAAAACAATCATGTTTCAAGTGGCCTATTCCACCGTAATGTTCACATTTTAATTTTGCATTTTTCTTCTCTTGTCAGCCTTTTTCTGTAAGCATCACCTTTGTATCCAATCCTATTACCAGAATACAAGGCAATATGATCACCAGCTTCTGCAAAATGAGTTGATACACTCATTTGCTCCTCAACTTGTAAGACCATGGCATAGGCCTGGCTTACAGTTGGTAATGGGTTCAAAATCAATATTTGTTGTCTTATTCCTTCAAAACAATCACTCAAACCCATTAGAAATCCCATCATATGTTCCTCTTCAAGATCTCTACTACTATCTTCCTGTGCTTCACACACACAAGGCCTAGAATTTTTCAGTAATGATAATTCATCCCAAAGATTGCTCAAATTATTAAAATATATCATCACTGATTGAGTTCCTTGAGCATATGTTGCAATTTCTCTTCGTAGTTTATAGATTCACGGCTCGTTCTTCTCACCAAAATGCCTATGTAACTGTTCTCAGAGATCTCGAGAAGTATCTATATTCTGAAAGCCTCAAGACACTTCCTTCAACATTGAGTTACTAAGCCAATTGTAAACAACATAGTCAACACAAAGCCACTGCATGTAATCTATAAATCCTATAGGAGGTTTCGTCAAAGTAACATCAACAATACTAAGTTTGTTCCTAGAAGTTAACCCCCTTTTTATCGATCAAATCTAGTTATGGAAGTTGGAACCATCAAATAAATCGGCCATAAGAGTCATTCCAAGGTGTTCACTAGGATTTATATATAACTCATCATTAGCAAGAGCTTGATTTGTGCTAACCTCATTGCGTGAATAACCAATCTGCATCACATCCTGGCTACCGTTGTGCGTTCAATTATTGTGTGGCGGCGTTGGATTTGTATCACAGTGTGAGAATTCATGGTTTGCATTCTTCGTGCCACTTGATTCAGGTATAACTTGATGGTTTCCATGATGAGAAAACCCTAATTCTTCATCCCTCGCGTTCCTCTATGAAAATGCTTGATTTTTCTTTGTCATTTCTGATAAATCCACCGATTAAAGTTGATAATATCAGCTGAAATCAGACATATGAATCAATGATCAGCATCGACCAGCTCTAGATACCATGTTGGAAGCATTGAGATTTCATGCTATTTTGTAAAACCTTTAGCTAAGAAAAGATATTTCATATATTTCTATAATCAATTATCCAATTTACAACGTAGTGCATTTCTTATTTAAACATCTCTACTAGCGTGACAACAAAGCAACTAGAATCTACGGCTATAAAACTACAAGCTACATCTAACGGATGATGTTCTTCATAAGAGTGGTCCTGCGTTGAGATCATCCAGCAATGCCATGTGGATATAGCGTATGTGAGCTCCCTCTTAATCTGCACTTAATTAGAGCATGTAGCAAGAAGATTAGAATCACATGCATGCAACCATGCACGCACGTTTCAAAGGACTGTTGTACCTTTTAATTGTGAAGTAATGTGAGAACCACAGCAAATTCAAGAAAGTCGACTGATTTCAATGGAGCGCGATGGCGGCATATTTGTGTTTAGGGAAAGAGGGAGATGATGGCTGAGAGGAGGAGGAAGAGGAGGATACGCAGCTGACGGACAGAGAAGAAGAAGTTACAGCAAAGGACCGCTGAAGAAGAAGACATGCGGCAGATCCATCTTTTTCTTCTTTTTTTTAATAATATTTAAATGATTTTTTTATTAAAGATAACATTAATTTTTTGAGTGAATGGTATTAAAGTAATAGCTTGTGATGCATAGAGTAAAATATGTAGTGTATAAAATAAATGAAGTGCAAAGAGTAAATATCATAGTGCAAATAGCAACATCCTAAATATAATTATTAACATGGTAAGACTGTTTTTGCCCCAAACTTAACTCATAAAATCTTATCATAGCTCCCATTTAACTAGATAGACTTCTTTGTAGTCCTCGAACTTTGATCTTTTCATAACTTAATTTTTAAAAAAATAATCTCTTAGTTAAACAAAGATGGATTCCAAATTAAAAAGCATAGATAAATTACGCCACTGAGCTTAGTAGCCAACTTTGGTGTGTCTCTTCCTGTCCAAGTTCCTACTTTTTTTCATCTTTAGTAGTGGAATCCATTGTGTTGATCTCCAACAATACTCCCCGTTTATTATGAATTGGATTTATATAATAGAATTCCTTTGGATTTCTTCGGTCATCAACATAATAATACACAAGTATGACAGTCAAAATGAATTCATGATTTTGAGAATAAAGAATACAATGAATAGACAGGCATTCATGTTTTAAATTCTTGGTTATTATATTCATTTTGTTTTACAATAAAAACTTATATTGGAAATAAAAGAGACACGGACAGAAAAAAAAAATGATTAATTTAATTTATCAAATTGTACCTGAAAATATTGATGAGAAAAGTCGTCATTAGAATGAGAAGAAGAAAATTATGTAAAAAAATCAAGATATGAATAAGATCCAAAGTCAGGGACTATGATGGTTTAGTGGAAAGAAGTTCGTTTAATAAATTAACTAGCATTTCTCCCGTGGATGCATGACCACATGAACTATTTTATTTTTATCTATTTTTAATTTAAACAACACACACACACATATATATATAATACAAATAATGTCATAACTTACGAGTTTAATTAAATAATAACAAAAAAAAAGTGTATAATTATATTAAACAAGCATAAATATTCATCACGTGCATATTTTATCTCATTGTGGGAAAATTAATTATTTTAATCAAAAATTATAATTTTGAATATTTGATTTACGATTTATGAAAAAATATTAATTTCGGGAGTTGATAGTAAGGTTAAATATCAACTTCGTGGGCCAATTTTTATTAGCATGCACATATCATTTTATTTTTATATACATAATTAACTAGTATATTTGTGTTCATACCTTTTCAAATATAATCAAATACATTAATATGTATAGTTATTTTAATCACAAATTATTTTTTTAAATGTATTTATTTTTATTTTATTTACTATTTGATTTAGTTTACTTTTTGTCACTATCATTTTTTCTTTAATCATTTATTTGAAATAACAATGATCATTCTTCTAATAATTAGTATAAGTATATTTTTACCACAAAAATATGTTTTAAAGTGAAATTGGGTATGCAGCTATACTTGTGATCATGTGTTGAGAAGTATCTTAGCGAAATGTAATATATTTAAATCAAAGACACAAAATAATTTCTCTCATTTACTCAACTTCTTGGACGCAGCTTCTTTTTTTCACTTGGAGCTTTATGGTCCAGCTATATTATTGTGCTACAATATATTATCCAATATGTTTTGAAATCAAATATAATATGTCGATTAATAGATTGAATAAACCATATATATAACATGAGACCAATTCACACTATAAAAAAATATATATTAGTCACATTAATTTTTGTCACTATATGTATATGTATCGTCACTACATATTCTCAATGACAGGTTATAACGTCATGACTGTAAATAGTGTCGCTAAAAGTTTAGTGACGACATCTCATTGGTCATCACTATAAATAAACTTTTTAGTCACATGCGTATTTTGTGACTAATAATTTATTTTATAGTCATAAATATTGGTTGTCGCTGAAACCTAAACTTATAGTCACAATTGATTAATGTCACTAAAAATTATGATATAGTCACACATGATTATCATCACTAAATCTTATATTTTTATTGTCGCTATAATCATATGTTTTAGTGGAAAAATAATATTTGTAACTATCACTTAATATAGTTGTCACTAGCATATTGTCACTAATTATAATTTTTATCATTACTATTAATATCTTATCCTTGAGTAGTACCACACAAGCTTTACTCATGTACGGAATAAATTCCACCTGCAGGGTTTCAACATGAACTTGTGTTTCCTTAAGAGGACACCATCAACCTGGCGCACAAGGACACGGTGCCCCCATATATTGTACGATCCATCATAAGTGTAAATGTTACAACCCAAGATATCGAGATTATTGATTCTATGAAAGAATCTCACCCTTTAATAAATCAAAGCTACAACACTACACATATATATCCGTCAACATATAGAGGTTAAGAACCCGAACTCTGTGGATTCTTATTCCCTCATTTAAGGTCAGAATAGAGAATATAATCCTAAGTAGATCCTCCTCAATACACTTCGCCCGTGTACTAGAATAATCAGCTAGTCTAGATAAACCAACTATCAGATTATTCTACGGTGTACCGATGGCGGGTTTAGGGTCATCTAAGCCGTGAGCTCTTTAATACATTATAAGGAACCGATGATATGATCTAACCTTGTGTTTACCCATACCATATCATCTACAATGTAAGTATAGTGAACATGCATGTAAATATAACAATTTAAATGTAAACAGTGACTGTAATTGTATTCATTCTATATCATCATAAAACATCATCAATAATGTATACAAAAGATAGGTCTTCTAGTATACAAAATCGACAATCTCCCACTTATACTTAAAGCATGTCTTTCAAATATAAAATAAACTAGCTAACTCTCCAACTCTAATTAAAATCTCAAACAGCAACCCCGGGTCTGCATCTCACTCCCATTTTCTCCACATGACCATAGAAGGACTTAGCTGAAAGGCTCTTCGTGAATGGATCAGCCAAATTGTCCTCCGATGCAATCTTAACCACTGTCACATCTCCTCTCTTAACGATTTCTCGTATAAAATGGTACTTTCTCTCTATGTGTTTACTTACCTTATGGGCTCTAGGTTTCTTCGAATTTACCACTGCACCCGAGTTATCACAATATACCGTGATACTCTTAGGCAAATCAGGAACCATGCTCAAGTCCAACAAGAAGCTCTTGAGCCAGATGGCCTCTTTTGCAGTCTCAGAGGCAGCCACATATTCGGCCTCCATGGTGGAATCCGCAATGCATTTCTAGCTCCTCCATGCAATGGCCCCGCATCCCAAGGTAAACACATAGCCCGAGGTAGATTTACTCTGATCTTTATCAGATGGAAAATCTGAGTCTGTGTAACCCAAAGTTACTAGACTATCAGAGCGGTATACCAGTATATAATCTCGAGTCCTTTTCAGGTACTTGAGAATATTCTTAACCGCAGTCCAGTGGCCTTGTCCAGGGTTAGACTGATATCTGCTTACCATGCCAACTGCATAGCATATATCAGGTCTAGTGCATAGCATAGCATATATAAGGCTTCCCACAGCCGAAGCATATGGAACGCCCTTCATCTCATCTATCTCAGCCTGCATGTAGGGATACATCTCCTTGGATAGATAAATTCCATGCTTGAAAGGTATGAAACCTTTCTTGGAATCCTGCATGTTGAATCTAGCTAGCATTGTGTCGACATATGTCGCCTGGGATAGGCACAACATCCTTTTCTGGTGATCTCAAATTATCTTGATACCAACGACGTATCCGGCTTCTCCCAGATCTTTCATATCGAACTGCTTGGACAACCACACCCTTATGTTAGATAATACTTTCTTATTGTTTCCAATAAGTAAGATATCATCAACATATAGCATGAGGAAAGCCACCACATTTTTGTCACACTTCTTGTACACACAGCTCTCATCCGAACATTGCACGAATCCATATGACTGGATAACCTCATCAAAACGGATGTTCCAAGACCTTGACGCTTGTTTAAGTCCATAAATGGATCTCTTAAGCTTGCACACTAAGTGCTCTTGGCCTTTAGCAATGAAACCCTATGGTTGCTTCATGTGGATGTTTTTCTCAAGACTTCCATTTAAGAAAGTTGTCTTGACATCCATCTGCCTCTCATAATCCAAATGAGCGGCAATTGACAAGAGAATCTGGATTAACTTACGCATGGCTACAGGTGAAAAGGTTTCCTCATAATCGATCCCTTCTTTCTGAGTGTACCCTTTTGCCACAATCTTGCCTTGAAGGTTTTAACCTTCCCGTCAGGTCCTCTCTTGCGTTTGTAGATCCAATTACACCCAATGGGTTTTACCCCATCTTGTGGTTCTACAAGCTCCTAGATTTGATTGTGATCCATATATCCAATCTCAGATTCCATTGCAGATTTCCAAGAATTTGCATCTTTGTCTTGGATCGCTTCGTCATAGGTTCTGGAATCCAATTCATTTAGTCCTTCAAGGAAATCCGAAGATTCACCCAAACCAATAAATCTGTCAGGTTAGCGTACAACCTTCCCATTGCGACGAGGTAGTTCTCATGTATCTGTGACATATTGTACAGTAATTTGTGGTTCCTCTTCTTGTACTGTTGGTGTCAGATTCGAATTTTCCCCTCGAAGCTCCTTTAGTACTGTCTCACTTCTTGGCTTGTGATTTATTACATAGTCTTCCTCTAATAATCGAGCATTGGTACTCACAATGATCTTCTGATCCTTAGGATTATAAAATAAACCACATTTCGTTCCTTTAGGATATCCAACAAATAGTCTAACATCCGTGCGTGGTGCCAGCTTATCAGCTTCCTTATCTAGCACATATGCTGGGCTATCCCAAATCTGAAAATGTCCAAGACTGGGCTTTCATCCAGTCCAAGGTTCTGTGGGTGTAGATGGGACTGATTTTGATGGAACCATGTTGTTCACGTCCAAATTAATTGTCCGGTTTAGACCATGGTTGTAGAAATCGGGCTAGGCGGCCGCCTAGGCACCGACTAGGTGCTAGGCGGCCCCTAGCCGTGCCGAAAACAGCCAAATCGGCCAAGAAATCGGACAACCGAGTCCTCGGAGCCTAGGCAGCCTCAGCAGCGATTAATCGGGCGATTAGGCGCCGATTAGTTAAACTTTTTTTTTAATTTTTAGTTCAAATTATAGCCTTTTATACATCAACCTACATCCCATTTTTCAATCTACAACCAATGTGGGATGTAGTAAAAATGGGGAAAAGGTTGAAAAACTAATTTGAAGATTTCATTATCATAGTCCACTCTTTTATAGAATAACCAACATCCCAACTTTCAATCTAAAACCGATGTGGAATGTAGGAAATATTGAAAAAGCTTGAAAACCTAATTGGAGCTTTTATACAATAGCATACATCTCAATTATCATTATATAATCGATGTGGGATGTGAAGTAATTGAAAAAATTAATTTATAAATACCAATATGTAATAAAAATTAATAATATATATGAAAATTAGAAAACCGCCTAGGCTCCGCCTAAATTCCGCCTAGACCCCGCCTAGGTGACCTAGGTGCTAGGCCCCCTCCCGCCGCCCGACTAGCGCCTAGCGAGTTCTGCAACCTTGGTTTAGACTCAACACGGTAAACTACTTCAAACCAAACCTGCAATTGGACGGGGTCAATTGTAGACGCGATGAGCTAACCCGAGTTGAACTCTCAAGGAAGACTTCTTGTGGGCAATTATCTTAAGGCTATGCATACAACGTGCTAGAATGATGAAAATCAAACCTATACATTCTAATTATGGATTTGATGGTGATTTAAACTAAGAATTAAAACGAGCAATAAAATGAGTAAATTCAAATAACAATGATGATATCAAGATTGAGGAAAAGATTATGATATGAGCATTAGGGTGTGGATTTTCTCATTGGTTTCTCATTAAGCTTGCTTCACGTTGGTTATATTGATCTCAAACATACAATAGGTCCGTCAATTGGTTTAACTTCAATTACTGTCACTGTCTATCCATTAAACCTCTATCCGCTATATCATACGAGCAAGATCAATATATTAAGCTTATGAACCCAATTCACCTAACGTTGAAGGAACTTAGGTCGGGATTTAGAATCTCCTCTCGGTCTCATCTAAAGCCTAGTAATGCTAAGTAATGATCAAGTACTCAACATTATAATCACAATTCCAACAACAACCACCAACCATCGCAAGCATAAATCAAAACCAAATCGATCATCTACCCCCCTAATGGAGAGATTAGCCCATAACCATGCTTAAAACAACACAAATATCATAAAAGTGCATAGTCTCATAATAAAATGAAAATAACAACAACTTCTACAATATCCGATATTCTTCACAAGTTAGGGACAAACCCCCACAAATCATCCAAGTTTAAGAAAGAAAATACCAAAAGAAAGCCTTCTAACGAGCCTAGCTTTCGCGGACGGCTCGAAGTTGATTTCTTCTCGTCTCTTTTTTCATCTCCTGGCTTGCTTGCCTCTTGTCTTTCTGTTCTCCTCTTCTTTTGAATGGTGGTGGAGATGGTGAAAGTGATGTAGAAAATGGTGAAGATGGTGGTGTGTGTGTGTGGAGAGAAAAAAAATGGAAGAATAGAGAGGATGAAGTGGAGAGAGAAGGGTGAGTGATGATGTGAGGGAATGGGGAGTGTGTCTAGATATCCCCCAAAATCCAAAAGAAGATATGAGAGAGAGGGAGAAAATCGAGAATGAGAGAGAGATGAGAGGATAGATAAAAGGTGATGAGATGGGTGCATTAAATGTGAAGGATTTGGGGGAGGATTTTGGGCGACAATCCAAAAAGCAATCTTAGGAAAAATAATACCTATTTTCATATTACTAATATAGCCACCAAAGGTTTTAATTAATAAAATTTCCAAATGTGAGATGGGAGTGAAATGGAGTGGAATTGCACAGATAAGAGAAGGGAAAAAACTAATCCGGAGAGACGAAGGGGTGCCCGCGGGGCGGGCAATCTTGGAGTGCGCACCGGCGCATACCCGCGCACCCTGCTTCGCCGAGGGGCCTTGCACGCGGCGGCGGGTTATGCCCGACCGCAGGTCTGGGTTCTTCACTCTACGATTTTCTTCGAGTACAACTGAGTGTGATTTAACTCCAATACTTTTGTTTTTCCTCGGCACTTGATTTTTCCTTGCACCATTTGAACTCGATCTCGGGCTTCTCCACGTCTCACCAAAAGGCCATTAAAAATCCTACTTTGTAAACAAAAGCTCAAGTTTTTGCACACTTGGCTTGATCCACCATTAGAGCAATAAATGAAAATAAACACACAAAATCAACACTTAGCAACGTAAAATACTAGAAAATAATTTACTAAACATTACAAAATTCCTACAATAAAATGACACAATTAGACACTATACAACTCCCCCACACTTAGCCTTTGGCTTGTCCTTAAGCAAATAAGAAATTAAAAATATGAAGCAAGAAGGAAAAACTTGCAAGGTAATCATGCAATGTGATCAAGTCTCATGGTTCCCACAAAAGCGTTTATCATCAAAGAAAATGAGCATAATTATCAAATCAAGTGAGATGTTTGTCCTCTCAAGACTAAGAAAAACGCATTAGACTCGAATCATTTCAAATTAATTCCCCACAATTCACTTCCACATATATTAAGAAATAAAACTTACAACAACATAAGGGATTGCAAACATAGGACGAGGGTCATTAGGTCTAATCATCGAGCTTAACCGAGCTTCCTAATGTGGTTTCCCACACTCATCATGCAACACGTGAACAGATTAACACACACATAAGCGGAGTAGAATTCAGAATGCAATCCCATTTATTTAAACAAATTTTAGGGGTGTGGATCCAAATTCACAAGGTAAAACCATAGGAAGGAAATCCCTAGTGTACTTGTGTGGTTTCCCATACTCATAGTTGAATAAATCAACTAGAGGAGTAGAGATCCTTATTGCTCCCTCTCTTTTATTTTTCTCTTTTTTTTATTTATTTTATTTTATCATAAATAGAAAAATATCATAAATAGGAAAAATAATTAAGGGGATCATTCTCATGAAACGAGACTAATATGCTTCCTAATCCTTCAAGGTCAAAACCCCTCAACACAATCATCAAGTTATTATCAACGTTCAAAGACAATTCATGCTCAAGGGTGAAACCACGATAACAATTCATTCATCATGATCAACTTGAAAATAATTCCTTGAACATTCATATCCAAAATTTTCAAGTTTGACAATTTGGGCAAAATCTAAAGCTAAGAGGAGGATCACAAAATACACAACATAATAAAAATGATAAAATCAAGAACAATTGCAACCAATTCTACACAATTTCACCAAAATCCAAAAACACAGATACATTCAACAAAACAAAAACATCATTCCAATACCAACAATAAAACATAGCCAAACATCACAATAATAAGCTCACGACTCCCCCCACACTTAAACCATGCATTGTCCTCAATGTATGAAAAACAAATGCTAGATAAAAGTGAAAGGGAAGAGAGTACATCACAAGATTGTAGAAGACCGGCAACGGACGCGAGTTCCTACAAAACAACACTACAAAACATGATGACGAAATACGAACATAGGTATGGAAAATAGTTTAACAACACACACGAACATTGAAATACACAAAAGAATAACACGAACACTTCACTGATGCGGTGGATCATAAGGTGGTGGTGGAGGAGGCTGCGGGTAAGGGTAGGAGATCGTCCAATTTTTCCAACTTTGCTCCAAAGCCGTCATTCGCTCATCATGGCTGTCCAGGCGGCTATTGACTTCCTATCTAAAATCCCTAAGATCATGGCATAGGGATCCCAGCTCCTGGTGAAATTCTCCCATCGAGGTATCAAAACGCTCTTGAAATCACCCCATTGTGTTGGAGTAGTCTTACCGGTATTGCCCCTTTGAGGAGATGAAATGCTGCTCAAACTGCCCCTATGGAGTTGACTAATGTTTGCTCGAGGCCTTGCCGGAACTGCCCCAAGGAGGAGTCATAGTGCTCCTGAAAATTGTGCAGGAACTGCCCTATGGAAGTGTCGAAATGGTCCTAGAAGGACCTCCAGTCGGCTAGCGGCATTTGATAGCCGTACTATGGGGGCTGCTGATAGTGGTGCTCCTGCTCCTCTTTTTCTTGTTCTCCTTCGTCCTGCTCCTCTCCGTCATCAGCTTCCTCATTGCCCGCTTCATCGGGCTCATCTGATAGACCATGATGTTATACAGACGAGGTGCTGGCGCCTCCAGTAAGTTGTATGGTGCCCTACTGTGTGAGCCTCAACTTCTAAACACAATTCTTCTTGGCGTGAGGTCTCACCTGGTGCTCATCATAAATAATCTGAGCTCGTTTGAGCTCATCCTTGTCAATGTTGTACTGATCAATCCAGGTTTGGCCATTTGGTGACGGACCATTCTCTTCAAGCACTCCAAGTTTTACAGCCAGGGTGGAAATGAAGGCACAGAAGGAGGGGTGTTGGACGTCTCGTTGACGCATGCCCTTGATGGCCGACCAAAGGAATGTAGAGGGGTAAACTTTCTTCTTCTTCTTGGCACACCACAAAAGATAAACCTCTGTTGAATTCACTTTGTTGGCCTGCTCTTTTCCACTGACATTGTAGGCCAAAAATTTGTGCACCATTGATAGTGCGGTGTCCTGGATATACTTGCTCGGCGTCCTCTTGGGGTCCCAATTGTGAAAACCTCAGATTTCATACCAAGCTTTGACAACGTTGAAATTCGATGGCCGTTCTTTTATCCCCTTGGATGAAAAACCAAAATAGTCGTTCATGTTGGATAATGTGACCTCATGTTTATTCTCCAACATCCTAAAATAAATCTTCTTCTGCTCATTCTCATCATATTCAAAAGATACCAAAAATTCAAGACTTAAATTATCATAAGCTTCAAATTTCATTTTTGCAAATGTGTCCAAGCTCAAAGGTTTGAGATATTTGGTAACCTTTTCCTCAATTCCCAAAGATTGCATCAACCTCCAATCAATATATCGTGGAGAAGTAATGTCAAATTTTTGGAAAGTCATGAAACGTTTACCTTCTTCTGGGAAGATGAGAAGGAAGGGGGCTCCAAATTGGTATGCAAAGTTCGTCACCTCCATTGTGGAGCTGGAGCCTGATTTTCCTTTTGACTTAGAGGGATTTTTGTTTTTGAGAGCCATGGAGATGGAGCTTGGAGCAAGATGGAAAATTGCAGCAAAAATGGAGGGGCGCGGCGGCGGCTATTGGCACGGCGGGTGTTGTGCGCGGCTGTGTTAAAGAAATTTTTGGTGAAAAAATTTGCTGTAGAATTTGAGTTGGGTGAATAGTTTGGGGAGATGAGCGGCGCGGGTTGAAGTGTGAATTAGGGCTGGATTGAGGGCCCCTTTTTATAGTAGAGGGGGGCTTATGCACGCCCGCGGGGTGTCTGTGGAGGAGAGGATGCGCGTACGTACGCCTTGCGCACTCGCGTGGCGGGCTTTGTCGAGAGGTTTCTCGTGCGGCCGTGTCGATCAGCGCGTTCGCGGGGGCAAATAGAGGTGCGCGCCCGCGCTCCACTGCGCGCTCACGGGGGTGAGATAGGCCTCACGCTCGCGGAGGGTGCTAGGCCGAGGGGTGTTGTGCGCGGCGGCGCCCAAAACTTGATCAAATTCTCCCATGTTTCAGGCAACATTCCCCTGTTTCGTTCTGCCCTTGTGAAACAACACCAAAAACGCAAAGAGAAACATAACACAAAATATGCAAAAATTAAATGACACGCATAAAAATAAAAAAATCATGGGTTGCCTCTCATGCAGCGCTCATTTTAACGTCTCAAGCTATACATAGTCTCCGGGGTAACTAGGTGAAATCATCGAGCTTGAAAACTCGATGTCGGCTTCTTGGGGTCGTCCTTCAAAATATGGCTTGACTCGGTGACCATTCACTTGGAACATGGTGTTCTTCGCCAGATTTTTCAAGGTCACCACACCATAGGGCAACACTTCTTCAATGATGAATGGTCCACTCCATCTCGACTTGAGTTTTCAGGGAAAAAGCCTTAAACGAGTGTTGAAAAGAAGCACTTTCATGCCCGGAGTGAGCTCCTTCTTGCCAATGCGATTATCATGAAGCTTTTTCACCTTGTCTTTGTAGATCTTTGCATTATCATAGGCTTCATTCCGCAATTCATCGAGCTCGGTTAATTGTAAAGCTCGTTCCTTTCCTACACAAGTTAGATCAAAATTTATCGCTTTAAGGGCCTAATAGCCCTTGTGCTGAATCTCAACCGGGAGATGGCATGCTTTTCTATACACGAAGCGGTAAGGGCTCATTCCTAAGATCATTTTGTAAGACGTCCGGTATGCCTAAAGAGCATCGGTTAGCTTTCTAGACCAATCATTCCTCATCACATTCACGGTCTTCTTCAAAATGTTTTGGATTTGTTTGTTGCTCGTCTCCACTTGACCGGAAGTTTGAGGGTGGTATGGAGTAACCACTTTGTGAGTCACACTGTTCTTCTTCATCAATTTCTCAAAAAGTTTGTTAGTGAAATGCGTTCTACCATCACTAATGATTGCACGAGGGAATCCAAACCTACTCAAAATGTGCTCCTGCACAAACTTGATAACCACATTAGCGTCACAAGACCTAGTGGGGATTACTTCAACCCACTTTGACACATAATCAATGGCTAATAGGATATATTCAAAACCAAATGAGTTAGGAAATGGTTCCATTAAATCAATACCCCAAACATAAAAAAATTCAACCATAAGGTTGACATTCAAAGGCATTTCATTTCTTCTCCCTATATTGCCAAGTCTTTGGCACTTATCACATGAAAGGCAATAGGCATGAGCATCTTTAAAAATGGAAGGCCAATATAAACTGGATTGCAAGATTTTCCGGGTCGTCTTTTGCTCTCCAAAGTGGCCACAACAGTGTGAAGCGTGGCAAAAGGACAAAACATCGGTTTGCTCTTCCTCCGGGACACATCTTCGGATCACTTCGTCTTTTCCCAAGTGGAAAAGGTATAGATCGTCCCAAAAGTAGTGCCTACACATTGCCAAAAATCTTTTCATTTCTTGAAAGGTGAGGTTAGGCCTCATTTTATCACAAGAAAGATAATTAACAATGTTGGCATATCAAGGAGAGGAATTAAGCTCAAGAGCATGCTCATATGGGAATGAATCACAATCAACTCCTTTCTCATGCGATACATTGAAATTTTCATCAACAGGGAGGCGAGATAGATGATCCGCTACCACATTTTCACACCCTTTTCTATATCTTTGATTTCAACATCAAATTCTTGCACAAGCAAAATCCATCTAATGAGTCTAGGTTTGGCTTGGGGCTTGGTCAACAAATGCCTAAGAGCCACATGATCACTATGCACAATCACTTTAGAACCTAAGATGTAGGATCTAAATTTATCTAATGAAAACACAACGACAAACAATTCTTTTTCGGTGGTGGTGTAATTCACTTGAGCGTTATTCAAGGTGAGGCTAGCATAGTAAATTACACGAAGAATTTTATCAATACGTTGACCTAAAACGGCACCCACGGCAGAATTTAATGCATCACACATGATTTCAAAAGGTAATGACCAATTAGGGGGAATAATAATAGGTGCGGTGATCAATTTCTCCTTAAGAGTGTTAAAAGCATGCAAGCACTTTTCATCAAACTCAAAAGGAACATCTTGAGCAAGTAAATGACATAGAAGTTGGCTAATTTTTGAGAAGTCTTTAATAAACTGACGGTAAAAATCAGCATGGCCTAGAAAACTTCTAACACCTTTAACATTGACGAGTGGAGGCAATTTTTCAATTACATCAACCTTAGCCTTATCTACACCCATTCCTTCTTTTGACACAACATGTCCAGGGACTATGCCACTAGTAACCATAAAATGACTATTTTCCCAACTAAGAGTGAAGCTACTCTCAATGCATCTTTTCAAAACAAGTTCTAACTTATCCAAACAATCGGAAAATGAAGACCCAAAGACGGAAAAATCATCCATGAATACTTCAATGAAATCACCAATCATTTCGGAAAAGATAGAAAACATACACCTTTGAAATGTGTCTGGTGCATTGCATAGTCCAAACGGCATTCTCCGACACGCAAAAGTACCAAACGGGCACATAAATGCGGTCTTGGCTTGGTCCTCCGGTGCTATGGCCACCTGAAAATAACCCGATAAACCGTCAAAGAAGTAATAAAAACTATGCCCGGTCAATTTATTAAGAATTTGATCAATGAAAGGAAGGGGAAAATGATATTTTCGAGTGGCGGCATTGAGCTTTCGGTAGTCAATGCACATTCTCCACCCGGTGGTGGTTCGAGTAGCCACATGCTCTCCTTTATCGTTCTCCACTACTGTGATTCCTCCTTTCTTGGGCACCACGTGGACCGGGCTCATCCATTCACTATCGGCTATTGGGTATATGATTCATTCCGCTAGGAGCTTAAGAATCTCCTTCTTGACGACCTCCATTAACACGGGATTGAGCCGCCTTTATCCTTCTCGAACCGGCTTAAACCCCTTCCTCAAGAATGATTCGATGCATGCACGTTGAGGGGCTAATGCCTTTGATATTGGAAAGGTTCTATCCAATAGCTTGCTTGTTTCTCTTGAGTACGGCTACCAAGAGATCTTCTTCTTCTTTCTCAAGCTCAGAAAAGATGATCACGGGCTTCTTTTCTTCTTCATCGAGGTACACGTATTTGAGGTGAGATGGGAGCTTATTTAGCTCAAGTTCGGGTGAACGCTTCACTTCCTCTTCGATTGAGGTTAGAATTTCCATCAAGCTTACTCCTTCTCCTAACAAAATCTCCATCTCCTCGGCATCCAACTCGTCTCCCCCATACTTCCATTGCTATCTCCTCGGACAAGGCTTCACTCCTACATGTGGAACCGATTTCCTACAAAAGAACTTTCTCGGCCAAGAGATCAATAGCATCTATAAAAGAGCAATTTTTCTCAAATAAGGAGACGAGAATAGCTTTGTTTTCATGAACGAAAAAAAAAAGACACAGTTTCTCCTAGCATTGACATTTTCAAAGTTCCATTTTTGACATCAATCAAGGTGTTTGTTATAGCCATGAAAGGTCTACCTAAGAGTAGTGTGTGCTCTTTACCTGTTTCTTGTACATCACCCATATCCAAAACAACAAAATCAACCGGGATTATTAATCCACCCACCTTCACTAGAATGTCCTCTATGATTCTCCTAGGATATCTCACGGACCTATCCGCCAATTGTAGACACATTCTAGTTGGTTTCAATTCTCCTAACTCTAGTTGTTTAAAAATAGAGTAGGGCATCAAATTAATTCCGGCTCCTAAGTCTAGTATACCACATGTTTCTTTACTATTTCCCAAGGCAATTTTAAGAGTAAAACTACCTGAATCACGGAACTTGGGTGGTAGTTGTTATTGTAGTATTGCACTTACCACTTCGGACACCACTATCTTTTCATCCTCCGCAAACTTCCTCTTCTTGGAAGCTAGTTCTTTGAAGAACTTGACATAGGTCGGCACATTGCGGATGACATCAAGGAGTGGAAGGTTGACGTTCATCTTTGATAAGAGGTTGTAGAACTCTTGGAATTGGGTGTCTTGCTTCTCATTCCTCAACCGGCTCGAAAATGGGATTGAAGGATTGTAGGAATTGGTGGCTTTGTGGAGTGTAGGCTTCTTCACTTCTTCATTTTTTTTTGGCTCATTTTGTTGTTGTTGAGGAGCCTTCTCTTCTTTCTCAATTTCTTCAGTTGGGCTTGGTTCTCCAACTTTGTTATCAATCACCTTGCCTCCTCTAAGGACGGTGATGGCTTGAGCTTGCTCCGATTGGCTTGGCAACTTACCCGACTTGGCTTGCTTGGCCAACTCTCCAACAGTCCCGGCTATTTGCCCCACTTGGGTCTCGATTCTCTTCACGGAAGCTTCCATGGATTCGAGCCTTTGTTGGGTGTCTTGAATGAAAGATTGCAAGGTGTCTTGCAATGTCGGCCTAGACGGTTGGTTTGGTTAGGCCGGATATTGTTGCGGCCTTGGATAGGGTGGAGCTTGGCCACCTCCGACTTGTTGAGGCGGTGGCGGTTGTTGTGGTGGTTGAGGTAGTTGTTGAGGTTGCCTCTGAGAGAAGTTTGGATGGTTCTTCCATCCCGGATTGTACGATTGAGAGTACGAGTTGTAGGGTTGGCAAGGTTGGAATCCTTGAAAAGCATGAACTTGCTCTTGAAGAGCATGGAAATGAGCTTCTTCACTTAATTCCGCCTCGATCGACTTTTGACAAACATTGGCCCCATGGCCATACTCTCCACATATACCACAAGTCTCAACGGTCATGGTTTGTTGAGGTGGTCTCTCGGAAGTCCGAAGCATCTCTACTTGCCTTGTCAACTCCGCTAGTTGTCTTGCCACATCATAACTAGGGTTGGCTTCATTGACGAGAGCTCTCTTCTCCCTAGCACTCTTTTGTTGAGAAGTTGTGGCCATCGTCTCATAGATGTTTGAGATCTCTTCGGCAGTCCGACCTCCAATGTCTCCTCCCGCGGCATTGTCCACCATATATTGAAAATTTTGAGAAAGCCCATCATAGAAGAATTGGTTGAGCAACTCGGGTGCGAAGTGATGGTGCGGGCATTGTTGTTAGAGACCTCTAAATTGATCCCAAGCTTCATGGAAGGCTTCACCCAGAGATTGGGCAAAGGTGACAATTTGAGCTCTCAAATCTTGGGTCTTTTGATTGGAGTAGTACTTGGCCATAAACTTCTCGTATACGGCATTTCAATTGGCCATTGAAGGAGTGACATGAACCATGTCTTGGCGTGATCTTTCAAGGTATAAGGGAAACATCTCATCTTCAATTGGTCTTCGTTCAGACCTTGTAAAGGAAAGGTTTGAACAACGGTATAAAACTCTCGAATGAAGTTCAACACATCTTCGGCCGGCATCCCATAGAAGGATGGATGTTGGCTAAAGTGAATGTTCTTCAACTCATAATTCCTTGCGGCTTCTCCAAGAACTATGCATAATGTTGACCCTCCAATCACAGGACGAGCAAAATCCCTCATATTCCTAGCCGCATTAGCATTGGCATTGTCGGGGTTGAGTTGGTGAGCTTCCATCTCTTCTTCCAAAGCAAATATGTCGAATCTCCTTGGTCTATAGATGTTGTCAAATACGGGGGCTAATCTCCGATTAAGACTACGTCTCCCTAGAATACACAACTAAAAACACAAAAGAGATCACACGCACCTATGGAACGAGAGGTGAAAGCGTACAAATACACGAAAATAAACACAAATACAAACTACACAAAACAACACAAATAGCACAAACACTAGACAAATACAAAGTCATGATTACACAATCAAACACAAAATAATTATAGCACGCAAAGAAAATATGCCTAAAGCCTTCCTCGGCAACGGCGCCAAAATTTGTTCACGTCCAAATTAATTTTCTGGTTTAAACTCAACACGGTAAACTACTTCAAACCAAACCCGCAATTGGACGGGGTTAATTGTAGACGCGATGAGCTAACCCGAGTCGAACTCTCAATGAAGACTTCTTGTGGGCAATTATCTTAAGGCTATGCATGCAACGTGCTAGAACGATAAAAATGAAACCTAGACATTCTAATCATGGATTTGATGGTGATTTAAACTAAGAATTAAAACAAGCAATAAAAGGAGTAAATGGAAATAACAATGATGATATCAAGATTGAGGAAAAGATTATGATACAAGCATTAGGGTGTGGATTTTCTCATTGGTTTCTCATTAAGCTTGCTTCACATTGGTTATATTGATCTCAGACATATAATAGGCTCGTCAATTGGTTTAACTTCAATTACTGTCACCGTCTATCCATTAAACCTCTATCCGCTATATCATACGAGCAAGATCAATATATTAGGCTTATGAACCCAATTCACCTAACGTTGAAAGAACCTAGATCGGGATTTAGAATCTCCTCTTGGTCTCATCTAAAACCTAGCAATGCTAAGTAGTAATCAAGTACTCAACATGATAATCACAATTCCAACAACAACAACAAACCATGGCAAGCATAAATCAGAACCAAATCGATCCTCCACCCCCTAATGGAGAGATTAGCCCATAATCATGCTTAAAACAACACAAATTTCATAAAAGTGCATCATCTCATAATCAAATGAAAATAATAACAACTTTTACAATATCCGATATTCTTCACAAGTTAGGGACAAACCTCCACAAATCATACAAGTTTAAGAAAGAAAATACCAAAAGAAAGCCTTCTAATGAGCCTAGCTTCCGCGGACGGCTCAAAGTCGATTTCTTCTCGTCTCTTCTTTCTCTTCCTGGCTTGCTTGCCTCTTGTCTTTCTCTTTTCCTCTTCTCTTGAATGATAGTGGAGATGGTGAAAGTGATGTAGAAAATGGTGAAGATGGTGGTGTGTGTGTGTGGAGAGAAAAAAAATGGAAGAATGGAGAGGATTAAGTGGAGACAGAAGTGTGAATGATGATATGAGGGAATGGGAGGTGTGTCTAGATATCCCCCAAAATTCAAAAGAAGATATGAGAGAGAGGGAGAAAATCAAGAGTGAGAGAGAGAGAGATGAGATGATAGACAAAAGGTGATGCGATGGGTGCACTAAATGTGAAGGATTTGGGGGAGGATTTTGGGGGGACAAAATCCAAAAAGCAATCTTAGGGAAAAGAATACCTATTTCCCTATTACTAATTTAGCTACCAAAAGTCTTCATTAATAAAATTTTCGGATGTGAGATGGGAGTGAAATGGAGTGGAATTGCATAGATAAGAGGAGGGGAAAAATTGATCCGGAGAGACGAAGGGGCGCCCGAGCGGCCGCGGGTATATGCGCGCCCGCGGAGCGTGCAATCTTGGCTTGCGCGCCCGTGGGGCCTAGCGCGCGGCGGTGGGGTATGCTCAACCGCGGGTCTGGGTTCTTCACTCTGTGATTTTCTTCGAGTGCAACCGAGTGCGATTTAACTCCAACACTTTTGTTTTTCCCCGCCACTTGATTTTTCCTTGCACCCTTCGGGCTTCTCCACGTGCCACTAAAAGGCCATTAAAAATCCTACTTTTGTAAACAAAAGCTCAGGTTTTTGCACACTTGGCTTGATCCACCATTAGATCAATAAATGAAAATAAACACACAAAATCAACACTTAGCAACGTAAAATACCACAAAATAATTTACTATACATTACAAAATTCCTACAATAAAATGATACAATTAGACACTAAACACATGTTAAGAATATAGGCTGTCATTTCCAAGGCATATCCCCAAAATGAAATATGCAGATCTGAATAGCTCATCATCGATCTAACCATCTCTAACAATGTTCTGTTCTTTCTCTCTGCCACGCCGTTCTGCTGTGGTGTGCCAGGCACAGTCAACTGGGATGTAATCCCATTCTCTGCCAAGTAGTCCCTAAATTCATTCAAGAGGTACTCACCATCATGATCAGACCGTAGTGATTTGATACTTTTACTTGTACGTTTTTCCACTTCCACTCTGAATTCTTTGAAAGTCTCAAATGATTCTGACTTGCGGCGTAACAGGTATATGTATCTATATCTTGAGTAATCATCAATGAACATGATGAAATACTCATACCCTCCTCAAGCTTGAACTGACATAGGGCCACATAAGTCAGAGTGAATCAAATCTAATACCTCTTCAGATCTATTCCCGTTATTCTTAAAGGGTGGCTTGGTCATTTTACCTTCCAAACAGGATTCAGACAAAGAGAACGATTCTAGGACCAATGAAGACAATGGCCCATCATTTACTAGTCTCTGTATCCATTTAAGGTTAATGTGGCCGAGCCTAAGATGCCAAAGATAGATTTGATTTATTTTCAAAGGTTCTTTTCATTTGTTAGGGTTTATGATCGATGTATTCAGTAAATGCATTTGCGTCGTGTTTTGCATAGGATTAAGTAAATAAAGATATACATCCAATGTGCTAGAACAGATAAAATATTTACCACTAAAGATAACAACCTTGCTATCAAAAGAAACATGATATCTATCCATAAAAAGTTTAGAAATTGAAATCAAGTTTCACCTAAAACCAGGCACATAAAGACAATTCTTTTAAACTAAAATACTATCACTACTAAAAGATAAGGTGACGTCTCCCACTATAACTACCGCCACTTTCGTAGCATTGCCCATGTAGACTGAAATCTCTCCATTGCTCAGTTGTCTTTTTGCCAGGAACCCATGTAAAGACATGCAAATATGATCAGTAGCTCCAGTATCTACTACCCATGACTGAGTAGAACAAGTAGCTAAACATGTTTCAACGATGAGAGATTGAGATGTATCCTTCTTCTTCTTCTTGTTAGGACAATCCACCTTCCAGTGACCTGGCTGGCTGCACTTGAAGCACTTTGTTTTTTACTTAAATTCCTCAGGAGGAATCTTAGTCTTGGGCTTCTTCATCTTAGGTGCCTCCTCTACAGTTTTCTTTGGCGCATTCCTCTTCTTCCTTTTAGTACCGGAAAAAGACGGCCTATTTTTAACTATGGGTGCCTCCGGATTTCCCTTCTGAAGTAACTCAGCCGCCTGAAGATCTATGAGTAGTTCAGATAAGGTAACATCCTTCTTTATCATGTTGAAGTTCAATCTAAACTGCTCAAACTTCGGGGATAGGCTGTGAAGCACGATGTCTATTTGAGACTCGGCATCCAAATCTCCACCCAAGGTCTCGATCTCAGCTAGATGACTCATCATACTGAGAACGTGATTCCTTACGGGTGTGGAATCAGCCATTTTCGTGCTCATTAGTTTCTTCATCGCCAAATGGTGTGCCGAGCGGTTCTGGTGACCGAAGAGATCCTTAAGGTTGTACATGACATCATAAGCAGTCTTCATAGACTAATGTTGCAGTTGCAGCACATTTGACATAGAAGCCAAAATGTAACAACGTGCAATCTCATCAGACTTGACCCACTTAGCATAGAATAAAAATCTGAAAATTTGATCTACTTCAAACTTTTTCCAAATTTAAATTCTATTTTCAAATCTTTTTGGATTAGAATTAGATAACTATTGATATATATCAAAAATTACCTTATCCAATCCTAATCACCTAGATTTTTGAAAATAACAAGAAGATTAAATCTGGAAATTTGATCCACTTCAAATTCTTCTAAATTTAATATTCTATTTTCAAATCTATCTAGATTAGAATTAGATAACTTATGATATACATAAAAAAATTACCATCTCCAATTCTAATACACATTATTTTTTAAATCTCCTACCAAATAAATCTGAAAATTTGATTTTCATCAAAAACATCTCCAAATTAATTTGTATAGATCGAAAATAACATCAACAAAATTAGGGAACTTGAATCTGAAATTTTCGAAAAATTTGACACTCAAATTTTCGAACATGTTACTTATTAAATCTGAAAATTTTGATGTAATCAAAAACCTATTCCAAATCTAATAATGTCTTGATTGAAAAAGCCATAGATTATCACAAATTCAAATTTTCAATAAAAATCAAGATTGCACCCAAATTTGAATCTAAAATTTTTTGAAACCTACACTAATTAAATCTGAAAATTTTGATCACATCAAAAACCATTCAAAATCTAATATAGTGTGTATATTAAAAATCACAGTGTTCCTTAAAACTAGAATTTTCGAATTGCATCAAAAATTCATCCAAATTTAAAACACCACCATTCGAAATACATCAACATATAAATCTGAAAATTTAAGCAACATAAATATTTCATCAAATTTATACATATATTTTGAATTAATCATAGGATTAAATCTAGAACAGTGCCAAAACCCGCTCTGATACCAGTTGTTGGGGTTTTTTCGAATTGAACCACCGCAGGATCTAATTGGATGTTCATTAATCCTATTGTCATGTAGAACATAATTTTATGCAGCACATACGTTTTACTTAACCGAGTTTAATTAACATGCAAATCCGATTTAATCGATTATACTAAAGTGGAAATATAGAGATCGAAAAATGACTTACAAATTAAACGACGGGTTGAGGACAAGATTACAGGTCTAATCTTGTTGTTATAAGTATGAAATCGGCGCCCCCACTCTGATATTCCACTCCTTGATCTTCTGTTGTATTCCCAGACTGAATCTAGTTTCAGGGTGGGCTGAAATCTACTAGATCGGTATGGAATCTGTGGAGATAAAGAGAACACAAGAGGGCTGATTTTTCTGTCTTAAATTTCGAACTCCTCACCCTCTTATTTATAAAGGGGTGGTCGAAATTCAGTGTCCCAACCCTACTGGGTTTGAGCCTCTATCTCTCTTTTCTATCTTCAGTCTATTAAAGTCATATTGGGCTACAACAGGGATCTAGAAGAATATTAAATTGGCCTGCTAATTTATTTAATTTCTAATATCTAATAAACTTAGGATATAATTAAATAAATTAAGTATTATTTTTATTCCACTAAAGAAATAATACTGACCTACCAATTTAATACATATTTCTGAATATGCTTTCTTCTTTAGTCCAGCCATTCCCCATTAATTAATTATGTAAGCTTCTGACAGCTATAATTAATTAATATCTTATCCTTCAGTAGTACCACACAAGCTTTACTCATGTACGGAATAAATTCCACCTGCAGGGTTTCAACATGAACTTGTGTTTCCTCAAGAGGACACCATCAACCTGGCGCACCAGGACACGGTGCCCCTACATATTGTACGATCCATCATAAGTGTAAATGTTACAACCCAAGATATCGAGATTATTGATTCTATGAAAGAATCTCACCTTTTGATAAATCAAAGCTGCAACACTACATATATATGTCCGTCAACATATAGGGGTTAAGAACCCGAACTCTGTGGATTTTTATTCCCTCATTTAAGATCAGAATATAGAATAGAATCCTAAGTAGATCCTCCTCAATACACTTCGCCTGTATACTAGAATAATCAGCTAGTCTAGATAAACCAACTATCAGATTATTCAACGGTGTACCGATGGCGGGTTCAGGGCCATATAAGCCGTGAGTTTTTTAATACATTAGAAGGAACTGATGATATGATCTAACTGTGTGTTTACCCATACCATATCATCTACAATGTAAGTATAGTGAACATGCATGTAAATATAATAATTTAAATGCATACAGTGACTGCAATTATATTCATTCTATATCATCATAAAACATCATCAATAATGTATCCAAAAGATAGGTCTTCTAGTATACAAAACCAACAACCAAAAAGGCCAAGGATAAGAAACCATGAGCTATCGTTCCTCGCTCAATTATCCGGGTGGTGATGAGCAAACGACGGGCTCCGATGGACACGGGCAATTTGTCAAAGATTCAGAGAATCCAAATCCGCGAGGTCCAACCTGTAGGGAAAAGGTTTCGGGTAGCAGAGATTGCCCCGAAGGTAAATGACGAGTTGCTGAAGAAGTTGACCTCACTTCAGGTCTTAGAAGCCGGGGTCGAAATTTACTCTCCTAGGCCCTCCGACAGGGCGCACAGACCACCATCTGGGCTTACTGCCTTTATACTTTGGTTGCCGACAAGGGGGTTGGATTGCCTCTTCACCCCTTCTTTGCCAAGATAGCAAGCTTCTATGGCATAGCTCCTGCTCAGATCACGCCGGTCAGATGGTTTCACATGTTCGGGATGTACTATTTGTAGTTGGAGCTTGGCTTCTCAGAACCTACCATTAACGAGTGGCACAAGATGTATAGGCTGGTAGCTAATGCCGGGCAAGAGAGTTTTTATTATTTTACTAAGTGGGTGGGGAAGCGGCCTCCTCTGATATCGACCTTGTCGTCATCTTCAGGTGAATGGAAGCCCAAGTTCGTCTTCATCCCAGCACAGACTTCTGAGGGAGCAATCTCTCCTGCTAAATTTCGTGAAGCCCGTGGGTCTTTGAGCTGAGTTCTTTGATTGTTTTATTAGTTCTGAGCTTTACAAATTCTTTGT
Source organism: Perilla frutescens (assembly GCA_026008535.1). Taxonomy (NCBI): domain Eukaryota; kingdom Viridiplantae; phylum Streptophyta; class Magnoliopsida; order Lamiales; family Lamiaceae; genus Perilla; species Perilla frutescens. The sequence continues at coordinate 34,701,817 of BRKX01000017.1, read as the reverse complement.
TCTGTGCATTTTCCCCGCGAGGTGAGCCTTCTAGAGTCGAGGCTACCCGTATTGAAGAGGCCTTCCTTCTTTCTACAGAGCTTCGAGAGTTTGAGATAGTTCGAACTAGCCGAACCCTTTACAACATGGGGAAGCTAAAAATAAAGCCATCTGATGCCAAAGTCAAAGCTCTGGCTGCTGCCAAGGTCAGGGTCTTCTCTTCTTCGGAAGTGAAGAGTTCTACGAATGACAGAGATGTAAGCCCTCTTCCTACACCCTCGCCGAAGAAGTCGAAGGATGATGTTCCCATTCTCGCTCTTACTGCAATGCCTCCTTCTTCAGCGGTAGTCGACCTGGAAGCTCCCCGCCCATCTAAGAAGGCTCTCACTTCTTCGAGCTCCCGATCAATCTCCCTTAAATCCTTCATTACGGATGTCCAAAAGTCCGATGCTGGCCTTAGCGCCTTCGAGGTGTATGAAAAAGATAGCCTCGAGCAGCAGGCCTTCCTCTCCTTTGACCAAATGGCCAAGGTAATATATTCTCATTTATTATTATTATTATTATTTTATACACTCATGGTTCTGAATTTGAGGTTTTGACCCCTTCCTGTTATTCATTGTAGGTGTTGTTCAGTTAGTTCTACCTCCTCCAGTGCCTCGCAAGCCACGAAGAGGGGCTGCAGAAGAGGGTCTCTGAACTGGCCGAGGAGCTGGAGAATGTGGCCGAGGAAAGGAGAGACATAGCTGATAGGGAGTCAGCCATTCTGGTGGAGAGAGATGTGGCCAGGGCCGAAGCCGTGAGAGCCAAAGCTTTGCTGGACAAGAGCCTCGAGGCTCAGGTCAGGACCGAGGCTGAGAAGGGTGGGCTTCAGGCCTCATTAGCCGCTGCGCAGGCCAGGATCAGGACTTAGAGGCCTCCCTCGACTTGAATGCTATACTGGATTCTGCAGACTTCATTCCATTCAAGGAGGCTCTCTACCAGGAAGGCAGGGTGGCGGTCGTAGAAGCCATCAAGGAGAAGATGCTAGATCTCGACTTATCCTTCCTCGAAGCTGAAGAAGAGGTCAAGACACATGAGGATGGCCGCACTGCTGAGGCGGATGTTGGGGCTGGGAAGGAGGCGGAAGTTCATGAGGAGGGCATCGAGCCCATTGATGATGGTGCCAAGGCCGGGGATGAGGCCTAAATTTGACCTTCTTATGAACAAACTTTTTTATCATGCTTTTCAAACAAACAATTATCTGTAAATATTTTTTGATTTGCCTTTCGTGAAGGCAAATTATGTTGGACAAAATGGCTCTCTCTTAACCAACTTTATGCTTTATGTTGGATTTTGCTGTTTTGCATGTGCCCCTATTACATATTCTGTTTTATTTCGATGCCTTTGAAATTATATAAGTTGTAAGGGTTGGCACATATGTGTAGAATAGGGATTAGACAAAGTAAATAACGATAGTCTCGAGAGTACCTTCTGAGATTGTAACTGGGATTCGGGAATTGTTCTTATATTCTGAATTCATGGACTTGAGTGTCGGGGTCCTTTTGACTTAGCTTTGAAAGTCAAGTTTCTTCTCGACGTTGAGTTCGAGGTTCTCGTGGCTAGGACCCTGTCGAACCCAAGAGGACTATGATCCATGTGCTTAGGGTTCTGTTAGTTACTTCGACGCTCGAGTCAGTAAATAAATCTTAAGTAATAAGAATTTGAAAGATAAATAAAGAATAGATACGTTACTCTTTGTTCGTAAGGCCGACTTCAGTGTCGAAACTTCATTGAGTTTTGAGGGTCGAGACCCCTGTGCTTGGGGTTCTATTAGTTACTCTGAAGCTCAACTCAGTAAACAAATCTAAAAAAGGAATAACCATAAAATAAAAAAATAACATTAAGAGTTCTAGAAATGATATTGTTTTAAGTGTAACGCATTCCAGTTGTTGGTTATGGGTCGACCTTCCTTAGTTCAGAGTTTGTAAGCTCCATTCCCGATGACCTTTTTAATCTGGTATGGGCCTTCCCAGTTCGGTGCCAATTTTCCGACCCCACTTTTCTTCGTATTCTGAAACACTTTTCTGAGTACCCAATCTCCGATCTGGAATGTTCAAAGCCTTGTGTTTTTGTCGAAATGTCGGCTTATCATCTATTGGTATACTGCTATCTTCATTACCGCTCGATCTCGGAGTTCATCGATAGAGTCGAGATTGGCCTCGAGCTCCTTGTTGTTCGATTGATTGGACCATTCAGTTCAAGCTGTACCGATCTTTACTTCTGTTGGTAACACATCTTCTGACCCATATGTCAGGGCGAATGGGGTTCTTCCCATGCTTGTCCTCGAGGGGATCTTCAGGGAGCTCATTTTCTGCTATATATCTGATGAGAGAGGTCGTCCAATTTGTACCATTTTCGATGGGTAGGATTTTTTAGCCTTCTTCTTTCCAGACGGCTGGCCATTTTACATATAATACTGGGATGTTTTTAACTTTGGTAGTTTCAATTGCTGATCCTAGATTAGCCAAGGCGTCAGCGTGCCTGTTGTCTTCTCTTATAATGTGTTGGGCTTCGATTTTTTCAAACTTTGAAGTTGCTTCTTTTTCTACAGCGAGGTAAGCGATCATTCTAAAGTCTTTTTCTTGGAATTCTCCTTCAAATTGGTTTATTATTAGTTGAGAGTCGCTTTGAATTCGGATGTTTCTGGCTACGAGGTCACTAGCTAAGTTTAATCCTGTGATGAGGGCTTCATACTCGGCTTCATTGTTGGTCGCTTTGAATCCGCATCGGACTGATCGCTCGGTAGTTTCCCCTATTGGGCTCGTTAGTACCATGCCTAGACCACTCCCCTTCGAAGTGCTAGAGCCATCGACTTGAAGGGTCCAGAACTTTGAATTTTCCTCTTTAGTGTTCATTGATTCGCCCTCTGTTTCGGTCTGGACCTCGTAGAAAAAGTCAGGAATGAAGTCCGAGAGTACTTGGGACTTTATCAAGGTCTGGGGTACGTAATTTATATCATACTCCCCGAGCTCGACGGCCCATTTAGAGAGTCTTCATGTGAGGTCTGGTTTCCTCAATACTGTTCTGAGCGGGAATTCGGTGCCCACTTTGATTAAATGGCTTTTAAAATAGGGTTTCATTTTTCTTGATGCCAAGATGAGGGCCAGTGCCAGTTTTTCCAATTGTGGATATCTGGTCTCGGCATCTAGCAGTGATCGACTGGCGTAGTAGACCGGATGTTGTCTTCCTTCATCTTCTTTAACTAGAACTGCACTAACAGAGTTAGTTAAAACAGATAAGTATATTAAAAGTACCTCTCCGTTACAAGGTTTCGATAGTAGAGGGGGGTCGCCAGATATTCTTTCAATTCTTCTAAGGCCTTCGAGCATTCGGCGGTCCATTCGACGCTTTTGTTTTTGCGTAACGTCTTGAAAAAGATGTGGCTTTTTTCTGAATAGTTCGAGATGAAGCAGCTAAGGGTTGTGAGTCGTCCGGTGAGCTTCTGTACCTCCTTGATATTTTGAGGTTATTGTATGTTTCAGACGACTCTGATCTGGCTGGGGTCAGCCTTGATGCCTCTCTTTGTAATGAGGTATCCAAGGAATTTTCCTGAGGTCACCCCAAATACGTATTTTGCAGGGTTCAGCTTCATATTGTAACAACGAAGGACCTCGAATGTTCGACAGAGATGATCGATATGATCTCGAGCTCTAGGGGACTTTATGAGCATGTCGTCGATATAGACTCCCATAGTGTCCCTAATTAGTTCCTCGAACATTCGGTTTACCAGCCTATAGTAGGTTGCACCTGCATTTTTTAATCCAAAGGGCATAACTTTATAGCAAAACATACATCGATGGGTGATGAAGGCGGTTTTCTCTTGGTCTTCTAGATGCATAAGGATCTGGTTGTATCTAGATAAAGTGTCCATGAAGCTCATTAGTTCGTGTCCAGTCGTTGTGTCTACTAGCGCGTCGATATGAGGCAAGGGAAATGAGTCTTTAGGGCAGGCTTGGTTGAGGTCAGTGAAGTCTATGCAAAGACTATTTTTGCCGTTCTTTTTCTTTAATACCACGACGTTGGCTAGCCACTCGCGGTACTGGACTTCTCTAATGTGTCCATGGTTGAGCAGCTTGTTGACCTCTTCGTCCACAATTTTATTTCATTAGGAGGCGAATTTATGTTTGTTTTGTTTCACTGAGGTCTTGTCTGGATCGACCTGTAATTTATGTGTTATGACCAAGGGGTCGATACTTGTCATTTCTTAGAATGACCATGCAAAATAGTCGCGGTGCTCGATGAGGAATCTTATCAGTGCCCTTCCTATTTATGTGGTCAGTCACGACCCGATTTGCACTTTGTGGTCGGGGAAATCGGGATGTAGTTGGACTTCGTCGAGGTCTTCTACTTCGAGTTCTTTGTAGCTGTGAATTTTGGCACTGGCTGAAGATGATCCGACCTCGATTTGGTTGACTTCCATGGCCCATTTATGTTTGAAGATGGAGACATAACATTCTCGAGTTGTGATCTGTTCGCCGCGGACTTCGCGAACTCCCCAGGATGTAAGGAATTTCATGAGCTGGTGATAGGTTGATTGCACCGCCTGGAGTTCGTGGATCCAAGGTCTTCCCATTATGACATTGTAAGCTGAGGGGGCATCGATCACTTAGAATTTGGAGAAGATATTCATTCTCTCGATATAGGTGGGAAGTGTGATTTTCCTCATCATAGCTTTATGATCTCCACTGAAACCAATTAGGGTGGTTGACCTTTTAATAATTTCGGTTTCTTTTACATGCATTCCTTTCAAAGTACTCAAAAAGATCACATTAGAGGAGCTCCCATTATCGATTAGAACACGCTTAATCAAACAATTAGAAATTAATAAGGAAATGACTAGTGCATCGTGGTGGGGGTGTGAGAGGTCGGAAGCTTCTCTGTTGGTGAAGTCGAGGGTGATGAAGTTATCTTGTTTGGCTTGTCTGGGGATGTTTCCATTATATTTTATCGAGCGGCAGTGTCTCTTTGCTGAAGACTATGAGATCCCACTCACTTCTGAACCTTCTGTTATACAATTCAAAGTGAAATCGACCCCCGGGGGTTCAGTTGGCTATGCTTTCTTTTGGCTTTCTCTTCGAGACCGGGTCTCTTTTCCTTTAGGGGTCATGTTCAGCAAGATATCCTCACTTTAAGAGTTCCGCGACTTCGAGTCTCAAAGCGATGCACTCGTCTGTCTTGTGTCCATGATCGTTGTGGAACTCGCAGAACTTGCTCCTATCATGTTCGTTATCTGGGGCTTTCATTTTTGCAGGTCATTTCATGTTCTGGCCGAGTCCCTTGAGGGCTAGGACTACTTCTGATGGCGAGATACAGAGGCTATACTCTGGGAGTCTTCTGTCAACCTGGGGTTCTTGACCTCATCTGTTTCGCGAGTCGAATTGCGGGTTTCGTGGATAAGGGTCCATTCTGAATCTCTCCATCTTGTTACTTCTTTGTTCTTTCCTTGGATGCTCATTCCTGGTGCGAGATATAGATGAGTTTGCTTCATATTCTTCCCATTTAATTTGGGCCCAGGCTTTGGCAAGCACGTCTTCCATGTTTTGCAGGGATATTTGGTTAACTCCTTGTAGAGGTCGGACTCTCTCTTGAGGCCTTTTCTGAAAGTTGAAATCGCAGTGTCGATATTACAGTTGGGGATCGATACTTTTTCTCTGTTGAATCTTCTCACGAAGCTTCGTAGGGGCTCTTCTGACCTTTGTACGACTGTGTAGAAATCGTCAGCGTGTTTTTCAATCTTGCGGTTACTGGCGAACTATTCGATGAAGAGATCGTTAAGTTGGGCAAATGACGAGATCGTTGAGTTAGAAAAGTTGATGAACCATTGGAGTGCTGGGCCAATGAGGCTGGATCCGAAGCCCTTACACATGTTGGCTTCTCGGGCATGTCGGGGTATTGTGGTGGTGAACATTCTTTGTTTATATTGGGCAACATGATCGTCGGGATCGGATGCGCCGTCAAACAGCTTCGTGCTCGGGAAGGTAAACTTCGAGGGCATCTTCACGAGGCTGATCTCGTCGGTGAATGGGAAATCTGCAAAGCTCATTGGTGCAGTTTTTCTGATGGGAGCGGGAACCCCTGGAATTCGGGTCAATATGTCTTCCAATCGCTGGATCTTTTTCTCAACCTCAGATTCTAATCCAGGCTCATAGTCTTTGAACCCAGGAGGGGGTCCTATGGGGAAATCATCATTTCCCTTACCCTTTAGTGCGGGTTCTTTGCTTGTACCTGCAGTGAGATGGTTAGTCAATTCACGTGTCGAGTTCAGAAGTACATGCTCTCGGAGTTCATTTGATATGCGGGTTTGTGAGAGTGGGGACAGTTCAGTTCGTGTAGATCCGTTCGGGAAAAGGTTTGGTTGTGAAATAGCTTCAACCCTAGCCTTTAGACCATCTTTATCAGTTGGGAAATCCACTGAATGTTCAGCCGCCATGTTGGAAAGTAAAAAAATGAAATGGCTGGTTTGGGTCATTCGACCGAGGGAGGCCAGCAGAACGCTGGTCTCTCTCTCTCCTCTCCTATTATTTTATTATTATTTTATATTTTGTATTTTTTTATGTATTATTAAAATAAATATATCCATTAGATATGTAAATTTTATTTGTCTCTATTTTATTAGATATGTAAATTTATTGGATATCTAGATATAATGCATATAGTTTTTTTAAAAAAAAATATCAAAATTCATATTTTTCATTCTCTATAAATAGAGACCATTTTTACTAAATTTCCACACCTCACAAAATAAGATTGCAAGCTTGTCGAGCTATATGAAAACTAGGTCACAACTTCACAATCGAGAAAAGAAAAATAATTATTTATTTTAATTATTATTAGTTATATTTTATTTATTAATAAAAGAAAAGAAAAAATAATATATAATGTTGTGGTTGGGTGTTTGGGGTGGTTGCTAATAAACTATCAAATTGTATGTGGTTGGTCTGGATAAAATAATGGTGATGTGGAAGAGAGATAAATTAATTAAATATTAAGGATGGTTGTTCGATTGGGGTGTTTGCCCGGTTGCTGATAATGGTAGTCTTAAGGCCGAGTTCTCAGTTCAGATTGCTGCGAGTTCAACTGTGGTGGTATCCAATTAACGTTGGATCGAACGCAGAAGCCGTGCAACGTCACCATCCCCTTCAGGTGAGGGGGTCGCAGTTGTCCCATTTTTCGGACTTCCTGAGGGACGGTTGTTGTGTTCTTGCGGCTGTTGTTTGTCATCTTGAAGTGATCAATCGGAGCCCCACGGTGGGCGTCAAACTGTAAAAGTTAAAAACTCTACAATTGATCGTTCTTCGAGTTCGGGCTCCGGCGACCTACAAGATAAAAAACACGTGAAGTCGAAGGACCGTCGGGGGGTTGACAATTGAACGGACTCCGACGCTCAAGTCAGAATCGGATTTAATAAAGATAAAGAGCGAATAAATGATAAATTGAATGATATGGGATAGTTGGAGATTAGGGGGTTGAGCTCCACTGTCGTAGATCCTTATGAGTATTTTGCCCGATGAATTGCGTGGTGAAAGCTTATAAACGAGCTTGGGATGAGTGTTGTATGTGTGATAGTTGATTCTTCTATCCTCCCTTCATTATGAAGAGTGTGGAGATAATATATATATATATATGTGTGTGTGTGTGTGTGTGTGTGTGTGTGTGTGTGTGTGTGTGAGCCTTTAACTGACTTCCGATATTTAAGGGATCAACTTTATCTCCTTTAGGGTTTTTGACGAGGTCTAACATATCTTCAATGGATACTTTGACCTGGTCTGTTTCAGGAGTCTACTCAATCGTGGACTCTTGCTTTAGACCTTTGGACCTTGATAAATAAGGCATCGACCTCGAAGGGTGGACTTCGAGGCGCGGACCTCGAGACATTGATCACGAGGTGTTGATCTATTCAGGTCTTTAAATTTTCAAATGGCTATGGGCCTAGTCTTTAGGCCTATGCAGAAATAAGGTCTCTACAACTATCATATTGTCACTAATTGTAATTTTTATCATCGCTATAATTATGTCACTAAATAAATTTCATTATCACTATCATATTGTCACAGCTTGTACTTTCCATTGTAACTATCACATTGTCACTAATTATAATTTTCATCATCACTATTATTATGTCACTAATCCAATTCCATTGTCATTACTATCGTGTCACTTATCTAAAATCAATAGTACGCACCAATTCAAATTTCACTGCCACAATATATATTTTATATCAAGATTTTAAAATAAGATTCAAATAAAAAAATAGTATTTGATATTGTGAGAAAAAATAATGATTGTATTTCTAACATATGCTTCAGCATTCATTGACCCAGCAAAAGAAAAAAGAGCTTAATGAGAAAAAATGGGGTGATAAAATGACAAAATGTACTTGGTGTAAGAAAAGACAAAACAAAATTACAATTGTTGCATCTTCAACAAGTCAAGCTACATGAGCAAAAGATAAAGTCCTAATGAAAATAAACACTATTAAAAGCTTACAATTGAATGATATGACCTAATAACTATAAGGGTAGTAGAAAATGAGTATTAAAGCCTAAATCATAACCAGAATTCAATGTCTCGTAGACTAAGCTTCATTAAAATCATATCAACTAAAATAAAACTAAACAACGATACCAATGTCTCAAAAGCTTTCTACGCTTTTCAAACCTGTAAAGAAACAATCATATGTTGAGGAAAATGAAAACTAAGTATCATAGGAAAATGTGTTAGTGTTGTACTTGACACTAAACAAAGAGACACAACCAAGATGGATTGCTAGTGTCATGTTACAGACTATGCTTTTTTATCAAGTGATCTACTTTGCACTAGCTACAGTAATTGATTGTCATTCATCTGTATGACATTAAAAATCACTTAGTATTTGGTTTTTCCAAGTACATGTTTGTTGTTCTGGACAACATTCATAAAGAAGTTCATGAACATGATCTGATCTTCCTGAAGACAACTCAAGCAAGGAGTTTGGATTGAGCTGAAGATGAAGACAGTTGTACATTGTGCCACAACTGAGATTGTTCAACATGCTGACTACTGCCAGCTAGCTTGAGTGATATGCAGAAGTCAGTTTGTGAACATATAAGTCATTCCGCTGTGCTATCTGATGTGAAGGTTCAAGATCAACAATGTTCACTGCAAATATTTGTGAATGTTTAATTTGCATGAACCTCCCTTGTCCAGATTATTCTTCCAAGATCATTGAAGTTGTTCGAAGTTTCCAACCAAGAGGAGATTCTAGATCATTTTAGAAGATGTCTTATTCAGCTTGAAGAACACGTGATTGAAGTCAAAGCAGAATTCTAAATATGAAAGATGTTATAATATGGATTGTCCTAGCTTTCAATTTCAATAAGGAAAGTTTCCTTATCCTTTTCAGATTAGGATTAAGAATTTTGTTCTCTTGTTAAGGCTATATTGTTCATCTATAAATAGCCTGAGATAAGACCTATTAAAGACACCAAATAGAGAAAAATTGCACTGAATATTTCAAAAGCTCTAACTGTTTTGAGCCACATTATGTCGGTCGTGAGTTTAGACTGAAGTTTAGTGTTTTAGTCATTGTGTATTGAAATACTTTTCATACACTATGAAAGGGTTCTCATGAGAGAATATATGTGGGAACTAGATAGGTAAAAATCTAGGCTGTGAGATGAGCTCATAGTTCAATCCATCGAAGAAGAGTGTTCGGGTAGAAAGGGTTTTAAGTGACGTGAGGTCAGTTGCATATAAGATCCTAAGTAAATAATACATCGGAGCAGTGGATTATTTCTCACAAACTTGACAAGTCCCCCTAACGTAGATCAGTTGATCGAACAGGGTTACCAATCTGTTGTGTGCTTTATATTCTGCAATTTATATTAAGTTCATTATAATGTTCCTGAACATTATTGTGAACTTTATCCTACAATGTTCGTGAACTTTGCTGTGAATGTTTGCCGACAAATACCACTCACACGAGGTGTGCAATTTCAATTAGCACTAGAGCATGTCATTTTATGTTCAAAATGAAAAGATTACTGAAAGTACGTCTCTGTGTGAAGTATTTAGTTTTAAAGCCATGAGTTCTATAAAAGAAGAAGGCTCCACAACTAGGCCACCGCTTCTAGAAGACAATAACTATCCATATTGGAAAGCAAGGATACGTATTTTTTTCAGATCTATCAATGATCAAGCATAGAAAAGTGTTACAGAAGAATGGATGCAGCCTACAATTGCCAAAGTTGACAAGTATACTCCCATTCCAGAGAAGGATCGGACTGAACCACAAAAGAGATGGTTCAATGCAAACTCCAAAGCTCTCAACACCATATTCTTCGATGTTGACATGGAGTCATTCAGCCTGATCTCAATGTGTGAAACTGCCAAAGCCGCATGGATATACTGGAAACAACCTTTGAAGGAACTAGCACTGTCAAACTATCAAGGCTTCAAAATATTGCCTCCAAATTTGAAAATTTGAGAATGGTAGATTCTGAAACTATTGGAGATTTCAACTCCCGCTTAAGGAGTATATCTAATGAGAGTTTTTCATCAGGAGAACTTATGACATATGAGAAACTGGTTAGAAAAGTTTTGAAGTCTCTTCCAAAGAGATTTGCCTACAAGGTTGCTACTATAGAAGAAGTTAAGGACATTACAAGCATAAGGCTGGATGAACTGATGAGATCTCTCAGGACCCTTGAGATGAATCTTGAAGAAGATAAATACATGGAGAAAGGTAAAGGAATTGCCTTAAAAACTTAAACGACCATAACTTAAAAAAACTTAAAAACTTTAAACGACCATAACTTGTTCATTTTTAATTCAATACGGGCCAAAATATATCAAATTAAAGCTCTCTTCGTGCTCTTTCATTTAAGATCTCGAAAGGCCATGTTTAGATGAAAAATATGGATGAAAAATACAAAATATAAATTTTTGCGCGTAGCCAGGTTATAAATGCTTTCATTAGCTTATAATAATGATTCGTCAGCATTATAATAACGTATGCTAACGAAGCATCTGTCATGTGCTAACATAATGTATTCACTGTGCTAGCGAAGAATTATCATAATACTAGCGCAGTACATATTTATTATGTTTTATTCAATCTTAATTATGGTTTATTTCATCTTAATTAGGGTTTATTCTATCTCAATTATGGTTTATTCCATCCAATTATGATTGATAATTACTTTTTTAATTTAATTTTCCTTTTTTTAGTTCCTAATTAATTATTAGGGTTTATTACATCCAATTATGATTTATAACGTATGTTGGCAGAGTATTATCATATACTAACAAAGTGTATTCACAGTGCTGACGAAGCAAAATCAGAACACTAACGTGTTAATTGATATGATTTGTTCCTACTCATCTAAAATTTATCACATCCAATTAAGTTTTATTTCATACAATTAGGATTTCTTTCATTCATTTATGGTTTATTAAATCAAATTAGGTTTATAATAAATTTTTAGAATATATTTTTCGCAAACAATATTAGAAAACTTTAATTTGCATCACGATATCACTTCGTTATCATGATGATAATATTTCATTAGCATGATGACCTGTTATCAAATGCTCCGCGATTTTTACAAATTCGACTACTAATATTGTATTGGAGCACAATGATTTTGCAAAATCTCTATGGAAAAGGTGAGTGATCAACAACTCCATTTTAATTCATTCATTGTGATTCTTTTGAACGATTAAATGTTCACAAAAGACTCTACATTAATGTTGATGGTTTACAAGATTTGCATGCACCAAGTCCTTAAATAGTTTGAGGTGTGCGGGTGTATCAAATCATGAATCAATTTTGAAAGTGGGAACTTCACCGACGTTACCGATCAATATGGATCATGCAAATTATTTGTGTAATGACATAATATTGGTTATTACAAAGCTTCACAGTAATGTTTTGGAAGCAAAAGTTTTCATGGAGCATAATGTAAGTCATAAAGGTTTGATAGCAAGAAGGTCATTGACGTTATCCAACAGCAACAAATTTCTTTTAATTGTCTCCTATGCAATGATTATTAACAAAAGTAATGATCAATTTCTTTCTCATGTTGGTGTTTTTTTTAAAGTGTTTTTTTAAAAAACAGTGTTAGAATTATGGTCAATTTTATATCGTAATTTCAATATTTAGAGATCAAGCTGGATTAAAAATCTTAATTTGTAAAGATGGTGTTGCCGATGACAACTTTACCATAGAATTTTTACTTAATTTATTCGAAAATGTATAATGAAATTACACGTATTTTACTTTCTTTAGATATATAATTTTGTTATTATATATATATATATAAATATTGACATATTGCAGAAATACAAAATCCATATTAAATTACTTAATATTAAAAAATATAGTACCCGATGCACGGGCGGAATGTTAGTTATTAGAATAGAAAATCTATATTAGAATTGGAAAACCAACACAAAGTTTATTATTTTTAAAGTAATCATCCCTTAAAATATTTGTGGCCCAATGCTATTTTTGGTTGGCCCAAGTTAGGTTGTAGGCTGGTTTATTTACGAAGATAACATATAAATTAATGATATCGTTTGTTACCAATTCTTTCCTATCATTCTAATTTTTGCAAACTCTCAACTCTTAAATCATGATTTTTTCATAGGGGATATGGCGGTTCGCCTTATGAACGGCGGCAGCGCAATCTTCCGCTGCTGCGCAGTGTCGCCGCCAATAACCACCCTCAGACGCTGCCTGCACCACCATAAGCATGCTCAGTTGCATTCCTCCACCTGCTTATCCGTTTACCGGCGACTTCGTTGTCGCCGCAGCATATCATTTGGCTATGAGAGGGTTGCGATTCGAAGGTGCTCGTCGCAGAGTGCGGTGGATATGCTGGTGGAGGAGCTCGAGTCACTCGGCAAGCGTTGTGCAGCTCGCGCTTCAAACAAGTATGGAAATGTTTACTTACATTTTTGTGTTTGTTTCTTCTTTCAGCATGACCTTGATTCCTTACCAAATCGGTTGCAATTGCATTTTCGAGAAATCGAAGCCTTAGAAAATGTAAGGATTTCCTGCATTATTTGCTGGAATCTTTCTTAAACTATTGAGCTGGAAGTTTGAGTGAATTGCAGCTTTTGAGTTTGGAGCTATGCAAAGCGTGGTGGTGGATTTTATGAAGAGCTTTTTTCTCCTGATTTTTTGGTTTTTGGATCGGAGTTTATCTTAATTCTTATAAGTAATTCTTGTCAGTTTGGTAATTGTTGGTTCGTCATAACAAATCAGAAATTATGAAGGTATTTTGCTTGACAAGGAATGGTTGTCGTCGTGATCATTATGAAATTGACAGAAGAAATTATTTTAATATTTTCTAGCATCTCTCCAAATTAGATTGTTGAAGAGTGAAATAAATGTTGAACACATTACTGGGGAAGACTTTAGAAGAGAGACTCTACCAACTCTTCGAGTTAGTCATCTAATTTTTTTGCTAAAACAGTCATAAAATATGATTACAGACTAAGAGATACTTTGTCCTGAATTCATCCCTAAGCTGACTATTAAATGATAGTTTACAAGAGTTTGTAAACCCGTATTTGTGGATTAAATATAATATTAATCTTCTAAAGTTTCTCTTTACAATGAACTTGTGGAGAAATACATCCAATTCATTAAATAAATGTGCCTGAGTGGATACGTAGCATTCCTGATGAAACAAATCTTGAGATAATCTATGGTTAGAATATCATTGCAATATTCATTGGTTGTGTCATCGTTGCAACATTTTAGCTACCCTGATCACATATGATTTTATTCTTCAGATTGGAAATGGAAAGTAGTGAAGAGCTTTTTCAAAATAAGCCGGGAAAGAAGGTTCTGCAGAAAGGATTGCTGCTGGAATTCAAGAAGGATTCGGAAAGAGTATTACTAGCAGTTGTGCAGAAACCAGATGGCAAGAGGAACTGGATGGTTTCCGATCAGGTTTTATTGAAACAATTAATGCCGCATGTGGGATAGGTTGCTAGGTTTCTAATGTTTGTCTTTTGATTTCTTCTATAGCACTTTTTAAGAACCTAGCCTCTCAATTATCTATTTTGGTTTCTTGTTATGCAGAATGGTGTGATGACATCTATTAAGCCACAACAAATTAATTTCATTGTTCCTGGTATCAAGAACTTTGATCAAACGGAGATATCAAACTTTATTGAGAAAGCACAAGATAATCTGGTGGGTTATACTTCAAGTTTCTGAGTGAAGAGGGAGTTCAATTAAAATCTATTAGCTATTTATAGACAACATTGCAATTTGCTTTCAGGACCCTGCACTGCTTGAGTTTGCGTGGATTGAGCTTGCCGAAAAAAATAAGCCAATAACTGTGGAGGAGCTTGCGGAGGTATGGATTTTGCATGGTCACTTTTGCATTTGTAAGTCCTGTAATGACAAAAGTCCTTTCTAACAGATGATGTTTGGTAGTGCGGAACCTCTGGAGAGCTATTCTGCTTATTTGTTGCTTTCGAAGGATGATATTTACTTCTCAACATTAGAGACTAAAGGCTCATATTCTGTTTATGGGCCCAGACCTGCTGTTCAGGTGGTTTACAGCTTATTCTGTGGACATGTAACACTTACTAATAAAATTTCCTTTGAATTCTATCTTTATATCTGACAGAGTTGGTATGTTTCTGTAACTTATTCTTTTTAACACCCTTAGGATAGTGGTTTTCCTTGTAAATGAGCCACATAATGATTCATTGCTTTTTGTTTGTGCAAAAAAAGGCTGTGTTATTGAAGAGCTTCATTTTATAGGTCAAAGAACTTATGCGCAAGAAGCATGCCAAAGAGGCTGCAGAGAGGGAATTTGAAGAGTTTGTCAATATACTAAGATCTGCCAGGGATATGCCACTTCATGAGAAACCCCCAAAGTCCATGTGGATCTCTGAAGAGAAGAATCAGAAACAAATTGAGTGTCTTCAAGGATATGCAATTGATGATTGTAGGAATGAAGATGACAAGAAGACTGCAGGGATGGTAAAATTTTGGTGTTATTTTACTTGAGAACCTAGACTGAGAGAATGAATGCAAATGATCCTTTTTTTCCGAAGGAAGATTCCATATTGTGCCTTAAACAACTTCACTCATAGTTCAATAAAAATGACAAGAAATATGCATTTCTACATAATGCCGTGCTGGAAACTCAAGATCGTTCTACTTTTGGAATGAATAATGGAATTCTGAACGCTTGCTTTACTTCCAGCAGATTTTGAAGGCCATGGGACTTGCTAGAACAGCATCAGCAGCAATGAATCTCCTCATCGATATTGGCTATTTTCCAGTGCATGTAAATCTTGATTTGTTGAAGTTCAACATCCGTACTGATTATGCAGAAGAGATTCTTACAGTTGCCGAAAGTCTTTTGTTTGAGTCACCTGACCCAGATGAGGTTTGCTTGTTTTTATTATAATTTAAGTTTCTTTAGCCATCATGCTTCTTGGATATAAAGTTTGTAAATCTGACGCAGATAATTAGGCACTTATGTATTTTAAGCTTCTTATATTGAAGTCAATACTCTGTCCAACCCATCCAAACAGAATAAGTAGAACGATGTTGGGGGAGAAAACAGGATTTCAAGTCTGTACTATGCACAAATATCTGACATCTTTTCTCAACTATTGGAATCAAACACAATAAAAGGATCTGAATGTGTTCTTGTATTGATATCAGGGAAATATTGTGCTTTATGTGTTGTCAGGTTGACAGAAAAGATCTCACTCACTTGAAGGTTTACGCCATTGATGTCGATGAAGCTGATGAGGTACACCTTGTAGTAGACCTTAGTGGGGTCTTTTTGTTCATGATTAGGAGTGCAACTCTACTATATGCTTGGACTAATAAGGAGGCATGTGCAGCTCGATGATGCACTGAGTGCAACTAGGCTTCAGGATGGCCGCATAAAGATCTGGATCCATGTTGCAGATCCTACAAGATTGGTTCGGCCTGGGAGCATCATAGACAAGTATGTCAGATATGCATGTGAATTTTATTTTTTTCGCAATTGATTTTCTGAGACTTGTAATATGTTTCTGAAATATATTTCTTGGATCGTTAGTGAGGCAAGGAAGAGGAGTACTTCTATTTTTTTACCATCTGCTACTTATTCGATGTTCCCTGAGAAGTTAGCCATGGAAGGCATGAGTTTGAAGCAAGGGGAACACTGCAAAGCTGTCACTGTTTCTGTGGTGCTGCATGGTGATGGCGGGTAATTGGGCAAACTATAACATTGGTGAATGATATTATAACAGAAGTCCACATCTTTGATAAGATAATTTGAGATTATGGTTTTGAAAAATTCTGCCGATCAATTTATATGTTAAACAAAAGGATAGTTGAACATCTCTGTTGGAAAATGTGAAATCTGTCCATCACTTGAAGCCCATAAATATTTTTAAATGATTATAAATTATCTAGGAGTTCATGATTGTATTAGTGTGGATTTATTTGATTGTCTGAATTGATTGCTCCTTTGCATCTGTATACGAAAGCCTAATGCAAACTTTGTCTTAGATTTATTTTGGTCAATTTACCCTTCTATCTTGTTCATGTATGCAATAGATAACTTTGTATATGATCTTATTGTTTCATTTGTTTTTACAGAATTGCTGAATATTCAGTTGAAAATTCTATCATCAAACCAACATATATGTTAACATATGAGAGTGCAACAGAACTCCTACATTTGAACCTCGAAGAGGAGGCTGAACTCAGACTTCTTTCTGAGGCTGCTACACTCCGGTGTCAATGGCGCCGAAGGCAGGTCAGCATTCATATACCAATGAGATTAAATCCAACCATTCTTAGCCATTTGTTAATAAAGTTCTGTATTTTTGGGAAGTGGATTCTACTTGCAGGATGTCGTCAAATGTATTTGGTTCCTCATGTTTATGTAATGAGCTTACTGTAAAACGTGTTCTTTGGTGGCTTACAATTACTTTGTTTTGCATTTGCAAAAATTCTTCCTTTTTCCAATGCTTTACGTCTCCTTTACCACATGATGTGAATGATGTGAAATACCATGTGTAGGGTGCAATAGACACATCTACATTAGAAGCCAGAATCAAAGTGACTAATCCAGATGATCCGGAACCCTTGATCAAGCTGTATGTGGAGAATCAGGCAGATCCAGCAATGCGTCTTGTATCTGAGATGATGATACTTTGTGGCGAAGTCATAGCCACTATTGGTTCTTTTAACAACATCCCCTTACCTTACCGGGGCCAACCTCAGTCAAATATTGATATATCAGAGTTTGTTCATCTTCCTGAAGGCCCTGTTAGGAGTTCTGCTATAGTTAAAACCATGCGTGCTGCGGAAATGGATTTCAGGAAGCCTACACGCCACGGAGTTTTAGGACTTCCTGGATATGTCCAATTCACATCTCCCATCCGTAGATACATGGATCTACTGGCTCACTATCAGGTACATTGTAGTGGTTATGGAATTAATTTATATATTGATGTACTACGTCAGTTTTGATCTAGCCTACAGGTATTATTAGACATTACTAACAGATTCATTGGCCCCTTGTAGCCTGAATTTTCAACTGATAGTCTCTTAGACAACATATTTGAATTTCTATAATTCCTATTCTGCACTGGATAATTGTATAGAAGCCTTAAATGCATGCAGTAAGCAGGCCGACCCCCACCTTTTCAGCTTTGTCATACATTTTCGGAGTTTATAAATTGCACACCTTTTTCAGACGCATATTCAACACAGGTGTATGTAGTTGGATGTGACAGTGGAAGCACAAATTATTTGGGAATGTAGTCAAAAAGATCAAACTGAAAGAGTAGTGGAGGATAAAATTTGTTTGTTGATATAAAAAAGTTGTGTTTTTTCAGTGTTCTGTTTCTCATATTTTTCATTGACAACTGAATTAGAACTTCCATATTGTATAAATTTGTTGATATCAATATGTTGTGTTTTTTCAGTTTTGTTTCTCTGTTTTTTTTCACTGACACAACTGAATCAGAACTTCCATTATTGCTTAAATTCTTTCTTTTTTGAATGTCAATAACGCTTGATTTCTGTCCTGTATGAAACAGTACATAGATTCTAAATTTATGTCAGAGACTGAGAGACCTAATCTCTTCAGGATGTGAACCTGTGCACTTTTTCTATTTTGGACTGTAATATTTTTTTAATATCAGTTATGACACCTTTTGCATCCTTGCATTGGTTAGTGACTAACAAGCCTACCATGCTATAAATATACCAAAAGCTGACAGAGTTGGTTCAGAGTATGCATCATTAATTTCTTTCTTATGCAGGTGAAAGCTTTTCTTAGGGGAGATTCTTTTCCTTTCTCAGCAGGACAGCTGGAGGGTATTGCATCTTCAGTAAACATGAATATTAGGTTAGTGAAGCGGCTTAGCTCTAGCAGTCTCCGCTATTGGATGATAGAATACATGAGGCGGCAACCAAAAGAAAAGAAGTTTTCTGCTTTGGTCCTTCGGTTCATCAAAGATAGAGTTGCTGCAATACTCTTGATTGAGGTAAATATACTTGCTTGAAAATTCTATCTCATGCTAGTTCTAGTTGCTTGAGTTGCTGCCAACCACTTCTTGCTACTTGGAGAGTTGCCTGTCTCCACTTCTTTTTTTATGATTATACAATAACTGAGACTTGTTTCGGAAAACAGGTGAGAAAATCTGTTCTTTAAATAGTACCTTCCTTTCCCAAAACTATAGGTTCACAGTTGACGTTGGCTAATCAATATTACTTGTTTACGAAGTTAAATAATGAATAAAATGCAGTTTTATTTTATGATTTATCTAACTGACTATTATGAAGTACAATAACAAAGATTCAAATGCAATAACTCATTTGTTAATTTGGTTCGAAGAGAAATAATTTGACTTTGAACTAGCACATAGAACATACTTATGTTCCAGCTATAAATCAGCAGTTTCAACTTGCATTGATGACGACAAATTATTTAACACACTCAATAGAATATCTTTTAGTAAAATAAACATGGCTATTGCTAATAGTTGAAAGTAAAATAGAACTGATGAAAATAGAACTTCAGATAACAGACCCAGCTTAGGCTGTTGAACCTGAAATAGTATGAACTCAAATCCTATGGTGGATTGATGTGTGGATATATATGATGAGAGCTAGATATACACATTTTCAGTGCTAGCATTCTGTTGATTTGCAGAGTGTTTCATTTTCTGCTAACCTTTGTGAGTTATACCATAAATCCTAGCTTCTTTAAAGCGGAATATTGGAGAATTGTTTATATGGCAACACCGATTTGAATTAATCAGAATTCGGGTTGCGCAGGTTGGGTTACGAGGTTCTGTCTGGGTATCTCTTGGTGTACAAGTAGGCGATGAAGTAAAAGTTGTTGTAGAAGAAGCGCATCCACGTGATGATATTCTTACATTCAAGGAGGTTCCAGGAGTTTAGAGACTCAAATATTGTGAAAAGTATAGCTGCAAACCGATTCTAAGATTCTCTTGTGCGGCACCTTTAAGTTGGAAGACGCATAACAGATCTTGCTATGTCAAGAAAATGACATGGTGGTATTTGCTTCAATCTGATATCTGGTGGTATTATTACAATTGCATAAGGCATGAGTTGAAATTGAGCGCACAAGCCGCGCCCGTTCTCACACTGACTAGATGATTATAGGAACTACAATTTTTTAGGCATTCACAGGCTTCTACGTTGTTGATTCATGCCGCGCGGAGTTAGAAGGTTTGTGTTCTTCTCCCTGGCCTTTCTGCTGCCTATACATACAAAATTTTCAGTGTCACAATTTTGTAATTAAGTGTACCTATATATGTATAATAGGATTTCGGTGAGTAGGCAGGTAAAATGCGTGATATTGCCTTCTTGCAGACGATTGTGATGCATGATTGATGCAGCAATAACGTGAATGTGTGTATTTAAGTCTGATGCCGTTAGCCTAGTTTATTGTCCATTTTACGTCCCTTCAACTTGTGTGCTCATATATATATAAAATATATATATATATATATATATATATACATACCGATCAGGTATAGATTGTTCGGGCGTTCATGATTTTATGTTTAAAAATTGATGTAAGCTATCATCAGTTACTCTTCTACTATCGTTCGGTAATAACGAACGTGCACCTTTCATGCCTAACCCTCCTTCTAGTTGCAGGTCTTGGATTATGTGTGTTTTGAGTTGCAACTTTGTAGGTTGATCTAATATTTTTTGTAATGTTGTGATTTAAGTTATTATTATATGGCTCATATGATAGGAGCCGTTTTGTAGCAACAAAAAAACACTTCCTTAATAATTGCAAATTTTGTATATCTATAATTTTTAAGCGAGGTGGTAATCTATATCTTAATACGAAAACACGACTTGAAGCTATCTACGAAGGGGATGAATACCACTTAGTTGAGTAGGGGTTCTATATATTTTTTTGAGTTGGAGTTTTTGTTTGCTTAGGTCGATATCAAATCCACTAAATGACCCAAATAATAAATGGTTCCAGTTTGGGAACCCTAATATTTTTGAAAAGAAATATTACACATTCTATTTATGTCTTAACCAATTTAATCAAACAATTTTATATACAAACAAAATAATAACAAAAAATATCATTACATTCGTTCGAAAGTACTAGAGTGATGTGACATTTCTTCCTAAACTAAATAAAAATCAACACTTAGTGCGTCAAGAAAATAATTGGTAGTGAAGATGTTTATTTAAGATATTCGAAGAGGTCGAGTTATTTTTACCCGTTAAAATACGTAAGAAACAAAAATGAATGAAAAGTCATTTTTCCAAATCAGAAATGTACTCGCATCCTTTTCCACTTTAACTGAAGAAGTAAATAAGTAACTAGGCCCCCACTTGTGATGCAAGTTATGAGGAGAAGATGTGAGTTAGTTCTCTATAACGACAATTTAGATGAATATTTTTTTATAGAAGTCTTAAAGGAACATGTAATTTTTTGACATGTATCTACCACTCACTAAAACACACATGACACGATTGATATATCGTAAATTTATGAAAAGTGTAATTGGAGGCATGCCCAGCTAATGACCTTTCGTGATACTCTGGTACTAGGCCCCGTAGTCCACAATAAGTACACCCTCGCCCTCCTCCCGCTTTCCATTCCCAAATACCCAATATTCTCTCTTCACTCTCTCTCTCTCTATACCAAACAAAACATGCAGGCAATGAAGCTGCTCCTCTGCATTGCCACCATCCTCTGGTTTCTCACATCCGCTCACGCCAGAATCCCCGGCGTCTACGCCGGCGGCCCCTGGCAAAACGCCCACGCAACATTCTACGGTGGCAGCGACGCCTCCGGAACCATGGGTACCAACTCATCTACCCACTCTCCTTCGCTTCCACTTGACAGATAACAACTTTCTGGTTTTTGTTTAGGTGGTGCCTGTGGGTACGGAAATTTGTACACCCAAGGTTACGGCATCAACACGGCCGCTCTGAGCACGGTGCTGTTCAACAACGGGTTGAGCTGCGGAGCCTGCTTCGAGATCAAGTGCGACGCGGCGCAGGACGCCAAGTGGTGCAACCCGGGCAGCCCCTCCATTCTAGTGAGCGCCACCAATTTCTGCCCGCCCAACTACGCCCTGCCCAACGATAACGGCGGTTGGTGCAACCCCCCTCGCCCCCATTTCGACCTCGCCATGCCCATGTTCCTTAAGATTGCTCAATACCGCGCCGGCATCGTTCCTGTCAACTTCCGCCGGTAACTATTTCTTTCTTTGTTTTGTTTCTTCCCACGAGAAAATGATTTCCTTGTTTGATTTATGTTGTTCAACGGTTTCTGTTTGGCAATGGCAGCGTAGCGTGCAGAAAAGGAGGAGGGATGAGATTCACAATCAACGGCTTCCGTTACTTCAACTTGATTCTGATCAGCAACGTGGCGGGCGCAGGGGATATCGTGCGCGTGAGCATCAAAGGCAGTCGCACCCAGTGGCTGCCATTGAGCAGGAACTGGGGGCAAAACTGGCAATCCAACGCCGTGTTGGTGGGCCAGTCCCTCTCCTTTAGAGTTACGGGCAGTGACCGCCGCACCTCCACTTCCTGGAACGTGGCGCCATCTGATTGGCACTTCGCCCAGACCTTCACGGGAAAGAATTTCAGGGTCTAATCTACTTTTAACTTTTACCCCCTTCTCCCGCTCCCGCCTTCAAAAATTTCTCCTTTTTTATCCGGGAACATTTTGAAGATGAAATTAATTAGTATATCACTGTCTATGGCTTTAATATATATATATACTATATATAATATAGGAGGAACTTGCTATGGGGAAACTAAAATAGTGAAAATTATGGTCAATCGACAAAATATAAAACTAGGCAGTTTTGTAGTTAATCCGTACCTATTCACAGACTTTAAAATGGAATGGGGCCCAGAAATCTGAAAAAGCTAACCATGCACGTCAATTTTTGTACTTGTTTAGATAATGTTGCAGTGTAGTATTTAATATTACGGTTGGAAATTTAACACCCACAACCATCCTTTTCGACGATTAATGAAGAATAGATACGAATAGTTTTCATTGAAGCTACGAATAATTTTAACTTCTATGATTATGGGTAATTGTAATAAGATTGCTACGATTATTTATACAAGTTATTGTTACATTTTAATTGATACGATTAAAATAACTAGACGCTACGTTTAGTTTTAATGAAAGGTACGAAAAGTGAAAGTTGCTACGATTATTGTTAAATGTAATAAATTGCTGTGATTAACTATACAAGATCTTATTTCATTTTAATTGTTACGATTTAATTAACTACAGGCTACGATAATTTTTCAGTGAAGGTACGAATAATTTAACTTGCTACGATTGTTGGTAAATGTAATAAGATTGGTACGATTAATTACACAAGTTATTATGACATTGTAATTGCTACGATTACATGAAGCAGAGGGTACGATAAGTTTTAATTAAAGTTACGGTTACTGAAAGTTGCTACGATTATTGTTAAATCTAATAAGTTTGCTACGATTCAATTTACTAGAGCCTACGATAAGTTTTCATTGAAGGTACGATTAGTGGAAGTTGCTACGATTATTGGTAAATGTAATAAGAATGCTATGATTAATTATACAAGTGATTATTACATTTTAATTGATACGATTAAATTAACCAGAGGTTGCGATAAGTTTTACGCGAGGGTACGATAAGTGAAAGTAGCTACGATTATTTGTAAATGTAATAGGATTGCTACGATGAATTATACAAGTTATTATTACATTTGAATTGCTACGATTAAATTAACTAGAAGCTACGATAAATTTTAATTAAAGCTAAGATAAGTGAAGGTTGGTACGATTAGTTATTTAATAATAACTTCGATTAATTAAAAGTACGATTTTTTTTAATATAACTACGATTAGTATCATTTTTTTTTCATTAATTTACTAATGCTACGATTCATTAATTAGGAGCTACGCTTATATTCATATAAATGTACGGTGATTGGAATAGTGCCACGATTAAGGGATTCTTTGACATGCGTTCACGGGTGGGGTTTTTTTGCTGAAAAGTTATGACAAGGGAATAAAATCTAGATTGAGTACAATTTTCAACAATAAAAAAGGAATATATACTATTAGGGTTTGAATTTTTGGAAACCGCCTCAATTGAAACCGCCCACTCCAAATAGCCTGAATTTTCCTCCTTGTTTTTGCTTTCGCTTGAAATAACTTGAAATCTCCTTGTTTTTGCCGTGGCTTCTCTCACAACTCCAAATAGCCAGAATTTTTCGAACCGGAGAAGGAAGCTTACGGCTGCAAGATCGGCGGAAACAATGTCCCAAGGCACGAACCGAAGGAGTTCTAACGCTCCCCAGGTTAGTTCCCATTTATCTTGTGTGAGAATCAAGATGGAGGCATGTGAATTGATGTGTGAATGGTAATCGTAGCAATAATTTTATTTCTTTGGGAATTGATCGGCAATGTAAGAACATATTATATTATAACCGTAGCATCGTAATGGTATCCGTAGCAAATTTGTAAGAATCGTAGCACTTTGGGCATTTATCGTAGCACGTTGTGAAATAATCGTAGCAATTTGGGCTTTTATCGTAGCACTTTGTGAACTAATCGTAGCAATTTTGGAATTTATCGTAGCACTGTGTGAACTAATCGTTGCAATTTTTTTATGGATTATGGTTTATGTTTTTTAGTTAATGTGAATCGTAGCACGCACTTGAGTAACAATAGCACTTTGATGATTAATCGTATCACACTGTGAGTTAATCGTAGCATTATAATTAATTAGTTGCTATGATTCCATTCAAAAAATAACACAATCAAGTAAATCATGCATACGATTAATTGAAAGAGGGCTACGAGTAAGATAATTCAATTATATGATAAATCCGCTAAATAAATACCACGATTAACTAAAAATAACCCTATTTACTTAAGGAAGAGTTACGATTAGGGCTACAAATAATTTAACTATGTCAACGCTTATGTATCACCCTAATCTTAATTTAGTCAAAGCTACGATTTAGTTGAAATAAGAATACGAATACGAATAACCTCCTAAAAATGAACATTTCCAAAACGCAGCTTTACAAAATATGGGCATACCTTGCTCAAATTTTGGCTCTCGAACTATTGCTCTTGTTTATTTCATAAATTTTTGTAATGCGTATCATGCAACCCTTTTGCTCTCTATTTATTTACAAAACTTACCTACCGTTCTTACACGCAATAAAAACCTACATTAAATTTAGTCAATTCATTTCTACCCACTGATGCTTATTTAATGAAGTTAGTAGTGTTCAGTTGTTTAGGATTCTTTACAAAAACATAAATGCATTCTATTCAAACAATCGTACCATTTTTATTGATTACTCGTAGCAATTACTTTCAATTAAAATTACATTCATAGTATCATATGATTAAAATTACATTCAATTGTTGCGTTTTGGGCCTCCATTTTAATCGTAGCAATTAAAAAAGCAATTATTTCATCCTAGCATCTTAATCGTATAATCTTTCAAGGCCACGATCTAAAATCTTAGCTTTGTAATCATTGCTTTAAAATCATGGATTTGTTATTCGTAGCTTGTTTTTCTTTGCTTTTTAATCGTAGCTTTTAAATCGTAGCATTATAATAGTTACAATTATCCGCAGCATTTTAATCGTCACGTGTTAATCCCTAAAGCGTAGCATTGAAAATCGTAGCATGTTAATCGTATCTCAAAATCAATTAGTAATCATTGATTATTATATGTTAACCGTAGCATTTTCCAATGATATTTAACTTTGCTTAAATAGTCGTAAGCCTTCTAATAAAACAATCGTATTCTCTACAAATAAAAGCTCAAATATTTGCACTCAACGTTTAATCGTAGCACGTTAATCGTGGGTAAAAATAAATTACTCTTACACATAGATTATTATAGGTTAATCGTATCATTTTCAAATGTGATTTAACTTTGCTGAAACAATCGTAGCTCAATTTATCTAAGGGTAGCATTTTAATAAAACAATCGTAGATCAATTTACCTAAGCGTAGCATTTTAATAAAACAATCGTAGCTCAATTTACCTAAGCGTTGCATTTTAATGGCACAATCGTAGCTCAATTTACCTACGCTTTACATTTTAATAAAACAATCGTAGCTCAATTTACCTAGGCTTTGCATTTTAATAAAACAATCGTAGCACAATTTAACTAGGCGTTGCATTTTAATAAAACAATCGTAGCTTAATATACCTAAGCGATGCACTTTAATAAAACAATCGTAGCTCAATTCAACTAAGCGTAGCATTTTAATAAAACAATCGTAGGTCACTTTTCCTAGGCGTAGCATTTAAATAAAAACAATCGCAGCGTTGTTGCGTGTACTTAATATTAAATTGCAAAACGTACACTGTCCACTTGATTAAGGCTAGGAGTAGATGTTAACTAGTACAAATTGCCTACTAAACTGGCTACTTTTAAAAATTGCCCTTTTTTCTCATTCCCTATTTACTTTCGTCGAGTTTTGTACATTTCCACAACTTGCTATTTACTAATAGGATTAGAAAAAAAGTATTATGACGCTACTTTTTACCTCTTTGGGAATGGGTTTGTTACTTTTAACTTTTTTCAGTTTAAAAAGAAAAAAGTTATGGAGGCTGAAGCGGCAGCAGGAATTGAATGCAACAAAATGTAGCCCGCAGCTTCTACTAGTTATTACGGTTGTAATTGTCTTATCACATATTAATGCATATTTGCCTT
Organism: Perilla frutescens; assembly: GCA_026008535.1. Classification (NCBI taxonomy): domain Eukaryota; kingdom Viridiplantae; phylum Streptophyta; class Magnoliopsida; order Lamiales; family Lamiaceae; genus Perilla; species Perilla frutescens. Next base: position 34,675,563 of record BRKX01000017.1, on the reverse strand, counting down.
TTTGGTTTCTGCAATTATCAGGATTGGTGTTTTCTTTGAATTAATTATTTGTTAAATAGCCGGATTTAGATTGATTCCATAGGGGTCCCGGTGATGATAATCCAATGATGAAGTGAGATTGTTTGGAGACTAAATGTTATATGTTCGAATCTCCTCAATACTATCAAATCGGGTGTGTGAGTAAAAAAAAATGATTGATTCGGGCCATGTTTCTTGTTTGGGTAGTGTGTGTGTGTGTGTGTGTCTATATATACACAATCAACCTGATGGTATTGAACAGATTTCAATCCGTAATTTTTGATCTTCAAATAATTTTATTCCACCATTAAACTATTTTTATCGGGACAGTTTGGGTAGTATATTGATTTTGAGGATTGCTTCCTTCCCCGACTCAATTTTTTTGAGGTCCAAATAAATGTTGGGTTTGTGATTTTACTGTATATGTGAGAATGAAATGTATGTGGAATATTATATTTAATATTTTGATACTTGAATTTTGACATTTTAATAATCATATTTTCACGTTTAACTATTTATAATTTGATACTTAATTTTTAAAATTTTGACAAATGTATATTTTATTACTCAAAATGATGCGTTGGTCAACTAGCATGCACTATTTCCATTTTAAGTTAAACTTTGGTTGTCCAAGTCACATCTCAAGTGTTACAAATCAAACTCCATGATAAATTTGTAAATAGGTACCGAATTATGAAATGCGGTTTGGCCGCATTATGCCCAACCATAATTTAATTGGGAGATACTATTTGCACTATAAATTTTACTCTTTACACCCAACATAAATTAATTAAATAATAATTAATTATAAAATTACTTAAATATTCTTATTACATAAAAAAATATAAAAAAAACTTACAAAGTAAAAGAAAAAAGAAAGAAAAATAACTCATCTTCTCTGTGTCTCTTCTCCGATGAATATATCACCTATGGACGACCACTGATCCAGCCCGATGAAGATGACTCGCAACTCGACTTCTCGTCAAGACTCATCAGAGAAGGTGATGGGTAAAAAAAAGAAGTCGGCAATCAAGACCCGTCACCTTCTTCTCCGGCAATTACCCACCCACCGTCGATGCGCCCCGACACAATCAAGACGACTTGGGACTCAATGTTGTGGCTTCTTCTTGGAAAGGTTGAAGGTCATGTAGTAATTATTTATTTTGTATCGGGAAGACCGTTGTTGGAGAAATGGAGAGTGGGTTGGATGTGAGAATTGGGATTGTGGCGGCTAAAATTTTCACTGGGGAGTTGTGAGTACGTCGGACTGGGTACGGTTGTCATCCATGGCGGAAACATTAGCCGGAGAAGAAGATAGCTACGTCGGAGAAGAAACGCTGAGAAGAGAACGGCGATGAACTCTGTGTTTTCTTTTTTTTTCCTTTTTTTTAATTTATTTATTTATAATTTTTATTTTTATGTAATAAGGATATTTGAGTAATTTTATAATTATTTATTATTTAATTAATTTATTTTGTGGTGCAAAAAATAAATTTTGTGGTGTAAATAGTATCTCCCAATTTAATTATGGTATTTTTGAAATATATGTTAAATGTTTACTTAACTATTTGATTAGTGGTTAATAGAATTTTACATCTATACCCTTGATGTTCATTTTAGGAAGATTTGACTTATATATTTTTTAAATCCAAAACATATAATCTCTCTCTCTCTCTCTCTCTCTCTCTCTCTCTCTCTCCCCCTTGATGTTCATTTTAGAAAGATTTAACTTATATATTTTTTAAATTCAAATTATACATATAATCTCTCTCTCTCTCTCTCAATATGGATGAATTGTTATATAAATCAATATACGGTGAATTGAATTTTTTTTAGAGATCCGTGCAATTCGAGTAACTACATTTCATTTCTTTTTATTACTCTCAAAAGCTTATGAATGAAATTAATAAAACATATGGTATATATTTATCAAAAATTACTTAAAATTTCTGAAAATACATAAATGGATTACGAAATGATTTTGCCACATCAATATTACAATTCAAATAAAAGGATAGGTTATTAATTAAATCAATCTTTCGTGAATTGAACTTTTTTTCTTAGATGATCTTTCAATCGAATTAGACAAATAAATAATTAGTATTTATTTTAATTATATGTTGGGACCTTTAATTCCCATCTTTTTTGTACCAACTCTAAATTTTTGTCTTCAATTTTTATGTAAAATTATGCTGAAATTTTATATTTTGATTTATTTATCTATCATCAAATATAATAAATTACATTAGATCTCATTCCATCTTTCATATTTATTAGGATGTAATTAGTACATTGGAGTGGAATGTAATAGAATAATCGTTCCTATGTCCATTCCCATTTCGGTAATTGATATCGTTCAAAATCGGGAATCACCATTCCCGATGGAATCCCTATTCCCCAAGGAAGGGGAATAGTTATTCCACCCACCCCCATGAGTTTAGAAAATCCCAATGACCAAAAAAACTAATACATGATATATTTATACATAATCATGTCTTATACTATTATTTTATCATATTTAGAAAAATAAATCAAAAATCAAATTAAATAATTTATTATTATTATTATTATTATTATTTCTTAATTATTTTTATACCATTTATTTATTTTCAAAATTTAATTTAAAATATGTGTTAAAGATTTTATAATTTTTGAAGAAAAATGAAAGTGATGCCGAAATAAATATAACATAAAAATATGTTATAATACAATATAAAATATTTATGTATTTGATATAATTCAATATATTCAAATGAAAAATTAAAATGTTAAAGTATTTTTCTATGAAGTAAAAATATTTTTATTAACTTATACAAATTATTGTATATTGATTAATTAAATATTTTAAAATAAAAAATTTCAATAAAATAAACAAATTATAATTTGCTAAAAAAATTAGAAAAAATCATATACTAAAAAAGAAAAATGGCGTTTAGAAATATAAAAAACAAATTAAGGCATGCGTTGATATTTATTAGCTACTACGTATACTTTATTCAATTATAAAAAGATTTGAAATTACATAAAATATTCATTATATAAGATAAAAAATCAATATTTCATTCCGTTCTTCATCCTGTAGACATACCAATCATAAGAATCGTTATTTCATTCAGACCATCGTTCCATTCTTAAGTTCATTTCATTCATACATAATTACATTCTATCGTACCAATCACCTCCTTATTATTCTCTTCAATTATTTACAAATCACTACCTTAATTTAACAAGTAAATAAAAATATAAAATAAATTCTAAAATACACAAATCATATATTACAATAATAAAAAAATATATATCATCAAGTATTCTAAAATAACATTAATACACATTATTATAAGTTGTTGCTAATTAAATTTTTAAAGTAAATTACACACAAAATTAATTTAAGAATTTCATTCCTGTTAAAATAATATTCTCTACTTCAACATTTTTGTACTCAATAATTTATTTATTTTGAAATTTGATCCCATAATCATATTCAAAATTGACTCCCTCCAACATTGTTTACGATAATTTATTCAATTTTGCAATTATGTAATTAAGTAATTTGTCTAATTCAATTTACCAAAATATTTAATAATTTTGAGGATGATTCTATAGTTTGATTGGTAATGTTGATGAGGCAAAATCATTTCATAATTGATTGGGCTATTTTGGACCATTTTTGGTATGTTTTGTTGTGTTAATTGCACCACAATCATGTTTTGTGGAGGAAAGTGTGTTTTGTGAATGATTGCATGTGATTAACACAAATATGAAAGAATTGGCCGAGTTTGTGGAGATTTTGCAGTCAAGAAGATTGAAGGAAATCTGGCGAGTCTGGAAGGCATGCAGTATGGGCATACGGCTTGGAAGGGGTACTGTGTTGGGCTGCTGTACGCGTGGAATTGGGCTGGAGCGCGCGGATTTATTCGAGTTTTGGGCCTGGACGTGATTTTGTGACCTGTTATCATTGTTGGACTCTATATTTATATCTTTCCTAGTTAGATTAGGTTTAGGATTCTATTTCCTTAATTAAACAATTATATTTAAGGATATAGAGAGGGATTAGAATTAATATTCCATACAGACGCAGCAGAGCAGAGACGTGTTCTTCGACAGATTTTTCATTACTTCCAGTTCGTTCTTTTCATCACTATTATTCAACAATATTTTATAGTTCGAATCTAGTTACGAATTCGAGCTAAACTCGTCTTTATTCCGGTGAAGATTAACGAAGTCCTGACATAATTATTCTGTGAGATCTAATCGTTTCTTTTGCTTTAATTAATTGCATGTATCTCTGATTCTCTGTGTTTAAAATTGTTAATTATTTCGACTCTGCTAGGTAGGTGCACATATTTAGTAGATCGAAATTAATTAGTAGCCAATTAAACTGGTCATCCGTAATTATGGTTTAAGTTTAATTAGTGGTACAACGATTCTTCAGAATCGAGGAAAGAACAGTCTAAATTCAACGGTCCTGTGCCAGAGTCTGTTGGTTTTGAATCGGGTTTCTCTAGTGTCTAATGTTGTCAGCTCATTAAATCTATAGAGTATCTCTTACGGTTGTCAGTTGATTAGGAAAATAATTGGTGAAGTGTCTTCTTGATTATCGAGAAACTAAGGAGAAATTAGGCTGCGTCAGTAAGTGTCTTCGGTGGCTATAACTGGTTTGCATGCGTTAATTGGAATTATCTTTGCATTGAGAATCGGTATAGTTAAGCTAGGGTGGAGTTAATTGGAAACCGGAATACCTTTTATAATCTATTTAAAACTACTCTCTGTTTATTTGCTTTATTTTAGTTTTTACGTTATAACAGCAAAATTCGTGTGGAAAGATTGGTTACTGCAGTCTGAAGTGTTGAATAATTCTTGCCGATCCTTTGGGGGACGATCTTGCTCGCCACTGTTCTGGGTAGTGTGGGCATACCGACTGCTGGTCGGATTATTTTTGGTGAAAAACGACGCACCAATAATTCATTTATATTTTTTTAGAGATTTTATTTAATTTTTTTATCATTTCATAAACATTTATAATTTTCTAAAGTTTATCTAATAAATTTGGTAAGTTGGCTAATTTCAAAATACCAAAATATTAAATAATTTTGAGGATGATTTCTCTCCATTTCCACAAGTTCATTATTTGATTTGTAATGTTGATGTGGCAAAATCATTTCATAATCCAATTATATATTTTTAGAAATTTTATATAATTTTTGATAACGATGTACCATATATTTTGTTAATTTCATCCCTAAGCTTTTTTTTTTTTTTTTGGTAAATAATATATATTTCCCAAACTTTGCATTTACAGTACACAGCCTCTGAATCAGCAATCCACCAAATTCAAACTATCAAAACAAACCACAAATTTGAAACTTCACAACACAGAAACTCCAGCATTCTTCAGAACTATGCAGCAATCATTTGAAGCAGTCCTTGATGTCCTTGACAATTGATTGCAATCTGAATTTGAGAACTTCGAATCACTTGCTCACTCCCCATTTCAATGCCTTTGAATTTTCTCTTGTTTCTTTCTTGCCAAAGCTGGTATATAGCTATTGAAAATACAAGTCTATACATCCTTTGTTTGTTGCTTTGAATTCAATTAAACGGAGTTAATTGAATTGCCATTCATGAATCTCTCAAAAAAAAAATCAATTCACCAAATACACATTTTCCTAGTGTAGGAACTAGGAACACATCTTATATCGTTCATCTAGATAATCTAATGGCTGAGATTAAATATCAAAGTTAAGGCAAAAAAGAAGAAAGCGGGGGTATAGTTATCCAATCACCATAAGAAAGCTGATGTCATCACTTTTTTAAAAAAAATCTTAAAAACTTTGAACGATCATAACTCACTCGATTCAAATCGGATCAACGCAAATAATATACCAAATTAAAAAAAAATCATACTCTTTAATTCAAGATCAATCATGGATATGTTTGTTTAAATAAATATAGATGAAATATACATTTTTACTCGTGTCCAGTGTGAAAATGCTTTCGTTAGCTTTTAAATAATGATTCGTCAGCATTACGATAAGTTGATAACGTATACTAATGAAGCATTTATTATATGCTAACATATTGCATTCATTGTGCTAATGAATGATTATCATAATGTTAACATAGTAGACATACTTATATTGTTATTATGATTTATTACATTTCAATTAGGACTCACAATTATTTTTTATGATTTAGTTTTTATGTTTTAGTTACTAATTGATTATTATATATTGTTTATTTCATCAAATTAGAATATATTAGTTAGGATTTTCTTCATTCATTTATGGTTTATACCTTATGCTAACAATGAATTATAATATGCTAACATAGTTTATCCGCAGGGCTGATAAAACAACATCATTATGCTAATGTTGTATATTTATATTGCTATTATGTTTATTCCATCCAATTATGGTTTATAATTAATTTTTAGAATTTAATTCTATTTTTTAGATCATTGGAGTTTATTATATCTGAATTATGATTTATTTCATCCCATTGGAATTTATAATTACTCTTTAGAATTTAATTTTTCGTTAACAATATGAGAAAAAATTTCATTAGCATAACGATAATGCTTCGTTAACACGATGATAATACTTCTTTAGCATGACGATAAGTTATCAAATTCTCCGCGATTTTTATAAGAATCACCAAATTACGTTAATACCCCCGCGTGATTTTTTTTTTCAAATATTACAGAATTATCACCACCCCTTTTATGCAAATCTAGGTCATATATATTTATTGATTGTATTATAACCACCCATATATATAAATATAGGATATGGATCAAATGAGACAATTTTCATAGTGTGAGAACTACGACCCCATCTTACACCATCCAATTCAATGATCTAATGGTTGAGATTTAATATAGAGATGGTGGCAATTTCATAAATAATAGGGCAAAAAATAAAGGAATGATGGCTATTTTCATCCAAACTCATTAAAAATGATGATGTCAGCAATTAGAAAAATCTAAAAAACTTTAAACAACCATAACTTGCTCGTTTATAATCCAATGCACACAAAAAAAATATATCAAATTAAAGCTCTCTTCATGCTCTTTCATTTAAGATGTCGAAATGCTATGTTTAGATGAAAAATATGAATGAAAAATAAAAAAGATAATTTTTTACGCGTACCCAGGTTGTAAAAGCTTTCGTTAGCATATGATAATTCTTCGTCAACAATATGATAACATATGATAATGTATGTTAATGAAGCATTTGTCATATTCTAATATAATGTATTCACTATACTAACAAAGATTTATCATAATGCTAGCGTAGTACAAATTTATTATGGTTTATTCAATCTCAATTATGGTTTATTTCATCTCAATTATAGTTTATTCCATCTAATTATAATTATTGTTTTTTAATTTAATTTTTCGTTTATAGTTCCTAATTGATTATTATGGTTTATCTCATCCAATTATGGTTTATAACGTAGTATTGTCATATGCTAACATAGCGTATTCACAGTGCCGATGAAGCAAAACCATAATGCTAACGCAGTACAAATATATTATTATTATGATTTGTTCATCTTCAGGGTTTACCACATCCAGTCAATGTTTATTTCATCTAATTAGGTTTATTTCATCCAATTATATTTTGTATTTTGCCAGGGAATATTGATAGTTTGTGGAAAAGAAGGCTAAAATACTAATTTTTTGTCGAGTTTGGATGAAGGATGTTTAAAGCTCATGCTACAGGAACTTATTGCAAATAAGGCATGCTCATGCCTCAGTTTGGAGCTTATGGACGGGAATTTAAAGATTAAATCCAATTGGAGGCAGTGTGGACTACTTTTGTTTCCTTACTGGGCAAATTAAAATAAAAGGAAAGGAGTCCTAAGAAGGATTGGAGACTTACTATATCAAGAGAAGAGAGAGAAAGAGATTGTGCCCTAGTTATATATTTGGATCGTTGTTAGACAGACTTAGGGAGAACGAGGCAGACGATTAGACATGATTTCTTCATTCTTTCTTTCTCGATTTTGTTTATTTTATCTTTTATGAGTTCTTAGTTTTCTATCTAGCGAGAGGATAATCAAGACCTTGGTTCTACACGACTGTGAAATCTAATCGGTTTTATTTACTTTTAATTCTCTCTTTATTTATATATCGAATGCTTGTGATTTCTAACGGTTTACGCTAAGAGTGATACGGTCAGCGACTCTTAGACCCTTACAATCCAGAACCCAATGAAGAAAGTCATGCAAAGGGTTTGCAAGGATAGCAGCATTTGATCGGAGGAACCCAACGCTGGCATTTGGGACCCCTTTAGCGTTATGCCTATATCCACCTATACTTTAATCTTCGGGCTTCATCGACTCTAGGCTTCTGTACCCGGTTTATCACTTAGTGGCTCATCAGGGTTCGCCCTTACTTCCACCCTGACATACATCAATAATGGTTTAACTACGAGTGATCAGCCACAGAGTCTTCTCATTGCAGTGTCATCGTTCTTCCTAAGTTGAAGTTGGGAATCATCTTGAGGTGTATAATGCCCAATTAGCCTCATGCATGTTCATTGCTCTCGATCCTTATCACACTCAACTCGAACACTATCTACTTAGCCGAAAAACATAATTATAAATAAAGCCACAGAAATTAAACAACTGATAATGAAAGGAAATGAACTGAATTAACTTCTGGAACTAACTCCAGACAAAAGGCAAAAACAACTCACGCATTGACTGAGGGCAAATCGCCAACAGTAATGCCGAATAATCTGAACTAAAATAGTAAAACAAGAACGAAAATAACTAAGATTGTATCTGCCTGCCTGAATGTATGTGTGAATGTACGAAAATAAAATGGAAACCAAGTATTTACAGTGAGTTTAGAACTGCCACAAACAGCCCATTTCAGCCCACGCAGGGGCACGATCCAGTTTGACTTCTTCAACTCTCCCACCAAGGTGTACGGTTTTCTCGGCCACTTCTTGACTTCTTCTCTCTCCTTAACCTCTTCATCTCTCTCCCTCTTTTCCACATTCTCTTCACAATGGATGACTCCCCCATGTTTAGGAACGGTTGCTGACGTGGATCTAGGTTGTTGGAGTAATTGGAGCTGAACTTTCGCGTTGAATTTGCAACAGACTCTCCAAGCTTCGGCTCCCTTCTTTTCGCCTTCATCGCAGATAGCATCGTTTTATACCCATACTGGATCCTTTTACATCTCTTCCTCCCTGTTTCACTTTAGTTCCCTACCAGACTCTAGACTCTATAAAAAGACTTAAAAACAACTAAAAAGATATGTACAAAATACTCAATTTTGAGTCTGTATCAATATTCTAATTTGAACGGGTCGTCGTATGATCTTTGTTGGTTAGAATTGGTGTTTCTCTAGATATTAAAGTTGTTGGTAGATTAAATCCTATGGTCGTACCTAAGGTTGTTTGCTAATTAGGAAAGTAATCAACGGTCGTACCCTGATTGCCGATACACTAAAGAGAGACGAGGTTGTTAGGTTGTACCAACAACTATAGCCGATTTAGGGAAAGAATAAAAGTTATATCTTTGCATCTGTTATCAATTTGTGTAGACCATTATTGAGATTATTCTTGAGCTAGATATTTTCTTAATTGTTTTTCTCTTTATTTATATTTTTGTTTTATTTAGTTAGTTATATTTCTATATCTTCAAACCCCCCCTCCCCCAATTTTAGTTTTAGGTTGTTAGATAAAAAGAATATAATTCTAGTTTACCAATCTCTGTGGAATCGACCTTACTTATCACTATCGCAAATTATATTTTTAAAAGCAAATTTATTTTTATTGGTTTCGACACCCATCATATATTGTTAGCGAAAATATATATTCTAAAAATTAATTATAAACTTAATTTGATTTAATAAATCCTAATTAAATGGAAGAAGCCATAATTGGATTAAACAAACCTAACTAGATGAAATAAATATTGATTGGATGTGATAAACCATAAATGAGTCGGAACAAATAATAATAATAATAATAATAATAATAATAATAATATATTTATACTATGTTAGTATTATGATTTTGCTTCGTCAGCACTGTGAATACACTATGTTAGCATATGACAATACTCTGTCAACATACGTTATAAACCATAATTGGATGTGATAAACCCTAATAATCAATTAGGAACTAAAAATGAAAAATTATATTCAAAAAAAGTAATCATAATTAGATGGAATAAACCATAATTGAGATGAAATAAACAATAATTGAGATTGAATAAATCCTAATAAATCTGTAATATACTAGCATTATGATAATTCTTTGTTAGCACAGTGAATACATTATGTTAGCATATGACAAATGCTTCGTTAGTATACATTATCAATTGTTATCATAATGCTAACGATGAATTATTATATGCTATCAAAAGCATTTACAACATGGCCACACGTAAAAAATTATCTTTTGTATTTTTCATTCATATTTTTTTATCTAAACATAGTCTTTCGACATCTTAAATGAAAGAGCACGAAGATAGCTTTAATTTGATATATTTTTTGTGTGCATTGGATTAAAAAGAGCAAGTTATGATCGTTTAAAGTTTTTAAGATTTTTTTTAAAAATTGATGACATCATCATTTTTAATGGATTTGGACGAAAATAGCCCTCCTTTTATTTTTTGCCCTATTATTTACGAAATTGCCACCATCTCTTATATTAAATCGCAACCATTAGATCATTAAATTGAATGGTGGAGATGTAGTCCTAGTTCTTAAAGATCCTATTTGATCCATTCCATATATATATATATATATATATATATATATATAGAGAGAGAGAGAGAGAGAGATTATATGTATAATTTAGATTTAAAAAATACAGAAGTCAAATCTTTCTAAAATGAACATCAAGGGTCTAGATGTAAAATGTTATTAATCACTAATTAAAGAGCTAATTAAAAAATTAAAAAATTATGGCCGGCCATAGTATGGCCAAATAACATTTTCCAAATTTAAAGAACAGAATGTTTTTGTTAAAATATAAACAAATCGGATATAAAAAATGTTGCGTATTATGAATTAGTTGCTGCATTTATCGATTAAAATATGGGGTAATGTCATTTGGTCATAGTGTAGCTAGCCATAATATTTAATTAAGGTAAGATTTCAATTTTTAATAAGTTCTTAATTAAAATTCTAATTATTGATTGATGTATATTTACAACTGTCCCCTTGTAGTCAATTCTAGAAAGAGACTCCCTTGTTGTATTTGAAATTTTTGAAATATCCATAAAAAACTCTACAAATATGTTACTGGAAAGGGTGTTGCTATATACACCATCAAATTTTTAATATACACCACTATTATATTTAATTTAAAAATAAATAATTAATAATTTACTTAAATACCCCTTTTAAATTTAAAAAAAAAATCTAAATACTCCTCACCTTCTTCTCGGCTGTTGATGTATTAATTTTCTCAGTTTTTATCCTCTCTCATCACCACCTATATCCTCCCGTCTGTTACGTCGGCGCCGCCACCCACATCCGTCAAGTCAAATCCCGCATCTATCTCAAAAAAAGAAAAAAAAAACGCATCCCTGACTAGAACCCATCATCCATCGCCAACAATCCAATCCATGGATTCCCAATATGTGATTTCACCAGTCCTCCACCCGCTCCAGTATTGTGGAGAAAATGGCAGTGGCGGCGGCGGTGGAAAGGGTCAACGGCGGGAACAGGTAATACATTTCATTTTCTTATTCCAAGAAGATTTTGCTTTTCCACTACGCGATTTTAATGTGCTTAATTTATAATGAATTGCTATTAATTTGCAAGTTGTGATGTAGGGAGAGACCCGAAATGGAGAAGCGTCGCCTGAGACGGCGGTGGCGACTGAAAATGGCCGGAAAAGGCACGGGTGTTGCCGTATTGTGTAGGATTGAAGCTTTCTCTCTCTTTTTATTTTTTTAATTGTGGGGATAAAAATGGAAAATGGTGTGGTGCATAAAGAAAAAATAATAGAAAAAAAAATTATAATGGTGGTGTATATAATAAATGTGGTGTATATTGAAAATTTAGTGGTGTATATAGCAACACCCTAATGGAAAATGACTTCAAATTAAAAAAAAAACACTATCATAAAATTGAAAAAAAATAAAAATTAAACTAATCTATACTAACATAATCAAGAATTTCATTTGAAAATTATGTGATAATCAACAAAAATTATTTTGTTAATTATCGATAATTACAAATATAATGTATCATATATACAATTGCATTGGTTGCATTGATTCTCAATTAGTTAAACTTAATTTAATTATAAGAAAAACTTAAAATTTTAAATTAAATATGAAAAAGGGAGAGAAAAAAAATACATATAGTTAAGAATATAAAAAAATAATCAGCGTTTCTCCTTAAAAATGATTAAAATTTTTATACTCCTCTTACTAAATTCAAAATTTTATACTCCTTTTAACAAATTCAATTTTTTTTTCATTTCAACAATAATTTTACACTCATTTTACTAAATTCAAAATTATTTTATATAATAAATTAGTTAATGTATTGTATAAATAAATTTGATTATTATGTGATCCAATTTTTTAAAATAAAAAAATATATAATAAAATGAAAATAAATTCAAAAATATACTCCCTCCGTTTTATAATATTTGTTGTTTTATGATTTTAATATATAATTAATTAACAATTAATTTTTTAGACTAAAATATCCCTTCCTTCTATATCAAATAAAATTTGGAGTATTCCCTTATATTTTTCTAAAAAATTGGCAAAATTTTATCTATCCATATATTTGTAGGGTTAAATTTGGGAGAAAGGGTGTTAAAATATCTAAAACAACAAACATTTTGACATAAAATAAAACTCCTAAAACAACAATTAAAATGAAACGGTGGAAGTATTTAATTAATAAATTTGATTATTCAAAATATTAAAATAAAAGTATTAGTAAAGAAAAATATATTAAATAATATATTGCATCTATAAATTTGATTGTTATGTTGTTCGAGATTTCAAAATAAATAAGAATATTAGATAAAAATAAATAAATTCAATAATATGTTTTATTAATAAATTTGATTATTATGTGATTTAAAATTTTAATATAAAATTAAATATAATCAACAAAAATAAATTCAACAATATATTTTAATTTTATAAACTTGTTTATTATATGATTCAACATTTTAAAATATAGATTAAAAATATAATTTAAAAATGGGTTAAGGGCCAAATAGGCCCCTGTACTTATTTGGGGGGAACAAATAGTCCATCGAACTATTTTTTGTCTCGATTGAGCCCCTGAACTTTTATTGAGGGCTCAATCAAGCCCCTCCGTCACACCCTTCACTAACGGTTGTTAGTGATGAATCAAAACGACGTCGTTTTATACAAAACGGCGTCGTTTTGATTCTGCCCCCCCAAAAAAAATATCTTTTAAATCTCTCTCTCTCTCTCTCTCTCTCACACACACACACACACACGCACACAGAGAAAGGAAAATGGGGTTGTCGATCGACAGCGTCGGCGCCGGAGAGAGCACCGCCACCCACAAAGTCTTCCTTCTAATGACCCACAGCACCCCCCAGCCCACAGCACACCCCAGCCCCAGCTCATCTCCCTGACCCCGACATCCCATCCACCTAATCGTCTGAATCGGGCCAGTCATCCCCATCAGATTCAACTCCCCTTTTCCGGTTATACAATCCCAAAACCTCCCCACAAATCGTCTCCTCCCAGCCTTCATCCTACCATCACAGCCCAGACTCAAAACAACCCAAAACCTCTAAACAATCCGCACGTTTAAATCAAGAAGAAGAGGGTGGAGCTTCAGAAAGGGAGGAAGAAAAGCAGGACGATGATACATTATCTGGAATAGTCTTGCCAGATCTACTATCGTCCAGCTCTTCTGTAGAGGAATCCGATGAAGATAGGTTCCCTCTTTCCCGAGCCTTACTTCAAAAATTTTAAATCTCACCACTGGGCTCCTCGGACATGAAAGCGGGGTCGCATATCTCCGCCCTTGATGCCATCACCTCCCTTCTCGCAACTCACATAGTAGCCTCATCGGAATCTGCTGTCCAGCAACGTGTGAGCTCGAGTCTCACAATGACAAATCTGAATCTGCCCGCCGCAGACTGACCGACCCTCGCCGGTGCTCACAGGATGGATGAGGGTCCGAGTCGGGCACTGATTCCTCCCTAGAAAGCGGCACAGACCTTTCTGGCTCAAATCGAGGCATCGCGATGCTTCCATTTCGGGTCTGAATCGCCCGACTTCCATCGCCCGACGTCTAGCCCCTCATCGCCGTCGACTTGAGAGAGAGAGAGATTTAAAAAAATATTTAATTTTTTTGTCCAGAATTGAAACAATGTCGTTTTGTATAAAACGACATCGTTTTGATTCCTTACTAACAGCCGTTAGTGAGGGGTGTAACGGAGGGGCTTGATTGAGCCCTCAATAAAAGTTCAGGGGCTCAATCGAGATAAAAAAATAGTTCGAGGGGCTATTTGTTTCCCCCAAATAAGTACAGGGGCTTATTTGGCCCTTAACCCATTTAAAAATATAAGAGAACTTCCAATTTTAAAATAATAAGTCAATTTTTTTCTAAAATGAGTCAATGTTATAAGAGTAAACAAACATTAATCAATTATTACAATTTTAATTAATACTTAACAAATATTGAAATGTTACTTAAGTATAATGACCGACCACATGTGTGGTCAAATAGAATTACCCTTAAAACATGTAAAGTTTTTAGGGGCACTACAATTAGGCATTGAGACAATGAGTTTAACAAAATATCTAACTAGATATCGTGAGCAACCAACTAAAATTGAATTGGACTAGATTCATTCAAATACTATTACAAATGCAATATTCAAATAATTTCAAAATATCAAATAGGGAATTTGTACAAATTTGCGTTCCTTGGTTACAATGCTCATAATGTCCGTATATAACTTCATATTTCTAGGCAATGTAATCGGATTGCACACTTGCTCAGGGTTTTGTTTTTGTAATTAATACTATACCCCAACGGAATTATACAAATCTCATAGGGGAAAATGTTTAAGTGGCTAAAATGAAAAAAAAAAAGACTGTTTTTTAGAAAAGTTGAACTTGTAAAGTGTGTTACCACTAGAAAAAAAAAATGGCTATCTCATTTTTCACGAAGGATCAATCATGTCAACACAATCACAATAGATATTGCATTGTAGGAATCATACTAAACATCGAATATGTTCAAATAGTACTTAAACCCCTCAAAAATTTTGTTTTGCAATAATGGAAAAAAGATCCCCCAAATCCATTCACATGAATATAAAAGATTTGAGTTAAAAAGCTGGATTTTGATTGATTCCAAATGGCCAAGTTTCTTGTTTGGGTAATATATGATTTGTGAGGCTATATATCCGAAGAATCTTGGCTCCGTATTTATGTAAACACATCCAAACATCCCATATATATGAATAATTGAATATGATATGATCCTGCACAATATCACTATAAAGTTGACTTTGAAGATTGCTTCCCCAATTATTTCTGTTTCTTACGTATGCCATTCTTCCGCATTGAAAACATTTTAGTTAGAAAACATTTTGCTGCTACTTCATTAGGAAAATGAAAATAAAAAATGAAAGCCCATTTGAATATTACACCGTAGCAATTATAAATAGTAAATTGAGGCGGTTGAGATGGTTGATTTGATTGGATATTATGAATGGATCGCGTCCAACAAAATACTAGTTCGGAGGGTCAGGTAAGCAGAAGTTGCCGATTTAATATTGCTTCCTACAACAGTTAATTTCAACGCTAAATAACCAATATTTACATCAAATACGGGCAAAACCCCAATACTATAAATATAACTGATATTATAATTTATTTAATTTTATCAAATTAGAATTTATTAGAGACGTTTCTCCCAACTCAAAAAAGTGAGCAGGGATGAGTTTTCGCACAGTTGTCTGGTTCAGAACTGGTCTGAAACCGTGGTAAATGTATGTGTCGCTTGCTTTGTTCTGATTTTGTTTGCCTCTCAAACTGGCATTTAAATTTGATAGCTACTTCTATTTAAATTCAAACTCTGCCTTCTGCAAATAATCCTCAAAAAGCAAAACCCATTTCTTCAATTCACTTGCCTTCTCATTTAATGTTTACATCTGCAATACTAAATCTCTTTTCAAGTTTCTTTTTTTTAATGCTCATATTTACAAAACAATGAGAATTAGTTCGACATGTTTCTCATCTTTTTTTTTTTTCTCCCAAATGTATTCTCCTTCCAATTTACTTTTATTATCTATGTTTTTAAAAGTTAGTGGTACTAGCTTCGAGATATTTTAAAGATCCAATTTCAGATCAAGTGTATGAGGCTTAGAGTCCTTAAGAATCTTGGTTGAGCAACTCTTAGCTTTTGAACTTTTAATGATTTTTCTTTGGATGAATTGCAAGAGTTAACACATTTATCATATTTTCTAATTTTTGCATAACCTTCAAAACATTGCAATTAAACCACAATCTTACATGTTTATTTTTATTTTGCAATTACAACACAATTCAAGTTTTTTAGAAACTGAATTTTCAATCAACATACTTCAGTTTTGTAGTATTAAGATTTTTGTAATTGAGCCCGTGCACTTTAGTTGGGTAAAATCATTCTATGTACAATTAATATTTATATTTTTTTTAAAATCAGGTCTCTGCATAGTTGTATTGCATTGTTAAATTGTTAATTCATTATGGAGAAATATATTAGCTCGTGATATTAATATTTACAAATGGACGATTTTGTCATGTAGGGACCTTGTTTTAACAAAAATGTAAGTACAAATACTTTATTTTACCCAATTGAATTATATCGACTCAGTTCAAATTTTTTAATAATACACGGACCAAAATATGCTCTTTTACCTTGTTTATATAAAAACTCATTTGGGGTGGTAGGAGATGGGGGCGGATCGAGGGGGAGGATGACCCTTTATGAGGCTACTCGTGATCATAATTGTTATAAAAGGATAAGGTATAGATACTCTACTAAGTACTAACATGTTTGCTAAGATTTGGAATTCATAATTTTTCTAAACATATATATATATATATATATATAATTATAATGTCTGTGCGAGTGTATACATTTAATTCGTATAAAAAAAATTATATGACCATATACTAATAATGGACGATTATTAGATATCGGAGTCCATCTTATACTTGGAAGAAGGTTGCTAAATAATTTATGATATATATACACACATACACACGCGAAACAACTAGGTTTTGACCATATATAGCAAAATCTATTAAGAGAGTATTGTATATTAAGAATGGAAAAAGGGATTTATACCTTATCCTTGATTATGATAAGGTGAGTAAAACAATAAATGCAAATTAATATATATGGCCTAAAGAGGAGCACTCGCTTTCTTATATATCGTCCATTTCAGAAAGCAAAATTTGATGCTATGATTCTACATTCCGTGCAGTCTTTGTAAAACGATACAAATTAAATCATTTTTATATACATGTATATATGCTGCACCATGTCTTTCGTATCGACTGATCCTGTAATTTATATTTTTTTGACCTACTTCAATCTTGTGTTTTATTTCATTGTGTGTGGCGCACCTTCGACAAGGATGTCATGTTATCATATGATTAAATGGAAAACACCAATTCTCTTGTGCACAAGGTGCCATATTTCAATTAGTGTTTAGAGTTTAGGAGTTTATGGTTTTTTAGGGTTCTTTTATTAGCATTTTTATAAATTTTTAGATTTTTAGGGGCTTATTTTGTATTTTTTAGGATTTATGTTTTTTTAAGGTTTATTAATCTCAATTAAGGATTATATTTAAGTTGATAAACTTAATTGTCGAGCTCAATGCATGAGCCCACGCGTTAGGTTTTTTAAATTTTCAATTACCGTTTATATTTGTTTCGAAAAAATTAAATTAATTCACTTTTATTATTCAAACAAATTAAAACAATTCATTTTAATTTTAGAGTTTACTAATTTTATTTTAGGGTATATGGCTTTTGGGAAAAAAAACTAAAAACAGAAAATCACAAAAATAAATAAATAAATAATAGCAAAAAAATGAGAAAAACAATAAAAACATAGAAAATAAATAAAAGAAATATATATGGGCGTGTGGGGGCAGTTTAATGGACCTTTTTTTTTCTTATTGAGTCTGAATCGGTCTGATGGACTCAATCCTATGCACCTAGTACATAGGAGACCACCCCAATAGAAAATTAATCAAGATTTTGTAGTATAGTATATACTCCTTCCGTTTCACAATAAACGTCATTCGAGCACTTTAATTTTGTTTCATAAAAAATATCATTATACACAATCGAGGTAAAAATTTCACATTTTTCTCATATTTTGTCTCGTTTAATGCATTCAAACAATAATATTTAACTAATTTAATGTATTCACATAAGAGTGTTTAAAATAATTTGATTATCTAATTAATGTCTTTATTAATATGTGTAGATTTATCTAAAATGACACTTATTCAGAAACATAGCGGGTATATGTTTGAACTTGGAAATGAATAATATACGCCTTAGCAAGTTGTGTGGTAGTGAGGTGCAACATTTACAAGTTGAGGTTATTTTAAACCTACATATGATTTTCCTAATTGAAATTATTCTATTATAATAATCCAAAGAATATATATGTGAGCACGTGATTCAAAACAAGTAGCCAGCTTTATATTTTTGTTTTGCGTAATTTTAATGGCTGGTATGATAGAGTTGATTAATGGCTTAGGATTATCTTGCAAGATATATATATATATATATATCATTATAATCATCGAATACTGAAAAAGAGGCTAAAAGTAGAATCTATATATGCCTTTGAAGAAGAAAACCATTCTTTTTACGAAAGTGCTTAAAGAAAAGAAGCTGCGATCTTGTTCCTCGATAGAATCAAAGAATTCTTCGTGGAAAAGATAATAAGTTCTTTTTTCTTTTCTACCGTTGACATCATTATAGGCTCTATCATTTTATTTTTTTTAGTACAAGTCAAATATAAAAAGGTAATTGGTATGATAGAATAGAATTAGATATGAATGGAATATATGTATAATGGAATAAAAGTTTGAATAGAATGATCATCTTATGATTGACATGTTTACAGAATGAAAATGAAGAACGGAATGAAATATCATTTTTTTATATTATATAATGAATATTTTATATATTTTTAAATTTTCTTATAATTGAATAAAGTGTACGTAGGAGCTATTAATATCAACACATGGAGTAATTTATTTTTATATTCTAAACGTCATTTTCCTTTTTTTAGTATGTGATTTTTTTCTAAGTTTTTTAGCAAATTATAATTTATTTACTTTAGTGAAAAATTTTAGAATATTTGTATAAGTTACTAAAAATATTTTTTACTTCATAGAAAAATAGTAACATTTCAATTTTTTATTTGAATATATTAAATTATATCAAATACATAAATATTTTATATTGTATTATAATATATTTTTATGTTATGTTTATTTTGGCATCACGTTCATTTTCTTCAAAAAAAAATCATAAAAGCTATCAAATTTTGATTTTAACGTATATTTTTAAATTATTTTTTGAAAATAAACAAATAATATAAGAAAATTATGAAAATAATAATAATAATAATAATAATAATAATAGTAATAATAATAAAAAATTTAATTTGATTATTTATTTTTTAAATATGATAAAATAATATTATAAGACATAATCATGTGTGAATATATCATATACTCCATCCGTTTTCATGCAAGTGTAATTTTGACACTTTTTTTTTATTTTAGAAAAATTATCATTCTACATAATCAAAGTAAAATTTTCAATTTTTTCTCCGATTTGTCCTTATTTAATGTAGTCAACTATCCCCTCATCCCACTAATAATTGAAAGAAAATTGTATTTCCAAAGCTCCATAGATTCAATATGAATGTATATGTACATGAATTGTCGTCAAGATTCAATGCAATTAATTTGATTTGATAAATTAAATAGGGGTATACTAGATAATTTGATTACTTTATTAATTTGTGTGTATTCATTCAAAGTGACACTTGTATAGAAACGGAGGGAGTATTAATTTTTTTTTGTTAATGAAAAATAGCTAAACCCATAGGGGCGGGGCGAATGACTATTCCCCTTACTTTGGGAATAGAATTTTTTTTCGAAAATGATGATTCCCGATTTGAAACATATCAATCGTCGGAATGAGAATGAGAATATGATTCTCAAATTAGGAACAATATTGAAAATACAAGAGCTCAAATATGGATTAATCTGAAAATTATTGCAAAGCCTGCAAAATTGAAATATCCTAAAAATTAGGTTATAAATTTTGAAATGGAAGGCTTATGACTAGGCTACGGCCTCCTACTCTAATTGCTGATTGCATAATGAGTATTGCACATTTCACACCTAAACTTTTAATTTAATTACTATATATATAGTAATTTTTTATTTAATCAAAACACACACATATATGTGTGTGTTTGTGTGTGTGTGTGTGTGTGTGTGTGTATATATATATAATACCGCACAAATGTATATTTTGAATGATTTAAAAAAAAAAATCGGGACATTCCCGTTTGAGCGGCATCAATCTTCCAATGAGCCTAATTAAAGATATAATTCATGCATGTCAACTAGCAAGGGCAGTCCATACTTCAAGGATTTGGGCCTTCCTTACTGCCCCTATTGGCATATGAACCTAAATATAGGCTCATCTCCCTTTCCTAATTCCGAGAGAGAGAGAGCGACAGCATGTAATATAAGAATAATATTACGATTTCCCTCAAAAAAAGAAAAAGAAAAAAGAATCATATTACGATAGATTTAACTGGGAAGATCGAGATACAATTATTATTAGGGCTGGTCTCCTGTGCATAAGGTGTATGGGCTGGCCCATGAGACGGGTCGGCCCATCAACCCGAATCCAGTCCATGCCTAACCTAACAAAAAAAAAAAAACAGAAACAGACGCGAGAGAGAGAGAGAGAGAGAGAGAGAGAGAAAGGGGACAAGACGGCCGAGACAAAGGCGAGAGGGAATCAGCGACCTCTCGACACCGCCGCCACCTTCACCGCTGCCGCCGGAAGGCCAGGACGACGGGCCGGAAGCTACGATCGAGACATTAACTTCCACATTGAACAAATTCAATTTTGATTCCAATTTTTTTGCAGCTCGAAAATTTCAAGGTAACATTCTAGAATTCAATTAAACCTATTACATTGTGTCCACTATAGTTGGGAAATTTATTTTGTAGATTCGTAGAATTGAATAATTCAGATTTTTGAAATTTTTGTTGGGAATTTAAAAAATATACTTGCATGTGCCTATTGCTTAGGATGGATGAAATTAACATGAATGTGTGAGATAATTCAGAAGCTCTTGTGATAATTGATGATTCTGACTGTGAGAAAATCCCTATACGAGCACAATACGGAGGTAGAATTTTTGCATAAACTGATCTGGTTTTACCCACACGACTCTGATACTGTACAATATTTTAATTGATACTTTCGTGCACATTAGGTGATACTGTGACCCTGTCTGGATCTCTGATTGTTGAATTCGAGTTCTTAAATTAGTGTTGGTGAATTATGCTTATTTAATCGAGTGTTTATGTTTGCTGAAATCACCCACAATTTTGCAGCTCGAAGCATTTTAGAATGCACTCTTCTTAGAATTAGAGCAATGAATACTACAACTTGAGATTGCTGTAGTTGCTATTTTAATTCATTAATAATTAATCCCCCCTATATGAATATGAATTCAATGTATTCATCATAATCTTGAATCGTCAACTTGTTATGGGTGATGATGTTGTTGTAGGTGCAAGTTAAAAATGTCGAGCATCATCATTCCTACACATTGCTTAGTGAAAAAAATCCTTCCCTACAAGGCAAAAATCCTCGTCATTAGGGTCAGTGAAGAGTGTTTCAAGCATGTTCGGATTGAGAAGTTTCTTCTGTTTCAAAAATCCTACATTGGTAAATGATTTCATAATCATAAAGAAACTCTAGTAACAAGCTTTGTCAAGCATCTCTGTACGATTTGTGCCAGGAGAATCTATGCAAACTATCATGGAACACGGAGAAAATCTTGTTGGCATGATCCAAATAAGAGAACTGCAGAATACGATTAGCCATGCTAATGCATCTGGACTTGGCTCATCTTATGGTTCAATGGTGATGTTTATTTTGGGATGTTTTAATAGTTGTATTTGAACCAAAATGGTGATGACAATTTATTATGTTGGAAAATTATGATTTTGGAATACTATTATGTTGTAGGTTATTGTATTATATCTCAAACACTTCAAAGTTTCTCACTGGCACTTTTTGGTGTGTTGAATTGTTTACAATTGCTGCTTTCCTTTGTCTTTGTTTGAATCCATTTCTATTAAACTGATATTACGTTTGATTCTTAAACGATACGTTTTTGTTTGTCAATTGATACATTTATGCCGACTAAATGATACTCTTCATGATGTAATGTTATCTTTTAAAAAAAATGTTATATTTTATAACTTCACAAATAATACTAATATCATTTCTGAAAATAAATTTGTGTTTACTTGAAATCAAATTATGTATATCAAATGATACATTCACGTCGAATAAATTGTTACTTTTTTATTGAACATTCCATACTTTATAACTTAACAAATGATACTACGATTGTCTCTGAAAATAAATATAGGCCTTGTTAATACAGGTTATACTAGTTTTAGAAGGACAAAATTCAACATAAACATGTATACTTTATACAATTTATTCGACAAAATAACATCTTAAATTATACAAATTTAAAATAAAATACCACAAATCATGTCCAACATTACAAACAACTTCATGTTTCAACCATAACCAACTCCCCACATGTAACAAATCCAAACCACCAAATCAAAATATACCAAAGTGTTTGTTCAAATGTATCAAATATCCAGCCATAACACCACAAGTATCTAAAAATAAATACAAAATTCTCAATCACTTCTTCTTCTTGTTCATGAATGCAATCACCAACTTATATACTTCAAATCTTAAATCATTCATTCCAGCAAGGGCGATACGGGCATAGTACAGGGCTCGAAGCTTCCTTCGACCAAAGGACTACAAACCAAAAAAATGAAGTTAGAAAATCAGTTAAGGGAATACAAATCAAATCAAGCTAGTACTAACCATCATGCCAATTAATACTGAACTCACACATACACACATAAAAAACAACATACTATACAACACAATACTTTAAATTTGATACATACAATCAAATCAAATAGTACCATTCAACTTTCCATGTGATAATCTATACAAAAAATAAAAATGCACACACATACAAATATAAAATAAAATCTGACCTAACTCTGATACTTATAAGCATCTTGATACTCCATACAAAAATGAAAATGCACGCACATAAAAATACAAAATAAAATCTAACCTAACTCTGATACTTATAATCACCTCATTTTGTACTAATCAGCATGAAAATTGATACTCCATACACAAACGCACACATATTCAAACTATGAAAGAGGCAAAACAGGTTAGACTGAATTCTAAAGACATAAACATAACATCTAACAAAATATATAACAGACAAAAATTATGAAAAATTTGATATTTGTTTCCGATTCAATTGGTACTAATAAGCATTGTAAATGATACTTAACATGATAATTCATAATAATTATATAAAATCTCAAATTAAGCTGTCAAATCAACACATAAAATGGTACCACTCAGTTTCTAACGTCACTCAATACTTACAAGTCAAAATGCACAGAAAAACACAAAATCAAATATGTCCTAAAATTTAGATACTCAAATGTATCTCATTTGGTACTAATCATTAGTAACACTGATACTCCATATACAAATGTGCACAATTCAAAACAAAACAGATGCAAAATAGCCTAGACTAAACCTTAAACACATAAACACAAATCAAATGGAAAAAAATCACAAAACTCTAACAATAAACTTTTTACAGAAACCGAACATGATTTCAAATGAAGAAAAAATAAAATCACCAATTACCTAACATCATATACTGAAACACGATGGATCGAGAAACCGAACATGATTTCAAATAAAGAAACCGAACATGATTTCAAATAAAGAAAAAATAAAATAATCGGATCCTTGAACTCATTCTGCAGCACCGCCTCATAGGGGTACTTCACCAGCGAGATATAGTGGAACCAAATCCAATATGTCAGAATCTGATGAAGAACATGAAATAGGCCAGAACCGACACCACGATCGTGTATCCGAGCATCACGTGCAGCACCACGCTGGAGAGAGATCTGGGTGGAAGAAATCGGAAGAGCGATTGAGTTAGAGATTTGGAGAGAAAGGGACGGCTAGGGTTTGCGATCAGCGGTGAAGAATCGCGGTGGGAGGCGACTAAGGTTTACAGTTGGGGGAGAAAGGTGGGAAATGAGGAACAGTGACAGAAATAGCTTTTATATGTCGGGTCGATCTTATGGGCTGACCCATGCACCTTATCAGGAGTTTTTGCGATATTATTATGATTAATTAAGGCTGGCTTGCTACAAGTTCCAATTTTCATACCTAAAATAAACAAAATCTAAAAGAGGAAGAAAACTTGCGAGAAAGGCTATTAAATATAATGGAAGAAGTTAGATTAATTCAGTCATGGACATTTAATTTCCAAAATAAACAAAATTAAAAAAATATCGCCGTCTGTGGGAATCGAACCCACGACCACGTGGTTAAAAGCCACGCGCTCTACCAGCTGAGCTAAGACGGCTTTGTGAATGATAATTTGTATACTTTATATAACATATAAAAACGTGAAAATAATACATCCAGTGATATCGTAGTGGGCATAATTGAATTGGATGGACTATAATATGATCATTATTATTGTGATCAGTTGTAAATTTATGAGAAAAATAACAATTTCATATAACATATGTATTTTTTTGTCACTCGCAATATTTTAGCAAGTTTGCTTATAAATCATTACAATAGGATGATAAAACATAAATATATACGACTCAAAATGACTACTTGTATCTAGTAAGTCTTTAAAGATAGGTGATAAATCATTACCTAGAATCATAAAAATGATATATATATATATATATATATTCACATATGTAATATTATCATATAAATAAAATATGAAGTATTTATTTTAAATAAATAAAAGAGGGTGCTAAAACACCTCATATGTTGTCCCCACCTTTTGACTTCCATTAACACCAAAAAATGACCCTTTAAATGGTTTTACTTGAAGAAGATAAAAGAAGGACCTTAGTTAGGTTTGGTTTTGTACCTTAGTCCTGATTTAATATGATTAGGACCTGCAAGCTGAAATCCCTATTTATCATTTCCAAAAAGTTTCATGCAGTTAAAAGTCAAGTGTTCTACCCCTATTGAATTAAGACGATTGGATGCATTGGCACATAAAATATACAAAATAAAAGTTAAATAAAGAGGAAATTTTTTTACAACAATATTAAAATAGTTTAGTGGTCGGACATTAAAACAGATAAAAATTTGTGTGAAACCGTCTTATGGATCAAAATCTGAAATAATTACAGTATTTAGATCTAAACTCATATTGTTGGAAAATTAGATATAATAAATTGATTCGTGACTTATTTTATCCGATTTTTGGTGATTAAGTTATTTAATATTAGAGGAATTAAATAACGTATGATTGTTCTATATTTGTAGTAGATAATCGTAGTATTTTTATTTTCTCAAATCCGATTTTCAGTGAGTGAGAAATTAATTGTTGAAATCGGTCACATGATTGGGCATTTATGGTGTGTAGGAAAATGTGCTTAAGGCACATTTAATGATCCCACATTGATTTCTTAACTTAGTTAAGAAGTGTATTAACACTTAAGTGTAATATCTAAAATGCAAAAGGATGTGGCCATGAGCCCACACGCGCGCCCGCCCGTGCCCGTGCCCGTCCTTGGATCTTGACAATTAGATTTTGGGTGGACTTTGGGCGTACGGTGGAGCGGGTCAGAATTCGCTGGGACACCAGGACACCTGTCGAGATCTGTAGGAGTTGGAGGTTGTAACTCCTGAAGGGATTGATGGCAAAGTTGTAACCCCTGGAGGTTACCCCAAACCCTAACTGTCGCCCAGAGCCTATAAATAGGACATGGAATCTCCGAGATCTATAACCTGGAGCGGGTCGGAATTCGCTGGGACACCAAGACACCTATCGAGATCTGCAGGAGCTGGAGATTGTAACTCTTGAACGGATTGACAGTAAAGTTGTAACCCCTGGAGGTTACCCCAATCCCTAACTGTCGCCTAGGGCCTATAAATAGGACATCCAATTGGGATTGAATGCCCCAAACCCTAGTTGTCCCTTAGGGCCCCTATAAATAGGACATTACAACATGCAAAATTTGCTAATACATTCACTATCATACCTAGTTCGTCAGAGCCTTGTCGTAATTATTGTGCTACTGCCAGAAGAACGAAAGTCATTTCATCTTTAAGAGACAACACGTCAAACCGTGAGCACTAGCCGGGGCATATTTGTCTTGCGGAGAGAAGTCCCCTCGACTCGGCTTATCGAAGATCCAGCTTGTTTCATTTGGTTGAATTCAGTTTCTTATATTTGTTTCTACCCCGTTTCTTTTTTGTTGTATTCTTCAGATCTTTGTAAATTTAGAAGTAGTGTAATTGTACACAACACATATTCAATGGGGAATTTCTATTTGCACTACTGATTTTGCTCTTTATATTTCGGTTACTCAATGCACTAGAGATTTTACTCTTTGACCCATATACTATTTCATTAATATCCTTCACTCCAAAAAATATTTGTTCGAAAACTAAAGTTTAAACAACCCTCATTTGTTCGAAAACTAAAGTTTGAATGACACTTAGAAAATTTCAGGGTGCAAGGGTGTTAGAAAATATTTTCTGCACGAACTATGTTCGAAAATTGAAGTTCAAACCACTTCAATATATTCGAAACTTAAATTCGAATGCCCTGAGTTCCATTTTTTTCTCCCAAGTGTTGTTCGAAAAATGGAGTTCGAACCACTCCAAAATGTTCGAATTTTCAGTTCGAACGAATCGCAATCTAGACAAAAAAAACCTCCACAATACGTTTTGAACTCAATTATTTTCGATCAATACACTCATACTACATCTAATATTTCTAACAAATTATTAGAAGTTGATGAATACTTCAATTAATTTATTTTATTTCTTAATTTTTTTTAGTTTTAAATTTATAGAGCATTGAGTAATTTTAGTGGTATGAATAAGTAATAAAAGGATATTAAAGTAACTTCATAATTATTTTATTTTTTCTTTATTTCTTTTATAATGTAAAGAGTAAAATTAATAGTGCAAATAATCGCTTCCATTTAATGACATATTTATAATTCTATTAATGATTTGAAAACGAATATTAACTCGTCTTATAAATTTTAATAAGATAGTCACACACAACTTCTTCAAAGGTTATTAATACGAGGACAAACATAATAAAACACAAGCCAGCTAAGAAATACTTTCTTTGCCCAAAAAAATGTTAATAATTGAATATGAATCTTGACTCTTAGAATTTTAATTAATAAAACAATCCCGCACAAACTTCTTCAAAGAATTATTAATAGGAGGACACACATAATGAAACACGGGCCTACTAAAAACAAAAAATTTAATATAAGAAAATTATTTCCGAAACTTTTTCAGACGCCGTCTGTGGGAATCGAACCCACGACCACGTGGTTAAAAGCCACGCGCTCTACCAGCTGAGCTAAGACGGCTAAGTGCTCTAATAATCTGATTATTTAATAATATTTACATTATTAATCTTTTTTCTCAGAGAGAAATAATTATCAGTTTCCTATGATGTTCCACTTGGGTTAATCTCTTTTTATATTTATATTAATGCAGAGTATTTATGTACACAATCTACCTATCTATACATATTTTAAAGCAAAATCGTAAATGTGAAATTATAATTAAAAAATATCAGCAAAACAATTTATTATAATTACTTTAGTGTTCAAAATGTTCATCTAAATGCATACGATGTAGTGGTATTTGGCATAACTAAAACTTTATTTGGCTTTTGAGGGCGCATGGGATCAAATCCCCACTGGCTCAACATAAAATATTTTGTTTTTCTTTTTATATTTAGGGTTTATCTCATTTCATATTTTTGCCCACATTTCAGATTTCTGTTCTTATTTTTATTTAAAATTTAGGATTTATCTTAAATCATCATCATCATCATCATCATCATTATTATTATTATTATTATAGGTTGTATCTTCTTCAATAGCTACAACCCACATTTCATTTTTAATTACTCTATTTATTTAATTATTGGATTATGCTTCATTGTTTATCATTATTTTTTAAATTTATAATTTTTTTTCTTTAACTCGCCTAGATTCATATTCAATTTTTTATTTTTACAATTTTTTTGATAATTTAGTAATTTAAATTTTAAAATGTATTTTTTTCTTTCTACTTGGCAATTCAATTTTATAATTTGTACTCAATAAATGCAGAACAATGATTCATATATTTTCATAACTATTGAGCTCTTGATTTCTACTATAAAATTGAGTAAATCATACAATTCCATTAAATAAAATCCTTATTATTTACATATTTTTTATTTATTTTTTCAAAAAATCACTCCCTTCATCAATCAAAGACAAAAATTTGTTCCAAAAAATAATCTCAATATTTCTCAGGTCAAATTTTAATTTAAGGACTCAATGTGTACTCATCCATCAAGGCTCACAAACGGTGTTTGTGTTGGGAAACATGTGACGTCCCAAAATTTCATAAATAGAAAATATCTTATTTATTCAATAAAAGAGGTTTAATACAGCGAAAGCACTATTTAAAATAAAATAATATTTAATTAGTCTTGACCATCACCCCCGTTTCCACGTCATCACCCGATCTTTCTTAACTTGAAAAATAAATAGCTTTGGAGTGAGTGCTATTGACTCAGTGGGATCCACATTTATCCAAATTATACAAATACATAATATAGCAAGTCATCATATCATAGTGCCCGTAAACAATCACATCATAATAACCCAGAGGGTGTCATCAATAAACATAAAGCTCGTAGCCCATCATAAATATTCAGAGGGAATCATCATAAACATAAAGTCCGTAGACCATCATCAATAGCACCTGCATATCATATACAAGCATAATAGGGATAAATATATTTTTAATTCCAACGTCGGATCCCCACCTTTACTTGACTTTAAACTTGCCTGAAAATGAATTTAATTAGATCCGTGCGCACCGCTTAACATTAAATATAAAATAATAATAATAATAATAATAATAATAATAATAATGATGATGATGATGAATTATTTACTAAGCCTCCACACCCTCATGAAACAATTTACCAATCACAATTAAATGAAAGTCCAACTACTTGGCCCAACCAAATTCCTCCAAGCCCACCTAATTAAATTAATTTAAGATGGCACATCTCTTTCCCCATCTCTGAAAGCTCACGGCCCCTCCTCTCTCTCTCTCTCTCTCTCTCTCTCTCTCTCTCTCTCTCTCTCTGATCAACTCTGCTCACGCCATCTCCCCAGCACCACAACAAATTTCCATTTCCCTTCTTCGCCTCCGCCGCCTACGACATAGGGTACCACCGATGCTATGAAGACCACAACCGGAAGCCTACCGCCGTGCTGCTACAATCTCTCGCCATTACCGGAGCCACCTCTTTCTCCCTCAACTTCCCCCAATTTTTCCGAAGAAAATGTTATGCAAACGCAGAAGGAATATAAATAAGAATAAAGGAGCAGGGGGAATACCTCAAGTGAAATGTGAAGTAAAGAGGAGATGAATGCTTGAGGTGTGATTTTATGAGTGAATGATGAATTCTATTTATAATGGTGGTTGTCGATTTCAAAAGGAAATGAGAGGATCATTATGCTACAATCTCGTATGAAAATTGGTCAGATTTGTGCTCAATCAAAATGGGTGGAATCAGCCATTACTATTGATGTTTTCTCACGTGTTTGTTTTGAGGAAGGAGGAGGAGCATTTGGGCCTTTACAAAGAATGGGCTTTATCAAAAATAATATTTTGATATATTGGGCTTCAAAGAAATTTAAGATTTGGGATCAAAATGATAATAAATTACATGATATAGAAAAAATATATAAATATCTTTTAAATAAAAAAATATGTAATCAATTTAATGTACTTATTTTACATAAACATATAATTTTTAAAGCGCGACTTATAGGACTAACAAATTAAATATTAAATAATATCATGCTTTGAAATAAAATATCATTTAGAAAATAATAGCAACTCGTAAATTTATTTTAATTTGGGTCGCTACAAAACCCGTTGGGAATGGAGGCAGTGTAGTTCAAAGTTTTGGCGCAGGGATAAGATGAGGATAGAGATAGTTGGTTGAGCGAAACACAAGTCTCAAACATATGTTTTTCTTTTTTTTTCTTCTTTTTTTAAGAGATCTATTCTTACCTTGCAGTTCATTAAATATAATGGTTTTTTTTCAAATATGCAATATTATTGTTGGATAATTTTCAAATTGAATAAACTAAATGTAAATCAACAACGATAAATTAATGTCAAATCGGGTTGCAAATCCTAATTTCATCCTATCTATCTATACTTAACTTTTTTTCCACATATCGACATATTTTATTTGTTTATTTTGAGAATGAGAAAAAGAAAAAAAATGTCTAAAACCTTTTAATTAATTTAAAGACACATTTATTTATTTAATTATTATTTAATTGATAAATTTTAAAGATCCACACTATTTTTTAATTATGTTACACATTTATAAGTATATGATAATTTAGATTAAAAAAAAATCCTACAATGTTTTTTCATTAAATGATAATATGATCACAATCAAAATTTTAAATATTAAATTTATAAAAATTTAAATCCGAACAACGTACACGAGGAGTACTAGTGATATTAAAAATAGAAGATAAAAGTAGAGCACAATACATAGTAAAGAATCCTTGTGTGTGGACTTTGAGTGCAACATGATAATGCGAGTGGAAGTTTATATATATATATATATATATATATATATATATATATATATATATATATATATAATTCTATTTCTACAACCAAACCAGTGCCAGTGGAGTTGCTAATTTTCCGTTGCAAAGACTAATTCCACGTCTAAATTTTCAACTGATGTGATGTTTCACCTCATACATACACGATCATTATTCACTGACTCATTTCTAGAAAGACATCAATTGTTGTCGACACCGTTTCCAGTTCACTTTATATATTTATTGTCAAATTCTGGTTGACCTGCTCTCGTCTCCCTCTCTCTCTAATAAAAACAAAAGGTTGTGATAAACCGAAGCAAGTCTATGCGCTGATTGAGGACTTCCCGCTCTGTTTCCTACTCCCACAAATGTAGAAATCGTCAAAATTGCACTTCCTCCCAATAAAATCATCAAATCTCTCTCTCTCTCTCTCTTTTTTTTTGTGGAAAATCAAATCTCAATTTTATTCTTCTTGATGTAAGTCATAAACTGACCATTTTACCCTCAACTCAGAAATTTAAAGATCTCAGTAAACGATTCTATTAGTAAGGAAAATTACATTCTACTTCTACCCTTTGAGGTTTGAAGTATTGTTGTTTTAAGACTGTAATTTCAATTTCTTTGGTTTTTGGAGTGTGGATAAGTTTTTGGAAATAAACTCCACTGATGACTCTGAGTCTCTGAACAATATGGGATGCCAAAGTGCAACTTACACACGCACAAAGTGAAGTTTCTTTAGATAGATCGGCAACAATATATATCAAAATCTTGACTTTATTGACAAAATTTGAATATTTCCCACAATCAGAAGTATATTATGGTACTCAAAACTCTAAAGGCTACCAAGGCGTTCATTACAGAATACAAAATATGTACATGCATCAGAAAAAGAAGGAAGATCACAAACTATTTCTGGTGCAAATAAGAAACAGGTTTAAGCATAAAGAGCAGGTCTCGGATAAGCAGGCGCGGTGCGCATTTCTCCAGCACCGCTCTTGCAGGAGTTTTGCCGGCCATTTGATTGGCGCCGTCTATTTAGGCCATGCTCCTTCTCCTTCTCCTTCTTTTCAGCTTTTGAAGCGTCCTTTGAATCAAGGAGCTGTTCTAAAGCTTTTACCACCTCATCCATAATAGGCCTTGATCTGGGATCCATTGATATGCATTGAAGAGCAAGGGTAGCTGCCTTTAAGGCTCGATCAACTGAATATTGCCCTTCAATGCGAGTATCCATAACGCGGAAGATTCTGCGCTTGTTGGTCAGGTAAGGTTTTGCCCACTCGACCAGATTGTGCTCCCCCGTGGGACGGTTCTTGTCTATTGCTTTCTTACCAGTTAGAATCTCCAGGAGAACCACACCAAAGCTGTATACATCGCTCTTGGTAGTTAAATGGCCTATGCAGTACAAAAATGTTTGGTAAGCTAGGATAAGAATTATCATCATCAACCAATATAAGAAACTAATGAGTTCATTTAAGTCATAAAGCCAGAGGAGAACATGAACGTGGCTGCAGAAGAGAAATTGCGAGGTAGAGATTTTGTGGGAAATCAGTTTAACAAGTTTCTTATTATTTGCTTATAACAAGAAAATGCACAAGTGCGTTGTTGATTATGGATTGATTTAATGCAATTCAACAAGATAGATATGAAGTCTTGAATGAGTTTTGGTACAGGAAAATACCTGTGGATAGATACTCTGGAGCAGCATATCCGTAAGTACCCATGACTCGAGTGGATACATGACTCTTGTCACCAGTTGGGCCATCTCTGGCCAATCCAAAATCCGAAAGTTTGGCATTGTAGGTCTGCACATAACAATCATAAATAGCAGTTTAATTTGTGAGGATAAGAGACCAGCCAATCTGAAGTATCAACTTTGAAAGAATTATGATTTTTAAAACAAAAACAGTAAATGATGCCCACCGAATCAAGAAGGATATTAGAAGTCTTGAAGTCCCGGTATATTACTGTCGTTTCAGCATTGTGAAGAAATGCAAGGCCCCTTGCGGCACCCAAAGCAATTTTCATTCTTAGGCTCCAGGAAAGCGGCTGGAAGTAAGATCCTCCTGGTTCACCGTAATATCATTCATCGTCAGATTCAGAGATCTTAAGTAAAATTAAAGCTAAATATGCAGAGATCATATTATGTTAAGCTGTACTCACTCCTGAATAGATGATTCTCCATGCTACCCTTTGGCATGAATTCGTATACCAGAAGTCTGTGGTCATCCTCCAAGCAATAGCCAATCAATTTTACAAGATTGTGATGACGCAGCTGTCCTAGATAGTTGATTTCCGCCTGTCAGATTTAAAGGAAGGATATCAATAAGAAGATACATATCATATCTACATGTGAATCGAAACAAGTAAAATCCTTATGTTTTGCCCCGATAGCAATTGTAATATTATGTGAAAATCAAATACAGAAAATGTCAAGCTAGACTACCAAAGAGAAGCTTAGTCATCAGAAGAGAAACAGCACTGAAACTAAAGCATTCTTTGAGATATTAGAAATTCCTGACAAAATTATATGAGCAACTAGATATAATAGGCTCATTACACAATATTCATATAGATATCTATACATACCAACCATTCCTTGTGGCCCTGCCAGCCCTCTTGGTTTAGCCTTTTAACAGCTACCACCATGCTAGAACCAGGTCTTGATGCTGCTAGTGTTTGTTCATCAATCCATCCTTTGAAAACAGAACCAAAACCTCCTTCCCCTAAGACGCTGTCAGGCCGAAAGTTTCGAGTGGCGGACTTAAGATCACTGAACGAGAAGCTTTTCAAGTTGGAGGATTGCAATATTTCACCTTCACTTCGAGGAGTTGGAGGTATGGATGAAGAAGATCTCTTGCTGCTCGAACTACTTAACTCCGTCCCATCTCCACTAATCATTTTAGAGGAAATCACACCTATATATGAACATATAATTAGAGAAAATAACTAACAAGATTGTACAAAACAAATTCGAGAACATCAGCAATAATCAGTGCTGAATTATTTATGTTCTCAACCCAAAATACACACACACACAAAAGACAAAAACATGAAACTCCACAATTGCATAGAACTTAACATCGTAATTCTGGTTGCAGATATAGGATTCCAACAAGAAGAATGCAAATCAACAAGATTTCACATTGCTGATAACTCCAAATAATAGAAATTAAAACATCTAGCTAAGGCAATACATGAAAAAGCGAAACATATCAGAATATACCTGTACCAGTATGAAATGGGCTCTCAGCCTTTATCTGGTTGCTCAAGCAGATCCCCATCTTTTTTTTCTTTTTCTTTTTAAAAGAAGCCCTCCAAAAACAGAGCACAAATTATTTTTAAAGAGCTCCAAAAATTCAAAGCCAGCCAAAAATCAAGATTACATCTTTCGTCAGTGTAGTCTAAGTCATGCACAAAGAACAAACAGCATGCTCAGTGGCCTAGAATGGATGGACCAAACTTCAATACCAGTCCCAGATCTAATGTGAATCCCCTGAATTTCCTTGTTTTCTCTCTCTCCCTCTCTCTCTTAAAATTAGGTGTCAACTGCCAACCACACCAGTACCTCTCCTTCTCTCTCTCTCTCTCTCAAAATTAGAGGAGTATGTGCTTCTCTCTCTTGTAAAGTTAACACAAAAAGAGAAGATCTTACAGTTTGATGTGGCAAATGAAACAGAGAAAGGAAAAGAAAAGAGCAGGGGAAAATGGAATTGGTTGGTGATTTTATTCAGCAAAAAAGTCGTCGTGTTGTGTTTGGATGGGTCGGTCGTACTTGAAGAAGCCTTTTTTAGACGTTTGTAGCCAGACAAATTTGAGGCTGGGATTTCTTTTTTAATTTTTATAATTTTTTTTTTCCAAATATTAATCATGATTTCCAATAGTTTATATTACATGAGTTATTTGACTGACCTGACTCGCTAGGTATTTTAGATTCTACTTCATAAAATTGGGCATGTGAGTTGTTATTAATTTTTGTAATACTTGATTTAAAACTGGTAAGTTGCCTCGATGTAAACTTGTTGTAGAAGAGTTTACTAATAATTTGGATTTTAAACGTGATAATTAACTGATCATATATACCTATATTATATAAACATGCCGATTTAAAAAAAAGTTACTTTATTAAATATTTCGTCTTCCAAAAATAGAAATTATATTTCTTATAATTGTTATTTAAATATTCCACATACTAATTATTAAATAATAAGTTTGTCCTTTTATTTATAGTAATACTAAATACAATTTTAAACTCAACTAAGCTCGTTTAGTCTAATAATAGGTCAATCTTGAGTTCTCCAATTTAATAGCAGACGAGTCAAAGCAACACTTTAGATATTGTTAATCGTGAAATCTGTTAGTGCTTATTAGTTATTTTTATTGAACTAAGTTTAAATAAATATATATAATATGACTGAAATGAATATGAAGCAGCGTAGTTTAGTTTTTCGTCTTAATTTTATGAAGTACGAATATGACTTTAATCTTTCGTCTTAATTTTATAAAGTGGCTGCAGTCAAGTACAGTATTATTATATTTAGGAAGAATCACGAGGGATCAATTATTAAACAGAGGTTACGTTTAGCTCATGTGCTTAAAGAAGTCACCTAAATCTACACTAAGATGCCTTGGTGTATGGAATTCTGGAGTTGTTTACCAATACCAAGAAAATTGTTATTTAATAATCCGTTCATGACTTTCTCTCAAGATAAAATATGCTTCCTTAATCATCTATAAATAATTGGGTTCGGATTCAGATATAAATATCATGTAATGAATTAAAATTCGTCCAAACATAACCAAACACCAATAAAATTATAAATATGTTATTGAATATAAGTTAATCTAAATATGAATATTATTTGACAAATTTTGATTCACAATACAATACACACTCGCATATTTTTGGGGTATTGTGACATTAGTATACGTGGTGGAGATAACTCCTTAGGGAGCTTAAAAAGGGGAGGTTTATGTTTTTTTTTTCTAGGGAATTTAATGAGTAAGTTTGAAGCAACATAAATTGTATTAATTAATGACTCGTAATTAGTTCCAATTTTGACTTAGTGGTACGCTCGCATACCTGGACAAAATTGTTGCAAACCTAATTAAACAAAAAGTAATTGAAGAATGTTATTCTTATAAGTAAACATTAAAGTTGAAGTTTTCTTGGAGGAAGATGGAGAGAATAACAAATATATCAAGTCATTGCTTGTAGTCAAGCTCTAGGGATGGAGTTCTCATCTTGCTAGTAATAATTTGTAACATAAGTTATATATATATATATATATATATATATATTTTGTACATTCGCCTAATATATACTATACGCACATCCCACAATTTATTCGATTGGTTTTCTTGTAGAAAATAAAAGGGACGAATTTAAAAAGCATATACAGTATATCCAATTAGTTAGAACAATTAATATTATCTTTGAACATTTATTGCACAGCGGAATTATGTCGCTCTATAACCTTGGCCACCACACAACTTTGGATGAAACGTGAGGGAGAGTAGTTTAATAAAATTAAAGGCTGATAATGAATTCATACCAACTACAACCATGAATGGCTGCATTACTGTGTGTGTTGCATAATTTAAATTCTTATACCATTAATATAATATAGTCAGAAAATGTCCGAATCTTACCATCTTTCTCTTCATGGACGAGTAGAGATCCTCTAATCCCACTTGTGTGTGCCAACCGTGTGCCACCATTAAAATTATATATTGTTAATAATGTTTTTTATAAAAATAAAATTTATTTTATCATAACTATTCATAATTAATATTTATTGTAAGAAAATTAAAATTTTAAAAAATTATATACCCTATGTTTGGAATAATCAACCCCAAAAATCAATTATATTAACTAAAAAAATGAAAATTAAATATTAAAAAATAATTATAAACCCTAATTGGGTGGAATAAACCCTAAATAATAATGTAAAATTATACAAAATCAAAAGAAATTAAAATTGAAGAAAAAAATAAAAAAAAAAGGTAATCATTTTGAGGTGTGGCACACGGTTGACACACACAAATTGGGACTAGAGGATCTCAAATGTTCATGGACAGGCTATATCCCTCACAAGTCACAACCAATGTTGATGTTGATTTCTTATCACTAAATGCCATTAATTCACTTTTTGCCTCCCTACCCGCATTACTCCTTATATGTCATCATTTTATTTTGGATCAACCTCATCCAAAAAGATCCATACTCTTCTGTTTCTATTAATTAGCTAGCAGGACTAAATCGTAGTATACGTCTCTACTTGTGCGTGTATCATTGTATATATAGTATATATCATATCAACCATGATATATGTATGTCAAAGTTTTATCCGGTGGACTGATAGTCAATGTTGTCAAAATATCTCAACTTCAAATTTTAACCATTTTAGTGGCTGCATATTTCTCATATATATCACATACATAATTAAAAAGGTAATCTATATATATATAAAAACACAGTTTCCACCATTCAAAACTAGCGCCAATTTTGGGCATTTTCGTAAACTTACAAGCACAATCCAATTTTGCATTTGATTTTGGGGGCAATATTGTCAAACTGTTATCCGCATATATTTGGAGGCTAGAGCAGTTCAGTTTATTGAAGTCAGTTGAAAAAAAAAAATCCATAAAACTCACGTTCACCTACAGGTTAATCTTTTGCAGTTAATCAGAATTAAACAGCCGCTTAAACTCACGTTCTGAATGCTTGTTTACAAAACTCCTTCCCTCAAACTGAATGCCTCTCTCTCTCTGCCCAAATTAAAGTATGTCTTACAAGAACCGGAACAAGCCTCCTCACATGTGAGTACTGCCAAACATATTATTTTGATTTTAAATGACTTGGGGTTTCTTTCATCGTATTAATGTTAAATGTTCAATTTATCTATATAATATATAATAACAAAATCGTGACCGTAAATAGAATATATTAGTTTTCCCGCCTAAATGACATTTCCGAATCTAGAAATAAAACTATATTTTTATGAATAATTAATTGCTTAATTTTATTTAACTTTATTTAATATATATCCCCGTAAAATCCGTCTAATAAGAAGAATGTCTCAATTAAATTATGTTATAATTGTTAATTTTCCTTTATTAATCAGATACATATTATGATATAATATATTGTACAAGATATGTTATCTAAGCCCATTAATATCGGCCTACCATCATATATTTTAATAATGTGTACAAGACATGTTATCTAGAGTGTTGATATGCTTCACACCTTGTGTGAGCACCACTCGTGGGCGTCTATGACGTGTCATCCACATCAGCATTTATATATTATTTAATTCTTTTTTCTTTTACCTGTTCCTCTTTCATTTCCTTCTCCCGAGTTCCCCGTCATTTTCCTTACTCCCTCTTTCTCTATCTTCACATAAATTCATATAGAGAATTGGCAAGAGGTGGCTACCTCATCCAAAAATCTGCGCAGGTGCATCACTACTAGGAAAACCAACCTCAATGGTGAGAAACTATTGGATCTCCATTTCTCCTTCTTGGAGTCTCATCATTCAAAGGCAGTTTCACTCTTTCAACATTTATGTTCTCTTTCTTCCCTTGTCTTCATACACATACAAACCCTTTTTTAAAATTAATGTTCTCTTTTCTCTCCATCTCTGTCGAGATTCACCCACCTCAGAAATGAAAATATTATGTATTCACCATTGTCCAATCTTCTCTAAAAAAATGGGAAAATTAATTATTTATTTGTGAATATTAATCTTTTCACAAAGCCTCAATAGAAATAACAATTATTTGAATTTCTAAGCATCCATCCTCTCTCTATTTTTTTCTTCAAATCCTTGAAATTAAAGATTATTTGGCTCAAATCCTAAACCAACGGAGAGAGATCTAGATAGAGATTGAGAGATGAAGTTAAAAAAAATTGCAATTTTTTTCTCCCACATATTATTACGAGTGATTTAAGGTCAATGTTTTAATCGACATTACGAGCAAGAAGAGAAAAATTGAAAAAGATTCATCCTTCACTATACCAACGATTCCAAAGTTATCTATATTAGTTAATGTAGAAAGAGAAAAAGAAGGAGAGAGAAAGGAAATTGACAATAAAGAGGGATGAAAGAGAAACAACTAAAGAAAAAAAAATGTAAATGCTGATATGGAGAGCACGTCATAGGCGCCCACAAGTGGTGCTCACACAAGGTGTGCAGCATATCAACACTCATGTTATTTATATCTATATTCTATCTAAAAATAAGATAGTCATTCTTAATAGCAAGTCTAACTTTTTCCGCCAATTTATATTTCTCAAAAATAGAAATATAGTATAAATTACATAATAATTATTTATATTAATTAATTGATTGGAAAATCATCGCCCACAAATCCGCATATGTTGATTTTATATATAGTATAAGTAGATAGGTATATTTCAATAGTCAATTTCATGCAATCATTTAATATAATAGCCATATATATCTATAGATTGTTATGTATTAAAGTCATCAACTTAATTTTGTTAAAGAATTATACTATTAATTGGAATATTGATTTCGTCGTACAATATTTTTTTAAAGAAGGTAGATATTTAGTTAATTTTTAGTCATTACAAAAAATTTATGTATATATATTAATTATAGTATAATAATTAATATTATATATACATATTTTTTTGTATATATAAAAAAATTAATTGATATCCATGTAACTATTCTTAGACGGATCGGATTGTAGGCTAAGCTAATCATTGTAACCTAAAAATATCTTTATAATATATCTTTTTAGAATACATACATACACACACAATCAACAAATCAATACCTTAAAAATCCAGAATATAGATTGATATTGATATATGTTATATGATTCCGTACCTCAATTAATTAATTATATATTATATTAATCAATTAAATATATAGTATATGATTGATATACGGTTGTTTAAGGTAATTCATATTATATAGATTATATTCCATATATGTGTCACTCTCCAAATTACTATAGAATATATCTCCAAAAAATTAACATACGAAAAATAAAGAAACATAAATTAATTAATGGTGTTTTCTCATATGATAGATTTATACGATTGTCGAAAGTTAAAAGTTATATATTACATAAATAGTTAGTACAATTTTACATATTGTTTGATATTCTACTGATGTTATAAATATAAGGTGTAAGAAACTTTAATATATCCTACTATGTGTCATAATTTCATAAGGTTAATTTTATTCTTGCAGAACATGCAAACATGGCTTGAATGTTAGAAAAGAAGAAAATACAAGCAACCGACAAGAGGAAATTAAGCTAAAGAGCCAACAAAAAAAGCCATTTGCCATGATCCATTTGTGCATTATATTTTAATTGCTTATGATTAATTTATATATATATATATATAACTGTTGCAATGGCTTAAGTATGATTGGTATTAGAATTTTGCGATGCAAATTTTAGCAATTGTAAATTAATATGCTTGGTTGGAGATGATTTGTATTCTTTTACGAATTTTTGTTGATTATATATTGCAAAATTAGATTACATTTTACTATATATAAGCAACTAATAATTTTCCTGTTTAAATGTACACAATATTTTTTAATTTGACATTTTCTTTTTATATATTTAATTTTCATAACTATAACTTATTCACTCAATATAATTAATTACTACTTATAATTAGTTGTTATGCTATATACAACCTAAATAAATAAAGTACTTAATATCATGTGGCACAGGTGAATTGCTAGTTTAGATGTATATATAATACATAAATAAAGTACTTAATATCATGTGCATCACATGTGAATTGCTACTTTAGATGTATATATAATACATGATATGCTTGGGGTTGGGGATTCTTGTTACCACCTACCAACCATAACTTCGAACATAAATCAACAAAAAATATTTGATGTGTGCACTGGATGACTAAAATCATCAACATAAAAATCTTGTTTATGAACGCCGTCTGTGGGAATCAAACCCACGACCACATGGTTAAAAGCCACGCGCTCTACCAGCTGAGCTAAGACGGCCAGTTGGATAATGAAATACATAATCCATAATATCAATAAGAATATTTGAAAAGTGAAAATTATACATAAGCGAACATCGAAGTGGACATAATTGGATAGACCGTAATATGATCATTGTGATTAGTTGTAAATTTATGAGAAAAATAATAATTTAAAATAACATATGTACTATTTTTTTGGTTACTTGCGATTTAGCAAGTTTGCATCTAAATCATTACAATAGGATGATAAACATAAAAATACTACTCTAACTAATGACTACTTATATTAGCAGGTCTTTAAAGATAGGTAATAATTATTAATTAAAATTATAATATTATATATATACATGTATATAATAAATAAACTATGCAATATTTATTTCAAATAAATAGAAGAGGGTGCAAAAACAACACCTCAAATGTTGTCCACTAAATTTTGAATTCAATTAACACCAAAAATGTCTTTGTAAATGGTTTTACTTAAAGATGGGAAAAATACCATCATATCAGAATACCGTACCGAAAAAATACCGAAAATATTGAAATTTATAGTATACTGATTTTTCGGTAGAGTATGATACATTGCCGGAATTTTACGGTACGACAAATCTATAAATTTTCGTAAATTAAAGTATACTGTCATATTGGTATATACTGAATTTTAATATATATATTTTTATTAATTTTTTCTGCACATCCATAATATAGTGTGATGGTATAATATTCAGTAAGTTTATAATAAACATTTAGCAAAATTTTGATATTTAATCTAATTTAAAATACCTACATTATAACTAAAAAATGAACAATTTGAAATTAATGTAATAAATCTTATATTCTTTTTCAAGTAATAAAATAAAAGTTAAGATGAATAATAGAGAAAAATTAAAATAAAATGAGATATACTTAATTTATGAGATATACAATCATTCCAATTTAATTATATAACTTAGTAAATTGCTATTGAAAGCAGTGTAATAAATAATACTGTAATATATATTTTATAACTTAGATATAAAGTTAAGCAAAAATGTGATATCTAATCTAATTGATTACCAAAATGATACCTAAAAAATGAAAGTAAATATAATAAATAATAATATTTTATTCTTCTTCAATCTTTAAAATTAAAAGTTAAGGTGAATAATCGATAAAATTAAAAGAAAATGAGATATACTTAAATTATGAGATATCGCAATAATGCAATATAATAATATAATATTTACTAAGTTTATCTATAGCTAATTTACTTTATTACCTAAATGATAATTGAAGAACAAAAAAAAAAGGCATGATAGGAGTATGTATTATGTGTCATACCAAATTTAATGTATACCGAACAAATGTCTGTCGCACTTAATGTATATCGAACAAAAGTATACTGAAGGTAAAGTACGATAACGGTATAATTTTTTTCATATCATAGATTAAAGTAAGATATAAAGTATTAAAAAAAATGTAAAATATACCGTACCTTCTCATCTCTAATTTTACTTTTATCAAAAGAGGATCAAAAGAAGATTTTGTTAGGGTTGATTTTAATATTTTATACCTAAGTCCTTATTAATATGATTAGGACCTACAAGCAGAAAATCCAATGTCATTTCCAAAAAGTTCCAAGTAGTTAAAAGTCATGGCCCCTACCCGATTGAGTTAAAAAATTAGGATGGATCAATATATTTAAACTATATAAAATAAAAGTTAAATAAAGAGAAAAATGAATTAAAGGAAAATTACACTTTATATTAAATTGAAATAATTAAAAAAGAAATTATAAATTATGACTATTTACACCTTATATCACAAATTATAAACAAAGTAACAAATTTATTCCAAGCCACGTTAAATGTAAGGACGCTTCTAAATATACCACTAGATTTTCATCATGCACCACAATTAAATTTAATTTAAAAATAAATAATCACCATTTTACTTAAATATCATTTTTCATTTAAAAATTAATTACAGTAAAAAAAGACTAAATAAAATTAAAAAGAATAAGAAAAATCCATCATCCATTTTCTCTCTCACCCCCTCCATATCTTGTGCAAATCCACAACCAATACAAAC
The DNA here is from genome assembly GCA_026008535.1 of Perilla frutescens. Lineage (NCBI taxonomy): Eukaryota > Viridiplantae > Streptophyta > Magnoliopsida > Lamiales > Lamiaceae > Perilla > Perilla frutescens. The sequence goes on along the minus strand of BRKX01000017.1, from coordinate 34,632,387 downwards.
GAATCATGATCTGAAGATTAAATTCAAAGCAAACTGATGTCAAATCTCCCACGCACATCAAAAACATGAAAACAACCCAAACTCGAGATAAATATCAGATCTACATTGTAAAATCAATCAATAGAAACAAAGAAGCAGAATGACTCACCATTTTCTACACTAAGTTCGACAGTTGGGAGAATAATGTTTCGAAAATTGTTGCTAGGTTCGGAACAAATTTTCGAAAAATTCAGCTCCATTCATGGTCGGCGTTAGGAAGTGACTGAATTCACGTGTGATGGAGATTGAACCGAGCATGTGTTTTCAACGGTCATCAGCATTGTGTGTGGATGCCGTCAGAGACAAGAAGAAGCCACATGTTGAGCCGAGCAGAGACTGTGTGGACAAGAAGAAGCCACAGTTTCATCATCCCAAAGCTTTGATAGAACACTGATACGATGGGAGATTCCGAGCTGCTGCAAGAAGACTTGACAGAAGATATCAAGAAGACAACTGATGTCGAACAATCAACTAGGCCTCAATGCAATCGTAGGAAGCCGGCTCGTTATGCTTGACGGGAGATATTTAAATTATTGAGTTCTTAATTATTTATTTAGTTGTTAATTTATTTCCTTGTTAGGCCTTTAATTTATTTCCTAGTTTTGTTAAGTTTAGAATTGGGCCGTAGATGGCTTTGTCCAAATAGGATTAGAATTTCTCCTTTATAAGTATTGCTTGGATGTTTTGTTTTGGATCATCAATAATATTCTTATTCAAAGTAACCCTAAGGTTTGCCTTGCGTGATCGTAAGGATTGGGAGTCTTTCTCGCACTCGATAGTGAGAAATCGTTACGTTCTGAAGCAGAACGTTTCATTGGTGCTTTCATTGAGAGATTGTGGCGAAGCGTCATGGCGGATCAAGGAAAGGGAGATTTGCAACATAAGATTAGTTCTTTGAGCGAGAGAATGGATGAATTTGTTCGTCTAAATTCGCAGGGTCAACAAAATCTAAAGATGTCATTGGATGATAGATTTCAAGCCCAATAAGAAATATATGAAAAACAGATGTCAGAGATATTAGCCTTGCTTAAGAAATCAGAAGAGAGACAGTTAACACAGGGGAACAACAAAACACAAGAGAGGGAGCCGCAAGCTGGGTACGAATGAGAAGTTGTAGAGATGCAAAATTGCAGCAACCATATGAGGTTGGAGGTGCCTTGATTTAATGACAATGACCCATATAATTGGATATTCCAAATTGAGGAATACTTTGCATATCACAATACTTCAGAGGATCAACATTTACAGATTGCGGCTTTCCACTTAGATGGAAGAGCCTCATCATGGTTCCAATGGCTTAAAACAAACAAACTACTGTCTACTTGGAATAATTTCCTACAACGTGTGCAATTTCATTTTGGGGCATCACAATTTGAAAACCATGAGGGAAATTTGGCTAAATTAGCACAACAAGGAGGGGTAGCAGAATACCAAACATAGTTTGAAGGACTCATGAATAAAGTAAAAGGAGTTTCTGAAACCTTGTTGATTTGTTTCTATATCTCTGGGCTTAAGCCACATATTCACCGAGAGCTACAGCTGAATCGACCTACCACCCTGGAAGAAACTTTCGAACTAGCTCGTGTGTTCGAAGAAAAATATCAAGACAGTTATACAGATGGGCGTTTAATCTCAAGAACATCAAACCGAGCCAATGGCATTGTGACTCAAAACAATACTCTTGGTGTAGGAGGATCGGAGTCTAGAGGAGCAAGAGGAGTATCCATGGGGTAGAATTCAAAAGCAACCAACACATTACCAGTTCGACAGCTGACACCTGCTCAGATTCAAGAAAAACGTGAGAAGGGGGAATGTTTTAACTGTGATCAAAAGTGGTCTGTAAGCCATCGTTGTCCGAACAGATCCCTAATGATATTAGAGATGGAAGAGGGAGAAGACACGTTAGATGAAAAAGATGGGCAGAATGATGAGGGGAATGAGGATGAAAACATCATTACAGGAGATATATCTAGCCTCAACTCAATGTTCGGAAAAAGGGCACCACGTTCATTACGATTAAAAGGTAGAATAGGTAAACAAGTTTTTCAAGTACTCATTGACAATGGGAGTACCCACAATTTCATCAAACTCGAGCTAGCAGAAAGATTGCAGCTTAGTGTAGATTCGACCCATGGATTCTGCGTGTATATAGAGAATGGTGACTTATTGGCATGACAAAAGATATGTAGAAATGTGAAGATCGAATTGCAGAAAATCATCTTTCCTATAGACTTGTTTGTATTACCTATCCAAGGTCCTGACATAATTTTAGGGGTACAGTGGCTACAAGATTTGGGAAGAGTGACACACGATTATGAGAAAACTCAATTGGAGTTCTCCTAGAAAGGAAAGAAAATCGTGTTACACGGTGAACCTTCAGTAGAAAGCAAGGAAGTCAGCATTCATGCGCTACAAGGGTTGTTAAAAAGGAATGAAGCCTCAGAAATATATGAGATTCACTTATTGCAACAAGGTCACAACTCTACAACATTAAGTCAAGATTTTGGCGGAATTCCAAAGATAGCACAAGGAGTTCTGAAAGAATTCCAGAAGGTATTTACAGAACCCGAGGGATTGCCACCAAGAAGACGATTCAAGCATCAAATTCATCTCCAATCTGGCACAAAACCAGTGAATGTTCGACCTTACAGGTACCCATATTTTCAAAAAAATGAGATGGAGAAGTTAGTAGGAGAGATGCTGAAGCAGTAGCTTATTTGCCCGAGTCAAAGTCTGTTCTCATCGCCAGTATTATTGGTTAAAAAGAAAGATGGCTCATACCGATTTTGTATAGATTACCGGGCACTCAATACCATTACTATCAAAGATAAATTTCTAATCCCAACAGTAGATGAGCTGCTAGATGAGTTGAGGAAGGCACGCGTCTTTTCAAAATTGGATTTACGTGCAGGCTATCATCATATACGGGTGGCTGAGGATGACATATTCAAGACGGCATTCCACACGCATGAGGGGCATTATGAATTCTTGGTTATGCCTTTTGGATTGACAAATGCTCCTTCTACTTTTCAGGCGGCAATGAATTATGTTCTAATGCCCTTCTTGAGAAAGTTTGTAGTCGTGTTCTTTGATGATATATTGATCTATAGTGTTAATGAGGAGTCGCATGTCGAATATTTACGTGAGATACTTTCTTGGTTACAATCTAATGAATTTTATGTTAAAATGTCAAAGTGTAGGTTTTGCCAGAAAACAATGGAGTATTTGGGTCACCTTGTGTCGGAAGGTGGAGTTAGAGCTGACCCCACAAAAATTGAGGCTATGGTCTCGTGGCCAAAGCCGCAATCTGTCAAGCAATTACAGGGATTTCTTGGACTCACGGGCTACTATCGAAATTTTATATCTGGTTACGCATCGATTGCTGCGCCATTGACAGAATTGTTGCGCAAAGATGTGTTTGTCTGGAGTGAGGCAGTAACTAAAGCTTTCAAGGCTCTAAAAAAGTCCATGACTGAGACACTCGTACTACAACTTCCAGATTTCAACCAACCATTTGTGGTAGAAACAGATGCTTCGGATTGGGGTACTGGTGTGGTGTTACTTCAAAATAATCATCCTCTTGCATTTCACAGCAAGAAATTAGGCCCAAGGCTTATGAGTGCATCCACATACATTAAAGAATTTCACGCAATCATAGAAGCTGTGGGGAAGTGGAGACAATATCTGATCGGACACCCGTTTATTATAATAACTGATCACAAAAGTTTGAAGGAGATTTTGCAGCAAACCATTCACACTCCGGAGCAACAGAAGTATGTTCGGAAATTATTGGGACACGATTTTGTGGTGGAATATAAACCTGGAGGGTTAAACAAAATAGCAAATGCTCTGTCTCGTGCTGCAGAAGGTGTCGGGGAAGAACAAGTGATCGAGAATGAGTTATCCATAGAAGGTGTCAGGGAGGAACAAGTGATCAAGAGTGAGTTATCCATAGCAAGTAGTTCAACATCAGAATTTTTAGTACGTTTACGGGGAGAAAACACGCACAATGTAGAGTTATTGAAATTACACGACCAAAGGGAAAAAGGAGAGTTACCTTCAGAATTTGGAGTAAGGACGGATTTTTGGTTTATAAAAAATCGGTACTATATTGCTGCTGATTCGAGGTTAAAGCAGGAGTTGATTCAAGAATTTCATTGTTCGCCTGCGGCAGGACATGGGGAATCAAGAAAACACTCATGGGAGTCTCGATCTTGTTTTATTGGCCAAAAATAAGGAAAGACGTGGAATTATTTATACGAGAGTGCGAAGTTTGCCAACAAATTAAGTTTCTTACAACAGCTCCTGCAGGATTGTTGCAACCCCTTCCTATTCCTGCTATGGTTTGGAATGAATTAACAATGGATTTCATTACTCACTTATCTATTTCTCGCAAGAATACCGTGATCATGGTAGTGGTGGATCGGTTAACAAAGGCAGCTCATTTTGGCGCACTTCCTACGTGAGTCACAACAGAAAATGCTACAAGTTTGTTTGTTGATATGGTGATTAAGTTACACGGTTTCCCATCCTCTATAATTTCTGATCGAGATGCTATTTTCCTTAGCAAGTTCTGGAGTGAATTGTTTAAATTGAGTGGGACTTCTCTAAAACATAGTACTGCGTACCACCCCTAAACTGATGGCCAAACAGAGGTGGTGAATCGAGGGTTGGAATAATATCTGCGAGCTATGATGGGAGATCGACCGGAGCGTTGGAGTGAATTTTTGGGATGGGCTGAATTTAACTATAATACTAGTTTTCATACTAGTATCAATATGAGTCCATTTCAAGCGGTTTATGGGCGTAGTTCCCCTATTATTCCACAATATATTCCAGGATCAACATTAGTGGAAGCATTGGAGGAAATGTTGCTGGAAAGGGACAAACTATCACTCGACCTCAAGATGACTTTGCGCATGGTTCAACATCGCATAGAGCAAAAGGCAAATGCTAAACGTCGAGAAGTGGAATTTTAAGTCGGAGACAGGGTATGGGTAAAATTACAACCTTATCAGCAAAATTCAGTAGCCTATCGAAGCTCTTATAAATTAGCCAAATGGTATTATGGTCCATTTACGGTCATAAAACGTGTTGGAAAAGTTGCATACAAGTTAGAATTGCCAGAGGATAGTCGAATACACCTTGTTTTTCATGTTTCATTACTTAAGCCTTATGTCGGGACATAACAAACAATAATTAATCATGTACCTGCTGGTGAAGGGGGACGAGTCGTGGTCGAGCCTTTGGTCGTTTGTTCGAAAAGAGAGGTGTTGCGTAAAGGGAAAATAGAACATCAAATACTGGTGCAATGACAGGGGCAATCTCTAGAGAATGCAACTTGGGAGTCACTGGATAATTTTCAAAAGGAATTTCCTATGTTTCACCTTGAGGACAAGGTGCATTTTGATGGAGTGGGAGTTGACACGATGGGAGATTCCGAGCTGCTGCAAGAAGACTTGACAGAAGATATCAAGAAGATAACTGATGTCGAACAGTCAACTAGGCCTCAACGCAATCGTAGGAAACCAACTCGTTATGCTTGATGAGAGATATTTAAATTATTGAGTTCCTCATTATTTATTTAGTTGTTAATTTATTTCCTTGTTAGACCTTTAATTTATTTCCTAGTTTTGTTAAGTTTAGAATTGGGCCGTAGATGACATTGTCCAAATAGGATTAGAATTTCTCCTTTATAAGTATTGCTTGGATGTTTCGTTTTGGATCATCAATAATATTCTTATTCAAAGTAACCCTAGGGTTTGCCTTGTGTGATCGTAAGGATTGGGAGTCTTTCTCGCACTCGATAGCGAGAAATTGTTACGTTCTGAAGCAGAACGTTTCAAACACTAACCCAACACCATAAACGCTAATAACAACCTTCTACTGTTCTGATACCCATGAAAAAAAAAAATTAAGACTTATTTTTCTTCTCGTTGTTGTCTTCTTCTCTCCGTTTTTTCCTTTAAATTATATTAAATTAATTTTTAAAAATTAAAGAGTAATACATAGAAAATAATATGGTGTATAAACTAAAAAATGAAAATAAAAATGAAAATTTAAGATGATGATACATAATAAATATGGTGTATATTAAAATTTTGATGATGCAAATAGCAACACTCAAAATGTAACATTTATTTAGTAATATGAAGACATACATGACATGCTAAAAGCCTAAAACAAAACTTACTAAAAAAAATTAAAAATAAAACTTACAAACAGAAGCGCCGTCTGTGGGAATCGAACCCACGACCACGTGGTTAAAAGCCACGCGCTCTACCAGCTGAGCTAAGACGGCCAGTTGAATAATGAAATACATAATCCATAATATCAATAAGAATATTTGAAAAGTGAAAATTATACATAAGCGAACATCGAAGTGGATAATGACATTTTAATTTAGCTCGTTACATTTATATAATAATATAATATATTGTAAATCTCCTATGACGTTTGACATATGTTACTTTCATTTTATATTTATACTAGTATTTCACCCGCGTTGCGGCGGTACCCTTAATATATCATTTTATCTATGTAATCGTTTATAATAATTATTGATTTGAGATGAAATTCATTTATTTATCGGTGTTGTAAAATTTTATAAATATGAAATTATATATATGCGATGTGAGATCATAAAAAAATTATAAAATTTGGGCGGCGACAAAATATAAATCTACAAATTCTAACATTTATGTAAAATAAATATGATGATTAAATATATAGAAATAAATTTAAAATACCTGCAGGGGGAGTTTCCAATATTGATTTATGAATTATGATCTTGAATGTGAAGTAAAATATGGTGTTTTGGTCTATTCCAAATCATAAAAGCAGATAATGTTCTTCTTTTGCTTCTTTAATTCCATGCTGTAATATATAGAATTTTAATTAGACAACCCATTAAAAAAAAATTAATAAGTGATATATATATATATATCATTCAATTACCTACATAATTTCAATACTCGCCTATCTATTGAATTAAATTCTTCAACCAAAAGTAAAAGAAAAACTCTAGATATATACGAAATCAAATGTATAAGAGTATAAGCAAGCATATTATAGCACATTTACATTGATAGAAACATATACTGAGGCCAAAACGTAGAATGATATTACATATGAACACCGAGTGTTTTCACAATCGAAGCAACATTCCGCTTCTTGTAGTAACGATGATCACATTTCCATTGGCAGGACTAATTCCTTCCAAAGAAGTGGCAAAATTGTCCCACTTCTCTGTGTCTTCATTCCAAACATTGTCGAGCACAAGCAGATATCTTTTGTTTTCAAACTTTTCTTGAAGCCTTCTCAAAACAACTTCCCTACTTCCATCAATATTTTCTCGAGTCAATGATGTAGCAACACTCTTGAAAACAGTCTCTGGAACAAAGTTCTCAGAAACTTACACCTAAATACAATTTTCAAAATGAGAAGTAATGGTGTCGTGATTGTACACTTTCCTAGCCAAAGTAGTCTTCTCCCCATTCTGCCCATCCCGACAATGGGAAGAACAGAGACTACTTTCTCAGTTGGGATATTCTTCACCATCTCCACTATTTTCGTCACTTCATTCTCCCTTCCAACAAAAATTTGATCCATATATAGTGAATGTATCAGTTTCCATACTCGACGTCGCTTCTATTCCAACTCCACGAGCATGCGCACCCTCAAATCTCAATTGAAGGCCCAAATCGCTAGCCTCTTTATTAATCATTTTCAACTCCTTTTTTGATATCCTTTATTTTTTAGCCATTCTACAACGGATTGCAATAGATGCAGGGATGGGGAAGAAGGAACTAACCTTTTTCGTCATTTTGTTGTCAATCTCTGAACTTCATAGTTAAGCTCATCGAAAAAGTAATCTGCATCGAAAGCAACAGCTTCGAGCTTCATCAGCCAGTGTTTGACAGCCTTATCTGTTACTTGCTTCGCCTTTGCATCTTCTAAGAAATCCCGAATCATGCCGAAGGATCCTTTCAACTTTTCCAAGTCCTCCTTGCAATTCACGATGAGGCCGATCTTTTCCATGGGAAATGAGAGCAGATTTTGCAGCAAAACGTCAATCGTGGCGCCGATGACCGTTTCAGCCATTCTTTCGCTGACCGTTTTAGCCATTTTTAGTTTTTTTTATTTCAAAATGGAAAACCGTTTTTGTGCGGGAATTTTAAGCGGGAATTTGTTGATTGAAGACTCCATTGTAATATATGTATAGATATTAACTCATAATAAAAGTATATATTTGTATAATTTTCAATGTTGAGTTATTAATTGATTATTTAAAAAATTACATATAATGAATCTTAATTTGACAAGATGAACCCTAAATAACTAGTGTAAAATTTAATTAAAGCATACAAATTTGAAATAAAAAAAAAAGGAAAAAAAAAAAAAGATTAATTGTGCAAAATAGAAAAGAAAACATGGAAATGCAACAGCGATTTAGTATTGCTAAAAATATCACTCTCCTAATATTGCAGAAAGAGAATCTATTAGTCATTCATTTATTCAGGCACTTCAGTCCAATTTTTAATTTAGGTGATATATTCTTATTATTTGACTATTTTGAGAATTTCATGAGTTAATTCAGTATTTTGAGTATAATCTGATATGGGGAGGTCTCCTGTGCATCACCCCCGCGTCGCATATCAGACGGGCGCGTGGCGCCTGCGCGCCCGCCTTTTCTTTCTGTTTTGTTTTTCTGTTTTACGTTTTTGCCTTTTTCTGCTTTTCTTTTTCTTTTTTCTTTTTTTCTTTATTTTTTTCTTAAAAAAACACAAATAAACCCTAACACCCCCCGCCCCCCCAAATCATAAAAAAGAGAAAATAAATCCCTAAAAACACCTTCCAAAAAATCATAAAAACACAAAATAAACCCCTAAAAACACCCAAAAAAACTCTAAAAAGCACAAAGTAAACCCCTAAAAACACCCCCTAAAAAAACCCTAAGAAATACAAAATAAACCCCTAAAAACACCCCAAAAAACACAAAATAAACCCCTAAAAACACCCCTAAAAAACACAAAATAAACCCAAAAAACCCCTAAAAACACAAAAAAAAACACGAAATGGTACTATTTAGTGTTCAAAATAGCATTATGGGTGGCGAATTTTTTTTTTGGGCGGGTCGGACCGGATCGTCTGATGGGCCAACCCATGTACCTTATGCACATGAGTTTTGGCGATCTGATATATATTGACCGGATATTTTTCAATTTGGTTCCCAAAACTTTTATGTTCTTTTTTTTTAGTCCCTAGTTTTTCATAATGTTATTATGTATAACCTCCCAAATGTTTCTAAATTAGTAATAAAAGGCCTTACACTTTTAGATAAATATTTCAATTTACCCCCTAATTAAAACTTTTAGAAGATATCATTTGGTTTTCTAACGTTCCCATTTCATTCAAAATGGATCCTAATTGATTAAACCATTTAATTTGATGAATTCAATTTGCAGTGAGGTAAATTACAATTAGCAAATTATTCAAAGCTTCAAATATTACACCCAAATAGAGTAAATGGTAATGTGATCAAGTGGAAATTACAATCAAATTTCTATAAATTAATAGTGTTTGGACTTTGATATTTTATGAGATTTTGTTGTTTTATAGAAATATTAATTAACTAATAAATTAATATTTTATAATTTAAAGAATTTTTTCGTGATTCAATTAAAATGAATTCAAAATTCAACGTAAATATCTACAAATTTATGTATCATATTGGTTGAATTTATATAAAAATAAGTTAATTTCATATAATATTAGTGAAAATTAATAAGTAATTCTCATTATTTCTTAATAATTCAATATTAATCATTGTATTTTTGGATACGATAAGAATTTTTTTTTGTCACGGTAAGAAAAAAGAAAAATTAAGGGATGATAGAATTGGCGATTAAGAATACACAATACATGTCAACCCACAAAAGTTAAATTCCATATCTTACACACTTCATACAAAAGCTCTCAAATCTCCTTTCCTTTTTGTCTGTATCAATTCTTACTATCATCACGAAAAATGAAAAATAAACATGTTTTGAGTATATAAATCACTATCAAATTAAATGAAAATTAAATCTTGGTGTGAGAACTAGGAACCGATCTCCACCATCCATCCGTAAAAAAAAAAAAAATATATGGTCCAGAACAAAAGCAACAAATGTGGATTTTTGTAACTTAAGATCGAGTTATTTTAATGAGGTTGGGATAATTTTATAATTTAACAAATCTAATTAAAATACTATGTTTTTTTTTCCCTCTCTCTCTCATTTTCTATCTTTATTCTTCATTGGTTCTTCTTCCCCGTTTCTTTGATTTCAACGTATGGTAGACAAATTCACGAAGAAAAAAAAGAAGAATATCACCCAAATCGAATTCAAATTGAAGATCGCCTAAATCAAATTCAAATTAATATTTGTTCGTCTTCCTTCGCAGTTTGTTCTCTCTCTCTTGTGGGTTTGATCTATCTTTCTCGATCTTTTGTCACTTTATGTGTATGTGTCTTCTTCTTCTTCTTCTTCTTCTTCTTCTTCTTCTTATTATTATTATTAGCTTTTCAGAACGTGTGTTATACATGTAGTTGATTAAGTTGACATTTTCAACTTTCATAATTAACACATGTTTTCAATTCTTCGTATTGTTGCGGGCGTATGTAAGTGTCTATTAGAGGTTTAGAATTTGTGTTTTTTCTCTATTGATTTTCTGCAAATTGTGTTTTTACATTACTTTATTAGGTCCTTGTATTTTTTATTTTGTTTCGAAAAGTCCCTGTACAATTTTTATATTTTAATAGGTCCTTATACTTTTATATTTAATTTCACCAAGTCATTATTTCACTAAAAAAAGTAAATTTGTTAATAGGATTAAGATTTTGTTAAATTTGTTTTTATTATTTAACCTAATTCAAATATTACTAAAAAAAACTTTGATCAATAATGAAAAAATAACAATCTAAAAGAGATGACAAAAGAAATATAACTGGTCGATTCTTCATGAAATTAATTCAAAGTTATAATTTTTTTGTCTATTGTATTAAATTAAATTTGATTACCTTGATTAATACTTTTATTAAAATTTAATACATTTTCAATTGAATATAGAAATAAAAAAATCAACTTAAAATATTTATAAATAAATTAAATTGAAAACAGTGGGTGAAGATAATATTCTTACGTCAATTTCCCATTGTTTTATATTTTAAATACATAAATGTACAAATAAGTAAATAACATAATACATTATTTAATAACTCTATTGTTATTTATTTAAATAATGAAAAAATAACAATTTTGTTACTTTTATTAAATAATTAAGGCCGAATCATATCAAATATGTAAAGTAAAAGGACTTAATAAAATAAAAAAATTATACAAGAATTTATCAAAATAAAATATCAAAGTACAAGGGACCTAAAAAAATATATTGTTAAAATAAAATGATCCAATAAAACATAAAAATTGTACAGGGTTCTAAAAAGGTGTTTTGTCTAGATTATATATATCAAGCATATGCACTAGTTAGCATGTACGGATCATGTATAGATTTTTATCATATCAAATAAAATGACACTTTCTTTAATTAGTTAAGTACGTACGACCACACGTTTTTTGTATTATGTGAGAAAATTTTGATTTTGATCTCATAGGACACGTTCTAGTCCGATTTTGGTCCTGAAATTATCTTTTTTTGTCCCATAGGTTTAACAATATCAATGTTGGTCTCTCGAATTTAATGCTTGTTATACTAACTAATGGAGAGCGTCGCACGTGACTCACGTACGTCCTTTTTAGTCGAGATTGTAACCTAATTGAGCCAAAATCCATAATTTCACATAGCATCTGTCTGCCCGACTTTCGGAATCCACTGTCTCGTGCCACCCCTTGACTCGCTCTCTTTCCCCTTGATCACCTCCTTCGTTACATGCATTCTGCGCCCTTGCTGCCGGTTATTTGACAAATAGCTTTCTCCAGACGGAATCAGACTTCCTGTCTTTTTTTCCCTTGATCCACTCTATACCTATCACTTGCTCAACGACCCGAGAGGCTGCTGGACGGTTTCACCGATATCTACCGATAAGGGCCCTATTTAGGTTGATGTGACGAAGCACTTTTGAAGAACTGAGACTCTATAAGTGGCTTTCCTTCCACTTCAAAGTCAGCCGGTATGGAATTGATTCAATTATGGAATCATGAATAGCAACTCAGGCAATTGGGATCCAGCCCAGACCAAACGAAAGGTAAGCATTTCTTTGAACGGCTGAAAACTGTTAGGAAATTTTTTATTTCCTAAATAATCTAAATATGGGTAACATATGTTTATGCAATTATATTTGCTATGTAAGTATTTGTGGATTTAATTAAATGGTCTTAATAAGGTTCCATGTGCTGCGTAACTTAGGTGTTTATGGGTAGCCTAATTAAATAGTATATATAGCCCCCTTGGTTATAGTCTCCAATATACTAAATTGAACGCAATTTTTACTTCTCCTCATCTAAAAGAAAAACGAAGGTCGAGATTTAGTTTAGAAAGACCATAATACATTCGTGTTCGAATCTAGAGATTGTTCATAAAGGTATTTCGCATCAAGATTTCAATCTTAATGGATTCAGGTATTCCTATAATCTTTGACAATCTAGTGCGATGTTATGTTCCTAGAACATTGTATGATCTAGGATAGTTGAATTTATATTAAGTGATTTATAAATTCCTACAAAAATCACCTCGGATGGGAGTAGTTTAAAATAGAAGTAAAATAAACTGATTGAAGTTAGCCCAGGGAGTGTGGGGAACTACTAAACAACACATCTAGGGAGATCTTTCATGCTGAAAGCTTCGACCCGGATAATACGCCAATAAAAAGAGCTATTGCGTTCCATGTAGCTACTATAATATAATAATAGTCTTGCAGAATCCCATTCTACGACTTTCCCCCGGCCCAATTTATGAAGAAATATTTTTGCAGAAATATGTTTTTATCATATTGAATAAAATGAGACTTTCTTTAATTAGTTTCCAAATACATTTTCTCTATTAATGTAGTATGATTATGTTGTCATTTGTGATGTTTTGTTGACTTGTATAGACATAAACAAAAATGGATAGCAATTTTGGGTTAGATCGTGAAAAGGTGTACGTTAAGCATGTACTGATCCGTGCATGTGAATGTGATATCTTTTACGTGAAAAAATATAAAATTTGTATGTCATTTTTTCGGCTTAAGTCTAATTAAAATATATACTTTTTGTATTTTGATTTCATATTTATTTTTGTTTATATTCATGTTGTCATTTGTGATGTTTTGTACTATTACCCTCGTCCAAATATCCCCATTTTATCCCACATGGTGTTAGCCTTGATATGTTGGACATATTAATATCTAAGTACGATGGAAAATTTGATATCACCCGTAAGAGTAGCAAACACGGATTTGTGTTTTTATTTTTTAACAATTTTTTAAAAATATTTTTGCAAGAAAAAAAGAGGATATGTCTTATTTCTTAAGTAGATCTTCATTATGTTCGCCCCGATTTTTTATTTTACCTCCTAATGTGTAAACGATAATGTTGTGGATAAAAAAAATTCACACGATACTGCAAAAAAAAAAACGCACCTATGTCCTTTGCATAATAGGAGGCGGAAAAAAAATCATGATGAATATAATTAATATCTACTAATGTCGCCATTTATATAAAAAAAATGCAAAAACATTTTTAAAAAAAAATAATCAAATTCGGGCATGCTATTGATAAGTCCATTTATTTCGTGTTTTTATGGGCATTTTGTTCGTTATAAATGTCCGTTTTAGTGTGTTTTGAGTCAAAAAGAACCAAGATGAGATAATAGGGCATTGCGGAGGTCAAGTCTGGCGAAAGGGGCATTTTATGCCCAGTTATTCAAGTAAAATCCAAGCTAAAAATTCAGTCAGAGGCACAGGGGACTTCTTTCAGCACTCATCCTATATTTGGGTGGTGGAATGGGCATATCAGAGATGGATGAGGCTGACTGTAAGATGTCGTGCCCACTTTGCTCGTGCAGACTTGACAACAATGGGCTGGGTTAGGGCAATTACGAGAAACCCGGATTCAGTTTGAAGAGAGAGACGAGAAAGATAGCTACATTATCCGAAGAAGAGTTGGAGGTGGACTAGACTCTTAGAGGCGTTGCAAAGAAGAGATAAGCCCAATCCCTAAAAAATAAGGATTTGGTCAACTTATGCTTATCCAGTCAGATCAGAGAGGGCAAGCCAGTTCCAGAAATCCAGTGAAGACCCTAGCTTGTTGGGGGATCTCTGATTCGGAAATGTAACTATTTAAGCTTCTTTAAATTCTGGAAACATAAGATTTGGCAGTCAGAAACATTGCTACAATTTTACTTTCTTGCATTTTCATTTTCGTACGCTGCTTTGCAGCAAGAAACAATTCCAATAGGCCTTAAGCCTTTGGATTTAGGATTATGGTATTAAACTCAATGGTTATGTTGAGTATTTTTGCATATTAAATTCAGTAATTTCCTTTACAATTATGTCTTTCATTTCTGCAATTTTAATTATGTCTAGCATGCTTGGCTAGACTCTTAATTTTGGTGTTTGAACAACGAAAATGGTTTGAATATAAATCTGAACTCGTGGGGCCAAAATGGGCATAGTAATGCATGATAGGTTTATGTTGATTCTTGTGCCTTGTTCCACGTGAGTGTGTGTCTGAAATGCCCAATGTGGCTGATCACTCGTTAGGTAAAGAGGGCACACCACTATTAATTGAATTGGTGAATCGTGACTGTGTGTTGGTTCATATACTAATAAGGGAATCAATAGGTTGTTGTGGGCATACGAGGAATCGGTAAACACAACAGATCTGGGTTCGTCTAGGGCACATTATTATCTGTTCACTTACATCTCTTTAGGGAACCGGGGGGTGGGTGACTGATTAGGGATTTAACTGACGAGGAATTGCTTTTAAGTCTATAATGAAAGGATGAATGAGGAGATGCAGAAACGAATTCAGTCTCCATAACTAGATGATTTATCATGTATGAAAATCGGTGTGCCCATAATCGAGTTGATATATATTTAAACCAAATTCAAGTTCAAATGCCAGAACCTTTGTTATTTAATATTTTCTTTACTTTCTTTTGCAGATTTAATTTCCAGTAATGACAACAAACCAAACCCCCATTTATGATTGGTTACTTGAAGGTGGAGTCACAACAGCTCTCTGCGGGATCGACCCGTACTCATTAGCTAGCTACGCTCGCTGTGGGCACATGAGTTATAAATTATTTTTGATCGTGAAATGACCGTGTGTCACTACCCTTACGGGTAGCATCGAATTTTCTTAAGTATGACCCATATACGAGGTTTAAAATTGATGTGGTGATTGGTGAATGAGTGTAAAATAGAATAATACTACTAAATAATAAAATTTATCCAAAAATTTAAAATTATTTTCATTTCATTTATATTGATGCTTTGTGACTGGTGTAAGTTCATTTTCTTGTTACCTTCCCCCCTATTCTTATTAATATTTAATATTTTATGTTTAGAAGTAATGCTTCAAGTTTACTTCATTATATATTTGAGGTAAAAAAATTATATTTATGAATTTGAGAATGAATGATTCAAGACTTTAATGTTATGGTTCTATTTATCTTTTATGATTTACAATATGTCTATAATATAATATAGTTCTTGTCATTATGCTCAAATTATTCATAATATTAGAATTTGTGACATTATTGATCAATTTATATGAGGTAATTAATTTAAATACATGTTTATTTATTTTTCTTGCACTATAACTATTTTTCGCCCCAAATTAAAATTCATGCGTGTATCTCTAAAAAAAACAAAAATGTATTGTAATATTGGGTGAGATTGTGAAAAGGCATACGTTTAGCAGGTATGGATCTATGCATGTGAATGTGATATCTTTTCCACTACAAGAATTCATCGAGCTAGCGACGGAAATTTCCGTCGGTAATCCAAGATTTGCCGTCGTTAATTCGAGATAACGACGGATTACCGACGGAAACTCACCGTCGTTATTCCGTTTGTCGGCAATAAATATTAACGACGGATATGGTCCGTCGTTAGCTGTAATGACGTATATGGTCCGTCGTTAACTCTGGTGTCGTCTACAGTTGTTACCTTTTACGACGGACGTAACGACGGACTCAGTCCGTCGTTAATAATTAAAAATAAATTAAAATTAAAAAACCGATTAATATTGTCCGTCGTTAATAAAAAAAATAAATTAAAATTTAAAAACGGATTAATTTAACGACGGACAGAGTCCGTCGTTAATAAATAAAAATAAATAAAAAATAAAAATTATTATTTTTATTAATTTCTGTTTTTTATTTATTTTGATTTTTTTTTGTAATTTAGATTATTGTTTGTAAATAAATTATGGAAAAACTATAATAAATATATATTAAATCTCCAATACAATACATAAAATATAATATAATATAATAAAGAGTGTATAAAATACAAATAATAATAGTGTCAAGATGAAGATGGAGGAGGGCCCCTAAACTGTGCCCGCATCAGCTCGAACATCTCGGCCTGCTGGCGCAGCATCTTCTGCTGCTGATCGATCTTCTCCTGCTGGGCTTGGAGAAGCGCTGCCTGTGCGTCTATCTTCTCCTGGAGAGCCGTCTGCTGGGCATCCATCTTCTCCTGGAGAGCCCTGATGGCAGCCTGAGTGTCGGGCTGTGGAGGAGCTGCAGATGAGACGCTAGGAGCTGAATAACTCCTAGATCGACTGCCGAGCCCAAACACTCGATTCTTCTTCGAGTGTCGTAGGGCAGCGTCCACGTATACGATGCTCATGTCCACGGGTGGTGGCGCCTCATCTGTGCCAGGAGTTGGCTGGCTCAACTCCTCAACCCGAGCCAATACATTGGCCTATTCACAAAATCAAAAAAGAATGATTAAATATTTAATTTCTAGGTTATTAATAAATTTATAAATATTGATAAATTAACTTACAGCTATACGGGCAGACTTCCCATCTGTGTGAGATCCATCGGCATTGTCGTGCAGCCTCCTGAATGTCTCCCACGCCACGTCATTGGGCTGCACGCCCTTCTCCTTAGCCTATTAATTGGATAGAGATGTTAGCACAAACATATTAAAAAAAATAAAAATATTAATTTTATTGCATACCAAAGCTGCAGCATGCGCAACTGCACTCCGAGAGCCTCCTCGATGCTTCACAATGCCTGTGCCAGGACCATTAGGCTTAGTCAGACGATTCTTCGATGCGATCGCTGACTTCTTCTTGAAGGCATCACTGTCCCAGTACGCCTTGAAGCACTCCCACATCTCAGGAGGCATGAATGGAGGGCAACCCTTGGTCCTATCCTTCTTGAAGGTATGGACCATGTCTTTGTATGTCTAAGGAGCCCTGAGCTCCCATGCTGCCCAAATGGCATCCTCTAAAGTGAGATCCCAAAACCACTCCTTCTGCAAGATATTGAGAACATGTGAAAATACTAAACTTATATAACATTTTAAAATATATGTATATAATAATAAGATACCCAGAACTCCTCCCTATATGTCTGCCTCGTCTCAAGGGGCACCATCTTCCAGGTGTAGGCACCCGGATGCAAAAACCTCTTGAAGCTCTGTGTGATGGTGGCTGAGACGGGATAACTGGGCATCAATTGGCTTCCAAATGTAAAAAACAATAAATATATTAGAATATTACTGTTATTAAAATAATAATCTGTAAAAAAATATTCAAAACTATCTAATTCAACATACCCATCCTGAAGCCAACAACGACGCCGACCCTGCACATCAACATCGGGCAATGACGATCCATGTAGTGAGATATCACCAACTGGACTGCTCAGGCCCACAGATGATGATGACGAACCTCCAGCTGAGGTAGTACCGCCTCCCTGCATCTGCAAATCCATATTAAGTTTAGTTTATGAAGTTAGCAAATTGCAACGGTACTAAGTACTTGAATAAGAAAACATCTATATATATCAAATAAGACCAACCACACTAATCATCTATGTCATCATCATCACTTCGAGAGCGATTTAAAGTTGGGTATTCACAGTAACACACTTGGATTGCTTGTTTAGCAAGCACAAAAGGATCAGATCCTGAATACTTACGCTTATGATTTATAGAAACCATTTTGTAGTCAGGATGCACATTTGTTTCTTGTGTTGATGTATCAAACCACTCACATTTAAACAACACTGTCTTCTTAATAGGTAGACCAGCGTATTCCAACTCAATCATAGAAACCATTTTGTAGTCAGGATGCACATTTGTTTCTTGTGTTGATGTATCAAACCACTCACATTTAAACAACACTGTCTTCTTAATAGGTAGACCAGCGTATTCCAACTCAATCATCTCCATTAATCGCCCGTAATATTCAGTGTGTGTCCCTTTAATGCAGACTCCACTATTTATTGTAGCTTGTTGTGAGCCGTGGACAATTATGTGAAATTTGTACCCGTTAATAAAGTACACAGGGTAGACATTAACGGAACGTGAAGGCCCACTTGAAAGATCACGCATGATCTTGTTGACATTATTAGTTGGTTCTTGTGCCTGTTACAATAGAAAACTTCATACAATGTTACAGTTGCTCATGTATACTTACATTAAGGTTTTCGGATATCATATACTTACATATTTGGCGAACCAGCTCGCAAATTCTTTATCCATTCGTTTTTCAATATCTTCCATTGAGATATTCGAGCACGATACTTTCAATTGGTCAACGAACACACTTCAAAAAATTGAGCATGGATTAGAATTTGGTGAAATAATACTAACACATTTTAAACAGTTCACATGCTTACGTTGTGTACGGTTCAACTTCTGGACAATTAAGCAACACGTAAATCTGTGCTGCAGCATACTCGTTCTCCGTCAAATATCTTTTTGACATTCTTCCAGATGGTCGACCGTGCTGCTTGAAAATCGACAGATTTGTTGTACTGTCATCTTATGCGTCTCCAATACCTTCATAATTACGACGCATGTTTCTATGTCTTGTTTTTACAAAATCTTCAAAATAATACGAACAGAAGGTCGAAGCTTCTTCCACCAAATAAGCATTACAGATTGAGCCCTCAACTCTTGCTTTGTTTCGGACGTTGTTTTTCAACTTCCTCAAGTACCGTTCAAATGGATACATCCATCGATACTGTACAGGCCCAGCAAGTCTGGCTTCATCAGCCAAGTGGACAGGTAGATGCTCCATTGAGTCAAAGAAACTTGGTGGAAAAATGCATTCAAGTTTACACAATATGATTGGAATACTTTCATGCAACCGATACACATCATCAACAGTGATACTTCTGGCTATCAAATCCTTGAAGAATAAACTCAATTCCGTGATTGCCTTCCAAACATTGGAAGGGAGAAGTTCAGCAAATGCAATCGGGATAAGACGTTGCATGAACACGTGGCAGTCATGGCTTTTCATGCCAAACATTTTCAATTTTCTCATATCCACGCATCTGCTCATGTTGGACACGTACCCATCTGGAAATTTCAACTCTCAAACCCATTCAAATAAGATGTTCTTCTCTTTCTTGTCCAACGTATAACAAGCCTTTGGATACTTGCCTGTGGACTCGTTCCGTTTTAGCTTTGGTCTTGAACAATATATATTCAACTCTTGTCTAGAGTTGGAGGTATCTTTTGTCTTCCCCTGCACATTCAACACAGTATTGAATAGATTATCTAACACATTCTTTTCAATGTGCATGACATCCAGATTATGACGAATCAACAGTGAGCTCCAGTATGGAAGATCCCAAAAGATACTTTTCTTTTTCCACCCGCAACCTTTGGAAATTGTCACATTATCATTATTCTCTGTGACTTTTTGAAGACCCAATGCCTCAATGCGAGCCAGAATTTCGTGTCCCGATCTCGTCTCTAGAGGTCCTCCATTCACCACTTTGTTTTTTAAGAATGCTTTTTTATTTTTTCGGAAAGGGTGGTTTGCAGGTAAGAATTTACAATGGTTATCAAACCATGATTGTTTACCACTGCATGATAAGGTGAAGGCGTCAGTGGACTCCATACAGTGTGGACATGCCAATCTCCCAGCAGTGCTCCAACCAGATAACATGGAGTAAGCGGGAAAATCACTAATTGTCCATATCAATGCTGCTCGCATCTGAAAATTCTGTTTCAATGAAACATCATATGTAGGCACACCAACCTCCCACAATTGAATCAATTCAGATATCAAAGGTTGTAAAATACATCCAACTTCTCTTTCGGATTACGTGGCCCTGACGCTAATACAGTTAGGAACATGTACTGCTCTTTCATACACATCCATGAGGGTAAATTATACGGTGTAATGATGACGGGCCACGAAGAATACTGTTGTCCTGATTGCCCAAATGGTTGGAACCCATCAGTAGATAGACCCAACCTAACGTTACGTGCTTCAGAAGCAAATTGAGGAAAAATTGTGTTCAGATGTTTCCATGCAGGAGAGTCTGCTGGATGTCGCATTACTCTGTCATCAACAGATGATGCATGCCACCGCATATCCTTTGCTGTTGCATTAGATGCATACATCCTCTGTAACCTCGGAGTGAGTGGAAAATAATACATCTTCTTGTGTGCAACTGTGGTCTTCTGTCTTTTTTGCGAACGTCGACTCGTTTTCTTGAAACGGGGATGACCACAGAATTTGCATTCAGTCAATTCACTATCAGCAGCCCAATAGATCATACAATTGTTGAAACAACAATCGATCTTCTCAACAGGTAGCCCCATACACCGTAGTAACTTTTTTGTAGTGTAGAAATTATCAGTTACCAAATTGTTCTCAGGAACTATCTCTTTCATTAATTGAGTTAGCTGATCAAAACATCTCTCTGACATGTTATTCTCAGATTTCAAATTCAGCAGACGAGCAACGAGTGACAATTGAGAATGGTTCTGACAAACCGACCACAATTCTTTATCTGCGGCCCTCAACATGTCATAAAATCGTTGCGCTTCTGGATTTGGGGCCTTCTCGGTATGATCATCGACATTGATGTTGATATGCGGACCAGCAACATCCATTACCATGTTCTGGTATGTATTCATTCCATCCTAACCACCCAAATTCTGATCGGTGTCCGGATGCACCTGTCGTTCGCCTTGATAAATCCATACACGATAATTGTGCACAAATCATTTCTTTGCCACGTGTAGTCTCACGGTAGACGGCGTTTGGAATGGAATGTTCTTACACTTATGACATGGACACTTAATCTTGTCTACACTCATGAAGGACAGTTGATTGCATGAAAACTCGATGAAAGAATTTAATCCATTAAGGAAGTCCGGATTCAAAGCACCATTCTGAAGGTATCGCCGGTACATCCATTCACGATCTAGACTCAGTGTAGAAGGCCAATTTCTAAAAATTTTGATCGTAAAATACGCATTGATTATCGTTCAACCAAATATAAAAATAATTCATTAAACAACGGTACTAAATTTTTTAAAAAATTCGGCAGCACCTATGTGAATTTCCTAGTCCCAAGTTCTCGACTCTACGCTAATTGATCTATGTTCTTCTAATCGCTTCAAAACAACAATACCAACAGAAACCAACAATTCCATAAAGAGGGATCCAGGGGCCCTCATCCCAAACAGAAACCAACAATTCAATAAAGAGGGATCCAGGGGCCCTCATCCCAAACAAAAACCAACAATTCAATAAAGAGGGATCCATGGGCCCTCATCCCATTTAACATAATTAATTGTCATATAAATGCATAAACATCATACTTAGCATGATAATTAATGCATATATAACAAGCTTAATTAGCCTAAATTGCCCAAAAAAATTAACAAAATTATTTGACATATGATTGCATAAATATCCTACTTAACATGATAATTAATGCATATATAACAAGCTTAATTAGCCTAAATTGTCCAAAAAAAATTAACATAATTAATTGACATATAAATGCATAAACGTCATACTTAGCATGATAATTGCATAAATAACAACCTTAATTAGCCTAAATTGCCTAAAAAAATTAACAAAATTATTTGACATATAAATGCATAAATATCATACTTATCATGATAATTGCATATATAACAAGCTTAATTAGCCTAAATTGTCCAAAAAAAAATTAACATAATTAATTGACATATAAATGCATAAATATCATACTTATCATGATAATTGCATAAATAACATACTTAGCCTAAATAACATACTTAGCATAAATTGACAAAATAACTTTAACAAAATTGCATACTTAGCTTATTTAATTGTAAAACTACTAACTAACCTCGTATATATCACTGTAAATCGAAGAATTCTTGTAGTGAACCTACACAAAAATATTAACAAATTATTAATTATTTATTTACAACTAATCAATTTAATAAAAAATTTCACATCATGATATATAATATAAATTAATTACACTAAAATATATTTCATGGATCAAATATCCTATATATACGTGTTTTAATTTGTGATCAATTATGAAAAATATTATAGAAAATTAAAGTTGCATGGAATTGGTGTGGTTTAATTTTAATTGCAAAAAGAATTATTTTCTTGGGTAGAGTTTTATTTTAATTTTTCCTTTGTAACGAATAGATTTTGTTATCAATTCTACCCTTCTAGGCTTTGGTGAATGGATTGTGTTGGCGTACGTTCAATATTGTAGGAGGCCAGGTGGATGGCCGGGTCTCCTCATTTTTTTTTAATTTCTTAAAGAATATTTTAGTAATTTTTAATATTTAATTAAATATTTTAAAAATGATTAAACAAATTTTACATTTCATACATCATTTATATGTTATTAGTACCGGTACTAGTATGTTTTTTATTCTTATTTTTTATTATTAACTTTCTCATATAGAATTAATAATTAATCAAAATTTAATTAAGATTTACAAATACTCACTTTGAATTTTAACATAGTTGTAATCTCCTATTTATGTAGTTCTATACTTTGTGTGTTTTGTTTATAGTTTATTCTAATTATCAATTTGGGACTTTTATGGTTAGATTTTTCACATTTGCGACTCATAGTTTTGTTTTTTAGATTCAATTTATGTCCTCATATGCTCTAATTACAATAGCAATATGGCACAACAAATTTTAAATACATTTTTTTTAATGTCTTTTCTCCAGCTACAACCCCTTTTAATTCATCACTTTCATAAGACATTGAAGAACATGTAAAAAATTATCATCAAAACTCACGGCAATCACACGCCCAACACAACAAAACTCCAAAGTTTTTATCTTCTTCCTTACCCATTCAACTCCCATTGATACAACTACCATTGATCATAATATCAATTCACATTTATCATAAAAAAAAATCAAAAAATGAAATCAAAGCAGAAGATAGAGAGAGAGACGAAAGGGAGAGAGAGAGATGCAGAGGGAGAGGGAGACGAGAGAGAGAGAGACAGACGAGAGGGAGAGAGAGAGTCGGCAGAGGGAGAGAGAGACAAACGAGAGGGAGGGAGAGAGATGCAGAGGGAGTGAGAGACGAGAGGGAGAGAGATTCACATTGAGAGAGAGAAATGCAGAAGGAGAGAGAAACGAGAGGGAGAGATTACCTTGCGCCGCCGCCGTTCGCCGGGCCAGTCATCGCCGCCGCCTCCTCCGCCGTCGATCGCCGGGGGTTGGGGGAATTTGGGAAATTAGGGTAGAATGGCGTGAATGAAATTGAAGCGCTATTCAGTCTGTTTAAACACTATTTAACGACGGATTACGACGGACTGGGTCCGTCGTTATTATTTAATTTTTTTAAAAAAAATGCGGAAAAAACTTAACGACGGACATAGTCCGTCGTTATTTCAAATTTTGTTTTAAATTAAATGCGGGAATTATTTACGACGGACTATGTCCGTGGTTAATTTAAAATATTTTAAATAAAATAAATCCTGATTACTTTAACGACGGACAACTTCCGTCGTTAATTATTATATTTTTTAAAAATAATTAAGGAAAAACGTAACGACGGACAGAAAAATTATTTTAAATAAAATAAATACCGATTAATTTAACGACGAACACCTTCCGTCGTTAATTATTACATTTTTTAAAAATAATTAAGGGAAAACGTAACGACGGACCCTGTTCGTCGTTAATTTAAAATATTTTAAATAAAATAAATGCTGATTAATTTAACGACGGACACCGTCCGTCGTTAATTATTACATTTTTTAAAAATAATTAAGGGAAAACGCAACGACGGACCCTGTCCGTTGTTAATTTAAAATATTTTAAATAAAATAAATGCCGATTAATTTAACGACGGATATATTCGTCGTTATAATTTTTTTTTTTTAAAACATAATATTTTCAGATTTTATAACTACGGATCATTTCCGTCGTTACGATTAACGACGTCCTGTCCATCGTAAATCCGTCGTTATAATCTACCGACGGAAAGTCCATCGGTAGTCCGTCGGTAAAGACGACCCGAAAAAATTCCGTCGGTAGTTCCGTCGTTAATAAGTAAAATTCTTGTAGTGTACGTACGTGTAAATTAAAATGTGATTTTTTTGGGCTAAGTCTAAAATACTTTATTATTTTAATTTCTTACTTATTTTTGTTTATCGTTATTTTTCCATTTGCTTTTACTTTCTTATTCTTCAACATTTTAAACCAACGACCAAGTTGCAGCGGATCTTTATATTTCAAAAAGTATATCAATATTTCAAATTATATATGCAAGAAAAATTATAATTAACTACGTAGGAGAGATTAAGTTGATCATATTTTCAAAATCCGTTAGACATGTCAAGATCCGAATTCATAGACAATCAAATAATAATAAGGTTAAACCATCATTTATATTTTAAACTATTTCAATTTTCTTAAATCTATCCCAAACTAACACTTTTATCAATTTAATACCTAAACTATTAAAAACTAATCAACTCTATCCCCAAATATATTTTTGGGCCAAAGTCAGATCTTAAAAATAATTTTAAAAAATTAGAATAAAAATATTATGTCATAGATATGATGGATTTGGCTATAACATAAGAAGAAGACCCTAATATTTAGCCGAAATGTTAGGTAATTATTTGCCTAAAATGTATTAATTTGGGGATAGATTTGATTAGTTTTTAATAGTTTATGTGTTTAATTGATAAAAATATTAGTTTGGAATAAATTTGAGAAAATGAAAATAGTTTGGGATATAAATGATGATTTTGCCCAATAATAATACTATAAATATATCATTGAACATAAGTTTGGATTCAAATTTTAATAAATTAATTTTATATATAGATTAAAATTCTTAAAACAATCCCACACAAATTTTTATCATTTTTAAATTAATCTGTCAAATGTTGACAACTTCTACGAATAAAGAATGCCTAAATTAATATATGGATGTCTCATGTACATTTATAATATAACGAGTCTAGTTTTGTTTTTCCCTTTCTTTTAATCATCAAACCAACCCCTGCCGTCTCTGTATCTTTTTTCAATTTATTTTTTATTAAAATTTTTCAAGAAAATTTCTAAAATTTTCCTTCAATTTATTATTCATAGCCCCTAAATTAATTAAATTATTGAATAATATTTTAAAAAATATATAAAAATAAAAAATATTTTAGTGGGCCTTTTCCACTAGAATGTTAAAAAATTTCATAGATTTTAAACTTTTGTTGATAAATGTAGACTAGGTTGATTTTATCATATTAAATTTTATTTTTGTAATATTAATTATTAAAATCATGAATTTAATTGTACATGTGGAATAGATGCCTCTATTCAAGTAGTGATATTGAAATGTGATTGTGTAGGGTTAGTAGTAAGGCCGAAGCCGAATGGGAAGAGCGGGTGATAAGGGGTATCACCAACATTGTTAGGAAGTTGATCAACGGTGGTGAACCAAGTTCTTGGAAGCCTACCGGTAAAACCATGGTCACCATACAAAACATCAGCAACGCCTTGGCCTTGTGTTCCCGGCAGCCATGCAGCTACAAGGGCATCAATCTCTGCTATATACGGCTGCACCACCACCGGCCGCCCCGTGATCAGCACCACCACACATTTCACTGCTCCACACACGTTCGTGATGCTACTATAACTCGAGTCGGGCAGTGTCAAGTTCAAGCTATCCCCGTCTCCCTCTGCATAAGGCACCTCCCCCACTACAACTACCGCGTAAGAGAACTTGTTGGACTTCACGTATTCAGCATCCGGGCTTTCCTTGTAAACAACTTCGGTCTTGGGATCGACAGTGTTCTTTATTGCAGTGAGGATTGTTGTGCCTAATCAGAGAGCATGCAAGAGAAGGAAATTGACATTAATTAATTAGTCTTCTGAGAGAGAGAGAGAGAGAGAGTTAATTTACCAGTTGTGATGTTGCCACTCTTCCCCTGCCACTCAATAGTCCATCCACCACATTGGTAGCCGATGTTGTGGGCATGGGATCCTGCAACGAGCACCTTTGATGCTTTCTTTGGAAGTGGTATCAACGGCTCGTCTGCATTTTCTCCGTTTTTTAACAGCACTAGGGATTTTCTCACCGCCTCTCTTGCTAGCTCTCTGTGTGTCTGTTGAAGTTGGTCCAGATATTATGCTAAATCTTTTATTTTGTTAGTTAGAACTTAAAAATGGGGTAAAATATATAGGATTTAGATTTAGAACTAACCTGGCTGCCTAAGTACTTGACCATGCTGTAATCAGCCAGTGGATTTTCGAACAGCCCCATTGTGAACTTAACTCTCAGTATTCTCTTCACAGCATCGTTGATTCGACTTATTGGAATGAACTTACCTTTCACCAACCAAGTTAGTTCATTCATGAATTCTGTGTAGTTTTCTGGGGCCATGATCTGGAAATTTATAGCAACAAAAACAACCATTATATATTATACTAATGAAGTTTATTCAAGCGATAATTAAAGATATAGTATGAAAACTAACCATGTCAATGCCAGCACCAATTCCTGCTAGAATCGAGTACGTATAGTTGGCATGAGGAGGATCAGTTATTAGGTCAATGCCCTTATAATCCGAGATGACAAATCCCTAATATAAATAATTAATATGGTACAATGTCAAGAAATTTCACTTTAATTAATTGTAATTATCTGTCAAAATGAACGAAAATCTGATCAGGTTGCTTACTCTGAAGCGCAGAGTTTTCTTAAGAAAAGCAGTGATGAGATTTCTGCTAGCGTGCATCTTTTCTCCGTTGAAGCTTGAGTAGGAGACCATGATAGTTGCGACGCCTTTGATTATGGAGGCATCATAGGGAGGCATGTGTATGCTAAGCAATCCATGCATGCTTGTCACAGTATTGTTCATATTCATGCCTTTGGTTGTCCCACCATCACCAACGTAGTGTTTGGCGCAAGCTGCAACCTTTCGTCTGCATACAACACATATATATATATATATATATATATATATATATATATATGATTTATTATTATGTAAAACATTAAGAAGAATGTAGAAATTAGTAATACTGCTCCAACTTACTGTCCATGGACATAAGGAACACCCTTGCTAGAATTAGGAGGTATATCTCCCTGCAGTCCTGGTATGATCTCAGTCATTTCTTTGACAACCTTTGGATCTTCGCTGTAGCTCTCATAACATCTGCCCCATCTCGGATCCCTGCAAACCTGTACATTTAAGTAATCAATAGATATATACTTTTTTTTCTTCTTCTAATGTAAGGATGTAAGTATTGTTGGAAAATAAGATTTAATAAAGTGAGTGTGACTCATTTTATCCGATTTTTCGTGACCGGGATATTTAATTTTGGAGGAATTAAATACCGTACGATTGCTCTATGTCGTGAGTAGATAATCGTAGTATTTTTATTTGCTCAAATCCGATTTTCGGTGAGTGAGAAATAAATGGTTAAAGTTGGTCACACGATTGGGCATTTATGGTGTGTGGGATAATGTGTTTAAGACACATTAAATAATCCCACATTGATTTCTTAATCAAATTAAGAAGTGTATTTAAGTGTATTAACACTTAAGTGGAATAATCAAGTGCACAAAGATGTGGGCCATGAGCCCACACGCGCACACACGCGCGCGCCCGCCCGTGCCGGTGCCCGGTGCCCGTGCCCTTGCCCGGCTCATCTCGTCCTCGGACTTGGATCTTGACAATTGGACTTTCGGCGTACGTGCACGGGGGCTTAGCCGTATCAGTTTTACGGTACCGAAACAGTCAGGTCGTGGAGCGGGTCGGCGGATCGACTATTCGGGTCTATAATGGCTGTGGACCGGGTCGTGGTGAACTGTGGGAAGCTCTAGAAAAGAAGTACAAAACTGAGGATGCCGGAACTAAGAAGTTATTTCAAGAGCTATCTCAAACACAAACGAAAGGAGATGACTCTTGAAGATTTTGTGGTTAAGCTTCAAATTGAAGCCGATAACCGAAAGGCGGATTCGAGACCACGAGTCCCGATCGAGGCCAAGGCTAATTTGATGGAACGTGGTGGACCATCAAATAACAACAAAAGGAAGCGCTCGGGTCAAGTTGACAAAGGGAAGAAGCCAATGACGAAGTTCAACGACAATTGCTTCAATTGTGACAAGTCGGGGGACATGTCCAAACATTGCACGACTCCAAAGAAGAAACGTACTAACTATGGTGCGCATTTGGCGGAACATAGAAAGTTGCACATGGGGGGAACCAAGCCTCGTCTGAAGTGGTTGGTGTGGGCAACGTGGTTTTGAAGCTGACTTTGAAGGATGTGCTGCATGTTCCGGACATCCGCAAGAATCTGGTTTCAGGCTCACTGTTAGTCAATCATGATTTTAGACTAGTGTTTGAGTCTGAAAAGTTTATTTTGAGCAAGTATGGAAGGTTCCTTGGTCGGGGCTATCTCGCCAATGGACTTTTCAAAATGAATGTAATGGCGATGCGCCGTGTGGCAAAAGAAAATGCTAATAAAATTGCTTCTTCTGTTTATTTGCTTGTTGAGTGCTCGGATTTATGGCATTGTAGATTAGGACACGTTAATCTAAATGCTATAAATCGCTTAGTAAATTTAGATTTGCTAAAAGTGAACCAATTTAATACACAAAACAAATGTGAAGTTTGTGTTGAAGCTAAATTGGCTAAGTTACCATTTCAATCGGTTGAACGGAGCACTAAACCTCTAGAGTTAATTCACACAGACGTGTGTGATTTAAAGTTTGTGCAAACTAGAGGCGGTAAAAAGTACTTTATTACTTTTATTGACGATTGCACAAAATATTGTTATCTTTATCTTTTAAGAAGTAAAGATGAGGCGATTGAAGCTTTTAAGAACTTCAAAAATGAAGCCGAAAATCAACTAAGCAGTCGAATTAAAGCAATTCGAAGTGATAGAGGTGGAGAGTATGTTGCCCCGTTTGAAGAGTTATGCGCAGAGGCGGGTATAATTCATCAAACTACGGCACCGTATTCACCACAGTCTAATGGTGCTGCTGAACGCAAAAACCGAACTCTTAAGGAGATGATGAATGCTTTGTTGATAAGTTCGGGATTACCACAGAACTTGTGGGGGGAAGCTTTGTTGACAGCCAACTATATCCTGAACAAAATTTCACTTAAGGGTAAGGATGTGACGCCTTACGAGTTGTGGAAAGGACGCACGCCGTCTTATAAATACCTCAAAGTGTGGGGGTGTTTGGCTAAGGTTGAAGTGCCACTTCCTAAACAAGTTAGAATCGGTCCTAAAACGGTTGATTGTATCTTTGTCGGGTATGCACTTAACAATAGTGCATATCGTTTTCTTATTCATAAATCGGAGATTCCCGAGTTGACTGAAGGGACGATGATGGAGTCGAGGAATGCTATATTCTTTGAGAATGTCTATCCTTGTAAGAATAAGGATATGACAGAAGGTAGTTCTGAGAAACGAACCTCTGAAGCTACTACTAGTTCTGATCCTGTGGATGAAGAACCGAGACGTAGTAAGCGAGCTAGGATGGCTAAGACCTTTAGTCCGGATTTCATCACATATATGCTAGATGATGAGCCAAAGTCTTTGAAAAAAGCTCTATCTAGTCCAGATGCTGCGTTCTGGAAAGAAGCTATCAACAGTGAAATTGATTCCATCATGCAAAATCACACTTGGGAGTTGACAGATCTCCCAAGTGGGTGTAAGCCGTTAGGATGCAAATGGATCCTAAAATGAAAATATAAGGCAAATGGTTCTGTTGACAAGTATAAAGCTCGTTTGGTTGCCAAAGGCTTTAAACAAAAAGAGGGGTATAATTTCTTCGATACCTACTCACCAGTAACAAGGATTACATCTATTCGGGTGCTTTTAGCGATTGCTGTTTTGCACAATCTTGAAATTCATCAGATGGATGTAAAAACTGCGTTTCTGAATGGTGAGTTGGAGGATGAAATATACATGAAACAACCTGAAGGGTTTGTTGCACCAAGGCAAGAACGAAAGGTGTGTAAGCTTATTAGATCGTTGTACGGTCTGAAACAAGCACCTATTCAGTGGCACCTGAAGTTTGATAACGTGATGTTATCAAATGATTTCAAAATCAATGAGTGTGATAAATGTGTGTATATAAAGAGCAGTTCTAATGGCTATGTCATAGTCTGTCTTTATGTAGACGACATGTTAATCATGGGCAGTGGACACCAAGTGATTGTTGAAACGAAACAAATGTTGAAATGAAACTTCGACATGAAAGATATGGGCTTAGCCGATGTGATTTTAAGGATCAAGATAGTACGGACAAGTGGTGAAATTGTCTTAACACAATCTCATTACATAGAGAAAGTGCTTAAGAAATTCAACGCTTTTGATAGTCCGCCGGCTAACACCCCGTTGGAACTCAATGTACACTTGAGCAAAAACCGAGGAGAACCGGTAGCTCAAGAAGAATATGCAAGGGTCATTGGGAGTTTGATGTACATCACTAACTGCACTAGACCTGATCTTGCATGTTCTGTGAACAAGTTGAGTCGGTACACGAGCAATCCAAGCAAAGAACATTGGAAAGCTCTAGTACGAGTTCTAAGATACTTGAAGTATACTTTGAACTTCGGGCTGCAGTATACAAGGTTTCCTCCTGTACTTGAAGGGTACAGTGATGCGAATTGGATATCAGACACAAAAGACTCATTTTCGACTAGTGGATTTGTTTTCACTATCGGAGGTGGAGCAGTGTCATGGAAATCCACGAAACAGACTTGTATAGCCCGTTCTACCATGGAATCTGAGTTTATCGCTTTGGATAAAGCGTGTGAAGAAGCTGAATGGCTTCGCAACTTTCTAGAAGACATTCCATGCTGGAAAAAACCAGTGTCATCAGTGATGATTCACTGTGATAGTCAAGCGGCTATCGGAAGGGCACACAATGCTATGTACAATGGTAAGTCTCGACATATACGTCAGAGGCATAATACTGTGAGGTATATGATCTCAAGTGGGATTGTTTCCGTTGACTATGTGAAGTCAATAGATAATCTAGCGGATCCGCTAACCAAAGGGTTAAACCGAGATCAAATGGCTAAGTTGCTAGAGGGAATGGGTTTGAAATCCACACTCTAAGAGTGCTTGTAGTGGTAACCCAACCATGATGACTGGAGATCCTAAGAACTTGGTTCAATGAGAAAACTAAGCTACAAACATTCAGTTTGGTAGCACTTGGAAATTATAAGTGTACATTTCCCTGTGGGCAAACCAAGTGCACACCTGTCAATGTGGTGAGGATAAGTCATATGACTTTTAATGATTCCTAAACCTAATGAGGTTGAGTATGGCAGGATACTCGGAAGAGGAGATCACCTATATAAGTGAGAAGTGGGGCCGCTTCTAAAGATATACTTATGAACTCAAAGAGGTTGTCCATGGCCTGAAAAGGACACAAACGTGAGAACAGATAATGTTTGATATACAGCTGTTTTCAATACTATTTTCTCGGTATACACTAAGGATGTATAGTTCAAGGCATCATGTCCACTAAACAGCCGGTATACTCGATAGTGTTGGAAGATGGAAGGTTCAAAGTCACAAGCTACCTATCCTGGTGCAGTTGTGTTTCTAAGAGAACTGGGCTGCTTGTCTGCATACATGCATGCACTATTTCCACTCATGTGGGGGATTGTTGGAAAATAGGATTTAATAAAGTGAGTGTGACTCATTTTATCCGATTTTTCGTGACCGGGATATTTAATTTTGGAGGAATTAAATACCGTACGATTGCTCTATGTCGTGAGTAGATAATCGTAGTATTTTTATTTGCTCAAATCCGATTTTCGGTGAGTGAGAAATAAATGGTTAAAGTTGGTCACACGATTGGGCATTTATGGTGTGTGGGATAATGTGTTTAAGACACATTAAATAATCCCACATTGATTTCTTAATCAAATTAAGAAGTGTATTTAAGTGTGTTAACACTTAAGTGGAATAATCAAGTGCACAAGGATGTGGGCCATGAGCCCACACGCGCACACACGCGCGCACCCGCCCGTGCCCGGTGCCCGCGCCCGGTGCCCTTGCCCGGCTCGTCTCGTCCTCGGACTTGGATCTTGGTAATTGGACTTTGGGTGGACTTTGGGCGTACGTGGGCTTCCGGGGCTTAGCCGTATCAGTTTTACGGTACCGAAACAGTCGGGTCGTGGAGCGAGTCGCAGCCTCTCAATTCTCTACATTATCTAGTTCGTCGGAGCCTTGCCAGGTGCTACTGCCGGAAGGACGAAGCCGTTTCATCTTTGAAAAACAACCGCCGAACCGTGAGCACTAGCCGGGGCGTATTTGTCTTGCGGAGAGAGGTCCCCTCGACTCGGCTTGCCGGAACCAGAATCTGCACATCGGTTCTTCACTTTATTTCAATTCAGTTAAATATATTGTAATTATTTGTTCCTCTACACTTCTATCTTTCTGTACTTCCATTGTAATTCCAGTGAGGTGTAAAACGAGACAACAAGTATAAAATGTAGTGACAGATGATAATTAAACTAAGCCTTGTTACCGCGATGCAAGGTGCAAAAGTGTAAGGAATCCCAGTAGCTCTTAGCTCCAGAGCAGTAGCAGCTCCAATTTTCTTGACTAATATAGGGTCTCTGTTCAATGAGAAGCATGGTTACAATGCAGAGAAAAAAATTAAAGGATTAAATTTGAAATTGGACTTGCCTAGTAGCTCCAAGGCCAACATTGTGGGGGAAGATTGTAGCTTTGTAAACAGTGTTGTGGCCATGAACTGCATCAATCCCATAAATCATCGGTATGCCAAGACGGGTTGACAACGAGCCCTTCTGGAAATCATTCACCATATCCACCCATTTCTCTGGAGGCGCCTCCGGACCTGGACCGCTCCCTCCACCACTCAACACACTCCCTGCTTCCCAAAAACACACAAATCTTTATATGCATATATGAAAAAGGACATAAATAATATATTCTGATTTGCAAGGATGAGGCAGACCTATATAGTACTTGTTCATGACTTGAGGTGATGCCACGCTTCGTTCAATTTGCATCATTTGGCCTATTTTTTCCTCTAAGGTCATCCTTCCTAACAAGTCCTTGATTCTTCGATTCAGTGGCTCTTTAGGATCTTGGTACAGTTTGTACTCTGCATCTGCTATGGCTCCCAAGCAACATAACACCAGAAGCCTGACTGCAAAAGTTGGGCGTTTTGCCATTTTTCGGCTTCTTGGTTGCCTGCATTGGTGAAGACACTTTATCATTAGTAAACCATACAGTCCCTCCGTCTCAATTACATGGTCCACTTAGATTTTTAACGTGCAAACACATTTCACACATACCTTTATCTAATGCATAATAAATGTAAAGTACGTAGTTGTAGTTTTCAAGATTATAAGGGGATATGATGTGTAAATGAATGGATACAGCAAAGGGATCATGATCTATTTATATATATACATATACAGTACTGACTAATAGAAATGTTTGCAACTGGTACTATTGTAGAAAACAATAATGGTGGAGTTATTTGAGATTGGAAGGAGTGAAGAAGCATCAGTAATTGAGTATCACGGGGGACGGAATAATTTATATTCTAGTAAATCATTATGAAATTATTGTAGACAAATGGCCCACAAATCACATGACTCTTCATCTCACTGACAACTTGGTGCGAAAACAACAACTATTTTATCCACACAGTTGCATATATTTGCAGAATATCTCAATAAAAACAACAAAATTGCCAGAAAAATGGAGAAGTGAGATATCCGCGTTCGTCAAATGAAGAAAATAGAGAAACGGGAAAATGAGATGAGGTAAAGAGCAACAGCATATTGTGGTAATTAATGAGCTGGCAAAATAAACAGCTATGTAATGATAGAGTGTGCTATCAAATTACTAGTAATTAATTGTCCTCTGTAAAAACAGTTCCTAATTAAGTTGCAGAAGATTGCAGCCACTAAAACTTCATTAAACAACCATCTCTTCCACACAAAAACACCGCAACACGATCCTAATTAAACGGCTAAACAAATCGACCATTTCCGTATGCAGCAACACAAAAAATGAGAATGGTAAACAAAGAAAAGAAACGGGATAGAAACTCACCGTGAGAGATATAGAGTGAGATATATATATATATATATATTCCTGTGAAGTAGCATGAAAATGAAAACTTCTCTGTGGGAAACAAATGTGTAGGATGGTAGCTGTATTAGCGGGACAAATAATTTCTGTGTTTCGTTTGTTTCTTAATATTTTTGTAGCATGCGTAGTGATTGATATTGGGAATTTCATGTCACAATTTGTTCGTGGTAGGCCCACTATCACCATCAATGGTCCAAATGTCATGAGGAAACAAATGCGTTTTTTCTATAAATAAAATTATTTTTTCCTTCTTTTTCACTGATACTAAACGCTGTGGAGGTGATTGGTATGAAATAATGCAACTGGGTATGATTAATAAAGTTAGCACACTGCACGAACTCTCCAAATTCAACTAGTATTAATGGTTACAAAAAAAAAAAAAAGCAACATCATATTTGATATGTTGAACTTTTATTTATACCATATCTAAAAATAAGATAGTAACTATAAATAGAATGTTTATTCATTAATTAATATTTATATTGGATAGTTAGTTAATTATATTTATTTAATAATTGAATCTCAATATTATAAATTATTTTTTATTTTGCAAAAATACCATTTTTATCCAAATTTATTTTGTTCAATTCATAAGATAAAAAAAACTAATTCTAAAATTTTGTGACCTTTAATTTGTTGATCTATATATAAATTTGCTATATATTTTACAATAATTTTCTTATTATTATTATTATTAATGAAATTCTAATATATTAATTCAAAATATTTAAATTTTTAAATTAATTAAATATATTAAAAAATCAAGATCCACATCCAAAAATTTTAGTTAAATACATTTAAATTTTGAATTATTGTATTAATTGAACTTATCATTTTAATGTGAAGTTTTTTTAAAATCTTCAAGTTGTCATATTTAAGTTTTCTAACTTTAAATATATTTTAAATAGTTAAATATTATATATATATATATATATATATATATATATATATATAGGGAGAGGATCAAATGAGAACCCTCCCCCTAGGTAGGAACTAGGAACCAATCCTAGCCATTGTTTAAGTAAATCTGGACGGCCCAGATTAAAACATATTTAAGTGATGGGGCGGTGGCATTGTTGTAATTTTAGGCAACTTTTTGGACAGAGGGGTAATATAGTAATTTAATAATTCTTACATTTTGTTCTATTTTTGTTTCCATCTTAATCCTTCCGCTTTTTTTGGAGTCGAAATTGTTTCCTTAAATTCTTAATCTCAGTCGAAATTTTTTCCTTAAATCCTTAAATCTCAGTTCGATCTTGTTCGTTCGTAATTTGCAGCGAAGATAAAAAACTGTATCACGGTTTTTTATTTGTGAAGATCGTTTTTTTCTGTAATTGTTGAAAATCAATTTGTCGTGAAATTTCTACATCTCTGATTCTATGGCGACTCCAGGTATGTTTTTAATTTTGCATTGTTTGGTTCAGTTTTAATGGTGATTAATTTCGAATTCGTTGTATCGTATTGATTCTACAATTCATTCTATTGGAGTTTATTTACGTTTTTATTTTTTATTGATTTGATCTGTTTTTGTTCAGTTTTGTGTTGTATCATTCGTTTTCTAATTGTTAGGAATGTTAGGGTTTAGTTTGAGAATATACAGATGCATCAATTTGATTTGTTTATTGAATACGTAATATAAGACATTTTAGCATGTTAATGTATTTGTTTTAGCATTTCGTAACATGTGTTTTAGCATTATAAGATGCTGGTTTTATATCGCACTCTCTCAAACATTTACAAAAAATATTGTGACTTGGCTATATAATTTTACACACACCATGCAAACATTAGATTATTTTGTTGCTAAAATGTATGTTGAACGATACTAGAATGTTACATAGCTAATGCTAAAATTCGTGTCTGAATATCTCTTGATGTGATTGTATTATTATTTTACCTCGTTCAATTTATAATTTTTTTTATTTTAATGTTTCAGAGTCTTCTGTTTCAAGTGAGCATAGTAATATGACTGTAGAGATATCTCCTGGCATGACAAAATATTTTATAGCACATTGTGAATTGAAGCCAACTGTTGAACAAAGTTTTAAAACTTTGGATAAGGGTGTGAAATTTTATAGGATCTATGCACAATCATCTGGTTTTGACATTTGTCTTGGATCAGAGAAGAAATCTAAAGATGGTACAACTATATGGAAATATGTTTACTGTAGTCAAGAGGGTGAGAAGAATGCAGTAGTTAATGTTGGTGATTCAAGTGATGCAGTTAAAACAAAGAAGCGTAGAGTCTCTAAAAGATCTAATTGTAGGGATCGTATTGTGTTCAGGTTTTGTTGTGAGAAAGGATACATTGTTAAATTGTTTGAAGAACGTCATTCTCACTCGTTAGTTTCGGATGATTTCAAAAGATTTATGAAGGTGAACAGAAATTTAGATGATGTGCACAAGAATTTTGTTTTGAATTGTGTTAGAGCAAACATAGGTGCAATGAGATCTTATAGGCTTTTTAAGGAAGGTATTGTGAGCTATTCTGATGTAGGTTGCACTGGAGTTGATTTCAAGAATTATGCTCGTGACTTGAGAGCATACATTCATGGGGTTGATGCTCAAATGGTATTGGATAAGTTTCATTTAAGGTAACAATCACATGCTGGGTTCTTTTTTGAGTATTGTGTTGGCAAAGAGGACAGACTGACACGCATTTTTTGGCTGATGCTCTGTCAAGGAGAAATTATGCTGCTTTTGGTGATGTTGTTTCGTTCGATTCAACATATAGTTTGAACAGGTATGTCATGTTTTCTAATTTTAACATCTTTGGGTATAGAGTTTTAGCATTATGGATATACCATTTTAACATTCTGTTCTAATTTTAACATTATATATATAAATTGAGGTATAACATAGTTTTAGCATCTCGGGTATAAAGTTTTAGCATTGTGTATATAGCATTTTAGCATTCTGTTTCATATATGTTACCATTGATCCCAGGATATATTTTATTTTTTCCAGTAGTACTTAGTGTTTTCTCTTTTGTTTTAATGATAGGTATAACATGATATTTGCTCCTTTTACTGGGAAGGACAACTATGGTAAATGCGTATGTTTTGGTGCTAGTTTGCTGTCAGGTGAAGATAATGAGTCGTATTCTTGGGTATATGAGAAGTTTCTCAAATGTATGGGGAATTCTCCTGGTATGATAATCACTGATCAAGACCCTACATTGAAGATTGCAGTAGAACAATCTTTTTCTGATTCTAAGCATAGGCTCTGTATGTGGCATATCATGATGAAGGTTCCTGAAAAGGCTCCTCGTACGCTGAGGAAAGATGAATCGTTCATGAAGAGATTAAGTGATGTTGTTTGGTCAGATTACAATGAACCTTCAGATTTTGATTTGAAATGGAATAATATCATGGTGGACTATTGTTTGACTACTGATAGTTGGTTCAATTCTATTTTCAGCATTCGAGAATATTGGATTCCTGCCTATTTTAGGGAACTACCAATGAGTGGTCTCTGTAGAACAACTTCAATTTCAGAGAGTTCTAACAGTCTATTCAACCGCTACACCAATTTCAGATCAAATCTAGTTGAATTTTTTATACATTTTGATAGTGCTATTGATGCACAGAGACATGCATATGATCTGCAAGAGAGTCTTGACAAATCAACCGTTCCAATAACAAAGACTCCATTGGAAATTGAAAAACATGCAGCTAGTATTTACACTTCTGAAATGTTTAACAAGGTGCAAGAAGAAATTGTGGCTTCGTGTTTTAAATGTAATGTTGCATGAATTAATCATTGTGATTTTAGGCTACTGTATGATGTTGATGATGGGAGTAAGATTACTCACACGGTGACATACAACAAAGAAGAAGATACTGTTGAATGTAGCTATAAGAAATTTATTAGGGATGGCATATTGTGTTCTCATGTTTTCCTCTTGTTAAAGCATCTGAAAATAGTTTCAATACCATCTAAATATATTGCTTCCCGTTGGACAAGAACTGCATTAGTTAAGCATATTCATGGTGGTGGTGTTGAGGTATTTGGTAAATCTATTGTCTCGGATAATAATAGGAGTTTGCTAAATCAGTTGTTTTCAGAGTTTTATTCTTGTTTGGGCTATGTTGAGCGTGATATGGAGAAGATGAATTCATTTTTAGCTGGCTTGCAGAAGTTGAAAGCATTGTTTCAGTGTGGTGATATGGAGGGTTCCACTTCACATAGAAAGACAGTCATGTTTGAGCAATTCTACGATTTACATGCACCTTCTGAAGTTGTTGTTCATCCACCAATTCCAGTTAAAACAAAAGGTAGTGGCAGTCGTTTGATATCTAAGAATGAGGCAAGGAAGAGAAAGGAGAACAAAGCACCCAGAATGTGCAGCAATTGTCATAACTTGTCAGATCACGATGCTAGGAACTGTCCATTTTGATGTTATTATAGTGATTGGGTATAGTTCAATATGATGTTTTATCATGTTTGTGAATTTTTTTCAGTACATTCATTTTGAACAATATATATGATTTTTAATAAAAGTGTTTATTACATTTTCTTTGCAGTAATTGTATTACTATTAAGTTTTATTAATCACATTGACTATGCAGAATATGTTGTCAGATTCCTTGTGCATATTTTGTTCATGAGAGATGCTAAAATGAGAAATGCATGGGGCTAAAATTATTCAAATATGAGGCTAAATTTGGTGTGACATTTTCCAGTAGGGTTCACCATTCCCAATTAGGGTTTATATGATCTCAATTACTAGTTGTGAGATTCCCATTAGGGTTCACCATCCCCAAATAGGGTATATTGGGTTTCATTCCAATGAAATCACCGTTCATGAGAACATGCTAAAATGAAAAACGTATGAGGCTAAATTTGGTGTGACATTTTCCAGTAGGGTTCACCATTCCCAATTAGGGTTTATATGATCTCAATTAGTAACTATGAGATTCCCATTAGGGTTCACCATCCCCAAATAGGGTATATTGGGTTTCATTCCAATGAAATCACCGTTCATGAGAACATGCTAAAATGAAAAACGTATGAGGCTAAATTTGGTGTGACATTTTCCAGTAGGGTTCACCATTCCCAATTAGGATTTATATGATCTCAATTAGTAACTATGAGATTACCATTAGGGTTCACCGTCCCCAAATAGGTTGTATTGTGTCACATTCAAGTTAAA
This sequence comes from Perilla frutescens, assembly GCA_026008535.1. Classification (NCBI taxonomy): domain Eukaryota; kingdom Viridiplantae; phylum Streptophyta; class Magnoliopsida; order Lamiales; family Lamiaceae; genus Perilla; species Perilla frutescens. The sequence goes on along the minus strand of BRKX01000017.1, from coordinate 34,592,610 downwards.
TCATCGTTACATATTTTGTTTATAAACTCATGCTAAAATGTGTAATCAATAAGGCTAAAACGAGTGAAGTAGGATGCTAAATTAGTAGACAAATGCTATGATGCCAAAATCAAAAGAACAATAGTATGTTGGTTAAAACGGCTTACATACTAAAAGTAAGACTTGCGAATATCCATCACAGAAAATATCCATTAACCTAATACTAATACTAATATTAATATTCATTAACCTAACTAACTATTATGCAATTAATCTAATATTAATAAACATAATGTTCATGATAAATTGTCTTGAGAATAGTAGTAGAATTTGTTTAAGATTACAAATCACTGAGACAGAAGAAATTCTTCAGCACTGATCGGACCATCTTGACTTAACATCCTATAGAATAAACTTGCCTCTGCTTTGTTCCTCACAGCTCGGATATTACTGTCTGCACTGAGAATTACAACACAATATTTCGCTCTCATAAACCTGAGCTGTTTGAGATTGTTTGGCTTTATTCCACATTTTCAATTCTTCAGCCCGTCTCCCTTGTATGTTTCCAAATGTCTCATCGCAAATACCCCACAGTCAATTTTGTTGGTTTCATTCCTCCACGGCATCTTCAGTCTCTCAGCAAAGTTGAAATTCTTCAACAGTTGTGCCGCTTTTCTACTGTGTCCATTATTCCTCAAGAATTGTACCAGAAATTTGACCTGTATATTTTTTATTGTTAGTCGTGTTCTGATGAATATTTAACATTTGTATTTGTTTAGTTGTTCATACCGTGAGGTCGGGGATGTCGCCATACTTGACTCTTTCTTCACCATCTAGCACTGAAGAGTTGTCGAGTATGTCGACTTTGTTTTTGCGAAGACAGATGGAAACAATATAGTAATGGTTTGACTTGTATATGGGAAAAAGGAACTGTACATGAATAGTAAGATAATGTGAGTTTTGTTCTTCTATAATTAAAAATCTTATGTATATATTTGTTTTACCATTTCAATTTCTGCGATGTTGAGCGTTTTGATCCTTTGAATCTCTCCAAGCAGTGTCTCACAAAATTTGGACATTCTTTTCTCCTCATCCTATGCTGCAACAGGCTCTGAAATTGTTTTCCACTGTACAATATACAAAAAAAGCCTTAGTATAACAATTTTAGCACCGTGGAATGCACATATTAGCATATAGATATAAACATTTTAGCATCGGACTGAAGATCTCCAAATCACTTACAGTTGTGTCCGTTGAACTGAAGAATCTTCTCGGGGAGTTCGGAGCTTTCAATTTTTCTTTATGATTCAGGATGGTGCTCCACACATCGATAACAGCATAGCTAACGTATGTTCCAGGAGCTAATGTCTTCAATTCATTCCTTCCAATGAAGACATCATCATCCGAATAAAGAAAATCATTTCTGCAAAAATCAGTTCTTTGTGAGATGTTTTCAAAATAATTTTATTTTATAATATAAAAAAATATTGAAAGACCATATATGAAAATTACTCATTTGCTTCCTCATTCATCATCAACCACATGCACAATTCCTTTTCAATCTTGGTCAACTTTTCATTTGTTGTTATTGCTCTCTCTTGGTAAGGAGATACAATCTTGTCAATTTTTTTCAAAGATGATTTAGTCCTTGTGACCATCCTTGTGTATCCCCACACGATTATACGAAATCATAGTTGTTACGCCAAGATTGGTTATCATGATAAAATTTTATGAAGTATAATAATATGTAAATTATTTAATATTTATTTACCTCAACCTCAGAATCTTTCTCAACAATCTTTTTCTTATCCTTTTCTCACAGCGCGACGACGCTGAAAATTTTATATAATATCTTATCAATGTTTTTCTTGGAAAGGTAGTGCATGCTAAAGTAAATTTGGACAAATTTGTAAAATGATTTATACAGAATGCTAAAATGTAACTTACAGATTCTTCTTCAGCAGTAGAAACTTGTTCCTCTTCGTGTGGAGTGTCATTAGTTTGCTCCACAGCTTGATCTTCTTTGTCTGTGTTTTTATGAACACCCTGAAAGTTTTGATTATTGTGTGATTATTAGTTTTTCAGGTAATGCTAAATTGAATTACAGACTGATGCTAAAATATGTATTTGACAATGCTCAAATGATTTATAAAGTATGCTAAAATGTAACTTACAGATTCTTCTTCAGCATTACAAACTTGTTCGTCTTCATGTGGAGTGTCAACAATTTGCTCCACAGCTTGACTTTGTTTCTCTGTGTTTTTATCAACAACCTGCAAGTTTGGATTATTGTGTTATTGTTAGCTTTTCAGGAAATGCTACATTCAATTACAGATTGATGCTAAAATATGTGATTGATTATGCTAAAATTAGTTACATGTCATGCTAAAATACTTACATCATGCTCTTTCTCATGTTCATGTTCTTCTTCTTGAGTGACAGCATTTCCAGCCTTCTCAGTATTTGTCTCAGCAACCTGTAAGTTTGGAGTATGCTTCTGATATTAAGATCACAATAATCTGAGCAAGATATTCAATGCAAAATCAATGGCAGAATATTACTTACATCATTTTTCTTTTCCCCTTCACCTTCTTCCTCAGGTATCTTCTCAGTCTGTTCTCCTTCATCTCCTTCCTCAGTAGTACCTTTCTTTGTATGCTCTTCATCACTCATAGTTGGTCCAAAATGAATAGGAGAAACATATTCATCTTCATCTTGAGTGTGAAGAGGTACTAATGGCTCATTCTCTCCAGCAATTCTTTCTTCATTTTCATCCGTCATCATCATTTCATTCTCCTGAGCAACTTTGAGGACTGCGTCCTATCTCTCATAGTTATCATCAAGGCTCAGAGTAGGGAAACCATCTAACTTCCTCTTGACATCATCTCTTCTCAATGCAGCTTTCTCTAACTCCTCAATCGCAGTAATGTGCTCTGGACAAGCCCAGAAATCATCATCAATTTCTGGTGTTGTGTTTACATTTTGCTTAGATGATTCTGCCTTTGTCACCAGAAGTGCAGCTTGAACCATCCTCTTGAATTCTTTTTTTCTCAGCATCTCATGTGGAGCATCATTGATAATAGTAATTATTTTTTCGATAGCTGCAACAGCTATCTTTGCATTCTTCATTATCCCTTTCCGAATTTGCTCAATAGGTTGTTGGGAGCAACTCGGACTAGGATCAAAATGGTGAGTCACATCCTCTTCCTCTTCCTCTTCCTCATTTTCCTCATCTTCCTCTCCTTCATCTTCCTCTTCTTCAACTTCGTCTCCTTCATCTTCATCTGTCTCATCCTCCTCACCATAATAAGGTTCAGAAACTGACCCTAACCCAAATCCACCTACACTCTCTTCAAGTTGTTCTCTGTCAACTAACAAAGTATTTGTCCATTGTTGTATCAGCGGCACATATCTGGGTACATATCTCGTGTACAGGAATACCCTATGACATACACAAGTTGTTGCATTGTTCAATTATTTTACTAATTAGTATTGATAATAATAAAAAATAGTGTAAAATTTATACAAATATTTGCTAAAATGAAATATAGATATGGAGTCTTACAGTCAAGAACAAGATAGGGCCTGTGAAGTCTTTTTCCTTATTTGTGTGCCAGGTACTTGCATGCTCAACCAAGGCTCTAAGTGTGAATTCACACCAGTTCAATTTCGACACATTCTCAATATCATCTAACAGATGCATGATCTTTGGAGCTAAAAACTGTTGCCTCCATTTTCTATAAGGCAACTTGTCAGCAAGACCATGAAATGTATCTTGAACCACCTTCCACCTTCAACGTCCTCGATCATCTTTGTAACAATGTCAGACAGTAGGATTTTGTACTTTTGTTTCTTCACCTCCTTTCTCCAGCTATCCATCAGCTTACATGGATGATTCATTTTCCTTCTTTCGACAAGTGTTTCACCTTGTGGAAACCCAAACGCGATTGCAACATCATGCTCAGTAATTGGAACACTACTTCCATTATTTGGAAGTTCAATCTGGCAGCGCCTTGGATTGAAATTATCTAGAATCCAGAAGCTCAACTTTTGAGGCATATTCATCACATTCAAGTGTAGGATATCTCCAAATCCCATACTAATGACAGCTTCCTTCTGTGCATCATTCATTCTCCTAATTGCTTTTGTCAGAGGTGTTGGGAGTGCTCTGCTCTTCAGTGTTGGCCAAACTTCTGGCTTCTTTATATTCTTCTCCATGACCATCTCAACTTTTGATGATGAAGAATGAGCTTTATCTTTTTGAGAATCAAGTTCTTCCTCAAGAATGCGAGCAAGAAATTGAGATTTAATTTGTTTTTGTCTCTCCTTGTCATTCCTTGCTTTCATTCTTCTTTCAGCATTTGTTGCATCAATTTCTCCAGATGAATTTGTTTCTGGATTTTTACGCTTCAAAGTATCTACATACGTTTACATAACACACAATCACTCAACATTGTCAATATAAAAGACTCACAGAGAGATGCTAAAACTGGAATTTACTCATGCTAAAACAACATTATGGACTATGCTAAAACAATTCTTATAAATATAACTGTAAAAATATGTTAAATCTGGATAAAATTTGGTCTACACTTTCCAATGTTAAACATATCATTTAAAACACCATTAAAGAGTACGCTAGAAAAATGATTTTAAATATACCTTTAAAACTATGTTAAAACTAGGTTTTAGAACATGCTAAAAATGGGGTTTCTCTATGTTATGTTAAATATGGTATCTTGATTATTATGGCATTTAAAAAAAAATTAACTTTACTGTCTTACTTTTTTCACCATTTAAAAATTCAGCACACGTATGGTATTATATTACGAGAATCGTGTTAGAATTATAACAAGTTTATGCTTGCTTTCCTAGTGTTAAAAAAAACCCGCAACAAGTTTAAAATATGTTCAAACCCTAACTTTTTTGTACAGATCATTTGAATATGTGTTCTTGTTACAGAAATGAAAAGTGTACCGTTTTCGTTGGTAGAGGCTTCAACTTTCTTCTTGTCCGCCATTTTTTTCAAATTAGAGGTTACAGTTTTTTTTTTAGATTTTTTCGTTCTGTTTTTTTTTCTGTGAATGATACTTCTATGAAAAGCGGAGTTTGAAAAGAATCAATATATGCGTGTTGCAGTTGCAGGTTTCTGATCAGAGAACTTTTAATTTCAATATGTTAACTGTTTACGAAATTTAATTAAAATTACATTTTTGTCCTTAATAATTTAGGCGGGATAGAATATTTTAACATATTAGTTATTTTATTCGATAATTTATAAGTATTTTAACATACTAATTATTTTTTATTTCTTTAGATTAATTTCTACATCACATACTAATATTTTTAGGAATTTTTTATTTTTAATATTAAGCTTCTAATAATCGTGTTTATTACATTATTACACTATTACAGTTCAGGGTCTAACATGCTCAAATGAGAATACTGTAATGCTAAAATTATAGTACTATGATGCTAAAATTAATTTAGAATGTTGAATATGATACTCTGGTTCATATATTTTTATATTCGATGCCAATCTTTTTCACTGATGCTAAATTGAGAGGACTATTATGCTAAACTTAAAGGAATATATTGTTAAATTTATTTTAGATTGCTCAACATTACATTACATTCTCGTTCTTGATTTGTTATTTCCCAATTCATTTTTAGAGATGCTAAAATGGAACGACTATAATGCTGAAATGAAAGAACTATGAAGCTGAAATGAGAGGACTATGAAGTAAAAATTAATTCAGACTGGTCATCTTGTATAATATAACAATCTAAAATGAAACACCAAAATCCAAACAAAGATTGTGGTAAAACATATTCATACAAAAAACACATACCACAAACTAGTTTTTCTTGTTCAGAATAATAGAATCAATGTCAACTGAAGGATTGTAGTGGATTTTTGCCTCAGCTATAATTCGTTCCTTTTCAATGTTACTGTCCGCAGCAAGTATTGCAGCACAGTACTTGGCTCTCATGTATTTCAACTGCTTCAAATTGTTTGGAGTTATGCCACAGTTCCAATTCTGCCACTCATTCCCATTGTACGTCTCCATATGTCTCATCACATATACCCCACAGTCAGATTTGTTTGTATCATCTCTCCATGGCATCTTCAGTCTTTCAGCAGGCTTCATCTGCTTTCACATTTTTGTGGCTCTTCTCTTTTGACCGTTGTTGTAGAGGAAATCAATTAAAAATTCAACCTGCATTGTGTTTCTTAATATTAGTTTTATGTGGTTTGAAATGTACAATGATGTTGTAATTATATGCTTACCAAAGTTTGTGGGATGCTACCATATTTCTCTTCATTCTCATCACCATCCATGGTTGAAGAATTGTCAATTATTTCTGCTTTTTGTTTCTCAACATCAATTGCTATCATGAAGAAATGTTGTGAGTAATATATTGGGAATAGGTATTGCAAAAGAACATGCTAAAATGTATTAGATAAGATGCTAAAATGAATTAAATAAGATGCTAAAATGGATTTAGATAAGATGCTAAAATGTAAGATGTTATGGTTATCCTGGAATTTCTTCATGCTAGAATAAGTATTATTTTACCAGATCTATGTCATCAATGTTCAAGTGTTTGAAGCTCTTCATCTCCATAAGAAGCAGTTCTGAGAACTGTATCATTCTTCTCTTTACATCAAAGTGTTTTAGTGGGTGTGAAACGGAGAAGCATTGTCAGTCAAAATTTTAAAAAGTTATAGTTTATTTTTATAATGTTATAATATAAATGCAGGTTTGTATTTTCACTTACAGTGGGAACTGTTGTGGCAAAGAATTTTCTGCAACATGATGGACCTCTTACTCCTTCATTGTGGTTCAATATTGTACTCCAGACATCGATCACAGATGAGTAAATATAGGATTCTACACTCAACGTCCCCATGTCCTGCATTGTAATACTCACACGACCATCGGAGTATACAAATTGAGATCTGTAAAATCAGTGTGTTCTTTTTTTAAGTAATTTCACTTATCAGATAGCAAACATAATGAAACATTATCATAAAGAACTTACAAAATTGATTCATCATTATCTATCAACCAGCAGTATAATTCCTTTTCATTTCTTGTAAGCTTACATGTTGTCCGTTGAATCTATTGTGTAATGTGATTCATATGATTATCAGATGCCATGTCATGCCTAGGTGTGATTAGAACTGTACTGGAATGGAATACATGTGATGCTAAAATTAAATGTACCTCTTCATTTTCTGTTTCAGTATCTTCACCTTTAGCCATTTCATCATCCATGTTTTCAGTAGCATACACTACTTCATAGAGTCCTGATACTTTCAAAATCTGATTCCACTTTTCATTCTGTTCTTCTTGTGTGAGTCCTATGCTGAAGCTTGGGGCATCATCAGCCATCATTTTCTTAAAAGCGTCTCTCCTCAGTGCAGCCTGCTCCATCTCAATTATTGCATTGATGTGTTATGGACACGCCCAGAACTCATCATCGCTCTGAGAAGATGATTTATGTGTATTCTGTGCTGGTGAGGTTGATGGATCAGCTTTCGTGACCATAAGTGGAGCATCAATCATCCTCTTGAAGAGACTATCATTCAACATCTCATTGGGAAGATAATTAACTAGATCAAGTATTGTCTGCATTGATGTGGTTATTATCTTCGAATGTTCAATGATCATTTGAGCTATAGATTGTTTATCTTTCACAGTTGGAGATCGGCATCTTGGAAGTCTCTTAGCGTTGCTCGTCTCAGCATTGCTTGGCTCTCTATATTCTATTGCTGCAATCGCAACATCAGCTCCTTGATACTCCTGTCCAGCATCATCATTGAGCTCCATGAATGCATCCTCTATAAAACCCAAACCAAATCCTCCTGCATCAATTTCCAGAACTTGTCTCTCAAACAAGAAGTTCGTGTCCCATTCTCTAATAACTGGCACTGATCTTGGCACATATCATTTGTACAAAACCACCCTATCAACATATAGAAGCTGTTGCATTTGGAAATATTGTTAGAATTCGAATTTCAGTAATATGAAACAATGCAGAAAGAAGAAGTTAAAATCGGTATATAAATATGCTAAAATTATTGTAAATATATGCTAAAATGATAAGAGTACAATAATTGTGAGGATTTTTACTGTGAGGAATAGTATTGGTCCATTGAAATCCCTTGCTTTGTTTATTTGCCACCGTAGCGAAGCTTCCACCAGACATCGGATTACAAACTCACACCAATTTAGTTCTGACACGTTGTCAATATCTTGTAAATGGTGCATGATGTTAGGATATATGTATCCATTGCCACCATTTTCAATCAAGCAACATGTCAGAAGCACAATGAATTGTCTCTTGAACCAATCTCCTCCTTCAACATCTTCAAGCATATCTGTCACAACATTTGATGCCACAATCCTATATTTGTGCCTGGAAAATCTTTTCCTCCAAGTCTCAGTCAGCTCACATGTTGTGTTTCTAGTCCTTTTTCTTATCAAGGTTCTGCCCTTCGGCAATCCAAGAACTAATAGCACATTATCTTCATCTAAGTGCACTCGACCTCCATTGTCAGCAAGTTCTATTTTACACCTTCTTGGATTGAAGTTGTTTAAAATCTAGTATGTCATCTTGTACGGTAACTCTTTAACTTGTAGGTTTAGGATTTCACCAAATCCCATATTGATCACTGCTTCTCTTTGTGCCTCATTGAAATTTTGATTGCATTAGTCAGTGGGGATGTGATTGCTCTGCTTGTCAGAAGTGGGTACCCATCTTCAAGAAGTTTGTAGTTGTGTTCAGTTGTAGTTGCTTCTTTTATCATATCTTCTTCATTCCTTGCATTTTGCGTTCTTTCTTGATCTTCCTTAACAACTCTTGCTTTTCGTTTTCTTGTATCTGCATAATACGACATGCTAAAATATATGACATGGAATTCTAAAATGCAATTTTAGTAATAGATCTCTCAAAACAATGCACAAGACCATCCCAATAAATTTGAGCAATGCTAAAATGTATTATTCAGTTTGCTAAAATTTATTACAGAGAATGCTAAAATGTATTAGAGGAAACGCTCAAAACAATGCTCAAGACAATCCCACTCAATTTAAACAATGCTAAAATTTATTACACAAAATGCTAAAATGTGTTATAGAACATATTAAAATGTATTACACAAAATGCTAAAATGAGGATTTTGCAAACACGCCTTAAAATCATGTACAGGGAAATTCGTGTTCTCTGTATGCTAAAATCAACGTTTCTTATACAGTTAAAACAACATAAATTCCTCGAAACCAGTTCACTGAATTTAACTACTACACATATTGATTCTATATCCTGTATTTTTTTAGAAATCAACGAATGAGCAAATGCGAAAAACTGTTTTTACAACTTTTTCTGAATTTGCGATTAAAGAGTATTGAAATCTGAAAAGGTAGGGTTCTTTTTTGTACCTTTCTCCAGTTTTGAACTTGAATCGTTCTTCTTTTCCGCCATTTTTTCTTTTTTTAGTTCGATTTTAATTCGAAGCGTCGTAGATTTGAGTTTCTTCTATTTCTTCACTTTCAATCTCATTTTTTGGTTGTTGATTTGAGTTTCGCAGCAAAGAAGTTGAATCTCGGTAGTTTTTTATTTCTGTTCTTCGCGAAAAGATGCCAATGTTTCCAGTATTTTTTTTCTGATTTTGCCCTTAATGAGACGCGCCAATTGAAAATTTTTGCGATAATTACAGCAATGCCACCGAAAATCTGAATTCATCTGGGGCGTAGATTTTTCAAGATGGACGGATGGGATCGGTTCCCGGTTCTCACCTAGCGACGGGTTCTCACCAGATCTCATCTCTATATATATATATATATATATATATATATATATATATATATATATATATTAATTTTTCAAATATCACCTCCGTCCCAATAGCAAGGTCCCCTTTCTATTAAAATAGAGAGAGTAAATAATAAAAAAATGGGACTTTGCTATTAGGACGGAGGGAGTAAAATTTATTCCACATCGAAGAACTAAGACATTATTGTGGATGATCAAATTAACTATAAATTGAGATGCTCAACAATGTTCTGCATATTTCTCGATCTTTCAGTTGAGATTAAGTGTAATATTTGTATTTATATTTGATTTTATCAATTTAATATTAATTATATTTTAAATTTTTAGAAATTATATATTTTAAAATTTAAATTAAATATTTTTAAAAGTTTGAATAAAATAATTCAAAAATATTACTTTAAAATAATTTTAGTTTTTAAAGTTAATTAACTTTATTAAAAAAATTCAAGATCCACATTTAAATTTTTTTAATGAGTTTAAATCTTTATGTACTTGACTTTTTTAATAAAAAAAAATATATAATTTTTAGGAGTTTTCAATTTTTTTATATATAAATTTGTGAAGTTATAAACTTGCATATCAAATTATCAATTATTAAAACCATGATGTTTTGTTCTTCTACATGAGGGTTAATAAAGTTAAATGTAATAACAAATAAAATCCATCTAGAAAGATGGAAAGATCTAGGTCCATGTGTTTAAGCTGCTGGTTTTTCTTTTATAAAGTGAGAATAAATGATTGATACATATTTTATTGAAAAGTTCCAAGGTTGTACATATATTATTACATATTAATTTTTTATTTACCCTACATCCCATATCAGTTGTACAATGAAAATTGAGATGTAGGTTCTTGTGTAAAAGTTCAAATTAGTTTTCAAGTTTTTCTACATCCCACGTTGGTTGTATATTGAAAAAGTTGGATGTGGGTTATTGTTTACAAGAGATGATGACCTTAAATGGAAACATCAAATTGGTTGTCCAAAATTTTTTCAATTTTCCTATATTCCACCTTGGGTGTAGATTAAAGAATTGAGATGTAGATATAAAAGAGTGGAAACTTCAAATTTTCATTTGGTCATATTTTGAAAAAACATTCAAAAATAATGAAAAAAAATTAATCAACAGTACTGAGGACTCAGTCTCCCTGATTTTACACTCAACTTGGGTGTTTCTGGCATGATTAGGCGTTAGGCGACCACTTAACAAGATTTCTCCAATCCTGAAAATTAATACATAAGTGATTTATAATTCAATCGATATAATTCATATATTTGTATATTAAATTCATAATTAAATATACTTTATTATTGTACATAAATATTTTTTTAATACTATTCACTATGTGATTTGTGTATCATATAGGTAGCATACTAGTTATGCTAATTATTGACTATTGTCTAATATAATTCGAGATTGATACGGATGTTGTCATATATTTTATTATTATATGGGGTAATTGTTAGAACTATATGCAAATTATAACAAGATATTCTTAATAATTCAATTAAATAGTTCTTTTACTAAAATTGAGATTATCAAAATAGATGAATTTTAATATTCTCAGTTCTATTGTGGTAAATGGTAATCATATCACTCACATGATTGTTGATAAAATCTACAACTAAGTGGGGGGAGTGAGTAATTTGACTGATTTCAATAAATGTTTTCAATTATATCTTTTAACGTTCAATTAATATTATATTTATTTTAATAAGAAACTTGTAAATTGTTGTCCATGTTATTCACTAGGACTCTCGTATATTGATATATAATTATGATAAACATGATTTTTGTATGTATTTCGGTGTTATTTGAATGGTATTTAATGGTTAATGCATGCATAAGTTAGTGTTTGATCATATTTTTGTCCTTTCTTGTGCAATCTTATATTTTACTCTTTTTGTTGAAGTTTGAGCTAAAAGTGGGATATTTTTTATATTCAATTCAGTTGGGAGATAAGTTAGAAAGATATATTATCGAGTTAGGGTCAGTCTCCAATATGAATCAGGTCAATCGGACGAGAAACGAGTGAGAACGGAGCAAAATAGTGGAGTGTGCCAGAAATTGGTGACCACCACGCTGATCTCCGGATATGTTGTGTTCAATTTTTAAAAATTAATAAAATGATATGCACATGCGTTAATTAATTAAATAAGAAGATCAATTTTGTGTAGTTATAACTAACAAAAAGAAAATTAAATTTTAGAAACTAAATGAAAATCCATGTTAGAAAGATTTAATTGGAATATATCAAATGATACGATTTTATAAATACCAATGTATAATAGTCCATGATTAAACAACGTTTGATTTCTTTGATATTAAAAATATAATTATATATTTACTTTAAATGATGAAATTGAAATAGAAAAATTATAAATTATTGCAAGTTATGTTATAGTTATACGTTGTTGTTGTGCAACACAAATGAAAATTATTTTTTAGACAACAAATGTAGAGTGTTACAAGTCATCCACTTATCCATAAAAAATAGGCTAAATCATCATTTATATCCCAAACTATTTTCATTTTTTCAAATCTATCACAAACTAACATTTTTATCAATTAAATATCTAAACTATTAAAAAAGTAATCAAATCTATCTCCAGATACATTTTTAGGTAAAAAAATTACCTAATGTTTCGGCTAAATGTTTGGGTCTTCTTCTTGTGCTGTAATCAAATCGATCAAATTCTATGACATAATATCTTTATTCTAATTTTTTAAACTGTTTTTAAGGTCCGATTTTGGCCAAAAAATGTATTTTGAGATAAATTTGATTAGTTTTTAGTAGTTTAGGTATTTAATTGATAAAAGTGTTGGTTTAGGATATATTTGAGAAAATTGAAATAGTTTAGGATATAAATGATGGTTTAGCCTAAAAAATAAAATAAAAATTGTAATAAATCTCAGATTTTCAAGTAAAAAATAATAAATAAGATTGTAAAAATTTGTTAAAATACAATGGTTTTAATTTAAACTGTTGTGGAAAATGCAAAAAAAGAAAAAGAAAAAGAAAATTTACAACAATAAATGTTACTATTGTTGTCTATCAACTCAAAATTGTTGTCCATTATACAAAAAGTGTTGTCTAAATGTAATTGTTAAATCATGTGATAGACAACAGTTTATACGAGAACTGTTATCTGTAACACGAGTTTGCCTTAAGTCATCTCCAACCAATTTTTTCCCTTTATCTCTATTCTAAAGGAAAATATAGAGTTGAAGCAAAAACATTCTCAACCATCAACTCTACAATTTATTCGGAATATTCCACTTTTATGCTTTCTAATATTAATTTTTTTTATCAAATTATTGTGTAGCATATATTTTTCACATATATTTACATTTAATATTTAATATTATTTAATAATAATAATAAATAATATAATTAAAATTAATTTACAAAACTATATTTTATTTGAACATAAAACCAACACTTACTAATATAAAAGAACAATTACATAATAAAAATGAACTAACTTAACAAAAACATAAATTATATTTTAATAACAATTAACCCTCAAAATTCGAAAATTCATCCCATAAATGATCAATCAATGCATTACGAAGTGCCGTGTGAGCTTCTTTGTCTTTAATTTTTCTATACCATACAAGAAATAATTGGAACTCAGCAGTTTCATCATTCACCATTTCAACAATTGGAGTTGCCACTTCTCTTACAACTTCAATTGGTACATTAAGGTCTCGTTCATCCTCAATTATCATATTGTGCATAAAGACATTATATCTTCCAAATCATTCTTCCTCCAAAACCGTACTGCACAATTGCAAATCAACTTTGAGGAACCTCAAACACACGCTCCACATCTTCATGTTATTTTTATGTATTGCATGTGTTGAGTTGTATGTTTCTTTATTATTATTGTAGTTTTATTTTAATTTAATGTAATTTATGTTATTTTTATGTATTATTATGGTAATTTTAATTTAATGTAATATACTTTATGTTATTTCTTATAATTTAAGTTTCTAATTTTTTTATGATCACATAATATTTTTTATTATATTAAGTGAAATTAAACATAATATTAGACCTAAAAATAGCATAATTTACATTGTTAGATTAATAAAAAATAAAGAATAAAGTTAATACAAAAAATAAAAAAGAACAAAAAAATGTAAAAGGAAATGGTAGAGGGAAAGAATAGTACCACTTTACAGTTTACATGCAAAGGGGAACTATTCACCCCCTTAAAAAACATGTAGAGGTGAAGGACCGTTGGAGAGCTCTTTTGGCAAAAACGGCCAGTCCTACGCTAAGGTGGCGCTTCCTTTGGAGTTTACCTTAGCATATATATAAATTGATATGATATACAAGATTGGGAGAAAAGTTTATATAGCAAGTATGAACTGAAGTTTAGGTTTAATAGCTATATATATTTATATAAAGATGAGTTTTATGGTTATCATTTAATGATTAGACTAAAATACCTTGAAGAGGTGAGAGTTTTGATTTGCAAAAGAGATTGTTGTCTGAAAAGTTAATTTTTGGGGGACAATTTAAAATTTAAACGTCTTTTTTGAGAAAATTACAAAACTGATCCCACAGGACATGGGTCTGCCCAATTTTAGTCTCAAATGAATTAATTTGGTCCCATTGGACCACGATATGTGAAAATGGTCCTAACGTCACGTTTTCCATTAAATTGACCTACAATTTTAGTATCAAACAAAATGCAATTTAGTCTCATACGAAACATTATACCTAACAGTGAAGTGGAGGGGATTCTAAAAAATTGGAGGGAAATTTCAACCGTTTTGAACCAAAAATATCCAACATTTGGAGGGCATTTATGTCCCATACCTACCTGCATTGAATATATTTATACACCTATATATTCAATTCCAAAATTACAAGAATTAAAGCCACAAAAAACACAAGAATATTGTCTGCTGCATCTTCAATACAATGTCTGATGCATCTTCAAGCAAAGAAAACAACATCAAATTTATTTTAGTGTGTGATTGTCAAAAACCTGTACGTGCATATGTTTTCAATCGTGCACATAGCAAAGATAGATTTTTTTATACGTGTCCTGATTCACTACGCGGGGATTGCAAGTTTTTTAGATGGGTTGATGACTGTCCATCTCAAGACAACTCAGGGGAGTCCCACAGCTCAATGGTGAACAGATCAACTGAAGACATGGATGAAGATATGAATCAAATGGCTGAAGATATGAAGAAAATGGCTGCAGATTTGGCAGAAATTAGAAAGTTGCAAAAAAAAAGGATGTTTCTGGTGTTAATGTTTTATGCAGTGGCTACATGCTTCAAATGAATGCAGTGGCTGATGAAAAAATGTTTTAATGTTTCCCTAGAAGCTATATCGTAGCCTAATATGTAAGATGTATGAATCATATTATTGCAATATGTATGCAAATGAGCACTGTTTTTCCTACCCAAGCAACCACAACAATTATCAACCAACAGACAATTCAAAAACAGTACCATTTCATTTACAAAGCAACAATTATCAACCAACAAAAATTTCAGAACTCCAAAAAAACCAAGAAATGTGCAAAAAACCAGAGCTTCTGCAGTTTGCATTATCAGAGCTTGTGCAAAAAATCAGCAACTTTGATGCAAAAATAACAAAAAACAGAGCTTATGCAGTTTGCATTATCAGAGCTTGTGCAAAAAACTAACAACTTTGATGCAAAAATAATAAAAAACAATAAAAGAAAGTTGATATCTTACCTCTTCCCTGATGCATCTCTCAAGCTTGGCATCGTGATAAACTTTTTACCACCTCTATTAAATACTCTCATGAAATTTGCTTCTTTGGTCTGCTTTGCACCAATCGAAGGGCCCCATACAGATCAAGAAGCTTTAGTTCAACTATCAGCAGATATCACTTTTGCAACTCTCTCATACATATTAACAATGCCCAAAATAAAAAAACGACCACAATCAAGCAAATAAAAATTCAATTATATAATTCAAGATATGGTTTTATCCATCTTATTTTCCCTCCCATTTGTGATAACAGCTAACACTTCCCCCTCATTTTCTTTATCTCAAGAAATGAAAATAGCTTTTCAGATGCAAATCAAGTTTGCACCTCCTCACTTCTGCTTATCTGAAGTGCCTCATCTTCTTAGGTGAATCATAACTATATTTTTGTAAAAGAATAAATCCCATATTTTCCAAAAATCAGATGTCATCCAAATTCCAATCAGCACTTTACCTAACTAATCGGAGCAAGATACCAAAACCTTCAGAAATCCAGCAAAATTTAGAAAATCTATTAAGAAAAATTCAGAATCGATTAATTTGAGAAAATGCAATCTATAAAGAAGATTCAGAGCTCAATTTAGAATAACTCAACTTAAGAGAATCCAACCTATTTCTCAGTTTTTTCCGAGAACTACTAAGTATAAAATATTTCCAAACCAAAAATTAATCGAATCAAGCAAAAGAAAAGGTATGACTTTCCAAGCCCAACAACAAAAAACCAAGAACCAGGGAAATAAGTTGTTGAAAATACATTTAAATGACATGATCTTCACATAGAAAAAGAGAATGACCTGATCAAAAAGGCCGTGGAGATTCCGCTCATCTTCTTGAGCAGTTTGATACAGTGTTCCAATGCCATTATTCTCCGTCATGACAGTTCGATTCAAAACTTGGAACAGTGCAAAAAAGGGGAAAAAGGAGAAAAGAATTGGGCCCTATGATTCAGAGCTAGGGTTATTTGCTTGTTGATCTGGGGATTTTGGGTGTCACACAGGAGAGGTAAACTATACATAGGGTTATTTGCTTGTTGATCTGGGGATTTTGGGTGTCACACAGGAGAGGTAAACTATACATGATAAGCCAGGTGTGACAGACTCAACACCGTTATTGATTTGGGGATCTCAACACCGTTATTGATTTGGGGATTTTGGGTGTCACACTTAGCCAGGTGTTTTGGGGATTTTGGGTGTCACACTTGACAAGCCTGTCACAACCGTTATTGATTTGGGGATCTCAACACCGTTATTGATTTGGGGATTTTGGGTGTCACACTTAGCCAGGTGTTTTGGGGATTTTGGGTGTCACACTTGACAAGCCAGGTGTGACAGGCTCACACCTAGCGGTGTTGGTGGTGGGTCGAACTTGAGACTTTTAGCCTCAAGAAACACCACTCCACCACTAGGCCATCCTTAATTAATTTAGGGGCTATAAAGAGTAAATTAGGAGTTGTATTTAGAATTTCTCATCATTAATTTATATATTTTGCTTTTGTTAAGGGCAAGGGATCCATTATTTTATTTTATTTTTTTGAACCGGCAAGGGATCCATTAGTAAAGACAGAAAACTTTGCATTAGAAGATTTTAGTATTTTATCAAATATCTTATTGTTGAGAATTTAGATATGTTGCTGCTTTTTCCTCTCTCTCTCTCTCTCTCTCTCTCTCTTTTGAGAGGTAGTTGGAAAATTACTACAAACGTACATTTGAAGTAAAATCTATTTTTAAAAAAAAAAGACAAGGAAAAGAAATGGAAGATTTTGGTAACCATCTGATTTTGACGAGAATGCATGCATATATGGACCAATGGAGTAGACTTGCAATACATGTATTATTGTTGAACAACATAACAATTACTAATAGATGACGGTCTCCTCTTCTTTTTTTTTCGTTTTTTTTTGGGGGGGAGGGTCTCTTAGTTATAAGTTACAACTTGCATTTGTGATATATAGCAATGCATAAATAGCCACATACCGGTATATATAGAGACTTAGTTTCTCAGGCTACTAAACTCAATCCTCCTGCCCCCACCCATATATGTTCACATAAATTATCCAACTCCATCAATTTCTAATTATACATATTTATTTCGATGGCTCTATACTCTATAGCATTCGGTCGGAGAGCGAAGGCAGTCGCCGGAAAAAGTTGAGAGCCGGCGACGGCATTCGGTCCCTAAATATAGGATGCCTCAAGTAATAGAACCCCGACGCCATTGCAACCATCTTGGACGGAACCAAATACAAAACAAATGCAACCATAAAACAAAATGCGACGAAAATCCCCGTCGCACGTGGGTCCCTCCACGTCACCAGCGCCTGCACTCGCTCTCCCTGCGTCGCGATATCCCCCAACATGGTCTGCACGCGCGCCCCCAACATCCGCAACTTGTCATACCTAGCTCGCACCACCTCATTAGGCCTACTACACGGCATTGCGTCGAACTCCTCCTCGAGTTCGTCACGCTCAACGGACTCCGCTAGCGACATTTTGGGGTCGAAGTGAGGCAACGAGGCCCTCGACCGGAACCTATAGTTCCACGCGCCGATGGAGAACACGTACAAGGCCAATGTGGGGACTATTAGATCGGGAAACCACACGAGCATTACCAGCAGCGCGTGCACGAGCATGGTCGCCGTCGGGTTCTTCCATGAGCGCGTGTCTTCCACCCATCTGAACACCTCCACCACCCCGGCGATCACGTGGATGATCCTGTACCAATTAGCCCGAACCTTGCGCATGCTGAATGAGTTGGAGTCTGCGTGATCCAGCATGTGGCTCACCACCTCACGTCGGAGTGGCGGCTCAGACCGCGAGAGGTGGGCCGCCACTATCTTCATGGCGGCGCCTCTCAGAGCCTCTTGCTGCACCATGCCGAGAGGCTTCAGATGGTGCATCGCGGGCAGCAATGGTTGTGAATACACGTGCAGGAAATCGAGGGTCGGAGTTGATCGCACGAATCTAACGGCCAGCTCTATCTCTCCCATCTTCTTTAAACCGGCTTGGGACAACAAGATCAAGGGAAACACACTTTTGTACACCTTGGCCGTAGTCAGAGTAGATATACGAATACGTACTTTTCCAATACGAAAATCGGGCCTCACTGACTCTGTAGATCCCTCTGAATCGAATAGTACTTCCCAACTGTCAAACACACCGACGGTTAGTACAGTTGAGGGGTCGTAGACCCGCCACGTGTACTGCTCGTTCCATCTGGGCTCCAACGTGTCGGAAATTGTGCGTGTCCGCACCCATTTGTTGCCGTATTTTGCGACGGCGTAAGCGTCGGTGGAGCCTTTGCCTTTAATAGTTTTCATCGGCAGCAGATTCTTGCATCCAATTATGCCTAATTCGATAGTTCCGATAGGCGGTTTCCAAAGCTGGCGAGCAGTGGGACGATAGTCGCTGCAAACATGAGCTCCTTCATCCATTACATGATAACCGCCATCAAAGCATAGCCTCAAATGGACTCTTCCTCTATACGACGCTCTCTTCTCTTCATTCGGATCCTCCAACGTGAACCATTTCGACACCACATTTCTGTCGTCGACTCGTCGTTCCACGGCCGTCAGAGGCACTCTAGCGATGCCGACCACGGCTTGCTCCTTGGCCGGCCGGTGTTCGATCAAGAAGAATGTGAGGCTGCTCTCCGCCGTGAAAGGCTCAGCGGCAACGAACATCAAATCCTCATTCCAAGACGGAGCGCCGCTACTCGTGGCCACCGGTTTTGTTTTCTGGACCTGGAATCCCAACTGGACCTTGACTTGAAAGCTTGAGTCTTTCAAGCGCGTGAACATGGAGATGTCGTGCGCTTCAACGACAGTTGATCTGAGGTACCACAATTTAGGCGATTGGTACACTTTGGATCTGGAATTCGCGTCGGTGTCGGTCTTCCAAGCATCGGCGAATGACTCGTCAGCTTGGGTGCCGAGCCACGTGGCAAGCATGAGGTCCCCCCTGTGGGCTCCACCGCCTTCGAGGCGGTACCACTGTGGGGCCAGAGGGCTGTCCGGCGGGTCCCGCAAGGGGATCTCTCCTACGTCGAAGCAGATGCCACCTAAGAAATCATGTCCGACGTCAGCACCGATGGGGTCCCACACGGACACTTCGAGTATAGAGGAAGAGTCTTGTGAATCTCGGTTGAACGCGAATGTTTGATCCCAGTCGAAGAATGTGGTTTTCCGGGCTGGTTTCGAGACGACGTGGAAGCCGGCGGCGGCAATCTTCACGACGGGGCTCCCCGCCGTGGGGAGCGACCGTGCTCTCACCACTCGAACGAAGAGGTAGTGCATTTTCTCGACGAGATCGAAGGAGGACCGTTCGATGGTTGATCTATCTGATTGATCGGAGATGAAGCTGCTGACCGACGATACACGGCTGATCGGCTGCGGGCCGTTGATATTGTTAATCTTGACTTCCGGCATGGCAGTAGTTGAGATTGACGCCATCATCACTTGGTCATCAGAGGGAACTTGATCTTTGGGAGGATCCAGTACCGGCTCCGCCTCTTCATGAGGTGGTGGCGGCGGTGGCGGATGATCAACTTGGTCTTCAGTTTCATGAGGTATCGGATCCTCCGCAGCTTCAGCTGATGGTTTCTCTTCCGGTGATGGTTCAATATTCTTTTGGGCATCAGCAGATGGAGCTGCGGGCTTAGGAGGAGGTAGTGGAGCAGGCGGCGGCACGACCACGTCGGCGAAGTAAATCTTCAAACCGATCTCACCTTGGATCCAACTTAAGAGGCTCTTCTTCTGGAGGGGGTAATAAATCAAGGCCTCCTCGCCTTTCTTGACAAACTGGGAGGAGCTCAGCCTCACCCTGCCCAGGAAATTGGTCCTGGTAGTGGGGCCGACATTCTTGTCGTGAAAAAGGTCGAGCTCCAGCATGTCACCGAAGACGTCGGAGGTTTTGCCGACGTTGAACTCCAAGGTCTCGTTCCACGTAGGATTGAGGTCTCGGAGAACCGTCCTCGTCTTCCTCCGCTGCCCGTGGAAGTCAAGAATTGCGTAGGGGCTCGACGCGCCATGCCCGTCTTTCGGTACAAGATTTCGCGCGTCTATCACCTCGACTATAAGCTTACGAACGCTGCCCATTATAATTTTCGAATGTAATAATTAATAAATATCCAGATTTTCACTGATATTACTTTGAGATGCAGGACACGCTCACATTGTGATTTGTGAAAAAAGAAGTTGGAGAGAGAGAGAGAGTGCGGGGAAGGAAGGAGAACCTTTAATTGGTTTAGAGAGAAAAGATATAGCAGTAAATCGATGTGCATGGCATGGATGAGTGGAAATCTTGGTTGGCAGGTAAAGTAGAAAAAGTGTGAAACTTCATGTGCAAGAAGTCTTCACGGATGAGGGGCCACTCAAGATTTACTATTTGGGCATTGCTTTTCTTCTCTTGAGATAATAATATTTACGAAAAAAGATTCCTTCTCTGTCTTTTTTTTTTTTTTAGTTTTTTAAATATGTCGATATGATTTTTTATTAATTTCGTATCTATTCTTAATAAATGATTTATTAATGGATTGGTAGGGGAAGATGGATAAGCGCTGCTTATATTATATAGCTAATTAACAAACAAATGACCTAAGTAATAGTGAACTAATGAGCGGTTGACGTGTACTAGCGAGTTAAGCACAATCTCGGGATGAGAATGATGCTCGGATGATTTCATCCGCTACATCATGTGCAGCATTTTATATATATATTTTAAAATATTAATTTTCATTTTATTTTTCTTTTCCATTTCAATTGATTGCACTTTAATTTAACTTTACACTTGTTAATTAAGATTTACTTTTCTTAATTAGGGTATATAATTATTTTTTTCAAAATATAATTTCATTTTTAATTAATAATTAATTATTTTCTTATAAACTCTAATTAGGAAAAGTGAACCCTAATTAACAAGTGTAAAATTAAACTAAAGCACAATCAATTAAAATCGAAAAAAATAAGAAATAAAAATTAATACTTTTAAATGTGTAAAATATTGCACATAATGTAGCACATAATTTTATCCGCTCAGCTACACCACTCAATTCAAAATCATGTGTCCATTAGAAGAGAATCTACATTTTAGCTGGATATATAAATAAAACTGATAAATAAAGTGTATAAATACATCTAAGGAACTTCATATTAATTAATGGGTAAATTGCAGTTTGATATCTGACGTTTTAATATTTTAATAAAAATGTCCCGATTTTATATATTTATAATTTGATACCCAATCTTGTAATTTATTATCAAAGTTGTCCCATGGTAAACTATCTAATAACCAGTAGCATATGTGGACAACTATAAATCTTATGTGAATTTTTATAATGCCACATTATACCTGAAAAAATAAATATTAGAAACTTTATTAATTTCCATGTAAGTTAAATATATTAGAAAATAATAAAATTACTCGGGGTTTGTGTAATTTGAAATACAGTATATTCATTATATATGTATGTTAATGTTAATTTTTATATAATTATTTTTAATGAATATTCATACATTATTTAATAACTAACCACTCACACAATATAAATAAGGTTTAAAGGAAAAAAAATTCGAAGCTTACGAGTTACAACCTTTGACAAATGGATAATTATATGCATTATCGAATTTCAGGTATGATTCTTTCAAGAAGTGTTGCTAATTATATACATAAATATTTTAGTTGATATCAAATCAATATAAAAAATGATACAATCTAAGGCATTTTTTATTTAATTACATACATTCACAAGATATATATTGATATAACTATGGCTTCGAGTTACATAAATTATAGTTTAAAAGTGAAAAGATCATTTATTTAACTTACATGGAAATTAAAGTTTCTAATATTATTTATTTTTTTAAGTATGATGTGGCATTATAAAAATACACATAAAATTTACATATGCTATTAGGTACAAGATAATTGACTATGGGATAAATTTGATAAAAATTTACAACATTTGATATTAAACTGTAAATATATAAATTAAGAGCGGGACATTTTTTGATAAAAAGTTAAAAAATCGGGTATCAAACTGCAATTTAACTTTGATTAATAGAATAAACAAAACACCAATAAAATTACAATATATACAATATATATATATATATATATATATATTATCACATATGAGTTTGGATGATGAATTTATGATGATTTTTTTTTAGGTTAGTAAAGTAAGAAAGGGTGAGTGGTTCACTTTTGACAAATAAGATCCTTTTTTCCACCGACCGACCCACCACGTTGAGTAGACGGCCCACATTACTTCTCTTTTCTGACTCCAATTTATTTCATAAAATTATATTTGACGCACATTCCTATGTACAATTTTATGCTTTATTCTACTTTTATGCTTCACTCGGAGGGACCCACCCTTGACCCTCCAAGCCCCACAAATCTATTTTCTAATGCGTACGAATGTTCAATTATTCATTATCCGACTTGGGTAACAAAACTGCCCCATTTCCCCTAGCGCTATCGAATAGAATAAACTAATTCTAAAATAATACTACTCCTATATTTTATGTGGTTTTACAAGGAGCATATATGAATTTAATTTATTTCGTTGCAATATATCAATTGCTTGCATTTCAGACTTGTGATTCACAGTTCATAATTTGAAATCTAACGTCACGAGCCATGACTAGGAAAGTGGGCCTTCTATATCACTATATGGAATTAGCCAAACGCTAAAGTAGTGGTTTCCAAATCAATCCTTAAACATTAGCTATTATCTTAACATTAAACCTAGACAGAGCTAATAGTCTTAAAAGTTGAAGCTCAACTTTCTCAACTTTTCCTAATTTCTGGCCGAGTATTCCGGTAGACCAAATTGACTTCTTTTTTGTTTTTACTAAAAAATATTATTTATTTATTATTAGTATGTGGATTTTTATGTAATTTATGATCAACTTATTATAAAATTCGAATTTCTCTTAAATCGTGGGTTTTACAAAACTATTATAAATTGTAATTGGTTACAATCTTACACAATTTTAAATGCTTTGATTTACAATATATATTTATATCAACAATCCACATATACAACCGCTACTTTACAAAATGAGCACAGCCATTTCCCTAAAACGCCCTGATAAACTGAATAAAATATTTTATAGCAGCACTCAACTGAAATCATAATAAAAAAAAAATGAAAGTACAAAATTCCTGGAAAACCAGCCAACATATGAGACTTTATTGCTTTCTGCTGAAATACTTGTACAGGTTTGGCTCCAAAATAAAAGGACAGAGCCAAATGTGAGTGAGTAGTGCAGATGACACATGTAGAATATGCATATCTACACCATTCCATTATATTGTATTTATGCAATGAATAGAACCAAGAAATAATTGAAGGCAACTAACTAGCTTAGGATTTTGCTCTGTACAGGTCGGTCAATCTACCCAAAAAAATTACAAACTACTAGGAAAATAATAAAACTTTCTGCCCTTTCATGACTGGTTCTTTACAATCCTAACATTGCTGTAGAAGCGCTTGAGGTCTTTAATAGCCCGCTCTTCAATCTGAATTGAACGAATTGATGAGGGAGCATCGATCTCTGGTTTGAACCAACGGTTCATCCCACCAGACTCTGATGGTGATCCCTGACCACTCATCACCGAGAATCCAGTAGTTCTATTCTTTGGGCTATGAGAAATTCCCAGCTGCTGCTTTCCCTATACACAATAATTATAGCAGATATATCAATTATTAGTAACCTAAATATCTCAAAACCACACATTTCAATACCTACTCAACAAGTACTTACAATATACATAATACGACGGTTATTTATCAAATTGCCTAGTAGTTGTTTACCATTTTCCACCTAAACTATTCAAGTCATCCATAACCTTATATATTAATCAACTGCATAGTAACAGTCCTATAATTTTTTACCAGATTTATATACATAAATAGCCTAGTAAATAAATGAGAACCACCTCGCCAAGTCCTCACTTTGATAGATGTTTGCAACCTTCAATAATTTCACTGTCCATTATAAAATAAACTAATTTATGTAATTCACAACTAAATTTTATTTGGAGAAGGGAAGTAATGCCAATGCCAAATATCAGCCATAGGAGCACAATCTACATAAAATAGGCAGAGAGGGAGGGGGTTGAGTGAAAGTTTGGACAGATCAAAGAAACATACCTGCTGAAATTGGATATCCCTAAGAGATGGACGGGAAAGGGAAGGTGGAGTTCCGGATGCAGCCCAAGGAGGCGTGTTTTTATCTCCATCTGGCATCTGTCCTTTCAGAACAGGGACCACAGCTATTGGAGAGGAACACATAAATGAACTCAATGAGAGTTTCCCATTATTGCCTTCAGAATGATCGTCCGACTCTCTCTTCTTTGTAGGTTTAGTCTCAGATTTGCTCTTCTGTTCATTCAGTATAAGACGAAGTGAGGTCGATCCCTGAGAAACTTTGGCACCACCCCAAGCAGGACCCTCGCTTTTGGCAATCACGGGAGGTGGGGCAGCACTTTTTGGAATGTCATCAAGGGCACCACTCAGAAACACAGAAAGTCCACCTTTTCTATTCTTTTTCTTCGATGCAGTTGGGAACCCAACCCCATCTAGGGGAATATCTTCAACTGCCTTCTTATTATATGATTTAGAAATCATGGTCTCTTGAATTGCAACAGCACTCCCATAATCTGCAGCTTTCTCCTATAGATTGTAAAAATATAAAACCCAACTCTTTCAATAACAATATCGACAATGGAGAAAGGATGGCCTAAAGCATGACAAAACAGGAAGTGCTTAGCTTCAACTGTTTCAATTAGTAAGATGTCACCAGTTTTACAAAATTAATCTTATAGGTACTGCAATCAACAAATTGTATTTTTTTATTATGCTTTAATCAACAAGTCGAGCAACATGGAAAATCCTGCTAATGAGAACAAAATGCTACCTTACCACATAAGATTGAGGCTATTATATAGCCTTTTGATATCCATGTTATACAGGAGCACAATATATTACCTGAACCTTACTGGTCTCTTCTCGCACTTCAGCATCCAGAAAGCCCTTCGTGATGCATGGTTCAGAATCAATAGCTATATTACAAGACCCCTCGCCCTTCTGTGATGCCTTATCTTTGCACTTTCTTCTTTGCTTTCTAGATACATTCTTACTCCCTCTTTCATCCAGCACAGAAGATGCTTTTGCATGAACAGTTTCAACTGGCGCACCAAGCTCACCAAGTGAATTCTCCAGGACTGATCTCATCTGAAGTTTTGAGATCTGCTGGTCATCGAGAAGATGGCCCTTAGATTGTTTTTCCTCAAGCAGCTCAATCTGCTGCAACTTTTTCCTCAAAGCTCTTATTTTTTTGTTGGCACCTTCCACTGCAGAATCATTGGATTGAAGAAAGCCATCCAATCTCTGAGCTCCCTCTCTGCATAACATTTGCCCCTTTGTACCATCATCACGTGTCCTAAGCATTTCATCATCACCGGTCTCATCTTCACTATTTATAATAGCTGGAAATGTAGCAGTGGGTGTAGGAAGTTGACGATAACTCCATGGCTCGGACGACTTTAAGTCTAAAAGTTTCTCAAGATCAACCAAGATATCCAATGACGTCCCAGTAAAGGCATGTGCCGACACTGTGAGTATATAATCTAGATTACGGATCACAATCTCCTGCAGCAAGTTTTGGCATCTTTTAGGACACAAACAGTTTATCAACAAAATAATAAAACAATAGTGCAGAGGAATCCCATAAATAAAAGAAGTGTTGGTTCACTCAACCAGGTACGATCTCTAGAAAACCGAACACAGAACATAAAGCTCTAATTGTGAATACAGGTCCCCTTAGAATGTGCTGCACGTATTTACCAATAAATATGATTTGATGCTAGAAAAAGTAATTAGCAACAAAATGTTCTTCAATTTATGATAAAAATACACACAAGAAATAGTCTTTGATAGAACACAAAACGTTGCTACATTGACTACCATTAATACCAAATTATAATTTTATAGAGAATATATGTTCATCATATATTCAGCAGTTATACCTATGAGACTGACAAGGCTACAAGAAACATAGCAGGTGGTATACAGCAGCAGCCAACAACAGAAATATTTTTCAAAGAAAGAAGATAATAGCTAAATTTTTTTTTCATCCTACATGGAGGACATGCACTAGTCCCATCAGAAACTTTATATCAGCAATTTTCAAGCTCCTGCTGGAATAAATTTTTGTGAAGCTGTTTGCAGCTGGCAAATGTTCTTTTAATCCAGTATCACCAAGGTAGCAGCACTCACTATGATGCAATAACTTATATGTGATATAGATGACTCTGCATGAGACATCCCTTAGATCAGTAGTTACCAGCTTGCTGACAGCTGATAACTCTTGCTGCTTCAACGACGTAGAAGAGCATCAAAGAATAAAGAGCATACACTACACTAAAATATGAAAAGAATTTTCAAAATATTTTTCTGTCCCTCATTGCACAGTAATAGAAAAAGGTGATGCAGGTAACAACATGAGTCAGTGAACCAGACCTCACAATGTCCCTTGAGATCGTGTGCTCCCAGTGAATCTGCAATTTCAAGCAGTTGTATGGCATTTCGTGGCTCAACTAAATGTTCTGCAGCTAATTTTTCACAAAGACTTTTTAAGCTTGGTACGCTTGGTGTCTTGTAAGAATTTCTAGAACCAGGCAGTTCTGGATTTTCAATATCATCCTTCTGCATATTGGACAAGACATCCTCATATTCCACATCATCAAACATGAAACCTTCACATAATTCATCTAATTCACCCTGGACCTTTTGCTTCTGACTACCATCAGCAATATGGGGAATATAGCATGGATGATAGAGTGAGCTAACAATCAGTAAATGTGTTTCTCCAACTGATACTGATGCCGCCTTCTTCACCCCATGCAGCCTAGTTGGGGTAGTTGGAGCATCTTTTCCCTTCTTACCATCCCACATATAAATATCGCCAGTCACAGTAACTGCAGCAGTCCAGTATTTCCCTGCAGATATGCTAACTATCCCTTTCCCACATAGCGAATGTAACTGCAGGAAGACGTGCACCCATTGTTTATGATAATCGACATGTAAAGAAAAACCTCCAAAAGTAAAGTAATACCTGACGGCATTGAAGATCAGGATCTGAGGACGACCAGTAGAACAATGCACCATCATCCGTAAGAGCTATGCTGTGTGTCATCCCAGCAGCTATAGCAACAACATTAAGGCGTTCCTTGCGATGAAATTTCAGCACACTATTTCCAGCTTTTTTAATATTTCTAGCAATGGTTACACGTCTAGGATTAACAAGTCGATGGCCCCAAGTGAACACCTACCAACCGTCATACAGTGGTGTTATATTACTGAAGCTCATCCATTCTAGCCCTAGGTATATCATATAACAAATTCCAAAAGAAAAAAATTATAACTTCAATATACCTCCCCATCAGACCCTAAAACGACAGTGTGATACTTTGATGCTGACACTCCAACAAGGTGTTTACCCTTCAAGTACGCCACCACCCTCGGGCTGTAATTTGAAGCTGAGTTAGAGGTACCATAACCAAGTTGGCCCTCTCTATTGCAACCCCATGTATAGATTTCACCAGCCTCTGAAACAACCGCTGTGTGTTTATTTGCTGCAGAAACAGCCGATATTCTTGCCTTCAAGGAACTAACTCTACGAGGAGTAGGTTGCGTGTCAACAGAAGTATAGCCAAGTTGACCCTCTGCATAACATCAATAGAACATATAATTCATATTGACTTTACTTTAAGGCTAAACATAATTGCAATTTGCATGACAAAACTGTGGACAATTTACTTGCCTTCCATTTGTAAAAGGCAAGCATAACTAATTGTATAACTGCAGAGGGTAGCATAAATATGAAATGGGCCATTCGATATTGTTTACCTCTATTGGAACCCCATGTGAATACTTCTCCGCCCTCTGTCGCAACAACAGTGTGATGTTTAGCAGCAGCAACAGCCTTAACTCGACGTGCACCTAAACCCGAGGTCACTTGACGAGGAGTGATGACTGCAGCTTGACCGCTAAAACATGAGAGATGGTTAAGCTCATACAAGTTTCGCCAAACAAAATTTATTCTAAGGGGAGTGATGAAAATTAGTGACTTCCTGGTTAAGATCACGTGTTTCATCAAACAGATAAAATGGAATCATCTAACCATGCATCTTAATGTTTCACAAGTCCAATTGAACAAGATGACTATTTAAAATATAAACTCTCTATAAACACCAAAATCAATAGAAAGCATGGTAGCTACACGGGGACTCTAATTCTCAAATGTTCCTGATAAAATAGTGAAAGCACATCATTCAATAAAGTAAAGAGTCATAGTAATTTGAAAGAACCTTCAAAAACATAGTTGAAAGCATAATTTAAAATTTAGATACACAATTGCAGACAATAGCTGGTTTAAATCTTCAATTTCGAGATATATGTGCCAAAATTAACTATCTGCCACCTGTGTATATCAAAGTCAGGATGTCCTAGGCGGCCACCCCTTCCAAATCCCCAACTGTAAACTTCCCCACGTGCACTAACTGCCACACTGTGGAACTTTGCAGCAGAAATGGATTTGATGAACGAACCATGAAGAGATTCAACTTTGCATGGTAACTTCTGGATGTGTGCATTTCCAGTTCCAAGTTGATAGTTAACACCGCTGCCCCAGCTGAAGACCTCAGTAGTTACTGAAAATCAACAGAAATGGGTCAACATCCTAGATGATGACAGCAATAAACAAAGAGATTCAGGTTTCAGGACACATCAGCATACTTGAGCTGCTTTCCTTGCCAACAGCCTGCAGTACAGGCCCAGATAGGAGATCAACTGGAGTCCTGGATCTCGAATCCCCTAATGTCAACGAGGCGCCAAACTGGAGGAGGACACAAGCAACTGCTAAATGTCCAAAATGCAGAGCTCTGTGAAGGCTACTCCACTCTGATTCCCCATCCTGACAAGAGGTCAACTACTTTTTAGAGGAAGTTACTAAACCATTTCAGTGTTAATAAACCAGGAGAAAGGACTCAAACTGAAGCTTATGATCTTTCTATCACCTCCTGCACCACCAAGATGGGCATCTAGTCATCTATTCATGGATAAAAAGTTATCTCCTCATATTTATTTTACAAATGATGACACATTTAATGAACTACAAACATTTGTCGTGTCACAAGATAATGATTGCGACATAAGAAAATGGAACTTACAAAAGATTATTGCATTCATAGATTTGATCAATTTAACTTTCTTCATATAATAGGGAAAATGCACCACTTTCAAAAGATGTTTGGTGAGAGCTCTGTATCATTAATCCACTTTTAGATTTCATTTCTCATGCTCCAATCTGTATAAGATGATAAGGAATTCCCACTTACTCTCCTCTCCAGACTCTCTGGTTCTTCTAGTCTAGATTATGATAAACCAAAAATAATCAATTATAATACCCCAAAGGACAAAGAAATACAAAGCCACATGCAATGACTGAGATCATGAAACAACTCCATACCAGTCATCATACAACAACTCAGTAAGCATAGAACTTAACGCGGAGCAGATTAGAAGATCAAAAAGATCAGAGGGAAAAATATACCCTTGCATTAGGGTCTGCACCAGCTTCAAGAAGCCTTCTAACAACAGGTATATTGTTCCTCCAAGTAGCAATATGCAAAGGTGTGAGCCCAAACAGGTTCCTTGCATTAATGTTTCCCCCATTTTTTTTTAGCACCAACAAGGCCAAATCTACATCAGAGACAGAACCCTCCCGCACAACCAACCAGAGATCCTTACTCTGATGAGCACATTTACGAGAATTTTGTATAGACTGCTTCTGGGATGGAGGCGAAACTGAACCCTCCATTGAAATAAATGACTAAAAATACGATGCTATTTAGATCTGCTGCCAGTATTACTCAATCCTCGCTCTAGATATATAATTACAAACAAGTGTATATAGCCATCCTTCTGGTTTTGCAGAGAAACTAATTAAGAGCAGTTGACAAATGGCTGTAAGCAATAAAGCTGGCATTCAAGCAGCTCCATTCTCCATTTTACAACAAAAACAAAGCACCTGATTTATTCTTTTCACGAGACAGCAGCATTCCATGATTCACAAAACATCTTGGAGACTAAATAGGCTCTGCAAAGTTAATCCTCAGGTGAGCAAATGTAGCAGTATTAAATGAGCTATAGTAGTGCATTCAAAATATAAGGAGAACTGCAATTCTTTTTTTCACTCCCTTAATTTTATGAGAGTTCATAAAACACACAAACATCATGAAGACCTCTTGCATACACAAGACATTTAAGTCTGATGGCCCATCAAGTCACAAATTTCGCCCAGTACGCCAGGAAGGTACTTGCTCGCAAGGAAATGATAATGCAGTATGATTCAATCGATTAACACAAACCATATCAAATTGGATCATACTTATCAAATCAAGTCTCAAAATGCAATAAAAAACTAAAATTGTCTGAAGTCTAAATTGCAAATCATAAAACGACTGATCTGAACTCAAGATCTCAAACCAAACACAAAAAAATTGAACCAAATTTGAACCATGATTCAGCATTCTCATTTAAGCAAATTAACCATCGAAATTCCACGCCTTGGTCAATACCCTAAAGGGAAATTATCTTAATTATTAAAGTACAAAACTGAATTGGAGTCGCGTTCAATAATGACGTTGAAGAAATAGAACAGACGGTTATTCCCCACCCCCAAGGTTGCTTAAAAAATCAC
This sequence comes from Perilla frutescens, assembly GCA_026008535.1. NCBI lineage: Eukaryota > Viridiplantae > Streptophyta > Magnoliopsida > Lamiales > Lamiaceae > Perilla > Perilla frutescens. The sequence goes on along the minus strand of BRKX01000017.1, from coordinate 34,561,257 downwards.
CGAAACGACAGAAAGATTGGATCTTGAAAACCAAAAATAAAAAATAAAAATATCGACATATGTGCAGATGTTGAATTACACAAACAGGGGGCAAAAACACTAAAAAGATCGCATCTTTCACAAGTCACAACCCAGGAAAAAAAAAGGAGGATAAATTATGCCAACCAAAAAAAAAAAAACACTATAATTTAATGAAAAAAAGTTCACCTTGGTTTGTTAGGACAAGTCCATCATATTCATCGGAGAAGAATTTGTAACAACTTAGGCTGCCGAGTGCAACACTCTCTCTCCTACTTTCTCTCTCTAGTAATATATTAGCTATACATACATAAAAATATGCGTGCATTTGTGATTGGTTTGGTGTTGGTTATAATTCAGAGAGAGAGAGTCTCTATAACGGAAGATGAGAGAATATACCCCAAAAAAACCCAAAGATGCAAAGTGGAAGAGAATTCTACGAGGAACTGGAGGGCATTCTCGTAATATGATCAAGACATTCGGACAAAAATACCCTCGTTTTTGTAGGAATTGACGCCCGAGGGCTCTATGGGAAGTTGCGGTCACGATTTCACCGCACCGCCTCGCCGTTGCCCATACCGGGCAAGTGTTTTACTATCAAGCTGACACGTGGCATTTGTTAAAAAATTCGGACATTCGCAATTTCTAAGTGAGGTAGATATTTAATATTTTCTCAGCAATTTCGGTTTTATTTGTGTCCATGGTTTGTGGTATCCCTACACATCAGGAACTAAGAATATATTTCAGATTTTCCTAAAAATAGAAAGAATACATACATATATATATATATGCACACACACATATATGTATGTGTATGTGTATGTGTGCATCTCTTCTCATATATTATGTCGTGTGTAAAATAAATACCCAATTAAATTATTCAATGTCGACTAGCTAATATTTATTTAGTCCATGCAACTAAATAATTACGTAAAAACTCCTGTGCATAAGATGTATATGAGACGGTCAACGCGTTGGCCAAAAAAATGTGAGAATTGGTGATACTTTTTAGGGATACAATTGATACTTTTTTTAATTTCGAATGATACTTTTTAGTGTGTCAATTGATACTGATCTTAACAGTTTTTTTCTTTATTTTTTTATTCTCCCCAATACTTTTTATTGATACAAATGATACTTTTTAGCCTTTGAAATGATACTTTTCAATATTATGAATGGTACTAATTTTGACGGATTTTTTGGTCAAAGCATTGACCGGGTCAACACGCATTGACCCGGTCAATACGTTGACCGTCTCATGTACATCTTATGTACAAGAGACTTGCCCAAATAATTATGGTGGAGTGTTAGTGTATAGATTTTCTTGAGACTAGCATTAACGGCAACCACCACGTGTGCAAAACCAAAAAAAAAAAAAAATCAGAAATTTCAACCACATTTGGTCGACCACCCCCTCAATTCAACCACATGGGTCTCTTTCCAACCTATTGCTTTGGTGTCTCCATCCTATTGACCAATTAATTTTGAAGTGAAATATATATATATAATTGATATATTTTTAATAAAAATAAATAAAAAATATATCAAAATTCATATTTTTTATTCTTTACAAATAGACATTAATTTTGCTATATTTCAACACATTTTAAAATTATTTATTTTTTTCTCTAGTTTTCTATATATCCAAATAATAAAAAAGAATTCATGTAATTTTAGGAAATACCGTTTAATGAGTACGATTTTTTTTAATTTTCATAAATATCGTTTAGTTTAATGAGTGTGATTTTATTTTTTATAATTTTAGGAAATGTAATTTAATTGGTGTGAAGTATGTCGTAATTTATGTTATTAATTGTGTGGTTGGGTGGTCATTGATAAAACATGTAAAAATAGATGTGGTTGGATTGGATGAATATTGATGATGTGGAAGACAGAGAAAAATTAATTAAATATTAAAGTGGTTGGATGGTTGGATTGATTGCTGATATTAATAGTCTGAGCTCTTACCCCTTATGAGAGCTGGCATAAAATTCGCTTCCCCAACAATTAATGTTGTTTTCAACTTTCGAGATTGACAATATAAATAAATTCCCTTTTTTCATTATTTAATTCAATGTATCTTCATAATGAAGATTTTTCACAACACCATAAATATATAATTTAGTGAGTATTCTTTACCGTGATCCATAATCGGGTTTGCATCTCAATTTTTTCATCCTAACTTAAAATAAAATAAAATAAGAATTTATTTACAATGAGATTGTAAATACCCCAAAATGACCAGTCTGTGTGATTATCCTTAACATATAACTATAGTGTCAAAAAACTTCACAGATTTATGAATTAAGTATGGATAAGATTTTGATTTGATTTCATAGTCCTCCTATTGACATTTTAATTTGATTTGATATCATATTCTTTTTATATTATAACAGTTCAAGTCAAATCTTTTTTTTTTTTTGGATGTTTTATAAATCTTATGTGTAATGCGCTGTAAATCAATTAAATTGGAGGACGGTAACATTGGTTTACAGTTAATTCGGTTGGAGGGCGTACGGTTAATATTTGTGTTCAACCTAATTGCTTGAAGCCAATTGTCGCACTTAATGTGATAAATGTTAATTAAATTTAAATATGTTGGGGAAATGCGATATGAACGTAGTTGGCATGAATTTGAGATAGATATTAATTTAATGGGCTGCACACAAATAGAAGCTTTTACAATCAAAATACCGACACTACCATCGACATAAGAAGTTCGAGGTGAAGGAGAACACAAGCTCAAAATTGACAATTCCACCTCTTTTGTTGTAGCTCTCGAGTTTTTGAAGGTGATCTCATGAAATTAAAGCTTTTAAATTTTTGAGAATTTTTGTGTGAATTTCAGAATTTTTAATTTGATGATCAAATTGTTTAAAATGGTTCAAATTGATGACAATTTTGGAGATGGAGATTTCATGATTTTGAAGATGAATTTTTTAAATCTATACCATCAATAGTCAACATAGTGTGTAAAGAATTGGAAATAAAAGAGGTAAATAATGCAGCAAACTGAATGAGTTTGGTTCCAAAACTCCAAATCCTCGATTATTTTAAATAATATCAGATTGATACTTGTCTGCATCATATATGATACTTGTATGCTTAGTGCATGATACTTTTAGTACATAACCCATATTTTTTACTCTCTCTTTACAGATTATTGGAATGAATATTCTTCATCTTTTAATATATTTTCTTGCGATCATTTTAGAGTCATTTGATTTAGGTTGTGGATATGAAGTGGTTGCGGCTATCAGCCTTTTGTAGGAAACTAAAAGAAGAGAAATCTCAAAAGATAATCTCGTAAAGTGGTAAAGAAATGTGGGAGATGAGTGTGAGCAGAAAGTGTGGTGATGATTAAATATTTTTCGAAAACGGATGGCCTCGATTCGTCCATGAACAAGCCTTTGAGTGTCGGAGATTTTCTGGTGTTCGAACACACTCGAAACTTGCACTTTAATGTTGTTGTCTTTGATTTGAGTGCGTGTGAAAAATAATTTTTGGTTGATCCCCAGAATGAGCATCGATCATGACTGAATTATTTGAAAGATAATACACTTGCTCTTATCATAATTGATGAATCTGACAATGAGACAGAAAAAAGAAAGAAAATAATGCAGCAAACTCAACTCAGTTGAATGAGTTTGATTCCAAAACTCCCAACCATCGTTTGTTTCACATGAATATCAGGTTAATGTATGTCTTCAATATAAGTGATACTTTATACTTAATATATGATACATTTTCTACTTACCTGACTCATCATTTCTTTATTTCATTTTGCAAATTATTGGATTTAAGATTCTTCATTTTTTAATATATTTTGGGATATTTTTAAGAGTTGTATTGGAACAAAATATTGATGGGAATTCATTATGTTCTTATTTTATAATATGAATATTATTATGATGTAATTTCATTTCTTAGAATTTCATTTGTGAAATTTATTTATTTTTTAGTTTTTTCAATATGGAAATAAGCATCTACTCATTGGGGAGAATATGACACTTCAATGACATTTAAGTGACACTATATATATATATAGGGATGAGATCTGGTGAGAACCCTACCCTAGGTGGGAACTAGGAACCAATCCCATTCATCCATTCCACAATCTGGATGGTCCAGATTAGATAGATGAAGTGAAGGGAGCGGTGACAAACTTGTAATTAAAATGAAAATTTTAAATTCACGCGTTTCATTGAGGGTAAAATTGGAACAAAATATAAAAATTATAATACAGCTTCTCACGAAACATGATTCACTTTTAAAAAAAGTGACATCATCATGTTTTAAAAAAATTCTTAAAAACTTTAAATGATCATAATTTATTCATTTTTAATCGGATTTACGCAAATCTTATATCAAATTAAAGCTCTTTTCATACTTTTTCATTTAAGATCCATATTGAATATGTTCATTTGAAAAAAATAGATGAAAAATACAAAAAATCATTTTGAGGCATAATTTTCACATAGAGTAGCCCCAGATTTATATTAGCATGGTGTATACAACATTTTAGCATGACCTATATAACACTTTAGCATATTGTGTAATACATTTTAATGGGTGATCTTATGAATATTTTTCTAACAGTTTTATATAAACACCTACACCTGTACAAATACTAGAAAATGAAAAACACGAGTTGATAATAAAACAGAAAAAAGAATGAGAAAGTGAAGCAACGAAAGAGATGGCTGACAACTAAGAAAGAAAATGAGAGAATATTTCCCGAAACGAGATAAAGTTTAGGAGAGCAAAATATGTGCTACAATTATAAGTGCAAACAGTAACATACAAAGTGAAAGGAACGAAGCTGAGGAAAACCTACACTGCAGGCTCTCATGTGAAGATGGTCCAATAAATGTTGAAGTATTTATTATGATGAAGTGATTTGTACTTTTAATGAAATTTCTGCAAGTATTATTAGTTTCAAGACATATTTCTTATGAATATTAGTTTATGTTGATAAATATTAGTTCAAGTTGAAGAATATTAGTTTAAGGTGATAAATATTAGTTTCATACATTTGTTATTAATATTTGAAAATGTTATTGTTAGCGTGAATTTTTCTTTACATGAGCATGATATTGTTGTTTTATTAGCATTATACAATATTTTATTTTAGCATCATACACTATTTCATTTTAGCATCATACTTCCGTCATTTTAGCATGATCTTCTATACACTAATAGGAACACAATAAACCCTAATCGAAATGGGACACCAAATTTAACCTCATTCTCACTTTGTTTTAACTTGATGTTATAAACAACACCATAATACGATGTAATAAACTCTAATGAAAATGTCATAAAGCCTAATGAGAATGTGACATCAAGTTTAACATGCTACATCCCTCATTTTAGCCTGATAATTTCCTCATTTTAGCATGATCTACTGAACAACAATGAAGAATCTAGAAAATCATAATGTGAATGTAATAAACCCTACTTGGGAACATTGAACCTAATGGAAATGTCATAGATCCTAATTGGAATGTCATAAACCCTAATTAGGAATAATGAACCCTAATGAGAATGTCATGAACCCTAATTTAGAATAATGAACCATAATGGTAATGGGACATCAAATTTAGCCTTATTCATTCCTCATTTTAACCTGATACATCCCTCATTTTAGCAAGATACTATAAACAGTAACGGGTCATGCAATAAATCTTAATTGAGAACAATGAACCCTAATAGGAATGTAATAAACCCTAATTGGAAAGAATAAACCCTAATGGGAAGGTAATAAACCCTAATTGGAAACAATGAACCATAATAAGAAAGTGACATCAAGTTTAGCATAGCATGCTACATTCCTCATTTTAGCATGATCTACTGAACAACAATGGTGGATCTAGAAAATCGTAATGTGAATGTAATAAACTCTACTTAGGAGCAATGAACCCTAATCGGAATGTCATAGATCCTAATTGGAATGTCATGAACCCTAATTGGGAACAATTAACCCTAATGAGAATGTATAAACCCTAATTTGGAATAATGAACCCTAATGGTAATGGAACATCAAATTTAGCCTTATTATTTCCTCATTTTAACCTGATACATCCCCTATTTTATCAAGATACTATAAACAGTCACGGGTCATCCAATAAATCTTAATTGAACACAATGAACCCTAATAGGAATGTAATAAATCCTAATTGAAAAGAATAAACCCTAATGGGAAGGTAATAAACCCTAATTGGGAACAATGAACCCTAATGAGGATGTGACATTAAGTTTAGCATGCCACATCCCTCATTTTGGCCTGATAATTTCCTCATTTTAGCATGATTTGATAAATAATAATGGGGGAATGCAATAAACCGTAATGGGGACATATTTAGCCTCATACTTCTCTGATTTTAACATCATAACAGTAATTGAGATTGATAAACTTTAATTAATATTAATGTAATAACCACAAAGGGAATGCCATAAACTCTTTGAGAAAAAATCATATATTCTTAAAATGAATGTGCTAAAAAATAATTTACAATCATTGTAAAATATGATAATAAATAATTCCCACTCACTATAATAACATCATTCTAAGTAGAAAAAAATGAAATAAAAAATTCAGCTATACAATCCCTAGCATCATGATCTAAAAATTTGTGGCACTTGATGTACATTCTGAATGGTTTGTTCTCCTTTCTCTTCTTTGCCTCCTTCTTAGATATCAAATGACTGCCACTACATTTTATTTTAACCGGAATAAGTGGGTGAACCACAACTTCAGAAAGGACACATGAACCGTAGAATTGCTCAAACATATCGTCTTGTTATGTGAAGTAGAAGCCTCCATATCACCGGATTGAAATAATACTTTCAAGTTACGCATCCCAGCTAAAAATGAATTCATCTTCTCCAGATCACGCTCAACAAAGCCCAAATTAGAATAAAACTCTAAAAACAACTGATTTAGCAAATTCCCATTATCATCTGACATAAGGAATTTATCAAAAAACTCTGAAAACAACTGATTTGAACATACATGTTCAAATTGAACATTATAAACAGAACAAGATAAAATGCTAATATAATCGCATGCATCAAGAGATGTTAAGATAGAAAATCAACATGTACATTGCATTTTAGCATGACATATGTCTCATTCTAGCATCATGCAGAACACATTTTATCACATATTTCGTAATGAGAATGCAGATGCTGCTAAAGGTAAAAATGATAAGCACACTAGTAAATACACTCGACTATCAGCATGACATACACAACTAATACACCATGGTGTAAATGAAATTTACCACCACACTATTCTGATGTTTACATGGTGTGTATAACATTATGTAGCCGAGTCACAAAAACACATAAAAAAGCAAACATGGTTTGTATCACATGTTACAGAGAGTGAATTAGAAATAAAATAAAACCAGCATGTTATCTTGCTAAAATATTTATCACACAATGTTAAAACGAATACTTTCACATGCTAAAATAGCTTATATGACATGATACTCAAATAAACAAATCTAATCAATGTATATTCTGTATGTTATCGTACTAAACCCTGAATTCTTAACAATTAAAAAATAACTGATATAACACAGAACTGAAACAAACAGATCAAATCAATCACACACAAAAACGTAAATACGGAATCAGAATGAACTCCAATAGAACAAACTGTAAATTCAATCCAGATACAATGAATTGCGAAATTAATCGACATTAAATTTTCAAACTGAATCAAACATTGCAAAATAAACAACATATCCGGAGTCGCCATAAAAACACAGATGTAGATACTTCACAACAAATAGATAATTACAGAAATAAAATGGGGTTAAGAAATCAAAAACGCGATCTCAAAGGAAATTAAGACGGAACGAGATGGAAAACGGTCGAAGAGGAGATTTAAGGAAAGATGAAGATGGAAAACGATCGCGAGAAAAGCAGAAGCATAAATATGGAAACAAAAAAATAAAAAATATATAACAGAAACATATATAACATGCTAATATAGTCATACAATCAGACTAAAACTGTAAGTTATTATGCTAAAATAAATATTTGAACATGCTAAATTTAATAATTGTATATGCTAAAATTAATAATTGTACATGCTAAAAATGACAATATCCCTATAATTCTTAATATGACAGTTAACAACTAAAAGCAACTTCTATGACATGATACTCAAACAAACAAATTAAACCAGTATCATACAAAAAAGTAAATATAAAACAACAATGAATTTTGATATGGCCGTCAATATTCAATAAATACACAACCCACTGCAAAAACTAAACAACACACCAAACTGTAAAAATTAATCGAACAATATACAATAAATAACATACATGGAGTCTCCATAAAAAGACAACATCGATAAATTCTAGTGGTTGCAACATCGAATCTTCGGAACAAAAAGATGAATGCAGCAACTAGATAAGATTACAAATAAAAAAATCGCGAGAAGAAAAAAGAAATAAATTGATACATCAATCTGCAAAAATTAATCAAAAATATAAAATAAAAAACATACTTGAAATCTCCATACAAGACATCGGAGCTGATGAACACTCCAAATAGCAAGGTCAAATCTTTAACACAAAAGAATGAGTGCAGAATCTAAAAGGAGTTAAGAAATCAAAAAAAGAGACGACGCAGAAGATGAAGTAAATTAGAGAGAGAGAGGGGGAATGATAAATACGGGAAAAAAATCTGAAGAAGGAAAGTTGAATTATTGAATTACTATATTACCCTCTCCTTCATGAAACTTGCCAAAAATTACAATTATGCCACCGCCCCATTCACTTAATCTGAGCCGTCCAGATTGAACCAATGAAGAGATATGATTGATTTATAGTTCCCACCTGGGGAAGGAACCCTTCCATATATATATAGATGGGATCTGGTGAGAACCGATCGCTAGGTGAGAACCGGGAACCGATCCCATCCGTCCATCCTGCAAAATCGACGCCCCAAATCCATCCAGATTTTTGGTGGCATTTTTGTAATTATCGCGAAAATCTTCAATTCGCGCATCTCATTAAGGGTAAAATCAGAACTAAACTCAAAAATTGCTCAGATTCAATTTTAGCATCCGACTTCGCACATTTTAGCATCATGCATTTCTCATTTTAGCATGTGTTGATAAACAAAAATGGAACGATGATTTCATTGGAATGAAATGCAATACACCCTATTTGGGGACAGTGAACACTAATGGGAATCTCATAATTACTAGTTGGGATCAGGAACTTAATAAACCCTAATTGGGAACGGTGAACCCTAGTGGAAAATGTCACATCAATTTTAGCCTCCTACTTCGATAATTTTAGCATTATGCGATTCTCATTTTAACCTCATGCGATTCTCATTTTAGCCTCAGAACAAAAGGGAAGAATTATTAAATTACTATATTACCCCTCCGTCCAGAAAGTTGCTGAAAATTACAGGAATGCCACCACCCATCCACTTAAATCTGATTTAATCTGGACCGTCCAGATTGAGTCAAACAAAGGCTAGGATTGGTTCCTAGTTCCCACTCAGGGGAAGGGTTCTCATTTGATCTTTTCCCTATATATATATATATTTGCTTCTTATATGATACGTTTTTGCATGTCATTTGATACTTTTAAGCCGAATAAATGATATTTTTCCAGACACAAGTGAAACTTTTTTTTAACGTGTGATACTTTATATCTTAACAAATGATACTAACATTATTTCTGAAACACAAATTCATTTTTCTTTAAATGCAAGTTATAGATGTTCTTAAATGAACATGATTATTGCAGCTAATTCTAAAGCAATAATAGTTGTTCAGTAACGAAGATAGTGATTATTTCATAAGAAATTTATTCCACAAAATTTAAAATTTAAAGATACCATTTCAGATTACCTCCATCAATAACTCCAATCGATTCATCATTACAAAAACCACATAAAATCATAGAGTATTTAGCCCTTACAATCATCTCCATGACAAAAAGTACATGTTTAAGCTGAATAATGATATATTCAAAAACCCAATATGTAATTCACCATACACCAAAACAAAATATATCAACAATTCTTCAGTTATAGCCGGTATCCTACAACGTTCCAAATATTTAAATAGAAATTCACAATCTCAATCATTTATTCGTTCTATTCATGAATGCAAGGACACACTTATGCACTTCAAATCTCAAGTTATTTGTGCCTGCAAAAGCAATATGAGCACAATATAGTACTCGTAACTTCTTTCGACTATAAGACTGCAAAATGAGAAACAAATCTACAAATCAGTTAGGAAAAATAAGGAAAAATATATATAAAAATAATTCAAGCATTTCCTAAGTCAGGGTACGAATAAGCCTTTCCATCAAATTTACAAATAACCATATTATGTGATACTAAAATATAATACTTCAAATTACTCATATAATGTTCAATCAAACACTTAAATGAACATATCTAGACAATTAATGAAAAGAAAAAAAAACAAAAACAAAAAAAGAATCAAAATTCTAAAGACATAAACATACCACATAAAAAAATATAAGAGATAAAAACTATGAACAATATGATACTTGTTTCTACTTCAAGTGGTACTCGTAAGCATGCTAACTGATACTTAATATAATAATCCAGTACAACCTCGAATTAATATGGAAGATAGATATATGAATGGAATATTTTATATTACTAGTATATCACCCGTGCGATGCACGGATAAAATACATAAACTTGGCATTTTATTAAAATATCACAATAAATTTTATTATTCTAATTATTAAAAGATTACTTGCACCAAATATGTTAAAGAAATGTGAAATTATGCATGATATTCACTCATATAACAAAATTTCAATAATCTAAAAAAAATCAATCATGACTTTATATTGATTTTTCTATCACAACCTTTATAACTTTCCCATTATCCATTTCAAATATATATTAAATGATATTTAATAGAATCATGTTAATTTTCAAACAAACTTAAAAATAATGGAGTTTGAAAATGTAAATGATGCATCATTTAAGGCAATATTAGATTAGGATTGAAATGTAAGATATGCAAGGTGTAAAAAAAATAAAAAAAAAATAATATAAGGGTTACAAAAAAAACTAAATCATAGTCAAATATAATGATTGGTAAAGCTGACTCGATCTACTGTCCATATATCTTCACCACAATAATGGTAAACACCTTAACTCGTGTTTTGATACACATAAATGTAATACAATAAATTTGAGATGAACTATTTAAAGGATTAAAGGAGCAATATGCAATAAAAACAACAATTGAATGATAGTAGTTTGTGAAATTAATAATTTATAATATTTGATTGACTCTTCACCTATACTATGAAAATGGTAAATTATATAAATAAGCATTGTTATTTTGGTCTAAGGATAATAGAGAGAAAACAATAATACCTTCTTTTGAGATAAAAAAAAAATGATAAATCTTTACTACGTGAATTTTAAAAAGATGCCAGATGATATCATGAAATTATTGTTATAGATGCATGATATTTTCTTATCTCTACTTGTGAATTTTTTTATGGAATGTGTCAATGTAATACCCCGAAAATTTTATTATCTAAATTTAGTTAGGAATATGTATATATATATAAATATCTGATACTTAGAATAAGTTTAATATCCAATCTTCTTGGTAAAAAAAAACAATTATATAAATAGCATATGCTAATCATAAGGATAATCTAGGGAGGAAAACGGACCCTTCTAGGTCACATTTTTAGGTGATGTGTGTCCATTGAGTGTATTAGAAATACCCTTAGAATATTCTCGTATTTAATTTAGAACCCTAGATATGCACTTAATTTGATTAAATAGAATTTATTTACTTAGCGTAATAGATTTATTGTGACAAATATATATATATATATATATATATATATAAAACGAATACATATATATATTTTGTATGTATGTATACCATTTATATATTTATATATAATAATAATAATAAAATATATATATTTTAATGAATTGATTGTAGATTAGTATATTTGTTCCTTTACGGAAATGTTAGGTTAGAGACACTTTGATACATTCTTGTATTTTTATAAAAATCCCGATGCCGATTATTTTTCCTTTAAACTTAAAAGGTATTTGTTATTATCACTTCGGGTATTAAGAGATGTGTTTAGGATATAACCATATCCAAGCCCTAATACTTACCTAAATAAATATAATTTTATTTAAATATTATCCTATGATATATTATTATATAATTTATCCTATTTATTAGATGGTAGCAAAATTTGTCACCAAGTATATATATAAATGTATGCGAGCCCATTAATAGATATATGATAATTATGGTGGTATTAGGAAATACTAGTAACATTATATAAAAAAAATAATATAATAATAAAAATGAATTGAGGTGGCAAAATTTGGTGATGCCACTAGTCTAGTAAAGAATATAGGTTAGTGTACTATAATTGTAAAGTGAATGACTTTAGATGCAACATTTGTTTAAGATACATATCAACTAAATAGCTTTGTATGATGGTGTGTTGGACGAGAAGCAAATAAGAGGAGAAAGAGGAAGTTTGAGATATAAAGGTATTAAATTTATATCAAAACATGTAATTTTATATTACGTATAAATTATGTATAGTGTTAGCAAAATTAATCGATTCACAAATGGTTTAAACTATATTCAAATAGGATTGATTAATTGAAGTGGAGTGATTAATTATTTAAATTCAAATCAATTGATTAACTGATTTTGTGTCTTCACTATATTAAGTAAAATTTTAATGTATTTATATTAGTATTATTAATATAGGTTACATATGAGTTCGTAAATTTAAATCTACTAAGTTTTAGTAGATTGGAATTAATTAGATCAAAGATTAATGTGTTTGTGCGATTAAATAGCCTATAAAATAGAAGTTTGGTTTTCAATTTCATTTAGCTAAGAAATATAATTTTCATTCGGCTTATCTATCATAAATTCAGTGAAAATTACAACTTTAGGTTAATCAATCTATAATTTATTAACCCTGTATGCTAGCTATTCAATTGTTTAAAATATACGAATAAGCAATAATAAGATGAAAGAGCATATTGTAACACAAGTTGAAATACTATATTGAAGTCACTAACTAGCGGGAAACATAAATTAAATTAAATTAAATTAAAGGAGTCTAGGAATTGAGTTTTGATAGAGACCCTTTAGTTAAACTAAGCACATACTGGTTATTGTAGGGTCAGAGGAAGTAGCAGAAATCGAGCAAAATCAATCCAGAATTTGAAAGCAATTCTAATCCAGGTGGGCTATTATATTTTTGCAAATTGTATCTTTCGAGCTATTAAGCTCTGCTTTGTTAAAATTGCATATGTGACTATCTGTGTTAAATATTTACGTGCTACTATATGTTGTCGGAGTCTCATAAACCAGCGCTGTGTCAATGTGAGTAGCTACAGTATGCATGCTTTATTTGTCCTGCCCTACTCCTTGTCGGTGAGATAAAAATGAAACACTTATGGGTTATACTCATTGGGTATACTTGGCCATACTCAACTTTACGCGTGGTGATGTAGTACGAGTTGCGGGCAGTGACTGGTTACCCTCTTAAGCGCTTCACGATAAAATGTTTTGGTGAACTTAGGTTGCTTTAAATTTTGAAACCTCCTAAGCTTCACTACCTGCATGAACACAGATAGATTACTTTAATAAAATGATTTGCATAACTCGAATTGTAAAAAAACTTGCCCATTGAGTGCACTAGTACTCAGCCCAAATATTTTCAAATATTTTTCAGGTCAGTAGGCTGGCGCGTGGAGGTGACGATGCTGAGAGATGGGCTTTTGTTGTTTACGTATTTTCCCATTGTCTCTTTTTGTTAATTATTCTGTTGATAATGAAGTCTCCGCGCTTGTAATATCCTTTTGTTAAACATTAAGAACTCTGATCTTGATGTTATGAATATGTATATATTATTATACAGCATGTTTGACTATTCTGAGTCTTCTGTTGAGATTTTATTATTCAGGTTACCCCTTTTCTTTCCCACTTCTTAATTCCAACCTCCGTGGCGTCCATTTCCACGGTCTTTCAGGACCGGGGTGCTACAGAGTGGTAACAGAGCAGGTCTTGCAACTCTGCAAACCTGTTGGGTCAACTTATTTTATTTTTCTTTTTCATTAAATTCCCGTGTGATATTATAAAAGTCCTCAACTCGTCACTCACGCAACAGCTAAAAGGTACGCATGTTTTTATATGGTTTTTAGATTTTAAAAGTTTACATTAATGGGTGAAATGTTAAGTTTGTTTGGAAATGAAAGATTGTGATTTGCCATGTTGGCGGGAATGCCTTGAAAGATTGAGTCTTATACTGATTACTTACTGGTTTTGAGAATGAAATATGCCTGTGGGCGTACAGGATTTTATGTTAAACCAAGCTGATTCTATTGTATACATGTGAGGAATTTGTTTATCTATGCTTTGGGCATACTTATGAATGTTTGATATATGTTGATTGCACACATTGATAGTTGATTTGTATTTGATGTTGTGCTCTAGATGAGTACTTTGACTTGGAATTTGAGAACTTAAGATGAACTTAGCCTGTAGTTGTTGAACTTAGGCTAAACTTGTAAGAATTTATGAAAATGGTTGAACGTAGACTGATTGAGAAATTATGCTAAGTAGATGGCGGGATGGCAGGTGAGACCTCGAAAGAGGTGTCGTACTCGTGTGACGATGGATGAGCGGATAGAGAGGTTTCGTGCATGTATTAGTAGTCCAGGGGGGGATGTGCCAGAGTTCACTGCACGTTTTGTGACTTTATGGATGACTGTCTCGGGTATCGGTGGTATTACAGAGGTAGAGACTACAGCGAGATATATTATTGGACTGCCCCAAGCTTGGAGACCATGGGCTGCAAGAGTTGCTGATATTTTCTCAGAGAGATCTCCGCCTACTTTTGCAGATAAAGTCTATTTCTCGAGATTCTTCACGTATGTGCTACGGACTTGGGCAGATAGACGATGTGTGGCTCCACAATTACCCATAGTGGAGGAGGATATGGATATGTTTAGAGTACCATTTACATCGGTCTTACCAGAGGAGAGGACGATCGAGATGGATCGTTCAGCACCACCTGCACCACAGTCGTCACTTATCACGGTAGCATCGCATGATGATGAGGCCGGTCCATCTCGGACCCAGTTAGAGCCCATCGCAGAGGAGGACCCGGAGGAGAATCCTGATGAGGAGCCAATGGAAGTAACTGATGGATCTACGACGCTCCACTTTCGACGTGATTTCGATGCGGAGGGGCGTCCGGGGCACTGGTATATTCCGTCGTCTCCATAGATATATGTATAGTTGTAGTAGTTTGAGTAGTTTAGTATATATTGATGCTGACATTTTGTTGTATCATCAGCTCAGTAGCTTTTGTTAGTCGAAAACGTTGTCGTTGTTATAAGACCGTTCCAACATGAGGCATTTGGTAGTTAGCCTCTTTTTGACTTAGTGGACTAGACGGTATATTATATTTTTGATGTATAGATAATGTATGTGTAGTACTCCACCCTTTTATATAAAAGTTATGTTTCAGGATATCTTTTAGATTTATATATATATATTGTGTATATATTTTTGAAAGGCTTGCATATACACATTTCATTTCCTTTACGAGATGTGTAGTTATTATTTTTATTTTCTTTTCGAATTTTTACGCAAGTGTTGATCGATTGGAGATTTGACTAGTTGCAGAATGCCAAGAGGAAGACCAAGAAATGTGAACTTGGCGGTACCGGAAGTACCAAATATTCCGCAGGGTCAGGGACCACAAATTGAAATAGAGTTCAGACGCCATAATCTCCCAACTTTCAATGGAGAAGGGGATCCACTCACAGCCGAACGTTGGGTTTGAGCACTTGAAAAGATATTTGGATTTTTGCATTGTAGTGATAAAGAAATGGTAGCATGTGCTTTGTATCAACTTGTGGATGATGCGGATTTTTGGTGGGAGTCCGTTCGAAGGACAATATCTGATGCAGATTGGGAAGCGTTCACCTGGGAGAACTTTAAGACGATCTTATATCAAAAGTACATACCGGCTCATTATCAGCATCAGAAGGCTAATGAATTCTGAAATCTCAAACAGGGGAGCAAATCAGTCGCAGAATATGATTTGCAGTTCAATAGGTTATCTCGATACGCACCACAGACCGTAGACACAGAAGCAAAGAGGATTGAAAAATTTCGCATGGGTTTGAAACCGGAAATAGGCACTGCACTGATTGGAAAGGATGAAGTAAACTATGGTCAAATACTGAGTTGGGCACTTAGTATTGAGGCAATGCAAGGAACATCAAAGGCTTCAGCATCTCAACCAGTAACTGGGGATCAGAAGGGAAAACGGAAGTGGGATGGACCACAATGAGGTTATCAAGGGAAGAATTTTCAGCATAACTATCAAGGAGGAAGGAACTTTGGACCAAGGCCTGCAGGGCAAGTGAATGTTGCACCAAAATCTCAGGGCTATCAAGGGAATTCACCGTTCTGTGCAACGTGTAACAGATATCACTTTGGACCATGTGTCCAATGCTATCGATGTGGTCGACAGGGGCATTATGCTAATAAATGTCAACAAAATTTGGGAATGCAAGATCAGCAGCAGCAGAGGCCACAGTTCAGACAAGGCATGAGAAATATGAGACCACAAGGTGGAGGTGTTCGAGGGAATAACAACAACAATAGAGACAATCCCAAACCTCAGCAAAATCAGAATCAAGGTCCTCGTGCACCACAACAAGCCAGAGCGTATGCTCTCAACCAGCAAGAGGCAGCTGGGAACCCTGGAAATTTGGCAGATATGATTAGTTTGAGCAATATACCTGTGCTTGCTTTATTTGATACTGGAGCTTCACATTCCTTTATATCTAGAGATGTATGTAAACGTCTTAATCTAGAGCTAGAATTAGCAGGAGAAGCCCTAGCAGTAAGCATTCCTTCAGGGCAAACACTTTTAGCCGATTGTGTTTGTAAGAACTTAGAATTGGTAGTAGGTGAAAAGAATGTCACAACTGATCTTTATGCTCTTGAGATGCGGGACTTTGACATTATAGTTGGGATGGATTGGCTAACAAAGGAGAGTACAACAATACGCTGCCACGAGAGAGAGATAATATTTCAGAAGCTAGGCGAGGAAGAAGTAAAATTTTATGGAGTAAAAATGGGAAATATAATTCCCATCATTTCAGCATTAAAGGTTGTAAAGTTGTTACAAAAAGGAGACTGTCAGGCGTTTTTAGTAAACCTTGTAAGCAAGAAAAAAAAAGGTTAAACAGTGGGTCAGGTACCAGTGGTACGGGAATATGAAGATGTATTTCCAAACGATTTGCCAGGTCTGCCGCCAGACAGACAAGTAGAGTTCACCATAGACCTAGAACCGGGAGCAGCACCGGTATCCAAAGCCTCATATCGGTTAGCACTGAATGAGTTACAAGAGTTAAAAGTGCAACTGGAGGAATTATTGGAATTAGGTTTTATAAGACCCAGTGTATCGCCTTGGGGAGCACTGATTCTATTCGTCAAAAAGAAGGATGGTACTATGAGAATGTGCATCGACTATCGAGAGTTGGACAAGTTGACAGTGAAGAACAAGTATCCACTTCCAAGGATAGATGATCTTTTTGATCAGTTGACTGGTGCAAAAATCTTTTCCAAGATTGATCTACGATCTGGGTATCACCAAGTTAAGGTAAGAAAAGATGACATACCCAAGACTGCATTCCGAACAAGATATGGCCACTATGAGTTTCTAGTGTTGCCTTTTGGGTTAACCAATGCACCTGCAGTCTTTATGGATTTAATGAATCGAGTTTTCCATGAATATTTGGATAAGTTTGTGTTGGTCTTTATTGACGACATACTGATCTACTCGAGAAATGAAGAAGAACACGAGAAACACTTGAGACTGGTGTTAGAAACACTAAGGAGAGAAAAGTTATATGCCAAATTCAACAAGTGTGAATTTTGGCTAAATGAAGTAATGTTTCTCGGGCACATTGTGTCAGCAGAAGGCATCAAGGTGGATCCTACAAAGGTCGAGACAGTGAAGAGGTGGAAATCACCGACCAACATTCATGAGATAAGAAGTTTCCTCGATTTAGCAGGATATTACCGGAAGTTCATTAAAGATTTTTCAAAGATAGCTAGGCCAATGACACAACTTTTGAGGAAAAAGGTCAAGTTTGAGTGGACTGATGCGTGTGAACAGTGTTTTCAGGAACTAAAGACAAGATTAACAACTGCACCAGTCTTAACTTTGCCAGAAGGAGTAGAAAGATTCGTGATATACACTGACGCGTCTAAATTGGGTTTAGGATGCGTGCTGATGCAAAATGGGAAGGTGGTAGCATATGCTTCGCGATAATTAAGACCTCATGAACTGAACTACCCAACCCACGATTTGGAGCTTGCCGCCGTCATACATGCACTCAAGATTTGGAGACATTATCTTTATGGGGTAAAATGCGACATTTACACTGACCATAAGAGTTTGAAGTATATCTTCAAACAGAAAGAGCTTAATATGAGGCAGAGAAGATGGTTAGAGTTAGTGAAAGATTATGACTGCACGATACACTACCATCCCGGGAAAGCAAATGTAGCAGCCGACGCATTGAGCAGAAAGAAACAAGGAGTGATGGGATATCTACTGACAAATAAGGAGGAGCTTGTGAGAGAAATAGAAAAGATAGAATTAGAGTTGGTGTAACACCCTAAATTCTTTAATTTAAGATGTTACTCTTTCTATTCTTTAAAGCGGAAAGCGATTCTAATAATAACAATTCAAATTATTATTTTTATTTTAAAATATCATGCTAGAAATTTCAAGAAGAAAATTGAACACAATACTTATATTTTCCGAAATTTATATTCCTAGATCATTTCGAAAAGTAACTCATAAGTTCTAAAATATGAAAATTCAAACTTGAAACATTGGTAAAGCCATTATATTCAATCACTACATTAGGTTAGTTCAAAAATCATTAAACATGCACATAATATCAAGTCCAAAATAGTTTACTTCATACAACAAGTGCAAAAGTTATGGTCAACTAATTAAACGTCTGGAGAAGGCCCACCCTCCCATTTCCTTCACGTTGCTCCAAAATCATTGTCTTGAAAACATGTAAAAATGTGGGGTGAGCACTCATAAAACGTACTCAGTGGTGGGGATCATGGGCATTTCTTTCTATTTATCCAATTGAATTTAAATCGCAGGAATAATGGATTTAGGGTAATTCTTCTTCTTCTTCTTCTCGGATATATCACACTGTGCACAGGACATACCTCTCTATTGTGTAAGTCACGCTCTCGGTACGTGCGTTACACTATTCTGATGCGTACAAAACGCTATTCTTATCCATATTCCATCCGCGACAAATTCAAGTAGGATTAAAACATTTTTCTTTAAAAGAAAAACACATATCATATACTTTCATAAATAATAATAATAATGACCCATTTCATAATACGACTTTAAAGCATACATTTACCCACCTGAGAGTAAAGAACACGTAAGATTGAACAGAGAATTACAAACTGGACGAGGGTCCTAATTGCGCCGCACCTATTATCAGGACAAATAATCTTAATTAAATAATTTTGGCCAACTTTAATTTTAAAATAATTAAATTTGAAAATTAGAAATTTATGGGCTAATATAGTCAATTCATGAAATTCTAGACCAAAAGTTAGGTTTTGAAAAGTTTCTAGGCAGATTTGGAATTTAAAATTAATAAAAAATGACCAAATCTAGAATTCATAAATTTTCTGGGGATTCTTTTCTAAATTTTAAAAAAATAATGGTTCCAAAATGAAAATATATTATTTGCATTTTAACCCCCCCCACCCCATTTCCTATTTTCTAAACACGAGAAATCAAATTGGAGATTTAAACCCTTAATACAGCTTGCTTTCTCTCTCTCTCTCTCTCTCTCTCTCTCTCTCTCTCACTTCTCCCATTTACACACTCTCTCTTTCTCTCTCTACTGTATATTGGAAACAAAAATGGAGATCCCCAAATTTGAAATGCAGATTCTTGCATATAATCCCAATTTTCTCCTCTTCTCTCTCTATCATCACCTTCTACAGCAAGACTACTCTCACCCTGCCATCTTCTCCACCTAATCTCCGACAAGCAACCACTACCGACCCAACTACATCTCTCATGGGTTGACAAGGAAGATGGCCTGAAGCAAACCGAGTTCCTGCTGCAACCTAGGCTCGACATCGACGTTCACAACCCGACAGCCCCTTGCTCTGAATCGACTCCAAACCCAGCTGACTCAACAAAGCCCGAACCCAGCTCACCTCCGCTCGACTCAACCCAAATCCCTAGCCCAATAAATACGACTCCAACGTGAGTCCAGCCCCAGCTGCGACTCAAATCCGCCACAGTCACCACAGCCCCGACTCACCTTCTTCCCCTTCTTCTTGTATTATTTTGCATCTTGGCTAATAAATTATGGAATTCTATTTCTAGACTGATTAATTGACTTTTAATTACTGTGTTTGAGTTTTAGAAATAGAAAATAGTTGTTATGTTGTTCTTATGCGTGACTAAGTGAAAGTTGAGTTTGAAGAAATTAAAATTAAATTCTTGTACATGCTTTATGGATCTTGATGCTAGTTTTCTTGTAATTTTTGTATAGGTATAAGAGAATAAGAACATAATGAATAGATAGTGGTGTTGATTAGCGAATAGTAGGCAAAGTATCAATAATTATGGTTTACAAAATTGCGAAGAGAATTTAACCAAGTTTGATACTAAACTGCGTGATTCAAGAGTTTACCACAAAGGAAGACAAGAACTTGAGTAGAGCTTTGTTATTGAAATCTTGATCCAGCAAACTCTTTGATATATGTCAACTGTGGAAGGTTTTCAATAGAAGGTTTTGAATGCAATTTGGTAGAGGATTAGAAGATCTTAAGGATTTGATTAAAAATAAATAAATAAATAAATAAATAAATAAATAAAAAGGAGGACAAATGTATTCTTACTTGGAAGAAATTGAGCATGGCTACTTGGAAGAAATTGAGCATGGCTACGTGTTTAATTACGGAGAAAAGAAGAAAACTCATTGATATCCTATTCATTTTATTATTATTATTATTATTATTATTATTATTATTATGGAATAATAATAATAAATAAATTTTATCTAAATAAACAAGACTAAAATATATTATAAGCCTCAAAAGTAAACTTTTAAAGCCCAAATATTAATTCCAAATATTTATAATACTAGGGCGCAACTTCGAACTCCTTCATGTTTATCTAATATTTAGCGAGCATTATCAAATAAATTTAAACTCAAATTTAAAGCAATTAAATAATTGAAATAATTTAAATTACGAAGAAGTGGGATGTTACAGTTGGTGTTTGCACCAAGCTCTACAACAAGTGTGATAGCCGCAGTGGTAGCCAAGCCAGAACTACGATCGAGAATCGTAGATGCTCAGCAAAAAGATGAACGATTGGAAAAGATAAGACAAAGAGTTAAAGCGGGTGAACCGAAAGAATTTAGGGAAGATAACAACGGAGCTTTAATGTTCTGTGACAGATTATGCGTTCCCAGTGACGACGCATTGAAGCAAGAAATTATGAGAGAGGCTCATAATACTCCCTACATGGCACATCCAGGCAGCACAAAGCTATGCAAGGACTTGAAGCAATATTTCTGGTGGAATAATATGAAAAGGGAGATAGCCACATTTGTGGAAAGATGTTTAACATGCCAGCATGTGAAAACGATACATCAACGACCTTCGGGGTTATTGCAGCCGTTGGAAATTCCAGAATAGAAATGGGAGCATATAACGATGGATTTTGTGGTAGGCTTACCGCGATCAGCGAAAAGAAACTCTTCAGTGTGGGTCATTGTAGATCGATTGACCAAATCAGCACATTTTGTGCCAATCAAAACAACAACAGAATTAAGCAAGTTAGCGCAAATTTATGTGAAGGAGATTGTTCGACTACATGGAATTCCAGTTTCTATCACGTCAGGTCGTGATACTCGCTTCACATCAAGGTTTTGGAAGAGTCTTCAAGAAGCAATGGGAACGAAGCTGAACTTCAGCACTGCTTTTCATCCTCAAACGGATGGTCAATCAGAGAAGACGATACAAATTCTGGAGGACATGCTACGAGGAGTTGTGTTGGGCGGAAACACAAGCTGGGAAGATGTTTTACCCTTGGTGGAGTTCGCTTATAACAACAGCTACCAATCAACTATAAAAATGGCACCATATGAAGCCTTGTATGGGCGCAAATGCAGATCGCCTCTGTACTGGGATGAAGTTGGAGAAAGAAAAATTTTGGGTCCAGAGATCGTGCAAACCACTGTCAAGATGATCGACCAAATTCGAGCAAGAATGAAAGAAGCACAAGACAGACAGAAAGCTTATGCAGACAAGCGCAGAACAGACTTACAATTTCAAGTTGGTGAAAGAGTTTTCTTGAAGGTATCTCCAACACGAGGTGTTATGAGATTCGGAAAACAAGGCAAACTGAGACCAAGATTTATTAGTCCATTTGAGATACTTGAAAGAATTGGTGAGGTTGCTTACCGATTAGCTCTTCCGCCAAACCTGTCACAAGTTCACGATGTGTATCACGTTTCAATGCTCAGGAAATACGTGTTTGACCCAGAACACGTTGTCAAAGAAAGTGAGTTGGTTTTACGTTCTGATATGACATATGAGGAGAAACCCCACGAAATTCTTGATAGAAAAGTTCAAATCCTAAGAAACAAGCAAATTCCATTGTTGCTTGTGCAATGGAATCATCACGATCGAACTGAAGCAACGTGGGAGCTAGAAAGCAAAATGAGACAACAATATCCTGAATTATTTGAAGGTACGTGAATTTCGGGACGAAATTCTTTTAAGGGGAGAGGAGTGTAAAACCCCGAAAATTTTATTATCTAAATTTAGTTAGGAATATGTATATATATATATATAAATATCTGATACTTAGAATAAGTTTAATATCCAATCTTCTTGGTAAAAAAAAAAACAATTATATAAATAGCATATGCTAATCATAAGGATAAATCTAGGGAGGAAAACGGACCCTTCTAGGTCACATTTTTAGGTGATGTGTGTCCATTGAGTGTATTAGAAATACCCTTAGAATATTCTCGTATTTAATTTAGAACCCTAGATATGCACTTAATTTGATTAAATAGAATTTATTTACTTAGCGTAATAGATTTATTGTGACAAATATATATATATATATATAAAATGAATACATATATATATTTTGTATGTATGTATACCATTTATATATTTATATATAATAATAATAATAAAATATATATTTTAATGAATTGATTGTAGATTAGTATATTTGTTCCTTTACGGAAATGTTAGGTTAGAGACACTTTGATACATTCTTGTATTTTTATAAAAATCCCGATGCCAATTATTTTTCCTTTAAACTTAAAAGGTATTTGTTATTATCACTTCGGGTATTAAGAGATGTGTTTAGGATATAACCATATCCAAGCCCTAATACTTACCTAAATAAATATAATTTTATTTAAATATTATCCTATGATATATTATTATATAATTTATCCTATTTATTAGATGGTAGCAAAATTTGTCACCAAGTATATATATAAATGTATGCGAGCCCATTAATAGATATATGATAATTATGGTGGTATTAGGAAATACTAGTAACATTATATAAAAAAAATAATATAATAATAAAAATGAATTGAGGTGGCAAAATTTGGTGATGCCACTAGTCTAGTAAAGAATATAGGTTAGTGTACTATAATTGTAAAGTGAATGACTTTAGATGCAACATTTGTTTAAGATACATATCAACTAAATAGCTTTGTATGATGGTGTGTTGGACGAGAAGCAAATAAGAGGAGAAAGAGGAAGTTTGAGATATAAAGGTATTAAATTTATATCAAAACATGTAATTTTATATTACGTATAAATTATGTATAGTGTTAGCAAAATTAATCGATTCACAAATGGTTTAAACTATATTCAAATAGGATTGATTAATTGAAGTGGAGTGATTAATTATTTAAATTCAAATCAATTGATTAACTGATTTTGTGTCTTCACTATATTAAGTAAAATTTTAATGTATTTATATTAGTATTATTAATATAGGTTACATATGAGTTCGTAAATTTAAATCTACTAAGTTTTAGTAGATTGGAATTAATTAGATCAAAGATTAATGTGTTTGTGCGATTAAATAGCCTATAAAATAGAAGTTTGGTTTTCAATTTCATTTAGCTAAGAAATATAATTTTCATTCGGCTTATCTATCATAAATTCAGTGAAAATTACAACTTTAGGTTAATCAATCTATAATTTATTAACCATGTATGCTAGCTATTCAATTGTTTAAAATATACGAATAAGCAATAATAAGATGAAAGAGCATATTGTAACACAAGTTGAAATACTATATTGAAGTCACTAACTAGCGGGAAACATAAATTAAATTAAATTAAATTAAAGGAGTCTAGGAATTGAGTTTTGATAGAGACCCTTTAGTTAAACTAAGCACATACTGGTTATTGTAGGGTCAGAGGAAGTAGCAGAAATCGAGCAAAATCAATCCAGAATTTGAAAGCAATTCTAATCCAGGTGGGCTATTATATTTTTGCAAATTGTATCTTTCGAGCTATTAAGCTCTGCTTTGTTAAAATTGCATATGTGACTATCTGTGTTAAATATTTACGTGCTACTATATGTTGTCGGAGTCTCATAAACCAGCGCTGTGTCAATGTGAGTAGCTACAGTATGCATGCTTTATTTGTCCTGCCCTACTCCTTGTCGGTGAGATAAAAATGAAACACTTATGGGTTATACTCATTGGGTATACTTGGCCATACTCAACTTTACGCGTGGTGATGTAGTACGAGTTGCGGGCAGTGACTGGTTACCCTCTTAAGCGCTTCACGATAAAATGTTTTGGTGAACTTAGGTTGCTTTAAATTTTGAAACCTCCTAAGCTTCACTACCTGCATGAACACAGATAGATTACTTTAATAAAATGATTTGCATAACTCGAATTGTAAAAAAACTTGCCCATTGAGTGCACTAGTACTCAGCCCAAATATTTTCAAATATTTTTCAGGTCAGTAGGCTGGCGCGTGGAGGTGACGATGCTGAGAGATGGGCTTTTGTTGTTTACGTATTTTCCCATTGTCTCTTTTTGTTAATTATTCTGTTGATAATGAAGTCTCCGCGCTTGTAATATCCTTTTGTTAAACATTAAGAACTCTGATCTTGGTGTTATGAATATGTATATATTATTATACAGCATGTTTGACTATTCTAAGTCTTCTGTTGAGATTTTATTATTCAGGTTACTCCTTTTCTTTCCCGCTTCTTAATTCCAACCCCCGTGGCGTCCATTTCCACGGTCTTTCGGGACCGGGGCGCTACAGTCAATCAACTGTTTTGACTTTATAAAAAAAAATCATCGATGAATCTTATGATGCTTTTGTCTTTCTAAATGAATAGTTATGTTATTTGGCCGTAGTAATTTATTTCTTTACCTATAACTACATGCACCCAACTATAAATTTAATATTATTTTTGTAAATAAATATCCAAAATCTTATAAATTATTTTTTAAATATTTATAAAACCTTTTAATATACTTTTACATTTGTTTGGATTTTCTTATTATAGATACTATTATATGATAAAAATATATCAATTTATGACTAAAAAAACTCGATCATGTACTTTGATTCTTGTAATTTTTTTTAATTATCATTTTTTAAAACATTTTCTTTATTAAAATTAAAAAATAATCAATACAATAGTTTTTGATGAAAATTTATATGAATATAATTTTTAAAGATAAAATACATAATTTTTAGAGTCCTAAATTGATAATTTCTTTTTTCTGATTCTGAATGGATAAAAAAATATTTTTTTCTCTTTGAATTTTGCAGGTTATAACCCATAGACGTACCTAAGAACACATTTAGATTAATTAATAGGCTTAAACTATTTTATTATTAAGTGAAGTAAAAACAAAGTGAAGTTGAAAGTATGATGCACCATATTTTATAATTACTAATCTCTGTGCTTCAAATCAATTGTCATTTTAGAGTTTTTAATTTGTTTCAAAATTTCACCATATTTCCAGCACTTTCTCTCAATGTTAACCCTTTCTAAATAGAGAATATGCATTTTTTTAGAAAAATATATCTTAATAGGTTTTGAAATCAGTAGAGAGTATCATGCAATCATCTATTCATAATTACCAAAACTTACACAATCATGTACACTATCTAATTCTAAATTAAATTAAATCAAATAAGATATTGAAAGAAAATAAAAAAAAAACCTTGTGAAAAGGTGAGGCCATGTCAATTTCATACATCTCAATAAAAAAATACAATTTATTTATATATGAATAAAAAAAAAAAAATCCATTAATATAAGATACGCTAAAACAAAATGGCCTAATTTTCCAAAGCTTAAAACGACTACATTTTATTTCTCCATTTCGCATTCCATCTAATATATCAAAATGACCTAATTTTCCGAAGCTTAAAAATAATCTCGTGAAAGGGCGAGGCCATGTCGGGGAGTTGCTCTGAGTTGTTGTGCCAAATCTTGTATGAGTTATTTTTGGGTGGAAATTTGAATTCTATGTCGTTGATATACGGTTACCAAATAAAGAAACGGAAAATTATGATCAATACACACTCAGTAAAATTGAAACCAACTTCAGAACATGAAAAAATTAAATGATAAATCTTCTTACTTTACTCCGAAGTCCAATCTCAATGGTCTAATACTAACATTTATGCATTGTTTTCCAAAGCTAAATTAAAAATATCATTCAAACATTATGAAAAGTAGCCCAATCAGAGGGGGGATTATGGTGAAGCTGCGACATTAGACGAACACCAATATCTTCAAAACTGGCAAATTGTATATATTTCTTGGGCAATTGATCAAATAATACAATGATGATAAAATTCACAATACATAAATAACCTTAAACCAATAAACTTGATCAAAAACATGTCATTTTATAGAATCAAAACATAATGTACAATAGCCAATTAAATCAATTACATATCATGTGTGCTTAAACTCAACAAATAAGAGAATTACTTAGCATCGCGAATAGGATGTTGCTAGAGATTTTTCTATGAGCTTCCGGGACCGAAATGCATGAGACTGCAATATGGACACAACAATGACATCCAAATAAACTCCATTAACCTAAATCATAATAGAATAACAATTATACAAATCAACTCTGTATGTGAACTGGCGCATGCCTCCTGCAAAATCAACACCAACGAATTTATTTATTATAGATACAAAAATCAAATGAAATTTACAATTGAGAAATCACAAAACTCGGACAACATTTTGATTAACAATATAATCGAAGTGTAATTGAAGCTACCCCTTTTCTTTAGGGGTATATCGCCGTCGGATGTGACAGTGAAGCAAGAAAAAACCGCTCTTGAAATGAGTTTAAGAAAATACCAAGAATGAAGATGCATTTATAATCGACTGCTTACATCTTTTTACACTATTTTTTCAATAACATATTATAGATATCATGGCTAAGGAAAAATTATATTTATGGGTTAACGCAATTACAAACTTATCTTATATTATATAATCTATATCTATGAATTTATAGAAATAATTAATTACTCTTCATTTAATTCGGCATTGATTCGCAAGTCAATATCACTATATATATATATATATAAGTAACCGCATATTATATATGGATTTAATTAGCTTTTGTATTATATATAGAGATTCAATATTGATATACATAATATAATTAGCTTCTTATATTATAGAATTGTTCTCCATGTAATCTGGTATTTCTGGAAATGTATGATAATATATTTACAATATACTACCTCCGTTTCGAAATGTTTGTTGTTTTAATATTTTTTTGTTTCAAAATGTTTGTTGTTTTATATAATTTGACATCCTCTCTCCCAACTTTAACCCTCTCAAATCCTAAAAGATTTCTTGATTCTAAACACAATGGAGAGAGAAGAATATACGGAGAGAGAAAATATTGTTATTTTTTAGGAAAATATAAATGAATTAGATTTTATGGCATATATGAGGAATGAGTATATTTGTTCACAAAATTAATTCGTAATTCCAAATAAAAAAAAAATAACAAACATTTCAAAACGGAGGGAGTATTATCATTGACGGTTTTACATGGAAAATAAATAATTAAAAAATATAGATAAGTTCGTATACTATATCACTTTTAGATATATATATATATATATATATTAAGATAAGATTAAGATTATTTAATTTTATATTTAGATAGAGAATGATTTAGAAAATATTGGCATATTTATTAAATATGGTAAATATGTATATAATGTAGCCTTGCAATATAATTATTAATTAATATCAAGATTCTAGCACACGAATTTTATGGAATTAATGATTTAGTTATATATATATATATATATTGATTTACAATCTAAATATTAATATGTTAATTTAGGAAGGTATATGCAATTTTCGTATCATAGAAAGAGAATCACACATTCCATTATTTTTGTAATACGATTAATTAATTAATTAATTTTACTTAATTTCATAATTAATTGCGTGTATAATTATATCACTATTATTAGAAAATTAATTTAGGCGGGAAAATTTATTATTTCTATTTGTGACGACTATCTTACTTTTAGATATATATATATATATATGTATATAGATTAATATATTATAGATTGCTAGTTGTGGAAATATCAGCTAGGTGGGAAAATAAAAATTTCTATTTCTGGATGCGTAGTCGTTATTATATATTATATAGATTATTTATTAAAAAAAGATGCATGAGTTTTTTTTTTTTTGGAGCCCTCTAAATTTTTTGGCCTTGTTTCATGGCATAGTTAGCACAACCCATTAGCCGGCCCTGGGTTGCATGTGCAGAGTCGATGTTATCGTACACGCTAGTTAATGTGATTGTGTGAGCATTTTCATGAGCACATATTGTTATTAATGTATGGTGAAATATTATTTTTAAAATTTACAGCACATGTTTACTTATGTCCGTGTGTGTGTGTGTATATATATATACACATATTGTTATTAATGAATTGTGAAATATTATTTTTAAAATTTACAGCACATGTTTACTTATGGATATATATATATATATATATATATAGGGGTGGGTTAAAATGAGAACCATACCCCTATGTAGGAACTAGGAACCATTTACATCCATAGATCTCTGCATTTTTAATGGTCAAGATCTATTACAGATTTTAGGGGTTAACTTGCAAAATGATAAATTTATACCAAAAGCTGAATTATAGTAAGGGTATTATTGAGACCCCAAATATCCATTTTAAAAAATTTACAAAATAAAAAGATTTTTATATACTCAAAATCGGTTGTTTTAACAAAATAATCCCATTTTTAATTCCAAAGCATTTGAAAACCCTAGAAAAGCAGTTCCGCCGCTCGTCCATAGCACAGCCGAGGAACGTCTGCGCCGCCGCGCCTACATCGCCGTCACCGTGCCTACGCCGTCGTCTCAGCCTCTACATCATCGTTGCCGCGACTGCTCATTCGCAAGTCTCCATTGTCGGGCGCCACACCTTCGCTGCTCCTTCGCCGCCTATCGCGGCGCCTACATCGCCGTCGCCGCGCCTACGCTGCCGCCGCCGCTCCTGCCTCTGCGCCGCTCGTTGCTCGCCGGAACAAAGATGAAGGGGTCGAAGTCCGTACGAACAGGTATTTAGTCCACCATTTTTTCAAATTATTA
Organism: Perilla frutescens; assembly: GCA_026008535.1. Classification (NCBI taxonomy): domain Eukaryota; kingdom Viridiplantae; phylum Streptophyta; class Magnoliopsida; order Lamiales; family Lamiaceae; genus Perilla; species Perilla frutescens. The sequence continues at coordinate 34,531,399 of BRKX01000017.1, read as the reverse complement.
ATAGATAATTAGAGTGGTTTAATATTTTTAGTAAATTGAAAAGGAATAAATAGCATTACAATCCAGTTACATTTAAAAAGATTTACAAATGAATATCGCGTTTTTAGCATTGTTGATATTGGTTTAGAGCAAATTATTACGACATTATTAGCAAATGTTGCAGTTGTATATATTTGTTTTAGGAAATTGATAATTTATTTTTAGCAATTTTAGATCTTGTTTATAGCAAATTATTACGATATTATTAGCAAAACTTGTGCTCCTTTCAGCCAGAAAACACCTCTATCATCTTCTTGCATATGTATATCCTATTTTTAGCAAATTGATACGTAATTATTAGCAATTTTTCATGTTGTTTATAGCAAAATTATCCTGTCTTTATATCAAAGAATTTATTGTTTTGCATCGAATAATTCTGAGTAGCATTTTATTTGAATTTTTAGTTAACAACAAGAAGGGGGTTCTGCGAAAGAAGGAACGTCAGGTAGTCGCGCAAGAGGTAGTTTCTTTATATCTAATTGATATGCCATTATAGTAAAATAATATATTGGTCTAGTGTATTATATTTTATTTAATTTTTAAAGCGAAACTAAGAAGATATAATTAGCAAATCAGTCAGAAATAATTAGCAAATTAGTGTTATATGATTAACGAATTAGTATTTTATGATTAGCAAATTTAGAGTTATCTTCCATTTGCTAGTGGGGAATACCGTCTTTATGATTGAGTTATGTGGTATGTATGATTGATTTACGTGTCCACTGTTGGAATTTTGTCAAGAAATGTGGTGTTGTTGTCTTCATCTCGTGATATGTTGACTGTTGGTATTGTATGAATATTTATTATTTATGTCAAATTGGAGAAGTTTATAACATATTTATATTATTTTATAGCAAATTTGGCATATATGATTAGCAAATCGTGAGGCTGGATGATTATAGAGGTGAAGATAAACCATTCAGGCTTTGTGTCTAGCAAATTATTACGATATTATTAGCAAATGTTAAAACTATGAAAATTTGCCACTTGAATTCGTGTTTTATCAACCTGATATTCTGTTTATAGCAAATTAGTGATTTAAAATTAGTAAATTATCAAGACATGATTAGCAGATTATTGAGATAAGTAATGCTTGGTGTTGTCATACCATTTTTTAATGTTTTCACTGAATTTGTGAAGCAAATTTTGATGTTATGAGTTGAATACTTGTGCTTTCATGTCTTTAATTTATGTTTATGTATTTAAATGCGGGAATGAATTATTGATTTCATGTATTGAATACTTGAAATTTTTATGGCCGTAGGTTGTGGTTATATGAAAATTATTTAGTTATCTAATATTAGGGTTGCATATATCATATTTAATTTATGGGTATCGTGTATTGTATCTATATGGTCAATCTTTGTTTGTCATTTTTTATTGATATATTTTAGCAAAATTACTTTTGGCATAAGATGTTTATAATGTTGTCTTTTTTTCTTTTATTGTGATATAGAAGCACAATCAAGGCAGCCGAGACGAGAGGATAAAAAGAGAAGCCGAGAGAATATGAATAATAGTAAGTTTATCATTCCATGGTATCATAATAAAATAATTAACTGTTTATATCTTGCTTCCGCCCTTCAATTCCCTACTAGTTGGCCTCATGTAATATGTAATTTATTTCTTCAAATGATTTTATGTAATATAGTCAGGTGTATTAAAAAGTTTATTGATAGATAATCAACACAAATTAGGGATTTTTGGTTATGGTGTGATCGTTTTATTTGTTGATTTTGGTTTGATTGGAAATGACATCTTTAGCAAATTAGAAAGGCTATATTAGCAAACTATTAATATATATTTAGCAGATTAGATTTTCAAATATTGTTATTTATATAAACAGGTTATCTGGTTTGGTTGCATTCGTCGTTTGTAACAAATTAATAAGGTTTGATTAGCAAATTATTAATATATGAATAGACTGTTGTGAAGTATATGACAAATTGTGAAGGTATAATTAGCAAATTATCTCGAAATCAATAGCAAATTAGGAATATATTGTTATGGTGTAGGGGTGTATTTTTGTTCGTATTAGATATACATCATTATAATAGCATGTTGGTATTGGTTTTTTTTATTAATAATTCAAATATGGTATTTGTTATGTTTTTAAAATTGTTAGCTTCTAATGTGATAATTTTCTTTTTTGTTTTAGCAGGTGATGACGACTGCGATCACGAGGCTATGTCAAAGCGACGACATAATGTGAATGTAGCTGAATGCGCTACAACAAGTCCACCTTTGCAAGCTTCTATTATAGAGCGACATGTGAGGATGGACCACACAATATTGATGCCATAGTAATGAATGTTGTCTAGGTTTAATTACACGTGCTAACTTTCTTTAATTATTACTTACATTGAATTGTTGTGATAAAATTATTCAGTCGATTTTAGCAAATTATTATTCCAATAATAGCATGACGTGAATGTTTAAATAGCACAATTTTCATTCTTTAATATATAGTTGTTATGTTCTTTACAATAAACTAATGATACATGGCATTCATTTTAAGTACAAACTAATATTTTTTTGATAACAAACTAAAATTTCCTTACGTACGAACATCCTAGTTCTTGAAAATCATATTCAAATCAGTTAAAAAAATGACCATATTACCAACAGTGAAACGAATTATGTTTTCTGATAAAAGTATTATCGATGTGCTTTTAACATATATATAATTTGCTAATTATATCGAACAAATTTGCTAAAATTAGTATATACGAACCTTTATTAATGTAGTCGGAAAATAAAATTACTAAGCTACCTCACGCATGAAAACTTATTTACAAATAACAATGTTTAAAATTCTCCAATTTGTCATATTAGATTATTATTCATTTCCTATCAAATCATTCAATCGACTCATTATCCACTTAAACTATAATACATGTGACATGTGATATAAAGAGAAAATTGTAAAAATCTGATCGCATAAAATCTGCTAATCTATGTACAAATATGTGCTAATTCATGTTAAATGAATTGCTAACAATAACAAAACTTAACAATGTTCATGCATTGATGTTGGAAAAAATTCATTAAAAATAAAAGATAACATAAAAAAGAGACCATCCTATCATCAAAATAAAAAAAAAAATATTTTTACATAAAAATACTTTTTAAATTGTCTGGAAATCGGATCAGCCCAGAAAATACTTTTTAAATTGTCATCTTTATCTACAGAGTAGGCGAAGAAAAATGCATTAGATGACTCCTTCCACATGAACATAGTATTCAACATCATTTGCGCATCACACCCGGAAACATATGCACGCAGATCACGATAGAAATTTCTATAATCATTCCCAGTGCATCCAACATCATTATAAGTATCCACGGCTTCTTTAAAAAATCGATAAGATGCCATCGGACCTATATTTTCTCTGTGGCAATCTAAAATAAAATTCTTATGAACAAACCCCAACTTCCTGTTAGCCTTCAAATATTTCTTAAATTGATCAGGAACTAATGTGTGGGTATGTTCTTCAATAAAAACAGTCACGATGTAACCATACTCTGCAACATATTTTACAACCAAACGAGCCATACAATTCACTCTTCTTGAAACTCTACGCCTCTTTATCTTCTTATCCTCCTCCTCATCATCATTGTTCACTTCATCTGGAAGTGAATTTTTTTCCCCCTCACGATTACATACCACATACTTCCAAATAACAACACCATCTATCTTTTTTTCCGATCCAAGTCGAATATCGAAACCACCTGCTTGACCATAAACCCGATAAAAGGTAGTTGCTTCTTCGATATTTTTAAACATCTGACCAACAAATGGCTTCAAAGATTGATTACATTCTGGTATGTAGCTTCCACAAGGACCCAAAACTGAGTCAGCATTAATCCCTGCTATACAAAATAATGCTATAAGAATATCCAATATATGATATACACATTTATATAATATGCTATAAGCCTATAACTAAAAAAATCGTATGTTCACATAAAGGTATTCCTGATATGCTATTAACGTATATATAATTTGCTATATACACATAAAATATTTGCTAAACGCCTGACATACGCGTTTATAACTGAATCTGTCAATATCCATACACTTATGAATATATTTTTAGTCGATAACATAACACCTGTATTTTCTACTTTTTTCCTTAATGACTTGAAAAAATCCACAACCAAATACGAAAAGCATATATTGTCTATAATAAATATGAAATACCCATTGTCTGTGGACATCTCAATATCATTCAAAGCAAATTGAAACAAATTTTTATAAAAAAAACGAACCATTTCTTTTCGCATACAAATATTCCTAATTTGCTATTAACATTTCTATAATTTGCTAATTATGAAGACGAAATTTGTTAATAGCCAGACATACGCGTCCATACCAGAATACGTCGAAATCTCTACACCTACAGATATGCATTAATCGATAACATAATTCCTATATCTTCCATTATCACACGATAACGATAATGATGATACTATACAATGGATTAATAGCATGGTTAAAAAAAAAACTTATTTTGCACAAAACAATTCATCCAATTTTAACTATTTTTTTAATAACTTAATAAATACCACAACCAACTACAAAAATGATCTATCATCTATAATAAATATGAAATTCCAATAGTCTGCGATCATCTCAGTATCATGCAAAGCATATTGAAATAGTTTAAACAAAATCGTATGTGTACATAAAAGTATTCCTAATTTGCTATTAATATATATATAATTTGCTAATTATACATATAAATTTTGCTAAACGTCAGAAATACGCGTCTATTCCAGATTCCACCCATATCTCTACACCTACAACGATACATTAATGGGGAACATAATACCTGCATCTTCCATAATCAGACGATGACGAGAGTGATGATAATATACGATGGAGTACGAACTTGTGGAATCCGACGATAAAATTGTCCGGAACGAATCCTCAACCCCAAGAAATATATGAAACACCGATAGATACAACTCTGTAAAAAATTTATAGAGTGAAAACGTCCAAAAAAAAAAAAAAACCGTTCCATATAAATCCCACAATATATGGAAGGGATATATTTACTGCAGATTTTTAATATGCATTACAATTACATATATACCCTCAACTTAATGTAATTCTTAACATATTGCATATCTGACCCTATTTTTTGCATATTTGACCCCATTTTTTTGAGATTGATCTGAGCCTTATAAAATAAATGATCCAACGCTCCATAATAGTTCCTAGTTCCTACACAGGGTATTGATTCTCATTTGATCTCTATACTATATATATATATATATATATATATATATATATATATATATATATATATATGCACACACACAACGAGGAAATAAATAATTGAGATCTATATAGTCATATTCGTTTCTTAATTAACATGTATTTATTGCCTTAATTAACTTAATTTTCAAGTCTTTTGCGAAGCATATCATGGATCTAATAAAGATGACAAGTCAGCTAGCTAGCTATTGGCAGTAGTTGAGACTTTATTGTTTTACTTCACAATTTAATTGATTGAAAATGAACTCATAAGAGTTAACATGACTTTTGATATGCAAGCGCAGCTCTGATATTTCGGGGCCATGGCAAAATGAAAAAAAAAAAAAAGTCTTAATTTTAATTTTTTTTATTCCGAGCATTTTGAATTTTCTTTTACCAGCGAAGCTATCTACTGGATTGGAGGCGCAGCAGAACTGGAGAAGAGAGAATTGTGACTGAGTTTAGACAGAACTAAGATAGAGTTGAATTAAAAAGAAAGGGGGAGCAATGCCGACAGTGAATTAAAGAGACAAAGTATCAAATGAAAAGAAATGATTGAATTGAAAAATAAAATAGGCAGACTTAACGAAGAGAACTCCCATATGGGGTACCAACCAACTCAATGATCTCCATTTTCAGAAGGGTAAGAACTGGCGATTGAGTTCAAAGAATATTTGACAACGATTAGAATGCAGAAGAGAGGGAGGGAGAAAGTGGGCTTAGGTATATTACAAATTTTTTTTGGGACCCATAAATTTGGGGGCCCATGGGCGACGGCCCACCTCAACAACCCTTTGGGCCGGCCTTGTTGATATAATGCACTACGTACACGCTACACAACGTGAATTACAAGTGTGGAGATTCATTTGGACTCCCAACTTTTATATATATATATATATATACTTGTCAACTACTCTGGTGCACGGTAATTTTATGTTATAACTAAATCTTAAAAAGACTATTAGTCATAAATATTATATACAAATGTTATATATATATATAATTCAATAAAATGAAAACATATACTAATTCATGATTATTTCACTTTAGACCTTTCTCAACATCTTCTATATTCTACTTTATTGATCCAATCAACTCCTCATTAGTAAGAGGAACAAACAATCACTTTCAATCTAAAGCATTATAGTCCCCATGTGTTGTAGCTGAGGTATGTCCCTCTTTCCGTGTATTTTGACTTCAACTATTCTAGATAGGAGGAGTCATTGTTCTCGCCTCATTTATCCTAGATAGTGGGGCTCTCTCGTAGTTCATCTATCTTGCTTCACTCACTACTATAGTTCGTCGTAGTGAGTTTTCTTGGTGTTCTTGTTAAGAGTAAGATTTTTATAGAACCTCCCCACCCCTGTTGTCTGAGTTTTACTCTGTGTAGTTGTTCTCCCCTTTAGACTTATCAAAGGGATTTCATTTATTTTTTTGTACAGTTTATCTCAGTTTTATATACAACTTTTTATCCACCAAAAGATAAATAAATTATATTTGTGAAATTATCACAAAATATTTAATGATTGTTGTTTCATTTACTTCACTCCAAAATAGAAATTAAAATCATAGAAGGCTGAAAACATAGAAAATGAAATAAACTACAAAATAGAAAATAAAATCTTAGAAGGTTGAAAAATGCAGAGTAACATCATTTTGCGATGAAAATTGACGTAGGAATTTGAATATTGGTCATGCCGCCACGCTTGCGCTTGTTTCTTATCATCTCTTAATCAACTATTATAAATGAGCATTGGCAAGACATGAATAATGAATTTGAATTTGCAATGCATATTTAGAATTGAATAAATATATCATTTATATCATCCCCTGCTAATCTAATCAGAGATTCCACTTCACTATTCGGAAAAAAAAAATCCAAAATTTATTCAATTACCAAGAATAGTGGAAAGAACAAAATTAAAATAAAATTGATGATAGGTACAATTTATAATGAATTTTCTACCTTTATTTGCTGGCATATTTTCTCAAGTATTTTTGCATTATTGCTTTGTTATGTAAATTATTTAATTTAATTATTCAGTATAAAAATATTTTTTTGTTGACGACACAACCTTACAAATCATTTTTTTTTATTTCTTTGCAGTCGCAAGAAATGGTCAATTTCCAAAACGCGTCTTCATTTTTCTTCAAGTTCCGCATCGGTCATTTTTCCACTAAGATAATGCACCTATATACATGTTTTAATATTGTTCAATAACTCTTACTTCTGAGAGAAAATTAAATAACTGATATTTATATGTAGGAATTCATCTCAACAAATGTGGAACAAACCTATTTGTAACACTGCATAAATTAACACAAAAAAATATTATCTCATTGGAAATGATTGTAGGTAGTAATATGTGTGAATTGCAAAGACTTTAAGATCCTGCATAATATCTCTATTATCAATATGATTTTTTTTTGTGGGGATATTTATTATGATTAATGTAAGTTTTGTGACACTCATCACCACTAATCCTTCTCAACACGTGGGGAGAAGAGAAGAATTACAATAAATCTAAATCTAATTATATAATAAAAATGTGTTTTGATCCATTAAATAAATAAAAAAAGTTCATGAATATTTATCCATGTGGGCTAATTCGACTTTACACTTAGAGCAGTGCTCTGACCATTTAATTGAGTGACACGTGGTCTGTGGTTGATACATTTGGACGAAACCTGAACCTAAATAAATCTGACACCCGAACCTACTTTTTGACCACCCGAACTGGATTTGTTGATTTTTAATTTTATCTTTCCATTACTTTTTAGCATTCAAATAAAATATATTTCTCTCTCCTCTCACCCCTTCTCTTTCACATCACCATCTTCAATTCAACACCATAACCACCGCCGCTTCAGCCACTTCTCTTTCCCGTCACCATCTTCAACTCCACACCACCACCACCAAGACCATCGCCACCACAGACATCCTCCCTTCAAACCCCACTTCTCCGGCGACCTGTTGGGACTTCGCTCGCTCTTGTCGTCTCCCCATCTTCCCACCGCCCCTGCAATAATTTCTATAAAAAAAAGAGCACCGATTTCTTCCCCCTACAACGGCTCGCTCCTATTTTAAAAGGGGGATTGAATTTCAAAGATCATCCTTAGCCGCAGACGCTTTTGTGGATTTTTGGTGGGTTTGGGATCAAAAATTTTCAATTTGGGAGCAGAGGTAATGTGGCGAAGGAGACTAATCTGGGTTATTATTGTTTTTGCAATTTTGGATGAAAATTGGTTCTAAATTGGTAGGATTGAAGATGGTGGGTGATTGGTGTCAGTAGTCGGGACATGTTGCTGATAGAGGATGTGGGGCAGAGTGGTGCCCATCGTCTCGAATGGCACCGAACAGAAAATCTCCCAAATAGCAGAGGTGGAAGAGGGTAAAATTTTACCAGGATTTTGGACAGTGATTCTTCCAAATGGCTCTTATTTTCGGATTTCGATTCGTAAAACAGGACAACAGCAAAATTCGTTGGCTCCATAAACTTATCTAGAAAGGAAATGTTGTGATTCTTGAGGTTTTGAGGAGTTGGGGTGTGTGGTTTTATCAACTTCTTGCTAATTCTGTTGATCTTCTGATAAATAGACTTTCTTTTCCGCTTCTCGCTCTAATAAAGAAGACTGCCTTGTATTGTAGTCTCGCCGCTCCGAGTTCTGGCTCTGGTTCTCCATGACAAAGAAAAACTAAATAGAAATGAATTTTGATGAGAGAGAAAAAGGATAACAGAAATGCTTTAATTGTTAATAGCAGATGTGGAAGCCAGGTGGGTGGAAGGCAACCGGGGAGTTGAAATAATATTTTTAATTTTATATTTTATTTTCATTTTTTTAGTTTTCAATATTTTCAACTAGAGAAATTTTATTTAAATTAGGTAAAATAAATAATTTTTAAAATTAATGGGTAAAATGTTTTTTTTTTTAGAATTTTAAGTGGGGTAAAAAAATTGACTCAATATTAAATATTTCACACATCCACTTCCATCAATATTTTAATTGTTAATTCGTAGCAATAGCATATTTAAATAATATTTCGTTACACAATAATAATAATAATAATAATAATTTGTAGCTATAGTATAAATTAAATAATAAATATTCTTGATAATAGACCATTACAAAAATTATAAATTCATGTTATGTTTATAATATATATGTCCAATTTTGAATTATAACTTGAGAAAAAAATCAATTGGGAATTATAATGTCATGTTACAATATAATGTATAAGTTCAATTGATAATTATAACTTAAGAATTAATTTCATATATATTATACTATATTGAATATGTTCAATTGAGACTTATTACTTCAAAATTAATTTCAATGATTTCATATTATAATATAATCTAATTTATTATCATGCAAATTAAATAAACTCTCAATTTTTTATAATTTTTAATGGAATGAGCATATAAAATATAATTTCTTATAATTTTAAATGGAAAGTCACTTATATAATATAATTTTGTATATCGAATGAAATGAACTTATATGATCTAATTCCTTGTAAATCAAAATAAAGTGAACTATTATATAATTTATTATAATTTCATAACACTATGGATAAATCCCTATAATAATAATAATAATAATAATAATAATAATAATAATAATAATAATAATAGTTCGTAGCTATAGTATAAATTAAATAATAATTCTCGATAATAGGCCATTAAAAAAATCATTACCATATTATAAGTTCATGTTATATTATAACTTGAGAAAAATATTCATTTGGGAACTATAATGCCATGTTATAATACAATGTACATGTTCAATTGATAATGTAACTTAAGAATCAATTTCATATTATACTATAGTGTATAGGTCCAATTGGGACTTCTTACTTGAAAATTAATTTCATTGATTTCCTATTATAACATAGTCTAATTTATTATCATGCAAATTAAATTAACTCTCAATTTATTATATTTTTTAATGGAATGGGCGTATAAAATATAATTGCCTGTAATTTCAAATGAAATTCACGTATATAATGTAATTTTGTATAGTTTCAAATTAAATTAACTTATGTGATCTAGTTTCTTGTAAATTGAAAATGATGTGAATTAATATATAATCTATACTATATATAAAAGCAGAAAAAATCCAATTGCAATTGATTTGAAATTGATTTTGTTGATTGATTAATGACAATTTTGTAAAAAGATGTAAAACTTGAGGTCATTAATTATTCATTTAAAATATTATTATATTAATATTTTTAAAATATAAGAACTGGAACGTGTTCCATTAATTTTCCAATTATCATTTATTTAAAATATTATATAAATTTTTTTAAAATATAAATTAGATAAGAAACTGGAACGTGTGTTGCATGTTGGAATTGCATCCGCATTTTCTTTTTAAAAAATTATAGATATCTGCATAAAAAGTTTGGCAACCTGCAATTTTTATATTTTATTAATTACATTTATGTATTAAAATTCATGTATTAAAAAATCATAAAAAGTTAAGTAATGAATAACATAGTTGTTGTTTGTGAATTATTTAAAAATTGAATTTACGGATTTTAAAAATACAGAAAAAAAAATCTATAATAATTAAAAAATTTAAAAAAATAGAAAAAAAAGCATAACACTCCCCCACTAACTTCAACTGCCACTCCACTTTCCACTATCAATCAAAAACTGAAATCTACATTTATACATTAAATGGTTTCAGAATACATATTTCACACATACGTAGCCTTCTGCATTTCATTTCCTCTCAAAGCATCGAAATTTTCTCTGAACTTTTTGTGTCTGTCGTCAGAATATTTAAACAAATATGGCTCCAGTTTTTGGAACAGTCCAGATGTTAAGGCCTGGAAGAAGTACGTTCGGTATAGAATTGCGCTTGATTCGATGCTACGAAAACACAAACACACTCAGCATTGAATGCATTTTTCATGATCGAGAGGTACACGTATTTTATAAAGTTTTCGATTTTTTTTTCCTTTGAGAAATGGGAACTTATAAGAGTTAATTTTTTTTGTAGGGTGAACGAATTCATGTCACAATTCCGAAAACAAATATCGAAAAGTTTAAAGATTGCCTTATTGAAGGCAATGTTTATGCTGTAATCGATTTTGTTATTGGATTAAATATCATGAAGTACAAGACTACAGCATGTCTGTATAAGATAATTGTCTTCAAACACACCCGGATCTTTGAAGTTTTCCACGAAGAATTTCCACAGCATTTATATGAGATAAAGACTTTCAGCTATATTACAGATATGGAGAACATAGGAGATGCATCAATGTTTGGTAAGAAATTTGAATATATACGAAAAATATGTAATATTAAATATGCAGATATTTAATTTTTATTTATTTATTTTTTCTGGGCAGATGTGATGGGAACTATAGTGTCACACTATAGACCCCCTTACAAGAGAGATAAATGGAAAGCTAACAAAGTTGATGGATTTGGTGTTGGAAGATTTGGAGTAAGTTATTTTAAAATTTAGCAAAATGTTTTTATTGTTTAAAGATTTATAAATGATTTTTATAGTATAGATGTGATATCAATTATATATGGAGAAGCAAATATGAGAAGTGTTATACGGTTTATATGAGATGCCTCTAATTTTCAGTATCATAAATGTTGTAAATAAATTAAATAAGTTCACAGATTAAAATTTTGTATTATGTATTCAGTGATTATAGAATATTTAATTTATTTACAAAGTGTTCTATTTTCTGTATTATACATATGTATCAATCTGACTGTTATGTTTAATTTACAAAGTGTCCTATTTTCTGTATTATAAATTTTGTATTATGTATTCAGTAATTGTATTGCATATGTGATATCAATGATATATGGAGAAGCAAATATGATAATTGTTTTACAGTTTTATTACTTATAAAAATGTGTCAATCTGATTATCGAGTGTTATGTTTAATTGATTATAAAAATAAGTCAACATATTTAATTGTATTATGCATTCAACCCATTGTAAAATATTTAATTATTTTACGATTTAATATAACTAACATAATATTTAAAAATTAACTAAAATATGACTGATTAAGACATATATGAGATTACAAAAATTGCAGGCAGATTGTTATTACTTAAGTACAGATGTTTGATAATCTTGGGAAAACATTTTTTCCATTTTGAATAAGTACAAAAATGTCACCGTTTCTTGTGTTGGATCCATGTATGAGATTACAAAAATGCAGGCATATTACATCTTTTAATTTAGTATAATGTATTCAGTAATTAAATATTTGATTTCTGTATTATTTTTACTAATTATAAAAAAATTAATTTCAGTATTATGTATTAACTAATTAAGAAATTTTTATGTATACTGTAATTGTAAAATATTTTATTTCAGTATCATGTATTCATTCATTATAAAAATATTAAATTTCTGTATTGTTTATTATTTATTAAAAGTTGTTAATAATTTTTTTTATTATGTATTGAATAATTGTTTCTGAATATTTGTAGTGGAAATACAATTACTGCCACACTTTGGAAAAAGTATGCAGAAGAGATGATAATTTTTTTGAATTCTAGCCCAGAATCACCAGTGGTTATAACTCTACAGTTTTGCAGGCCTAACCTATACAGGGGTAATTTATCCTATTTTTTTACTATGACCTCCCTGTTTCATTCTGAATGAGCGGGTCTAGTAGCTACGCCATCTTTTAATTAAGTGTGTGGTTTTGATTAATTAAATATAATAATAGGTGACGTACGAATTTCATCTTTGTTTAATATTACAAAGATTGTGACGGATCCAAATATTCCAGAGATAGTAGAATTCAGTTTAAGGTACATTTTTAAATTTACGTTTTATTTTACAAGTTTATTTTTTCCTATTACTTATTTTATTTCTTCAATTCACATAATTTCATTAACATTTTTTTTTTATTTCTGAAGGTATTTGACTAATGGGAAAGTGAGATCAAACAGTATCTCAACTCTCACATCATCATCATCAAGATCCTTAAATGATGAAATTAGAGATGGTGATTTTGAATTGAAAACTATATCCCAGATTATGACAGAGGGGAACGTATTTTATATATCTGGAATAGAATAATTTTTTTTTATGTTTCAAATATATAAACTAATTTTTTATTTTAATTAGATTGGAAATTTCTGGATATTTGCAACCATACTCTGTGTAGAGACCATTGGAGATTGGTCCTACTTGGCTTGCAAAAGATGTCTGAAGAAAATTAAATAGAGTGGAAGTCAATTTTTCTGTGAAAAATGTCAGTCATTTGACATTGCAGGAAAACTGAGGTACTTTATATTTAATTAAAATTTTATATTATTACTAAAAATTTAATTTTTAATAAATTTAAATTATAGGTACAAACTAACTGTGAGGGTTGTTGATGATACTGGAACCACCACTTTCCTACTTTGGGATAAGGAAAGTATAGCACTTATAGGGAAGACAGCTTCAGAATTGAGTGTGGTAAACAAAAAAAAACTTAATTTCAAAAATTAAACAATATAGATGGTAATTTAATTTTTTTATAGGGTCGAAGTATAGAGGGAATTCCAGCAGACATTGATAAATTAAGAAACAAAAAAGCGCTTTTCAATGTCACTGTTCAACCGGGTCAGACAAGAAACTACACGGGATCTTTCAGTGTAGTAAGAATATCTACTGACAGAGAAATTATCCAAAAAATATGTGGAGAAAATTTGCCTACAGAGGTATACAAAAGAAAACACATACAATAAATTTTTTTATATTAATATATTTAATTATTTAATGAGAAAACGATTTTATTGTATAGGAGGAAGAGTCTATTTCAATAAATGAATCTGAGATGATTGAAGAGATAGTAGGTTAATTCGAATTATATAATATTTTTTAAAGTATTAATTATAAATTAAAAACTAATAATTATTTTTCATTACAGGTTGGTTCATCATCTTCAAAATTAGCTGCTGAATCAAAAGGTTGTAATGTTATTAGCAAAATAATACAACAAATAATTGAAGATGGGCAGGTAAACTTATCAGTTAATATAGTATTTTTATCCTTTGAAATTAAAAATTAAATATTCAATTAACAAAATATATTTATCATAAAATTAAGAGTGGAGAGTTCACAGCGTTTGCCACTGTGAACTGCATTGAAGACATTAGAGGCATCTCATACCTTGCATGCAAGGTATGTCGGAAGGAACTAGAGCCACATGATGAACTAAAATTCTTCTGCCAAAAATGTCAAACATTTGACATAATTGAAAAAAACAGCTTATTGATTTACTTATATTTTCAATATGAAATTAATTTTTATCATAAAAATTTATATCATATTTTTTTTAATAAAATATAGATATAAATTGACTGTGGAAGTGAGTGATGGAACTTCAACAACAACATTTATTATGTGGGATATGCAATGCCTTGAATTAATTGGACAAAAATCAGCACAAGTATGTAGTCTGAATTTCAAAAATATAAAAAAATTTGGGAACAAATATTAATTCAGTGTTTTTTATAGGATGACTTATTTCAACAACCTCCAACTGAAATTGAAGGCATATCAAATAAGAAAGGTTTCTTTAATATAATTGTCCTGCCTGAGCAGGTCAATAATTATAAGGGACCTTACAATGTTGTTAAGGTTACATGTGAGGACAGAATAATGAGTTCAAGTTCAGGAATTCAGGTGGATAACTTATTAGAATTGAAATATTTTAAATATAAAATCAATATTACTTACAACAGTTCTGATTATGTAGGGAATATCATCAAAATCAAAGAAATGCAAAGAGCAAGTTGATGAAAATTCGGATCAGGTATACTATTTTACACGGGGATTTTTTTTATGATTATAACAAGCATGCAATAAAATATATCACATTAATTTTCTCTTTGTAACTATTTCAGGTTAATTTCACAACTGATGCATTACTGACACCTACAAAGAAAACTGACAATACAAGTAATGTAGTCAATGTTATTGATGATGATCATGCAAAGACGAAACTCATTGACGAGTTTTCATCAACTACTCAAAAGAGAAACAAAAGATTGGTGAAGAAAGAAAAGTAATGAGCAGTACGAAAATGCAAGCAGGATTTTAAGAAAGAGATCAACTGGAAGGCAGTCAAATCAGTGAATTTATATGTTTTATTTTAAAAGACAATTTAGTTTTTTACATAAATATTTTGAGATATGTTAGGATATTTTACATAAATTTTTCATGTTTTCGTTTATGTTCAAAAGTTATTAGATTTTGGGAAAGTTTATTTAATGTTACATTTAAATTTTAGTACAACTAAAAACAACTGCACAAAAACCATACTTTACAGATAAAATTTAAAGTAATATGCAAGTTTCATCACTTCATGCAGCATGATTACAGCAACCAATAAAAAAAAATACAAGATTGACTGCATTCAAAACCTTGGAGACAGTATATATATGAACAAAATCAATCTGACAAGCTGTATAGAAAAGGAACCATTCAACTTAATATTGAGAACATAATTAATAAATGCTGCAAGAAAAAATTTAGAAACAATCAATTAAGCAAACATATAACATAAAAGAGTCTTAAATATACCATAGTTAAAAAATGTATACTGTAAAGAAGCAATACTACAAACACCAACAATTAACCATGGAATTGAAATATGCTACATTGTATACGAAATGAATCATTTAAACAAAAAATGAGAATATAAATAATTACTGATGTAACACAAATATTATAAAAATAAACAATTAAGCATACATATAACATAAAAGAGTTTTAAATAAACCATAATTAACAAATAAATCTAATTCAAATTTAACTACAGATTAACCATAATGAAATAAGTAATATTGTAAACAAGCAATACTGCAAAAAACAAGAATTAACCATGCTATTTAAATCTAACAGACTTTAATAAAATACAGGAACAATTTCAAAATAAATAACAGATATAACTAAAACTGGAAACATGACACTCAATATTTGCGAAAGATCTGAATCACAGATCATTAACCGTTCATGAACCCTTAAGGAGTAAGTGGATTGCCCAGTTCACAATCACCCGTTTGAACGGGGGCGCAGGGGGTCACACAGCCAATTGGGTTAAACACTATGACTCAGACCAAAACCCTCTGACCAAGAGGTTTCGCATACACTGTTCTAAAAAAGAACAGTGACAGATCACACAGATCTGAATAAATGAAAGCACAGTTCAAAACACAACAGAAAAAAGACTGCACTCCACATACAAAGAGAACACATCTAAAGACTGCACTCCACATACAAAGAGAAGAGAAGTAATACCAGATTTGCGCTTTAGAAAAGGGGAACAAACTTTTACCTATAACATTCAAACACACATATAACAGAAAACATTAGTAAAAAATCAACCATAATTTATAAACACATCCAATTATTATTAAACTATTTAATAATTTAAGTTATAAAAATTGCAACTGTTACAATAAACTCGAAAAAAATTATAGATTTTCATACTTTTTATAGCACATATTATATACATATAAATAAATCAATATGCTTATGTAACTACAACACTAATAATTTAATTTAATAATTTACATACATATACTTATCTAAGGATACATATTTGCAATTGTAATACTCTTAAAATATATTTTTAATTATTTTAAATGTATATATATGAATACTTTGTAAGACTGATTTAAATAAATAAATAAAATTAACAATTCAATATATGTAACACAAAAGAGTATTACATAAAAAAAGTACAATAATGTGATAAAACCGATAATCTGTATTATGTATAAATATTCTGTACAAATTTTTAATTTGAAAATATAAAAAAAAATACTGCCATAATTTGTTATTTAAAAATATTAAATTATACCATAAAGATTAAATAATAAATCTACCTTAAGCATACAAAAATAATAGTAAGAATAAATAGCTGAAAATATACAAAAATCCATGTTACTGGGCAGTTAAAATTTTTTATTATCTATAAATATAAATAAAAACAGATAATAAGATAAAATTGGAATAAATTTTTTTAAAAAATACAAATGTTAGTGGGTAGTGTAAGAAAATATACAACTGGCATCAGTTTTTCAAACAAATTCAAAAATTCAAATTTCAGATTACCAAAAATTTGAAAGAAAAACGAAAATGAAATACAGAGAGAATCATCAACCATTTTCAGAAGAAACACATGAACAAAAAAGAAGAAGATTCATGTCACAATCATATCCAGGTACGATTACAGCAGAAATATGTTTTAATTATATGAAAAAAATCTAATTTTTTTTAAAAATATTTAATATCATCAAACAGAAATTTGAACAAACATTCATACTTTTTTTCATACACAGATTTAAGAATCTGTACCTTAAGTGTGCCATATTTTTGATGCTCCTTATTTTTCTTTAAAAATCTGTACCTTAAGCTTTTTGTCACTGTGTATGTGACCAAGTGAATCATTCAGGGACATTCATCATAGAGGCTGTAAAAAAAAACCAAAAATGAGAAAACGAAACACTTTAAATGTTACATAAATATACTAGATTATAGATGTGTATATAGTAGATGCATAGATGCTGCAAATTAACATTGAAAAATATGAGATGTAAACAGTAGAATAGCTTGCAAATTAACATTGAAAAATATGAGATGTAAATCAGTAAAACTCATCTTTTTTCGGGGGATTCCTTGGGTAAAACTCGAATATGAGGGCTTCCATAGTAGATCTACTTAGATCCACATGTAATATACTTAGATCGAAAAAAGGGCTACATCGTATGTGTAGTAGTTGTAATAGTACAAATAGATGTGTGCTTAGATCTGGAATTCTTCAGTTCATCTGCGATTTAAGAGAACAAAAGGGTTAGAACTTGCGTGAGATACATAAAAATATTGAATGGTAAAACAGAGAGATACTTATCTTAAGTACAGATGTTTACAGCGGCTTCTTCACGCTGTACAGATCTCTACAGCTTCGAACATGCCGACAAAATTGAAAAAAAAATAAAAAATCCAAAATCGTGGAATAAAACAAGTATAATACAAAAAAATTAGTAAAAAAAATATTACGCTAGAGATAGTGTGATGATAAATGTAATACCCCAAAATTTTATTATCTAAATTTAATTAGGAATACAAATCTAAAAGCCAGAATAAGTGTAATATCCAAACATTTTCAATATAAAAGAATAGTCTATACTAATCTTAAAGGTAAGCTAGGAAAACAAATAGACCTTTTAAAAAAAATATTTTAGGTCAAGTGTGTTGTTAGATGGTTAGTGATACCCGGAAAATTCTTATATTTTTATTTCGACACTCCAGTGTAGTTTAAAATCTAAAAAAAATTATTATTTATTCTTATCACTTCACGTATTAAAAGATCATGTGTTTAGAATATATATCCAAGCTCTAATAATTATCTAAATAAATATATTTTTATTTAATGATTATTTAAGTAAATATTATTTACTTAATGGCCGGTTTTCCTATTATCTATATTATTATATTTCAATTATATCTAAATATATTATTTTAATTTAAACTTATCCAAATACACACTATTATGTTTATACAATACACATAAAGGTAACCCACATATGATATATACGAATAATTGAAATAATAACAATTTGTATTAATAATAATTTTATAATGAAGAATTATAAAGAGAGATAAGAGTGAGGGAAGCAACTTGGCAATCATGCAAAAATATTTCTTCATATCTCTACACGTGTATTGAAGATTAGATGAATAGTGCCTCAAGGTAGCATTGAGTATGTATATATACAAATAAACAAAATACATTTATATAGCCTAATTGAAAGGCATATACGAAATTAGTTTGGAAGGTATGAGTTTCTATAAACTCTTCTAATTAATAGTTAATTTTGTATCTAATTTCTTTTGCTTGTGTCGTAACATGGTACCCTATAAAAATTTACTTGTCGTGTGTATCGAAAATTTATATTGATATTTCATAATAAAAATTTAGTTTCTACCCCGACAAATTAATTGGATTTTGGAATTTATATTAATATTAGATTGTACTCCTATGTGATTAATTAACTCTAATAACAAATTGATTTATGTTCTACAAATTTTATTTATCGGAGAGAATAGTTAAATATTATGTAAGCAAGAGTAATTGATTCAGCAGTAAATCTTATAGTAAAACTAATTTCATTTTGATAATTTAACACTTTTCAATAAATGGTTAACTACTAATGCTATTCATTATATATGGTAGTCATAATATGAGTTTGATTTATAATATTCTTGTGCATAATTTTCTTTAGAAGTTCTCCAAGTAAGAGGTAGCCAATTAATTAATTGGTTAATAGATGATATAGAAAATGAATTCTTTCACTAGTGTTAAATATTAAAATGCAAATGTTTATAGATGTTAGTGTCTCAAGTAATTAGGTTCACCATTTCTTATAAAATAATAATAATTGTATAATTATACTACATGTATTCTATTTTCTAAGTTAGAAATGATGCAAAATAAACAGGAAATATAGGATTAATTAATAATGAATTTTAACGGAAAATTTAAAGGGTGTTTGGGAGTTGAGTTTAATAAGAGCCATTTGGTTAAACTAAGCCAAGGCTGATTGTTGTAGGATTGGAAGAAGTAGCAGAATTTGAGCAAGACTAACCCAGAATTTGAGAGTTTATCTTCAATCCAGGTGGGCTATACTATATCTTTCCAAATTGTATCTTTTGAGTTATTAAGCTCTGCTTTGCTAAAATTGCATATGTGACTATCTGTGTTAAAAATTTACGTGCTACTGTATGTTGTCGGAGTCTCATAAACCAGCGCTGTGTCACTGTGAGTAGCTACAGTATGCATGCATTGTTTGTCCTGCCCTACTCCTTGTCGGTAAGACTAAAATGAAACACTTATTGGTTATACTATTTGGGTATACTATGGCCATACTCAACGTTATGCGCTGGTGATGTAGTTTGGGTTGCGGGCAGTGACTGGTTATACTATTAAGCGCTTCACGATAAAATGTTTTGGTGAACTTAGGTTGCTTTAAATTTTAAAACCTTCTAAGCTTCACTACCTGCATGAACACAGATAGATTACTTTAACAAAATGATTTGCATAACTTGAATTGTAAAAACTTGCCCACTGAGTGCACTAGTACTCAGCCCAAATATTTTCAAATATTCTTCAGGTTAGTAGGCTGGCGCGTGGATGTGACGATGCTGAGAAATGGGCTTTTGTTGTTTACATATTTTCCCATTGTCTCTTTTTGTTAAGTATTCTGTTGATAATGTAGTCTCCGCACTTGTAATATCCTTTTGTTAAACACTAAGAGCTGTGATCTTGGTGTTATGAATAGGTATATATTATTATACAGCATGTTTCATTATTCTGAGTCTTTTCTTGAGATTTTATTAATGAGGTTACCCCTTTCTTTCCCGCTCCTTAATTCCAACCCCCGTGGCGTCTATTTCCACGGTTTTTCGGGACCGGGGCGCTACAATAAAATTGCAAATCAATTGTAAAAAAATTATGCCGACAAAATTGAAAAAAAAATAAAAAAATCCAAAATCGGGAAAAAAACAAGTATAATACAAAAAATTTGTACCGTTTTTGCTGCAACTTTGGAGGCGGCGGAAGACACAGAGTCAGGTTGGAGGCGGCGAAAGAGAGAGTGTGATGTTGGAGGCGCCGGAAGAGAGAGAGTGAGGTTGGAGGCGGCGGAAGAGATTAGACTGAGTTTGGAGGCGGCGAAAGAGACAGACTGAGGTTGGAGGAGGCAGAAGAGAGAGAGTGAGGTTGGAGGCGCTGAAAGCTCAACATCTAAACCCTAAATCGGAGATGTGAGATTCAGAGAGAGATTAAAAGCTCCATATATCTTTCAAAAATTAAATCGGAAATTCACAGACACATAGAGAGGCATATTTCGACTGAGAGTGGTGAGGGGGAGTCGGCGGAAGAGAGGGGGTGAGGAGGAGTCGGCGGAAGAGAGAGAGAGAGAGAGAGAGAGAGAGAGAGAGAGAGAGAGAGAAAGTCAGCTGAAGAAACCCTAATCAGCTCGATGGAGGCGGAAGTGAGAAGTGGCTACCGTAATCATCCGTTCATATATATGTAATAACCCTATTTTATGAAAATAAAAATCCAAATATTAGTATCAGGAGAGTGAAATGGAGAAAAGAGGGGGTGAGGGGGAGTCGGCGGAAGAGAGGGGGTGAGGGGGAGTCGGCGAAAGAGAGGGAGAAAGTCAGCTGAAGAAATCCTAATCAGCTCGATGGAGGCGGAAGTGAGAAGTGGCTACCCTAATCATCGGTTTATATATGTGTAATAACCCTATTTTATGAAAATAAAAATCCAAATATTAGTATCAGGCTGGGCTCTTCAAAAATTAATATTTTCAAACTTGGGCAGAAAAATAATGTTTTGGAATGTTAAAAATCACCAAGCACAACTACTAATTACATGTAATTAAATATTATATAGTTTAATACTTTGTTTTATTATTTTAGTTAAGATTTGCACTTAGATTATTTATATAATCTGATATTAGATAATTAAATATTTAATATGTGGAGATAATTAAATACTACATAATTCTACATATTTTAGTTAATTTTTAAATATTATGTTAATTATTAACTAATGATCTAAATAAATATTGACTTCAAATAATTAAATATTTACCATTGACAACTTATTTATAAATTTCTTTTATTGGGTTTGAACCTACATTTATTAACATCATGAGTAAAAAATAATTTTTATTACATGCAAAATAAATTGTATAATATTTATAATATAGATAAACAAACTCTTCATGTATTTCTAATTTGTAATAAATATATTTTAAAAATTATATTAAATATTTAATTTTATTTATTTAATTATACTGTAATTTTTTACTACATGTTATTCATTAATAGAGGAAGCACCTGAGAATACAAAATTAATTGAAATACATGTTGAACAGATTTCTAATACAGGTATTATTTTTTTTATTACATTTTAAAATAATAGATTATGATATTATAAATCAAATTTAAATTTTTTATATTACTTGAATGATTTTTAAAATCATTATTTAATTATTCAAATACAGGTGAAGGAACAAGTCAATCTCAACAAATTGTTGATTTAACTATTAATAAATCAATGGAGGATGACCAATTAATTGCTATAAATGTTACACAAATGTGTGATACAGGTAGGGGTGGCACGGTAAGGTATACCTTACTTTTTTCCCCATACCTTTACCTTACCTTACTTGTACGGTATGGAGAAAATCCATACCGTTACCTTACCTTAAGGTTCGGTATACCTTCCAACGGTATACCTTAAGTTCGGTATGAAACAAATAGCATACCTTTACCGTACCTTTAGTTCGGTATACCTTACCGACATCGGTATACCTTACTATATCGGTATACCTTACCGACATCGGTATACCTTATCATACCATTACTATCCTAGGATGTATCATATATCTCCTATATTTACTCAAAATATATGAACCATTCCTAATAACGATCAAAATTCAACAAAATAAAATAAATATTGTAAATTATTTACTTAGAAATCGTAAGAATTATTTACTAAGTATATACTAACAAAGAACACACTTAGCATTACAATGCATTAAGTATAACATAAGATTAATTATAAGTGTTAATATTGTAAATTACTAGATATTTATAAATGTATAACATATTTACTACTATTATATATCAACCATGTTTTTATAATTAATATAAATTGTATAAAAATATTATAAACTTACTAAATATTACAAATTTGAAATCTTTTACTTAGAAATCGTAAGAATTATTTACTAAGTATATACTAACAAATAACACACTTAGCATTACAATGCTTTAAGTATAGCATAAGATTAATTATAAGTGTTAATAATGTAAATTTACTAGAGATTTATAAATGTATAACATATTTACTAGTATGATATATCAATGATGTTTTTATAATTAATATAAATTGTATAAAAATATTATAAATTTACTAAATATTACAAATTTAAAATCTTTTACTTAGAAATTGAAAGAATTATTTACTAAGTATTAATTAAGAATACATTTAATTATCATTACTATGCATTAAGTATAACATAAGATTAATTATAAGTGTTAGATACATATATATAATTTATCATATTTACTAAGTATTATATATCAAGTATCTATAATTCACATATACATATATGTATATAATATCACAAATATACCGGTATATACCGTTACAACGGTATATGCCAAACTAACGGTATATACCGGTACAACGGTATATGCCGAATTAACGGTATATATCTTAAAAATTCGGTATATCGTCAGTATCGGTATATGCCGGTATACCTCAGTTTTTAAAATTCTATACCGTTACCTTACCGAAAAATCTCGGTACGGTATCATACCTTACCGAAAATACCGGTATACCTTAAAGTTCGGTATTCCGGTATTTTTTTCGGTACGGTAAGTACGGTATGACGGTATTTTTCCCCAACCCTAGATATAGGTACTAAATGCAGCATATGTTAATTAACAATTACATATCAATTTTGAATAATAATTATATGAATCTGATGTTAATAATTTTTTTTGCCTCATCAGGTGAACAGTATGATCCTATTTGGCATCAATATTATACAGGTAAGTTTAAAATTTTGTTGAAATTTATTAATTTTCTTTATTTGATAATTTACCTATATTTAATTTGTTATTTTTTTTAATTACATTTAGAAATAATAGATTATGATATTATAAACCAGATTTATATTTTTTATATTGGTTTAAATACTTAAAATAATTTTTTAATTATTCAAATACAGGTGAAGGAACAAGTGATGTAACAACCCACTTTTACGCGATTTAAATTATTCAACTATTTAATTGCTTTAAATTCAAGTTATAATTCATTTGGTAATGCCCAATAGAATTAATTGGACTTGAGTAAGTCTGAAATTGCGTCCTTAGTATAATAAATATTTAGAATTAATATTTGAGTTTTAAAAAAAATTTACTGAAGAGCCTTGTAATACTTTTGTGTCTTGTATAGTTACAAGATTTATATATACATATATATATTTTACGATTTTTTTTAAATAGAAAAAGGATAATCATGTGTTTTTCTTCCTCTTTTGTTAAATAAACACGTATGATAACATTTCATCACACGTGTCTTCCTAATTGCTAATAAACCTCTTGTTCATCCATATTCACTCTTTAACATAAAAAAAAGAAGAAGAATTTCTTACTCAATCATCACTGCAAACACTTCTACGAGAAATTGAATTTCACAGAAAAACAAAATCCTCTTGGTAAGTTTATTTCAATCTAATATTTTATAGTTGCTGTACAAGTTTCACACCATTTAACCTCAACATTTTGTTCCCAATTTCAATTAATCAAAACCCTAAATTCACGTCTCTGCATACCTGGACTTCTGTATCATATTTCATTCATTAAGTATGAAATTTATTCAACATCCTCCTCACCAACACATTCACACGTGAATCTCCTAGTGTAAGTGAATCAGAATTTAAGAAAATAAATTGTAGAATTCCAGAAAAAAATAATTAAATAGAAATACATGAGTCAAGGCAGGAGAAGAGAGTGGAGTCAAGGCTGGGTGTTGATCAGTCAGCTTGAGTCGGGTTGGTGTCGGGTTTGTCCAGTGATGACGTCGAGTTGGGCAGGGGAAAGTGGCGAGGCTTGCTTGGGCCATAGGGGGCGTTCTTGGCTGTTTAAGTCGGTTGTCAACGGACGGTAGCGAGCTCACCGGAGTCAAGAAGAAGAGAGAAGGGTGAGGTAGTCCCGCCGGAGAAGATGATCGGAAGAGGAGATGAGAAGAAATTGGAATTGGGGGCTCTCTATTTTGTTTCCTTTCACCGTAGAGAGAGAGAGAGAGAGAGAGAGAGAGAGAGAGAAGAAAGATAGGGATTGGAATGATTTGGTTGATTTCCAAATTGGTTGAGTCGTGTATTTAGAAAAAGAAAGAAATAGGCCTTTAACAAATTAAGCAAAATTCTAATAAATGACCCAAACTTTTAAAAATTATATATTAGCATGTTTTTTTTTTTAAAGTTGGTGTTTGGGTAATAAATTATTTAAATATCAATTTAGCCCATAAGTTTTATTTTGGATTATCTATTTAACCCAGAACTCATAAATTAAGTATTTAGACCTATAAATCTTAGATTTTCAAATTTATTAAAATATAATTGTCCTAAATAATTTATTGAAAATATTTTGATACTAGGTGCGGCGCAATTAGGACCCTCGTCCACTTTGTGATTCTCTGCTCAATTATTACGTGCTCATTATTATCAGGTGGGTGAAATTATTATCTTTGAAATAAAAATATATGTTATATGTTATTTGAGTCAGAAATGTTTTTAATCCAACTCGAATTGTCGTGGATGGAATGTGGATAGCGTTTTATACGCATCAGATCAGAATAGCGTGTTATACGCACCAGAATATGTCCTATGCATAGTTCAAGATGTATTCTAGAATCAGAAGAAGAATACCCTAAATCCATTATTTCTGCGATTTAAATTCAGTTGGATAAATAGAAAAAAATGCTCATGATTCCCCACCACTGAGTACGATTTAAGAGTGCTCACCCCACATTTTTAAATGTTTTCAGGTCAGTGAGCTGGGAGCAGCGCGATGGAAATGGGGGTGAACTTTCTCAAAATGTTTCCAACGCTTGACCTTAACTTTTGCAGTAGTTTCTGAAAGTAAACTATTTTGAACTTGATATTCTGTGCATGTTTAGTTGTTTTTGAACTAACTTAATGTAGTGGTTGAATATTATTATTTTACCAATGTTCCAAGTTTCAATTAAATATTTTTGAACTTATGAGTTACTTTTTGAAATGAACTTGGTGTTTATAAAATGCAGGTACTTTGATCTAAGTACATATATTTCTGAAAATATATGGTTCTAGTTTCTTCTTGGAATTTCAAGCATGATTATTTTAAAATAAAAATAATAATTTGAATTGTTATTATTAGAATTGCTTTCCGCTTTAAAGAATAGAAAGAGTAACATCTTAAATTAAAGAATTTAGGGTGTTACAAGTGAATCTGAACAAATTGTTGATTTAACAATTAATGAATCAATGGAGGATGACCATCTAATTGATATAAATGTTACACAAATGTCTGATACAAGTACTAAGTCAAGTTTATGTTATTTAACAATTACATATTAAATTTGAATTATAGTTATATTAATCTGATGTTGATAATTTTTTTGACTCATTAGGTGAACATTATGATCCTAATTGGCAGCAATATTGTACAGGTAAGTTAATAATTATGCCCAAATTTAATATTTTTTATTTAATAATTTATTTATATTTAATTTGATATTTTTTCAATATTTATATCAACACAAAATTAAAATTGTTAATCACACTTCTATTGGTAAATTTAGTATATTTTGAATTTCTAACTTTGCAATTAAATAATGTAAATTTTTTTATTAAATATTATTATTATGTTTTTTAATATTACTTTACATACATGTAACCATTTTTAAATGTATATAGTATTGTAGTAATTTAATTATAATATATTTTTTGACTACATGTTATTCATTAACAGAGGAACAATTACAGAATACAAGATTAGTTGACATACATGTTGAACAAATTTCTAATAAGGTATTATTTTTTTATTACATTTTCAAATAATTGATTATGATATGATAAATCAAATTAATAATTTTTATATTATTTTAGACACTTAAATAATTTTTAAATTATTCAAATACAGGTGAATGAACAAGTGAATCTGAACAAATTGTTGATTTAACAATTAATGAATCAATGGAGGATGATCAATTAATTGATATAAATGTTACACAAATGTCTGATACAGGTACTAAGTCAAGTTTATGTTATTTAACAATTACATATTAAATTTGAATAATAGTTATATTAATCTGATGTTGATAATTTTTTTGCCTCATTAGGTGAACATTATGATCCTAATTGGCAGCAATATTGTACAGGTAATTTAATAATTATGACCAAATTTAATACAGGTATGTTAAAAATTATGTCCAAATTTAATTAGTTTATTTATTTACTACGTTATTTATATTTAATATGTTACTTTTTCAATATTTATAGCAATAAAAATTAATTGGGAATCACACTTATATTGGTAAATTTAATAAATTTAATATTGGTAAGTTTGCAATTAATTAGTGCATATATTTATTTTTAAGAGATATTATTATCATGCTTTTAATATCACTTTACATAACTACAATCATTCTTAATTTAATAATTTACAGGTGAATGAACAAGTAAAAATGAACACATTGTTGATTTAAGAAATACTAAATCAATGGAGGATGAGCAATTCATTGATATAAGCGTTACATAAATGTTTGATATAGGTACTAAATGTAGTATATTTTAATTAAAAAATAAATATCAAATTATAATATTAATTACATTAATCTGATGTTATTAATTTTTTTTCCCATTAGGTGAACAGTTTGATCGTAATCTACATCAATATTGTATTGGTAAGTTAATAATTATGTACAATTATAATTATTATTTTTATTTAATAGTTAATTTAAAATTAATTTTTTATTTTTATAATATTTACATCAAACTAAAAAAAATTAAAATTACACTTCTATTTGTAAATTTCGTATATTTTTTATAATTTAGTTATTATCTAAATAATTTTTAGATACTACTATATGAATTTACAACTATTATCAATATAATTATGAATTATATTAAATATTTATTTAAAATTTATTATTCATAACATTTTCAGATTATTCAGATCTTGGTGATCCAATGTTTATTTGTGAATTTTGTGGAGCACGTTTTTGGTATGATAAAAGGTTGGGAAAAAAATTCAAAAACACGCACTACGAAATACTCATCATGCTGTATTCAAGGAAAAATTAAATTGCCACCTGTTCAAAGGCCTCCTAAAGTTTTGGAAAGTTTGCTCTATGAGAATGATCAGAAGAGAAAACATTTTCTTCATAATATTCGTTCATACAATAGTATGTTTTCTTTTACATCAATGGGAGGCAAGATAGATTTCAGTTTAAATATTGGTAATTCTCCATCGACATTCCGACTACATGGTCAGAATTATCATATGATTGGAAGTCTACTGCCATCTCAAGGTTCTACACCAAAGTTCGCTCAGTTATATATTTATGATACTGAAAATGAAATTGCAAATAGAATGGTATCTGTGAGGTAATTTATATTTATTTATTAAATTTTTTAAAATATGTATAACTATAAATATTATGTATGTTCCTTCTAATTCGATTTTATATTTATGTTTATGTTTATGTAGGAACAAAAAAACCATAAACACACTTCATGCAGAGATTGTTTCTGACCAAAAAAACATGTTGGACGACAATAATGTTCTTGTGAAGTCATTTAGGATGGCAAAGCACAACATTGTTGATCTTGGCCAATCTGATGTTAAGTTGAAACTTATTGGTAGACGTGGAGGCGATGCTAGAATGTATAATCTTCCAACTGTGTCTGAATTGGCTGCATTAGTTGTTGGAGATTTTGATCAATCTTTTGGAGATAGAGACATAATATTGGAAACTCAGACTGGAGAATTGAAACGCATTGATGAGTTAAATACAACCTATTTAGGTTTGCAATATCCAATTCTGTTTCCATATGGTGAAGATGGTTATAGAGAAGATATACCATTTTCAGATTTGAATTCTTCATCAAAGTATCCTCGAAATATGGTCAGCATCAGAGAATATTTTGCTTATCGGTTGCATGAAAGAGATTGTGATGCAAAAACCATTCTAAGCTCAAGGAGATTATTTCAACAATTTGTTTTTGATGCCTACATAATGATTGAATCTGCTAGACTGTTATACATACGTACACATCAACAATCGTTGAGATGTCATATGTACAAAGGTTTAGAAGAGGCTCTAACAAAAGGTGAAATAAATCCCGCAACTCAGGAAAGACGAGTTATGTTGCCTTCTACATTCACTGGAGGAGCTCGATACATGATTCAAAATTATCAAGATGCTATGGCTATTTGTCAATGGGATGGATATCCAAATCTATTCATCACATTTACATGCAATCGAAGATGACCAGAAATTGTAAGATATGTGCAGGAAAAAGGATTGAGACCTGAAGATCGTCCTGATATTGTTTGTCGAGTGTTCAAAATGAAGTTGGACAATTTGATTCAGGATCTGCGTCAAAATAATATATTTGGAAATGTTAAATCAGGTATGTGTTAGTTTTTTAAAATTTATTATATCAATTTTTTTATTTTAATTTAATTTTTTTTAGCTTCAATTATAGTGGTATACACTGTTGAATTTCAAAAGAGAGGCCTTCCACATGCGCATATTGTGCTTTTCATATCTAAAGAGGATCAGAATCGAGGTTCAGAAGTGATTGACCAAATAATATCAGCTGAAATACCTGATAAAGAGCTGGATCCAAAATATTACACAACTGTACAAGATTTCATGATTCACGGTCCATGTGGTGTTGCGAAAAAAAAACTCACCATGCATGAGAAATGGTCGTTGCAGTAAATATTTTCCAAAAATGTTTACTGAGACAACAACCACAGATGAAGATAGATATCCAATATATAGACGCAGAGACAATGGAAGAACAATTTTGAAGAATGGAATGCTGATAGATAATAGATACGTTGTTCCTCACAATCGATTATTTTTGATGAAGTATGCTACCCATATAAATGTTGAATGGTGCAACCAGTCAAGATCAATCAAATATTTGTTCAAATATGTGAATAAAGGGCACGATCGTGTTACTGCAGCATTCTATCAGAGCACTCAAGATGATGAAAGTGGGAAAAATATTGATGAAGTAAGTATGTATTATGATTGCAGATATATTTCCCCCTGCGAGGCCGCGTGGAGAATATTTGGATTTCAAATCCAATACAAATACCCTACTGTTGAGAGGTTGAGTTTTCATCTTGAAAATGAGCAGATGGTTTTCTTTCAAGATTCTGATTCAATTGACGATGTCCTAAATAGACCAACTGTTCATGAAAGTATGTTTTTAGCTTGGTTTGAAGCAAATAAGAAGTATCCGGAAGCACGGAAACTTACTTATGTTCAATTTCCAAAAAAAAGCTAAAAAAGAGTGGGTACCGAGGAAAAAAAATTCTCAATTGGAAGAATTTTCTTTGTTCCTCTGGGCAGTGGGGAAATGTATTATTTGAGATGTTTGCTTAATGTAGTATGGAGCCCTACGTGTTATGAAGACATCATAAAAATTAATGGTGTGCAGTATGCTTCATTCAGAGATGCAGGGATTGTTGGACGATGATAAGGAATTTATTGATGGGATCGTTGAAGCAAGCTATTGGTCATCTGCTGAATCTTTGAGAAAGTTATTTGTTACATTGTTAGCATCAAATTCTATGGGATGTCCAGAAATCGTGTGGAATAATTGTTGGATATATTTATCTGATGATATATTATATAAGCAACGATCAATACTGCAACATCCAGGTAGTTAAAAATTTAATTATTGATTATTTCTTTAATTTTTCTATATTATTTTAAATATCATTAATAAATTTTTTTATAAATATACAGAATTGCAGTTGACCGATGAACAGATTCAAAGTTATTGTCTGGTGGAAATTGAAAAGTTGATCAAGAGTTTTGGAAGGACTTTACGAGAATTTGAAGGTATGCCATATCCAAGTTCTGACTTTTTTCAATATCAGGAAAATAGATTGATAAATGATAAAATGAGATATGATAGGACGGAATTGGAAAATGATCACAAAGTGTTTGTTAGCAAACTGACAGATGAACAACACAATGTGTATCGAATTGTATTGGATGCTATATCATCAGAATCAGAGGGCATGTTTTTCTTGTATGGATACGGAGGTACTGGAAAGACATTCATAAGGAAGACATTATCAGCAGCATTGAGATCAAAAGGAGAAATAGTGTTAAATATTGCATCAAGTGGTATTGCTTCTATATTATTACCAGGTGGCCGGACAGCACATTCAATATTTAAGATACCGTTAAATCCAAATGAGGATTCCACTTGCAACATTGTCCAAGGAAGTCCGCTTGCAGAATTGATTGTTAGATGCAAGCTTATAATTTGGGATGAAGCACCTATGATGCACAAATATTGCTTTGAAGCTTTGGACCGGACACTTCGAGATATAATGCGTGTTGCTGATTCATCAAGTGGACGTAAAATTTTTGGAGGAAAAACAATCATTTTTGGAGGTGATTTTCGACAGATCTTACCAGTTATCCCAAAAGGAAGCAGACAGGATATTGTTAATGCTACATTAAATTCTTCTTATCTGTGGAAAGACTGTCGTGTCTTGAGATTAACAAAAAATTTAAGACTGTCGAATTTGGGTCCTAATGATGTAGGTCATGATGTTGGACAATTTGCAAATTGGATTGCTGGTATCGGAGACGGTACAATCGGTGGCCCAAATGATGGATATGTGAATATTGACATCCCTGATGATATTTTATTGAAATGGTCAGGAGATCCAATTTCAACAATTGTTCATAGTACTTTTCCATCATATGGTACTGATATTGTAGATACAACTTATCTACAAGAACGAGCAATTCTTGCTCCAACTTTAAATGCGGTTGAATCTGTAAATCAATACATGCTTTCTTTGAACAACGGCGAGGGTAGATTGTATTTAAGTTCTGACTCAACATGCAACTCAGATAATAATAGAGGTTTGCTGCAAGAAGTTCATACTCCGGAATTCTTAAATAGTATAAGATGCTTAGGGGTTCCGAATCATGAATTATTTTTGAAAGTAGGTACTCCTGTTATGTTGTTGAGAAACATAGATCATGCAAATAGTTTATATAATGGGAGTCGATTGATGATCACAAGACTTGGCAAACATGTGGTCAAAGCAAGATTTCTTAGTGGCCAAAATGCACAGGCAAATGGTACTAATTCCAAGAATGTCTCTTACGCCTGTTGATCCAAGATTGCCATTTAAGTTTCAGAGAAGACAATTTCCTCTCATGCCCTCTTATGCAATGACAATAAACAAGAGCCAAGGACAATCACTCTCTCACGTTGGTTTATTGTTGCAAAAGTCGGTTTTCACTCATGGACAATTGTATGTTGCTGTTTCAAGGGTTACAAGTCGTAGTGGATTGAAGATCTTACTTGATGATAATGATACGAATACCACTACAAATGTTGTGTATAGAGAAGTTTTTCAGAATCTGTAAACTTCATACTTTAATTGATTCTTTTAATAATCACTTTCATTTTTCATAACATATACTTTTAAAGTGTATATGATTTAAATATGAATTAACATTACGTTAAAATGTTTAGAATTATGTAACTAATTTATCTTAAAATCCATAACAATAGAATATAATATTAATTTTAATTAATTTTATTTTTTGAACAATGTCATATGAAATAACAATTCTCTGCCGCCGTGCGCATACCGGTTTACTTTGTATATGTAAAATTACAAAGAAATATAACATAATTTTAATTTTAAATATATTTGTATTGCAAATAACGCAACGGTTAAATAACAATTCGCTTCCACCGTGCAACGTACGTCTCACATCCCGCGTTACTTCCATCGCGCAACGCGCAGGCACTGTACTAGTTTGTTATAATTTAATAAAAATGAACTTATATGAATTACTTACTTGTAATTTAAAATTAAATGAACGAGATAAATATATATTTAATTTTTTGAATGAATTTAATTTTTTTTATCAGGTGTCTCTCATGCACTGCATCAGCCCACGCTAACTTTTTTTTTTAATAAATATATATCATAAAATGAAATTAATGAACCCTAAAATTGATTTAATTTAATTTTTTATACGATATCTCACGCAGTGCAGTAGTTTAGGGTTTAGGGTTTAGGATTTTAGAGTTTTAAGGTTTAGGGTTTAGGGTTTAGAATTTAGGGTTTATATGTACAATTGTGAATTATAACTTGAGAATCAATTTTAATTTGTGAATCTTTGCTTAAAAATCAATTTCAATTTGTGAAGTATAACTTTGAGAATAAATTTGAATTTGTGAAATACAATATTCACTAATCAAATTTCATATTATACTATGTAGTTCAAATTGTGAATTATAATTTTAGAATGAATTTCAATTTCAATCGAATGATATATAGTACAACTGACCTTATATTAGTCAACTGAATAATATATAGTCAATACCTTATATTATTCCATTAATATGAACTTATATAATATAATTTATTGTAGCTCGAAATAAACTTATATAATCCAGTTTATTGCATTTCAAAATTAAATAAAATAAACTTATATATTTCAATTTATTGTGATCTAAAGGAAGATGTACTATACAGTCCGATCTCTTATAATTCGAATTAAATGAGCTTACATAATGTAATTTAATGTAATTTGAAATGAAATGAACTTAAAGAATCCAATTTATTGTAATTTGAATTAAAATATACTAATATGAATATTTGTCTTGTAGATGCATCTTGTACATATATTATTCAGTTGACCTCATATTATATTATAAGTGCAAATAAGTTCACTTTATTTCGATTTACAAGGAATAATAAATTATATATTAGTTCACTTTATTTCGATTTACAAGGAATCAGATCATATAAGGTCATTTCATTTGAAACTATACAAAATTATATTATATAAGTGACTTTTCATTTAAAATTATAAGAAATTATATTTTATACGCTCATTCCATTAAAAAATATAATAAATTGAGAGTTCATTTGATTTGTATGATAATAAATTAGACTATATTATAATATGAAATCATTGAAATTAATTCTGAAGTAATAAGTCACAATTGAACATATACAATATAGTATAATATATATGAAATTAATTCTTAAGTTATAATTATCAATTGAACTTATACATTGTATTGTAACATGGCATTATAATTCCCAATTGATTTTTTTTTCTCAAGTTATAATTCAAAATTGGACCTATATATTATAAACATAACATGAACTTATAATTTTTTTAATGGTCTATTATCAAGAATATTTATTATTTAATCTATACTATAGCTACGAATTATTATTATTATTATTATTATTATTATTATTATTATTATTATTATTATTATTATTATTATTATTATTATTATTATTATTATTATTATTATTATTAGTAGTAGTAGTAGTAGTAGTAGCGTGTAACGAAATATTATTTAAATATGCTACCGATACGAATTAACAATTAAAATATTGATGGAAGTGGACGTGTGAAATATTTGATATTGAGTCAATTTTTTTACCCCACCTAAAATTTTAAAAAAAAATTACCCATTAATTTTAAAAAATTACCTAAATAATTATAAAGTATTTTGTTTAAAAAACAAAAAGTATGAAATTAATTCTTAAGTTATAATTATCAATTGAACTTATACATTGTATTGTAACATGACATTATAATTCTCGATTGATTTTTTTTCTCAAGTTATAATTCAAAATTGGACCTATATATTATAAACATAACATGTACTTATAATTTTTTTAATGGTCTATTATCAAGAATATTTATTATTTAATTTATACTATAGCTATAAAGAATTATTATTATTAGTGTGTAACGAAATATTATTTAAATATGCTATTGCTACAGATTAACAATTAAAATATTGATGGAAGTGAGTGTGTGAAATATTTGATATTGAGTCAATTTTTTTACCCCACCTAAAATTCTATAAAAAAAAATATTTTATCCATTAATTTTAAAAATTATTTATTTTACCTAATTTAGATAAAATTTCTATAGTTGAAAAAATTGAAAACTAAAAAAATAAAAATAAAAAATATTATTTCACTCCCCGATTGTCTTCTACCCGTCTTCTACAGTTCTACTCGTCTTCCACCTCTTGTCTTCTACAGTTCTACTCGTCTTCCACCTCTGCTATTTCAGAGATTTTCCGGCCAGTCTCGAGATAAAATAAAAATTATTATTTCACTCCATGATGTCTTCTACCATCTTCCACCTCTGCTATTTGGGAGATTTTCCGGTCGGTGCCAGTCCAGACGATGGACACCACTCTGCCCCACATCCTCTATCAGCAACATCTCCCCACTACTGATGCCAACGACCCACCATCATCTCTCTCCTCCATCAAAATCAATTAAGAAAAACCATCTCTCCTCCATCATCTCTCTCCTCCATCAACTATCCCGACGCGGCGGCATTTCAGAGTTATACACAAAATCTCAAAACACAATAACCAAGTTATCACCCATGAACTCCAAATCTTAAGTTCCCCATCTACTAATTAAACATTTAAACCTAAAAATAAATATGAATCATATCTATTGAAATCTATCCATCTCTGCAATTGAACCACAACAGACCCATCGTCGTCTCGTTATTCGACTAATCTCCACAGCACCATTTCCATCATCACACTGCCACCAGGTTGTCAACTACGTCGCAGTAACGCGATCAAATTCCCCCGGAAGTCTGTTGTTTGCACCATACTCTGCGGCTCGCCTCCAACCTCGAAAATCGCCTAGACCATTTTTTTACAAAGAGAGATGGGTTCACTTGGAGCGGCGCCACCGGGAGAAATCGGCGTCGGATTATCCGTCCTCGAGCCGGAGCTTGAAGAGAAAGCTGGACGAGGAGTGCGGCGACGGTCGCAAGTGTCGGCGGTGAAACTCCCGCAGCTTCGCAGCAGGATCTCGTGCGCGAGATAAGCGCGCAAGTTGAGATCCTCGATTCAGTCTTCTCCACCATCGATTATGATCCTTCATTCAGTCTTCTCCGGCGGATATTTGGGGCTTGGGCTGCACAATGGTGAAAATGGCTGTGGTGTAGAGTTGAAAATCGTGAAGAAAGAGAATGGGGTGAGAGGACAGAGGAGAGAGGAGAGAGAAATATATTTTCAAAAGTAATGGAAAGCTAAAATTAAAAGTCTGAAAAGTAAGCTTGGACAAATTAGGTTCAGATAGTAGGTTCGGGTGTCAGATTTACCTTGATTCAGGTATCGTCCAAATGCATCGACGGATTGCCACGTGTCAGCAGATTAGAGGCTGGAGCAGTGCTCTAAGACTAGCATCGGATTAGCCCATGTATGTGTTTATATGAAATAACGCCAGAGGTACAACTACCACGTGGTGACTGATTAATTTATTGCTCTGAAATAATAAATTGATTAATGACAAAAACAAACAGATAAATATCTACTGAAAAGAATTTGCCATTTTAAACTTCCACTTTAGTCCTATTTGGCTTTTGAGATATCGATGATGAACATATGTCATAACATATATCCATAGCGTAATTAATTAGTCAAAAACCAATAAATGACCATGAATGAAAAAAAAATATTACACATTTACCATATTTGCGAAATCAACTCAGTTGGAAAAGCCATGAATCAGTGAAAAAAATTGAAATCAGGTAGTGAGCAAAGTCATGAATCACATAAAAGACCATGTGAGAATGGAGAAAGCTTCTCATGCCTGCATCCAAGTAACATCAGAACGCGCGCACACACACAAAGAAGGAGGTTGAATGTATATTATACATAGGTACAATATGATATACTTAAATACCCACTCATTCTTGATCATGTGAAGATTGTAATGGCAAACATCTCGCAGTACAGAACTTTTGAAGTTTGAATTGCACATTCTTCCGTTATTTCTCATTTTCATATTTTTGTTAAACCAATAGAACAATAAAACACATTTTTTTTCTAATTCTTATATTTCCTTAGGATCATATTAAGATAGGAAGATCGTATATAGTTGGGAATGCTATGGAGTCGTTTAATTAATTTGTTTATAATTAATTTTGGGACTAAACGATTTGGGTACCTTAATTTCTAGTTTCTAATGTTATTATTACTATATATATTTTGTTGTGAATTAATTAATACTCCCGTCGTCCCACTTTGATAGACTTGTTTTCCTTTTTTTGTATGTTCCGATATATAGGCACATTTCTATATATATTTAACTAATTTACTAATATATACCCATATTTAATATGTTTACATTAGGCATTAATTTAATATCAAAGATTTAAATAGGGGCATATTAGGAAGCTTCTTGATTAGTTGTCTTTCTCAATCATTTTCTTAATCTCTGCGAAAAACTCCAATCAACCTATTAAAATGGGACGGAGGGAGTAGTTGACAAGGAAAAAGAGGTATTTTTTTTACTCACCCACCTGACTTGTGGTATTGAGGAGATTCGAACCCGTGATTTTTGGTTTCCAAGCAACCGCACTCCACCACTAAGTCATCCCCACCGGAACAAGAAAAAGAGATAGTTAATTGGAGAGGTTTGCGGAAAATGAAGTAGCTAGGCTCTATGGAAGGTGGATGAAATCCTCTGCTACACTTGTTGCTGCATAATTAAATTTATTAATTTTTCTTCAAGTTTTTAATTCAATTTCAATTTATTGTGCTTTAGTTTAATTTTTATACTTATTAATTAGGGTTCATCCTACCCAATTAGAGTATATAATTATTTTTTTATGAAATAATGAATTATTAATTAGAAAATAAAATTTAATATTGAAAAAATAATTATATACTCTATTTGGGTAGGATAAACTCTAAATAATAAGTGTAAAATTAAAATAAAATATAAAAAATTAAAATCAAATAAAAAACATTAATAAATTTAATTGTGTAGGACTGAATATAACAGAAAATTTCATCCGTATGAAAGGGCACGTCTCTCTCGAAAAGCTGTGTAAAAGCCTATTCGTTAAATCCCTTTTTTTCGCAACGCGGCCAACGCCTAGTTCTTTTAATTTCAACTCTAGCTTGCACGTGACGTGATGACAGTCCATCAATCAATTGCACAAATAATCCACTCAACTCAATTCAAATTCAGTCATGTCCTCCTCAAGTCTCAACCCAACAGTACTGCTACTTAATTGTCTCGCTTCCTCATAATTAGAAAAAACAAAATTGTACGTCGATATACAGACTATAAGCACATGCATGCATGCAAGGTGCAAATTAAAATTAATTAATTAAAATCATGTTCTATCATATATTCATATCTATATTGGAGCACAATTTTTTTTATCTTACATTTTCGAGATAATAAAATAAGTGTCAACATGAGAGGGAATATATATCGACCGTGCGTCCGTGCCTACTCATGTATAATATATATATATATATATATATATATATATATATATATATATTATAGCATCAAGATTCAAGACAATCTCACGACACCATACTCTTTTGTATGTGACACATATTTATTTCTTAATTCTTAATATTTTATATATGTGGATGATGTATATATATATATATATATATATATATATATATATATATATCTCAAATGTGTGCAAGCAAAGCAAACTGATATAATCATATCATCGACAATCCATTCCTGCCTCGATCACTCACATGTTGCGAAAGCATCCGCGTACGGAACAAAAATCATAAACCATAAAACAAAAACGAATACATATAGGCGTCGTGTAGCTTGTGTAGAATTTAGCTGAATAAAATAAGGTAACACGTAACAACAATAACAATTGAAGATCAAAATAACATTAATAGTTTGAAATAAACTAAGGATCAAAATAATATTAACAAGAATAAAGAAAATTCGAGGTCTGAGGAAATCACATTTTACTTAAATCAAATTTACTATGTATGAGCATTTGATTCCCAGAATACAATAAATAGACCGAAAGTCTGAAACTTTCTCCGGCGAACTGGACACTATGCTCGAATTTGATCAAAGAGAACTAGAACTTAAAACTTGGAAAATGAACTAGAGCACAATCTTAATTCGAAACTAGAGAACAAGAATGAGAGAAGAGAGAATATAATATGAGAATGATTTATTGGTATGTCTTACGAATGAAGTTGATGCCACCTTTTATAACTCCAAAAGTTAAATGATCACTTGTTTACCATTAAATCTATGGTGTAACCTCCAAAAGTGAAAAATTGCAATTAATGTAAACATTTAATCTCTAATATTTAGAATCACTTAGATAAAGTATCCTCGTATATATTTCATATTTTCCAACACCTTGAACATTTCAATACATACATCAATCATTTTTTTTAGTCGGTATTCCATTCACTTTGGACTTTGGTGAATGAAATGATCATTCTATATTTATATTTGGGTTAATATCAAGTTTTAGCCTGATTTTTTGATTGATTCACAAAAATGTCATATAAATTTTTTTTTTCTTTTTTTTTTTTACTCACAAATTCAACCTGGTGGTTATTGAGGATATTCAAACCCGTGATTTTTGATTTCTAAGTAACCTCGCTCCATTACTAGATCATTCCCACCGGGAATGTCATATAATATTTCATAAATAACAATTTAATAACTGACATTTTGAATTTACCATGAATCTGATTTGTGATCAACTTCACGGGTTGAATAGCTAAAGTGTATTTTTGTTCAGATATTTAAATGGCATGAAAAATTATATTTGGACGAAGTTGATTTTTGACGAAATTAAATATAATAATAATTTGACATCCATTATTCAAAGTTAAAAATTTAATCCCATACTAGATTTTTTGTGACTTCAAAATTTCAGATTTTATATTATAATTATTTATGAAAGGTAATTAGGGCATTGTTGTAAATCACTTTAAATGTCATACTAAAATATGATATTATTAACCCTTCAAATACGTTTATAATTAATTACAACACGATTTTAAAAAATGTGAAAGCAAAATAGTAAATGGATGCACCATAATTTAATACAAACAGGGGCAAAATGAATTATCATTCATAATTACTACAATTTAACTCTCTTGGATACATGAGCAATCACTACAAGAAAATCACAAAATGGCGACAGAATTTTCCGTCGCCCAACATCCAATTTCCGTCGCCAATTAAACAGACGACGGAATGGCGATGAAAAATGTTCGTCTCCTAAATATGGTCGCTAAAAAAAGAAGGCGACAGAATTTTCCGTCGCCAACTATGACGACGGACTTAGCGACCGAAAATTTCATCGCCATAAAGTGTCGTAAAAAATGGTCACCAATTTAAGGCGACCGGTCCGTCACCTTTTGTGGCGGCGAAACGTTTTCGTCGCGTTCCGTCGCCAAAAAAGTCAGGTGATGGAACATTTTCATGGCCATTTTTTTTTAATTCATTTTTTTATTTTTTATTTTAAATTCTCTTTTTTTAATTTCCTTTTCTTTTTAAATATTTATCAGTACCTAAATATAATAAAAGATCATAAAACTAATATATATATATATATATATAAAATTGTACATAAAATGTATAATACATATATATATATATATAAACTGTAGCATAATAATAGTCAAACATAAAGCTAAGACCCCGACCCGCCATTAGGCCCACCGGAACCGCTACCCGACCCTCCGGATCCGTCACCAATACCACCTGACTGCTGACATCTTGGCTTGTTTCTCCAGCACCTGCAGCACAGACACCTACTGGGCATCCATCTGTATCTGCATCTCAGCCAGTCTCGCATCGAGCAATGTCTGGGTGTACAGCGTCCTGGAGCCCTGGCTCGATGACAATGAGGATCCTTCAGCTGCAGAAGGGCAACGAATGATAGGGGGCCATGTTCCCCAACCCGATAGCGCGCCCCTTCCTGTCAGGCGTCAACACCTGATGAAAAATCTCGTCCATGTCCGGCTCCATACCCTCAACTCTCTACTCCGCAGCCAAGGCGTCACACTTATCATGTATTTATCAGGATAAATGTAATTCATTTTTCAATATAAATTATTTATATATACGTATATATAAAGTAAAATATTAGTAAAAACTTACCTTGTTCTCTCTCGCCTTGGTTGTGGTCTAAGGGACGTCCTAGCGCACCTCCCACTCAAATGAAATCTATTAGAAAGTGTTAATTTATAATGCTATAAACTTGAATAATCATTATAACTCGTACCAGATCGCACATATGGTTCACGGCACATCTGGCGCTTCTATGGTGAACCTGGCTGGAGAATCCTAGGCTATCGAGCTTGGTTAGGCGGTTCCTTTTGGCCAAGCGAGCCTTCTCCTGGTCTCCTCCGCCTTCCAGTATGCTACCCATTGAGGCCAGTTCTCAAGTCGCACAAAATCGGGCTTATTGTCTGCAAAGTAGTCATCCTTCTTCATATGGTACACCATATCCCTGTACCGATCCTGACACTTCTTTCAGAAGAGCAGAAACACCTCATCATCGGAGTGAGTCCACCTAAACTCCTTCTGTATTAACACATAAATAAACAACGACGTTAGTAACAATATTAGATAACACAAATACATATAAATCAATACATACCTTAAACTCAGCCCAATACAACATCCTCCTATCCATGGACACCTTGCCTGTAGGATGAAGATACCTCTTGAAAATAGCTATAATTGCTCTCGAAGTGGCGTTCGAGGGCACCATGACTCTGAAAATGCAAATTATATTGAATTATAATATACATAAAGTAAATTAATTGAATATATATATACATAGATATCTCAACATACCTCTCTTTGCCCACGGTCTCGAGCCCAACCTCCTATCTCGAGTTAACTGTACGAGACTCCTCTCCCGTAGCATCGGTCCCATCCTGACCGACGCTATCATCAACGGTACCGTCAGCGGATCCCATAGATGACATCGCTCGGGACCTAGTCCCGTGAGATCCACCATCTGTAGCCATCTGACAAAAACAACTCATAAAAATATATATACACATGATCTTAAATAGAAACATAAAAT
This sequence comes from Perilla frutescens, assembly GCA_026008535.1. Taxonomy (NCBI): domain Eukaryota; kingdom Viridiplantae; phylum Streptophyta; class Magnoliopsida; order Lamiales; family Lamiaceae; genus Perilla; species Perilla frutescens. The sequence continues at coordinate 34,489,322 of BRKX01000017.1, read as the reverse complement.
TCAAAATGACAAAGTCATGAAGACATTCAAGACGATCAATTCTTCAATACTAAACAATTAATTGTTTTGGACATCAAACATAATTAACATTATCAAATATCATCATCTAGCTCTTCATCACTAAGTTTTTCATCAGATAAATTGATCTCTTCATTATCAGATGCAGATTCATCAAGATTGATTTCTTCAATATCTACCAAACCACCCGCTGGGTGAATGGGTAATGGATTGTCATCAAAGTCTATAACGGGAGCTCTTAACTTCAAATGTTCATCATCTTGAAATGGTGGAGATATACTTGATGGTGGTGCGTTGGAGGAAACATCTACGTTTGATCTGGCATTTATCTTACAAACTGCCAACCAATCACTCTTAGACCGATTCAAACTCAGGTATGAGCAATAGAACACTTGGATTGCCTGGGTAGCTAGCACAAATGCATCCTCTCCTGCATATCTACGTCCTTGGTGAATAGATATCATTTCATAATCAAGATGGACCATTGTCCCCCCGTGTTGACGTATCGAACCATTCACACTTGAACAAGGTCGTCTTCTTAATTGGAAGACCAGGATATTCAACCTCCACAACCTCCAACAATCTCCCGTAGTAATCACTCTCGTCAGTGGTGTAATTAATGCCTTTAACACACACTCTACTATTAATTGTGGCTCTTCGTGACCTATGTGACACTGTGTGAAACTTATATCCATTCACGAAATAACTGTGACAAGTATTAATCCTACGTGATAAACCAACTGAAAGATCTACCAATAACTTATTAACGTTGTTTGAACGATCCTGAGCCTATGAAAACACGCAAAGTAGGACAAATTAATACTTCATTTCAAGTCTAACATGTTATAGAACATAGACAAACTTACAAAATTGGTAAACCAATCTGGAAACGCTTGATCTATTTCCTTATCGATGTTAGATGTTGAGATATTCGGATTACGAGCCGTCAATTCTGAAACAAACAACCTTCAACAAGAAAATACACGAATATTAGAATTAATTTTATACTATATGAAAGAACTTTATGAAGATTGGGTTATTATAACTTACGAAACATATTGATCAGTCACTTCTTAACAGTTAAGTAATATGTAGATTCGTACAGCCTTATATTCACCATTTGTCAACCATCTTCTTGATACTTTGCCAAAAGCTCATCCTGGAAGTGTGAAGATTGACAGATTATCTTCAGGTTCATTGATATTATCGTCTCCACCATCATAATTTCGAGACACGCTCTTGTGCCTCGTCATAACATGATCCTCAAAATAATAGGAGCAGAATGATAATGCTTCTTCAACTAAATAAGCATTGGAAATTGATCATTCAACTCTTGCTTTATTCCTCACGTTGTTCTGTTACTTTCTCAAGTATCATTCAAATGGATACATCCATCGATATTCACTGGTCCAGCAATTTGAGCTTCGTCAGCCAAATAGACTGGCAAATGCTCCATCAAGTCGAAAAACTTGGAGGGAATGTGCTTTCAAGATTACACAGTATGGCGAGAATGTTGTCATGCAAGCAACACATATCATCCATCTTAATATTTTTGGAGCACAAATCTTTAAAAAATAGATCAGTTCTGTGATTGCCTTCTAAACATTAGGTGGGAGAAGTTCCTAAAAAGTAATAGACAAAATTTGTTGCATGAAGACGTGACAATCATGACTCTTCATCCCAAACATCTTCAGTTTACTGAGATCCACACATCTACTCATGTTCAATTCATAGTCATTCGGGAATTTTAGTTCTTTCACCCATTCAAATAGAACATTTATCTCCTTCTTGTCCAGAGTGTAACTTGCTTTCGGGTACTTTCCAGTGCGCTGGTCAAGCTTCCGAACAGATCTGTTACAATACAAGTTCAATTCTTGTTTGGACTTTGAAGTGTCTTTTGTTTTGCCCTTGACATTCAGCACTGTATTGAAGATATTGTCAAATACATTCTTTTCTATATACATCACATCTAAATTGTGACGAATCAACAATAAACTCCAATATGGAAAATCCCTGAATATGCTTTTTTTTTCAGCCACACCCTGTAGATTTACATACTGCAGATTGTCATTCGACTCAGTCATCTTCTTCAAGCCCAATCTCTCTATTTTCCTCAAAATTTCAACTCCGGACTTCCCTTGTGGAGGCTCTTTCCAACACGTCTTGTTCTTAATGTATGGAGTTTTATTTTACGGAATTGGTGATCACCAGGCAAGAACTTTTGATGGTTGTCAAACCATGATTGCTTACCAGAACAAGCAAGTGTGAAGGCATCTGTGGACAAGCCAACCTTCATGATGTACTCCAACTAGATAACATTGAATACGCGGAAAAATCACTAATAGTCCAGAGCAAAGCTGCATGCATCTAAAAGTTCTGCTTCAATGAGATATCATATGTTAGCACACCTAGTCCCACAATTGTATAAGTTCATCGATCAGTGGTTGTAAGAACACATCAATCTTCTCCTTTGGATTCATTGGCCCGAGCACAAGAATCATAAGAAACGTGTGTTGTTCTTCATACACAACCAAGGTGATAAATTATATGGTGTAACTATCATAGGCCAAGATGAATATTGTTTATCTGTTTGTCCAAATGGCTGAAAACCATCAGTGAATTGAACATTTCGGCTTTCAGCTGCAAAGCTAGGAAATGTCATGTCTAGGTATTTCTATGCAGGTGAGTTTGCTGGATAACGCATAACCTCGTCATTAACTGATGTTGCATGCCAACACATCTCCTCAGCGGTAGCTTTCAATGTGTACAACCTCTTCAATCTTGGAGTAAGAGGGAAGTAGTACATCCTTTTCTGAGCTACTTTCTTTACCTGCTTGTTCTGGTTAGATCATCTTACAGTGTGGTAACGTTCTTTATTGCAGTGTTTGCATCTATTTAAGTCAACGCCATCCTTCCAATACAACATGCAATTGTCTGCAAAACAATCGATCTTCTCCACCGGTAACCCCATACCACGCAGAAGTTTCTTTGTACTGTAGAAGTTACTAGTGACCATATTATTTTTGGGCACAACCTCTTTCAGAAGACTTGTAAATTGGTCAAAACACCTCTCTGAGAAATGGTGCTCAGACTTCAAGGCCATCAAACGGGCCATAAGAGACAATTATGTGTGATTCTCACAGCCCGACCATAATTTGTTGTCTGCAGCAGCCAACATATCATAAAAACATTGAGCTTCAAGATTGGGAGCTTCTTCAACGTCATTCATCTCATAAAAAAAAACTCCGGCCCAACAGCATCCATCACCATCGTGTGATACGTATTCGGTTCATACGTGTCAACTAAATTTTCAGCCGGACTCATCTCTCCATGAAAGGTCCATATGTAATAATTCGGCACAAAACCGTCACTATAAGAAATCTCACTAATTCATGCGGCATATTCCTACGTTCCCAAAATCCACTAGAATTTCAGTGATTTTCCAGCGGGCATTCTTGCGGGCATCACACCCGCTGGAATATCTCATGTATTCAATTATTTTCTAGCACATTTATCCGGCGGGATGAAAGCCCGCTGGATTGATTATTAAATTCCTGTGATAATTCCAGCATTGTATTCCGCTGGAACATTTATTCGGGCTTTGAAATAATTTTCTCCCTCCCATCCAATTTCCACGTTTTATACTTGACAAAAATTCCCTCATCTCCCCTCCAATTTCCCCCCAAATTTTAGCCCTAACAATCTTGAGCCCTACGAACTTCAACGCAAATTCCCCCCCTCCCTTCAATTTTCCCACTCAAATTTCAGCCCTGGTGTAGATTTCTAACCTCACCCGAGCCTTAGCCATTGAAGAACGCTGGTGTCTATATGTGTTTCTATGCTCTAATTGAAGAACACTGGTGTCTGCTAGTGATGTCCTCGGCTGTTCCAATGATATCTAAGGTACCTTTTTCATTCAAGTTTGTACAATACGAAAATTAGGGGTGACCCTTGGTAAATAAGAAAATTTTCTAGCCAAAGCCTACAAAAGTTATCTGCTTCGAACTTCCAATTCTCTACAAAAAATGATTTTTCCCTCTTTATGCAATTAATTAGTCTTATGTTCGTAGATTAGGATTTTAATGTGAATATTTGAATTGCACAAAACTCAAGAATTCTATTGACATGCCAACTCTGCTTGTGATTATATAATCCAAAATCGCTTTGTTTGTGGTAAACGAGCTCAGCTTAGTTTTTGTGAAGTTTTGCAGTAGAAATTGATATTTCAAATCATAATTATGTATATAAAACATGTTTGTGTGTGTGTGTGTTAGTGTTTTTTTTTAATTAAAAAAAAATCTTGCTCATCATGTGATGTTGGACTTCAGAATTGAACTAGATCAATATTTGTTATCTTCATCAGAGTTGAGTGAAAAGGGAGAAAAAAAGTCTGCCCCTTTTTTTGATACTTTGCTTGCTTCATGCTAATTGTGCAGCTATAAGCATTTTGTTTTGTATCTTTGGTTATCTTATTAATGAGTTGTTGAGTGAAAGCTGAAAATTTAAGTTTTGAATGAACTTTGGAGTTAGTGGCTGCAGTGGTGGAGGATAAAAATCTGATTAGGTTGATTTGAGAGCTTGCATTTAGTTAAATAAGGATATTGATTTTCTCATTTTTCCAAATGCCACATACACACACACACACACACACACACACACACACACACACACATATATATATATATATATTAACGTTATACCAACTGATCACTTATATATTGTTTTATTTAATTCTGTAGTAGATATGTATATATCAGTAGCATAAGAATAAAAGAGACGAGTAGAAGAGACAAAAATTGAATTGAACCTGTGAGTTGATTTTATATAAATTTGTACCAATTCTGCACAAGTTGCTATGTATGATGCTGTTATTTGCTGCATCTCTTTGGGATTGACTCCTCTTGAGTAACATTTTTGCATGCTATAGCTGAAGAGTTACAAACCGTTTGTATGATTATCTCTGTAAAATGATGTTATTGCCTTTCGGAGTTGGGAGCTGTATCAATAATGTACCAACTTGTCTCTTTTTGATGCACAAGTATAGGGCATGTACTCAGATGTTAGCTCGTTTGTTTGTATGTTTGTTGTTGTAATCTGATTCTTGAGTAACTTAAGCTTATGCCATTTGTTCTACCTAAAGGGGTTGTCCTATCTGTCATTGAACAAAGTAATCACATTGTAAGAGTTATTCTATTTGCAAAGGCAGCAAGCCTTGGGTTATTTGATACTTGTAATTGCACATTCTATATAAATTTGTACCAATTCTGCACAATTGATGCTTTTTTGTTTCTAAAGTATATGTTTACAAAGATTAACCCATTAATCATATATCTCTCTTTATTGATAGAATCTTTGTTCTTTGAGCCTTCACTCTCTCAACAATGCTTTTGTCTCATTGCTGTTTGATGACAATATTTTTTTGCGTTTTTTACACTTTTTTCTTTTCTTTTTTAGGATTAAAGCCGCATTTTGCAGAATCTTCCACCCCATTTCATTTCTTGATTTCTTGATACGTTTCTCCAGTTGGGCTCGAGATATATCAGGTTTAGAGCTACATTAACCTGATTTATATATATGTGTGTGTGTGCGTGCGTGCTCTGTTCCGATTCTTGAAACTTTGTTTTTGAGGTATCTCTGCTTTTATTTTTATGTAATTGATGTTTGGGGATTTGATTGCTGCTATTTGTTTCAAGAATAAAGCAAATGACCATTTTGACATTTTTTTTGTTTTTTTACCTCTTTATTTTTGTTATTATGATTATTATTTTCCCATTTATTATTTATAATGAGTGTGGTAAATTAGACATTTTTAAATTTTTAATAAAAAAAACATATTTATTTTTAAATGTCCTGTAGGAATTTATAAATAAATATAAATCAGATAAAATAAATATATGTTTCTTAGTGAATGCAAGTCTCTTTCTCTCTATAGATATGTGTGTGTGTGTGTGTGTATTTAGTGAATGCAAGTCTCTCTCTTCCAATATATATATATGTGTGTGTGTGTGTGTGTGTGTGTGTGTGCGCTGATTACTTAGAATATTTACTTACAATGCTCACCTAGAATCTTAGCGTAGATTAATTAGAAAGCTAATTATTTACTACCTTTTTATTATAGATGGAAATACCAAAACATCGTCATTGGATGTATAATCGATTAGATCCTAAGACTAGGAATTTGCGTTCAGATTTTTTATGGGGAGTGGAGAATTTTATTGATCTTGCACGTGAACTTGATAATTTCAAAGCTGATGGAAAATTTCATTGCCCGTGTTCGTGATGTCAATGTGTGAAATTTAAAATACCCGATACAGTTAGAAAATATTTATACACAAAAGGGTTTCAACGAGGGTACTACTATTGGCATAATCACAGAGAAACCACACCAAACCTTTTTAATAGCACTATTGATGTTAGCCCAGATGACTTAAATAATTATGAGCAAATGGTGATAGATGCAGGGGGGCCTAGTTTCTTTAATAATCCTGAACCAGAAGAACCAAATGATCCATACAAAAAAATTTATGATTTGTTATGTGTTGCACAGTCTTCTTTATAGGATGGGTGTGATGATCATTCAGTTTTATCGATTGTAACTCGGAAAATGAATATTAAGACTGACTATAATATGCCAGCAAGGTGTGTCGATGAAATCATTCAGTTGATAAAAGAGGTATTACCATCTGGTAATCGGATGCTTTCTGACTTCTATCAAATAAAGAAACTAGTGTCTCAACTTGAGTGTGGTTATATGAAAATTGATGCATGCACATCTGGTTGTATGTTGTTTCGTGGGGAGGATGCGAATAACATCAATTGCAAATTTTGTGGAGAAGCTCATTTTAAGGAGAATGCGGCAAAAAAGTAAACCAATCCAAAAGAAACAGATGCGGTATTTACCCCTAATTCCTCGTTTACAATGTTTATATGCCTATAATGCAACTGCTAAGCATATAACTTGGCATTTTGACAAGAGACGTGAACGGGACGTATTATCCCATCCAAGTGATGCGGAAGGATGGAAACATTTTGATGAAAAACATCCTTCATTTGCATTAGAACCACGAAATGTTAGACTAGGACTATGCTCAGATGGGTTTAGCCCATTCAACCATGATGGTAGTGTGTATTCATGTTGGCCTATGATTATAACTCCATACAATCTACCTCATCATATGTGTTTGAAAAGAGAATATATGTTTTTAACAATTCTCATTTCCGGTCCTAACAATCCCAAATCTAAGATTGATGTGTACTTATAACCATTAATTGATGATTTAAAATTACTGTGGGATGAAGGAGTTCAAACATATGATGTCTTTAAAAAGCAGAACTTCTATATGAGAGTTGCACTTTTGTGGACCATCAATGATTATCCTGTTTATGGTATGTTATCTAATTGGTCAACAACTGGTAAATTAGCGTGTGCGATTTTCATGAATCTAAAGCATTTTATTTAAAGAATGGGAGAAAAGCTTGTCACTTTGATTGTCATAGACAATTTCTACCAATGAATCATCCATTTCGAAAAAACAGAAAAGATTTCTTAAAGGGCAAAGTTGAGAAGAATATCCCACCTAAACGATGTTCAGGACAGGAAGTACTTGATATGATTATGCACATTCCTCGAATAGTTGACACGGGGATAGGTTATCAATCATCGGAGTATGGGAAAAGTCATCATTGGACAGTGCAGTATTTTCTGGGACTTACCTTATTGGCCTGATTTGTTGAACCCTCACAACATAGATGTGATGCATACAGAGAACTCTGTTTTTTAAAAATGTGTTCAACACAGTCATGGATATCAAAGGTAAGACCAAAGATAATCTAAATTCACGAATGGATATCCGTATGCATTGTAAACATCCTACTCTTGAATTAAAAGACTTGGGTAATGAGAAAACATTGAAACCAAAGGCGCAATACACTCTCAATATGGAGCAAAAGCAAAAAATATGTGAGTGGGTTCAAGGCCTTAAGCTACCAGATGGTTATATATCTAACTTGGCATCGTGTGTTGATTTACAAACTTGTAAGTTGCATTATATGAAAAGTCACGATTGTCATGTTTTATGGAGAGATTATTTCCTATTGCATTCAATTGCTTGCCTAATCCTATTTGGGAAACTTTGACTGAGTTGAGTATTTTTTTCCGCGATTTGTGTTCCCCTGTTTTGGAAGAAAGTAGACTTAAAGTAATGGAAAATAATATTCCTATCATTCTATGCAAGTTGGAGAAAATTTTTCCTCCATCTTTCTTTGATGTAATGGAACATTTGCCCATACATTTAGTCTATGAAGCCAAATTAGGTGGGCCGGTACAATATCGATAGATGTATCCGTTTGAGAGGTAATTTTTCATTCTTATCAACTAATGTTGCATATTGGTCAATTTAAATATAAAGTTATATAAAATTAATCATCATTTAGGTTCTTGGGCACACTTAAAAAGAAGGTTAAGAATAAAGCTCGTGTGGAGGGTTCAATTTGTGAGGCATATTTGCTCGAGGAGTCATCTATATTTTTTTGTCATTATTTTGAGGCATACATCCAAACTAGAAATAGAAGAGTTCCTCGGAATGATGATGGTGGAGAGTCATCTGAGCATTCACCACTTTCAATATTTAATTACCCTGATCGACCTGCGGGCATATGCAAAACTCGACTTCTTACCAATGAAGAGAAAATTCAGATTTCTCTATATGTTTTCTTAAATTGCCCTGAAGTGGATCCCTTTTACAAGTACGTATTTTTATTATAAGTCCATTCTTTTATACAATTTGTTCTCTTAAAATCCTAACAATTATTAATCTAATTACAGTGCTTATCTAGCTTCTATGAATGATGGAAATGTGAACCTCGTAGATTGGTTTCAGGATCATGCAAGTCTCCAATACAAAATTAGTGAAATATGAATTATAATATTTTTAGTGTCTAAATGTAGCTTATATCTTTTTAGGTTGGAAATCCCGATAATGGTGTCGATGATCAGTTCTTAAAGAATTTAGCTTGGGGTCTGATTAACCAAGTGGAGATAAATAGTTCGGGAGTCTCTCTTATTGGAGAGCATAGAGATTATTGAGTACTTCAAGAAATCCTTGTTGTAGAATATCCGGGATTACCGACTAAAAGAGTCACAATCTTCAATTGTAAATGGTTTGATCCTACACCTTCTGGAACAAGAATTTGTCCAAAATATGGAATTGTTGAGGTGAAATCAACTCGAAGATACGTCGGTAAAGATACATTTATATTAGGTCAACAAGCTGAACAAGTGTATTTCACTCCATGGCCGAACCCCACCAATGAAAGAAGAAGTTGGTTTTCAGTGATTAAGATGAAATCAAGGCGCACAATTCAATCACCGGATGCTCCATTCCAAGATGACACAAACTACACCATAAATGAATTATCTGCACTTGAAGAGTTTGATATTACATTACTGGATGCTACAAACATAGGGGAGGATTTTAATCATACTAATATTGTTGAAGAAGAAGAAATATGTAGTAACGAAGATTCAGAATATGATGAAGACATTACTATTAATTCTGACAATGCTAGTAATTGATTTTAGATTTTTTAATCACAATGCTTGATTTAATGCTTTATTAAATACATTTTTCTAGATTTGTTACAATATATTAACTTTTTTTATTAAATATTTACAAATGTCTAGTGGACTTCGAGGTGGTCGAGCAAGAACTGTAGCTCGAGGTGGTCGAGGTACTACTTCTACACCTATACGAGCTGTGGATTATGGAGTTGGAGATAGAAATGGGGATAATGTTAGGGGTCGAGGTAGCAGTAGGGATGGGGCTACTCTTGAACATGGCCATACTAGGGATGGGGCTACTCTTGAACATGGCCATACTGTTATTGTTCGGGGTAGTAATTCAGCACCTGCAACTGCAAGAGTTATTGGTTCTTCATCTTAAGGTGAAGAGAGATTGTTGGTATCTGGTCATGGTTCATCCGAGCAAGAGCATCCAATTGTGGAGTTGGAAAGCAGAATACTGATCCGTGTGGATGGAGTCTCGTATGATATTTAATTTATATTTAAATTCTCAATTACTTAAATTTATTATCTAATTATGTTACATTACTACAAGTTTGTACCTCCAGAAGCGGGTAAAATGATTCACAAGATCATTAAGGCCAAATATGATAATTTGTGGATTCAATGGACACAGATCCCAAAAGAGGTTAAGAATATGTGGTTTGCGGAGTTCAAGGTGAATTTTAATCATTACTATTTAGAATTATTCTATTTTTTACTAATAAATTGTTATTATTATTATTATTATTATTATTATTTTGTAGAAATACTATTGATGGACTGGGGAGGATGAAGATGCGGTCTTTCGGTTATGGAAGTCTAAAAGTTCAGCAACAATTAGATCATTATTTCAGGACATCCGCAGAGGGAGATCTAAAGGTACTTGGTTGGGGAACACTAAACTTGAAGGCCTCCGTGAGAAATGGAAAAATGATCCAGCATTCCAAGCAGCATCTAAACGAAATAAAAAGAATGCGACTGCAAATAAGAATGGCAGAGTTAACAGGAGTGGTGCTATATCCATATCCGAACATATGAAGCGATATGTGAGTATAGTAATTTTGCGCTCATTTTTATATTAAGTTTTTCATATATACTTAAAAGTTTATACACAATTATTTTTTTAATTTGTATGGGGCGAAATTGGGAAGAAAAGTCAGCATTCCAGAAGTATTTGAAAGTATGAACTATGATGCAAAAGCTAATAAATGGTCTAGTGCAGAGTCCGAGAACATATACGTAAGTTTAAATGTGAATATAGCCATCATTAAGATTCAGAATCTTGGGATATAAGTAATTAACATTCATAATGTTTTATTACAACACAAGTTCAAGAAGTTGAAGGAGGATTCTTTATCACAGGGTAAAGAGATTGATGACTGTGAACTTTTCTTTGAGGTGACAGAAGGATCAAAAGGCAGATATTTTGGGTTTGGTTATGAACTATCCCGATATACATCTAGTTCTCGATCAAGCACGAAGAACAAAGACAGCCAATCCAACTTGGTTTAAGCTGAGCAGGTCAATGATCGTTTGGATCGCTTAGAGACTACAAATGCACATCTATTGAACGTGAATGCAAAATTATCCGCTGAGATTGAAGAGCTCCGGAGCCTCATTCTCCAAAAGAACAATTCGGGTACACCAAATGAATCACATTCATCTGTTCCCACCATTGTTGATGATATCATGGATGATGATGATGATGATGATGATGATGATGGTTGTGATACTGATGAGCATGATATTACTGGTTTTTAGGTAGGTTGGATATGATGAACTATTGATGGATTTGTTGCTAGTATTTTGACGAATTTGATGGTGGTAGTTTGATACATTTATTCTATGTACTTTGATGATTTTGATAGAAGCTTTTGTTGTTTGTAATGGATAATTTGATAGTTTGTAACGAAATATTTGATGGTTCTAATGGATTATTTAATGGCTTGTGGATTATATGATGTATTTTAGATTTTGATTGCATTTAAAAAAATGAACAGGTCTTTTAGGAAAATAAATCACAAATTAAGCCATAATTCTTAATTCTAGCGGGTAATTCCACTAAGAATTGACCCGCTGGAATCGAAAGTCCCTAATTCAAATTACATATTCAATCAGTTGATTCCCGCAGAAATTGACCCGTAGGAATTCAAAATCCCTAATCCTAATTGCTTATTCCATCGACCGATTTCTGCGGAAATTGACCCGCATGAATTCAAAATTCCTAACCCTAATTGCTTATTCCAGCAATTGATTCCAGCGGGCTTTAAACCGCGGGATCAAACCAACGGGCCCCCGAACAGGACATTCCATTCCTGCAGGCTACAATCCGCAGGAATCAGCCCGCATGAATCACTCCACCCGCAGAAATGTCGCGGAAATAAGCCAATTCCATCGGCCACTTTTCCTGCGAACCATGCATGCAGGAATTTCTGCAGGAATCTCAAAATTCCTGCGGGAAAAACAACTATTCTAGCAGAAATCGTCCGCAGGAAATCCCGAGATTTCTTGTAGTGCGTGCTGACAAATGTGCATTCGAACCTCAAATGGATTTCTATAAGGCCGATTCTTACACTTTGCACATGTACACTTCATATTTTCCCCATTTAAAAATGTTGGATGGCTAGTGGCAAAGTCTATAAAACTTTCGATCTTATTTGCAAATTTTACAAATCAGATCTATCGCGACTCCGTTGATACATCCAAACTCGACTAGGAACTCGATTCATACTTGTCTAAATTATAAAATTAATTAGGAAAAAAATTCGGCAGCATAACGACGTGAAACCTATATTTTGACCAAGTCATCGACGTAACTTAACTAGGTTCATTTACTAGCAAAAACCAAACACCAGAGGGATCCAGGGGCCCTCGTCCCAATCTAACTACGTACAATTCAAATAGAGGGATCCAGGAGCCCTCGTCCCAATCTAACTACGTACAATTAATATAGAGGGATCCAGTAGCCCTCGTCTCATTTAACTAACATGCTTTCATAAATTGAACTAACATGCTTCAATAAAAATTCAACTAACATTCTTCAATAAATTCAACCACACATGCTTTAATAAATTCAACTAGCTTAAATAAATTCAACTAACATGCTTTCATAAATTCAACTTAATATGTAAAATTTAGTTGTAAGAATTTTTTATTATTGAAAAGATGAGTGGATTGAGTTGTGGGTGGTGATGTTATGATCACCACTAGTAACAGGGTAATTTTAGTTGGGGCATAAATTGGATTTTGGAAAAAGTAATTATTAAACTTCTTTTGAATGATTTGAATTTAATTTGAACACCATTTTTATTTTATTTGAGCACGTATACCTGTCAATTAAATTATGGTGTTGTATCCTAGTCTTTCCATTACTCCTATTTGTAGTAGTAAGTTAGATAATTTATGATTGAGATAATGCGATTTAATTATCCCTAATTGGGTTAAGTTACATATAAAATGTTATCGTGGGGTAGGAGTTCTGATTCACAAAGTCTATTATTTATGCCTAGAACTAGAACTAGAATATCCCTGATAATTTTGTTGAGTTACGTTGGAACATTAATAAAATCTTTGCTCATTTAAATATTTTTTTCACACTATTGAAATTAACTAGTTACTATGGTGATTAGGAATATTGATTAAGTTGCATATAATCATGCCCTTAAGCACCTCTGCTTTATTAATTTTGCTACCTTTATTAATTTTAATTTTTACTAATAACAAAAAAAGGAAAAAAAAATCAATGTTCAACATATATAACAAACACACATTTATTAGATTAAAAACATTATACAAACCCACAATCTGTTTTTTGTATTAAAAACAGTATACAAACAGCTTGAGAAATGATAATAAATTCCAACAAAAAATTTAAATAATATATATATATATATATTTGTATTAAGATATCATCACAGTCATATATACATAAAAATTGACTAATTAAGAGATCATCACAATTTAATTGCAAAACTTAATTGTATATCAACATAATCAATTAATTAAAGCATAAATTAAAAAAAAAAGGAAATGGATTTCTTACCTGCGGCAGGGGTGTCTGCGGGCGGCGGCGGGACGCGTATGTGCAGGCGGCGGTGGAGGCGTAGGAGGCAGGCAGCAAGTGGCGGGGGCAGGGATAGGGCGGAGAGAGAGAGAGATTGTCAAGGGAGAGGGCTCGGCGGCGGCAGGAGGTTAGGGCGGCGGGGAGCTCGGCAGCTGAGGGTTAGGGCGGGGGGAATTCAAATTGGGGGAAAATGGAGGAAGAATGTGTGTTTCCGATTATTAAAAGACGGGGCGACGGAAATGGCGACGGACCATTCCGTCACCCGATATTAGAATTATTTAAAAAATAAAAAATAAATAATGTAGCAAAATAGTTTGTCGTCTTATTATTCCGGAATTAAAAATAATAATAAAAAAATTTAAAAAAAATAAGGCGACGGAAATTGTCCGTCGCACCACCTGGCGACGGAGATTCCGTTGCCCAACCCAACGGGTACGTCCATCGCCGTTCTGTCACCCGTGTTGACGAAATGTGTTCCGTCGTCATTTCCGTCTCTAGATCGTTGTTTTCTTGTAGTGAATGGGGCACTCTCCTGTGCACAAGATGTATGAGTCTAGGCCATCAGACTGGCCCAGACTCAATAATAAATAACGGTCAATAGAGGGCAGTCAACCATATCGAATGCGTGGACCCCACATGCGGCGCGTGGAATACTCGCGCCAGTTATATTTTTTATAAAAAAAATTTTGATATTTTTATTTTTATTTTAATTTTTTTCCCGATTTTTTTAATGTTTTTTTTACGATTTTTTCTGTTTTGTTTTATTTTTTCACCCAAAATTATGTACCCTAAAATACAATTAATGAATACTAAAATTAAAATGAATTATTTTTTTAAATAAATATAAATATATACCCTAAAATTGATTTAATGAACCCTAAAATTAAACTGAATGATTTTTTTTTAAAATTCAGCAACTTGCGCAATGCACTTGCCCGACGCTAATGTGTGGACTCATGTATTGCACTCGATAATTAATTTATTTTTTCAAAACGAATATAAATGGTAGTTGAAAATTATAAAAAAAACTAATTATGAAATAACTATATACCCTAAAAGGAATTAGTGAGCCCTAAAATAAAAGTGAATGAATTTAATTTTTTTTTTGAAATAAATATAACCCTAATTGAGATTAATAAATCTAGGGTTAATTACCAAATAAATCACCACATTTCCACCGTTTTGCAAATTAGACATCATGTTTAAATCTAGTTAATTATAACACCACGTTTTAATTTGTGTGTGATTAAACATCCCCAATTTTTTCCAACGAGTTAAGTATGACATATTTGGTCTAAAAACCACATTGGCATCCACATCAACACACACGTGTAACGAACGATGTTGATTTTGTTAGTTTTCTCAATATATTTTATATTTTGGAAATAAATAATTGTATAAAAAATAATTTTTTTCAATGAAAAAAAAGAAGAAAAAGTAACAAAATTGCATCATTTGTTGCGCGTGTGTGTTGACATGGCTGTCAACGTGACTTTTAGACCAAATACGTCATATTTAACTCGTCGAAAAAATTGGGAATGTTTAATCACACACAAATTAAAACGTGGTGTTATAATTGACTAGATTTAAACGTGGTGTCTAATTTACAAAAGGGTGTAAACGTGGTTATTTAGCAATTAACCCATAAATCTATAAAAAACATGAACCCTAAAAAACAAAATATAAACCCCAAAAATTCAAAAAATACTAAAAAACCCTAAAACATCTGAACCCTAAAAAAATCTAAACTCTAAACATTAATTAGAGTGGAAAAAAAAATCATAATTTGAACTACATAAACTCATATGAAATAAGTAACAAACCGGTTACTTTTCAATGATACAAATGATACTTTTTGAATTTTAAATGATATTTTTTAGTGTTATAATTGATATTGCTTTTGGACAGTTTTTTCGGGTTGATCCACATTGACTCCAAGCTGTCTGATGGATACATGAGTCTTATTAGGCTTGGAATAATGTATAGAAGCATTGGCCATGAGCAATGGAATAATTAGCCGCTCAGAGCACACTCTCAAATAGCGATTACAAACTTTTCCTCAAGAGAAAAAAGATATTTTTTCTCCCCCACTTTTTATAAAAAAAAGAAGTATGCAAAATGATCTCATTGTCTAGTAATGTCCACTCATAAAGCCATGAAGCTTGCAGAAAGCTACAAACTTACCGAAGCACTTTGCACAAACATACAAACAAACTACACATCATTTCTCTACTTGCACACACAGCTTTTCGCTTTTTGTCACCTTTTCTCCCACGCATTCATCAATATATAGGGTGCAGTGTGGTTGAAAATTGAAATGGGTAGCAACGCATTCATGGGCATTTCAAGAAGTGAAAGTGAGAAGTTGGAGAGTCTGTGCAAGGAAATTCACGATTCATCATCATCACTATCCCGAGTAATTAAGGTTGTGATGGGCTTAAGCCAGGTGGAGCGCAGGAAAGTTGGAGAAACGTATATAAGGATCTACGGTGAGGATGTGATTGAGAATCATGAGGCGCTGAGGTTGATGATGGTGAGTCCATTCGAGCGAGACGCAGCAGTCGCAAGAAAGGCTCTTCATCAACACAATGTCAATATCATCATCGAAATATATACGTGTCGAAAATCCAGCCATGTTCTTCTCATACAACAAGCTTATCATGCAAAATACAGGACCCATTTAGACCTAGATATTGCTAGTATTGAGCCCCCACATCCGCTCCAAAAGGTTTCAAAAATATTTATTTAATTATTAATTATATATTGAATTAATTAGCTAGGCCTTGATTAATTATATATAGATATTGCTGGCATTGTCTGCATCGCATAAGGCGCACCATGCTGAAACAAGCGAACACATTGCGAAATGCGACGCAAAGAGGCTATACGAAACAGGGGAGGGGAAGGGGTTGGGCATCGATGAGGCTGTTGTTCTCGAGACCTTCAGCAAGAGAAGCGTCGCGCAGCTCAACCTAACATTTTGCACCTACAACCGTATATACGGCCACACCTACACCAGGGTACCCTACCCCCTACCTACCTGTTCACATCATTTCCATGCTTTTTTAAACATACATCAATTCATTTTCAAATTACATTCATTCATGTTTCTTTAATTTCCCAGTTTCTCAAAAATGTAGACTGTGGGGGAATCGGAGATGCAGTCAGATCGGTTGCAAAATGCATATGCAATCAGCCCAGATATTATGCTAAGGTTGTCTTTTTTTTCCCGATCCATCTCTGTCTATTAATTAATTTTCTAATTCAAAATTAATATAATTAATGATGAATCAATTGATCGAGTTGAGTTAGTTAGGTTCTGTACGGATGGTTCAAGGGGAAAACGAGCGACGAGGGGGCGATTGTGCGCGTGATGGTGGGGGCGGGGGCGGCAGCGGCGGCGGCGATAGAAACGCAGCTGAAGAAGAAATACGGAGTGGAGCTGAAAACCATGATATGTGAGAGCATTCCACAAGGGAATCACAGAGATCTTCTCCTTGCAATCGCAACTACCTAGTAATTATTTTAGATGAATTCAAGGGAAATAACCATTAATCAATAATCCTACCTCTCTATTTTCCATGTCTGGTTTTGCCTTTAAATTTCCCGTTTCGGGGGGTTTTTTTTTTTTAAATTGTAAGTTGTAACAAACTGTGTTGCGTCTCATATTTTATTAGTGCAGTGTTAGTATATGTAATTTGTATAATGATGATGTCATCTAACGAATTCAAAATTTTGTGCCATTATTTCTTAGGATTGTGCAACCATGAAATTCTCCAAGTTCTATGCTGTAAACCAAGTTACAGTATATATACAAGGAAAGTTGTATACTGAATGATGTTTGTCTTGTACGGTTTAATATTATAATCATATTACGAATGTGTGAGATAAATTTCGTGGGGCTAAATTTATAACTATAAAAAAATTAATACAGTCAATACTTTTGGATCTAGATTAAAATTCATTTGATTAATATTGTTTTCAAGAACAATTTTTTCAAACTGTATGCCACTTCTTATTAAATGTTGATTGTTCTAGAATCAGACATTTATGTTCTAACGAGGTCCCGGTTCCTGAGTTATTGTTTTGTGATATTTGGGACTTTTAGGATTCTCTCTCTCTCTCTCTTCTTTTATACAATTTATTTAGAGACATTTATTTTTTAAAAATTGATGATCAATCCCACCATTTTTTAGCAAGACGAACCCCGCCCTTTACAGTAGTGATATTTACTGTTGTAAACTTTCTACTATTTTTTTTTTTGGATAAGGTTCAATTTAGTCCTACAACTATACCCGAAATCTCAATTTGGTCATGAAATAAAATTTCGGACCAAATCAATCCCTCAACATTTTAAAAGGTATCAAAACGATCCTCTCGTTAGTCCCTTAACGGACAGACGTTAACTTCCGTTAAAAACAACCGTTAAATTGTACAATTTTGCATTATTTCACATACTAACGCACACAATTTACACACACATGGATCAAACATTATTTTTTTTAAGGAATTCCAATTGAACACCAACAAATTGCCCGGAAGTTTGAGCTCAGTTCATCAGCATATGATGGAAGAAGACGCAGTGTTCCACAACCCGCTGGAGCATCACTCGCACTCTCACCTCTCCTCATTTGAGGACCAAAACCCTGACGAGTTATGCGTGGAAGGACTGAGGATAGTCGGGGACTGATCTATTGGGAATACGAGTGTTAGGGTTTCAGAAACGGGGTTGGATGATGAGCCAGAGGTGAAGAGAATCAAGGTGCCCACAGAGGAATTTGACGGCGAGACAGTTCCGTTAGGCGTAACTGAAGTAGTTGAGAGTGAGGGTATTTCGTGATACAAAGGTTACTGATTTAGACAGTGGGGATTTTGTTGATGAGGAAAGGGCTGACTTCAATTTTGGCAGAAGGTTCAGCAGACATAGCTGGTGAGGCTGGTACGATTGGTTGTTCGATGAAAGATGGTGTAACTAAGTTTGCTGCCATTGATGGAAAAGGTGAGTTGGGGGGATTTGTGATTGTGTTGGAGAACATTGAGGAGAAATTGAGGACATGGAGGACATTTTATAATTTGTTGATGTTTAACCAGAATTCTTCAAAAAAAAAAAAAGAAGTTTGATCCATGTGTGTGTTAGTGTGTAAAATAATGTAAAAATGTACAATTTAACGGTTGTTTTTAACGGAAGTTAATGTCCGTCCGTTAAGAGACAAACGGATGGATCATTTTAATACCTTTTAAAAAGCTGAGGGATCGATTTGGTCCGAAATTTTTATTTCGGGATCAAATTGAGATTTCGAGTATAGTTGTAAGACTAAATTGAACCTTATCTTTTTTTTTTTTTTCTTTTTTCACGACAACTTAGATTACAACGGTTGTTTTTATAACAAATTTTTACAATCTTAGTTATTATTTTTTTACTTGGAAATTTTAGATTTGTAATATTTTTTATTTTATTTTTTATACATATATTTGCAGTACTCTACTACTTTTGTCACCTAAAAATAGTTTTTATTTGTATAACTAGTATTACGCACCGTGCAATGCACGGATAAAAATTATAAATATAAAATATTATGTTATAATAATATTTTAATATCAATTCATAGAAATAACCATAAAATAAATGCAGATGTTATTCACTTTATTTTGTTAATAATATAGTAACAATTTGAACAAAAAATACCAAATCGGGGTTTATTTGAAGATTCACGGGTAGAAGAATATGATTTGTGCCATCTGAAAAATGGATCCATAATTTTTTTTTGTTCCTCTAAAACCTGTAAAAAATAAAATAAGAACAAATGTATCAGCAACAATAATAAAACTTTGTAATGCAAAATAAAAATAAATAGCAAAGAAAGAAGAAGAAGAAGAAGAAGAAGAAGAAGAAGAAGATTGTGTAAGAACTAAGACAAAATAAAATCTCCCAGCTATTTATAAGGAAAAGGTATTGTTTGAAATGAAAGAATGGCTCCAATTTTTCACATTTGAAATTCAAAAAATACATTATTAATTGTGATTTTATTTTTGGCTACATAGCTAGGAACTGAAAATACCAACTATCGAGGCTCTGTTGTGTCAACTTACATTTCCTCAAAAGCTTCAAAATTTTTATGATTAAAAAATTTATGAATTAAGCATAGAGCACTGTTATGGTCAGAAAAAAGCAGAGGAGACAACTCATCTCAAAATTTCAGTCAAAATTTTCAGCAACATCATTTCTTTATTTTTCTTTTATTTGCATGGGACATGCAGTTTGAGCGGCTAATTTGGGCGGGAATATTATTGCAACAATTCAGTTTTTATATATTAGATAGATCTCTTAAAAAATTATATAATATATATTCTAACAATATACTATTATTGATTACTACACACACACACACAATTTTTGAATATCATTGGATAGTTTATTGATAAAACACATATTTAGATCCCTATATTATTAAACTTTATTTCAATCAGTCCCTATACTATATTTTTATTTTCGGCAATCCATATTACTTCTATATTTCATTTTAAAAGATCATTTTTTAACTGATTTACCAAAACTATTTACATTGTCGTTAAAATGGATCTGGTGAACCACAAACTAAAAATTGTGCTATACGCCTAGATTAATGTTGCTAAATTAAAAGTCATTTTCTCCGTATGTGAAGTGTGAGCCACGGTACTGCTATTACAATAGAAAACCATTATTTCCTCTCACGTATAGATGCTCAGTAACTACATTCCAATTACTTTAAAAAATAAAATAGATTTTATATAAAAAAATTGACATAAATGAAGGCCAGATTAGATTTGTTCTACCAATAGTAATTCTTCCTTATTTTCGGATAATCATTACCATTCGTTGCTACTATTTCTTTTTCATCTTCGATTCATACACCTAAACGTTTGATGTTTCATATAATTTTTGTTTTAACAATTTCTTGTGAAGTTAGTTTGTAATTCAATAGAAAAAAAATATTAACCGTAATGTTAACGATTTAACCAAATTCATTAAAAATGGACCTTTTGAGAAGAAATATATATATATAGGTATATGGACTTACAGAAACAAAAAAAAAAGTATAATGACATATCGAAATAATCAAAAATAATATAATATGTTATGCATAATTAAATCGTGATTGGATATGTATATACCAATATACCATCGACAATATAAACACAATTTTCTTAAAATGATTGAATGATGATTCATAAATACTCTATGGAAAATTATGGGATTGATGATTTATTAGCTAGTATAGCTCAATGATCATCTTAATAAGTGAAGGAATAATCTGAACCGTCGGATGGAGTTTGATCAAGCTATTTATTCAGCTGAAGAAGCGGGGGTGCTCAAGTAGTTTTCTGTTGGAGTTTGTCAACTGATCCAGTAGTGTGCTGACACGTGGAAGAGTTGGTTACTAGCAGTTGCATTCGAGTAACTAAGAGGAGTGATAGCAGGTGAGTTTAGATTTAGGGGTTTTTTCATCAAGTTCAGAGAAAAAAGAGAAGGGAGAGATTTGAGTGTTCATAGTCTTTGTTCATTCATTTCTGCAGAAATTCAGTGAGGGTGATTAGTTGAGTGTGAGTGATTCTTGTAATCCCATTGTAACTAATCGTTTGAAGAGTATAGTGAAGCTTGATCAGATTGATCCGTGGATGTAGATTCATTTTGAATCGAACCACGTAAAATTCGGTGTTCTTTATTTTTCTGCAAATTTCGTGAGTTGCGTGCATGTGTTCTTCAATTCATTCGGTGATCTTGCTTGATTCTGGAATCGAACCAATAAGTGGCGCCGTCTGTGGGAAATTCTCACCGATTGAATATGGGATCCACACGATTCGATGTGGAGAAATTAACTGACAAAGTCAATTTCGGTTTGTGGAAGATGAAAGTCAAGGCACTGCTCGTACAACAAGGGCTGGGTAGTGCGCTGGTGAAGAAATCGGAGAGTGGATCTGGAAAAGATAAAGAGAAATCTGAAGATCATGAGATGATCATGGAGAAGGCTCACTTGATGATCATTCTCTACCTTGGTGACAAGGCATTGAGAGAAGTAGCTAGAGAGAAGACGGTGATTGAAGTATGGGAGAAGCTTGAAAATCTGTATATGGTCGAATCTTTGGCCAATCGCCTGTATATGAAGCAGAAAATGTATGCATTCAAGATGACCGAAGAAAAGCCTATCATCAAACAAATAGATGAATTCAACAGAATCCTTGATGATCTGGAAAACTTGGATGTGAAACCAGATGAAGAAGACAAAGCTCTGATGCTGCTATCATCACTACCGAAGTCCTATGAAAATTTCAAAGATACTCTGTTATTTGGAAGTAGGCAAACCATAACCCTTGAAGAAGTTGAAATGGCATTGAAGTTGAAGGAGGTACAGAAAAATGGTGGAGCTGCCTCATCATCTACATAGGGTGGTGAAGGTCTCAATGTCAAGAAAGGAAAGCCTCCACAGAAGATGCAGCATCAGAAGAAAGATCAACCTAAACAAGCTCAAAAGAATGGCAAGAAGGTTGACATGTCACCTAACAACCCAGATGTGAAGTGCTTAATTTCACTGTCAAGGCTCTGGACATTTCAAGAAACAGTGTCCAAAGTGGCTTGAGATGATGGCAAAGTATGAAGAGAATGATGCAAAACCCGGGCACAAACATCAAGTGAACCAGACTTCAAACAAAAAGAAAGAGGGATATGAGTCAGCTGAAGCTATGTGTGTCATAAGTGGAGAGGAGAACGTTCAAGAAATTGAAGATATAGCGTATGTGGCCAGTAAACATGAAGTAGAAGATGTGGGTGAGGGATCTGGTGCTATGTATATTACTGCTGATGAGATTGAGTCAGAATGGGTGTTGGATTCGGGTTGTAGTTTTCATATGACCCCCATCAGAAATTGGTTCTTCAGTTTTAAAGAGATAAATGGTGGAACTGTTCTCCTTGGAAATGATCAAACATGCAAAATCCAAGGGATTGGGTCTGTGAAGATCAGGATGCATGATAAGGTGATAAGGGTACTTGAGAAAGTCAGGTATGTCCCTGATCTCAGGAGAAATCTCATCTCTCTGAGTATGTTTAATTCAAAAGGGTACATATTCACCTCAAATAGAGGTAGAATGACAGTGTCGATGGATGATAAAGTAGTTATGAAGGGAAGAAGGAGGAATGATCTTTATTTTCTGGTAGGAAAACCGATTGCTGGGCAACTTTACACTGCCACTAGGGAAGATAACACTTACTTGTGGCATGCCAGGTTGGCTCATGTAGGTGAGAAGGATTTGCATGAGTTATCAAAACAAGGGTTGCTACTAGGAGATAAGATCAGTAAATTGGAAATGTGTGAGCACTGTGTACTGGGCAAAGCTAGAAGGAAATCGTTCAGCACATCAACTCACACTACAAAAGAGATCATGGAGTATGCCCACTCTGATCTATGGGGGCCCTCTAAGACACTGACTAATGGTGGTGGCAGGTATTATATTTGTATAATCGATGACTACTCAAGGAAGGTGTGGGTGTATATCCTAAAGTCCAAGGATAAGGCCTTCAACAAGTTCAAAGAATGGCATACTTTGATGGAAAACAGGACAAGTAAGAAGCTGAAGTGTTTAAGGACAGACAACGGGTTGGAATTCCTTTCTGAAGAATTCAACTCGTACTGTAAAGAAAAGGGAATTAGCAGATACAGGACAACTCCTAGAACCCCGCAGCAAAATGGGGTTGCAGAGCGCATGAATCAGACCTTGCTGGAGAGAGTGAGGTGTATGTTCAGTAGTTCTGGACTCCCTAAGTCGTTTTGGGGTGAATTGGTAAGCACAACAGCTTATCTAATCAATATGAGTCCTTCCTCTGCTATTCAGTTCAAAACTCCACAAGAGATGTGGTATGGGACACCTGCAATGTACATGTTTCTTAAACATGTAGGTTGTCTTGCATATGCACACATCAAGCAAGATAAGTTGGAGCCTCGAGCAGTTAGATGTGTGTTGGTTGGATATCCTGCAGGAGTTAAAGGGTATAAGCTTTGGTCTCTGGATCAACAGAAGTTTATTATAAGCAGGGATGTGACATTTGATGAGAATAAATATCCTATGAAGGATAGAAAGCTGCAGCCAAGCACCTCAGTTGAAATTGATCATAATTTTCATGACAAAGGTGATGATGATCATCCTGATTCTTCTTCAGATGAAGATGATGATACACCTGGAGAAGATAAGGGTTTGAGCTCCTATCAATTGGCAAGAGACAGGACAAGGAGGGAGATTAAGCCACCTGCTAGATTCGGACAGATGGATATGGTGTCATTTGCCCTGTATACAGCACTTGAGGTGGAGGTTCATGAGCCAAAGACCTACTCTGAAGCTATAACCTGTACTAAGAAGGATAAGTGGATAGTGGCTATGACAGAAGAGCTGCTATCATTGGAGAAAAATCAAACATGGAAGATAGTGAACAAGCCATCTACACAGAAGCTAGTTGGCTGCAGATGGTTGTTTAAAAAGAAGCCAGAAGTAGCTGGAGTAAGATTCAAAGCAAGGCTTGTTACAAAGGGGTATTCGCAGAGAGAAGGCATTGATTATAATGAGATCTTATCACCTGTGGTGAAGCAGTGCTCCATTAGAATTCTACTGGCATTAGTAGCTCAATTCAACCTGGAGCTGCATCAGATGGATGTCACCACAACGTTTCTAAATGGAAGGCTCAATGAAGACATATTCATGCAAATTCCAGAAGGAGTGCAGGTTGAGAATGCCAGCAACAAGGCGTGTAAGCTGTAGAGATCCTTATATGGTCTAAAGCAAAGTCCTAGACAATGGAACCTGAGGTTTGATGAGTTCATGAAGATTAGCAAGTTCAACAGAAGCTCTTTTGATAGCTGCGTGTATTATCAACAGGAAGGTAACACTTGCATTTACCTTCTCTTATATGTTGATGACATGCTTATTGCCAGTAATACTGTGAAAGGTATATTAAGTGCAAAGAGTTTGTTAAGTTCTGAGTTTGAAATGAAAGATCTTGGGGAAGCGAAGGTAATTCTGGGAATGCAGATTGTAAGAGATAGAGCAGATGGGAGCATCTTGTTGAAGCAGGAGACCTATCTGGAAAAGGTGCTAAGCAGGTACAACATGAACCTTTGTAAACCTGTGTCTACGCCAGTCAAGGAGGGATTGAAGTTAAGCATACACCAAGGCCCTAGCACAGCTGAAGAGAGACAGGAGATGATCAATATTCCTTATACAAATGCAGTGGGAAGCTTGATGTATGCTATGGTCTGCTGTAGACCTGATCTCACTTATGATATGAGTGTGATTAGTAGGTTTATAGGTAACCCTGGGAAGACACATTGGGAAGCTGTTAAATGGGTGTTGAGGTATGTCAGAGGTACTACAAGCAAGGGTTTGAAGTTTCAGAAGTTTGCAAGTGTTGAGAATGCTTTGGAAGGGTTTTGTGATGCTGATTTTGCAGCAAATGTAGATACTCGGAAGTCACTGACTGGGTATGTTTTCAATTTGTTTGGGACTGCTGTAAGCCGGAAATCAACTCACCAAACTATAGTGGCATTATCAACAACAGAAGCGGAGTATGTTTCTCTCTCAGAGGCTATTAAGGAAGGTTTGTGGATTCAGGGTCTACTGGCTGAGTTTGGCATTGATCAGAAAAATGTGGTGATTAATTGTGATAACCAGTCAGCTATTCATTTAGCCAAACACCAAGGGTATCACGAGAGAACTAAACATATAGATGTCAAGCTGTATTTTGTCAGAGATTTGGTGGATAAGGGCAGCATTGTGGTGAACAAAATTCATACTGCAGTCAATCCTGTAGATTGTTTTACAAAAGCGTTGGCAGCTCCTAAGTTCAATCTGAGCTTGGAACTAGTTGGTCTGAACTGATAAAGACAGGAATGTGTGCAGCTCGAGGTGGAGCTGTGCAGTAAAGAAGGAAGAAAAGTTCTTAGAAAAAAATGAAGTCAGAATAAAGTCTTGGCCATTGATGATCAGTGTGCTAAGGTGGAGAATTGATGATTTATTAGCTAATATAGCTCAATGATCATCTTAATAAGTGAAGGAATAATCTGAACCATCGGATGGAGTTTGATCAAGCTATTCATTCAGCTGAAGAAGCGGGGGTGCTCAAGTAGTTTTCTGTTGAAGTTTGTCAACTGATCCAGTAGTGTGCTGACACGTGGAAGAGTTGGTTACTAGCAGTTACATTCGAGTAACTAAGAGGAGTGATAGCAGTTGAGTTTAGATTTAGGGGTTTTTTCATCAAGTTCAGAGAAAAAAGAGAAGGGAGAGATTTGAGTGTTCATAGTCTTTGTTCATTCATTTCTGCAGAAATTCAGTGAGGGTGATTAGTTGAGTGTGAGTGATTCTTGTAATCCCATTGTAACTAATCGTTTGAAGAGTATAGTGAAGCTTGATCAGATTGATCCGTGGATGTAGATTCATTTTGAATCGAACCACATAAAATTCGGTGTTCTTTATTTTTCTGCAAATTTCGTGAATTGCGTGCGTGTGTTCTTCAATTCATTCGGTGATCTTGCTTGATTCTGGAATCGACCCAACAGGGATAATTATTGACATAATTAAATGGGGATTACCATATATAATTGTATAATCGCTAGCTATTACCTTATCTAATGGAAAGAAAATATTAAAGACTGATATACCCACAATTTCTGCTATGATAAATGGTGTGAGCTAGCAAAGTAATGTTGAAACTATGCTACAATATTTAATTATAATTACTAACATTACGGATCCAATTGAATGTTAATTATATTTCAAAATTAAATTCACAATGAAACAAATTTGAATATATTTTCGGGTATTGGGTATAATAAATAAGTTATATAAATCTATATTGACATCGATTATAGTTTGTAAATATAATGGAATTCTAATCTTTGAACAATATAAATTATTCTCTCAATGCAATTAAATTTGATTAATTGATATTTGTATGATTGTCACATGTTGACTATTACTTTCTATTAGTAAATAATGAAAAATTTACAAATGTGACATTTTTCTTGATATATATATATATATATATATATATATATATATATATATATTCTAATATGGTAAAATGTAGGTTTTGTTTTATAATTTCTAGTGGACTATTTACAAATTGAAAGTAAAAACGTGATTACATAGCAATTAATCATTAAACATGTCTAGTGGTTCTAGAGGTCCAAACAAAAAATCTTATTCCAATATAATTTAATTTAAAGTAATACATTTACAAAGTTACAATTGAATGTATAGTATAGAACTTAGTTGTATTAAATTATACAAAACAAAGACTAAAATAAATCGCATAATATATTCTACTAATTGATGAATATATGCTCTACAATTATGAATAGAAATTGCATAAAATCCAATCGTATAACCAATAATAATTAGACAAAAGTAAAAGAAAAGTGCAATACATAAAATAAATAAATTTCATAAAGAATTAAACCACACATGGAGTCATTTTGGGTGCATGGTTCGTTCTTCTTCATATTTCTCACCTTTTCTCCGTTAACACGACGACACCAAAATAATAAAATATATACCCAATCTTGAATCTTGATACCTGCAAAGCCACCAAATAAATGGAAATAAAATTAGGGCAAAACAAATAATTATTTACATATAAATAAATAGCAAATGTGGATTCCATATAATGTATGATGAAATACAATGGGTGAAATATTTATTTAGATAAAAGTAAATTAGATTTGGGAAAAAACAACAAGATTTAAAATTAAGGTGTTATGTGGGCAAAGTGTACTTTATTTTACACAAAACCTTTTGTCTTGGTCCCACAAAATCTGAAAAGTTATGAAAAATTGTACTTCATCTGCAAAAACATCTACAAGAATAATAATATCTCGAAAAGGTAATAAATTTAAATCACATGCAATATTTATGATTAAGGTTTGGAAAAACCAACCACCCACCACCTATAATTCTCTCTTCTCGCTTTGGGTTTAAAAAAAAAATTCAAACGCATTAAATTACATTCATTTTATCCAATCACCACTTCTTCTCTCCCACCCTTTCACTCTTGCCGATTTCTGGATAAAAAATTCAAAATCTGCCGAACTAAAATCGACGTCTCTCTCTCTCTCTTGGAACTCGGCCGGTGGAACTACAACGAGCAGACGCCGAAGATGGAAGGAGGACAAGGACAAGAGGCAGCAACGTCTTCTTCGAAAGTAGGTTTCAAATTTTAACAGTTCATGAAGCTATTAATCGTGATTTGATATTACATTTGTTCATTGTTAGATAAGTATTTGATTAATTTTAACGTCGATTAGTTTTTGGAAATAATCGTGATCCTAATTTAATTGAAGCATGTTTACACTTAAGCGAGGCACGTTTATAATCAATCGAGGCTTGCTCATAATTAATCAACGCTAGTTCTTAATTAATCGAATGAAAGAAATTAGGGGTTAGAATTAATCGATGATAGGCTTATTATGTTATTCGTGTTTTTTTATGTTAATTGTGACTTATTTTACTAATCGAGGCTCTTATTATGTTAATTGTGGATTTAGAACTCAATCGAGGAACCTTAATTTTAAAAAAATTCGAGGCCCCCCTCGATTGATTTAAAATTAATTTAAAATTAATCGAGGCCTTCCTCGATTAATTTTAAAAAACACAAGCTAATCGAGGCCCTCCTCGATTAATTTAATACAAATCGAGGCATTACTCGATTAATTTTAAAAAAATTAATCGATTAATTTAAGACTAATCGATTAATATTTAATGTAAATCGATTAATTTAATACAAAAAATTAATTGATTAATTTAAAAAAAAACTAATCGATTAATATTTAAAAAAAACTAATCAATTAGTTAAAAAAAAAGCTAATAGCCTAAATAAAACTAATCGACGGCTTGCCTCTATTAATTTAAGAATAATCAATGAAGTTTAAAATAAAAATATGTTACATAGTAAAAAAAACTAATTGATGAATATTTAAATAATCGATAAATATTTAATCTAAAAAAGTAATTGATTAATTTAAACAAATCTAATCGATTAATATATAAGTAATCGATGAATATCTAATTTAAAAAGAAATCTAATCGATTATTTTAAAAAACAAAAATCTAATAGCCTAAATAAAACTAATCGACGGCTTGCCTCTATTAATTTAAGACTAATCGATTAATATTTAATGTAAATCAATTAATTCTAAAAAAAATTAATCGATTAATTTAAAAAATAAACTAATCGATTAATATTTAAAAAAATAGTTTAAAAAAAACTAATAGCCTAAATAAATCTAATCGATTAGTATTTAAAAAAAACTAATCGATTAATATTAATTGTCCTTGATCGATTAATGTTAAATTTAAATTTTAATAAATTCCAATTTATATGAAATATTAAAAGAATTTACTTTAATAGTTTTAATTTTGAAAATGTTGTTAGATTGATTGGGTTAGACTGCCGTTACGGAGCCTGAGGACCTCGGTCGTCGTGTACACCATCCCAGATGTTATTGACACGATCAGAGCCATGCTGCTCGCGATTGGTGGTGATGCCGTCCGACTCTTCAGATCGGGTTGTTTCGGACATTTTCTGGACTACAGAGGTGGTGACGTCCAGAAGAGGGTCATACACGCGCTGATGACGTACGAGGTGCACGCGCCGGATCGTGCACGTGTGGGGCGGGAGGCATGGTTTCATATTCATAACTCCCAGCTGCGGTTCGGTTCGAGTGAGTACGTCTTGGTGTCAGGTTTACGATTCGGCGGCTCGACATTCGATCCGAATGACGATCATATTGTTCCGTCGAGATCTGTGTACCACCGTTTATTCGAAGGGAAGCGTACGACCATCAAACAGATGGAGGACATGTTCAAACAGCGGGGGATGGCCAGAGACGCTTCGGATTATGTGAAGGTTGCGAACATATTGTTCGTATACCGGATGATTATGTGCCTAGATCAATACCGGGTCATGGATCCATGGGTGTGGGAGCTAGCGGAGGATATGGAGCGATGGAACTCATTTCCATGGGGTACATATTCTTACCAGGCGTTGATGCACTACATTGGCCTCGTCCCCAGGACTCGACAGGCTATGGGCGGGAAAGGATCCGGACAGTATCATTTTTACGGGCCGATTTGGGCACTCCAGGTAATTAGTTTAAATTTAATTGTTCTAAATTAGTTGAAATCAAGTGAATACGTAACTAATCCATTAATCCACTTTACATGTATGGGCTTGTGAGGTGATACCGGAGTTGGCTAGTGAGGCTGGTGTGCATAGTAGACAACTCACTGTGTCTTGATGTTTGAGGTGGACATTCAGACTCCCTGCCACCGACCCAGCCACCTTATTACAGCGAGTGGTACGTTTTGATGTTTCTTAATATATTTAGAATCTTCAATCTATATTTGTTAATTCATCTTAATGATATTATTATTAATTCCATGCAGTCACGTGTTGTTATGTTGGTGCCATCTCCCGAGAACACGGGGACTTCATATTATATGAGCATGCAGTTGGAGCCTGGAGCTCAGAGCGTGAGATTTGTTCCCGCTTGATCCGGGAACAAAAAGAAGATGCTTGAAATGTGGCATCTTGTTGTTCCACATCGGCAGAGGAGGTTGTCCCCCCATCAGCCCGAGGCACCAGAGCTGCTCGGACACCACAGAAGGGTTGTCAGGCAACCATTTGACCCTCGAGTAGCCGGGCATTAAGGGACGAGCCAGATCATACTGAGCCTGGAGCCCGGCCCCCCACTGAGGATGCACCAGAGCACACAGCAGATTCGATTGATCCAGAAAGCCCTCCTTGAGCTTGGGGAAAGAAGCGTTCGAGGAGGGATCGCACGCCGAGCAGTGGGGAGCCCTCAGAGAGTTTGATTCAAAGGGTTGTGGATCGAGTGATGCCCCGTGTCCGGGAGCTTATTGGCACGACTATTGTGCCCCGTGTCCAGGAGTATGTGGATCGGGCTATTGATCGTGCATTAGCTGGTCTGAGTAGCCGCCCTCAGAGGTCACACATGCTTGGGGATAGAGACCGCCACAACCCGAAGCCGAGCGACTGTAGTGCTGCTCATCAGGCTCCACAGCCCATTGTAGTACATGAGAGTACTAGCACTTCGGCTCCACGCCATGGAGGTTTTAGCGCGATCTAACAGCTCATGAATGACATTGATGATAGCACACTCCAGGTCACCTACTCACGATTTAGACTATCGGGTCCGGATGCAGTTATTCAGCTCTACTTCAACGACGATCGCTTGCGGCAGACCTGGTTTGACGAGCTTGAGGATCCGAGGACTTAGTTGAAGGATGTTCACATGAGCTACTTTCTGAGCGCGATGGCTCGACGAGTACGGAGGGACAACCGTTATCCAACAATGGTGGCTACCACTGGTCTATATGTGAGTTCAAGTACTTATTTGAACTTTTTTTTTTGCAAATAGTTAGTCTTTTTTTACCACACGCTTAATCGTAATTCATTTTTTGCAGGAGGCCCTCGTTGCAGCATGGCATACGTGGACGATGACTATCAGCGGTGGATACTTGCAGAGGGACTGATACATCGGATCCAGGGCATGGATGGGCGGTATCAGGTGCCATGGAAGGGGTGTGATTATGTAAGTGAGCTTCACAAGAAAATGATATATTATCATATATTATTTGCTAACATTAATCTTGATATAATCCCGATCTTATGTTGCAGGCGATCGTGGTATGTGACATCGCAGATGAGCACTAGGTAGTGATTCGTATCCGCTTTTCTGACTGGGTCGTAGAGTTGTACGACTCATCACTATTTCAGATGGACGATCCGAGTGACCGCGTCCATTACGAGACACAAGATAGAGAGTTGATGCCCCTACTCCGCCTACTTCCACGCCTACTCATATGTGTCGGATCTTGGGAGGGTCGTCAGATGCCGTCCCGATGTGCTTTTGCGATGACCCTGGACAAGTCTATACCGGACCAATATATGCATACAGACGGCACGAGTTGTGGAGTATATGCCTGCATGTACGTGGAGCGGCTATTAGGTACAGGACCTCCGTCCGGATTGCCGGAGGAGGCAGTACATGCGTATCGGAGTGTGATAGGGGCTCGGATATATTCGTTGACTTACATTAAGAGGCCTAGCTTGTAGATGCTGACATTACAATATTGACATTAAGAGGATCATATGAGTAGAACTATGACTTATGTGTTGTTTTTGTTGATTTTGTACTTGAACTTGATTAATGTAAATCTTTTTCTTGAAAATTGATGTTCTCGTGACAAAATGTGTTGTCTCGTCAAAAAAGGGTTCAAAAAACAACTTAATTTAATCGACTAATGCTCGTCCGCTGACAATCGAATAGGACATGCAGGACATGTATGCTCCGTACTACCGTAAATGCCATATTTCTTCGGCGCCCTTCTCCGCGGAACATCTTCGGGCGGTGAATTCAGATCAACACCGCCAATGGGCAAATGGGCTGTGCATACACGCCTATTGTGCCCTTGTCCATGGAATCTAGTGCAAAACTTCCTCCGTGCACTGGATGAGGCCTCAAACGAGGCTCGAGCTCTGGGTGTAGATGGACGCCCAACACGTCGTCTGATCTCTGGCCCCAAAACCACTCGTGATCCAAATGCATCGGGCATAATCCATTGTTCTGGATGAGGCAGACCCCTGATGACCGAGTTATACATGCCGACCAAGCTCTCCACCTTGTAACACCTGTCCACATAATCATATATAGCCGCCCCGGTATAACTGCGAAAGGGAAAATAAACACACTCAATTAGGTACATGTAAAAAAATAAGAACAAATAGAGATTTAAATGTCGTACCAGATGATCGCTGTTGCGTGAGAGCAGGGGATCAAGTCCAGCTCGAACTCACGACAGTCACAGGTCCGGTTCTGAAGATCGACCATGTAGACCTCCCTCCCAACCTCGACTTTCCATAAAGTTGCTAATGTAGTAGGCCGCACGGCATAGCAACGTCCCTTATCGATGTTCCCCGAAAGCTTTAGCGCGATGCCATCAGTCAACACATGATTTGAGCCCACTGCTGCCACACGTCGCTCGACGAACCACTGCTCAACAATTGATCTAAACATCTCGAACAATGAGCAAACAGGTAACCTCCTCACCCACAACAGACGAGCATTGAGACTCTCCGCCGCATTAGATGTCATGAACCCGTAGCGCCGTACGGGACAGTGTGAACAAGCCCAATGCACTGGGCCAGTATTACACAGCTTCGGATATGCATTTGGACAGACCTGCTCCAATGTCGACATACTCTCCTGAAAAGTGTCTCTCCGATATGCGTAGATTGTCTCCTAAAATAGCGTCGTCACGTGTTTCTCTCTCTTCGTCATCTTATGCTTCAAATGGTAGTAGCACAGTCCGTGCGTCGCTCTTGGGAAAACGGCCTCCATAGCATTTTTAATACTCTGATGCTGATCCGAAACGATGAGAAGATCATCTATATCACCCAAAGCCATATGCAAGTGGGTCAAGAACCATATTCAAGATTCGTCGTTCTCTATCGGTCCGAGCCCAACTGCAACAGGTAAGATCTGTTCGTTGCCGTCCTTCGTCACAACAACAAAGAGAACCCCCTTATTCTTTCCCTTCAGGTGGGTCCCATCGATCACAAGTACTGGACGAGCATACTGGAGAAATGCATTGACACACGCACCGAGAGCAAGGAATGAATGCTTGAACCGACCATCACTCGTGATCTCCATGTCTACTACAGTCCCCAGATTCATAAATTGCAGAGTGTGAAGGAAAGCGGGCAACTGTGCGTAGGACTTGTTAAAGTCTCCATATACCATCTAAATGGCAATGTTCCTCGTGCGCAGAGCGAAGCTGTAGTTGATATGGATGCCAAACTCACGCACAAGCTCTATCATCATCTCCTTCGGCTTCAGAACAACCCACTCGTCCACCAATCTACGAGCAAAGTATTTTCCGAGCACTCGTGCAGGAACCTATCACGGAGCAATTCAACCCATATCAAGATGGCATGTGTGAGTGCCGTTGAACTTGTATATTCTCCACATATGCCCATCAGCAACCGCAAAGCACTTGAACAGGCAATCACCGCCATGCTTGCAAACATAGCCCAATCGTGACCTATTCGAGCAATGCACGACATACTCCACTCGATTCTGCATGTGATAGATACCGACTGCCATAGCCAGATCATCATTCGTTCGAAAAATAGCTCCCTGGTGCAGTGTATCTGATTCTAGTGCTGGTCCCTCATCCCAAGATAGTGGGTCCGCAATGTCCCAATCAGCAAGGAGAACCACCCAATTGCTCGAAGGCCCGTCAGATCTAAACTGAACACCAGTGGTAGATGGTGGGACGACTCCCGTCAAGCACATCAATCTGTTTGTACGATCAGCAGAAGAACGAAGCCAGCCACTGAATTCTGTCAATAGTGACTCCACCAATCTCGTTCTATCATTCACCTCTTCTTGTTCTTGTTCTTGTTCTTCTCCCTCTTCTTCTCCTTCTGCCTCTTCTTCTCCTTCTCCATCTTCTTCTGTAGTAGGACCATGTGTCTCTGCATGTGAAAATTAGGGAACATAGTCGTCCCTCATAGATGGTCCGGCTCCAGAACCTTCCAACTGTCTTAAAATCATGTACACGACCATCTCAGTAGTCTGCTCGTGAAGCAAATCGAGCAAATCTCCATCATCTTGCAAAGATGCTCTGATCCGTCTGCCAGTATTGGTGCTGGTGAGGTAAAAATAATTCATACTCGATCCTGTTCGGGTCAGTCCGCAACAACTTGTGAACCTCCCTCACCAGTGAGCTAAAACATAGCTCATCGGATGACATCGTCACGAGTTGCTTGTCTCCATCTACATATTCTGATCTCTCCCATCGTCTACTGTGTCGTACAATAATGCGACGTCTAACCATTTGCAATTTATAAACAATGCTATATGATTAAATCCTAAACTCTATTAAAACCTAAACGCCATAAAACCCTAAAACCTTTTCTCTAGAAAGCCATGATCAAACTCTAAACCCTAGAAGAAGTCCTCATTTATAAAGGGTGAAATTAGGCATGATTACATTAAACATTAGATACAATTCAAACCCTCAACCTTATTAAACCCTACACTCCAAACCCTATTAAACCCTAAAACCCTAAAACATATTAAATCCTTAAAGAAGTGACCATTAATACTAACTAAAGCAATTAAATAAAATTGAACCGGAAAAATGGATAAAATAATAAAGTTCAAATATAAGCGATTAAATTTAAAAAGAATGCACGATTAATAGTTCAAATAGCATTGATTACCTCTATTAAATAACATCGATTAATTATATTAAGTTCAAGACTCGATTAAGTTATAATAGCCTCGATTAAATTATAATAGCCTCTAAAATTAACCTCTATATTATTTATAATAGCCTCGGATTAATCGATGAATATTATTAAACCTAATCGATGATTATCAAATTAATCGATGAATATCTAATTATCTCGATAAATTTAAAAAAATCATTAAAGCATCGATTAATTCAAAAAAAAATCGATTACTTTAATATTAATTGAGGAAAGCATCGATTAATTCAAAAAAATCGATTACTTTAAAAAAAATAATATTTAATACTATTAATTGAGGCCAATTCATAATTAATCGAGGCCAATTCATAATTAATCGAGGCTAGCCTCGATTAACTTTAAATTAACCTCTAATTATTTATAATAGCCTCGAATATATTTAAGTGTTCTTCGATTAAGTTAAAAAAAAATATTGAAGTGTTCCTCGATTATATTTAAATTTGTCTCTTAATTTAAACTAAGCATCGATTAATTTAAATTTATCCTCGATTAACTTTAAATTAACACTAACAAATATCCTCGATTAATTATGAAAATTGCCTCGAGTAAATTTGAAATAACATCGATTAATTCTAGTTGCCTCAATTAATTCTAAATATAACCTCGATTATTTCTAAAATAGCCTCGACTAATTCTAATAGCCACGCTTACAATCTACGACATGCAACTCATCAATATATTAAAGATTAAATGGTATGACATGCAAATCTCTATTCGTCGCCTATTTTCAAATTAAATCTAACAACACATGAAATATATAATCAAAACAATAAATGTTTGCAAAATAAGTTCAAAAAAATGGAGAGTGCAAAACGTACCTTTTAAAATTGCTCGTGTTCTACTTTTTTCTTCAATTTTTCTTTCACCCCTTGCTCCAAAAAATTTCTCCAACTTTTGCTCTTCTTCGTCGATTTGTATTGTAGTGTGAATAAGTGAGCTCGAATGTAAGTCTATTTATTCAAAAATTTCACCTACCTCGTTACAAAATATTAAATGTATTAAATTCGGTCCTACCTTCCATTCTTTTCATTAATTCGGTCCTATCTTCTCCTTCTTTTCATTTAATGAAGCCAGTACCATTTCCTTCTTTTTATTTATTGAAACTAGCACATACCTTACACAAGAAATAAATGCATTCATTAAAAAGGGAACATTGCCTCGATTCATTTAACTGAAGGGCTCGATTAAATGATATTAATCGAGGATAGTTAGATATTAAACGTGGCTAGTAATCCAGGCTTTTAAAAAAGATACGAGGCTTTTTAAAAAATAATCGATGAAATTTTAAAAAAATAATCGAGGTTATTAAAAAATAATGGAGGCAATTAGAAAAATACTCGAAACTTGTTACAAATAATTGAGGCCTCTTGAAAAATAATCGAGGCTTCTAAAATAATAATCGAGGCAATCTTTAAAAAGGAGACAATTTCAAGAAATAATCGAGGCATTTCAAAAAATCGAGATAATTTAAAAAATAATCGAGGCTATTAAATAAAATAATCGAGGCTATTTAATTTAATAATCGAGACTTTTAAAAATAATCGAGGCCCTTAAAAAATAATCAAGGCAACTTTTACAAAAGAGACAATTTTAAGAAATAATCGAGGCATTTCGAAAAAAAATCAAGATAATTTTAAAAATAATCAAGGCTATCATAAAAAATAATCGAGGCTAATTAAAACATAATTGAGGCTTTTTAAAAATTATCGAGGTCTCTAAAAAATAATCGAGGCTTCTTCAATTAGGGTTTCGGTTGTTAATTGATTAGGGTTTCGGTTGTTAGGGTTGTGCATTAATCATGTTTGACAAAAGTACAATGTGTCAATCATTAGGTGTGGGGACCAAATCTATTATAATACAAATTGCCTAACAAACTATCTATTTTTAAAAATTATTGTTTTTTCCCAATTACTATTTACTTTTGTCTACTTTTATCCATTTAGACAAATACAAACCTCACAAAAACATGAAAGACGCTCTGAAAGCCAAGCAAATATGTGATGGATCTTGATTTCGCAGGTACATATTATAAGCTTCTCATAAAGACTCGTGCTCTTTTGATTATATTTTGTAGCCGACAACACTGATTTATTTGACTATATTCTTTTGATTATACTTACAATGCTCGAAAAAGAAAGATTCATAAATAAATAAATGATGGAAAACAGTAACACACAAAATGGATCATAAATCTGAATTAAAAAAAAATACAGCCAACTGAAAAATAAACTATAGTCGCTTAGTTAATCTACAATAAAAAATAATGTGATTGTCTCACTTTTCACCATCCGATCTCTTTCTCGTAGAGCAATCTCTAAGATATGGATAGTTGTAGCAATTGTAGCGGAATCGAACATATTTATATATACTCACTAAATAACAAAATTCAGCAAAATTATTGGCATATTTATTTATATCGCACTAATTAAGGAACTGAATGTAGTATATACATAATAGATTGAGGGTAAATTCATTTACAATGTACACATTGAACTTTTAATTAAGGCAAATAAAATAGATTGATTTAGCTATGTTTATAAAATTAATTGAAGAAATTTGTACACATTTTAAGAGAGGGTTAGATATACACGTAGTGGTAGAATGATAGCATACATTGATTTCGTAAATATTGAATGTGGATTGATTACAGAAACCTATAATATCTTACATATAAATATTTTTCATTATATAGATTACATATAAATATAAAAATAAACAGCCGAGATTGATTTGCTATAGCATATATACATAATCATCTGATTAAGGTTAAAAACCAATATCTAAAACACCAATTTCAGGTGATTAATATACTCCTTAAAATAGATTGCATGATTTACGAATTTATAATAAATTTGCACTAGTATACCATCTGTGCGATGCACAGGGGATGTTATTAAAAAAAATATTTATGTACAATAATAAAATTATATTCCATCATGAATTCCGCGTATAAATATATGAATTATATTTTTTGAATTATAAATTACTTATTTATTTTTCATCATTGGAAAAATCAGTCTTGCCGGCTCTAGCCGTATTAGAAATACCCAAGTTGGTTGTAAAATCGAGAAGGTAGGGTCCTGACTACTTAGTTGGTCTCGACAACGATTAATAGGCAAATTAGGCATGAATAATTTTTTTCAATTTTTAAAATATTTTTATTCAAAAAATGATTAAATAAAAATTTTGAGGTTTTTCACCCTTTTTATACAACAACCTACATCCCAATGTTTCAATCTACAACTAATGTGGAATGTATAAAATTTATAAAAAGTTACAGAACTAATTTGAGGTTTCGATTTAAGATTACCCACTCTTTTATACAACTCATATCCCAATATTTCAATTTACAACTGATGTGAGATGTATGGTAAATGAAAATTTAATATGCAAAATGGGAATATGTAATTATATATTATAAAAAAATAAAAATGCTCATGCGAAGACAATCTAAATGGAATTTTATATGTTATTATATGTAACTTTATGAACCCACTTGTGGAGAAATAAAACATCATAGTCCCGGTGATTGATATGTAACTTTAGAACTTCACAAATCTACACATGCGCACACACACACAAATGAGGAATGATAGAAAAAAAAATATTGAAAAAAATCAAATGCATTATCTTTAAAGATTTTAACTCATTAAAAGAGTTTGGATGTGGATGTTGAATTTTTTAATATATTTAATTAACTAAAAAATTTAAAATATTTTAAATTAATATATTAAAATATCTTATTATATTTGTTTAATATATTTAATTGAATTTTAATTCAAAAATATTTAATTCCTAAAAATTTAAAATGTATCATATTAAATTGATAAAATCAAATATCAAATATTATACTTGATCTCAATTTGCAGAGATCATTGTTAAACCTCATAACTCATAGTTTGTTCATATACAATATTATTTATTTATTATTCAATGTTGGATAAATTTTGGTTTAAAATTAAAATATATAAGTTTTAACTATTTAAAACATCTTTAAAGTTGAAAACTTAAATATGAAAACTTAAAAATCTTAAAATTATCTAACATTAAAATGATAAGACCAATTAATACATTTTGAGTTTTGACCATTCAAAATTTAAATATATTTAATTTAAAATTTTATATGTAGATCTTGATTTTTTAAAATATATTTAATCAACGAGCATTTCTAAATACGCTATTAAACTTTCTTTATACACCACTATTACATTTAATTCAGAAATAAATAATTATTAATTTACATAAATATCATTTTTAATTTTAAAAATTACTTAAAAAGAAATAAAATAAAAATAAAAAATCTCCTCCTTATGTATTAAAAGTCATTTATATAAATTCGTATGCATTTTTCATGCATAACAATATTTTTAAATTTTTTGACGTGTGATGATTTTTATTTGAAAATTAAAACCACAAGCCTTAACTATTTAATTTATATATAAAATTGATGACATAAATATATTTAACAATTAATTACCAAGTTCTATTAATACATTTAATTCAAAATTTTAAGTAGATTTAATTTAAAATATTCGATGTGTATATTGATTAATACATTTAATTTGAAAATTTAAATATATTTAATTGAAATTTTGATGTGGATCTGGAATGATTTTAATATATTTAATCAACTTAAAATTTTAAATTTTTTTAAATTAATATATTAGAACATTCACTCATAACACTTAAAAGAATAATAATTCATATAAATTTATGATCCACATAAAGAAAAAAATGGGTGTTTAGAAAATTCACATATAAATCAACAATTTAAAGGCCACCTAATTTTTTCATTGAATGAACAAAGTAATTTTTTTAAAAAAATTATTTCGCTAAATAAAAAAAAATTATAATGTTGAAATTCTAGTATTGAAAGATTATATAATATAAATATTAACTAATTAATAAATATTATACTTTTATTTATAGAAAGTGTATTTAGGCGGGAAACTTATTATTACTATTTATAGTGACTATCTTACTTTTAGATATAGTATAGATATTTTGTTATAGAGTAAAATAGTTTAAAATTATAAATATTGAGAAATTTGGTAATATTTAGAGAAACAACAAATAATAAACAATGATGTTAATAATCAACTAATTAACCTTAAATTGAAAACCAAAGAATATTTGAATTAAATTAGAATTATATTTACACCCAAAAAGAATGCAAGCAAATTAAAAGACGATTCTAATGATTAGGTGAGTATCATTTAATAATTAATATTTGTATTTTTACTAAAAAGTGGTTACTAAGGAGTGTGAATAAAGAAAAGGAGACCATGAACATGATAACTGTATACTAAGTCAAAAACATTTATTTAATTAATGCTCCACAAACCATTTACTATTATCCTACAAAATTTGGCCACCCAATATTTTGTCCTTCCCAAATCAAGTAATTGATTCGACACACCATATGCAATCATCTTACAAAATTTGGCCGCCCACTATTTTGGCCTTGTCCATATCTAATTGATTCGCAATGCACTGCAAACCTTTTAATTTTTGGTTGATTTTCATTATAAAATGCGTATAA
This sequence comes from Perilla frutescens, assembly GCA_026008535.1. Classification (NCBI taxonomy): domain Eukaryota; kingdom Viridiplantae; phylum Streptophyta; class Magnoliopsida; order Lamiales; family Lamiaceae; genus Perilla; species Perilla frutescens. The sequence continues at coordinate 34,448,761 of BRKX01000017.1, read as the reverse complement.
TATTCGAAATATAATCACAAATGTTTGTTTAATTGTAGTATTTTGCAATACATTATGTAACCAATTAAGTTTTATTATGTATACTAGTATACCACCTGTGCGATGCACAGGGGATGTTATTAAAAAAAATATTTATGTACAATAATAAAATTATATTCCATCATGAATTTCGCGTATAAATATATGAATTATATTTTTTGAATTATAAATTACTTATTTATTTTTCATCATTGGAAAAATCAGTCTTGCCGGCTCTAGCCATATTAGAAATACCCAAGTTGGTTGTAAAATCGAGAAGGTAGGGTCCTGACTACTCAGTTGGTCTCGACAACGATTAATAGGCAAATTAGGCATGAATAATTTTTTTTCAATTTTTAAAATATTTTTATTCAAAAAATGATTAAATAAAATTTTTGAGGTTTTTCACCCTTTTTATACAACAACCTACATCCCAATGTTTCAATCTACAACCAATATGGAATGCATAAAATTTATAAAAAGTTACATAACTAATTTGAGGTTTCGATTTAAGATTACCCACTCTTTTATACAACTCATATCCCAATATTTCAATTTACAACTGATGTGAGATGTATGGTAAATGAAAATTTAATATGCAAAATGAGAATATGTAATAATATATTATAAAAAAATAAAAATGCTCATGCGAAGACAATCTAAATGGAATTTTATATGTTATTATATGCAACTTTATGAACCCACTTGTGGAGAAATAAACATCATAGTCCCGGTGATTGATATGTAACTTTAGAACTTCACAAATCTACACACACGCACACACACACAAATGAGGAATGATAGAAAAAAAAATATTGAAAAAAATCAAATGCATTATCTTTAAAGATTTTAACTCATTAAAAGAGTTTGGATGTGGATGTTGAATTTTTTAATATATTTAATTAACTAAAAAATTTAAAATATTTTAAATTAATATATTAAAATATCTTATTATTTTGTTTAATATATTTAATTGAATTTTAATTCAAAAATATTTAATTCCTAAAAATTTAAAATGTATCATATTAAATTGATAAAATCAAATATCAAATATTATACTTGATCTCAATTTGCAGAGATCATTGTTAAACCTCATAACTCATAGTTTGTTCATATACAATATTATTTATTTATTATTCAATGTTGGATAAATTTTGGTTTAAAATTAAAATATATAAGTTTTAACTATTTAAAACATCTTTAAAGTTGAAAACTTAAATATGAAAACTTAAAAATCTTAAAATTATCTAACATTAAAATGATAAGACCAATTAATACATTTCGAGTTTTGACCATTCAAAATTTAAATATATTTAATTTAAAATTTTATATGTAGATCTTGATTTTTTAAAATATATTTAATCAATGAGCATTTCTAAATACGCTATTAAACTTTCTTTATACACCACTATTACATTTAATTCAGAAATAAATAATTATTAATTTACATAAATATCATTTTTAATTTTAAAAATTACTTAAAAAGAAATAAAAAAAAAATCTCCTCCTTATGTATTAAAAGTCATTTATATATATTCGTATGCATTTTTCATGCATAATAATATTTTTAAATTTTTTGACGTGTGATGATTTTTGTTTGAAAAATTAAAACCACAAGCCTTAACTATTTAATTTATATATAAAATTGATGACATAAATATATTTAACAATTAATTATCAAGTTCTATTAATACATTTAATTCAAAATTTTAAGTAGATTTAATTTAAAATATTCGATGTGTATATTGATTAATACATTTAATTTGAAAAGTTAAATATATTTAATTGAAATTTTGATGTGGATCTGGAATGATTTTAATATATTTAATCAACTTAAAATTTTAAATTTTTTTAAATTAATATATTAGAACATTCACTCATAACACTTAAAAGAATAATAATTAATATAAATTTATGATCCACATAAAGAAAAAAATGGGTGTTTAGAAAATTCACATATAAATCAACAATTTAAAGGCCACCTAATTTTTTCATTGAATGAACAAAGTAATTTTTAATAAAAAATAGTATTTTCGCTAAATAAAAAAAAATATAATGTTGAAATTCTAGTATTGAAAGATTATATAATATAAATATTAACTAATTAATAAATATTATACTTTTATTTATAGAAAGTGTATTTAGGCGGGAAACTTATTATTACTATTTATAGTGACTATCTTACTTTTAGATATAGTATAGATGATTAAATATATGGATATAAATATACAATTGTAAATAATTAAGGTATTATATTTATATATATTACATTAATTAATAATTTATTCAATAATTGCTAATTTCCTATTTTGATTTTATATTATAAATTTCTGTTTTAATTAAGGCATAAAATAAATATTTTTCTTTCTATAGATTGTATTAATACATTACCTATCACAGTAATATTAATTAAATTATTGTTTATTATATATAATTGATGTGATATATATATATATAAACTATTATGTATAATATTATATGATATGATTATTAAAACATTAATTAATACAATTTTATAATCTTAATCTTAATATAAAATCAACTTAATTACTAAATGTGGAAAGTATTTTGGCGGGAAAATGCTAGGTTTCTATTAACGGCATAACTTCTTGTTTTTATATATACTAGTACAGTACCCGCGCGTTGCACGGCGGAAATGAACCGGTATGTGAGTCATGATTTGCACAGTGGTAGCGAATTGTTATTTCACTGGTGCATTGTACGAAAAAGAAATTTCACTAAAAAATATTTAATATTAAACAAAAAAATGAAACAAAAAATTTTGATTATTTAGTCCACAATTGAACCGATATCTGAGAATATATGGCGGTGGAAGTGAACCAATATCTGAGTCGTGCGTTGCACGATGGCAGTGAACTATTATTTCACCAGTATTGCACGAAAAGAAAATTAATCAAATTTAGTATTATATTCTATTTTTATGTAATTTTAGATAGATTAGTATTTAAATTATTATAAAATTTATAAAATATTATCATAATTATTTATTTTATCCATATAATTATTAATACAATTTTTATGTGACATATATATATATATATATGATTAGTACTTATATAGTTGTTAACATTTTATACTGATATTAATTCATTAATAAATTAGATACACTTCATAAGTTTAAATTATGAAAAATATAAGTAAATATTAAAAAAAATGTCTTAAGCTTACAAATTCTGAAATACTTCTCTATACACAATATTTATAGCGGTATTTGTATCATTATCATATTTTTACTCATATGTAAATTATATGTAAATAATAAACAATAAATAAAGATAATTATATTTTGAAAATTTTAAATTATATATGTGTATAACATTTTTTGAAAATTTGATCATAATAGATGATTACAAAAGATAACATAAACGTATATACTATCGAATTTTTAAATTTAAGCCAAAGCATTCTTATTTATATAAAAAAGGAGGATTTGTGTTGCACATGTGAATAGGTAATTTTAATTGAGGTTTTATAAATTTATATGCAAATTAGGTGACAAATTATTCTCTGTCTCACCATCCATATGAAATCAAATCAAATCAGGTTATTTATTTAAAAATATAAATTTCATATTTTCTATTTAGTTTATGATAAAATTGAGAGAGTTTGTGAAAATATGGTAAATATCAAATATTTTGAATTAAATAAAAAAAATTTAAAAGATCAGTTAAAATAAAACAATGAGTATATGATTTATAATATTTATTATGGTTAATATTTTCTGAACTTGAAATATGATTCATAACATTTTGTTTATGCATATAGTTTACGTGCTTCAGAAAGACATACCAAAAATTACACCCTAAAGATAAAATATGCAGGATTCATATGACGAACCTTAAACCTCACAATTAAGGAGCTGACTTTAAAAAAAAAAATTAAAGAAAACATTAAAGCAATCAACTTTCAAAAGATGATGATAAAGGCAAAATCCAAACTGAAGCCAATAATATAGAATTCTCATTTAAAAGGTTTCTATTGAAGTAAGATAGTATTTCCCTCTATCATGATCAAAGATAATAATCAATCGAGTAAAATCGATTGACAAAAAACTACAGAGACATAGGATTGTTGCTGTCAAATTTGCTATAAACCTTGTGTTCAGAGTCTTGTGCTGCCAAAGCCAAAAAGAAAAACAGAAATAGTAGGCTCTAAGTAAACCCAACTCGAATGAACGTTAATAGGTCAAGGGTCTTAAAACACGAATGAAAAGAAAAGAAAAGAAAAGAAAAGGTTACCTCCCAAAGGTCCCGTGCTACAACAGAAGTGGGCGGGGAGATTCCTATGTCGTCCCAATGAGCAGTAATGGCAGTACGCACAATGGATCAGTTCACCACTATTCTATAATTCGAAAGAGGCCCTACCCACACCTACATCGATATCATGCATGCACCATAATATTAATTATTAATCAATGTCTTCTTACATGTATACATTTTTAATTTGTTGACACAACACAAAAAGTCGAATTTACCTCCCAATCACCTTCCATTCTAACCTTTTTAGCCTGAACACCTAGCTTGTCTGTCAACATATCAAAATTATTTGTTACATTCATAAAACAGCAAGAAAGATTCAAAAGAAGAGATGCATGAATGATGATATTGTAACTATTACTATTACTACTAACCTTGATTGACTTCAATCACCTCTTTATTAGCTATGATCTCCATCGTGTCTTTGCTTATATTTCTCACATCACAACCTATGAGTAGGGGTGCCTGCAGAGAGATCAACAAATTAAATAGCTACGACTGAGAGAATCAAGTATACATATATACCTTAGACATCGCCCATATACTGAAGTGAACAATATATTCATTCTTGGTCATCCCTCCATTTCCAACCTCAAGCATGTCTGGATCTGTCCAAACAGAATATATACCATTTAAATCTTAATGGTCAATTAACATCCATCCATCCATCCATCCATCAATATCAACAAAATTAATTACTTACCATTCCAGCCACCAGGCCTAGCATAATCTGCATAAACTTCATTCTGATCAGCTCGAGAAACCATGCTGTTGGATACATCCATGTGATTATTACATTCTCCATTAACATATATATTTGAAACCAACGAGAAGAGAAGATACATCTTCATTTATGTATATATATATATATTTATACCTTTCCCACGTATCAGAAATGTCGTTGGTAGTTCTCCAGCTATTCCCTACAGTATAACCCCACAAGGCCGGGTGCAGATCTCCCCTGCCAATTATTATATATGAAACCAAAATCATGCATATATATATACATATATAATTCACACATATATATATATACCATTCGCAGAGAGAGAAGAAGATTGGCCTCCCGGCTTTCATCAGAGCTCTCGTCATCACAGGATACCATAGAGTTGGCCTTGATCCATCATTGTTGCAGTTGTCATACTTTAGATAATCAATTCCCTACACCCAAATTAATTAAACAACTACAACTATATCAATATTTATCTCAAGAATATAATCAAGCAAAAAAAACTCTCATTCATTTCTAGTTATTATTACTATTACTATACCCATGAGGTAAAGGTTTTAGCATCTAACTCCTCATGTGTTTCTTGCTACAAGTGAACAACCCGCAACCATATTTTTCATCACTACTTATGTGTGTGTGTGTATATATATATATATTTTTTTTTAGGAAGAGTGATCCAGTTTCCGCCGGTGGAACTATAGGGCTGAAGCCACAAACACATCACCATATATGACATGAAAGTGATTTTCGCAGTTAGAAATGTTTACCTTATGTTGCGATAATGAAACTCCGTGCTTCGATGCTGCACTCACGCTTCAATCATCGTTAATTTTCACTCGCAGCATCATCAAATTGAACACTTCTGCCTCTATTTTCTCGATTCCAGTTGGATGAAGATTTGAGCCTCCGTCACTTTGGAGTTACAAAATATTTTCAGAAGGAAATGTATATAGATGTATTTAATATTTTCTTGGAGTTTCTCAAATTCGAAGAGACTATGCTCGGTGGTGGGTAATAATATTGTTGAAGAAAGCAAGAATGATTAGCAACTCTAAAAACCACCGAACCACCGAACACATTTCAAGAATGATTAGCAAGAAATCAATAAAGTCATTTATACACTTTCACTTAATCACCAAAACCACCGAACACATTTCAAATTCAATAGCTAAACCCTAGAACTATAAATCACTAATTTAGAATTTCCCCAAAATAAAACCTAAGCATTTGAACTCATTCATAAGAAAAAGAGAACAAAAAAAGGTTAATCAAAATACCTCATCGGACATGAACAGCGCGACATCCGGTGCATAGGCGACGAGGACGGCGGAGGCGGTGGCCGGCCCCACACTCTTGAGCACCGTCAACTCGGAGACGGCCTTGGAGACATTAGGCAGGGCGGCAAACGCCTTCCCGGAGGCGTCTCTGACGACGACGTTGTTCAGGCAGGAAACGAAGGACAGAAAATCACCATAAATCACAAAAAAAAAGAAGCTAATTGAACAGAAAATCTAAAAGAATAAGAACAGACCTTCATGCTGCACCGATTGCCGTTGGTTGGGCAGCGTCCTTTTAGATACGGTCCGGGACCACAAAAACGATAATCGCCACAACCTTCTTTCTCCCAAAACAATCCCTCGCTCTTCTCAAACTTCATCCCTTCTCTCATCTCCTCTGTGGCCTAGGGTTGCCTGGGTTTTTTCGAGATCGTAAATGAGTGGAAACTCTCTGGGTCTTCAGAATTTTAGATGAGAGAACTCTGACGATTTTGATTATGATTATGATTTTGAATTAATGGTTTTCGTCTTCATAGTTTTCAAATATAAAACCGCTACAATCGTGGTCTGTATCCACCGCTGATATAATTCATTTTAAAAAAAAATTAATTAATATTTTATGTGAATAATATAGCAAATTTAAAGACCTCAAAATTAAAACTATTTACAAAATTGCCATCCAAATTGAAATTGAATTGAAATTGAAATCAATTGAAAACCTTCTTTTTATATATAGTATAGATATTAAGATTAAGATTAAGATTAAGATAAGATAAGATGATGACGATGATGACAACGACAATCACATAAGTATAACATAATTTGTAATAATATATTATTTTTCTATTTCAATTTCATCATTTAAAACAATTAAATAATTATATTTTTTATGTATTTCATATATTCATAGAAATCAAGTGTTCTTTAATCGTGGATAAATATTGCAATTTAAAAAATCGTATCATTTGATTTTCATTTAATTTCTAAAATTTAATTTCTTTTTATTTGACATAACTGCACAAAATTAATCTTTTTATCTAATTAATTAATATATATGCATATCATTTATTATTTTTTTAAAAATTGAACACCATATATAGAATTTAAAAATAACAATACACAATATATAAAATTAAAAATAATCATAATATCATAAATCTAAGATATTATAATTATGTGTAGAAATACTAATTTTGATTAAATTAGTAGCGAGTAGGAAGAATTAGTCCAAAACGGCAAAACCCCATTAAAATCTTGGTATCTCGGTTTTCCTTCACCCCGCCGCCGTTCTTTCCCCTCCGCTTCCTGTCCGCAGTCCCACCGCCGCTGCTCCTCACGTCACCACTTGTTCGAATTGGCTTTCCCTCTTTCCCTAGCGGGTAATTCGGCCTCAGCAAGCATAACATGGGTAAGAATTTCTTCGCACTTGTTCACATCTGCGTCGTATTTTCGATAACAGTTTTTTCCCTTTTTTATGGGTGCAGAAGAAACAACCGGCCGCAGAGAGCGCAGAAAAGAAGCTCGCTTGGCTAAGAACAAGAAAAAGTTTGATTCTTGGGTCCACCATCGAGTAATTTGCATAACTATAACATCATTATTTTTATTTTTTTGGTGATTTTTCTATTTGTTTAGTTCGACTCTGAAATCTGACCGTGAAACTTATTCTGCTGCGTTTTTCTCATTCTCTATTTGTGCTGCATTTCTTATTTGTGATTGTTTTTCTTGCAATTATGAAATCTGAACACGAAACTTATTGCAGTGCGTTTGTCTTTCTTTTCTCATTGAACTAAGAATTTTGTTTTTATTTGTTGTAGCAATCAAAGATTTCTAAGTTGGATTTGAAGTCTGGGAACGCAGGCAAGCGGCTTAAGAATAATGAAAACGATGACAGCAGTATGCAACCTGAGATGGTGGAGAGATCCAAATCTAAAATGAGGGATTCGATAACTAGTAAGGCAACTAGAGGTACTCGTACATCGAGAAACTCAGAAGCTAAAAATGAGTTGAAACGGAAGAGGAGTTTAGATAAAACTCGAAAAACCAATTTCCTTAATTTACTAGATATGGAAACGATTGGAAGAGGGGCATCAGCAGAGGAGGACATGCGGATGGAGAGGAGACTCGCGAAGAAGCTCAAGGTGAAAAGTGGGAGGTTGACTAATGCTAAGGATGATTTTGATATGTTGCTTGAAGGAATACCCTCTGTTCTTGACAATTTGGGGAAAAATGGAAAAGAGAACAAAAATGCAGAGGATCCCGGTATTTATTTGAATAGTAAAATGACGGATTCAATGAATGAAGATTTAGACGATTCAATGAATGAAGATTTAGATGATGAAATTTCATCTGATGAAGGCAGTGAAGAGTCTGATTCACTAACTAGCAATGAGGAGCATGAGGATGTAGTGGAGGCGATCTCACCTAAAGATTCCAATTATGGAAAAAGAAATGATATAAAGTTTGAGGAGGAGTATCTTGCAACAGATTACCCAAAGAAAAACCTTGAAAGTAGCAAATTATTTAAAAAACTTGGTAATTCTGATTCAGCTGAGGAAGGACAAGAAGATGACAGAAGAATAAGCTCAAATATTGAGGCATCTGGACCTCCAAAGACAGTCTCATCAGAGGTGGTCTTGGATAAATTACTTAACAAGGGGACAAGGAAATATGTGGCTCCCCATCTTAGATCTCATGGTGGAAATGAATCGGCTGAATATGCTGAAGTACGTAGAAGATTACGAGGTATGAGTTTACATTTGTATTCTCTAACATTTGAGGACCCTATTGGTTATCCTATGTCCTAAATTGATCTGATTCAATTTTTCAGGACTTCTGAATAGGATTTCTGAGAGCAATGTGGAGTCTATCACTGGGGAAATTTCTGTACTATTTCGTGTAAGCTACTATAAATCATCTATTTTGTATAATCTTATCCAAGTATTGTTTATGGTCTCTTTGGAGATGAGTAGCAAAATTCAGAAAATGTGATTATGGGTAGTGAATGACCTTGGAACCAATAATTGGTAAATGGTATAAATTATGCATTGATATTACGTATATTCTAACCAACTGTCTTTACTCAAATTAGCGTTTTGCTAATTCCAGATATATAGGTTGTTTGATAGGTAATGAATGGGTAAAGGTGTATTTTTTTTAATTTGAATTTTGAACAATCTTTTAATCCCCAAGGCCCTGAAAATGTCATCGTAACATGCCTATCTAGTATTCTGTAGCTTTGCAAACAGTTGCATGAGTTAGGCATTGGTCACATTATTCATATGGAACTTATCAATTAGTTTTTAGTCATCACAAACACTAGCTATATTGTGGATTAGCATGACTCACTTCGTTGGTGTTGCAATCTTAGTTATCATAATTTCTTTGAAGATTGCAATACCAACTCTAAGCTTAGACCAGTTTTGAGTTTACGGTTTGCAAGTGACACATGCTAATCCACAACATTGCTAAGTTTAGAGTTGCTGGTGGGTTTCGAATCACCGAGTTTAAGGTTTTCTCTGTGACTGATATTATTATAGATTGGAGCTGTATTTGTTGTTAGAGCTTTTGTTCCTTTGGGGATTTCTCATTCCTTTGTATATCTCTACTTTATTTACCCATTAAAAATTATGTTTCTAATTAAAAAATTCTGCTACTGCCACTGGCCATACTGTTCATATGAAACTACAATAAGCTTCTAACTGTCATGAACACTTGCTTTGTTGTAGTTTAGCATCGGCCGGTTTGTTGGTATAGCAATCTCAGTTGCCATAATTTCTGTAATTTCTGCTTCTTGTAGTCTGTAGGTCGTGCTATGGGTACCCAGATCATAAGTGAAGAGATTGTGGCCTCTTGTTCTGGAGGCCCTCGTGGCAATGAACAGTTAAGAATTTTCTTTTCTTTCCCTGGATGTCCTCATGTCTTTTCCCAGTGTGTTCCTAGTTAAGTTGATTTATACAGTCACAGAGTAATTATTATTATTCTTTTAAAAAATGCAAACTGGTTATGATGATTTGTTGTGGTACAGCTATAATCTTATTATCAGTTATTACCTGAAACAAGCGCATGGTAAGAAGAACCCAGGGTTTTTTTTTGGGGGTGGGGGGGGGGACTTCTAATAAACTATTGTAAATTATTAGAGTTAGATTTATTCAGCCTTGGATACATTGACTTTTCTTAGATGGCCACTATGAGAGGAATGAACGTTGTGCTTCATTCTTCTTACTGTATAGGCTTATAGGACTCTTGTTCACCAGGTAGCACTAACCATCACCATGTTTTGATCTAATATAAGTTGTAAGCTCCTTTTGAAAATGTATTTGTTATCTTGGACTCAAATATTGTTGTTGTTCCTCTTTCATTTTTCAACATCAAATAAATTTTGGCATTTCTATATGAAGGTATGCTGCAGTATTTGCAGCATTTGTTGCTGGAATGGCTTGTTTGGTTGGGATAGACTTTGGTGCCAAACTTCTTGCATGTCTTGCAAATTGTTTTGAGGTACTTCACTCCTGAACAAGTTTTACTCCATCTTTTGCACGGCATAAATTTAATAACCAACAATCACAGTCTACTTAATTAAAAGACTTGAATCATCTACTTGAAGATATATGGCTTATCAAATTTGCAATATGACTAGAGGCCTTTTTGTATTCAATCTCAGGAAGAGTATATGAAAGAAGACAATCTCTCCTTAAGGAATTTGACACTTCTATTATCCCAATTATATGTTTTTGGAGTTTGCTCCAGGTAAATTAACAAGCTTTGAATACATATGCTCTTTATCCTTATAAATGTGATGGCATGTTAACTCGTGCTGCATGTATATTGACTCCAGCTGTTAGAGTTGCTTATCCTTTCTTTCAATTTGGCGTTCATCAGCTTCTCATTGCCTACTGATTTTATTTTTATTTTTATTTTTTTGCAATTGAATATGTAAACATGACTTCTAAATCTTAGTATCTTCAATGTACTAGAGTCTAGAGTAAGGTTGGTACTTGATTTGTGGTCTCAGTTGTTTAGCACATATTAGGCTCTAGCATGGTAGAATAGCATTATTGCATTAATAAAACTACCCCTCAGCTGTTTCTGTTGTCGTGTCTATAGATTCAAGGTTTTAAAAGGCGGTTTCAAGCCTCGAGGCAGTTGTCTGTAGCCTCATGAGGCATAAGCCTCGAGGCGGACCGAGGCGTAAGCCTCAATACAAGAAGGAAAATATATATATATATATATGTATATATATTATATCAATTTACTAATCAAATTCACATCAATCAACATAGAATTCAAATATTCAATAATCAAGGCCTAAAATAACATAGAAATGGCATAACATCAATCAAATGATCGATAATAAGTCACATAAGTGATAAGTCATTAATGATTAATCCCATAATAATAACATAATCATAAAATAAAACAAAGCAAAAGAACAAATTCATAGTCCAAGACTCCAAGTTCCAACTTCTAAGTCCAACTTAAATCATCAAGAATTTATATAATTCTCAATAATCAAAATCATCATAATTTGGTTCATCTCCATGGTCACTCCCACTCCCACTCTCTTCTTCAATTGAATCTATTTATTTTTATGTTTATTAGTTTATTTTAAATGTTATTTTTTTATCTATTTCATTTATTAAACAAAGCCCAGTAAAAGCCCAGTCAAAAGCCCACTCAAAAACCCTAAAAAAATGTCCAACAATAGCCCAGCACGTGAAGCTTAATCCTCAGAACCGCCTCGACCGCCTCGGACCTACCGAGGCTTAAGCCTCAACAGCAGACCTAGAGGCAGCGCCTCTGAGGCGGTTTTTGGGCGCCTCGGTGTGAGGCGCGGCGCGCGCCTCGGAACAGCCTTTTTAAACCATGTATAGATTGATTGATTTTTATTACACATAACTCACGAGTTCCTGGTTTTATGCAATCAAAAGCTAATTTGTTTGGATATATGCCTTTGGTATGATTCATGTTGATCTCAAGACATTTAAGTATGGTGTGATCTCTTGCCGCACAGCATTTCTTGCATCTGCAATATTGACATTTTGTAAGATCGTTTTCTATAGTTAACTGTTTTCAATAGTTTAACTTAAAAAAAAGAAATCCTACTAACCTAATAATTTATTGGTTTGGTCTGCTGCTGAATGTTTCCTGGATGTAATTAACTTGACATTTTGATATCACATATTCACATTTGAACATCATCTTCTTCCTTTTTTCTCCTCCCTTTGAAAGCTATATTGAGATTTGGGGTATATTGAAACCTTCTGATAAACTCTCCTTTTAATGATCAGTGAGTTGATATATGATTTCATGATAATGCTTGGCAAGCGGTTAACCGAGGTTGATGTTTCGACAGTCCTGACAGTGTTGCAGTGTACGTGATACTTTCTTTGGTTTTTGTCATGGCAAAAAAGGTTTATGATTGTGGATCATTTAAAATTGCTGAGCATTATGTCACCTCACTCAAATGAAATTTACATGACCCTTTCATTGGTTTATACAAGGAATTAGGACTGGACTACAACCTTTGTTTTGTAAATATGCATTATACAACTTTTTTCCATTTAGTAGGATGTCTTTTGAACATATTGTTTGCTTGCTGTGTATGTATTTTATAATTTTTTGCCATGACCTGCAGTGGTCTTGGTCTCTTGCTGACTGGGTTTTGTTTTTGACAGGTTGTGGGATGAAATTGCGAGGGGATGATCCTATTGGCATGAAAGGTTTCATTCATAGTATTCGGAGTAGGGTAAATGAGTTGAAGGCCTCTTCTGAATCTGGGCAATCAAATATAAACAGCAAACGAGTATGCACATTCTAAATTATTTAAACTGAGTTTGTTATCTGTGCTTCCTACTTCCATTCACTTCTGTCAATTCTGCAGATGGATTTTATGATTGATACCATATGTGATATAAAGAACAATAAGAAGAAATCGAATGAAGATACTGTGCAGCACACTCGGATAAAGAAGTGGCTACAGAAGGTTTATGTTCTCCTCTCACATAATAAATATTGTATGTTTGATGATAGTTCTCATTCTTATTCGGTAGACAAGACAAATTTTATGCCATGGTTATTCTACAATTACAAGCTCAAGATGCTGCTGCTTTAGACCATGTGGTTTCTGTTATCATATATCTAATTATCTAATTGTATCTTTCACCTGTTAAATTAGATCAAATAATGTATTCACCATATATCTAATTGTCTAATTGTATCATTCACATATTAAATTGTCATATATCTTTTTTTTTTTTTTTTTTTTGGGGGGACCAGGTTAAATTTTTTGCTTTGTGCTGGTCCTTGTAAATCAATTGTGTCACCTCACTGGGAATCTTCGGATTTTAAGTATTAATCTGAGATTTTCTGTAAGGGACATATCTTTAGGTGTGTACAAGGCAAGTGTTGTGATGTCTTTATTGCTTTCAAAATAGTTAACAATCATGTGATGACTACTTGAGAAATAATTGAAAGTTTCAGTGATATTTGCTTTATAAGGATTCAGGTTATTTGCATATTCTAGAAAGATGAGAAGTTGTGTCCTTTTTGAGGTGTAACTGCGCACATGCGTCTATGTGTGTATATTTGTCGTCTTTTTTCTTTTGTTGACATTTTGCCTGATTTGTTTTGTACTGCAGTTAAGGGTTGATGATATATTAATCCGAGGGTTGACATGGAGTAAGCTTCTTGATCCTAACAAGAAAGGTCAGTGGTGGTTGTCTGGGGATATTGCTTCGACTACTGAAAATATTGAAGAGTTTGCTGGCACAATTGATAAGGAGATCCCTGAAACCAAAAAGATGCTACAGCTCGCAGCATCAATGAGGATGAATACAAGTGCGAGAAACGCGATTTTTTGCGTAATTATGAGTGGAGAGGACTATGTTGATGCTTTCGAGAAACTTCTTAGACTGGATTTGCCAGGGAAGCAGGTATCAATCTCTTAGTTCTTGTTCTCATAGTTCATGCATCATTTTCTAATAGGCCAGTTGTCTTTTCTGCATGCTAGGATCGAGAGATCATGCGGGTACTCGTGGAGTGTTGTCTTCAAGAGAAAGTATTTAATGAATACTACTGTATTCTTGCATCTAAGCTATGCAGCCATGACAAAAACCACAAGTTCACTTTACAGGTGAGTTTCTAATTTATGGTTTAGCATTTTCTATTACCAAGAACCTTTTAATTGGTTCTTGAGAATTGAAGATTAAAACCAAATACCTTACCTTACCTTATCTTTGCTCTGATACTGCTTGAAGATTAAGAATATAGATGAAACACGGGATTCTATCTCTAATGGAGATGGAAAATTTAGCTGGAATTTTATTTTACTATAGTTGTGCATGTTCATTGCTGTAAGTTGTTAAAGTTACCCACCTCTTGTATGAAAATTTTCATTTGGTAATGGGCACGCTCGAGATTACTTAACGGGGCTAAAAGGGAGAGCCATTATCACTTTCCTATGTGAATAATCATGCTAGATAAAGGTATGCGTTTACATTGGGACGGATATAATCATTTATGTGTATAGAAGTTGGAGCTTTCCATTATACCCACGGCGAAATTATCGCTAATTTATGCCTATAATATCACACTATAGTTTTGTATGGTTAGGTATCACATATATCCACTTACCTTCATGCAATTTGCTTGACCTACAGTTGTCTTTCTCTGTTGCAGTACTGCCTCTGGGATCACTTCAAGGAACTGGAGTCAATGCCATTGATCAGATCAATGCATTTAGCAAAATTTACTGCAAAGATGGTTGAGTCTTTTAGCCTTTCACTAGCAGTTTTGAAGGCAGTGGAGTTGGGAGACCCCATACATCTGACTTCAAAAAGGATCATGCATTTTCGGATGCTATTTGAGGCCATATTCGAGTTTTCAGATAAGAAAGTTTGGAATATTTTTACGCGCATTGCTGTGACTCCTGAATACGAGTCTCTGAGGAGTGGAATTGGGTTTTTCATCAGCAAATATGTCTCGAGCAATGACAAGCCGCTGGCAAGTAAGTTCAAGATTGCAAAGAAGGCTCTTAGCAACGTTGAAGGCGTTTTATTGTGAATTTGTGAAAATGCAACAGTATTCTATGTAATGGTTTCAATCATCCTACAACGGCGATGTTTGGTAGACTAGGTTATATATGAAGTTGTTATCTCAGGTGGAATTTTTACCTTTTTTTTTCTTTAGTTTTCTTAAAGAGTAGACTAGGATTGTGGTAAGCGTCGAGTTCTGGCAATCTTGCCATTATCGTAGACATCGGAACTGTTTGTATCTCGAGATTCCAGAAATTTTGGTGAAGCGAATTAAATGCAGTTATTGATTACAACTGCTATTTACACATTTTTTTGGAGTCAATAAACATCCGCAGTAAGTTTATTACTAGAACTAGAAAGAATTTGTTCTGGTGTATGATAATTTTGATCAAGCAGACGTTTTAAAAACTTACGGTACTGCATGGTCACGTGGGGTTGGTTCTACATAATCAAATCTGTTTATAATCTGGGGAAAATTCTTGCCCCATCTAGCACAGTAGGTTCTATTGTGACACTGTTGTGCCGGATGGGGTAGTACTCCAACATATAGGGTAGACTTCCCCTTTATATTCTTCTATATTCAGTATTCACCAATATGGTGTGCTCGGTGCTTCGAGCTAGTAGTGTTGGTTAAAAGAGTTGCACAGAAATAAATGCTAGAACTAGAAGCCACTTGAAAGTTGATAGGGTTTATAGTACTCATACTTGATCTCTCTCTTCGGGGACAACCAAATGGCGGACTTGCCCAAGAGTAGCTCTTGGGTGATTGTTATTTCAAAATGGTATTTAGACATGCAATGCCAATGATACTTGCATACAATTAAGTGGTCTTCTACTGCAGAATTCACAGCTTGCATCACCTAAAACAAGTTTGCAATACCTTATTTTTGGTCTAGTTTAACTCTATACGCAACCCACTGCTCATTGCTATATGGCATCACAGAGGCCTCGTCAGGTATTGGCCAGTTTGATTTGCGAGGAAAAATCACAGTCTTCCACTGAATCGACGACGTGTTTTCAACTGTCGACTCATTGACAGACTCAGAAGATGTTGAGTTCTCCATATTTGAATCATCTGATGAAGGATTACTATGAAGACGAGCATTCACATCCAGGTTTGCAGGAAAAGACTTGGCTCTTTTAGCGTGTAGATGACCTTCTGAAGTGTAATCAATTACAAGTGAAACAAGTTATAAATACGATACCTACTTTTCAATGGAAGAAGAGGATATAAACATGCACTATTCATTGGAGCTTCATACACAAGCAAGCATGCGGTCTCCAATATGAGATAGGGAAGGAAGATAAAGTAGCTCAATACAACTGATTCATATTCTTCAGGTTAAATTTGCTTTCCAAAACTTTTTTACTTTAAACACGGTGCTCCTCTGATCAATGTGATTCTACAGTAATCCAATTGATTAAAAAGTCAATTAATTTTTTTGTAAAATGCATCATCACATTTGAGAGAAGTCAAAACTCAAAAGAGATGTATTCTGCATAGACTAAAGAGGATTAAGACAAAGGGAGCACGGGTTTTTTCACCCATTAGAGCCATTGAAACATGTTTTATACCCAAGTTTTCAAAAAGGATACTTTATACCCATATTTAGCAAGCAAAAGTACATTACTACCCTTAACAACCATCGGAAAAGGGATGGAGAGCTCGAGTTATGAACTGAGCATTAAGTTAGCATTGATTCGACATCGAGTCACATACTCGGCATCAAGTCACCATGACTGAATATTGAGCCACTTGAGACATGATTCAGACCGACTTGGGCAAAAAGTCAAGTAGTAAGGTTAGAAATGTTCGAAATGGTATAAACAACATTGATTGACAGATGTGCTTTAAACATCATCTTACAAAACAAATGGGCAATACTTCTGATTCCGATTCTGAATTATGATCAAAGCTTAATACTTATATATAAGAATATTCAGAACTTCTGTATAAATTAAAGAGATGCACATTAAACATAACCGTGCTACTTCACACCTTAATATCATCCTTGAACTACTGACTAGGAGATTGAAAGTAATAATATTCAGAATTTCCATATAGATTAAATGGCTTATTCCCTGGATCAATCAAGTTCTGCTTTCATAAAATTTGAGTTAGTAAAATGAACTCGATTAAGAAAACCTGATTTTGATAAGATCATAGACCTAATTTCTTGGTCATGCAATGAGAAGTCATAACACAGACAACATTTTTATAGCAGAGGCACAATATTCAAATACACATTAACAGTGTTCACCAAATACAAATACCAGTTACTGGTACATAAATCTTTTCCTTTGTTTCTTGGACATCATATGTTAGTCTTCACATTAACAATAGAAATAAAGTAGGTTAGCATTCAAAATGGTTTTCAGAAATCACCTTCATTTGCTGCAGCTTGATGCTTTTCAATTGTTGTAATGGGCTGCATATTTTGAGACAAGTTATCAGTAAAAGGACATATGTTTGTCGAAGACGCCTTTAAGGAATTTGTAGGCGGGCATCCTGCAAATTTAAGAGTAAGTTCAGGGCATGCACTAACTTGTCAGTATTTAATGCCAAATCATATGGATTCTCATACTTGACTCCCCAATATTGTTATAACCTCAACCCCCTGATCACGAAAGACTTGCTTATACAGTATTGTCTATGATTCAACGAGAACCAAAACGCAGCCAGCCCAGCTAGTGTAAGTAATCCGGTACTTTTTCCATTTAAAATCAAGCAAAATTAGAACCGAACTAGATTACCAGTTTGACATTGAAATAATACATTTCAAATGGACTTGGTTCGAGTAAAATAATAGAGACAATGGTGTCAGGTCATGCTATAAGACAAGGGAGATGAAAAATCAGAAACTATTGATGAGCATTCAGCCTTTCTTGTCCATATCACTGGTATGTTTGGCTTACTACCAGCAGTCACTTGGTCCTCAAAAGAAGCATACTATTAGCAAGGTAAAGAAAGCTTTGAAAAAGAGAATAGTTTAGAAACGGTAATCTATTAATTTTGCGGAAGATTATGAGCCAATTCATAGGAGGTTGAGAAATTAAAATTGGCTGGAATGTTTAACCTAATGGTCAAGAAAGATAACTCCCAATACATCATGAAGAAGCCATGATAAAATCAATGTTTGGTAGGTCCACGCTTAATTGGTATGACCAAAGTAGAAGCACATCCAATTTGCCGTTTCATCAAAAGTAATGCTTGATTACAAGTGAGAACCAACCAATGGAAACAAATAAGAAATTATAATACGCTCATCTTTTTCCATTTTGATTTTTGTGTTATACACATCATATTCCTGAAATATTTTACAATATATTTCACATGTTTCTATGGTGCAAACATGTCTAAATGGAATTAGTAATGGATATTGCAAATCCAATGCACAAGTAGGCATTCAGAGTGGTTCGGAGTTTCTTTCAGATGAGTGAGATAGTTGAACGTTGGTTCATACATAAATCAAGGATAAATGAAAATAGAACTGTAATAAGCTCCACTTCCTATGGTTCATTATGCTCTTACCTTTGGTAAGCGCAAAGTAAGCAACTTTAGCAGCGTTCATCTCTGCCTGCTTTCTGGATTTAGCCTCAACCCCTTGAAAAGTGTCAGATCCTATCTCCACAGTAGACAGAAATATAGGCCTGTGAGACATCCCCGAGGAGACTGTCTCATATGTTGGGCACATTAGACCCTTTTTCTGGGCAAATTCTTGTAGAAGATTTTTGTATAACCCTTTATCCTGAGGTCATGTCAGATTTACAAAGTTTCTTGTCAACTAGAGCAATAGTAAAGATAAAACAAAGAAATAATAGAGTTAGAATACTAGCCTCTTGAATTAAATCCACTGACAACGCCTGACAAGCAATTTTTGCAACAGCTTGTTCAGCTTCCTTTAGCGTGGGAAAATATTCTAATGTTTCATATGATTTTCCATTAATGAAGACTTTTGACTTAAAACGGCGGGCATGAGGAGGGCCTTCAGCTTCAGGAGTGTACACAGGTAAAACAATATTCTCTTTCTGAGCATGTTGCTGCAAGAGATTCTTATACATATGCATTACATCTGCGAAAGATAAGAATAGTGTAAAATGACTACCCACTAAAATTGTCATGAAACTTCAATGACAAACAAATAAACAATCACTATGTATTTAGGTACGATTGAACAACATTGTGCAGTACTCTTTTTCCCATATGGTTTTTCCCACTTTGGCTTTTCCATATGGGTTTTAATGAGGCTCCGGTCCTTTGAGTTATCTACATGTGATATCCGGGATTTTCAGGTTTGAGTTATTTTCTTTCTTTTTATATATACATCTCATTTAGAACAACATTGTGGAAGTCTCGATGGTGGAGGGTAGACAATTCAAGGAAAATCAGATGTGTGGCTACTATTATATCCTAAATTAATTATGCGTCTTTAAATTTATACTTTTCATAAAAACAGTCCACCTCTTCATGTTATGTAATTAGGTACAATTGAAGGCCATTGTGGAAGTCACAACGGTGGGTTGGAGACAATTCAAGGAAAATCATATTGCATGACTACTATCATCTCCTAAATTAGTCATAGTAAGTCAAATTCTTGAAAGTTCACATAAAATAAAATCTTACAGCAAGATGATTACCAAAAGCATTATTCAACATTCAGCATATGCGCACAATTCTTGTAGTTCTTTTGGCAACTAATTTAAACTTTACTGCATGAGTCACATGCCTGAGTTTAGGTTTTAATCATGGTTTAGAGATGAGAAAAGTTCAAATATAGAAATATTAGACAATCACCAATCTCAAGCTTTGTGAGAAAATGTTATGCAAGAGAAGCAATAATGAATTCTAAAAACACTATAACCACCATACTAAAAATGTACTAATTACTAAGGTAAGATAAATTCTAGTTAGATTGACAGGTTGAATGGCAACTAGATAAAATAAATGAATCTATTTTACAACGGTTACTAGATTAGGGCCATGAGACATATTCAAAATAAAATGCATAACTCATAAATGAAATTGTTAGTTACACAATAACATATTTAGTGGCTGTAATTTTAAATATCAACACATGCATGCATTATCTCATTTTCCTGTTTCCTTGGGGAATTAAGTTCAACTTAGTTGCATGCTTTCATGCCTGAGATCGAGTTTCTAAGCCATCCCTACATGATTCTTTCTCTTTCCAGAGGTGCGGATTAGGTTATACCGTTGTCGAGTTTAGTAACCCAAAGAAAGTTGTTAGTGAGCACTAGTTTTACGTGCATTCATTTGACATGTCAAAACAGTCAACCTAAAAGGAGAACCGCTCATGATTTAGTCAAACTACAAGACATTTCTTGGTTAGCAGTGATAAAAAGGTTCAGATAGAGAAGATGTTAGACAACCATCAATCTTCCGAAAAAATGTTATGCAAGAACCACTGTAAAAAATTTTGAGCTCCAGAAATAAGCTCATTATAAAATCTCAATAGTAGAAAAATCCAAAATAAAAATAAAAATCACAACCGAGGTATGTTTTCTGACCTTTATATTCAGAACCTATTGCAATATTATAATCTATAGCGCATTGCGTATCATCACAATTCTCCTGCATTAACTCCTCCTTGGCAGGTTTTGAATTAGCATTATATTTTGTCGTCAAAAGTCCTGCACAAGTACCATTGAAGTTTCAACATACTAAATCAACTATATCGATTACACACATTGGAGGTTCTTTCCTATAAACAATTTCCTAGGTAATGCAGGGATAGTAAGGGCTTGGAAGTTGGAACTATAATCACCAATTAAGGGATTGATCACATAGTTCGATTGAAGAAGTTGGCGTAACATAGCATTACAGGTAACAGAAAATAAAGGATTTTTAATTTCAAAAGGGAAGCAATAAAACAAAAGTTAGGAAGCATCAAAAACAACTAACAAGCTTACTCGATGCTACAATTATACGTCACGCTTATATCCAGCAACTTTTCAAATTCATAAAACAATCGATCGCACACAACAAACATCAAAATCCCCCGTGTAAGAAACAAGGTCACTCGCCAATGCTTCAATTATAGAATTACACAACATCACTCTTATATTCAGCATGCTTTCAAATTTCAGTCAAAAAACAAACCACAAACAAAAAAAAAAAAAATACCAATAGGGGGATTCGGAAGAGAAGACGGGAGCGGGGAGAGAGGCAGAGGTGGAGGATCTGCACCGACGGAAAGGGGCTGAATTTGAGGTGATGGAGCATCAGGGGAAATGGCGAGGGGCGGAGAGGGAGCGGAGGAGGAGGCCGGGGCCGGCGAAGGAGAAGTGAAGTAATCGAAAGCAATGCGGGCTGCAGTGTTCTGAGCCTCCTTAGAAGACTTGCAGGGGTCTGGAGTCTCGAAGAGTTGGCCGTGCACATTGACGGAAGCCGTGAAGCGCGGCATGTGATCGGCGCCGTGTTTAACGTGCTTGTACTCCGGCAACTCCCAGCTCTGTCGCTGGCATAGCTCCTGCAATTTACTTTTGTACATTTCCCGGCGATGATGAAATGGGGGTGTCCCGATTGTATTGTATATGAGAGAGAGAGAGAGAGAGAGAGAGAGAGAGAGAGAATTTGAGTTCAAAAATTAAAGTGGCGTTGTTAAATGGTGGCGAAATAGTAATTCCGTTCGAATTAAGGATTCTCGAGGGAAAAGGAATCTCTAAACACTGGTGTCGTGGTGGATGGGGAAATTTTCATCCTATGGCAATTTAGATATAATTTACGGCAATTTAGGTATAAATTAGGTAACTACTAATTTTTTTTTATGCAAGTAATTTGTAGTTATCTAATTTTGTACGTATATTATACACATACTATGTTCACCTACCGTATATGCTTATATTTTATTTTATTTTATTTTTAGGAGATATATTCATCTAATAGTAGCATCAAATTTTCAATGGAAAGGGATTTTGCTTATTTGGATCTAGCTAAAGGTGATCTGTTTTTTTCTCAACATGATTATGCATGCGTGCGCGCTGGAGTAGTTTGTATGCATGGATCCTTTCGCACACGATCCAATACTCTTAGAATAGGTATGTCACGTGGCTTAGATATTTTTGACTGCTCGCTTCTCACGCCGTATCCCTCGTGAGAAGCTTTGTATATAAATAACTGTAATCACCCTCATTTGCGGTGTGAAGAAATAAAATCAAAATTTCCCTTCCTCTCTATTGTTCTTCATAAAATATTATGCTCACAATTTATCAAATTAACACGGTATCCAGAGCCCGTAAGGATTGAATCCAGAGCTCATTGAAGTTGATCCTCATTTTTGTGATTTGAAATCACGGTTATCGATTGATGTTGCAATGACAAAGGCAAAGAAATTCTCATGGAAAAGTGTTCGCGATGACGAACTTGGATTCAATTTGGAGCAAGCTTCCAGCAGCAATCAGCAAACCTCACTTCATGAAGAATCACCAACTGAGAATGTGCGTCCACCGATTTGAGAATCAAGGTATGTATTTACAATCACATGCTAGGAATGAGATTCACAACACTAGGCTCCTAGCGAACGATGAACTGTATATTGCACCACATGATCATCCTGGCCTAGCTTTAACTTCAGATCTGTTTGATGGACGCAACTTCCATAGTTGGTGTCGGTCGATTAAACGTGCTTTTTTTGCTAGAAACAAATTAGGATTCATTGATGGAAGTGTTAATGAATCTAGGATGAATTCTATAGATCACATGCTGTGGGTGAAAGCTGATTATTTGGTGTTTAATTGGCTGAGTAATTCCATAGTGAAAGAGCTCTCTCGCGGCTTGCAAAATTTTGACACATCCAAACATCTATGGGACGAGTTGCATAAGCGCTTTGGTAAGCGTAATGGCCCCCATAATTTACAAACTAAGACGTGAGATAGCCACATACACACACAATCTGTTATGTTGTATTTTAATAATATGAGTGCTCTTTGGGATAAGCTGGGGCTATTGAAGACAGCAAGAAGTTGTACATGTGAAATAGCAGATGAGGCAAAATCAGAATTTGAGGAAGAAAGGGTGATACAGTTCCTGATGGGTTTGAATGATATATATGAACCAATCAAGCAACAAATCCTGATACTTAATCCCCTACCAAGTGTGAGCCAAGCTTATTCGATGGTATTACAGATAGAAGAACAACTGCAGATATCATCACAATTCTCTAAAAATCTGGAACAAAGTGCTTTATATTCTGGTTAGAGTAAAGCATTTCAAAAGGATAGTTTTAGAAAGAAATTGACTAAGGAAGAGAAAATGTAGATGAAGTATGATCATTGTGGGAGATCAGGTCACTTGAAAAAGGATTGTTTTGAAATTATAGGCACTCCAGATTGGTATAAAAAAATGAAGGAAGAAAATGGACCAAGGAGAGCTAATTTTGCAACAGAGAAGGGGTTTAATTCAGAAACTTCTCCCAGGCAGACCTCAGTAGATCTTGATAAGGCTATTCAAGCAGAGATAACCAAACATTTTTCTTATTACATAGAAGTAAAAAGATTAACAGAGAAGAAAGGAGGTCAGGGTAGACATTAAACAACACAAGTAGCACAAATTGAGGAAGACAGTCTGAATGCATACACTGGGCATTATGCATTTGGGTTGTGAACAGAGATAAGGACAGATGAATGGATAGTTAACTCTAGAGCAAATAATCACATGAGCTGTGAAAGCTTCTCTACTCACTAATCTCAGGCGTTTACAGAAGCATGTGAAGATTTTCATGCTAGATGAAAGCAACATTCTAGCACACATGGAATGGGATGCTCAAGTAACTCCTACCATCTTCTTGTTAAATGTACTTTATGCTCTTGAGTTCACACACAACCTTATCTCTATGGGATAAATGACCAAACATCTAAATGCTAGAGTTAGCCTCACATTGTATGGTGCAGAAAAGGAACAAAGATATCATTCTAGGGATTGCAAAGATAAAGGGCACCTTATATGTGTTTAAACATGAATATCAATTTACAGTCAGAATCAATGCAGTTGTGACACCAAGTCTAAAGAAGCTTTACACTTTACTGGAGCACCCATCTGTTAATGCAATGAAGCACTTGGATCTAGGTACAAAGAGGTACATATCAGAGGATTATGCAGAACTTGAAGACTGTGATGTTTGTCACAAAGCTAAACAACAGAGAAATCCCTTCCCTACACTTGCCCGCATATGTGAAAAGATGTTTCACATGATTCATGTTGATGTTTGGGGCCCTTACAAAGAATTTGGAATTACTCAGACACCTTACTTCCTTACCATTGTTGATGATTACTCCAAGGCCACATGGACATACCTGTTTAAAAACAAGATACAGTTGTGGTGTCTCCTCAAGCAGTTCATCAAAATGATTCACAATCAATTCCAGACCTCCATTAGAATAATGAGATCAGATAATGGGAGTGAGTTCACAAGTAGGCAGACAACAGATTTATTATCAGAATTTGGGATAGTGCACCAGAGATCATGTGTTTATTCCCCTCAACAAAATGGGATAGTTGAGAGGAAACATAGACGTTTGCTTCAAGTAGCAAAATCCCTCATGTTTCAAAGTAAACTATTTGCTCTTTTCTGGCCATATTCTATTTTATATAGCACATATCTGATCAATAGAATGCCTTCTGCAGTGCTACAGTGGAAGACTCCTTATGAATTACTACATGGACATGCTGCCTCTTTATCAACACTCCATCCTTTTGGTTGTTTGGCTTATCAAGTAAACACTCTTCTCTCTAAAAGTAAATTTACTCCAAGGAGTCTCCAGTGTATATATTTAGGCCCAACACCTCATCACAGGGGTCATTTGCTCTATGATATTTCTTCTCAGAAAGTTTTTGTGGGAAGAGATGTGCAATTCTATCCCCATAATTTTCCTTTACAGTAAGCTACTCCTCACACTAGGGGTGAGCATTCGATTTTTCGGTTCTGTTCGGTCCCGAAAATGTTAAAATCGAAGAAAACTGAATTTTTTAAAAATTGAACCGAACCGAATTTCTGATAGGAACCAGACCGAAATATGAATTTTTTTCTTAAATTTTTTGATTTATTTTTTTTGCTTGAAATTATCTCCATTCGATATAATTAAATATGTACAATTATGAATTAGCTAATTATCAAGGTTCAAGTTAAAAAAATACCAATAAACAATTGAATAAAGTCCAAAAATGTTTAAATTCTAACAAAGCAAAGCCGAATAATAAATAAAGTGTAACAAAATTAAGTATTTTTATTGTTAATATATATATAAATTCGGTTTTTCGGTTTGGTTCGGATTTTTTCCCTCTGGACCGAATCAAAACCGAAAACCGAATTCTTGCTAGAAAAAAAACCGAACCGAACCGAAAAAAATGAATTAATTCGGTTCGGTTCTCGATTTTTGGTACTTTTTGCTCACCCCTACCTCACACTGACTCACCATTTCACTCCTTTGACACTACACAGTTACACATTTCCATCTCTCATCCTGTTTTTGAACCTCAGAATCCCATTGCATCTATTCCATCACTGGTTCCAGTCTATGAATCAGATTCATGTTCTTCACCTACTTTCTGCACTGACTGTTCATTGTCTATTGTCAGTTCTAATGTTCCACCTCTTGTGCCTAGAAGGAGCCAGAGAGTTACTAGAGCACCCAAATAAATATTTAGATGATTATGTGTGTTTGACTAATCAATCTCTCAATGATAATCTCAGTATAGACCTTACCACACCTCCCACATTTCTTTATTTTACATCTCCTCTTCTCACACCTCATTATACAGCTTTCTTGTTGGATGTTGACTCTGCACATGAACCAACTTCCTACACAGAGGCCAGCAAACAACCAACTTGGATAGAAGCTATAAACAATGAGATGCAGGCCTTAGAAGCTAATCAAACTTGGCAGATTGTTCCTCTGCCACCAGGTAAACAAGAAATTGGGAGTAAATGGGTATACAAGGCCAAACTCAACTCATATGAGAGTGTTGAGAGACTGAAAGCATGTTTGGTAGCAAAGGACTATCATCAAGAATATGGTATAGACTACCATGAAGTTTTTGCACCTGTAGCCAAGATGGTTACAGTCAGACTATTCATTGCTATTGCTACTCAACAACAGTGGTTTCTACATCAAATTGATGTCAACAATGCCTTTCTTCATAGGCATCTCTCTGATGAAATTTATATGGAGTTGCCATAGGGCTATGATAACGGAAACCAAGGTGTTGTTTGTAAGCTAGAGAAGAGTTTATATTGTTTAAAACAAGCTTCCAGAGAATGGAATTTGGAATTTTGCAAGCTATTTTTCTCTCTTGGCTTTCATCAATCAGAGGCAGATCATTGCATGTTCACCACAGGACAAGGAGCAGATTTTGTTACCTTGTTTGTCTATGTTGATGACATTCTACTTCTTGGGCCTTCTCTCTCTGTTATTCAGTTTATTAAACATGCTTTGGATAAGGCTTTCACCATAAAGGATCTTGGTGATGCTATATATTTCTTGGGTATGGAAATCGCCCGCTCTTCCTCTGGGACCTATTTATGTCAACACAAATATGTCTTGGACCTCTTAGCCACTACTGGCTTCCTTGGAAGCAAAGCAGCTGCTACACCATTCCCACGGCCTTACACTACATAGGGAAGGTGATCCCCTCCCTAGTGCTGAGTCTTATAGACAATTGGTCGGGAAGCTGCTCTACCTCAATCTCACGCGTCTAGATATATCATACGTCGTCCAACAGCTCAGCTAGTTCCTCAATTCTCCCACCACTCTTTATTAGCGAGCTACTGAACATGTCTTGCGCTATCTCAAGGGCTGCCCCTCACTGGGCCTTCACTACACTGCCTATTCTACTTCTACCCCTCGCGCTTGTTGCGACGCTGACTGGGGTTCTTGTAAGGATACTCGAAAATCCTTGACTAGGTATTGTATTTTCTTGGGAGACAATCTGGTCTCTTGGCGCTGCAAGAAGCAGTCCACCGTGTCTCTCTCCTCTACCGAAGCCGAGTATAAGAGTCTCAGTGTGACTGTCCACGAGCTCCTATGGATATCTTTCATGCTCAAGGGTTTTTCCTTCCGTTTATTACATCGATGCCCTTTTTTGTGACAACAATGCGGTGATCTAAATCACAAAGAACTGAGTTTTCCATGAGCGGACTAACCATATTGATTTGGATTGTCACTTTGCTCGCCTGCATTTCAAGAATGGCTTCATTCGGCCTCTTCACATTTCTACCTCGGCTCAGCTAGCGGATGTGTTTACGAAATCTTTACCGCGGCCTCACTTTTTTGAGTTAACTTCCAAGCTTCATCTCAGTGACCTTCACCGTGTCTCGCTTGCGGGGGTAAAGGTGATTTGTTTTTTTTCTCTGCATGATCATGCATGCGTGCATGCATGAGTAGTTTGTATGCATGGATCCTTCCGCACACGATCCAATACTCTTAGAATAGGTATGCCACGTGGCTAAGATATTTTTGATTGCTTGCTTCTCACGCCATATCCCTCGTGAGAAGCTTTATATATAAATAACTCTAATCACCCTCATTTGTTGTGTGAAGAAATAAAATCAAAATTTCCCTTCCTCTCTATTGTTCTTCATGAAATATTTTGCTCACAATTTATAAAATTAACCCTAGCCCATGCACAAAGTGCCCCACCATCTTCAATTTGGTTTTCGGAATTTTATTTTTTCAGTTAAGAGAGAATGAGAAAATGATCCTTTTTATTTTTATTTTATTTTTACAGAAGTTTTCATTGCTTGAATACCTTCGAGGAGATTTTCATTTTTTAATTGATCGTCTCCTTTAAATTTTATCATGTTCATATCTTTAGGTAGTGAATGTTCGTTCACTTATAAAAAATAAGCTTTACTTTTTATATAAGTATTAACTGATTGATAATAAAAATGTTTTAGATGTTTCGAACAATTTGGTACACAGCAGATAAAAAGATTACTCGTGCTTTAGTCGACGGTTAGATTTTCTCTTTTTTTCTTACTATTTTTATGATGAGGATACACCACAAATGCAGATCGTTATTATAAGGTGTCGACTGCTTAAATATCTAGAAGTGTTGGTGCATATTTTATTTTACTAATGTTAATAAATGATAAGTAAACTTATTTGAAAATGTGTGAGGATCGTGAGAGCAAAATAGAATATTTAAATTACTATAATTTTGTTTTATATAAAGAGTAAAAGCGGAACTTTGTTCATAATCTCATTTAGGAAATAAATCCACGATTATGACAAATTAAGTCCATTTAATTTGTTTATTGATGGATTAATGGTTATTATTCAACGTCAAGTGTTATTTTATGCAAAGTAAAATTATATTTATATTCTAACATCGTCGATATATATTGTATATGTACATTAAGTGATTTTATTTTTATAACGCACAACTACAATTTTTCCAAGTTTTGTGCATTTACCCGGGAAATTTAACATGACACATTGTTCTCATATATTTTTTTTGGAGTATGAATTTACGGATTTACCGTAGTTTTCCTTATTTTCATTTTGCTATGTAATTCCATTTTCAATTAGTTATGATCAGAAAGTTATTCTGAAAGTGTAGGAGTATTAATTATTTATGTATATTTAAAGCAGTGGAAATTGAGCTGCATAACCAAAATAAATATTAGATAACCATAAACCCGAATGATAATTACAATAATTAAAGTACAATAGTCTTCCACGTTGACAAACAGAGCATAGCAGAGATACAGTTACACACACACTCTCTCTCTCTATCTCCTCTTTTTATTTGCATCCCAGAGTCACGTAGAAGCGCATTCAATCCCAGCCTGCAAACAAGGGAAGTGAGAGAAAACAAGATCAACAACGTAAATAAAGGCAGCAAGAGCAATGAGTGAGTAGATCTAGAGAGAGAAAATACATACGAAATCAATCGCTGTCGCTGCTGCTGCTGTCATGATCGTGGCCGTGCTCGTGTTTCTTCTTGTCCTTCTTATTCTTCTTCTTCTTGCCGTCGTCGTCACCGTGGATCTTGTCTTTGATCTTCTCGACTAAGCCTTCTTTGTGCTCGCCTTCGGGCTGCTTGTGGTGCTCTCCCGATCCGTAGCCGTGTTCGGGCTGCTTGTGGTGCTCTCCTCCGTAGCCGCCGTGCTCGGGCTGCTTGTGCTGCTCTCCTCCGTAGCCGCCGTGTTCGGGCTTCTTGTGCTCCTCGCCGTGTTTCTCTCCTTCCTTTTTGCCTCCCATGCCTAGCTTCTCTTCGATCTTGTGGATTATTCCTGCCATCTCTCTCTCTCTCTCTCTCTCTCTCTCTCTCTCTCTCTCTCTCTCTCTCTTGTTTCCGCAATGTAATGAGCAAGTCAATTGATGAATGGAATGAAGAGCAATGGAGGCTGGCCTCTCCTATTTATAGAGACTTTTTGATACAGGATTTGTATTTTATTTTGCTCCTAAATTGTAAGCATTTATTGGAAATAATATCATGGATAATTTTGGATTAGGTTTGTGGGACCCACGCCATGGGCACACACGCGGTACTGACACGCCAGCCACGAATCGATCAATTGCTCTGCAATCGACAAAACCAAAAATTAAAATGAAAATTTCAAAATCTTCTCTACCAAGTTTCCCCAGCATTGACTAGTCAAGGGATCATGAATGAAGATTATTACTATTTTTTATGTTTTTAGGGGAGATTATGAGCGAGGATTGTTAAATATAGAACTGAGATTTTTAAATTTATTGCAATTAGATGTCCTTCCTAATTTGCACATTGCAAATTAATGACACATCACAATACTATGCATTTTTTTTTATTCGAATCCGTGACCTTTGGTCTCCAAATAATTTCACTCCACCACTAGATCATCCCTACTGGGACATACTATGCATTTTTGATGCATTTTTGTTGTTTGTAATCAGTTAGTTACTACAAATCACAAACTATATTGTGATTTATTGATATACATAATTTACGAGCTATCGCTCATAATATAATATATTTACGAATACACGACATGATTAGCATGATTCTCAGTCATGAAAAAATTGAATAAAGATTCTAGTAATATGGATTTATTAATAGCAAACCTAATTACAAGTAATATTGTTTTATTTTTATATTTTAATGTTGATTTATGATAATGTTGAATATTGGGAAGTTAATTTAGAGCCTTAATCTTGAATGAACCCAATATATTTAAAAAAAAGAAAAAAAAAAGTGATGTTAATTGTGAGATCAAGTATTGGAATGGACAAATGTCATGATATAAAGGGATATGCCATGAGAGAGGATCTAATTCCTGAATAGGATTTGAATGACACGGGTGCATAATCAATCGATAAA
The DNA here is from genome assembly GCA_026008535.1 of Perilla frutescens. Lineage (NCBI taxonomy): Eukaryota > Viridiplantae > Streptophyta > Magnoliopsida > Lamiales > Lamiaceae > Perilla > Perilla frutescens. Next base: position 34,418,108 of record BRKX01000017.1, on the reverse strand, counting down.
CGAAGAAAATATCTATCCAATTAGGAATGGACAAATATTTATTTATTTGCGATAAAGAAGAATAAAAAAAAAGTGGGTGGGAAGCATATGAATGAGTGAAAAGCATGACATCGAAAATGTTTCTCGACTTTTCGTGAGATGTGGGACCCACGTTTCACACCGTATCCAGAGAAAATGTTGCCGACATTTACGAGTTCTTTTATCCTGCTGCTACCTCCATCTCTATACCATACGCCTCTACCGCTCAGCCCGCCACGTGGACGGTTTCATTTTAACCAGTAATCGTAGTCCCTAGATTAACTTCTTTTTTTTTTTTTTTGGAGAAGTTGATGCTAATGTACTGAAATATGTGGCCAAATTTAGAACGGTCATTCAGAGTAGTTCAAATTTTCCTTATTTATTTATTTAGACAAAAATATAATCATTTACTTAAAAATTACAATTATATTTTTTATTAAGCGACTCTAGTAGTACCTACCTTACACAACCACATTAATTTATCACATTACACGATATATAATTATGCAATCACCCAAGTTACAAAATTATACGAAAGTAACCGACAATATTGTACTGCTGCTTTGAATTGTTTTCTTACGAGTTCCATATTATTTAAAAAATGGTGAAAAGGGCAAAAAAAAAAAGGCAAAAAGAAGGGAGAAAGACATAAAAAAGGCAACATGGATTTCTTTTTTTGCTTAAAAATAGCTAGTAAAAGAGTATTATATTTATAAAAAAAACTTTTGACTACTAAAAATCGCAATTGATATATATATATATATATATATATGTATATATATAGGGTTGGGTTCCAGAAGGAACCATACCCTATGTGGGAACCGAGAACCGATCTCAGCCACATATTGCTTTGATTTGGACGGCCAAGATCTGTTCCAAAATTAAAAAAAAAACGGTGGCATTATTGTAATATTTATGAAGTTCGCTGCCCCTGAAACTTACCGAGGCTAAAATTGGAAATTTGACACTACATGTAATTTCAAACGTTTTGCAGAGAAAAAGCTTTCTTCCCACCATAGCTGCTTGAGTTCCTCACGCGAAATCAGCAAAATCGTTGAATTAAACCGTTCAAATCATCGCAAAAGCACGAAGAACATTAAATTTCCGATCAAAAATCATGAATCCTCAAGGTAATATATCGTCCTGTTTTATTTTTTCAAATTATGTTGGCTATTACTTTAACAGTATAAAAATACATTTATAAAAATACATTTCGCACTATATTATGATGATTTAGTAATTTTTTCGTTTTTTTAGCATAATAGTACTTTCTCCGGAGACATACAAAACATAACCTTTACCAAAAATATGTTGTTTTTATTACATGATAATTTATCCGTTTGTATAAACATGTATAAACATGCTAAACCTAACAATGTTTGCAACATATATGTGATTTACGTGTAAATTTTTCAATTTAGGATTTTAGCAATCTTGTTTCCTATTTTAGCACTGTCGTAACACTAGCATGACACTTTTTTAGCATTACAATTTTTAGCATTTACAACAAAAAAAATGTCATCGTCATTCTCAACAACACTATGAATATAGTTTTAGCAGTGTCATTCATATTTTAGCATTCAAATTATGTTTTTTCTCATTTTTATTGATTTAGGAGTTTCATATTTTAGAACTCTCGTGATTTATTTTAGCATGGCACTTCAAACACTGTCATCTCATATTTTAGCATTCAGATCATGTTCTTTAGCATTGTAATTGATTTAGGAGTTTCATATTATTTTTCTTTTTTATAAACATAAAACTCTTGCCCATCTGTGATTTAACTGCACATTTTCTTGGTTTTAGCACTATAGTTTAGAGTTTTAGCACTGTCATCTCATATTTTAGCATTCAGATCATGTTCTGTAGCATTGTAATTTATTTAATAGTTTCATATTTTGTTTCTTTTTTGTAAACATAAAACTCTTGTCCATCTGTGATTCAACTGCACATTTTCTTGGTTTTAGCACTCTAGTTTAGAGTTTTAGCACTGTCATCTCATAGTTTAGCATTCAGATCATGTTCTTTAGCATTGTAATTTATTTAATAGTTTCATATTTTGTTTCTTTTTTGTAAACATAAAACTCTTGTCCATCTGTGATTCAACTGCACATTTTCTTCATTTTACCACTCTATTTTAGAGTTTTAGCACTGTCATTTCATATTTTAGCATTCAGATCATGCTCTTTAGCATTGTAATTAATTTAGGAGTTTCATATTATTTTTCTTTCTTGTAAACATAAAACTCTTGTCCATCTGTAATTCAACTGCACATTTTCTTCATTTTAGCACTCTAGTTTAGAGTTTTAGTACTGTCATGTCATATTTTAGCATTCAGATTATGTTCTTTAGCAATTGTTATTTTTGTCTACTTAACTGTATTATATAAAAAAATTACAGGTGCTAAAAGGACTGGAGAAGGTGAAAGTAGCACACAGAAAAGAGCAAAAACTGCACCAAAGATTGAAGATAATAGATTTATTGATAGATATAACAGATATCCATTATTAGAAGCGACAACATCGCCATCAACTCTATCACAGGTTGTAATGCAAATGAACAAAACACAAAGGGAAGCAGTGAGACAACTGGGATTTGGCAGCATTCTTTACTTGGATATATATGATTTCCCAAAGAGGATGAACTACTGGCTGCTCGAAAACTTCGACCCAGTATCAAGAGAACTTCAATTGCAACACGGAAGAAGATTGAGGATTGAAGTCTCTGATGTGTCTGTGATCTTTGATTTTCCCAGAGGAGCACAGAAAATACAAAAGAGTGTTAGAGGCCAAATATGCCAGGTCATGCCGAAGGATGAGTTGCTCAGTAGCATACTCTCAGATACAACAGCAGGGAAATGGTTCAAGACAAACTTCATGATTTTGGTGATTATTTCCATGATTGAGAACTCTGAAGATGGACATATTTACAAAGACTTGATGGACTGCCTGGACGAGATTGACAACGTTAGTCAATATGACTGGTGTGAGTATCTCTTGAGATCATTGGTGAACCACACTATCAAGTGGAAGAGCAACAAAACCATGCCATTTACAGGTCCCATTCTATTTTTATTGGTAAGTACTATTAATTATTTATTTTTTTCTTATAGTGCTTGTATAAACGTTGCAACCATTATCTACATACATTACTCAAAAAAATTGGTCAATTTCGAACAGATGATATACGTGGATAGAGTTGAGGTGTACTTCCGGGAGGTGCCAAGGTATATCCCAGCCTTCAATAGGTGGAATGATACATTGCTTGATGACAGACAGGCAACAGATTTCGCTGCTGGAGATTTTGGAGGTGGCTATCCTTGGCCGGCGTACACAAGGGCTGAGTTCATACAGGAATATAGAGAGAGAGGTTGTGATGTCGAAGAAGTGAGAGAGAGAGAAGTCGAACAAGAACAGATTCCAACTGTGAATGAGCAAGATGTCGGGTCAACTCATAAGGTCACATACCATCACTAATATATTTTTATGTTGCTAATTTCTTTGTTTAGAATCATCACTAAATTCTATTTTTATAAATGACTATTTACTTATCCGATTTGGACAAAAAAATATATCAGAATCAAAGAGAACAATTGGCAGAAGAAAGAGAGCAGCAAGATAAAGGGAAGGGTTTAGCTGTTGAGATCCCTGAGACAGAGACATGCAGTTTAAACAATCCAGTAAGCATTCACTAATAATATAATTTAGCATTCTTCATTTATTGTTTAGCATTGTCATCAAGTTTACTAATAGTCTTGACAATAAAATTTACAATATTGTAAAATGATTGCTAAATTAGGCAATCAAAAGACACAGAGAAGAGGCAGACAGTGATATACCCACAGAGCCAGCTGAAACACCCAGAGTCAGCAAGAAAAAGGTGTTCACCACATAATAATACCAATATGATAACTTATATTGTTAACAGGTTTTTACTTTCTAATTAACATCTACAAATATACAGAAGGTAGTGATCCAAACAAGCACAGTCTCCACAAGGTCCAGGGCAACATTGAAGCAACCTGAACATTTTACAAACCTTGTGGACGCAAGAGAGACACTGACACCTTTTGAGTGTGAGCTGCACTACTGGGCGATGGAAAACAAAAGTGATGATGAAAGGTACTTTTATAATGCATTATTATTAATATAAATAAAAGTTATCAGTGCCATTTTTGTTCTGTCAGACTACACTTTACACTAAAAAAAAGAATTTTATTCAATATAAGGGAGATTGTTTTGTATTCTGATGAGTGGGGAGAGTTGAGGAGAGATGAGATGCTGAGTTTGAACAAAAACACATACATCAGTTCTGCTGTTATTGATGTATGGAGTATCATATTAAACCATGCTCAAGCAAAGCTTCCTGAACAAAAGACTCCCAGGAGATTTTTCCTAACAACCAACGTTTCCGTAAGTGAAGAATTTCATAGTTACTATTTTCTACTTAACTCACTTTATTCTGTTTTAAACAACACTGCACATTCATGTTCAAAATTCTGTATTTGTCTTTATAGAACTACACGGTTGTTGTGCCTTCAAAAGAATGGAATGACCATGATCGCCAACTGGAAGGGCACAACAAGGTGACAGTGCGATTACTATGATCGCAGGGAAGCTAAGTGCAATCAAAAATACCTTATTCCAGTTTGATACCCATTTGGTGCGCATGGAGAAAGCCCTTATTTCCTACTTCAAACATGCTAGATTCACCTAACCAGCACCCGTGACTGAGTAACCTGGTTTTGTTCTTTTCATTAAATTAGTTTTTTTAGAGTCGCCCCTATTTCACCCACTTTGCCTCGTGCAAAGTGTGTGGGTGGGGGCATTCCAGTTTATATTTTCTTTATTTTCTTGTTGAGTTTGTTTAAACACTTTGCCTCGTGCAAAGTGTGTTGGTGGTCAGTGTTTCTATTAAGCATGCTTTCTGTGAGTTTATGTGGCCATTACCTTTGATATATTCGAATTAATTGCTTTTTCAAAATCAGCATGCCCACAGTAAGATAGGGATGACGGAAGAGTTTAGCATGCCCTGGGAAGATTTGAGCCTAATGCTGTATGCCTACTTCACAGCTTTCTTTTCTTTATGTGTGAACATTATGTGCTTAGGAGTTCTAGAACTTGTTTTTGTTCTGCTTGAAGGCTTGAAATTATTGATACATATGTAGATGATATAGGCCATCTTTTGTTGAGCCACCATGATACAAATTGACCCACCAACAACACAGCTTTGCAGCCTTTTGAGCCTATGAAATGCCCTGGCAGATTTTTTTGTTTGGGATGATAATATATAGTCAGGGCATCACAAAAGCCTGAAAAAAAAAGAGGCAAAATTGTTGGGGGATATATGTGAAAAGACCAGAAAGGGATAGAGGGGATAAAAAAAAGAGAGAGAGAAAAAAACTATATGAAGAAAAGAAAAAAAAAAGAGAGAATAAATTCCCCCTAGTCTTAAGTGTTCAGAATGCCCAGATAAAGAAATATTTATTGGCCGAAGAGGGCACAGAAGGGTAATCGATTAACTAAAAAATGGGGGGTCTGTACAGAAATAAAGCCCCACCTTACATGAAATGCCCATTATAGCCTAAAAAGCCCTATTGATACTTATGCATCTATGGTTACTCAAGATTGACAGCAGAACTTTATCAAGCTTATGGGACGAATAGATACATAATGCATTGAATTGAGTGTATACACTGAGCCTAAACACTGAGTGAAGAGAGTTTGTGAGGATTACCAAGCTAAACTCATTTTTGATCAATTTTTGGTGTGCTGAAACTTTGCAATTTTGTTGGAAAATTAAAGTTGATGTGCCCACACTGATTCACAGTTTGCATGCTTGTTTTTGTGAGTCTGTTTATTTTCTCTTCCTTTTCGTTTGTTTTTCTGGACGCGTTGCATCCCATGCTTGAGGACAATCATGTCTAAAATGTGTGAGTATAATAAGTCCATTTATTTTGTATTTTTATAGGCATTTTATTCGATATAAATGTCCTTTTTAGTCTATTTTGAGTCGAAAAGAACCAAGTTGAGGTCAAAGGGCATTACAGAGGTCGAGTCTGGCGAAAAAAGCATTTTATGCCAAATTATTCATGTTTATCTCATCGCCATAAATCATATTCAGAGGCACTAGGAACTTCTTCAGCATTCATCATACATTCGGGAAGCAGAATGGGCATATCAGAAAGGGATGAAGCTGACCAGATGATGTCGTGCCCACTTTGCTCACACAGACTCAACCACAAGCCAGAATGGGCACATGCGTGAATTTCGGGATTCAGTTGAAGGAAAGATGCGTGAATAATAGTTGCATATCCGAATAAGAGTTGGTGAAAAGCTGGACTCCTAAGAGGCGCGACAACTAAGAGATAGATGAGATAAGGACTGCTGGAGGCTTGAAGATGAAGTGATAAAGCCAATCCCTAAAAAATAGGGATTTGGTCAACAAACTGGATAAGGCTTATCCAGACAGATCAAGATGGGACACGCCGGATCCGGAAGCCAGTGAAGACCCCAGTTTGTTGGGGAAACTCAAACTCGAAAATGTAACTATTTAAGCTAGTTTTATTTTCTGGAAACAAAGCTTTTGAAGTCAGAAACATTGCTACAATTTTACTTTTCTGTATTTCATTTTCGTACGCTGCTTAGGCAGCTACAAATAATCCAATAGGCCTTAAGCCATTGGAACTTAGGATTATGTTTATATTTCTCATCGTTGGAGTTGAGATTTTTTCCTAATAAATTCGTAAGTTTTCTTTATAATTATGTCTTTAATTTCTGCTATTTTAATTATGTTTAGCTTGCTTGGCTAGATCTTTATTTCTGGTGTTTGAACAATGAAAATGGTTTAAGTACAAATCTGGACTCGTGAGGCCGAAATGGGCACAATAATGCAAGATAAGTTTCTGTCGATTCTTGAGCCTTGTTCCACGTGAGTGTGTGTCTAAAGTGCCCAATGTGGCTGATCACTCGTTAGGTAAAGAGGGCACACCACTATTAATTGAATTGGCGAATCGTGACTGTGTATTGATTCATATAGTAATAAGGGAATCGATGGGTTGTTGTGGGCACAAGAGGAATCAGTTGAACACAACAGATCTGGGTCCGTCTACAGGCACACTGCTGTTTGTTTGCTTACATCTCTTAGAGGAATCGGGGGGTGGGTAACTGGTTAGGGGTTTAATCGAAGATGAATCACTTTTAAACCTAAAATGAAAGGATGGATGAGGAGACGCAGAGAGGAATCCGGTCCCCATAACTGGGTGACTTATGTATGTATGAAAATCAGTGTGCCCATGATCGAGTTATTTTATACTTAAACCAAATTCAAGTTCAAATGCCAGAACCTTTTGTTATTTGATATTTCCTTTAGTTTTCTTTTGTAGATTTACTTTCAGTACAGTGACAACACAAAACCCTCCCCTTTTTGATTGGTGACTCGAAGGTGGAATCACATCAGCTCTCTGTGGGATCAACCCGTACTCGCAAGCTAGCTACGCTCGTTGTGGGCACAGGAGCATACAAATTCATTTTGAGCACGAAACGACCGCACGTCAGTATCAAAGCGATTTGTTGACAACATACAACATGAACTGAACACATATCCACATGTGGAAATAGATAAGACGGACATGGTACGTATTCATTATTAAAATTGCAAAAAGTCATCATGATAGTAACTAAAATGTACACAATTTTTTTTTGCAGTTTTTCTTCCCGATATTGCAATCAGAACACTTCTACATTATTGTCATTGATACAAGAAGAATGGTGGCTGAGATCATTGACAATTCCAATGCCATGGAAGGAGAGCAGGATGACCCACTATTTAAATATTAGCATGTCTCTGCAAGACTCGTAAGAAAAAATATGTATTTATTGATTTTTTCACTAGTGAAATAAAATTAACAAAGACACATTAAATTTAAAAAATAAAAATGAACTAACTTTAATCATAAATTTCAGATCAAGCTTTTTGTTTACTTCTTGAAGACAACTGGCCTTCAAAAACTAACAAAAAAAGTGACTGAAAATATCAAGAGCATGAACCGTCTTCAAATGCCATGGAGGACTTCAACAAACAACACTGATTGTGGGGTCTTTGTAATGCGTCATATGGAGACGTATATGGGAGATGCTGTGAAGAATTGGAAGAGTGGAATAAGAGCTAAAAATCAGATGCAGTTGAGATACTTAAGGATCAAGTATTGCGCTGCCATTCTTACTACACAATACAACATCCACAGGCAGAGGAACATCAAAGAAGCAAGACTCTACTTCCAAGCATCTTCTAAAGACAACCCAATCAGTATTGAAACTACCTTGAAGATGATAATGAATGAACAACTTATATATATGTAACAAATTCTATAACTGCTTGGACAACTTTTAAATTTCCTATTTTTGTATTATGGGAATGCTTATGGATTAGTATAATTATTTGAAATTTTATGTCAAAAGTTCAGAGCTAAAATTAAAAATAGCGGATGCTAAAACTTCTACTCACACTGCTAAAGTAGAACCCACCAGTGCTAAAAAATAAACTGACAGTGCTAAACAAGCAAATATCAATCCTAAAAATATAAACAATCATTCTAATGCTAAGACAAATAATGCTAGCATCAATCACAACTACACAATTTAAAATTTTAATATATAATTGTAAACCATGATAGCACTGTCAAAGTTTCAGAGGTTTATATACTAAAATTGTGAGTAACATACTAAAATTAAAACTATACCTTTCATTCTATATGTTGGTTGTACACATTAAAGTCCAAATTCACTTTTCTAAATTCTCATACAAATCAAAATCGCAGCTGCTAAAAAATCCACACACACTGCTAAAGTAAAACTCAGAAATGCTAAACGACAAACTAGCAGTGCTAAAATATCAATCCTAAAATATAAAAAATCATTCTAACGTTAAGACAAATAATGCTAACATAAATCCCAATTACACAATTTAAAATTTTAATATATAACTGTAAATTTTGTATTTATTTATCGACACTATATATTTGAAGAAAATACATAATTGTTTTTCCAAATAAACAAAGTATAAAAACTTCCACACATGCGGCTAAAATAGAATCTACTAGTGCTAAAATACAAACTATTAGTGCTAAAATAAAACCTACGAGTGCTAAAATATGGAATATCAATGCTAAAGTATAATCTATAGAAAATACAAAAATCTTTTTTTTTTCAAATAAAAACTGATAATAAAAAAAAGAAAACAATAATAATAAAACTCGCTCCGAAAAAAAAGGTAAAAACCCGCCATCTCTTCAATTCTCAATACTTAACTTCTGCAAAACACACACACACACACACACGCAAACATTTTCCATTCCAAAAACTTCAAACAAAGACAGAAAAGAATAGGGTTTTACGAGCGATTAGATTCAAAAATATCAAACACAAAAAATATCGATATGGAAAAATCACAAAGCATTAAGAAGTTAAAAACTGGTGAAAAATTTTACAAAAGAAGGAAGAAAAACAACGACAGCGGGAGCGACTCTTCAACAAAGAAGAGAAAAAATGAAGAGATGGAGAGCGAACAAGGTATGCAATACATTTTTCTTCCATCATCATAAAAATAAAGTAGTGTGTCTTTCATTTTTGTTATAACAAAAAAAAATTACAGAAAGTCTAAATAAGCACGAAACCCCGATAAAATTTTAAATATATGAAAATTATTATCGTTTATTGAAAATAATAACATGTATACGAAATCAAATATTTGGAATGCATATGCATTGTGCAAACTATGTTCCATGTCATGATTTCCTTTTAATGATATAAACATTAATATCGTAAATGATTTCTGTGTTTACATGTAGCATCACTATATTAGATAATGAATTAATGATTTCTGTGTTACTGACATATTAGGAAATAGCATCAAGGAGATTTACACTTAGCATAAGACTTCTTATCTTTATAATGATAATAAGAAAATGCTTCCATGCTCTGTTTTCATTATAATGATAATATAATGTTAATTAAACGAGGTGTAACATGTTCTCCTTCCAATGTTAATATAGATCTTAATTTTTCATTTTAGCACTAGTTTTCAACACAATTAGCACCAATGAGTTCTATTTTTTAACATCAATAGTTTGCAAATATATACACAAAATAATAATATTAACAAAACTATACATATATAGGTACCAGCAAAAAGAGAAGATCCACAGAGGATATTAATATATCAATAACTAAGGAGATGAGATCAAAGAATAAACATGATGTCAATGCTCTCAAATCTTGGTCAAGAACATTAGCATTAACATTACTTGAAAGGATAAATGCTACACCAGAGTCAGATGCTGAAGCAACAAGTGGTTCTGAATCAAAAAGTCCAGCAGCAAAATACAAACAGGAAGATCTTCCAGTCCTTAAAAGCAGAACAACACCACGCATCCTATATGATGCAATAAAAAAATTCACAGCTGAGCAGAAGAGTACTGTTGAATCACTTGGCTTTGGGAGCATTCTGCAATTGAGTATAAAAGAAGTGCCTCAAGTACTGAGCCACTGGTTGGTTAGCAACTTTGATCCACAAAGCTGTGAGTTGATCCTCCAGAGAGATCGACGGTTGCACATAGATGAAAATGATGTATCATTGATCATGGGGTTTCCAAGCGGTGCTATGCGTATAGAGAAGAAGCATAGATGTGAAAAATGCAATCTGACAAAGCAATGGCAAGAGAAATTTGCCAGAAATGAACTCAGAATCCGTCCCATTGATGTTTCAGAAAAAATGGAGGAAGATAAAGCCGGTGGAAAATGGTTCAAGGTACATTTTATGGTTCTACTTACATATAGCCTTATGGAATCCACGGGAAATGGATATGTACATCCACAGCTGGTACACATCTTCGATGATGTTGATAGAATATGTGAGTACAATTGGTGTGAGTACACAATCAGGTGTCTGGTGCAGAAGGCACTACTTTGGAGAAAGAAGAGAGATAAAGGCTATAATGGACCAATCATGTTCTTAATGGTTAGTTTAGTACTTAACGTACATTATTAAAATAAATTTTCAATTTGCATGCTCATGCTAACGTGCATTACATTTTCCACTACACATATGTTTTATATGGACAGAGTAGTGTCCTATAACAGAAAATTTGAACGATCAATTCCAGCATTCAAAGGCTAGACACACAAGCTTCTGCTCAAAAGACAGCAGTTAGAATTAAAATCAGGTGGTTTTGGAGGAGGCCACATTTGTGGCCCATATGTAGAAGATGATTGTGGACGAAAGGTTGAGTACAACATCATTTGTTTGGAGGCTGCTCCTCAAAAAGGTGAAGCTTAACCTGCTATGGATGCTTATCTTGAGAGCAATCTCGATGCACAATCTGACAATCCTACCCTACCAACAGCTAATGATCCTGTGGAGGAATGTGCTCAAAAGCTAATCGATGACTCCAAGCGAATGGCAGAGGCAATGTCCACATTAATGAAAACAATAGAGGGAGTGCCACAATATATGATGGACAACCTCTTCTTCAAGAAGTCATATGAGACAGCACAACAACTCTTGATCAAGAAACAGCCGAGTCCAATGTCGCAGGCATCACAGACTCAGACACAGCCACAAGCAACACCAGATGATGATGAGTTCTGGAGTGATCCAACAAGGACAACAGCAATTGAGGAGATTGAGAGGGCTCTGGCAAAGCGTGCAGAGCTTGAGAAGATATATGCTGATGAAGGTCCAACATTCAATCTTGGACTAAGTGATGCATGGGCTGGGGTACTGAAGGTTACACAGGAAATTTCTCAAGGGGATGTGTTGGATAAGGAACAAGCTCAAACTGAAACATTTGATGTTGAAATCCTGGAGGATGCAATGAACTAGGTATGGAAAAAATATTCTGATTATTTTAGCATTCTCATTATTTAGTTTAGCACTCTCATGTTTTATTTTAGAACTCTCATGATTTAGTTTAGCACTCTAATATTTTATTTTAGCACTCTCATGACTGATTTTAGCATTCTCCTGAATTATTTTAGCATTCTCATGGATTGTTTTAACATTGTCATAACTTATATTTATGTTTCTAATACACATACAAAAATTAATTACAGGTAGAGATGCAACATCTCAGTTCAAACAAATCAAAGCCTGATGAGGGTGATGGGGCATCAAATCCGACAAATGTTCCAGATAACGCTGAGGTGTGATATAGCAATTCAAGTAGCATTCAGCATCTTTATCACACTTTACAAAGAAAAATAAGTAAAAATTATTAAATGTTATTTTTTCAAAACACATAATAAAGGCTCTAGCTACCCGGATGAAGACAAGAACCAAAGAGCAGAAGAAGCCAACGGAGAAGCTGATATCACCATACAGAATCAGATTTGTTGATACAAAGGAAGTACTTGACAGGCAGCAACAAGAGATATTCTTCTGGGTTATGCAGAATGATTCAGAAAGCAGGTATGTGACTTATGCTATGTAAAAATACTTCATAAAAAATCATATTGTATACTGGTATATGAATGCCTTTCTATTTATATTGAATTGAATTATCAGTGAACAAGTATTGTATGATGACAAATGAGTTAAGCTTGCACGGGTTGATATGAGAACGATGGCTGCAAATGAATACATCAGTTCACCTGTTGTGGATGTTTAGAGCACCTTACTGAATTATAATGAAAGAATGCGAGACCCATCCTCAAAACTAAGATTTTTCTATACCACACAGCCTTGCGTAAGTGTATACTTGAGAAGAACACCATATGAAGTTCTTAAAGTGCACTCAATATAATTAAAAATTGTTCTTCTTGCAGAGCTTCACTGTAGTTGATGCACCATCTGTCTGGGATACTTCCAAAAGATGTGCTTCATTCATTGATAAAATAAAATTTGAGATCGAATGCTGCCCATGGGTATCTTTGAGCAATGTTGATCTGGTATGCAAATTATTTTTAATCATCTTGACATTGTTTACACCCCTTTACAAATTTATATTATTAATGCAAATACTAAGTTTGTTAAACATGCAACAATTATAACACAAAGGATAGTGACAAAGGATGGAATTATCTTCACATTTACTCTTATTTTAGCAATATAGTTTGGTGTTTTAGCACTGTCATCTCATAATTTAGCATTCAGATTATGTTATTTAGCATTGTTATTGATTTAGGAGTTTATTTTTTGTTTCCTTTTTGTAAACCTAACACTTTTGTCAATCTGTGATTTATCTGCACATTTTCTTCCCTTTTAGCACTATAGTTTCCTGTTTTAGCACTGTCATCTCGTATTGACAACCCATGTTAACTAACTCTGTGTGCAGTTTTTGTTTCCTATCTACTATTCAAGCCACTTCTTCATTATCTCCATTGATGTGGGTAACCTCAATGTTGAGATTATTGACAATTCAAGTGCAAAGGATAGTGAAAATGATGGAATTAAGATAAAGTACGGCGACATTCCAGAAACCCTGGTAATATATGAATTTGTCACCAATTATTTTTTCTCACTATCTATAGCAATTAAAAATTTTAATTTTTAAAAACATATGCAGGTAAACTTTTTTGCTGAGTTCCTTGCAACATCTGGGCTTGAAACGAAATCAAATGCATTGAAGGAAAAATATCGGACTACCAGGATGAAGATGTCATGGAGAGATACAAAGAACAAGTATGATTGTGGCGTCTATGTCATGAGGCACATGGAGACGTACAGAGGCGGTGGTGTGAAAACCTGGAGCACTGGTCTGAAGAAAGGAAATGACAAACAGATGAAATTTTTGAGAGCAATATACTGTGCTGCAATCATAACTGCAGACAGTAACATGCTGAAGGATGAACATGTGAAAGCTGCAAATCTATTCTACAGACAATCATCTACCCAGGGGGAAATTGTAGTAGACCCCACAAAAATGAAAATAATGAACTGACTTGTTGCAAAAGTGGATACAATATTTGTGTTTTTGATAGTATATAGTATAAGTGGATGAATATTTTATGTTTTTGATAGTATATAGTATAAGTGGATGAATATTTTGTGTTTTGATAATATATAGTATAAGTGGATGAACATTTTCTTTTGTAGCACTAGTTGCAAATCATTTCAAATTCTGAGTTTCAGTTATTTTAGCACTTACAAATCCTTTTTAGCACTTGTCATTCCTTTTTTAGCGCTAGTATTTGATTTTAGATTTGAAATTCTACTTTAGCACTAATGGTTCATACTTTAGCACTTACGTTTCCTCGTTTAGCACTGTAATGTATATCTCACATTTCTCCGGACATATATATTCAAAAGTTGAAATGATGGATCTAAACTATTTGTGGGAAAAAAAATACCAACAATAATAAAAAAATAAAAAGAAGTTTGAATAGTTTTGGATCTAAACTTTATGAAATATATGGCACAATGACTTGTAAGGAAAACAAAGGAAAATATTGTGGTACAACCTAATATTTTGGAACCTAAAATTTAAAAAGCATTAAATGTTTTAGCACTTACAAATCATTTTTTAGCACTTGACATTAAATTTTTAGCACTAGTATTTGAATCCTAGATTTCAAATTCTACTTTAGCATTGAAAGTTTGAATTTTAGCACTGATGGTTTGTTCTTTAGCACTTACGTTTCCTTGTTTAGCATTGATTTTACACACCTGCTAGAAATATTAAAACCTTTATTAGCACTTCAAAAAATGAAACACCATCTATACCTATTTAGCATTACAAGAAAAGAATATTGCTATCATTAATAAAAAAATCAGTATAAAAAAAGTACAAAAAATAAAATAAAATGTATCTACTTCTTCCCACAATTCCTAGAATCATGGTTTGCTTTCTTCCCACACTTCTTGCAGGTCCTTAAAGGTTTCTTTGCACGTTCAGCTCTCGCCTCTTCTTTTGATTTTATACGACTTGCACTGCCTTTTGTCTTCACAAGCTCAGGTGGATGCACCTCAACTTCACTAGGTGCACACAATCCATAAAAATCAGAAAACAATCTACTCTTCTTTGACATAGTATCGTCTTCAATATCACCAGATAAAAACCCCTCCCTTAACTCGTGTAAACTTTGCAACAACAGAGACATCTTTGCAGTGTCACCTTCAGCAACAGAAAGACATGCATAAAACTTAGAAATTAATTGGTTCGTAACAATTTTGTTCTCCTCCAACAAAAAACACCGATCACCCAACAATGCGCCTGCTTCGTTAATGAGTGAAGACTTCATCCAACGAGACACAACGTATTTAGGAGGTATTGACTCCAATTTCAAATCTTTGAATAGAGTGAATATGTGGCAGCAGAGGATCTCATCCCTCACAAATTTCAAACAGCTGCATGTAGTGGAATCCTCAACCTTGTTGTGAACAACCTTATTTATAGCACCAAAACCATCCTTTACTTCTAGCATCACAATTGAATCGTTTTCTGAAATATTACAAACACGACAGACATAACATGCATCTTCAATCTCTTTCTGAACCTCGTAGAACTTATTCATAGTATAAATAGTGGCAGCATGTTTCTCAAATGTGAATGGGGTCTTCAACTGAGGAATTGACGACTCATCAACGCTGTCCAAGTAGGCATGTGCATGTCTCTGAGTATCAAGTGCGCTATCAAAGTTCATCAGAAACTCAACAAGGTTTGACTTTGATCTAAGAAACCTCGAATAAAAACTGTTCACACTCTCTGAAATTGAGGTAGTCCTGCACAGCCCACTCATCAGTAAATCCCTAAAATATGCAGGCACCCAATCTTTACGAATATCATATAATCACTTGAACCAACTATCGTCTGCCAATCCAAATTCAACCATAATTTCCTTCCATATCAACTCAAAATCTGTGATGTTTATACAATTAGACCACACAATACTATTTAACCTCTTTCTGAATGTCTTATTCTTTCTGATATGCGCAGGTAACTTATCTGGAACTTTAAACATAATATGCCACATACACAATTGATGTCTGGTATCGGGAAGTACCTGTCTTACAGCAACCTTCAATCCAAGATCCTGATCAGTGATTATTAGGCTAGGAGAACCACCCATACAGTCCTTGAATTTCTGAAAAAACCCATGAATAAGATTCAGCATCCTCACCCGACATTAAAGCAGCACCAAAGGTTACAAGCTTCCCGTGATTGTCCTTCCCGGTGAAGGGTGCAAAAATCATTGAATATCTGCAACAATATAAAAATTCACAAACTTGTGTTATTATCATGTCTTTATCATTGTATATAAAAGATTACAAATGATAACACTATCACCTAACAAATATTCAAACATTAGGTAATAGTGCTAAAAAAGAAAATGTAAGTGCTAAAATATAAACTACAGGTGCTAAAATAGGAAGTGCAAGTGCTAAATAGAAAATACCAGTGCTAAAAAAGAAAATGTCCATATGCTAATGAAACAGAAAAATTCACAAACTTGTGTTATTATCATGTCTTTACCATTGTAACAAATGATAACACTATCACCTAACAAATATTCAAACATTAGGTAATAGTGCTAAAAAAGAAAATGTAAGTGCTAAAATATAAACTACAGGTGCTAAAATAGGAAGTGCAAGTGCTAAATAGAAAATACCAGTGCTAAAAAAGAAAATGTCCATATGCTAATGAAACAGAAAAATTCACAAACTTGTGTTATTATCATGTCTTTACCATTGTAATAAATGATAACACTATCACCTAACAAATATTCAAACATTAGGTAATAGTGCTAAAAAAGAAAATGTAAGTGCTAAAATATAAACTACAGGTGCTAAAATAGAAAGTGCAAGTGCTAAATAGAAAATACCAGTGCTAAAAAAGAAAATGTCCATATGCTAATGAAACAGAAAAATTCATTAGGTAATAGTGCTAAAAAAGAAAATGCAAGTGCTAAAATATAAACTACATGTGCTAAAATATGAAGTGCAAGTGCTAAATAGAAATATACCAGTGCTAAACCACCAGAATGCTAAAACTAATAGAACAACAAGTCTAAATAATATAGCACACTAACCCGTTAGTCCTATATGTTGCATCAAATGACACAACATCCCCGAATAGAGAAAAGTTCCTTCTTGATATAGGATCAGCCCAAAACACACACCTCAACTGATCATCCTTGTTCACTTCATAATCAAATATGAAGGCAGAGCAGAGTTCATGCCTTTTGGACATTTTATCCAACATCATTTGCGCATCTACACCCACAACATACGCCTTGAGATCTCGACTGAAGTTTTTGAAATCAACTGTTGTACAGCCTATATTCGAATATCCACCAACAACTTCTTTAAATAATCTAAATGTTGTCACAGGTCCAATGTTTACCCTTGCATAGTTTAAAATAAACATTTGATGTGAAGGATCTATATTCCTATTCAGATTCATAAACTCTCTATGTGTATCCGTAATAAGAGAATGCGTATGTCTTTCTTCAAATAATCCAACACTGTAGCCATCATAACCAATATATTTCAAACCAATCCTAGCCATACAACAATTCCTCTTCGACACACGACGTCTCTTTTTCTTTGAAGATTCACCAAAATCAACAGATGTGTTCTTAACTCCCTCACAGCTACACAGAACATACTTCCAAATTATAGTACCATCTTTAGACCTCTTTGTAGTAGACAGACGAGTATCAAATCCACACGATGAGGCATACACCTTGTAAAATGTTATACCGTCATCTAAAGTAGGGAAATTCTTGCCCAATGCAGGCTTCAAAGATGGTTCACATTCAGGTGTGTAAAATTCAGAAAAAACGGGTGAAATCTCCAAATTGGAAGAAGCACAATCTGCACATTTATAACATATTCTAAGATAATGATGTAAAAATTGACAGTGCTGCTAAAGTAGCTTACAACAGTGCTAAAATAGTTCACAGTAGTGCTAAAATAGATAACAACAGTGCTAAAATATTTCACAGTAGTGCTAAAGTACGTGTTAAGTCAAGGATATAATTAAAACTGATTATTTGGATAAATTCTCATTTATCCACATGGGAAACAAAATGATTTCTTTAGCATAATATGTATATTCCTCTATGCTTAATTAAAACTGTAAGACAAAAATATAAAATGAACATACATGACAATTATATTTACAGATTGTTCTCATAACAGCATACAAATAATATAATTTTAATAAACTGTATGACTTGACTTCATATAGTAACATCCTGACCAAAATTTACTTTATGCATGGCTAATAATTCATATTGTCATGCTAATAAATCTACAGGTATACAGAAAATCAAAACACAAAATATACAGCCTTAAAAACACAATAGTGCTAAACTAGGTTACCAAAGTGCTAAACTAGTTCACATCAGTGCTAAAGTACAAGACAGAAATAAAAAAATAAACACATGACAATTATATTTACATATTATTCTCATAACAACATACAAATAATAAGATCTTAATAAACAATATGACTTCATTCGTATAGCAAATGTCTGACCAAAATTTACTTTTTGCATGGCTAATAATTCATATTGTAATGCTAATAAATATACAGATATACAGAAAATTAAAACACACAATATGCAGCATTAAAAACACATGCTCATCGTCAAGATTTCAAAATAACAGCTTAGTAAGGTTCATCAACCTAAAATCAGTGCTAATATAGTTCACATTAGTGCTAAAATACGTTATAACAATGTTAAAGTAGTTCACAGTAGTGCTAAACAACATGTTAAGAAAATATTATTTATAATACTCATTTGTTATTCCAAATTCTGCATTCATCGTACAAATACTCTATTAATAAGATACTCTTATGATACTCAATCGTTTATACAATGATAAAAACTAAATACACAATGCTAATAATTCATATTGTTCATATTTGTGATGCTAATAACTCTACATATATATAGAGAACTAAAACACACAATACAAAGCCCTAAAAACACATGTTGATCGTCAAAAAATCAAAATAAGCTTTGTAAACCTTGTCAAACAAACGTATAAAAAAATCGCAGCAAAATTACAGAAATTTCTTTTTACCCGGCATCTTCGTCAAATAACGGTGAATAACACAAACTCTAGCAAAAAAACGCGTGAACACCGATTCAGGTGAATAAAATTCGAAGAGAATCGACTGAAATTTCGATTATATAAGCACAAAGAAATTTGATATATACAAGGAAAGAGATTTGAATCGAAAAGGAATTGCAGACCGAAATACATTCTTTCCAAATATAATAGAATTAATAAATTACAAAAATGCCCTTGGTTCATTAAAAAATCGCTGATATTACAATAATGCCACCGCGATTTTTTTAAATTTGGGACAGATCTTGGCCGTCCAAATCAGAGCAATTTGTGGCTGAGATCGGTTCTCAGTTCTCACATGGATGTCTAGTTCTCACATGATCCTATCTATATATATATATATATATATAGGATATGGTTCAAATAGGGATAAGTGTTGGTGTGAAAAATAGGGACTATTTTTAGCCATTAGATCTATCAAATCCTACAGTTTAGATTTAATCCATGTGGCATTTAATTATATTCTGAATTATATTAATAAGGGTATACTAGACATTTTGTAAATTAAATCTCATAAATCACGTTTCTTCCATATCAAAATAAATCTTCTTCTATCTTATTCAATCGATTTTTTTTTCCCGTCAGTTTCTTCTTATTCTTTCTTCTTCTTCTTCATCTTCCAACTCATAGATTGACGATGGCGACAATGCGGCACTCACATGATTTGTACAGACGGTTTTTTCTTCTCCTCCTTTTTCTTCCAACTCATAGATCGATGATGACGACGATGCGATTACGAAAGAACCGACTGCGACATCGTGAACGGCGGGGACGATTCTGGCGACGGTGATGACTGTGGATTGAAATCGCAAGAAGGGGTGGAATTTTTAATCTCCGTCATCGGTGGGAGCGTTCGACGAGGTGAAAAGAGATGGGAAAGAAAAAATCGGGTACTTTTTTGGGGTAAATCCACGTTTAGGATGAATTTGCTGGAAAAAAATTCAAATAGGATAGAAATTTTGAATGCTTGCGACATCTTCAATAAATCAATTTAATACAGAGATTTTATAGAGATTTGATAATTGGGGGATTGTGCTTAGACATCAGGGGTTGATGCTGCTGATTCGTAATCGATAAATTCTCTAGTTTTCATAGACAAAAATGAAACGAAAAGGGTAATCGTGAATGCCGATTTAGTGAATTCCTGATTTCATATCAATTTTTTATTCCATATGCTTCAAATTGATTGATAGATTGTTCAATAGTAGTATCTTCTACGTGTAGACTGTATTTATTTTTTAGTGGTGGGATGTAGCATTTATGAATTTGGTATGAAGCATGGTATATTTTGTGTTTACAACATTTTATATTGCAGGATTATAACTAGTTCGCGCTCCCTTGTGTTTTTTTAGTGGTTTTGTTAATTCATATTAGTGTTATTGTAGCATGTTTTTATGTCATTGAAAGCATTGAAAAATACGAGTAGTAGCATTAAATAGTTGTATGGTTGTTTTCTCAGGCCTGATTCACCCCAGTTAAGGTGTTGTCGAAATGTCGACTGGTGGAACGTCAAAGGTATATATTCCACAGTGTGATATTTCAATGAAGCCATTTGTCAAGCAGATTTTTCGTGAATGTGGAAAAGATGAGCAAGCCAATGAGGAAATGCAGGGCTTGTGGTGAAAAAGGCCATCATGATTCGAGGAATTGTCCAGGGAAAAAATGATTTAGGTTTACTTTTGTTACACATGTTTCATTTTTAGTTTAGAGTTGTTTTTTTTTTTAATTTGTGTTGTTATGGATGTTATGGTTTGGGTATTTATTTTTTGTTTTTGTACAGTATTAATGGTTCATTATAATTATTTTATTTTGTATATCAATATTACGAAGCATTTAGTTAATGCATACATAGCATCAACGGTAGCATTTATATAATTTTGTGCGCATGAATATTTCATTATATTGAAGTGTATGAAGCATTATTGTGAATTGTTAGTAGCATCGGCGTTTCATATATCTCACAGTAACGTAATTTAAACATGTATGAATATATTTAGTGTGAAGCATTATATTGAAGCGTATGAAGCATTATTTTGAAAAGCATTATTTTGAAGTGTTAGTAGCATCGGTATTCCATATATAGTATAGTAACGAAATTTAAACATTTTTGAGATATTTAGTGTGAAGTATTACATTGCAAAGTATGTAGCATTATTTTGGAGTGTTAGTAACATCGATTTGTTAAACATCACACAGTTACATAATTTAACATGTTATTCGATGTTTTATATATTCGTATTACTTTTTCTTCTTTTATGGTAAAAGACCAATATGTAGCATAAAACGAAATGATCCCAGTTAGAAGTTAATTCAATTTAAATGTTATTAATCCTAATTATTATCATAAAACGTACGAGTCATGTGAAATAAGAACAATATGAAGTAAACGAGAGAATTAAGTATAAATCTGTAGTCCCAACAAGGTTCCAAGTAGATAAAACATGAGAACTCAACCAATCTGATCAATCAACACATAAGCAATAAACAAACCAACTATGTATGAGTAGTTCAAAAACCAATGTTTAACAAAAACCATTGAAACAGTTTTTCCATGTGGAATATTCACACGTCTCCGCTCAAAACATCATTCACAGTGGGATATTTTTTCTTAGAGATGGATGCAAAAGCCGACTGCGCGCTTCTTTCAACCGAGGCGGCATGTTCGTTCAAACCGACGAGAAAATAGCAATATGGAGTATATGCTTGAATCCCATCTCTATAACTGCTTCTCGTTGGCCTGATGAGAAGTTTTCAATTGCTTGAAATAGCAATGTAGGACAGGCTCGGCTTATTAGTTTTGGATAATCGGTAATGCCCGATTCCTCGGCATCCTCGGCTATTATGTCATTTTCATCAGAATTTACTTGGACGGTCTCTTTTGAAACTGTAACAATATAGATATCAATATTAAATAATGAAAAGCATTAGTACTTTGTTTAAAAACCGTCAACTGCAAAGGTAAAAACTATGAAGTAAGGCATAACATTAAAAAAATACATTTTCTCTTCTTCTTAGACGCAACTTTGTCCCCATCTTCAGCTGTATTAATTTACAACAAACATTACATATTTAAAATCGTTGATCATTATAATAAAGTCCAATTATATGTATAATTACTTCGAATAAGTGAAATAACCCAAATACCTATTCTCTTGTCGTGTTTATTTTTTGACCTTAATTCAGCATCGCGCCTAGTCGTATCATCACTTTGATCGCGCGATTCCATTTCAGCCTCAAATTCAGATTCATTGGCAGGGCCTTAGAACTACCTATAACACAACATACAAAGCATTGAATTAGATAATCAGTAGCACTGCAAATTCAGATGATCATAGTATAGTTCACACAAACCACCAAAGATATACATACGAAGCATAAACAATACTAATTACAAGCACCAAACCACACAAGTTACATTACTAACTTAAACAATAAGTAGAACATATATTTATTAGTAGCTTCAAACCAAACCTTTAGCAGCATCAAAAATATACATACGTAGCCTCACAATTATAATTATACTAACGCAAACCAGATTTGCATAAGTAGCATCAACATTAACAATAAAGAGCACCAAGTCACACAGAGATAGTTTATATTAAATCATAAAGATTAAAAACCATGAATAACTGGTAAAATAAGTATAATTCGTCCTTTTTCTATTAAAATCCATTAATTCACAAAATAACAAAATTTGTAATCCCACAATTATCGATTGCCAAAGTTTGTTCAATTTTGTAAACCCACACTACATAATTAGAAGAAACAACTGATCTATTGTTATGCGATTCGCCCAATAATAAAATCAATTTTCTTAATCTATTTTTCTAATCATCGCAATCTTCCATCAGATGCTAAGTAGGTCAATTTTTTTTGCACAAATATCGTTAAATTATATTCAAAGCACTGAAACTTACCCGATTTCTTCCGACCCATGTTTATTTTTGGCCTCTCGTTCGAACGCGCCGTTGCCGGAGAGGAAAAATCCGCCGCCTTGTTTATTATTCAAGTCGTCGCGCACGACAAAACATCCAAACTATGCCGGAATCCTCGTCGATCCTCAAGGATGTCGCCGTCTGTTCTTGCGGTTGTCTAGGTTTTCTGAGTTTAGAGACGTAATTTCGATTTCTAGATGCAACCGCTAATTATCTATCGATTTCGTGCTTCCAGATTATAAGGGATTTGGGTATCACGTATATAGCATATATCAAGTTCCGAATCTAGCGCAATGATACCTTATGAAATTAAGATGCGATTTCTCAATAATACCCCTCCACGATTTAATAATAAATAAAAAATTATAAATTACCATTTAGAATCCTTTTAATCTGATCCATCCATCTTGTACAATTGTAAGGATCAGATTTGTCCCTAATTTTCACACCAACAATTGTTTTTATTATAACCACACCCTATATATATATATATATATATATATATATATATATATATTCATCGCAAATTCATAACTAAAATGCTATATATAGAATTAAGAAGAAGGTAGAGTCTAGGTGGGGCTTGGTCTATAATAATATATTTTTTCTATAATAATATTAATATAACATGTAAATGACCCCTAAAAAAATAGTCGAATAAGTAAGATGTTATGTGATGAGTTGCGGGATTAATTAATGGCTCTTCTTGGTTTTTCCAGTGACTATTACACACTGTTCACCCACGGTTATATACTAATAAATGTTATGTAGATCAACTTCCACCACCTTTCATAATCCCAACGTTGGAAACACAAATAATCTCCACTAAATTTAATTTGGCCGGCGCCTAGGGCTACCTGCATTCATCTCCTACCATTGGGACGATTAAAAAAAAAGAGTTATTTACTACAACTCTGTCGACAAAAAATGGACCTACGCTTATTCCACAAAACTCGTTCGGACTGTTTTATGGATCAAAATCCATATAATAGGTTAATATCTAAGTCTAAAAATTTGACATATTTATAAATTTATTTGTGTTTGGATTTAGATATTGAACCGTAAAATGATTTCACACAAAACTATCCGTATTTGCCCCATTGGGTATGAGTCTGTTACATATGATTTTCTACAGAGACGGAATTTACTCAGTACGCACTTCGGTAACAACTACGTATTACCTCGACATAAAATAAAAATAAAAAATATATCCCTATTTATATTAAGTTATCCAAGAAGCGATGATCCATTTCGTCTTGAGATTCAACTACTAATTGTATTTTTATACAGTGCTCACATATTTCACAACATTTCCCTTCCTTAGCGCTGCATCACGAAGAGGACTACGCTATCTGGCATGTGGTGAATAAAATAACAATGTATAAAATATTTATTTACACATCTATGACTTACGCTTATGTATATTACTAGGTTTTCACAATTAATACAACCATTCATCCAGTTTTGACTCATTTTTCCTTTATACTCTTTTTAACTTTTTTCACAGGTTCTCTTCCAAAGTAAAATAAGAGTTATATTAAGCTATATTTTAAGAAATTTCTACTTAATATATAAAATTACACAAACACTTGCATGTATAAATAAGCTTTATTTCAGACGGATCAACCTGCTTTGATCCGGATCAACCCGTAAAAAATCTTAGACTAATTTATTTATTTAGTTTAAATTGTGATTTTTTTCCATTCCAATTAATTTTGGAGTTTAAAGTTTTAGGATTTTTATAGGATTCATGGTTTTATAGGGGGTTTAGTATTTTTAATATTTTTTAGATTTTTTATGGGTTTATTTTGTGTTTTTTTAGGGTTTATGTTTTTTTTTAAGTTTTATTACTTCTCAATTATGGATTATATTAGCATCGGACGCAATGATATATATTTTTTTTGCGAGTTGCCATTATACATTGTAGAACTTGAAAAATATATCACAATACTCAACACGCAAACCACGCATAAATCTATTAAAAATTTAAACAATGAAATAGGTCAGTTGTGTTCGTATCTGAAAAGAATGGGTACAGGAGCAAAGTAACGGTACGGACGGAAGTTAAGTTAGGACAAACGAAAAACGGGCAAATGTTAACAAACAGAGAATCTCCATAGCAGACCATACTCATCACCTGATTGCACCTAATAGATTGGCACCATCAAGTTTTGCACCTTCCAAATCCTGCAACGAGAGGTCGATCAAGTTTAATATCGAGGAATTAACTCAATGTCCAGTTTCATTTTCGATTAGAATGGGGTAAAGTCTTCTAACGCAGCAACCCAAAATCAGGTCATCTTTTCCTTTTTTTTTTTAAGGTAATCCCAAGTCCTAACCATACACATCTACAGATGAACCTTCTCAGACACCAGAACTAACTAAAATTCTTTAGCTTCCTTCCAAGGGCTTATTACACATACTCCATATTACATTCCTACAGACTCATTTCTTAGTTTCATCTTCAATTAAGCATAGACAAACTAAGGGAAAAATCAATCTCGAAGTTCATTTTGGTATTTTAATAAACTAGTATGTCCTCTCCATCAAGAAATAAATATCTATGGGAGCTAGAGACAGTAGGTACATAATCTTAACAGGCTGTTTCCAAAGGATTTTATGACATGAGCATTCCGTGTCCGAGCCAGGTCTTTTCTAAATCTATGATGCTAATCTATAAGACTATAACTATAATAAACCGAGATGTTAAATTAATAAAGCTGATCATAATGCTAACTAATATCCTAATAAATTAATCAGAAATTCAGAATTTACAAAGTTTTCACCAAATATAGTAAATAATTATTTTTGATTCAACAACAGGAATAAAAGAAAAGAAGAGACACAGCAAGAAAAGAAAATATCACATGAAGAATCAAATTTTCACTGAATTACAGTTATAAATATGCTAATATTACTGCAGCTAATTGAATATAGGTTGGTCATTCTCCATACCATCCTAATCTAAATGGATATCTGATAGAAATTTCCTTTAATGATGAAAATTTAGGCTACTCACTGTATTGCGAAGATTTACATGCCGTAGGTAAGCCCTTTGGAGATTTGCTCCTTTCAGATTTGCATTTGTTAACTTAGCACCCTGAAGGAAGAACATGAATAACTGAGCAGATGAGGTCATGTTTGAGGTTAGGCTGGTGACTAATTCTACCCATTTATTGACACATATAAACTCAAATTGATAGTAGCATACACAACAGGTGTAGAATTAGATTACATCCATAAGAGTTCATATTGGAAGCACTGAAGCACAAAAAAAAATATTGAGAAATTGTTCTTCCAGCACATTTATACATTCATATAAAGTAATGAACTGAGCTTATATTTCCTAAATTTCACACTGGTTAAATAAATCCTTCTCCAATGCGTTTCACCAGAATGCAATCAAACCACCAAGGACATGCTTGTATAATAGGATAGTATCCCCTCAAGAAAACAACTTAGGGAATGACTACGTCAATCAAAATGTAAACATGACACCAAGATAACAAGCAAGCAACATTTCCTGTCCAATGCAAAACTATATGCTGGAACACAATCTATCCAGTAAATATCCTTTCTTATCTTACCCAGAAATTAGTGGGAGCAATATTACCTTCAAATTGGCTCCTTCAAGATTAGCTCCTTCCAAGTTGGCATTTGTAAGATCAGCAGTCTGAAAGTGGTTCAAAGAATTTTGTGTTTTGTTAATGAACAGGGTAACAAAAACTAAGAAGATTACCAAGATAAAAAAATGTTGGGGAACATCGGTATGGTGAAAACAGATGTGGCAGTTGTATTTTCCTACTGTTAGGGTGATAAGGTTATTATAGGCAGCATTTATGCATGCTAAACCTGCAAGTGTGCAGAACGCAGATCTGCACCACAGAAGCTACAGTTCACCAAACAAGCATCTGCATTTGAGAAAGATAGCATAAGGCCACCCAAAATCAGAAACCAATGAATGCAGTCTATCAACATGTCATGAATGATGTTGAAAGTAAAAGCTAACATGCATATGATCAAGACGCCAATCAGGACATATCATAGAAAGGGGAGCATCCCTGAACCACATCCCATAAACTAGCATGACCAAACCCCAAGGACCACATAATGTACTGATGAGCGAAAATACCATCCCAACACAAACACCGCCATTGATGGCCGTCGGAATACGGCCAGGAAACAATCAAAGTTTAGGGTTTACGGTTGCTCGCTTTACTCTCCAATATTTATGTGGTTGGTACACCTTCACCTGAGCCCGTGAGTCCTTTAAATAGAGTAGAGTAGGCCACTTCCTCATGATCACTAATAGCTAACTCGAAAAGTGGGGAAAATTACCCCAACCGATCAACCTCGGCGTAGTTGATTGGGTCAGACCACTTCTTCCTAATCGACCAATCCATGACCTTTGACAGTTAGATATAGACGATAACTGTTCAAGATAAGATTCCAAAGATAACACAATCACAATCGCCTAAATTCAAGGGAAGGAAAACGATTACAAATTAATTTGAAAAAAAAAGTAAATGTGTCAATACTAACACCAATCCAAACTTCCACGTAGAATAATAATAATCTTATCTCCAATTGAGAATAAAATGTTGCAACTTTGCTCCTTAACCTATATGTTGATGTTGGGGCCTTACAATGTCTGCTATACACTCAATAGTGTGGATTAGTATTAGCAGCCTTATAGACCTTTCATCTACTTCCAAATGTAAAAATTAAACAAGAAATGCCACGACATTTATAATCATAGAATGATGTGTTTATGGTGCAGCATGATGAAATAGTTCATTTTCTAGTCAACAAAAATATTGAATAGAATCAGTGCCAACAAAAACGTAGGAACAGAACCAAGGGAGAATTACCTTGTAGATTTGCACTCTGGAGATTGGCGCCAGCTAAGAGAGCTCCACGAAGATTGGCTCCAGTGAACTCACATCTTCCCTAGGCAAAACAGATGCATTAAAGATGGCAAACAAGATCATACGTAAATTCAACTAGATTTAAGTGATAGTTCAAGTAGGTTTGGACATCCAGACTAGTGGAATATGATTCCATCATACCAAGTTCCAAAAGAATCCTGAGAATTTTGAGTAAGAATTCAACAAAAAGATAAAAAAGAGTAAAATAGACTTACTCACGCAAGGTGGCATTATGAAATATGGAAGCTTCAGCATCCACATCCTGTGGCAAAGAAAGAATGTGTTTATCTCAATTTGGCCTTCATAAATCCAATAAGACAACTCTTCCCTAGGATACTCACCCTGAACTTTGCACATTGAAGATTAGCACGTGAAAAGAACACGTTTTTGAGACATGCATAACTAAAATCCACAAATGATAGATCCTGCAATTTTTGAACATGAAAAGCAAATATTAAGCAATAGAAGAGAAACTTGAAACCATAAAAGTGACTAAGAGACAAAACTTGTTAATTGTTAAAGGTCAACAAACTATGTGATTGTATGTTGGTAATTGTAAAATCAAATCTTATTATTGAGTAAATGCACTGTTCAGTTGGGGGGCTTTCCAAGAAAAACAGAATATGAGGACACGGAAAACAGTAGAGTGTATCACACAATCCTCTAAAGGGAACATTCAAGCAAAGATGGATGCTCAGAGCTCATCAAAACATAAGCACAGAGATAAAATGTACTCCAGCTTAATCATTGTTGAAAGCCAATCAGTTAGGTACAGATCATACCAGTTTAGAAAGATCAAGGCAAGATAGATTAACTCCTCGAAATCTGACCCTCTCAGACTGTATGCATTTAATGATATCAATGCGCGTCAATTCAGTACCCATCTCATCTTCCTCTTTCTTCTTAATCAAAGATGCTTTGATTTCATCCATCAATCCCTGGAATGGTTCATCAGGTAAAGAAAAAAGGAGACATTATAATTTACTACCTCATTAGCGCATCAAGAAACAATTACTCTGTGTCTCTGCCAGAATAGACAATTAAATGGAAGTCCTCATATTCTCGTACTTTAGCTTAGAAGAAGGAAGATACAAGCAGCATGTGCAAAATGTTACAACTTCACATATTAATGATAAATTTCAAGTTTGTGAGTATTGACCTTCTCATTTCCATGCATCTAACAAACTCAATTTAGATGCTCGTGCCAATTTAGAATGCAAACAACTCAAAACAGTTTTTTCGGAATAGAAGGTCTGACAGAAAATCACAGTGCACATAGAAACAGAGCATCAACTTATAAGCTGGCGCTTCATTTTTTTATATAATCTCATTAGACCAAGTGCATTACTAGACTTAATTTCCAGTACTGACTGTAAATTTTTAACTCTCATGAATGTGCTCTACTTTGAGAAGTGAAGTTCACTGAATCACAAACTCAATGGCATAATCCTTTAAATTAAACCCCATGCCGACACAAGATGGCTGAACAACAATAACTATTAGAGACATGTTGTATTTTACATGCACATAGGCAACAGAAGGGGTTGAGAAAATTGTATTTTCTTGATGCAAGGTTGAAGAAGCTTTAAGGAAGGGCACCCAATCAATTATAACAACAAAATAGCAATTCATTTATTGATTAATGAAGATGAAACTAGTTAAGAGTAATCAATGGCTCACAAGAAGCTGGAAATATTCAGCCTCTCGTAAGAGCTCTGAATATTCAGATTCTGTCATAGAAGGAACCACACCATCTCTTAGCCAATTCAAAATATGTCGAAAATGTTTCCCATCCCTATCAACAAAAACATAACCCTGCAATGATACCAATTAAAAACATATTAGACGACAGTGATTCAAAGACTTATCAATAGAATAATTAATCATAAAAACAGATAAATACAAAATAGTGGAGCTGTTTGGGTCCTGATAATATATGTGCACCTCTCTCTCTCTCTCTCTCTCTCTCTCTCTCTCTCTCCAAACAGGAATCACATTTTCCATAAGATGTATATTTACCCTAGCAGTGCATATACCTTATCAGAGTCTTGACAGACTGTGTGCCGACCACTGAACATTGCTGCAAGCATCGAATCAGGCTCTCGCTGTGTTAATGTATCCATTGTCGTACAAAACTTTTTGCCTCCTAGAAAGAAAAAGAAAAGGAAGAAAAAAACTATTTTCATTGGATGAATAAAATGTAAGTATTAGAATATGAAGTGTTTGAATCACAGAACAAGGACAGTATCCATCATATTCACTTCCACTCGTAAAATTCTCCAAGAATCATCCAATAAAGGCATTTTGCCAAGTTTTTTTTTCTAGTAGGATGAACATCAAGAAAGCGAAAAACCTAGAAACTTACATTTATTGCAACTTGTTTTTCATTTACAAACTGAAAATACTCGCACAACACAGTATGAATTCAGAATATGCACCAAGTAGCTGTCTATAACCTCTCTCCCAAAAATAACTAAATCCTATGAATTGACAGCTCCCCGTAGGAAGAAAATCAAGAGGACAAGAAACATAAAAGTTAAAATTAGACCTTAGAAAAGGGTCAACACAAAAAACTGATAAAACAGATGTTACAGGCAAAATCATATAAGTGAAGAGAAAATCGTAACAAAGTTCTAAGAGATCTTGACCAAGAAAATTAATCTAGAAAGTCATCAATGATTCCTATTTTTATGGATGTTCTCTTGTCAATGTGATCTTTTACAAATCAATCTACTTTTGCATGCTTATGTCCGACCAGATTGTTTGCTACCACATGATATCTGATTCATCAAAAAACCTCTAAAAGGAGAGTTATAAGATGTGAAGTTAAACCAAATGGCATCCGTGTCCTCACACTTCTGTCACATTCCTCTATAGTACAAGGTACTTTCACATTTTGATTATTACAAAATTATCGAATATATTCACTCAATGCAGTAAGTAGCGTGTCCAAGCATCATGCTTCTAAACCTACAAACCTTTTCCTCAGGGACTATTTTACCTTCAGTAACGTTGTCATTGACATAAGTGAACTCAAAAGCCACACCCTCATAGTCATGCAAGTTAAACCAAAATATACCCAACAGCAGCCTACCACCACCCCCCCAAAAAAGACTCAAAGATAGAGAGAAAAAAAGAAATAAGTCAAACAACGGTGGTTTTGAAATTAAAAATCAAAGTTTACAACAATTTATCTGCTTGAACCAACAATCTCATATTCCACAACAGAAATCCTGTCATTAAAACCTTTACTGAAGAAACCTCAATTCTTAATCTTTAAAAAATGGATTGAGTAATTCTTCGTCAAATTTGAGAGTGTTCATTCAACAGAGAGAGAGAGAGAGAGAGAGAGAGATGCCATGTATTATCTTCAAGACAAGGTTAACAAATTCCAGATACGTTATGCGTTCCCATAGTCTTATGTTGCTGGCAGCTATAATTACATGTTGATCATACTTAATCTAACCGATAAAAACAATTAACAATTGTCATGATCAATAGGTGCATAGTTTTTACTTCAGAACTGTGAGACAACATTGAAAAATTGAGCGCCTACAGAGGCACGTGTGCATCACATAGGCAAGTCCGTTCATATATTTCACAACAATTTTCTACAATTGAAATTTTAACACTGAATAAATTGAAGGTCTGTACAGGCACGTATGCAAATATATCGAAAGCGTGAAAATATATGTTCACTCAAACTGTCACACATACAGGGAAAGAGAGAGAGAGAGAGAGAGAGAGAGAGAGAGAGAGAGAGAGAGAGAGAGAGAGAGAGACCAATATTAAGGCGGACTGTGGAAGCAGAAGCATCGGAGTTGAAGGTCATTGTTAGCGAAGAGGGTTTGGAGTAGTGATCAGAGAGAGTTTTAAAGAAATCTTAAGACGGTGGGTTTCGGCGTAAAACGACGAAGTTTTACAGTACAGGTGACCAATTGGCATCTAATTATGTGGGCGAGAGATTGATGAATGATGACAATGACTTGTTGGGAGATCTTGCAAGATGGTCCCTACAGGTTTTCAATATTTTACGTGGCCCCGATTCCTTTCCATATATTTCAATCTTTACTTTTCGATTGTGTGTCCAATCAAGTCATCCCAATTTTGTGATTTTTTTATTATTTTTCTTATTTTATAAGTGGTAGTTTTTTTTTATAACTTTTACTATTTATTATACAACTCCATATTTGACAACAAATTATTCAAACTTATTTTTAAGCTCCTTTGTTCATTTGTTTATTGCACATTTGATATTGCATTTTCTATGTACGCTCGTTTTTAAAATTTTTTAATTTTTTTTTTATTTTAACTTAATTTTATACTTGTTATTTATGGTTCATTCTACCTAATTAGAGTTTAATATAATTTTTTAGTATATACATTTTCAAATAATTAATTAATAATTGTTATTTAGGTTTCATCCTACCCGGCCAATTAGGGTTTGACATATTTTTTTGTATTTGAATTTTCAAATAATTAGTTAGTAACTAAAAAATGAAAATTAAATACTAAAAAATTATAATTGGACCTGATGAATCATAAGTAATAAGTGTAAAATTAAATTAAAACAT
Source organism: Perilla frutescens (assembly GCA_026008535.1). Lineage (NCBI taxonomy): Eukaryota > Viridiplantae > Streptophyta > Magnoliopsida > Lamiales > Lamiaceae > Perilla > Perilla frutescens. Next base: position 34,385,576 of record BRKX01000017.1, on the reverse strand, counting down.
AAGAAATTGAATTCAAAGATAAAAATTGAAAAAAAAAATTAAGAAATTCAGTGTGCAATAGGGAATGCAACATCAAATGTGCAATTTAGGGCTATAAATGAACAGAGATGCTCACGAGTTATTCGGAGCTCAGTTCAAAAAAAAAAACTTATTCGAAGTTTGTTCGTTTTCTAAACGAAGGGCTCAATAAGCTTGAACAGAATAGTATTCGGCCAACCAGTTCACGAACATGTTCGAACTCGAATTTAATCAAACATGGTCATGAATATTATAAATATTTCAAACAAGTAAATTTAAGCATGCTCTTTTTCGAGTTCAAGTTCGAATATGCAAATTAAACGAGCACTTGACGAGTTGAGATCGAATCGAATTCGATCATGATAATTATTTATCGAGCTTGAACAAGAGAAACAAAGCTCGAATCGAGCTCGAACTTAAATATTCCTTAACAAGCTGAACTCGAGCATTAGGTGTTCGGCTCATTTCGATTCATTTATAACCTTACGTGCGGTAGAAAATTTCAGCTGTCTTGGGTTCATAAATAACGTTTGTAATATTGTAGCTAAAAAATAATTGTGATATTGTACTTAATTAATTGGTCTCCTAAACTTTTTAAATTTTGCCTCATCAATTTTATTTTCTTAAGTTTCTAATCGTCACTTCAACTTTTTCATTAAAAAATAATAATTAAGTCACTTGAATCATTTTATTAGTAATTATTTTTTAAATCACTTGATTTTTTTCTCTTTGATTTTTTTCTCTTTTTCATTGTATGGCGATAGTAATCGCAGTTACTATTTGAGAGTATGTAGTGAATAAATATTTCTCATATGTAATAACGTAGAAAAATAAAATCACATTGAAATTAACGAGACGTTATAAGCTCACAAGTATACATCTTTTAATTTAGATATTATAATTGATTTTTCGTTAATTTTGGACTTTTTGTATAAAATGAAAATGGAAAATATATAGAAATTAAGAAAATGTAGTAAAGAATTAGTAGAACAAATAAGACAAGCATGGATATAGTAAATCAATAGGAAAAAAAAAAGACAAACATGGATATAGTGAGAGGAGTGAAACCGCTCTAGTCCGAGAGAGAGAAGAAAAGTGCGTTGCATGGCGACCACTTGTCACGCTCATGTGCCAACACGTAGGTAGCAGTTCGTAGGATATAGCGGATCGTGCCATCTCTTTAATTTACGTCACATTTAGCAGAAAAACTAATTATTCTGCAGTTTGCATTTGCATACTGATCGATATCAATATGGAGAATATGAAGCATCTTTCAACCATTGCTAACCACGTTGTTCACAGATGCGCCCAGTAACGTTTCATTAATCTCTCTCTCTCTCTCTCAATAATATTTTCTCAGGAATTCATCCAACTTTCAACTTATTGTTAATACACACACGTATATTGATAATCAAATGCTCGAGTATTTCATATTTCAGATTTTATATATGTATGTATATATGATTCCTGCATCAGTCGTATTCATATTTCATATATATTAATTTATTTGCAGAATTATAGCTAAATTGGGTGGTTAGGACTCTAGGGAAGGCATAGAATGTACATTAATTAATTTGGAATGAGAAGATGAGCAGTTAATTAGCATGGGGCCGGTTCAATTGAGTAAGGATTTCTCACTAATTAATATTTTCCTATTAACAACTAATTCTCTCCATATAAACTTGCTAAATTCGTAGAGAAGTTCACCTTTATGCATATATCTCATACTTTAAGTGCAATGTAAGTTTGAAGCCCTTAAGAAGTCTTCTTGCAATATAATAGAATTCCACTCTGATTTAGATATGTAATGGATTATGTAGACTTTGTTCACTGTCATGCTTCACGTTGATCCACATATAGCTCACTCTCAATAATGAAAGGATTGACTCTTCTGGCAAGCTAGAATAATAAATTTATCTTTACTTTTAAGTTGTTTCTGATGCTCACAGAAAGCTCGACACTTGTGTCAATTCTCTGGTTGAAGAGTTCAAGGGAGAATGGGAGGCTCAGTCTCAGATGGATGGTTACTCGAAGAAGTTAGTAGAATTTTGCTGTACCAAAGCACTTGCCGTGCTCGGTGGTAATATAGATGAATCCATCACTGATGATTCTTTTAGCCGCTTTACATTTGATATGATGCTTGCTTGGGAGATGCCAACCTCTGCAGAGGAAGAATCACAATCACACTCTGTGAGGAACTTTAATTTACTTTCATATTCATGTCAAATATCACATATTCATCTGTCCTATAGGATTCTCTAATAAATTAATGTTGATGCACGTTTCTCGGTTTACATAACTGAGGAGAATAATACATTCTAAGTTTGAATTTGCATACACAAGTTAATTAGTACAAGTTCTTAAAACCTTTTCACCATCTTCAAATAATATGAGTTTTTCAGTATTGATTGCAATGTCCAAGTCTGTCTTCTTCAGTTATATATACAACTCATGTGCCAGCATTAATCTCTGTGTAGGAGTCTCTGGCAAAAGAGAAAGAGGAGAGAAAGGTTTCCGCAGTGACCAACAAAATACAGGATGATGTTTCTATTTTCTATTCAGATCTCATGCCACTCCTAGTAAGCAGCTATGCTTTTCTACAGTTTATCTTAGGAAATTAGCAGTGTTAACTATATCAGCCCAACTGAGGGTAACTCTTTTGGTAGGTTGATCGAGAACCAAGTGTTGGAGAAGATGCATTTGTATGGTTGGGAACACTTGTTCCTTTGGTTGTAGACATGATCAATGGAAGATTTACTTTTGAGACATTGACTGCTCCAACAGCAAATCGACTTCACTTTCCAGCTTACAACAAATTCTTGAAAGAAATTCAGAGGTATATACACATATATATACCCAATGGCTTACTTTGGTCATTCGTCTTAAACACCATTCTATCACACACTAAAGGATAATGAATAATACTGTCGAGAAAAGAGGTTTAGGGATCGATTAGAAACTGTAGAGTAAAATTAAGTTGCAGTGTGTGAGCATTAAAATATTGGAAAGTTATTGCATACATACTATTCGACTGTACATGTGACATTCTCGAGCTTGTTAGATGTATAAAGCATTTACAGAAGCAAGACACTCCAACGGGTGTGGAGCTAGCAGATGATGAATTTATATTGCACGTAGAGGGAACTGTAAGTTCTCAAAGAGTGGTGCGTCACATCGGGGGAACAAGTTGGCCAGGTGAGTCTACCATTTTAATTAATTAATGAAGTTTAACTAATTTGCAGTAGTGTTTCCATTAAGACGAAAGATGATCGATGTCCTCTGAAGTAAGACAAGGATTATATTTATTTGTAGGCAGGTTGACATTGACAAACTATGCCCTTTACTTTGAGGCATCAGGAATTGTATCGTATGAAAATGCACTAAAAATCGACCTTTCAAAGGACGTTCAACAGAGTGTGAAACCCGCGGCAACTGGTCCTTGGGGTGCTCCTCTTTTTGACAAAGCAATAGTTTATGAATCTTCTGAATTGTGAGTGTAATTCATTAAGCTATTGTTGTGTGCGTGTGTGTGTGTATTAGTATGATCTATTAGATCTGATTAATTATGGTAGGTTTAATTGAATTTATTGATAGGGAAGAAGACATTGTCTTAGAGTTCCCTGAGATGACAAGTTCAACGAGACGTGAGCATTGGCTTGCTCTTGTGGAGGAGATTATGCTACTGCACGGGTTCCTGTTGAAGTTTACGGTGAAATCAGCAGTAGAAGTGTGGGAGTTGCATGCAAGGACCATATTAGGGATCATTAGACTTCATGCAGCAAGAGAAATGCTGAGAATTTCACCTCCGGAACCAAAGAGCTTTTTAATATTTTCTTTGCTGGATGAGTTGCCAAAGGGGGACTTCATACTGCAGGAGCTGGCTGAGAGTCTGAAAACGATTACGGGTGGAAACCCGTGCAGCGCCAGCTCAATCCTCAGGAGCTCGAACGTCTCTCAACCCTGTCTTCCAAAGCAGATTGCTAGTACTAACACTGAAATGGTGCATCCTGAAAATCTGTCATCATTGGAGAATGCCATAAACCAATCAAGAGAAGAAGCAAAAGAAGTTGACATGGCTAAAGCTACAGCCGAGGGGCTAAAAGAGGAAGGAATCAGTGAAAGTGCACAGGTTCTTATGGTCAGTTACTAATTAAAATCTGTTTAATATAGAGAGCCCACACTACACTTATCATTTTCTACCCCTGCAGCTGCAGGTTGTGTTGTGTTCTAGTTGATTCATTTTGATATATACATACAGGGTCTGCTTAATCCAGTTGGAAGGTTAGTCCCCCGGGCTCAACGAATCTTGCAATGGGAACGGCCAGCGACCACTTCCATTCTGATTTTATCTTCATTGATACTCATCTACAAGTAAGCAATCCATATATGGTTGTTTCCCTTAATCTCTTAGTTCATTAATTAGTTATGGCATTCATTAATTGTAGAGAGTGGGTGGGGCCTGCTATATCGGCTTCCCTGTTGTGGGTGGTGGTGAAGATGCTGCAGGTTAGGAAGAGAAGGATTCCACAAAAGCCTAACAAGATAGTTATTTGTGCCGGATCTGATCAGACGACGATGGAGAGTATTGTGACGGCACAACAAGGATTGAGAAGCGTGCATGAGCTAATGAGGCAGACAAATATAACATTGCTTAAATTATGGTCAATACTCATCTCAGAAGCTCCAAAGGTATATTTAATTTGTGACTTAGAACATGCATGATGACATAATGATCGATCTTTAATTTGTTACCAAAACATTAATTTAGGAACCAATTCAATATATATGATGTTGATAATGTGTACGCAGCATACAAACAGTGTGATGGTGGGCATGAGTTGCGGTGCAGTGGTACTAGCTGTGGTTCCATTCAAGTATATACTAATGGCCCTCGTCGTCTACGGTGCTGTGATGACATCAAAACTCGGGACGTATATGCAAAATGAACAAGGCAATCGGCGCATGAGGGAATGGTGGGACTCCATTCCTGTCATCCCTGTTGAAATTGTGGGCAACGAATCTGCAAATACATCCCAATCCCAATCATTCTGATGATGATGATGATGCAGCAGTTATATATATTGTGTTTCAAGGCTTGCTATGCTACCTCCTTTGTATTTGTATATAGCAAAATATTTACATGTTATTTTGTGTAATATGACCATTAATGAATATCTTTCCACCCTCTTGAATTTTTGTGCTCATTTTAGAGGAAAAACAGTCAACCAAGTTTGGTCAAATTATAAAAATAAAATAAAATAAAAAACAAATTAAAAAAAAAAAAAGCCTGCGACACCTGCTTTACTTATTTGAATAAATGTTATTTTGGTCTACAAAGCTTACTTAGCAAGAACCAAACATTTCATCATATATGTCGATTTAATCGAATAAATTATTTGTGGCCGAGAATAATATATATAGCTTTTCTTTTTAAAAATTATCATAGAACATTGAATTCGCTTAATATATCATTTCTCCATTCCACCGATAAAACGGCCAATGTGAACAAGTCTCTGATGATATTCCAAATCCAAACCATTTATAAAAAGAAAACGCAATTAACTATTATAAACTACAAGAATATCCAGCAAGTTTTCCCATCTGCTTATGATTATGAGAATACTGCAAAAAATCGGACATCCCTATTTATATTTCTTTCTCTTTTTTTTTCCAACTACCTTTCTACATCCAGGTTAGCATGAAAGAGAGACTTGAGCATTGTTCGAAACTTGACTACGAAAAATCACACTGCAGTAGGCGGTTTCCAGGAAAGCCTGATGCAGTGAAGCTCAGAACTCAGCGAAAAGTCGCGCTGCGGTTTCCGGATGCCGGAAAAGCCTGACGCCTTCTACCCTGGGGGTGTTCACTTGCCCCATCGTCCTTGCCTGCAGCAGCAGAACCTTTTCTCCTCTCTCTTCTCTTAAGACTTCCGTCACCGTCTACCATTGGTTCCGCGGCCGCATCTTTTCCAAATTTTACATGTTTTCGAGCAGCTTCATAATCGAAAGGTTGCACCTCCAATGGTCGAGATTTATCAACCACTTTGGAACTCATAGCTTGATCTAGTGATGGAAAGCATTTCTGGAAGCTGGAGGACAGATCAGATAGTGACATGGGTGGTTCATCTTCTTCCGAAGCAGAACCCGCTTCATTGTTTTCAACTTGTGTCGAGTGATTGTCTAAGGCAGCATCAGAGTTGGCTTTTTCTGAGTCCTCGATGTCAGAATCATCATCCAAAACAATAATATCTACTAAAGTTGAATCCGTTGCTGGAGGTGAAGGATTTTCTTGATGTTGTACAACTTCTGAATTCTTGGCAGATTCTTCAACTTCTAAACGCAATTTTTCATCCCCACCTGAAAATGCGCGGAAAGGAAGACTCACTGTTGCTTTTATCTGCTCTAGTTTGGAGTCTTCTTTATCCTATAAAAGTTTAACCACAAACATTAATCTCAAGAAGAAGAAGAAAAAAAAGTGGAGGATGAAAGTAAGAAAAAACCAGAAACCAATATGCCTTCAATCATCATAGAGCAGTAGAGATTCTATAAGCTTTTGTTCTACGACAACAGTATGACCATTATATTTTCTGAGTCAGAAAGTGAATAAGACCCTTGCAGTGCTGAGATGCAAGTAAATGCATAAGATGACATTTTTACCACAAGATATGGTTGAATCAGGAAATGTCTAACTTCACGAACTTACTGTTTTATCAGGATCAAACTTCCTTTTTGTTGAATTTCCAAACAATGCCCCAAAAGCACGGGTTGGCTTCTTTAGCGTCTCAACAGTTGCTTCAGCCTAAAACAAAATAACCAACTCTTTTTACCATAGAATCCCTGGAATACGTCAACAGTCTATGAAGGGATGTAAATCATGCACACTTTGCCAGACATTCGCTACTGACAGTTAGAGGACTTCTCTTGGAGGAAAAGAGTATATTGTCAAATGGTGCTGGATAGTAAGATATTAGCCATGGGTTTGAATTATAGATAGCATGTGTGAGGCTCAGATAAAGGCTAAGTGCATATTTAGAAAATAGAAAAGTAACTTACTGAGTGAGATGAAATCGTAGTAGTATGTGCAAATTTGGAGTCTCCACAAGCAGGTGATGTTGCACCCTGGTAAGCAGTACTATCATCCATTTTATCTTTTTCATTCACTTTACGAGACTCTTCCTTATATTGTATGGAAGCTAGCGAGTTCTCAATGAAAGGATCATGAGGTAAACTGCTACTCTGTAAATTTTCAAGTTCCTCAGCAACTTTTGATATTTCAGGTGTCTCTGAAGGCAAAACTTCAGATTCTTCTGGAGCCAAAGTGCTCGCTTCACGTGACTGCATAACATGACCATTTATCATTAGAGACATTTTACACATATTGGACTGTAACACAGAAGAAAGTGCTGTTTGGATGTTTCATTCATGCTCCATTTCTCCTTACAATTTCAGGTGAAGAGAATACTCATCTTATATTTCAGGTAAAGAAAAAATATTAGCTTTTGCAACTTTATCATGATTTTTTTTTTCATTTTGACAAATAAAGGCACAAGACAATATCATGAGCCATATCTCTAGATAGGATTAATAATTTTCCTGCCCTCAACTCTCATTATTTATCACTTTACCCCCCCCCCCCCCCTTTCAACTCTAAATTGTATCAATTTACCCCCTCACATTTTTACTTTGCCTCACTTTACATGTTTCAAGATTCATCTAGGCAATGCGATGGAGAAATGTTGAAACAAGCATTAATCAATACAATAGAAAGCACTGATGCAAAAGAGTAACCATATACTGTCTGGCTGCAAGGCAAGCCCTGACTATCAAATTGATAAGAAATAGGAAACTAAAAGAAACAACTCAACTCATTCATTTTTAACACTTACCAATTCCACACGCCTTTCCTTAAGATATTTACAAGCCTCTTCAAATGCAGCAGCATTTTGGATAGAGTGACGTATAACACTAACAACTGAACTAAGATTCCGTTCGATATATGGGTGCTTAGCCTTCAAAGCCCGACGCAATTGGTTTGCTGTGAGAGGCGTCTGTTTAGCTTTTTCCGGACAAGAATAAATGCGAAAAAATGGAACACGTGAGTCAAAAGAAATAGTACAAATCAACATGTAAAGGGACAGCATTGTGGAATCAGAAGAAAGCTAGAAGTCAATTAAATATTGAAAAGCTAGTTAATACCAATTTCAATAAGAGTCCTATTGGGTAAAATATAACCAGTGCTCTCATCTTCTGCACGAGCAACAATATCCCTCCATTCACAGAGTCCCTACAGGGCATTCAGGAGTTGTATGAAAAATAAGCTGAATAGTTTTAAACAAAAATGTCAAATAATCAAGTGAAAGTTAAGGCTAACATGGATGATTAACAGCAAATGAAAATGGGATCTTATAATTGGTAAACAGGAAAATGACACAGGTCAACAGAGAACCAGATATATATGAGTAATGAGTACTGAAAAACTTACAGAAACAACTGCTAGCTGTTGAGCATTGAACTCAGCATCCTGCAACCTGAAATATAATTTTAGAAAGTAGTCAGATCAGCAGAGTGGAAGAAATAGACACACCCAGAGGGACAGTTGAGCATATGAATGAGATGTAATATGCCTGATCCATCAGCGCAAACTGACAAGTGAAAATTATACCCATAAATATAAAGGTAAGAAGTATCTGTCAGAAGCTCTTTCTCATAAAGTTGAGTGCATATATCATAACTCCGTTTGTAGACCTGTCAAAATGCACAACACAACAATCAGATTACACTCATGATAAGAGAAAGAAGACACGGGGATAGAGGTGTTTAGCTGTGAACTGTGAGGTCAATAATCAAGCCAAACAATCACATGCTTCCATTAATTTAGGATCCAACTCGATAAAGTGCAAGAGTATTTATTAAACCCATTTGTCTAAATAAGTAAATATCTCAGGTCTATATTCCATTAAAACATAAAAAAAAGGAAATATATTTAGTTTTAGATAACTGATTTTTGAGATTTTAAGCACAAATGCACAATAGTGTCTTATGAATTCAAAGTGAATATATCAAGGACTTGCATATATGTGGCCAACAACTCCACCCCCAGAAACAGGAAGTAGCAAACTTAACTATAATTTCTTGTTCTTTAACATTATGGTGCTCAATGAACAGTATAGTGAATAGTTAACATGAGTAGGGCCCAATTGACCGACATACATTATGCACATAGTCAATAAAGCGTAGATAATCCATGAAGTTCAGTCTATGAATATTTTCCTAGAAGATATCATGTGTGCTTCTAGAAGGGTTTTGATGGTAAAACAAAGGTCAGACTTTTCCAACACGAGATTATGAATCCTGATATGCATGGAGAGCAAAGCATTCCAAATAATATGCTCTATAAATAGAAGCTTGCGTCATGAATGCTCCAGAGAATTCATCAACGAACTTGACAGAGATTTCAGTTAATCACCTTACTATCCCCCATAACACTCATTAGTTGAACTATGTAGTATAAACCCTCAATAACTAAAGTCTGGATTTGGTTAAGCCAAACTGAAAATTCAATTAATCCATAAGTGAAACCAGAAACCTAACCAAATTAGGCTCTTTGGCTCAATTACTACCATTTATTTTTTGTTTTCCAGGTTGTTTTTTTGGTTAACCAAAATAAATAAAGAATGAAATATACGTAAAGTCTACTGTCTCCAGTATGGCAAAATAGAAGAAGACTATATAGCATCTCTGTAGGGACCAGAATGGGAACAATGAAGCCTGTGCAGGGGAGATTTTAGGTTGAAGTAGTTTCTGCGAATCATGGTGGAATGGCAGTGTGAACATCATCATTTTGGCATTGTTGCTGGTCTTTTTTTCTTGCTAAGCATAGGAAACCAGCAAATCTTCTTAATAACCCCAACCTCCACTCAAATGTACACATCCAACTCAAAGCACGGTGTTGGTTCAGGTATGAGGTATTGAATTGAAATTAAGCAGGGAGTGGAAGAGAATTCAGTTTTTAGGTTGGTCAGTAAGCCAGAACCAAATCAAAACCTACATTTTGCTAAAATAAAAACTGAAAAGTGGACCAAAACTCCTGCCCTGTTTTCGAATCAAACTGAATTTTCAGCTTCAGTTTCCTTAGCTGAACAATGAACACCCTGCTAATAACTAGAATGAAATAACACACTAACTACAATAACAAAAAACCAACAAGACGTTAAATTGCATCCTAGAATGTAGCATATCCTTTTCTCAATAAAAAATACTCATAAGTTATCATTTTATGTAAGTCCCCTATCTCACTAATGCATTACCTGGAGCACAATATCCAGAATATCTTAAACCTTGCTAATGGCTTATCCCTGTTAGCAATTCAATCATCTTCCAGGAACTTCATGTATTATGAAGTATCACAAAGTGATCTTGGGCCAGTATTCTCGAATTATATTGTATAAACAAAATGTTGCAATTAAAATAAATAAATTAAGGGAGGATATCAAAGAGCTTGCCTCAATCAGAGGAGGGTCGGAACTTTCAGATTCAGCAGATAATCCGAGTAACCTTATCCTCATAAGATCATAGATGTACAGCAAATAATGTGTATCTTCTCTGGCATATCTGTGAAACAGAGTTCCATAAACTAACATTAATGGAGTCAAAATGCATATAGAGCATTAAAAGCTTAGCTCATAGGACACAAGATGAATAGAACGTTCCTTGCAAAAAAGTATTCAGAAAATTGATGCTTTCATAACATGTTACCCAGAATGTTGTGCAGAACAAAATTATGAGGGGCTCTACTTCAACCTTAATATCCTCATGAAATAAACTGGACAACCGCCAGAGACACATAAATATAAATAGAGTAAGACATAAAAAAATTGCTTCTTTAATCAGCACAGAAGTAACAACCCGAGTATCTTATTCATGCACCATATGACCATAATATTAATTCAACGCCCCAGTGCACGCGCACACACATATAAATATATGGATGAATGTGTATATATAGAGAGAGGGGGGCAACATTTACAAAGTACATAACAAGTTACAAAAAAATGTATAAACATCCTACAAAAGAATGATAATGACAGAAACCCTAACTTAAAGGAACGGTCTTCTCTTTGTAATTCATTTTGTAACATAAGTAATACCGCTTACCAAATACTACCATTGTAAATTATGTTAAGAAGACACTGATAGTACCTTGTGGAGAATCAGGGCAGTATCAATAGGGATCAAACTATACCGACCATAAAAGAAAATAGTGCAGATCTAATGAAGGATATGTGGACTTTTCATTTTTGGATACCCAAAGTTCCATACAAGCTCTATTAGTAGGAGTTTGATGCCTAAATTCATTTTTTACCATTATGGAAGGGTTCTTAATGCACAGTAAGAACATATTAGGTTGATCCTCCAGCCATGAAACTACACTGCACAAAAGCTCATATTAGTCATTGCTAAGCTAATGATCTTACATGTACATCATTAGGAATCTGAACAGCTGACATATTCGTGACAATTTTAAAGTTTTATCAAATCCTGAGGGGAAGTCATGCAATGGATGTCTGGGCAAAAGTGAAAGGATATACGGTGATTTAAAAAAAAATCAAAGAAAATAAAGACTTCCAAGAACCAGATTAGTATACTACCTATAAGCTCACATTAGCCATTAGTCATTGGTAAATTAATGATCTTACAAGTACATCACTAGGAATATGAACAATTGACAAAGTTAAAGCTTCCTCAAAACCTGAACAGGGGGGATTCATGCAGTTAATGTCTAGTTAAAGTGGAAGATATAGCGTCATTTAAAAAAATAAGAAAAGATGAAGATTTCTGAGACGGTAAGACCCACAAACAAGAAATCACTCCACACCTTTGGCTACGAAATCATATTAATATCTAGACTACACTATTCACATCAGAGAGGTGATGATCCTAATAACCTTCACAAATAGGTAACCAAAAGTATTATACATCTGCATCGATGAATGGGCATAAAAAAGGTAATAAAGAAATACTCAACAAGACATTCTATGTAAATATTCAAAAGAATCAGAAAACTATAACATGTAGAAGTTCAGAAAACCTACTTGACCATTTCAACAGGAAGTGGTCTGATTCTCCAATCAGCATTCTGGTATCTGCAGAAAGTATCAGAAACCACGCTGGTTAGTCTTATAATCTGCCTTTCAATGCACTATCTGTTAAATACTATTCTTGCTTTTTCTTCTTATGTTTGTGGGGTGCATTCGGTCTTCCAATATAGACATCCATGATAGTGCATATATCATATAATAACAAAAAACCATGAATATCTTGTAACAGCAAGAGGCCATACTGTTTGTTTGCTTGAACTCCACAGAAATGATTCAACAGGTGTTCCAGGCTGTATCTTTCCATTTTCAACACCCTCGAGGCCTGTGAACAAAGAAGAAACATTGTACTCCAATGCAAACTAAGAAACAGTACTATTTTTTCCCCAAAATACTTTAATTACTAAGTAAAACAGAGTCCAGAAAACATATCAGCTTAAGGTAAGCACCTGTCCTGTGTCAAACATATTGCAGACATAAATGCCAAAGTCCCGTTGAAGCCAAAAGATATCACGATCCGCTCCATGCATTACCTAATTAATTTAGTAATATCATTACCAAAACAGAAACATCAACAAAATACAATAATCTGCATACTTACCTTTCTCTTAGTTGGGTCCTTGAATAAGTCTCTAAGATATGGACCAATGTGAATACGAAGTTTCAGCGTGTCTATAACAAAATCCTCAGTTCTTGTGGATATTTGCATCAAGCAAGTTAACCCTTGAAAAGACCTGTATTGGTTGTGTTCCAAATCAACCTGCAAAACAGTAGCATTAGCCCAAATACATATATAAGGAAATGAACCTTAACTCTTATTCTAATGTAGTTCTTAATGAGCTTTTTATCTGCTCTATATTCCCAATGAACTAATTATCCAGCCTATTTTACATAATGAACAGAAGCTGCAACCAGGTAATGAGTGAAACAATACTCACAAGCAAAGGAAAATTGATATAGTCAACTGCCAAAGTCTGATGTCATGATAAATGGACATCTATAGGCTGCTTTTCAGCACATATGAGAGAAACTTTTAAAAAGCAAATGTGAGGGAAACTAGGACTCCATGTTTTATAAAATTCTTATGAAAGAGAACTAACAAGATACCAATTCAAGAACCATGGACTAAGAATGAAACAGAGTTGTATGCCATAGAACTTCATATATCAACCATATGAACTATCAAACTAACCTATTATGACAATGCAAATCTAGTGCAAAGTTCGGGTGAAATGAATTCTCTAAATCCAGCTCATTGTAAGGAACTAAAGATATCCCCATATAAATAATCATGTAATTTCATAGCAAAACAAAAGACTATGATAGAGCTTCAGATAACTTGAACATCTTTGGAAGCTATATGATTGGGCACATTTTATAGAAAGATAAAAGTAAACTAGAAAATTTCAGACTTTTAGCCACATCTCAGGGATAGAAATATTCACTGGCTAATGCTTCATACTCAAAAATATATACCAGTGAAGAAAACACAAGTAAGATACAAACACAAATGTAACTATCCAGTATCATATATGTCAGTCATTCTTGATAAAAGCCTCTCTGCCCTAAACTACAGAATTCCATCACACATATATGTGCTCCTATAATTTGCATATAAAAAAATGCATTGTTAATAACAAATAAAATGCAATAATTGTATCTATACAAAAAATACAAAGGGCAAACTTTACCGCAAATTCATTCACACTACGTAATTTTATAGCTAATTGCTTCAAATCTTTCACTTCTTCCACAAGCTTAAAGGGTGTGACTTCAAGGGGAAGAGGCTTTTCAGGCTCAGCAGTACAATCACTTGTATCGACAAAGTCAAGAACAGAGAGTTTCTCCTGTAAGATAAACAAATTATATTAGCATGTAATGATATTGTATTTTGATACAATTTGGAAATATTACAACACCAACAAAGAGCAGCAGTTGGATATGCTAAGCTGGCTTTTGGGGAATTTGTGAGAAGTAATTGAAAATGGGTACCTTTAAATATCTGGTGTATTAATAAGAAAATGCAATGAGAATGAGATAATTAATTGGCATTGGAAGTCACACGACCGTCCCTTAGGCTTTCTTATATTTTTCATGTATATGATATATCTATGATAATTATCATGCGAGTGTGCAAGCTAAAATAAATTTTAGAATACAGCGCACAACCAACAAGTTAGTTTTCCACCAATTCATTTAATGTTTTAAATTGTTGAACACATATCTAAAACAGAAAGGGTTATTCTGTTTTCTAAGGGATGGTGCTATGGATGCTTAGGTGTCACTTTCACAAGCCGCCAGGAGAAAAACAACCCCATTTCCAACAAAGTGGCATGAAGTTACACATTTGTCTAAGACGCTCGTTCAAACATACAACAAGACACGAAGGTGTGCATTACATAAAAGGATTGGTGTGGTGCGCATGACTCAATTAAACAGGAAACATAAAAGACAAATACAAACTCATAAACACTTTGAAACTACTATAGTTCACCAACATCAAAGAAATGCCGAGCATTGAGTAACAAACCAAACGGAAGATTAAAAAAAAGAATCAAAAATAGAGAACATACCAAAGGATGCAAGAACCTAGACTCATCCTCGCTCTTCTGCAGCCAGACATGCTCAAATGGTTGATTTGAATTGTTTACAATAATCTTGTACTCGTCCTGCGGCTTTGGTATAGTAGGTATATGAAAAGGAACCTTAGGCTTCACTTTCACCGCCACCTTCACTTCTTGACCCAGTTTCGCCACCCCCTCCACATTCCTCTCCACCCCTCCTGAATTTTTCTTATTCTTCCTCCCATAAACCATCTGAAAGCCATTTTCTTCACCGTCGACTCGCATGGTTCTCACACCACTCTCCTCTTCCTTCTTCCGCAACTTCTTGAACTCATCCAACGACACATCAAACCTCTCATAAATCTCGTCGTTAACATTTGCCAGCCATTCAAACGCCAAGTCCTCATCCAATTCAACATCTTTTTCATCCGGCAACAGAATTGGCTTCCCGAATAAATTCTCCGACGCCCCCATATTTTTTAGAAGGGACTTGGACTTCTCGTCGATTTCCGCAACGGGGTTCTTGAATTCTTGAAAGTTATTGTAGAAATGGAAGTCCTTTTGCGCCGGTATGATGCGCGATGACCCTGTAAGCTTCGCCACAGAAATGGGCAACGGGCCATTCGATGAGAGATTTCGTAGGACATCGGATTTTCTTGAGGTTTCGTCTTCGGGTTGATCGATTTCCATGATTCCTTTTTCGCTTTAGGGTTTTAAGTTTGCATTGGAAGAAAAAGAGGAACTTTGAGCGCTAGGGTTTTCAGGGTTTTAAAAGATGAATTTCCAATTGCTGATTTGTGATTGTCGAATTACAGCAAAAAGCTACTGCCAGAAACGTAGAATGTGTGACTGCATTACCGTACAACACCTGGTTGCCGATAAATTTGGGATTAAATTCATCACCAATTGAATATAATTAAATTGTAGTATAATTTATCCGGATTCTCACTCAATCTGACCCAGTTGAATAAATAAATATATATATATATATATATAGATAAAAATATGACACCGTTTAACGGGTCTTTTACATCGGATCAAATAGCACTCAAATCCATCCAAAAAATTCGCCCAAACCCGCAAAAACACGCGCGGCCACGTGTATATCACTAGTTATAAAGTAAAGTATCACTAATTATATATCGAAATCAAGGTTGTAGAACTCGCTAGGCGCTAGTCGGGCGATCAGATGGGGTCTAGCGCCTAGGTTGTCTAGGCGAGGCCTAGACGGAATCTAGACAGAGCCTAGGTAGTTTTCTATTTTTTATAATCTATATTATATCTAAAAGTAAAATAGTCACTATAAATAGTAATAATAAGTTTTCCCGCCTAAATGCACAAATAAAAGTATAATATTGATTAATTAATTAATATTTATATTATATAGTCATTCAATACTATAATTTCAATATTATATTTTTTATTTTGCAAAAATACTATTTTTTTTTATCAAAAATCATTTTGTTCATTCAATGAAAAAAATTATGTGGCCTTTAAATTGTTTATTTATATGTTAATTTTCTTTACGATGGACCATAAGTTTGAATTAAATGTATTAATAGAACTTGACAATTAATTTTTTAAGTTAATTAAATACATTAAAAAATTTCAAAATCAATGCATTTGATTTTTCAATTAAATATATATATATAGTGCACGTGTGTGTAGATTTGTGAAGTTCTAAAGTTACATATCAATTATTGGGACTATGATGTTTTGTTTCTCCAATGATAAAAAAATACATAAGTAATTTATAATTCAAACGATATAATTCATATATTTATATGAGAAATTCATGCTTGAATATAATTTTATTATTGTACATAAGTTTTTTTTAATAATATCCCCTGTGCATCGCACAGGTGGTATACTAGTTTATTATTACATGTTGATATTTATATATTATTTTTTTCAATTACCCTACTTCCACATCGATTATACAATGAAAATTAAGATGTAGGTTCTTGTATAAAAGCTCAAATTAGAGTTTCAGCTTTTTTCAACCTTTTTTACATCCCACATTGGTTTTTACATTGAAAACGAGGATGAGGTTGTTGTACAAAAGAGTTGTATAAAAGAGAGGCTAATCATAAATGATAACCTCAAATTTATTTTTCAACTTTGTTCCCTTTTTCTACATCCTAGAAAAAATGAGATATAGGTTGATGTATAAAAGGTTGGAAAAACCTCAAATTTTTTATTTGGTTATATTTTGAACCAAAAAATTCAAAAAAAAAACGGCCACCTAAGACTACCATTATCAGCAACCGGGCAAACATCTCAACCGGGCAAAAAGCTTCAATATTTAATCAATTTCTCTCTCTTCCGCATCACCAATATTTTACATAACTCAACCACATACAATTTGATAGTTTATCAGCAATCAACCCAAACATCCGACCACTACATTATATATTATTTTTTCTTTTCTGTTATTAATAAATATAATATAATTAATTTGAATTAAAATAAATAATTATTATTATTGAAAATTGTAACAATACAAAATAACAAACTTTTATAAAATAGACAATATGATAAAATACAAAATAAACAAGATAAGAAACATAAATAACAATAAACTCAACATGAATTGAAATAAACAAACGACAATTAAAATAGATGAAAAAATATAAATTTAGTGTTGATTGCCAAATTTTTGCCATATATACTCGATCAAGTCGTCACGAAGAATGACGTGAGCTCCTCGATTGCGAAGTTGTGACCTAGTTTTCATATAGCTCGACAAGCTTGCAATTCTCTCCGTAGAATAAAAGAGATCGTTTTCTTCTTCTTGATCTTCACTTTGTTGATTATTATGTCTAACTCAATCTTTTATAAATTCCATCGGATCATGATAGTTTAGGTAAGTGCTCCTTTCATCATCCACTATCATATTATGCATGATGATGCATGCAATCATTATTTTTCCAATAATTTCACAATCCCAAATAAGACATGGACGTTTGATAAAAGCAAAACGAGCTTGTAGAACACCAAATGCTCAGCTCGTTCAACAACTTTGCGGGCTGCCTCTTGATGTTGAGCAAATAATCGGTGCTTCCGAATTTGTGGAGCGGGAATAGATTTGACAAATGATGCCCATTGAGGATATATGTCATCAGTCAAATAATATCCCATATTTTTTTCTTTGCCATTTACAATATAATTGACCTTTAGTGCCCGACCTTCCAAAATATCATCAAATAAAGGAGATTAATCAAGTACATTGATATCATTTTTCGAACCCGGGAGTTCCGAAAAATGCATGCCAAATCCATAGATCTTGCGACGCAACTGCTTCCAAAATTATTGTTGGGCTACCGCTTTTTCCTGCATATTGCCCTGCCCATGAGGTAGAACAATTTTTCAATATTTGGGTTGGAAAATAGAAATGAAATTTATGTGCATCTTTTATAAGGTATATATATATATATATATATACATATGGAGGGTAAAACTATTATTATTTCTCATATTTTTTTGAAAGTGACATGATCACATGCACATGGATGACAGTGAAACATTTTTTTCTCACATGCACGTTATTAAAGTAATAATTACTATGAAAGTGATATGACAATTGGTGCTTGGATGATAGTGAAGTCACATGCACGTTATTAAAGCATTGTGTTTGTTATGAAAGTGACATGGCAATAGATGTTTGGATGAGTAAAGTCACATGCACGTTATTAAAGTATTGTGTTTATTATGAAAGTAACATGACAATTGGTGCTTGGATGACAGTGAAGTCACATGCACATTATTAAAGCATTGTGTTTTTCTCACACTGACATCAGTTTCTCACATACACTCCAGTAAAGTCATATGCATGCTAGGACATCATCATAATTGGTGCTTCACAAAATAATTGAGCAAATAATTGGCACTCCACAAAATAATAAGACATAACTACATTACATAAATTGAAAAATACATAGACAATATGAAATGAAAATTACATAATTAAATATTATATAGAAGACATAAAATGAAAATTACGTAGGTGACATCAGGGAGAAAACACAAAAGATCACATCCCATATAGTTCTGCCATTAAACGACGTTTCAGCTCTTCTTCATCAGGGGATAATTGGCTTTTTCCTATAAAAAATATTAACGTATTTGTTTTCATTTTTTTCTTCTACATATCAATTTCTTTTCACGTGTGATCCTCAGTTCACGAAGTTCTGCAGTGAAATCATTAGGGAGTATGGAAGATTGTGATGATGCTTCTTTTCCCTTTCTTTTAGCCTTACCATTAGCTTTGTCTTTGCCAATTGGACGAGAAAATAATGATGTATCACTATGGGAGTTTCTGGAGTAGAAGCAGGTGGAGGATCCCCATCTTCATTGATTTTTGATTTTTTGGAGCTGTCGTGACTTTCTTCGACACTATCATCATCATCTGGGCCGGAAAGTGTGCACCAGTGCTGTTCAATTTCAACTCCCACTTGTGATGATGACGCATCACTTTCTCAAACACCTCATGGTGAGTAAACTTGGATTTTCCATATAATGTTTGATCAACTTTCTCAATATCCTCTCTGGACTGTCTGCTCGATCTTCGTTCATACGCTTTTTTGTATGCAGCAGTCCACAACATCACATTTTTGTTAAGGCGTCTGAAACGTTGCCTCATTGATTCTAAGGATCGAGGGCCACCAATATCAGGATTTTCAAATCGAGTTTTATCATATAAGTTTAAAACTCTTGACCAAAATGAGTCACTATTTTGGTTCTTGCCAGTAATATGATTATATTACTGATGAAACACCAAGAAGACATAAGCCATATATCTTCTTGATCTGTCCAGTTTGAAAGGTTTGTGTGTGTTTGTTACACATTTTGGGGTGTATTTTCAGAGATGTTTTGAGAGGTTTGGTTTTCTGGATTAGGAAAATGGGTAGGATTATGTGAAAACTGGGAGTTCATATTATCGAACTGTGAGAATTCTTCAGAGTTTGGAAGATTTTGAAGGTTGGAAAAATAATATTGGGAATGATTTTGATATTGAGGTGGGAGATAGGGAAAAAAATGCTAAACTTTATAGATTGAGATGTTGAGAAATTTGTAAGATGTGTGAAAATTTAGTAAAAATGATCTCTATTTATAGAGAATGAAAAATACGAATTTTGATAATTTTATTTAAATTATTAAAAAAATACATGCATTATATCTACATATCAAATAAAATTTACTTATCCAATAAAATAGAGACAAGTGTCCAAATAAAATTTACATATCTAGTAAAATTTAGATATAATGGATATATTTCATTTTAATAATACATAAGAAAAAATATAAAATACAAAAAAAATAGAGAGATGAGAGAGAGAGAGACCAGCGGTCTGCTGGCCTCCCTCGGTTGAATGCAAACTTCAATTCAGTTTTTTAATATTCCAACGTGGCATTGGAACGGTCGGCAAAATGAGAGCCGATAATTCTATTCTAATGGCCGATTAATCGCCGAGGAGGCCGCTTAGGTGGCGAGGAATCGACCACCCCGATTTCTCACTCGATTAGGGTGTTTTTGGCACGGTTATGGGCCGCCTAGCTAGGCAGCCCGTAGCCCGAATTCTGCAACCATGGTCGAAATATCACTTAATATAAATTGAAGTATTATCAACTATGAAATATTTTCATATGCTAAGAAGAAAATAAATGAATTATTATTTGCATAAATCTTAATGTGAGATTTAATTTAGTTGATTCATTTATCTCTTTTTTGTGATATGTTTATTGATTCTCCAAACATCATGTATCACTATGTATAAAGTAAAGTATCACTAATTATGTGTCGAAGTATCACTTAATGTGAATTAAAGTATAATCAACTATGAAGTGTTTTCACATACTAAGAAAAAAAAAGATGAATTATTTTCTACATAAATCATAATGTGGACTTTTTAATTTAGTTGATTTATTTATCCTTTTTTTTAGAATATGTTTGTTGATGCTCAAGACAACAAGTACCACTGTGTATGAAGTAAAATATCACTAGCAGTGAAGCGAAATATCATTACCTATAAAACATCTGATAGCCGCCATTTTATTTTTTTCGATTTTTTTATTTTTTTTGTATTTTTTCAGTTTTTTTAATCTTCGTTTTATATCAAGTTCAATGCATGAGCCCATGCGTTAGCGTTAGCGTCGAGCGAATGCATTGAGCGAGACGTTGGATACAAAAATTAAAATAATTCAATTCAATTTTAGGATTTACTAATTTTATTTTAGAGTATATATTTATTTCAAAAAAATTAAATATATATTTATAAAAAATGAAAAAATTAAAAAGTGAAAAAAAAAAACAAAAAAGAAAAGAAAAAGAGGATGAAGAGTGGCAGAGGGACCACTAGAAAAGAAAAAAAAGGGAGATACCAACTAATGAGAAAAAAAAGAGGGGACCACCTAATAGGTCAAATAGAAATCTGTCTAAGGTAAGACATCCGTTAGATGATCTCACACAAGTGTGTCTCCTATATATATATATATATAATATCTCAGCCCAAACAGAAACCTTTGACACCTAAACGCGTTGGAATCAGCCACGATTAACTAGCTTAGCCCACTTTAATACAACAAAGAAAACGTTTACATGACGAAACTAAATTCACACAGTTTATGCCCAAAAGTCGCACGGTTCTTACGTGTTCATTAAGTTCTTATCTTTGTTCAATCCGGAATAACGAGTCTGGCCGCTCATGCTAGACTTAGAACAACAACAATAATAAGTAAATAAAGACATAAATAAAATGAAAAAAACTTGATTAAATATCAAAACGATCCAACACCAACGTTGGATTTAAGTACATAAAATTGGAAATCCTAAAAGTCTGTGAACATAAGGCCCGAGATTATTCAATGGAAATTAAAAATGCAAGTAAAAGTAAAATGATAATGTATGTGGCGTGTTCAAGTATGTTCGGCCTCTACCATTAAACAAGCTTAAATAGTAGTACAAAAACGCAAGATAACTTCCCCCACAGGCCGGGGATCTTCAGCACATTTCACAGTCGTTGGGCCCAAGACTTCCATATCTGGCAGATTCTTCCCTTATTTAGAATATCTGTCTTGCAGATTCTGTACTCGTCGTGCCCTAGATTGCCGACATTCAACCTTCCTTAATTAGCCGATCCATTTCCTAAAATCCGAAAAATACGACCAGACTTGCCTTGTAGAGCTCTTCCTTCCTTCTGCAGCTAGGGTGCCCTGCTCCTGCTTCAGTTGGTAATTGTTACTCTTGTGCCCAGTCTCCTCTTCTTCTTCTGTCAATCACTCTGGGTTTGTTGTGGGCACAATCATGAACTTCTCCTTCAACAATGCTGGAATGGTGGAAATCAAATAGATCATTCACAAAAAAAAAGTTAAACAAAATAATGGTAAATGGGAATAGGGTTGAGAATTTACATTAATCTATGTGCATTTATTTATTTCGTTTTACATATAGAAGACAAATTGAAATGTTCAATTGTGCAAATTAGATATTAATACAATTATTAATTTCATTGTATGATGGTGATGATATTTGATAGTTGAAGATGCTTTTTATTTTTATTTTTGGTACTGTTTTTTATTTTTTATTTTTAATATATAAGTCTGTTTTTTGATGGTTGAAGGCGTTTTATTTATTTATTTATTTATTTTTAGTAATGCTTTTTTTACTGATGATTTAATAGATTTTTTTAGTTCAATTGTGCAGATCAAATATTAATATAATTGTTTATTTCATTGTATGATGGCGTTGATGTTTAAGTGTGTTTTTTGATAGTTGAAGTTGCTTTTTTTAATGCTTTTTATTTCTAATATGTAAGTGTTTTTTTGATGGTTGGAGGTACTTTTTTATTTTCACCAATGCTTTTTTATGATGATTTAAAAGATTTTTTTAGTTTATATGTGGATTTTTTTGTAATATGCTAGATGTTTTGTATATATGTAATAAAAACATTTATTTGCTTCACGAATTAAATATTTAATGCTTTGAAATATTACATAAAACAAATCTTCATAGCAATGTATAACACTATCATAAACAAATGAAAAATAACATTTTTGAATATAGAATTAACATTAATTAAGGAATTGAATTATATCATAAGATTTGCCTTTTTTTTTACACATATGACCTTTTCTAAATATAAGAAATACAATAAATGAAGTTTAATAAATTTGATCCTAATCCTGATCATCTAAAAATTTTAATGGATCGTTTAATTTGTAATTAAATCATAAATATGCATTATCATATAACACAATATTACAAAAAAATAACCGTTATAGGTAAATGGAACCTTACAATAAAAGCACTATAGAAATTGAAAAAAACATTATAGAAATCATAATTAACATTACTATAGGTCTGAATACAAATTACAAGATCGCGCGTGATTAGGGAGATGATATACTTTACTTTTCAAAATCCCATAAAATTTCCGCTCCTTCCCAATTAGTATAAACATGGATGGATGTACATTTTTAACCCATAATGCATCTGATCATAGTAAAATAGCATTCTTAAAACCTCAACCCTAAATTATATTACAGGTTGCGTTCATCGAAATCTAATTCGCTAACAAATCATTTATAGAAACAAATGAGCTAAGGTCAAATTGACAGTATATATATATTTTTAGCTAGTATGTAAACTCATAAAATATAACTACATATCAATTTGACATTTCTCATAGATATTTTATACTTTTATTTATAAAAAATATAGAAATTAATATCTATCCAAACTCATTTGTCATGAAAGAAAATAGTAGATTTTTAAGTGTGTGTGCATATATATATTATGTCTACGAAAAGTACATATAATTAACTTTTTTAATGAAAACGAATAAACAAATTAAACTTAATGAAATCATACAATTATTTATTTATTAATTTGTTGAGAAAGAACCTTATCATTTATTTTGACTAAAGCACATGAAAATTTAGACACATCCCGAATCATATGGATCCGCAAGAGAGAGAATTATTTGGCAAAGAAAAATGAGAAACCACCAAAGTTTGTCGCCATAAAGAAATCGTGAGCAGCCCTTGACTTGCAAAAGTTTGATCACTTGTCTTTTTCATCGTTACAATTATTAAAAAAAGAACTAATCTTTGTCACGTTAATTTGTCTTAATCTAAAGTAAATATATATACTACTATTCAGCGTGATATTTTTCCTTCCAGTGTTGTCCTTGCTAGTTTTATATATGAATTAATTATTTATTCCAAGTGGGTACTCTTTAATTAAGACTCAGTTGTTTATTAATTAATTACGAGGGACAAATAGTATTCCAATTAATTACGATCGAGTTATTTATATTTAGTATTTTTTCTCTATATATATATATAATTAATCCCAATACTGAAACAATAATAGAAAGACAAGATCAATATTTAATTTGTGATACATATATCTTCACACACACATGTGTGTGTGTCGGCTTCTAAATTTTCCAATTTTCTAAAATTATTATTTTATGCCTTGGAGTGACTTGGACAGTTATAGTTCGATCGGCTATTGGTGCATGCTAGGGGTTGGTATATATGAGCAATTACAAGTTGAAGCAATACAATCTTTATCTAATCATGATTGGTGTATCACTGTCCAAATATATATATTTATTTATTTAAAAAAATACTTTAATTTATAAAACTCATACAGACAATATAATTTTTAACTTCCCGGCCACTTAGCTACTTTTGTATTTATTCACAAACCGTGTCCATAACGCTGATGAACGTTAAACTATTACTTAAATCTTGAATGTTTTCAGACAACCCAAAGTAAACTCTTAATTAGTCAGAAGCAACATAAATATATTTCACAACTAATAACTAAGCCGACCATTATCTAAACTTATTTCCATTATTCTCTGAGAGGACCAAATGAATGAACAATTATTTAAAAATGTACGTACTTCTTCGATCTCAATAAAATTATTTATAGACAATAAAAAAAAAGGAAGAAAGAAAGAGAGAAGAAGAGAGAGAATAGTTCTGCAGAGAGACTGTGTCTACATTCAGCGTAGAAAAGATGAGGTGGATGCATTTCATATATATCCCCACACACACAGTATGACAGCAACTGGATCAACGTTTGAATTCGTGTTTTGTTCTCACGGAAATAGGTAAATATTATTTCGTTTTCCCTAAAAATAGGAAACATTATTAACATGTGTATACATACACATATGTAGAGTTAGCTTGGTAACGTCAGTGAAAATGGAAAAACTAGCTATTTAGTGGGGAAGGGAAGGAGAGCGCAATTGGCGGGCAGCACAAGTAACCGAAGTGGTTGACTTTTTTTTAAGTAGGTAACGTCATTACGCAATATACGGATTTGTACTTTCTCATTCCTCATTATCACCTCTTATTGACCGTACGTACGATGTGCGCGCACTCCTTTTTTTAGTTTCCAACTTCTTCTTCTTCTTCTTCTTCGTCTCTCTCTCTCTCTCTCTCTCTCTCTCTCTCTCTCTCTCTCTCTCTACATATATATATACAATCCCCACGTTGTTTTCTTGAGATTTTTCCTTCGATCGACAACAGCAATATCATGAGACCCTTCATTTAATCTCTTGTTTTCATTTGGCCGATTGGGATGTTAGTTACATAGATATACATATAAATCTGCGTATATATAGAGAAAGAAAGAGAGTTCTGTGTGTGCAGTGTGTGTGAAGATGATGTACGAGCAACAACAGCAGGTGCGGATTAATATGAGGAGTAAACGGCAGATAGAGGTGGATAAGAGGAGGGTGAGAATAGAGGATTTGGATGAAGATTCTAATAAGCTCGAAATTGTGGATTTGAGTGGGATGTCTTTGGATTCACTCCCTAACCCCCCTCTCAATTTGGCCGCCATCTGCAAATTAGACCTCTCCAATAACAATCTCCAGGTATATATATATATATTCTTAATTATATTCTTTCGTGTGTGTGTGTGTGTGTGTGTGAGAGAGAGAGAGAGAGAGAGAGAGAGAGAGAGTACTACCTGACAGTTGGCACTATAACTTTATTCATGTACGCAGGAGAAAAATAATTGTTTGTATTTGTGATAAATCTTCAGGGTAAAAGAAAAAATAGTATTCTGCCAATTTTCTTGCTCGAAAAATGACAATTTTGGGGGACATGATGTTCATATATATTTCAGTAAATTTTTGGTGCAGTTTCCTTCTTTAATCGGGTGTGATTAGTGATTACCTTGGCAGGCTGCTACTTTTAACTAATTCGACTACTTAATGCATACGATTAAATAATAAATATTCAGAATTTTACAAGGCCGGGAATTGAAGTCAACATACCAACAACTGTGTACGTAGTTGTGAATACATAAATTAGCTTGCCACTTCTCTAAAATAATAAAATCAACATCGAAAGAAAAACCAATATATATGAATGCAATCTTACATCAAATTCTCCGGCCTTCTAAGTTTTTTTTAAATAACAATATCTGGACCAACCAAATCATAGTGAAGTTTCACTTATGATTTTGCTAATTCCTCCAAATAAATCGGTTCATATTTGATTCAAGAATCGTTTTTCCCTCCATATCAGCAATCTATATATGTTGCGTGTCTAGATAGCTCTGCCTTATAAATTACATCAACGTTTGTGCAAAGACGTGATCATTTGTTGGTATATATATAATCAATATTATTCATCCTGTAAACGGAGGGATATGATACATATCCACGTCGTTTGCAAATGGATGGCAAAAAAAAAATGTGATTGATGATGCATGTCCTGATTTATGTATAATAAATTGACAGAGCATCCCGGAATCCCTGACAGCGCGACTCCTAAACGTGATTGTGTTAGACGTGCACTCGAATCAGCTGAAGTGCCTCCCAAATTCCATAGGATGTTTGTCCAAGCTCAAGATTTTCAACGTATCTGGCAATCTGCTTCAATCACTTCCAAGGACCATTGAGAACTGCAGGTTAATTACTTGCTTAATTGCATATTCTTTAATTAATTAATTTGCTTGGATAGATAGATATTTCTAATTAATCAATCTATATATAGATGTTTCTTATTTGGACGCATATATATATTATATATATTTTAAACACCATCGACTTTGTCTGTTTTTTACAACAGGGTCAGTCTCCTTGTTTAATTTACAAATTGCTGTCATCTTCATACACCTGTTTATCTTCATATTTAATTCTGCCTTCATAACTAATCTAGCTATCGTACGTATATATCTTATCTAAGTTATCAAGTGGCTTATCACCATAAACATTTTTGTCAACTTCTCAATTTCAATTTTCTTCTTAACTTATTAATATATATATATCATGATATATGATCCACCCTAGCTAGCTGGGCAGCTAGCCTATATATCCCAAAATAATCAATTATAACTTTATATATATAATCCGCCCAAATTGTCATCGATCATCGATCTTTGACATAAATATATATAGGATTATTATTTTTTCATGCAAATAACAACATGCCAAGTAGGTCTAGAATAACAACTTGACGTACAATATATTATTAATTAATTAAATTAATAATATGAATTTGGCGTACGTACAGATCCCTTCAAGAATTGAACGCAAACTTCAACAAGTTGAGTCAATTACCCGATACAATCGGGTTCGAGCTACTAAACCTGAGAAAGCTATCGGTGAACTCAAACAAGCTAGTGTTCCTCCCTCAGTCAACCTCCCACTTGACGAATCTCCGAGTCCTGGACGCTCGGCTGAACTGCCTCCGGTCACTCCCCGACGACCTCGAAAACCTCATCAACCTCGAAATCCTAAACGTCAGCCAGAATTTTCAGTACCTGGCCACACTCCCGTACTCGGTGGGGCTCCTCATGTCTCTGGTGGAGCTTGACGTCAGCTACAACAAGATCACGGCCCTGCCCGACTCCATCGGCTGCCTCAAGAAGCTGCAGAAGCTGAGCGTCGAAGGCAACCCGCTCGTGTCGCCGCCGGTCGAAGTCATGGAGCAGGGGCTGCACATCATCAAGCAGTATCTGTGCGACAACATAAACGGCACGCACAAAAGCTCCCCCAAGAAGAACTCGTGGTTTGGGAAGCTGGCCAGGTGTGGAACCTTCAATGGTTCAGCAAACGTACGTGTTAATGGTGGTGGTGGTGGTGGTGGTGAGAGAGAAGGATTCATCATGCCCATTGATGGCCTCGCCTCGCCCAGATATATGGGCATGTTTTCGCCCAGACGCCTCTTCTCCAACAAGTCCTACTTCTCCAGATGAATGCATGCATGCAACCCTAATACATCTCATATATATATATATATATATATATATATATATATAGTACTGCTAGCTCGATCATCATCAGTACTTAATTTCTTCGGAAGATCCTCCTTTTTTAAAATATATATATATATATATATTTCTTATTTATTATATATGTCCTTGTAAAATAGATGTTGATGCATGATGTGCATGTGTAAAAAAAATTCATAGCGTGTTGCAGAGAATTTATGTAATGTTGAGTTCTCGAATAAAATCCCCCAAGTCTTGCATTTTTAATTTCTGATCATATATGCAATCATATTATTCATATATATATATATAGCGATCGATCTTCAGAATTCAATTAAGTATACTCAAAACAAAAAAATATTGACTTGCAGCTAGCTTTGTCGGCCTCATAATTACATATCACTTCCTTCGTTTCAGAATAAATATCGTTTTAGCACTTTATTTTTATATACTAATAAAGAATATCGTTTTACACACTTGAGAGATTTTAAATGGAAGAACCATTTTTTTTTTCTCTCAGATTTGCCCGTCATTAAATATATTCAAACATAATCCCTTTGTCCGACTAATTGAACTTATTATATTATTATACCATATATATTTAAATCGGGATGTACTTGAAGGTCTCAGCCTATGAGATGAGATTTTCAAGTCCAATAATCTTAATTCATATATATTCCACTCTTGTGTCACTATCAAATTCACTATTTTAATAATCTTTGTTATAAAAATAAATGTTATATTATTATAATATAATCAATCATAATCAATATTTATAGATAAAAATTATAATTTAAAAACATTATATAACATAATTATGAAATAATAAATTAATAATTATAAAATTAAATTAAATCATAAAAAAATGAAATTGAATAACAAAATAAAAGAAAAACTAATGAATTTAAAGTGGGTTGAGACACCAAATGAGATAAGAAAAGTGGACTATAGTATCTCGAGTTGTCGGGGGTAATTTTTTAGTAATACAACTACAAGCCAACTTTGAATTATTATTTAAACCTTTAGAATTAGTTATTATAAAATAAATAAAAAGCCAATTAATTATCTCTGAGATAAGATTTTCTTAGATTTTTTAAGGAATAGATAGAAATGTAGGATTTAGGAGTAACATACTACTTTTGTTTTAAAAATAGAATGTATTACTACTTTATAATATAAATAACCTGCCGAATTAAATTCCATAAAAAACATATCGTATTAAATATTATCGTCTTTTACTAGGTATATTATTCAAACCCAACGAATACAACAGTAATAAGCATCGCTGAATACTTGTAGGCAGTAGTTGTAGCTTCTAGCTAGTGTGCTTCAACATTCGCTGAAACATTTTATATTCCAAAAAAATAATGTACATATAATCCATGGTGTTACAAACTATTTTCACATTCCGATTTATCGAAGTTTTTGATATATATATATATATATATATATTTTGTCAAACCATCATACAGATTAAAATAAGGAAACTCCATGTTTTTTTTTTTGTATTATTTTTGAGTTGTACTGTAATTAATTTATTCATAGGAAATTTATTTATTTATTTAAGGACTAGGGTATTTATTAAAAAAAAAAAGGAAGAAGTAAAATTCAGATAGAGGTTGGGCGGAGTAGCAATTGAAGTAGCGAGAGTCTCACTGAAACCCCAAATTCAGATCCACCCCCAAAAAATGTCCACCGCCGCTGCTCAGCCCGATCCGTCATCGGGCTCAATCGACCCGATCTTCCACCTCATCCGGGTCATACCGTTCTCGTTCCTCCGACCGCCGCGCCTCCGCCTGAAGCTGCCGTCGTTCAGCCTTCCCTCTGCCATGACGGTCTACTCTCTCATCCTCCTCACCTACTTCATGGTCGTCTCCGGAATCGTCTACGACGTCATCGTGGAGCCCCCCGGCATCGGATCCACGCAGGATCACTTCACCGGGGCTGTCAAGCCCGTCGTATTCATGCCTGGCCGAGTCAACGGGCAGTACATCATCGAGGGACTCTCTTCCGGATTCATGTTCGTGCTCGGCGGCACCGGGATCGTGCTGTTGGATCTTGCTCTCGATAAGAATCGAGCTAAAAGTGTTAAGGTATCCTATTCTACCGCGGGGGTTGCGTTCGTCGTCATTTCTTATGTTATGAGCATGCTGTTTATTCGCATTAAGATCCCTGCCTATCTTCGTTGATTTTCTGATTAGTTTGGGAGACGGGGGGTTTCATTCTATTTTTATTTTTACTTTTTCTTTTTGGTTGTAAAATTGCGACACGATCAGAATTTCGGGAACCCGTTTTCTCTCACGTCATGTGACTGTTATTCTGAGATATATAATTTTATAAATTAGGAGGAGGAGAAAAACTTCGGCAGTTTGTTGGCTACGTCAAATTGCTGTTGCTATTTGTTAGTTGATGACCATTGTTTCTCATGAGATTAGCTGAGTAATTTGATGTGCTTCTACTTAGATATTTAATTCTAATTGATTAAGTTCTCGAATTGGTGTTGCTCTTTTGAGCTATGAATCCTTTCTTGTCGTTGGGTGGTACTTGAGCATTCAAAGAAATGGCAGTGAATATAGATAGAGATTAGAGATCCTACATTGCTGATTTTTTTTGGATTTCTGATGCAAAGTATGATGCAGGTGATAAGTTTGAAATATATAATATTTGTTTTGATTTTTTTGCTTGTTTAATTGTTAGACGTGATGAATGTTCTATGAAAATCTTGGCTGCTCGCTGGTGCATAAATAGAAAAGGTGTTAGTGCTTTAAGGCTTTTTGGATTATGGATGCGTTGTGTATTATATAGGATTAGTGTTGGGGTTTTAGACTTTTAGCCTTTAGGCGGCGGTGTTTTAGAGTTGGGCTCTTTCAGAGATTAGATAGGTGAAAACATACGTGGTATGCACAACACATTTTTGTTTCTATTTATCTCGTGTGCAAATATGATAGAAAGTTAGATTGGCGAATAAGCCTTCAACTATTTGGCACAAGGGGTTCCTAATGCACCTTTGCTATGGAGTCGAGCCAGAAATTCTGGTAACTCATTGATAAAAAAGCTATGGTGTGAGCATGGTTCTTATTGGTGTGCTATCATTTTGTGCTGAAATGTTTGTCTACCCTATTGCATGATGATAAAAGCAAAACAAGTATCTATTATAAGAGTTCCTTTTTAGATGAGGATTTCTACTTTTTTCCTTCTGTTCTTGCTGTTCTCATGGGCAGATGTGTATTATTACTGTTTCCTAAATTGTCGGAACCAACTATAACTTCTCTACCGTAATATTGAAGTAGTTATTCTTCTTTTGGCCATATATAATATATTTAACCTATCTCTCGAAGCCCTTCCTAGATATACATACCCATACTCATTTTTTTATACAATTTTCTTGGATTCCATGAACTTCCAGCTAAATGCAGTAAGATCATTTGCTATATGCCTAATTCTTATCACTCTATAATGTATTTGGAAACTGGTGTTACTAACTTACTGTGATGTGATGCTGAGTTTCTGCTCAGCTGCTTTCTTAATGCTTTATTTGCCAGCACTGTGCTGTTTAACTTGTCGAGTTTTTGGCTGTGAACGTGCTTGTTAGTCTAGAGTATAGGATGAGTGAGCTAGCTAATTATATGCTTCCAATATATAGAGACACTGTTTTGAAATTTATCTATTTCCTTGTGACTTGTGAGGTGGCAATGTAAGGCCCAAGCTACTTCTTTGCTTCAAATCTTTTGCAACTTTGATCCTTCATAGCCCCAATCATTTGTGTGTTTTGTGTGTTTCGCAAAAATTGGCGTTTTGCTTGAGATTATATTGACCTTTATATTACAGGATTATCATTAATTGGAATTCTTTAAAGAGAGAGATCATGATGTACAACACTATTCATTTTAATTAACTATGAGAGCTTGTTTGTTTGAATTTTTTTAAAAATAGTTTTTCCAATAATTTTTCAGGACATGATTGGACGTTCACTGTTAAAATTCTCTTCTCAAATTCTAAAACTAATGTTAATTTTTATTATTACATTATTATCTTAAAAATGACTTTTCCCAATTTCAGAACGCCCTCTACAATTCTCGCACATTGGGTTCTTAAGCGTCAATGCACAATTTAACAAGTACAATCAAACAATATTGCAGTAAATTTACATCAGCTCTGGAATAATTTTCGATTGATGGTTAAATGAATTTAGTGAACTTAGTATCAAAATGATCCTCACATATCACAGCACTGCTATATCAAATTTTAACCTCGAATTGTTTAAAAATAAAATCTTATAATCTCTTAAATTAAAATTATAGCCTAAAATTCACATGTACATGTGACTTTCTAACATTTTTTTTTAAAAACCAAAATACGAAGCCACCACTGCTCGAAGAGTTAACTACTCCATCAGTTTCGAAAATATAATTTAATAGGATACATTTTTTAATTTTTGTTATAGAACTTAGTCTTTCTGAAAAGTAGTACTGGGGTAGGACTGGGCCGTTAAAGGGCTTTCGGCCCAAACGAATTCGTAAAAGTTGGAGCTTTCGCCTGAACTCGTCCAGTCCTGCAATGGAGGAGGGGAAGCAGTATCGCTGGAAAACCAACGACCGCCGCTCCGGTGAAGCGTTATTCCGGTGCGCCGCCATTTTCCTACCCTACCTCAACCCCGCCGAGCTATTCTGCGTTTCCTCAACCTGCAAGACCTTGTACCAAATCTCCAAAAACGTAACTTCTCGCAGAACCTCCGACGTTTCCAGAGGTTTCGAGAAGTTTCCAGTCCCGTTCCACAACCCCATCTCCGGCGATCCCCAGCCCTATTCCTACTTCCTCTACACTCCCACGCAGACCCTCCGGGCACCACCCGACTTCCGGCAGCCATGGGGCTCCGACCACGAGGCCCGACCGGATCCTTCAGACCCGTTTCTATTCCGGGTCGACGGTGCTAGAGGTTGCGAGTCGTGCAGCAACGGCTGCGGCGGCGATAATTGTCCGTGCTCGAATCTAGAATGCGGGCCGAGTTGTACGTGTGACTCGGGGTGTGTGAACCGGGTGACTCAGTGTGGGGTGAATGTGAGGTTGAAGATAGCTAAGGATGAAAAAAAGGGCTGGGGCCTCTACGCGGCGGAGTTTATTCCCGGCGGCCGCTTTGTCTGCGAATACGCCGGTAAATAGTCGGTTTATGAATTTTTATTCATCATCATTGTTATATTTGTTTAATGAGGGTTTTGATGCGAAGGCGAGGTTTTGTCGAGCAAGGAAGCTAAAGAAAGGCAGCAAAAGTACGACGAAATGGCGCGGTTAACTCCGGCTCTTTTGGTGGTGAAAGAGCATCTCCCGTTTGGAAACACGTGTATGAGGATGAACATCGACGCCACCAGGATCGGCAACATTGCACGCTTTATTAACCATTCCTGCGACGGCGGGAACCTCCATACCCTCATACTCAGAAGTTCCGGAGCTCTGCTTCCCCGCGTTTGCTTCTTTGCGTCCACAGATATTCAAGAAAACCAGGAGCTGAGTTTCAGTTATGGCGACGTTAGGCTGAGACCAAATGCTCGCCCTTGCTTTTGTGCTGCTGCTTCTTGTGCTGGCATTCTACCTTGTGAGCATACATGATTTTGAATGATATAAACCATCAGAGCTGCTGCATTGTATTGACTATAACAATCTTTTTCCTATATTAGTTTTGAAAAGCAATAATAGTGTTGGTATTATGATGAGATAGGAGATCCCTCGCTGCTTTGAGATGCATCCTGAACCTGAGCAGCAAACTGCAAATTCCACAGTATGTCTTCGATGGAAGCTCTTTCTGCTGGATCCTCCACCAAGCATCTGCAGCATATCTCCATCATCGTTCTCACCGATTCACTCGAGCACCACTTTCTAACTGCTGGATCCACTAAACTCCTCCTCGATGCATCATCACTTGCTATGCTCGCATTCAACTGCATTCCACATTATTAAACCAATATTATTCACAACAAACAGAAACGCTAGATAACTTAACAAATTCTACTTCTACCTGCTCTTTTACTGCATCTTCCTCGCTCTTCGAATTTATAGGCTTCCCGGTGATCAGTTCTACCAATATTACTCCAAACTCATAAATGTCCATCTTATCTTCATGCTTTGCTCTGCCAATCAACACAGTCAAATTCAAGTGCATCAATAAGCTGCTGCTTCTGATTCATAGTTTTGTGTACCTCAACAACAAGAAAGTAGAAACAGAGTCCCCAACCTTGCCCTCTTAAGCTCCTTCGATCCACCGAAAAGGCTTTGGAGACGATCCTGTCAAGTTGAGAGCAGATTTCACTGTCAGTTGGTGCAACAAACAAAACATATCAGATCACAAATTTGACAACTTCTTTTATACCTTTTCCATACTGTCTGATAGCAAAGGCAAGTTGTAGCTGCTGATTTTCGCAACAAGGTTCTGATCCAACAAAACATCCTTTATTTTGATGTTATTGGAAAAAAGACCAGGCACAATTCCTGTATGAAGGAACTGGATACCCTTTGCTACCCCTGTAGCAGCTGCTATGCGCTGCGCCCAAGAAAGCTTCTGTCTACGCCTCTCTGCCAAATATAACACCCACCAACGACCCATTGAACATCACTACCATATAAATTAGAAGTTGCATCGATCAATGAACATACTAAACATTTTTCAGAACATCAAATCAGCTAATTAATGGTCTACTTCTGAGTTCTGAGCAAACTATCATACAGAAACCTATACATGTTGATGTAGCACACAATGAAAGTGAGGTAACCTTAGAAGAATTGTGGTCTGTTTATTTACCAGATGTCCAGCTTCGGAGAGTCCCATTTGGCACATACGCGAACACCAGAAATACTCTGCTTACACTAGAATCATCCAAGTAATACTCGAAGCAATGTCCAAGAGCACTGACCAAATGGTGATGTCTGAGCTTTGAGATCAACTCAATGTGAGCCATCAAGTTCTGAGTTCTGTGATTTCTTCTTTTCAATTTAAGACATCTAATCGCAACATATGAGCCATCCCTCAGTTGACCCCTGTACATCTGAGTTCAGGCAGAGGCAAAACTCGTCAACAATGACAAGAACGAGACACGTAAATATACATAGAAGTTTGCAATGCAGAAGTACAGTTATAGAGAACAGCTTTCAAATTGGTTTGCAAGTTAATAATTGAAATTGGGAACATAATCTTGACAAAGTGATGACATACAAGATCAGATGCAAATACCTGACCACGAGAACCTTCCCCCATAAAAGTTGATGCATGAAAATTATTTGTTGCCTCCTCAAGCTCCTCCAGTGAAAATGTCCTATAAGGTGGAAGCCCGAGTGCACCTAGCTTCATCGCTTGAGTTATATATCCTATCACAGCAATAACATCAAATTCTAACTGTCAAATTAGCCGCTGCATGTCTGCTCTTTAGTTCAGAACCATTTGGCATAGCTTACGAAACAAAACAGG
This sequence comes from Perilla frutescens, assembly GCA_026008535.1. Lineage (NCBI taxonomy): Eukaryota > Viridiplantae > Streptophyta > Magnoliopsida > Lamiales > Lamiaceae > Perilla > Perilla frutescens. The sequence goes on along the minus strand of BRKX01000017.1, from coordinate 34,350,204 downwards.
GTTTGCATCATCAAGTAAAGATATGTTTAGCTGTTCAGTTTGCTCTATGGTTTCACATATTGATCATCACTTAAACAGTATGATTCCATTTTTCATGTTGTTCGTTACAAAGAAAAAAAAAAGAAGTAGAAACTCACTTGCATCTTTAAGAATCTTCGATGTGTAGCCTGCTGGTGCATTATCTTCTGTGAATCTAGGTAGAGATTTCTGTGCTGCTCTTTTGGCAAGAAAATTCTTGACTACCAAGTAGGAAGCAGTGACTAAAACTATTCCCACACTAACTCCGCCACATATGCTTAAAGCAAGAATCACTTTGGAAACTTGTTTTTGCTTATGAGAACGAGGTAGTATCCCCACAGCTAGAGCTTCGTTCTTACAGAAGGAAATTGGCTGCTGATTTTCATCTCTTGTTTCCAAACAATTTTCAGCATACAACACAACCCTTTTACCGGAATCAGACAGTAGGCAGCGGGGTAGTTTTCCGGTCAACAAATTGGCAGTGAAGTTCACATAATAAAGACCATCATTGCAAGACAGACCTTCAGAAAGCATTCCTGTCAACTTGTTTTCTGCTATATTCAGATAAGCTATCGATGGCAGAGATAACAAAGACACCGGAAATGGCCCCACGAATCTGTTGTATGAAATATCGAAGAACTTCAGCTGATAACACGACTGAAGTTTCTCTGGGATGCCGAATGTGAACTTGTTGTTCCTTAGCACAATGTTTTCAACCTTTTGACCTACTGTTGGAAATCGAGGCCCGAGAGCATTGTCCTCTACGTTGAGCACTTGAAGATTAGTCAAACTGCTAAGATCAGGCATGTCGCCTGAGAAGTTGTTATTAGACAACACAAGAACCCTGAGGCTTTCCAAATCTCCAAGTGAATGCGGCAAGGATCCATACAAAGAATTGTTTCTAACATTCAAAACAGCCAAAGCTGAAAGTGAACCAAGGCCATCTGGAAGCCTACCAGTGAAGTTATTGCTATCAAGTATGAGAGTTTGAAGGTGTTGGAGTGATGATATCGTGGGTGGTATATTGCCTTCAAAGAAATTTGAAGTTAAGTTCAGTATTTCTAGGGAGGATAGGCGCATAAACTTGCTAGGCAGAGGCCCCCATAAACCTAGAGAAACCAATGTGAGGACCTTCAAGCTCGGAAGCTTCACAAGTGTGGCAACAAAGGACTCAATCGAGAAATTCGCAGGTAATCTACTAGCCCCTGTATCTCCCACAATGTGCAGCTGAGTTATGCTCTTATCATAGCAAACAACAGTGAGAGCTGCAGTTGGTTCACTTTTACAGAAATCAGTAGCACTGCTCCAGCTATTCAGAAAAGGTGGAGAATTTAGGAGGAATTTGATTCTCAAAAGAGTTTGCACATTTGATGATTCCAGATGCTCTTTACAAGAGACTGAAATCAACATTAGAAGCAACAATGGAACTGTTGTTCGGAATAATCGAAATGCCATCACCTCTACCGAAAGTGGAACAGAACCTGATCAAGAAAACTCAACCATCTTTAAAAACAAAGATTCATCTAGAGAGTAGAGGAAATGAATCAAGAATTTGGTAGCATTGCAAAAAAAAAAAAAACAATTGGGCTAAAGAAATAAGGAAATCTTTATCAGGGATAAGATTCACATTGGAGAGAACAGCCTCCCTAAAAAAGCAGCAAAATTTAGCCTATAAATACTCTCAGATGTGTGAAAATGATTTGTAATTTACCAAACATTGATGTATGAAATTCATTTTGCTCCTTTCCATTTCATTAATAAATGAAAAGGGTCAATATATTATCCTCATCCATTTAACAAACATAAAAGCAAATTAGAATGCAGAACATGAGTTTGGAAATATGTGTATGAAGCAAGGCATACCTTTCTTAGCAAATGAATCTTGTTTGTTGTGAACCCATATGACCAAAAAATTAACCACCACCATAAACTCTAATTAATATAAACACAGACACACAACATTTCCTACAAATGAAGCAAGCAGCCATAAACCAAAAATCAGGTGGTACTGAACTACCAAATACTGACCTTCAAATTAAGCAACCACAAATTTTAAACACAGCTCTCATTTTACTCCACTAACTACTCTGACCACAAGATTAGCTGAATGCTGCTGTTTTCCTTCCTGCAAAAATGGTAAAAAAAAATAAAAAAAAATATAAGCTCCAAGAATGGTAAGAATAAGGCCCAAAATGTTTGTGAGTGGAGGAATTATATTGGATAAAAAAGAAGTTTACCATGCATAGAACAAAACTGCCAACCAACACCTCATTTATCACTTTCATAAACCGACAATTTTCTCTTCGAGAAATCTCTCTTTTTTTTTTTATGAGCTTTATTCCACAATTACATAATTTATGATTTTACATTAGTGCTTTTGGAGCTCCATTTGATGGGCTGAAGTCACAGAAGCACAATATATAAAGGAAAAATAAAAGCAGAAACCACGCACAAAACAAGAAAAAGAAAAAAGATTCGTGTTGCAGATTAGAAATTTAGAAGAGAAGACTTTATTCTGTTTTGTGTTAGTGCAGTGCGTGTTCGTCATCACTCATCACTCATCTGCTTCATGCACCTTTTTTTTTCTTGTATTAATTGAATATCAGATTTAACGGTGATGTTTTGGGAGTTTGTCAACCCCACACGCACGCATACACATTTAAACCGCCAACGCAATAAATTCATACTAGTCGAAATATTTATATTATTTCATATCATCATATATTCATATGTAGCTTTTTTTCCAAAATGTTAAAATATTGTAAATAAAGAAACCATTTTTATTTGAGAAATATAAAGAGTAGGAATAATTGAAGGAATATTTAGAATTAAATGTGCGTATAATGACGCCGTGAGATTTCGTTTTCGGAGTCCCGTCAGCAGTTTGGCATTAGGCTTGTGGGGTCCAGCCCCGCTTAGCTGTGACCCTCTTTGTTCTTCGTCAGTTTTCCTTTGGCGCTTTTTCACTTTTTTTTTATGATTTTTATTTTTTTAGAGGAGAACTCTTTCATTTATTTATGAATTTTAAATTTTTTTAGAGGAGAACTATTTCATTTATTTATGATTGGAAAAAAGAAAAAAGAAAGAAAAAGAAAAAAAAGAAGAAGAAAAGAACAGGCAACGTGCTACAGCCACTGCTGCAGAATTATTGCAAAAACAGTACCATCACTCACTTTAGCTAAGGATTTTGTATTTGGCGTAGTATGTTGAAAATTTGGGCGGATGAAGTTTGTTTGTAATTAATTTAAATGGGGTATTTATATGTAAAAAAGGAAAAGAAAAGAAAAGAAAAGAAAACTGTATTTCAAAAATTTGATCCATTTATAAAAAAACCTGACTAAGTTTGTAAAATGTCAGTGTCACATATGTTTTGTTTTAGGAAATTACACATATTGAATAAGGAATCTGTAAAATGGGGATATTTATATAATTTGATTCCTTGTATTCATGTGGAATGAGACCGTATAGTATACATGGGATTCCAAAATTTGTTTTTCATGTATGTGACCAGAGAATTAAATACTTGTATTCATTTCTTTTTTTTTTTTTTTTTTTTTGTCGAGGGTAACCCGCAGTTGCTATCGAAGTGCGCACTGAGTAAACTCTGTCCCTGTGTAATAGGCTGCAAACTACACAAGAAAGATAAACCACATTTGGCCGGCCTGTGCGCACGGGTAAACTCCGCTCCTGTATAATAGCTTGCAAACCACGCAGGAGAGTGTGCGCACTGAGTAAACTCCGCCCCTGTGTAATAGCCTGCAAACCACACAAGAGAGATAAACCATATTTGGCAAGTCAGGTCTAACAGGCTCACACCTAGCGATGTTGGTAGTGTGAATAGAACTTGAGACATTTGACCTCAAGATAACACTACTCCACACTAGGTCATCCCTAAGGGGACACTTGTATTCATTTCTATCTTACAAAAGAAGTGGTGACTGTTGATGGCGAAGGAAGATATTATATTTATAAAGTGTTAATTACAAATAAATACCAAACGCAAAATCTCATGTGCATCAGGTGCATGGGTCGGCCCATAAGACGGACCCGACCCGCACCGACCCGACCCGCGCCCATGACCCGTCATATAAATACCTTGGCTGACCCATTCCACATTTCTTTCCCCTTTTGTGATTTTAGAACCCTAGCTGCCTGCTCTCTCTCCTCTTCTCTCTCTCAATTTTTCTGCTTTTCCGATATAGAACCCTAGCCGCCTCTTCTCTTTCCTCTTCTCTCTCTCAATTTTTCTGCTTTTCCGATCAAATCGACACCATCACTAGTGCTATAGGTTGTTATTATTTTGGCATGAGAAATCAGCACCAACACAGAGACGCCCCGCCTCCTCCGATTTCGAGTTCTCAGTCAGCAACTACTCGATGATGTCTGTTGATGAGCTTTTCTTCAAAGGGAGGCTTCTCCCTTTGAAGGAAAGTTGCAGTAGTAGCAACCACAAAACTACGAATCTTTGTGACGAGCTGCAGAATAAAGATGACGGCAAAGACAAAGGTAAAGACAATCTCAACCTTAAATCGAAGCCTCTATGACTTTTGTCTCATTGAGTCCCACTTCGAACCAGCAATCGGAGCAGCAGAGACATCTCCTCTCTAATTTATTTTGGAGTTTTGTTCATGGCTTTCCCTCATTTTCCATCACAACCCCACGCACGTTTATAAAGTCGCCATTTTTATGTAGTAATGTTCCCTCATTACAGGAATCATTGACTGGGTTCGTGTGGAGATATGATGAATTGGGATGAGCTTAACTCAAGTTTGAAACATGCTTTAGATTTCCCCTTTACAAACCTACCTAGCAGAGAATGATAAAATTATCATGCAGAATAAAATAATTGTCATGGTTGAGAAAGAAATGTGCCAACCTTCCCAAGTTATCGAGATATAAGAACACCATATTTTGGATTTTTGTCATCTAGTTTTGAATGTTTTGCAATGAATTCTTAGGGAAAAAAAAATTGAACATTAAACCATTTGTGCTACCCATTTTGTATGATTTATGTTATCCAATTTTAGCAATCTCAGTTCATTCATGCCCTTTATTTTACAGAAATATGAATAATAATTTAAGTACTATTCAGCATGCTTATGAGTACCATTTGAGGTAAAAATATCTATCACATTTTATTTTAATGTTTGCATGTTGTATGGTGGTTCAGATGTTATGTTTATGTGTTTAGGGATTCAGTCTAGATTATTTTGCATCCGTTTTCTTTTGAATTGTGTCCATTTGTATATGGAGTATCAATGTTACTGATGATTAGTACCAGATGAGATGCTTGTGAGTATCTGAATTTTAGGATAGATTTCTTTTTGTATTTTTCTGTGCATTTGACTTTTGTGTATTGAGTATGACATTGGAAATTGAGTGGTACTATTTGATGTGTTTGATTTGATTGATTAATTTGAAATTTCATATAATTATTATGAATTATCATGTTAAGTATCATTTATAATGCTTATTAGTATCAATTGACTCAAAAACAAGTATCAACTATTTCATAATTTTTTCTGATATATGTTTTGTCAGATGTTATATTTATTTCTTTAGAATTCAGTCTAGCATGTTTTGCCCCTTTCATTGTTTGAATTTTGTGTGCATTTATGTATGGAGTATCAATTTTCATGTTGATTAGTACCAAATGAGATGCTTATAAGTATCAGAGTTAGGTCAGATTTTATTTCATGTTTTTATGTGTGTGCATTTTCATTTTTTGTATGGAGTATCAATTTTCATGCTGATTAGTATGCTTATAAGTATCAGAGTTGGGTCAGATTCTGTTTTATGTTTTTATGTATGTGCATTTTCATTTTTTTTGTATGGAGTACGAATTTTCATGCTGATTACTACCAAATGTGATGCTTTTGTTTGTTGATTTTTACAATGCACTGCTGACTTGAGTGTAATAGTCATTATATCTTGAGCATAGTTGCATATATTTTTCTTTTCTTTTTTCCTATTATTTTTTAGGGGAATGGGTGTGGATTTGTTTAGAGGTCATTGCATTGAAGCTATCAGATGTGTTGTTTGTCTAGTTTAGGTGAAAGATTAGCAAGTTGTAATGACTACACGTGTGAAACACTTTTCATTCGCCTTAGATCATCTGATGCAGGTGATTTATTTCGTTGCTGCAGTGACAAAATGCAAAATTTTCCTCTAAGATCAAACTCATAAAATGCAGAAGATATTCTCTCTATTTTATTTAAATATAATACAGATTCTTTGTATGACACAAAATGTGGAAGTTCAAGTTAAACTAATAACCGTGTTCATAAATTTTCTTCATACCTCATTCACTGATGATGCAACTGATAAAACAGCGTGTAGAGTATTAGAGATAGTTTTTTTTTGCTTTCAGTTTGTATTCCTCTACTTGATTTTCTAACTTCATTTTGTTGGTTTTGCAGTCCATTGGTCGAAGGAAGCTTCGAGCCATGTACTGTGCCCGTATCGCCCTTGCTGTAATTAATGATTTAAGATTTGACGCTTATAAGTTGGTGCTTGCATTCATGAACATGAGGAAGAAGTGATTGAGAATTTTATATATATTTGTTGGATACTTGTGGTGTTATGGCTTGATATTTTAACAACATTTTGGTATATTTTGATTTGGTGGTTCGGATTTATTAGATGTGTGGAGTTTATTATGGTTGAAACATGAAGTTGTTTATAATATTGGAGATGATTGGATGGGGTAAAATACTGTTCTTGTGTTATTTGTGGTATGTGTGATGGTGAATGAGTGTTTTGGATTATTTATTTTTAAATTTGGCATCATTTGAGATATTATTTTGTGGAATAAATTTTGTATAAAGTATACATGTTTATGTTGAATTTTGTCCTTTTAATAACTAGCATAACATGTATTGAGCAAGACCCATATTTATTTTCAGAGACAATCGCAGTATCATGTGTTAACTTATATAGTATCAAATGTTCAACAAAAAAGTAACCATTTATTCCATGTTAATGTATCATTTGATATACGTATTCTGATTTTAAGGAAAGACAAATTTGTTTTCAGAAATTATATTAGTACCGTTTGTGTAGTTATAAAATATCACATTTAAAAAAAAGTAACATTACATCCTGAAGAGTATCATTTATTCAGCATAAAGGTATCAATTGAAAAATAAAAACGTATCGTTTAAGAATTAAATGTAATATCGATTTAAGAAGTAACTTAAAATGCCAACATGTGTATTTTTGTGCATGATTTCCAATTCAAGAGTTAATTCACTCTTTTTGCTGCTATGAAACATCGACAACATTTTTCATCACAACTCAAAATAAATCAAAATAAAAAATCAGTCTTTGAAAATTTCTAATAAAGTTCCCTTGTTTGACCATTTTTTACATAAAAAAAGCAACTTGAACAAACAGTAAGAGTAGACAAACTAAGAAATCATGCATAAATGAATGTCTAAGAAATGAAATTACATTATAATAGTATTCCAAAATGATAAATTTCTTACATAATAAAATGCCATCAACATTTTGATTCAAATTAAACTCTTAAAACATGCAAGATAAATTTAAAAAAATGAGGAATCTTCAATCCAAAAATCTGCAAAGTAAATTTAAGAAGTGAGTCAGTTAGATAGAAAAGGTACCATTTAATAAGCATGAAAGTATCAATTGTGCTGAAGACAAGTATCAAACTGATATCCATATAAATAACACAACGTTTAAAGCATAATGACAGGGTAATTAATTATAGAGTAATAACGACGTTAAAGGAAACAAAAGAGAATGTATGTTGTGGCTTCACTCTTCAGAAGCTAACATGTGGGATTGACACAAACGAATAAATTTCACAGCTAAAGGTTCAAATATGATACTTATATTCATCTACCAACAAGCTTTCTGAGAGCATGATCTGAATACTTCCTTCCCTTCTCAAAATTCTCCAAGACTCCAGCAGCCCTACCTTGCTTATTCACCCTGTTTACAATGACAACGGTTTAGGCATCAAATCTACAGCTTCGGAGAATGAATCAAGAACAAGGGTGTATAATCTCCGGCATTCCCAAAAGCATAGCATTTCAAGCTAGACGCAGAAAGTTAAAGCAAACCTTTCAAAGATATCAAAATCCAAATACTATATCACCATTTGTGACAGAGAAGATATATCCCTCAAGTTAGAATACAATCCTTCATGAGACATCTTAACACTTTTGAGTGAAATGCCTCAATGCATTATCATTAGAAACACAGGAAGAATTTTCAGACACTGAAGATGGAGTACTGCTGTGAATAAAAGCAGAAGATGATTCGCATTCTTGCAATTCCAATGACATTTATGCACTAAGCAGCACAAGATACAATCTTTTGTCCTTTAATAATTAACTAGTGGTTACTTCATTAGTTGTGGTGTATAGACTATAGATGTAGATGACAATCAAGAAATTGCAAGAACCATAGGCCTCAAGAAAATGAATCAAATCAACACATCAGAGTTAATTAAGTTAGCATTGCATCTGGAACATGTGGGAATTCGTAATTATTTCCTGCAACAAGCAATTGAAAATTTGAAACTAAGGGAATTCGTGTTCATGAGTCCAAACTGCAAGAGAAAATCAACACAAACTCTTTCTAAATTTCCTACTCATTAGTGATCAAAATTCCAAAATTAGGCCTCATATTTATGTCCAAGCATTCAAAGAAAACAATAATAATCTTTCTTCTCCCATAGTCCTACATACAACACACCCTTCAATTTCCAAGAAATCTTATTTCTAACTTTCAAATCCAAGCAATAGAAGCTCAATTTCATCTTCAAATAACTTCATACACGGAAATATATGTCTACAGACAACATTTTGTATAGAGAGAGAGAGTGATACCGGATTTCAGGGTTGATGCAGATGTTGCGGACCAGCTGGAAGCTGCAGATGCCCACAGCAACCTCCATGGCTGCAAACAGTGGATACACCTACCCATATACATATACATGCACAACACAACCCCCTTACAGATACACCACATAAATTCTTTTCCGGTAAAATCAATTCAAAACGGGCAAAAAAAAAATCAGATTCAGACAAAAAAAGGCACAAAAATTCCCCAAATTTGAAAGATGCAATTGTTTGAATTAACAAAATTAATTTCGCAATTGAAATCTACACAATTGAATAGATTCAATTGAATTCTAGAAACTCACCTTCAAATTTTCGAACGACACAAAAAATGGAATGAAAATTCAATTTCTTCAACATTGAGGATAATGTCGCCGTCCCCAGCTTCCGGCGCGGTGGTCCTAGCCTTCCGGCGGCGACAGTGATGGTGGCGGCGTTCGCGAGAGGTTGCCTACTCTCTCTCGGCTTCGTCTCGATCGCGGTTATCGGTTCTCTCTCTCTGTCTCTCTCTCTCTCTCGCGCGCGTTCTGCGCTTGTTTTGTGTTTTTTTTTAAATTTTGGTTTAATTTGGTAATGGACTGGATCCGGGTTCATGGGCTGACCCGTCTCACGGGCCGGCCCATGCATCTTATGCACAGGAGACCAGCCCAATACCAAATATTGGCTTCTTCTTACACTCTTTATCTTGAAATTTTAAAAGATGAACATCATTTATCATACATCATTTATCATATTGTATAATTAACACTTTTAGCATTAACGAAAATTTCTGACAGAGTAAATAATAACGTGAACTGCAGGAAAACATATGTGGATTTTTTCGCCCAATTGATTAAAATAACGTGTAAATTAAATTTAACCCGTCATAAACAAACGATATTGGTTTAACCTATAATTTTTTTTATAAAAAAAATTGTTAGTGTCAAAAGTGTTATTTACGCAAATACTTGCTGATATTCATCTTTTAAAATTTTAGGATAAACGTGTAAAAAATACGAACGATTGGGTATTGTTATGTAATTAAGTCATTTATAAATAATGATTTAGTGATTGCAACTTCAAAAAATAATAGGTGCAATAATGCACTGAAAAAGAGGAAAAGAGTTATGATTTTGATAGGCGTTAATGTAGTGTAGGCCAACTCTATGGACTCTTTTTTGGGCGGGCTGCATTCATTCAAATAGGGCCGGGCTCATCTAGATTCTTATTCGGCTTAATTAGGTCAACGGATTATTGTACCAATTTTAATAATCCATTTTTTTAGGGGAGAAAATAACTAAACCATTTTCATCTACCACAAAAATAGCAGTTTATAAAAAAGGTCGTTCTACTAATTTCGCTTATTTTTTAGTTCATTAATTCACCGCATCTCATAATAAACTAGAATTATTAATATTTCAATTTTCAAGCATTCTGTAATACTATCATACTACGACATCACACACGTTCTCTATTACATACGATATAAATATAACATAACATGCTTTGAAAAATTATAATATTTTTATAAAAAATAAAAAATTACATTATTACAAAAGATTTAAAGTCCTTGGGATTCTGTGCAGGCATTGCTATTTGTACAGAATATTTTAACTCTTTTGAAGCTGTTCTCTCATGATCTGACCTTCTCGTGTTTATATGTCAGCAGTTGTTGCTTGAATGAATGTAGAAATGTAGAATTCCCTCTTTGACTGGATCAGATTGTATCACATTATTTTACAATCATTAATGCAGGTAAGTTTTTTTTTCTTTTTCTTTTTTGAGGTGACATAATATCTACAGCATACGAGTAGTACTCAGAAGGATAGGAATGTAGGATATAATTTTTCCAATATTCACCGTAACAAATAATCATAGATGTGCCCTTAGATTTATTTATTTCCTATGGCATTTTTTCAGAAATAAAAGAATAGGCCCATTGATAATAATCACATATCACAAAATATGACATTATTATAAATATTTGGCAAGACATATTAATATAGAAGGCGGACGGAAGAGGAGTTTGATTTAATTTGGGTAGTCCATTCATAGATGTAGTCTAATACTTCTTTCCAACACTTCTCTTTAATTTGAAATTGAAATTGAAAGTCAAAATCAATACGAAAATTCTTTTAAACCGTCCTCTTTAACTGGAACTGAAAGATCAAAACAACCGCACGAAAAATCGTCCATTGCACTTTTTATATTGTATTTTCTAGTGTACATTTATTTTTTATTTTATTTTTTTCATTATTTCTTCTATTTCAATTTATTGCATGTTAATTTAATTTTACACTTAATATTTAGGATTCATCCTATTCAATTATAATTCATTATAATTTGTTAGTATTTAATTTTTTTAAATAGTCAATTAATAACTAAAAACTGAAAATTAAATAGTAAAAAATTATAATACATTTTGATTGGGTAAGATGAACCTTGAATAATAAGTGTAACACTAAACTAACGCACAAAATAAAAATTAATTAAAAATACTAAAAAAATTAAATGTGCGATAGAGAATGCAATATATGAGGTGAAATAGAATATCACCTCCCCAAAATAGCTACTGGAGCTAAAGATGGATCCATCATTGATTCATTGATATTAGAATTTATATAAAAGTGAAAAGGAGGGCACCCATGTTCAATCCTTATTCCTTTTTTTTTTTTATTCTATCCTTATGCCTTTAGTCACTATATTTTAATCGGAAGTATAGATGCAGCGAAACTAGCTCTTAAATACCAATACTTCATCATTCAAAATAATTTTTTTAATTCCTCAACGTTAAATTGCATGTGCCTAAGTTCTAGTTCAAGTATCTCGTTACATTTCATGTTTCATATCATCAATACACGTCATAACGATATGATTAAATACATGAGTACAAAAATAAATACACGTGACATGAGTCCTGATAATAGAGAAACACGAGATGTGACACGAACATGTAACATGAAATCTGATGTTGACGTCTCTAAGCCCTTTAATAACTATTCAATCTTTACTTGTATACATATGGTCTATTGTTGTTCGGACATAACCCAATCAGTGTAACGACTAGAATGAGATAGCTTTTGGCTTGCTGTAAAGATTCAGTTTTTACTAACCAAACTCTAGAAGCCTACCCACTTGAAACATTTCAGTATTTACCTTCTCCACGAAACGGTACAGTAAGAGCCTTCATGTATGGAATTGTGGCATCTTTTTTTCATTGATCTACAAAGGGGGGCATGTGTATATATACAAAAAATAAGGAAAAGAGAGAGAGACCAACAGTAGCAGCAGCTGAAGATAATTGCAAACACATGCTATGGATTGAGTCTATATGTAGAATTGTCTATCTTGAGACCCATATACTCGATCCCATCCATCTCCGACTCCTTTGGGGATCTATATTTGCGGACCCATATACTCAATCCCGTCCATCTCCGACTCCTTCGGGATCTCAATTTCCGACAGCCAACCGTACTCATCACCATCTTCATCTTTAACATTTCTCGTTTCATCACCGTCTGCAAATGATACAAATGGGAGTCATTACCAACGATTGTAATAAATAATAAGCTCTAAAACAACTTAGCATCACATGAATATCAATTTCACAGTCAAAATAGAAAATGGCGATCTTTTCAGAGCACAAAAGGATCAATATTCCTTACCGTAAATAAATACTTCATATGGACTTATCCTAAAATCTCATAAAATACTTGAGGCTTCCATTTTCTATCTTGTGAAGAACCTAATTAAGTCTTTACAGTTGATAAGTTACACAAGGCTGCGTTTTGATTGAGGATTCAAAGAAAAGGGGAAATGGTTACAAACTACTTCATATTTAAATCCGCATAAATCATTTAGAAACAAGCCAAAACAGAGCTAATGAATTCAAAATCCAAACAAGCTCAATGATTTTGTTCTCCAAATTCTCAACTTCAATAAATCCTTCAATTCAACTGTAACTGTAACCCAAATAATTTCATTTAACTTTGCTTCTCAGTCCATTCGGGGACGTCCCAAGGCATGGCATTTCCTAAAATGAAAAACTATCCATCTTCTCTACCCCATTAATATAAGACAACGCTATTATACTTTTCCTTCCTTTTTTTTTATCTCATCTTATGCTAACACAATAATGTTTGTTATCTCATTCAACCACCATTTACATCATAAAAAATGCAGTATTTACAAGTTAAATCCTTGGTAAGCAATTTATCAATATATATATATATATATATATATATATATATATATAAAGAGGGAAAAACAGTGCAGCAATAAGATGATATTGATGCCACATATACGAAAAGGATAGTATTAATTAGTATCTTACCAAGTAAATCATCTAACATAGCTTCTTGGTAAAATGTACAATCACGACCATCATCTTTAGAATAGGGAGGTCCAATTACGTCGAGCACGGCACACGGTGTTACTGCTGTGAATTCATGGATATTTCCTCCAGAAGTTGGATATAATACACAAGCGTCGCATGGGGCTGTGAATACTCTGTTTGCTTTTAGCTTTGCCAATCGCACAGAACTTCCATCCACATCTATTTTTTTAAAAAAAATAAAAAAATATATGCATTAGTAAACTAAGTCCATTTATCTTTAACTCTTCCGCTTATATGATTTACTGCACGATCACATAAGATCACTTACGTTTAGAACTGGGAGGATCAACCCAATCATACGCTTTTATATGCATACTCCCCAATAGAATCTTGCTGAAAACAGTCATTTCTGGGTGATTGTGAAGAGGTATGACAGCAGTTGCAGGCAGAAAAAATATGCTCAACTGCAGAAATTACAATTGGATAGTTTAAAATCAGCAATCAAGCAAGCTTGAGATTGATGATGTAAAATGCTTTACTTCCAATGATCAGAACTATTTCCAGATGTCGTAATCTTAAAATATTGATGCGCATAGAATTGTCTGAACTAAAAAGTGAATTAGTTAATTTGCAATACGATGCAAGAATTCTTGATGACTGCAAGAAAGAATTGTACCTCAAAATTGTCACATTTGTAGATGGTTGCTGAGGTTACTCGTGGAGCCCCTTCAATCTCGCTCTTGGGTTTAAAGAACTGTAGATCCCTACTAAGTCCTACATCCTCGGGTTTCATACTATCTGAAATACGAACCATAAATCGCAATTAGCTTTCTTCTTAACACCTATATATTTTGATGATAGAAATATATAGTTGAGGTTGGATTGAATTAAGCTTGTAAGTTTGTTGATCTTTCACTTTCTACAAATCCATTATTCTAATTCTAACATACTTAATTTCCAAGTTCATTTCAAAACACTTGATCAAATTATAAGCCTATAACAAAAATTTAATCTTGATTCAAGAAATAGGACCCCCAGCATCGGCATCATCAGATGATAAACTCCAATTCCAAGCACACAAAACACTTTAAAAGTAGAAATCAAGATTACCAACACACACTCACACACACGTCTATATATATATATATATAGATAGATACATATGATAATCATTGCTCACCAAGAATACGGGACAAATTTTGCACATCAGTAGCAGAAGGAACAGTGCCGGGGCCCTTAAAAACTCGTTTGCAAGAATCGGAGAGCTGCTGCAGAGTTCCAGAAACCACCTGCAAAGTTTGCGGCCGCCTCAATTGAATCCTGACCCTCTTCTGCCTGAATCTCTTCTTCTTTATCAAATTCTCAACATGATGCGCAACTCTATCCGATCTACTGATTTGCTGCGCACAACCCGCCGCTTCTATCGTCATTTTTCCTTGAAAATAAGGATCTGGAACGGGATAGAGACGAATAAATCGGGCAGAAGTTGGAGAAAAAAGTCAAGAGAGATAACGGTGGACGGAGTTTGAAAAGAGAGCTAGAGAGAGGAAGAGGGTTATATAGAGGAGAGAGAGAGAGAGAGAGAGAGAGAGAGGGAGAGAGAGAGAGAGACGGGGGGAGGGAGGGAGGGAGGGAAAAACCAGGGGCCATAGGCGGTGAAGTGGAAGAAAATGGTAGATATTTTGGTACTTAGATTTGAAAGAAAAAAACATATATGTCAAAAAAAAAAATACTAGAAATGGGGAAAAAGCAGTTTGTTTCCCGCCCCAAGATTGCAACGAAACTGCTAAATCGGGGAGATTTAGTAATAGTCCCACTGTTTTTGGTCTGAATTCGGACAGCTGCCGCTGCGGGCCCACCACAACTGAGATTTCCATTTCACTTTTTGAGCACTTTTTCCAAAAGTTTGCTTCTCATTTTGTAATTGATTTTGTTCCCCATCAACTTATTAGTTATTATCCAAAAACACTATGGCTAATAATAATAATAATAATAATAATAATAATAATAATAATAATAATAATAATAATAATAATAATAATAATAAAATATCCAAAAAATTATAGTAATTTTACTATTTCAATTTTCAGATCCCGCTCTATGTTAATAGTTATATATATATATATATAGTTTTATGGAATAAATATTGATTAATATATATACATATATATGTGGGAAAAAATTTATTTAGGCAATTTTAATTTAAAATTTGGGTAATTGGGCAAGTTTTAATAGATAGGAGAAATTTAGGCAATTTGTACTTTATTATGTATCCCTTATTTGTAGTGGGTCCCAAAAAATCAATTAAATTTTTTTTTTGAAAATCTTCTGAAAAGTTTACCACTTTTTGTACTTTCAACCCTAAAATCATTAAAGGAATATTGAATATTTTGGAATTTGGAGAAAAATTGACTTTCGTTCCCCTCTTTCTCTTTTTAACGTTATAAGCAACGAAAAAAAACTGACTTCCGTTTCCCCTCTCCCTTTCTCTCTCTCTCTCTCTCTCTCTCTCTCTCTCTCTCTCTCTCTCTCTCTTCACGCCGTAGCCAAACTTCACGCCATAGCCATTCCCTTCACCCTCTCACTTCGTCGTCTCTCAACACAAGTAGGCCAGAAGTCAAACGTGAACTGGAAGAGAACGATTAAGGTTGAAATCTGTCTCTTGTCTCTCGTCCTAAATCTAACTACCCTTTTTTAATTGTTAGAATCAGTTCATCGACGATGGAGGATATACAGAGGAATCCGTCTAGATCGGGAGAGGTTAGCATGCTTTCGTTATGCTTAACGATAATATATTGTTGGTTAATGTTAGATTACAATGTTAGGGATCTTTAAAACCATATTTTTTTGTGAAATTTTCATTATTTATTTCGAGATCTGGAGTAACGATAGTTGTTAAAATTCATAACGACAGTGTTTAAATTCATAACGATAGTTGTATAAATGCATAGCGATAGTTGTTTAATTGCATAATGATAGGTATTTTATTGTATTTTAAGAGACGGAAAATATCATATTTCAAAATCAGTTTCTTTCATTATCGTTATGCTCAAAGATGACTATTGTTATGAGTTTCGTTATGCCCTTATTATGTAACCTTATGCTAGTGTTTATGGTATCATCATGAGTATCATTATGCCCTTATTATGTAAATGTTATGATATTTTTTAAGTGATCGTTATGATATTTTTTAAGTAATCGTTATGCCTTTTTTATGTTATTGTTATGCTAATTTTTTAGTAATCGTTATGCCCTATTTGATATTATCGTTATGCCTTTTTATTTTTTTATGTATATCGTTATGCCCTTTTTAACATTATCGTTATGCCTTATAATCGTTATGATTTAATTGTTATGATGAGGTCATTAACATTATCGTTATGCCTTAATTATAACTTAATTTAATTACATGCAATCATTAACGATAACCTTAATCGTTATATCCTATTTTAATATAGCATTATCGTTATGCCTTAATTATAATTTAATTAATTATATGTAATCATTAACGATAACCTTAATCGTTATGGCGCATTTTATTATAGATATCGTTATCACAGCATGATTAACACTATCGTTATTCCAAAAATAATTAAATATAAAGCTTAACGATAAGTTTAATTTAATTATAATTGTACGATAACTTTAATTTAATTAGAATTGATATAATCATGCTCAACCAAAGCATAACGATAACTTTAATTTAATTGTAATTGATATAATCATTATGCTCAATCAAAGCATAACGATAAATTTAATGTAATGATAAATTACGCTATTTATTGTAAATAAGTGTATTAATGAACCGAATTAAACTACATTAGTTTATTTTGGTATAATTTATTCTAGTTAAGTAAAAAAATTAATACAATAATATTAGTCTAAATAATACTATCAGTAAAAAATTAGATAAAAATTAAAGAAACAATTACTATAAATAATAATAAGTTTGTATTAATATGATATATGTTAGTTAAAACGTTATAATTTACACTCTATAATAATACTAATAATAATAATAATAACAACAACAACATGAAATTTTAATAACAACATAGCTAAAAATTTAAAATTTAATAATTATTTAATTTTATATTGGGTGGATTAGATGCCCTCTCCAGATACTGAAGCCGAATGTGATGGCGTATGTGAAGATGGAGTTACTTGAGAAAATTAGAGAGATGTTAGATCATTTTGGTGGTGAGGATACGATCCAGATGTTTAGATCTGGATGTTTCAGATATTTTTTGAATTTCAGGAGTGTAATATAGCATGCAAGCTGTTGTATGCTTTGATTTGTCGTGAGGTGCACGCACATGATCCCACATGCGAGGGTAGTGAGTGTTGTAGCTATCTTAATGGATCCATGCTATGCTTTGGGCCCTCTGAGTATGCATTGGTGTCAGGCTTACGGTTTGGCACATCGAGTTTCGATCCGAATGTGGCCCATCCCATTCTGCCCAAAGACATCTATTACCGATTATTTGAGGGGAAGAAGATGATTGTGGGACAGATGTATGATAAATTCAAGGATAGGAGGCTAGCAATCACCCTTTAGATTACGTGAACATTACAAACATCTTGTTCGTATATCAGATTTTGTTTTCTCTTGATTCGGGACTGGCGATCGATAACTGGGTATGGGCCCTGGTGGAAGATGTTGACGTTTAGAATTATTTTCCATAGGGGGAGGGGGGCTATACATTTCAGATGTTGATGCACTTTATCAGTCTCATCCCCTGAGTGCGACGGGCTATGGGTGGAGAGCGGGATGGAACATATCATTGGTATGGCCCTGTCTGGACACTTTAGGTAATTAGTTTAATTTATCATTATAAATTATTTAAATTTATATTTTAGCTATTTGAGATTATATTTAGAAGATATTATATTTTTTTTACAGACATGGGCTTGTGAGGTTTTACTCGGGCTTGAACGTCAGTTGGGCGTCGTTGGTGGTCAGATAACCACACTTTGCTGCTTGAAGTGGTCATTTACAGCCCGAGCGTCGACTTCTCTACATTTTTTGATGGACATGTATTTTTTTATATAAATAATTGAAAAACAGTAATCCGTGCTTATACGTTTTTAGTTAACTGCTTAAAAATTGTTCTGTGATATGTGTGGGACAGATGCAAGAACATAAAATAACAAAGCAGTAAAAACGCACGAGATGATAACCCAGTTCGGTTCAACCAACCTACTCTGGGAGGATTGCTCCCAAACTTGAAGATTTGACTGGTACTCCTTCGAAGAGTGTATTAAGGATCTTACACATACAAGCCTCCCACCTTATGTCGCCCGTTCTTCTCTTCGAACTCTTTCGCTAGCCGAAAGTTGTAAGATCCCCTCACAACCGTGACACTAGACTCCCTCTAGCTACCCACGACTTCAACTTACAATCTCTCTCGAGATTGCGTACAAAACGGAATAAAAATCCCCTCACGTGTTTCACTCGTAAACACTCAATACTAGTCTATCACGTTGAACGTTTTAATGAACAACTACTAGTTACAAAAACAACCACAAACTGATTCTAACACTAGAATCTAAATAAAATATCAGTGGTACCGATTGCTTCTCAATTCGGTCTTCATATAGACGTCGATCTCCATCCGCCGCCAATATGGTATGTGGATTGTGGTTTGTGGCCTTCCATACGTGTGTAGATACTCTCTATGTGTAGAGGGGTTAATTCAGCACTAGATCTACACCACAAGGCAGTAAAATGAATTAATCTTGACCTTCCAAACTCGTTCGGCGCAAGATCTTTCCAACAAGGAAACTGCCATAAATAGAGTATCCCTGGTTCTGTCTGGGACATACTCTGGAATAGTTCACCAACTGTTCTTTCTTTTCTTGCACAGCGGAAAACAAATCTTTGTAGGACATACCCAGGCACACATTGTCGAACATATCTCGCCAATACAACAACACAAAACTTAGTGCATGATGATGGCACTAACAATCTCCCTCTTTGGCGTTTATGGTCGGCAATTATCATCACGATCTGCACAACACTTGAATAACCTTCGCAGATCAACAATATATCAAAATGAGTGATATATTTAAAAACTGTCAGAGACAGTTACAAGCACACTCCCCCTGAATCTGAACTGGGAGTGCCTTCATCACGATCAGAGCATTATTTTCACAGTGTAGAACTGCATTGTTAGTTGATCAAAAATATAGTACAGACCAACAAAGATTAAAGTGGGGTATAACAACATCCCCAATAAATTGTTTGTTCAGAAATCATCAAACATTAAAAAATGAGCACACGCTCAACATAGCAGCATCAGCAACAGACCATCCTTCATCCAGCTGTGGTCTTTGTGCACCAACATTCTTCTCCCCCTTAATTGTTGCCAGAAACGGCAAACACCAAACTTCACACCGGGGAGGCAGCAACATCATCATCATCATCGGCATCAGCAGCAGCCGGCTTATCAGCAGCAGGAACAGAGGAAGCACTCAGCACGTTAAGCGGCGAGGCAAGGCCAAGGGCTCGGGCCCGAAGATCAATCAGCAAGGCCTCCAACTCCTGTTTTCTGGTCTTGAAAGTCCGAATGGACTTGCTTAGAAACACAACTTCACGCTCCAGAGACTTGATATGCCTGTCAAAGAAAACAGAAGTGACAGCAAAAGAAGCAGCTGATCTGTCTGGGACAGATGAGGGCAGAGGTCTCGAGCTTTCATCAGCATCACGGGAAGGAACATCCGGAGCATGCTGGGACGAAAATAACTTATGGCTGATGGACAGCGGCTGCGTAACAGGCGCATACACATCATTTGCAGAAACAACATCATGCTGGGCCATGATGATGCTGAAGATTAAGCCAGGATATCCAACAGGTTGCTGGGTACAAGTCGATTCGACATGAGCAAAGACGTTCTCAAAGATCAGCAGGCCAAGATTAAACTCACTCCGAGTGCCTACTTTGAACAGCAACAAGGCCATGGACTTGCCAATAGTAGAATCATGAGTACTGGGCAACCAATTCCTAACAACAACCTTGTGAAGAATTGAGTACTTCACACTCAAATCAGACGCCAACAATGCATGTCCCGAGGGCCAAACCACCCGACTTCCTCCAGTTAATTCCGACACAACTTCATTCAGATCAAACACAGGCGCAAGAGCAACTAGGTTCTCACGACCCAAAAAATTATTGATCACAGCAGGGGAAAAAGCAATCCAATGACCCCTCACAAACACAGAAAAAGCATGCTCATAGGACGCATCACGCATACGCTTGGACAAGTTTGCATAAAATTCATGCACAACAGCAGCAATAAAAGGAGGAGCACAAAAAGCAAATTTCTCTAACCGGAGATCATGCAACAACGAGTCAATACCCGTTCCCTCTAAATCAGACTTAACCAAACAACGCTCGAAAATCAACGAGCGACCAGCAACAATCTTGAATTGATTTTGGTGGAGAGCAGAGATAAACTTACTTGAATCAAAGACCTCAGAATCAGAATCTGATCTGTCTGGCACATACTCAGGGACATCCTCTGCTTCTTCATCAGAGGGGGAAGGTGCTCTGGCTTACTTCATCAGCGGGTGACAATGACCCGACATCAATCCCATCCTCTGCTCAGACACACTTCGTGTCACACGGCGAGCAGGAACAACCTCAGGCTTCTTAGGAACATCCTTTTTCCCAGCAGGCTTCACAGATTTGGGGGGTTTTGATGAAGACCCCTTCTTTGCAGAAACCTTCTTAGGGGTTTGTGAAGAAGAACCCTTCTTCGCAGCAACCTTGGCCAACACTTTGGATTTCAATTTGGCAATGGGCGTGTCATCTTCATCATCAAACACCGGATCATCTTTTAACTCTATCTTGTGTTTGGACCCGCGAGTTTTGGAGGAGGTAGCCTTTGGAGGAGAGACAGACTCATCCTCATGAACAGGATACTCCTCATCGAGAAAGAAGATATCAACATCATCATCACCTTGATCATGAACAAGGTTTCCAGCAGCAGCAACAGGTGAAACTTCACCAAGAGGGACTTGAACCGTGACAATGGGCGTGTCACTAAACACCGGAACATCAGCAGAAAGGGACGACGCTTGAACAAATTTCAGAGCATCAAGAGATGCGGCAAATTCCTCAATCGAAGTAGGTTCTTCGCCAATAGCAACGGTGGCAGCATCATCGACAACAGAAGCCATGGAGACTTCATTTCCTCCAACATTCTCAACCACAGCCACAATTGAAGCTTCCAAAGTTTCCGCAAACACCATGGGCGGAGAGAATTGCTCTTCAGAAACCCTAGGAGAGGGTTGAGCAACGAGATCTGTCTCAGACACAGATCGAGGCGGCAAATCAGCAGAAGGTGCCACAGAAGTTGGCACAGAAGCAAGAGCTTCAGAGGAAGCAATAGAAGGCTTCACAGAGACAGAGGCCATTGAAGACGAAAACACAATGGGTTGAGAGAGCTCCGCAAGCTGTCATCGCAAGTCTTCAGTAGAGATTTTGGGTTTCTTCGCTTGAGAGGGCTTAGAAGAAACACCTTTGTCCGCCATTAGAGTTTGAACAACAAAAATTCAAACACACACCACAGAGAGAGAAAGCTTGGAAATTTTGCAACGATTCTGTCTCTTTTGAAAAATAAGGTTAAAACCTTAATTAGGAAACTCTAACAAGGAAATTTCCTTAACTCACTTATTCCTCACACATCACCCCGCAGCTAGGTGTGGAGAAGTGGAATCGATCGTGGTGCGAAAATCAAGGCACTACTATCCGTTAAAAATTAACCATTCGTCCAAAGCAGAAACTGTCCGAGACAGATATTGGCACAACACTTACAGACCATATTAACCATGGTCATTTTATACTCTCTATACATACATCACTGACCAAGACCATATAGAGAGTCTTCTCACAATGGAGAAGTTTAGAGAACACAAAGACCCAAGGAGGATCTTAGTGTTTCAAACCTTCTGCTATCAAGTGCCTTTGTAAAGATGTCCGCAAGCTGGGCATCTGTTCCAACATATTCGATCACAAGGGATCCGTCTTCAACAAGCTCCCGGATGGAGTGGTGACGAATGTCTATGTGCTTTGTACGAGAGTGTTGAACTGGATTTTTCAAAATGTTTATCGCACTCATATTGTCATAGTATATGGTAAGGACAGACTGTGGGACACCATAGTCATGTAGCATTTGTTTCATCCACAAAAGTTGAGTGCAGCAACTTCCAGCAGCGATATATTCGGCTTCGGCAGTAGACAGCGAGATAGAATTCTGTTTCTTGCTGAACCATGACACTATGTTATTTCTAAGGAAGAAACATCCTCCAGAGGTACTCTTCCTATCTTCAGTACATCCTGCCCAATCTGCATCGCAAAACCCCACCAAACTAGGGTTTGTATCATAGGAAAACCAAAGTCCCAACTCAGAAGTACCCTTTATGTACTTGATTATGTGCTTGACAGATTTCAAGTGACTTTCTTTGGGTTCAGATTGGTAGCGAGCACAAACTCCCATGCTGTAACAAATGTCTGGCCTACTTGCTGTAAAGTAGAGCAGACTCCCAATCATACTCCGGTACAAGGTTTGCTCAATGGCAACACCAGCTTCATCTTTTGACATCTTTGAAGATGTCCCCATCGGAGTTCTTTTCGGGCTGCAACTTTCCAATCCAAATTTGTTGATTAAGTTCTTTGCATATTTCGATTGAGATACAAAAATTCCATCATCATTTTGCTTCACTTGAAGTCCTAGAAAGTAGGTTAGTTCACCTACAAGACTCATCTCAAATTCAGAAGTCATGTCCTTCACGAAGTCTTTCACCATTCTGTCCGAGACAGATTCGAAGACAATATCATCCACATAAATTTGAACGATGATTACGTCAGATTTTTCTCTCTTGATGAAGAGAGTTCTGTCAGCACCACCTCGAACGTACCCTTTCTCCAGAAGGTATTTGGTAAGTCGGTCGTACCAAGCTCGTGGAGCTTGTTTGAGACCGTAGAGGGCCTTCTTTAATTTGTACACATACTCAGGATGGTATGGGTCTTCAAAGCCTTTGGGTTGGCTTACAAACACATCTCCAGACAAGTACCCATTTAAGAAGGCACTCTTCACATCCATTTGGTACAATTTAAACTTCATCCATGCAGCCATGGCAAGGAGTAACCTGACAGATTCAAGACGAGTGACATGACCGAACATCTCGTCAAAATCCACACCTTCAACCTGTGAATAACCTTGTGCCACAAGTCTCGCCTTATTTCTGGTTATGTTCCCGTCTTCGTCGGTTTTATTCTTGAAGATCCACTTCGTGCCGATCACATTAACACCTTTAGGACATGGAACCAAATCACATACTTCATTTCTTTCAAACTGCAAGAGCTCTTCTTGCATGGCATGAATCCATCGATCATCTTGTAAGGCCTCTTTAACGTTCTTGGGCTCAGTTGTAGATGTATAGCAGACATTTGCAATCATCTCACGATAGTTCTTTCGAACTCCTCTGGTTCTAACTCCTTCACTCACATCACCAATGATGTCTGCTACAGAATGATGCTTCTGCACACCTTTTGAAGGTTTGAAGCTATCTAGATTCTCATTCCTCAACTCAGCGTGATCATGATGTTCCGAACTGTCTGGAACAGAAGCTGGAACAGGAGTTGTAACTTCAACAGTTTCCTCATCAATCTGGGCAATAGGTTTTTCCAGATCATCTACAACAATATTGATAGACTCCATCACCGTCTTGGTCCTCTTGTTGAACACACGATAGGCCCGACTATTTCTCGAATATCCGAGAAAAATGCATTCATCTCCTTTGGCATCAAACTTTCCAAGCTGCTCTCGGTCCCTCAACATATAACAAGTACTTCCGAAGATGTGAAAGTACTTTAAGTTTGGTTTCTTCCCTTTCCACAGCTCGTAGGGAGTAACTCTTGTCTTGGGTCTGAAGTACACCCGATTAATAACATGACATGTTGTATTCACAACTTCAGCCCATAGATTGTCAGTGACAGATTTTGCCTTCAACATGACTCGGCTCATTTCTTGAAGAGTCCGATTTTTCCTCTCAACAACACCATTTTGTTGAGGCGTTTTTGGTGCAGAAAAATCATGAGCAATACCTTTTTCTTCACAAAAATATTTAAAGTAAGCATTTTCAAATTCACGACCATGATCACTTCGAATTCTCATTACAGCTGTTGCCTTCTCCACTTCGAGCTTGAGACAAAGATTTTTGAACATCTCAAAAGTTTCTCCCTTATCTCTAAGGAACTCCACCCAAGTGAATCGTGTGAAGTCATCCACACACACAAAAATGAACTTCTTCCGTCCAACACTTTCAGTTTGAACAGGCCCCATCAAATCCATATGCAACAGCTCCAAGGCTTTTGAGGTGGTAATCTTCTTAACAGATTTATGTGATGTATGAATCTGTTTTCCCACTTGACATGACCCACAAATTTTGCTACGATCAATATCAAACTTCGGGACTCCATTCACAGCTTCTGTCTTCAAGAGTCGCTGCATGTTTCTGTAACTCACATGGCCGAGCTTTTCGTGCCATATGTTTGCTTCATCAAGTTGAGTTCTGAAGCAATTACCTTTCATGTTGAGGAGGTAACAATTGTCCCTTGATCTGTCTCCATCCATCAGCAGCACACATTCTTTGTTCTTCACAAGACATTTATCTCTAGTAAAATGAACCAAGAGACCTTGATCGCAGAGTTGACTTATGCTAATTAAGTTAGCTTTCAGTCCTTCAACAAGCAGAACATCCTCCAAGTTGGGCATCCCTTCAACATTTAGATGACCACGGTCAAGAACTCTTCCCTTAACACCGTCTCCAAACGTAACGGATTGATAAGAACAATCCTTTTGGATATTCTTCAACATACTGGCATCTCCAGTCATGTGTCGCGAGCATCCGCTGTCAAAGTACCAGCTGCTCTTTGCGTGAATATTGAGGGTGGTGTGAACAACATAGTTCCTTTGACTGTGCCAGGATCTGTTCCGCACAGATTGTCTTCTGAAATTTAGGTCATTCTGAGATCGACCTTTCCTTCTCATTCTTCTGAGATCATTGATATAGTACCTACAATATGGTCGAATGTGACCAGGTTTTCCACAATAGTGACAGACAACTCCATTCTTTCGAGGCTGTGACTTTTGAGGCTGTAGCTGCTTGATCTCAGATTTAAATTCAGATTCTGGAACAGATTCATCATGCTTTCCAGATGTTTGTCCTTGACAGAAACGATCGGAAAACTTCCCACCAGTGTATCCAGGACCTGTATGGTCCTGCGGACTTTTTCCTTTAGAAAGGATGTCATCGAGCTGAGATGATCCAGAATTCATCATCTTGACGAGCTTCTTAAGATGAAGCAGTTCACCATTCTGAGAGTGAGAATTGTTTCTGGACTGTTGAAGGTCATTCTGCAATTCACTGAGGCGTGTGAACAAACTATCCCTTTCTTTAATGAGATCACCATTCTCTTTCATCAGCCCTTCATTGACTTTAACCACCATAATCCAGCTCTCATGAAGCTTTTTGTAAGCTTCCATGGCAGACTCTTCAGTGAATTCTTCATCATCACTGCATTCCGAAACATTGTCAGTATGTCTGTCAGGGATAGAATTAGACACAAGTTCTTTGTTGGACTGTGTCATGAAAGCAATATGGTTGCTCACGCATTCTTGATCACTCCCACTATCATCTGGATCATCACTTTCACTAAGAGTGGAACTGTAGGATTTATTCTTCTTCTTTAAGGTGTTAGCACATTCAGCTTGATAGTGCCCAAGACCACCACATTCTCTACACTTGACCTTCTTCTGTTTATCTTCAATGAAATCTTCATCTTTAGATCTCCGAGGTTTGGAGAATATGTTCTTGACAGAATTATTCTGTGAAGGCTTCTCATAACGTTTGACAAATTTTGAGAAGTTCTTTGTCAAAAGGGTAATTGACTCAGCCAGATCATTTTTGTCAGGGACATTACTTAGAACATCAGAACTGGAGCCGGCTTGAAAAGCTATGCTTTTCTTCTGAACTGTCTCTTTATCTGTGAGACCCATTTCAAAAGTCCTCAGGGATCCCATCAGCTCCTGTAACTTCATCTTGCTCACGTCCTTGGCCTCTTCTATCGCCGTGACTTTATATGCAAATCTCTTGGGAAGAGATCGCAGAACTTTCCTCACAAGTTTCTCCTCAGAGATGGCATCACCAAGTGCAAAGCTTTCATTAGCTATGTCACAAATCTTGGCGTTGAAATCAACAATCTTTTCACCTTCATCCATTCGAAGGTTTTCAAATCTGGTAGTGAGGAGTTGCATACGAGATGCACGAACACTGCTTGTTCCTTCGACAGCAGTTTGAAGGATATCCCATGCATTCTTTGCCTTATCACATGTGGAGATGAGTTTGAACACGTTCATGTCCACTGCAGAAAAAATGGCGTTCATGGCTTTAGCATTCAGCCCCATGATCAGATAATCAGTATCATCAAATTCTTCTTCTGGCTTCAGCACCGCTTTGCCTTTCTCATCCTTCTTGATAGGAGGCTTGCACCCTTCAGTCACCATCTTCCAGGCACGCTAATCAATTGAGCGAATAAACTTCCAATAGGCATAATTATTGCCATCAAGGAGCGGAGGTCGTACCGTCGAGGCTCCTTCTTTCATCGAGTCTATCTCGGCAAAAACAACACAATAACACGGATTAATACCCCAAGATCAACCCTGAATACAGGCAACCCGCTCTGGTGCCAATTGAAAAATAGTAATCTGTGCTTATACGTTTTTAGTTAATTGCTTAAAAACTGTTCTGTGATATGTGTGGGACAGATGCAAGAACATAAAATAACAAAGCAGTAAAAACGCACGAGATGATAACCCAGTTCGGTTCAACCAACTTACTCTGGGAGGATTGCTCCCAAACTTGAAGATTCGACTGGTACTCCTTCGAAGAGTGTATTAAGGATCTTACACACACAAGCCTCCCGCCTTATGTCGCCCGTTCTTCTCCTCGAACTCTTTCGCTAGCCGAAAGTTGTAAGATCCCCTCACAACCGTGACACTAGACTCCCTCTAGCTACCCACGACTTCAACTTACAATCTCTCCCGAGATTGCGTACAAAACGGAATAAAAATCCCCTCACGTGTTTCACTCATAAACACTCAATACTAGTCTATCACGTTGAACGTTTTAATGAACAACTACTAGTTACAAAAACGACCACAAACTGATTCAAACACTAGAATCTAAATAAAATATCAGTGGTACCGATTGCTTCTCAATTCGGTCTTCATATAGACGTCGATCTCCATCCGCCGCCAATATGGTATGTGGATTGTGGTTTGTGGCCTTCCATACGTGTGTAGATACTCTCCATGTGTAGAGGGGTTAATTCAGCACTGGATCTACACCACAAGGCAGTAAAACAAATTAATCTTGACCTTCCAAACTCGTTCGACGCAAGATCTTTCCAACAAGGAAACTGCCATAAATAGAGTGTCCCTGGTTCTGTCTGGGACATACTCTGGAACAGTTCACCAACTGTTCTTTCTTTTCTTGCACAGCGGAAAACAAATCTTTGTGGGACATACCAAGGCACACATTGTCGAACATATCTCGCCAATACAACAACACTAAACTTAGTGCATGATGATGGCACTAACAATAATTTAAAATATTAAATGTTTATATGTTAATG
Source organism: Perilla frutescens (assembly GCA_026008535.1). Classification (NCBI taxonomy): domain Eukaryota; kingdom Viridiplantae; phylum Streptophyta; class Magnoliopsida; order Lamiales; family Lamiaceae; genus Perilla; species Perilla frutescens. The sequence continues at coordinate 34,322,299 of BRKX01000017.1, read as the reverse complement.
TTAACATAGTGATTACTTTGATGTAGTTGGAAGTCTAGTTGATGGTGTCATCATCTGAGGAGATTCTCACACCATACTTTCAGAGTTTGGATGGAGAGAGTGTACTGGGTGTGAGGTATGTCATACCTCGAAATGTCTCCAAGAAGAAATTACTCACTGATGTGGCTTGTTGTGTGGTCTCGAGGACATGTACTGGGACGTCTGATGTCGTGGTCATATCACGACCATGTAGGAGCTCTCGGACTATACAACAGGCTCCACAAACGACACATCAGTTGATTGATGAGCCAGATAAGGGAGTCCGACCCTCAGAGCAGGGGGCGGGTGAGAGGGCCTCAAATGAGGATCATCCATCGAATCCTAGAGTGAGCCCTCTTCAAGCATCCCGAACTAAGCGCCTGAGGAGGACTCTGGAGGAGAGCACTGGAGCCTCATAGTAGTGTGTATAGTCACGAAAATCATCTCTAACCAGAGTTCTGGGACGATGTGAGGGATGACTCTAGAACTACTGCAGCCTCTCTGAATAATATATACATCTATCTTTGAGCTCTGTTCATGGAGTAGGTCAAGCAAATCTGCATCATCTTTCAATAAAATCTTGATCTGTCTGTCATTGTTGGTGCTCGACATATAAGATAACCGGTACTCAACAGATGTGGGATCAGTCTGCAATAGATCTTGGATCTCTCTGAGTAGTGAGCTAAAACACAACTTCTCCGATGACATGACGATAAGCTACTCGTCACCATGTACGTATTCAGCTCTCTCCCATCGACCACTATGTCATACAATAATACGACGTCTAACCATCTGCATAACGATATTATACCAAAATTTTAAATCAATTTTCTTTTTAAAAATAAAGTATAACGGTAAGCATAATGATATTAAATCAATTTGCCTTTTTTAAGCATACCGATATTATGCATAACAATATTATAAAATATCATTAGGCATTATCGTTCTGCATTTATTTTGATTATCACCATGCTTGTTTTTAAGCATAACAATATTATGCATAATGATATTATAAACTATCATTAGGCATTATCGTTATGCTTATTTTTTAATTATCGTTATGGCTTTTATTTAATCATTAGAATTAATATATACTAAATAGAAGCCATAACGATTATTAAAAAAATAAGCATGACGATAATTGAAAATAAGCATAACGATAACAAAATGTTATGCCTTATATTTAATTGGTATCAACATTATACACTAACGTTATGCCTTATATTTAATCGTTATCAATATTATACACTAACGTTATGCCTTATATTTAATCATTATCAACATTATCACTAACGTTATGCCTTATCGTTTAAGCTATCATTATACTGATTTTAAGCTATCGTTATGTCTTAACGTTATGCCTTATCGTTTAAGCTATTGTTATGCCTTATATGTAAAAATACTTATCGTTATTAATTTATTTATGTTATCATTATGCCTCTTATCGTTGTGCCTTTTATCGTTATGCCTTAACGTCTGAGACTAGGATGAGATTATTTTGATGAATTTGATGAACAATAATTGATATTTCGATGGGCACTTCAACGAGAGAGAAAGAGAGTTATGGAAGAAATCTCAGCGGTTGAGAGAGAGAGAATTATGTGAGTAGTGGGATATTTACCAAAAAATAATGCAGAATATATGGAAGATATAAGATATAGATATAAATGAATATTTACATTTTTTGTCAAAATGTCTTCAATGTTCCTAACCCTTAAGAATAGTCAAACCTACCGAAAATAAAGGGGGACCGATTCTTGCTTCTCATCCATTGATTCGTCTAAATCTAAATGCTAATATTATATATATATATATAGGGATAGACAGTGGCGTATTCAAAATTTTAAAATTAGGGGTACGATATATAATTATAAAAATACATAAATAAATATTCTTCAATTTTTAAAATCATATAATTATAAATGTGAAATTAACAAATAAAATATATAACATTCAAATAAAAACTACAAGTTCAATTATGTCAGATGAGTCTTTATTTTTTTAAAGCAATCTATGACATCATCATTATAAAATTGTCGAAAAACATCATTCTTAATGAAAAGTGCCCAAACAATCATTTAGTTAAATCTTTAAACTATTTTGTTTTTTTAGATTAAAAAAAAGATATTATTGGTGATTAAATTGTATTTAATATACTTGAAATTTGAATAGCATGTATGTTCCTATATTTATATGTACAAAATTTACAGATGAGTAAAACAGACTAATTAGTGATTGGTTGGTTCATTTTTTTGAAGTGAGACCTATTGCCTATCTTTTACTTAACATTTTATTTTCACATGTAACTTCATCCACCATTTTCTTCTCTCTTAATATGAAATATATATATATATATAGTAAAAAAATTTAATTTGGGGGTACAATATAGCTCCGCCACTGGGGATAGACTATAATGAGTACTGATATTCATATGAGAACTGTTAGGATTGTATACTAACAAGCTTGTCTTTGTATACACTCTACAATGTTTTGATGATGTAGATTGAATATTAATTGCAATCACTGTTTGTGCATTTATTTATTGTTATATATTTATATGCATGTTTCCATATACTTACATTGTAGATGATATGATGTGGGTGAACACACGGTAAAAAATGACAAAAAAGAAAAAATTGCATTTTTCCACACACTGGAATGATAAATTGTGTACATGTTAGCAAATGATTATTATAATATTAGCAAAATTACATATTCAGAGTAGCAAAATTATGTGAGGCAATATACAAAGAAAATCAAATTAAATAATGCCAACACGTCGTCTGAACATATTTTGGTTACGTTGTATTCTCATTATCTAATATATAGTCTCGCACACTAGCAAAAATAATTCAAAAATAGATCATTATCAATATATTTGTTATTCTCTCTCTTAACATGGGTTATCAAATTATAAATTATTTCCTAAAAAAAACATATTCAATATTTAGCCAATTTTGATACCAAACATCTAAATATTTTATAACAATCAATATCAGGAATGCTAATTAAATAATAAACATATGTTAACTTGGCAAATAAACATTAAATTATGCTCACCTTAAAAATGTCATTCCTTAAATTAAAATCAATGTATATACATACAAATTATTTGCTAACAATACATATTAGATTTGCTAATGATACTGTCAACATTTGCTAATTTGAAAATTAATGTCTAACCATTACATAATACAACTGAATAAACTTACAACCATCCCTCATTTGCAAACAATTCAAAAACAGATCACAATTAATAAAGTCATAGCTAAAATTTTGTAGAAATCAATTAAAAATTTAAATAACATGAGGAATGTTTGTATGTTTCATTCAATCTAGACATTCTTCACAACAACGATGTCAATATTTCAATGTTTATCCTCGCACGGCATTCTATAGGCGCTTGCCTTAGCAAATATGCGCTCTTTGTGTAAGTTACTATCACCGCTAAGGGTTGCTGCATAATATTTTGCCCTTAGATATTTCATTTATTTGTCATCTGTAGGTCACATATTTATCATTATAATACAATATGCATAGTCAGATAGATAATAGCAAATCTTCGAAAAATAACTAGCAAACACATATTCAACATTTAGCCTTTTTTCGCAAATTACAAATCCATACCAAAGATCTAAATATTTTACAACAATCAATATTATGAATGATAATTATATAATAAACATCTTCTAACTTGACAAATAAACATGAAATTATGCTCACCTTAAAAATGTCATTCCGTAAATTTAAATGAATATAAATATATATGCAAATTATTTGCTACCAATACATATTCGATATGCTAATGATATAGTTAACATTTGCTAATTTGAATATTAATATCTAGCCATTATAGAACATAACTAAGCAAACTTTTGAATATCCCTTATTTGCAAACAATCCATATTATGCATGCTAACGATATGATTAACATTTACAGCCTTGGAAAAAAATAATTCAAAAACAGATTAATATTAATAAATTTGCTATTCACCCTCTTAACATTATCTAACATATTATCAATTATTTGTTATCAAACACATATTCAAAAATTAACCCATTTTCGCAAATTACAAATTCATACCAAAGATCTAAATATTTTATAATAATCAATATTAGGAATGTCAATTATATAATAAACATATGCTAACTTAACAAATAAACATTAAATTATGGTCAACTTAAAAATGTCATTCCTAAATTAAAATCAATATATATATATATATATATAAATTATTTGCTAATAATACATGTTAGATTTGCTAATGATATCATTAACATTTGCTAATTTAAAAATTAATACTTAAAAGAACACAACTAAACAAACTTGCGACCATCCCTCATTTACAAACAATCTATATTATGAATGCTAAAGGTATGACTGACATCTGCTACCTTGGAAAAACAATCCAAACACAGATTACTATTAATATAATTGCTATTCTCTCGCTTAACATTGCCTATCATATTATCAATTATGAGCTAACAAACACGCATTCAACATTTAGCTCATTTTTGCAAATTCAAATCCATACCAAAGATCTAAATATTTTACAACAATCAATATTAGGAATGCTATATAATAAATATCTACTAACTTGACCAATTATTTGCTAATAATACATATTAGATTTGTTAACGATACAATTAATATATACTACTTTGGAATTTGCTATTCACCCCCTTAACATTGGCTATATATTATTAATTATTTGCTAACAAACACATATTTACCATTAAGCCTATTTTTGCAAATTACAAATTCATACCAAAGATCTAATGTTTTACAACAATCAATATTAGGAATGCTATATAATAAATATCTGCTAACTTGACAAATTATTTGCTAACGGTACATATTAGATTTGCTAACGATATGATTAACATTTGCTACTTTGTAAAAACAATCCAAAACAGATCACTGTTAATAAATTTGCTATTCTCCCCCTTCACATTGGCTAACATATTATTAATTACTAGTGTTTACCCTCGTGCGATGCACGAAGATCATTTTATATTTATTGTTTAAAATAATATACTGTAAAATAATTTGTATTTATTATTAATTGAATATATTTTACTTTAATTTAATGATAAAAATTTATGTGATATTATTTTACGGGTCTAAGATTCATATATAAGACACGTCTAGATCCTAATCCAAACTCGTATTTATTGGCACATTTATATTTTATTAGTATTTAATTATACTTGGATCTGAATCTTAACCCCTTTTAAATATTTTGACTTATAAAACGGTCTCACACAAAATTTTATATAATTCAATTTTTTACATGCATGTATGTTTCATAACTTTCCAACCTAAATTGATATAGATCAAAAGCAATAATTGATGAGTTGTGTATGAGACAATTGATACATATTGTAACTACAACTCTAGTGATATATGAAGAGTAAAATCTACATACATTTAATTTTGATTCAAATGTTTATTATTTTTACAATTAACATTTACTGTGTAATTCATACTACACTTTCATTAACATTTACTGTGTAATTCATATTACACTTTTCATTAAATTAATTGAAATTTTAAAATATTTTTTTAATAATTAAAGTATATGCTTAAAAAAATTATTTATCAAAGAGATACGGTTGTTATAGATGACAATTAAAAAAATCAAATACCTTAATCCCAAATAAAATTCCATGCTACACAAATTGCTTAATATAAACATGACTTATTCAAATAAATTTATTATAATTAAGCGATTTCTATAATTAGATGTAGTTATGATTAATATGTGGATATAATTATAAGTAATATATTAGCTATTCAAGGTAATTAGAGATTATCTATTTGGTAATTTATATGTTAATTTGGTATGTATGATGTGTGTGTGTATATATATTTGTATATTGGTTAGCTACTTCATTTTAAGATTATAATTAATAATTAAATAATATAATAATTAAAATAATTGTTAATTAGTAAATGGTTTCGACGGAAAAAATATGTTTCACAACTTTGTTATTATATAGATGTGGAAGTGGATATAGATAAATCATTGAAAAATAACTAAATTATAATTTGTTATTTTTCCAAACAATGATTAAAATAGAAAAGTTGTACCACAAACAAAATGGCTAGTAGAGTATAGCCAACTTCAGTAGCACAATGCTCATATTTTATGGGCACCAAGATTTTGTAACAATGATTAAGACATATTAGCACATGAATATTAAAAACTATATAAATTACATGGAGTCTATATTTAAGATAAAGAAAGTGAGTGCTTGAAGGACATGGCGTTTCACCAATTTTATCGTGACCTTTAAAGACTCAACTTCCTCAACATATATTGTTGGATTTCTTTTGAATTTGTGTTGTTGACATTTTCTGAAATGACTTCAATTTTTTCTTCTTGAATTTGTATTGAATTCTCACTATTTCCTCTTTATTGTTATAAGCAAAATAATATATTTTGATTTAGATAATTATGAATGCACAAATCAAGAAAATTAATCCATACAAATTTCATACAAAAGGTTCAAGAAACTATATATGACACAAATTCAACAAAAATAGATAACACTAAAAAGCAACTGAGAAACAAAAAATAATAAATAAACAAAAAACCTTGCCTAATATAATGGGTAATATAATAAATCTCGACACAATTATGAAAATACACCCTTCTATCAAAGATAAAGCAGCACAACAGTTCACTTCCTGGCAACCATCATTTTTTCAACCATTTTATGTTCTCAACTTCTCTTTTCCACTGCTCGCTACTAATTATTATTTATAATCTGAATAGTAATTGCTAGATTGCTGAATTGATGTCAAATTGATTGATAATTAATCTACATGTGCATTGCCTTAGTGTTGATGTGACCACTATTATATATTTATTTGAAAATGCCTATTATAAAAATAGACCAGAAAATGGTTATTCAATATCTACAAGTAATAAATTCAAATATACTCCTAAAATAAAAATAATTTCAAATCTATATATAAAAATATACAATATTTGGAAGTCTATTATACCAGTAATTATGAAATCAAATTTGAAATATATATTTCTAATGATTAAAAAAATCAAAATATATTATCAATACAATTATTATAAAATAAAGTAAATAATCACAGTGACATCGACGAATTAGCATGTTAATCTGGCATAAATTATTTATTATATAGACATTTAATCATAGATATCTCGGATTATTGGTTTCTTTCTTTGAGCAAACATATGTTAATTATATATAGTAACAATCAATTTAGTTTAATGCTAAAAATATTATTATGAAAATTAAATTAAATGATTTATTAAATTATACTTACAACAATATTAATTGTCTAAAACACCCTTACAAATGGGCGGAAAAAAACTTGTTGTTGAAATGTATTATAATATATACATACATATATATATATATATATATATATATATATATATATTTGCTAACAAACACATATTCACCCGTAAGCCTATTTTCGCAAATTACAAATTCATACCAAAGATCTAAATATTTTACAACAATCAATATTAGAAATGTTATATAATAAACATCTGCTAACTTGACAAATTATTTGCTAACAGTACATGTTATATTTGCTAACGATATAATTAACATTTGCTACTTTGAAAAAACAACCCAAAATAGATCACTATTAATAAATTTGCTATTCTCATCCTTAACATTGGTTAACATATTGCTAATTATTTGCTAACAGATACATATTCACCACTAAGCATATTTTCGCAAATTACATGCTACAATGCACCAAATTTGTGTTTTTGGGCGTAAATTGAAGACGATCGTTGCAGATCTGTGTCTCAACATCAATGGACAACATCTCAGAAATACCTAAGAAACATTCGAATAACAACACCCAAACCCAATACTTAAAACCCTAAGATGCAAAACACATATTCAATTATTAAGAACAGTATTTTGAAAGTGAAGACTAAGAATTTCATGGAAAAAAAAAAAGAATACGTCGCTAATCAATGACAAAATACAAAGCAAACCTGGAAGCATTTTTTATACGCCTTTGCCCACCATATGCAACTGCAATCTCGCATTTTTTCTTGTTCTGCTACTGTCACGTAATCAAAATGAAATCGATCAGAATCGACTGTGATTTTTTTCAATCGGTAAAGTGAGTGAATTCTTTCCAATTGTCGACTTCTTGCTATTAACTCACCCTACTTTTGCATATAGAAGCGCATTGAAGAGTCCAATCTAATTGAATGTTTAGTGTATTGATGACCATTCCCAGCGGTTTCCATATCCTTTAAGATTCATGCCATAATTATTCATATATATCAGGGACGTGGAATTATTGAGATTTTCTTGTTTACTCTATTACCCCTATGAAAGTGAAAATAATTATAAAACACAGTTGGTTTGCAATTTGACCCCTAAAATTCCAATTGAATCTTGACCATTAAATTTTCACAGATCTATGGATGTAAATTATTCCTAGTTTCTACATAAGGAAGTGGTTCTCATTTTAACTTTAGAAATATCACCACAAGAAAATATCACCACAAGAAAATATCAAAATCATACGGAAATATTCCAATGGGTACTTAAACCGTTGGAAGTTTTAATTTCAACAGGTACGCTAAACATATGAAGTAGTTAATGCCCGTTGGAATACTTGATATAAAAATTAAAAATTCCAATTGGTATCAAATAGACTTTTGCATATATTTTTTTAATTATTATGAACGTTACTATGTATAAATTGAATTATATATGTAGAATAATTAAAATGAAGTTATAAAAGAAAAATAAATAATTTAATTAAGTAAATTCTTATTAATAGTATAATTTTATTTATTTGCCGTTTCCCCAACTGTCACAAATATTTTGAATAAAAGTTATAAAACTCTATATATACACACATGTATATATACATGGTGATATAAATATGCATACATAAAATATAGATTTCGGTAAAAAAATCTGAATAACATGACATATATATATATAATTAAAATTTGATGTCCACACGGACCACAATAAAAGGTAAACTTCGGAATAAAAGAAAAAAACCAGATTACGTATAATTGATTTTGCTAGAGCATGAAAAACTTTATTTGCTTCCTGTCGAGCCAAACTATAAACTAAAAGCTCAAATGGAGAGCTCGTGCTTTTAATAGATTCACACACCACTTTAAGGGAGAATAAAATATTTTTCTCATTTTTGAGCGATAAATGAATCAACTTGCAATCTGTGTCCACGATCAATTTTCGACCTCCGACTTCATTGGCCAACAGCAATCCTTCCTGATAAGCCAACTCTTAGGCAATATCTAGATCAACACAACTCTTCACTTTTCTGCAGCATGAAATGATTGGATCGCTTGTAGAATTGCGAATGATTATCCCTAATCCCACTACTCATGAGGAATCAACAACTGTATCTATATTGATCTTCCAAAAGCCAAGAGAGGGTTTCTACCAAGGTTTCGATCTCCCTAACAAGGCACCGGGCTTCTAATCTCGCAAGATTATTCTGAAACTCGTGGAACATTTTGAGCACAGTGTCAATATATACAGGTTTGGTAGGATGTCTGAACCCTCTGAAAAACCAGCACATTTCTTGTTTTGTAGATCACCCAAAGAAAGGTCGCAAACATGCTATGAGCCTTATGGTCCTCCATTCCTCTTATACGTTCGAGCCATGCCAACATAGATAGATCTCTCACTTCCGAATCGTAAGAAAACCTGAGAGGGGAGACCTCCAAGAGAAAAGGAACTCCACGGACAATCTTGAAGGCAATGCTCTAGTGTTTCAACCGCCAATCCACATCTCAAACAAGCTTCATCACAATCTATCTTCTTTTTTCTTAATTCCGCTGCTATAGGGAAAATCCCCCTAGCACGTCGCTATATGAAATGGCCTATTTTCGAGACCACTTGTAAGCCATTGATCCATTTCCATATCAGAGAATCTCTAGAAGATGAGGCTGGAGCATTCCTCCTAAAATCAATATGATTGCAGGCAACGTGATGAGTGTATAAATTGCACTCATTTGCACTCATTTTGAGTGCATTTGAACTTGGTTATCTTGTATATATGTTGTAAATATTGCTAATTTTGATTTAATCTTATGTTTTATGTAATGTGGCCAATATAGGGAATTTTTGGGTTATAAAGAGCAAAAACAAAGTCAAATTGATATTGGGATCAACAAAGAGTACACAAGGCATGGAATGATGAAGAAACAAGCAAGAAAACGGCTAAGTATTGAAGACGCGACCCCCAAACGCGACCCAAGGAGGTCGCGCTTCATAACACGGCACAACGCGAGGTACAAACGCGACCAAGGGGGGTCGCGCCTCGACCTTGAGCCAAAACGCGACCCAAAGCCCGTTTTGCAGAAGCTTCAGAGACCCGAAATCCTTTGGGCGAAATGCGGGTGTCAAACGCGACCTTCTTGGGTTGAGTTTCGGCCTTCAGTCGAAACGCGACCCCAAAACGCGACCAAAAGCCCGTGTTGCAGACCCTTCAGAGACCTGATTTCCTTTATTCCAAACTCGACCCTCAAACGCGAGTTCCTGGGGTCGAGTTCTGCACAGATGGAAATTAAATTTGACTTTTGGCATCCAATTATTGGTCCACTCCTTTATATATCTATTGGGATTTTCAAACCAGAGATCTATCAACCCTAGAACTCGAAAAACACTTAGAGAAACACCAAGTTTGGGGATTTTTGAAGATCAAGAGGAAGGAGGAAGATTCAACCATCCATTTGAATATCCAAGCCATATGATTGAAGAAGAGTGTTCTACATTGGGTTTTATCACTTCTTCTCCTTTTTTAAACTTGTATTTAGAATGGGTTTTTGTTTTTTCTTTTGTAATCTTGATTTTATTGTGAATATGGTTGGTTAGAGCCTTAGGGCTCTACGATGTGGTGAAGCAATGTGAATATTGATCTTTGATTTGGGATATATATATATATATATATATATATATGCTATTGCTTTGTCAAGATTTTGATCTATGCTAGGGCTTGAATGGTGTTGTTTGGTTGGCCATCTTACTAACATCACATGTATGAATCACTTGCATCTAGTCAATCCCGTGATCATAAGCATGCTTGGATCAAATCTACGTATTTGTCTTCTTAGTCGAATGTCATTATGTGGAAGGAAATGTGACCCCTTAGAGCCTTTGGTAGATGTGACCTTGGAATGCGTTAGAGATAGACATCATTGTCGCATTCGCAATTTAAGAGATATTCGAGAGATGCTCTTACTATATTCGTGGTCTTCCTATCTATGAACTTTGCATATATGTGTGTGTAATCCCTTGTTGTAGATTAATATGAGCATTGTGTAGCCATGTCCTAGAGTTTCTCCTTATTTACCATCTTCAAAACTATCCCTTGTTTGGTATTGTCTCTTGAGTGCTAATTATATTGATAATTATTGTTGTTTAAGTGTTTATGTCTTTTGTTCATGTTTGGTATTGTGATTAGGTTAAAACACACCCTCTCCTTATTTATCGTCTAGATATTTCGCTCGCCTATCATCGTGGTACTTGCATTGTCTAATTTTTATTCCATTTCCCTGTGAATCGATCTCGTATCATCATATCTACAATCATATGCTTATACACTTGTAGGCATGACATGAGTTTTATAAATATTGAAACCATTGTGGAGAGTAAATCTAGTATCACAACGATATAGCCAGACTTCACTAAGTATATGACATTGTGAATGTGTTTCCAAACATAATAGAATCATATGTGCTTAATATTACATGTGTATAATCAATATATAACTTCATCTAAATTAAACATGATTTGTTAGCATCTGACATATAATTAGCTAGCATCATGATCAATTATATTGCTGTCACATCAATTTTAGAATTCATCAATTTAATTTTATTGAATTTTATCATTTGATGTTGTTAGCAATACCGTATGCTAACAAAATATTATGTAATGCTAAATGAATTTTTACACAATGCTAACAAAGCAATAATGTTGTGGATTGAAGTAAGTCAAATAATGTAACTAACAACCTTCAATCAAACAATCATACCTTAGTCCACGATTAATGTTTTTTAGAAATTATTTTTTGTTGAAAAGTAGGCTTGACTAGCTTTCCAACCATATAAAACTCGTCATTTAATAATTCCCCAACAAAATCAGTTTTGCATTTAAAGTTAAGTGTTCTGAATGAAGTGATATTGCTTCGTTAGCATATGATTATGTGTTCGTCAGCATATGAATATGCCTCCGTTAGCACGCATCCTAAAAGTCAGGTATTTTTCTTTATTTTTTCAATTTTGACCTAGATGTGAAAATTACCAAAATGTCACCGCGTTTTTTAAAACTCCTTTTATTTATAGTCATGTTGCGCCTCTTTCACCAAATCTTGACCATTTGATTTTGAATGATGGAAAAGATTCCAGTGGAGTAACGCACTAACGCTCAATAAGAAAAAAAGCTTCATTAAAAAAATCTGAGAGTTTTTTTTATTCTTTTTTCTTTTTAATAACTATAGAAATATCACCACAAGAACATGTCAAAATCATATTCCAATGGATACTTAAACCGTTGGAAGTTTTGATTTCAACATACAGGTACACTAATATATGAAGTATAGTTAATTAATGCCCGTTGGAATACTTGATATAAAAATTAAAAATTCCAATTGGTGTCAAATAGACTTTTGCAATATTTTTCTATTATTATTATGAACGCTACTAAGTACAAATAATTAAAATGAAGTTATAAAAGAAAAATAAATAATTTAATTCAGTAACTTCTTATTAATAGTATAGTTTTATTATTTGCCATTTCCCCAGCCAACTGTCACAAATATTTTGAATAAAAGTTATAAAACTGTATATACACACACATATATATATATGGTGATACAAATATACATACATAATACAGATTTCGGTCAAAAAAATCTGAATACCATGACATATATGATGATATATAATTAAAATTTGATGTCCGCACGGACGACACCACTGAATCTGAATTAAGTAGAACCTAGGTATCAACATCTCGTACTTCTGCCTCTCTTTCTTTAATAAATCTAGCTACCAAATAATTTAATCATCACATTCTGGGGGAGAAATATCATTTAATATAAGTTCATCTCCAACAGTTTACTTCATTAATTTTACAGCAGCTTCAACTCTATTATACATTATAATCTGCATTTCATCTCCAACATCTGATCTAAATTCTGCACAAAATAAAGAAATATTTCACAATATTCAATTTTTTATGAATTTATTTTATAATCTTAATTTTGAAAAAAATTAATATAAAATTTATAGACCTTAATAATATTGAAGCATAGAAAAAATACATAATAATGTTGCTTTATTAATTTGTATTTTCAATTTTTTATGTTTGGCAATTTTATTATGTAATGTTATTAATGTCCTTTTACTTCCAACATTAAAAAAAATATGAGCCTTCTTATTTGATGTAATTTTTAATTTCAATATTTTAATTTGATGCATAATTTTTTTTATTTTTTTTATTTTATTTTTTACTCACACATCCGATCCGACCTGCGGTATTGAGGAGATTAATTTGATGTATAATTTGTATTTCAATATTTCAAATAAAATAAATAAATAAATGAGTAAGTAAAGGGGAAAGAAGTATGAAAGAAAAGGGAAAAAATGGATAGTTTTCCAGCAGTAATGTAGCAATTTTAATTTTGAGTCAAAAATAAGATTTAGCGCTCTTCTTTGGAGAAGAAGAGAATTGCTAATTAGCCTGGAAAACGAAAATACACAAACCAAAACTAATAGGGTATCAAAAGATGAGCTAATTACTATATGCCAATTGCTGGCAATATAATATTAATGAATGAATCAAGAACGATTGAAAACGAAACATGCATGGCAATTTGCAACAATTAACCAACCATAAGGAATTAACATGAATTGAAGAATAAAGTTACAGCTTTTTTTTTTTTTTTTTTTTTTTGAAGGAGAAGAATAAAGTTACAGTTGCTGCTGATCTCTATGCATAACATACAGTTACATTACCACATATATATATATAGAGAGAGATATAGAGAGAGAGAGAGAGTAAAATAAATTTAGACAACATCGATCGAAACTCTCGTAGATGATCTAATATTAAATTCACGAATTTAGGGTTTCGAGGGGGCCCGGCCCGGTCCCCATGCATAACCTTCAGCACCATTCGTCAGCAAATTCTGCGGAACCCCATACGCATCTGCCGGAATATCAACAGGGTGGCGCGGCCTGCTATTCTGGTAGTGCTGACCTCCGCCGCCGCCACCGATCTCGTCTCCGTCGTCGAGCGGCAGGCGGTCGAAGGTGGCGTTCATGAAAGTCGCCGCCATGATGACGACAGGGCCCGAAGCAACGAGCGTCCCGACCACACTCCCGCCGACAACCTGTCCCTGCGCCCCTGCGAGGTACACGGCGAGCCCCGTTACCCCGGTGGGGGCCGGCGGGGGGAGAACGGACCCCAGAAGTGACAGTATCTCGAACCTCCCGTGGAGCGTGACGATGGAGCCCGACGATGAAGGCTGCCGCAGCGTCACGTTGGTGACGAACCCCGTGGCGCTGAGCACGCACACGCCGCGCTGCTTCCGGCGGGCAAAGCCGACGAGGTTCTCGGCAATGTCGCAGCCGGATATGACCTCCATCGCGTGAGCCTTGAGCGCGTTGGCGCTGTCCCTCGTGATGATGATCGGGGGCTTCGGCTTGTTCTTCGACCCCGCCGGCCGGCCGCGGGGGCGGCGGAGCATGTTGCCACCCTGCGGCGCCGCCGCCTTGGGCTTTGCTGCGTTGATGAGGTCGGGGCTTTGATGATCCAATGCGTCTGCTGCTCCGGCCATTGCTGCTGTTTGATTAGTGCTCGGTGGTGTGGGGTTTATGTAGGTGTGAGTGATTGAAAAACAACTGGGAATTAATGTTGATTAGGATTTGGTTTACTCTAGTAATATTAGATTAGAGATTTGCTATATATGTTTCCTAACTTTCAACTATTTTTTCTTTCATGTCATTTGCCTCCCGCAACAATCAACTACTACGTACCTCTCAACTAGCTAGCTCACATTAATTTATAAGATATTATGCATTAATGCGGCTTGCAAATTAGAAGAGATGATCATTTGTCCTCTTTTTTTTTTTTTGTATTAAGTTTGTGTCTCATTATCAAATATATTATTTTAATAATATGTATTATAATTTAATAAATCATGATTAGTGCATGTGTTACTAAAATTGAAATTAAATTTTTAAAAAGTTACCATAATCATAAAATAACCAACCATAACAATTATAATTATTAACTACTTTGAAATTAAATCCTAAAAATAATTATAAATTCAAATAGAATATAATTAATAATTATAAAAATTAGATTAAAGCACAGAAAATGGAATGGAAGAAAAAATATTAAAAAAATACATTTGATAACAAAACATAAAAATTATTAAAGTGGATAGAAGGATTTCATTTGGTGAATAGATGTTGTTTTGCTAAAATTATAATATAGAGATCAAGTTTATTTGAGTATCATGTTGATCTTATGGGATTTATTGTACGGACTATTCTTATTTGTGTTCACTTTACCGCTTTGCATCTTTTAAAAACCAATTATACTTTATTTGTTTAATTTACAAATCACTCTTTAAATTTTTTTGGGACTAATTCATATATTTATTTTTCACTCAATTGTTTTAACACTAAACACTTATTATATATTTAGTTGTTATGTGTAATTTAACCTAAAATATAATATTTCACCCGTAAGTTTCTTTTTTTCTTCTCCCCACGACTTTCAAAACATGTGTGTGTGATGTGATATATA
The DNA here is from genome assembly GCA_026008535.1 of Perilla frutescens. Lineage (NCBI taxonomy): Eukaryota > Viridiplantae > Streptophyta > Magnoliopsida > Lamiales > Lamiaceae > Perilla > Perilla frutescens. The sequence goes on along the minus strand of BRKX01000017.1, from coordinate 34,306,453 downwards.
TATATATATATAGACACACACATATATATATATATATATATCGAGACATACTATTTTATTGAAAATTGCAATCACTTCTAATTAAAAATTAAAGCTTACCGCCTCAGGCCATCTCCAACAACAAATTCTACAATACAGTTAACTCTACACAATTATACACACAATTATACAGATAAAATTATAATATTCATCTCCAGCACTTCTCTACATTTCACTCTACAACGGAATATTCCTTTTTGATACTTACTACTATTCATTTAATTTTTGTTATTAAATTGTTAAATTGAATATATGATTGTGTATGTATATATATATATATTGTAATATTTTTTTTATTTAATAAATAAAAAAGAATATTTATTTTACAAAACAATTTTTTTTGGATAAACACGATCAATTTAATTATTGTAAATAAAACCAACATTTCATAATAGATAATTTAACAAAAACATAAATTACATGAAATAATTTCAGTAATATATAAAATAATTTTAGTAATGAAAATATATTTCATAAAATTCAAACACAGAAAAGAGAAAAAAGAAAGAATATAAATAAAATATTATAAAGAATTTCATATAATATATAAATAATAGAAAAAAAAAGTAAACCTACTGAGGTGAACAATGCAAACTGATGCACTGTTCATTCAACCTCAAATTACCGAGAAAAGTCACCACTGTTGGAGACATTTTTTAACTGCTTCTGTCGTCTTCACACCATATAATTGGTTTCTTGGAGATGCTCTTACAACTCGTAATAATTAGTGATCAATTATTATGAAATCATCATAACCCTAATAAATAATTATTACATATAACTAGTGTTGTCAAAACGGGTAAAGCCCGCCGGACTAGCCCGTACCCGCCATCGTTTTAGGCGGGTAGGACTTTAACTTTGAAACCCGTTTTTTTGGCGGGCCCGCCGGGTAAAGCCCGCGGCGGGGCGGGCTTTGGCGGGTAAAGCCCGCGGCGGGGCGGGTAACCCGCCAAGCCCGCTGATATATACATATATATTATTTTTTTTAGTTAAATGGTATTTATGATTAATATGAATTATAAGATAATATCCTCATTCCCCAAATGTTTGTAAATTGTAACTTGATTAAAATTTCTATGCTTGTTTAGTTGATTATTTCAATCCCATAAAAAAAGTAGATAGTTAAAAAATAAGAGTAATTTAAATTGAAAGAAAAAATAGGTAAATTAAATTGAAAGAAAAAAAAAGACTAAAATTGCTACATACTAGGTTAAGAGTTGAAAACAATATTTCATGTACTAATTAATTAAATGTGAGAAACAATGAGAATTGATATAATATTGTTGGAATAAAACACATAATTAGGAATATAATCTGAGTAGTGGTAGCTAAAACTACTATATGTGCTCTCATCTTTGTTCTCGATCGCATTTGCCGGCGTCCGATCGAAGCTCTATTTAGTTCTAATATATATTTTGGGCACTAAGCTACATGTTCAATTAGCAAAATTCATCAAACATACCTATAGCAATTCAAGGCTAATAATATATTTCTTATTATTGAAGTTCAAAACTCGAATTGCATTTTAAAAATAAAAAAAAAAAAACCGAAAAAGCCCGCGGGCCGGCCCGCCAACCCGCGGGCTTAGGCGGGGGCGGGTAGGACCCTGTCTTTTCGGGCCCGCCCCTCTGGCGGGCTTCCCCGCCCCGCCCCGCCGGCCCGTTTTGACATCTCTACATATAACAATTAAAAATAACTATAATTGCTATCAATAAATTAATCAACGAACTAATTAAGTAAATTAGTAACTAGAAAATAAAGTCAAAGAAATAAGTCAAACAACTAAAAACTAAACAATTACTCCCTTCGTCTTATTCATACAGATTGATTTGATTTTTTCACTGGGATTAAGAAAATTACTGCAAAGACAAATAACCAATTAATCTTTTTAATATGTCCATATTTATTTCCTTGATAATGGATTAATGCTTAATGTAAACATATTATAAATATATATATTACTCCCTGTTTTTATATAAATGTCATTTTGGATGAATGTACACAAATTAATAAATTAATTAAATTACCTAATATACACTTGTGTGAATACATTAAATGAGTTAAATATAAATGTTTGAATGCATTAAATGAGGGCAAATGTGTGAAAAATGTGAATTTTCTATCTTGAATTTGTAGAATGACACATTTTTTGAAATAAAATTAAAATGCTAGAATGAACACTTTTTCAGAAATGGAGAGAGTAGTAAATAAGATATATATATATATAAATCAACCTATATATATTGGATATTTAAAAAAAAATATAAATGGGACGAATATAATGGAATATATATGATTAAACGGAGGTAATGGAACTTACAAAATGTTGTAAAAATGATGTGGAATAGTTTAATATTTTACACTCATCACACAAAAAAAAACAAAAAACAAAAAAAAGACAGCATATAAGAAATTCGTACTCACGAGCAATAGATGAATAATGCTTCTTAAAAGAATTGTAGAAAGTGTAATATGAAATTTAGAGCTAATTAAAAAACAAAAGGCTTAAAACTCAACTGCCATCTCTTCCAAATGAGGAAATTGCACTTTTGGTCCCACAGGACATCCTCTCATTTGAAAATGGTCCCAATACTCTCATTTTTAATCTCAAATTGAAAAAATAAAGCATAAATGATCCCATAGGACTATATTTTGCAATTTTAGTCCTAATATTTTAATAAATCTGTCAAATACTAATGGAGTCTTGCACATGAGGCACACATGATTATCCAAATCCGAAATTAAATCTGAATTTTATGGAAATCCCCAAATAATAAAAACATGTAATCATCAATCAAAAAATAATTAAAAATAATCATAACATTAAAAAGAATGTGATTAAATATTCTAAAAGAAAAATAAAAAAATAATTAAGAAATGGATAGGGAGAATGGGTATGCAGCTTCGCACTCAGCATCCCTTCTCTCTCCCATCTTTTCCCCGCTGACCACCCTTCTCACATCTTCTCCCCATCAATGGCCATCTCCTTCGCTGCTACTCTGTCATTCTCTCTTGACTATCTTCTCACCCAATCAACGAGGACGCATCGGGCAACAACATTATATCTCTCTCTTCTTCTTGCGCAACCAATTTCTCTCATCTTTCCCCGCCGACGACCACCTCCGACAGATCTGGTTGCGGTCATTGATGGGGGCCATTGTTACGATCCTCATGACAACCGCTTCATCTTTGATATCTTTTATGGAGAACAAATGCGATAATTCAACCTCTTTATCTGAGAAAACTGTGCACGACGACGAAGCATATTTAGGACTAGAACCATGGGCAATTTTCGCCCTTTTTTTTATAGACTTTTGCAGATTTGAGAGCAGAATTATGGGCAAGTTTTTCCAATTCTTGAAGTCGTGATATAGAAGAGTGGATTTGATTTGGCAATTTCTTCAATTAGGGTTCAACGTCATTAGTTAAGAAATTGAGAAAATCACATGCGCTACGTGAAGACTTTCTGTTAGTGTCTAACGGATTTATTGAGATTCAATAAATAAACATATATTAGATATTTTTGGTAGCTGTCATTTTCTTAGCTTAGCTGTCATTTTTTTCTTCTTCTTTGCATTGTATATAAATAGATGTGTCGTGTAGTATTGCAACTACTTTTAGAGAAATGGATTCTAAGCTTTCTCTCTCTTGAATTCTGCAAATTTCTGCTCGAGGATGCTTCAAATCCTTTCTATCTCCATAATGGAGATCATCCCGGTTTGATGCTCGTTGCTGTGCGGCTTAATGGTTCTAATTACAATGATTGGAGTAAATCGATGATTACCTCCTTAACTGCGAAAAACAAGCTCGGATTTGTTGACGGCTCTGTGAAGAAACCGGACGCCAATGATCCACTTTTTCAGTATTGGAATCGAGCTAATAGTATGTTGATTGCTTGGCTCCAGAACTCTGTTACTTCAGACATCAGTTCTAGTTTGTTGTATTTCAAATCTGCTGAATTTATTGGGAATGATCTCCAAAATCGATTTTGTCAAGGTGATATCGCTAGGATATATCAGCTCAAACAAGATCTGATGCATTTGAACCAAGGTTCAAATGATGTGAACACTTATTACACCAAATTACGTGTACTTTGGGATGAGTACAAAGACTATCAGCCTGTTGAATGGTGTGAGTGTGGTGATTGTCATTGTGATAGTGCTGGGAAATGGAATTTGCATCAAGAGCATGAGTGTACTATGCAATTTTTAGTCGGTTTGAATGAATCATTTTCTCAGATTCGATCTCAAATAATCTCCATTAAACCTTTTCCTTCGATCTCTCATGTCTTCAACTTGATCATTCAAGAGGAACGCCAAAGATTGATTGGTATTGGTTCAAGCCAAGGTTCTCCTCCACTTATGAGTGAGCAGGCTGTAAATTCAATAAATACGATTGGCGGCAATGGTCGTTTTGCGAAGGAGATGGATAAGTTCTTGTGCACTCACTGCGGAAAAACAAATCATACTGTGGATAAGTGCTATAAGTTGCATGGTTTTCCCCCTGGTTATGGGAGAGGTAGAGGGAAATATCCTCAATCTGCAGGATCTATTGCCGAAGGTAGACGAAGTGTTAATAATGTTGAAGGTTCTTTGTCTGATTCTGTTGATAAGGGAGTTTTTCAGTCACCTGTTAATGGAGGCTTTCAGACATCTACTCCCGCTGCTACTACTCTTTCCAATGAGAAATGCCAACAACTCATTGTTTTTCTTCAAAATCAGCTACACAACCAGTCTCTCTCATCTCATTTATCTCAGCCAGATACCTCTCCTGCCTTTAGTGGTAACTTTTCTTACTCCCCTTTTGTTGGTTCATCTTTATTTTCTAAAGATGTTTGGTTGCTTGACACTGGTGCCACACACCATGTATGTTGCTCTTCACACTTGCTTCATTCTCCCATTCCTGCTGTAAATGTTTCAGTTAATCTTCCCAATGGTCAATCTGTCAGTGTAAGTCATATATGCACTGTCCACCTCTCTCCTTCTCTTTCCTTAACCAATGTGCTTCTTGTTCCTACTTTCTCTTATAATCTCATCTCTGTTAATGCCTTAACATCGGCCAACTCTTGCCAAGTTAAATTTCTCCCCACTTCTTATCTTATTCAGGACACTTCCATGGGGCAGCCGATTGGGATGGGTAGGCGTCAAGTCAACCTCTATATTTTTCAACCGTCCTCTAATCCTTCTATTGCAAAAGCAGCAGTTGTCACTATAGATACATGGCACTCTAGATTAGGCCATCCCTCTGAGGGAAAACTTCAATTACTTGTACCTTTGTTACATCCATCTACTACTAAACATAGTACTTGTGACATTTGTCCGTTAGCAAAGCAAAAACATCTTTCTTTTCCCCTTTCTCAATCTCATGCTTCTAATGTTTTTTATCTTATTCATTGTGATATTTGGGGACCATTTACTCCATGCACTCATCAAGGTTACAAATTTTTTCTCACTATTGTTGATGATCATTCACGTTTTGTTTGGACCTATCTAATGGCTACAAAATCTGAAGTGACTACCATTCTTAATACTTTCTTTCATACCATTCACACCCAATTTAACAAGAACATTAAGGTGCTTCGGTATGATAATGGTGTTGAATTATCTCTTTCTGCCTTATTTACAAAATTCGGCACTCTCGTCCAACACTCTTGTGTCGAAACTCCCTAACAAAATGCACGTGTTGAGCGTAAACATCAACACCTCCTTAATGTGGCTCGTAGTCTTTATTTTCAATCCCATCTCCCCATGTCTTATTGGGGTGAGTGTGTTCTCACAGCTTCCTACCTAATCAATCACACTCCTTCCTCAGTTCTGTATAATGTCACCCCGTTTATGCAATTCTTCAAACGGCCTCCTCGCTATGATCACTTAAAATCTTTTGGCTGCCTTTGCTTTGCCTCTACTCTTGCTAGGGATCGTCATAAGTTTTCTCCTTATGCTCATCATTGTGTCTTTCTTGGATATCCATCGGGTTACAAAGGTTACAAACTCCTTAATCTTTACACCAACCAAATAATAATAAGTCGTCATGTTGTCTTCCATGAAGATGTCTATCCTCTTTTCAAATCTACATATGATGATTCCTTTCTTGATTCTACTTTCCTCAAGCTTACTCAGTCTCCTCCAGCTCCCTTTAATTCTTTTCTTTCATCTTCACCTTCTCCTCTTCATGCGTCTTCTGGTCGTACATCAAATCCTCCCTCTTACCTCAATGATTTTGTTTGTGGCACTGTCAACACTTCCACTCTCTACCCTCTAAATTATCATCTCTCTTATAAGTCTTTATCCTTGGATCATTACTCTTTCATTTCTTCTATATCTTCCATGACCGAGCCTACTTCCTATTCTCAAGCCTCCAAACTTTCTGCTTGGCAATCTACTATGCATGATGAGCTCTCTGCTCTTATTCGTAATAGAACTTGGTCTTTGACTCCTTTACCTCCTGGAAAGTCTCCCATTGGTTGCAAATGGGTTTATCGAACTAAGTTCCGTGCTGATGGAACAGTGGAGCGTTTCAAGGCTCGTTTAGTAGCTAAAGGCTACACTCAACAGGCTGGTATCGACCACCTTGATACTTTCTCTCCGGTTGCAAAACTGGTTACAGTCAAACTTATGTTGTCTATTGCTGCAACTTGTGGGTGGTTTTTATCCCATCTTGACATTAATAACGCATTCCTTCATGGTGATCTCAACGAAGAACTCTATATGGATCTTTCCCCGGGACTTTCCAGTATGGAGGCCATTTCTCCTGGTTCAGTTTGTCGCTTGCATAAGTCTCTTTATGGGCTTAAACAAGCCTCTAGACAATGGTTTCTTAAGTTCACTACTATGCTGGAATCTTATGGTCTAAAGAAATCAAGCTCTGATCATTCTTTCTTTACAAAGAAAGAAGGGAATTCTTTTCTTGGTATTATAGTGTATGTTGATGATATGTTGATCACTAGTAACAAGGAAGAATCTGTGAATCGGTTTAAAGAATTTTTGGGAACTCACTTCAAATATAAAGATCTGGGTGCAGCAAAGTATTTCCTTGGTCTTGAGATCGCACGCAACTCTACTGAAATCTTTCTCTACCAACGAAAGTATGCTTTAGACTTGCTTGATGATGCTGGGTTGCTTGGTAGTAAGCCTTCTTCTACCCCTATGGACTCAGGTTGTCAAATTTCACAAGACGGAAGTGAGCCTCTGCCTGATGCTTCTTCCTATCGTCGGTTGATTGGCAGATTGTTGTATTTGTGCCTTACACGACCTGATATTACTTTTGCTGTTCACAAGCTTAGTCAATTTCTAGATAAGCCATGTTCTCATCACTTTGTTGCCGCTCAAAAAATCTTACAATATGTTAAGGGATCAATGGGCCTTGGTATATTATTTCCTCGAGAAAATTCACTTGAACTGAGTATGTTTGCAGATGCTGATTGGGCAGCATGTCCGAACACTCGCCGATCAATTACAGGATACTGCTTGTTTCTTGGTTCTATACTTATATCTTGGAGATCAAAGAAACAGCACACAGTTTCTCGTTCTTCAGCGGAGGCAGAATACAGAGCTATGGCTCAAGCTTGTTGTGAGGTGGTGTGGATAGCTGCTCTTCTTGGTGATTTTGGTATTCAACGATCAAAACCTGTTCCTTTGTTTGGGGACAATAAGGCGGCTATTTATATCACATCAAACCCTGCCTTTCATGAGCGAACTAAACATATCGAAGTGGACTGTCACACTATTCATGAGAAATATGTGCTTGGTTTGGTGAAACCTATGCATGTGAGCTCTGGACTTCAATTAGCAGACATTCTTACCAAAGCACTTGCACCAGGACCTTTTCACATGATGATTGGCAAGCTTGGTCTTTCTACTATATTCGCCTAAGCTTGAGGGGGCGTATTGAGATTCAATAAATAAACATACATTAGATATTTTTGGTAGCTGTCATTTTCTTAGCTTAGCTGTCATTTTTTTTTTCTTCTTTGCATTGTATATAAATAGATGTGCCGTGTAGTATTGCAACTACTTTTAGAGAAATGGATTCTAAGCTTTCTCTCTTTTTGAATTCTGCAAATTTCTTCTTAGGATTCATTAAAATTTTAGGACTAAAAGTGCAAAATATAGTCGTATGGACTAAAAGTGCAAAATATAGTCGTATGGGATCACTTCTGCGTGATTTTTTACATTTGAGGTCAAAAGTGAGAGTATTGGGACCATTTCCAAACGAGAGGATGTCCTGTGGGACCGAAAATGCAATTTCCTCCTTCCAAATCATTGTTTGGAGACCAAAAGTCACGAATTTAAATCTCATCAATATTACCAGATCGAGTGTGTAATTAAAAACAAAATAAAAATAATGCTTTTGAAATTTGATCAAGTAAAGTGCTCGTGTTGTTCTGAGGTGGTTGATGTTGGTGGGGATATTATATTTTAATTTAGAAAAAAAGTGTAAAGATCCTACTTAAAACATAAACAGTTGCATGCACAAAAAAAAAATCAAAATCAATTAAATCCATAAAAAAAATAATCAAAATCAGTATCAACTGTAACAATTCAAAGTATCACTCAAAAGTCGAAAAATATATATCACATAGATCATTAAAAAGTAAGAGGTTTGCTAGTTATCTCATGCTAGTTTATTTAGTTCAAATTGTGAATTTTTCCATTCCAATTAGTGTTAAAGTTTAGAAGTCTATGGATTTTTTCAGGGTTTAAATTGTGTGTTTTCAGGGTTACTATTTTTTTTAAGTTTTATTAATCTCAATTATGGGTTATATTTAAGTTGAAAAAATAATTTTCGAGCGCAATGCATGAGCTCATACGTTAGTGTCGATCGAGTGTATTGCACGAGTCACCAAATTTTTAAAAAATCAAATTATTTTAGGGTTCACTAATTCCATTTTATGGTATATATTTATTTTAAAATTAGATTTTTATTTTTCAATTACTGTTTATATTTATTTTGAAAAAATTAAATTAATTGATTATTGAGCGTAATGCACAAGCCACTCATTAGCGCCGGGTGAGTACACTGCGCGAGTCATCGGATTAAAAATAATAAAATTATTTCATTTTTATTTTAGGATTAATTAATTTCATTTTAGGGTATAAATTTATATTTAATTCAACCCAATTAAATCAATTCACTTTAATTTTAGAGTTCATTAATTTTATTTTAGGGTATAAATGTTTTGGGAAAAAATGAAAAAAAATGGAAAAAATCGCCCAGAAAAAAATAAAAATAAAAATAAATAAGTCACACCGCGCCTGGACCCGCACGTGTGGGCCACACGCCCGTTGATATAGGTGTATATTAAATGGAATAAAAATCTCTAGTCCACATTTCATGTCCCACTACTGTATCCCACCCTCAAATTTAATATTTTAAAAATGTTTATTACAAAAATAAAATTTATTATAGTATAACCAATCATAATTAACATTTATTGCTAAAAAGTTAAATTTTAAAAAAATTATATACTCTAATTTTGGAATAATCAACCATATTAATCAATCATAACTAAAAAATAAATATAAATTCTAATTAGGTGGGATGAATCCTAAATAATAATTATAAAATTAAACTAAACCAAAATAAATTGAAATTTGAGAAGAAAAAAAATAAAGAAAATGTAATAAAATTTTAAATGAAACACCAAATGTGATAGAGAAAGTGGGATGGATGATTTCATTAATGTTTGGTACACTGGTATGGATATACCCACATTAATAAAATCTGGATTGCTTTGAAAGATAATTGCATATTAGCTATTTTAATTGTGTGTTTGGTTATTAAGATAAATATACTAGATTACTTCACATATTTGTTTGGTACATTGTTTTATTTGGTAGACTAAGGGGGCGTCGGATACCTTGTCTAGAAACTGTAACCGAGGGGGGCGTCAGATACATTATCCAGCCGAATCAGTAAATTACACCACGGGCCTCGTGTTAGGACCGGATCTCGCGTGAACAAGCAGTGGCTACCAAACACACGATTCTTATTGAATATCTTTACTAATATGCCTTTATCCAGACAGTGCATCCTCTAATTAAAATGGATCTTGATGTTCGGTGATCATTTGGTAATTAAAACGAACTTTAATATCTGCACCATTCCATATAATTAGAGAAAGAAAACGAGAAATTATAGAAAGTATAGAGAATAATTTTAATGTGACTTTTGTCTTCCCAAATGAAAAAATTAAACTCCACGTTTCACCGCATTTACCATATAAGACAAATTAATATGCTTGTTGTAACAGTATTTATTTAAAGGGGCCAAAGAAATGAATAAAATATATTTAAAAAAACATTAATACCCAAAGATAAATTAGTTATCAAACAAAACGAGATACACTTCTGCTAATTGCTAACAAAGCTTGTAACAATATAGAGTGGGGTAAATTCCATAGTAATTAAAGTGCTTGCACTACTTTCCTATCATGCGTATAACTCTCTTTTATTATTCTCAGTTTTTATCAGCCGACCGATATAAAACTTCCGGTATCCCAAATATTCAATATTTATGAGGTGTGTAATATTAATTATAAATTTTGCCAAATCATCTAATTAATGTTGAATTTTTTGGCCAAAACTTCTATTATGAACAAAATAAAAAATAGAATATATATTAATAACCAAATTTAATGAGATCAAAGACACTTATCAACCATTAAAGATAGGGATGTACCGCATGCACCATATCATGAAGTTTACGGTATAAAGTGCACTGGATGCATCATGTCCCATGGGTTTGGATTCTGATAATGTAATGTCCCACTTCTCCATAATTGGACAAAGACCAAGTCAAATGTTCATTGAGAATGAAATCATAGTGGGGTGGGATATATTGAGATCGAAGATTTCGTGTTTAAATTTCATCATCACCATTAGATGTGAATCTATCGTATCTAATGTTTCAAATGCAGTATATGTCTTTTATATAATTTATAGACTATTGTGCATGAGTATGATTAATTTCGTGCACTCTCTCGATAGCAACTTTCGTCACCCAAATAAATAAAAAAGACCAAGTCAAGTGAATTTTAGTTGGAACCAAGGAATGAAATTAACATTTATTATTCAATTAACTAGGATAGTTAATCATTAATTCATTATTGCACCAGGAATTAGACATTAAATTCCCCGTCCTTTTCTTAGACATACAATAAAAAAAAAAAAAAATAGCATTAATGATAAATTTTTGTTTGTCCACAAAATTGGGACACTGTAAAACGATTTGAAACGAAGCTTCCCGGCAGAAATAGAAAAAAAAATGAAAAAATAAAAATAATAAATGGACAAGTGAGTGAAGTCACAACTGAGAAGCCCACATGACAAGTTGTAAGTTGTAACATCCACAAAGAATAGGAGGATTTGGGCCCCACCCCATCTCATGCGCGCTCCCTGCGCGTGCTCACCACTCTCCTCGCCGGCTCAAATGTTTGTTATGTTTGGATGGAGCTCAATAACGTTTACTTCTCTCTCCCTCTCCTCTCCTCTCTCTCTCTCTCTCTCTCTCTCTCTCAATGCAGAAGCAAACATCACAATTCGTCACACACCAGAGCTTGGAATCCTCACCCATCGTCTACACATTAATTGTCTCTATTAAACCAAATTATATTATAGTCGTCTCATCACATCTCCTCTCTATGTGATTGGTCGAACACTGGTTCGATGTGCCCTAGATCTCACACACACATACTATAATTATATATATATGCGGACGTACATACAACACAGATCCTCGTGCTCCACGATTGAATTCTTCCCATCTCTTCTCTCCTCTTGTTCAGGTAATTTGCTTCTTCATTTCTCTGCTACATTCATTTGCGAGTGCATGAGTCGTGTTATTATCAAGTGTTTTATCGCGAGTAGCTTCGTCTTTTGTTATTGTGTTGGATTTTGAGTTGTGAATTTTCCGAGGTTCCAAAAGTTGTGGATTCGGATTCGGCGTTGCTTTTTGGATTTCTATGTTTCTTTGTGGCTCTTACTGATAGAGGGCGGGCTTGGGATTTTGAATTCTTGAATCTTCAAATGATATATGGTTATGTATTAGTGCCATAAATTATATTCATCGCTTGTTTGATCTCTGTGATCCCATCTTGATACCCTGCACAATTTCCTTATCACACCGAATCAGCACTCACATGATCATAAGATACTCGTTCTTCTATCCTAATGGTTTGAATTAACGACCCTTGTGCATTTAGACATTTGTTATACGCATCTATCTGCTCTTAGTATTCAGACTCTTGTTTCAGGGTCCGCTTTAGGCAGTTATGTAGTGTTACTTTGGTGCATTTGAGACGAGCTGTGGAACAAGATCGAGTATATTTTATAGAATTGACCTGCAATGCTTCATTTCTAGATGAAATCAACTCAGGGCTGGCGTATGGGCACCAAAGAGACACCAATGCTGCCTAAAACTCGTCAGCGCAGCAATTTAAAGAAGCCAACATGGATTATTGTATTGGTTTCATTAGTCAGCTTGTTCTTAATTTGTGCATATGTTTATCCTCCTCAACAGTTTGCAGCATGTTATGTATTCTCATATCATGGTTGCGAGGCACTGCAAAATTGGCTTCCTCCTGCCCTTTTCAGAGGATTAACTGATGATGAATTTGCTTCTCGGGTCGTAATTAGAGATATCCTTAATAGCCCTCCTATCATATCACTGAATCCCAAAATTGCTTTCTTATTTTTGACCCCCGGTGCTTTACCATTTGAGAAGTTATGGGATAAATTTTTCCAGGTAATTCAACATCTCTTTACCGTTCAAATGCCAATTTAAATTTCAATTCTCATAATTATCGCTGTCTCAAGATTTGCACTGTGTGTTTTCATGGAAATACTTTGTAGTTATTTGAAGTGATGAAGTTTTTTCTTGAAGCATTTACAGACATGTTTATCCAACGTTAGTTTTGGTTCACTTGTTAAAAGCTTCAGTGAGACTGGCGTCTCTAGTTCAAAAGGATGTTCTTTGGCTAAATTCCGTTTGATTAGTATCATACGTGTTTGTGATTGATCTAAAGGAAACCACATTTAGTATGAGATATAAGAACATGTGCATTGAAAGGTGAAGTATTTCTAAGAGGTTAAAGTTTCTAGGGAATTCAAGGCATTTTTATAAGTCCAAACACAAGGCATTGTAAAGGAAGCTAAAGTATCCACCAACTAGCCCATCACCTGTAGATGAACAAACCTTTTCAGCCTAAAGAGTATGATGGCTAGAGCATCCATCTAGGTTGCATGAAGACTCCTGTTTATATAACTTATTATTAGTGTACACTTTGTGCTTTAAATGGTATGAGTATTTTTTTTGTTATTCAGTTTGGCTAAATCTCTTTCTCAAAACTTTCCTGTTATATGGCAGGGCAATGAAGGTAGATTTTCTGTGTACGTGCATGCATCCAAGGATAAACCTGTTCATTTTAGCCGTTATTTTATCAACAGAGAAATTCGTAGTGACACGGTTTGTTCATCATTCCTTTATTCATCTTGGTCACTATAATTGCAAAAATAAGAAAATAATACTTGCTTGTGCTTTATTTTAATTCAAAATGTTATATGTTGTGGCCAGACATAACCTTGGAATTTATAAATTATGTTCTATGTATTCTTGGTTTTCTTGGTGTCTGTCTTAACTTTGATCACATGGATAGGATAAGTATCTATATGTGCTCATGCATCAGCTGGAACCTGTAAAGTACAATATTTCCATTATTTCCATGTTTTGTATATTGCATAGCTTTGAGCTCCATCCAATTGCCTTCTTGAAAAAAACAGCTCTGCAAATTATATCAGAATATGTATCTGAATAAGCTCATGTATCAGCTGGAACCTGTAAGGTGCTTTATTGCCATGTTTTTGTATATTGTGGACCTTTGAGCTTCATCCAATTGTCTTCTTGAAGAAAACAGCTCTGCAAACTATATCCGAATATCTTTAGGCTTATATATTTACGGAAAACATTAATTCCACAGTTAAGAGAAACATTATTTTTTGTTTTGAAGTTTCAGCCAAAGTATGCACTGAGCACTAGCTAACACGTCGTTGTTTGCTTAAACAGTTCGCGTGTCTTACTTTAAGTATATCCCAGAGTTTTTTTCATGCTGGTTTTGTACCTGTATTTTATTTATATCAGTGTTATGGCTTGTTTGTCCTGGTTTGCCCGGGTTGAAAGTAGAAACCCTGCTACTACCGATGCTTTAAAATTTCCATTAAGTTTAATTCGTGATAATGTCACAATTGCAGGTAGAGTGGGGAAAAATTTCAATGGTTGATGCTGAAAGACGGCTTCTAGCAAATGCACTCAAAGATCTAGACAACCAGCATTTTGTACTGCTTTCTGATAGGTTGCTTTAGAATATTATTTCTATTAATGTTCTTCCGATTTTCTCTATTGTGTGATTTCATGCAAGGACTTGGATACTAATAAAACATTTTGATTAATGCAGTTGCATACCACTCCGTAGTTTTGATTTTGTGTACAACTATCTCATGTACACAAATGTTAGCTTTGTGGATTGGTAAGTGTGCCCTTTTCATCCTTCCCTCTTTCTTCACTTATTTTCATATCTTCAATCGGTTCAACAACAAGCTTTTAAAATATATAGGTTGGATACAAAACAAAATCCGATAAAGAATTGAGACCTAAAATAAAGTTGAACTTACTACTTAGCTTTTCAAGATTTTTGTCATTTTGAGAAAACATTTAAAAATTAAGGTAAATGCAACTGTGTAATCAATGTAGTAAATGATAATGCAAAAAACCACAATAGATTCCCCATTCTAAGTATTTATTATAGATGAAACAAAGACTGGCGAATGGTTTTGACAACTAATTCCCCTTAAGATGTCAATGAATATATATATTTAACTACCACTCACTGTAAATGTCACTTTTGGTTATGATTATATATAAAAGGTAATTATGATACTATTTCTGCAGCTTTGAGGATCCTGGTCCCCATGGAAGTGGCAGGTATATCAAATATATGTTACCTGAAGTAGAGAAGAAAGACTTTCGTAAGGGAGCCCAGGTGTGTCTGATATTTTCATAATAATCATTTGATTATAAGAAAATTACAGATTTCACAATTATTCTAAAATCTTAAAGGTTTGATAAATAGCTGTCAGCTCTGCTCCTAATAATGATTAAGATTTTATCTTCTTTAAGTATTAAGAATGCCTTTCATCTGGGCATCTTACAAATTGCAACTAGACCTTCAATGTTCTTTATGTTGTACAATGATTTTAAACATTTATTTTAGCTACTGGAGCTTCAGAGTTGTCAACATTCCATTTAATAATGTATCAGTACCTGCTCAATTTTGACTTCTTTCTAATTCATGCCATACCATGCTGTATTTGAACATGCAGTGGTTCACAATGAAGCGGCAGCATGCTATTATAATCATGGCTGACAGTCTGTACTTCAGAAAATTCAGGGAGTATTGCAAGGTCATCATAGTTTATTTAATAAATATACTTCTACAAGTAATTTCTCAACTTTCTGCGTTACTTTGACCTTTCATTTATTCTTGTTACATCATAAGCTTCCTCCGTGAGGGCTCACACAGTTTTGGGGGGTTGCTCTTGCTTCAATTCACATGACCTTGATGCATAACACCCAACTGTTCTTACTGTGATTAGAAATGCCTCTACATCTTTGATTAACTGCTAATATTTCTTTATGTAAAAGATAGAAATGGAAGCTTAATATTCTAGAAAGAACGTAGATTACTCAGCTTTGAATTTTGCCTCAATGCGTGGATGCTATATATATGCTTGTGCATGCATAGGAAACAACATGAGGTTAGAGGACAAGTAATATGCTCAATACATGTGATATAATCTTTATTTTATTATTACTGTATTCTTACTGATTCAAATTTTTTATAATTCACGTGAAATGGTCTAATATTTAACACATAAGATTACACTTTTGTTATCTATCAAATTAATGCACTCAATATTCTAGTTTCTAGTCTGATAAGGATAAAGGAATTTAGTTGAAAAGCAGTAGTCTGAACGAAAGCTGGTTGGATTAAAAATTGATTTCACTGATTTAGAACAGATTACCTTTTATTTTAGGCGGTCTTAATTTTATTGAAAATACTATCCAACTTCAATATTAATTTTTTAAACAGAAAGTATAATATATTTGTCAGTTCAACATGTGCTTATTCCTTTTTCCCTTGTGTAAACTCAACAATTAATACAATAGAAGTGCATCATTTAAGAAACAATATATAGACATGTAACTTCGTGTCTGGCTGTTCTTCCGTGAAAGGTTTATTTCTTTGCTGAGTTTTGCATTAACTTTGAATATTCCAAAGAATAAATCCAGAAGAACCTGCAGAGGTGTTCAGTTTATTTCAGCAGTTCATCAGCTTTCCTGTTCCGATTACTGATTGATATATTGCCTGATTTCTCTTGAAATAGTGAACATCGAAATATGAGCCCTTAATATCTTACTTGCTTCATTGATTTCCATGTCATTGTGTGTGTGTGTGTGTCCAGTGTATAAATGTCGTTGGTTGCACTTTTTACTTTAGAGGCTTAAGGACACAAATTACTGCACAACCTGTGCTTCATCTTAGGATTTTCTTTTATCTTGCTTTTCCTCCAAGATGTTTCTTTCTCATTAGAAGCTAGTTTGTTTAGTACTGTTATTTTTGTGGCACTTTGATCTATCTGGAAATCCCACTATTGCATTGTACTGAAGTGCTAGTGCTTATGCCTTTCTTTTGATTGAACAACAGCCAGGCATGGAAGGAGGACGCAACTGCTACTCAGATGAACACTATTTGCCCACATTTTTCCATGTGAGATTGTCACAAATGGTTAAGATACATTCCTACTTGATATTTTTATGTGTATAACTTTAGATTGCATTTTTTTCAGATGCTTGATCCCACTGGAATATCCAATTGGTCAGTAACACATGTTGACTGGTCTGAAATGAAGTGGCATCCAAAATCATACCGAGCGCAGGATATTACCATGGAGCTTATGAGAAACATCACAGTATGGTTATAACTTTTATCTGTATTCTGAATCCCAGCCCAACTTCCACGCGTCCTAGTTTGAAAATATTCCTTAGGCATAGTTTCTGATCAAATTTTTGCAGAATATCTTAAATGATCAAGTACATACATGTAGATGCCTTGAGGGTAACATAGTTCCCGACACGTAGAAACATTGTTTATAGTATGCTAAAAAAGTTTGGGTCTCCTGTTCATTAGATCAACACCTTGACCTTCCCAATTGACTCATTTAGAAGGAGAATGTTGCTGATCTTATATCTTATTGTAAACTATTCATACTCACTTTAAAACTATTTTTGCAGTCTATTGCAGAAAATATGCACGTTACAAGTGACAAAAAGGTTAGTATAATGCTTGCACTGTACGCTGTTGGAGTTGTGGTGTTTAAACATTAAAACTAAAGTTATTTTTCCTTGTGAATTTCAGAGACAAGTTAAGATTACACCTTGCTTGTGGAATGGAAATGAACGCTCATGTTATCTATTTGCAAGGAAGTTTTTACCTGAAACACTGAATAAGTTACTAGGTCTTTTCCCCAATTATACATCTATTTAAGTTGAGTGACAGCCGTGCCACAATACGGATTCTTTGGTCGGTGAAAGCCATTGGCATTCTACCTCATTCATCTCCATTTCTAGTCTAGCTTCAGCTTCCGTCGTTGTAAAACAAGTCGTGCCATATAGGATTGGATGCTCCCGAAGGTAGCTTCTTTTTTCGGGTGCTAGAGCAAACCCGGAGAGCCAGGCGAGTCTGAAACCAGAGAAGGTGAAGAAATGGCCATCGGTCACATCCATGGGTACGATCATTTGATGTTAATCTTCTCCCTCCCTTTGAGTTATTTATTTTTTTAACTTTTATTTGGGGGAGTCATTTATTCAAATTTTGTTTAGCCAATTTTTCTCTCGTTTAAATTGGTATTCCGAAATGGGAATGCCGATGTAGTGCAGTTGTGAAACTTGTTAGTAGCTGCTGTAAGAATCTTCCTACTTGTTTTATAGCATTTGGTCTTAAAATAATTTGTAGTGTAATGGCCCGCTTTCTTAGATTGATTACTATCCCACAAGAAACAGACACAACTTTTATTAGCGTTTTTATATTCTATTATATGCTGCTTGAAAAACTTTTCAAATATATCATCTCAAATTGCTCAGAAAAGGAGTGCACATATTGATTGTGAATAGTACCTATCAAATATTTTGATTTCTTTCTTCAATATCCCAATCTCTAGTGAGAATCAATTCATTATAATTCAATGAGAATAAAGTTATTTTTTGATCGACTGACTACCTGCAAGGGTGAATTTAACATGATCCCACCCCAACCCTTCCAGTACTCATTTTTTATTCATATAGTCATTTTTTCTTTCTACACCAAATTTTGTGCGACAATGTCTCATATGTTACGGGTCAAAATCCTTAGCACACGTGAAGATTCAAATTTATATTCAATAGTATATTTATAATTTTATCAGTATTTGATTGTGTTTGAATTTGATTTTTAACCCATTTTATAGATTTTAAATTTCGTAAAATGATCACGAGACATCAATTTTTTTATGTGGTCCACATGATTAAATATTTTTTGATTTTTTTTTTTGTTATAACCTTCAGTACATCAAATCCAAACCAAAAAACGTTTTAATAAATATAGCCTTCATTTTATTCATAATAAAAAAAAGTTGAAAATAAATAAACCATGCTCGTGCCATAAAAATCTGAGTAAATTAAACAGATATACATATATATATATATATAGTGATGGGATCTGGTGAGAACCAATCATCAGATAGGAACTAGGAACCAATCTCATCCCTCCATTCCAAAATCTGAACGATCCAGATTAATCCAGATTTTCGGTGGTAATTTTATAATTAAAATGAAAATTTTCAATTCGCGCGTCTCATTAAGGGCAAAATAGGAACTGAACTCAGAAATTGTCCAGATTCAATTTTAGCCTCCTACTTCGCTCATTTTAGCTTCATGCATTTCTCATTTTAGCATGTGTTGATAAATAAAAATGGAACGATGATTTCATTGGAATGAAATAGAATACACCCTATTTGGGGACAGTGAACCCTAATGGGAATCTCATAATTACTAGTTGGGATCAGATGAGCCCTAATCGGAACGTAATAAACCTTAATTGGGAACGGTGACCCTAGTGAAAAATGTCACATCAATTTTAGCCTCCTACTTCGATCATTTTAGCCTCATGCGGTTCTCATTTTAGTCTCATGCGGTTCTCATTTAGCCTCAGAGCAAAAGGGAAGAATTATTGAATTACTATATTACCCCTTATCCCACAAAGTTGCCGAAAATTACAGGAATGTCACCGCCCATCCACTTAAATTTGATTTAATCTGAGTATCCAGATTGAGTCAAAAAAGGACTAGGATTGGTTCCTAGTTCGCAGATGGGAGAAGGGTTCTCATTTGATCCTTTCCCTAGGAAAGGATTAAATAGGAACCAAATCCCCCCGTGAGAACCTAGGAACCAAACATATTAGCAAATTATTAGTCACATATTAGCAGTGTGTATAATCGTTAACATATTAGCAATATGTTGCTAATATTATGATCTCGTCAAGTTAGCAAAATGAGTTTACCTCGTGTTAGCAACATAATCTCTTGATGTCAGCGATATAAATGTCTCATATTAGATTGGTTCCTAGGTTCTCACGGCGGAATTGGTTCCTATTTGAACCCACCCCTATATATATATGTGTGTGTGTATTAAACACTCGCTCTCTCTCTCTCTCAAATATCATTTCATCAATCACATGAGCTCCACCATTAGAACTGGCTCTGTTTCCACCGCAGCATTGGACTCTCTCCTTGCTGTAAAATTCGTCAACATCAAATCTCGAAGTGTAAAAACTGACGATGCTACAAAAACTTGGTTTCTTTCTCCACCATTGCGCCAAAGCTAAGGCCTTTAGACTTGGGATTTCAATCCACGCTGCAGCAATCAAGACAGGAAGACTAGCAGAAACGTCCATATGCAATCACATTCTCAACTTTTACGCGAAATGTGGAACTATTCATTCGGCCCACCAGTTGTTCGACGAAATGCTGCACAGAAATTTGGTTACGTGGTCCGCCATGATATCGGGTTATGATCGTCGGGACATACCCCATTCAGCGCTTGAACTTTTCAGTGAAATGCAGAAGCAGAATTTTAAGCCCAATGAATTCGTATTTGCCAGCGCTCTTAGCTCCTGTGCCCGCTTAAGGGACTTGATTCTTGGGCAGCAAATTCATGCGCTGGCAGTCAAGCTCAGCCATTGTTCTGTTAGTTTCGTTGCTAATTCACTAATTTTGGTGTACATGAAATGTGGTGTGTGTGCTGACGCATTATCGGTTTTTGATGATAGTAATTTTGTTTTGCCAACTTTAGTATCATACAATATTGCAATCACTGGGCTAGTGGAAAATAAGCTGCTAGAAAAGGGAATGGGGCTGTTTACGATTATGCTTAGACGTGGTCTGGTTCCTGACCGGTTTACTTTTGCGGGATTGTTTGGGCCTGGTGGAACCGTATATGGTTTGTCAATGGTTATGCAATTGCACTGTCAAATGATGAAGCTCGGACTTGATCGCATGGCTTTTTCTGGGAATGTTTTGATGACAACGTACTCGAGGTTTAGTTTATATGAAGAATCCGAGAAGGCATTCAGGTCGATTGTAGAAAGAGATGTTATTTCGTGGAATACTGCTATTACTGATTGTTGCCGCTGTGAGGATAATTCAAAGGCTGTGGCTGTTTTCAGAGAGATGATGGAGGACCAGAGTGTGAGTCCAGACGATTACACGTATGCCAGTGTGCTTTCTGCAGCTGCTGGCCTGGCTTCAGTGAGAATCGGCAAGGAGACTCATGGTCGTCTAATCAGGACAGGGCCGGATTGGGATGTTGGTGTTGGGAATGCACTTGTGAACATGTATGCTAAGAGTGGATACATCAGTTCAGGGCACAATGTTTTTGAGCAAATGGAGATTCGTAATCTTGTATCTTGGAACAGCATAATTGCCGCGTATGCAAATCATGGAGATGCCGAGAAAGTTATTGCACTGTTTGAGGAGATGATGAGCAGGGGGGTGGAACCAGATTCCATTACATTTGTTGAACTTCTGAGTGCTTGCAGTCATTCAGGGCTTGCAGATGAGGGGCAAGTGATTTTTGAGTCCATGAGCAGAGTTTATGGAATAACCGCAGGAGTTGAGCATTTGTGCTGCCTTGTTGATTTATTAGGACGAGCTGGGAGGTTGAGAGAGGCTGAAGAATACACGCGTAAAAATCTTATAGCAGACGATGCAGTTGTTTTGGGATGCTTGCTTTCTGCATGCCGACTGCATGGAGATGTTGGTGTTGGGGAACGGATAGCTAAAAGGCTCTTACAACTTCATCCTGCACTTACCACTTGTTCGCCTTATGTTTTATTGTCCAATTTATACGCCTTCAATATGAAGTGGGGTGCTGTTTTAGGGGCAAGAAATTTGCTTCAACTTGGTGGATTGCAAAAGGAGGCGGCACGCACTCTCATCCACCTCAACACATAGATCCATAGAAAAAAAGGTCAAATTTTGTATGTTTTTGCATGAGTACTGCACTTTTTCTTCCTGCTATTCAATTCTTGTAAATATGTACACACACACACACTTTTACCTGTCACTACTAATTTCTGCATGTGAGTAGAGAAACACAACAGTATCTCAAATTCAATGAAATCTCACATGTTGCAATTAGCACGAGTTGTAGTATAATTTCTAATGCCACCTCTCTGCTGAAACTATTGCTAAATACAATTTGACGACTGAGTGAAATTATACAAGGAGTTGAATTAGTCTTCAATTCGTCTGTGTAAACTACCTTGTAACTTCCCACACTTGATAATATATCTAAGCAGACTTTTCTTCCATTCAACATATTCA
This sequence comes from Perilla frutescens, assembly GCA_026008535.1. Classification (NCBI taxonomy): domain Eukaryota; kingdom Viridiplantae; phylum Streptophyta; class Magnoliopsida; order Lamiales; family Lamiaceae; genus Perilla; species Perilla frutescens. The sequence continues at coordinate 34,284,443 of BRKX01000017.1, read as the reverse complement.
AAGTCATTTAAGCTAGCTCAATAATAACAATATATATGTTTAATAAAAATAAATGAAATAACAGATACAATTATTTTTGGAGGTCGGTGCGTGTTTGTTTGTTGAATTCCAAACCAAAACACCCACCTTTTATTGATGACTACAATAATCATGTCTCCGTCCAAATTGTGCATGAAAAACATTAATAATTGACTATGATTAAATACGAGTGGATAAAAATTTCCAACATAAAAAATACTTAGACTTAAGAGTCGATGAAGTTATTATTATTAGTACTGGAAGAAAAATGAAAATAAATATTTGATAAGAAACGACAGTATGTGCAGTAGTGGGTAAGGTTATATAATGTAATTAATTATCTATGTGAAAAAAATATGATGGTCGGCTCAATTCATGTTTATCAAGAGTCGGAGCAATTGTTTGGTCACAAATCAAGAGTCGGTTTTCAGAGTCTACGTCTGCAACCACCACACAAAACCCACCAACAACTTACAAGTGCATTCATTTTTTATGTTTAATCTATTGTTATTATCAACAATAATATTAATAGCCCTGTCACGAGTTAGTTATAATAATTGGATATTGCTCGATAGATGCACATCTCATCATCATTAACTATATATATGATGCAAATAATATAAAATTAGATCACTACTTGCATATCTGGTTAAACCTTGGAATCTGATTGTAACATAATTCTGAGTTCAAGCATACTGAATCAAACGAAAGTCCAACAAACTAATTTTGAGAAGTGTGATTTTTTTTTTGTTAAAGAAGTTTGAAAATTGTTGGACCCTTTCACCACTTGAGGTCCTTTACTCCTAACTTGCGTGTACTAACTGTGTACCAAAACTCAAAATCATTATTTTTTCTTTCATTTTTTTTTTCTTCAATTTTAATTTATTTAGGTTTAGCATAATTTTACAATTTCATTTAGAATTTATTCCACCCAATTAAGGTTTATAATTTTTTTTTAATATTTAATTTTCACTTTTTAGTTAATATAATTAATTTTCAAGGTTGATTATTCCAAACTTAAGGTATATAATTTTTTAAAATTTCAATTTTTAGTAATAAATATTAATTATGATTAGTTATAATATAATAAATTTTATTTTTATAAAAAAATTATTAGCAATATATAATTTTAATGTTGGTACACGGTTGACTTTATTAAATATATGGAAGTAGTAATATTAAAAAAAAGGAAGGAAGGAAATTAACCCAAAATACAGCATCTTAGCAGATCCATAAAAATATTGGAGTTGTTTTGTAGTAACTATTTTAATTAGGTGCGGCTAAATGTGAAAGAGATGCTGGAGCAATAGTCTACAGTAATGAGGCCATAATCAATTGTCTATTTGCAGTACATATATATATATATATATATATATATATATATATATATATGATTGCGCATGTAACACACGATATTAGTTTTTATGACCTATATATTTTTTTGTTTTTGTACGAATTCATCCATTTAATTAGTCATAAATATGTTAGGTCTTAATCATCAGCCTCCAAAATCAAATAAATAAAGGTGGCGTTTTCTAATTTGTTATTCGGTTTATTATATGGAAAAAAAACGAATAGGAGGTTTCAATTATGATGAGAGATGAGAAAGAAAAGAACAATAATTTGCAATTCATGAGCAAATAACCTCTATTTTGGTCAACGTCACAGCCTGGAATTTGTCAGTCACTCTTTCTCTCTTTTTAGTTTTTTCCCCTCAAAATAGGGCGTTGGACCAATCTAATTTTAGAGTTTCTAACTTTTATTTTAGTTTTGATTTGCCAACGCAATTTATATTTTTTTTAGTTGAAATTTTGATGATAAGTTAAGCGAGTGCAATTTGCTTTTAAAAATTAAAACCAATTTTCGACTTTCGGAGGTTTTGCCTACACCACCATTAAGTTTTTTAGTTAATAAATTCATTATTAGAATTATTTTTTTAATTCAATTTTTTCTTGATAAATGTTGATTACAGTTAATTTTATTATAATTATTTTTATAATAATTTCTATAAAATTATAAATTTAATAGGGATTACATGAAGTCAAAAAAGAAGAAGAAGTTATTCCAGTATTACCATAAATTATTGAATAATACCCATAATTATTTATTTTTGCAAAAATATTGGTAAGAAAATGAGAAAATATATGCAATCATACTACATATACTCCAATTGAAGTCCAACTGGGTGGGGTTGTGTCAAATGAGGCGCAGTGGCAAGTGGGCCTAAGATTGTAGTTTTGATTCACTATTGGATGTTGGAGAGAGAGAGAGAGAGAGAGAGAGGGAGGGGGACACGCTCTTTCCACGTCATTCTGGATATGCTCCGAATATTTGCCTCTCGTTTTCTTTTTCTTTTTTTTTTTTTACGGAGTCATGATTTATGAACCCTCTCTGACGGTGGCGGGCTACTTCAATTTTTTTTCCATCACAAATTTGAAGATTTACCGTGTTTCCAATGCCACATGGGATGTTTCCTCTCAATTTACCAAAAATTGAAATAATCATCATGTACAAATAATTCATGGAAGAAATTCCAGAAAATAAAAGACTAGTATAACATTAACATCATATTTTAGTCTGGTCAATTATCAATTCCTCCTCAAGAAAAAAAAATATCCTTAATTACAATAATTGTCAAATTGCTTTCCAAATGTTCGAAACCAAATTATTAAAAGTTATGATAGGGCTGTGTGTGGCTGTCGCCACCGGCAGTATTTTCGTTTTTTCAAGAATTTTCTGGTGAATTTATGTGACGGTGTAATTGTTTTAGATTTGGGAATGTTCGAGATGTATTGAGTAAAATAAACCCCAATATAAAACTCATATGGTGGAAATGTGGATAGGCACACTCAAACGAAATCTTAAAACAATATATTAACTAATTCTGCAAGTAATGAAAGCATTAGCGTATGAGGAAACAATACACAACATTAATTAATACCAAATGAAGAATCAATTTACGAGGTCCATGAATGATTGAATGGTGTATTAGTTCAATCATGGTCACAAGCTCGACCTACTTACACATGTTAAATGAGTTGAGTCAGACTGGGTATATATGTTTAAAATTCATTTGAAATGAGATTATTTTTGCACCTAAGCAAATTCGAATTCAAATTGAAATTGAAATCTTATTAAATATAAAATTATGTTAAAATTCATTTGATATGCTTGTCGAATTGAACTCAAATAAATTTTTAATAAATAAATATGAGTTCGTTATAAAATGATTTGGATTTATTTTGAGCTCTACAATTTATCTTTCCATATATAATTTATGTTACAGATTGCCGAATAAATAATTTTGAGTTGTCATGTTCTTCCAATAGAAAGAAAAGAAAGGGAATTAGAAAGTTATTTAATCCAAGAGGTAACTCGCGTGATAATATATAATTTAGATTAGATCAGCCCCGATGTTGGCAACAATTCCATTTAAGTTCTTGTAATTGTCTAGCGTACCAACTCTTGATACCCACCACTGAAATATATACACTGATTTATTTTTTTATTAGGTTTTGGGAACGGGACATGATGATTTTTTTTGGATAAGTGCAAAAGAAAAAAGCGAAGAAGAAGAAGATTAGATTAACTAACCGTTGAAAAAGAACATTCAAAGTTAGAGGCAATTTCTTCGAAACTGAACTTCAAACCATAGCTTCGATTTGTTATTAATCTTAACTGCAAAAAATTATCTTAATTATCTAGGATAATAATTGTCGGGTATTACTATAAATTTTCTAAATACACTACCATTTAAAAAAAATTAATAATTGATTTTCTTTCGTACACCACAGTCTTTTCTAAATTGTACCATTCAACTAAGAAACCAATTTACACTAATTTGGAAAAAAGAGAGAGAAGAAGATGACATTCTGAGTCGTTGATTTCAGGATGAGAAGTCAACCGGTAAACTAATTTGAAACAAAAAGAGAAGAAGAACACAATGCGTCGCTGGTTTTGAAGAAAGAGAAGTTGACGGGCAAGGCAAGAATAATTAAGTCATTATCTTCTTTTTACGCACTCCATAATTTTTTTGCCAGAAAAAAGTTTGCAATTTTACAGAAATGGTGGAGGAAGAGGAGGGGAGAGTGTGTGGGGCCTGGGGAAAGAAAGAAGATGGGTCACGTCACGTGTTTTTTTTTCTTCTGAGATGTTTTTTTTTTGTAAATTAAATTGAAATATTTTTTTAAAATTAAAAGGATATTTAAATAAATTAGTAATTATTTATTTTTAAATTTAATTTAATAGTGATGTATTTAATAAAAATTAATGGCGATTTTGTTGAAAGTCCGACTACTATATGGATTAACTATATAAATACTCAATTAATTTTATAATATAGATGAATGATTGTCTTGCTTTGCCTCATTTCGATTGTGCACAAAAAGAAAAGTTGAATCCAACATGTGATGGATGTTGGAGGCTGAAGTGACCCGCAACTCCATTAAGCTTTTCTTCACACGATAAAAACAAACTTATTATTTCTTCTCTCTCTCTCTCTCTAATATTTTATTAGGAAAAAAAATTAATAAGAGTTTTTGCAATTAGGTTCTAATTTTTTTATAATCGTGTTCTTATCTTCTTGAGGATGTAATTATCATATATATAAAATTTGACGATTCAATTAAATTAAGTAAGAGTTCAAAACCCCAATTATAAATGTAATATGAAGTTGGATTGGAGGACTTAATTAAAGAAAATTAAAATTTAAGAGGCTAATTATGAAGAACATGAAATTAGATTTATACAGTAATACATTAATCCTGTATGTTAAATGGGTATTAAATGCAGAGGGAAAGAGGAATAATAGTCCCTTTAAAAGAAAAGGAAAAAACATTTATTGGTTGGTAAGTTGCAATATCATATTAATATAGTTGAAGAAAAAGCATTTTCACCTAATTCCTTTTCCGTCTGAAATTTCTCTCTCTCTCTCTCTCTCTCTCTCTCTCTCTCTCCACCTCATCTCCATCTTCTCTCCCTAGATTTCTGCATTTCCTCAACCCTTGCCTACATTTAGGCAATTCCATATTTTCCTCTGCTACTCTTCATCTACTGCACCTACTTTACAATTCTTGAGCTGCAATAATATCCTATTTGACTACATAGATTATCTTAACGAGCATTGGCCAACTGGGGTTTTCACAAATTCTACCAATTTAACAATAAAATCTCAGTTTCGAAGCCGAAAGATCAATTTTTCCGGATTTTGTTTTCTCTCTAAAAATCTGTGCTTTGTGTGCGTGATTCTGAGATTGTTTGAGCTGAATTGACCGAAAATCAGAAAAGACAATTGGTAGAAGAAGATAGTGCTAACACATGTCACAGGTTTCTATAGACACAGAGATAGCTACACTTGAAACGGCGTCGTGTTCAGGAGGTTCACACCCCCTTAGGAATCTGAGAGGAGTCAGGTGGCGCATAGATTTGGGGATTTTACCATCTTACCCTTCTGCCGCAGTCGATGATCTTCGTCGGGTTACTGCCGATTCTCGAAGAAGGTGAATATATAACACTTCGTTTTGCAAGTGCTGTTAAATCTCTATGTATTTTCAATTAGTTCTGATCCTTTTTCATATGCGTAGTTTTGAAGAGATTTGGGTGGTCGTGGGAAATTATCGTCGTCTTTAACTTTTGGGCTTCTATTTATTATAACAAATTCCATGTTATCAATCTACCGAGTTGCGCTCACCATTTCCATTTCGATTCGAGTTCCACAACTATTGCGTTCTAAAAGGATCACACCAATCTTTCATCATTTTGGATGTAGTTTCTGGTACTTATATTGACTGAAATCTGAAAATAAATCAAGTTGTGGAATCATCTCCGTTATAAATTACCAGATTTGATTGAAATCTGAAACCAAATCAAGTTGGAATGTTCTCCCTTATGAATTACCAGATGAAAACTGGAAGTGAGCCAGTACAACACTGAAATGATGCTGGGGGCATTTTCTCGCCGATGTAACCTTAAATTGGATTTGTATTTGATTCAGGTATGCTGCGTTAAGGAGACAGCTTCTAGTTGATCCACATGTGCCAAAAGATGGAAGTGGCTCTCCTATACATGTCATGGACAATCCACTGTCCCAAAACCCAGGTAGGATTTTTATGAATCTATGTTATTTCTATTCTGCTATTATATTATTGACGTTCTGCTCAATTGACTTGATGGCCTCTTCCTCAGTTCCACTATTGTCTACGGGCTTAATTGATGATCTTTTAATTTACTAATCCTAACTTCTACATTTTAAAGTTATTTGTCACTGACGTTTTCTCTCTCAGATAGCATGTGGGGTCGATTCTTCAAAAATGCTGAACTGGAGAGAATTGTTGATCAAGATTTAACGCGCTTGTATCCTGAAAGAGGCAGCTATTTCCAGACGAGTGGATGCCAAGGCATTTTAAGACGGATTTTACTGCTTTGGTGCCTTAGACACCCAGAATATGGCTACAGACAAGGTGAGTTGATATTATTTTATCTATTCTCTCTGGTCCTCCAGTTTGCATCAGTTGATAGTACAAATTTGGATTGCTGCATTTTTAAAAACTAAAGCCCATTTCACATTTTCACTGGATTGGGGAAGAATTTCACTTATAGTGGGGGCAGTGACCTAGAAGAAAATATCACGATGCTTAAATGAATTTCACGATGAAGTTTTTTTTTACGGGTGCTTTGATTTTAAAACATTAATGTATAAATATATCTACTGTGATTTATTAGAGCAGTGTACTCTTTTCCAGCCTTTTGATATATTATTCCCCTTTCGTAGCATAAAGTGGAAGAAGAAAGTTTAAAAATTTGACTATGTCTGTCTACTGTCTAGAATGAACTATGAAGTCATTTAATTGATTGAATTGGACCTTAAAATTTCTTTCTGGTGGTTAAACGATCAAGGAGCTTAGATTTTTTAATACATTCTGAATTCTGAAATATAAAAAAATTGTTTATCTTTTACTTCATGGTACTGATGCTCTCTCCAAACTATATTTACAGGTATGCATGAGCTTTTGGCTCCCCTGTTATATGTTCTTCATGTTGATGTGGAACATCTCTCTAAAGTGAAAAAGGCATATGCTGACCACTTCGCTGATAAATTTGATGGCTTCTCATTTCATGAGAATGACTTGACGTACAAGTTTGACTTCAAAAAATTCTCAGAATCTGTGGAAGATGGTAACGGATTTGAGAACAATTCTGCAAAAGCTAGTAGTCTCAGTGAACTTGATCCTGAGGTTCAAACCATAGTTTTACTAAATGATGCCTATGGAGCAGAAGGTGAACTTGGTATTGTCTTGTCTGAGAAATTCATGGAACATGATGCCTATTCCATGTTTGATTCTTTGATGTGTGGATCTGGTGGTGCAATCGCGATGGCTGATTTTTTCTCTCCTCCATTTGGGAGGTCTCATTCCGGATCACCTCCTGTAATTGAAGCTTCTGCTGCCTTATATCACTTGCTTTACATTGCCGATTCATCTCTTCACACTCACCTTGTAGAATTAGGAGTTGAACCCCAATATTTTGCACTTCGCTGGCTACGGGTATTATTTGGACGTGAATTTTCTTTGGAAGATCTTCTAGTAATCTGGGATGAAATCTTTGTGCATGAAAATATGATGACAAGCACTGCTGTTGCTTGTGACGCTGAATCCAACTTTGCACTTCTCGAGTCACCTAGGGGAGCGTTCATTTGCGCATTTGCAGTTTCTATGATACTTAACTTGAGGTCTTCATTGCTTGCCACTGAGAATGCTACTATCTGTCTTCAGAGATTGTTGAATTTTCCTGATGATGTCAAGCTTGTGAAGTTGTTGGCAAAGGCTAAATCCTTGCATGCTGTTGCCATAGATGCAAACAACTTAACCCCAATACCAGTTCAATCTGAGTTATACGACAGAAGGAAGTCAGCGGTTGCTAGGGGTCATAGCCTTTCTGTGGATTCTTCTTCCCCGACAACTCCTTTAATTGTGGTGCCTGATAGCTACTGGGAAGAGAAATGGAGAGTTTTGCATAAAGAAGAAAACAAGCAAGGTGCTGTGGGGGAACAAATTCCGAACCGCAGAAAAGGTTGGTCTGAAAGAGTAAGACTCCGCTTGTCTAGGACTGAATCTGATCCTTCCCCGTCAAAGACAAATGAAAGAACCAAAATTGTGAAGCCATCTGTCAGGAGAAGCTTATTGCAGGATCTTGCACGACAGCTCGGGGAAGATGAAGATAGTACAGAAACTGTAGTGTCTGATGAAGATGTTAACCACGGGGACTTGTTGGAAGTCAACAGAGAAGATGTAACTGATACAAACTATGAGAATTCATCCAGTGCTGCTGGGAGTGAAGAAAATTCTTCCAATTTCTCGGATCCTTCTGATCCTGTTCCTGGAAATAGTGACGATGAAAATGAATCAGAAAAAAGTAGTGTTGCATCAAACTCATCAATCGATGAAAATGACACTCAGATGTGTGTGAATAATCCTGAATGCTCCCCTGTATCTATCTCGAGTCATGTGGATGGTGCCTCATCAAAACACACTGAAAATGATGACTACGTCTCTGATGCCAAAGGCTACCCTGTATCTATCTCGAGTCACCCAGATGGTGTCTCATCAAAATCCACAGGAAATGATGACTCTGTCAAGAAATTAGCCACAGGGATGAAGGAGATAAAGCTTCTATCTGGAAAACTTCAATGGCTATGGAAGTTTGGAAGGAATGCAAACGAGGGCACATCCGATAGAAATGTTCCTGAGGATGCAAAAGCTTGCAACGATGGAAGTGATCAGAACAATTCAGTTGGTATTTCAACTGCCGATGGATGTAATCGCTCTTCTGGAACCAGCAAGGGGGAGACAGTAGACCAAAATTTAATGGTTAGCTTGAAGAATCTTGGTCAATCCATGATCGAGAACATACAGGTACGAAGGGCACTCTGTTTCTTCATACACTGGCAAGCTGAGTCATCTAATATCGTAATAATAGTCACCACATTTATTTCTTCCTAGATAGATTGCTTCACATTTCTGTAGAATTTTGGTTAAAGTGTCAAGTGGAAAGAGGGTTCGGTCCCTTTGTTTCCAAGCTGCTGTCGAGCTCAACGACGTCTTCTAACGGGTCGGGTCCGTTTGAACCTTGCAGGTACTGGAGTCTGTGTTCCAGCAGGATCGTGGTCAAGCAGGAGGATCCATGGAGAACTTGACAAAGAATGGTCTTGTCGGGAAAGGGCAAGTTACAGCCACGTCTGCGCTCAAAGAGCTTAGAAAAATCAGCAATCTTCTATCTGAGATGTGATTATTTTGATGCATTGTTACTTATTTGTACATTCACCCATTATTTCTCTCTATCGAGTAAAATATATACAATAAATGCTCCTACGGCTTCTCTTGTATCTTTATTTTATTTTATTTTATTTTTGTATTACCATTAGCTTTCTTGTAAATACAAACCTTGTTCAAATAAAAGGGTTGATTACAAATGTTACTCTCATGGTTTAATCAAACTACCAAAAACTCATCTCAAGAAGGTTTGTCAAGTGTTGGATTCTCACAGAATCTATTTCTACTTAATAATTCGCACTGATTGAGATTTGAGGGTGTATAGAAATCTCAAGGGTGTGTTGAAATTTTGATGTATATTATCTAATTCATTTTCGGTCCGCCCAGACTTAAGAGGTGTATTGGATTGAGATTTTATTAGATTTTAAAGGACTTTAAAAAGTCCATGGATTTATAAAATCCATAGACTCCACATGGAGTCTCCCTGACTTGGGTATGGATTTCGAACGATTTTAAAGGATTTGAAATCTTTCTTCCTAGCGCTTGCTGGGACACCGCGAGCGCTGAATATGTAACCCAGCGGCCGTTGGAAGCCAGCCGACGAGTAAATTAAAATCAGCAATTGCTAGAAGCCAGTGGCCGCTGGGAATTAGACATTTATGCCCTAGTGAGCCCTAATTCATAACATAATCGCGTCTCCTCTCTCAAAACATAGCCGAACCTCTCCTTCTCCCCTCCAATCTCTCCACCGCGCCCACTGCCGCTACTATCTCCCAGCCGCCGCTGCCACCATACCGCCGCCGCCGCTGGAGTCCACCCCCGCTGGCACACCACCATGCCTCACACCAAAAATGCTAATGTTGGCCCAGATTCAAACAATGAGGAAGAGATGGATTACACGATGAGGTATTCCTCTTCATTTTAATTGAAGTTTGAATGGGAGGGCGAGCTTTATAAAAAATTTAATACCTCCGAGGTTACACACCCTCATTATTTGGATTGGGATTTCATTAGGGATCTTAAAAATTAGATCAAAAGTCACTAAATATTTGAAGGTTTTGGGTCTTGAAGATTTTGCTAAGAATGTGGATTATTCTGGTTATAAATCGTTGTGCTATGAATTTTTAACTACTATGTCTTTGAGTGATGATAAGAAAAAGATTGGGGTTAGAATGAATGGTAGAAATTATCAAATAAGCTTAGCAAGGATGAATTCTCTTTTTGGGTTTCCTACTGGCGGGGAACGAGAGAAACCCAAGGGGTTTAATGTGAATGCAGGTTGGATTGAATTGACTGGGTTTGATAATTGGGATTCTTCTGGCATGCCGAATGGGTACATTACAGACCCGACATTGGCCATTGTGCACAAATTTATTGTATATAATGTTTTCGGGAAGGAGCAATGAAACAAAGTGAATTCAACTGAAGTATATCTGTTGTGTTGTGCTTTAAAAGACACAAAAGTTTGTATTTCAAACTTTATCTGGACGGCTATGGCTCAGATGCAGACTCGTACTGGAGCCCATGCTTCTCTCTGTCCCATTGTTACGGGTTTGGCTCATAATCTCAGAGTTCTCACTGCCACAAAGGGCGATCAGGAGGGATACAAGGAAATTAAGTCTTATTTGATTGATCTTAGTGAGCTAAAAGGAGCTCAGATAATTTCTGATAGACACACTTTGGTTCCTCCTGCAAAAAGGCAATGTGTGAGCAAGTACGTACACTCCGAGATTGCTAAGGGGCATCGTCCCATAGTTGGTGATCCTGATGCTGGCCCATCCACTGGTGGTAATGAAGCTGCTAATGAAAATGAAGAGATGGAGGAAGAGGAAGAGGAAGAGCAATTCCTTGAACAACAACCTCCTGTTACAATGTCGGGAGATTTCTATGAGCGATTCCATAATGATTTTATATCATTTCAAGATCATATCAACTCCTCCTTTGGATCATTGAGGCAGGAGATGCACGCAAGGTTTGACGCGCAAGATCAACAAATTGCATCTTTACAGGCTCAGTGGGATGCTTGGACTGCTTTCTACTTGCCACCACAACTACCACCTCAAAATTAATGGTTTGTTGCTTGCATTTCTTGGATTATGTTTTGATTATTGAATTGTTAATGGTTTGTTGCTTGCATTTCTTGCATTATTAGATTGTTATTAGATCATTGTTGCTTGCATTTCTTGGATTAATGGTTTGATGAAGGGATTGTTGTAGGTTTATTTTCATTTGTTTTATGCTTTGATTGTTGTGGGTTGATGGTTCGTATTTAGTATATTTAGGTGGGGATAGTCGAGGCCAGCCGGAGTTGAAGAGTAGGAGTCGCTGGCATTGCTCACGGTGAGGTCTCTCAACCGCCACTGGGATCCAGGGGTTGCTGGCCTAGCTCTCGGCCAGGATTCCCAGCCGGCGCTGGGATCTCGCGAGCGCTGAACTATCTATGTTGCATATTTTGTAATTTTTTGTTGAACAATTTCGGTTTTATTGTATATTTTATGTTGAACAATTGCATGTCTTTTATGTTGAAAAAGTTCATTTTTCAATTTCGTTTTAATTTGGATAATCGTATTTTGTAAGCATTTATTTTCATTTTAATTGTTTAGTACGATGCTTGCTTGGATACACAAATTGTTAAGAAAAAATATAACAAAGATAAAAAAAATGTTATCCAAATTACTTATAAAAATACACAAAATATGCATAAATTGTTTATAAAATACCAACGAAACATTAGTCCAAAAAAAAAAATACTTTATTACTCAGCATTTGTATCTTCGGTCTCATCATCTTCATTTCTATCATTGTTATACATCGGCCTCATTTCCCACATAACATTAGCAATACTCGTTCTCCATGTATTAGCTTCCATTCTTTGTTGTAGTTGGCTTTGAGATAGACATTCCAAATTTTCTTCTTTCAAATGATGTGGTGAATCTTGATCTCCTTCATATTTGGTTGGAAATTCATCAAAGCGGCACTGTTTCCGGAGAAAATTGTGTAATCCAGCACAAGCCAATACTAATTCTACTTGTGTTTGAAATGGGAACGGAGGTGCGGTTTTGAAAATTGTGAATCGTGATTTGAAAACACCAAAAATTCTCTCAATCACATTTCTTAATGATGCATGATGAAGATTGAATAACTCATTTGCATTTCTAGGGTGACGACCTTGACCACCAAAATCTTTTAAATGATATTGAACACCACATAATGGAGCTAAAAATTGATGTCGATTAGCAAATCCACAATCAATTAGAAAATATTTACCTAAAAATAATTGTTTGTTAATTAGTTAGCTTGTCACTATTTAAAAAAAAATAAACACAATTAAAAAATACAGTACCTTGAGGCACATGAAGGCCATTTCTTCTTGATAATGCATCATTTAAAAGTCTTGAGTCATGTGCCGAACCTTACCACCCACTAAGCACATACATGAACTGCAAATCAAAGTTACAAGTTGCCAAAATATTCTGCGATTGATTACCATGACAGTTACAAAAACTACTTACTTTTCAGTATGGTACCGTTGCCGGGATATGAGTTCCATCCATAGCTCTGATGCAATCCTAAAATAAAGTGAATATGTGATACAAGAAAACTACAACATTTGATGTACGTTACATAATAAATCCATACCTTAAAGAAAGGGTTAAATCTTGTACTTTCCTGAATTTTAGCAGGAATCCCTGTAGACGGCTTAACCATCATATCCGGTGATATAGTGTTCAATACCTTTAAGGTTTTGTTGAAATTTTGACTTTTAGCAAAATGCGAACGACCGAATGCCCAACAATGATCAAGAATGTTGTCACAATTTCTTCAAAACATATATATCTTGTATCTTCTAGATGAGTTTTCTCTCTAATGATAGAGCATAACTTCATAAACGCATCAGGATACATCCTAAACAACTGTCGAAAACTTTGTGGATCTCCTTCAATCATATTACGTACAAAATGATATCCATTTTTAGTAATCGGTCGTCGCTGCAAAGAACGTTCAATACGCCGAGGCATCATAGTAATTTTTTTTAATAAAACTATCACTGCCTTAATTGCCAACACCAAGAGCCTAACATGTTCGTAAAGTTCCATCTCATCTTCTTCATCTATTTCTTCTTCTATTCTGATTCTATTTCTTCTTCCAATATTTCAAGATTTTCCATGCTGAATATAAACAATGGGAATGGAGTCTTGATTAAAGACATTACGAATATGGTAAATAAGAAATACATTCAAATGCATATAACTTAAAGCAACAAATAACTCAAATAATAATCAAAATACGGAATTCATAAGTTCAAATACATGATCATTAGAAATCCTAAGAAGATCACCAACAAAATAATAATAAGAAGATATCATAGTATCTAATATATGACTCAAATGATCACTATCCTCTAATCTTGTAAGCTATTCAATTAGCTCGTTCATCAACAATCATCTTTAAAAATTCATCTTTTTTTGACTTGGTGTCAAGCAAGTCAAATGCCTTGAGGTGAATGTCTTCATCTAAATTTGGGATCTCTTTAATAGCATCCTAAGTCGTATAGGATCTTTTTCTTTCTCTTTTCTCTAGTATGGTATATGTTTTCAGTAAGAGATTATGAACTCCATCAAAAGTGTTTGTTAGTTTTTTAATCCGTTCCATGATATTTTCAGTAGAGTCAGAAGTTGCTTCATACTGAGCTCTACTTCTTTTGGGTTGATTTCTTCATTGAGTGAAGACCTCAGACACTTCAGGCAACCCAGAAGGTGGTGTGGAACCAGATGATGATGGCTCATCTTGGGATAGTGCGACAAACACCTTATTTTCAGGATCAAAAGTCAAATCTTCTATGCGCGCATCTCTATTTTCATCATCTCCTAATGTCTTTGCATCAGTAGCACTACCCAACCCAATGGAGTTTTTTCCTACGGCAACACCATTTCCTACAACAATTTCCAAGTCGTCATAATCATGACATTCCCCATACCGTAAGTGTGCGTCTTTTGAGTGAGACTAGCATAAAATAAAGAACAAATTTATTAATTCACTATGTTAGTTAAATAAAATTATTCAATAATATTATTGCAATATGATGCTTACCTCTAAGTATGCATCCCATACTTCATCTGAAACCGTGAATTTTTTCATAGTTGGGTCATATCCAAAACCAGAGCTAAACCTCATAAGGTTTGAATAAGATTACCAACGATTTTGAAACCATTTGAGTCGGCTTTGATAATTGCTATAAGTCTTATTACACCAAAGTTTTTCATTAAGAACATGAAATATTCTTTCTTCCACAGTTGTTTTGCTAAAGATACCACTATTATCACGCCATCCCCGAACCGCAGCATCAACCATAAGTTCTAACAACACGTCGCTCTGTTCCTTAGTCTATTGTTCATAAGATGCCTTTCATTTCGTGTCTTGTTGTGAATCCCCATGATAATATTTCTATATTATAAAGATACAAAACATATATATACAAAGTGATTCAAAATTATTTAATATATAAAGTCATAAGCCAAGATCCCATCGACCGTTGGAACCCAGCACCCGCTGGCACGGAGTACGTCAAACACCTCCAGCGAGCGCTAGACTGGGCTACGCAAACCACATCCAGCGAGCACTGGGATCCCAGCGGACGTTGGAATTCACGATTTCTACAAAATTTTCTCCGAGGTCACATATGACTATACCAATTGAATTCATACAGATACAGGTGAACAATATTAGGGTGATTGTGTTATTGTGTATAAACGATTTATCAGCATAATATTAAAAAACATACCTACATTTTTTTTGTTCTTCATTTAACAAACTCAAAAATCAAACTCAAATCCAATCAATGAGTAAAAGTGTACCAAAACAACGTCAAACAATAATTCAAGAAAAAACTGCATATTTTTTTTTCTTCATGCAAGAAACTCAAAAATCAAAGCCAAATCCAATCAATAATGAGTACACGTGCACCAAAATAACGAGAAACAGTAGCAAAGATAGTACCTTTGTGAGAAGAATAGACTGTAGTTGAGCAATTAATTTTTCTCCTTAGAGCAAATTGAAAAAGAATGATAAAAAATACGTGAATGGGGTTATTTATGGATACAGCCGACTTAAGCCCAGCGACCGTTGGACCTCAGTGGTCGCTGGGAAATTGACCGACTTATTCCCACCAACCGCTGGAAGCCAACGACCGCTAGGAATACCCTCAGCGGCCGCTGGGGTAGACCGCGCACTGGGTTTTATGAATCCATGAAAATCTCGTGTGCAAAGGTCAAATTTCATCCTTTATATTTTTTTACGTGATTTTGAGGTGAGATCCAATAGAATCAATGATTTTTTAAAGTCCATGGAGTTTTGAATATAGTTGGATTTTTATAGATATTTTAAAATCTGTGTTGAATACCTTTGGATTTTTAAAGACTTTTAAAAGTCTGGATTGAATATACCTGAATTTTAAAAGTCCAACAAAATCCTACAGAATCTCAATCCAATACACCCCATTAAATTAAATAATGTTGTAGGGTGTTGCAGAGTGATGAAGATTTATGATTGTAGTAAGTATGCTAAGTAAAGGTGGTCTCTTATACACCAAATATATGAGATTTGACTCATTAGACCGCTCAGGTCCAATAAAAATAAAAATTAACGGTCAAATGTTGTTCACACTTCGGCACATGGATTCCACGCATGTCCCGCACAAGATAATATTTTTAATATTTTTTTTCATTTCTTAATTATTTTTTTCAATTTTTTTACTTTGCAATTTTTCTTTTCTTTTTTTCTCAAAAATTATATATTCTAAAATGAAATTAGTGAACCTATAATTAAAGTTAATTAATTTAATTTATTTGGAATATATATATATATATATATATATATATATAATGTACGTTAAAATTAAAATGAATTAATTTAATTTGTTTAAATTCCGATGACTTGCGCTAACACGTGGGATTTGCATTACGCTCGCCAATTAATTTTTTTGAAACAAATATAAACTTATTTGAAATAAATATATATCATAAATTTATGAAATTAGTGAACTATAAACTTAAAGTGATTTTTTGTTTAAATCCGGTTGTTCGCGCAATGCACTTGCTCGACGGCAATGTGTGAGCTCGTGCATTGCCTTCAATAAATTGAAAATTAAATAACTCATAATTTTGAAATAATTATATAACCTAAGATAGAATTAGTGAACCATAAAATAAATTAATTTAATTTTTTTGAATTCCGACGGCGCACGCAATGTACTCGCCCGACGCTCATGAATTGTACTCGATAATTAATTTTTGAAACAAATCTAAATCCTAATTGGGAATAATAATGTAATATGAAATCTGATAGGGGTCATACCATCCACCTGTTTACAGCAGATTGAATTTAGCTAATTATCAGAGAATTGAGCTACTTATTCTAAGGGCTCAGCTTATTCTTATTTATTTATGGCTTCTGTGAATACAAAAGAAACTATATCTATTGGCTAAAATAGAATAATTTAAGGATATATATATTCTGTAATCGGGTAGAATAAGATGGTGAACAAGCATGTTCAAGAGCCCACATGAGACCCTCCACCGAGGACATTTTCATGCACATTTGATCTGCTTGTTCTTCTTCCTTCAACTTGGCTTCTGCCATCACCTCCTCCATGCTTTGCATATCTACAACGGCGACAATCCTGCCAAAAAGGAACCCAATTTCAGCCAGACTTTACTGCTTGTCCCTATTTCTCTCTCTATTGGCCTTATATATATATATATATTCACGACTCCTGAGTCAACAAATAAATATAAAAAGGAGAGAATGACAAGAATATGTGCTGAATGATCATCCAACAAGATAAAAGAACATGGAAAGTTATATTCACAACATTATAAGATTGTGCAGCTTGACCTGACGTGCCCTGGAAATCAAAATCAATGGCAGTCAAGGTTCATCCCTGTTCATCCTTGGAGCTAGACGTGTCAACCAGTTCCATCACTGGGATTGGATGTTGTGGTGAAGTACCTAGAGTGGCAAACACCACACATCACAAATATAAAACTGTCAAAAACAAAGTAGATTAAGTATAGCTGTTTTACTTTGTAACAAGATTACAACTATTCAAGTTGAGAAAACTACAGAGATGTCATATTTGCGTGATACATGAAATGCTTCTTCCAAGTATGTGCTTCAATAAGTGTAACAAAATGGCGCGCACGCGAGCGAGAGAGAGAGAGAGAGAGAGAGAGAGAGAGAGAGAGAGAGAGAGAGAGAGAGAGAGAGAGAGAGAGAGAGTTTGATAAAGAGAATCTAATCCAACAATATCTTTAGAGTTCAATCATCCAGACATTTCACAATTTAGAAAGGAAAAAAAAAACCATCTTTCAAGATGTGATGTAAGAGCTTATAAGCTCTTTTCAATGAGCTTAGCCAGACCCTACTACTTACCCCCCTCTCTGCACGCACTTGTGTGTGCGTGTTAGATAAAATATAATGTCGTCATAAAGAAAATTAAAAGAACAATTGAATTGAGACAAGTGATGTTAACTACAAGCGAGATCTTACTTTTCTAGTATAAGGGAATTTTATAAGAAGATCACTGTTTTTTTAGAAACTGTCGAGGCCTGCAAGCAGGATTTAAAAAAAAAACTGTATGTTCAAGAAGAGGGTTTATAGGATTATCCCAGAAAATTAAAATGTGAAGACATCCAAAAGATCACACCAGATATGTTCGAGAATAACATGGCTACATGATTATGAACTGTGCGTAACATGTTTGGCCCAGCACAGTAAGTTCCCTTTCTCAAGTCAGAGCCTGCTGGAAGTTTCCAGAGATGAGTCATGAGAGCCTTAATTCTCTTTCAAGCAAGAGCATCTCTCCATCCCCTCTTTCACCACTATGGCCGTTCAATCATCCTGGAGTCGTATATTTGTAGAATTCAAACAAATCATATCTCATTTTAAGTATCTTTAGTTGCATTATGCTGGGGAATGAATATTTAAATATTGCTAGAGCAGCATATATATTCAATGAATCAGATATCTTGGAGATTTCCTATTCACCATTCCAAAAATAGACCTGAGAATTACACAAGCTTCTCCCTGTACTGATATCAATGCCCTAAAGAATATATGGAAATGTCTCACTATAATCCTAACTGGAAACCAGCAATAAATTCTTCTTCTTTTTTATAGGGTTAAGTGCTTTAAAATCATGAACTTTACATGATTTTGATTTTTAACATGAATTTTGAACTGTTACACTAAAAACACAAACTTAGCAAATTTAACATCGATTCCAATTCTGGCGAAATTGAAACACATTTTTTATTAGAAATGAGACGATCAGTCCACCTGTATTTTCTGACATTCAGGCCAGTTTCAACAGTGTTAAATTTGCAAAATGTGTTAAGTTTGTATTTTTTTGTGTAACAATTTGAGACCTCATGTTAAAAACGAACAAAAAAAAAACATGTAAAATTCATGATTTTAAAAGCATTTAACCCTTTCTTTTATAACAATTTTCAGAAATTTCATGCCGCCAGTAAGAAGTCAAATTAAAGTTCGCCTTTTTTCCCCATTCTATTCCATTTAACCAATTCCAGCTTGATACAATCAGCAATTTATACGAGCATTCTAATGTGAAAAACTAATTAACTTCAACCGAAATAACATATTCAATAGATCAATGCCATTCCAATAAGAAAAAGGAGTTTTGCATCGGTCTCGTAAATCCATTTCATTCCCCACCCAAAAACGAAAACTCAAAATGTTTCATAATTAATTTGATACCTTCAATAAAATAGGTGGAGGAAGGCCAGCCTTTGGCGGATACAAGGGACATCTGCTCATCCTCCGACAACAATTCATGATGCACCCGGTGGTTCCTCGTGGCCGCATAAGAAGTTAATCTATGGATGGCTTCAATCATGCCGCCGGCGGGGTGGTTGCGCGTGGAGGCGGCGCGTGGAGGGACAAAGTAGGAGTATCCGGGGAGAAAGGGGAGCCAATCGGGCGCAGCGCGACGGACGATGATGCTGTGGATGGCCTCCTCCAGCTTCTTCATGCCGAGAGTAACGACCTCGGCGGTTGCCGGCTCCGATGAATCGGGCTGCGACGGAGACGCGGCGTCGAGGTCGAGCTCAATGAGCTGGGCGTGGCGAGGTTTGCTGGAGCGATGGCGGTGGCTGATTAGGGCGGTTGGGGGATGGAGAGAAGCGCGGGGAAAGGATTGGGACAAAATTCGTGACACGGCCATTAGATTATGAAATTGAGAGAGAGAGAGAGAGAGAGAGAGAGAGAGGGGTATCGAGGACGAGAATAAATGATGACTAAAATAAGGGAAGGTGAGAATGAGAAGTACGTGTGTGTGTGTGTGTGTGAGAGAGAGAGAGAGAGAAAGAGAGAGAGAGGGTAATTGGAGGGTGGTTTGGTGATGTGATTATGTGAAGGTAAATGATAGGAAATGGATAAAGAAGAGAGGAGGTTACTTCCTTCCGGGTTAATTCCAATTTGGGTCAGGGTCAAATGTAAAAGACGGTTGAGGTAGCTTCACATATGAATTTAGTACGGTTTCGCCTTTTATTTTCTTCCCTTTCATTTTATTTATTATTCTACTACTATTATTATTACATAAAATCAACACTTATCAAACATGACCTCATGGTGGAATTACAGTACCCAAGTTTGAGCCCTTCCATCTCAAGTTTGAATCTATCGTATCTGATTACATCACTAATTTCCTTTATTGCAATACTATTCATTTCATTTATTATATACAATTTAGAGAAAAGTCTAGAATCATGAGCATTAGAATGACTACATGGTATAATCAAGCGCAATAACACCTGAGCTGCTCCTCTATCTGATCCCATTTGAATCATTTATCCTAATTGGTTTTGATGTTGATGCGGAGTAGAGGTACTATTCATAACATGCCCCAAATTTACTTCAAAAAATTTGACCCCCGTTCTCCTCCAAATTGGATTACCTGTTACCAATTCTTCTTGCCTTCTCAGTTCCAACAAAAAAAATATTTTTTAATTTTTATTTTATTATGATTTATTTTAATTTAATTTTTCTATTTAAGGTTATAAAACACGAAATGTAATACATATGAGAACCAAGAATCTGATCCGATTCTCCTCCACTCTCAAATATCAAACCCCCCCCCCCCCAACAGATCTAGAATTCATTTTGTAAGTTCTGTTTTTTTCTTTTTCGAAAAAGAAAGATGAGTAAAAATGAGTTTCATTTTGTACTAAACACGTGAACGTCAAGTATTTTAAATCATCTAAATGGATGAATTTGGTTTAATTTTTGTTTGAAATGAATCTGAAAAAATATGTAAAATTCAGAAAAAATCGGGTGTTCTTGTCTGCACACAAACTAGGGTGCATAGACTGTTCTTACCTATACCAACTGACCTGTACACAATCCCCTGTGTGCACGGCAATTGGTGTAGGTACGTACACCATGAATACCAATTTTATTTTTAATCAAAACATACACAAATCACAACCTATTTCACGCTCAAATTATATATATAGTTCAAACACTTAAAATAATGAAATTCCAACAAATTAAATATCACTTTAGTTCACTCAAAACCCGAAAAAACTACGAAAGAGAAATATTTGGGAGCGATCGTCATCTTGCTGTCACTACTCCGACACCGACACCACCAACATTGTTTGCATAGATGGGATCGGAAGAGGTGAGGGGGAGAGAAAATGATGGTTTTGTTTTTATTTTATTTTTTGGGATTTTATTTTATTTTGTTTTGTAGCTAAGATATATATATTTTTGTTTAAATTGGATGAAATAAGTAATTTTGTAAAATAAGTTTTTTCTTTTTTTCTTTTTGTAAGTTGTGGGTAAAAAAAAAAAGGCTCATATCAATATTTATCCTATCCTGAAACCACAAATAACAATTGATCCGCTGAAGTGTACGTGGGATGAAGTAAGATTAATTCCATATATTCAGCCTTATCATATTGATCAAATTAAACAAGACTCGAAGCAATGAATGCAGTTGAGGTCTAATTAAAGCAAGGTATTATGATTATGATTATGAGTATTATTAATCCCGTGTGGTGGCGGTGCAGGTTGTGGATAGTTGAAGGGATCGCCAAATGGATTGAAGTAGCCTCCCATCTGTTGTGAAGCTTCATAGGGATTATAAGGCACCATCGCCGTGCCCTGCTGCTGCTGCTGCTGCTGCTGCTGCTGCTGCTGTGGCGGCATCATCATCATCATCATCATCTGCTGCTGCTGTTGGTGCATCATCATCATCTGCACATTCGTTGGAGGCGCCACACTGTTTGACATGGCGAAAGGGTCGTGTTGTTGTTGTTGATGATGTTGCTGCTGATCCAATGGAATTTGATACCCCGTTTCATATCCGTAGCTTGTGCTATACCCTGCACTGTGCAGCTCCATGGTTCTCCGGGCAGCACTGTCTTCGTACAAGCTGTCCAGAAGTAGATTGTCGAAACCCCCGGCCTGTACATACATATATTGTGGTCAATGTTGTAAATGGGACGGAGAGAGTATATATATATTATATAAACAAAAGAGATATATATGATATATCGATCATCAGCTAGCTAGCAAACCATTTGGGGTTGCGCGAGTTGGGGCTTGTTAGTATTGCTTGGGGCGGTAACAATTGCCAATTCCCAACCACTGCTGCTTCCAATTTCAGCTAGCGCGTTGCTACCTGAAGGGGGATTCTCACCTGCTCAAACATCAACTAAATTATATATTTACAAAGTCAACTATAATTTGATACTAGTTTCTATTTTCTTTTTAAAGTTCATATATAAGACTCACCGGGTTCAAAGATTGCGAGGGCTAATGCATTGCTTTCCTCTAGTTTTAAGGCATCTTCACTTATTTCATGCAACCCCTGTATAAAGTTATATAAGCTACGTACAAAAGATAGTAGATGCAAAGACAAAGATAAAAATTAGAAAAATGAAAAAACATACGAGCAGATCAATAGGGTCTTCAATATTTGGTGCAGTAGTTGCGAGTGGCGGAGGATCTACTTGAGATGAGTCCTGTTCCTCTTCTACAGAAACCGTCTCTTCATTGCTCTCCTCTTGTTTTTCTGTTTCTTCCGGAGGAGGTTCTTCACTTTCTTCCGGTTCTCTATCCGTCTCTCCACATTCCTATATATATAATATGCAAGAAAACACAACCTCAGAAAATATCATTCAAACAATATACAAGTATGCTGTTACACAGATATGCAAAATCTGTTTGCTGTGTTTTCTATAAGTTCAAAGACTCATAAGTTCTTCATTAATGAACCTTTTCTGTTATCGTATATATATGTTCAATAAACAAGGTATTATGTTTAGATGTAATAGCATTGGCAAACAGTGATCAGTTTTTTATTACTCACGGAAAAAAATTAAGGTAATTAACAGAAAAGGCATTGAAAGGATGAAAACATTAATGACATATATATATAGGATTAAAATTTATATGAAGCATGCATCTTAAATTCTCACCAGTCTGTTATCGGACAGAGAAGTAGTCTGCGGTGCTTCCTTTATATACTCCTCCATAGTTGCTAAAAATGTGGGAGGGGGCTGAGGGAGGCATCATATCCAGATGAATAGATCAATGAGTATTCAGTAATATTAATGAAAAATGAAGGTGAATTGAAATTAAACCTGTTTGAGTGTAGGGAAATGAAAGGTTCGAGCAAGATCTAGCGTTCTGCAGAAGCCATAAAAATCAGCTAGATGTTCTGCCTAAAAACGAACCAGGGATCAACAAAAAAAGAATATATATTAATTGTGAGCATTAATAATACGTATGTCATCAGTGATATATATATATGGCATGCATTTCACATTTCACTGCAGCTGATCTATGTATATATATATATATATATATATATATATTACTTGGTGGATTAATAATATATAATATATATAAAATAAGAAGTGAAGATATGGACCTGCTTTCCTGCCCTTTTGTAAGTATCAAGAGCCCGAACTGCATCATGCTTGGGCATGTCGAAAAACTGCAAAAACAGATTGAATTAAGGAGGTACATACGTGGCATTGCATGCTGATCTATCTGATCGACTACAATCTAATTAAATTAAATATTATATTATTGAAGATCATGCATATGTACCAAGTCCACAAGATTAATGATCCCATCATTGATGGAACAATAAATTTTGAAACTCTCTTTCAAGACCTGCATTATATATATATTACCAACAAATTAAATATTAGAAAGATATATGGTCGAATATTCATTGAAATCGATCATGAGTTGATACCAGGGCCAAGGCATATTGGACTAGATAGTTATGGCAGGCTGGTCCTTCTGGCTGCATGCAAAATGAATGAATTAAACAAAGCTAAGGGAGCTGAGGTAGCTACTACTATACGTACGTACCTGGCAACAGATTAGGCGGTATAGAAGCTGTTGCAATGCAGGTAGCTGCTCTAAGAGTTGCTCGCCTTTCATGACTCGCGTCTTACTGTACATCTGGTACGTACGTACGTGCATGCAATAATTAATTAATTAGAAACATATATATATATATATATGTGTGTATGTATATATGTTAATTATGCGTGCCTTGGATAATCCTGGAGCAGATTTGGATACTCTGTGGGCCTCTTCTACGTCATAATGCAGAGTCCTAAAGCATTCGAGTCTTTCCTCAAGAAAGAGTGAATAACTACGCACCCAAGCAGAGCAATCCCAGGCTAGAGAAGTGGAATCATCTTTGAAATTAGCAAGGTGGAATAACTTTCCTCTGTTGGAGTATCGTAGTAATTCTTCTCTGAATGTAGGATCCCCCTCTCTAAGAGTCCTATGAACAACTATCAAACTCTTTATGGCAACCTGCACACACACACACACACATATATATATATATATATTCATTCAATTACCTATATATATGTGTGTGTGTGTACCTGCAGCTTAATTAATTAACTAATCAATTAATTAGATACATACTATCCAGTTGCGTGTCTTGGACAATCTTCGCCATATGGCATGAATGCAATAGGCAACGTCCGCTCTTGGCCGGTTTACACCTATTGCTGCCAGTATCTCTGGTGATCGATCATATGATTTGCGAATACATGAGTATATATATATATATATATATATATAATTCTTCAATTCATTGAATATATTAAATAATGGAATTAATATTAATTGCACTTACTTCCGACGTGTCTTTCCTTGGGGGGCATTTCCACATGGTTGGTAGCCTTCACGATTGCAATATCCAACTCCTAATTACACCAAATTAAATCAACAAATTAAGGAATTGATGAATATAAAAATATATCCAATGATTGATGGAATTGAATTGAATATGCATATACCTTAAAGTCACTGTTGAGATTGGCTAGGCCAACTTTGGTGGAGTCCTTTAGAGCTCCGTAGGCTTTTCTAAAGCTTTCCATCTGAATATCTCATTCAGCGATCATCATCATCATCATCGATCACATGACAAGATGACATCCAAGAGAGAGAGAGAGAGAGAGAGAGAGAGATCAGAAAGAGAGGATTAATTGACAAATTCTTCCTCTCTATTTTGCGTAACCCCGTCCCTCTGCATTTCCTTAATGACGAAAAACAAAATGTGAATTCTGGACTCTCTCTCTCTCTCTCACCAAAGTTAGTTAGCCTAACCAATTTCTCTCTCAAGAACATGCCACGATATATACGTTCCCTCGAAAAATTTTAGAAATAGTAAAGCATACCTCATTATGCAAACACTCGTACATTTGGCGGGGCGGACCTACTATAAGGGCCAAGGGGACCCATGGCCGCCCTCAAGTTTTCAAAATTAACATGTATAATAGTAGTAAATTCATATATTTAGTAATAATTTAATTACTAAATTTGTAGGTATAATTTAGTAAAAATTCTACACAAACTATTTTTAATACATTATTTAGTCGATCAAATACACATCACGTGTTAATAATTTTTAAGCACACACATATATATTGTAATTTCTTCTATAAGATTATAAATAATTTAATATTAGTAAATAATGTGTATTACAATTAGTATATAGTTTATAAATTTATATTATATGATTATATAAATTACTTTCTCTAATTATCGTAATATTACAATATTGAAAATTTCTAAAATAATAAAGTTAATTTTCTATATATAGCAGAGATTGTTTTGAGTCATATTTTATCTTCCAAATATTTAAAATACAATGTGTTCCAACTTAGAAAGTAATCTTCTCGAAAGGAAATGATATAAATAATTTACATGCAACAAGAAAATCCAGACTAAAAATATTCATTAAGTAGACAGTCTTCGTGCAGAGATCCATCACTAATGTCATGATATCATATTTGGTTCGGCTCAATACTAACGTAAAAACATGACACATTGCTTCATAAACTAACAATGAATTTTAGTTCCGATGGGGATAGTCTAGTGGTGGAGTGAGATTGTTTGGAAATTAAAGGTCACGGATTCGAATCTCCTCAATACCACAAATCGGGTGTGTGAGTAAAGAAAAAAAAAACTAACCATGTATCTTAAATACATTGGTGTGTTCACGACTTGGATCCTTCGTATATTACAAACTTTTTTAATATATGTAATACTTACAAGGCAAAAGAATTTAATTGTGTATAGATAGTAGTAAAATATCATCAAATTTAATGGCATGATGTCTCGTACATACTAGTATAATGTGTATTGATAATGGTAAAATATAAGATGTAACCTAATATGGTCAGAAATCCCATATTGCTGCAATCAACAGTAATTCTTTCTAGGTGTATGTGTAAGATTTTATGTGTACTTTTATATTAATATAATCTTTAATTAATACTCCCTCCGTTTCATAATATTTATTGTTTTAGAGTTTTATTGTTGTGTCAAAATGTTTGTTGTTTTAGATATTTTCACATCCTTTCTTCCAAGTTTAACCCTACAAATATATGAGAGAGAAAATTTTACTAACTTTTTAGGAAAATATAAGAGAATAAGATTTTATTTGATATAGAAGAAAGGGGTATATTAGTCTAAAAAATTAATTATTAATTCCAGATTAAAATTCTAAAACAACAAATATTATGAAACGAAGGGAGTAATCATATTTATTACGAGTCTATGACCAATGATGTCAGATGTATTGATAAAGTGAAACATGTGACGTAATACAAAAATATAATAAAGTTATGAAATTGAGTTAGTTGATCAGCGCGCACGTGCATGTTGGGTTGGCCGCGCGCCGGCACTTAAGTTTTAAGTAAGACATTTATTTTAGTATTTGATGAATTAGTTTTGAGGGTGTGAAATGCAATCAATATTGGTTTTGAGGGTGCAAATTGCAATCAATATAGAATGTGCAAATGTCACATGACTCTACAGTCTACACAATAATGGATCTTCTATTTGAATGGAGTAATATTATATTATCAGTATGGGATTCATCAATATGTACACCAAGCTTTGCCCCATCAATCATTAACTTCCTTAATTATTTATTCCAATCTGATTGCGTTTATTGTTCTGGCTCTTAAACCCCAGAACGAATTTCAATTAACTATCACCAAAAGAATTCCCAATTGTTCAAATTCAGCCGTAATCAATAAAAGAAACAAGGCGCTAGTTACCACAAATACACATACTGACACACGACTCAGAGTTACTAAAAAGAAAAACTAGAGAAAAAACGAATTATTAACATCTACGAGAATGAATTACAAAGCTATCGCGGATTTGGTTGAGGTATTTGAGAATCGTGTGTCAACAGTCGAACCATAATGGAACATCGAACTCTTCTTTGTCTTCGGAAAGGAACTTGCGAAGGTACATAAGGCAAAACTTTACAATAACTCTTCTCCATCGGTATCCGGGTCAAGGATTACCCGTCGTCGCGGGAGGATAGGCGATCGACCTACCTCATTCAATTCAAATCTAATCAATAAGTATTAATTGTGATTAATTAATTATGTTATAGTGATAATTTTAATTTTTATAATAAAAATTAATGAGGTGATAACTGTAGTGGTCATTTTTCGTCAATCCGATATGTTGGCCCAGAAAGATTAAATGATAGCATACAATCGGTATTCCAATACATAAGCATTCAATTTAAAATTTGAATTAACGATCAGTTCCGCCTTATCCGGTAAGGTTGACGGGTTCAAAGGAGTCGACACGTCTTTCAACCTCCTCCGCGATCCTCGCGAACCCTACCTGCTACCTCCACCTTTAAAAGGAGGCCTCCCTCCTCATTTGAGGGGTACGCTGAAATACCCACAAGCTTCACATCACACCCTAAGAATACTGAGCTCACAATTTTCTAGGTTAATTCCACCCCGGCGATTCAACATCCGGCCTTCTTCCTACATTCTTCTAGGATCGAACGGCATTTTCCTAGATTTCTAGTCAAGTTCTGGATAAAGATTATCGTCATTAAGCACCTTAATTATTTAATTATTCCGTATTTTGTTTCTTTCTACACTTCTTCTTTTCCTAACTTGAGCGTCGGAGGCCCAACGATCGTCAACCCCCCGACGGTCTTTGGCTCTTACGGTGTTTTCTGTTTTTGTTTCACAGATTGGCCGCTGCTCCGGACTGAATCAATTAATTGCAGATTTTCGGATCTACAATTTGACGCCCACCGTGGGGCAGCGATCTATTCGTGAAACGAAATGACAACGTCTAATGAGAGTCGCAGAGATGGAAAAGGACCCCAGCAAGATGGCAGAATCGCTACGCCTTCGCCCGATGTTGATCTGTCGCTGGCTGATGTTCTGAGGAATATACAGCATCAAATGGTAAACACCACGGGGGAGTTAGCGCTTTTGAGATCAGAGAACGCTTCACTCCGCAGTAAACTTGAAGATCTGACCATCAATGACAACACGCGTCATCTGAACTACATTAAACCCACAAATCTGTTCGGCGAGCCAAATTCGGTATATTCTGAGCGTCGTCGATCTGTTACTTTTACTGATCCATTTATTGCAGGTACTAGCGCGTCAGCACAGAAGGTAGACACCAGACAACAAATGGAAGAGAGCCCGCTAAGGCCACCTCCAGGGTTTGAGTATCATGCTTCTGAGCAGGAAAGGTTCCGACACCAGACCCTCGAGCAAGAAAGGGTTGAACAGCAGCGCAGGTTAACTAGGGATTCGATCAGAGAATGATCGATCACCCAAGTGAATTGGAGCAACGACTGGCTGGTATCGAGGCAATGATAACGCGAATTCTCGGTGTACCTCTACCAATCCGCAAGGCTACACCAAATAGCTTTGCTGACTCACCGTTCATGGATGAAATTGGGTTAACAGAGATGCCGTCAAAATTCACCCTACCATCTATGAAATTATTTAACGGAACCTCAGATCCAGATGACCATATCGCACAGTATAAACAGAAGATGTTCATCGCAGCAATACCAAAGTACCTTAGAGAAGCCTGCATGTACAAGGGTTTTGGGTCCAGCCTATCAGGAGCCGCACTGCAGTGGTTCACGACCTTCCTAATGCTTCGATTGGATCATTTGCACAACTCACAGATCTTTTCATAGAACAATTTGCCAGCAGCCGGAACATTGAGAAACATTCAGATGACATCTACGCCATTATTCAGTATCCAAATAAAACACTTAGGAATTATGTTGTACGGTTCAATAGAGAAAAGATAGAGATACCAGGCTGTAACGCTGACACCGCCATATCAGCCTTCAGAAAGAGGCTAAAGAGGGATTCAGACCTTTACAAAGAACTCACAAAATACCCGTGTAAGACAATGGATGATATTTTAGCAAAGGTATGGGCACAAATTAAGTGGGAGGAAGACGAAGACCAATATTATCAACCCAAGCCAAGAGGTCGAGATGAAGAAAGAGACTCCCGTATAAATGATAGAAGAAGAATCGACCCTTACCCCCGCAATGATCGCTACAGACCTCGAGGTCGAGAGGATATTTCAGATCCATATGATCGATGCTTACCAGAATACAACCTGTGCATCACACCCTCAGAAGCCGTCAATGCCCTGAAGGAACTCGGTAGTACAGTGAAGTGGCCGCCCAAGATGAGGAGTCCAGATCATGAACGTGACAGAACAAAGTACTGCGAATTCCACAAAGATCACGGCCATAGAATAGATGATTGTATCGCATTACGTCGCGAAGTCATCGACCTACTCAAGCGAGGCCATTTGAAAGATTTGCTGACTGATAAGGGAAGCAGACCTTCAGCAAAAATGATGAGAATCTGAGGGATCCACCAAAGCCCCCACCAATTGAGCATGTGGTTAATTGCATAACTGGAGGATCCGAGGTTAGCGGATGATGAGATTTTTCTTATGCAAAGAATATGATCACGAAGCAAGTTATACATTCCAAATCTCGATTATTCAAGTGGACATACGAAGCATAGGAGACCGGGTCGAACACGGAGAATTTAAATGCATTTTTGAGTCTACAAGCATCATAACATCAAATTTCATTCACTAGTTAAACAATTCGAAAATTGGGTTGGGCTTTAACTAGAAAAACAAGATTCACAATAATAAACAAAGATAACAACACAAGAGGAATAAAAGAGAATAAAAACTTAATAAAAATCTCAATGAGAAATAATGGCTCTAGGGCATTGTTCATTAGTGAAAACTTGTTCATTAAACAATGGATTTATGCATAATCTCCCCAAACAACAATTGATACCAAATTTAGTCGAAGCCCTCTCTCGAGCAACTAAGACCTTTCAACTAAACTCAATTCCCCTATCTCTAGGGCTAAATTGCAATTTAATTTAATCAAGCATAATCAATCAACAAACATCAAGTAAACATTAATCTCTCGATCTAATGCAAAATTGAAACCATAAATCATTTACCCATGCACAATTGATTCTCTCGAACTCAATTATACACCAAATTCTATCCTAAGATGGCCAATCAAAGAATAGAAGCAATCAAACCATGATTTATGAGAAAGAAGGGGAAGATTAAGCAATAACCCATGTTTAATTCACAAACCCATCACCAAATCACAACACCCTAGATACCAAGAAATTTAGCTATTCATACTCAAAATAACAAACAAAACAACACAAAATAGAAGCATAGATTAAGGTAAGATGAAACCCGGAAACTTGTATTAAAATCTCCAAAATAGCTTTTGTTCTTCAAGATCCCAAAGCTCCAAAGCTTCACACTCTTTCTCTCTCTAAAAATGGAAAAATATAAAGTTGGATGCTCATTTTTGAGATAAGGTATCAATATATACAAGGTGTGGGAAGATAGGGTGAAAATTAAAGCAAAAACCAAAAATTCCTGAAAATGTGACACAGGGGCGCGACACGGGGCCGGTCGCGCCCTGCAGCTCGCGCCGCGCAGGGTGAGGCGCGACCCGAGCTGGCCCGGGCCTGGGTCGAGCCGCGTTGCAGGTGGTTGAAATCATGCCGCGGACGTCGAGCCGCGGGTCGCGCCCCAGGCCCTGGGTCGTGCCGCGTTGCAGGCCCTGCCCTGTCTCCCGGTTCTGACTCGGTCTTCGTGCTTTCTCGCCCGTCCGATCCAGCTTTCGGGTCCCTTTCGATGCGCACTTCGATCCTCGAGTCCCGGGTTGCTCATTTTAAACCTGTTTTCTGAATTAACTGTGTTAGCAACACTTATTCTAATTAACGACTAATATTACCCTAAATGATTACTAAACAAACTAAAACAAGATAAAAAAATACGAAATAATGCTCGGATTAGGACTAAAATACGAGCATGTCAGCGGAGTGTCCCAAGCATCAGCAAAACGACACTGCAGATCTCTGAAATACACGCCCATAATACCAAAGCCCGATACCGAAATGGAACTCATAACTTTGAGTTTCACCAACATCGAAGCTTCTGAACTCTCACACCCGCACCACGATGCACTTGTTATTTCAGTCCTTATTTCTAACTGCATGATCAAGAGGACTCTCATTGATGGTGGGAGTTTGACTAATGTCATTTTTTTATCTACTTTGAAAGGAATGCAGGTCCCCGAGGCTAACATCGTCAAAAAATCAATGACCTTGATTGGATTCAGCGGCGAGCACAAAGCCACCATAGGTGAAATTACACTACCTGTGTATACGGAAGGGGTTAACCTACACACCAAGTTTCAAATTATCGATGCACCCTCAGCATACAACGTCATCCTGGGGAGACCTTGGATTCACGAACTAAAAGCTGTACCCTCGACCTACCACTAAGTCATACGCTTTCCAATCCCATGGGGAATTAGACAGATCCGTGGAGAGCAAATTGCATCAAGAGACTGCTACAGATCGGCTTTCAAGACTAATCACGTGCAGGTACAAGAAGTAAACCAAATTGATGAGGCATCGATGTTAAACTCAAAATATGAATACGGAGAAAACTCAAATTCAAAATATGAGCAAGGAGAAAGTTCAGGGTCGACCTCCTACGTCGAACCTGAAATGGAAGATCTCGATGAAATACAGATTCACCCCGACTACCCAGACCACATCGTTCAAATTGGGTCGAGACTGACTTCTGAAATGCGAGCAGAGTTAATCGCGTTTTTGTCAGAACACCACGATTGCTTCGCATGGTCACACGCCGACATGACAGGTATCGATCCTTCTATCATAACTCACAGGTTACAGGTCGATCCTGATCACCCACCAGTCAAACAAAAAAGAAGAAAATTTACAGCAGAACGAAATCAAGTGATAGAGGAAGAAGTTCAGAAGCTAATCGATATCGGTTCAGTTCGAGAGGTGCAGTACCCTGATTGGTTAGCTAATGTTGCGGTAGTAAAGAAGAAGAATGGAAAGAACAGAATGTGTATTAACTTCACCGATCTAAATAAAGCATGCCCAAAGGATTTATTTCCACTCCCTCACATCGACACGCTTGTCGATGCAACAGCAGGACATGAGATGATGAGCTTCATGGATGCTTTCTCTAGGTATAATCAGGTTCTCTTACATCCAGATGATCAAGAAAGAACAGCGTTCGTCACAAGTTGAGGCATCTACTGCTACAAAGTCATGCCGTTCGGGTTAAAAAATGCAGGAGCCACATACCAGAGGCTGGTTAATCGTATGTTTGAAAAGTTAACAGGTTCGACGATGGAGGTCTACATAGATGATATGCTTGTAAAATCACTACAAGCCGAAGATCACATTGGGCACCTGAGGCAATCATTCGAAGTGTTAAGAAAATACAACATGAAGCTTAACCCCTCCAAATGTTCTTTCGGAGTAACGTCGGGAAAATTTCTAGGGTACCTCGTCACAAAAAGAGGAATCGAAGCTAATCCCGACCAAATCAAGGCAGTGGAAAATATAAAGGCACCCCGCAACATCAAAGAAGTACAAAAGCTCACGGGTCGTTTGGCAGCACTTAGTCATTTCATATCAAAATATTCTGACAAGAGCCATCAATTCTTCAACACACTCCGAAAGGGAAAAGACTTCGAGTGGACACCAGAGTGCGACCAAGCTCTCAACCAACTTAAGTCCTATCTCTCAAGTCCGCCTTTGCTCTTGAAGCCTAACTCAGGTGAGGTACTTTTCGTTTATTTATCCGTATCTGCTAACTCTTTAAGTGCAGTGTTAGTTCGTGAAGAACAGGGAAGACAATACCCTGTCTACTATGCCAGCAAATTGCTACTCGATGCAGAGACCAGATACACTCAACTTGAAAAATTAGCCCTCGCACTAGTCATAGCCTCACGAAAGTTGAAGCCGTACTTCCAGGCGCACCCAATCACGGTGGTGACGACCTTTCCACTAAAGACTGTGTTGAGCAAGCCAGACTTATCCGACAGATTATCAAAGTGGGCAGTAGAGCTTGGAGAGTACGACATCACCTATTTATCCCGGATTGCAATAAAATCACAGGTTTTGGCCGATTTTATTGCAGATTTTTCATCAGAGCAGCATGAGCTTGCCGAAAAAGAACTACTCTCAATAACCGAAGGTGATAATTCAAATCACTGGACCCTTCAAGTTGACGGCTCCAGTAATTTCAAGGGGAGTGGATTGGGTATAGTATTGATCTCTCCCAAAGGCGACGTTGTTGAAAGAGCGGTTCGATGTGGATTCAAGACAACAAATAATGAAGCAGAATACGAAGAACTGATCGTCGGACTGAACTTAGCCAAAGATATGAAGATACCAAACATCAAAGTACAAAGTGACTCACAACTTATTGTAAGCCAGTTCGGATGAGATTTTCAAGCAAAAGATTCTAGAATGTCAGCATACCTTACCATGGTGAAGGAACTATCAAAATCGTTCACAGAAATAGAAGTTACCTACGTGGCAAGGGAGGAAAATCGACATGCAGATGCACTGGCCAACCTAGGGTCAGCAATTGATTGTCAGTCATTGAAGCACATACCCTTAACATATGCCCAATGGCCAGCAGTGTGGAAAGAAGAAGCAGAAACCAAATCGGTGGAAATAGTTGAGGTTGAAGTCAGTTGGATGACTCCGATCATCAAATACATTACCGAGAATGAACTACCTGAAGACAAGATAGAGGCTAGGAAGATCAGAGCTAAGGCAATGAAGTTCAACATGATCAGTGGGTCTTTATACAGAAGTTCTTACTCAGGCCCCTACCTGAAGTGTGTAGGCCCAAATCAAGCAAAATATATCCTTGAAGAACTACACGAGGGAGAATGTGGAAATCACTCTGGACCACGAAGCCTAGCAAACAGGGCCCTAACAGCAGGTTTCTACTGGCCGACCATGAGAGCCGATTCAAAGAGTTACGTTAAAAAATGTGATAAATGCCAGAGATTTGCTCAGTCCAATCACACTCATCCAGAACCACTCCACCCTTCAATAACGCCCTGGCCTTTCATGAAGTGGGGCATGGACATCGTAGGAAAACTACCCAAGGGTAGCAATCAGAAAGTTTTTCTCTTGGTCATGACAGATTACTTCACAAAGTGGATCGAAGCAGACGCATTCGCACAGGTCAAGGACCGTGAGGTAAGAGGTTTTGTGTGGAAACATATTTTTTGTAGGTTTGGAGTACCAGCAGAGATCGTCACCGACAACGGGCCTCAATTTATCAGTTTTGAGTTCCAAGACTTCTGTAAAAAATGGGGAGTCAAGCTAACCTATTCCACGCCAAGGTACCCAACCGATAATGGTCAAGCCGAAGCCTCCAACAAAACAATAATGAACACCCTGAAGAAAAAGCTAGATAAACACAAGGGAAAATGGGTCGAGCATCTCCCCAGCGTGCTATGGTCTTACCGAACCACAACGCGAACAGCTACGGGAGAAACACCTTTTTCTCTAACATATGGATCTGAAGCCGTCCTACCTCCAGAGATAGGGATCAGGAATGCGAGGACCTCAAGGGTGAACAAAAAAGAGAATAATCAGGAGCTAGAACATAACCTAGATACAATCGATGAGCAACGGGATCAAGCAGCAATTAGAATAGCTTCATACCAGCAGCAGATAGCCCGACATTATGATAAAAACGTTCAGCTCCGCAGTTTCAAGGTCGGAGATTGGGTCCTTAGAAAAGTTTTTCAAAATACTGAGGAAGTCGGGGCTGGCAAACTAGGTCCTAACTGGGAAGGTCCATACCTGATCACGAAGGTAGTAGGAAACGGGGCTTACAAACTGCAAACTGTTGAAGACAGAGAAATTGCAAATAGCTGGAACGTAGCTCACCTCAAGCAGTATCATTTCTAAACCCTTAGCTAAATTTTCCAAATTTTGTGTTGTTTATTTCTTTATTCGAACTGTTACTAACTTGAGCATCGGAGGGTCGATGGTTATGCCATCGACCATCTAGGCATGCTGCATGTAGGTTGAAACTCAACCATGATAACCGAGGTTCAGTAGAGAAGCCCCTTTAAGGTCGATCCCGCAGTCCTTAGGGTGAATATCGATCCTGAAAAAATGAGTTTGCATTTCTATTTCATTTTATTTTACTACTTTCAGTAATTTTCAAATTGATTTCCTACTTCAGCTACTGACTTGAGCATCGGAGGGTCGATGGCTCTGCCATCGACCATCTAGACATGTTACGTACAGATTAAAACTCAATATCGACAACCGAGGCTCAATAGAGAAGTCCATGAAGGCTGACCTTGCAACCCCTAGGGTGAACATCGACCCTGAAGAAATGAGTTCGCATTCTCGTTTGTTTCCTTTTACTACTTTGAATTATTTTCAAACTTATTCCCTACATCAGTTACTGACTTGAGCGTCGGAGGGTCGATGGCTTAGCCATCGACCATCTAACCCTGTTGCCTATAGGTTGAAAATCAATGTTGACAACTCGAGTCAGATCTTGACATGCATTCGATGACAATGTTGACAACTCAAGTCAGATCTTGACATGCATTCGACGACAAATTCTCAAACGATGTTCAATACCAACATCTCTAAGGCATGGTTCAACCTCAATGCAAGTTCAGCCTCGATTCAAAACAAATTGTGATTTAGATAACTTGCATACATATGCTAGCCTTAGATCCTAGAATTGTAATCTACCGATCAGATTAAATGTAAAACAATCAATACATATATTTTTACGTATATGTTTCTAAGATTCTCTCGTTCACATATATGTCGTGCACTTGCAAGCATAACTTCCAAACATCGAAGTTGAAGAAAAACAAAGCTTAAGTATGAAGTGTCATTCAGAATGTCACTACCCTAAACGAGAGTTCAACATTGATAAAATAAAGTGGAGAATCACCATAAATATACTGCGACACCGAAACCGGCGGAAATAACAAGAAGTCTAAATGAACGACAAATATGCGAATAATAAAAAAAAATCAGCCATGTGCTGTATAGCTCCATCACCCTACGATGCATCGTCGCCATAAAGGAAAGACAAATCAAGATCAGGATTCTTGTCCTTGATCATTCCTACTAAGCCTTCAGCTATCTTCATTTCCATGTCAGCACGAATTGATTGAAAAGCTTCAGAATCAGCTATTTTCTGGAGGTCGATCCCCTCACCTTTTTTAGCGGCATCAAGGGCCTTATCACGAACCGCCAATTCGGATTTATAATGGTCCTTGGCAGCAACAAACTCTTTCTGTAGTTTGGAATGAGAAATCTTCACTTTGCTCAGACGACTTTTGTATGTTTCGGATTCTTCCAATGTCGTTGCCGCCTTCTTCTCAGCCTCAGCTTTCCCCCTCCTGACTTTTTCTACTTCAGTTTTCAAAGCAGCTACCTCAGCCTCAAGCTTGGAGGTTGAAGATGACTCAGCTTCAAGATTTGCCCTTAGCACACGATAGTGCCATGGTAACCTACATTCACAAAAATTGAAACAAATTAATACGTCAAATTATATGTAAAAAAAAATATTATTGGATACATGCCTGAACAAAATGGTTGAGTGCGCGAGCAATCTGAGACTTCAATCCAGCCGCTTGTAGATTGCCAATGTCGACCGCCACCATCTCATTCTGCATTTTAGACCAGACAATGCTGGAGGGATCGAATGTAGTTGAATTTCGAGGAACTATCTCATTCCCTAATTCGTCGAGCGTCGGGCCCACTGGCCCATTAGCAGCAGAGAGAAAACTAAATCCCACCTCAACTACCACTGAATTTAGTTTTTCTCGAGCAGGTGTGGCATGTAGGGTAGGACTAGGAGCTGGGGCCGATGTCCTCGCCTTCTTACTTGAGGGGCGTCAGAGGAACGCCGACTCCCAGATGGGGCTGCAAACCCCAAAGCACCTTCCCCATTCGATTTATCCTTGACTTCATCTGCCTTAGCTTTGATCTCTGTCAATCGGAGGGTACGAGTACTACGAGGAGGCATCATGATAGCACTAACAGTTCTTCTAGCTCGCAAGATATTCAATGAACGATAGGCTTTAGGAACTTGGAGGGCTCTCTCAATTCGCTCAAGTGAGACACCTTGCGGCATAGGTTTCT
Organism: Perilla frutescens; assembly: GCA_026008535.1. NCBI lineage: Eukaryota > Viridiplantae > Streptophyta > Magnoliopsida > Lamiales > Lamiaceae > Perilla > Perilla frutescens. The sequence goes on along the minus strand of BRKX01000017.1, from coordinate 34,247,242 downwards.
CAGAAAATGCTACAAAAGAAACAAATGAAGATAGTTAAAAACGATAAGAAATAAGTGAAGTACTATCCCCACAAATTAATGAAGAAAAAACGCACAAGCCAATTTAAAAGATCGAGGTGGACATTCTTCACTGGAATCACCACATGTTACCCAAAACCATTTAGGCTTCCATTCACCGGAGGATGAGATACAATCTTTCACAAGCCCTGGGAACCCGCCAGTCCATCTAGTGAAGTAATAGAAGTCCGGATTATCCGGCACTCTACTGATCCTATACAACGAATGCCACTCATCCAACGTCGGCTCACCAAACTTCAGGTCATACCATATCAATAGCATACCCACCATATGGCCATAACCATTGGGAGAAATTTGGGCTGGAGAAATCCCATAACTAGCTGCGACCTTCCTAAAGAAGTTATGTAAGGGTAATCGAACCCCTCTCTTAAAAACATCAGCATAAAACACAACAGAATCCTATGGAGGCCAACAAGCTCTTTCGAAAGACTTTGGGACCCTCACCTTCAGTTGACAAGCGACCCCGATTGTATTAAGTTTTTTAGATATCTTTGGTTGATTGTAGACGGCACTGTTTCGGCCTTGAACCCTAAAGATCTATGGGAGCCATCTGTGATTTTATCTGTATTGTCAGAACCATCGACCTTCTCACTTAAATTCTCTATCTGATGAATGACCACGTCCTCGTCCTCAGCAATTGTATTATCGGTATCATCTGTACTGTCAGACCCTGAATTTGAGCCATCGTCCTCAGAATCAGATACATCTCTTAAGTTCCAGATCTCACCGCATTCCATAGACCCCAAAATTTTCTTCAGAATCTTTGATTTTTTCGAACCTTCCGCCTCGAGGTTCCCAGTCTTAGGCATCTCCATATCGCACTGCAGATATCCATCATCTTATTTCTTATTTATTTTGAGGGTCGACTTTTTCCACTTATTCTCGGGTTCACAATCCAGAAAATAAATAAACTCACACAAATCAAGATCAAAAATAAAACAGACGACAACTTACCAATTATCTTGATGTCTCTACGGGCTTGAAACTCAGAAATAACGATGAAGATGGTCTTGAGCGTCTTGAGCGTCTACATCAGAAGAAAATTTTCTCCTTCTTATAGAAGTAGCAGGTGACGTAGCTAGGGTGGAGTTTTGATCCCCAAGCAAGAAGAAAAGCCCTATTTCAAAGCCCAGTTCGGATAGAAATTTGAGTTGCGTAAGGATTCTTCATTATCACACTTATCCTGTTACAAAAAAATATATATAATTGGCCCTAGGGTCGACTGTTTTGGAAGAAATATCGACCCTAAGGTCGACTATTTTGGAAGAAATAATAATCGACCCTAGGGTCGACTGTTTTGAAAGGAGTAATGGTCGATCCTAGGGTCTATGGGTTAAAAGTCGACCTTGGTGTGATTTTCTTCGCTGATTATCGACCCTAAGGTCGATGCCTCTCAAAAGCTTCAAGGTCGATCTCGTGGACCCTCGAAGATGGTCCCGAAGTGGAAATGCAAGCATAAATTGATATATACCGTAAAACAATAATGATTTATGACAAACAATATTAGATTTATGGTGTTCGGTCTTACGGTTTGCATTCAAAGCCTTGGTCGTCGTACCTTGCAGCTTGCGCTCAAAGCTAAGGCGTTCGACCCCCAAGTTATTTTATAACTTGGGTCGTTCAGCTTCATAGCCCATATTCGGGGCTTCGGTGTTCGATCTTATGGTTTGCTTTCAAAGCCTCGATCGTCCTACCTTACAGCTTGCGCTCAAAGCTAAGGCGTTCGACCTCTAAGTTATTTTATAACTTGGGTCATTCAGCTTCATAACCCATATTCGGGGCTTCGGTGTTCGATCTTATGGTTTGCTTTCAACGCCTCGATCGTCCTACCTTACAGCTTGCGCTCAAAGCTTAGGCGTTCGACCTCTAGGGTCATTTTCATGTACTGGGGTGATCTTTTCTAATTTTTTCTTGGGCTCGATGTTCGGCCTCACGTCGAACGTCTTATGTCATTACCTGTTTATTTGCATTACTATTCATTGTCCAGCTCCCATGCTGAAACCTAGACAATGAGGGGCTAACTGTAATGGTCATTTTTCGTCAATCCGATATGCTGGCCCAGAAGGGTAAAATGATAGCATACAATCGGTATTCCAATACATAAGCATTCAATTTAAAATTTGAATTAACGATCAGTTCTGCCTTATCCGGTAAGGTTGACGGGTTCAGAGGAGTCGACACGTCTTTCAACCTCCTCCGCGATCCTCGCGAACCCTAGCTACTACCTCCACCTTTAAAAGGAGGTCTCCCTCCTCATTTGAGGGGTACGCTGAAATACCCACAAGCTTCACATCACACCCTAAGAATACTGAGCTCACAATTTTCTAGGTTAATTCCACCCCGGCGATTCAACATCCGGCCTTCTTCCTACATTCTTCCAAGATCGAACGGCATTTCCCTAGATTTTTAGTCAAGTTCTGGATAAAGATTATCGTCATTAAGCACCTTAATTATTTAATTATTCCGTATTTTTTTTCTTTCTACACTTCTTCTTTTCCTGACTTGAGCGTCGGAGGCCCAACGATCGTCAACCCCCCGACGGTCTTTGGCTCTTACGGTGTTTTCTGTTTTTGTTTCACAGATTGGCCGCTGCTCCGGACTGAATCAATTAATTGCAGATTTCCGGATCTACAATAACTACATTGCCGCTCATTAGCCGTACACACACACGGGGATGCGTGGCGTCCACGCGCGACTGTCAGAAATTGTGTTGGATAAGAGACCAGGCCATATATATATACATCCAAAACCCAACTTTCAATAATAAAATTTACAATAACATGCGTATCTTCAAACATCAATAATAAAATTTATATGGTAAAAACTTGCATGCACTAGATGTATATAAACTTATATCAGACGATCAATGCTTTTGACCAGGTCAGTTGCGGGTCAACACGCACTGATCCGTCAACCCGCAAAAAAGAAAAATGATAAAATAAGTGATAATTTTTAATATACAGATGATACTTTTTGAATTTTGAGTGATATTTTTTAGTATTACGGTTGATACTGATTTTGACGATTTTTTTATTTATTTATTTTGGTCGATACTTTTTTAGGATACAAGTGATACTTTTGGGCTTTCGTGTGATACTTTGTAGCATGACGGTTGATATTGATTTTGAAGGATTTTTTTAGTTGACCGGATCATCGCGCGTTTTCTGACGTTGACTCCGTCAATATGCTTGATGGTGCACACAAGTGCTTCTCAACTTATAATAACACAAATTACTCTGAAAATAAATTAATAATTTGATAAAGAACACTTTTTATAAAATCTAAATATTTTTTTCTTAATTACGTAAATATTAAAAAATCGGTTAGTAAAATTATCTCATCGTATATCTTTTTTATTTTTAATTTACAATAGGTTGTGAAATAAAAAATATATAGATTTTAAAACTGGTTGTGTATCATAGTATTGCTATTGTAATTAGAGCGCATGACTACGCAAATTGAATCCAAAAAATAAATTATGAGTCATAATTGCAAAATTTCAAATCGAGAGTTGCAATAAATTATGGATCATATGAGAACACATGGTTGGTGTGAGAAATGAGAACACATCTCACACCATCCAATTTAATGATCCAATGGTTGAGATTTAAGGTGGCAATTTCGTAAATAATAGGGCAAAAAATAAGGAAGGAGGGCTATTTTCGTCCAAATCCATTAAAATTGATGATGTCAGCAATTAAAAAAAATTCTTAAAAACTTTAATCGACCATAACTTCCTCGTTTTTAATCCAATGCACACAAAAAATATATCAAATTAAAGCTCTCTTCATGCTCTTTCATTTAAAATGTCGAAAGGCTATGTTTGGATGAAAAAATACGAACGAAAAATAAAAAAGAAATTTTTTTACGCGTGCCCAGGTTGTAAATGATTTCGTTAGCATATAATAATTCTTTGTCAGCATTATGATAACATATGAACGTATACTAATGAAGCATTTGTCATATGCTAACATAATATATTCGATGTGCTAACAAAGAATTATCATAATGCTAACATAGTATAAATTTATTAGGGTTTATTAAATCTCAATTATGGTTTATTTAATCTCGATTATAATTTATTCCATCTAATTATCATTATTCTTTTGAAATTTTATTTTTTGTTTATAGTTCTTAATTGATTATTATGGTTTATCCTATCCAATTATAATTTATAACGTATGTTGATAGAGTATTGACATATGCTAACATAGTGTATTCGCAATGCTGACGAACCAAAACTATAATGCTAACGTAGTACAAATATATTATTATTATTATTATTTCTTTCAACTCATTTAGGGTTTACCACATCCAATCAATGTTTATTTCATCTAATTAAGTTTATTTCATCCAATTATGATTTTTTCCATTTAATTAGGGTTTATTAAATCGAATTAGGTTTATAATTAATTTTTAGAATATTTTTTTCGCCAACAATATTTGAAAACTTTAATTAGCATAACTATAATGCTTCGTTAGCATTATGATAATACTTCGTTAGCATAACGATCTGTTATCAAATCCTCCGCGATTTTTATAAGATTTACCAAATTACAGTAATACCCCCGCGCGAAATTTTTTTCAGATATTACAAAATTGCCACCGCCTTTTTCATCAAATCTGGACCTTTGATTTTTGATGAATGTGTGGTGTGAGATGTGTTCTCATTTCTCACACAAGGGGTTATTTTTATATAACCCCACCCCTATATATATATATATATATATATATATATATATATAGGATATGGATCATATGAGAACACTTTGTTGGTGTGAGAAATGAGAATCCATCTTACACCATCTAATTTAATGATCCAATGGTTGAGATTGAAGGTGGTAATTTCGTAAATAATAGGGCAAAAATTAAAGAAATGAGGGCTATTTTCGTCCAAACTCATTAAAAATGATGATGTCAGCAATTAAAAAAAATCTTAAAAACTTTAACCGACCATAACTTGCTCGTTTTTAATCCAACGCACACAAAAAATATATCAAATTAAAGCTCTCTTCATGCTCTTTCATTTAAGATGTCGAAAGGCTATGTTTAGATGAAAAAATATGAACGAAAAATAAAAAAGAAATTTTTTTACGCGTGCCCAGGTTATAAATGCTTTTGTTAGCATATAATAATTCTTCGTCAGCATTATGATAACATATGATAACGTATGCTAACGAAGCATTTGTCGTATGCTAACATAATGTGTTCGTTGTGCTAACAAAGAATTATCATAATGCTTGCGTAGTATAAATTTATTAGGGTTTATTAAATCTCAATTATGTTTTATTTAATCTCGATTATATATAGTTTATTCCATCTAATTATCATTATTTTTTAAAATTTAATTTTTTATTTACAGTTCTTAATTGATTATTTTGGTTTATCTCATTCAATTATGATTTATAACGTATGTAATTAACAGAGTATTGTCATATGCTAACATAGTGTATTCGTAATGCTGACGAAGCAAAACCATAATACTAACGTAGTACAAATATATTATTATTATTATTATTATTATTATTATTATTATTATTATTATTATTATTATTATTATTTGTTCCAACTCATTTATGGTTTACCACATCCAATCAATGTTTATTTCATCTAATTAGGTTTATTTCATCCAATTATGATTTTTTTCCATTTAATTAGGGTTTATTAAATCAAATTAGGTTTATAATTAATTTTTAGAATATTTTTTTCGTTAACAATATTTGAAAACTTTAATTAGCATACCTATAATGTTTTGTTAGCATAATGATAATACTTCGTTAGCATAACGATCTGTTATCAAATTCTCCGCGATTTTTATAAGAATTACCAAATTACGTTAATACCCCCGCGTGAAAAACTTTTCAGATATTACAGAATTGCCACCGCCTTTTTCATCAAATATGGACCTTTGATTTTTTATGGATGTGTGGTGTGAGATATGTTCTCATTTCTCACACAAGGGGTTGTTTTTATATAACCCAACCTCATATATATATATATTTATATATAGGGGTTGGATCAAAAATACACATTTTTTCTGGTGTAGGAACTAGGAACTCATCTTATATCGTCCACCTAGATGATCTAATGGCTGAGATTAAATGTCCAAGTCAAGGCAAAAAAGAAGGAGACAGGGGTATGATTGTCAAATCTCAATAAAAAAAGTTGATGTCATCACTTTTTTTAAAAAAATCCTAAAAACTTTGATCGACTATAAGATTTGGTTCAAATGAGACTTAGGTATTCGCGTGAGAACTATAAACCATGCTTATCTAGTGTAATTTTATAGCTTATTTTATTGTATTTTAGTGCTAATTTTTTTTAAAAAAATTAAGCTTATCTTGTTGTATTTTAGTACTAGTGACAATAGCACTAAAATACAACAAGATAAACTATAAAATCATATTAAATAAGCATGGTTTATAGTTCTCATGGGAATACCTAGTACCCATTATAACCAACCCCTATATGTGTGTGTGTGTGGAGTGGTTCTAGTGAGAACTAGGCCCCATGTGAGAACTAAGAACTAATCCTCACCATCTAATCTAATCAAGATCTACGGCTCATATTAAAATTACCATGCGATGTCATTTTCGTAATAACATGAAAGTCTACTGCTCGCGAATCTTAATAAGCGCAAAATTGGAAAATTTTGAAAAAAATCAAAATAACCAGACTTTTGTAGTATTAGCATTATCGTTCACAAGTTTTAGCATTGTCATAGCTTATTTTAGCATTGTCATAGTTTATTTTAGTATTATCATAACTCTTGTTAGCATTATCATAAAAACTTACCATGAACGTTATAAATTAATAATCAATAACGATGTTAGAATTTTGTTAAATTAGCAACATCATTCACTCATGTTAACATTGTTTCATGATGATTTAGTAGTTTGATTTTGTTTTATTAGCATAAGAAAACTTGTAGGAACATGTAAAACCTAACACTGTTGGCATTGTTTGATTTCGTTGTACATTTTGGTGTATTGACATTATCTTTCACAAGTTTTAGCATTGTCATTGCTCATTTTAGCATTATCATAACTTTTATTAGCATTAACATGAAAATATTGTTGTGAACATTATAAATCAACTATGAACAACATTGTCAGAAATTTATTGAATTATCATCATCGTTCACTCATGTTATAATTTTTTTACTGTGGTATGTATGTCACTATTAGCAATGCAAAAAACTATATGATGATTAGTCTAAAATATACTTCTTCTCATAGTTCCTGAAATCGTGACTACGTTTCTAGTTGCACTTTCTACAGGTCATTAAAGGATTCTTCTTGCGTTTAGTGACCGTCTCTCCTTTTAATTTTAGACTACTTCCACTACCTTTAGTCTTCACAACATCAGGCGAAAACACCTCAACTTCACATAATTTTCCTTTCCAATAAAAGGTGTAAAAATTATTAAATACCTATCAATATAAGAAAGTACACATCTTTGTTATTAAAATATTTCTTTTCATAATTGAGCAAGATAGTAATCATAAAATATAACTAAAATGCTAGATATGAATGTAAGCAATGCTAAAAATAATATTTAGCACAACACAATAGATAACGAATGTGAACACTATCACTTACTAAATATTCAAAAATCAATGCTAAAAAAGTAAATGACAGTACTAAAACTTCAACTAACAGTGTTAAAACTTTAGTATGGAGTTGCTAAAAATACAGAATGACACACCTAAATAATAAATAGACTAACATGTTAGTTCTATAAGTTGCATCAAATGACAAAACATTCCCAAATAGCGAAAAGTTTTTTCTTGATATATATAGGATCAGTTTAAAACAGACATTTTAACTGAACATTCTTGTTAATTTCGTAATCAAAGATCAAAGATTAAATAAGACACGACTAATCACGTTAATGCTAAAACTAGTCACAATAATGCTAAAACTAATTACATAAATGCTAAAACCTATAATAGTAGTGTTAATATTGTGTCATCATGCCAATACTCTGTTAACAAGATGTTTTTATAATACTCATTTATTTTTACAATGTTAATAACTAGTTTCGTAGTGCTAATAAGACATGTTGTAATACTAACAATTCTGACAAAATAAACACATGTACATTGTAATAAGAAAACACAATCGGCAGAAATCAATAGACTAATACGCCATCAAACAAATAGAAAAGTACTGAAAACATCTGTTGATCGTGAAAATTGAAAAGTTCAACTTAATCAACTTCCAAAAATATATTATATTACATGAACGAACACATCTGATCATTTTAATCATGAAAAAAATATCAAATCATCAACAATATTGAACGAATCTAAAACACGTCGAAGAAAAAAATCTCAAGAAAATATATAACAATCAGATTTTTACCCGATGTCTTCATTCAAGAACAACGAACAAAAAAAAACTCTAGAGAAATTTATAACAATTGTGTGAACAATGATTGCGAAGAATTGAAATCCGGTTACATGAAAAAACACATAGATATCAGAAAGAAACGAGATGAAGTAGAGGAAAAGGATTGTGGGGGAATGAAAGAAAGATCTCGTAGCGGAAATAGAAGACAATTCATAAATTACAATAACCCCAATTCATTAAAATAACACTAATATTACAAGAATGCCACCGAAAAATTCAATTTTGAGTACAAATCTAGTTTGTCCAAAAACTGAAGATCTATGACTCTGATTGGTTCTCTGTTCTCACATGGGGCTTTGGTTCTCATTTGATCAATTCTCTCTCTCTCTCTCTCTCTCTATATATATATATATATATATATATAACACAAGCATGTAACTACATAAAAAAAATTTAAAAATGAGAGATTACAACCATGTTTGAATTGAAATGACTATGCACAGTTCCTTCAGACGGTCTAGTGGTGAAATGGTGTAATTTTAAGATCGAATATTTCGAATTTGAATCCAATCAATATTGCTAGCCGATTTCATAGTTTTTCAAGATTGTATTGCTTGCGAATTATTGTACAAGAGCAGAGTTCACCCAGTAAAAAAAATAGCATATGCAAATATTAATTAATTTTGAGTTTGTATGACAAATTTTAAGAATGAGAATGAAAAAGATACAAGCACTAGTAACAGCATATAAATGATGTATGAAATGTAAAATCTTGTGTATAAAATTTAAAATATTTAATTAAACATTTAAAGTTATTAAATTATTCTTGTTAAAAAAAAAATCGACTCGTGTCCCCTTTGCTCATGTGTAGGTTATCAATATACTGTATATATAAAATAGGAGGGTGGTCTCGACGTCCAAAAAAAAAAGGAGGGTGGCTGTGACTGCAGGTGAACTTCAAGAATTTATTTGAAGGTAATTTTAAATTCCAATAACGCTTCTTTCAAATCAAAACTTTCAATTATGCCGACTTAAAAACAAACACTTTCAATTACACAATATGGAAACTAATGCCCTAATTATTTGAAATCTTTATCTACTATCCCGACGGATTTTTTTTTATTTTTTTGTATAAAAAAACTACAACATAATTGTTTAGGTTATCAAATAAATAAAGAAAAAGGAAGAAGGGTAGATAAGAAAAGCAAATTAAAACTCAATAAAGAAATTTGGTAGAAAATTATAATGTAATTTATACAGTCTGCCCAATAACAATAAGCCTGCGAAATAATTGTACATTGGAAGACACACACATACACTAAAAGACGGTTGGCTGGCCGTGAACGTGCAGAGCCCCGGCGAGTTGTTCCGCCGCACGCACGCACCCGACAGAAAAAAATATTCATATATTTGAAAATCAGCTGACCTAATGCCTATCAAATCAATCAGTTTATCAATTCTACTTTAAGATTTAAGATTTTCCCGTCTCATATTTATTCAATATCCGTTCAGTATATATGTTGCCGGTCATTGCATGAAGCTCCGCTCAGCTCTGCAGATCTTCCACTCTCTGTTTTCTTTCTGAGGTGAGCAATTCTTTCCTGCGACTTGTTCTGTTGATTGAACATGGATATTCGTTATCTTGAGCTTTTTCATTGGAAATCTTGCTTAACTTCTGTTGGGGGCTTTATTGAATTGTTCATTTGGGCTATGTGCATTTCATCTGTTTGATAAGATCGAAGTTTATGTGTTTTTTTCTGTGATTTCAGTTCCACGAGCTGATCAAGTGATTGAAATTTGATTGTTGTTTCATAGTAGGTTATTTTTCAAGTGATCTTGGTTACTGAATTGGGGTTGTTTGGTTAAAGGTTAAGGGGGCTAATGTGGACTTTGTCAAGACTTGGATATACAAGTTTCCTTGTCGCTATGCTGATTGTGAAGTGTATTCATTTCGATTGATTGTATTCATGTCTGCTTTTCCTTGTGTGACTTTTCAGTTTTGATGCTGATACATCTTGTCATATATTCAATATGCCTGGAGCGGCCAAAGAAGCGGCTTGTAGGAAGTTGCATTTAGAAGACGATGAAAGAACTTTAGAAAGCTTGAAAAGAGAACTAAAACCCCAGAACAAGGGTCACTCATCGATATCTAAGAGTAAGGCACGAGAACTAAACCCCCAGATTAAGGTTTACTCATCCATATCTAAGAGTAAAGGCAAGAGCTCATGCAAAGACAGCGGAAATGCGAGCTTGAAGAGGAGGAAGGTTGTCAATAAAACCGCTGTGTGTAAGACCAAAACCTCCAAGAAGCAACCATCTTCAGGTGGTCCCAAAGATAAACCTACAAAAGTTACTTCAAAGGAGAGCGAAAAGGCAGATGATAGAGATTTAATGCCTAGGAAGTTGAAGAGAAGGAGAAAGAAGGGAAAAAACAATGTGGAACTTGATGAAGCTTCTCGGTTGCAAAGGAGGACGAGATACCTATTAATAAAAGTGAAACTGGAGCAGAATCTCATTGATGCTTACTCTACAGAAGGTTGGAAAGGTCAGAGGTATAATATCATGCCCCATTGTTTTTTCCTCTAAATTGCGAACTTGCAGATGAGTTGTATTTGTATGGTGCTGCATAGCTTGCTGTCAATCGAGAATGTTAGTCTGAGGGTGAGTAGTTTTAAATTAGAGAAGTCTTGGGTGAAATGTGGATTTACACAGAGAATGGATAGTATACAGCTAAGTCAAATTTCTTTATATTGATTAGGAAGAAAAATTGGTTTTCTTTAAGAGAAGAGTCAGCTGCAGAAGAATATTGTTCAGGAAAAATTGCAGTGGGCTTGTTTTGTTGTTTCACATTTTTCTCATTAGTATGTGTTGCATGCAACTTACATGAATGCAACTTATTTTCTACAGTCGAGAAAAGATTAAACCAGAGAAAGAACTACAAAGAGCCAAGAGGCAGATATTGAATTGCAAACTGGGGATACGTGAAGCCATTCACCAATTGGATTTGCTAAGTTCTGAAGGGCGTATCAGTGATTCAGCAGTGGCTCCAGATGGATCTATTCATCATGAACATGTCAGGCCTTTCTTTCTTTGTATAATTTGGAGGAGATTTATGAAGTTCATATATGTTTGGCAACTGATCTCTCAACTGCCACATTGTGATCCTTTAAGCATATTTTTATTGGCTCTTTGTCATATATGGTAGTAAATAATGTCTTGTTGCAAAAAGCATATTAAACACACACACACACACACATGTCTGCATATATAACATCATTTATTCACTAGATTCATTTCTCTGCCTGTACATTGATGAGACTGTCCCATTGCACTCATTTTCTCAACTGAAGAAATTTATGGTTTTCTTATCTTATATTCAGATAATATGTGCCAAATGTAAGCTGCGTGAGGCGCTCCCTGATAATGACATTATACTTTGTGATGGGACATGCAACCGAGCTTTTCACCAGGAGTGCATGGATCCCCCATTGTCAACAGAAAATAGTGAGCTTAAATTTTATTGTTTCCATTAGATCACATCAATGGGTTTGGGGTTCTTACCCTTACAGTAGCGTATGCCAAACTCTGTTTTTCTTTGTGAACTACATGTGATGAAGTTAGCAATGTTGCCAGTTCCTCCAGGGGATGAAGGGTGGTTTTGCAAATTTTGTAAGAAGAAGATAGAGATATTGGAGGCAACAAATGCCCACCTTGGGACCCATTTCCCCTTGGATAGTAATTGGCAGGTAGGTCAATCTGTAACCCGCCGTGTAGATATTTACACAAGCATTGTCCATTATTTGATATAGTGGCATCTCGAATTGTACCAGGATGTTTTCAAGGAAGAAGCTGCATTACCTGATGATGCAAATTCTGTATTATTCCAAGAAGAGGAATGGCCATCCGATGATTCTGAAGATGGTGACTATGATCCAGATAGAATTGAATGCAGTTGCAGTGGCAATATGTCTAGGTCCGCGTCTGATGCTTCTCAGTACAGTTCCAGTTTCATGGGGTCGCTTGAGGATGAAGATGGAAGATTTGAAGAGAGAAGCTATAGATCTTTCGATGAAACTCTAGAGTTAATTGGAGTAGATTCTGATGAGATCAACAACGGTGAAGTTGTATCCCATCCTAGACAACGAGCAGCTGTCGACTATATCAAGTTATATGACGTAAGGAATCAAGCTTCATTTTATCCAATTATACTTCTTGGAGAAGAACCATTGATCTGTGCATGCTTAGTGTACTGATATCTAAAATGGCACAAAGATCTTCTCAAAACTCTGCCATCTTGAGGACTGGGAATTCCTTGCATTCTTTGGAGGGGATGGGGATTAATTCTCTAAATTACTTAATGATTTTTTCTTGCTTGTTCATTGGGATAACTAGATGATTCATTTTGGAGTTGAAATCTATATGTTTTTAATACAATCGTCAAGTACTTGGATGAGTGAGAACAGTATCTTGATATTTTTTCTCCCAACTCCCATAGATATGTAGGAAATGTGGAAACATGTTACTAGATAAATGATTTTGTTCTGTTGTTCATAGGAAATGTTTGGAAAGAATGCTACTGAAAATGAACAAATTAGTGAAGATGAAGACTGGGGTCCCACAAAAAGGAAGCGGAAAGCAAGGGAGACTAATGCTGCCAGCACTTTAATGACTCTGGGTGAAACTGAGAAGAAAATTTCTGCAGAAACTCTTCCAAATTTAAAAGAGAAGCAATCGACCGAGAAGATAAAAAGACCCATCTTCAGACTCCCACATGATGCAGTTGAGGTAACATTGCTTCATTTTTTTATTACATTTCAATCCATTGACCAAGTATCATTATTTTATCCTTTTTTTTTTCAGAAGCTTCGACTTGTTTTTGCTGAGAATGAACTTCCCGAGAGGGCTTTAAGAGTGAGTCTTTCGAAGCAGCTAGGCCTAGAATTTGAGAAGGTAATGTCTGGTTAAATTTGGAAAGAATTAGATTTGAACATGTGAAGAGGAGATGATTTAAATTTCAGATAAAGTACTTAAACAACAAAGTTTACTTGCAGAAATCATTTAAGTTTGCAAACTTCATTATTTTTTCCAATGCATTCATGCTAGTTCTCATGAAGTTCATTCATAGGTTGCTAAGTTCTCTGAAATATGAAATAGGACACTCTCAACATTGGCTTTGAGAACAATTAATCTTGCTGCAAATATTGAATTCTACTACATTATTGCGCGTGGTAGTTACAAACTACGCATGTAACAATATCAGGAAGGCAACGAGGGGTGGAGGAGCTGACTAATTGCTATGCCCACCAAAATATTGACATGCAAAACATTGATCCATCCGAAACAGACATTAATAGATGCACGGAGTATTTATTTTTCGATTATGCATGATCCATGATTTACTTATTTTTCCATTTGTAGGTCAACAAATGGTTCAAGAATGCACGCTACCTGGCGTTGAAAGCGAGAAAGCAAGTCAGTATCTGTTTAAGATCTTAGTATCTATTTTATTTGTTTGCTGAATTTGTCTTCTTATCCTCTGGTCTCAACTGTTTGGAAATTTTACCAAGAATTAATACGAGCTTCAAAATGGACTATATAGAGACGAATATAGAAGACACTCTCTTGCCAACTCTTATTGTGGCTTCAAGAGGATATCAGGGGTGCAATCCCTACCCATCCCCATCATCCAGATTGTGGAAGGGGTTGAACTTTTTCTGACATAAAAGAAAAAAAAATTGAAAAAAGATAAAACAGAGAATGAAGAGATACTCTCTTCTTCGCTCCTCTTTGATTTGGACTACCAAACCATTAAGACTTCTAGTGTGTGTGACTGTGATCAACCTGCGATACTACAAACAAAATAACAACCATTTTATCTTTTGCTTTTTGCTCATGAAATGTATGTCATGCATGCTTTAAGTTAAATAACAACAATTTCAAATTTATATATGTCATGTACTTATCCTTTTTATTCACTATTCAGCATACATATCTATCATTAGATTTGAGGGTGGAATAATTGATTAGCCATGACCTATATACAGACCGATAGAGCACAAGTTGGAGATAGCCCTGGTATTCAGAAGGAATCCTCATCAGAAACTGCTAAGGATTGCCTTGGTCAAATCCCATCAAGGAGCAATATTGCATCCTCGAAGACTAAGATTTCAAAAAGGTTTCTTCAAAGAAAGAAGACCCACTTGTTAAACCATTCTTTTAAGATAAAGCAGCGACGGAAACCATTGTTACAACCAGCAGGAAGTAACCAGGTATTGTTGGGCTAAATTCCTCTAAGTTAGAACTCATGTAGGTATTTACTACAATTCATCATTGAGTTAAAATATTATTTTTGAGGACCTGTTTCTGAGTGACATTTTGTTCATCTTAGATAATAGAGGAAATGTTGTATATTTGATGCTCTAAGAACAATGGAATTTGAAAGAGAAGGACAAACTAATATGAATTCATGTGTGGAAATTCTTGGTCTTCATTGTATTCTGTCTCTTGCACAACAATACACGTGGGACATTTTATTCATTGACACTTTCTGCTATCTTGCACAACAATACACGTGGGACATTTTATTCATTGACACTTTCTGCTATCAGATGACCATGGATCTTGGTGATGATGTGAGCCTGAAACATCTAAGAGAGAAAGCAAAGGAAGCTAAGAAGAAATTGAATTGCAAAAGCAGGGGTGGTATTCCGGAAGCAGAGACTGAGATGGAAAGGCTATGTCAAATCAAAAGCAGGGTAGAAAAAATGCACCAACTCCTACTTGAACTTCCAAGCTCGAGATTTGGCAAAGCCGGGGCAAATAACTCAAGTGACTTGTCTGTTCTTTTTGTACCTATAGCAGAACTAAGGGAGAAACGGTGATGATATAAGGTGACCTTATTTCTCCTTTCACTTTTCATCCTTTTTTTTTTTTTTTTTTTTTTTTTGCATTAGAGACTTGATTTTGCATTTTTATTTTACTGTATTATGCTTTTGTTTCTCTGCAATTAGAGAAATAAAAGTCCCTTTTTTTGGTGAATAGAGAGAGCGTCTCAAGACTTCTGCTGTGGTTGTAGATAATTGTGCCCGGCCATGTAATATTAAATGAAATCAGTAGCAATGAGTTTATATATTAACTAGGTATACTAGCATACTCTTTGTTGCAGACCACACTTCTAATGCTTTAGATACAACCTACTCTCTTTGTTCAATTCTATATTTCTACACCTAGAAAGCTATAGCTTTAGGGCATCTTAACTATTTAATTATTGTACATACCTAGATTTTAGATTTTGACCATCTTTGAATTTTCTGAGTAGTCAGTCTTTACCTACTTGTTTGTTTTTCTTTTTTGAGTTGGGGAAAGGGAGGGCAGTGAGGATTAAACCGACCGAGATCTCTCCCTTCACAGAGGAGAGGGTTGGTTGTGGATGGGGATCAATCCAGAATGGTAATAAAAGTAATAGAGAAATGGAACAAAATTTAAGTGTCCTTTTCAATTTGTCAAGTGTGCAAGGAGGGGGGTATACTTGATTTATTTTCAAACTGCTATATTAACAACTGATAATAGACAACAGGTTGAGTAAAGAACCAATCTTTGTCATCACTAATTATTTTCAAGCAACACAGCTGTACAGACTACCCATTGCGTAATCATTAAATTTCTATTAAGATTAGACAACAAGACTTAATTAAAAGATAATAGAAAGACGATCATTGAATTACCAAATATTTTAAATGTTAAAACATCAGAAATATAATTCTGTCAAATGTATAATTTGGGACTTGAACTATTAAATCTCCTAGAGACTCGAAGGAGTATTGCTGCTTAACTTTAGGTGAATACAAATCTAGCACATTTTAATAAATTTACGAGTCACGTTTTAAAACTGCAACACAAACAATGTCAATTTTTACTAATATTAAAGTTGAGGAGGAAAATCACGTGCAAGATCACTTGGCTTAGTAGATATATGAATATGAAAATGAAGGGGTAAATGTAAATGCAGAGGCGTGGGTGGTGATGTGTTGTGTTGAAGAGTTAAATAATAATACATCAAAACATGCAATTCCTGTGCATGCATCGGTTCAACAGCACTTCTTTTGCTAAATGGTATTCCAAAATGGGAAAATACAAAACTTTGGAAAAGCAGGAAAACTAGCATTAGTAATTTCGATTCTTCACTAGCCAGCAACTCTTGGAACTTTATATCCAGTGTAACAAAAACTGTGGATCAAAACTAGAAAAGGGAAAAAAAGAAAAAGAAAAAAAGAAAAAGAGAGTAAATGGCCTCTAATGTATCATCTCTAATCATCGGATGAATTTGGCGTTCTAACAAATCGTCCCTGCAAATGAATGATGTAAGTGAGTGAGGGGAGAAGGCTGCATTGCAATTATTAATATTTTTGGGATTTTACCTTCATTCTGGGGCGGCGGTCCGCATTGACTTTGCGGACCTCGTACCGGATTTTCTTAGAGAAGAGGCGGGTGCGGCGCTTCTCCTTGTAGCGCAGCACGCTCGCCTCTCTTACTCCTCCATTGTCCCAGAACAAGTCTATCTGCGCCAGCCTTGCCTGTACCAATCACTCCATCCATAAACATACTTTGTTTTTGCCAAGTATTTATCAACTAAAATAATTAAGCAAGGTTTTGAGCATGTGAGCTAATAAATGAAAAATTGAGGGTAATATAGTAAAAAAGGAACAGTAAAACGTTATTTATTAGAATGCATAAAAGGAAGGTCTGGGTAACATCAACATTCATTGCAAACTAGGAAATTCAATCATGAAAACGAGACAAAGGAGAAAAAGAGAAGTAGTAAAAAGCGAAAAACCCCACTTCAAATAATGCATGTCACCCAAATTAACTAAAAATAAAACAGAGAAGAGATTGAGAACCATTAAAGATATTAACCGAAACTAGAAAAACACACATGAATGTTTGGAAGCAGTAGATGAGGAGATAACGAACCCGAACATCATTTCCGGCGGACTCAGCTGCCGGAGAGTCAGCGGAAAACGGCGAGGCCTTATCGGACCAGTCGTGCAAGATGGTGTCGTAGTTCAACTTGAGCAGTAGCCCCTGCCCTGCATTCGGCGGGGGTGCTTCTGAATTCTCGAATTTGGTCTTTTTCTTGTTCTGATCAGTGGAGAATCTGGCAAGAGTTGGATTGACATCAATGACATTTACACTAGGAAAACTCCACCAATCACAGTGATCGACTTTCCTCATCGCCCTCGACGACTCTCTAATCATTCCAAATCCCACTGGATAACCGTAGCAGAATGTGTTGGTGTTGGTGTTATCGTCGTTGTTGTTAGGAGCGTCGTTTTCCATTTCAAGATTGCCCATGATGCTCTCAATCCCCTCTCCCATCTCCTCGTCCAAAATGGATTCCGCATCGAAGCAGTCATCATCGCCGGAGTTGTTGATTTCTCCGGGGCTCCGGCATGGATTCAGCAGCCCTTTGATTTCAATAGGGAAGTCGGGCCGGGATTCCAACAAGAACCCGGAGCTATCAACTTGATGGAAAGGCATGAGCAACTCCGAAGGCTCGAACCGGAAGGAGGATGATGATGATGATGATGATGTGTTGTTGGTGGAGACGGAGTTGTGATCGTGGGAGTGAGAATGTGTGAATTTCCAAGGGAAAATCTTGGGGTAGGCGGTGGAGAGAATGGCGGCGGCTTCATTGTAGGTCTGATTAGGCCGCTTTCGAGGCGTTCTCGGCTTCCGAGTGGAGATTACCAGAGGGCAGTTGCTGGACTCCGAGAGAGTGGAAGACGGCGACGGCGACGGCGACGAAATCCATGAAGTTGAAGATGGAGATTTTATTATGTCCAGGTCTAGAGCTTCTATTCCGTATGCTCTGCCTCCACCGCTACTCAAACAAGAAGAAGACATTCTTGTCTCTCAATTCAATTCATCCAAAAAAAGAAAACCCCACAAATTATGCTCAACTCTTTCTCATGAAAGGGGAACTCAAGCTATTTGCTCCTAGGCGGAATGCTAAAACAGACTGTCTTTCAATCTGTATCACCAATAATTAATGCTCCAAAAAAAGAAAACGAAAAGGGGGAAATTTTATTATTTTTTTCGTTGAGAAATGTATCAAATATCTAAGTATTTATTTATGTATAGTATGAGAAGAGTGAGTCACACTCACGGGAGCGGTGGGATAAAAATAGTAGGGTGGGGAGGTGATATATATATATATGTGTGTGTGTGTGTGTGTGTGAATTCACTACCGGTAAGTTTCTCTATCTCGAATTAGATGAGAGAGAGAGAGAGAGAGAGAGAGAGAGAGAGAGAGCGCTGGGGGGTATGGGGATGAGAACGGAGCAATGGACAGTGCTTGGCTTCTGCAGTTGTTGCCTGTGATGGACCACAGTGTGTTTCCTCCTCTCATTGCACTTTTTGGAGTAAAAATTATTTTGTATTACCAAAAAGACCCCCACCTTTTAAAACCTTGTTCTTGCTTGTTTTTCATAACTGTGTTTTTTTTTTACATTCATCTTGTAATGATGAAAAATATGTAGGTGTTCGTGTAATTCAAATGTACGTGGATAAATTTATAGGAGAAGAAACTTGAATATATCTCTGCTTAGGGAAGTCAAACTATAGAAAAGGGTTGTGGCGCAAATTTAATAACACACACATGTAGTTGGATCATTAATTACGGTTCTCTAATTTAGTAAAACCGTGAACTGTACAACTAAAATGTACAAGTTAAAAAGTTATTTTCAATATCATGAATATGAAATTAATTTTATAAATTCAGTTTAAAAGAGTGGAATTACTTGCATAATATTAAGTGCAGCAGTTAACAAAAAGAATGCGTGCGGTCATCTTATTTAAGAGTAAACACTATAAATTATTAAAAAAATCATAAAATCGTAAGAAAATGTAAAAAATAATTAAACACTCAAAATCATGTTTTTTTTTTTTTTATGTCGAGGGTAAGCGGAGCCGCTACCTAGGATAATTACAACGTAGAGGGTAATTACTACGTAGATGATGTGATTTATTTGGATAAAGAAAAAAAAAAGTAAGAAAGGACGATTTGGAAAATCGCTGGTTTAGTAGAAAAGGGCAATTATGTAACTAGCATAATCCCCCAATCCCATTAATGATGGTGGATTTTGTGAGTGAATAATAGTATCATCCATCCAAGATCCAAGTGCAAGAATCGGATTGATTGAAAAGTGTCTTATCTGATGAGTTGTCACAACGTCATTGGCTTCTGAGATTTGAGTGCTGACGTGGACTGCTCTTTAATTATTATTATTATTATTATTTTCTCACATGTATCTAGAAAAGGGGAGAGGTGGATTTTGGCTGCAATAAGATGATGCAATGATTTGAAGGTATGTGTTTTCTTGGATCATTCTGTGGCATTAAATTATTACACGTTATGCAATTTGTGTTCAATTGTTTTTTTTTATTATTATTATTTCAAAATAGCCTCCTCCTCTGATAAACCTTTTTTAAATTGCTTGGGAGACCCTACTTTTTCTTATCTTTTTAAATTGACCCTGCATTGATGTTTTTATGATTTTATCATTTATCTCCCCTTCAACTGATTTTTTTCCTTGTTTTGATATTATGCTTTTAAAGCAAAAAAAAAAAAGAAAAACATTTCCAACTTATAATATGATGTTGTAGATTTTATTCTATTTCAGTTAAAATGATTGATGAATTCTTCAAAATAAATAAACTAATGGGTCAAAATTGACTTCAATGTTATATTAGATAAATTCTACTATATCTCGCAGATCGTGCAGATCTTGTCACACGACTCACACCGCATTGTGATACGAGGCAATTTTTTTTTTTTTACAAGCAGCACCTAAAGTGGGAGGGTAGAATTTTTCCTTAAATTGGGCTTGAAACCAATTGTAATGATTGAAAGATTATAGTAAATGATTTTTGAAGGTACATGTACCTTTTATGTGATGAAAATATTATGTATAAAGGATATTATATTGTATTTGGATTAAACCACTCGGGAGAGAAAGGATTTGAAATTTATGATAAAACATATGTTGAGTTTGTTTGAATGAATATACCACCTTCACTCATAATTATTCTTGAGATCGTTTTACTAATTCCTTGTAATTTTTATTAACAAAATTATCGTCTTCTTAAGCCCTTTAAAAAAATACTCAATCTGAACTATAATAGAAGTACATGATTTTAGTAAAATTAAATAAATATAGAAAGGCTTAGCAAACTATTTTTTTTTTCTAGTTAAATGCTTCATAAATAAAAATTTAAAAGTTATGGGAGCTGACCTAAATACAATAAATGTACAAGGATTTATAGTGAAAGAAAGTTGAAAGTGGGAGCTATCAGTTGCATGACTTTCTTCCCATTTTGCAACTCAAACTTTTTGTGACTACAATTTGCAATCTAAACATTATTTAAGCAAACATAATAGTCTAAATCATGGAAGGACGAATGGACAGTAAAATCCCAAGAAAACAAACAAACAATCAAACAACCAAAATTGGCCTTACTAAATACTAACGGTGCTGTGGCTCAAATTTTGGCCAGACAAATATAATTAAATTAAAGTTGCAAACTGTAGCATGCGCAAAATTAATTGCCAAATTGTAATAAACACCAAATGAACTACAACATGTAAAAGCTAAGGGAGCATAGTCAGGACAATAAAATGTTTATTTTCAAATTTTATAAGAGTCGAAATTGGTTGAAACTCGCCATCTCCAGACAAAAACAGGTAACGTACATTAGTAAACCTATTAATTTATGCAATAACAGAAAATTTTGTGGTTTAAGGATTGTCTAATATCTTAATCAAATCATTTGTTGTAATGTTCGCTTCTTATCCGATATATATATATATATATATATGCCATCAACAACTAATTAATTATTTAGCGCTTTTCATGTGATGCGTATCAAAATTTCAAGACATTTAATCGATAACATAAATGAAAGGTGATGGATCATACATATAGATTTAGTTAATTACACATAATACCAATATTTAGGTCCCCAATATTTCATAAATTATATATTAATATTTAATATTTTTATAATCTAATAAATTTATGGCATCACAAATTTGATGTGGTTTGGTAGAATCAAGGAGTGTATGACTGAATAAGATATATACACTAATTTCTTTAATTCCGGCAAATCATGTCAGATTTGAGATGTCAAAAATCTACGATTTGTTATGTTATGCAAGTGTTGAATATCATATATAATTTTTAAGACATTATAATAAAACCATTAACAACTTCAATCTACTTAAATGTAATTAATTATATATAAATTTATCGTGAAAGAAGGCACTTTCAGCTTAACTAAGAAAAATTATGAAGAAATATAGAAAAAGACCACGTGGCGAAGGGGACCCATAAAAAGTTAACGCCTAACGGTAACGGAGACGCGAAAGCTAAAATTCCAAATTATGGGGCAATAATTTAATATTGTGAAATATTTTTAAATTTTTTTTATTTGTTTGAGTAGGTTTTAGAAACCCAAGGGTGGACTTTCACTTTGTCAGGGTTTAAGGTTCTTTCGCCGAGATATTTCCATAAATATCTCAATTCTATCACCATCTTCCTCATATATATTCAATATTTTTTATTTTAATATTTATTTTACCTAAGTTCAATAAATTGCTATATGGCCCCGTGAAATTAAATTCTTTTAATTATTTATATTTATCGTGAAATTGAATATATCGTCAATCATTTGACTGAAAAATCAAGATTGATTGTTACTCGTTACTACTACTCGATTCTTAAGACATGCAATTAAGTAGTTGAGAAATTTCGTGTATTAGGAATTTTTATTTTATTTTATTTTTAGGAAAGAGATTTGGGAATTTAATAGTTATACGGCATCCTAAAAATATAATTAAAGTAAAAAAAAAATAAAAAAATAAAAAAATAGGGGGTTCAAGACGTTGGGAAGCAGAGTAAGATGTGTTGGCCACAAAAGTTGTTTTCTCATAATTTGGCCTCATCTCATTGCAAACACAATTTTCTACCCTTTGAATTTGGATAACCCTGTACATATTATGTAAACCCCATCGTGCACATATATTATATATATGGTGAAGTTTAGCAGCTATTAGATTTATACATATACACATAATACACGTGTTTATTTGTACAATTTTATATTTTATATCATATATTTACTAGTATATGATTTCCAAATTACTATTGATTAGATAATATATATACTCTACTTAATATAATCTTTATAAGACTGGTGTGCACAATCTACAGTGTGTTGCTAATTATTAACATTACCGTCTCATTTTGTCTGTGTTGAGTAGTAGGCAGTGACCAAGGCAAGAATATTATAGAAATGGGTCCAACTATTAAATATAAATAATATATATATATATATAACTTTATGAATAAAATTAGAAGCTAATAATATTTTTTCCTAATAAATGTATAATATCTTTGATTATGCAATAAATGTTTATTATGCAATCACTACCAATATGTCTGAATAATTTACATTATAAAAAATAGAAATATATATTCATGACTCGATACAGTTGAGGATTTTTTTATGAAATGTCAGTCTTAGATAAAAAAAATAATAATAATAATAATAAGAGTAGATTAATCTCATAGAATGAATATTTTAATTTTTAAGTAGCAGCGAGAGCTACAAATGTTTTAACAAGTGATGTATAATAAAATTGATAAACAGAACTTAGAAAGAAATTAAAACAAGCAACCCGTAATAGTTAAAATAACATATTTTTACATTTTTCGTGGTAAAATATGAAATGACCAAAATACCCATGGGTGCTTCCCAAATTTTCCCTAAGTTCCAGGAGTCCATGTAACTCCGTCGTCTGTGGTAGTGGGATAAAGATAACAACAGAGTAAATAGTAAATAGAGAAAAGTAAAAATGTTGTATTTGTATAGAGAAAAAAAATACATATAATTATATAAAGTATGAGATGATAGGAGTCAATATCATTCCCATGCAATGGATTATGGATATAGAAAAATACAAAAAAATGAAATAGTGAAAATCTGGATAGTTGTAGAAAGATAATCTAAGGGACAGTTTTGAAAGAGATGAGGCCATGATGGGTTCATCTGCCGTTCACGTCTTTAACGCTTTTTTCTCCTAATTTGTCTTTTTATATTTGGGACCATTTCTAATATATATTTCTTCATAATAATATATATGTATAGGTAATATATATAATGTATCTCTAAATAATACGACCACACACTGATTCCCCATTTTACTTATTGGGATCTATTTCTTCCCTCATCAGGAGACAGCAGATGATGTTAGTGTTCATCTCTAAGGTTATTTTGAGTGAGGGAAAATAGTTTTGGATGTTTTTAAGAAGTGATCATCAAGAAAACGCAAATTAACAGCAATATCATACGAAAAATAGTTTTTCCACCGTGTCTGTAATTTCGTGTTATTGTGTTCATTCTGATTTTTGAAGGATTTTTGTTAATAAATTCTTCAAATATTAGTCTAGTTCATAGAGGGTTTGGCATCAATAATCAACAGTAACGATGGAGAATATAACCACAACAATAGAGAGATTTTTGTTCTCCTCTTTCACCGACTTGATGAAGCTGATAACGGCTCTAATTCACATTTCATATGCCAGCCTGGCAGCATAGCATTGCTTCAATTTCTAATGCAGCCCATCGCTTTTATTTTACCCAAGCCTAAATATAACAAGTCAATAGACTAAAGGCTTCATTTTACTCTTTTGTAAACCCCAAAGTAAATAGAAGGAACCCCAACCATGCTTTCGGCGGCATGACATCATTGCAAAATGTGTATTTGTGTAGAAACTAATTTTGAGTTTTAGACTAAACAGACAATTTTTTTACATTCTGGATCCTATTGCACCCCCGAACCAAGGAAAAAAGTTGGATTCACTGCTACCTACAAACTGTGGTAAGCTCTTATCACCAGCCCTCAATTCATCTCATCTCACTTAAATTTGTTGCCACTTGCAAAAACAAACCTTCCTCAATTCATCTCATCTCACTTAGGCGCCGTATCAAAAATTTCTCGAACTTTTGGAACATAGTGTGGGTCATCAAATAATACTTCTTCAAAACAATTTCTAATTTGAAGAAAGGATCGGGGGCTATACATTAAATCTTGAGGCTCCGTTTTTTTTCCCCAGAACTTTGTAGTAGTAAGGATAAAGAATTACCCTAGACTAAATCAGGATGATCTTGTTGACATAGGATTTTTTTTATTATTATTTTATTTTCAAGAAAAATGCTATTCTTAGAAAATAGATATTGGAGGACACCATGAAAATAGACAAATAAGCATATAAGTCACAACTCGACAAGTTCATGCGCAGCAGCAGTAGCTTGAGATTAACAAAAGCCTACATTGCTGACCAAACTACTGACTCCCATTTACTGCTTCAAACCATAGCACTTGCAGGATCATAAAGTGTTTCAACTTGGCAACTTTCAGTAATCAAGTACTGTTGGAGTACACAGATTTGGTTTCGAAAATGGAGGGAAACGAGGATGTTCGTGTTTAGACAAGATCTCTTTTCAAATTTAGATACAGGAGAGGCCGCACTGAAAGACAAACTTTGTCCAAAGAAGCAATGGAGTAAATACTGCAAAACTTTCAATATTGTGCATTTATTCTGCCCAACTCAAACCCATGGGTATTCATTCAACTCAGGTAACCTAGCAATATATGGATGCATCAACATCTGCTGCTGCTGCATTTTCATACATCCAACAACAACCTACGTGGATCTTCCACCACATCTTTGATTCTTCTCAAGAAGAACACTGCCTCTCTCCCATCAATCAGCCTATGGTCATATGTCAGTGCAATGTACATCATTGGTCTTGGAACTATGTTACCTCCAACCACCATAGGACGGCTCACTATTGAGTGCATCCCCAGTATAGCAGACTACAAGTTCGAGTAGAGAAGGAACCAATCCATCACAAAATTAAATATGTTCATATATGTAAGAGAAGAACCAATAAGTTAAAACCCATAGAAGCACAAACCTGAGGAGGATTGATGATTGGAGTACTCAGAAGACTTCCATAGACACCACCATTGGATATGGTAAACGTCCCCCCAGCCATCTCATCAATTGATATAGTGCCATCAGTGGCCTTCTTAGCAAGATTATTGATCTCCTTCTCAACCTCAGCAAAATTCATAGTTTCAGCATTGCGGAGAACCGGGACAACAAGACCCTGATGAATAAATAAATTGTTCTGAATGTGACTGAGAAAACCCTATAATTTCCCACAAGTACCAGAAAGAATACAAAAGAAGGGAAGCCAATCCAGTTATTAATTAATGCAGAAAGCAATAAAAAAATAGCTTCCCTCCTGTGCTTTGTAGAAGAATACACTTCCTACCCAGAGTGTACTTGTAAAGTGTAGAAAACACATTCATCTTGAAAAGGATTCCATGTTTATCCACAGAAGTAGCGTTTCTGAAGAAAGCTATTTCGACATATGAATTACCAAATATTCTGATTTCATACTTACAATCATGAAAATAGAGATTTATGACTCATGGCAATGTACTTCAAATTAAAATATATTTAAGTTTAACCTCTAAGCACATATCATGATACCAAGTAAATTATGGGTATTCTTGCCTTGGGGGTACCAACAGCTATGCTAATATCTACATAGTCTCTGTAAATGATATCATCTCCATCAATAACAGCATTCACTATTGGCTGCTTCTGCAAAGCACTTATAGCTGCCTGAAATACAAATAGAGCAAGTTCAGTTGACGTGACACATGCATGAGAATAAACATTTATATTTATACCAGCATACTTTTACAAAGCCAGACATTAGACCCAGCTTCACACCATGCTTTTCAGCAAATGTGTCCTTATAGTCCGAACGAAGTTTCATCAAATTAGTCCTGTTATAAACAGATCAGATGTCTAGCTGTCAGAGATGTAGCGTAGAAAATATATGGTAAGAACATTTATACATTATAGGATAGTGTAATCAAGCAACTGGTTGTGCTTGATAAATATTCCAAATGTTGTTTGTAGCCACAATAACTGGACAAGCAGTCAGCTAAGTAAATGGGAACAAATAGACAAATATTCTGTTTATTGATTAAAGCGAAAGGCTGTAACAAATGTTCAAGAGAAAAATGAAACCCAGAAATCAATAGTATTGAATCCTGCATGAATGAGAAAATCCATAAATAGAGATGAAATCCAGATATAACACAGAAAAGCATGATTAAGTACCCAGAAGAACTAACTGGTAATGGCAACCTCATTGTGTAGGCATTTCTTCTTACATAAAGTCAGAAACTACACTTTATTTTGCACCAGCACATTATGATTAACTAAACCAAAAAGGTAGCAGAAATCACAAATATCTTGCACACATTCACATCCTCTTTAAGCAAATCAAAACCACATTGAGCAGAATAAACTCACATGTCAACTTCATTAAATGTTGTCAGCAATGCAAACGTGTTTTGAGAATCCTTCAACCGTGTGGCAACCCTTTTCCTAAGCCTTGTCATAGGCACCTGCATCAGAGAAGATAATTTTACAAACACCATTAAGTATGACATAATTGATAATGAAACTCAGACCAATATGTAAAAGATTTGGACTTACACGTCTTTCCCTTTCTTTAGGGGGTAGCTGAGGCTCTGTAGCTGAGGCTCTAGGAGGAGGTGGTCCTTTGGGTTTTTCTACAGCGGGTTTGGTCTCAACTTTAGGTGCTGGCTTCTCCTTTTTCTCTGCAGCCGTAGTTGACGGTGGGGAAGGAGATTTTTCAGATGGTTTCTCATCGGAAGGAGCAACATGAGTCGCACCTTCACCAGATTTTGATATTATAGCTACCTTGGTACCCGGTTCTACAGTATCTCCTTCCTTAGCTACAAACTATTAGCACAAAAAGAAGAAAAAAAAAAGAGCATCAAGGCCTAAGGAACTAGACAGAGTGAGACTAAAGTGTTATTCTATTCTCTAAAACTGTACCTCCTTGATCACACCCGCTTCAGGGCTATTGACATCAATAGTGACCTGGAATAACAAATAACCAAATGGATATCGTTACTTTAGAAACTGTACCATCCCCAATCATCAATTGCAGGGAACAATAGCAGATGATGATTCTTCAACATAAAAGAGTTAAAACCTATTCCAAGTTTTTCTGCTAGCAGAAGTACCTTGTCTGTTTCAACCTGAGCAATTGCCTCATCAACTTCCACTCTATCTCCAGGCTCTGCTCAGAACAGCAACAGTAAAAATCACTTATGGCTTAACCTTCAGAAAATGATCACTTGTGTGAAAAAGGCATGTCGTAAATAGAGAAGCGTACTTTTCAAGAACGCTGCCAAAGTACCATCACTTATAG
This sequence comes from Perilla frutescens, assembly GCA_026008535.1. Taxonomy (NCBI): domain Eukaryota; kingdom Viridiplantae; phylum Streptophyta; class Magnoliopsida; order Lamiales; family Lamiaceae; genus Perilla; species Perilla frutescens. The sequence continues at coordinate 34,219,418 of BRKX01000017.1, read as the reverse complement.
ATTCACCCATAAATGGGACGACAGCTTCAAAAGTATCACCTGCCCATGCATCCATAGAGGGGCAAGTTACAAGCATGACCATAAAATAAAAGATATAAGAAAATAATATAACTCAATGCATTTAATGAATCTCCAAGCAATCTACAGATGGTGATACCCCATCCTAATTCTGGCATTATATGCCAGCTAATAGATACAATTGATTGCCAAAAAACAACAATAGTCAACACTCAACAGCACACCAAAAAATTAAAGACCATAGTGCAAAAGGTATAATGCAGCTAGCCTTGCTTATCAAGTCAGCACTCAGCAATAATTCATCTTGCACATCTACTTATTTTAGAAAACACCATTACAATTGACCTATTACTATATTAGCTTTTTATTGATCAATCAAAGTCCTTAAATAAACTTTAAGTTTTTGAGAACTCTGATACTTGTCGTAGATGAGCTAGCTAAATCAATATCTTCTCACACCCACTAAAAAAAGGCTAAGGCTGAGTCTGAGTCCAGGAGCAAGAAAGAGAAGGGTGCCAAGTCTTCCAAATCTATTATATGTTGAGTGCTCCGTGGTTCTAATTCCCTGTTTTGGTTGCTCCAGCCAAATGTTTTATGTCCTTCAATTAATAAGAAAATGATATGCATCTAAAATACGATAAGCCAGTTCATATTCACTGACAATTTTAAAGCAGGCACTCAAGTATAACATCATACCACTGTCAGAACTGAATGACCTACTCCAATTCTGCGAAGTCACATTTTTCCGGAAATTGTCCAGCGCTTCCCTGCAAATAACCCAAAGAATCAGATCCAACTGAGGCAAGTTTCTCTTAACCAGTCAACACCTATAAGTATATAACCCATCTAAATATTTCAGTATGATGTTAAACTTTGTGTTCTTTTCAATAAAACAAATAGTATGAAGCTACACATCAATCCATACAACTGGAAAGCTTGAGGATAAGTTTCAGGACAACGCCACCCTCCATGATATAGTCAGTGAGTACAGATATCAAGAAATTATAGTTTATTGAACCCTTGTTCTATAATTAGATCAACTATACTTAACTTCTACAACATCTTTACTTTCAGAGGTTCAATGAGGATCACTGAAGTGCCATCACTACTGTGGTCGCAAAAACATATTTGGTCCGCAAATCTCACTATGCTGTGATCACAGCTGATAAGTGTAATCAGACTCAAGTCTGATCTAGAAAACTAGCATTTAAATCTTACACCTCTTTAGTTGGCCTTACTTTGACAGACCCATTTTATCTCAGTATCCATCATTGAGTGTAATCTACAGAAGCAAATAAATGAGTATGAAAAAATATTGAATTAGTACATTAATATTGGATCACTGACCTCTTTGGCATCATAAACATTGTGCGCCCTGTGAAAAAGGTGATAGGAAAATCACTGGTGCAACCCCATCTAACAAGTAATTTAAGCTATGTAATGTAAAGGGAAAAAAAGAAACTAGACATACCAGCCAAAGGAAGGTGACAAAAATTTCGAACATTGCCAAATCTCATAGCGCAGTATATCTGTTCACCATCTCAAACATAAGTGAAAGTGCCACAAAAAATCAGACAATCAGATTAATTTCATTAATGACTCTTCATCAAACAATCATAGAATCAGCTCAAGTCCAAAATCAAGCTCATTGAATTGCACATTTTGCTGCAATCAATATACTATTTCACCGCAATAACTAAATTGGCACGCATGAAGGAACTCAGCATCAGACCTTTCTACCAAAGTTCAAGTAAAAGATGAAAGCACGAGTGTACATGCATGATTTATATTTCCATAATAATCTGTTTTGTTCCGCAGAAAAAAGAAAACGCGGCAGTACCTCCTCCGACACTGCAGAGCTCACCCGGGGAGCAGATCCTGCAGGCTTAAGCTTGTAAAACGATTTTCCGTAAACCTAATCCAAGAAAAGCATAAGTGAGTTCCTACACACATCTTGCCCATTCATAAAACGGAATATCGCATAGAAATTATATTCTGAAATACATGAGCGTAAAAAAGTCAATCCATTGATGAACTAGGCCAGAAAAACACGATTAATTACCGAAGCGGATGAGGCGCCAGAAGCGGCTTTCCGCCTTAAAACACCCAACATGACGCCTTTGATCTCTTCGAACTGCAAAACGAACAAAATGATCCATCAGATGAAAAAATTAACAAATAGATATTATTAGACTAACAATCATAAAATAATCACTGCGAACGAAGCGCGCGGCGCAGGTAACAGATCCCAGAGAAAAATGATTACGTGAATGCAATGAAAAATGCGGAATCGAGAGGAGGAGAGAGAATGTAATCTGACCTAGGGTTTGATTGAGTGAAGGTACAAGGAAGGAAAGTGTAGAGGGGGAAAAAGAGAAAGCACAATTCCAAAATACTAGTAAGATCTTCGGCCTTTGCGAATTGTTGATTGACTTTCCAGAAACAGAGAATGGGCCTCACCAATATAAATAATTAAATTATAAAATTAAAATAACTAAATAATAATATAATAGAATGGAAAGTGATGGAAATAATAGAACCGATCAATAATGGGCTTGGGCCTTAGACATTAGACATTTGACTCGTCCAAAATTGATGACGTTAACTTGAAAATGATGGCACTATTGAAAAAATAAAACACTATAACTTTTTCTCGTTCACACCTCACACTACATATTACATTAATTGAAAATTAATTATTTATGATTTTACTTAAATGTCTTTACTAAATAATCTAATAAATTAATAACTATAAACTTAAAAAATAAACCAATAATCATAAATTATGAAAAATAATACAAAACGTATCAAAACTCAAGATCTAAAAGTTGATCGGAATCTATACACTAAGGTTGAAAACATTTCCTCCTTTGAACCCTAACCATTTTCAAAGGTTCCAAAAATCCAGTTAGATTGAGATTTTTGATAGAAATCAACCATAGAGCATGAAAAGAGCGGAGAAAGAGACAATATAAGTGATTTGCCGTATATTTTCTCGGTTATTTTGGCATTTTTTTTTCTGATTTTAGAGCAGTATTTGATGCGGTCAATCGATATGCAGAAGCTAAGAATCGAACAACGCCAACTATACGGAATGATTCAACCCAAGATATCTATTGTAATGACACTTAAATATGCACTAATAAACTGATCTAAATCCACAATTAACAATATAAAACGAATTGAACAATAAATAACCCAAATTGACTCGAAAACCCTAAATAAAGATTCGAACAGAAATCTATGCAAACGAAGTCGGAATGAGCTCAAATTTTAGGACAAAGTACAATCTGTAATCAAGCAAAACATATCCAAAATTCAGCAAAAAAACGCACGAGTGGTTTTCGATTTGGCACGGAGGTCAATTTTCGACAACATATATATATATACACACACACACACGATGCAATTATGTCATGCTATTAATTATGGGGGGTGTGTGTGTAATGTGAATGAATTTAGGGGTGATAATTGAAGATAATTATATGAGTATATTTTCCATTTAAAAATAGTTTATCGGAAGAAAAACAATTAGGAAAAAATCAATATCAATCAAAAGTATCAATCAATTATGGAAACAATAAGAAGAATACATCTATTATTTTTTACATGAATTATATATTATATATAATACCTCTTATATATTCTAGATGTTATAATAAAATTTCATGCCTTCTCAACATTTAATCATGATAACAATTACAATATATAATAATTATATAGTCATGTTAATAGTTAACTTGAAAGGATAGAATCCTACTTTATTTGTGACTATTAATTTTTGTAATAATTTTAATGATTGAATTTCCTTTAATTTTCAAAAAGCATGCGTATTAACTACTAATTGTATAAATAAGAATATGATTATCATTGGCATTGTATTATTCTTTCACAATAGTTTTTATTTTTGCATTGTTGTTGATAGTATTCTTTCTTTTTATTTTTCACAGGAGTCAAAATCTTTAGCATGGTATCACAAATCAAAAATTGAGAAAAAGGTAATGTTTTTAATTGTGATGATTCAATTATATTTTTAATATGTTTTTTTCACTTTTGTAATTATAAGTAAATTATTTTGGTGAGAATATTTCTAATAGGATTCATCTTCATATATTTTCATATGCAATCCCATCATAGGAGATGAAGGCGGTTAATTAATAAGAGAATTCAAAAAATCTTATTAATGTGTGCATTTTTTTAGTGCTCATTAGTTTAATCTTTTGTATGTTATAATTAACTATTGCCTATTGTAATTTCTTAAGTGTAATATATGTTAAAATGGAAGGGTAGTGGTGGACTTTCTCTGTTATGTAGTTTTAATATATAAAACAAAAACTCATAATGCTCCACTTTGATTTTGTTCGATGGTGTTTATAACATGTGTTTTGTACTGATAAAATTATTATATAAAAAAAATTATCAGGATTTGATCATTATTGTTATTATTTTGAGTATAGTGTCGTGTTTGGAATAAAATATGAATAGTTCTTTTGAATTTTGCATAAAATTTATATATATGTGTGTGTGTGCGCGCGCGCGCGTGTGTATATATATTAAATTAAAATATTTAATAATTAAATATTTCAATCTAAATATATGTTATCTGTTGTTATGCAAAAATTAACTATTGGAGCTCGGATTATTGAATAATATTCATGAATATACCACATAATTTTTTTGCCATATTTGATTATTTTTTTTACAAAAGGTTACAATGTAGTTATATTTATACATGACAATACTATATTTCCCATGAAAATACAAATTTCACTTTAACTATAAATTTTTAGGTATGATTTTTATAATGGATCATGCTTGGTATGTATAGAAAATCATGATTATTTTGTCAAAATTATTTTTCAGATATGAAGTTACTTTACGTAATTGAAAACATAGAACAAGAAACAAAACTTAATATAATATATGTATATTATAAAAAAATGTTTTGTTTATATTTTCTATTTTTAATGGTTAATAAAATAATATAATCTTATTTTAAATTATTTTACGTACAATAATACATGCTGAATTAAATATTAAAATAATTTGTAATAAATAGATTTGTATGTTTAATTACATAGTTCGAAAAGCTTGAAATTATGACTTTCTTAATTTTATTTGATTAGTAATCAGATTGTAAATTGAATATGTATTTATATTATTTTCCTACATTTTGTTAAAAGATTTTATAAAGTTTCAATATGTTTATTTTTAATGTTTCAGGTTCTAAAAAAATACAATGATTAAATTATTATTAAATTAATTTTAAATGATATATCTACCATAATATCCATACATAACATACAATCAATATTAATTATTTTTCTACCTCCATAAAAAAATCAATTACTCATAGAAACATTAAACATAGCTAAATTGTTATTTCCATATATGAATCTCAATCATTTGTTTCTTGGAATAAATATATCAATCATTACATAAACAATAAATATGGCAAACATATTGTCTTTTTTTAATGTAGATTGTATTTTTTTTTTTTATATTATAATTGAACATTATGTCTTCTTAATATTCAATTGTAAAATGAAAAAAATATGCTCTCTTTATAACTTTCTAGAATTATACTTTTAGTTAAACCTAAATCTATATCTTTAATTTATATTATATAGGTTATAATTATATCAGTTATAATTTATAAATTTTTATTATATGAAAATTCACTTGATATATGTATCTCTTTTATACAATGGTGTTCTCAAAGTACCAATAAAAACTTATCTTTATGATCTACAATATTTTGTTTAAATAATCTTATTATATTTGTTCATATTTATAATGTCTAATAAAATAATAATTTTAATATTTTTTAAGTTGATGGTGACCTGCAACTATTACCTGAAGTAGCGCACTGGGTAAACCCCGCTCATATGTAATAACACATAAGAGGTAAACTTCACCTGGTAAACCATGTGTGGCAAATTGGTGGGATTTAAACCTAAAATATTTGATATCGATATTAGACCATTCCACCACTAGGTCATTCATAAGAGACAATAATTGTAAATATATATTTTATCCAAACGATGTGGTGAGATTCGAACTTGAGATCTTTGATCTCAAATGTACACCATTTCATCACTAAGTCATTAATAATGAACAATAATTATAAATATTTTATCCGTGCATTGCACGGTGGGTCATTCTAGTTATGTTATTCAAGTCAAAATATATTAATTTTGAGAAATGGTTTTTTTTGGCTGCGGGGGATATTTCTAAATGCTATCAAATTAAGTTTTGAATAATAATACTCTCTCGTCCCATTTATACAGGCCCGCTTCCTTTATATAGACTGATTTATATATATATATATATATAGTTAATTTATTAATATATATCCCTATTTTATATGTTTACATTAAACATTAATTCATTCTCAAATAAATAAATAAATAGGGTCACATTTCTTAATTTTTTTCTTAATCTTTGTGAAAATCTCAATCAATCTATCTTACTGAGACAATGGGAATAACTTATAAATAAGTGCACGTTTTGCGATCCCATATAAAGTATAAACATTAATCATTGTCATACAAAAATATTTATACTTCGACCCCCTAAAATGCAAATAAAACAAAGATTTAAACTGGCTTAAATTTTGGCGCAATATTTATAGTCACATTTGCGTTCAAACCTAAGGTTATCTCTATTTTGTTTGTAGGGTATTATTAGATCTTAATATGACCCTTTAAAGTAATTCATAAAAATATCTCGATTTTTTATAAATAATAATTTAATACCTAACTTTTGAATGTATAATAAATTTAGCTTGAAATTAATTTTTGGGCTTTCAGTTGTTAACGTGTATCTTTTGGCTCGAATTTTTTAATAACGTGAAAAATATCTGTGCCACATTAATTGATCAAATAAAATAAAAACAAAATTATATTTCATTCCACACCGACTATTCCCGCTACACGTCAGCAACTAAAAACTCAAAAATAATTTCAAGCTATATTCAGAAAATCAAGTATTAAATTATTATTTATAAAATATCATGACATTTTTATGAATTACTTAAAAATATGATAATATCTTTTTTTTTTTTCGCTTAAAAAAAGAGAAGTTACCTAATCATTTTCTCATCTTCTCCCTTTTTTTAAAAAAAAACATAAATCATTTTCTCTCCAAGAAATAATACTCAAAATAAAAGTTATGGGTTTTTCGTATCGACCCCTAACTTTTTGAGATTCTTATTATCAAACACAATCAATTTCAAATTGAATGTCATAAATTGTAATTTGACCCAAGGACCTTAATGTGAATGATCTTATTCCACCGCGCACTCACCTCGTCGTCCATCAGCCACCGCCACCCGATGCTTTCACCGGCAGTCTCCGCGGCTGGATTTTTCCGCATGCTGCTCCCGTGGCGAGGACGCCGTAAGGAGCGTAACCACGCGCCGCCGGAGATAGCTTCTGCCGCGGCAGCCAGATGGTTCGACTATTCTGTAGCCGCTTGCGTTTGCTGATGCTCCGCCGTGCGTTTTTTTTTCTCCTCCTTTTTATTAATTCATCCTTATTCAGAAACACTGGATTTGCCTAAATTCTTGTATGAAACGGTGATCAGCGATTAATCGTAGTACTGAAGAGTTTGAGTAACTTTTATTTCAAAACCGAAGAATCAATTTTGATTTATCGAACATAAAATGAATTGCAATATTAAAGTGTAAGCGTATCCCTGAATCCATGATTTTTTATAGCAGTACTTGTTTAGACCTTACAGTATCTTCTGCTCAGATCAAAATCTGTGAATACATTTAATTCTGAAAAAAAATAAAAATAAACGAAACTCTGCTGATTCAATGGCCTACATTAAAAGTTATTATTAAAATCTCAATTGATCACATCTAAGTGGGTTTAATTAAATGGGGTTAACATAATTATTTGACATATAAACCACATGTTGGAATAATATCAAACAGTAACAAAAATATTTTACTGGGTAAACGACTCCCTCGAGATACCGAATCATCTCCCATGTGAGCTAAGCATGTTGCTGATTTGTATCTTGTAAAGTGGCAAGGATATAAAATGAGATTATTTTATTAATCTATGAATAAGATATTTGACAATTGACAAAATCCGTCCAACTGGATTATGAGATTATTTATTATATCAAAGATGCTGCAGATTTATTTGATAGGTTGCTACTGAAATAACTCTTTCCATCCATTTCACGTGCTCCTTAGCAAGAAGATAGAAAACAAATATGCACATGGAACACATTTGTGTATTCTTTATGTGTATATGAAGATTCTGACGGGTGAAATTCGAGTTAATTATTTGTAAAACACATTCATTCCTACATTTTTTTAACATAAAACATCTACCTACTTACTCATGCACCAAGTATAAATAGACTTCAATGATAGCATATCTATCAGAGTAAGGAGTTGTTTGTGTGAGTGCACAAATGAAGATGAAACTCTTATTTATTTTCCTGCTGTCAAATCTTTCATGGAGTGTTACTTTTGGTTCTTCAGTCCTTAAATTACATAGTGATGATAAGGGAAGGGAATTGGCAGGGGAGCAACCTTTGTCTAAGATTGCTATCCACAAGACTGTTCTTGCTCTCCGTTGTACAGTCTCCATTAAAGCCACTCCACTAGTCCTGGGAGTCAAGGTATTTCTTTGACAGTCTACATTTCTGTTTTGTGTTGGTATATATTGGTTTCTGCAGATGGGGTTCATGTGAGAATTTCCAGACCTTTCATCACATTAGTAATGTAGTTGTGCTTGAGAGTTGAAAAATAAATAAATAAAAAGAATAAAATAAAATAAAACACACATACACGCGCACATGCACGCTCGTGTGTGTGCGCGTGTGTATTATGTGCCTCAGATTGTGCATCTTTGAATAAGTAAAGTCAATTTCTCTGCGGTGTCTGGAGTGGTGTTTTTTCATTTCTTACAGCAGTTTGTAGTGGATTTTTCTACAGCATGCTGCCTGATTATGCAGAATGATGCATGCACAAGAGGCTCTAATTACTTTATTTTTCCTTTGTTTGCTCATTTGAAATGGATAAATAAGTATTAATCCTCGCAATACACAGACTTCCAAAAAAAAAAAAAACAGAAGATGCTTTCATTCGTGGGATTATTTCTCTTTCTATTCATTCATCTGTTGGACATCTAATTTTTAACTTCGAACTTCAAAGGATGGGTTAATTTTTAATCAAGAATAAATTTGCATCTGATATCCATATGGATTTAAAAGATAAATTTGCAGATGTTTATATGAACTTTGATGCCCACTTGAATTCTTATATTGTGTGAAGGGTGATCATTTTCTGAACTAATGTCGGTAAACCTTCCAACTTCAATATTCTTTATGGTATCGCTGACCTGCAAAGAAAGGAAATTTCTTTAGGATAAGTGCAGAAGTCCCTAAAGATAGTATTGTTAGAAATGGCAACAACTATTGGGCCGTCTCTTATTGACCCGATATTCTATTGGCCTTTGTTTCTTTTCTCTTGCTTATGTTGCAATTGGGCTGTTTCTATTTGACCCGATTTTATCCTATTTTATCTGTTGTAAAAGTCTCATAACCGGTTTCAGAGGACTACACGACTATGTTGTGGAATTGTGGGTGAAACGGTTATCGATCTTTTATCTATATATTTTCCTTTCTCCGTAGATGAATGCAGAGATTGAAACCCTTGTTCTTTGTCTTCTTAGCCTGAGCAATTGATCGAGTTCTCCAACTTGATTTCTTGTGAGTATGCATGAAAGATTGAGTGTTGTGTGAACCTTGGAAACGACCGGCAGTAAGGCTTTACACCTTGGGCTAGCCGCAATCGTTTTTAAGGCAGTGGAATCTACACCACGTCGCAGAAATTTCTATTGATCTTATTCTATTCAAATTATTGGAGAGTTTCTGGACCAACAATGGTGCTGGATAACACATTTGGGAGTTTTAGTTGGCAGACAAAAAGTGGAATAAAGAAAGTAAAGTTGAAATCTAAAATCATGTAAATGTGGACTAATACTAAATGATGCTTTTGAAATAATAGCAGTTTTAGGCAGTCGATTTTCTTAGACTTGAAATCAGATGAAACAATGAGGGTGAGGACACTGAATGTTATTAAGTCTTATCATCGATGCTATAGATTAAGCATTTGCCCTCGTTCATTGATATTATTATGATGATGATTTAGGGCGAGGACACTGAATGGGTGGATGTGCGTCTTCAAAATCCACTACCATCTGAAGATGACTGGGTTGGAGTTTTTTCTCCAGCAAAGTTCAAGTAATTTTGTTCATTCTCATGATCATACAACTTGTATCCTAAGCAGAGTTTGGTAATTTAAGACCAAAACGAAGTCTGATCGCATAAAATGCAAATTTGATTTTCGTTTTTGACATTGTACGGCAGTGAATCAGTTTGTGAGCCGGACCCAAATGGTGGTGGAGAGGTTGAGACACCATACATATGCACATCCCCAATCAAGGTAAGGTGTCTTTGTAATGTTTGGGAAATCTACTCTTTGCCTTGTTTATCCCCAATATTTTATCTGATTCTGACCAGTATCATCTGTGTTTTGTTCAGTACAAGTACGCAAATTTCTCCAACCCGAATTATACAAAGTCTGGAAAAACTACTTTTAAGTTCCAGTTGATCAATCAGCGGGCAGATTTTTCTTTTGCACTCTTTACTGGCGGACTGTCAAATGTATGTAAGAAAATATTTCTTCTTATGTGTCCTAATGAAAAACTAGTAACTAAACAGGAACATATATAGGTTAAATTTTTAAGGACTCAAACCTCTCTTTTTGTGTACTGATTAACTGAAATAATGATTTTCTCAGTAGGTTGGCAGTAGATAGATGCCTTCCTAGACTTATCCTCTGATTGTGCTATAAGTTTTTCTTTTATAAGAGAGTATAGTAGCTAAGATATCCTCAACGCTAATATTTGCTCATCTCTTTGTGAGTCTTTTTTTTTTATTTGATGATAATTTTATGATGTGCAGCCAAAATTGGTGGCAGTTTCAAATTATATATCATTTGCAAATCCGAAGGCGCCTCTTTACCCTCGGCTTGCTCAAGGCAAGTCTTGGGACATTGTAAGTTAATCTGGCCTGTCACTTGTATTATCTTCTTTAAGGTATGTTTCACCCTCCAGTCTCCTCCCTTGCTTTTCCTCTCATTCTTGAGAGAGCAGTTACCAGTAACATTTTTTTCCAAGCAAAGGCTTCCTGTTCTCCTGCAATGCTTTGAATCACAGATGACATTTTTTCTTGTTAATTGGGGATTCATGTTATTGATTATCTGCATTTTCTGATGATCATAATTTCGTTTAATTATCATTACTCATAGTTAGTCTATATAGTCCTTTTAGCTCAATAATAAATCATCTTTTTTTTGCTCTCTGTAGATGACAGTTACCTGGACTAGTGGCTATAATATCAACGAAGCTGTCCCTTTTGTTGAATGGGGCTGGAAGGGACAGCCTCAAATACGCTCCCCGGCTGGAACACTAACATTTTCTCGAGGAAGCATGTGCGGTATGCTCACTTGATGATACATTCTTGCACGTGAATCTTATCTGACTGACTGGTCTCACCTTAGTTTTCAGCCTTTCAAACTTCAAAACAAGAATAAGTTATCTACGTTGTTTATCATTTGTAGAATCTATTGTTTGAAGTTTGCAAAAATGCTAATTAAATCGACTTCCTGTGACAAATAAAAACGATTAGCATTTGTCAAGAAAATCGACTGCTTTAAAACCTAAGACAATCCGTTGGAGGCTTTAAGTTCCTATTGCAAGCAAAATTAAATTCCCATTGCTTTTTGATCAGTCTTAGGAATCAGTTAACTCATAAGCGTTCAAGCAAAACTGCTTATGGTTAAAAAAAAATCATTTTATTGAGAAAAAAAATGGAGAAGTGAAGTGAATCCTGCAGAAATATTTCTCTTCTAAATTTATCATCCTGGGAGTATGTTGATGACAAGATCTTTCAAGTGTGGCACTGTTGCTAAAGATAAGTGTGCACGTCATTCAATTCCCATGTTTCTACTTGGTGTTTTGAGTCAAGTTTGTCAATGCAATTTCTACGTTGAATGACATGGAAGCTGTTTTACATGTTTTGCCATAGACAGACTTCCAGTTGCTTTCGGTCATGTTATGTGTTTATAGACATTGAATCCCGTAGAGTAGAGAAGTGGGGTTGATGTTACATGTAGGCTTTAAGCAAATGGGATTGTAGCTCATGGAGTTGCTACAACTGGTTTTAGGTGAACCTGCTCGTACTGTTGGCTGGCGTGATCCAGGCTTCTTCCATACAAGTTTCTTAAAGGATTTGTGGCCTAACACTGTGTTCGTTTCTCTCTTTTCCTCCATCTTATTGTCCTCAACGAGCATTTCATTTAGTTTTCAATCTTTCTGAAATTGCAATCCCAAAATCCAGGTACACCTATAGGATGGGCCATCTATTAAATAATGGTTCATATATTTGGAGCAAAAGATATTCATTTAGGTCATCACCATATCCTGGACAAGATTCTTTACAGCGTATTATAATATTTGGGGACATGGGAAAGGTAATGATTTTCCTTCTTGTTTCAATTTCCTTTGCATTCCGTCCCTTGTGTAACATAGTTACAAATGCTAATTAGTAATGGGAATAATCTATATGAATCACAACTGGATGATGAAATGAGCACATCAAAGCTAAGAGCTGTTTTTTTTCAGATACTTGTTCTTTCAGTGCTTATGCTTCCAAGTATCGGCCTAGTAATCCTGCCCATACATCACCATGATGCTAATATTGAATCTTTTAAATTATTTAGTACAGTCTATTTCAGAGAAGAATTGACAAAGTTATGCAAACTTTCAGGCAGAGCGCGATGGTTCAAATGAGTATGCTGATTATCAGCCAGGCTCACTGAATACCACTGATCGGCTTATTGAAGATCTCGATAACTATGACATAGTATTCCACATCGGAGATCTCCCATATGCAAATGGTTACATCTCACAGTGGGACCAGTTCACCGCACAAGTGGAACCTATAGCATCTGTGGTGCCTTACATGATTGCAAGGTTTATCTGCAATATATATAATATTATGCCTAACCAATATTTCCCAACTTTGTCTCTCCAGATCTGCATGTGTGTGTTAATACTTGTTTTGTTTCTCGTTACAGTGGCAATCATGAGCGTGATTGGCCAGATTCAGGTTCTTTTTACAATACTCCAGATTCGGGAGGAGAATGTGGTGTGCTTGCTGAGACCATGTACTATGTTCCTGCAGAAAACAGAGCCAAGTTCTGGTAATTAACTAACTTCCAATATTAAAAAAAATAAAAATAAAAAAATAACTAACTTCCAATATTGTACAATCATTGATCAGTTATACATGAGATGAACTATGCATGATGAGGCAGGGTGTTTATACATGCAGGTACTCAACGGACTATGGTATGTTCCATTTCTGTGTTGCAGATTCGGAGCATGATTGGCGGGAAGGATCTGAACAGTACAAGTTCATTGAAAAATGTCTGGCATCTGCAGACAGGCAAAAACAACCTTGGTTAATTTTTATAGCTCATCGGGTTCTTGGTTACTCGTCTAATGATTGGTATGGGTTACAAGGGTCTTTCGAAGAGCCTATGGGAAGGGAGAGTTTGCAAAAGCTATGGCAGAAGTACAAAGTAGACATTGCATTCTATGGGCATGTGCACAACTATGAAAGAGTCTGCCCCATTTACCAGGTGCTTATGCATATGATTAAGATACATGATCTTACTAACTAATTAAGGTGATTAGAAAATAATGAATGTAACATGTATATGATCATATATCTTAATTATTTTGTATTGCAGAATCAATGTGTGAACTCGGCAAAATCACATTATTCTGGCACGGTGAATGGAACCATCCACGTTGTAGTTGGAGGAGGGGGAAGCCATTTATCTGAATTCACTACCATTGATACGGTGTGGAGCATCTACAAGGATCTCGACTATGGATTCACTAAGCTGACGGCATTCAACCATAGCTCCCTTCTTTTTGAGTACAAGAAAAGCAGCGATGGAGAGGTTTATGATTCCTTTACCATCTCAAGAGACTACAGAGATGTCTTAGCTTGTGTGCATGATGGCTGTGAGCCAACCACACTAGCTACTTAACCAAACCTTAACTGCTCACTATCTAGCTCTCTCTCTCTCTCTCTCTAAATAAGCTTCTCTTAGTTGAGCTTTTGCTCATGTGGTGGAGACGTTATTTATATTTCTCTTGTAACTCTGCTAAAAATAAATAAATAAATATGCGTTTCATGGCCCAAATATATGAATGGAGAATATAAACAATTTCCTAACATAGTGTATGGTAAATTCTAATACTGACCCATTGAATTTACTTTTTGACCTTTTTCTATTAAGAGGTAATTTATAGGGACGTCATCCAAAACAAAAAATAAAGAAAGAAAAAGCAGAGAGAGAGAGAGAGTTATTTAATTTTATAATTTGGGTTGTGTGCTGGGTGCACTAGTGTAGTAGTCACCAGAAAATCCATTAATCTGGAAATGGAATTGGTCGGCTTTGGATGTTGTAGTATATCTATATATTATATACAATAATAATAAAAGCAGATAGGTAGAGGTAGGTGGTTCCACTGTTGGAATCCTAGTATAAAATCAAATGAAATGCTGCTGAAAGCACTCGCGATCGATCACCCCAGAATATTAATTATACATATTATTCCTTGAGTGAGTGAGTGAGTGAGTGAGTGGTCACAACGCCCACAACTCCCAAACGTGGCCGCCCTTCTCTCTCAATCTTAATCTCATTTTTCAAAAGCTATTCGTTTAGGATTGCATGCGCCCTCACTTACATAAGTGCATGCCCAACTTGCTTCGATCTTCAATATTGCTATCTTTCTTCTTCTTCTTCTTCCTCATCGCCCCCTATATAAATCCCACCTCACTACTCACTACTGATCACTATATAAAGAGAGATGATGATGGAGTCCGTGATATATTTTAAATTTGTGATGATCATCATCACTTTATGCTCCTTTACTCTTTCAGGTGAATGCAGTCGGAATCGCATACTATCTGAAATCTCGGCATCACCTTCTCCCGCACCAGCAGTACCGGAGGCTTCTCAAATCTTCAGCGTAGTGTCGTACGGCGCCGTCGGAGATGGTGTTGCCGACGACACGCAAGCATTTAAAACGGCTTGGGACGCAGCGTGCCAAGCTGACTCCACTGCCGCTGCCGCTGTCGTCGTTTTACTCGTTCCCAGCCATCATACTTTCCTCATTCAGTCTGCAATTTTTACTGGCCCCTGTAGAAACCAACTCATCTTCCAGGTAATAATTATTAATTAATTTCTATATTTTAATTAATTAAGGTAATATATATTTAATTGAAATCAATTATTGGATGTGATCAGATTGAGGGAAGCATAATGGCGCCGGAGGGGCCGGAATCGTGGGCGAAAAATAACAGCAAACGACAGTGGCTGGTGTTTTATAGGATAAATGGAATGTCAATGCAAGGAGGCGGCCTCATTGATGGAAGAGGACAGCAATGGTGGGATCTTCCATGCAAACCTCATAGAGTAATATTATATTTAACACTACTTCTCGATGATCAACTATACATATACATATACATATACATATACATATACATATACATATACATATACATGTAACTAATGAAATCATGAAAGTGCTGCAGGGTGTGAATGGAACAACTCTACCTGGTCCTTGTGATAGCCCAGTTGTAAGTGCAGTGTGGTTTTTAATTTTTTAATAATAATGAATTAATATATATTGATGAAAATGAATTAATAATTAGGCGATAAGGTTTTTCTGGAGCTCAAATTTGAGAGTGGAAGGAGTGCGGGTGAAGAACAGCCCACAATTCCATATCCGGTTCGATAGCTGCACCAACGTCCACATTGATTCACTCTCTATAAAATCAGCCGCCGCGAGCCCTAACACCGATGGAATTCACCTGGAGAACAGCAATGATGTTCAGATATACAACTCAATCATTGCCAATGGTGATGACTGTGTGTCCATCGGAGCTGGAACTTTTAATGTAGACATAAGAAACATTACTTGCGGTCCTAGTCACGGGATAAGCATCGGCAGCCTGGGGCCTCGGAACACGAGAGCGTGCGTGTCAAACATAACGGTGAGGGATTCGGTGATCAAGCACTCGGACAACGGGGTCCGGATCAAAACGTGGCAAGGCGGTTACGGGGCAGTGTCCAAGGTCTCCTACAGCAATATCGTGATGGACACGGTGCGCAACCCGATCATGATAGACCAGTACTACTGCACCGGCAAGGCCTGCTCGAATCAGACCTCCGCCGTCTACATCAGCGACGTCTCCTACGCCGGAATCAAAGGCACCTACGATGTAAGAAGCCCTCCCATGCACTTTGCCTGCAGCGATGCGGTGGCCTGCACCAACTTGACCATCTACGACGTGGAATTGCTCCCTGCTCAAGGCCACAAAATACTCGACCCTTTCTGCTGGAATGCCTATGGAGATGTACCCACGCTCACCATTCCGCCGCTCTTCTGCTTCAACCACGGATTTCCCACGCACTCCTTGCCAGCTAACGACGTCGATCAATGCACCTCATTATCTTAATTAATCTATATTATCATCAACAATATATATAATATATAATATTCAACCATATGCACCTACTTAATTTCTGGTGCTATATATGGCAATGGACAAATTCATTGTTACTGTGCTTCATTAACTCCCTCTCTCTTTAATTTCTATATATTTCCTTCCTTTATTATAATTAATTTCATACATATTCATTCGGTTTTTTAATTGGATGTGGTTATCACTCAAATCTGCAGCTCGCAAATTACATTTTCAGAAAATACAACCTCATATATATTATAATTTATAATCAATCTGCATTGCAACAATGAGTAGCACTTCGGTCCAAGGCCCATCAAACGGGCTCGGATCAATTAAAATGAGATTAGTGAATTTTACAATTGAATCGTCACTGGCTCGCACGGTGAACCGCCTAGCGTTAACGAGCTCAGGCTCGAAGCCCAAGCAAAACACACAGGCTAATTAATTTTTTTTAAATAAATATATACTTTAAAATGAAATTAGTGAACATTAAAATTAAAATAAATAAATAAATTTTTTTATTTGGCGGCTCGTGCACTACTCTCGATTACTAATTTCTTCAAATCAAATATAAAACTTAATTGAGATTAATAAACTCTAATTCAGATGAAATAAACTCATATAATCAAAAGCATGAATAATATTTTTCAACTACATGTATATGTGATACTTTTTAGTGTTATATCTAATCTTTTTTTTTTTTTTTTGCAGAATGGGTTGGGTCGAGCCGTGGCCTTCCCGGTTGATAGGACTCTTTGCGCCCAACAATATATTTGGCTTGCATTCCTTAAAACTCATGAAGAGGTGCAAGTAACAAAAATACTGAGATTTCAAATGAAATTATCTACTACATTTTGTGCAACACTTGATGCTACATAATTAAATTTATTATTTTTTCTTAGATTTTTTAATTCAATTTCAATTTATTATACTTTATGTTAATTTTACACTTATTATTTAGGGTTCATTCTTTCCAATTAGGGTGTATAATTAATCTTTCAATACTAAATTTTATTTTCTAATTAATAATTGATTATTTCGTAAAAAAATAATTATATACCCTAATTAGGTAGGATGAACCCTAATTAATAAGTGTAAAATTAAATTAAAGTACAATAAATTAAAATTGAATTTAAAAATCGAAGAAAAATTAATAAATTTAATTATGTAGCACCAAGTATATTGCACAAAGTGTAGTTGAGAATTTCATCCAGCTGAGATTTAGCCCACATTAATAAATGGAAACCTAATGCTACGACCTTGAGTATGCTTCCTAAAAAGACAAAAAACAAAAAAACAAAAAAACAAAAAAAACTCATTGTATTGTATGAATGCATGGTTTATATAAAATCCATTTAAAATGGTGTCCTAAAAAAATTATAGTGGATAAAATTTGTTGGTAGTTAGATGAGTAAAAGATGATTCTTTTAGAGGAATCAAACATATAATTAATTAATGTGGATAGTTGTTCCATTAATTAAAAAAAGAGCACTTTCTTTTTCCTATAAAGCCAAGGGACCGCCTCCCTGCTCTCTAGACTCTAATCAAAGGCGAATTGAAGTTTATTTTCTTTAAAATAAATTAAACATGTGTGACTGAGGCGAAGCTGGCTAATGGCTACTATTACGTACTATATATATATATATATATATATATTCGTAATTAATTTCATGTGATGTTTGAATCTCTTGAGAGATAATGCTAGCTGCTGCTTCAATAATTAGTTCATTTTCATTTGCATTCGTCCATATCATTTTTAAATGGAATATTAAACAATTTTAAAAATGAAGGAATTGTACTAATTGTTTGTTATATTTTTTCATTGATAGATCGATAGCAGCATCTTTTATATCCATGCATGGATGGCTTAATTAGTGTAGTAGTTAATAAATTTATAATTAGGAGAGATATTGTGGAGTTGGATTTTATTTAGTCATGCAGCCAAGTAAATAAGTTTAATTAATATAATATAAGTCGAGCGTTGGGAATATTAGGCGTACGTACGTACGTGCGTGGAATCACATTAACTTTGCTTTTTCTCAAACACCCCCAGCTCTCACTTTATCTGAAAACAGAATCTATTTCTTCAAATAATAAATAACGTTTCCTTCTTTTTATGCTATAAAATGACCTCGTTCTTGAATTAAATAATTGCATGACGTGCACCACTAAATCTCAACAACAATTTACACGGACATTAATAAAATATTTAGCCAAAAGGGAGCTGAGAGTTGTAATTAAATTTAATCTCAGTATGTGGCAGATTAATAAAAATATATACTATATAGAGCCCTAGTGGGGATGACTAGTGGAGTAGTGTTGGGAAACTTATAAGTTTGAATGTCCATACCCATATTATTAGGTTGACATGTAATGTGATTTACGTACTTCTTTCCAACAAATTACCTGCAAGATGATATTTCCAACAAATTCTTGAAGTAAAACTTACTATCCGGAAATAATATTCATACCGGCAATAATCACTATGAATAGTTCAGATATTGTATAAATTCAGACGAATAATTTTTCAGTTATAAGACCGTCTAGTAGATGAGTAGGACGGTTATTTTGGGGACGATTTGTTTGACTTTAGTGGGAAAAATAAAAAACAAAGAAGTGGGAAGGGCGGGAGGAGTTGTGGATGTGGATGACCCTAGTATATATAGTATAGTATAGTATAGTATAGTAGTGCCTATTACTACCACTATTGCCTACTCCAATCATTAATTTAATCTCATTGCAAAATTGCGTGATGACAAGGGACGGTGCACGGGCGCATCTCCGATTCCGACTCACTTTACTTTCTTCATGCTTTTACTTGCTCACTTCTCTCTCTCTCTCTCTCTCACACACGCACGCACTTATATATTATCCACCAATAATTAACACGTATATCTTTGTTAACTTTGGGAAAACTTTTAACAAATTACAATGTCATATAAAATCACTCCAGACAATATCTCATTGGCTCATTGCAGTAACAGATAATTGCACAATTAGTACTCGATTACTCCGTACATAAATTAAGTGGTGTGAGCTATGCAACTTTTTATATTGAATTTTTTATGGTCATGAATGTTTAATGATACTCCCGACTAATTAGGCGAGCTTCGAGCATCTATGGACCTTTTTTAAGTGGGCCCAACTAATCTCAACAGGCCCATGCAACTTACAAATCTAACTAAAATTATTTTACTCTTATAGAATATAAAATCCTTGCACTACATTTAATAAACTAGATTTACAATATTTTTTTGTCAACAAATCGTATTTTATTTTTGGGAGAATTTAATAACCTATCATGGACATCTTTAATTTGTGCTTACATTAAGTGTTTATGCTAACATTACTCTTTATATAAATTAAGAAGAATTTATTTATAAAAAATAATTATTATAGCACTTAATTTAGTTAGTTGTTTCAAAAGAAGATATAGAAATAAGAAAAACAAACACATTTGTTCTAAACTTGTTAATCATTTTCATTAGAATGGATGGTTATGCGTGAGTCAGGAGATTACTTAAAATGATATATTTTGCATAAAATTTCTGATGTGATAATTTTGGACGGGAATGTTGCATGTTAGTCCATAACTCTATTTTATTATATTAGATAGGTACCAAGTGGTACGAATTATCATGTATCTTGATTTTGAGATTACTTTACATTTAGACTTGGAGCATCACAACAGGGGAGATAATCTTCGGTCCTAATATTTTTTGTGTCCTACTATCAAAAAAAATATTATAATATAATAAACTATAATTAATATTTATTATTAAAAATTAAAATTTTAAAAAATCACATTCCCTCACTATTAATAATCAACCATAATAATCAATTATTAACTAAAAATTGAAAATTAAATTGTAAAAATTAATTATAAACCGTAATTGTATAGATTAATTAGCTCTAATTGATAATTATAAAATTAAACTAAAATACAAGAAATAAGAGAAAAATAGAAAAAAAAAACTAATAAATTTGACAGAACGACAGAAAAGTAGGACGTCGGATCTCATTTGCTGGTAGCATAATTGAACACCATTCCATATTTTTCCCATTACATAGACTAACATAGTGCACAATATATTACATAAATTTCATATTTCCCTACCCTAATGTGCTACGTTTTTTTCTTTATAACTCAACTAAAAAAAACAGGGGCATAGCATTGACAACTATTTCAGCTATGCCTAAGGAAGGGAGAGGTAGCTGAGCCTTGGCTCATGTATATTGGCCTCCAAGACCATAGTCAGTGACAGAAGAAGTCGAAGGCAAGGCGTGGTGTCGAGTGATCCATGGAAAGTATCTTAGAGGCTACAACAGAATTGGCTGCTTCAGTATAGTGGACTCCATCCCAGCTTACAAATCGACTTGTTTCATCACAAACTTCATAGCCCGGAAACCCACACGACACTTCTCTTTCGTAGTTGTATGGCGGTCCTCCGGCACCACAACATGCCATCAGTGGATTTGAGAAACCTGGGGGAGTAATGAGACATCAGCTAACTGCACAGAATTTCATACAACCAGTTATTAACATTTTAAACCAAATGGCCGGTGTTCACTTCTTTTTATGGTTTGTTTTCTCTTATATATCCTCTCATCTCAATCATAATTGTTGACAAATAAAGCATCCAAGAGGTCAAAATCTCTATAGCTTATTTTGTAAAAGAGGACCGTAGTTTCATGATCTTACCATACTTGGTGGAGTTGGCTATCACATCCAACTTGATGGCAAATACATCAACATACACGATCCTTGCATCCTTCATCTCTGATCTTAGCCCTGTGCATATACGACGCAGGCCTTCATTGAACAACTTTGCAGCTGCATTATAACTCGAGATACATCCAAAGGAATCCAGATCCTGTGAAACATTTTTTACTAAAGCAAGTTTTTGGGGTAGACATCCCAAAGGACCAGTGTTGTGAACCCAAAAATTTCTGCCTCCTTCATCATATATTTCCTACATAATACATAACAGTTACAAACTGTACTACCAAAGCTTTATTCACATATCAACACATTAATTTATCATCAATCCCTATGGCCAAATAATGAAGTGACGAGTATAACTTGTAGTGTCCCACAAAAGAGATGAATATGCCTATATAATAGCTTCTTTTACGTACATGGTTGGCAATAATCAAGTTAAAATTTAAACCAGGGAAAAAGATACAAAAATTGAACAAAGATTAATTCCAACTCATAAAACAGGTTTTATATGATTTTAGTCATACCCTTGAGAATGAAGGACTCTGTAAGTTCCCATGCAAGATAATATTAGTACGAAAAATTGAAGAAAAGATGAGGGGAATCTCAGGTCCAATATTAGGTTTTGGATTTGTTCATCAAGAAAAGAGAAGAGTCCAGTGAACTTACATTTATAGCATTCTTGATTTCTGTCAATATTGAAGGTATATATTTTATCACTTGCACATAGGATAGGCCCTTAGCGAATGAATCAGCAATGTCGTTTTGTCCAATATCAATCATGTAAAGAGCATCACCAAACTTATCATAACCTATCAAACCACTGACACCTAAAGTTCAAAGAAAATCAAATTAGTTCATAGTGTGTTACATTCTTACTTCTGAACAAAGATAAAATAGATGGGATCATGGATAAGAAGTATGAGAATGTTGGAGCTCGTGTGTTCACATCTAACAAGGCATAGGTGAAATACTAAAATAAAACATAAAAACTAGAAAATGAAATTCTAGTGATCTAACTTATTAGAAGCTATTTATAGAGACTAAAGGAGAGCAAGAAGAAGATGTGTGAATTGCAAGTGGAGTTCTTCACGAAAATAAGATAGCATAGCCTACTTATCAGTAACAAAACTACCTGTACTAGCAAGTTCAGCTGAGCGATACTTAAAATGCTTGAACTGCATGACCTGAATATTCAATGCAAATGGTACGTTTTTGGGTAATGTGGTGGATCCTGCAATAGCGAAGTTTGCTCCATTTGAGAAGCTGGAACCTAGAGAATCCAGATAAGGGCTTAAAAGATTTGTATTTAAACTTTGGCCTGCAAAATCAGTAAGATGTTTTACGGTCAATGATATTGTATTCAGCGACCATTGTTCCATGACAGTACATTTCAACTGTATAATATGAAATGATTATCATTTTAACAGATGAAAAAGATTAACCATATCATCTTTAAAGGTAATATATAGACTTGAGAACACATGAACGTCACCCTATATGATGGTACTGATCTCGCGGCACAGAGTAATTTACAGGAAAGAAATAAAAACTATTTGCAGGAAAAGTCATCTAATCCAAAAGAACCGCGTAGAAAAACAAAAATATGAATACCAACTCTGTGACTCGTGTGGAGCTTTCTGTTTCTTTATATCCTCTTCAATTATACATCCTACATATTGCAAGAATGTTTTGGAAAGACTTCAACAACAATTTCACAAGGAATGAAATTTATCAGAAAATCAAGGGAAAAGGCGTTGGAAAGCAAACTCAATTATCTTTCCAGTCATACATTCAACATTCTCAGATTCCAATTTCCAAGTGATCTAAGAGTTATGACAGTTCAAAGTGATGACTAAAAGTTGAAGAGTCACATTCTGGAAAGAAAATTTTAAAGAGGTCTTAGCTGTTAGCATTCTATACATTAATGTATTCACCATTGTTATGAAGCCTTTTTTTTTGGAGAGTAAGTTAGATTTGAATATATTGATAATAAAGGTTGAGGACAAAACTTTTTTATCCCTTTAGTTCCCTATTTGAAGTCGAACCCAATCTTCTCTTCTGTTCTTTTTCTTCCGGTTGTTTTCCCTCCCTCATCATCAACATTTTAAGGATAAAAGTGATTAATGTTTATTCAATAAAATTTAGCTCACTTATATAGTTAATAGTAATTATATATTAATGTAAATTTATATAATTTATAAATTCAATTCTATCGTTCTATGCGGGGGGGGGGGGGGGGGGGGGAATCAATTCTTGTCTTCTAAATTTGATTTTTTTTAATAAAAAAAAAACCATGGAAAAAAAACTCCAATGAATTTCAAAATAAAACCAATTTTTTTGAAAAATAAACCCTAAAATAAAATATAAACCCCAAAATTAAATAAAATAAAATAAACCCCAATAAATTATAAATAAAATTAGAGTTTTTTAAAATGGAAATAAAAATTAAAAAACCTTAAAAGTAAAATTTAAAATAAACCCAATAATTAAAAATTGTAAAATTAAATCCAAAAAATAAAAAAAGCAAATCCAAACAACTTAAAAGATTAAAGAACGTGAAAAGAGGTAATTGTCAAATTAAGGAAGTCAATAGTGTGTGTGTATATATATATTACTTAGAATGAAGGTTTAAGCTAATGATTAATTAGTGCACATTTAATCAATTTTTCTAGACCATGGTGTGACGCTAATCTAAATAATGTAACACCAATTTTGTCTCGACAATAATATCACCACTAGCCTACTACTATTTATCACATTCACATTCACATTCACATTCAATGCAATAATATATATCATATATGTGTAGACAGTGTGTAGTGTAGCAGCTGCTAAATCCTAATTTTATTAATCTTTATGCTTATCGCCACATTCGGCTTTTTTTGTCCATATTTTATTGATTCGTCATATATATATTTTATTAGTACAGTAGTAGACAACGCATGCAGTCGAGTGGGGTACCAGCTGCTGCTCCAGACGTACGCAACTTTACTCCAAAACAAGGGAAATACACTACCGGAATAAATTAAGCTTCAGAAAAGCAGCAACAACAACAACATATTCATCACTCATAAATTAGCAATCAATGCAGACAAAAATTGGAAACGGAAAAAAATAATAAGTAAATTTACGTACGTACAGAGAAAATCAATGAGGAGGCGTCCGTCGGAGAGGCGGCCCGTGGATCGGCGGAAATAAGTACGGCCATGGGGAAATCTGACCGGGAAACCGAGTCCGGCGACGAGTCCGCCGGTATCAGAGTTGGAGTCGCCGAAGTTGAAGATGATTGGAGGATTTCGGCAGCTAGACGACTGAGCTAAATGTGGGATGCATAATAGTGAATTAATGGCTAGGAGGAAAAGGATTAAGCCGCCGTTGCTCAGAGGAGGAAGGGAGTAAAGTGAAGACGAAGCCATTTTTTGTCGGTTTGAGTGTAGAGGATGATTTAGCTTTTGCGTTTAAATTGCCTTTCGCCTTCGCATCTTGTTTTGGACTATTTTTGGAGGGAGGTTGGATGCTTTTTCTAAATAAATATAGGAAGATTCTTACACACACCTAATTAACAAATGATGTATGGACACCAATTTAAGAAATGGGGAGAAAAATATTAAAACTTGTATTAGATGGTTAGAGCATCCACAATAGTAGATATTTTTAGGTATAAATTTTTTAATATGTACCAAAAATTAAAGTACATCACAGTGAGGGCAGAGTAACATTCGCACGTGGAAGGGAAATGTTATCTAAGAATTGGGTAACATTTGCAATCTTAAACTGAGTTAACATTCATCAGAATTGTATCAAGTAACATTATTGCTACACGGTAACAATTGGAAAAAGTTGGGTGATGCGGCCCCACCACACCTGCTGCATCTTACTATTCCTCTCATTTTTTCACTTCCAAATTTATTTTGTCTTTCTTCTTCCATTCCTTATTTTCTCTGTTACTCTTGTCTACTTGTTTTCTTCTTCTATTATTTGCATAAATATTTATTTCTTGTTCCTTTTCTTTTATTATTTGCATAAATAAATTAATATATGATTATAGTATAACTAACGCATATATACATATTATTTTTATATGATTACATAATTATTAAATGGTTTATACAAATAAAAAGGAAAGATAATTTATTTACTTAAATTATACATGCATTATTTTATTTTGCATTAAAGTAGCTCGTATTAGTCAAGTCTCAATACATGAAGTTTGAATTAATTATTAATTAACTGTTAAAATTTAAAATAAATTAATATATTTAAATAAATTTACTAAAAAAATATTATCATATTAAATTAATATATTTATTTTTATAATAAATTAAAAGGATGTAAATAAAATGAGTGATAATAGTGGGACCCTCAAAAAGTAACAATTGTACTTGGATACATTGAAAAGGTTTGGGTAGCAATTTAATGAATATGGTAATTTTTGATGTGGCACCAATTTGTACCTAAAAATTAGGTACAGCACTGGAGATGCCCTGAAAGGTAATAAAAAGAGTACAAATTAAATACTTGATACAACTGCATGTACCAAGTATTTGGGGGGGGGGAAAAATGTGTGATGTGGGCCCACTCATCTTTTTTTATTATTTCTCCTCCTTCTCTCTCCACTTTCCCCTTCTCTCTCTTCACCCACTCGCCCATTCCAACTGTTTTCTCTCTCCTCCTTTATCTTTTTCTTTCTTTTTAAAATTATATAATTTTTACCTTATAAAATAAATTGGGAGAAAAATTAAATTAGTCAAAACTAGAATAACAACTTCTTTTTTAGCCCACTTTCATAACCAATTCTTTTCTATTCAAGAAATAGTGTAAAAGTCTCTTATACCCTTACTTTTTGAAAAAGTCAATCCCTTTTTTTCTTGTCTCATTTGTTTATTTTTAAAAAAATCAAAAATCATGAGACCCATTAATTTTGTTGACCCATTAATGCTGTTTATTGGCAGATTTTTTTAAATGGCAAAAAAAGGCCGATTGAATGCTGGGAGAGGGGGTTGAAATTGGTTGTTGCATGTATTAAAGAACACACATGTTAAGCAAAAAAAATAAAAACAAAAAATTACGCCATTTATAAAAATAAGAAACCAAGTTCGAGCTGCCCAAATTTCTTTGAGAAATTGGTTGTTGCATGCATTAAAGAACACGCATGTTGAAATTGGTTGTTGCATGCATTAAAGAACACGCATGTTAAGCAAAAAAACAAAAACAAAAAATTACGCCATTTATAAAAATAAGAAACCAAGTTCGAGCTGTCCAAATTTCTTTGAGAAATTGACGTCGAGCCCCCTTTAAATTTGTTCGAGGTACGTTTGTTTATTTTCTCACCGTGAAGTTGTTCGAAATTGTCGGGTTTAAATGCTTTTATAAAGTTTTAAGTAATTTATACGCAATTTACGATAATTTCATAATAATTATATTAATAGCTATTGAAGTTGTAAGAAGATATTTTTTGTAATGTTTGAAAGATTATATTCGGTCGTTGGTTGTAGATTTGCATATTTTGTGGTAGATTAACATGAATTTGTATACTTGGATGATTTTAGAAGATTAGCATAAACGTGTATTATTTTTGGAAAATCAGTAATTTCGTGACAATATTGTCACAATTCAAGCCTTTTCGTGACAATAATTGACACGAGATGACATGAATTCGTGACAATATTGACACGAAATTTTTATCTCGTGACTACAATATGCTCTCGAAAATATTGTCATGAATTAAAGCCTTTCGTGAGAATATATTCTCACGAAATGCCTTCTTTTCGCTAGAAAATTTTAATCTTAATAAATTTTAATTATTATTGTCACGAAAAGGATTGAACCGTGACAATTATTGTCACGAGAAGACTCAACCGTTCTCGTGACAATAATTGTCACGAGATCATTGAACCGTGATAATTATTGTCACGAAATTATTTAATTTTTAAATAACTTTAATCACTCTTTATTGGTGATTTGCAGATGTCTTGGCAATGCATTGTCGTCCAATATAGTGGTAGATGGGAGAGATCGGAGTATGTAGATGGTGAAGATCAGCTCGTGCACCTCTCATTTGACAATTTATCTCGTGATAAATTGGTAGAAGAAATCCACGATTTTATGGAAACCTCTCCAACAAGTATAAGTTATACACTGAGTTATCTGACGAGATCATTGACGGGGAGGACACTAAAAAGACTCTTGAAAACGGATGTTGACTTAGCTCGTTTAGTCCAAGAGCAAGATGAGCCCATTGTATACGTTACCGAGAAATCAATCCAACAAACTCCAATAGTAATGCCGTCAAATGATGATAACGACAACCTAATTGGAGATGATAGTCTTGATGATCTGTCCTACGATGATGATGATGAAGATGACAATGGCGATGATGATGAAGACTATGAAAGTGAAGTTCGTCGTAAGCAAATTGCTGAATTTTGTGAATGGATTCGCAAGCCAGGGCATATCGATGAGTTCGTGAATATTATCCAGCATGGTGGGCCTCATAACTTCTCATCCGAGGATGTTGATCCTGATGTTGAGGCTCCTAATGTAGAGTTTCCTCCCCTTGGACATTGGTCGATTCCTGTGGTCCACGTTGATGATGCACTAGCAGTGGTAGAGGATGACCCATGCTCGACTGATGCTGATGAACTAGCAGTGGGAAAAACTTTCTCGGAGAAGAAAGATTTGGTGATTGCTGTGGGAAAGTGGCATATGCAGCGTCAAGTGGAATATTCGGTGTCACATTCAAGCAAAAGTCGACTAACAGTACTTCTATGACTATTGTTTTGATTGTTATGGTTTTTTAATAACGCACTTGAACTATTGTAACAGGAGTGCTGGACATAACATATATGATTATATGGACTTGCATTACAAGCAAGTTACACTTTGTCTTGCAAATCATGATCGTGTTTGTTCAGTGCCGCATCAGGAGGAATGGACGGTCTCATCTTCATTCAGAGTTTGCCCTCCTAAATCAGTTCCCCAAGCAGGTCGTCCTAAGGAAGGACGATATCGTTCAGCAGTTGAAGGCTCAAGCAGGAGACCTAGACGACAATAATTATGCTCTAGGTCTGGAGGCACTGGCCACAATAAGAAGAAGTGTACAGCCCCACAATAGATTGAGCATGAAGAATGGGGTGCACCTGGCGAAGGGCAACGTCGATCTAAGAGATGTAGCATTTGTCGTCAACCAGGACACAACAAGGGCAAGTGTCTGAATAGAGTTCAACCTCAAATTTGATCGTATTACGATTGAACGGATTAATATGACTATTTATGTAGTAAAGACTGATGTTGTGATATGACTGATATTGAGATATGATTGTTACAGGGTTAATTCTATATTCAAATATAATTTTGCATTTTTTCTGGAGGATCTCGTGACATGTCACGAGTAGAAGATTTCGTGGGAATTATTGTCACGAGTAGAAGATTTCGTGAGAATTATTGTCACGAGTAGAAGATTTCATGAGAATTATTCTCACGAGATCATCTACTCGTGACAATTATTGTCACGAAATCTTCTACTCGTGACAATAATTCTCACGAGATCTTCTACTTGTGACAATTATTATCACGAGATCTTCTAAATCAACATTAACATTAATCAAGTCAAGTACTAAATCAACATTAACATTAATCAAGTCTAAGTACTAAATCAACACTAACATTAATCAAGTCCAAGTACTAAATCAACATTAATCAAGTCGAAGTACTAAAACACCATATAAGTCAAAAATCTACTCATGCTACCCTCTGACAATGACCGAATATCCTAACAGCTAAAAGCTTCCTATACTTGTCCAAGTCATCCGGAGTAGGATCCATGCTGAATGTCTTCGACGAAATCAATCGATCGGCTTGCATGGCAGAAAAAACCCCACAACTCACACCATATGTCTGCCTGAACTGATACATGAGTGGCGTTCTGTAATACTCCATCGGTCTGCAGATCTTAGTACGTCCATCTCTCCCCCAATATCTGCAATGTTGCAGCAGCCCCGAATCAAGTGCATCAATGGCCAGAGCTGGTGTTCACGCATCGAATACGTGGGCTCATCCGTCGGATCCATCATGTTGTACAACAACGAATCGTACAACTCAACTCGTTATGCGTCTAGACGAATCCGAACGGTCATGAAATGTCCATCAACATGGCAAACGGTGATGATCTGCAAACACAAAAATATACAAAACAGTCATAAAAGAAACATGTATCGTAATGGGAATTTAACGATGTTCACTTACATTCTTCGAATAGTTCGGGCCCACAACTGATCACGTGTAATACTTCCCTAATTACACTCATATTGTCCTTCCAGTATATATTGATCCCGCGTGTGATGTTCTGTAAAGCCTCTCTCTCCACACCCAATCACGCCATTTTTAAATAATATACAAAAAATTAGCAATAAATAATGCAAAAATAAAATAAATATAATTAAATTAAAACTAATTGGACATGATATAGATATCTACATGTCAGAAAATTCACCAAAGATTGAGAAAAGCATTAAAAAAATAAAAATAATAATTTCGTGAGAATATATTTACACGAAATGGGATATTGTGTAAATATATTCTCACGACATGGCTTCTCGTGATAATATATTAACACGATATCCTTTTCGTGTTAATATATTGACACGAAAATTAATGGTTCATTTTTTATTCAAACATATATTTCGTCATAATTATTTTCACGAGAACAGATCTCGCGAGAATATATTCTCCCAAAAATGGATCTCGTGAACATATATTGTCACGAGAATGTTTTCGTGTAAATAATTCTCATGAGAGAAGCTCAGAAATCCAGATTTTACGTCAATAAAATCCCAACATTCATGAATGTAAATTGACAAATCCCAACATTCAAACATACTCTCATATATTAATTCACAAAAACCCACAATACAATACGAATACGCTAAATTTCGAACATATTATCATATTTAAATTGACAAAAATCCACAACACAACTGTCAAAACTCTAAATTGCTCCTCTTAAAACATTAAATTATTCGAATTTAGTTTCTAACCTATTGAAATTCAACAGCCCAAGGCTCTAGATTTTCCATGGCTCGAGCTGTTCGATCGACGGGATTCGCGACAAAAATTAGAACTGTTTTCGTGAGTTTTGCACCGTTGAATATTCGTGTGTATGTTGGGCAGATTTCGTGTGTATGTTGGGAAGATTTTTGTGAGTTTTTTGGGCAGATTTCGTGAGTTTTTTGCTGGAAATCTCGTGTGTATGTTGATGGTGATTTCGTGAGTTTTTTGTCGTTACCTTACAATTCGTGTATATTCAAATTGCATCTCATTACTTAGTCAAATGAATATTTTGACTAGTCCCACGTTTTGAATGATACCGTGACAAAATTCTCACAGTTTTGTTTGGAGCGGATTTCTCGTGAGTTTTGTTTGTGGTTGTATCTTTTTTTTTGTTGTATTTTTTTTTGTTACATGTTTTTCAATCTCACATATTAGTCAAAGGAATATTTGGACTGGGCCCACTTTTTAGTAAGGGTATTTAAGACAATGAAGAAAAGTTTGAATAAAAAAGAATGCTTTATGGATGTGGGTTAAAAAAGAAGTTGTTATTTCAACTTTGAATAGTTTGCTCCATTTACACAAATAAATTTAATATTATGTATAGGTAGCATTTTTATTTTTGCGAGAAATCAATTTTAGTGAAAGAAATATATCGACAACTAAAATTTTATTTTTACAATATATTATATTATATTATATTTTCAAACTAAAATATTTCACCGATGTCAATTTCACCCATAAAATAAATTTAAAATAACAATATAAAAAATATGCCGATAAAGAATATTTCATTAAAATAACTAAAAAAACATTGCCGACATATGTGCTGATATGGGAAAAAAAATTCAAACGCCTTATTTTTGCACATTTTAACTCATTTGGTATGAACGCGATTCATTTTTTATTTAAAAAAATTTTAATGATAGCTTTGAAATTTGTATATCAAAAAATAATATTTAAATAAAAATTCTGGTTTCATGCATGCTCTTGTCAATTGAACTTGGTAGTCATGCAGACATTTGTTTAATAATTTGGTATGACGCGGTGCATTTTTAATTTAAAAAATTTTAATTTTTTTTAATGATAGCTTTGATATTTTTATACCAAAAAATAAAATTTAAATAAAAATTAGTTAAATTATACATAAAATTAATATATATATGTATATATGTATGTATATGTATATATTTTATTAAAATGAGTGACAAATATGGTGGGACCCCAAAAAATTATGTATGTACCATATGTATAGTGGGTGATTTGAAGGGAATGGGTATTTAAAAAAGTAAATACATAACTTTTGATGTTGTGGTGACATGGCGGAGTTATGTACCAAATTTTAGGTACATCATTGGAGATGGTTTTAAGGGGTTCCGACAAGATATGTTGGACAAATAAAATATGCTCAAACTCGTCCCATCCGCGCGTGAGCTTCACGCACTTGGCGCACCCCCTCTTTTTCCCCTTTTCTTTTGGTTGTTGGTAGGGCTGGCAAAAAATATCGTCATACCGGAATACCATATTGAAAAAATACCGAAGATACCGATATTTACGGTATACTGGTTTTTCGGTAAGGTATGATACCTTACCGGAATTCTACGGTAAGGTAATGGTATGAATTTTCAAAAATTAAGGTATACCGGCATATACCGAAAGTTCGGTATACCGTCATATATCGGTATATATCGGCATACCGTACCAAGGTATATACCGAAGTGAAGGTATATACCAATGTACCGGTATATACCATCATACCATACCACGGTATATGTCGAATTGAAGGTATATACCGTTATATACCTTCACTTCGGCATATACTGTGGTACGGTATGACGGTATATATCGGTACATACCATGCTTCAAATTTAATATATATATATATATATATATATATTACAATATTTAATAAATTTATCATAAAAGTTATGTTTTAATATTTAATTTAATACCTAAATTATAACTAAAATTGAACTATTTAAAATTAAATGTAATAAATAATGATCTTCTATTTTTTTGATCAATAAAATTAAAAGTTAAAATGAATTATCAATAAAATTAAAATATAATGGTGTATGCGTAAATCATAAGATATAAAATTATTTCAATAGAATAAAAGATAAGTTAAATTATATAATGCATAATAATCTTTTATTCTTTTTAAATTTTCAAACTAAAAGTTAACAAGAATGATTGAAATGATTAAAAGAAAATGACATGTATTATATAAAAATATAATACGTAGTTTGTTCATCGTAAAAGTTCATAAACACATAATATTTAATATAATTTAATAATTAAATTATAACTGAAAATTAAATAATGTGAAATTAGATGTAATAAATAATAATTATATTATTTTTCAATTTTTAAACTATAAGTTTTGATGAATGATCTAAACATTTTAAAGAAAATGAGTTGTATTATTCAATAATATAATATTTAGGCTTTAATATGTTTATTATGAAAGTTTTGAAAATTATTAAATTTCATATAATTTAATACTTAAATTAGAACTACAAATTCATCAATTTGAAAACAAATGTTATTGATAATCTTTTATACTTTTTTAAACTTTAGACTAAAAGTTATGATGAATAGTAAAGAAAAATATACTAAAATGAAATATTATATATAATATTATAATACTTAGTATGTTCATAATAAAAGTTTAGAAAAATATTATATTTTATATAATTTAATACAAAACTCCTAACTAAAATTGAACAATGTGAAATCAGATATAATAAATAATAATGTTATATTCTTCTTTATTATTAAGACTAAAAGTTATGATGAATTATCAAAAAAATTGAAATAAAATGATATATGATATAGAATGCTGTAATTTCATCATAAACATTTAGGAAAATATTAGATTTTATATAATTAATACCAAACTCTTAACTAAAAATTGAACAATATGAAATCTGCTGTAATAATAAATAATATTCTTATATTCTTCTTTAATTTTTAGACTAAAAATTTATTGAGAAAATTAAAATTAAGTGTAATATTGAAGTGTATTATTTAATGGGATAAGGTCCAATTTGGTCCTACAATTATACCCAAAATCTCAGTTTGGTCCCAAAATAAAATTTCGGACCAAATTGATCCTCAACTTTTTAAAAGGTATCAAAATGATCCCTCTATTAGTCCCTTAACGGACGGATGTTAACTTCCGTTGAGAACAACCGTTAAATTGTACATTTTTACATTATTTCACACACTAACACACACAATTTACACACACATGGATCAAACATTATTTTTTTGAAGAATTTCAATTGAACATCAACAAATTGTGAAGAAATAAAAAAGAGAACATAAACATCCATTAACTTAAAAAAAATCATCGCTTTTGACACAAACTATTCATAAAAAAATCACTGTTTTGCAGCGGCGGAGGAAGAAATCGAATCTCAAATTCTGTCTCAAACACTCCTGCAAAAATACTGCACAAATTCACCAAGTTCATGCTCAAGCAATTACCAGTGGCCTCTTCTCTCTCTACACTTCTTCCCTTCTCTCTCTCATATTCTCCATTCATTCCCCTTCTCTTCCCCTCAGCAAAACGTCAATGGTAGATTCATCTACATCACCAAGATTTTCAATCTCATCCTAAATGCTTCAAATTTCAACTACAATGACATCATCAGAACCCACACATTTCTCCGATCTCCTCATACAGCCTTAATTTTGTTCCGCGAAATACGGCAGAGGCAGATCGAGCTGAATTCCCACACATTCCTTTCCGATCTTAAAGCTTGTGGGCTTTTGCAAAATTCGAATTCTCTCGCGAGGGTTCTTCATGCTCAAGTCACGAAGTTTGGGTTTTTGGATGATGTATACGTGCACAATGATTTTTGATGAATAGTTTGTGTCAAAAACAGTGATTTTTTTTAAGTTTATGGATCTTTATGTTTTCTTTCTTATTTCTTCACAATTTATTGATGTTGAAATGGAATTCTTCAAAAAAAATGATATTTGATACATGTGTGTGTAAAATGTGTGTATTAGTGTGTGAAAGAATGTAAAATTGTACAATTTAACGGTTGTTTTTAACGGAAGTTAACATCTGTCCGTTAAGGGACTAATGGAGGGATCATTTTGATACCTTTTAAAAAGTTGAGGGATCGATTTGGTCCAAAATTTTGTTTCGGGATCAAACTGAGATTTCGGATATAGTTGTAGGACCAAATTGGACCTTATCCCATTATTTAATCTATTTATGTTTTTATAAATGAAGTGTATTATTGATTAATGTTTCTTTATGCATGTATTTTCTTACTAAATATTTTTTAGTATAACGATAATTTCAATATATCGTGAAATGTCGGTATGATACAGACCGAAATATTGATACAATAAGGTATACCGAAGTAAGGTATACCAAACTAAGGTAGGGTAAGGTATACCGAAATAAAGGTATGGTAAATGTATGTATTATGTGTCATACTGAACTTAAGGTATACCGACCTAAGGTATACTGGAGGTAAATGTACAGCAACAGTATGATTTTTGTCATACCGTAAGCTAAGGTAAAGTATAAGGTATGACAAAAAAAGTAAGGTATGCCTTACCTTGACACCCCTAGTTGTTGGCTATTGGTGTTCCCTTTTTCCTTTCTTTTCACATTTTCTTCTATGTTTCTGTATATAGTTTTTTTTTGTTTTTTTTAAACTATTATTTTGTATCGATCGTAATGCTCGAGCCCACACATTAGCGTCCGATGAATTCATTGCGCGAGACGCCGAATAAAAAAATTAAATTAATTCAATTTAAATTTAGAATCACTAATTATATATTTATTTCAAAAAAATTAATTATTGAGTGCAGTACATGAGCTCACACTTCGCGTAAGGCGAGTGTAATATGCAAGACACCGAATAAAAAAATTTAATTAATTTAGGGTTTACTAATTTCATTTAAGGATATATATTTATTTTTAAAAATCGAACGCAGTGCACTGAGCGATAAGCCAAATAAACAAATTTAATTAACTCAATTTGATTTTAGGGTTCACTAATTTCATTTTATGATGATATTTATTTCAAAAAAATCATAATTATTGACCACGGTGTACAAATCCACGCGTTACCGTCGGGTGAGTACAATGTGCGAGATACCAAAAAAGATTAAAAAAAATTAATATCTATTTGTAAAAAAGCAAAACAAGAGTTCAAAAAATACACTCTATTTTTTTTCTGGAGATTAAATTGTTTGTGTTTAGATTTTTTGTATTTCTAATTTTTTAAGGAAATATTTGTATTATTATTATTATTATATGAATTTGATTATTAAATAGTTTTTGGAAACTTCTGTCTTACAATGATTTTATTTTTTTGGTTAGAAAAACATTTTGCTATCTAGATTTCACTATAAACACCCATTATCATTTTAGTATTATTACTATATTGTTAAATCTAAATTTGAATTTTGTATATTATTGTTTTATTATGTCAAAACAAATATGTGGTCTTTTTGTTCGTCCATTAAAGAGGCCACAAGCGCCGCCTGTCACGTAGCCGATTTATTAAAAATTATTAAAGTTTTTGTAGACATTCAGAAAAATTAAACATTCATAGAAAAACATATCAAATACGATAAATTCTGCCCAAATTTTCCTATACATAAGATGTACATTTTAGAAGCATATTTTTCAGGAATATATGTGATAATTTTAATTGATATTTTTTAGTGCTACGATTAATATTGATTTTGACGGTTTTTTATTTTATTTTATTTTTCTGGTCGATTATTTTAAGAATATAAATAATACTTTTGGGCTCTTAAATAATACTTTTTAGTTTACGATTGATATTAATTCTGATGGAGTTTTTAATCAACGCACTGACCAGATCAATCATTGACAGTATGATATGCACCTAGGCACACAAGACCCACCCTAAATTCAATCGTAGAGCAGATGCAATGCATCATCAAAGGCGTCTCCAGGGGAGGCCACCTAGGCATGGGCCTAGGGCCTCCCCATAACTATTCTATTGGCACTCTTAAGGTATGTTTTTTTCTATTCTTCTATTCTAGTAAATTTTGTGGGCATTGAAGTATTGTATATTGATGTATTTATATTATTTTTTTAGATTCACGTGGTGAATTATGACGGGCAAAAAAATTCGAATCGGGAAATTAAAAAAAAAAAAGAAAGACAAGAGGCCATTACGAAATTCCTAATCGGATCCATGGATAGGTACGTAAAATCTACTATGATTCCTATTGTTAAAGTACCTACTGCAGTCGTAGTTGAAGAACCTATCGAATCTATAACTAAAATTAAAAGAGATGATTTGAGGGATAATATTCATTTAACTGGTAGTCAAGAAGTGAACGAAATGGATAAGGAAATTGTGAATGATGTCAAAAAATTGATGATAATTTAGATATTTTTGGTGAAGAGGATTTGTTTGATCCGGAAAATTGGGAGGATTTGTCCCAAAGAAAGATTGACTTGTTGGTAGAGAAAGGTTTGATAAGAGTTATGGAAGATGTGTATCCTGTTAATGACAACGTTAGGAGCTTTAATGTTAAACACTTCAATCGTTATCTGCCAAATGGAGAAAAGCTTGATCGGTCTTGGCTTGTATACTCTCGAAAAAAGAGTAAAGTGTTTTGCTTCTGTTGTGTATTATTCAAGAGAAATAAGGTTGTGTCAAGCCCTTTAACAACAGTGACATACGGTTATGATGATTGGAAGAATATTCATTCAAGACTTAGTGAGCATGAAAAAAGCAATGACCATTTGAATAGTTTAACAAACTGGATGGAAGCAAAAACCAGACTGGGGAAAAAAATAATATTGGACTCTTTGAATCAGAAAGCCCATAGAAAAAGAGAAGACATTTTGCAGAGATGTTTTGAAAAGAATTATGCATGTAGTAAAACTTGCTAGTAGTAATTTGACTTTTCATGGAAGAAATGGAAAATTAGATGATCACTAGTGTTAATTAATTTTCATTTAATACCAACTATAAGTATATAGTAAAATATTTGTGTTAAATTGACATATAGTTGCTAGGGCCTCATAAATCCTGAAGACAACCTGTGCATCATCACCCCATGTACAGCCATTTTTGTGCTATTTTCTTTTTTATTATTATTTTTTTTTGCAGCCAATAGAGAAAGTTTGGAATCTAAAATTTTCAGCATTTACAAATTGGGTAATATTATGAATAAACTATGCCGAAATTCAAAACCCCAAAAACTATGTACAGATAGATCATTTTAGCAACATATGCCTCTAGTTGTACAAAGAAATTTTGTAAAAAACAGGGAACAATGCCAGGATTAATATAAAATCAAAATCAGAGAGCAAATTGAATTATTCTTAACGTATATAAGGTTTTTCAATCGATAATTCTTTTTAATTAACAACATTACAGAGCTATTATGAATTAGAAAGAAAATATATATATGCCATTCAGCATAAGCAAGCATACAAAATACCTCGAGCTCTGAAAAAAATACATTTTTTTTACCTGAGGACTCTATTAGAGCTCAAGATGAAGTTTTCTTCTCCAGCAACAGTTGAATTTAGCCTCCCAGCAGCCCAACCGTTATTTATCACACGGACAGCAGCACCGGCTGGACCACCCGTTGCACGACTGCCCTCTACTTGTATCTCATATTCCGGCAGCCCCTTAGCCTTTCTTTCTTTCCTTCGTTTCCTCTCCTCATCTCTCTCTTTCCTCAGCCAACTCTCCACAGTTCTCTGCAAGATGTCGATCAATATTATAACTTCGAGTTTCAAATTAATTTTGTTGGAATTCTTCAAACATTTCATCAATTTTGAAGATGTCAATACATAAATGGAGGGTAATTTGAAAATTATGAGCTTTCATTATTAGCTCTTTCTTAGAATATAGTGCATAATGTTAATTGCCATTCCTAACGAGCCATTGCTTGAAGCAGAAACCGACCTTATAGCCAATTGTTCACGAGTCCATGATTCATCACGACACAAAGGATTTCCTAAGGGTTCTAATCTATTACCTCCTTTTTCTTCTTTTCCTTGTTCATCTTCCAAAACTCATCTTCCTACCATCCAAAACCATAATTAATTGAACCTATACTTCTAGACAAGGATTGCACAAGTGAATAGAAATCTAAGGAGGCAGAGAGAGCAGCAATACAAGTACAATTTATACGTGGAGTTTCTATAATTAGGTAGAGGAACTAACCATCAATGACAAATTGCTAATCTCCTTAATTTTATCCATAGGCATCGCTAGTTGCAACTTCCCATGAGCCACATAAACCTGACAAATGCAATGGTTAAGACGAAATATAGACGGAGGCGAGCAGTTTAGGATATGCACAGTACTAGAATCAAACTCACAAGATGAGATGGCCAATCCTCAAGACCATCAAAAATATGTGTAGCATAAATAATTGTAGCTCCTCGTTCTTCACATTCCTTCTTTAGAAACCTTAGGAGGTCAGCCCGGGCTAGAACATCTAAGTCAACTGTGATCTCATCAAGCAGGAGAACCTGACAACAGAGGCATAATGTATTCCACTCTAACCGCAGACAGCGTAAATGGATTTATGGAACAATTGATTGTCTAAAAGATATATATACCTTGAATGGCTTTAAAAGACCCATACATATTTGAACTCTCCTTCTTTGACCATCAGAAACCTTATGCATTCTCCAGGACAGGTCGATTTCTAAAACCTACAACAAGAGATATAGTTCACTTATAACTCTCAAACCTTTCCATGTCAGATTTCTCCTAGATCTCAGTGCTGATCATTTAAGTGTGTGTATGCAATTACTGATCAGTCAACTGAACAAAGACAAAGTAATTTATTATAGTAAGTTCAGTGCCTCATACACTCAGCCACGGTTCAGCCTGGAGGCATGCATCTAAATGTTTGCTAGTATATTTTAAGTAACAGACATCAGATGTTGTCAGCAGCTGACGAAAGTCCCAAGATTAACTTGTCTACTACTTCTGTTACATTGAAAAGGCTCCTGTTCATAACTTCATCCCCAGAACTCTACCCTTAGCTCAAAAGACAAGCTACCCTTGTTACAGCACAAACACTTTACCTTTTTTATTTTATTTTTGTGGCAAGCAAGAAACCATTGCTTTTAACTCAAAAGATGCATTAGATCAAAGTTAGATACATATTATTTTATCAAATCAACTCACCAAGTGCAGTTAGGTAACATGTCCCTCAAAAGTGTTCCATCAAAATAATAACATAGGGAATCCAGTCAAAAAAGGCTAATCAGAATCTCACAATTGTATGACTCGATCAGTGAAAATAAATTTGAAGGATCAGCTAGGAACATTGACCATTACAGCCACAAGCTTCCTTATTAGGCATTTTCAAAGTATTGGTAAATGTCAAGAATTATATGAAAGTTAAAAAAGAACCACTGCGTGCATTTTCAGTTGGGTTAAGTTTCTTTATATTAATACTATGACTGAATGGTACAGTTTGGCCACCCTAAACATTGGCTTGTCTTGCTACATAAAATGGAATCCAGATGAACAGCCGTAAAAAATTAGCTACTTTTAAGTGTTCTAGAACTGATTACATAATCGCATTCGACAAAGCACAACATGTTTTTTGCTTTTGCAATTCCAATATGAGAAGATGCACAGATACAGCCAAGAGGATAAACTGTTTCTTTTACTTATTCATAGGCATGGTTTCTTACTAGCACCTAAGTGTATGTCTATATATAAAATTTTGTTAACTTTCTCTTTTAGCATTGGTTTTAGATTGTAATAGCCTCTGACTATACATCAATACACATGAGGCTGGTTCTCTTCATGCATAATCTATTGCAATTAAAAAATGTGCAGCAGAAGCAAAAACAATAGTTAATTAGGCCTGTTCAACATCCTCTGTCCCTATCAAGGCAAGTCATTTTGAATCTTTTACACGACAAAGTCCCAAAATGGAAACACACAAATTGCATTAAGCATAGAGAACAAAGCAACAAAGGAAATACACTATACCTTTATTAGTTCATCTCGTCTTTTGGGATCGACACCTGCTACCCCAAAAATCATTTTATCAGCAGACACATCCATTTGAATTGGAACCTCAAAACCAGCAAAGGCAACTTCACGTCTCCACTGGATAAGTAAGTTTTCACAAATTAAAATCCAATTATTTGCAGACCACTAGCATTTGCTTCATTTTATAAAGAAGTTAATCCATACGAACAATGCCCTTATATTCCTTAAAAAAGGAAAGAAGAACTTGATAGGCCGTTTTATCTTTACAGACTCAATAACAAACTTTTCATGCCTGAGCCATGAATTTCCCTTTAATCAGCCAAAACACTTAAGCAATTTGTAAACTCCACAGATTTTCACAATCTCTTCATACAGTTTTCTCTTCATTCTAGGAAACAAATAAATGTCTTGGACATAGAGACATTAAGACCCAATGTCAACCAGATCAGAGTGCTTCTTAAGCTTCCTACACTCGTTCTCATATTGCAAATTCCAAACAATCCTCAAAATCGATCACTTTTCACCCTCACAACATCTTTATCTAATATGCAAATGCAGTTAAAAGTTTCCCAACCAATGCATACCGACACACTATTGCGAGAGAGAGATAAAAACCAGAAAAAAAGGAAAATTCAAAACTGACAAACCTCGCCGCCAAGATAGGAAAGATCACCGGAGGAAGTCAAAGCGGTGTCGTGAAAAGCTGATCTTCCCAAAACCTTAACCGCTTCTTGCTCCACCATGTGCTTCCCTCCCATAATTTTCAAGATGGTGGTTTTCCCTGAATGCTCATCATACAATTACAATCAAGAATCAGCCTTTTTAGCGGGAGTTGCAGCATAATCAGTAATTACTAATTACAAAGAAAATCATGAATGGAGAAAGAACCAGCGCCATTGGAGCCCACAAGAAGGCAGCGGTTGCCGGCGAAAAGGGAGAGGGAGAAATCGTCAATGAGAGGTTTGGCGCCGGGAGGAGGATGACCGTCGATTCCCGGGTAGGTGAATTTGAGATTGGTGATCTGCACAGTCGGTTGAGATTTATCCACCTCCACCGCCATAATTTGTTGTTGAGATTTTGGGCGAGGATGCAGTCTGCTTTGCTGGTGAGTTTTGTAGATGTTCAATGGGGGTTGGTAGTGAAAGTTTCGATGGCGTGGCTTCTATAGGAGCACTAATCTCATTACTTATATGCAATTAATTGGATACAGATACAGTATACAGGTAGAGTTAAATGCCACCCCTCCCTCCAATTTTCAATTACTCCTATAAATAATACATGTTTATTTATACAATAATACTTCAAACCAAACTATCAAAATTAGTCCGTCTTTTTCCAGCTTAACTAAATGCTATTTAGATTGATTAATTTTTTTTTTAAAATTTATACTAGCTAGGAGGATACTATATAGTGAAGGGGTACGTAATGTGAGATGTATTTAGACTTAAGAGCCATAAATATGTAACCGTAGGAAGTTCTATGCAAAATGTACACTGTTGCGATTCGGTAATGGGATGCATAAATTAACATAGGGGTCCGATTTATTTTATATGTTTTCCTTTCTTTTTTAACTAATTATTAGTATTTTCCTCGTTCATTACATTTATTCAATTAAAATTTTACAAAATATTGTTCGATTGCTCCCCTAGTACATTAGTACATGAAATGAAATTAATCAAATATAAAAAAAATTAGCTAAAGAGAAAATAACTATCATTGGGCTTAAAAGGTCTTGATATTGGATTCTCAATATTTTCTAGAAAGCAGCCCAATAAGGCAATAACTCTCATCTTCAGGCCATTGATACTTCTTAAGTTTAAAGAGATAACTAGTGTAGCTCCCGTATAATGTACGGACACACTATACTATCTATATATATAGATAATGTACTAACTGAATGACTATACTTTTAAATTTAATATGAGTGTCATATAACATATAATAATAGCCAAATTATATATGTAAGTAAATTACAATAAAAATAACCCAATCGTGAATTTTCATATAAATTTTGTAATACTTCTTTATATATAACATTTTATTAAAGTGTTATCGACATCATCATCATTACTTATAAAATCATAGAAAAATAATTTATATATATTTTATATATAATAATTAATAAAGATTTGGCAACATATTTTGAACGCAATTTATGTATTGCATTTTTAGGGGTTATAAATAT
Source organism: Perilla frutescens (assembly GCA_026008535.1). NCBI lineage: Eukaryota > Viridiplantae > Streptophyta > Magnoliopsida > Lamiales > Lamiaceae > Perilla > Perilla frutescens. The sequence goes on along the minus strand of BRKX01000017.1, from coordinate 34,176,805 downwards.
AGATTGTGCTTACGTATGGAATACTTTTTTTATCTTATTTATTTTTATTGTGTATTTATCACATATTATTTGTACGAATTTTGAAAGTTTAGCAAACTCATAATTTCCCTGTGAAAACTAATTATGAAACTAAAAAGAAGTGGAGGGAGGAATAAAGAAAGAAAATAAAACAAAGGGGGAAAAATGAAAAATATGATTAAAAAAAATAGAACAATAAGGAAAAAAATACAACGATTATTGCTTAAACAAATTTAACATAAACACTAAAAGGAAATTAAAAAAAAATGAATGAAGGAAAAAGTAGGGGAGGGAGAATAAAGAACAAAAACAAAACAAAAGGGGAAAAATGCGGAAAAGAGATTGAAAAGCACCTAGAGGGAAATGATCACAGGTCTTGTTACCGAAACATGACTTTTACAACAACTACCAACCACTGCACCAATGACTTATTTCTATAAATTTTTGGCCAAAGATATATTATAAATAAATTTTGGACTAACTTTTTTATTACATTTTTACCCCTGCGAATGAAAAATATGATTAAAAAAATAGAACAATAAGGAAAAAAAATACAACGATTATTGCTTAAACAAATTTAACATAAACACTAAAAAGAAATAAAAAAAAATTGAATGAAGGAAAAAGAGAGGGGATAAAGAATAAAAACAAAACAAAGGGAAAAAATATGGAAAAGAGATTGAAAAGCACCTAGAGGGAATCGATCACAGGTCCTGTTACCAAAACATGACTTTTACAAAAACTACCAACCACCACACCAATGACTTATTTCAATAAATTTTTAGCCAAAGATATATTATAAGTAAATTTTGGACTAACTTTTTTTATTACAATTTTACCCCTACTATTTTACTTTAATATATGTATAGATAAAATATGGTTTTAAGTTACTTATTTATCCTTATAGCCCCCACTTAAAAAAAAAATGAAACTGAAAAATATGTAACCCCATTCTCTTCTTCGTTGTCCATGGAGATGCATACAAAATATGTACCTACTTATTTAATTTATTCAGCTATTTATTCGTAATTTTGAAGTAACAAATTTTTTTCGCAGTTAATAAATAAAAGAATTTTCAAAGAAAATCGATAATTAGAATGAACAACAGATGAAGAGACCGTCTCTTGAGAATCCATCAGCCGTGGTACACAATGTTGTTGAACAAATGTGAAATCCGTTGTTTTCGTCTATTTTTTAAGAATCAATGTTATTGAATTTGATTTTGAGGAGTTTCTTAGTAGGTAAGAAGTTATACATTTCGGATTCATGATATTGTGAATATAAGATAACGTACGTAATGACATCAATTCTAATGATTATGAGTTTGGAATTATTTTCATGTTGTTTCTTTTGAATTTTGAGATCTCGAATACTTTTTCACTATCACAGTATAACTAAATTTCTTCGGAGTTCGAAATTATCATATCCAAAACATGGAATCTTTGGTGGATTCTCGTCTTTGCCTTCTAATAAAGAACAATATAGAATGGATTGATCTATTCTTGAAACTTTTCTTAAAAAGAGAAAATAACCATAATTGAAATGGGGCTATGCGTCTAGAAAATGTTAGGGAAAGGGGTCAAAAAGATCATCCACGTAATATTTATATTTTAATTAAATATAAGGGTTATAAAGAGAAATACTGAGACTATGAATAGAATTATCCAGAGATTAATTATACAAGCCCAACAATTGAAAGGAATAAAAGTTAATCAACCCCAACACTCCAACAGTATCACAGTGTTTTGGCCCATCAGACCCCATTTTTTATCCTAGCTTTTTATTACAAAAACCTCATTATAATTTGAGCTTTCGAGTTTTCTATCCAAATTTATTTCTACTCGGTTCGGTTAGAGACCATCATTAAACTTACGATTTCCATATCCACTGTTTGTGTGTGTATATGTTGTTTCAAAACTTCTATTTTTGTAGTTTAAGATATTTTCACTCTCCCTCCCAATTTCAACCCTATTAAATATGTGAAGAGAGAGAAATTTATTTTTTTTTCCTTATGAAAATATGAAAATGAGGGGTATATTATTTACCTTTAAATTATAGTTAAAATTTCTAAAACACGAGATATTTTGATAAATAATGAGTAGTGTATTAGGGAATTGTATCTGAGTGGGCAATGCATAGAAGCATGATTTAGGTGATATGTATTCTGAAATGTAAACATAAGGAGGAATTTATGAAGATCATACAATGGGTTTGATGGGAAGGGAAATTCTTGTACACACTAACACACACTACCACATCTGTCACAATAGATGTATTAGGACACTTACATGTGTTCTAATAAATCTATTAGAACACATGTAAATGTCTCAATACATCTATTATGACAGATGTACCACTACCCCAATATGCGTACAAGAATTTCCCCTGATGGGGAATAGGAAGACAGGAAATGAGTTGATAATGAGTCAACGTCACTACTCTATCCCTAGGAATAGTTAGGAATGGTCGGCAAGGGACATCAAAATTCCACAACCCCCGTCACTTTATCGAATTGCAGAAATTGAGTGCCACGTGGTTTAAGCTGGTATAGCAAACCAGATTGATGGCGTCACCGGGCCCACCCCCATCTCCTGCCAGGTGTAGGATTTTGCTAGGGTGACACGCGGTGTACATGCACTCGGAGCTGAATTTTTGGTCGGTGACGGTCGTTGGTGCTCCCTATTAAGTATTAACTACGTTACCAATTTAATTATATTATTTGAGGGAAGTTGTAGTGTGGAGTGGAGCAGTTAGCTTTCGCTTTCTAATCCGATTTCGTGTTGCCCTTTTTCTTTTTTTTTTTTTTTTTTTTTCAAGGGAAGACAAGCATGAAGCATACATTAAATTATTAATCAATAGCTTCGGGTTTTACAATAATATGATTTCGTGTTACCAGATTTCATTTGGTGTATAATTGTAGAATCTGAGTGAAACTTGTGGACCACTGAAGTCATTTCTAACAATTTACTCCAAAAATAGCAACTTCAACTATATTATATTCTAAAATATTCACTTCATCTCAAACAGTTTATTTTAAATTCGGCTTTAAAAAAGAATATTCTATAATATTTATTTTTTACGTATTTATTTTAATCTAAAATTTTCCAAAAAAAAAAATAACCATTAAAATTTCTGAAGCTAAATAATAATACAATATAGAAACATTTCATAATGATATTGCAAAGAACAAAAATTATAAATATTACATATTAAAATTGCAAAGAACAAAAATTACGGACAAATATTGCAACATAAAAGAAACATAATAATATTGCAAATAAAAACACAAATTACATACTATTTTTTCTAACTCTATGAATTAGAATATTCTTCTTATAAATGTTCAATTAATGCATTTCGAAGCGCCAAATGCGCATTGACATCTTTGATTTGTCTAAAATGAACAAGAAAATCTTGAAGTTGAATATCTTCATTGTCAACAAATTCGTAATTCGGATGTGGCACTTCCTTTGCTTCTTCAATTGGAGCATCAAGATATCGTTCATCCTCAATTATCATATTATGCATTATTATGCATACTGACATAATATCGTGCAACACATTTTTCTCCCAAAAACGTGCTAGATTTGCCACAATAGCAAATCGACTTTGAAAAACTCCAAATGCATGCTCCTTGTCCTTTTCTACATGTTTCTTGTTTTTTTTTTGTTTTGCAAAATATGATTTCTTACGACCACTTGGTACATTGATAGTTTGTACAAGACTTGAAGAGAGATGACAAAACTTTACTAACCAATCTCGCCACTTTTGCTGATTCAGCATGACGTGAATTTATTCGATTGGAGCAACACGCAATTATGCAAAACCGGAGGTAATTAAGAACTACAGGTCAACTCTACTTCTAACTTGTTTGGAATGAATTTTCCAGATATTGGAGGAGGCGGAAGTAGTTTCTCAGATTATTAGAAAATATTATTGTATTGCTTTATTTGTATTCTCAAGGCTTTCTATTTGTATTTTTAATGCTTCATTTATATTTTCAATATTTTTATGTTTAGTAGTTTTATTATGTAATTTTATTAAATGTCATTTTAATTTTAACATTAAAAAAATCATGATCCTTCTTATTTGATACCATTTTAATTTGATATACACTTTTTATTTCAATATTTTAAAGAAATAAATAAATTAAAAGATAAGATAAAAAAAAAATAAAGTGAATAGTGATACATCACTGCTACAATGGTGCTAGAGAAATACAGTAGCACTGTAGTCTGTAGCACTCCTTATTTAACAGTCGAGTATACAGCTGCTGTTGGAGCACATATTCTTCAACTTTTGCTCTAAAAATAGCATTAAGCTCTAAATATATTTAGTTTAGTTTATAATATAATGTTGAAGTCAATTTAGATTCCGAAATATAAGTTCGTTATCAATTATCAACCATCTAACACCTAAAAAAAATCATTAAAATGAAGTCGGGATTGATCGAGAAAATTTCACTTTTGGTCCTATAGGACACGCCTTGCTCCCCTTTTGGTCCCAATTTTTTTTTTGTCAATTTTGACCTTTCCGTGACGGAAAACGTTAAATTGACTATCGATTTTTGGTCCTATTAGATTATTAATTTCAGTCCCAAAATAACACTTAACCAAATAAGTGTAACATTATTTAGAGCCAAGTTTGTCATATTTTTTTCATATTTATGAGGTATAATTGCCACCAAAATACATCAATATTCCCACAAAACCAACAAAACCAAATCAACAAAACAAAATCATTCCCTCATTCTGAAACAAATCAACAAGACCAAATCCAACTGAAATAAGAATCAAACACCAAAGCCAAACTGAAATATAGAAATAAACATAAACTTCAACTTCACAAATATCAAATAGTGCTGCATTAAACTGAAATATTCTCAGCTGAATATACATCACTTCCAATAAGTTTGTTCCAGAAGCTCATAAAAAAATATTCAGCAGTAATATTTCAGTCACACTGAGGCAAAATAATCAGCAATTAGGCAAAAAATTTGCAGTAGCAGTTAGATAAAAAATTTACAATTTTTGTGAGAAGCGGAAACTTTCATGCTTCTTTGGAGCCATTTCTTTTTCCTTTTCCTTTGTCTGCTGCAGTTCTAAGGCTAGAGAGAGTGACATATTTCTTACCTTCTTGAGTGATGACCTTCATGGAACCTTGTTCACTTTCCTTTTCCTTTCCCTTGCTTGCAGCACCAAGCAACCGAGCTGGATGGAAGCTCATAGGGGGAGGCTCTGATTTGAACACCTTTTTGGCCTGGCTCAGGAGCATTCACTGCAGCTGAAATAGAGTAGGCTTTTTTAGGTGGTGGCATTAGAGCCCTGTCCATATCCTTCTTGCTCTGAGCCCTCTTGCTTACCTGTAGGGATTGCAAGTTAATACCTTGAAGTTGGACTAGTAATAAACTGCATGTATATTGCAGTAACTTACCAGCATCTTTCTCCCCTTTCTGGTTGTTGGTTTGATGCTGAATTGGAAGTTGTCTATGAAGGATATCACATCAGCATCATCTTCTTCTTGATCTTGGCTAATTGCAAATTCAGGTTGTGTGAGAAGCACTTCATCAGCTTGGGTGGTGCTTCCCTCAGCTTCCATGTGAACTCCCTAGGTAACATATAACAAAAATTATTATGACTAAGATAAATACAACCATATATACATTTACTTAAGCTATAAAAGTTTTAGAACTACTTCAGTTTCATGTGTGGTGCTTCCTTCAGCTTCCACACTCTCTCTTGCAGCTCCCACACTCTCTTTTTCAGCTCCCTAGGTAACATATAACAAATAGATTAGGAATGAGATCACAAATATCAAATAGTTACTTAAGTATAGATTGCAAAGTGTAACCTTTGTCACAGGGCATCCAAGCTTGTTGTGACCACCTTCTCCACAGACTGCACAAGTCACCTTGAACCTTTGTTTTCCAAGCTTCTGCATCCTGCTTCTTCTTTGGACTTTCAGTGGCCCCTGGTCTTCTCAAATTTGCAGGCCTTCCCTTTTTCTTTTGATTGAAGGTGGGAAGCAGTGGTGGTATATAACCAGTCTTAGCCCACAGCTCTTCTCCACTCATTGGGTTAAATGCAAAGCTGTATATTGATGTATATGTCTCCACTGAATAGCATTGATTCACATAACCTCTGGATCTCCTCCTTCTGAACAAATTGCACTCACAACATGTTTACAAGGTATCCCAGTCAACTCCCATCTCGTACAGTCACAAGTCTCAAGCTGTAAGTTAACTGAAAACCTTGATCCATCAAAATAAGACACCTCATACTTGTACTCACTTGCCTTCACAGGAATACAGTCACCAGAAGCCTTAATCAGCTTCTCAACTATTGTCCTAATCCTCCCACATATTTTTTTGCCCTCTCACTTCCTTTCAGCCCTCTGTCTATATCTTTGGAGTCTTTCCATCATGTACTCTCTTATCCACTCAAGCATTGTTAGGATAAGCTTCTCCTTAGCATCCAACAAACAGACATTGAACTGCTTACACATATTATTCACAAGAGTATCACACTTCCCAAATATAGAGAAGTGTGTTTTAGACCACTCAGAAGGTGATATGGATTGCAACCATTCCAAGCACTTCCTATCCACCTGCTCTATCTCTTGCATCACCTTCTCAAAACTAGGAATAGTGCTAGCATTTGCTACTTTCCAAAGTAGCTTCTTGAATTGTTGACCTCTAAACCCAGCCCTCTTTAAATTACCATGTAAGTGCCTCACACAAAACCTATTTTCAACCCCAGGTAGAACCCTCTCAAATGCTCCAATTAATCCTTTTTGTCTGTCTGACATAAAGGTATACACATCCTCTCTCTTAGACATCAAATCTTCCTTCAACAACTGCAAAAAACACTCCCACTCTTCCCTATTCTCAGCTGCCACTACTGCATAGCACAATGGATATGTATCATTATTAGGATGCATGGCTACTGCAATCAACAAAACTCTATTGTTCATTCCAGTTAGGTGGCATCCATCCACCCCTATCTATGGTCTGCACCCAGACTTGAACCCATTCTTCACAGCCCCAAGATAAACATAAAATCTTCTAAACTTGTTTCCATCATCTGTATTCTCACACTGCAATATAACAATAGAGCCTGGATTCTTCTTGAGCAGTGCATCTGCATAATCCCAGAGCTTTGAATACTGGTCAGTGGTGGAGCCTTGCAAGTTTTTGAGGCTCTTCTGCATTGCTCTGATAGCCTGCTGTGGAGATACATACACTCACAACTCAGCAATTGCATGCTTCCTAAGACTCTTCACACTTAGCTTGGGATCACACATGAAGTTTCTTTCAAACTTCTTTGCCAGCCACCCTGACTTGGCATAGTTCCATGGAACTGCCTTGCACATGTGTGTGTCAAGAGCATCTCCCTAATTTGAAAGGAGGCTTCATCTTTGACCTCCAAGGCATTGATATGCCAGTCACACCCCTCCTCAAGCTTCTTACGCCTTGCATACACTCTTCTGGTGTCATTCTTTATAAATTTGATAGCTTTACCTTCTGCAACTGCCTGGCTAGTAACAACATCCTTAAATTTAACCTTGGTGCTAAATACTTGACCCAGTTGAAGTGCATGCACTCTAGTTCTTGATCCCCCATCACCCCTCACAGTAGTCTCTCCCTCTTCATCAACAGACTCTGCACTATCAAAGTCACTAACATCCACTGCCTCTTCATCAGCAGAATTTGAAGTATGACACTTTTCATCATCATCCAATGGGCCTACCCACTCAACCTCTCTATCAATATTCTCACTATAGATGATATCATCTAATAGTTCATCACAACTATCATCATCAGCTGTGAAGTCAACATCTTCATTAGAGGAGTCTGAAGCATACTCTTCTTCCAATATTCCATTCCCCTTTCCCTTATCACTCTATCTCTCAATCACCTTCTCTGCATCCCCTGTCCCAGCCTCAGTCTCAATCTCAATCTCAATCCCAGTCCCCTTCCCCTTATCGCTCTCTCCCTCAATCCCCTTCTCTGCATCCCCTGTCTTAGCCTCAGTCTCAATCCCAGTCTCTTTCTCCTTATTACTCTCTCCCCCAATCCCCTTCTCAACAGCCTCATCCAAGCCCACCTTCACTTCTGCCTCAATCCCCCCTCCCTTCACCTCTGCCTCAATCTCCCCTCCCTTCACCTCTTCCTCATTCCCCTTCTCAGCATTATCTAGATCAATAATGTTCTCTAACTCAACCACTAACTCATAGGTTTTTAAATATCTTTCATTCAATCTCTTGGCAGTTTCATCAACTGGATTGTCAATGTTATCAGTTTCTTCATCCATATATTCAATTTCCCCTTCAACACCATCTCCAATCTCACCCACGTTATCTTTCTTACCCTCCAAGTATATCATAAACTCCCTACTCTCCCTAGCCCTCTGTATCAAGAACCAAGTATCAGCCTCCAACAAGAGAGGCTTCAACTTCTCCCTTTCATCATACCCATAAAAACTCATCGCACCCGTGTACTGCAACTATTCACACAACCCTTCTATGTACTTCAATGACCATTTCCGTGTATCAACAAAATCAAAGATACTCACTGTGCCCTCTAAATAGGTATACTGACCAGAATCATTGATTGTCATCCTTCCATGCGTGAGCTTTAGAGTATACCAAAAATGACACCCGACTATCAAAAAAATGAGAAGATTGGAATTCACAGTGAGAAACGAGAAGATTTGAATTTACAGTAAAAATAGGGAATAGGGAAGAGTGTTTAGTTTGCTTAAAAAATGGATTCCCCCAAGATCTTTACACATAGTTTGAACGAGAAAACCAGCGAATGAGAGAGGAAGAAGCTTACCGTAATTTGGGTGCGGCATTGGCAAGAAAATCTTCCTTCGAATCATGATGGGTTCTGCTTTAGAAGCGATTTCAATGTGCTATTGAATTTGGCTGGCTAATTAGGGCAAAATTAGGATTTTGATTTGGGTGAAATTTGGGATTTTCTTGAGGAAAGGGTTCAAAATTGTGAAATTAGGGTTGTAGATCGTTTTTTGTTTTAATCCCGTTCAAATAGGTCGCACGTGCCGCACGTGCGACATTTTCGTCTCTCACCTCTTAACATCCGTTTAAATCTAAGGGACTAAAATTGACAGTTTGAAACCTACGGGACTAAAAGTGAGCGATTTTTTTAAAAAAAGACCAAAATAGACAGCTCTGGGACCAAAAGGGGAGCAAGGCGTGTCCTATGGGACTAAAAGTGAAATTTTCTCGGGGTTGATCTATTGTTTATTAGGTGACAGATTCAGTTCCTGTGTATGAGATAATACACTGCTTAAATTGCCATACCAGATCTTTTATGTCATTTTGTATGATATCTTTTGTACTAAATCTTTTTTTTTTAGTTTTTATTTTTAATTTATTATGATTTAAATTAATTTAATTAATTTTCTTTTATTTAGAATTAATCATTCTCAATTAACATTAAAAGAACCAGTTATAACTTATAACACATGAAATATAGCACGAGAGGACAGGAGGATATAATCCGTTAAATTACTTGATTTCTAATTCTTGACAACATATGCCGCCGTGGTGTTTACAAAATCTCCGAAACGTTTGGAAGCCATGCATTTGATAATCCTTTTCTCTTATGGTTTTCAGTTTTGGATTTGGTCAAGGTACCTAGGGCCTAGGTGCAAGTGTGGGGAGAGTAATAGTATTTAATTATAGATCTCATCTCACACGTATAAAATCGGAGTTGATCGAGACCTTCTACTTCACCTTTTTTGTTTCACTTGTTGTTTTACATTGAATTTATTAGTTTTCTTTCATTTTCTTTAATTTTATTTTTTTAGTTTCATTTTACAAGTATTAATAATCAGAGTTTATAATTATTTCTTACTATTTAAAGAATTTTTATTTTATATAGTTGATATTTACAGTTGATTATTCCATAATTGGAGTGTGTGTGTGTGCGTGTTTAAAATTAATTTGTATCTATAAATATTAATTATGATTGATTATGTCATGATAAGTTGATAACCTTTTATTTTAATAACAAACGTTACTAAAATGGTGGATTTGATAATGAAACACAACAATGGAATAGAAAAATTGGACAATTCCTAAAAAAGATGCCACCTTCCTATATTCTCTCGCTTAGTTTTGTTTTTATACTTATTGATCAAACGCGTGTTCACTTTAATTAAATGCCAAATTACTAGTGAAGGAAACTATATGTGTAATAAAAAGGGTTTAGACTAATTAAGGTCTTTACGTTTAATTTATATATTTTTGGCTTATCCAATATAATAAGCATGGATCAATTAATTAAATATTTATAATGTTGCAAAAATAGCTAGGTTATCGAATTTAATTTAATAAAATAATTGATCGCCGTTTAATTTGAACATATGTTGATGGATGGGAGTCATGGGACCACCTTGCATTTGAAGATGAGAAAATAAGAATATAGGAAAGCAAGCAAGGAAAATAATTGCATTATCCCTGATTCTTAACAAAATTAATTGCTCACTGAGCGTAGCTTAATTAATTTATATTGAAAATGTAATTAAGAAGATGGTAGCAAATAATGGTGGGCCAAATGACAATTAAGGTTAAGGATATTCTTAATTTCTAGTGCATTCAACTTAATATAATCCTATCCAATCTTTTTATCACTCTCCACCGCCCTACATATCCTCACTCGAACTTTCCTCTAGGCTACAAGAAACCGTTGGATCAGCATTCCCCTTCCCACACATGTACGACCCAGATTCATCATCTACTTTTGTTACCAAACACCGCCAATTCTCACTACCCAATCAATCCCAGTCAAAATTAAGTTGTTACTTTTTCCCACCAAATACCTTTTTTTTCTATGCATGCAATACACAATAGTATATTCCTCCCCATAAATTCTATATAAAGCGGCCACTCCCAGCTTCATTCAAACACCAAACACCAAACAAGCAAACACTAAATCTCACTGTTTTTTCCTTGCAAGTTTCCAAAAAGCTAGAGATCAAGAAGCTTTAACATTTTCCTAAAATTAAATGGCGCCAGAAATCATGAACGGTCCCTTGAACCGGGCTACCTCCGGTCTGGCGAAGGCCGGCAGCCTGCCCAGCCGCGCTTACGTCACGTTCTTGGCCGGGAACGGCGACTACGTGAAGGGCGTGGTGGGGCTGGCCAAAGGGCTGAGGAAGGTCGACACCATTTACCCTCTCGTGGTGGCGGTGCTCCCCGACGTCCCGGCCGAACACCGCCGCATTCTGGTGGAGCAAGGCTGCATCGTCCGTGAGATCGAGCCGGTGTATCCCCCGGCGAACCAGACCCAGTTCGCCATGGCTTACTACGTCATCAACTACTCCAAGCTCCGCATATGGGAGGTAATTATATTAATCACGAATTCACGATTAACATAATAATATATATGGATTATTATATTTATTATATTGCAAAAATTGATGATGTAAAAATGATCTCGGAATTGCAGTTTGTAGAGTACAGCAAGATGATCTACTTGGACGGAGATATTCAGGTGTACGACAACATTGACCATCTGTTCGACATGGAAAACGGCCATTTCTACGCCGTCATGGACTGTTTCTGTGAGAAAACATGGAGCCACACGCCGCAATACCAAATCGGCTACTGCCAGCAGAACCCCGACAGAGTCCGCTGGCCCGAAGCTCTAGGCCCGAAACCTCCTCGCTACTTCAACGCCGGAATGTTCGTCTTCGAGCCCAGCTTACCGACGTACCACGACCTGCTCCAGACGCTGAAGATCACGCCGCCGACGCCTTTTGCGGAGCAGGATTTCCTCAACATGTTCTTCAGGAACATCTACAGGCCCATTCCCAACGCCTACAACTTGGTTCTGGCGATGCTCTGGCGCCACCCGGAAAATGTTAGCCTGCCGGAGGTCAAGGTGGTGCATTACTGTGCCGCCGGCTCCAAGCCGTGGCGCTACACCGGCGAGGAGGAGCATATGGACCGGGAAGACATCAAAATGCTTGTGGATAAGTGGTGGGATGTTTACAACGACGAGACGCTCGACTACAAGGGCGAGATCGCCGCAGCTCAGTTGCCGGCGGTACTGACGGAGTCCGGCGTTGTTCATTTTGTCTCCGCCCCTTCTGCCGCCTAGGCCTGACGCTGCTGTTCCTGTTTCGGGTTGTGAAGTTTTTTTTTTTTATTATTATTTTCTTTTTATGTTTTTCGAGTCTTGGATTATAGTCGGGCTTGAGATATTACAAAATGCCCGCCAAGAAATTATACCGGTAGCTGGGGTGTCTGTAATTTCTTCCTTCTTTTTCATTTTTTTAAGGTTAAAAAATATGCAGGTGAGTAATCGAGTATGTCATGATCTCTCACCTGGACGATGTAATTAGTTCAAATATATATATTAATATACACATGAATTTATATATATGGTACGTATTCAATAATCATATATGATCGTGAGTCTCTATATATTTATTTAGGCTTATATTTTGTGTATGTATATACATAAATTTATATGGTACTCATGATTCATGAACAAATAATGGAAGCCAGTTTTTATGTAGGTTCATATTTGTATATATAACTACTCGATTATAACCACCAATCATGGCCTCATGGGTAGGGTATATACCCCGATTTCAAAAGTAATTTATTGAATTTTAATCCATTTTCAATCACAAAATATAATAATATATCACATTTACACTTGAAGTCAGATGATGCCGCAGTTTGAAAAATGAAACGTAAAAGATAATTAAAAATGGCCAATCTGGAGGATCCCAATTAATCCATTTATAAAGTTAAATGAATAATAAATAAAGAAGGTATAAAGTGGAATGCCATATATATGTCCATCCCTCAAAATATAGTATGAATTATTGAAGTAAGACTTTTAAGTCGGTCTTGACGCATGAATATAATATTGAATTTCAGTCAACACTAACGAGATCCCATATCCCTTTACTACGATTGTTCATAAATTAATATGACTACAATCAATTTAAACCTAATTAAACATTGCTTATTTACTCCACAAGTTAAATGAATTAATATAATTCAGTTTATTTTTCGTTTCCTGTAAGTGATGATACAACAAAAATGTTTATATCGTTAGTTAATGAGGATTGTTGTCATTATTTTTTTCAATTTATTAAAAGAAAAAAATACAATTATATATCCACAAAAAATGTAGATTTTTCTCCCTCTCCAATTTGTCATCTAAACAGTTTATTCATTTTGTCATCCAAATCTCGTGCAAAAACTATGGTAGATAGTAGAAAAACATGTTGCATTATTTTTTTATAGGGGTATTATCAGACTTTAGTCTAACCTTTCAAATAATTCACAAAATATCTCGACCTTTTATGAATAATAGTTTAATACATGATCTTTTGAATATACAACAAATCTAGCATGAAATTAATTTTCGGGCTTTTAGTTGCTAATGTTTAGCGGGAATTGTCAGTGTGGAGTTAAATATAATTTTATTTTTATTTTATTTGATCAATTGAAGTGGCACAAATATTTTTCATGTCATTAAAAAATCCGGGCCAAAAGATACACGTCAGCAACTAAAAGTCCGAAAATTAATTTCAATCTATATTTGTTGTATATTCAAAAGGTCAGGTATTAAATTGTTATTCATAAAATGTCAGACATTTTTGTGAATTACTTGAAAGGTCATGCTAAAATCTGATAATACCCCTTTTTATATCGTGAAAAAAAGGACAAAGCAACACATTTTTATAGGTGCATGATATAACATATTAAAATGTCATAGTTTATTGGTAAATCTATAATAAAATGCCATATTAAAACTCCATTTAGAATAAGATCATCTCCAACCAACAATCTCAAACCTAAATTAACTCATTTTGCAATAAATGTCTCATTAAACAGTAATTCATATCCAAAATCTACAAATCCATGCTCAAATTCAAAAGAATGTTATCTAAATATATATTCTTTCCCGTACCACTTCTTATAACATTAAATGAATGATTGAATTGCAATAAAAAAAATAATATTATGCATATGCATTTTTTAACCGTAGCAACACATATTTGTGTTTTCCGAAAAGAGAAAATGAGATGAAACTCATTTTTGGTTTGGGTCTACAGTGTGGTTGGAAGCTAAACCTTCATGGTAAAATCTCATTTTGTAGTCGATTGGAGTTGCTCTAAAGTCGGATTCTATATGATAAATATACATGTTAATCATTCATTAATATAATAGGTCACTTAAGCAATACTATTTGTAAAAGGATAATGTGGAATTTAAATAAAGTAAACATCTTCGGTAGCTGGATGAAATCATTTGCAACATAATTGTGTTGAAAATTATAACTAAAAAAATTGAATAAACTTTGTAGCAAATGTTAAATTAAATTAAACACAAAAAATTGAAATAAAAAAAATAATAATAAATTTACACATATTACAGTGAATGTAGCACGATTGTATTGAAAATTATTTGACGTGTTATGTAGCAAGGACACAAATTTAGACACGGCAAAATTTTCCATTCAGTAGAAACACATTGAATTAATTACCTAATATAATCTAGATGGCATTAATTCAATTCATAGAATAAGTCTTGGTAAAAGATTTAGCATAGAGCCAAAATAAAACTGAAGACCAACTAATTAACGACCAGACCAACTAAATAAACCAAACACATTGACGTGAGAGAGAGAGAGAGAGAGAGAGAGAGAGAGAGAGAGAGAGAGAGAGAGAGGGGGGGGGGGGGGACACGTGGACGTGGTAGAATCTGGATTATAGAGCAAATCAAATCTATAACTAAAAACCAGACATTTCTAATAAATTCCACGAGTAGATATATGTGGGACCCACGGGATTAATATATTTAAAATTGGGGCAACCAATCAGCAACTGCCTTGTGGTTTTGTCGATTCGTATCATAGCCACATATCATGTGCTGTGCTTAATTCAAACCCCACGCATAATTAAAGTCCAAGCAATCGTAACTTCGATCAACACGTGGAATGCTATATATATATATATATGTATGTGTGTCATCGTTTCTTGTTATAACAAATTCTCATAAAACATTTGGTTTATGAAAATATTCGTAGTATATAGCTCGTATCCGTTGTAATTTTTCTTCAAAATAATTTACAGTTGAGTTTTTGCTATATAAATTTATTTAATTTGCTCGTTTTAGTTTATTTAGATTGTGTTGTTACTGATTATAGATGTTGGTTTGCTATCATTTTATTACTTATTTTATTATACTTTAGTATTCACCTGTTATGATTTTATTACTTATTTTATTGTATTTGGGAATTTAGGGATTGAACTCGGATCTTTCACATATTTGCTAATTTTTTTTTATTGCTTTCGAATTACATTTTTTTTTTTAAGATTGGTGATAATGTTTATATTATGTTTTATTGTTTGGGGATGTTATATTTGTTGTTTTTCCTAGCTACTAGTTAAATAAGAACACTTAATCAACCTAAAATACATGGCTATAATTATTTCACATTTATCACGTAGTGGGGGTATTATATATATAGTTAGAGCATAACTGTTTATATTTAATTTATTGTCCATGGATATTATTATGTTTAATTGATTAGTTGACTTGCTTAACACCAAGATATATTTGATTAGCAGTATTGATCGGAAATTTTGGACATGTTTAAAATTATATTAGGACTAGATCACCTGTTACATTTTCTGTGACAAGCTTTCATTTAATATAGAGTGCATCCACCTCCAATTATGGTATATTAAAAAAAAATTAATTATGACACCATAACATAAAAAATTGTATTTAATTTGGTAAAATACAAAACGCGCATGCACAAATAAAATATTTTCAGATCAAAACAGCTTATAAGAATCCAATCTATATTATTCCTCTAATTCTTCTCTTTTCAAAATTTGATCGTCAAACGGTCATTGAAATCTTTAGAGTATATTTCTCTTTTCGATCTTCTCAGACTTATTGTTTGAACTTCAATAACATTAATTGGGTCATTACACATTGGATTTGATCTATCAGAACTTTATAACGTTGTCTGGAGGGTTGAAAATTTGGATTCCGGATCAGATGCTCGATTTGAGAAGAATTTGATGAAAAACGCCTTTGACTACCTTGCTTAATGGATCAAAGGCCGACTTCAGAATGAATTTGGCGAAGAATGTCTTTGAATATCGCAAGAATAATATCTTGAATATTTGAGAGAATTTCAATATGGAATTTCTTCTCAAATTCTTGAACTCTTCAAATGATTTATGATGTGATTTTCAGTAGATATGGAGACCCATATGTATAGTTTTGGGGAGAGGATCTATGGCTGACGAGACACGATCTACTTGGTTCTTGAAAATTGATATATAAATATCTTGAAATATATTTACTTGTTGTCAAAGAAACTTGATGTTTATCATATAATAATATCTTTATTATTTAATTTTTTTTTATATCAAATTTTGGATTTCATATGATTACTAGACTAAATAAATATATGAAAATCAATAAAATTATTATTTCTAATTTTGTAAATTTGCGTTATCTACAAATATACCAAATGTTGTAGGAGCGGCAAAAGAGGATCTGCTCCGAAAAAAATGGTGTTTTTTCTCCTTTACATTATCGTCGAATTGACATAATTCGTAATCAATAATGCCAGCCAGCCAAATTCTGGTTAGCCATAATTATATTTTTCGGCAATTAGCAATATTGTATTTATTTAGGTTAATTAATGAATATTTTATTTTTACTATATTGTCCTTTCTAGATATTGTCATCTATTTATAAAAGTTAATAAGCGTTTTATGGAAAAATATTTTTAACAAACGAGTGATTGGAAATAACAAAATAAATAAAGTATACTAATACAAATCTCCGTGTTTTATAAGATATTTTAAGGTATACTAATACATATCTCCATATTTTATACAGATTGTGCAATCGAATAAATAAATAAATCAATAATCATGCTTATACAGTAATTTCTAATTTAATTATAAATAAAATTACATGAAATTAAAATATTACATAAGTTTGTGGTAGTTTGATTTTATCTTGTTTGTATTATCTAGTTTGTGTTCATTTGATTTTATCGAGTATATAATCCACAGTGAAACTACGATTACGAATTAAAACTCACGGAATGAAGGTTAGAGATATGTTTTTGGGAAACATCATAACAATTAATGTTGCTTATTTTTTGTAGAAGAAAATAGAAATGATCGATAAAATCTTGTGGAGGATATATGTTACAATGAATTTCACCAATTATTGATATTCTCATTCATGAATTAATTAGAGAGGAATAGCGCTAATTCTTGTGGAGGGAATTAATGTAAACTTAGTCAATAATAGTGATTTATTAATGAAACTGATTAATTAAAAAAATAAAAAATTATGGATAGCCACATTCTGACTATAAATCAAGACATTTGCTTTTTTTTTCATTATTCTTATTTCTTAATGATAATAATATTAAAAAAGTATATATATTGTAATTTGTAAACGTGTGGGGCCATCAGCCAAGCATGTAAAATTTTAACTTTAAAAAAGGATGATTTAATATTAAAAATTATATCTGCCGACTCCTTCATGGGCACCGCCCAGAATCATATATCATTTTATTAACGGAAACAATTAACCGTGGATTATAGTCCTGCCACGCCACGCACGCAGCTGCGCTTCATTTAGGAAATCTTGCGATTGTCGGCTAACGCAATTCGCGCAACCAACGTTATTGCTCCACTGTTTTGACGTCTCTCTTCAAACATATTAATGAATTAATTGTTGTTGGTTCTTGTAGATCTATGATCTATCAAATCAAGTCCAATTGGTCAAGTTTGCTTCAAATTATAATAATTTTAATATTATATTTGAGTTCATTTCATTAAGACAAGTTTTAATCGAGTTGAATAGCAATCGACTGTATTTTATTATCTTTATACTTGACATTAATTGACAAATTGAAGCTCAAATATGGTAGACAATTGTCAAAACAGATTGGGTTTTTGGGACCAGTATTATAGGAATATTTGCTTTCAGTTATATTTTGTATTAGTTTCTTCAATTCAAGTTAATTGCTACTTTAATTTAAGATCATGCTTTCATTATTGAATCAAATTTGTTTTCAGTTTTCCTTCAAAAGCTGTTGTCTATCATGTGAGATCTTGTTTCGTTTCACATTTAAATATGACCTTTCCTTTTTTTTGTTCTTTTTTAAAGTTTTTATGGTAGAGATACTATTTATTCAAATTGTTGAACTAAGGTCCTGAACATGTTGAGGTTGTATTAAGTTCGGACCTTCATATTTTATACTTTTAGAGAAGAATCTCAAGATTCTCATATTTCAAAAGGATGGAACTTATTTAATAGAGTTGCTAAAGTGGACCGCCCAGCCCGGCCCGGCCCAAATATGAACGAGCCGCAATTTTTTCAGCCCTATCCAACGGGCAAAAAGGAAGCCGCCACATTAAATAAAAAATAAAAAAATAATTAAATATGCCTTTTTTTTAATACCCTTAATTATAAAACAAAAAAAAATCAAAACTAAAAAAGAGAATTAAAAAAAAAATTCATTCTACTCTTTCCAAATTCAAAGTAGTCATCGAAAATAATGGAGGTCATGCACCATTTTTTTTTTATCGCAAGCTCCCCATGAGGCTGACCGGGTTGCGGGAGAAACAACGGCAGAGATCTGTTGCAAACGCTGATGTGCTGCGGGAAATGGGGACGATGATTGCTGATGAGTGGCATCGGCCAGGGGCGCCCATGGATCTTTTTTTCTTTTTTTCTAGGACTATGGGAGAAAATGGAGGATTGATGGATTTATTTCAATTTAATAAAATTAAAAACAATACAAAAATTATTAATTGAAAAGTATTTTGGTAAGGGTGGATGAAATAAATAGTTTTAAAATAAAAACTGAGTGAAAAAAAAGATTTTTAAAACTTGAAGTTTGTAATTTTTCCCCATTGACACATAAACAAAATACTAGCATAAAATAAATAAGACAGGAAAAAGTAAAAAATTGCGCGAATGATCCGACCATACCAATTTTTCAAAATTACACCTTCAAACATTGTTGCTACTTCAATAATTTGAATCAAAATTCAATTTGGAGATACGTAATTATATCTTCTACTTATTAGTACATCAAAATTTGCATCACATGGCTATTAATTTTAATAATAATTAATATCAACCAAATTTACAAATAAATAAATAAAATTTGGGCTTGGGCCTTTTAGCCCGTCGGGTAATGTGGCTGGGGCCATAAAATCAATGCTACCCAACGTGCCCAAGTTTTTTTTTTAATATTTTTGCAAATATTTTTTTTTTGGGATATTAATGGCGGTATTAGTAGATGTTAATTATGTTCGTCGCGATTTTTATTTTTTCCACCTCTTAATATGCAAACAACGTGAAAGTGTATTTTTAACGATATCGTGTGAAAAAAATCACAATATTATCATTTGCATAGTAGGAGGCGAAATAAAAAATCAGGATGAATATAGTTAACATCTACTTAAAAAAATAAGATATATAAAAATATTTTAAAAAAACTTACTTAAAAGAGGGTGAAAAGGGGAGGATCGACTTTCGCATTTTATTCGATAGCTCTAGAAGTGACAAAATTGTCCGCACCTTTTATTTTAAAGCCCAGCCAGGCCTTAAAATTGGACAGGCCATGCAGATTTTGCCACTTCTGGAGCTTATCTACAAGGGGTGAAATTTAATATTTGATCAAAATCTTAATTTAATTTAATTATTGGGACTGCAACAATATTGTGTTCTGTATTTAATTTCTTGTAGCACACTTATAACTATTTTTTTGAATCCAACACTATAAAAAGCTTCATTTATTTTTATTTTTATTTTTCAAAAATAAACTCACAGCCAACTTATAATCAACACTCCAAACTCATAGCATGCGAATATAATTTATTGAAATGTAAATTAAAAAATCCGAGCCGTCTTTCTCATTTATTTCTTGGGGTACACTATCGTCCTGCCAATTTTCTTTCTTTTGTTTTTTTTGTTCTCCTTTTTTAGTTTTTTCTTTTTTTCGTTAAGATTTTATTTTTCTTAAAAGTATGTAGATTGTTGAATCATAAAATTAAATCGTCGGCGGTTTATGCACCACGCTTATTAATGAATTTTTTTAAAATAAATTATACCCTAAAATGAAATTAAATAAATAAATTCTAAAATTAAAGTGAATTAAATTAATTTTTTAAACTAGCGGCTCGCGTATATTTACGTGCGAGCTCATGTCCCGATAATTAAATATATAAACATTAATTTGAATGAAATAAAATAGTTGCAGAAAAGTTGAAAAAAAAAATAAAAATGATTGAAACGTGTGATATAAGGTTTGATTGCAGAAGAAATGGAAGGAAAACCCTAGTTGTTTTGGTTGTGGCGGCCCCTGTGTCAACTCTGAGTTGAGTTATTAAAGATTAGGCACCATGGCTTCACTTGCACTTTTTCTCAAACCTCACAGAATCTAATCTTCTAGTTTTGGAGTTATAATTTCCTAATTCTTGAAGCCCCTTTCGTCAAAAATACACGTCATCTTCTTCCCACAATACGTATAAACTTGACACTTTCAAATTCTTCGCCGCTCAAAACCTCTGTCCCGCCATTCCTCTTTCACCTTCTATCGCTAAACCCTAGAGAAAATTTTAGACTGCAATGGCGGGCTCCGGCGAGGGCAGCATTCTGCGCTACTTCAAGAAAGGAGCCGACATCGAGATAAGCAGCGACGACGACGGATTCCGCGGGTCTTGGTACGCCGGAACTGTGATTCGTCCACCGAAGAAGTTATCCTCTATGGTTCTGGTCGAGTACAAGACTCTGATGGCGGACGAGGCGGGCACGCGGCCGCTTCGGGAGTCGCTGAGGTTGGTGCAGCTGCGGCCACCTCCGCCCCGGGAGAACCGCGTCGCCTTCGAGTTCAGCGACGAGGTGGATGCGTACCACAACGACGGGTGGTGGGAGGGGGTGATCACCAAAGTGTTTGAGGAGGATAAATATGCGGTGTTCTTCCGCGGGACGAGGGAGCAACTGAACTTCAAGGCCTCGCTGCTGAGGCTGCACCGCGAGTGGGCCAATGAGATGTGGCTCCCTCCACCGGACCCCTCCTTCGTGCTCAGCCCTAAGGTTTGTCAATTCCAATACCTCAGCCATCACCGGATTATTGATCATCTCATACTTTCATCAGTTTTTGCATGTTCATTACAAATTTCAATTCTCCCTGGCCTTGTTTTTTTTTTTTTTATTTGTCATTAGTTGACATTCATTATGTTAATGTGTTAGTTTTAATACGTCAAGAATGTTTAGTAAGTCTATGGACTAATAGTGATTTGCATTGGGATTTTATTGGATTACTATATCTTGTTTAAGATTAATTTGATAAATTGAACAAAATCCCTTTTGATCTGAAGAGTTCAGGCAGTGCAAAGAATATTCTTATCCAGCTTTCCAATATTTTTTCTGGGTAAGCAATGAAATCCTTTAATATCTTCTAGTCATTGATAAGATCATTGTTTTGGTTGTTATTATGGTGCCAGCTCTTCTCGTGCAACATATGCCCCAGTAGTTTACAACTCAAACAGAAACTCATTTGGCAATGTGATTTTCAATTTTGTCGGGGAAAAAAACTGCCTTGTCTACTCATTTGTCCTGTATTCTATTGCTCCTGACTGCATCTCTGAAGCCACGGAGGAGTAACTGCATTATTGTTGTATTACACTGTTTGTAGCAATGTAGGCTAGCTCATTAGTTCTCAATGACTAAGAGCAGCTGCTCATATGTCTTGTCTTTTAATGCAGAGAACTCTGTCTTCTGCTGAAGTGGAAGCTAACAAGGAGGTGATTGAGCATAAATTTAACCCAGGAGACCTTGTTGAAGCCAGTAGCAATGAGGAGGGTTTTGAAGGTGCTTGGTTCGTTGGAACTGTTCTTGAGAAAACAACAGCTGGCAAATATCTAATTGAGTACCAAAAACTGAGGAATGATGATGACACAGGCTTCCTGAGAGAAGAGGTTGATAAAGTCCATTTACGGCCATGCCCGCCTGATGTTGGATCAGTTGACAGCTTTGGACTTGATGATGAAGTTGATGCTTTGTACAATGACGGTTGGTGGGCTGGTGTGATTTCAAAAATTCTTAAGAATGACAGGTACTCTGTGTACTTCCAAAACACCGAGGAGGAAATAAAGTTCGAGCACTCTGACTTGCGGGTGCGTCAGGAATGGATAAACGGCAAATGGCATATTGCCTCCTAGGTACTACTATTGTGATTTACATTCTTCTAGTAGGAACTATCTTTTGTAATGCCTGCCTGGGAGCTTTTAAGCTTTATGAAGTCATAAATATTGCAAGCAGTATTGCTTTCACTTCCACGTTAGTCATAAGGAGCTTACTGCTTTCTTGATGTCTTGCTTGGATCCTACTAGGGGCTGAAATCAAGTGATATAGCATTGACTGAAGGTTGCAAGACATTAAAATCAAATCTAAGAGGAACTTATTTTCCATAATTAAAAAAAGGAAAATTGATAAGGAATAAATTATGACTAGTTTGAATACACACGACATAGAATAATAGGCTGCCCCTGATTCAAGTCATGACTCTGCAAAAAGAATAGCGCTTGATGTCTATAACTTGCTGTGGATATCAATATTTGTTGATAACTTTCTGAATTGTTGGCTTCATTTAGCACAGTAGTTTGTTCCTATAAGTAAAGAAGTACATCTCAAATTCTATTTCAGACTACCATATTATTTTCTCTTGCAGCTAGGATGAATTACAACAGAACACCGAACACCATCAGATTTCTGAAACATAAAAACTCACCTGAATAGGTCCCTTGTATCCATCATCCCTGCATGGTATTTATGTGCACTAGTTCACAACAGCTTTTAACCATCTAAAATTCATTTGATATATAAGGGTGACGTGACATAGGCGTTTTTTTACCTGCATAATTGACAATTAGCTGAGAAAGGGAAATTATCTGTAGCTATGGTGTTCCAAAGAGAAGAGGTAATCGTTTTGGTAATAACGGGGAAGACAATGCATGTAAAGCTACCTGATGCTGTTTTGCTCGTCTAACGTACAAGTAACTAATTATGTGCAGGTTCTGCGTGTAAAGCTACTCGACGTACTAAATGATGTTTTGCTTGTCTAATGACTCTTCTTGCTCAAGTGTAAATGCTTTAACCCCCCCCCCCCCCTGCCGTGTGATGCTCCCTCTTACTGTAATAAGACCTAAGACCTAACTTTGGAATTATCATATTTTGTGGTGTTCATACGAAATTCTCCTTTAATTTTTGTGCATTTTGCATGCTGCACCGAGGAGGGTGAGTTTTTAAAGAAAAATATAACACGCACGCAGTGGAATACATCACCTCATGGGGCATTTGTCATGCAATTCTGTCAAAATTCGAATTCTTCCGAATGACTCTATCCTAACAATACAAGACATTTATGAACTCAAATATTAGACATAATGTTATCGAGACATTCCATCACAACCAAGGGCAAAAAATGTCGATCAAAATAGAAATGATAGAGCCAAACACAAAATATGGGAAGTTGCATAAATTCTGCAAATACTTGAGTTACTGAAACCGCCGAAGAAAATCTTTGATCTCACCAATGTATGGAGATCTTGTTGGGATTATATGACCAGAGTCGTGTTCGATAATCACTGAACATCCATTCTCAAACAAGGACGCAAGCTGCCTACTTGCTTCACAACCTATCTGTCTGTCTTCACCCTCTTTGTAGCCAAAAATATGAAGTGATGGACAATTGATTGATCCCTCGCCATGTTTTGGCATATTAACCGAAAAACCCGAGCATAAAATCACAAACCTAAAATCAATGTCACCCTTGAGTTTTTCTCTGTGAGCACTGACTAAGGCAGCCATTGCAGCTCCTTGCGAGAATCCTAATATCCCATCAAAGGGCCCCATTTGAAAAAATACGGTTTTCAAATATTCAATAGACTTTTCAATCCCCTCTGTTTGTTGCTGGTATTGCAGAGAGTCGAAAGGAGCCTTAGCCATCTTCCACTCGGCAACATTCTTTCCATCATAATCTGCATCAACCAACCATGCAAACTTTTTATTGCAGTGGTTCAAGGGTGGGCATTTCTGCTCGAATGCAGGTTCACAACTGTGATTCTCATCAGCCGGAGGAGCTTGGTAAATGAAGGGTAATTCATGTGGTGCGTTTACAAACACAAGATCAGCAATGTTCTTGAGTTTCTTGGCTAATGATGCTGTTCTTCCTTTGAAACCGGATGCGTTCTGCCGGAAGCCATGTAAGCATAAAATTCGGAGTTTTCTAATTGACATAGTAGCAGCCGTATTTTGACCTGCAGACAATTGGATTAATTTATTTTGAATAGGAGGGAAGGGCAATGCTGGTTTAGATGTCAAGAATAAGATCTTACCTTCACTCGGAGATGAAAGAGGTGACTGTATGATTCGATCAATCTTGAGACTCTGATGATCATTATATGCTGTTTCCATAACTTCTCCGGACATGGAGGATATGGATGGAACAGGCTTGCCATCTTTCTGGCACAGTTCACAAACATAAGAAGAATTTCTTTCCTGCAGATATTAGTTGCAAACTTTGAATCAGCTTCTCAACAAGCAAAACTGTCTCGTGCAGAATCTTCAAATTGCATGATGCATTCATGCATAAGGTTTAAAACAATAGAAACTAATTATGCGATTTCAAATCCTTAAATTTTATACTGAAATACTCGTCATCATTCAAGGATTCAAGCAACATGAATGGCACACACCTGACAGTGATTACAAATTAACACAAGCATCCTACAGTGAGTACACCGGCAACGTGAAGTGTAGTCGTCAAACGATGCACCACAGAGAAGGCAAGTTCCCAACATATTAGGATCTAAGCTCCCAACAGAGACCCTGAAAGAAAAAAACTCATTACCAAAATTATTTGCCTAAATTATTATTAGACCAAATCGATAAACTCCAAAAAAAGGGCAATATTTGCATTAAGTCTACCAATGAGTCAACTTACAAGCGAAGCTTGTGCAGGTGCAATGAAAAAAGTACAAAAAGCAACAAAAGAAAATTCATGCTAAATGGAAGTAAATCAGATGCATAAAATAGATAAATAGACAAAGCATACCGATGGTCAAAAACAAAATTCTTTCCTTTGAAAAAGCCTCCATCTGGGAACTGTTCCATATATCTTTGGATTCCACCATATAACTGAAAAACAGAGATATTATGAATAACATCAGCATTCTTGATCTAAACATCATTTCAATCCTCAGGGAATCATTTCATTTAGTATTCTCACAAACAGCCTAACATAGGAAAGAAAACACAACATATCTAACAGATGCTGCTTAAGCACTAGTAGCACACAGTGCAAAGGAAAATCAACCAAAAACTTGAGACAATATGCTAAAATGTCTTGAACCTGAACCAGACACATATTGTAGAAAGCCAAAAGGGCCAATTTTCTATCTATTCAATATTGTTGACAACCTAAAGTTACACTTTAGCTTCTCAAAGCATCAGTTCCTCTTCCTATTCCTAGTGCACAAGCGAATGGGCGATTGACAGATCAGTTTAATGATGCAATGTATTATCATGAATAATATAAGTGAATATCAAAAGATCACTTTATCCAATTCATAACTGATGGCTTCTTCACACGGAGCATATACTACAATTTTCTTCTTGCTATGATGGTCGCTAAGAAAAGTCAACACAAAACAGCAGATAAGTGGCCAAATATCAGTGGCTACTTGCTCAATTGCCAGAGGAGCTCACCTGAAAAACATTTTCAAAACCAGCACCTTTAGATCTAATATAGGCTGATGCCATCTCACATCTGATTCCACCAGTACAGTACCTATAAATACCAATAAACAAACAATAGAAATTCTTAAAAATGAGTTTCCCAATATATATGGAGGATCATGCGGAAGCAGAAAGAGAAGTAGCATCACATACAGGGCATCAAGAAACCCATAACCACAGAAATTCAGTGTGACGATTCCAAGCATGATACGTACAAAGAGATCAGGCAGTCACAGAAAAATCCAATTAGAGGACAATCATAATTGATTCTCCAAATATTCCAAGTGTAATCACAACCATAAGGCATCAAGAGAGCCATTTCAATAAACTCAAAGCAATATTGGGGAAAGAAAGAAGAGTGACCAACCAAGAAATGTAAGAGATTGTGGTGGCCAATGATTACATAAAACGTTACTTAAGTAACATCACCAGTCAGAATAGCAAGTAAGCACAAAACTGTGAGTTAGATCATTACCAAGTACAATTAGAAGCTAGGCATACTACATAATGACAGCTGCAAAACCATTAATTCAACAACTTAGTGCAGTACAACAGCAAGATGACATAAAACAAGGCATATACAAAAAAAAATTAAAATCTACCAAGCAGTTAGAAAAAACAAGGATACATGTGTATCATTTAGAAGATATGCTGGAAAGGAAAGCCGGCAACAAATGTGAAAGAACTCAAATAGTCAAAATTAGAAACCACAACTGACTTGAGCTCAACACGAGTAAAAAAAAGGTTGTATCTAGTATATTACTGCTTCAGCACAAGTACTCACATAAGGATATTATTCCCCCGCAATTGCTCAGAATTGTTGTCAATCCAGGAGGGCAAATCACTATACTGCCTGATTGCTGGATCCAATGTTTTGACATCTGGAGCATGAAACTTGCCTATTCTTGTCTCATACAAGTTCCTTGCATCTAACAGTATCAGTTCCTTGTCAGAACCAGTACTTAACTCTTGACATTTCCCTGGGAAAATAACCAGAAGTTCAATAGTAAAACACCAGGCAAAGAGACTTTTGTAGTTCAATGTCCAGCAATAAATGAAAGATCAGTCAAAACACTCAAATCACTATCTCGTGGATTACTTTGGATTAGATTCATTCCCCCAGGAACCAACCAGAGCAACTTGATTATATGCGTAACTAAAAAAGAACTCACAGAGACACAGAGGAAATACCTGCATTTTGAATGACCGAATGAAATTCAGCAGCGGAGAGATGTCTCCCAGCATTTGAAATCTCCGGAGACTTCAGCAGGGGATGAGAGGTTAAAGTCACCAGTTCCTATTGACAGTACGATAACCTGTTTCAGCTTGAATGTGAGGGAACGAAAGCAGATAACTTCTGCAATCCAAATTCATATTACATAAGAGTGAAACATAGAAGTTTTTTACTGTCTAGAATCAGAAACGCCCCCAATTAGTTCATATTTTGTTGCCTTGGAAGAAATTGCTACAACAAGCAGAACATATACAGAAATTGAGATAAATTAATCAGGCAAATTAAAGGTTGGGACAACCTTGACTATCCGGATAGATAAAGAAGTGAAGCCGCATTCCTTGGCCACTTGATCGCTCAAAGGCTCGGAGCAAGAGGCGAGCTTGAAATCAGTCCCTTGGAACAGAGGGTTAGATTTCACTACCTCTATGTGTTTCTCCAATGACATCAATCTCCCCCCAACCTGCTCACCAGAAAAATGATAAGTCTCTGGGAGGAAAAGTAAAAAAATTAAATAAAAGCAACGGAAATGCCATAAATCAATTACAGTGACGTTGACGCCCTGAGAGGAGAGGCGGACGCGGCCGAGGAGGGAGAGAGAGGTGCAATTAGAATGGTAGAAATCGAAGAGCTTCTGCACGTCCGGGATTCCTGCGTACTTGTAGTACAATAACACGCCGTAGTCCTTTTCCTTTTCATCGTTTGTTTGCTGATTCATGTCGTAGTCCGCCATTGACGATGGAGATTGAAGGATTTCTGAATATGAGTAAAACCCTAGGGCATTAATCGAGGGTGGTTGCAAAACACACGCGCTGTTGTTTTTCACTTTTTTTTTTTTGACCTTTTTTAAGGGTTAATTTGTTTAGATACCATGAAAGGGTTAATTTGTTTAGATACCATGAAACTATACACCAATTTTAGTTTTCATTCAACAAGAACTTTAAAATTCCCTAAATAAAATAAAATAAAATAAAAATGTTATCCCACTTATATTTTTTTACAAAGTACAATGTAACTTCAAAATTGATTTTAATTTTCATTGAACAAGAATTTTATAATGTATCCATACAACACAAATTTAATTTTTTTACAATTACAACATAAATCTCAAAATTGTTATCTGGGAACACACCAGATCCCCCACGTGACATTTGATTTTCTATGATATCTTACGTGTCAAATCTTTATTTTTTATTTATTTTTATTTTTTAATTTATTATAATTCAATTTAATTTAAATTTTTTATTTAAGATTCATCCTTCTCCAAATATAGTATATTAAGAAAAATTAAAAAAAAATAATGATTATGATACACGGAATATAATACGATTGAGCACAGAGAATCTGATCCAATCGAGAAAGATGTCATAAATACTAGGAAAAAAATTATGTAACCAATATGTATTATGGTAAATTATTATATTAAATTTCGAGTTGACATTGTAATTGCAAAAAAAATAGAAAAATTAATGTTGTAGGAATAACATTTTAAAGTTTGTTAAAATCAAAATTTGTGTATTTAAACTAACCCATTTCTGGGCAACAACACAACATGCGAATCAACAATACTATGCATGCAAATGTTTCTTGAGTTGCAAGATAAACATTCCTGCTGTGCTCTAAAAATACTATAGTTGATTGGATCTTGGAACGAATCGCCACAGATCCACTGCCACATCAACCTCCTTTTTCTTGTGAAATTTGTAGAGTTGTGGCACATCAAACCGGAGCTACACAAAAATTATAACCCAGATTATGAGAAAACAAACTTGAGTGAAAGAATATGTATGTAATGTGAATGTACCACCTCGCACAGAACCTCAGCACTGCTAGCATTGTATTCTCTCAAGGCTGTTCTTTTTATGTGCTGCATTCATAGCATAAACAACTTGAATGTCAATTAAGCAATCCAATATTAGCAAAGATTCTCTCGTCACTTTCCTCCAAATACTGGTAAGTGGTAACTGGATCGGATACAAAAATAGGAAACAATCATTGGATATACAAGGCCCTTAAGATCATCGGAACAATATGGGAGATAGGAGCAGTTGTTTAATCACATACCAGAAAGTGCATTTGAAGTTTAAATGACACAGTTTCCAAAGAGCAAAGAAAATAAGTAGGACATAAACAAGCCCGTATTTAAGTTCTATAATTATGAAAGCATTGTCCAGGATACTTCTAATCACACCAAGTTAACATTTTATAATCACATATCATCAATATATTTAATAGAACATTGCCAACACTTGTTCCATTTCACTTAAATGCCTTGTGATTGCATAGAATCACAAATTCAAATAGAGGTAAAGCCATCAGAAAAGTCTTGAGCAAGGACTCACTAGCAATGTGGTCATGCTTGATATCACATATTGGATGTGTATCGATTCAACCAAGAAGGGCATCACAAGGTTGCCATAACAAAACCAAAACTAGAAAAATTATGGCAAGATTCATCTAGTAGAGGATTAAATGCAACCAACAAGGCAACAACAGACAAATCTCGTAGCCTAACTGCAAATAATTACTACCAAAAAACAGGCATCATACCGTAAAATTCATTTAGTTAGCATACATTAGCAGATCATGCAGTATGACCTAGTTTAGTATGATCGTATATCAGTGGCATCAGAACATGACTGAACATGCTTTTCAAAAGCTCCTTATTACAGTGGAAAAGCTCGGTGCTTCGATAAAGAAAATTGAAGTGTTAAAACATGAAATGCATTAGATGTGTTTTACCATTATAATTACATTCCTAGATTGCTGGGTTTCTAATGCAATTTCATTAAATTGATAATAGTTAACTATGAATTTAAGGTCTCAAAAGGAAAAAAAATAAAACTATTAATTGAAGGCATGTGAAACCATGAGATTTGATTGGTCGGTTGACTATGTTGAACCAACCCTCCTAAATGAATTCACATTTGATTCACGTGGATTAGGCTTGTGAAGCCATCCTAACAAGGCGATCAATCATGGTACTAGAATTGCCTCACCCCTTGAAAAGGCAAATATGGTAGGAAGTTGGCTATTTATCCTCATTTTATCTCATTCCAACCTGAAAAAATAACAGGCCTTTCCTCCTATTCTCAAGTTATGTAAGATTTCAAGTCCACAAAAAATAAAATGAGGCATTAATTTTCATAGAACATCAAGCAAGTCAAATTTAACACTTTCAGACTTCAAACTTCAGATATTTTAGTTCAACTCCAAGATATGAAAGCTATCTTATTTCTTAAACTTTTTATATGATTACATGATGAAGTATGTGTGGTCAGAAAGCTAATAGAGAAGCTAATTAAGTTAGTTAAGCTATTTTAAGCAAAATTGTCACCCCTGTAAAATCCAATAAGTACATATTGTCCATATAGTGTTCAGAAATGTCTTTTAAGTAGATATTAATTTTAGAATGAATTGCTTAACTGGTTGTATTGAAAAAAAAAAGAGTGGAAACCTAGTCTATATTATGTTAGTTGTTTGGTTTAGTGTTTCAGTTAACAACTTGCATTTTCCAAGGTATATACATTTTGAACTGTGCGCACACCATGTATTCATAAAAGTTTGAATTTTGTTTCTACGTTCTAGAAGTATGAAAATGCAAGGCATTTAATCAATCTACAAGTAGTATGGCTGAGAAAAGTGCTAAGCTTGAGAAAGAACCGATAACTGGTTTTTGCATTACATAAAGAATAAAAAAGCACCAAACTTCCAGCGCAAAACTTTAAATATACATGTAGCCAAGAAACAAATAAACCCTCTCAGTTTCAGAAGGCAACTAAACTTACATCTCTTGTTGAGGTTTTGTGCAAGGAATAAACTGCTCGGGAAGCAACCTGAGAAATCATCCTTCCAGTGAAATAAGAGAGCATGTAGATGCACAATAATAGATCTTGCAGACAAAAACAGTAAAAACAAATTACAATACAGGTAATGATTATACCTTCAAAGCCACAGAGAGAAAATCCATATCTGCTCCTTTTTTTCGTGTCCCGAATGGAGGATTCATTACAACAGTGTCAATAAGTCGATCTATGCAAAATTCAAGAGCATTGTTCAACATTTTACTCATCTCTCAAGCAGATGTTCCCCTATAATCTAAATGCATCACTTTCTATTCAACATAGAGAATTGTCTCAAAATGTATAAGAAATTTTATATAACATCCCCATACTTCCTTTTGAGAATTTAGTAAATTCATTAATTTTATACTAATTTATATTTTAGGATGGCCGGTTCAAAGAATTACCTGATAATCTTAAATTCTTGATATCACATTGAACAAAATCAATGTCTAACTGCAAGATAAAGTTCATAGAGATAAGTACAATTAATAATATTCCTTGATATAAAAGTCATTAGGCCATGTAATTTTAACAAAGCTTGCTTAGAGAAAGACAAATCAAGAAATAAAAGGAACAAGAAATTTTATCCGCCAACTATAATACTATATCCACATCACATGTTTATAACACAAGCAAAATAAATGCATAGCACAATCATATTGAACCAGATAAAAAAATTACGTACTTCTAGTTCATCTGCATTTGAGGATGCAATTTCAATAGACTCCTGATCAATATCAAATCCAGTGACGTGCCTGACACAATAAAATGAGTATAAAACCCCGCTGTATATGATAAAATCCAACAGAATGAATTAAAAAAAAAACACAGCATAAATATTTACTCTGCACCCAAAAGAGCAGCAGCCAGTCCTAGTGTACCGCAGCCACAACCGAAATCCGCCACCACCTTATCCCTCAAATCCCCAAACGTATTCTCTGCCTGAATTGTGATAAAGATTATTGAGCACTAATAAAACAACTATACATAATATTTAACTCACCACCATCAATTTTATTTTTTATTTTTTTTAAAAAGGTGCAGTGATGCAGCATTGTGAGGAAAATGGCATCTTAGAGGTAAAGATAAAAGAAAAAGGGGGGGAAAGGGAAGGAACTGAAACATAAGGAATTTTTACAGTGTAGAGCAAACGAGATGCGATGTGGGGTCCTGTCGGATATTGCTCCAATTCAATCTGTTGCATCATTTCATTCTACTTAGTTATATAAAGCAAACGATAAATAGACAAATTGATGTGCAAGAATAATGGGGGAGAAAAAACGTCAGACCTTGGGGTGGTCGAACTGTTGAAGAGAGCCAAGAAGGCTCTCCAATTGCTTCAGCTTCATCTTCAATTTGTCTCGCGAGCCGCCGTGCTCGGCCGCTGTCACCCGCTGGTTGGAAAGAGAGGGATTTCGTGGGGGGAGGAGGTGCGGCGACTTCTTGTGGGGTGGACTCAATGGCAAAATTCATTTCTAGTTTTTTTTTTTGGTCATTTGTCGTTTTATTTTGTCACTTCAATTTTTATTTTGTTTTGCGACTCCAACCGATTATTCTTTTTTAAATAACTACTGTCATGTGGAATAATTATTATTTTTTTAGATCTATAATATTATGATTATTTTTTAATTTTATATATTATGTTCAATTTTTAAAAATTAATAAAATGATATGCACATGCATTAATTAATTAGGTATGGAGATTAATTTTGTATAGTTATGACAAACAAAAAAGAAAATTAAATTTTAGGAACTAAATGAAAATCATGTTAGAAAGATTGAATTGAAATATTTCCAACATCACGATATAAATAACAATGTATAATTGTCCACGATTATAGAACATTTAGTTTCTTTGAATATATGACATGTATAAAAAAAATATGATTATTTAATTATTTTAAATGATGAAATAGAAATAGAAAAAATAACAAATATTGCAAATTATTATTATTATTATTATTATTATTATTATTATTATTATTATAGTGCAATACAAATGAAAGATATTTTTTTAGGTGATAAATATAGAGTATTACAAATCATCCATCTATGCATAAAAAAATAAAATAAAAAATGTTACAAATCTCAAGTTTCCAAGTAATAATAATAATAATAATAATAATAATAATAATAATAATAATAAATAAGATTGCAAAAACTTCTTAAAATACAACGGTTGTAATCTAAACTGTCGTGGAAAGTGCAAAAACAAAAAAAAAGAAAATTTATGTTATGGCCTATGATGTGTCTCGTTGATTTTTACTTTTCTTCTTTCCAATTTTGTAAAAAAACTGTATTTATATAGCTATGTTTGGATCTGTAATAAAGTTGTAAACTTGCTGATATTAAATAAACAGAAATGGGGGATCGGTAAAGATGAAAATGAGGGAGATAAAGAAGAAAGAGAGGAGGAATTAGATAACTTTCATTTCATACCTCAGTCCTAAAACATCTTCGGTATTTAAATGTCATAACTTGGGACCACTAAGGTTTCCTTATGGGATTAACTAAATTAAAGCAACTATGGGCTAGGCCCAATTTACATAAACTCATAACTTAAATAAGGTAGCTGCAGCATCCAACTTTTAACTCGAATCGGCCCATCAAGGAATAACCTAACCCGGGTCTTCATGTCCCAGTTTCTCTTTAACAAGAGGGGATCGGATTTGACCTAAAAATCCAATCTTGGATTCCGCCTTCATCTCACTAGCCAAATCCATCTTATCCGGCAACCTTCCATCGCAAACTAACCTCTCCAACTCAATTCCGACAACAATTTCAGCTTTAGGTGTTAGGTTCATAACACTGTCTCCCCCATTTTGAGATCCTTGCCCAAAAGGATCTAAAGCTGGGTACTTTCTCTTCATATACTTAACATCCTCCCAGGAGCGGAGATCAGAACCTTCTCTTTCCCATTGTACCAGTATCTGCTCGACAGAGGTGTGGCCCCGGAGAACAACTCGCTGATCCAACACAGCTACGGGCAGTAGTTGGTAGATGTTTTTCGGCGAGATATCCGGCAAATCAGGTAAAGGGACTGCCCCTTCTCCCACCTTTCCCTTTAGCAACAAAACATAGAATACGGGATGAACTTTGGTATTTTTCGGCAGGTCGAGTTTATAAGAGACCTGACCAATTTTCTCCAAACTTTTGTAGGGCCCGTAGTACCGAGAAGAAAGCTTCAAATTTCTTCGGAGGGCAACAGTATTCTGCCTATACGGTTGGAGTTTCAAGTACACACAATCTCCCACATTGAATTGTTTTTCCTTTCTGGATTTATCTGCATACACTTTCATTCTATTTTGTGCCTCCAAAAGTGTCTCCCTTAGGTGTTGTAGCATTGATTTCCTGTCCCTGATAACCTCCCTTACTTCCTCTGAATTAGCATCCACATAGGGACCTATAGACAAATAGGGTGGGGATACCTATACAGAGCTTGAAATGGTGTGATTTTAAGGGAGGTATGGTGGTTAGTATTGTACCAGTGCTCTGCTAGGGGAAGCCATTTCAGCTAGTGCTTTAGATTGCTTGAAGTCATGCATCTTAGGTAGGTTTCAAGGCACTGGTTCAACCTCTCTGTTTGCCCATCGGTTTGGGGATGATAGGCTGAAGAGAAATTTAGGGTGACCCCTAGAGCTGTGAATAGTTCTTTCCAAAAGTGACTGGTAAAGATCTTGTCCCTGTCTGTAACAATGTTGAAAGGTAGGCCATGCAATTTATAGATATTCTCAAGGAATAGTTTAGCCACCCCTTGAGCAGTGTAGGGATGTGATAAGGCTAGAAAGTGACCAAACTTGGTGAGTCTGTCAACAATTACCAAGATAACATTCTTTTCCCTAGATTTTGGTAGGCCCTCCACAAAATCCATGGTAATGTGGGTCTAGGGCTGATCTGGAACAGGTATTGGTTGTAATAGTCCTTGGGTAGCTCCATGGTTGGGTTTGTTGAGTTGACATACATCACAGACCTTTACCATAGCCTCAACTTCCTGTTTCAAGCCAAGCTAAAAGAACACATTCTTTAGCCTCATGTAGGTTGCATTGACTCTAGAATGTCCCCCATAAGAGGAGTGGTGCATAGCAGTGAGTAGCTTAGTCCTCAGCTCAAGTTTATCCCCAACCACCACTCTTCCTTTAAATCTGAGTGGCCTTTGGGTGAGAGTGAAATTAGGGTAAGTTGCAGGGTCTTCAGTCTTAGAGGCAATAATCTTTGAGCAGAAAGTGTCTCCCATATAGTTGTTGATAACTTCTTGGACCCACTCTGGTATAAGGATAGTGATAGCCAGTTGTTCCTCTTCATTTCCCTGCACTCTGGATAGGGCGTCTACTGCTATATTCTAAGCACCTCTCTTATAATGAATCTCATAATCCATACCCAACAGCTTGGTGATCCATCTCTGTTGGAGTGGGCTAGTAACTTTCTGATTTAACAGGTGTTTAAGAGCTTGTTGATCTGTCCTAATTATAAACTTGCTCCCAAAGAGATAATGTCTCCATCTCTGTACAGCCATGAGCACAACTAGGAATTCACTTTCATACACTGATAGGGCTTAATTCTTGAGACATAGAGAGTGACTTAGAAAAGAGATAGGTCTCCTTTTTTGCATAAGAACCGCTCCTATACCAATGCCACTAGCATCTGCCTCTAAGATGAAGGGATGGGTGAAGTCAGGCAAGGCCAGTGATGGGGCTGTAGTCATGGCCTTCTTGAGAGCCACAACCTGCTGCTTCATCCCAATGAAATCCATTCTTCTTGAGGAGTGTGGTTAGTGGTTTGCTTACTTGTCTATGCCCTTTGATAAATCTTCTATAATAACATTTGAGCCCCAAGAACCCCCTAAGTTGTTTGACATTCTTAGGGATTGGCCAGTTCTGCATAGCTTCTATCTTTTGGGGGTCTATGGACACCCCCTCTTGAGTGATGATATGCCCCAGGTATTCCACACTTGTCTGCCCAAATACACACTTAGTCTCCTTAGCAAACAAAGAGTTTTTCCTTAGGAGAGTGAGAATAGTCCTCAAATGTTGCAAATGGTCTGCCTAGGTTTTACTGTAGACAAGTATATCATCAAAGAACACTAGAGCAAACTTCCTCAGACAGCTTCTGAAAACCTGATTCATCAGGGATTGGAAAGTAGTTGGGGCGTTGCAAAGCCCAAAGGGCATAACTAGGAACTCATAATGCCCATTATGAGTTATGAATGCTGTCAAATACCTATGCTTAGGTTGCATCAGAATCTGAAAGTAACCTGACCTAAGGTTAATCTTGGAAAAGAATTTTGACCCATACAGCTCATCCAATATCTCATCAATCACTGGTATAGGATAATCATGTTTGATGGTCAAATGATTTAGGTACCTGTAATCCACACATAGCCTCCAGGTGTCATTCTTCTTACCTACCAAAACGACAGGTGAGGCAAAAGGACTCATGCTAGGCTGAATCACCCCTGACTCTAGGGGTATTGATGTTTAGGCTCACTCCCTGGTTTTAGGTTGATTTGATGTTCCACTCCCTTAGCTGGGGGAAGACCCTTAGGTTCCTGGAACACATCTTGAAATTCTGTAATGAGCTCGGTTAGCTCTGAATTCCTTTTATAAGAGGGTTTCTGCATGGTTAGCACATATATTTCATCTATGTCTTTTCTGACCTTGGTGTGAATCATTTTATAAAGAGCATGATGAGTGATGAATTGGCACTCAGCTTGAGACTTGTTAGCTAGCAGTTTAATCTTCTTCCCTTGCCATCTTACACTCACTGCCATACCTTCATAATCCAATTCTATGAGGTTGCAAGCCTTAAGCCAATCTCCTCCAAGTATGATATCACAACCCTCATGTTGCAATAATCTTAAAGAGTGGGTGAGATGGTGCCCCTGCATATCCCAACCAAATTCACCAGCCTGGTAAGAACTTACCGGTCTTTGGCCATTTGCTACCTTGATTAGCAAGGGTGGTGCCTCAGTCATATCACAACCTAGCTTCTTAGCAGTAGATTCCTTAATGAAGCTGAGGGTGCTTCATGTGTCAATGAGTATCTGCAGTGGGTGTCCCATACTAGTTCCAGTAAACTTTAGGGTAGTGACACCTCTATCCCCTTTTAATGCATTGAGGGACACTTGAGCTTCTTCTATTTCTTCCTCAAATTCAGTCTCTGTCCCAGCATTTGGAGTTGTTTACAGAAGAGTGAACTCCTTTTCTTCCTCTGTCATTATCATGTAATTGATTCTATGCTTGCATCTATGGTCCATGGTGTATTTTTCATCACAATTATATCATAGCGTTTGAGCTCTCCTCTCACTCATTTGCTTTGATGTCAGGAGTTTGACTAGTGTTTTGGGTAGTTAGTTCACCCTAGCAGCTGGTGCTGGAGCAAACCCTTGAGGAGGAAACCTGGCAAACTGATTATTGTAAGGTCTGTTCCCCCATTTTATCTTCTTGGTAAGAGCTTCTAGAGTTACCAACTGATTTTGCCCAAGCTCTATAGCTTGTTCTAGAGTACTAGGATTAAACATCCTGACAGTAGCCCTCAGTTCCTCACTCAAACCACTTAGAAAGCTGGCAACAAAATAGGTCTCTGAGTAAGTCATGTTATCAAATAATGCCATGCATTCCTTCAATTTCTCGAACTTTTCCACATAGTCAGTGTAGCTTCCAGTGTGCCTGAGTTTATTAAACTCTACTACAATGTTAGCTTCCCTCAGGTCTTCAAACCTTGCAGAAACTATTCTCACAAATTGTGGCCAGGTTAAGTTGATATGTTTAGAGTTGTAAGACTGATACCATAATGCAGCCTTACCCTCAAAATTCATGGTTGCCAATGCAATTTTTTGCTCTTATGGTAAATTAGAAACCATTTTGAAATAGCTATTACACTTGAGAATCCACACCCTAGGTAGATAGCCATCAAATTTTGGAAATTCAACTTTAGGGATAGGGGTTTTGATCTGAGAGCTTTGATTTTCTGTTCCCAGCCTCTCTCTGGTGACAGAATTCATGCCAGATTGGTAGCCTTGTTGTTTCTCAACTAACTGTCCTTCTTTAATCACAACAGGTGTGCTGACCTAAGAACCCCCCTATTTAGAGCTTTGAGGTGGACTACCCAGGATAGACTCACTCTATCTATGTCCCTTGCCTTTAGATTCTTTCAAAAGCTAAATTTGTAAAGAAGCAAATTGATTAGATAAGTGGTCTAACTTGCTTACCATACTTTCTTGAGCTTCCGAGAGGAAGGACATATGTTCCTTGATCCTAACTTCAGCTGCATCTCTTTTCATATACTCTGCTTCCCAAGCCTAATCTAACCTTCTCTAACCTTGTTGCAAGTCCTTCAAGTGCGTGTTTTCTGTCATTTCCAAGGGTCGGTGGCTCTGGATACCAACTGTTATGGCCTCCGATGTGCCCCGTTGATTTTTTACTTTTCTTCTTTCCAATTTTGTAAAAAAAACTGTATTTATATAGCTATGTTTGGATCTGTAATAAAGTTGTAAACTTGCTGATATTAAATAAACAGAAATGAGGGATCGATAAAGAGGAAAGAGAGGGAGGTAAAGAAGAAAGAGATGATGAATTAGATAACTTTCATTTCATGCCTCATTTCTAAAACAACTTCGGTATTTAAATGTCACAACTTGGGACCACTAAGGTTTCCTTAAGGGATTAACTAAATTAAAGCAACTATGGGCCAGGCCCAATTTACATAAACTCATAACTTAAATAAGGCAGCTGCAACATCCAACTTTTAACTCGAATCGGCCCATCAAGGAATAACCCGACCCGGGTCTTCCTCTCTCAATTTCCCTTTAACGAGAGGGGATCAGATTTGACCTAAAAATCCAATCTTGGATTCCGCCTTCATCTCACCAGCCAAATCCATCTTCTCCGGCAACCTCCCGTCGCAAACTAACCTCTCCAACTTAATTCCGACAACAATTTCAACTTTAGGTGTTAGGTTCATAACAATTTACAACAATAAATGTCACTATTGTTGTCTAGTAATTCAAATATGTTGTCTATTATTCAAAAACTATTATCTAAGGTAAAATGTATTATAGACAACGATTTATACCAGAACTATTGTTTATTACACGTTTTTTCCTTAATAATAATAATAATAATAATAATAATAATAATTTGATTATTCTTTAATTGCCATTTTCGACAACAATATGTATTTGAATTGCGCATTGTGTTATAAATGTATTACCGTATTAATGAATAAACTACATCGATGAATAAAATCACCACTTTCTACTATTTTGTCTTCCTATACTTTCATATATTTACATTATAGGTATTATTCTGGAATTCGATTTGCAACACGTTATCAGCACAAGTCTCTAATTAATTGAGTTTGAAAT
The DNA here is from genome assembly GCA_026008535.1 of Perilla frutescens. Lineage (NCBI taxonomy): Eukaryota > Viridiplantae > Streptophyta > Magnoliopsida > Lamiales > Lamiaceae > Perilla > Perilla frutescens. The sequence continues at coordinate 34,137,495 of BRKX01000017.1, read as the reverse complement.
TAATATCAGAGATATGCCATAGGAAATAATCGTATCTTTCCTGCAAGATAATTTCAAAAAAAAAAATAAGTTTGATGTGAATCAATATTTTATATTGTGAATGATGAGATTGTAAATGAATTAAATATTTTTCATCAGTAGATTCATATGAAGTTTTTATATTGTCCGTCACATTGGAAAGATAGAAATCAGGTTATGTGTGTTTGGAAGGACCGATCAAGTGAACAAGAATCTCATATGATTGAATAAATCTTCGTGTACTAGATTGGGAGTAATGAATGTGTGAAGAACCGATCGCAGTGAAATGCATGCTCACTATATCTATGTTATGATTTATGCCTTTAAAAGCAGTTTGATAATAAATTAGTGATTCCCCACCATTGATAGATTAAAGACAAACGTCGGTTTGTAAGGGTTAATGAATATTGATAATTGATATAATAATCCAGTTTCCCTAAAACCTAGGTTTCCTTTAATTGAACAATTCAGTTATTTTATTCTCTACAATTATTTGTTTATTTTATTTATTTTCATTTTACTTGTTCATTCAGTGTCTAGATATTAATAAGGTGTTTGTCTCTGGGAACATGAAAATAGCAGTCCTTATGGAATATGATACTTTTGCTCACCTAAATATTAATAACGTCGTGCACTTGCAGTTCATTTATTTATTAATAAATAGCGTGTCATTGATCATGTACCTAAAAATAATAAGTTATAAAAGAAAAACTTGATAAGGATAATGTGGACATGATCATGTACCTTTAAAATACTAAGTGATAAAATAAAAAAATTGGAAAGAGGTTGAAATAAAAGAAACACCTTAACGAAAATAGAAAAAAAATCCCAAGAATTTTGATTAGGAAATAAAAGTAATGGAAAGGAAAATATTGTGAAAAGAATGGAAAGGGAAAAAAATAGAAAAAGAAAAAAATGGAAAGGAAAATATTGAAAACGAAAAAAAAACTGAAGAAGATGTTTGTGTAGGAGACAGGTGTTGATCCTACCCCGAACTAATTTTGAACTTCACACCAAACCACTCGATCAGAACTAAACTACTATAAATTTTCTGCAAAAGTATTAATTTAAATAAAATTTTAACTTATTATTATTATTATTATTATTATTATTATTATTATTAGTCGATACTAGTCGAAGATAAATTGTTACTAATGTCGAAGTTTGTTGTTGATTTTAAAGTTGAGTTGGTTATTGTTTTGAATTTGTCATTTTTCTACCACCAATTACAAAAAATAAAAAAATTAATATAATAATCGAATTTTAGTAGGATTTTTGTTTTTTCAATTTTTCATTTTTTTGTTGAAAGTCAAAACTTAAAAATAAAAAACTAATAATAATCCAAATAAATTAAGATTGGGATATATTTTCAAAATTTTCAATTTTTTATTGAAAAATTATAAATAATATTTTAATAATAATTTATAAAAATAATGGATTAAAAATCAAATAATAAAAATGGTCAAACACAAGATTTCTAGAGGCAAGTAATCAGAATACTTACTCCAAATAGGTATTCAAAAACCAAGAAAGTTGTATTAGTTTTCTTGTTTTGAGGATCATGGTTACTTTCCAAAATTCTCAAATATTGAACCAAGTATAAAAGTTTAAAACTAATGAATCATATTACTTTCCAAGGCTAGATTTATTGCCAACCAAACGAAGCCTTTGAGTTTGGAGTATTGGATGAAAGTTGTGTGTGCATTTCGACTGAGGAAAAAAAACACATGTATATGTTTTTTATCAAACGCAAATGCATGATAATTATAAACATTTTGGGTTAATTACATATCAATACCCAATATTTATCCTTTTTACACATATATCCCAAAGTTTAAAAAGCAACACATCAGTACCAAATATTTGCATAATTTCTCGACATACCAAATATTGATGCGGACTGCTGGAAATGACATTATTTTTGTTTCTTAGGTGATAGATTTATTTTACTTGTAATTTTATTAAATCTGACTAAAATCTACATTCCCCCGAAAAATTACATTAGTGTTAAAAGTATTAATTATGCAAACGTTGGGTATTAATGAGTTAATTTTTTTAAATTTCAGAACAAAAGTGTAAAAATGGACAGACGTTGGATGCTAATGCATACTTATAAAATAATGGCAAAATATTCAATACATTCGATATACTGAGTTAATCATTACAATGGGTCAAAATTTGATTAAGTTTACTACATCCAAAATAATGTTAATACATTACAACTATGATGTATCAATCCAAATTAAGGTTCATTAATATCAATCAAGGTGTATTACACACACATATATATTAGGATTTTATTTTTTATATGATTTTTAGGGTTTTTATATTGGGGGAGGGGGTTTAAGGGTTTTTTTGGGTTTATTTGTTTGAGAGTTTATTAATCCAAATTATGATTTATATTTAATATGAAAATTAATTATCGAGTATACTGCGTGAGTCACCAAATAAAAAAATTAAATAAAATCACTTTAATTTTAGGATTCACTAATTCAATTTTAGGGTGTATATTTATTTTGAATTTTTTTTTTATCAAGAGCAGTGCACAAGCCCATGCGTTAGCGTCGTGTGAGTGTATTGTGTGAGTCGCCAAATAAAAAAATTCACTTTAATTTTGGGCTTCATTAATTCAATTTTAGGGTATATATTTATTTTGAAAAAACAACATAATTATCAAGCGCAATGCACGAGTTAGAGTTGCCCAAATAAAATCGGACTGATAGTTTTTAATCGTCGGTCAGCCGATTTCCGGCGTTTTGGAAACTATCTGGGACAGTTTGTAACTGTAACCGTAACCATGATTCCGTCGGTCCAGTTCCGGTTATAGTCTTGAATTTCACAAACCGTTGATTTTTCTTTTTCTTTTTTTAACGGCTGAGATCACGATTTGCGTCATCTCGATCTACGGCTGCGCGCAAACAATTCTCACCAGATCACTGACGTGGATCACTATAGCTGGAAACAATTCTCCCCCACTCCCAATTTTCACCTATAAATACTCCATCTCATCCGCCATTTTCACTCACTACATTCTCAATCTCTCTAATCTCTATCAATATCTTACTATCTAATACTCTATCTCTCTCTCTCTCTCTCTGAGTTCTTAAGCTATCTCTCAATTCTCAAACTATCTTACCTATCTATTTCAAGTTTTTGATCTCAATAGTACCCAAGTCCTTAACTCTCTCAAATTTCAATCTGTGAATTTTACTCCTATCATCCACAAACCATAATATCTAAGTGAGGTAGCCGAGCCGATAGAGGTAAAGGCAAAGTTGTTGCCGACGGTTCTAAAGGTCAACATCGTAACCGTCATACTCATTCTAGAGTCCATATTCAAGAAACTTCAGATCCTGATATGACATCTTTTTAGCAACCACAACAAGAAGATTATACAGGCGGAGCCACTTTTTATGAAGATCCAATAGATGCTCAAATCCATCTTGATGCAGAAGTAGCAAGATGGATTGAATTTCAACAACAACAAGATCAAGAATCTCGTGCTTATAGAAACACTGGTGTAGATCCATCTGGCGAGGCCGAGATAGAGGAGGTCCCCAACGAACTGAGAAATTCGTCTCTTAAATCCGCTTTATTCACTATCATTTTAGAAAAGTTTTAAGGAAGGATGAAGCCGGAGTTTTTAATTTGTATTGCAATTATTGTACGCAACAATACAAATTTCGCATTGGAGGAGACTATGGGACATACTGGGTGCACATTATGAATCATCATCAAGTGGAACTTGAGCATGCATGGACTCAATCGCTACTTAACTTTCAATCGGTAAGCAATATTAACGTTGAAAGCCAATGTGGAAGTACGCAATACTCTTCTCAACTTTTTAAGTTTGATCAACTTGTTGCTAGAGAAAATATGTTCTATTTTATTTGTGAAGAATCATTAACACTTCTATTTGTTGATAGTATGAATTTTGAACGACGTATAAAAGCTTCTTATAATCCTTCTAATCAAGAAGTACCTAGAATGACTATGACTAAGACTAATAAAAATTTCATTTAAGATACAAGATCAAATTAAAAGTATTATTAGCAAGATACCATTTAGAATTGCTATATGTTCTGATATTTGGTCCGATCAAAATATTCAACGTCATTATATGACTGTTAGTATGCATTGAATTGATTATTCATGGTGTTTAAATAAACTCTTAATTACTTTTTGGAGATTTAATTGCCAACATACCATTCATAATATTGCTTTTGTATTATAAAATTTTTAAATCAATTTAAAATGCTAGATAAAATTTTTTCAATTGGTATTGATAATGCAAGTGCTAATACAGCTAGCATAAGAGAACTTATTCAAGCATGTAATCCAACTTTTGGTGGTAAATATTTTCATACTTGATGTATTGCACATATTTTAAACTTATGTGTTCAAGATGGACTTAAAATTTTAAATAATTCAATTTAACCTATTTGAGATGTTGTTGATTATATTCATGGTAGGGTTCAGTTGAGATAAAGATGAGAAAGATTTTGTAAGGACCAATGTGAACATTCTAAAATATTAACTTAGATGTACCTTATAGGTGTAATTCTACATATGAAATGCTTGCATTGACATGTGGATATAGATAACTATTCGTTTCTTTTTTTGCTACACATGTTGCTTCATTTATTTATCATCTTCGTATTGAGATGAATGTTTGAATTGATAGAACTTTTACAAGTTTTCACCTTGCAATAAAAGATTTGTCTAGTGTTTATTACCTACTGTGTGCAAATTTATATTTAATTGTTGTTTAATTGCTGCAAAATTTAATATTTGCAGTCATAAACCAGATTTGATACTGATGATTCAAGATATGTTACAAAATGGTTAAAATATTTTGATCATATTTATAATATTTGTTTTGGTTGCTAAAATCTTAAATCCTATTGTAACACAAAAATTTTGTATTTAATTTGATAAAACACAAAATAGTGTACAATTCAGATGATTTTCGGATAAAAATATATTTTCATGAATTCAATCTCTATTTTTTCTCTGATTCTTCTCTTCAAAACTTGATTGTCAAACGGTCTTTGAAATCTTCAGAGTAAATTTATCTCTTTGATTTTCTCGGACTTGTTGTTTGAACTTGCTCTTTGAAGTTTTTGGGGAAGATTTGTATCCTCAATCTTCTCTGACTTGGTATTTGGACTTGATAATGTTAATTCGGAGGGCTGACGCCTTGTTTCCGGATCAAACGCCAACTTTGGGTTGAATTTGATGAAGAACGCTTTTGACTGCATTGCTTATGGATCAAACACCGTCTTCGGGATGAATTTGGTGAAGAACGTCTTAAATATTTGAGAGAATTTCACTTATTGAATTTCTTCTCAAATTCTTGAACTCTTCAAATGACTTTTGGTGTGTTTTTCAACTGATATGGAGGCTCCTATTTATAGTTGTAGGTAGGAGTATCTAAGGCTAATGTGGCGCGATCTCATTGGCTCTTAAATATTGATATATATCTCTGTAAGGATATTTACTTATTGCCGAAGACTCTTGATGTTTATCATATAATTATATCTTTATTATTTAAATATTTTATCTAATTTTGGATTTTATAAGATTCCAAAACTAAATAAATATATAAAAATCAATAAAAATATTATATGTAATATTAAAATTTCGTTATCTATAAATGCCCCCTCGAGACTTGTACATTGACAACTTATCGTTTGAAATGAATGAGTCTCGAAAACTAATTATGTAATTTAAACCTGTATCAAAGAGTCTTGAGCTTGAATTTATTAGATAGTTTATACTCGTGTCAAGGAGTTATTAAATTTTAACTTGTGAATAGTTTATACTCATATTCAAGAGTTCTTCGATTTAAATTTATTAGATAGTTTATACTCATATAAAAGAGCCTTCAATTTGAATTTGAATTTAGATAGTTTATGCTCGTATCACGGAGCCTTCAATATTTTTAACTTAGATAGTTTATACTCGTATCAGGGAGATTTTTTGAACTTGGATAGTTTATGCTCATATCGAGGAGTCTTTAACTCGAATTTGGACTTTGTAGACCTTTTATACTCATGTCCGTGAGTATTAGATTTGAAGTTGGATTTGTGGACATTTTATACTCTTGTCAATGAGTCTTGGATTTGAATTTGAATTTGTATTGTATACTCGTGTCAAGGAGTCTTGGATTTGAATTTGTAGACATTTTATACTCGTGTCAATGAGTCTTAGATTTGAATTTGACTTTGTAGACTTTGTAATCAAAATGAACTAGAAATATATTTGCAAGACCTTGTTGAGCTAGATATTGAGGGTACACGTCCACAAAATTTTGATGTTCTTAAGTGGTGGTCCCGGAATCAAGAAATATATCATTTGCTTGTGATTATAGCAAAAGAGATTTTTGTAGTTCCGACATCAACAGTTGATGTTGAACAAGCTTTTAGTGAATCCGATTATATTTTGGATGAGCGGAGATCCTGTTTGACACCGGATCATCTTGAAGCATGAATAATGTTGAAGGACGAATTAAAAGCCGACCTAAGAGAGCAAGAGAACCGCTGGGATGATTTGATGGATGACCCGCTAATCACGACGACCTCGACTTCTAGACTCGACAAGGGAAAAAAGTAAAATGGACTACGAGTACTTTTATTTCAAAGTAAGGGATACGCAGACAGCTTTATTTGAAGTGCAAGCCCAATTTTCAATTATTTTATTTTTCTCCCTCAATTGTAAATTGTAATTTAATGTTAAGTTGTAAGTGTGTAATTTCATAATTTGTAATTATAACTTGTAAGTTTGTAATTTCATAATTTGTAATTTGCAATTTTTCAGTTATATTTTTTAATGGTCTAAAGTTATAATGTCATATTATTTATCAAATAAACTTGTCAACAGACGATGCGGTTCCAGTTTGTGCTGTCCAGAACTGACTAACCATCGGTTTGTAACTGGAACCGGCACAAACAGAAACCATGGGCAACCCTAGCATGAGCCCATATGTTAGCGTCGGGTGAATGCAATGCGCGAGTCGTCGTATCAAAAAAATTTGATTAATTTATTTTAAATTAATGATATTTATTTATAAGGAAAAACGCCAAAAAAGAAGAAAATAACATAAACAAAAAAAATTTAAAAAATTACTGGCATGGCGCGTAGGCGCTACACGTCATCTGACAGATAGCTAGGTACATCACTTATGTACCGAATACCATCACTAAAATCTATCTATCTATCTATACATATATTAAAGTAAAATCGTGTGAAAGATAACTATTCTGGTATAAATCGTTGTATATCGCACGCTTTAATAATTATATTTTAGACAATAGTTTTGTATAATAGACAACAGTTTTGAGTTAATAGAGAACAACAATGATGTTTATTGTTGTAAATTCTCCTTTTCTTTTCTTTTTTTTTTCTTTTTTTACATTTTCCACTATGGTTTAGATCACAGTCATTGTATTTTAACAAACTTTTGTAATCTTATTTATTATTATTTTTTTCCTTGAAAATTTGAGATTTGTAACATTTTTTTATTTTAGTTTTTTACACATAGGAGAAAGATTTATAGTACTCTACATCTGTCGCCTAAAAAAGTAAAATTTCATTTGTGTTGCACTATAACAATAACAACAACAAAATAATTTGCAATAATTTATTATTTTTCTATTTCAATTTCATCATGTACAATAATTAAATATTTTTTATACATGCCATATATTCAAAGAAATTAAATATTTTTTAATTGTGAACAATTATACATTGCTATTTATAAAATTGTATCGTTTGAAAATTTCAATTCGATCTTTCTAATATGATTTTCATTTAGTTCTTAAAATTTAAATTTCTTTTTATTTGTCATAACTACACAAAATTGATCTTCTTATTTAATTAATTAACGCATATACATATCATTTTATTAATTTTAAAAATTAATCACAACATATATAATTAAAAATAATTACAATATTACAAATCTAAAAAATGATAATTATTTATGCATCGCGCGGAAAAAAATACTAGTGTGTGTGTGTAAATGCGGTTCACTTGTTCAGCTTAACCAATACACAGTACCAATGAAGTTATATATTTTGTGTTGACCAAGGATGAAAATATCATGATATATTACAGATATATCGCAGATTTTGACATTGCGATACCCGATATAGGGGAGAATATATTTTTTCCCATGTATCGGCGAAATAACACAAAATATCGCCATATATCGCCATATTTATTTATATTTCTATAATATATGGAATATGAAAATTTGTAATTTTCTTTTATTTATAAATTGATATGTATGTTGTATGAGTTACTGTGTAATTATATCTTATGAAATATTTTACTTGTAGTTGTAAATTTGTAATTTAGTTCCAAATTCATTTTGTTTTTCTGATGATTTTCAATTAATTTGATTAATGATATTCATGGTTGGACTTGAAAAAAATATAATAATAATAATAATAATAATAATAATAATAATAATAATAATAATAATAATAATACAAAGCATAGGAGAATTCTTACCATCTAAATTTATTCAAGAACAAATTAAAATCCTAAAAGGACGGAAATGAGAAATATAATAGTGTTCGGTATTTTATTTCACCTAAACTGTAAGTGTACAGTGAGGCTTCTAATATAGTAGTGAACAAGGTCGAATCCACAAAGACTTATTTCAAGCTACTAGTTATCCGAATTATCCTACCTACGTTATCTAGATCACTCAAAATAATGAAGTGTTTAAATTAAACTAACTGGAATTAAATAAATCAAATTAGAAACACTAAAATTAATGACAGATCAAATGCACATGGAAAAATACCAATGGGGAACAGACGCATTATAGGATTGAGTAATCATCAATTAATTCATCCATCTATTTAATTCCATTTTTGTACCTACGTTGGGATTTTAATTATACTAGAGCAACCACTATTGCATTCCAAACCTCCTCTCGAAGTATCTAGATTGTTGATTACATATTAAATAATAATGTATCCATTAGTTATCTATCATGCAACTCCTAAGTCATCATAGGGTTTACTGCTCTCTCGACTAATCTCAACTCTCTCGAGTGATGTTGACTACCAAGTTAATTATTCAAATCTAATGTCAAAACTCCTCTTTCGATTTATGAATTAATACATTAAAAAAACATCATTCAGTGGCCAATCAAATAATGCATATCCGAGCATAGGAATAATTAAAGTGTAATAAAATCATAAGCACAAGAATATAATTAATTAAATAAACTTCATAATTGAATCATAATTCAACCTTATAATACTAGGATTTAGCTGCTCATAAAATAAACAAAGAAAATAGTCCACAAGGTGTTCATAATCTGACAAGAATTAAAGAAAATAAAACCCGGAAGATTATATCTGCCTCTAATATTGAAATACTCGAATCTCTTGGTCTTGTTTTTCGCAATGCTTTTCCTCTACTGTTTCTCTCTGATATCAATCTTAGGGTATAATCAAAGGTGTACAACTTCCGTGCACAAAAATCCTTAAATACCTAGTGAGGAAAAGCCCAAAGTACAACAAAAAAGGATAAGCCTGATCGAGCCGCGACCTCGCTCGCGGGTGCCTTGCCCGCGGCTCAGGTTGTGGCTCCATATGGAATAAAACCCGCGACCGACTGTATTACCCATGATCGAGGTCGCGGTTTTCTTCTCTCGGACCCTTCCTCTACCGCGATTAGGCAGTGACCCGGCTTGTGCTGACCCGCGACCTCAACCACGAGCCCACTCGCGGTCGCGGGTTTTCTGTTGACTCGCTTCTTCCCGTTTTCGATCCACTTTCTTCAAAACAACATCTCGGGGCTTCATCACCACTACTTTTTCTCCAAGGCGTCCAAAAGTGAGGACAAACTTACACAAATTAACAAACTAGACCAAACTCTAAAATCAAGTGCAAATCGATTAAACTGAGATAAAAACACACATGAATTGTGCAAAACACAACGTGCAAATGTACGAAAAATCATGTAAAATCTCAGTTTATCAAATAGAATATGACAATCCACATATTTTTACTAATTATTTAGTGTTTGGTGGCAATCATTCATTACAATGTAAAAACTGTAGGAGAACTTGCTATTTTCTCCCTTTGAAATCTTTGTCCTTCTATAGATTAATTACAGATATGAGAGTCCACAATTTGATTGGACTACTCAAAATATGTATGAAGGTCAAAATGTGCATCAACAAAATAATTGAATCATTTGACATTATTCAATCTATGGTGAGACAATTGAAAGAAATCAAGAAACATATCAAGCGCATGCACATAATTATATCCATGATTACTTTAATGTGATGAGTTGGTACCAATATTGTTTGGAACAAGATGACATTTCATCTACTATATTTGAACTTCACAGATTCTCATTTTGGTATTAATTGTACTTTATAATGTTTATTTTGTTATTTTATATTGTATTATGTATTATTTTGTCAAATGTACTGTCTTGGACAATATTTATATAATATATTGTTCATATGCTTGCTTTCAAAATACAATTCTATCAAAATTTAGAATAGAATATGTGCATAATAATATGTTATAATAATTCATAAAATTTCTTGTTAAATTTCCAAGATTTTAATATAGTTTTCGTCATTTTTTTTAATTTTATGCGATATCGATATATCATGTGATATATCCGTAAAATTGAAGTTGTGAAATTTAATGTGATAACTATACTTTCATTATGGTGCTAACAAACTCTATATGATAAACTTGCATACAAAGCAATATGACATGAATAAGTTGTTATATACTCCCCAGTTTCATTATGATTGTTGTTTTAACTTTTTTATTTTGTATTAAAATATTTGTTGTTTTATATATTTTTACACTATTTCTCTCAATTTTAACCCCATCTCAAATCATATTTTAGGAAAATATAAATAAATAAGATTTTATATCATATATGAGGAATAAATATATTAGTACATAAAATTAATGTTAATTCTAGATAAAAAAAAATTAAAGTAATAATCAAACGAAACGGAGAGAGTATCATTTTTACGTTGGGAGTTTCTGTTTGCACCCCTATATTTACTCTTTGCACCATAACTTCTCCATGCACCCCCTTTTTTATTCTTTGCACCCCTAAAGTTGACTATAATGCCCTTACTTAAAAAAAAACATAAAATCTGAAAATTAAAAACATAAAAAAAATCACGTTCCGTTCGAAAGTTGTGTATTCGAACATTCTGAATATGTTCGAAGTCTTCTGTTCGAGCATAATGGATATGTTCGAAGTCTTGTGTTCGAACGGTACTTAAAAAAAATTCATGGAGTCTGTTCGGAAATTATTTTTCGAACATGCCATGTTTGTTCGAAAATCAATTTTCGAACAAACATGGTGTGTTCGAAAATTAATTTCCGAACGTGACTTATTTTAAAAATTATGTATGTTCAAAAATAAAATTTCGAACAAATACGATGAGTTCGAAATTTCATTTTCGAACCACACTTAATTTTTTTTTTGAACAAAGGGCATTTAAGTAACTTCAAAACTATTTTATTTTTTCTTTTTTTTCTTTTGGGGTGCAAAGAGTAAATATGGGAGGTGCAAACTCCCTTTTATGTTTAAAGTCAGTGACACTATAAACTAACAATAGTATTTGTTAAGATACACCATATCTCAGACAACACATTAATATACAATATCCGATAATATTAAATGAGTTGGGATAAACATTAAAAAAATAAATAAAAATCAAGACATGCGTTTTTTTACTCACACACCTGACCTGTAGTATTAAAGATATTCAAACCCATTATCTGATCTCCAAACAATTCTCATTCCACCGATAGACCATCATCGGAACGTATTTGTGGGTTGGGATTGGATAAATGGGTCGGATTGAAAGAGACTCGGGTCACCCAGTGGGCCCTCCCTAGTTGCGCGTTTTTCGTTCTTGTCTTCTCAACCCCTTTCCTTGCTCTTGATACTTTCCTCTGTTGCTCTCTCCTGCATTACATCAAACACCTGCGCCACAACTTCACGAGAGGAATCTTACCTCGTTTCACCCAGCCATGTCGCTGCGGCCGAGCAGCAGGTCGGAGGTGCGGAAGAAGGGCTACAAGATAGGCGTCGACGCCGAGGAGGCGCGGCGCCGGAGGGAGGATAATTTGGTCGAGATCAGGAAGAATAAGCGGGAGGATAACCTCCTCAAGAAGCGCCGCGAGGGTATTCTCAATGGCAGCTTTCCCCAGCAATCGCCGATATTTCCTTCCGATCCGTCGCAATCCCCTGCCGCCGTCGAGAAAAAGGTTTGTATCTGTTTTTTATTCATTTTTTTCTTTAGCAAAACAGCGGCCATTGATTGTAAATTGCTGTCATACTCGGTGATCCGTCGTTCTTTTGATCACTGAATTGAGATTGAGTGTGGTAGTGTGGAATGATTTCTGTTTATTTAAGGTTTAGTGAGATAAATATGATCTAATAGTTTTTTAAGATCTCCGAGTGAAATACTCTCTAGATTGGACTTGTTAGATATCTTGTTGGGGCTGTTGAGATAATGTAGGAAAATGAAGGCTTTTCTCGAGTGATTTTGAGTTCGGACTTCAATTTATGACATAAAATAATTAATAGTGCGAGGAATTGGAGACTGGTGCCGACAGATGCTATAATTATTCCCTTACAGATGTGTTTTGGCTTTAGCCCAATCTGTCCTATTAAAATACCGAGATCAATCGATAGGTGATTGTTGCTTCTTGTTGATGCCTTCTGATTCTCAAGAACTTTTCCAGTGGTTAAAAGTTCAAGTGTTTGAGATGGGACATTAGGAAAAGGCATACAAATTTCAAGCTTTTATGCTATAAAATTGCTGTCAGATTCATCAAAAACTTTTATATTACATTTGCTCCATATTGAGGTCAGCTACAATTACTTGATTCAAATGATGAAGTTACTAGCACTTGATGCCATCTGTTTTGCTATGATTCTCACAATGAATTCCTGTGACAGTTAGAAAGTATACCTTTGATGGTACAAGGAGTATGGTCAAATGATGCTAATGCTCAACTGGAGGCAACCACTCAGTTTAGAAAGCTTTTATCAATTGGTACTCTTATCTATAGAAGACTATATTTCTTGGATTATATCTCCACAGTATGTATTTTGTAACTTCTCAATCTTGCAGAACGAAGCCCGCCAATTGATGAGGTGATTAAAGCTGGGGTGATCCCAAGGTTTATTGAGTTCCTTGTAAGGCATGATCTGCCTCAGCTGCAAGTAAGTAATTCATGCAGATATATCTTTGTAAATCTTAACAAGTAAATCATCAATAACTGGTTTTTCTTTTTTTGAAGTTTGAAGCAGCATGGGCTTTGACAAATGTTGCTTCTGGGACATCTGAACACACACGGGTTGTAATTGAACATGGTGCTGTCCCTAAGTTTGTAGAACTCCTTGGTTCTGCCAGTGATGATGTTCGTGAGCAGGTATTTGGAGAGTTTTTCTAATATTTTTGCTACATCTCTTTCCAAATGTTGAAGTTGCAAATTACTATAAACTTAAATGATCTTCTTTTGTTGCTGGTTTCCAAGTAAGTGCTAACGCACCTGCCTTGACTGCTCTTGCTAAACAGGCAGTTTGGGCCCTTGGTAATGTTGCAGGTGATTCTCCAAGTTGTAGGGATCTTGTTCTTGGGCATGGTGCTCTTATGCCGCTACTGGCTCAATTAAATGACAACTCGAAGTTATCCATGCTGAGAAATGCTACATGGACACTCTCTAATTTCTGTCGTGGGAAGCCACCCACTCCTTTTGAGCAGGTGTGAGTCAGTTAAATCTATTTTCTTGTAAATTAGATAGGAATAAGGTCCAATTTGGTCCTACAACTATACCTGAAATCTCAGTTTGGTCCCGAAACAAAATTTTGGCCCAAATCGATCCCTTAACTTTTTAAAATGTATCATATTAATCCCTCAACTTTTTAAAATGTATCATATTAATCCCTAAACTAATTACCGTTAATGTCCGTCAGTAACGGTGTTAAACTAAGGAAAAAAAAAGTCCAAGTTGGTCCTATAACTATACACGAAATCTCAATTTAGTCCTGAAATAATTTTTTTGCTCAAATTGGACCCTTTTTTTTTTTTATTAAACCCTAATTAGATTAATTCGAGACTAATACCAAGCCACATATACAATTTATGTATCCGAAAGTTTGAACATCCTTTTCAATAGTCTTAGTCAAAATTTAATAATTTTAGAAACCAATACTAAGTTGTGGAACTATCTAATCTACATAATGAAATTTTGATGATATATAATTATAAGCCAAGACAAAAAAATGTACGTAATATTATTATTTCATGATTAGTACAAGAAGAAAACTAGTCAATTTATATCGTTTCTATCATATATCAATTCTAGGTAAGTTTATTGATAAATATTATATTCATTATAATATCATTAATTATATTGACACATTTGAGAGAAAAATATACATTTACTAATTATATCATCCACAATCATTTGAGTACCTTGAGACATTCTTCAAATTTTTCATAAACTTTATTAATTAATAAAAAATGAAAAAGAATAGTAAAATAATAAGATTATTAATAAAGTGAAAACGAGACTAAAATATTCCACATTGAACAATTAAAATTTGGGTTAAAATTTTATATAGGGATCAAACTGAGATTTCGAGTATAGTTGTAGGACCAACTTGGACTTTTTCCCTAAAATTAACACCGTTAGTGACGGATGTTAACAGAAATTAGTTTAGGGATTAACATGATACATTTAAAAAAGTTGAGGGATCAATTTGGGCCAAAATTTTGTTTCGGGACCAAACTGAGATTTTAGGTATAGTTGTAGGACCAAATTGGACCTTATCCCAATTAGATATTGGGAGTCACAGAAACTTTAGTGGTGATTGTGCCTCCATGGATCTGCTTTTATGGTAAACTAGCTTTCTAATTCAGCATTGTCTTTCTCTGCACTTGTTCAGGTGAGGCCTGCATTGCCTGTTCTTCGGCAACTTATTCATTTGAACGATGAAGAGGTTTTGACTGATGCTTGCTGGGCTCTTTCTTATCTGTCTGATGGAACAAATGACAAAATCCAAGCTGTGATTGAGGCAGGTGTCTGCCAACGGCTTGTAGAGCTTCTTCTGTATGTTCCTTTTCAATCTTAAGGAATTTGTCTTCTGCTTGCTTTCTGATTTTTTCTTCTATTTTTATATTCGTGGCGTATTTCTTTCAGTTCTTGGAATTTTATTGGTATTGCCTCTGTGCAGCTACAGATGTGTAGTTATCAATCATATTTTGCTAACAGCAATTTGTTTCTCATGTAGCAATCCATCGCCCACTGTTCTAGTACCTGCTCTTCGGACTGTGGGGAATATTGTCACTGGCGATGATGGTCAGACACAGGTATTTGGCTATACCATACAGATTATGTTTCCCCTCTGCCCACTATTTTCTTGTCAGAACTAGATGCCTTTTAGGTCCTTTTTTCAAAGAATTGGAGAGTAATGTCTATACAGTACCAGTAAGATCTTATCTAGTTGTACTGAAAATTTGGTCCTCTTTTTTAGTTTTTTACCTCAATAAGAATTGTTTAGATGGTCTGAAATGCTTTATTTTACATTTAGCATTAATAATATAATAGCTAAATTTTTGTTTTGAAGTTTTTAAATGTTATTATATTTTTTTATTCTTATTTATGTAATTTCATAGTTATAAATTTTATTTCAAAATTTATGTATAGGCATCATATGTGCATGTATTAATCTTTGTATCCAGCGCAGTAATATGTAGTGGGCCAACTGCATTGAATACAGAAGATGATTTTTATTTTTTATTTTTAGTTTTGACGTTGCTATAGTTCTGCCTGCTTATTGTACTGCAGATATCCCTAGGATCTGGTCAGAAATTGGCAAGTTTGAAGGATTCTATTAATTAGCTGGAATGATTTTCTTTATTAAGATCTTTCATTGATACATATAGAAGATACTATCTGTAGAATCTTTTACGCATGCCATCTCTTCTTGGCTTTTTGTGTATTATTACTCGGAACCTATTCACACACTGCATACAAAGCATCTTCACTAAGCTATTGTTTAATTTTAATTGTTCTATTCATAAACATGACCTGCGGACTTGTGTAGTATTAATTAGACAATTATGTGATTGTTTAGAACACTTGAGCAGAAACAAATATAATACTCATTTTTGGGTTTCTCATCTTCTACGTCAGCTTTTCTGAATGTTTACACAGTTAATTTATTTGGCAGTTTGTGATAGACAAACAAGTGCTCCCATGCCTCCAGCAGTTGCTTAATCAAAATCATAAGAAAAGCATAAAAAAGGAAGCTTGTTGGACAATCTCTAATATCACTGCTGGTAATAGAGCTCAAATTCAGGTACTTGTCTACCCCCACCCCCCGTCCCCAGCACTCTTTTGTTCCTGCTAGTGAACTTCTATTTTCCAACTGCATAAAGAGAATCCATCTTATGAATTGAAATCAATTTCACTCACATAATCCATGAATACACTAGAGAACTTACAGCATCTGCTTAATCAAATACAGATGAATGAACATTAGTTGGTTTTTTCAATTTATTGGGTTTGGTTGGACTGGTTATTCTTTATTTCGGTAAAAGGGGATTGTTGTTTCTATTTTGGCTTGCAAATGCATGGACCTGTTTCCGGGACAAGTAAACATAATATTTTCACTAACATGAGTGCTTGAGAATTGAGACGAGAATGTAAGACTGCCTTTATGGTAATACTGGAGAAATAGAGCAAATAATTAAGAAAAATTGCCAATTGGTTTATATTTTCCACGCATATTGGACGAAGGCAAAGCAATATATAGTTGGTGGAAGTAGTATAATTTAGTAATGGCATTTTGTTTGATTCCCTGTGATTGGCTTCTTATTTAGATCTCTATTAAATTTCTCTGGAACAGGCTGTCATTGAGACAGGCATCATTTCACCATTGGTGCAACTTCTTCAACATGCAGAGTTTGAAATAAAGAAAGAGGCTGCATGGGCTATCTCAAATGCCACCTCCGGTGGATCTCCAGAGCAGATTAGGTATTTTGTGAAAATTTTAGAGAGAGATCCAACCAAATATGTTTCTAATATAGGTTAGAGATGAATTTATAGCATGTCATCTGACTGCAGCCTAATTATTTTGGAATATAAGGGGATTTCCAGAAAATAGCTGATCATTTTAATGTTTGTGCCCAAGAATCTTTGAGTTAATAAGGAGTTAAGGACAGGTGCCTTTTTGTGTCCGTATTAACAAATCACAATCCCATCTAGTATAAATATGATTTAGAAATTTAGAAATATATCCCTGTGAGCAGATATTTGGGCCTTTTATATGTGTGTATGACTCGAATTAATATTGGTTATTTCTGTTCTTCATTTTTGAAATATGGGGCATTATTTGTTTGTATTTTGCTCTCTATTTTTTTAATCAGACAGTACTCACTGATATTAGTAGACATTGTAGACCATGGGAAACATTGACTTTTATTTCATGCGAGTTAGGCTTTTATCATACCTTTCAATTGTTAATGGCTGGCATCAACCATGTGCTTTCTTGCTCAGGAAATTTCTTGGTTCTCTTTCTTTCATAGTGATCTAGTCGCATGTACCCGCCTCCCCAGTCATGATCTTCTTTCCCATAGGTTTTATCCATTCTTCCTGCATTTTTGGCCCACCTTTGACTTTTGCTTTTGCTAGCAGAGATCTGCAGAGAATAATGTTTATCTAGTCTCCTGTCCCCCCCCCCCCGTTCTATCTTTATCTATGGTGTTTATGTAACTAGTTGCATGATTGCATCTCAATAGCAATTCTGCTCTCTCTTTATCTTATTTTGTTCTTAAGACTATGGAGCTCCACATGGGGACTGTATGTAATTTCAAACACAATCACTCTTGCAGATTCTTGGTGACTCAAGGTTGCATTAAGCCGCTGTGCGATCTCTTAATCTGCCCAGACCCAAGGATTGTGACTGTATGCCTGGAGGGACTTGAGAACATTTTGAAGGTAGGTGAGACAGATAAAGAAAATGGCCAAAATGGTGGAATCAACATATATGCACAAATGGTTGATGATTGTGAAGGACTGGACAAAATAGAGAATCTCCAGAGCCATGACAATAATGAAATATACGAAAAGGCTGTGAAGATATTAGAGAAATACTGGGTTGAGGAAGACGAGGATCAGAATCTGGCAGATGGTGTAGATGGAAATCATGGAGATGGAGGTTTCAGCTTCGCAAATGGTAAGCCAAACGTTCCTTCTGGAGGCTTCAACTTTGGTTGAAAAGGTTTCTGGAATTGCCTTCTGCTTTTGACTCTGCGCACTTTTTCGAGTTTCAAACTTGTTCTTTGTGTCTGTTTCCGTTTCTTGTTTCTTGTTTCATCTGTCATAGTTTTCGGCCTGGAAAGTGGGCTTTCATTATCTTTTGAATTGTTGGAAGTGTAAGCTATAAATTTGTTAGTCTGTTTTACGAACAATTGTTGCATTACAAAGAAATACTTGATGCCTTTTGTGTTTGTACATTTAGGTGTAGACTCGTAGTAATTTAAAGTCTCAAGGGAATTTGTCTTTCTTTTTCGAAAATCTTGAATATGTATGTTGATAAACAAGCTTCCTTGTGTTTGTATGTTTTCTAAGGGTGGGTCGGTACGGCATACTGAAAATTTCACGCCGTACCGTATACTGTATTGAAATTTCGATATCGAAAATCTCATACCGTTCTCATACCGAAACTTCGGTATACCGAAGTTTCGGTATACGCCGTAATAGATATTGATATCGTACCAATATTTTCAGTATATCGTACCGTACCGATATTATACGGTATACTGAACATACCGAACTTTTACGGTATACTGAAAATACCGAAATTTTAAGGTATACCGAAAATACCGAAATTCACATATCGTACTGATCTACATTTTACAAATAACAAAAAAAAAATCATGTCTCCATAATCAAAATACCAGCATCAAACAAGTTCAATAATCCATGTTTTAACAACCAAATTTCAAATATAATACTACTAAATGAAATAACATAGCAACTTGAAAATTTCAACATCACAAGAAACCTGCAAAATTAAAAATTAATTAAATTACATTTTTTAAAATATTAAAGTTGAAATAAATTTACATACACATTGATAATCTTACTTTTCAAAAGACACCAAAGACTAAATGGAGTCGGGAGAAATAGTTTGAGAACGTTCTTGATTCACAGTTGCATCTGCAATAGAAACATAAGAAATTAATAAAATTATTAGTATATTTCATTTTATATTATAAAAACATCAAATATTTAAATTTAAATTTAATTAGAAAAAGAAACTTTTACTCTTTTCAATTTCTTCAATCTCCTTGTATAAATCAAGATCGTTGTCTGTCGGATCCTTATAAAAGCTAAAGTCATCTGCTTTCAACCAATCATTAGTGCACACTAATGCCTCCACCATTTTCGAACTTAAACTACTTCTAAAAGGATCCACCACTCTTTTACCCAAACTAAAAGCGGACTCACTAGCAACTGTTGAGCTTGGAATTGCAAATATATCCTTAGCAACAAGAGAAATAACTGGATATCTAATTTCATTTCCTTTCCACCACTCCAAAAGATTGAAAGCTAAATGTGATCGCTTTTCAATCTCATCGGATAAATACTTATCCACTTCACTGAATACCTTTTGAAATTGTTCTTTTCATTTTGTGCATCCAATTCACTGAAAAAATCATCAAAAAAGCCATTACTGCTGCTAGTACCTCCTCCACCACCACACTCCAATTGCGTTTGTTTCTCAATGCTCAATACATTGGCTCCCTTGTATTCCGTCCACAAACTAATCAAATTCAATTTAATTTCATCAGTGACCTTCTTCACCTTTTCAGAATCACCTCCCAATTTCATAACACAAAGCTTGATTGTTTGAAGCTTGTTTCTTGGATCCAAAACATTACCAAGAAAAATCAAAGGATTCACCTTATCCCAATTCCCCCAATACTTGTCAAATTTGTCCTTCATTGCATTTGGAACCTTTTGAAGAACTTGATTAGATTCATCATGCATTCTTTTCTCAATCTCAACTTGTAAGATAACCATTGAAGTATAAATCAATTGTGAGGTAGGAGTTTTTGATGCACTTAGTTCTAAAGTGACATCATAAAACTTTTTCAGAAAATGAACAAACGCCTTTGCATTCTCCCAATCATCTACAGTTGGTGGCCCCATCCTTTCTCTACCTTTGTCATTTTTTTCACGAAAATATCTCATAAAAGGCAACCATTCTTCACCCATTTTATCAAACACCTTTATGTACTTCAATGCAACATCAAGCATTTTATAAGTTGAATTCCATCTTGTTTTGACACCCATGGGCACTGTAGAAGTACTAGGAAACTTGTCTAGTATAGCAACATCTCTAAATTTGTTCAATCTCGAAGGAGAAGAGTGAAGAAACACAACTGCATTGGAGAATAATGTAAGGTTGCTCTTTATTATTTATACTTTGAAATTGTTCATTTTTAATTCATAACTCGTGTATTTTTTATTATTTATATTTTCTAACCTTTTGTGTTAAGCTTACTAAATATTATATATATATTTTTAGAATTTAATGAATTCTAAAAGCTTTTTTTATCTTCTTATTTAGTAATTTTCTTTTATTTATCTTATAAATTACTTTACTCATAAATCATAATCGTAATTGTAATAATGTTAGTTTATTATATTTTATTAGTCAACTTCAATTTCTAACATCAAAGTGTTATTATCATACTTTACATATATTCTAGTTTCTTGTTATTATTTTATTTATTTTTTAACTTTTAGTAGTGCTTAATATTGGAGAAGAATATAAGGTTGCTATTTATTATGTATACTTTTAAATTGTTCATATCAATTCATAACTCATATTTTTTTTATTATTTATATTTTCTAAACTTCTACTTACTTAATATTATATTTTTTTAGAATATAATGAATCTAAAATAATTTTTATCTACTTATTTAGAAATTTTCTTTTATTTCTCTTATAACTTTTTTTTTTAACTTTTAGCGTTTAATATTTGAGAGGAGGATTGAGTGTTTAATAATAAAAGAAATAAGATTACTGTTTTTTAGTTATTACATGTAACTTTCAAATTTCAATTGTTCACTTTATTATGTAATAGTTTAAATTATATACGATTTATATGATATATTAATAAAATTGTAAATATATGCAATGTTATAGATCATCATATATAATTTAAATATAATCATTTGATTAATTTTTTTTCTTTTATTGATATATAGCTGTCACTTATTATATTTGTAGTTATGTGTACTCAAATGAAATTAGTGTAATAACCATAAGTTGTGAAATAATAATAATAATAAATTAAAAATTATCGGTATGGTACGGTATATCGGTTTACCGTACCGTACCGATATACCGAAATATACTGAAATATCGATATATACCGATGTACCGATATATCGATATATACCGAACTTTCGATATATACCGAAACATTCGGTATAATGAATACCGGTATATATCGAAAATATCGGTATATACAGAATACCGCGATATACTGAAAATTTTCGGTATACCGCGCAAAAATTATTGATACGGTATCATACCGTACCGAAAACTGCGGTATACCAAAAATTCAACATTTTCGGTATTTTTTCGGTACGATAAGTGCGGTATTTCAATATTTCGGTATTTTTCCCCACCCCTATGTTTTCTGATGGGAGTGGCGATAGAGAGAAGGCTTAAAATTTCTGTATATTCCCTCGTCTCACAATAAGTGTCATTCTAACACTTTAATTTTATTTTACAAAAAGTGTCATTCTACATAATCAAAGTAAAAATCTTACATTTTTCTCATATTTGTTCTCATTTAATGTATTCAAACAATTATATTTAACTCATTTAATGTATTTACGTAAGGGTGTATAAAGTAATTTTATTATCTAATTAATATCTTTATTAATATGTATGCATTCATTCAGAGTGACACTTATTTAGAAACGGAGAGAGTAATACGAATAAATTTGTTCAATATTAATTTATGCAGTATCTAGTATATACTATTTAATGATGGTAAAAGACTGAGAAGGGGGAAAATATAAGGATGCTTTTTGTTTTATATATATATATATATATATATAGGATATGGATCAAATAGGGACTAACCCTTGGTGTGAAAAATAGGGATGACTCTCATCCATTAGATCTGATGAAATTGACGAATAAGATTAATTATTTTAAGTAGTTTAATTTCGGTTTTTTTTTATTTAAATTAAGTGATAAGGTTAATGATGTAAATTAATAAAAATCTTGTAGAGTCCTATATCTGTGCAAATCTTAACTTCTCTAATTAAACGGTTTTAATTGTGGCAAGTTAATATCTCCATTGATTTGTACGGTTTTTTTTATGAATCTGAAAAAATTGTTTAGTTTACGGTTTCTTCATCTTTTTCTTCGTTTTCTTCTTCTTCTTCTTCCAACTCATAGATCAACGATGGCGACGACACGACACTCACACTATTTGTACAGACGGTTTCTTTTCCTTCTTCTCCTCCTCCTCCTCCTTCTTCTTCTTCTTCTTCTTCTTCTTCTTCTTCTTCTTCTTCTTCCAACTCATAGATCGATGATAGCGATGATGCGTCACTCACACAACGATTCTAGCGGCGACGGCGGTTGTTGCGCGGCACTCACATGGCGATTCTGCGCAGCGGCTCGACTATGACGATTCTGGACAGCGTATTGTATTAGTGTAGCATGTTTGTCTATTGTAGGAAGCATTAACAGTACGTTTATATAGCATTGATTATTTGATGGTTTTTTTTCCAGGGCTGATTCACTGTAGTCAAGATGTTTTTTTTCTCTTGTTCCATTTTTTACTTAGTTTTATTTTTAGTTTACTTATATTTTCCCGTGCTGTTTTGTATGGTACAGTTGGGGTATTTTAATTTTTTTCGTTACATTATTTCAATGCTTGCGGTAAAAAATGTCACCATGATGCTAGGAATTGTCCAGGTAAAAAATGATTTATGTCTAGTTTTTTTTTTATCAATGTTTCATTTTGTGTTAGTTTTGTTTCTATTTTACATAGTTTTTCTTGTGATGTTTTGTATGCTACAGTTATGGTATTCCATATTTTTTTTTGGTACATTATTTGTGGTACATTACAATTCTTTGATTTAGGTTGGTTGATATTACGAAGCATTTATTCGATGAATACATAGCACTAACTGTAGCATTCACATAATCCTATGCAAATGAATATGTTTACGAAGCACCAATCACGGAATATGAATATATTTATGTTACTTACGAAGCATTATTCTGAAGTGTACGAAGCACTGTCTTTACATCTCTCTCACTGTAATATGAACTAATCACTTATAGCATTGCAGACAATCATAAGTAGCATCGATGATATACATATATAGCATAACAGATATGCTTAAATAACATTAAAGATGTACATGAGTAGCATATTAAATTTAATTAGGTAAAAGCGCCAGAGGTATGCATAGGTAGCATCAACAAGCCTAATTCAAAGTAATAACTCACACGTTATTTTTACCAACTTAAACACTTAATAGCACAGATATTCATAAATATCATCAAAGAGGTGCATAATTAGCATTACAAATTTTATTTTGTCCAAAACACCATAGGTGCGCATTAGTAGCATCAATATTAATAATTCGAAGCTCCAAATTGTATAAGGTCGTTTACCAAGCTTAACAATAACTAGCACAATAATTCATAAGTACTATCAATGTCATGCATAAGTAGCATAACAAATATGCTTAATTAGTGTCACAAAAAAACTGACTTTACCAATGTTCAACAAAAAGATATCGAAGCATTTTCTTGGTGAGCAACAGTCACACATCTCCACTCAGAACATCATTCACAGTTGGATTTTTCATCCTAGAGTTAGTTATCGTATGCTAGATAGCCTAAACACCTCTTCTTTTCTCGTGTTTAGTTTTTATCTAATTTCCTTGTCTTGGTCAGTTGTGTCATCACTCTGATTGCGCAACCGCATATCCTCCTCAAAATCAGAGTCGTCTGCATGAACCTTAGACTTACTTGAAACCCAACATAGAAATAATCCAAATAGGTATTAGGTAGCATTCAAATTTTAAAGTAAACAAATCAAACATTAATCACAATATAATCTATTTTTTTCTTAAATGATAAAGAGTATAAATCATGTTTATATCAGATTGCACAACTCCATTCAAAGTTATGGAAATCATTTGATTTAGATATTATTAGCATTAATATTTCAGAATTGCGCATGATATCACAAACATATAAGTACGTAGCATTTTTATATATTTAAATTAGCATGAATATACCGTTTACGGAAATTTAAGCATCAGATTTCATGCTTTACCATGTCAAAATCAAGAGAGGACACATTAATCACAATTTAACACACACTAAACACACATTCATTATCATTCCTGCACTTTCTAAACAAACCCATGAATTGATGAAAACACAAAATTTGTAATACAACATTTCACGATTTCCATTCTCTGTTCGCTTTTGTTAATATAATATCTCGAAAATTATAAACCCACATTAGATTAATTAATCGATTAACAACACAGGCATTCACTGTATGTTCTTCATGAAATTCACCCAATTTATAAAATCAATTAACTATATTTATAGATTTAATGATTCGTAATCATTCACCCGATTCTACACTAGGCCACAATAGGTTGAAGAATCAACATGTAAACCATTTAAAATTCCATAACTAACCTGATTTTTTCCGACCCATGATTCTACTCAGTCCTGGTTCAAGTCCGCTGCCGCTGGAAAAAGAAAACTGTCGTCGAGAGGGTTGAGGGGTTCAGTTTGCCGCCGCACACAAAACCTATCGTCTGCGTGATGAATGGTATTCCAGAATCTGCTTGACTCCTCATAAAATCACCGTCGATTTGCGGGATGCCAGGTTTGGGAGGCGGCACTCTCAATTTTTCTTTGGAACTGCCATTTCCCTTTCAATTTCTTGTTCACTGGTTTGTAGGGTTTTAGTTTTTTATAGAGATATCGTATATCTCGTTCCGTATCTAGCGCCTATTTTAGTGCATAATACCATATGAAATTAATGTACAAATTTACCTTATCACCCCTCCATGAATTAATAAATACTAAAAAATTAATAATTACCATTTAAAAGACATTTAATCTAATCCATCCATCTTATATATTTGTATGGATCATATTTATCTCTATTTTTCACACCAAGAGTTGTCCCTATTATAACCGCACCCTATATATATATATATATATATATATATATATATATATATATAGGGAAAGGATCAAATAGGAACCAATCCTAACCTTAGATTTGATTAGATCTAATGACCATAATTTAGTCAAAGTAAGGTGGCAAACTTGTAATATTTGAGAACTTAATGAAGGCAGGGTTATTTTCGTATTTTAGAAATTAGGTTATGTTTTTTCGGATTTTGGGCCCAATTCTCGGAATTAAATAGACAACGCTTTAAAACTGTTGTCTTTTCTGGCATTGTATGAATATGCTAAGATGAAAGATTTATATTGCTAACATCAACAGATTTTGTTGCTGACATGAGGTAGACTCATATTGATAACTTGACGAGATCATAATATTAAATTGACACGTATTAAACACCACACATATAACATTGGACCACATTTAAAATAATATTGTGTAACATGTGTAACATCATTCATACATACAACATATTGCTAATATGTTAGAGAATATGCACACTGCTAATATGTGACTAATAATTTGCTAATATGTTAGTAACATGTTGCTAATATGTGAATAATGATATGCTAGTATGATTTAAATTCTCAAATATTACAAGTTTTCAAAATAATATTAAGCATTGATAAAATTATAATTGTTTATGAACTTAACTATATATAGCTCATACTTTAACTATTTTATCATGAAAGCAACTTAAAATTCAAAGTCGTGCATAAAAAATTTCATGTTAGCAACATAAACACAAGATATGAGCAATATTGTGATATCATATTAGCAAATGTCTGAGAGTTACGAGTTGAATATATGTGAAAAAGAGTTTTTTGTATTTTTCATCAATTTTTGCTCAAATAAACATATGCACTATGGATCTTAAATCAAAGAGCATGAAAAAATCTTTAATTTGATATATTTTTTGCGTAAATTGGATAAAAACGAGTAAGTTATGATTGTTTAAAGTTTTTAAGAATTTTTTAAAAGATGATGACATCACTTTATAAAAAAAAAATCTAGAATTACCCCTTATATTTCGAATTTTACATATTTACAATTATGCCACTGCCTTTTTATCCGTCATGTCATCAAAATCTTTAAATTTGATTGGTTCCTAGGTTCTCACGGGGGGATTGGTTCCTATTTGAACCCACCCCTATATATATATATAAAGGTGAAAAATTAAAGTAATCAAAATTAAGTTGGAAACTTAGTTTTTAACCAAGAATGGTAGAATATTTATTTCTAATGAAACAAAGATGTAAATATCCTATTTACTTTTAATGAATATTTGAAAAAAAGCAAACATTTAAAACATACACACTACACTACACTACTACATGTAGGATTACAATTTCAACCGCTCAAATAATTTTGTTCCTATTTTCTATTTAAAAATTAAATAAATCAAAAGAATCAATATCATCACCAAATTTTTATGTTTATTTTTTTATCCAACTCATAACCAAACAAATTCAAAAACCCTTCAAATAAATTGAAATGTATGTCACCAATTTGTAATAAATTCTAATTAATAACCAAATAAATCTAAATACATAAATGAGATACCAAATAAATCTAACTTTTTAACTAATAGACGTGATACGATACGATACCAAATACACAACATTTTTTTTGCGCTCTAAATTACTCTAATTGCAAATTGTTAAATATATCATAGTTTATGTATTGTATCAAATTTATTAGTTAAAAAGTTGGATTTATTTGGTATATCTAGTTTGTGTATTTGGATTTATTTGTTTATTAAGTGTATTAAGTGTTACACATCTCTTCTGTGTAGAAATTGTTACACAACTCTTATTTGTTTGAATATATGGGTGTGTAGCACAACTCTCATTTGTTTAAAGTTTGAAAATATGGGCATGTTAGTATCCGTATACCAGTATATTAGATATCAAATATGGGTATAAGTATCAGATATAAGGTATGGGTATCAGATTGATATCTGATATCTGTGTTTGGAATGAACTTTTCTGATTTGATATATCAAATCCTGATTTTTAAAAAATAAAGTTAACTTTTAACTGAAACGTAGTAGTAGTAGTAGTAGTAGTAGTAGTAGTAGTAGTAATAATAATAATAATAATAATAATAATAATAATAATAATAATAATAATCTAGCATACCAAATTATACCAAAGTATTTTGCAAGTGTCATTGATCATTACATTTCAACCTATCAACATTAGATCATCCTAATATACAAAAAAAAATCTACTAAAAGATTAGGGATGAATGAATGTTTGATAGATAAGCTATGCAAAAGCTCCCAAAAAATACATCATCAAAATGACCTTGTCATCACAAGCCAAAAAAATATATTTTTATCCCAGCAACAATCTTTTTTTACCTCTTATGTTCATCCCCACGAAGCCTAACTATGAGCTTTTTCACGTACAATTTCTTCCACTCATCATTTGGACAACTATAGAATGCATCAAGCTCACTTGAATTCCTCGAGAGATAGCTAGTAGCATCAATTGCATCAACTTGAGAAATTCCCTCTATCATAGCAACTTCGGATAATAAATTTTCTTTTGTTCCACTACTTCTTTTTCACGCTTTTGAGCTTCTTTCCAAGTATCAACAATGGTACCCATATGATCTTTGATGGTATCTATAGCAATCACAAGCTTATCATTGGATACAAGAGGGCTTTTACCTTTCTTTTGCCTCTTGTGTGGTGGTTGTGTTTGCAATTTAGTAACATCCGAGTCCTCTAGATCATTTTCTAGATCAATGCATTCATTGTTCATGTTATTGATGTTATCATTCATATCTTCAGACCTATTCCCATCCGCTCGATCTGCATCACATATAATCCGTAACTTTTCAAATAGTGGGAATGCACTCTTCCACAAACCCTTAGCTCGAAGATGCCCCTAAGAAACATATAATTTTAGAGGCACACTCCTGTAGGATGGTCTAACGGGCCACTTTCGTTAGACGGATCCTAACCCGACCCGGATTTAATTTTTTCTTTTTTTTTTTGCACCTAGCCCCACCCCCACCCCACTCTCTCCCTCTAACACGCCATTGACTCCTTTCTTTTTTTTTCTTTTTTTTTTTCAGGGGCCCCACCCCCTCTTTCTCTCACACGCATGCACATATTCGTCCCTCTCTTTCTCTCTCTTTTTTTTTACAATTCCAATTCACGATTTATACAAGTTTTTTTTCTTTTTTTTAGAGCACATTTATACACTTTTTTTTCTTTTTTTTTAGAGCACATTTATACACTTTTTTTTTAGGCAATTTTTTTCGGCTCCAATTTACACTTCACTATGAATATTTAGAAGTTGTATGTTTTTTTTGTAATGATTTTATTAATGATACTTTATCCATAATTAATGATACTTCACAAGATAAAAGTTATATTTTCATTAAAATGAAAATTGCCGATGATTAAGCATTAGTTGTTAAATTAACAATAAAGAAGTATCATTAATTATGAAGTAAGTATCACTAGTAATAAAAAATGAAGCATCACTAATAGTGATATATTCTTCTGCAATTAGTGATATTTTTCTTTCTAATTAGTGATACTTTCTTCTACAATTAGTGATACATTTCTTCTAATTAGTGATACTTTCTTTGCAATTAGTGATACTTTTCTTTCTAATTAGTGATACTTTCTTCTAATTAGTGATACTTTTCTTCTAATTAGTGATACTTTCTTCTGTCATTAGTGATACTTTTCTTCAATTAGTGATACTTCCTTTGCAATTAGTGATACTTTTCTTTCTAATTAGTGATACTTTCTTCTACAATTAGTGACACATTTATTCTAATTAGTGATACTTTCTTATGCCACTAGTGATACTTTTCTTCAATTAGTGATACTTTTTTTGCAATTAGTGATACTTTCTTCTGCAATTAACGATACTTCATCCCTAATTAATGTACTATAATTATTTTAATGATACTCCAATATATATATATATATTTTGAAATAAATCTATACCATAAATTGAAATTAGTGAACCATAAAATTGAATTGAATTTCATTTATTTTTTTAAATAAAATTTCACCACATAAAATATATATTTTTTTAAAATAAATGTATACCCTAAAATGGAATTGAATTAATTTTTAAAAAAAATATTATTTTTTAAAAAAGGAAGAAAGATAGTGAAAAAAAAAGAAATTGAAATAACAAAAATTGGGCCTTGAGAACATGAGAAAGAAAGAAGAAAAGGGGGAAAAAAAAAAGAAAAGAGCAAAACAACCGAAAAAAAAAGGAAAAGTAAAAAAAAAAGAAAAAAGGAAAAAAAAAGAAAAGAAAAGGAAAGAGACGGAAAAAAAGAGAAGAAAGAAAGAAAAAAAGAAGAAAGAAAAAAAGGGAAACGAAACCAAAAAGAGAAGAAAGAAAAAAAAAAGAAAGAAAGCAAAACAGCCCAGCAGCCTAAAAACAAGGGAAAGAAAAGAAAGAAAGAAGAGAAAAATGGCTTAGGTCCAGCCCAGCAGCTAAAAAAAAGGCCAAAAAAAAAAATGCACAGCGCATGGGGCGGGTCTTGGGACGGGTTTTGACCCGTCTAATGTAATGGGATCCGTTAGACGATCTCATACAAATTTTTGTCATAATTTTAAGTTAGTGAAAATAAATTTAAATAATCAATCAAGTAAATATACAAGCATTCACTTACCACACAAAATTCATCAAAACATTGTCTCTCGCATTGAACCATCTTGTTTTTGTCATCCCATTGAATCCCCGATGACTTGAGCATATAACTAATAATGGTATACTTCTCTTTCAAAAATTTAATCTTTGATTCAACTTGTGAAACCTTCAACCCACATTCAGGAAACTTGTTTTTTATTTTTTCTGCTAAGCATTGATGAAATCCATTTTTGAAACCACCCTCACACTTCCATCGATGATCAAGTTTTAGCTCCAGTATGAAATCCAACAATGTTTCCTCTTCTAAGGAACTCCACTTCCTCTTGTTCTTCCCACGTCCAGCAGCTTGACTTGAATTATTCATCCTAAAAATATTGAAAATTTCATATATAATACATGCTCAAAATATTGTAAATTTCATATGTAATTCATGCTCAATCATTGTCAAATTTAACTTGTTTTACAACAACATATAAACTAATACAACATTCAAATAACAAGTAAATAAAGAAAACTTACAGATACAAATCAACTAGTAAAACATTTAAATAACAAGAAATAAAGAAGACTTGCAAAGTACAAAATCAAATGTATGAAAAACGACTTGCAACACAGAATAAATCGAAGAAGCACTACTTGAAACTGACTGAAATGCAAAACATTGATATAAAAAAAAAACATAAGCCAGATTGCTTAATGATTGAAGGTAATTTTCCTTCGAGAAGAATGTTAGCAAAAGACAGTTATCAGAAAGAAGAAAGGAAAAGGTAAACAACCATTTTGCCAAACGATTTCTTTTTCAACTGATGTAGCTATTCAATAGTATAATATTAGTAATGTAAGAAAAAACATAGAATGTATTATAACTTGTATTCCCTCCGTCCCAATTATATAGTCCTATTTATCCTCGCATGTAGATTAAAAATATTTATGAAAAGAAGATATTAAAACTAAACTTCCAATAACACCCTCATTGAATATCTATGACTTTCAACATTTAAGTTGTTATTTTTTTAATTTCCAAGATTCAACAAGGATTTATTTGTACATTACTATGAAAATTAATAGTATTTATAGTAATGAGACTATATAATTAGGACACCTCAAAATAGTAAAAGAGACTATATAATTGGGACGGGGGAGTATTATTTTTCAAGCTTGATTAATCATTTATGAACCTAAACTATTCCCCAAAAGCCTGATTTATTCAAAAACTATTCCAGAAACTCAATCTATTCACAAAAGTCTAATGAATTATTCAAAATTAATCTACAATCTTAAACATTTATTAAAAAGGATTCCCTAAAGCAATTCTGCTTGGACCTCAATTCATAAACAAAGCACCCCAATTCATGAACACAGCTAAACATTCATCAACTCAAAATCGTTCTTTTTTCGTAAACAACTCACATTCAATAAAGCATTGGAATTTGTCAAGAAAAAAAATTAATTTCTATTCATCCATTAGCACCTCTGCGTGACTGCTTGGACCCCAGTTCATAAACAATACAACACAACCACCCCCACACTTCAATTCCTCAATTACCTTTTCATCGATTTGGATTCAATCTCCAAAAACTCGCATACCAACTGCGTGTGCGGTGTCTCCCCAACAAAACAAGTATGGAAAATTTGGGCTATGGAATTTGGGAGAGAATGAGAAAAAGAGAAACGAGTGTTTTTCCGGATGAGGTATGAGTTATATATGAGTACTAGCAACTCACCCGTGTGATGCACAGGGTTTAAAGTACTTAATTAATTTATTATTATAATGTACATAATATAATAATTTATTATAAGTAGTAATTAATTATATTGTACCAATATGAATAACATATAATTAAGAACATGAAATATATAAAAGAAAAATTCATACAAATGTGTATACATGGGAATAGGAAATACAAAAGGAAAAATATGTAAAAGAATATACATCATTATCGTGAACATGTTAACATGCTCAAAGTAATCATTTGTGTATTGAACAAAAAAAGAAGCTCTATAATTTTGGAAGCAAGTGGGGATGATCAACTACATCATGTATTTAATACGATAAAATATAAATTAATTTTCAGACTCAACGGATGATGATATTTCTATAAAATATACCAACAAAAATATAATAACATACAAAATCAGAAAAAGCGGTGGACTAATAGTAATTGTCTATCATATGATGAAAATCAGAGTATTTATGGTTTTACAATATTCAATCCGAACACAATTAATCATAATGAATAAATGGATTCCAACGTGCATTATCACTACTAATATTAGTCACGATTTGCACAAGTCATTGTTCAAATAGGTGTTTGCATTTCTATTTATATTGTAATAAAATTTACAATTAACTTAATAACATATGTGCCCTTATTTTAAAAAAAAAAAATTTAATAGCCACTATATGCATGGATTTTCTCTCATTTCTTGAGTTCGATCCTATTAATAACAACTAAAAAATATCAAACTAAAAAAACAATTAGCTTCAACTATTTTTTAAAACATACATTAGCTTCCAAAACTAATTTTAATCGCGACTTGCAATTAACTCCTTTATATATATATATATATATATATATATATATGTTTTGGTTCAGGTACGGTGAAAATTATATGTTGTTGTGAGAAATGAGAACATACTTATCTTATTGTAATTTACTATTTAATTGATACGAATGTTGTCTATTTATATTGTAATAAAATTTCAATTAACTTAATAGTATATGTGCCCTCATTTAAAATAAAAATAAAAATTTAATACTAAGTATATGCATGGATTTCCTCCCATTTATTGAGTTTGATCTTATTAATAACAACTAAAAAAATATCAAACTAAAAAAAATAGCTTCAATCATTTTTTAAAACATGCCTCATTTTTAAAAACATGCATTAGCTTCCAAAACTAATTTTAATCACGGCTTGTAATTATATGTTGCTGTGAGAAATGAGAACATAATTATCGTATTGTAATTTACTATTTAATTAATAAGAATGTTCTCAAACCAAAGTTGTTTCTCACCTGTACATAAAGATCAATGAAGATTGTTAGATTAAGAAAAAAATATTATGCTAATACACACATCTTTCCTCATTCCAAAATTTTCCATCAACTATCTCACCACACACCACACATTTCGTGACTCAACCCATAATACATTGATAACACGATCAATTATACATAAAAAATATATACAAATATACAATAGATTACAAATTTCCATTAGAAAAGTGTAAATATAATTAGCATTAATATTGCTAACATTGATACACTCTTTTTTTCTTGTAATGTGGAAATTCGGTCACTTATGTACAAAGATTTCTTTAAAAAATATTATGCTAATACACACATCTTTCCTCATTCTAAAATTTTCCATCAACTATCTCACCACACACCACACATTTCGTGACTCAACCCATAATACATTGATAACACAATCAATTATACATAAAAAAATATATACAAATATACAATAGATTATAAATTTTCAATAGAAAGTGTGTAAATATAATTAGCATTAATATTGCTAACATTGATACACTCTTTTTTTCTTGTAATGTGGAAATTCGGTCACTTATGTACAAAGATTTCTTTAAAAAATATTTGATAGTTTGCAAAATGATTCAATAGTTTCTTCAAAATAAAAAAAATAATTTTTATAAAGCAATATATGCATGTAGTGTATGGTTAAATATTAATGGATGTAGTATGCTATTTTTATGATTATAATTGACAACAACCTTTTGATAATGAAATGAGAAAATTAAGTTATTGATTCATTTGTGCAATGCAGATCCTTGATGAGGATTCAGACAAGATAAACTAATTGAGATTTTTCTTCAATTTATATTAAGATATTAAAAGTATATTCGATTCACTATTATCACTGTATTTTTCTTTATATGTATTCTACTTTGTAACAACAACAATAAAAAATGATTTTCAAATACTAAACCAAAAATTCAACAACACAACAATAAGAAAATAAAAAGTAATTCAATATGTACGTTGTTGCAAGAAAAAAATGAAATCTTAAAATGCTAACTAAATATTGTCCAAGGTACAGTACGATGGATGCTACTATTTATAGCTGAGCAAGATGTGATAATTTTAGATATTTCTAAATTTAAATGGTGTAATTATAGAAAAATGTATATTGGTTGAATTATCAATTGGTTAATTTGAGCTCACGTACCCCCATTTTATCTAAAATATTAGTAATATTTGGCTAATTGATTATGTAATTAGAGAAATGTTTGAGTAAATATAAAATCACGTCCATTTGATTAAATCTATTTTTGAAACATTGTATTATAATATTAATCTTAATTTGAATGGAATTGTCAACTATATCTTGCTATGATTATAGCCGGATTTTATTTTCACTAAGATTATACCAAACTATATACTATAATATAATATATATTAAACATATCTTGAAAAGTAAATTTATAATATTAGATATATATATATATATATATATATAATGTATTATTTTATTTTCGTAAAATTATAGGCAACTAAATTTGAGAATGATTTAATAATTAAATACTATATATATATATATATATTAATCTTAATATTAATTTGGATGTAAAGGTATGTCAACCACCATCTTGATAATATAATTATAGACGGATTTTTTCCCCTAATTAAGAATATTATAGCTAGATTATACTATGCTAAATTGAAGATCTAATGGCTCGATTATTACTTAGCATTAATGATAATTTCAAATTTATGTTAAGATTTTAGTTTCAATTACTATTTCAATTTTATATTTAGAATTCCATTTATGCTAATGTAATTTAGGCGGGAAAAAGTTAGTCTTACTATTTTTAACGACTATCTTACTTTTAGATATAATATAGATATCAAAGATATCAATTTGATATTACACTATTGAATTTCCGTCAAATTTTAACTGATCCCACAATTCATTAAATGTAGTATGGTAAACAAAAAAAATAATAAAAATTCTGCGTTTCGTGATTATAAAAGAATTTTAGAAATGAAACTTGATTACATCCATATATTCACGCTAAAAATAAAAATGGAATCAAAATATATTTTATATTATATTACTCCTTGAAAAAAATAAAAAAAATGTGTAGGATTGAATAATGTGGTGTGACAGCAACT
Organism: Perilla frutescens; assembly: GCA_026008535.1. Lineage (NCBI taxonomy): Eukaryota > Viridiplantae > Streptophyta > Magnoliopsida > Lamiales > Lamiaceae > Perilla > Perilla frutescens. Next base: position 34,102,391 of record BRKX01000017.1, on the reverse strand, counting down.
ATCATTCATTACAAGTTGCAACTGCCTTCTCATATCTAAACCCCACAAAATATCGCCATTGCCTGACGTCCGCACTGCCTGTCTGGCATACGTATATGATATCCACCGAATTTAAATAGAAATATGTTATTTTCAAAAAGATATAACACTATTTTGATGTCCGTACTTATAATTTTTTCAGATTTAATCTCTCTATTTTACTTGATTAAAATGAGATTCTTGTATTATTAATTTGATCAAAATTAAATATCTTGGTTACCTTCCCTTAGGCTTTGAGTTAACTAAAGGACTTAATTTTAACTAAGTCGATAGTATATGAACCCTAATTTGAAAAAAATATATATAAAATTTGATTTTTTTAAAAATAAAAAATCAATTAAATATAATAAATAAAAAATATATTTTTTTATAAAGTCCGTTTCACCTTTTGTTTTAATTTGAAAAATAAATAACAAATAAAAACTGAAAAAGTAAGTAAAATTGCTGCATTTTTTTTCATTTTTCATTTATTTGTTTTTAAATTAAATTTAAAAGGGTGAATAATAGTTCTTTTTTCTTTAATTTGATTTTTATTTTCATTTAGTTTTTTTAAAAAATTCAAGTCTCTGTATTATTAATTTGGTTAAAATTAAATTTATCCGTTAGCTCAAACTCTAACAAAAAGTAACAAAGAGACTTGATTCAAACTAAATTGATAGTACGATGACTTGATTTTAACCAAATAAAAAACAGAGATTCAATTCGAAAAAAAAACACAATATAAGTACAAGAATTCAAATCAGTACATGCCTTTCAAAAATATAGAAAATGAAAATTTGATTTTGTATATTATTTTGTAAATGGATTTCCTTAAAATTAGGCCTATACTTTTATTCACATATCTTGAGTTCCTTTACTTTTATTCATTTTGAAATTAAATCCGTATATTTTTTGTTTACATTAAAATTATGTCCTTGCATTGTAATAAAGACCCTATTGTAGTGCAAATAAAAGTACGTGTTCCTTTTTCGAAAAATTATTGAATTGTTTGGATAATAGAGCTTTTAAACTTTTAGTATGACGATAAAATTCCAAAAACAAAGTCAAGGTTATCTTGTTTTGATTACCACCAAAAATATAATTAATAACTTATAAATAGTTAAAATCTTATACTCTATTATTTAGAAGATTTTATACACACGATGAAAAAATATAGTCAAACATATTTTTATTTTTCAAACCTATAAATCTAAATAATAAATCATTCATAATAACTATTAGGGATAGATACAATGAATAATCGAAGATTACAAGGTAAAACCTATCTACACTCTAGATTTAACAGAAAAAGAAATAATACATAAAAGAATTTGAACCTATCTACACTCTAGATTTAACAGAAAAAGAAATAATACATAAAAGAATTCATAATCTGGAAAACTGATCAGACTGACGGCTCAGGAACCGTCTCTAAGAGAATCCCCCAGATCACTGTGAAACACCACGAAGTAACTGACATATAAAGCCCAGCCACCTACAGCCGCAACCCCACCACAGCTCATACCCACTCACAAAGAGCAAGATGCTCTATCTCACACAGAAAGAAGAAGAGGAAGAAGGAAAAAGAAGATCGAGATCTATAACAACTTTCTCTCTCTCAACCCTAGTCACACACATAGTGAAATGAATAATGTGTGTAAATAAATCGTAACTTACATATTAATAGGTCGGTGAATAGGGCAAAGCAGATGGACCATTAAAGATGGGTCTGGTAGTATGGGCCTTCGATGGATAAGTTAATAAGTCCAACAAATCCAACAGTAACAAAATATTACATTTTTTAAAAATCAAATACATTTCATAAATTAAATTATTAAAATTAAAGCTGAAAATAAAATCAAACATTCTCTAAACTAGTTAATTTTTAGTAGAAATTTAAACCTCTTTCTATTCTAGTTGTCCAAAAATTATGATGGTGGTGCGGTTGGTGAATTGTCACTTTCATTGAAGTTTGTCGTAACTCTCTGTAAAGTGTTTTCCAAAAGTAAAAAAAAAATCGCCCATACAGAGTTGAGAAAATACTTTCTAAGAGTAGCAAATTTGGGGAACCTGAAAACGCCAAGCACTAAAATTGTTTAATTAAAATTCAAATTTAGTTATAGACACGAAATCTATCTCACTTCTTTCTGCCAAAAAGAAGTACATAAGACAAAAGTTTGAAGAGCACACCAATATACACACTTAATAATGTAATGCATTATATAACTAAATATTTTGTTTTTGTTTGAGATAAATAACATATAAATAGTGTATATGCCTAACAGGAGCATATCCATACATATCACTATACTTTCTGTAAAAAATATTATCCATTGTTGATAAGGGATCCGAAACTGGTCTTTTTTTTTTTTTTTTTACTGGTCTACTATAAAGTATAAACAATCCTATAAAAAAAATAGAAAGAATTGGTTTGTGTACATATAAGTATATCACATGCGTGTAGTAAATTGAATTATTAGAAGGATTAGTTCAACTACTTGAGGTATACGGATCCATAATATACTGATTTATGATTTTTTTTTTAAAAAAACTCCAATTTGAAGTGGGGAAGGCTCGAGACGAGATAAAAAAAAGCCCAGGAAGCTCCACCTAATCAGGAGAGAAAGAGAGAGAGAGAGAGAGAGACACGCCAATCATGCCGTAACTTTTAAATATAGTATTTTTATATATTTATAATCATATAAGAAAAATAATTACGAAGGTCTAATATATTGATGTAGTTGATTGAATATATGACTCTTTTATTCTAATAATAATAATAATTATATTCTTCAGCCAGTTTATATCTTCCTTTTTTTTCCTTCCGCGAGAGGAAAGTCCTCTAATATATATGAACAGGAATAATATTTTATTAAAAATGAACAGAAATGCTTAAAAAAATATTATATGAAACTAGGGAGTGTGCGTGTATATTTGAAATTCTAAACAAAAGAAAAAAATTAAACCCTGACAACACAATTTAATTTAACATAAATTAATTTCAACATGCATAACACACTTAACAGTGCAGGAAAATATCTAAGAGATCGTATGGTTTTCAATTTAAAAAAAAAAAGGAAAAATTAAAAGGAGGGAGTCACTCTCAGCTTCGAGATATTATTTTATATATGATATAATAATAATGGCATCAAAATGAAATAAATTATCTCATGACCTGGTCCTGACCGGCAACCGGCGTGCCCATACACATTGGAAATCTCCCTCGGATCGACCGAAAATAATCAACGGTCCAGATCGTCCCACACTTTTCTTTTTCCCCTTTTAATAACTAATTTACGCTAGAATATTCGCCCAGATTTCATTTTCTACGCACACAAAAGAAAAATAATCGATCCACAAAAAAGCGGAAAATGTCGGGTTGGACGTCGCCGGCGGCAACGGTTTTCCGGTGGCTGGACGTCAGCTTCTCGCTGCCTACGTCGCTTTTCCGGTGGCCGAGGCTCTTCGCTTCCTACTTGACGCATCCGCCGAGGTGGAGCAGCAGCCTCACTCTCAGCACGGGGTGGGCCCCGCGCATCCGGCTCCCCGACGTCGACGACGTCGTGTGGTCTGTCGTCTCCGCCGTGGAGTCGGTGGCGCTCGTCGCCTTCCTCTGCTTCTTCTTCGTGTTCTGCGGCTGCACTCTGTGAATTATATTATATGATATATATATCATATATGGGGACCGAATATCGGATAATGCGCGCGTGTGTGCGTGCTAAAACTACTATATCCGCGCCTCAGAGTATGTTAGCTTCTCCCAAGCTTGTGGCTGCGGAATCTCCGAATTCCGGTGGAATGCGGCAGCCGAAGTTTTGATGGCGGCGGCGCGTGCCTCTTGTTTTTCAATCTTCTGTTTAAATTTTAGAGAGTGGCAGCCAATGATGGCATGTCTCTTGACTGCTTTTGACTGCCCTTGGGCCGAGGGCAGTTTTGTCAATGTGTAATTTTAACTAATCATGTTTACTTTTCTTTTTTGAGTAGTTTTCATTTTTAATGGGCCTGTCGATTTTTGGTTTCTGTTTCTTTTAAATCAAATATTTAGTTAATAAATTCCTTTACTTATCAACAAAAATCTGCCATTAAAAAAATAGTTAAATTGGTTTAGGATTGTAACTGGGATCTTTGTTTCAAAGTCATGTAGCATTTCATCACATGTATTTCAAAAAAGCCTAATCAATAGAGGACTAACCACAAATAACAAAATTATGTGATTTTATATATTAACACACGTAATCATAATCTAACAATCAAAATAGGAAAAAAAATAAAAGTTTTTTAAATAGATGATTCAGTTTTGCATTTGATGAGTGATGACCAGTAGTTACATTTTGCATTGTAGCTCAAGTTTTGTTTCGTAACCTCATAATTACAGAAGTTGAGGGTATTGAGTTCGAATTATATTAAATATATAGGATTGATAGCTGGTACTCAAATGCTTTGTTTTGTTTTTATTTTTTATTTTTCAAGTAGAGGTATTGTTAAATTGTTGATTAATAATATACTTCGTCTATTTCAACAATAAGAAACATTTTGTTACATTCGAAGTTATTCGCTAGATTATTTCGTTATTGGGAAAAAAAATACGGACCATTAAATTATGCAAGAATTTTGAGTCGTGTGTGTGTGTGTGTGTGTGAATTAATAATGTATACACAAATTAAAACATATTATACATTTGAATTAATTTCTTACTCTACATTTCGCAACCATAAAATAAGTTGTATATTATATTTACACATATACATTGGAAGTATTTGTGTATTCAAATGAGTCATTAATTTATGATGTAGTTGGAAATCATTTAATATTCCTATTGAATGTGTACACATAATCTAATTTTTTATTAATTGTGTGCACTCAAGGAGTCACTAATTTATGATACAGTTAGAAAGCATTTAATATCCCTATTTAATTCGGGTAGCACATACTCTAAATTTATAGTAAGAGTTATTGACTTTTACTGAGAATACAAAATTACCACAATTGATCCGAATATCCTATGAGATCTATATTGTTTCTTTTTTTTTTCTTTTTTTTACTCACACACCCGACCTGTGATATTGAGGAGATCTATATTATTATTATTTTTACTCACACACCCGACTAGGGTTGTAAACGAATCAAATAATTTTGGTTCGGTTCGATATTCGATTCGATTTTTTGATATTCGAATTCGGAAATTTGTGATTCGAATACAAATACTTTTTCAGATTCGATTAGTTATCAAATTCAAACTCAAAATCATGATATTCGATTCGATATTCGATAATATTCGATTTGATTTATGTATATATATATATATAAACATATATATATATAATGGATTCTGATATATAAACATCCAATAATCCAATGGGCCGGCAAATATATATATAAACTAAATTAAGAAACAAAATTAAACAAAATATAATCCCAATACCTAATTGTTCATTAGGTAAACTATTGGTTTAAAATATTATTTTATGAAATTTTCTTCAAAATTGCGAATCGAATCGAATAGTATAAAACTAAGAAAATTTCGAATCGAATCATATTGTATATTTATAATGCACTTAAAAAAAATCGAATCGAATATTCGAATCGAATCGAATACGAATAAAAAAAATATTCGAAGTCGAATCGAATATGCAGTAATTTTTTCGAATCGAATCGAATACATAGATATTCGCTCCGATTCGATTCGTTTACAACCCTACACCCGACCTGTGATATTGAAGAAATTCAAACATGTGGTATTGAGGAGATCTATATTGTTTTCTTGTTTTAAAGTTGTTAGTCGGTTGGGGGATCAAAGTATCAGCAAAAGTGTATTCTATTGCAATTCTTAGTCCGTGTCTAAAATCCTATGTTTTCTCCAAGGATGAAAATATCGCGAAATATCGCGGATATATCGCGGATATTGACATTGCGATACGGATATTGGGGGAATATCTTTTTTCCCGAGTATCGATGAGAAATCGCAATATATCGCAAGATATCGCAATATATCGCGATTTTTTTAATATTTCTATAATATATTTTGATTTTTATTTAATACTATATATTTTTGTGATCTTTTTTAGGTCTTCAATGTAATTATTTGAGTTGCAATATTCTTTGCTTCATAAAAACATTCACTTTGCAAAAAAATATAAGAGAAAGAAGACCGAAAAATCAACGGATGTCTTAGAAAGAAAAGTGAGATGCACGTGCACCGACTTTATTTTTTCATTTTTTTAGTTAGAGGACATAATGGACAAATCACTAAAATTTTTCTCTCCATATATCACACGAAATTGAAATCTAAGATTAAATACAAATTATTTGCCAAATCTTGATTCTATGAATATGGGTGGCATTGATCATAATGATATGTCCCAAGATTCATATGCTTCTTACACATGTGAGTTCACAAATTGATTGGACTACTCAAAATGTGTATCAACAAAATAATTGGGTCAGTGGACATTATCCAATTTATGGTGAAGCTGTTGGAAGAAATCAAGAAACATATCAAGCGCATGTGCATAATTATATCCATAATTACTCGAACGTGATAAATTGGTACCAATATTGTTTAGAACAAGATGACATTCCATCTACTATATTTGAACCTCATAGATCCTCATTTTGGTATTAATTGTACTTTATAATGTTTATTTAGTCATTTTATGTTGTATTATGTATTATTTTGTCAAATGTATTGTCTCAGACGGTATTTATATAGTGTATTATTCATATATTTGCTTTCAAAATACAATTCTATCAAAAAAATTAGTGGAATATGTGCATAATAATATGTCATAATAGTTTCTAAAATTTCATGCTAAATTTCCAAGATTTTAATATGATTTCCGTCATTTTTTTCAATTTTCTGCGATATCGATATATCCGTCGATATATCCGTAAAATTAAAGTTACGATATATGTTGCGATAGCGATATTTTCATCCTTAATTTTCTCTACGTACACGATTCAACAATTTCACTATTATTATTATTATTATTATTATTATTATTATTATTATTATTATTATTATTATTATTATTTGCTGATTAAAGAAAAGCCTACACTCCATAGTCCATTCTATTCTAGCCTTCGACAAGACTCGGGAAAATTCGAGGGGGCATTTCATTTGTCCCGGCCACGAAATTCAGAAAACATAAAATAGAAAATGTTATCATGGAAGGCATTATGTAGTTGTGATAAAATACAATCACACCTGTAATATAACTACACGTGCCTACATTGATAAGTAATTTTTTAGAATTTGGTTGTGGACCCCATCAAATTTATACAAGAGTCCTCTCCTCTATCAATAAGGGCCGGGAAAAACTTGAACCCAATTTCTACGATAATGAATATTGAAAAATCCCCTACTAGAGTTATACAACTCCTAAAAGCACCAAAAAAAAAGAAAGTCTGTGGCTGCAAATGAAGGACACAACACATAGGTATCCAGAGGAAAAGAAAGAAGAAAAAAAGAAATGAAAAGGCCAAAGCTAAAAAGTTAGCTGTGTGGATACACCGCTTCTCATGGCACCCTCCCTCCTTATGATTCGGCATAACATAAACGATGCTGCAATTGATAAAGAGAAAACTTAAAACATTATTAACACAACCCGTCCCCCAACTCCAACAACAACAAAAATAAAACATATATAAATATTTATACTTAAATCTAAATTAGAAACTTGTACAGAAAATACATAGGAGAAACTCAAATATGTGAACAAGAAAGCAAGAAAAGAGAAGGTCACAAGTTCTAAAATACACCAATTACCAACAGGGACCCACGAAAGCTGCACAGGTAACAAGTTAATCCCCTTAGAAATGCTTACTCACAACATTCATGTGCCGTTGTCCGCATCAGTGAAGAATTATAGCATGGATCAATTGCATTATTAGACATTACTTGTTATTACCATTAGATAGTGAAATAAGTTCATACTTGTAACCACATGGTCTAAAAGGAAATATGATAAAAGGGGTGCTCGGAGGGTAAGGAGGTTGGCGGCCATAGCTACTTACTAAAGCATTTAAAGGTTAAAAGTGAAAAAATCAGAATTTACCTGGAAAGTTGGTGAGGCATCACATTCGTGAACCCAGAAGGCCTGAAGATTCAGCAAATGAAAATTATGTCATGCCATTATATGCCAATGCAAGAAATAAAAGATGAAAACTAGAAGAGTTTATGACATTAGCAGAATTCTGCCTTAATTTACCAATTCAATATTACACCTTGTTACAATTTCAAATCTACCACCCTTCTTTCCCATGATAGCAATGAAGTCTTAGTCTTACTGATCGGTTTAACACAATCATGCAACATGATTCCAATTTCTAATAGGAAATAAAGCAAGAGCAACTTGAAGTAATAAAAGTAAATGAAAGTTGCTGCTATTGTGGCCACATAACAAGTTTTCATATCAATGACAAAAGGAAGAACATGACCTTTGTTTCAAGATTTGTTGACAAAGACATCATTCTGGAAGAGTTTTTTTTTTTTTTGGTGACGACTCATATGAAAGACACTACAGAATCTATTCTGAAAAAAGATGCCTTCATATTTTCTCCCAATAACCTAATTAGATGTGTTAATATTATGCAAGAAGACTGGAATGATTTATGAGATCTCATTTAAGTAGGGATAGCTACAGCTTGAAGTCTCTTCCTCCTATTCAAGCATTTCTATCGTACTTGGCTGTTATTGAGAATTTAGTGTGTGCATATTTCAAATATCCATGAGTTGCTCATGCTACCTCAATAGCAGAACTGACCTCCACCAGTAAGCCTGGAAAGGATAAGAGATGAAGGTGGGACTGTAAATATAAAGAGTAGGGCACTCATTTGACTTCTCTTGCTTGACAGTGTTTTTATTCTCATAAGAAAGGTGACCAATGATACAAAAGTTCATTCCAGCAGCAGTGGCTGGTGCAGTTTATGATGTAAATGTCTCAGTAGAATGAGTTAAAATTGCATATTATGGTTGATCAGTTAGAATTAGCAAACGATCATTATAAAATCTGCAAAGCAAATCTCAGGAATGCAATTGATGCTGTCACTAACATTAAAGAACTTAGTCAGAAAATAAGAGATAATTTTTGGATCAACCTTTTAAAGCAGTGAAGAATTTGTGCAAGACACAACACATGTTCCAGATATGAATGCTCCTTCTCAATCAGATTGATGGAGATCTCATACAGGAAATCATACTGTAGCATAATTATTGAGTTGATAGATTCTATATCACAAGATATGAATATCAATTATGTGAAAATGCATTCGGATTGCTTGGAACTCCGCTAAGTGTTGGATTTAATAGATGGATATAAATCATTCTGTATTAAGCATACTTGCAAAATGTATTGAAATTTTTTATCATGGTGAATTCACTAACCAATAGGAGTTCCATATAAAGTATGAACTAGAGCCTTTTGAACTAGATATATAAGCCAATCACCATTACCTGATATACCTTCTAAGTTAACCACAAGATGCATTGAGAAGATATGAGGTTTGTGAGACCCACATATAATTGGTTAGAAATTCAGCACATATTTATAACTAGCCATGAAAAGTAAGAGGAGAAGCATTCAATATTCAATAACAAGATATTACCTTCAAAGATGATAACCAGTACAAAGACTACAGTCACCAAACAGGCGAGAAGATTAGTTTTTTGTGATGATGCCTTCTCCTTTTTCATTTTCTTTGAAGTCCCGCTTCTTTCCATCCTTCTACGTTTTGACTTGAGTTCGGTAATTTCCTTCAACAACTTCATGTCAGACGCATCCAATGAAGGACCTCTAGGAGGACGAGGAGGCTTTGTAGAATTCGGCTTCTTAGGCTTTTCCTCATCTATTTTCTTATGTCCAAACTGAGCAAATCTCCCCAACTGCTCCTTGTTCTTGGCAAGAATTTCATCAGATGTCATAAATTCGTCATATGAACATGAGCAATCTTCATCACTGGTACATTCACCTAGTGACTTGGAACGCGTTAACCCACTCCTGACCCTACCCAATAGTTTTTTTGAATTCACACAACTGAATGCCTGATTTTTGCTCGCATCTTCCTCACTTGTTGTTCCTCCACTCTCCAAGTCAATGTCTAAATCTAAGTCACTCTCGCTGGAAATCTGACTCATGCTCCAAAACCCCCTTTATGAAGTTAGAAGGCCTTAAACAGACAATATACAGAACTATACTCGACAGCCCCAAATGTCGTAGCTATCACATTACCTCAAAATTAAGTTAAGGGAGCTGCAAAAGCTAATAGATATAGCTATTATCAATAGCAAGGACTCATAGCTTCGTGATCATTCATAGATTCAATTTGCCTCCACAACACGATCTTTGCACTTAAAGTTCTGCCTTGAAGAACATGAAACGCATTAAGAATGGTCCATGCAAACTAATGCAGTAGAAGAGAATTATGTCACACTAAAACTTCACAAGTAACAAGATCTTAATACCAAATCCCAATATTATGTAACAGGACCACCATGAAACCTAACATTACAAGCAATTGAGCATATTGGAACCAAGAAAACTACGATAATTCTGAAAACAGAAGAGGCCCATTTTCGTACTGCTCTTTCTGGGCACTTTAAAGCATTAAACACGTTTTCTTTACTGAAAAAATTAAATAAATTCAATTTCGATAACCAATTAACCTGGCTCCACACCTTCCTTTCATCGTCTATTATACGGAACTCGGAAAAGCTTTCCACAATTCCTCAACAATCAAATTTTGGACAACACAGCAGTAAGAACCAACGCAAAAAAAAAAAAAAAAAAAAAATGGGAGAGAGATGAATAGGGCATCCGAAACATGGGCATTGAGAAAAAGTGCGCACTAATGGAATCAGAAATTGAGAAAGATTTTCAGCAGAGAGAGAATAAGTCACGGAAACAAAAGCATGAAGAGGCGATATAGGCGTGAATAATTGCGAAAAAAACTACGGGAAACAAGATTAACATACCATTGATTTGTGACGAGAGCATAGTGAAGAAGAAATCCCCAACTTTGGAGTGTTGGGGGGTTTGATGTGGTCAATGCTCTTTTTTTATTTCGTTGATTGTATTAATTTGTATACATAATTAACTACCGAATTATTACCAAATTGTAATTGTAATAAGCTATAATTTCCTTTTCAAATTTCCGCAAAAAAAAAATAAAAAAAAATGCTTTTCAAGTTACCATTTTATTTATTTTTTAAAATAGAGCTTTCCCGAGGAGGAAATATTTTGCTTAATATTTTATGGTGGGAGAAATTGGAATATTTAATGGCATTCTTTTAATTGATCGTAATATTCCACCAAATTTTTAATCGCGATCTTTTTATTCCACTAGAATATTCAACTGATGTATATACTATGCTCTAGAGAGTGGTTTTCATTTTTTTTTTTATAGTTGAATCGTGAATGATAAAATATTTGTATGAAACATTAATAATAGATTAACAAATAATTTATAATTACCTCTAGATTTTATTAGCTAACAGATATATTATTAATTGAAAAACTACAATCCCGCCATTTGTATTAGATTGTATCCCTCCGTCACAATAAAACAGGATGATTTTGATTTTGACAAAGATTGTGAATGATAATTAACAAAAAAATTCTAATTTGTCCCTATTTATTTCTTTGATAATGAATTAATGTTTAATGTAAACATATTAAATAAAGATATATATTAATAAATTAACTAAATATATATCAAAATTCTCATATATATCGGAACATCCATAAAGATAAACAAGTCTCTGTCTATCTTATTGGGAGAAAGTATACAATTTTTCCCGAAAATGATGAGAAAGGGTAATAAATTTTTAAGTAATAACACATTTTGATACCTGACTTTTAACTGTTTATAATTTGATATTATTTTTAAAAAATTTAACAAATTTGTTTAGGAGTACGCAGGGGCGGAGGGAGAGGGGTGCCAGAGGCCACTGACCCCCTGAAATTTCGAAAAATTACTAGGGGTGTTATCGTCATTTCACAATAACTACATAAAAAAAATTAGAAAAGTATATTATCCATTAGTTCATTTGGACAGCAAATACTTAACCCGTCAGTCATCAACCCACTTTCAATTTCCTCTTTTTTTATTGAATTTTTGGTAATACATTTTTGTGCTAATTGATTATTAATTATAACTTGGTAGTGTTGATATTTATTTACTTTTTTGTCTAATACGTGAATTTTAGTTTATGGTCATGGAATTATTATGCTGAGCTCGTCAAAAAATAAAGATTTAAGTTATTTTTTTATATCATGAATTAGTTGTTTTAATTTATTTCTTAATTATCATTTTATTTTTATTATATGAATTACTATAACATTATTATTAAATATTAATTGAATGTTCCTATTTATTTGTTAGCTTAAACTACATATAAATAAAACTAATTTGTGTTTAAAATTTAAACTTATTTGTTTACTTTGTCGAAATTAAATTTCAATTTCCAAAAAAACTCACTTTACACTTAAATTTGATGCTATTTTGTGAAATTGTAGATTTTTCTTTTCTTTTTCTTTGGATTCAGCCTTGAATATTGTATTTCTTCTTCATTTGTCTTTAGATTTATAACTGATTATAACTCTCATTAAGAAAATAAATATTTGATTTTATTAAATTTTTTATCTTTAATACTCAAATATAATTGTGTTAACATATAACAAACTTTATCAAAATTGTAATTAATTTATATTTTAATCTTAAAAATAATATATAATATTTTTCATATTAATGTTAATTGGGCCCCCTGACCAAAAATCATGACTCCGTCACTGGGAGTACGTGTTCAGTACTCGAAAACACATGCAGACCATTGGAATCTATCGTTAGTTTTTACATCAATGGACCTCTGTAATTGTACATCAGATCTCAATGATTCATGTGTGTTTACAGGTACCGGAAATTAGACCTCCATGATATATTTGTTAAAATTTTAAAAGTACAATAGATGTTGATTGTGGTAGGGTTTGATTATTTGGTTGCAAACTCATTGTTATAAATTGACTTATAAGTAGATATTAATATTTGTTTCGTTCATTTCTAATTGGTCAAATTCGGCTCTTTCATTTTGATATATATATATATATATGATCATTTGCATTATAAAAATATTATTATTTTTTTATATGAGAGTATGTTATTTTTGTTTTGTATTGCACATAACATAGATTATTGCTACTAATATTCCTTTTTTATGATTCAAGTCCAAATTGAAGACGATTCAGATGACAAACATCCAACTGGTTTGTCATTAATATAGAAGTATTTGAGATACTACACAAATTAGAATTATATACTTTTTAACTGCAACCAATTAAATGTGTGGGTCACTTTTTTTTTCAATTTTTTCTTTTTAGAAAATTAGTAACAATTGTAATGTAATTGAATAATTGTAAATGGATGCAATTGTATTTTGTAATTTAATTATTCTAATTTTTATTGTGTAATATTAACTTGACTCTTACTCAAGAATGCTATTTATTCATTCTTTGATTCTCATATTGTTATTTTTTTTTGAGATATTATGTATGGGAGTACATTATTTTCTTTTCTTATGATTTTGTTTTGACTAGATTGAATTTTTTACTACAAGAATGGTTTGAGATGAATGCTAGGTGTGTTTTGATTATATATAGTTGCTCTAAATTGTTGGTGCGTATAAATTGATATTATGACTAATGAATTATTAATTTAATTTATTTGATCGCTTTGAGATTATTAGTTTAATTTAATGTAAATAAATGTTAAAATAAATATTTTATCATATATATATATAGATATATATATGAAAAATAAAATAATTAAATATCTTTTATTCATTTTCGTTGGTATAAAATAATAGCTTAATGATTAACAACTTTATATTTATTCATCCATAACTAGAAATATGACGAGTGCAATAATTGACAACGGTTTAATTAAACTAACCAATTAATCTTTATCTTTTTAATAGAAAATTGTCTAATTAAGATTATTTGCATTTTAATTAGGTTCAAAATTGTCTAATTAAGTTCCTAAAATATGTCTACCTTAATAAAGTGAATATTATCCACAAATATATATTTTTACACTCTTAATATAAATGTTATTTGTCTAAATATAATTGTAATTATAGAAAAATACAATGATCATAAGTGGGTGGATACTATATATCTCATTATAGAATGATTTTTGATTGATTATGATAAATTTATCAAGTTTATGGAATGAGAAATGATTATGAGGAATTTAGTATTGATTGAAACTTATATTTTTGTATTTTAAAAAAATTTCACGAATAATAATTATTATTTTCAGAATTTTCTAGAGCACTTTGATTGAAATAATTCACTTAAAAAATATGAAACATAGTTTATCCTTTTCAATTAAGATGTATATTTTGTTTCATTGTTTTTTCAGGAAATCAAATATAAATCATCAATAAATTTTCGTCTTTTCTATATCTTTCAATTTTTTATCGACAAGTTGTGAATTTCTTATATTTTTATTTATTTTCTAGGTTTTCTATATATATATATATATATATATATATGTTTAATTTGTATATGTGTAAAAAAATATGTTAGTGTTAGAAAATATGTGAGAGCGTGAGCAAAATATTTTTAAATGTGTGTTTCTAATGGACATTACTAGCATTGTTAATGGAAGGAATAACGGAAAGATCAAATCGATACACTTTAAAAAAAGTTGTGGGATAGATTTTAGTCGAAAAATATTTTGTAAGTGCTCCTGAGAGAATAATTAATTAGATAACCAATTTCGAAATTATTTTTATAGTTAAATTTTCAAAATTAAGTAGGATATATATTATACTTATTAAAGTTATACATATCTTATATAATTTAAAGCTTGATATTTATCTTGTATGGCTTTCAATTTAGTGTTTAGTTTGTGTATTTCTTACCATGATGTACATGCGATTGAGATTCTTTTTTCTTTTTCTTTTTTTATTGAGATTCATTTTTGTTAGTCTATATTGCTACACGGATAACTTTTCTATTTTCAAGTGATACTTTTAAATAAAATATGATTGTAATGAACTTTTTTCTTTACTTGGTGATTTGTATTTATATGATTTTTTAATATTATCTATTACATGTATACAAATGTAAGGGTAAACAATCATATATATATATATATATATATATATATATAATTTAAGTTTTCTTACTTTCATGAAAATTTGTTGTCAAAATAGTGTATTTATTAGACAATTTCTTTATCGCAAATAAAATATGTTGCTATGAGGGTCTAGATTGTATTTTTTCCCCCATATTATTGGGATATTGACAATTATCTCATGTGAAACTTTTTACAAAGAAATTTATTTCCAACCATGATTATGTTTATATGTTGTTATTTTCAATTGGAGTGCTTTGATATTTTAATTTATGTACATGTAGGAAAATATTTCATGTATAATTATTATTAGTAGCAGTGTATATGATTATTTTTCTTTATTACATTTTTGAATAAAAATATAATTTAATTTTATTAATTTTGGATCAATATAATTATTTATTTTTCTATTCATGATAAAATTTCATATTAAATACACAAATACAATATCTTATACCTGTGCATCGTGGGTAATACTAGTTTTATTAAAAATTCCAAAAGTTTAAATATCAAAATATATTTCTTCCGAAAGTTTAGTCACTTGCTGTCAAAAAACTAATTGTATGTCTTCTAAGCACAGTGAATTTTGATCCTCAACGTATTGTTTTGGATTTCATATTTAGTGGAGTGAGGTTGTTTTGAAATCAAAGGTCACGGGATCGAATAAAAAAAAATTAAGTTTTAAAATTCATAAAGTATAACAAAAATTTATTAAATTTTGAAAAAACAAAAAACTAAGAAAAGAATCAAGAGCGATAAAATAAAGAAATTAAATTGTAAAATTGTCTTCAGATATATGTTTAATAAAAGGTAGGAAATGAAAAATACCTGAATAAGTTTAAATAAGAATTCACCATCAGCTTGTAACTTAATTAGTTGACATTCTTCCCTAGCTATTAATTTAAGGGTGAGATTGTAGCTTAATTGATATTCCTCCCTTCTTACAACCTTAATTTGTAAGGATAGAGACCTAAATACGAAATCTCAATCCCCCGTTAAAAAAAGTTTAAATAAGAATTCATATTCATTCATCCATTAACTAGATTGTATATTTTATTTGTGGTCGTCGTCGTAAACACCAAACATAATGGAGATCACTGCAAGTGTGTTTTATTATCTTCAAGTTAAGTATTCCATCTCAATGAATTATAAACAAACTAACACATTAACATCTATGCCAGGGCTCAGTGAAAAAAATGACGATATATATATAAATAATGCGCGTTAGCAATTTATCTTTCAATTCCGCAATAATTCCACACAAAAGCGCAAAATCATGAAACTACACGCGATCACTTATAAGCTGCCTTGCAGCCCAATAATCACACATCCTTTGCCAAATAATTATATATTCCAAAAATCATGAAAATAACTGCAATAGCATTTAATTAAAATATGCAGCATGCATCTTTAATATATATATTATCAACTAATTAAGTTGATAATTAAGATTAATAAAGGTGATGAAATGGGTTGAAGAGCTAGCTGGTAATTAATACATTATATTTATATAAGAAAAACGTACAAAAGCCGGCATGTAAACTATTAATAGATCAATAATTGTGAAAAAACAGGTAATGGCCAATCTTGTAGGAAGCAAAGGCATCAACGCATCCATACTCAACTTGAGCTTCAGAAAGCTGCCTTGCCTCCCAATTACTCCTGCAAACATGCAACGGCTTCTTCATGTAGAGCCCGCACAACTCACGCGCTAGATCCTTCAACCCGGGCCGCCGGCTAAACATCCCGGGCCATCGAGCATTAGCCTCAGCCCGAACGTCCATGCACCGGCTGCAATCCAGCCCGTACTCGTTCCTCAACTTCATCACGTCTTCTTCCACTTGGACTCCGACGAAGGTGAAATTAGGGTTCAGAAGAAAGCCCTTGATTGATTGCGGGATTTCATCCATGTAGAAGAGTTGCATGATTAAGCACTTTTTGTTTATGCAGAGCTGAAGGGTGGCTGACTTGTTGCTCATGTTGTCCATGTGATGGGGCCGCCACTCCACGTCAAGGCCGACCACCGTCGGGATTCCGCCGTACAGGGCGCTCATCTCTCGGACCCAGGCCGAGGCGGTGGCGGCCTTGTCGGTCACGGTGGTTTCGATGGTGGTGCCGGCGAAGGTGACATTGTATTTGGAGGTTGCGGGATTGAAGGCTATGCTGGAGGAGGATGTGTGAGGTGATCTGATTGAATACATTTTTTTTTTGTTTTTGCCTTATTGTGTTTTTCCATTCCTATACCCAATTTATAGACGCATTTTGGCTAGCCGTACGTGTCGCGTTTGGATTGAGTTTTTTTTTTTAATCTTTTTTGAGCAAAATGGACTGAGTTTTTTTTTTTTTTTTTTTTAAATGTTATAGATAGATAGATAGATAGATAAATAGATGAAAACAAATAAATTAATTCAAATAATGATCGATTTTTTATTTTATTTTTTTGGTTAATTGAAGGGACAAAAGATCAAAAGCTTTCTTAAATTAAGAAGAGAGAATTAATGTATTCGGAATCAATTAATGGAGACTAGTGACGGAGTTCATTAATTTCATGCATGCATATATTACAGAAATTTAATATGCACAAAAAATAATGGATAAGAGACCTTTTGAATCTATTTCTTGACTCTTAATTGGTGAGTAAATATAATTAATTAACACTCTAGTGGAGATGATAAGTCGTGAGTTCATTAATTTGTTTGGGGATTACTGTCCATTGAATTATGGACGAAATCACCAGCTATACTTTGAGGGTAACAATCTCTCTTATACAACTAAAATTATTTTTTTTTTCGTTAATTTTTTTTAAAGTTTGTGCTTAAATTTAATTTTGCAAGTACTAGCTAGTTAGTGTTGATTATACCCAAAGTATATAAATATTCTTTAGTATTTAATTTTCAGTTAGTAATTAGTTATTTCATAAATTAAAAATTGATTTTATACTCTAATTGGGTATAATTAACCTTAATTAATACTTGTAAAATTAAACATAAGCAAATTAAAAAAATGAAATTGAAGGAAAAAATAAATAAAAATAAATTAATAATAATGGTGTGGGACAGAGTGTTGCACAAAGTGTAGGAAATGGTTTCATTCAATTTAATTAGTGAAACTATAATTCTTCTGGCCACTGGGCGGAAAATATTCTGATTGACTTTGTGTAAAAAAAGAAAAAAAAGAGAAAAGGAAAAAAAAACAATATGTAACGTTGTTTGTATTTGGAATAAAGACACATTTAATTTGATGGCAAACAAAAAATAATAGTTTATAAATATATTGCTACTATGATAATCAGCTAGCTAATAATTAAGGGGATATTCATATAGTTAATTATTTAATTGATTTAAATGAAAATCGGTACATATATGTTTTTCACGAATTTAACAGTCCGGTTTCATATATGGCCTTCTCATTGATTAATTGGATACACATATATCTTTACATAAAGTTGTATATTGATTTGCTTAATTTTTGTTTTATATAATATATCTATTAAAACATAATGGCGCCACCTTTAGCCTTACACACAAACTCATATGTATTGGATAAAAATAAATTAAACATTATTCTTATGTTTCACAATATATATATATATATATAATACTCGGTGGAATCGTTTACATTTGAAATCGTCTATTGCACATTTTGTATTGCATTTCATATTGCGCACACTCGATTTTTTTTTTTTTATCTTTTTTTTATTTGATTTCAATTTCTTATATACTTTAGTGTAATTTTACACTTATTATTTAGAGTTCATCCTACCCAATTAGAGTTTTATATATTTTTTTAGTATTTAATTTTTCAAATAATCAATTAATAACAAAAAATTTAAAATTAAATAATAAAAAATTACAATGCATCCAAATTGGGGTTGATTAATTCTAAATAATAAGTATAAAATTAAATTAAAATATAAAAAATTAAAATCAAGGAAAAATTAAAAAAAAAATCGAGTGTGCAATAGAAAATGCACCACCAAATGTGCAATAGAAGATTTCAACTATATCGTTTATGCTATAATATCCACCAAGAATTAAATTAAAAATAAAATTCTAGTTTAATTTGTACAATTTTTTAACTGGTGCACAGCCATTAATCTAATTTTGTGCGCGCGCGTATAATATATATTATCTTCAAAAATACTTATATATTTGTCTGTAAGTTCTATAGTTGAACAATTTTTCTTTTATAATTGTAACGTTGATAAAAACATTCCTAAATATACATTGCAAGTTCGAATGTAAAAAAAAGTAAGAAACTTAAAAAGGTAGGTATTAGGATAAAATTTTCTAGTCCAATTTTCATGTCCCACTATGAAATTTAATATTTTAAAAATGTTTATTACAAAAATAAATTTTATTATAGTATTACAAATCATAATCAACATTTATTACTAAAAATTAAAAATTTTAAAAATTATATACCCTACTTTTGGAATAATCAACCATATTAATCAATTATATTAGCTAAAAAATAAGAAATAAATATTTAAAAATAAATATAAATCCTAATTGGGTGGAATGAACCCTAAATAATAATTATAAAAATAAACTAAGCCATAACAAATTGAAATTGATGAAAATTGAATAAAATCAAAATGAGATGGAAAAAAGCGGAATAGAAAATTTTCATCTGGGTATCCGTAAGAAAAATAAGATCAGCAAGAAAAATAGTTAAGGCCAAAATATTACCTTCCCTTTATACTTTTCTCTCTCTCCCAAAGATAGGGATACCGAATTTAACAAGATCAGTTCGGCTAAATCCATCTATTTATACAATAACTAAAATAGTGGCACAATATATAGGAATGCACCATACAATACAACCAAGTAGTGGTTGAATATTACACTTGTCAGTAGTCAGAAAAAAAGCACAAATTTTCCCCTCAAACTGTTTACGTACTATGCTATTTTATTATAATATTATCATCATTCTCTAATATAATATATGTGTGTGCACACGAAAATCATGAAACTGCAATAGTTGATCAATTAGAAGAAATATTTAAATAAATAAGCAGCATTTTTAACTCATAAATATATATATAATATATTCCCAACGTCATACATATAATGATAAAAGCGAAATAATACGAAGAGCTGCTAAATAAATAAAAATAAAAATAAAGGCAGGGACAGATGAATTAGTGAGGTGTCTGAAAAAGCAGCTTATGCCCAATCTTGTAAGAAGCAAAAGCATCAATGCATGCATACTCAACTTGAGCTTCACTAAGCACTCTTGCTTCCCAATTACTCATGCAAACATGCTTCGGCTTCTTCACGTCGAGCCCGCACAACTCACGCCCAAGATCCTTCAACCCGGGCCGGCTAAACTTCCCGGGCCATCGAGACTTAGCCGCGGCCCGGATGTCCATACTTCGTCTGCAATCCAGCCCGTACTCGTTCCTCAACTTCAACACATCTTCTTCCACTTCAACTCCGACGAAGGTGAAATTAGGGTTGAGAAGAAAGCCCTTGATTGACTGCGGTATCTCGTCCATATAGAAGAGTTGGAGGATTAAGCACTTATTGTTTATGCAGAGCTGAAGGGTTGCTGCCTTATTGTTCGAGTACCTCACGTAGTTGGGCCGCCACTCCACGTCGAGCCCAACCGCCGTGGGGATTCCGCCGTACAGGGTTGTGATCTCTCGGATCCAGACGGAGGCGGTGTTGGACTTGTCGGTCACGGTGGTTTCGATGGTGGTTCCGCCAAAGGTGACATGATATTTGGAGGTTGAGGGGTTGAAGGCTACGGTTGAGGAGGAGGAGGAGGA
This sequence comes from Perilla frutescens, assembly GCA_026008535.1. NCBI lineage: Eukaryota > Viridiplantae > Streptophyta > Magnoliopsida > Lamiales > Lamiaceae > Perilla > Perilla frutescens. Next base: position 34,081,468 of record BRKX01000017.1, on the reverse strand, counting down.
GGAGCCGATTGAATACATTTTGTTTTGTTAGGATGCTTTTGGTATTATCAGCTACAATATTTATAGATGTATTTAATTTGGGCGTCTCACGTTTGGATTTAATTAGAGGAAAAAATAAATGAAATAATGAAAGAGAATGCATGTATATATGGAGACTAGTGAGTGAGTTAATTAATTTCATGTACAAAAATACATGCAGACGATGTAGTTAATGGATTATTATGGATAAGAGACTTTTTGAATCTACTTCTTGACTCTTTGTTTACCTCCAATGAATTGAAGATGATGAGTCGTAATTAATTAAGTCGTGAGTTCAATCTGTTGGAGATTAATTAGTGACCATTTAATTAATTAGTAACACGGTAAAAAATTAATGCGACCACGGGGAGCTAGCCATTAAAAAATATAAAAAATAAAAAAGCAGGGGGGGGGGGCGTACCATAATTTATTCAGTTGAAATCTTCTATTGCACATTTTGTGTTGCATTTCCTGTTGCACACTCGATTTTCTTAATTTTTTTTCAATTTCTTATACTTTAATTTAATTTACACTTATTATTTAGAATTCATCAAACCCAATTAGGATGCATTGTAATTTTTTATTATTTAATTTAAAATTTTGAATTATTAATTGATTATTTGAAAAGTTAAAGACTAAAAATATATATAAAACTCTAATTGGGTAGGATGAACCCTAAATAATAAGTGTAAAATTAAACTAAAGCATAAGAAATTGAAATTTGAGAAAAAAAATTGAAAAAAACTAAGAAAATCGAGTGTGCAATACGGAATGCAACACGAAATGTGCAATAGACGATTTCAAATGTAATTTATGACGTCGTTTGTATCCACAGTTTGAATTGAAATTAATAAGGACACACTTGGCCCGTTTGGTTGGTATGGAATTTAACTTGAGAAAATTTTTATTTTTTATTTTTTTTTGGATGTCGAGGGTAACCCGCAGCCGCTACCGTGTTGCCCACTGGGTAAACCTCGCCCCTGTATAATAGCCTGCAAACCTACATAGGGGAGGTAAACCCACTTGGCAGGCCAGATTTGACAGGCTCACACCTAGTGGTGTTGGTGGTAGGTCGAACCTAATTCTTTATTTTAACATTACTGTGTTTGGTTAATAATAGAAATATCAATTATTATAAAATAATGTAAATGCAACATATAATATGCATGATGAAAGTATATTATATGCACAATACTTCAATATATAATCAATTTTTTTAATATTAATATTCCATTAAATGCGTTTTTATGTATTTTTTTTAAATTGTAAAGTTATTATACTAATTTTTACATTGAACATTATGTTTTGATGAATCTGATAATATAATATATTTAATCCAATCCTAATATAATTTAGATGGTATAAATACTATATATATTAATGCAATATAATTTAAGAAAAATAATGCGGTGGCACTATTTTTATTTAAATATGGTATCAAAATGGTGAAATTTTTTTCCTAAATTTTTATCTATCTCTGAAAGATTCGATAGTCAGCCCGTTTGAACTTTTTAGTCTATTCTTTGATAGTCGGGAGATTGAGAAATTTCATATTTGGATGTATGTGAATTTTTGGTATGGATCAATGGTGTAAGAATTGTTATCATGCTGTGGAATATTTGTTGTGCTGTGAAAAAATATTATGGAGTCTTATAAGCTCTACTGAATAAAAAAAAAGATAAAAAAATATATGTGTATATATTTTTTTTTCGAAAAAAAAAGAGAAAAGAAATAATAAAGAGCATAAGAGACCCATCCGGCACTTTGTTCTATTTATCTGTGAAATTTTGCATGCACTATTGGTAATTTGTATTTGATGTTGGGAAGGGAGAAGGGGGCTAGAAAAGATTTAGTTCTCCTGAGATTTGTCACTAGTTGGTAATTTTTGGGAGATGATTGAGAGTAGCTAACTCAAGAGTTACTCTAACTCAAGAGTTTTCTGTGATAAGTCACTTAACCATATTTTGCCTACCAGTCCAAAGGCCGACATTACAACCAACATAAGTCATAGTTGATTTTCAGTTCAAGTTTACATTTTTAGTAGTGAAGAGATATATGATTTGCAAGCTTATAGTGGATTGTTGTATTTTCTGATTTTGAGAGTTACACATTATACACTCGAATATGGAGTGAAATTTTCTCATTTACCTTTCGAGAGGTTTGTAATTCCAATGAATTTTGATTGATGTGCTATTAATTTTATCTGTCTAATCCTTCCATGTTCAGTTTGGTACATCTGAGGGAAATCCGAGGCAAGTACTTTGATCATCACTTCATATCTTTTCTTTTTCGTTGCTCGAGACTAGAAATAGTTTAAGGTTGAGATTTTGACAGCTGTGTATTTTACACAATTTTCGGATATGAATTGATGATATTTATGATATGAAGTTGTGTATTTTATATAGCTTTTGTGCTTATATTGTTATCATTTGGAGTTTTTGATGCATTTGTTAGTTTTGCAGTAATAGTTGTGATTTCGTTGCATGTTTGAAGTAAAACAATCAAATATGGACTTGCGGAGTTGAAGGAGGATTTAATCAGGCTCTTCGGCTTAATTACATACTTAATTAAAGCCTAATGAACTGAACTAAATGATCAAAACTCGAAGAAATCTGAAGCCCAGTGTGAAAATGTCCTGGGTCGACCCGAAAAATGTCGATCCCAGTTCAGTGCAATTTGTGAAGGTCTGGGTCGACCCGACCGAAGTCACTTGGGCCGACCTAGTGCAAATTCAGGCCTCTGGTTAGACCCAATCACGTTGGTCAACCCATGTGTGCGGGTCTGCGAGGATGTGAGTTTTTTATCTCCAATTCAGGATTTTAAACCTAGATATAAAAGGCTCTACTATGATACATGCCCCATATGTTGAGAATACCACTTATAATACACCAAGAGAGAAGTAAAGGAGAAAATGATTGCCATCTACTCGAGAGGAAGTGGCAAGGTAGCTAGAGACGGAGTGCTACTGCAGAAGAGACAAGACAACTGGATTTTTCCCGTGTTATTTGGTTCTATTGTTTATTTTGTCATGGACATGTATACTTTAGTTTTTATTGTTTATTTAATTATGTCTAGCTAATTTCATATCTAGGTTTTAGGGATTGGATACTATGGATTTTATAATATGATTTGATTGATTTCTTCCTGTTATATCTTGGGACTTGATTTTTATGAGTTTATTTATATCTTGTATGGATGTTTGATCACCATTTATGCATGCTAGTAATTAATTTGAAGTATTGATCAGAGAAGAATTAGTGATAGAAAGATAGAAATCAGGTTATGTGTGCTTGAAAGGACTGACTAAGTGAACAGGTATTGCATATGATTGAATAAATCTTCGTATGCTAGATTAGGAGTGATGACATGTGTGAAGAATATACCGCAGTGAAGTGCATGCTCATTATATCTATGTTATGGTTTATGCCTTTAAAAGTAGCTTGATAACAAACTACTATTCACCATCATTGATAGATTAAAGACAAAAGTCGGGTTGCGAGAGTTAATGAATAAATAATAATCTAGTTTTCCTAAAGCCTAAGTTTCTCTTTAATTAATAAGTTCAGTTATTTTATTTCCATATTTTATTTGTGTTATTTATTTATTTATTTATTTTCATTCTACCTACATATTCAGTGTCTAGATATTTGTAAGGTGCTTGTGTTTGAGAACATAAGAATAACGGTCTCTGTAGGATATAATACTCTTGCTCACCTACGTATTACAATAACATTGTGCACTTGTGGTTCACTTATTTATTAATAAATATCATGTCAAAGCCCTTGGCAACAAGACGAGCTTTGTGCCGATCAATGGAACCATCAGAGTGCTGTTTAATTCGGAAAACCCATTTTGCAGCTGATCCATTAGGAATTTCAATAGGAGGAACCAATTCCCAAGTCCCATTCTGTATTAAAGCATCAAACTCAGTTGACATGGCAGCTCACCACTGGCAATCCTACATAGCTTTAGAAACACAAGTTGGTTCAAGAAGATGTGTAAGCTGGGTAGAAAGATTGAGCGTCTGAATGGGTTTTGTTATATTATTATGAGATTGAGTGATTATGGGAGCAGTGCGAAGAACATGGTGAGGAGAAAATAACCCGGGAGAAAGAGAAGGAGACGATAATGATGGGAGATTGATAAGTGCAATTTTTCTCGTGTTTTTGTGTCTTTTTTCTTGTTATTTTATCATTTGTTTTTCTCTTTTTTTGAGTCGGAAAGAGCCAATTTGGGCATAAGGGAGACAAGAGGCAACACAATCACCTTTGGATGGCATTTGGTGCCAAATGATACCAAGATGGGCAATGACTTCTTAGTGGAAAGCTCTCTTTCGAGCCTGACAGAAATGACCACCATTCCAGCAGTGCTGAAGGAGAAGTCTGTGATCGTGCCCACACTAATCATAGGGTGATTGCAGAGGAAGGTGATGAGACTGGGCACAAGATCAACAATACCAGCTGAGGCATGAGCAGTGCACCATAGCCGCCAAAGGAAGGAGCTATACATGACAAGTCTGACCGCATTCCCAGATTCTAGGGGGTGGATCGGTGACCACTATTTTATTAGCAGTAAAAACAATCCAAGGTGAATTGATAATTTTTATTATTTAATTATGTTTTTGTTATTTTGGATTGAACAAAGATGAGAACTTAATGAACATGTAAGAATTGTGAGGCTTATGGGTATAAACTGTATGAATTTGGTTCTGTTGTGTAATTGTTTTATTTGTTGCATTAAAGTGGGATAAGCTAGTTAATCGTGACTAATCACTCATTATTTAGAATTGTATTCCCTACCTATATACATGATCAATGAATTGTAGTTGTGTGTTGGTCATAAAGTGATGAGATACATCACGAGTACTGTGGGAAACTTAAGATATCAGTGTTGCAGTAAATTTGGGTCTGTCTAGAGCATAAGATTGCCTTGTTGTTTACAATCAACAAAGAGATCGGGGTTGGGCAATAGGTCAGGGACTGGGGGATGGGATGGGAGATCACCTCTAGTCTATACTGAAAGAATAGATTAGGCACATATAGAGAGATTGGTGTCTTTAGCTAGATAATTAGGTTCACATAAGTAATCACCGTGCCCATGATCGGTCTAATGTCTATTAAGTTCAAATTTGGAATATTTTACTATTGATATTTTCATTTCTTTTGTTTGTTTTGTTATTTTACTTTACAGTCTTTAAATACAAAGTATGTAGACCACAACAACCTTCAAACTTTTGGAATTGATGACATAGGAAGGTAGAGTTTGCAGCTCTTCGTGGGATCGACCTTTACTCACATTTGTTGTCTACGTCTGCAGTGGGCATAAAGAGAAGTCTCTCTTGAGATTTATTCTGATTGCAAAACAACTGCGCACCAGAGATACAAATGCATTTTTTTAGTAGAGATATGGATAAGTGCGAGGTGTGGTGACGGAGGAGGTGATGTATACATAGAGTCATTGGAAGGATGTGAATGGATATCAATGACGGGAGTACGAGTATTTGAAATAAGAGAAGAAGAGAAAATTACCTGGTTGGAGCTGGAGCTATGGTGACCGATGGCACAATGAGCATGTGAGGGAGCCAAGTAGTAGAAGTAGACTTTGTTGGATAGGGAAGGTGAGGTCGACAGTAGACATAGGAAAAGAGTGTTCAATAAATCAAACATGACGTGAAACATAAGTGCGAGTGGTGGTGGGATCATAGCAAAGATATGCACTTTGAGTGGAATAATAACCTAGAAAAATTCAAGAAATGGAATGAGGAGATAGTTTGTGAGATGGATATCGGTGAATCCAAGGATAACATAAGCAGCCAAAGGATCTAAGCTTTTTGTAGTTAGGAGCGTGGTCGGAGAGTTTGTAGTAGGTAGAGAACATATTGAGAGATGGAATTGGGAGATGTTTTATGATATAGACAACTATAACAAATGCATGAGACCAAAAGAGAAAAGAAGAGATGCCTGAGATAATAAAGATAGACTAGTTTCAACAATATGATGATGTCGTCATTCAGAAAACTCATTATATTCTGGAGTATATGGGGAGATGTTAAATGAGACACTCCATGGGTGGATAAAAATGACGATAAAGCTATATAGTCCCCACCATTGTTGGTAAAAAAGGTAGTAATTTTGACAGTAAAAAAATTCTCGACAAGGAATTTAAATTGAGAAAAAATAATAGCAACATTTGACTTCTTTTTAAGAGGACATAACCGGATTTAATGGGAGAAATGATCAACAAAAATTACATAATATTTAGAACCATCCATAGAGTGAACAAGTGATGTCCAAACATCAGTATAAATAATTTGTAAAGGACGGCTAGATTATAGGGAAAACTGGGAAAATGGCATATTATGCATTTTATTACAAGAGCAAGCATTACAATGTTCAAAAATGGGACTAAATAAGACCAAATTAGATAAAAATTTGGATAAAATATGACAATGAATGGAGGCAAATGGGTGCCCAAGACGGTGGTGCCAATCTTAAGCAGATAATTTGACACTGGTGAGGGCTAATAGATGAGAAGAAGGTTGTTTTGAAACTTGAGAAGGCCACTCATAGACTCTATCTTTAGACTGTCCTTCTAGTAGCGTTGCCCCGCTCAACAAATCCTTGACATGAAAAAGAGGAGGGAAAAATTCAATGGAGACACGATTAGACCGACATAATTGAGAAATGGATAATAAATTGCATTTTATGGCAGGAACAAACAAAATATTATCAAGCCGAAAAGAACAAGAAGGAGATGAAAGTGAACTAGAACCAATCTTGGAAATGTGCAGGCCAGTGCCATCGCCAATGACGATATCATCGGGGCCTTCATAAGGAGCATGCAAAGATAAATTGCTCAAATTAGAAGTGACGTAACGTGAAGCACCACTATCAAGAAGCCATGATGGCGGTGGAGATTCATGATTAGTGGCAATATGAGCAGATGGTGGCTAGGTCGATTGAGGAGCAGGGGCAACGAAATATGAGCAGATGGTGGCTAGGTCGATTAAGGAGTAGGGGGCAACGACACAGGAGGTACAAGAGCAATGGGCACAAGCTGAAACATGGGGTAACCAGTGATGGAAGGACCTGGTTGTCTACGTCCTTAACATTTATCGAGATAAGATCAGCGAGCACTAGACGATTGCTGTGCAGATCACGGTGGAGGTGATGGATAAGACGGCCGAGACGAACTTCGATTATAATGTTGGCAAGAAGAGCCGAGACGAACTTCCTGAAAATATAACGACGGAACCTTCCATCGTTAATATTTTAATTTGACTTTAATTTAATTCTGGAAAAGAATACCGACGGAATATGGACGTCGTTAACATTAAAATATTTATATTGGAATTATTTTATTTTGGAGAAAACTTTACGACAGACGTGGCCGTCGTTAATATTAAGAATTTTGAATTATTTAAATGCCTGAAAACATAACGACGGACCGGGCTGTCGTTAATTACGTCGGTGAATTCACGACTGCAGACGACACGGCTTTGAACGACGGACACAGTCCGTCATTAAATGCTAATGACAGCGTTTTTCCGCCGTTAGATTTTAATGCCGACTAATGACTTACCGACGGCCGAATTCCATCGTTAGTCCGTCGGTACACAGTACTAACGACGGAAAATCGACTGATAACGGCGGAAAATTCCGTCGCTAATCAACGATTTTTTTGTAGTGTGCACTTGCTTGCTTTTATCGAATCTTAACTCCAAATTATTTGTTCAATATTATTGAGACTATTGAAGTATTCTTAATTACTTTCTTTTTCTCCATTTTAATGATTTGGTGACTTTGTTTTCAGTTGATGGAAAACTTATGAAGGATATAAGTGCTATTAAAATGAAACACTGGGGTAAACAGTAAACTACTATTAATTATAAGTTGAGGTATTATTGTTATAAATTGCCAACGTTAAATTAAGTATATAGTATAATTTATCATATAGCATAAATACATGAAATATAATATATAATATTTTATAATATAATAATTTAAATGTGATAGATATTATATATATTTTTACATTTATATATATTTGATATTTATGAAATATTATAAACTATAAAATATCTGTGTGCACCGCACGCGGGAATTACTAGTTTAAAATAATAGAAATACATCCATGACAAAACAACATTAGGGAATTGTTATTTCCACTATATATTTTACTCTTTGCACTTCACTTGTTCAATGCACTATATATTTTACTATTTGTACCACACACATTTATATTAATACCCTCCACTCCAAAAATATTTATTTTACTTAAAAAAAAATGTTCGGAAGCACAATTTCGAACACGTTCAACTTGTTCTAGAATATTAATTCGAACGACTTCAATACTTAAAAAAACATAATTGGTTCAAAAACTAAGTTTGAACAACCCCATTGTTTAAAAAAAACGTTTTCCGAATGACACTTGAAAAATTTCAAGGTGCAAGGATGTTCAACTTTGATTTTTTGAACAACCCTCATTTGTTCAAAAAACGTTTTGTGAAAGACACTTGGAAAATTTCAAGGTGCAAGAGTGTTCAAATTTGATCTTTTGAACAACTTTCATTTGTTCAAAAAGTTTTCCAAACGAACTATGTTCGGAAATTGAAGTTTGAACCACTCCATTATGTTTGAAAATTTAAATTCGAATGCTATAAACTCCTTTTTTCCCCAAATGATGTTCGAAAAATGGAGTTCAAACTACTCCAAAAATTTTGAAATTTTCAGTTCGATCGAATCGCAATCTGGACAAAAAAAATATCTATAACACTTTCTAAACTCAATTATTTTCAATCAATACATCCATACCAGCATCTAATTCTTCTAATAGACTATTAGAAGTTGATTAATAATGATTTTTAATATGTTTAATATGTGATTTTTAATTTATTTTATTTTTTATAGTTTTGAATTTATGATGTATGGAGTAATTTTAGTGATATAAATAAATAATAAAAAAATATTTTTTTTATGGTGTAAAAAATAAAATTAATAATGCAAATAATCGCTGGTACATCCACTTAACATTATCACTCTAGATGTAAACCATTGGTGCTAAAATATTCTCCACCAGGAAATATTTAAAATCAAAGGAAATTATGTGACGCAGTCGCATTCCAGAATTATTATGAACAATAATATATCGAAGTAATACGATAAGGTCCGTGAACTCCCTACCGCCATAAACCAAGAAATCAACCGCTCAAACTGAACCATATTCATATTCCCCCCATTTCTCTCTCATCAACAGACAAACAATGGCCTTGAGACCAGTACCAACGCCTTTTTCAGCATGCAGTTCAAGAACCCACTTCAGAAATCTGTTTTTCTTGAACCCAAAATCAAGATTTCTTGAAAATCAGTGGCCCACGAAGGATAAATTATCGAATTTATACGGGAGGAGAACATCTGGAAGAATGGTTGAGGCGTGCGTGAGATTGGAAGAGAAGAATCCGCCGGAAACCGGCAGCGAATGGGGGAAGGTGTCGGCGGTGCTGTTTGATATGGATGGAGTGTTGTGTAACAGCGAGGAGCTCTCAAGATTGGCGGCGGTCGACGTTTTCGCGGATATGGGAGTTGAAGTGACGGTCGATGATTTCGTGCCTTTCATGGGCACAGGTATGTGACATGTTCTTCTCTTTTCTGTTTTGATGATTTCAGAATTATGCTCTTCGTGTCTGTTTTCAATGTGCATTCTGCTCGAAATTGTTATTCAAATTTTACTAAAAAAATAAAATAAAATTTTACTTTAGTTCCAATCTGGTTCCGTTTACTTGTGCATTGTGCACCTTTGGCGTGCCTTATTATGGCCATGGGGGATTCGTATTTCGTATAATTCATGTTGTATGAGATTTTGGAGAGATTAATAGTTAGTTACGAGACCGTGTTCGGAAATAGTTGCAAGTCTTCTTCTGTTAAGACCCGTAGTAGAGACAAGAATGCCTCCCACCAACACATTAGGTCAAGCCCGTTGCAACGGATTTTCCCAGTGCAGTTTACCTCTCCCGTGTCTATTACAAAATAGCAGTGTCACCCCATGCGCCACCTCAAACAGCACTGCTCGTCACCAAAAAAAAAAATGAAAAAAGAATGCATCAACTTAAGTGTTTTTCGGTTGATCATCCCATTCTCTTTACTAACCAGCACCTTCTTCACTGATGGGTTATAGTGGAGGATTGAGAAGGAGCACCACATTCCCCATTCCTTTTCTATGTTACTCTAGAGTCATTAGCAAGTTGGATTAATTTAACAACTGATTGGCCATTTGCAGCGCTGCCTTGAAACTCAAGTTTCTTAATCTTTCAGTTTGACTGGCAGCCACAGCTTCATTCTGTCACAAAGCAAGTTCCTGATCTAAATTTACGTAATTTACGGGGAAAGGAATTTGTTGGACGTATCAATTACCAGTTTCTGCTTGTGTCATCCTCCATCCGTTTTCTCAACAATATTTGTGGCTCTCTCTCCTTTCCTCATCTGTAACTATATCTGGATCTGAATGCATATTTTCCCTCAATTTGAACCAGGTGAAGCTAATTTTTTGGGAGGTGTTGCTTCTGTAAAGGGTGTGAAGGGATTTGATCCTGAGGCAGCGAAGAAGAGATTCTTTGAGATATATCTGGATAAGGTGATTGAACAAATTTTTATGTGATTTGCTTTATGTATCCATTTCATAATATTAAAACCTTGTGTCATTCCATGAACATATTTCACTTTTTTGTAGTACGCGAAGCCAAATTCTGGCATAGGCTTCCCTGGTGCCTATGAACTTGTCGTGCAGGTATACTTGCAACAAAAGCATTTTATTGCTTATTTTCACAATTTCATTTGCTTTTGGATTTACTGCTGGTGAACAACAGTGTAAAAAAAAAGGCCTCAAAGTTGCTGTTGCATCTAGTGCTGATCGTATAAAGGTCAATGCCAATTTAGCAGCTGCTGGTTTGCAAATCTCAATGTGAGTTTAGTCACAAGAAATGTTGATATCATTGTTAATATAACAGTAAACACTCTATCCTTTCGAGATTTTATGAAGTATTTTTTGTTCAGCTCAATTGGCCTGTAAAATTTCTTCATACTGATTACCATGGATCTAGATATCTGCAATTTCTTTAGTGGATACAAGACCTTGTAACTGCAAAACCGTGGGAATTAAAGCAACTGTAAACTTGTTGTGAAATATATATGTGGTCATTTGCTCTAAGTTTTAAAGTTGATAGCTATTCATCCATTGTTTTTATTCATCCAAGTTTAATCCGTTGTTTTTATACATCCAAGTTTCAATAGTGAAAATCTAGTAATTATGAATTAGAATGATTACCTAGACAGGAAGGATTTTTAATGAATCCAAATATAAATTCCATGATTGTTTTCTGACTCTAAAATCTAAATTGAAGCATATATCCATATGCTTACATCTTTGGTACAAAAGATTTGATTGATTTCCATTGAGACGCCTTTTTCTTTGTCTTGCTCTGGTAGATATTTTGTTGTGTCTATAGATTTACTTGGTTTTGAAATAATAAATCTCCATGTGATATATTTAGTCAAGTAATTTGTAGTTTTTTAAAGGCCATATGTGACCATCATTTGAAAAAATTATAAAACTGGCTGTTATTATTACGCATATAATTTAGCAATGCCTGATATTATTATTATTTATGTAGGCATACTAAAACAGCAAGGATAATTTTTCTACGAGAAAAAAGATTTAAGAATGCTTGCACATATTGTATCATAAGTTTTGACCATATAAACAAGTCATGATTTTCTGTAAAATAACCATCCCAAATCTTACATTCGCATTGGATATTCTTGTGTCACCGGCTATATATGTATGTCAAAACTTGGTTAATTGCTTGTGCACTAAAAAATATTTAAATGGTGAAATTTAACTCAAGGTATTTATGATGGCTACTGACATTTTCATCATGTAAGGAATTTATTTTAGACCTTTTAAATCCTTTTGCTGTTCTCATGAATTTGTTTATGTTCTATTTCCTGTTATATTAACAGGTTTGATGCTATTGTGTCTGCTGACGCATTTGAAAACTTGAAACCTGCCCCTGATATTTTCTTAGCTGCATCAAAGATTTTGGATGTGCCAACGAATGAGGTGTGCTTCTACAACTTCTGATCTTGGCTGATTTTGGTTCTTATTCTTAAATCTTAATTATTCATTCAGGCATTAGTGCTGAGTCATGTTTTAACGATCTAATCTAACAAGTGTCCAGTTAAATAGACATTGCCATCCAAAAATTGGAACATTTCAAATCTTGTTTATGTGCTAAAATTTATAGTTCCTGCGTTTATTTACAAATGTTCATCCTAGACTTTTGAAATATTGATTTTGAGGGCTCAGTGGGGGTATGAAAAGAGTGCGGAACTTAGTCTGATGGCCTAAATCTTTATGCAGTGCATTGTGATTGAAGATGCATTAGCTGGAGTGCAAGCTGCCAAGTCTGCTAGCATGAGGTAATATTTGGTTTCTGTTTGATAAAATAGGATCTATGCCTTTCTCTAATCGATGTTCTCTATTTGTTATGCATATAAGGTTTCTTCCTTCATTTCATCTTCCTGATTGTTGTTTAATTCCACTATTTTTGCTTTTCTTCATTTTCTTTTCTTTTTTTTCTTTTCCTGTTTTGTTTTCATTTTGTTTCTTCGTTTTTTTTTCCACGGGTAATAGTTTGAACTCTTTGTCAAATAGAAAGTAGGGGTAGGAAGGATTTGAACCCTAACTCTTTTCTCAAAAGGTTATGAACAATTATCATATTATTCTATCATATCACTTTAATGTTTAGTTCCATTGAATATCATTCCCACTTCTCTCCTCTATTTCCATTTTGATAATTTTATGGGTTTTTAGAGAATTTATTGTGCTTGCAGATGCATAGCTGTAACAACAACATTAGCTGAAGATACTTTGAGGGCAGCTGGTCCATCACTTATTAGGAAGGAGATAGGAGATATTTCCCTTGATGATATCCTTAACGGTGGCTCTGGTTCTCAGAGTATGTAGTTATGAAGTGCACTTTATGAGTTCCTTTTTGCATCACAAATGATGTACCTAGGTTCAGACTCTTCTTGTATAAGATCTGAAAGAGAATCTACGGCGTATTTCTTATAAAATTCTATGTACTTCAAAGATTATATATTTTGGTGAATAAAAAATTTGTTGCTGCCAATTTATATTTTTTGTTGCTATAGGCTTTGGCCATTCTTTCAGGGGAGCAAGGTTAAAATCTCTTAGCTATGCACTTTCCTGCAATAGTATTAACTGGCGCCTGATGTTAAATATTTCTGATTTAAATTCATACCGCAGATCCAGAGAGGCAGCCTTCTGAATACTTTAGTGCTTCTGCACAAAGTTTGTCCAATTTGTACAGTAAAGAATCTAAATTATTTCTGGATAAAGACTCTATGGCAGATCCAATCTTCTCATTTGGAGGGTAAGGATGATTCTTATATGTGGAATGCTTCTGTTAGTAGCTTTGATTTTTCATAGTAATTCCAATACTTAGGCATAACTATGTAGGCACAGCAATGTTTTGGTTATTTATAGACGGTCTTTTTCCTTTCAAGTTCTTTCTCTCAATAGAGATATTATACACAAACGAACAAGACCGGTGATGGACCAATAGACCGCAAGTAATAGTCATGATTGATTGCGCTTAATTGCATTTTCAGTGATTAAATGACTGGAGATCTTTTCTTTTACTTATGAGAAGCACCTGGCTAAGATAAAATGTATTTAGTCTTATGAGCCTTCTTTTTAATTATTGCCACATGTTTTTCACTTTATCTCTTCTTCATGATGAATTCTTAAACCTCCAGTTTTACTACTTCTAAATGATATCAGTAGTGTAAGGACACTTAGTCCATTACTACTTGAATTGCAGAAATGATTCGTTGACAGGTTTCAGGGTTCTCGGCGTGATATTTTGAGATATGGAAGTTTGGGAATTGCTCTTTCTTGCCTTCTCTTTACTGTCACAAACTGGAAGGTATACTGCTCTCATGGAATGAATCTTGGGACTTGATGACCTTTGCTTCATTTGTTTAACTATGAATGTATCTTTGCAAGCTTTCATGTGTTCGCAGGCTATGCAGTATGCGTCTCCAAAATCCATCCAGAATATGTTATTTGGGGCCGGCAGCCCTTCTTTTGGACCCAAAAAAGGTCTATGGTCAACAATGGACTTGTTAATTGTTCCTGTATAATGTATATGACTTTTTTTTTGCTTCATCCTGCTGACCTTATGAATTTTGCTGTTGGTCATAAGAGTAAAATAAAATCAATAATTCAATCTCTTTTGGTTGGTTGCAGATGAATCTCGTAATGAGAGAATCCAAAAGTTTGTGGACTACATATCTGATCTGGAAAAAAGGTATATCAAACTTTGACTTCATTAATCATTTTTAAGATACTTTTCCTAACTTGTTAGAGCTGTGCTACTTTTTGTAATTTAAGGGGAACTGCAACAACTGTGCCTGAGTTTCCATCTAAACTTGACTGGCTAAACACGGCCCCTCTTCAGCTGCGAAGGGTAATATGCTATTTTGTTTGCTCGTTTTACTTATAGTCTCTGTTGTTTGTATAGTTTCTCACTTGAAGAGAACATTTGTGATGATCTATAATATAAATGTGTCACTACATCCTCATAAACAGTGGAAACATGTCGACATCAACTAGAAGATGCCATTTTTGACATAATCCTCTAATTGGACAGGATTTGAATGGAAAAGTGGTTCTTCTCGATTTTTGGACCTATTGTTGTATAAACTGTATGCATGTCTTGCCAGATCTTGAGTTTCTTGAGAGAAAGTATAAAGATGCACCGGTAAGATCCTTTTCTTCATGTTGCCTCATTTCTTATTATTTTTAAGTGCTTCATTTACTGTAGTAGTTGCTATAGATAAAAGCTTTGTTCAGTTGAAGATTTGCCTTTGGTGTTGCTTTTTTTGATCCGTACCTATGTTTGATCTCATTTTTTTTCAAGTTCCTTTTTAATATATTTTTAACTTGATGAGAACCTCTTCTCCGGTTTAGTTATTCTAATGAAAATAAGATACATTTGGCAGCTGCTGAGACTTGTATCCTGCTATTGACAGGCGTAGACCACTTTTTTCGTCAACTATCTGACTGTGTAGGATCATCCAATATTTTCAACATCTTCTGGTTCTAGTTTCTTATTTCATTATTTGTAGCATCTTTCTCAACAACCAAGGAACGTATTCTGTTAAAATTAACAATGTATGGTTTCATCACTTGATCAAAGGGGGAAAAGGTGCCACCATCTAGAAAATTAATAAGAATCTCTATTGAGCCACCTTTTAGTTATGTACAAGATACTATCTTTTGATTTATTCCATGATAATGAATTATTATGTTGCTTGGAACTTTAATGGAACATTGATATTTAACATGCAACTATGCAAGTAACATATGTTTATGGCAGTTTGTTGTTGTAGGAGTGCATTCTGCTAAGTTTGATAATGAGAAAGACTTGGAGGCCATTCGAAATGCAGTTTTACGCTATGGAATCACTCATCCGGTTTGTATTTGCATTCACATGACCATATATTGGCATAGTAATACAATTTTAACTATGTGAATTAGGCATGTAATCATCCGACTGAACAAAATGAGGAGCATAATGAATATTGGAAAATTATTACTAATAAAATAGATGTAGTAAAAATTCATCAAAGGAGTCTGATGCTCTGTTCAATTCAGCTCGCCCCTCTTGGAAACTTCTAATGGGAAAAAAAGGAACAAAAATGAAAAGTAAAAATAGCAATAAAAGGAGAAAAATGAAGAGAGATGAAAAAGAAGAAGAATTAATTGAAAGAAGAATTTTATTAGTGGTGCGTTGTGTCGTTTGTGGTAGTGGAAATAGCAACTATGCTGGCCAAGAATGGAGATGAGAATAGGTAAAAAGAGGGAGAAACAACATATGAGAGAGAAATAGATCGATCTAGGTAAAATATTTTTAGAAGTTGAAAGGATATTAAACAAGAAGCAGAGGTAGAATATCTTGTCCCTCAGTATAACTGATAACGGTGAAATTGCTTACTTCTTACTCCCTTATGGAGACACTGTAAGATATTGCATAAGTCTAAAATAGTTAAGAGAATCATGCTAATCAAGCCTTCTACTAACTCTGGTATAATCAGAGACCAGTAATCTTGCTAATAGGTCCCCTGCACGTGAGTAGACTAGCTAAGGCCTGGTACCGTGTGTACCACCTCTATCAGGTGCCAAAATTGACTATATGGATGTTTTAGAGCCCCACGTGTGTGTATATCCCTTCATATATGCGCATGGTTCTGTGTCAATTTATTCATGCCCATGTATGTATTACTGATGGATGCTTCATGGATGGTCACATCATCTTTTGACTTATCATTATTGTGCAACTTTTCGGAACTAACTCAGGTGGTGAATGATGGTGATATGTATTTGTGGCGAGAGTTGGGTATAAGCTCATGGCCTACATTTGCCCTTGTTGGGCCTAATGGCAAGCTTTTAGCTCAATTATCTGGCGAAGGTCGTCGGAAGGTAATCACTAGTGCATGGAGTAATGCATAGATAATTCATTTCTTTTTCTTCACCTGTGGCTTTGATATTTGCTCTGAACCTTCTAGTGGTGATGTGCATGGAATTCTTAGTAGGAAAGACAGATGAGGATCTTCTGAAAGCCGAGTTAGTTTTAAAGTGAATCTACCATCCATATTCATGTAGTATGATGAGAAAATGTAAAGAAAATAAGTGAAAACATGTTGATCTAGAGAAAACCTTTTCTTCCATTTTGTTCTTGAGCTCTGTCATATTTTCTATGCATTGCTTTGGCACAAAATAAGAAGTACCCTCTCCAACACATACTGGATGGGAGTTCACCGAGAAGAAAACATGCATAAAATGCTTGTAACCCCAACTTCAGTTTTTTTTCCCTTGTAATTCATTTTCAAGTGTAAATTTCAACTATTTTTTTGAAAAACCTCTTATTAAATTGCATGGTACAAGGTTTGGAGAGCCAAGTCGTCTGCTTTTTTTTATTTCTCTTTTCTTGTTGAGTTCATGTGGAGCAGAAATACTGCTCATGGAGTTACACTACTCTTAATTTGAATTGCCTTTTGGTTTATCCATTTACTACTTATTAAAAGCCTGAGTTGAGGCTACAAACTGCCATTTTTCCTATATAAATATGTTTTCTTGGTTTCTCTGAATTTAGACTGAATTGCAACTGTTAACCAGCTTCTTTTGCAAATAAAATATGCTATGCTGTTACCGAATGATAGATACTGAAGTAACTCTGTGTATACTTCCCCTCCCAAGGATCTTGATGATTTGGTTGAGGCAGCTTTAGTGTATTATGGTGGAAAGCAAATATTGGACAACAGACCTATTCCTCTGAATTTGGAGAAGGATAACGATCCTCGACTGCTGACATCCCCTTTGAAATTTCCTGGTAAACTGGAGGTTGATGTTCTGAACAACCGGCTCTTCATTTCTGATAGCAATCACAACCGAGTAGTAAGTGTCTATTCTCTTTCCCTTCTTCCTCTCCTTTCTGCTCTGTAATCATGTCTCACTCTAAAAGGCACGTGTGACAACACTCTACATGTGGATTATATATCTGATTCCGATAATAGGATGTATCATTTAATTGGTGCCTGTAAAAAAAATGATCACATCAATCTTCATAATACTTTTCTTGAAATTTGCAATCTTCATTTTTCTTTTTTTACTTCTGAGTTTTCTTTTTTCTTTTTTTTTTTTCCCCGGGTTATATACTGTTGATTCTATCTTGAATAAAAACAAGAAATATATTTAAGTTTTCAGCATTATCTAAAAATGTTAGCTCTCAAACTCTTCTTAACCTACGTAGCTTATCTTATCTTTATTTCCCAAGGCGCTATTGTCATTACATATATTCTCACTGTTCATTATCTTATTCTTTTAAATGGAAACAAAAGCTTGTGGAGAAGTGAATAGACCATGCATAACCATTTGAGTCGCTGATTGGTTTCAGGTAGTCACCGACCTTAATGGTAACTTCAAAATGCAAATCGGAAGCACTGGAGAAGAGGGCTTTCGCGATGGTAACTTTGATGATGCCATGTTCAACCGCCCACAGGTAATGGTTCTGTTTGCTCTTTTAATAATGCATCTATTTTTTTTTAGTTGCTTGAACTTTTTGCGTATGGCGAAGCCAAAATATTCCGTTTTCCTTTACTTGCTTGAGTATGTGATCACGCATTATATGCTTTTGTAGGGACTTGCTTATAATGCAAAGAAAAACCTCCTGTACGTAGCTGACACTGAAAATCACGCTCTAAGGTAGCAGTTCTCCAGGACAAATGATTTTGTTTTCTGTATTCTGATTGCCTTTCCTTTTCCCTTTCTTTCTTTCTTTCTTTCTTTCTTGGGGGTACAATTATAGCAGCAAATGAAGCCGAAGAAAGGCTTTTCTTAGTTTTATCAATTGATTAAAATTTTAGGAGCTCAGTATGAGTTGGTTATTTCTATTTGGCATTGTTCATTCTCAATTGTCTGCTTGATTAGTCCATAAAGGTGGAGAGGAGAAGTTGAAGTAAATAGTGTATTCACCTTGTACAATGAAATAGTTATATATGGGATAAAACAGGTAAGCTACATTGGTAGGTTATCAATAAATAATATATTTTCCTCAACCTTATTGTTCTTGAAATATGTGATGATGCATGTAAGAAGTTATTTTTCTCCAGTGGGAAGAGTACCTTCACCATATGCCCTCCAAAAAAAAATTGCACGGCCTAGTCATTTTAGAATTTCTTGTGGAATAATTTATAATAATCAAAAGGAATATTAAGTTCCATTCTATTTCAGTAACATTAAGAAAGTAGTAGTTCTCATATTTATGGAGAGAGAGGATTTGAACCCTGACTTTGCCTCTACATGATGAGATTAAGTTTGGACTCTTCTAGTGAGAACTGGGCTTGTTTTATGATTTCCTAACTATACCTGGCATTAGTTTAGTCATTTATAGCACACTTACTCTGATTTCTTGATGCTAAACTGCTTCTATTGTAGGGTAATTGATTTTGTCAATGAGACTGTGCAAACACTTGCTGGAAATGGAACAAAAGGTTCTGACTACCAAGGAGGAGGGTCAGGAACATCTCAGGCAAGATTTTATATAGAGTTATTTATAGACTGTACATGGTGATATGGAGCTTATTCATAGTGGACAATAATATGATATGCAGTTTGTAATATGCTATATTGAAGTGATGTGAACTCAACCAGCAACAGAGACAAATAATAACTAATAAGTTTCACCACTTCGCTTGACATTCTCTTATTTTCAGCTTCTTAACTCTCCCTGGGATGTCTGCTTTGATCCTGTGAACGACATTGTTTACATTGCAATGGCTGGCCAGCATCAGATTTGGGCACATACGCTAGATGGAATTACTAGAGCTTTTAGTGGTGATGGCTATGAAAGAAATTTGAATGGGGACAGGTAAAAGAAATTTGAATGGTGCCAGCTTTTCGATGTTCACAATAATGATTTTAGGAGGAAAAAAAAGCATTCTTTTTAAAAGTCTTTTCGATGTATACCATGCAGATTTTACAAGCTCTTTTTTATGAGCACTAGCTGTTATTTAAGATTACATTTACCACAGAAAGTATCCTACTTTTTCATCTAAAATTACTTAATTTTTGGCATGATTTAACTCTTGAACAATATCTATGCTTTCTACAATTAGATGTCGATTTCATTTTTTTCCTGATTGAGATTTTTTTTAATACATTGATACAGTTCTGGAAGCACTTCATTTGCTCAACCTTCCGGGATTACGTTGTCTCCCGGTACTTGTAAAAATTCATAACTAGCTGCATATAGCCCTTGGTGAATCACTTGATTATGTATTGTAGATTTATGAATATTTTTACTCGTTTGTTTTGGTAGATTTAAAGGAGGCATACATTGCTGATAGTGAGAGTAGCTCCATTCGAGCACTTGATCTAAGAACAGGAGGATCAAGGCTACTAGCTGGTGGTGACCCAATATTCTCGGACAATTTGTTTAAGGTACTTCTGCTACCATCTGCAAGTTTAAGCATCTTGCACTAGTTGAAATTAAACATATTTGTTAACTTTGATTTGTTATATGTTGCAGTTTGGCGATAGTGATGGAGTAGGTTCTGAAGTTCTTCTACAGCATCCTTTAGGAGTCTTTTGTGGCAGTGATGGTCAAATTTATGTAGCAGATTCTTATAACCACAAGGTAATTACATAAGAATATGATGATAGGAGTACTATATTTCTATTGCTCCATGACAATATCAATATTAGTGGAAATGAAACACCTTTATTGATAGATGGGATTGCAGATAGAGTACCATGGCCTTAGATCTATGTAAAATAATTTGTTATTCATGTGAATCACCTTTTTGAACCCCTGGGACAAATTAGGCGCAAGAGCCACCTCCAGAATCATGACTATTCTAGAACTTGATGAACTATTTCACATTTACCCATTGAGAAACTTTACATGCCCAGTAGACTTGCGGGCTAGGGGTGTGAAAATGCTTCGGTTCTTTGTTAATCACAGTATGACATTTCTCAACTTAAGAAACTGGTATCATACATCAAATAGTTTGGAAATTACTTTTTCTGTCAGACACACATCACTCTTTATGAGTGTTTGTGTTGTGGGAGTATGGGTGTTTTTCTTTGGGTGTCTACTTATTGAACTCTTTTGAGAATCAAGAAAGTCCATCTGAACTTTTGAAATTATTCTCAAATTAGATAAAGTGCACAATAATTAAATGGGAAAAATTATGTTGAATGTCCACCTTCCCTTTCCATGCCCAAGGAAAAGTGAATTACAATGTAGTGGATATGACATTCACGCACTTCACTGTGGAGTATTGCCTTTAAAGTTTGGGTATGTGAAAATTACTCCAAGTTGTTTGGGTTATAATTGTGATCTATGTTTGCAGTTTTTTCCATTATATTCTTCTGATGTGTCTTATACTGAAACTGAACTAATTGATTTTGGGATAAATATATTCTCTAATTTGTACTTAATGAGGACGGCCACGTGTTTCCATTTTTTTTTTTTGTTCATTTTATATATTTTTTCAACTAGAGTTTTATTTTTCCTAGTAATCAAATACATGTGAGCAATGTTCAATGTCACTCACTGTGATAACATGCAACTATTTATTTCACTTCATCACTAGCGAGATCCAGCTAAGGTAAGGTCGTGTTGTAGCTATTGCCTTTTCTCTCGACTGTTTATAATTATTTTGGTTTTAATTTAAATTCACCATCTACTTCTTAATTTACATTTCAGATTAAGAAGCTGGATTTAGCTAGTAAGAGAGTCACTACATTAGCTGGCACCGGAAAGGCTGGATTCAAGGACGGATCAGTTTTGAAAGCCCAGGTTGAAAAGCTTCAGATTTTTTCACTCTACCTTTTGTTCACCCACACACTGATCGTTTTGGTTGCTATCATATATATGCCCTTTGTATTACATAAATAAATGCAAATGTCAATTGCATATATTGCTATTCCTTGATATCCCTATACTGCATTGGGGGCTAGTGTGATCTAGAGCAACACCAAGATGGTATTGCTTCCCAAATGAACTTAAAAATGGAATGAATTACAAATGCCTTCAGAGTAAGAACGTACAAATCCTGCAGATTAAGTAGATTAGAAAGTGGTGTAAATTGTTATTGGATCTTAAATAGATAAGAATTCGATTTCCAATCACGCCCACTTTGAATTGCTAATAGGTGGCATGGCTTATAAACAATCATATGTTCTGATCTAAGAATTGTTTAACCTTCTAGGTTAAAACTTTTAGAATATATGTATCAGATGAAATTTATGAACTTTAAAAATTATGCTGCATCTGCATATTTAGGTAATATGAATCATTACAATGATCCCGATCGAAAATAGAAGTTTTTATATTTAGGTAAAATTATTCAATGAGGACTTCTATCCAAACACTACAATGATCCTGATTCAAAATAGAAGTCTTTATATTGTCTTCTGCTTGAACAGACATGTCACATCTGTGAGTTGTGACTTTTATGGTATAATAACTAGTTCGTTAATTTTCTTAATTAGTTTGAGAATTGTATGAAAAAATCCCACTTAGTTCTACCTGGTGATTCAGAAATGACATACATCCTTGATATTAGCACTATCCTGGTGGTTTCTTTGTACTTGCTGATGCCCTCTAAATCTGCAGCTCTCAGAGCCTTCCGGACTTGTCGAAGATGGAAATGGTAATTTTTTCAGCTGCAAGATATATTCACCATTGTCTACTTTTTCACAATTGAAATGTGGCAGTTTCAGTGCAGTGTGCATAATTTCTTGTACCTTAAAAGTACAATAGATGAGCCTTTTCTTAAAATTCATTTTTTTTTTGCAATTATGACGAGTAGAAAAAATAGTGAAAGGGTAACGGTAGGATTTATATTGGAACAAGTCATATAGATATTAACACAAGTTCATAAACACGTGCACTTTTTGCACTTCTAATTTACCTCTACATGTAAATAAAAAATTGCAGGTTTCTTGATTTACCTTTTTTATCATGATGATGGAATCCAATCCCTCAGTCTCCATGTAGAAATAACGAGAGCTTATATTTGATGTTGTTTGGGAAATGCAGGAAGATTATTGATAGCTGATACGAATAATAACTTAATAAGGTTGTTGGACCTGAACAAGAGAGAACCAGTGCTTGCTACTTTGGAGCTGAAAGGCGTCCAACCTCCAGCTCCAAAATCAAAATCTCCAAGGCGCCTAAGAAGGAGATCCTCAGCTGACACGGAGACCATACTCATTGATGGTGGTTCAGTCAATGAAGCCAGACTACGTCTGCAAATACGGGTACTGGAAGGGTATCATTTATCAAAGGTTCTCTCTCTCTCTCTCTCTCTCTCTCACAGACACACACTTAAACATGCAGATACTCTGATAGTTGTATTATTTAATAATCAGGCAATATGTGATATATACACATTCATATGACTGTGAATCCTGATATTTAGGAAGCACAAAGTAAATTCAGTGTGGAAGTTGAACCAGAAAATGCGGCATTGATCAATCCCATGGATGGTAATATCAGCCCTGAAGGATCGGCTGTTGTACAGTTTAAAAGATCCTCCCCTTCACCTTCTAAAAGCAGAATATACTGCAAGGTATATATCTCCTCCTACCTTTTATTTATCTGCTTACACCAAGGCCATTACTTCTTGTTCCTTTTATGACCTCTTTTAGTTAGCAAATGTAAAATTGCTTTTATTTCTTTCTTCTGATCTAAATGTTGTTCTTGGCTTCTATCCGATTCTTTTGTTTTTTGAGAAACTGTTGCCGGCCCAGGTCATCACTTTGTAGCTTCATGATGATATGCAGGTATACTATTGTAAGGAAGATGAAGTTTGTCTATATCAGCCTCTCATGTTTGAAGTATCTTTTCAAGAAGCTGCTCCGGACACAGCCTCCTCCTCCTCAGAGATACTGCTGCAATATCTCGTCAAACCTAAATCATCCACATACAACAATCTCCAAACTCCACTAAAATACTGACAATTCTTAATTTCAAGAAACCATTTTATGTTTGATGTCACTGTAATTGAGTCAAATCCCTTGAATTAACATTTTATAATATCTTGTGTGCTATATTTTTTTTAAGTGCAATCTTGTATTGTATTTTTGGTTTGTCAGTAAAGTTGTCGATTTTGACCCGGCCCAAACCCAAAAAACTCAGGCTGGCCTGTTCTGGCCCTGCCCAATAAAGTTGATAATTTATTTTGGAAAATTGTTCAAAATACAATTTTTTTTTTCATATTATTTGCGAATGAGTTAATAAACATCTATGACGTCTGAAGCCTAATTTCTGAAATATGTTTAGGAAGAATTACTGAAATAACTTCTTACACACACACACACACACACACACACACACACACACACACACACACACACACACACACACACACACACATATATTACTAATAAAATTGAAATTATCATTATACAAATAAAAAAAAAAACAATTTGAGGTAAAAAAGTTACCTCTTTAATAATTAAGATAAATCTAAAAATTTCAATTTTATTACCATGCTTAAACGTGATCAGTGATCCGATCCTACTGGTTTTACGGGATACGACAGTTATCGCATTTCATTAATGCCAATGCAATGCGGCGAGAGTAGTCTTGTATTTATATATTCAAATTGATTAGTGCAAACAATTATTAAATGAAAAAATTGGTTCGCTCATAACATTTAGTTTTTTTTTTCTTAAGAATGAAATAATTTAGGATCATGCAAGAGTATGTTTGCATATTGCAATCCATTAAATATAAATCATACATGCATGTCTAAATAAAATTAATTTTAATGTGTTATAAGTATGTCAATTCTTTCATACACTATGTGCACCATCATTAGACGGTCAACGCGGGTCAACGTGCATTAACCTAGTTAACCCTAAAAAACATAAGATATATGTAATATTTTTTGAATTTAGTGATATTTTTCAGTGTTACGGTTGATACTTTGACGGTTTTTTTTTTTGGCCCATACATTTTAAGAATACAGGTAATACTTTTGGATTTTTAAATGATACTTTTTAGTGTTACTATTGATACTAATTTTAACTTTTTTTTGTGGATTTCCATCTGATGGTGCATTATTAGGGGTGCACATGAATTTGTTTCTGCCGACACCAAATCGGTCAACCCAAACCGAATTTAGGTCGGATGACCCGTTACGATTACAAACCGAAATTGTTTCGGCTCATACATCATGTAGGCCGACCTTAATGGATTGGCTCACGGGTTCAAGGCTCTTGATCCAACCCAACCCAAATTAACCCGTTATATTTTATCCAATTATATATGATTCCGTATTTATGATCTTATTCCTACCGATTGATATGCATTTATTCAACTATCTTAATTCTCAAACACTCAAACTCTAAATATATAGGAACAAACTTTCACTTTCTTCTCCGCGTAGGGTAATCTAGTAACTTTTTCTTCTTTGCCAAGGGTCGATATTGACAACTTTCACTATAGTTTACAATAAATTAATAAGTTTATATTTGAGCTAATTGTTGACTTTCAACCCGATGAACCCAACCCAACCCTTATGTTCTTGTGAGTAATAGGGTTGGGTTATGCAATGAAAAAAAGATTAATGACCTAAAAATCTCCAACCGGCTAACCCAACCCATGTGCACCCTTATATAAAATGCACATAAGACCGCCCCTTATAACTGAATATATCATAGTCAAACTCAAATGTATGGGATCGACTTGACTTTTTTAAGTGAAGAATTGAATTTTCGATTCTCGGGCTAGTAAATTTACGAAAAAAATTTGAACTTGTTAATCAAATAGTCTGGCACTCGAGCGAGACCGCACCAATTGACTTTCCTAGGGGCGGGTAGGGAAGAAAGAAGGGTTAGGTTTGAGGTAGTGAGTGTCAATTTCTTTTGAATTGATTTTTGAGTGTTGCTAAACACACTACAATTTTATCTCTTCACATTATATACTATTTTTTTATGTTTTTACTTTTCACATTATAAAAAATTTCACTTTTACTTTTCACTTTAAAAAATAATTTTAACAATATTATTAATTAAAAATTATATACAAAAATTAAAAAGGGAAATCAAAATTTGCAAATACATACGTTATGAAAGAGAGAGGCGCATATGTTAGGTTTCATTATTTTTTTTGTTGAATCGAGTGGCAGGAATTGAAATTGAAGGGGAAGTGTTGTTCAAAGAGAGCGTTATTCGATCCAACTCAAATCGAACTTCAAGGAGGTTGTTCGTAAGTTTGATTTTTCATTTTGATTGTGTGGAAAATAATGGAGAAATGTTGATTTGTTTGATCTTTACTTCAATTTTTATTGTTATGTGATATGATGCTTTTCTAAATCTAATGTAGTTTTGTAGTTAAAATCCATCAGTTCTTCGTTCTTCATTCCAATTATTTGAAGATTTTTACTTTGCGAAGAAATGGTGTTCATTATTTCTGGAAAATTTTAGTCGTCAAACTTGTTTTTGTTGATGTAAGATGCTTAGGGCGAAAATCATTTTTTCTAATATGTTCTAGTTGTTTTGTGCTGCCGTTTGATTTCAAAAATATTTTTGATATGCTCTACTTTATTTCGAAAAATATTTCTGATATGATCTGAAGGCTTTCTGATATGTTCTACTTGATTACAAAAAAATATTTTCTGATATACTCCATTTGATTTTGAAAAATATTTTCTGATATACTATGTTAAATATCAAAAAATATTTTCGAATCAGTTAACTTATTTTTTATTTCTCCAATACTAATATACACTCTTTTAGGACAATATTCTCAGAGAAGGTCAACTGCGTCGGCAAGGAGACAACATGTGGCATCTCGAATCAAGTTGAAGAAACAACTCCATATGTAACGCCTCAATTTCACTTTTAATAGAAAAATGGCACGTTACTTGTGATTTTCATTAATAAAACTATTTACTTTAAATACAGCAGAAGTTTCAATCATAAATTGCCATTTATTACATAATTAAAGTCAAAAATAAAAATCTCATTTAATCATGCTTGACCATTTGACCACCACCATCACATCTTATCCGGTCACACACTGCCCGCGCTCTTGCTTGAAAGAAAATAAAAGATTTGGGGTGAGTTCTTTTAAATTCAGTGGGAATGACCGTTATCCAAACTATAAATTCAATAGAGAAGTATGTGAAAAGATTTGATTCATGTAACCTGTACTTTTGCATTAGCCTTTAGACTCGGTACTTTATAGTCTAAAAGACTCGTTACTTTGTAGTCCATAGGACTCCGTACTTTATAGTCTAGAAGACTCGGTACTTTATAGTCTAAAAGACTCTGTATTGAAATTTCACACAACTCCTATACAAACATATAGAGAGGATAACAATATAATTTTCAACATAAAAAAAACTCACCTTGACTTTGACCTTGAGTAAAGAATTAATTGTATCCACGCTCGCCACCTAGCATAATATTAATAATTAATTAACATGATATTTAAAATACATTAAATCTTTACAATCACATAATTTTAATTGAAACTATATATATATATATATATATAATTATTTTAAAAATAATACATAGGTGTGCATGAGAAATTGAAGTACATAATATATATATATATATATATATATATATATATATATATATGTGTGCATTTACACAAACATACGTGGCATGTGGATCTATATATGTGTGCATGATATATATATATATATATATATATATATATATATATAAGCGTGTGAGTGTGGGATGATTCTTGGAAACATAAATAAATCATCAAATGAAGACATAAATTAATTAGTCCAATTCATTTAAAATGAAAACGAAACCTATCACCACTTTAAATAGTTAGGAACCCATTTCTATTTTAGTTGACCAAGGGGCCGAAAACATAGTAAGATTATAAATAAAATATTATCTGTACTGATTTTCAGAAAAGATGTTAAGAAAAACTATCAAGGTTTTCTTATAAGGGGTTTTGATGAGATGTCAAAATATGTCAAAATATGCAAAGAGCCTTGAAAGAACTGAAAAGAAATCAAGCAGAAAACTAAGGATGATCATACAAAATCAAGCTGTCAAAGCCAAAAGAAATGATCAATCCATGAGAAAAGAAAAGAGAGAAAAAGACTGTAGCTTGTTAGAACAGTTAGCAAGGCAAACTGGAAGATGCAGGTACCAGCAAGAGAAAGTGCCGAATGCCACCAGTCTACAGTGATGAACTGATGGATATGCCAGTTCAAGGCCAACACCAGCTGAAGAGATGTTCCGGCTGAAGAGAACTGAAGGACATGCCAGTTCTAGTCCAATACCGACTGAAGAAATGTTCCAGTCGAAGAAAGATCCCAGCTGAAGGAAATACCAGTTGAAGAAAAGAACTGAAGAACATTCCAGTTCAAGATCAATCCCAGTTGAAGAGAAGAACTGAAGGACATTCCAGTTCAAGATCAATCCCAGCTGAAGAGAAGAACTGAAGGACATTCCAGTTCAAGATCAATCCCAACTGAAGAGATGTTCCAGCTGAAGAGAAGAACTGAAGGACATGCCAGTTTAAGACCAATCCTGACTGAAGAAATACCAGTTGAAGAACACAACAAGTTGAACTGATGAACATGCCAGTTCAAAGTGATACCAACTGAAGAATACTGCCAGCCGAAGAAAGGACGATTCTAGCTGAAGGAAATACCAGCTGAAAAAATGTACCAGTCGAAGATCCGAGTTGAAGTAAATGCCAACTCAGGATATTCCAGCTGAAGGAGCATACCAGCTGAAGAGAAGACCAATGTACAAGCTGAAGGAAAATACCAGCACGAAAGATACCAGCTGAAGAATGAAGTTCCAGCTGATGAAGTACCAGTTCGAAGAATACCAGCTGAAGACACATAAGTTTTGAAGTCCAACTGATAAAGTGCCAGCAATTGAACTGAAGACCAGTCTAAGGAAGTTCAACCTGAAGAGACGCAAGTTCAGAATGCCAGCTAAAGAACACTGGTTCAAACTGCCAGTTGAAGCAAATCAAACTGGAGCTCAGAAGGTATCAAACCCTAGCCCAGAACTGCCAGCTGAAGAAAACCAAACTGAAGTTCAAAAGGCATCAAGTCTTAGCTCAAAACTGCCAGCTGAAGCAAAGCCAACTAGAGCTCAGAAGACATCAAGCCCAAGCCCAGAACTGCCAGCTGAAGATGATCTCAATTGAAGCTTTCCAAACTGCCAAGAGATGCACAGAACTGACAGACAAGGAACTGAAGATTCCAACTGCCAGACAAGGCTCAGAACTGAAGATCAAGATAGGAGCTGAAATTGAAATTCAATTTTCAGATAAGCAAAAGAAGATCTTGAAGTTAATGCAACCGAGAAGCTATGGGAAACCATAAGCTACCTATCTTTTCAGTTGAGAACTATGATAACTGGAGCAGGAGAATGAGAGCACATCTCTACTCAATCCACGAGAATATGTGGGAAGTTATCGAGGATGGTCCAATCACAATTATAATGGATAATGAAGCCCACGTTGCTTATGTCAATCAACCAGCAAGGATCCCGAAGCCAACTCATCTTCTCACGGGTGAAGAGAAGAAATTGAAGAACCTAGAGTTCGTGGCCCAAGCCACGTTGTTCCAAACTCTAGATGAAGATCGCATGAAGGACACAAAGAATTGCAGAACAACCAAGGAGATATGAGACTTACTTGTAGATCTGTGTAAAGAGTCCAAAGTCATCAAAGAAAACAAGCTCCAACTAGCAGTGGACAAATATGAGTCCTTCAAGATGCAATCAGATGAAACCATCTCCAGCCTTGAAATAAGATTTCTTGGCATCATCAGTGAGATGAACAATCTGGGAAGAACATATCCCAATAGTGAGATGAACTCTAAAATCTTGGACAATCTCACAGAGGAATGAGATATGAAGGTGATTGCTACAAAAGAGTCAAGAGACTTGAACATCATCACCCTAAGAGAACTATTCGGTTCTCTTAAGGCTCACGAGTATAGTCTAAACTGAAAAAGAGAGGCATCCACATCATCAGCCAAGGATGCAACCTTTTACGGCGAAATAAATCAGTTTAGAGAAACTCGAGAAAGAAATGTCTTCTGGCCAAGAAATTCTCAAGCCAGAGAACAACCATAAGGCTCAACTGATCGCAGAAGAGAAGCAGCGGAGAAGAAGGAGAGCCTGACTGAGGATATCAATGATCAAATCCAGTCAGTTGCCAAGCTACTAGAAAAGCTTAAAATGATCAGAGATTAGCCATCAGTTATGCTTCAAACTGATGATGAGCCCAGAGGCGAGAGAAACCAACCGTCTGCTGAACAACCCAGGACAGCTAACAAAAGCATAGGAGAATGCTTCCATTACCACAAGCAGGGATACTATATATATGAGTGTCCAGAGCTCCCTGAAGACAAAAAGGCCAAGATGAAGAGAAGCTTTTTCAAAAGAAAAGCTATGATGGCCAACATAGAGAATGCCATCCTGGATGACTCAGATTATCCATCAGGAATCGATTTTGATGGCTACAGCTCTGAAAAAGAGGCATTGTTCTGTCTCGTGGCTGACAACGAAGAAGAGATTAGCACAAGCGATTCCTTAACCTCTTTTTATCACATTCATGAATCTTCCATTACTAGCAATGAAATAAATGAGCGATTAAGAATGCTAGAAGATAGTGAGTTGTTATATCAAACATGCATCTACAACTGAAGGAAGAAAATGATGACCTAAGAGATGAGGTCAAAAGACTAAGAAGTGATCATGACAGAACTGAATCACTTGAAGCCCAATCAATTGAATGTGAGAAGTTGCAGCTCAATCTTGATGAGCTAAGAGCTGAGAATGAGAGGCCCTAGCAGGAGATCCAGGAGAGAGATAAGATATCTCTCAAATTCAGAAATGGATCTCAAACTCTTAATGAGATTCTAAGCTATCAAAGAGTTGAAACTGGTAGTCCAGGGTTAGGATACAATAGGTACACTGTCTCTGAGAAAGGAAATGCAGTTATTCAAACCAGTCAAGAAGGAACCCTTCCTGGTTTTGTCTGACTTGCACCAACCCAACCAGTTGAAGAGACCGAAGGTGAGGGAACTGAAGACATCTCTACAGATCCGTCTAAGAGGTCCAGCTAATCCTCCCAACTGAAAGGCTCAATTCAGCCATTAGTTCGATAGAGAAAGCCATCTCAAAGAAGGCCATGAGCTCAAGATAGGAAGTTCGCCTATCAGCAGAGGCCATTAGCTCAGCAAAGGCATTCAGCCTATCAACAGAGGTCGTCAGTTCAGCCAAAACCTTTAGGTCATCAAAGACAGTCAGTTCAACAAAGATCACTAGATTTTCAAAGACCCAAAGCTCAGAAGAGGCCTATGGTGAACATAACTGATCGGCCAACTGGAGTAAGAAAAAATACTCAGTTTGGACCGCAGTCTCATCGAGATAGGGCATCAATTCAGGAGAGAACTACTTAGCCAGCCTATCCTCGAAGACACCCAGGAAGTCAACCTGGAAGAGAAGTTGACTTAAGGAGAAACGTGTCCACAAAGCTATATCAAGCACATCAACATTCTCAGATCCCTCTGGAGAAGTTCACTCCAACGGATCTCGCAACACAGTATAGTAAGTACTTAAACTCAAAGGATGAATCAAGAATCAATCCTCACTATAACTGGTTTGCCAACTGGCCATACCACAAGAGCGACAGAACTCATGGTGATAAAAGGAATTGGCCACAGAGAAACAGATAGCTGACATCTTCACAAAGTCCTTGAAGCAAGATCTATAAAGCTATATATCCAATTGGGGCTATTGGAACTAGCATCAGAAGATGAAGATTATTAGTGCCATCGTCATGCACTAAGTTTTGTGTTGTTGAATTGGCGAGATATGTTCGACAATGTGTGTCTGGGTATGTCCCACGAAGATTTATTTTCCGCTGTGCAAGAAAAGAAAGAACAGTTGGTGAACTGTTTCAGAGTATGTCCCAGACAGAACCAGGGACACTCTATTTATGGCAGTTTCCATGTTGAAAAGATCTTGCGCCGAACGAGTTTGGAAGGTCAAGATTAATTCATTTTACTGCCTTGTGGTGTAGATCCAGTGCTGAATTAACCCCTCTACACATGGAGAGTATCTACACACGTATGGAAGGCCACAAACCAGAATCCATATACCATATTGGCGGCGGATGGAGATCGACGCCTATATGAAGACCGAATTGAGGAGCAATCGGTACCACTGATATTTTATTTAGATTCTAGTGTTAGAATCAGTTTGTGGTCATTTTTGTAACTAGTAGTTGTTCATTAAAATGTTCAACGTGATAGACTAGTCTTGAGTGTTTACGAGTGAAACACTTGAGGGTATTTTTATTCCAGTTTTATACGCAATCTTGGAAGAGATTGTAAGTTGAAGTTGTGGGTAGCTAGAGGGAGTCTAGTGTCACGGTTGTGAGGGGATCTTACAACTTTCGGCTAGCGAAAGAGTTCGAGGAGAAGAACGGACGACATAAGGCGGGAGGCTTGTATGTGTAAGATCCTTAATACACTCTTCGAATGAGTACCAGTCGAATCTTCAAGTTTGGGAGCAATCCCCCCAGAGTAGGTTGGTTGAACCAAATTGGGTTATCATCTCGTGCATTTTTACTGCTTTGTTATTTTATGTTCTTGCATCTGTCCCACACATATCACAGAACAGTTTTTAAGCAGTTAACTAAAAATGTATAAGCACGAATTACTGTTTTTCAATTGGTATCAGAGCGAGTTGCCTGTATTCAGGGTTGATCTTGGGGTATTAATCCGTGTTATTGTGTTGTTTTTGCCGAGATGGACTCGATGAAAGAAGGAGCCTCGACGGTACGACCTCCGCTCCTTGATGACAATAATTATGCCTATTGGAAAGCTCGTATGACAGCTTTCATTCGCTCAATTGATGAGCGTGCCTGGAAGATGGTGACTGAAGGGTGGAAGCCTCCTATCAAGAAGGATGAGAAAGGCAAAGCGGTGCTGAAGCTAGAAGAAGAATTTGATGATACTGATTATCTGATCATGGGGCTGAATGCTAAAGCCATGAACGCCATTTTTTCTGCAATGGACATGAACGTGTTCAAACTCATCTCCATATGTGATAAGACAAAGGATGCATGAGATATCCTTCAAATTGCTTTCGAAGGAACAAATAGTGTTCATGCATTTCGTATGCAACTCCTCACTACCAGATTTGAAAACCTTTGAATGGATGAAGGTGAAAAGATTGCTGATTTCAACGCCAAGATTTGTGACATAGCTAATGAAAGCTTTGCACTTGGTGATGCCATCTCTGAGGAGAAACTTGTGAGGAAAGTTCTGCGATCTCTTCCCAAGAGATTTGCATATAAAGTCACGGCGATAGAAGAGGCCAAGGATGTGAGCAAGATGAAGTTACAGGAGCTGATGGGATCCTGAGGACTTTTGAAATGGGTCTCACAAATGAAGAGACAGTTCAGAAGAAAAGCATAGCTTTTCAAGCCGACTCCAGTTCTGATGTTCCGAGTAATGTCCCTGACAAAAATGATCTGGCTGAGTCAATTACCCTTCTGACAAAGAACTTCTCCAAATTTGTCAAACGTTATGAGAAGCCTTCACAGAATAATTCTGTCAAGAATAGATTCTCCAAACCTCGGAGATCTAAAGATGAAGATTTCATTGAAGATAAACAGAAGGAGGTCAAGTGTAGAGAATGTGGTGGTCTTGGGCACTATCAAGCTGAATGTGCTAACACCTTAAAGAAGAAGAATAAATCCTACAATTCCACGCTTAGTGAAAGTGATGATCTAGATGATAGTGAGAGTGATGAAGAATGCGTGAGCAACCATATTGCTTTCATGACACATTCCAACAAAGAACCTATGTCTAATTCTATCCCTGACAGACATACTGACAATGTTTCGGAATGCAGTGATGATGAAGAATTCACTGAAGAGTCTGCCATAGAAGCTTATAAAAAGCTTCATGAGAGCTGGATCATGGTGGTTAAAGTCAATGAAGGGCTGATGAAATAGAATGGTGATCTCATTAAAGAAAAGGATAGT
Source organism: Perilla frutescens (assembly GCA_026008535.1). Classification (NCBI taxonomy): domain Eukaryota; kingdom Viridiplantae; phylum Streptophyta; class Magnoliopsida; order Lamiales; family Lamiaceae; genus Perilla; species Perilla frutescens. The sequence goes on along the minus strand of BRKX01000017.1, from coordinate 34,047,786 downwards.
TTGTTCACACGCCTCAGTGAATTGCAGAATGACCTTCAACAGTCCAGAAACAATTCTCACTCTCAGAATGGTGAACTGCTTCATCTTAAGAAGCTTGTCAAGATGATGAATTCTGGATCATCTCAGCTCGATGACATCCTTTCTAAAGGAAAAAGTCCGTAGGACCATACAGGTCTGGGATACACTGGTGGGAAGTTTTCCGATCGTTTCTGTCAAGGACAAACATCTAGAAAGCATGATGAATCTGTTCCAGAATCTGAATTTAAATATGAGATCAAGCAGCCACAGCCTCAAAAGTCACAGCCTCGAAAGAATGGAGTTGTCTGTTACTATTGTGGAAAACCTGGTCACATTCGACCATATTATAGGTACTATATCAATGATCTCAGAAGAATGAGAAGGAAAGGTCGATCTCAGAATGACCTAAATTTCAGAAGACAATCTGTGCGGAACAGATCCTGGCACAGTTACAGGAACTATGTTGTTCACACCGCCCTCAATATTCACGCAAAGAGCAGCTGGTACTTTGACAGCGGATGCTCGCGACACATGACTGGAGATGCCAGTATGTTGAAGAATATCCAAAAGGATTGTTCTTATCAATCCGTTACGTTTGGAGACGGTGTTAAGGGAAGAGTTCTTGGCCGTGGTCATCTAAATGTTGAAGGGATGCCCAACTTGGAGGATGTTCTGCTTGTTGAAGGACTGAAAGCCAACTTAATTAGCATAAGTCAACTCTGCGATCAAGGTCTCTTGGTTCATTTTACTAGAGATAAATGTCTTGTGAAGAACAAAGAATGCGTGCTGCTGATGGATGGAGACAGATCAAGGGACAATTGTTACATCCTCAACATGAAAGGTAATTGCTTCAGAACTCAACTTGATGAAGCAAATATATGGCACGAAAAGCTCGGCCATGTGAGTTACAGAAACATGCAGCGACTCTTGAAGACAGAAGCTGTGAATGGAGTCCCGAAGTTTGATATTGATCGTAGCAAAATTTGTGGGCCATGTCAAGTGGGAAAACAGATTCATACATCACATAAATCTGTTAAGAAGATTACCACCTCAAAAGCCTTGGAGCTGTTGCATATGGATTTGATGGGGCCTGTTCAAACTGAAAGTGTTGGACGGAAGAAGTTCATTTTTATGTGTGTGGATGACTTCACACGATTCACTTGGGTGGAGTTCCTTAGAGATAAGGGAGAAACTTTTGAGACGTTCAAAAATCTTTGTCTCAAGCTCGAAGTGGAGAAGGCAACAGCTGTAATGAGAATTCGAAGTGATCATGGTCGTGAATTTGAAAATGCTTACTTTAAATATTTTTGTGAAGAAAAAGGTATTGCTCATGAGTTTTCTGCACCAAAAACGCCTCAACAAAATGGTGTTGTTGAGAGGAAAAATTGGACTCTTCAAGAAATGAGCCGAGTCATGTTGAAGGCAAAATATGTCCCTGACAATCTATGGGCTGAAGCTGTGAATACAGCATGTCATGTTATTAATCGGGTGTACTTCAGACCCAAGACAAAAGTTACTCCCTACGAGCTGTGGAAAGGGAAGAAACCAAACTTAAAGTACTTTCACATCTTCGGAAGTACTTGTTATATGTTGAGGGACCGAGAGTAGCTTGGCAAGTTTGATGCCAAAGGAGATGAATGCATTTTTCTCAGATATTCGAGAAATAGTCGGGCCTATCGTGTGTTCAACAAGAGGACCAAGACAGTGATGGAGTCTATCAATATTGTGGTAGATGATCTGGAAGAACCTATTGCCCAGATTGATGAGGAAACTGTTGAAGTTACAACTCCTGTTCCAGACAGTTCGAAACATCATGATCACGCTGAGTTGAGGAACGAGAATCTAGATAGCTTCAAACCTTCAAAAGGTGTGCAGAAGTATCATTCTGTAGCAAACATCATTGGTGATGTGAGTGAAGGAGTTAGAACCAGAGGAGTTCGAAAGAACTATCGTGAGATGATTGCAAATGTCTGCTATACCTCTACAACTGAGCCCAATAACGTTAAAGATGCCTTACAAGATGATCAATGGATTCATGCCATGCAAGAAGAGCTCTTGCAGTTTGAAAGAAATGAAGTATGAGATTTAGTTCCATGTCCTAAAGGTGTTAATGTGATCGGCACGAAGTGGATCTTCAAGAATAAAACCGACGAAGACGGGAACATAACCAGAAATAAGACGAGACTTGTGGTACAAGGCTATTCACAAGTTGAAGGTGTGGATTTTGACGAGACGTTCGCTCCTGTCACTCATCTTGAATCTGTCAGGTTACTCCTTGCCATGGCTGCATGGATGAAGTTTAAATTGTACCAAATGGATGTGAAGAGTGCCTTCTTAAATAGGTACTTGTCTGAAGATGTGTTTGTAAGGCAACCCAAAGGCTTTGAAGACCCATACCATCCTGAGTATGTGTACAAACTAAAGAAGGCCCTCTACGGTCTCAAACAAGCTCCATGAGCTTGGTACGAACGACTTACCAAATACCTTCTGGAGAAAGGGTACGTTCGAGGTGGTGCTGACAGAACTCTCTTCATCAAGAAAGAAAAATCTGACGTAATCATCATTCAAATTTATGTGGATGATATTGTCTTTGGATCTCTCTAGGACAGAATGGTGAAAGACTTCATGAAGGACATGACTTCCGAATTTGAGATGAGTCTTGTAGGTGAACTAACCTACTTTCTGGGGCTTCAAGTGAAGCAAAAGGATGATGGAATTTTTGTATCTCAATCGAAATATGCAAAGAACTTAATCAACAAATTTGGATTGGAAAGTTGCAGCCCGAAAAGAACTCCCGATGGGGACATTTTCAAAGATGTCAAAAGATGAAGCTGGTGTTGCCATTGAGCAAACCTTGTACCGGAGTATGATTGGGAGTCTGCTCTACCTTATAGCAAGTAGGCCGGACATTTGTTACATCGTGGGAGTTTGTGCTCGCTACCAAGCTAAACCCAAAGAAAGTCACTTGAAATCTGTCAAGCACATAATCAAGTACATAAAGGGTACTTCTGAGTTGGGACTTTGGTTTTCCTATGATACAAACCTTAGTTTGGTGGGGTTTTGCGATGCAGATTGGGCAGTATGTACTGAAGATAGGAAGAGTACCTCTGGAGGATGTTTCTTCCTTGGAAATAACATGGTGTCATGGTTCAGCAAGAAATAGAATTCTATCTCGCTGTCTACTGCCGAAGCCGAATATATCGCTGCTGGAAGTTGCTGCACTCAACTTTTGTGGATGAAACAAATACTACATGACTATGGTGTCCCACAGTCTGTCCTTACCATATACTGTGACAATATGAGTGCGATAAACATTTCGAAAAATCCAGTTCAACACTCTCGTACAAAGCACATAGACATTCGTCACCACTTCATCCGGGAGCTTGTTGAAGACGGATCCCTTGTGATCGAATATGTTGGAACAGATGCCCAGCTTGCAGACATCTTTACAAAGGCACTTGATAGCAGAAGGTTTGAAACACTAAGATCCTCCTTGGGTCTTTGTGTTCTCTAAACTTCTCCATTGTGAGAAGACTCTCTATACGGTCTTGGTCAGTGATGTATGTATAGAGAGTATAAAATGACCATGGTTAATATGGTCTGTAAGTGTTGTGCCAATATCTGTCTCGGACAGTTTCTGCTTTGGACGAACGGTTACTTTTTAACGGATAGTAGTGCCTTGATTTTCGCACCACGATCGATTCCACTTCTCCACACCTAGCTGCGGGGTGATGTGTGAGGAATAAGTGAGTTAAGGAAATTTCCTTGTTAGAGTTTCCTAATTAAGGTCTTAACCTTATTTTTCAAAAGAGACAGAATCGTTGCAAAATTTCCAAGCTTTCTCTCTCTATGGTGTGTGTTTGATTTTTTGTTGTTCAAACTCTAATGGCAGACAAAGGTGTTTCTTCTAAGCCCTCTCAAGCGAAGAAATCCAGAATCTCTACTGAAGACTTGCGACGACAGCTTGCGGAGCTCTCTCAGCCCATTGTGTTTTCGTCTTCAATGTCCTCTGTCTCTGTGAAGCCTTCTATTGCTTCCTCTGAAGCTCTTGCTTCTGTGCTAACTTCTGTGGCACCTTCTGCTGATTTGCAGCCTCGATCTGTGTCTGAGACAGATCTCGTTGCTCAACCCTCTCCTAGGGTTTCTGAAGAGCAATTCTCTCCGCCCACGGTGTCTGCGGAAACTTTGGAAGCTTCAATTGTGGCTGTTGTTGAGAATGTTGGAGGAAATGAAGTCTCCATAGCTTCTGTTGTCGATGATGCTGCCGCCGTTGCTGTTGGTGAAGAACCTACCTCGATTGAGGAATTTGCCGCATCTCTTGATGCTCTGAAATTTGTTCAAGCGCCGTCCCTTTCTGCTGATGTTCCAGTGTTTAGTGACACGCCCGTTATCACGGTTCAAGTCCCTCTTGGTGAAGTTTCACCTGTTGCTGCTGCTGGAAACCTTGTTCATGATCAAGGTGATGATGGTGTTGATATCTCCTTTCTCGATGAGGAGTCTCCTGTTCATGAGGATGAGTCTATCCCTCCTCCAAAGGCTACCTCCACCAAAACTCGCGGGTCCAAACGCAAGATGGAGTTAAGAGATGATCCGGTGTCTGATGATGAAGATGACACGCCCATTGCCAAATTGAAATCTAAAGTGTTGGCTAAGGTTGCTGCGAAGAAGGGTTCTTCTTCACAAACCCCTAAGAAGGTTGCTGCAAAGAAGGGGTCTTCATCAAAACCCCCTAAATCTGTGAAGCCTGCTGGGAAAAAGGATGTTCCTAAGAAGCCTGAGGTTGTTCCTGCTCACCGTGTGACACGAAGTGTGTCTGAGCAGAGGATGGGATTGATGTCGGGTCATCGTCGTCCGCTGATGAAACAAGCCAGAACACCTTCCCCCTCTGATGAAGAAGCAGAGGATGTCCCTGAGTCTGTGCCAGATAGATCAGATTCTGATTCTGAGGTCTTTGATTCAAGTAAGTTTATCTCTTCTCTCCACCAAAATCAATTCAAGATTGTTGCTGGTCGCTCGTTGATTTCCGAGCGTTGTTTGGTTAAGTCTGATTTAGAGAGAACGGGTGTTGACTCGTTGTTGCATGATCTCCGATTAGAGAAATCTGCTTTTTGTGCTCCTCCTTTTATTGCTGCTGTTGTGCATGAATTTTATGCAAACTTGTCCAAGTGTATGCGTGATGCGTCCTATGAACATGCTTTTTCTGTGTTTGTGCGGGGTCATTGGATTGCTTTTTCCCCTGCTGTGATCAATAATTTTTTGGGTCGTGAGAACCTAGTTGCTCCTGCACCTGTGTTTGATCTGAATGAAGTTGTGTCGGAATTGACTGGAGGAAGTCGGGTGGTTTAGCCCTCGAAGTGTGCGTTGTTGGCGTCTGATTTGAGTGTGAAGTACTCAATACTTCACAAGGTTGCTGTTAGGAATTGGTTGCCCAGTACTCATGATTCTACTGTTGGCAAGTCCATGGCCTTGTTGCTGTTCAAAGTAGGCACTCGGAGTGAGTTTAATCTTGGCCTGCTGATCTTTGAGAACGTCTTTGCTCATGCCGAATCAACTCGTAGCCAGCAACATGTTGGATATCCTGGCTTAATCTTCAGCATCATCATGGCCCAGCGTGATGTTGTTTCTACAAATGATGTGTATGCGCCTGTTGCGCAGCCGCTGTCAATCAGTCATAAGTTGTTTTCGTCTCAACATGCTCCGGATGTTCCTGCCCGCGATGCTGATGAAAGCTCGAGACCTGTGCCACCATCTGTCCCAGACAGATCTGCTGCTTCTTTTGCTGTCACTTCTGTTTTCTTTGACAGGCATATCAAGTCTCTGGAGCGTGAAGTTGTGTTTCTGAGCAAGTCCATTCGGACTTTCAAGACCAGGAAACAGGAGTTGGAGGCCTTGCTGTTTGATCTCCGGGCCCGAGCCCTTGGCCTTGCCTCACCGCTTGATCTGCCGAGTGCTTCCTCTGTTCCTGCTGCTGATAAGCCGGTTGTTGCTGATGCCGATGATGATGATGCTGCTGTCTCCCCGGTCTGAAGTTTGGTGTTTGCCGTTTCTGGCAACAATTAAGGGGGAGAAGAATGTTGGTGCACAAAGGCCACGGTTGGAAGAAAGATGGTCTTTTGCTGATGCTGCTATGATGAGCGTGTGCTCATTCTTTTATACTTGATGTTTTCAGAAAGGTTGTCCATTTGAATTGTGCTAAAGAAATATGGGAAAAATTGCATGAGTTATATGCTGAACAAAATATCACTGATTTAATTCACCTGCAAGGAAAATTTTTTAGTTTTAAAATTGATCCCTCTAAAGATATGGATTCAAATTTGGATGAGTTTAATAAACTTATTCAAGACATGAACATTGCTGGAGATAAGCATATTGATGAATATACTGCTTCTGTGCTTCTAAATGCAATTCCTGATAGTTATAATGATGTGAAATCTGCCATAAAGTATGGCAGGGATGCTATAACCTATGATATTATCTGTACTGCTTTAAAGGCCAAAGGGAAAGACATGAAATATGGTAGTAGTAGCTCTGGTGGGGAAATTCACCATGTGAGAGGGAGAACTCCTACAAAAAATGGTGAAAATGACAGAAAAAACAAGGCCGGATCTAAAAGTAGGTCTAATAAACAATACATGAAAGGTAAAATTTGCTATAACTGTCAAGAATCTGGGCATTTTGCCAAAACTTGCACCAACCCTAAAAAGAAAAGGGAAAAACAAGGAACTAATGATAACAAAACTGATCATGCCAACTCTGTACTGTGTCCTCCTGATAATTATGATTCTGATGTGTACATGGTCTCATTTGATGTTGATATCAACTCTGTGGCTAATCAGTGTGATGAAGGAGAATGGCTCCTTGATTCTGGGTGTTCCTTTCACATTTTCCCTTTCAGTCAACTGTTTTCTTCCATCTCCCCTGTCCAAAATTCTTTTGTAAAACTTGCTGATGGGAGAAAACTGCAGGTTGTGGGTGTTGGCAATATATGCCTAAAATTTTCTTGTGGTTCTATTTTGACTTTGTCAAATGTGAGATTTGTTCCTGAATTGAGTTTTAATTTAATGTCATGCACTGCCCTTGAAGACTCTGGTCTTGAAGGGAAGTGGGGTGGTGGTGCCATGAAAATTTTAAAGGGAAACCTTGTTTTGTTCAAAGCCTTCAGAAAAAATAATTTGTATTTTGTATCTGCTACTGTTGATGCCTCTGTGAGTTCAGTTACTTCTGATGTTACTGGTTTGTGGCATGCTAGGTTAGGACACTTGAGTAACAAGGGTCTTGAATGCTTGTCTAAATCTGGAGTATTTGGAAAAGATGCTGTCTCTAAGCTACCCTTCTGTGATACTTGTGTGCTTGGTAAGCAGCACAAAGTTAGCTTTCCTGTTAATCCTGCTCCTAATGTGCCAAAATCTGTTGATGTGCTTGAATATCTTCATGTTGATGTGTGGGGACCTTCCAAGGATCCCACACATGGTGGAAATGTGTATTTTCTTTCAATTATTGATGATTTTTCTAGAAAGGTGTGGGTCTTTCTCATGAAAAATAAATCTGATGTGTTTGATAAGTTTAAAAATTTCAAAACTTGTGTTGAAAATCAAACTGGAAAGAAAATAAAAACCCTAAGAACTGATAATGGCCTGGAATTTTATAACTCTGCTATGGATTCTCTCTGTGTTGAATCTGGTATTAAAAGACACAAGTCTGTGCCTTATACACCTCAGCAAAATGGAGTTGCTGAGAGAATGAATAGAACCTTGCTTGACAAGGTTAGATGTTTGCTTACTTCCTCTGGTCTTGGGAAAAAGTTTTGGGGTGAAGCTGTCTTAACAGCAGCCTATTTGGTAAATAGGTCACCCTCTGTCCCTTTGCTTGGTAAATGCCCTGAGTCTATTTTTTCAAATAAACCTGTTGACTTGTCTAACCTAAAGGTGTTTGGTTGTGCTGCTTTTGTGCATGTCAAAGGTGATAAGTTAGAGTCTAGATCCAAGAAGTGTATCTTCTTGGGCTACCCAGATGGGGTCAAAGGCTATAGACTGTGGGACAAATCTGTCACTGGCTTCAAAGCCATTACCAACAGAGATGTTGTGTTTAATGAATGTGATTTTCCTTGCTTATCTGCTCCTGTATCTATATCTGAATCTCCTCTTGATACTACTCCAATTAAGGTGGAGCCCTTGCTTGATAAAGATGAAACTTTACCTGTTGAGCATGATAATGAAGAACCAAATGATTCTCCTAATGAAGAAGTTGATAATAATGAGTCTGAAAACTTGCATGATTACCAACTAATTAGGGATAGAGTTAGGAAGAATGTGAGAAAGCCTCCTAGGTTTGATGATTATGAAATGTCATTTCTTGCTTTTAATGTGTTTAATTGCATGGAAGATGATGAACCTCTAACCTACAAAGAAGCTTTGAAGTCTATTGATTCTGAAAAATGGTTGAATGCAATGAAATGTGAAATGAAGTCCTTACATGATAATAAAACCTGGATACTTGTTAAAAAACCTGCTAATACCTCAGTGGTTGAGTGCAAATGGCTTTTCAAAGTTAAAAAGGAATCTGAATATGTTAGATACAAAGCTAGGTTAGTAGCTAAGGGTTTTACTCAAAAAGAGGGAATAGATTACAATGAAATCTTTGCCCCTGTTGTCAAATTCACAACTGTGAGGATAATGCTTGCTTTAGTTGCTCAGTTTGACTGAGAATTAAAACAAATGGATGTCACAACTGCTTTCTTACATGGTGATTTGGATAACAATATCTATATGAGACAGCCTGAAGGCTTTGTTGATTCTGAAAAATCAGAACATGTTTGTTTGCTTAGGAAAGCTCTCTATGGGCTGAAATAATCTCATAGGCAATGGAATATTAAATTTGACCAATGCATGCAGTCTCTTCATTTCAAGAAATCTGATTTTAATCACTGTTTGTACTACAAATGTGACAACAATATTCCTATGTTTCTACTCCTATATGTTGATGATATGTTGCTAATTAGTCCTAAACTTGAGTCAATTAAGCATGTTCAAAATAAACTTTGTGAGAATTTTGACATGAAAGATTTAGGAGACGCAAAGAAGATACTTGGCACGCATAGCATTAGAAATAGAAAGTCCTCCACTCTGGTCTTGAATCAATCTGATTATGTGAAAAAGGTTTTGAGTAAATTCTCCATGCACAATGCTAAACATGTGAATGTACCTCTTGCTGTTCATTTCAACTTGAGTAAAAGCATGTGCCCCTCATCTGAGTCTGAAATTGATGAAATGAAATGTGTGCCTTATGCTAATGCAATTGGATCAGTTATGTATCTCATGATTAGTACTAGGTCTGATATTGCTTACTCTGTTAGTTGCCTTAGTAGATACATGTCTAACCCAGGAAAACCTCACTGGGAAGCCTTGAAATGGCTCCTCAGGTATGTGAAATCCACTGAGAAATGTGGTCTGACTTTTTCTAAGTCAGCTGATGGTTTGAAACTTGCTGGTTATGTGGATTCTAATTATGCCAATGACAGGGATAATAGAAAGTCCACAACCTCTTATGTGTTTACTTTGTGTGGTGGCTGCATTAGTTGGAAATCTCAACTCCAACACATTGTTGCTTTGTCTACTACTGAATCTGAGTATGTGGCTGCAACTGAAGCTTTTAAGGAAGCTATATGGTTGAATGGTTTACTATCTGAAATTGGTTTTCTGGATAAATCCCCCATTGTATTTTCTGATAGTCAATCTGCCATACAACTTTGCAAAAACCCTGTCTTCCATGATAGAACTAAACACATCGATGTTAGGTTTCATTTCATTCGTGACATTGTTGAAAAAGGTGAAATTTTACTTGACAAGATCCATACAGATTACAACCCAGCTGATATGGGTACCAAATGCCTTCCAGTTGAAAAGCTAAGGCTGTGCATGAAAATTCTTAAGTTTGATCTTGGTTGAATTTCATCTTTTGCTGTAATTGTTATGTTCCTTACCCCTCCTGTTTTTCTCTGTGATTCTCAGGTTAAGTTGGGTTGGCCTATGTGGCTTGGATATGCTCTGTGCTCTCCTCCCCAGCTTTTTCTTTGTCTTTGTGATTTAGAAGAAGTAAAAAGAAATGGCAATGATGATACCCCTCGGACTCCTCTGATGACTGTTGATGCACTTGGGCCAAAGGTGGAGATTGTTGTTATATTGGCCCAACCTTTTTATTTGTTCTGGGCCTTGTCTCCTGGCCCATTACCCTGGCGGCCCTACTCTCTTCTCGGCCCACTTGAGTGTTGCCCTAACACTATTAGTATTAGCTAAACCTAATACTATCACTACTCTAATCTGCGCCGCTCTCACTCTCTCTCTCTTAGCAAACCCTAGATCTGAGCTTTGTGCTTGATCGAGATCTCTCTCCCATCTCCGATTACTTCCTCCGGGAACCTTGTATCTCTGTGATACTATTGCCTTGCCGGAGTGTCAGTGGTTGAGTGACGAGGGGCTTGACGAGAAAGGGTTGTGGGGCTGCCGGTTTTGGGTCTGTCTCCAATCACCTCTGTGGTGATCCTTTTGAAGCTCTGTGCGTTTCGGTCATCTGTGAGGAGCTCTGGTAACTTGTGGGTTACCTGAGCCTGTCGTCCTCTCCTTCCCCCTTTATCTGCTGCTGCTACAGTTTGCTAGATCGGTGGTGTTGCCTGAGCAACGAGTGGTGACGGCCGCGCCCGGTGGAGTCAGTGGAAAGTGAACCTCTCGACGGCTATTGATACCCTACACTTAGTATTTTTAATTTTGATAAACTTCTTATTATTCTTTTGATAATACTTGATAGGAGAGCCCTTGCACTCTTGAGCTTTTGTTATATGCCCGTTTCTATATATTCTTCTTGTTGGTTTGAGAAGAATTAATTTTTTGAGGACTTATGCTGCTAATGTTGCAAACAACTCTATCTTAATTATATGTTTGTTACAATGCCTCTTTTTATATTTATGTTTTGCTTTATTACTTTTTCTTTGGAAGGGTTAGGTGGGGACGATCTTTTTTCCCTTGGATCTCAAGAGAAAATGCAAGGAGTATAATTTCCTCATATTTTATCATGAAAATAATTTGCTTGGCCCTCTGTATTATTGTGATTGTATGCAACATCGTTGTTGTAAGTTTCTTGAATTGTTATTTTTTTTCTTATGTTGTGGGTTTAGACACAACAACCAGAGTTATAGTTGAAGCTGAGGTCGGAGTAGACAATAATTTTATAAATGATGACTAGGAATAAATCCAATTTTTGTGAACTCAGATTCCTTGGGCGTCGATGCTTTGCAAAAGATGATCCAAGCTTGAATCTTCTGCACTTTATTTTCTTATAGAATATATATATATATATATATTGCTTTATAATTACAATCAGTTTGTTTTCTTTTTTGTGTTGATAGGGAAATTTAGCACTATTTCTGTTCTTGAGAATGGTGAAGTTGCACTGTTTGGTATCACAAAATGCCTTTATGATGCCGTATCAAGAATGAAGAATGATTTTTCTCAAAAAAAAAAAAAAAAAAAAGAATTTGCAGCAGTTGAAGGTGTTAAACGTCAATTTGGAAGCAATGTCTGTGGTTAGTTCCACTTCAATGTCAATTTATAGAGATCTTATCACTGACTTACAACTATTTTTTCAGTATCAAAATCATATAATAGGTGAACTATTATTGTTATGTTATAATAAAATATCAAATTATAATTTATAATTCAATAATAACTGAAATAATTCTTGCACGACACATATAATATATATAATCTCTAATACTTGATTAATAAAATGAAAATTATATTAATTTACATTAATATATAATTGCTATCAATTATATAACTAAAGTCAAATAAAATATTCCTCTAAAAAAAGTCAAATAAAATATTAATAATTTTTGTGCTTAAGAATTTTTAATCAATTTTAAATAATACAAAGTAAAAATAGAAACAATAAAAAAATTTATATTATAAAAGCAAATAACGTGCAATGAAAAAATTGTGTAGTGAAATAGATAATCCTTATCAAACAACTCTGGAAAAAAACGATATTTTCACAGCTTGCAAATTTCTCTCACCGGTGTTACGGTGTAGCACGAAACCGGCATAATAACATATTTCTGGGTTTCAATCTATCAGCTGCATGAGTATTAATCGAGGTGATGAAGAAGAAATAGCAGTAGGAGAGAATTTGGACCCCAAATTTGGAGAAAGATGGCTATCGGTGTGGTTGCCATTGCTCATGGTCAGCCCTCCGCCGCTATGTATGGGTATGGCTGTTTCCGCCTGCAAGCCCATGCTCCGTTCTTGTCTCCTTGTTTCATGTTACGCCAGCGACGACGGCTGAATACCTGTTTCATCCCTCCTAGGTAACTCCGCTTCGCTTCTATTGAAAACCCGGTTATTTTTGCCTTTACGAGTAGTTAATTGAAGCTACGCTGTTAATTATGTTATCCAATTCGTGTCTTGCTGAAAATGTTATTTGGATTGGGAATTGGTAGCATATTTTACCTGATGTAGTGAGACCTAAGTGGAAAAAACTGGAGGAAGAAATTGTAAATTAGACTGTTTCAGTGCTTCAAATTGGAGAAAAAGTTGCATAGTATGTATTTTATTGTTCATTCATTTGTTATTTGCTTGCAGGATTGGCTCTTTTAGTTTAAGGTGTTCATTGACAAACACTGACATCTGCGACAATGATGAAGTCGATGAGGATACTAAATCTATTTGTTCGGTTCCAGTTGTTCATCTTAAATCTGATTGCCTGGACGCAGGACTTAATTCTCTTGGTGGCAGTTTTGTAAACACTATATTGACAGCATTGCCTGTAAGTTTTGTATCATCTCACATATCCCGATTTGTGAGATTGCTTTATCTTTGTAAATATTGGCTTCTAGTTCTGCCCTCTTATGTTGGTTGCCCGTCGGGGATCATAGGTCTTATCGGAGGTGGAGCAGAATGCCATTGCTTCAACTCCTGCTCATCCAGCCGGACTTTATGGTTAGTTTTCTCCAAAAGGAAATTAAAGCAGCACGTGTTTGATGAAAATAAACATATTTCTGTATTGAAAGCTTTTATGATTACAATTTAACTTTCTAATATTTTCTGGTCTATAAGAGATTGAGTATATTGTGAGGGATTTCCACATAATATAATTTAGTCATATAGAAGGACTGTAAACTTCCCCAAGTTCATTGCTGAAATGGCACGACTTCTGTAATCTGATACTAGTAATTATTTCCAAAGCTTAGGAAGCGGCACAATCACAAAGTGGAACTATTTGATGAAAAGAGAGTATTTCTCATTAATCCATAACATATATTGCTAAAATTCTTGAGGTCTGAACTCTGAAGCTGTCTTCTCATTGTATTTTCTCTGAAGAAATTAAATATTATAATGTAGTATATTATTTCACTTTTTTCTGTGAATCAATCTTCTAATAAAAGTTTAATGTGTAACTAGCTTTATATGCTAGCTGCTTGGCCGGGAATTTGGTTGAACAGCTCTGGAATTTTGCTTGGCCTGCTGCTATTGCATTGATTCATCCAAGTCTTCTTCCAGTAGCTGTGACGGGCTTCTTTGCGAAGGTATCTGTCCCTAAAATCACTGGGCCTTTAAGAATAGAAGCAATGGAATTAACTATTGAACTGCAAGAATTCTACTCTTTGCTAAGGCAATTGAAAGGAGTTCAACTCATAGAGGATCATGATGATGTTAGGAGGTGGGTCTTGGATTCATCTAGAAAGTTCTCTTGCAAATCCTTTATAATATCAATCTTTATTATGAATCCCTTACCCCCTTTCCCTTCTTTAAAGCTATAGGGAACCTAAAACAGTTCAGAACATTTCATGGTTATTGGAGTTGGGTTACTCATGCAATGTGTTACAAAGACACTTATCACACATTCATCTTTTTCTGATGGTGTGTTGTATGTAGGAATTAGTCTGTCGGCCTAAATCATGCTGTTTTATGTTGCCCTTTCGCCCATAGATTATGGCATAGAGTGTTGAATGAATGTGCATACTGCTGATTCTGCCACATTCAGTCAATTATTTGTTTTTGTTTAATATTGGTAGCTTCAGATGCAAAAAGGGTAAAGTGTTGTTGTTGGGGGGGGGGGGGGTTATTGTTTCAGCCCTCTGTTGATTATTGTGGAATAGGTGAATCTTTGAGATTCAAGAAGAATCCTTAGAGGAGGTGTGGGATAGGGAAAAGTTTAGAGTTGGTTGGTGGGTCTCAAATCATAAAAAATTCAAGGTTTTTTTTGGGGGGGGGGGGGGGGTGGGCTCAGATGTTGCCAAATATTGGAGTTGTATGCTTAGGATGTCATCGCTCTTTTGGAGATTATCCGTCCCTTTATAATAATTAACTCATCCTTTTCCTAGTAAAATATATTTTATCTTATTAAAAACACACACACACCCGTATTGAATCTTCTGCATCTTAACAGCTTGCTGTAATAGTTGGAGGGCCTCTGGTAGGGAAACTGATGGACTATTTTCCAAGAGTGTCAGCGTATAATTGTTTGACTGTTATCCAGGTATTTTCCTTGGGACTACAATAATGTTCATTTTCAACATTCAGCCAAAAGTTATATATTATCGTACTTATTCACCCCAGGTTGCTGCTCAATTGCTATCCGTTGGAATGATAATTCATGCCCATATTACACACCTCAATTCTGTGTCTTCTGTACTTCTCCAACCTTGGTTTGCTGTGCTTGTAATAGCTCTGGCCATAGAGAGGCTCTCTGGACTAGCTCTAGGGGTTGCAATGGAGCGTGATTGGGTTGTTTTGGTATTTCCTTTTTCTTTTACTAATGTGGAACTTTCTTATAGTATTTTCTCTCATTTTGTACTGTTCATATGTTATTTCAGTTAGCAGGAACAAACAGACCAATTGCTCTTGCTAAAGCAAATTCAATGCTTAGTAGAATTGATCTATTATGTGAGGTGATCAATAATGCCATAAAGCCTATTTTTGTAGTTCTTTATTATGCACCTTTAGAATATCATGAACATATAATTTATTAATGCCGGTGCTTATAGCTTTCGTATTCTTGTAATCTCGCAGATTGCAGGAGCATCATTATTTGGCTTTTTATTATCTAAATATGAACCAGTGGCGTGCTTAAAACTGGCAGCTAGCTTGATGATGTGTTCACTGCCTATTGTGGTAGTGTTCAGCCTTGCTATTTCAGAGTGCTCAGTCCATTTCATAATTTGTCAATTTCTGATGTTCTTGCTCTGTGACAGATTTTTCTCACATGGCTAACCAACAAGCTTTCTGCTGAAGTCCTGTCTCATGCTAAATATCCACAAACTGGTTCTGGATGTTCACCTACAGGATCTACCCAAGATACTGAAAATATATGTAATTTCACTGATTTTTTAATCTCTATTGAGAATTTTTGTTTTGTCATGCTCTCTGATTCAGTTTTTCTTTTGCACAGTGACAGCAAGTATCGATGCTTTTAAGCACGGATGGTTTGAATACATTCAGCAGCCTGTTCTGCCGGCAAGCCTTGCCTATGTTTTGCTCTGCTTCAATGTTGCTCTTGCTCCTGGTGGTCTAATGACTGCTTTCTTAACACATCATGGTATTGTCTAGACTCTTTGGATTTTGCAACTACCTCGATAGGTGGCATTTGTTGGGAATGATCCAGAAACAATTTATTAATGCATACCATGTTAGTGTATAATAAAATATTTGGATTTCTGAATAGTTATTGACTCAAGAATGTTGAGCTTCTTGTAATCTGTATCTACTTTCATATTGCCCATTTGGTCTGACACTCTGACTCAGATTCATCCATTGCTCTTTTCTTCCACTGACTAATTTGTGTCTCATCTGCTGCTTATCTGATTACCTAGCTTGCTGTTGATGTGAACATTTAGTTTGCATGAATCGTAGACATTTGTAATTCATGTTGTAAAGGGTGTAACATGACGTGGAGATGCATGGAACCATAAGATGCCAGTACCACAATGAGTGAAATGGGAATTCAAGAGCTAAACTGTTCATCTCAGGATAATGAATAATGATTCTATCAGTGATGGATTATTTTGTATGCTATTCCTAGTAGATTAACAATATGTGTTGGCTGTCAAAGAAATGGATGGATGTTGTGTCATGAAAAGCTGTTACAGATGTTCTCAGCAATCAGCATTGTTTCTAATTTTCTATAAATCAAGAAAGACGCTACGCATTTTTACTCTTAATAAAATATCAATCCGTGAACTTTCATGCACATGCTTTGGAGTCTCCAACTCTTCAAACTCATCCTTATCTCTCTGGAAAATATGTAATTTGATGTTTTAAGTGAACCTTTGCCCTTTCTAGTGGTTCTGTATCTTTCTATTCACGTGGTTGATAATGATTCAGGTCTAAATCCATCAATTATTGGAGCCTTCAGTGGATTATGTGCTCTTATGGGTGTCACGGCAACTTTTTTGTCTGCAGAAATGGTCGACCAACTCGGTATTCTGAAGGTTTATTTCTTTTAAGTAATTTTTTTGTTGGTTGTTGTTGTTGTTGTTGTTGTTGCTGCTTGGACATAATGTTAATCTTTTGTGCCAGGCTGGAGCTGCTGGTCTTATCCTTCAGGCTGCACTTCTTACCGCAGCAGTTGGAGTATATTGGAGTGGTTCTTTTTCTCACAAGATTCCACTCATACTCTTTTTGTGTTTAGTTGTGAGTCCCTTATGACTTCTTATAGAAAAAATAAATAAATTAAATAAATAAATCAGAGAGCAATTATGAGCAAGGTTTAATGTATCAAAATAAGATATGACAAAGGTTTATGAGGACAAAATTCTCTTTTATAGATCTCTGCCTGGTAATTGATGACAGTAGTTGCTATTTGAGAGAGCAACTGAATAAATTACCATGTTTGGTGTGCGTGGACCTTCTCTAATCTGTCAAGTATGCTTGACCTATCTTGTTACATGTTCTATATGTTATAATCTACTTGTTGAGATTGTAGTATGTTGTGTATGCGTATTCTAAGGTTCTGTTGGAACTATAGTACATGTTTTGATTTAAAGCTTCATTTGGACCTCATTGTCAAAGTATTTATATACTAGAACATTTTGTATTGACAGGTATTGTCTAGACTGGGGCACATGTCGTATGATGTTATAGGGGCACAGATTTTACAAACAGGGATCCCTGCCTCTAAAGCGAATCTTATTGGAACTACTGAGGTTTCATTTGCTAGTTTAGCAGAGTCAATAATGTTAGGGGTTGCGATAATTGTGAATGATGTTTCACATTTTGGATTTCTGGTGATGCTGTCTCTTCTGTCAGTAGTTGGAGCAGCTTGTTTATACTGTAGATGGCTGAAGAAACCAACTGACATTCAACAGGAACTTTTTTCTTTTGAGCTGCAGTCTTCATAATGTGAGTAAACAACTTCATATTCCTAGTATTTTATTTTGACTGATTGGTTTTAATTATGTTGATAACTTCCCAAAAAATTCTATCTGCTGAACGTCCACTTGGGATGGTGATTATCAAACATAGGAATATGAAGAACAAATATGCAGAAAATCTGGTTATATGGCACAGATGTTCAATGAGTGCTAGATTGGGATGGTAGTTCCCAGAGTCAAAAACAAAGGAACATGTGGAAAAAATTAATGCAGAAAATCTGGTTTTATATGCTCCAGAGGTTCATTTTGACACTTCATGGATATAGCTTAACCTACTCTTGGAGATCCCCCTATCTTCTTGAGTAAAAACCCTCACAATATAACTATGAAATGGTCTAAAAAAATTGTGCTTTTGAAGTTGGGGGTCGGCATAGTTTATTTTAATTTCCAGAAACCAGAATGACAACTTGGTTAAGAAAAGAAAGATTGTTTAGTTGATTTGAAAGAGCTGAACTAGAGCTAGAATGAAATTCCCCAGAGTTGATAATGATAGAGATAGAAATAATTGCCTGCTGCCTCCTTTTGCATGCAGGGCTGTTATTTATAGGTAATTACATAAATGAAAATTAGGTAAGAAAATAATCTTGCTAATCAGAGATCCATGACTCATTCCAGATCTAGGAGGCATTGGAGAAAAGAAGCAAGTAAATTGTGATTATGAATTCTAAAATCATCCTATCTACTAGATGCTTGACAAAACAATCAAGTAAGTTAGCACTGTGTTTGAAATTTTGACTTCCTGAGTTGTAGTTTATATTCTTTAGATCTGTATATATGGAGTAAATAGGTTTGCATATGCCTAGAGATTGTATACTAATACATTGTTTAACTTTTGTACCTCAGCTTCATTGCTAATGTCGGCAACTGAAATGAAATGGGATTTCATACTTCAGGGGTTGTGACCTCTAACTAGCGAGAGGCCTTAGGTATACTTTTCCTGTCTCTCAGTAGTAAGAAGACATTAAATCAAGTTGAATCTCCTCATGGTGTACATACATGATAGCTCATCACTCATCAGTGGCAATGCTCGTGTATCCATATGATTCAGTCAGAATAGTCTCGGTAGGCAGGCTGTATATACATCCACATACTTTGTTAAGAATTGTTCATCAAATGTAATTTCTCCTTTGCCTGTCACTCTTCTAAGAAGAGCTATGGTGCATTTTTTAGAAGTTGAGCAATGGTCTGTTCTGAAAGACAAAGTTGGCATGTATCGGTGATCATGAAAGAAAAAAAAAAAACACCAGCAAATATCATCACATTTATTTATTTTGGGTACGGTTGATAGTCAGCTTGCTTGATTTATATGAAGAGTTATAATTCCTCTACTTGTGTGGAGGTCCCTTTTATTGCTCGTCTTTTCTAGTGTTAAATAGATGTATATTATATTAAGGGTATACTGATAATTCATTGTTGTTAAATGTGAGTGTAAGAGATAGATACAGAATGATGGATTGTTGTTGAATGGCAGTATTGATTACTGATTGTTGAAGTGGAACTGCAGCTTTGTTAAAGAGAGCCGAATATGCAGGTTGGTGAAGAAGTGAAATCTTAATCGAGTGGCGGAATAGTGCATCCCGGAGGAACAGATTTATGAGGTCAGGTGCAGCATAAAAGAGGTAGCAGCCCCACCTCTTTGCTGTCCCTGTCCAACAACCCATGTAATCATCTTTTCTCCCTCACTTCTTCTATATTGCACATGCTCTAGCATCTGCTTTCATGATCTTTATCTGTGGGATTTGAAAGGTGCTTGATTCATTTAAGTTTTATTTTTTTCCCCTTGATTACTTGGGTGGATGGGGTCCTCTCATGCAGAGTTGTTTAAATCTTTATTAGGGTTAACCGAATTTATTTCATCTGCACCGTACGGAAACAATATTTTTTCTGAGTACTGTTAGTTAGTACACAGCTTCATAATTTTGTGGTAATCATCTTCATGGCTTAAATGCATGAACGCTTATTATTGGTTATTCACACGTCCAGCACCCCCTGCATAATTGTGACGTGGAACGCGTTATGTTAGAGAAACGTTCGTATATTAATATTCGTTGTGAAATTTATGACTTTTTCTGGTGAAGTTGAAAGCTCTTGAAATAGTGGGTGGTGTTGTCTAGTATTCAAGTCAGTTTCATAACTTTATGCACATACATGTGTGTGTGCGCGTGTGTGTTTAGATCTACTTATTTACCACTGATTTTTTAACTGTATATATAATACATTAATACTGAGTTTTTTCCTCTCTTTTTTTTTAGTTTAACAATTAGCATTTTGTTACTTATTTTGTTGATTGCGTGCGGGTATGAACGATTTTGAGCTGTGAATTGAAACGTATACCGACAAATTCTTTGTGATCAAGAATTTTGTTTTTGGACTATACTGGTAGAGCTAAGATTTGTTTGATAGTACTGCCGATTTACATAAATAATTATCAAATTAGGTATTAATTTTCTTATGTGATAATTAATAACGTCTGACACGATCTTGGAACTATAATCATTTATAAAGTTGTTATACCTCACTGTTGCTGGAAATTCTACCATATCCCAACCACTACCGTACTATTTAAAAATTAATAAAATTATATTTGATAAATAATAAAAAAATTATTAAAATGTATTAGTGATTGAGCAATTATGGTAGAATTTCTGCAATCTTGCTCCTTTGTGTTTCTACCGCGGGCATTATTTGCATACCAAGAATATGTGGTAGAGTGTTGCTATTTCACAACATTTTTTATTCTTTACTTGACCCACTTTTTACATTTCACTCTCTACACTACACACTCTTATTTATCTTTCACTTAAAAATACTAATATTATCCTTAATAAAAAAAATGGAACAAAAATTAAAATAAGGAAAAAAAAGAAAAAAAAAAGTGAATAGAGAACATAATGTTGTTCATGTTCTTCTTCTCCGACAGGCACCTTTTTCTCCAGGGAATGCTTGCTCGCTGTCGATGACAACCTGCACCTAACCTCTACCAAAATGACTCTTAGCTTGATGCTGCAAATTCTTCTCGCTAATTTAGAAATCTTGAAAAAAAAAAACGAACTTAATCTCCTTCCCATTTGAACTAAAGTTTTCATAACCTAGAAAGGACGTTCAGAAACAAATCTTTGAAACTCATAAAGGATGTTCGGAAATGAGTTTTTCAAATCATGTAAAGGACGTGAAGGTATTCAATTCGAAAAAATTTAGATATTTTTCATATGTAATACGTTCAGAAACTCGTTTTCAAATGTTCTTTATATGTTTCGAAAATTTCAATTTGAACGAGAAGCGGTTGTTTTTGAAATCATTTTTTCTGAGATTTTCATATATTATTTTACGGAAAGAAGCCGTAATGATGATGGGAGTCGTTTTGAGCCGGATTGGTCACAAGATATCGTCGGCGGCGAGCATTTGCTAAGAGAAATTTATGTGATGTAGGAGAGCAGCTTAAAAGGCATTTAATTAAGTTCAAAATTATTTCAGTTTTTCTTTTTATTTATTTATAGTGCAAATAGTAAATTTCGTAGTGCAAATAGCAGTTTTCTGTGTGGTATGGCCGGGACGGTCGGGGTGGGTTATGTAAATGTTAGCGAAATATTATTCTCCTCTAAAACTATAAATTATGATCGAACATATGTATAATATGAAACGGGAGACGAAATGTATTATCATATCATCTACGTACATGTTATTTTTATTTACATAATATGTTAGTAAACATTTTCATATTTTATCATGAGGTGAATTATTATTATTTATCAGTTAAGAATTGCTTTGGATAATAACCAAATATAATATAAAAGCATTGGGAAGGTGCTGCACGTGATGTGCGGTAGAAAGCACTGCAAGTATACGTCACGCTGTGTGTGGTCTCCAAAGATTCCAAGAAGCATTCACAAACAACGAAGCTTTTTCAAATTCTGCATTTTTATTATATAATGCTTAATTAATTAGTACGGTACACAACACTTCAATTCCACTTCTTGTTTTTCTTCTTCTTTTTTCGTTTGTTGAGGGTTTGAATTCCATTGCTATTCAATTGATAAGAAAAGATGAATAAATGTTTTACCAACAACAAACATTATTATGAATGTAGTCTCTCTCTCTCTCTCTCTCTAACATCAATCTGTCAACTGTTTTTTCCTCTTTGACGGGATGAGATTTTGATTGATTGATGTATTCAATTTCCCATTACCCTCTTTTTTTTTTTCTTTCTTTCTAAAAAATAGGAACTCAACCATCTCTTTATTTGCTCCTTTCGTCCGACGAAATCATCTGCTCGTATAACACTCAATATTACACATTTAAATTAATTAATTTTTATTCTATTTTTTTTTAATTGATTGTGTTTTGATTTAATTTTACATTTGTCAATTAAGGTTCACTTCTTTCAATTAAGGTATATAATTTTATTATGAAATAATTAATTATTAATTAAAAATAAAGTTAAATATTAAAAAATAATTATATACTATAATTAGAAAAGGTGAACCCCAGTTAATAACTGTAAAATTAAATTAAAATATAACCAATTGATATTGAAAAAAAATTGAATATAAATTAATAATCTTAAGCGTATTGAATGTTGCATAAAATGTATAGCAAACGATTTCATCGGCGGTAGCCCTGCGCTTCATCTCATTTTTGCGTGGAATTTAAGTACAACTTTCAATAATTTAATATATTATATGGGTTCGAGAATATAAACATAACTATTTTATCATAATCTTTTGCATTTGATCACTACATGAAACTTGAAAGGTACCCTGAGAATGGGTTAGTTTTGCACGTTGAATTTCATTACATTTTTAACTTGTTGAAAAAAATAGTAAATAAAAGGCAGTGCGTGTTTTGTTGTAAAAAATGTGTATTACTGACATTCAAATAGCAACAATATATTTTCCTCAAAAAAAAAAAAGTAGTAACAATATATAACGTACTATTTACTTCAGATTTCAGAAGTGCATAATAATGATAATTATTAAATATTAATTAGACAATAAAATTATAATTATTTCGAATAAATGATTAATTATTAATTAGAAAGCTCAAAACAATTAATTATTATTCATTTTCATCTAACTAATAATTAATTATTTTTTTCAAATAATAATGATAATAATTTGTTTTCAACAACTTATCATCATTGTTGTTGTCCTCATCTAAAATATAATATAATAAATTATAAAAAGATTATAATTAGAAATTATAATTGATCATTTCTTCATTAGTTCGGCGAAACTTTATTATTAATTAAATGAAAATAAATAATAAATATAATTTATTAATTAAAAACAGTAATTATTTATTATATTATATTATATTAGTCAAAATAGTTTATTATTATTAATTAGACGAATATTAATAGTATTAATTATTATTATCATAATTAATATTTGGATGATCTTGTCTAAATTAATATATTGTTTTCAAAATTAACTTAATTTTTATCAAAATAATAATTTAGCCAAAATTTTACTCCTTGACCAAAATATGGTTAAATTAACCATTTCAAAAGAATTGACTGAATGTATAAACTTACAAAGAATTTGATTTTTTTTCCCGATCCATCAGGCCTCAAAAACACACGTGGAATTTCCTACTTACACTTTTAAATTAGTAAATTATGAGTTTTTTTTGTATTATTTTTTATTTAATTTTTTTTTTGTGATTTAGTTTAATTTTATAATTGGTATTAGGGTTCATCCCACCTAATTAGATTTATAATTATTTTTTAATATTTAATTTTTGATTTTCAATTAATAATTTATTATTATGATTTTTTTTTTTCAAAATTATGTTTTATAATTTTTTAATTTTTTTTTTTGATAAACATTGACTATGATTATTTATATTATAATTAATAATTATTTTATAATAAATATTATTAAAATCATAAATTTGATAATAAAACGCGGGTGAAATATGAAAAACTGTAACATGAAATTTTATCTCTCAAAACAAGTTTTCTTTGTGAGGATTTAAATAAGCAACATATTCCAATATAAATTACTATGAAATTCACATATATCAAGAAAGAATTAAGGATAATCTGGTTTCAAATTCATGCAAGGAAGGGGGAGGTCGAATTAATATTGTGATCAAAGAAATAACAAAAAAGAAGCAAAACAGTCTGGGAAGGAACCCTACTTACTACAGTATATATATATATATTATATATATATATATAGAGAGAGAGAGAGAGAAGATAGACGTCTTTCAATATCTCATATAGTATAGTTTAATTAATTGGTAAAAGGAAATGAAAAAGAAGGAAGAGAAGAGGGTTATCATCTCGTCAGTCAGTGACTCACACACAATCACATCACGTGAACAAATTCACTACCAGTCTCCTACCGCCATCCTCTCTCTCTCTCTCTCTCTCTAAAAAAAATGATATGTATATATGCACTGCAATACAAATATACAATACATATCGAAAGCTCAGAAAGAAAAAGGTCGCCCGTGTTTATCGCGTGCAATCCAAGTCTCTCTCTGTCTTTTCAATCACAATAACATGACATATATATCATTGAAAAATTAATTAAGTGTGGCATTTTCATTTTGATGGAATAAATTCCAACTTTTTTCAACTTGTCATATGTTTGCTACAATAATTAAAAAAAAAAAAACAAGTATGCCTCCCAATTTTATTTTGGACCATTTTTCGGCTATATATATATATTATATTTTTTGAAGTTATTATATTTGATAATTTTACTTATACTCGACGTTCTGCACACGGTATCATTTTAATTCCTATTAAAAATAATATATACTCAGGGTCGCTCTCTGCTTGAGATAAGTGAGTCGGTCGTCTCAGACAAGGCTGTCTCAAACATTTTAAAGGCCTTGTGCAATTATATATATTAGACCTTTTTAACAGTAAAATACAATTAATATTAATTTTAATGGAAAATATAATATAATCATTATATATTAATAAAATGAAAAATTAAACCTTCAAAATTCAATATTTAACATCTTAAATATACATAAACTTTCTATCTAAAAAGTGTTATTCTTCTAACACTCTTCGAAACGAATTCATCCACCAAGTATTCATATTTTATTTTTTCTAAAATATCGTTTTCAATGGCCATCAACTATTAAGCCTTTCTTGTCCCATTGTCGGATGTAGATATGACTTCAAGGACAAAAAGAGGCCCCGCGAAATGAAGATTGAAGAATATAATAAATGATCACTATACTCTTATTATTCTCTGTTCAGTAATCGAGTATCCATTCTACTGAAGCCATAATTCGACGAACACTACATCATCCAATTATCACACCCTGATTTGCTGAATCAAAAGAGGGCAAAAAAGAGTAGCCAATTTGCGATTATTACACGCTAACATAATATACCACCCTTCTTTGTTAGCCCTTCTAATCTTTATCAAGCATTCAAGCACTCTATACTAATTAAAATTACAAATAGTTAGTAAATTGCATACCTGGATATAGTTGTAGTGGTTTGTTTGTTAATTGTTGCAAATAATTTATAGCTATAGAATAAGAAAAAAAAGAGCCGTGTGTGGCATACGTTTATTGTATTCATAGATGTTAATTGAGTGAAAGAGAGGTGGATTTGGGATGTTTTCATGAAAAAAAGAAAAAGAAGAATTAATGAAAAATAAAACTTTGAAGGTGAGGAGCCGTCGATGAGTGTAGAAACTAGAAGAATCAATCGATTTCTGGGAATTGGAAAGAAAGAAACGCGTGCAGCCACCAACCGGAAATTGTATCTTTATTTATTAGTTTATGAATATAATATACTTTTAAACTATATAAAAAAAATGGACCCTTGAAAATTTTGGCCCTGTTCAGTGGATCATGTTGATCACCTTCATAGTCGGGCCTTCTCAGGCCCCAAAATTTACGAAAAAATTAGGGGGTCTTAAATTTTTTCATGATATTATATATATATATATAGTGTTGTATGACATTGACATGCAATGTTGCACTTGATGTCAGACAGACTCCCTGCGACATTGTGTATGACACAATCATAACTAATCTTATCCTTTCATAGATTTATTTATTATTTTAAATTAATAAATTATTTTATATATCTTGAAATATATATGTGTATATCCACGAAATAGATATTTCAAATAAATGGATATATACATATTAGATATATTATTTAAAAATAGAGTTTGACGAAGTCAAAACTCTATCTCCTATTTTTTAGGTTTTTTATTTTCTTTTATTTAACCTTTTTCTTTTTCAAAATTTATATTGCTGAAAAAATCAGAAAATAGGAATGAACGTGTGAGATGGTTTCGAACACATCATGGAGGCGGTTTCTCCTCAAACACGATGAAGTAGTGAAGAGGGCGGTTATCTCCAATCCACGTTCAAGAAAGAGAAGACATGAGCCTTGTTCGATTCAAGTGAAGAATGCATATGAGGGATATGATCTGCACTTGAAGAATTATTCAAGCACAAATCATTTTTCCGCTGTGTGAAGATTGAAGAGCTTGAGTCACAAACCTAGCATAGATTTCATTCTTCGTTCCTTCTTCTTTCTTAATATTTATTGTTGTACAATCAATTCACGAGAGTAGGTTGTACAAGTTAGGATAGATAGCAAGAAGTTCAATACCCTTGTTCGATCTATGAAGAAAGGTTCACCTCCCTTCAAACCAAGATGACTTTTTGATTCTCCCTCTTCGACATCGTCTGGGTCAACAAAATCATCAAAGTGTCCTGATGATATAGTAAAGGACATTGACTTAATTCAATGTAGAGGATGTTCTGGGTTTGGACACTATGCCAATGAGTGTCCTACTGTTTACAGGAAGCAGAGGAGAAATTACAGTGCTGCCGTGTTAACTGACGAATCCGGTGATGAGGAAGCTGAAAAACAAACTGTGTTGTTTGTGAAAGTCAATGATGACTTTGATGGAATGATTGACGCTTTAACCGACATGGATGATGGTGATTTCGACTATGATGTTAGTCTTGATCATGTGACCTCAGATGTTCCAAGCAATGTTATGGAGAATGTCATACAGGAAATCTCTGACGTTCCTCCAAACACCACTAACTGGTATGAAATGACCTTGCTGGATGAATTTTGCAACACTGCTGAAGTATCTCATGTGGAAGAAGACCAGTCCGATGTCAGCCACCGAGAAGCTCTACAACAATTACGCAAGGTTGTAGATGAAGTGTGTGTCCAATGGGCTGAACAATCAAATGAATTTGGGATTCTCGTAGAAGAAAACCAAACTCTAAAGCGAAGGGTGCTGAACCATGAAATTCAACTCACTCGAGGTGATCTTGAGCTGAATAAGTTGAGAAAGGAAGTAGAAGCTGCTTCAAAAACCTTTCGACAACTTAATCAAGGAACATCTACTCTGAACGAGGTTCTGACATTGGGACAAACCACGAAAGCAGGCTTGGGATATACATCAAGTTCATCAATGTCTATCTCTAATCCTATCAAGTTTGTCAAAGGGAAAAGCTGTAAGGATGTTCCGGTCAATGTTGATAGAAATGTCAAACCTCATGTCAATGACAAGCCCAAGGAGAAGAAATATTCTTGTCATTATTGTCAAGAGCCTGGACACATCAAACCGTATTGCTTCAAATATCATGATGATATAGCAATGGGAAATATTGTCGTGGAAAATTCTTCAAAAACTCCCAAGAAGAAGAAAAGTGCAAAGAAGGCAAAGATTTTATGCAATGTTGTCTACACCTCACTGAAAGCTAACATTGCTGGTACATGGTACTTTGACAGTGGGTGCTCACGTCATATGACAGACAATTCAAAGTTTCTTGATGACTATTCCTCAACAAGCAAAGGCAAAGTGAGCTATGGTGGAGGAGCACAAGGTAACATAGTGGGAAAGGGAACCTTGAATGTCAAGAACTTTTCTAAGTTACGCAATGTTCTTCATGTCGAAGGCTTAACAACAAATCTGATCAGCATAAGTCAGTTGTGTGATGATGGTATGCATGTTAGATTTAACAAAAATACCTGTGAAGTTTTTGATAGTGAAAATAAGTGCATAATGTTCGGAAGTCGAGCATTGGATAACTGCTACCATGCGGACAAGAATGAGAAATGCAATGTTTCAGTCAATGTTGACACTCAACTCGTACATCAAAAACTTGGTCATCTCAGCTTTCGAAGTTTGAAGAAATTAATTGAAGTTGATGTTGTTAGAGGTATACCTCCAGTGAAGATCAATCTCGATGTTGTTTGCAGTGCATGTCAGAAAGGCAAACAGGTGAGACCTCCTCACAAAAGTTCCTCATTTTGTCAAACCACAAAGTGCTTCGATGTGACTCACATGGACATCATGGGTCCAGTTGACACCAAAAGCATGAGTGGAAAAAGGTTTATTCTGGTCATTGTGGATGATTTTTCGAGATTCACATGGGTTGAATTTCTGCAAGAAAAATTTGAAGCATTCAGAATATTCAAAAAGTTCTGCAGAATGATGTCAAGACAGTTTGAGTCCAACATCAAGTGCATTAGAACGGATCATGGACTCGAATTTGAAAATTCGATGTTTGAAGAGTTATGTGAAAAAAGAGGCGTCATTCATGAGTTTTCTGCTCTAAAGACACCTCAACAAAACAGAATGGTCGAAAGGAAAAATCGAACATTGCAGGAGATGTCAAGAGCAATGTTACAGGCTCAACGGTTGTCGAAGAAGCTTTGGACCGAAGCAGTAAACACTGCGTGTCACATTGAGAATAGAGTGACACTTCGTCCCGGTAGAACAGAGACATCGTATGAACTTTTAAAGGGCAAGAAGCCCAATTTGAAGTATTTTCATGTCTTTGGATGTGTATGTTACATTCTGATTGACATGGATCATTTGGAAAAATTTGATTCCAAAAGCGACAAAGGGATTTTCTTGAGATATGCATCTGACAGTCGAGCATACCGTGTGTTGAATCTCAGGACAAAAATAGTCCAAGAATCAATTAACATTATTTTTGATGATCACACAGGTATCACATCAAAATCTGAAGAGGATGACATGATTGATCTTATTAACACAAGTGAAATTTCAAGTGATCAGACTGGAAGTGATGTTGAGAACAAGACATCCTCTGAGAATGTCAAAGTGAATGTTCCACAGAATGTTGATGTTCCAGTCAAAACACCATCATCAACATACACTTCAGATAGTGAAGACGATCAATGGGTAAATGTCGAAGATGAACTAAGAAAGGATCCTCCAAGTTGAATTCGGAAGGATCATCCAGATTCACAGATCATTGGTGATCAATCCGAAGGAGTTCAAACTAGAAACAAGAACTCAGAGGAATACAAAGAAATGTTGAAACTGGTATGCATGTCGTCTTTAAATGTTTGTATATCAAACACGTGTTTTCTGTCTAACATTGAACCAAAAACTATTAAGGAAGCTCTTAATGATAATTTTTGGATTAATGATATGCATGAGGAACTAAACCAATTCATAAGAAACAATGTATCGGAATTAGTTCCACGCCCCAAAAACAAAAATGTAATTGGGACAAAATGGATTTTCAAAAATAAAACGAATGAGGCTGGCAATGTTGTCAGAAACAAAGCTCGTCTAGTGGCTCAAGGTTATACTCAAGTTGAAGGGGTAGACTTTGATGAAACATTTGCTCCTGTTGCAAGGATTGAATCCATTCGTCTTTTATGTGCAATTGCATGTTATGTGGGTTTTACTTTACATTAAATGGATGTTAAAAGTGCTTTCTTGAATGGCTATCTCAGTGAAGAGGCACATGTCGAACAACCTAAGGGGTTTGAATGTCATGAGAAACCATTGCACGTGTTTAAGCTCAAAAAAGCTTTGAATGGTCTCAAACAAGCCCCGAGAGCGTGGTATGCTAGATTGACCGAATTTTTGCCACAAATTGGTTTTGCAAGAGGTCAAGTTGTTAAAAGATTGTTTATCAAGAAAAATCAAAAACACATTACTGTTGCTCAAATCTATGTTGATGACATTGTTTTTTGTTCAACTTGTACTAATCTGCTCAAAGATTTTGTAGACTCAATGTGCAAAACGTTTGAAATGAGCATGGTTGGTGAGCTCAACTATTTTCTTGGTCTACAAATCAAACAAGATAAAGATGGGATCTTCATCTCTCAAAGCAAGTATGCTAAAGGATTGGTCAAGCGCTTCGGATTAGAACGTGCTAAACCTATGAAGACGCCTATGGGATCTTCCGAAAAGTTGAGCAGAGATGATGTTGGTAGCAATGTTGATTCTACCATGTATAGAGGAATGTTAGGTAGTTTATTGTACTGAACAGCTAATCGCCCTGACATTATGTTTAGTGTTGGCGTTTGTGCGAGATATCAATCTCAGCCTAAAGAATCTCATTTTAAAGCTGTTAAAAGAATCATTCGCTATGTCTCTGGCACAATTGGATTTGGTATTAAATACTGCAAGAGTTCTAACATTCATCTTGTAGGATATAGTGATTCTGATTGGGCAGGTGATGTCGATGACCGAAAGAGCACTAGCGGAGGTTGTTTTTATTTTGGCAACAATTTGGTTTCTTGGTCGAGTAAGAAACAAAATTTTATCTCACTCTCCACAGCCGAATTAGAGTATGTTGTTGCCGCTAATTGTTGCTCTCAACTATTATGGTTAAATCAAATGGTGCTAGACTATGGCTTGGCTAGTCCTTCGTTGACATTGTTATGTGACAATGTCAGTGCAATTGAAATCTTGAAGAACCCAGTTCAACATTCTCACACCAAACACATTGACATCAGACATCACTTCATCCGAGATCTTGTGGAATGAGATATCATCAAATTGGAATACATTTCTACAGAGAATTAAATTACGGATATCTTTACTAAACCTTTAGATTTTGAGAGATTTTCTTCGCTAAGGAAATCTCTTGGAATGTGTATTTTTTAATCAATGTTTGACATCCTGATGTTAAAGAGAATGTTATGATCCTTAACATCAAGACCAACTCTTTCATTCTGATTAAATTTAAAACTATGGTACGATGCTATGATTTTTATTGTGAATTAATTCATGAGAATTCATTCAATCATAATGCGTCCCCATTCTTTATTTTTTTTCAGAATGTGTTTTTTTTTTTAAATTCTAATAATTAATAATTAAATGTTGATAAGCAGATATACTTATCTACATATCTTAAGACATGATAAGAGATAGTGAGATATATCACTTTCATTATTTTAAAGAAGAACTTTTTGTCTCACTCTCTCTCCATATCCGATTTCTCTCTCTAAGCGGTTCATCTTCTCCGCTTTTCTAAAAATTTGTTTTTTCTCCTCATCTTTGTAATCTTCATCTATGGCGGATCAAAACCCATATCAAGCAATGATGATGATGCTTCAACAGATGATGGAGCTATCAAAAGGATCCCCTTTCTCAGCTTCGACACCGGCGGTTACTGTGCAACCACCGCCCTCTGTAACTTCAACTCAAACCCCTAACATCACTCCACCATCCGCTCATGAAGAAATAGCGACTGTAGGTACTTCTGACCCATCTACTCCAAAGGAGACTCCAACTAAGGCTGACGTCCATATTGATCTCGTAATTCCTCCTGGAACTGAAATCCTAAACCCTAAACCGCTCAGAGTGAATGTTCTTGGAGATCAGGAGAATCCGATAGATCCAGATCTGAAGTCGCACTCACGGTCCTTGTCACAGACTTCCAACAAGCCATTTTCAACAAGGAAATCTAAAGGCTCCATGGAGAGTCTTCTATCAAAATTGAAGAGGCGTCGTCCAAGAAACCCAAACGGTAGCCAAGTCAAGCTGACTCCCACTATCTCAAAGACGAGTCAAGCTCATCTCAGGACCGGTCTCTCTCTTCTTCCAAACCTGAGCCCAAGATTGATGTTGTTGAAGTCAATGCTGCTCCAGTCCATACTGCCTCTCAATCAGGTTCTTTACTTGACGTTACTTCCGCATTTAGTAAAGTGTTTTACTCGGAAGAAGCTAAATTGTCTTATAAGTCTGTCTCTCAGAGGACTTTTAAAATTGAAAGACTAATTGATGTGTTGAGTTTCAAGAAATATGGTATGGATGTCTTTTTGAAGCAAAGGGGATTATGGAAGTCTGTTACTACATTGACTACGTTTGATCTTAGTGTGGTATTTGAGTTCTACTCCAACATCACATTTGACATGAGGGATCCAACTAAACTGAGCTATGGTACTGTGTATGTTAGGGATAAAATCTATGATTTTAACCTTTCTGTGATTGATGCTTTTCTTGGACTAGTAAATGATGACACCGTGATTTCTCTTGATCTTCTTGATGATGTTGTAAAGGTGATCACCGGTGGTCTCATTTCTAAATGGATGAACAAAGTTTCATCCTCCAAGTTAACTTTCTTTTACACAATGTTGTTTAAGCTCACAATTTGCAACTGGCTTCCCACTTCAAATGTTTCTGTTTTAACGGTGGATCAAGCAATGTTATTGTACAAACTTGGATCTCATCTTCCTTTTAACCTTGGTGCTGCTATGTTTGAGTGTGTGCTTAAGGAAGCCACAAAATCAAGCTATTCAAATCACTTGCCTTTTCCATGTCTCATTCATGCCATTCTGAAAAATCAAGGCATGAAAGAGAGCAAGAAGAAGCTTGAAGCTGAGCAGCCAACTATATCGATTGTCAAGCCTAAAATGGGAGATGGACGATTACTGGATCTGCCCTATGGCTTGGATGCTGCTGGTCTCAAACATTCCTCTTCTGATGTGGCTCCAGGCTCTCCTCAGTCGACCAAGGTTTCTAATCCAGTTGCTGCTGACTCTCCTAGAATTCCCATTATCATGATGCCAATAGATACTCTTCTAGTGCAAATTGACCACATTGCTTCTACTATCCAGCATCTCTCTCAAGTGCGAGATGAGTTTTTGCATATCCTTTCAGCACAAAAAAAGGGAGAAGACGATGAAGAGGTTGATGTGGAATCTGCGGATGTTGAAACTGATGTCAAAGGAAAAAAGAAGAAGGCAGCAAAGGGAAAGAGGAAGATAATTTGAAGCTACATTCTATACAGCTTCTTTTTCTACAAACAATGTTTTATTTTTCCAAACAATATTTTTTGTGCATGGACACAATGAAGATGTTTGATGCATCTTTTGTTTTTATGTTAAATTTTGATGTGTGTACTGGACACACGTTTATTTTGAAATGCTATTAATGCATTTTTTAATGCAATCTATGGTTGTATTTTTTTTGTGTGGTTGTCTTGCTGATGGTATTTGAAATATATCATTATGTTTAGACATATTAAGCATAGTTATTCTATGAGATATTGAATTATCAATATGTCATTGTAATTGTGTGTTGAACTGTCGGTTTAACATTGATTTTATAATAGGATAATTACCTATTATATGATGATCAAACTAAGGGGGAGTAACCCTTAAGGGGGAGATTTTATGGTCTCCATTTTTCGCTGCGACTCAGATTGTACAAAATACTTGAGTTGTGTGTTTTGTGCAGAAAGGCTAAGATTAAGGGGAAGATTGTTGAGTGTTGTATGACATTAACATGTAATGTTGCACTTGATGTCAGACAGACTCCCTGCGACATTGTGTGTGACACAATCATAACTAATCTTATCCTTTCATAGATTTATTTATTATTTTAAATTAATAAATTATTTTATATATCTTGAAATATATATCTGTATATCCACGAAATAGATATTTCAAATAAATGGATATATACATATTAGATATATTATTTAAAAATAGAGTTTGACGAAGTCAAAACTCTATCTCCTATTTTTTAGGTTTCTTATTTTCTTTTATTTAACCTTTTTCTTTTTCAAAATTTATATTGCTGAAAAAATCAGAAAATAGGGATGAACGTGTGAGATGGTTTCAAACACATCATGGTGGCGGTTTCTCCTCAAACACGATGAAGTAGTGAAGATGGCGGTTATCTCCAATCCACGTTCAAGAACGAAAAGACATGAGCCTTGTTCGATTCAAGTGAAGAATGCATATGAGGGATATGATCTGCACTTGAAGAATTATTCAAGCACAAATCATTTTTCCGCTGTGTGAAGATTGAAGAGCTTGAGTCACAAACCTAGCATAGATTTCGTTCTTCGTTCCTTCTTCTTTCTTAATGTTTATTATTGTACAATCAATTCACGAGAGTAGGTTGTACAAGTTAGGATAGATAGCAAGGTTGTGAAATCATTGCTAGTTTATCTACAAATTAATGGTAGGTTAATTTGTATTTTTGAATTCATTTTTAGTTTTAAACTAGAATAGGATTCGTGTATTTTATTTGATGTGTCAAGAGCCTCAGCGTCTGACATCATCAAATTAATAATTGTTTTGGCTCGTGGAAGCTTAATTTCGCCCTATGGCAATCACATACATGTTGTGTGTGATTTAAAATTATTTCGCGTGTTATTGGAATTTTATTTCCAGCATATTTGTGTTAAGATAGTTATGTTAACTATCTTTGACATTGAGTTTGACATTACAATTCTGTGTCTAATTTCAGTGTTTATGGCAATGATTTCTAACAAGTGGTATCAGAGCCGGTACTTAACACACTAAGTATTCGATCCTTAGATTACTAAACCACTGAAAATGGATATTCAGATTAACCAGTGTCATCCTCCGGCATTGGATAGTAATGTCAAGAATTATGCTATGTGGAAATCGCGTATGAAGATGTACATCAAGTCCATCGATGAGAGGGTTTGGTTGGCTGGGATTGAAGAGTGGTCTCCTCCAAGGATGGAGGGACCTAATCGAGTGTTCATTATTACTCCAGAGACCCAATGGACTAATGATGATTGAATTATCTCCAACTTCAATTCGAGGGCACTCAATGCTATTTTTGTTTCGGTAGATGTTCCGTGCTTCAAAATGGTGTGCAATTGCACCACGGCGTATCAAGCATGGAACATACTACAGGAACATTGTGAAGGGTCAACCAGTGTACGACAAACAAAGCTCAGGCTACTCACTTCCAAATTCAAAACTCTGCGAATGTTAGAAGATGAGACTATTTCAATGTACACTGAACGACTATGTGAAGTGTCAAATGAGTTTACAGCTCTCGGATGTCCGATCTCGAATGAGAACATGGTAAGCAAACTTCTTCGCACGCTTTCGGAGAGATTTAACATAAAAATCTCAGCTATTGAAGAAGCTCACAATGTATCAAACATGAGTTTGAGTGAAGCAGTGAGCATTCTACTCACGTTTGAGATGAATCTTGAAAACCAGAAATCAAACATCACTTCCAAAGGGATTGCTTTTCAGTCAGTGACATCGAGTTCGGATGTTCAACTTGATGTTGAGAACATTCAGAAGATAAATGAAGATGAACCCCTGAGTGTTGCACTACTCACCAAGAAGTTCAATACCCTTGTTCGATCTATGAAGAAAGGTTCACATCCCTTCAAACCAAGACGACTTTTTGATTCTCCTTCTTCGACATCGTCTGGGTCAACAAAATCATCAAAGTCTCCTGATGATACCGTAAAGGACATTGACTCAATTCAATGTAGAGGATGTTCTGGGTTTGGACACTATTTCAATAAGTGTCCTACTGTTTACAAGAAGCAGAGAAGAAATTACAGTGCTGCCGTGTTAAGTGATGAATCCGGTGATGAGGAAGCTGAAAAACAAACTGTGTTGTTTGTGAAAGTCAATGATGACTTAGATGGAATGATTGACGCTTTAACCGACATGGATGATGGTGATTTCGACTATGATGTTAGTCTTGATCATGTGACCCCAGATGTTCTAAGCAATGTTATGGAGAATGTCATACAGGAAATCTCTGACGTTCCTCCAAACACCACTAACTGGTATGAAATGACCTTGCTAGATGAATTTTGCAACACTGCTGAAGTGTCTCATGTGGAAGAAGACCAGTCCGATGTCAGCCACCGAAAGGATCTACAACAATTACACAAGGTTGTAGATGAAGTGTGTGTCCAATGGGCTAAACAATCAAATGAATTTGGGATTCTCGTAGAAGAAAACCAAACTCTAAAGCAAAGGGTGCTGGACCTTGAAATTCGACTCACTCGAGGTGATCTTGAGCTGAATAAGTTGAGAAAGGAAGTAGAAGCTGCTTCAAAAACCTTTCGACAACTTAATCAAGGAACATCTACTCTGAACGAGGTTCTGACATTTGGACAAACCACGAAAGCAGGCTTGGGATATACATCAAGTTCATCAATGTCTATCTCTAATCCTATCAAGTTTGTCAAAGGGAAAAGCTGTAAGGATGTTCCGGTCAATGTTGATAGAAATGTCAAACCTCATGTCAATGACAAGCCCAAGGAGAAGAAATATGCTTGTCATTATTGTCAAGAGCCTAGACACATCAAACCGTACTGCTTCAAATATCATGATGATATAGCAACGGGAAAGATTGTCGTGGAAAATTCTTTAAAAACTCCCAAGAAGAAGAAAAGTACAAAGAAGGCAAAGATTTTATGCAATGTTGTCTACACCTCACTGAAAGCTAACATTGCTGGTACATAGTACTTTGACAGTGGGTGCTCATGGTATATGACAGGCAATTCAAAGTTTCTTGATGACTATTCCTCAACAAGCAAAGGCAAAGTGAGCTATGGTGGAGGAGCACAAGGTAACATAGTGGAAAAGGGAACCTTGAATGTCAAGAACTTTCCTAAGTTACGCAATGTGCTTCATGTCGAAGTCTTAACAACAAATCTGATCAGCATAAGTCAGCTGTGTGATGACGGTATGCATGTTAGATTTAACAAAAATACCTGCAATGTTTTTAACAGCGAAAATAAGTGCATTATATTCGGAAGTCGAGCATTGGATAACTGCTACCATGCGGACAAGAACGAGAAATGCAATGTTTCAGTCAATGTTGACACTCAACTCGTACATCAAAAACTTGGTTATCTCAGCTTTCAAAGTTTGAATAAATTAATTGAAGCTGATGTTGTTCGAGGTATATACCTCCAGTGAAGATCAATCTCAATGTTATTTGCAGTGCATGTTAGAAAGGCAAACAGGTGAGATCTCCCCACAAAATATATAACTTAATTAATCTCAGAGCACTCTCTTATCTATGAATATTAGCTTACGTGGCTCCTTATTATTATGCTTATACACAGTACACACACTGGTGAGTGGTGGCTATATTATATAGCTATAGCTTGTTTCACCACAGATATTGTTAACCTTATAAACCACCTCAACATGAACTGGGACGACGACTGGTAGCAAATACAATTCACTCTTTTTTTTTCTTTAACGACAAGGGTTTTCTCAGTAAACTTGATTTTGTGTAATAGTCTTCAAATTAATTACACATAAGAGATAAATTAAATTGAAAAATTGTTTGTGACGAACGAGATATATAAGAGATGTTAGTGAGATTTAAATTTGTTAAATTATCACAAATCATCCCACTACTCCAATAAGCCATCCCAATAATCTGATTTACATCTCCTATGTCAGGTAATTATATTTTTTTAATATATTCTAATTGGATTTATGATGGATCCTAAATAAATATTTTTAAAACTAAATCACAATATATGAAAAAAATTAGGCCAATATAAGAGATGCTATGGAGAATGACTCTGAGGCGCCCATCCCGCCCAATAAGTCGACTGTGCAACTTATACATGAGTTAAGTAATTCTTGCATGCAAACAATGTGATTTTTACAGTTCTAATTAAAAAATGTTTTGTTGATATAAATATAATGTTGTTTAATTTTAGTTCTATAACATTTTAGTTTCTATTCAATTTTATGAAACATTTTTTTAGAAAGATGAGGGGTATCATGAATGAACCTCGACCATTCACATGTATAAAAGTGAGAAATATCATATAGCTATTTAGGATCTCAATGATATTAATAATATTATTTTGTTCTTAGGAAAAATAAAATGTACAAAAATTTTAGTTACCTTTAATTTCTTCCCTTATACTCCCCCCGTTTCATAATATTTATTGTTTTAAGATTTTAATCTTGTATTAACAATTAATTTTTTAGACTAATATACCCCTTCTTTCTATATCAAATAAAATCTTATTCCTTTATATTTTCTTAAAAAATTAGCAAAATTTTCTCTCTCCATATATTTGTAGGGTTAAGCTTTGGAAAAGGGGGTGAAAATATTTAAAACAATAAATACTTTGACACAAAACTAAAATTCTTAAACAACATATATTATGAAATTTCACTATTAAATTTATGCTTTAAGTAATGATTATTATAAAATAAAAATTAAACATAACATAATGGACTATATATTCAACATTTATTAATAAAAATTTTAATTTTTTTTAAATAACCTCGTAATGATGACATAATTAGCACTAATGATTATTAATTTATTATTAAATATTAAAAAATAATTATAAATCATAATTGTGCGGAATCAACCATGACTAATACAGTAAAACCTCCATATAAGAATACTCTATATAAAAATAACCTACTTATAGTAATAAAAAAATGATGGTCCCAACTCGAGGCCAGTTATAAATAAGAATAATATCTACATTGTAATATTCCAGTATTTTTTTAGGACCATCTTTAAGAAATTTACCTTCATATAGTAATAAAATAACATTAAATTTTAAATATATTTAAATATCTATATAAAATATCTAGAACTATTTAACTACATATGTTACGTTAAACTTAAGATTGTATGAAATGCCTTTTTTAAAATTGCCTGTGACAATGCTTTAATTTTTTTGGTTAATATCACATCTCTTAACTTGCGCGTTCAAAGTAACTCGATCATCTGCTTGTTGATTCTAAAATATTTCCACCTTGTCCAACATGCTTTAAGTTTCTTGACACGAGACTTTTTCTATTTCTATACTATCATCCTCTAGATTATCATCTTGCGCTTCTTGCCTAATTCCTAGAATGATGTCTTCTTCGATTCAAGCACATGAATGAATCTTATACACTACAAGAATTTGTCTTATTAACGACGGAACTACTGACGGAATTTTTTCGGGTCGTCTTTACCGACGGACTACCGATGGACTATCCGTCTGTAGCTTACAACGACGGATTTACGATGGACAGGACGTCGTTAATCGTAACGACGGACATGATCCGTCGTTATAAAATCTGAAAATATTATGTTTCAAAATTATTTTTTTATAACGACGGATATATCTCTCGTTAAATATATTCCGTATTTATCTTATTAAAAATATTTATAATTAACGACGGACAGGGTCCGTCGTTACGTTTTAATATTTAAAAAATGTAATAATTTAAAAAATGTAATAATTAACAACGGACGGTATCCGTCGTTAAATTAATCGGCATTTATTTTATTTAAAATAATTTTAATTAACGACGGACAGGGTCCGTCGTTACGTTTTTCCTTAATTATTTTTAAAAAATGTAATAATTAACGACGGACGTTATCCGTCGTTACATTAATCGGCATTTATTTTATTTAAAATATTTTAAATTAACGACGGACATAGTCCGTCGTAAATAATTCCCGCATTTAATTTTAAACAAAATTTGAAATAATGACGGATTATGTCCGTCGTTAAAATTTCTACATTTATTTTATTTAAAATATTTATAAACTAACGACGGACATCCGTCGTTAAGTTTTTTCTGCATTTTTTTTAAAAAAATTAAATAATAACGACGGATTCAGTCCGTCGTAATCCGTCGGTAAATAGCGATTAAACAGACTGAATATCGCTGCAATTTCATTCACGCCATTCACGCCCTAATTTCCCAAATTCTCCGAACCCCCGGCGATCGATCGGCGAAGACGAAGGCAGAGTCGGCGGTGACTGGCCCAGCGAACGGCGGCGGAGGAGGCGGCGGCGGCGGCGCAAGGTAATCTCTCCCTCTCGTTTCTCTCTCCCTCCCTCTCGTTTCTCTCTCCCTCTGCATTTCTCTCTCTCAATCTGAATCTCTCTCCCTCTCGTCTCTCTCTCCCTCTCATCTCTCTCTCCCTCTGCATCTCTCTCCCTCCCTCTCGTCTGTCTCTCTCTCTCTCGTCTCTCTCTCTCTGCCGACTCTCTCTCTCTCCCTCTCGTCTGTCTTTCTCTCTCTCTCGTCTCCCTCCCTCTCCCTCTGCATCTCTCTCTCTCCCTCTCGTCTCTCTCTCCCTCTCGTCTCTCTCTCTATCTTCTGCTTACTGTTTTGATTTCATTTTGTGATTTTTTTTTATGATAAATGTGAATTGATATCATGTGCTATATTATATAAACATTATGATAAATGTGAATCTGATATATATGTTGTCATTTTAGTTGTGGGGAATGAGCAAAATGTTTGTATAGAGTGAAAGAAAAAGAAAAGTGAAAGGGGGTGGTGAAATGGCGGTGAATTTCTTGGCCACTTTGATTTACATTGTAATTTTTTTATTAAATGAAGAGAAGTTTGAGTTTGTGGGCATAGTAGATTTTAGATAGAGATGTGAAATTTTTGATTAAATTGATTGTTTGGGGTGAAAGATATGGTAACTGAAGAGATATATATATATATGTGTATATATATTCTTGCTTTTGTACGTGAACCTTGGTATATGTGTTATTTCACTCCAATTGCAAATTTCTTGCATGTTAGTTGTAACCATGGAAGCAATTGCACATTTGGAATTATTAGTTGTAAACAAATAATTAATAATTTGTTAAAATTTTTGTGTAGGTTCACTACAACAATTCTTCGGTTTACAGTGATATATACGAGGTTAGTTAGTAGTTTTACAATTAAATAAGCTAAGTATGCAATTTTGTTAAAGTTATTTTGTCAATTTATGTTAAGTATATGTTATTTAGGCTAATTAATGTTGTTATTTATGTAATTATCATGCTAAGTATGACGTTTATGCATTTATATGTCAATTAATTATGCTAATTTTTTTTGGACAATTTAGGCTAATTAATGTTGTTATTTATGCAATTATCATGCTAAGTATGACGTTTATGCATTTATATGTCAATTAATTATGCAAATTTTTTTTTGGACAATTTAGGCTAATTAATGTTGTTATTTATGCAATTATCATGCTAAGTATGACATTTATGCATTTATATGTCAATTAATTATGTTAATTTTTTTTTGGACAATTTAGGCTAATTAAGCTTGTTATATATGCATTAATTATCATGCTAAGTATGATGTTTAGGCTAATTAATGTTGTTATTTATGCAATTATCATGCTAAGTATGACGTTTATGCATTTATATGTCAATTAATTATGTTAATTTTTTTTTTGGACAATTTAGGCTAATTAAGCTTGTTATATATGCATTAATTATCATGCTAAGTAGGATATTTATGCATTTATATGTCAAATAATTTTGTTAATTTTTTTGGGTAATTTAGGCTAATTAATGTTGTTATTTATGCAATTAGCATGCTAAGTATGATGTTTATGCATTTATATGTCAATTAATTATGTTAAATGGGATGAGGGCCCCTGGATCCCTCTTTATTGAATTATTGGTTTTTGTTTGGGATGAGGGCCCCTGGATCCCTCTT
Organism: Perilla frutescens; assembly: GCA_026008535.1. NCBI lineage: Eukaryota > Viridiplantae > Streptophyta > Magnoliopsida > Lamiales > Lamiaceae > Perilla > Perilla frutescens. The sequence continues at coordinate 34,006,867 of BRKX01000017.1, read as the reverse complement.
TATTGAATTGTTGGTTTCTGTTTGGGATGAGGGCCCCTGGATCCCTCTTTATGGAATTGTTGGTTTCTGTTGGTATTGTTGTTTTGAAGCGATTAGAAGAACATAGATCAATTAGCGTAGAGTCGAGAACTTGGGACTAGGAAATTCACATAGGTGCTGCCGAATTTTTTTAAAAATTTAGTACCGTTGTTTAATGAATTATTTTTATATTTGGTTGAACGATAATTAGTGCGTATTTTACGATCAAAATTTTTAGAAATTGGCCTTCTACAATGAGTCTAGATCGTGAATGGATGTACCGGCGATACCTTCAGAATGGTGCTTTGAATCCGGACTTCCTTAATGGATTAAATTCTTCATCGAGTTTTCATGCAATCAACCGTCCTTCATGAGTGTAGACAAGATTAAGTGTCCATGTCGTAAGTGTAAGAACATTCCATTCCAAACACTGTCTACCGTGAGACTACACGTGGCAAAGAAAGGATTTGTGCATAATTATCGTGTATGGATTTATCAAGGCGAACAACAGGTGCATCCGGACACCGATCAGAATTTGGGTGGTCAGGATGGAATGAATACATACCAGAACATGGTAATGGATGTTGCTGGTCCGCATATCAACATCAATGTCGATGATCATATCGAAGAGGCCCCAAATCCAGAAGCGCAACGATTTTATGACATGTTGAGGGCCGCAGATAAAGAATTGTGGCCGGGTTGTCAGAACCATTCTCAATTGTCACTCGTTGCTCGTCTGCTGAATTTGAAATCTGAGAATAACATGTCAGAGAGATGTTTTGATCAGCTAACTCAATTAATGAAAGAGATAGTTCCTGAGAGCAATTTGGTAACTGATAATTTCTACACCATAAAAAAGTTACTGCGGGGTATGGGGCTACCTGTTGAGAAGATCGATTGTTGTTTCAATAACTGTATGATCTATTGGGCTGCTGATAGTGAATTGACTGAATGCAAATTCTGTGGTCATCCCCGTTTCAAGGAAATGAGTCGCCGTTCGCAAAAAAGACAGAAGACCACAGTTGCACACAAGAAGATGTATTATTTTCCACTCACTCCGAGGTTACAGAGGATGTATGCATCTAATGCAACAGCAAAGGATATGCGGTGGCATGCATCATCTGTTGATGACGGAGTAATGCGACATCCAGCAGACTCTCCTGCATGGAAACATCTGAACACAATTTTTCCTCAATTTGCTTCTGAAGCACGTAACGTTAGGTTGGGTCTATCTACTGATGGGTTTCAACTATTTGGGCAATCAGGACAACAGTATTCTTCGTGGCCCGTCATCATTACACCGTATAATTTACCCCCATGGATGTGTATGAAAGAGCAGTACATGTTCCTAACTGTATTAGTGCCAGGGCCACGTAATCCGAAAGAGAAGTTGGATGTATTTTTACAACCTTTGATATCTGAATTGATTCAATTGTGGGAGGTTGGTGTGCCTACATATGATGTTTCATTGAAACAGAATTTTCAGATGCGAGCAGCATTGATATGGACAATTAGTGATTTTCCCGCTTACTCCATGTTATCTGGTTGGAGCACTGCTGGGAGATTGGCATGTCCACACTGTATGGAGTCCACTGACGCCTTCACCTTATCATGCAGTGGTAAACAATCATGGTTTGATAACCATCGTAAATTCTTACCTGCAAACCACCCTTTCCGAAAAAATAAAAAAGCATTCTTAAAAAATAAAGTGGTGAATGGAGGACCTCCAGGGACGAGATCGGGACACGAAATTCTGGCTCGCATTGAAGCATTGGGTCTTCAAAAAGTCACAGAGAATAATGATAATGTGACAATTTCCAAAGGTTGCGGGTGGAAAAATAAAAGTATCTTTTGGGATCTTCCATACTGGAGCTCACTGTTGATTCGTCATAATCTGGATGTCATGCACATTGAAAAGAATGTGTTTGATAATCTATTCAATACTGTGTTGAATGTGCAGGGGAAGACAAAAGATACCTCCAAATCTAGACAAGAGTTGAATATGTATTGTTCAAGACCAGAGCTAAAACGGAACGAGTCCACAGGCAAGTATCCAAAGGCTTGTTATACGTTGGACAAGAAAGAGAAGAATATCTTATTTGAATGGGTTTGAGAGTTGAAATTTCCAGATGGGTACATGTCCAACATGAGCAGATGCGTGGATATGAGAAAATTGAAAATGTTTGGCATGAAAAGCCATGACTGCCACGTATTCATGCAACATCTTATCCCGATTGCATTTGCTGAACTTCTCCCTTCCAATGTTTGGAAGGCAATCACGGAATTGAGTTTATTCTTCAAGGATTTGATAGCCAGAAGTATCACTGTTGATGATGTGTGTCGGTTGCATGAAAGTATTCCAATCATATTGTGTAAACTTGAACGCATTTTTCCACCAAGTTTCTTTGACTCAATGGAGCATCTACCTGTCCATTTGGCTGATGAAGCCAGACTTGCTGGGCCTGTACAGTATCGATGGATGTATCCATTTGAACGGTACTTGAGGAAGTTGAAAAACAACGTCCGAAATAAAGCAAGAGTTGAGGGCTCAATCTGTAATGCTTATTTGGTGGAAGAAGTTTCGACCTTCTATTCGTATTATTTTGAAGATTTTGTAAAAATGAGACATAGAAACATGCCTCGTAATTATGAAGGTATTGGAGACGCACAAGATGACAGTGCAACAAATCTGTCGATTTTCAAGCAGCACGGTCGACCATCTGGAAGAATGTCAAAAAGATATTTGACGGAGAACGAGTATGCTGCAGCACAGATTTACGTGTTGCTTAATTGTCCAGAAGTTGAACCGTACACAACGTAAGCATGTGAACTGTTTAAAATGTGTTAGTGTTATTTCACAAAATTCTAATCCATGCTTAATTTTTTGAAGTGTGTTCGTTGACCAGTTGAAAGTATCGTGCTCGAATATCTCAATGGGAGATATTGAAAAACGAATGGATAAAGAATTTACGAGCTGGTTCGCCAAATATGTAAGTATATGATATCTGAAAACCTTAATGTAAGTATACATGAGCAACTGTAACATTGTATGAAGTTTTCTATTGTAACAGGCACAAGAACCAACTAATAATGTCAACAAGATCATGCGTGATCTTTCAAGTGGGCCTTCACGTTCCGTTAATGTCTACCTTGTGTACTTTATTAACGGGTACAAATTTCACACAATTACCCACGGCTCACAGCGAGCTACAATAAATAGTGGAGTCGGAATTAAAGGGACACACACTGAATATTACGGGCGATTGATGGAGGTGATTGAGTTGGAATACGCTGGTCTACCTATTAAGAAGACAGTGTTGTTTAAATGTGAGTGGTTTGATACATCAACACAAGGAACAAATGTGCATCCTGACTACAAAATGGTTTCTATAAATCATAAGCGTAAGTATTCAGGATCTGATCCTTTTATGCTTGCTAAACAAGCAATCCAAGTGTGTTACTGTGAATACCCAACTTTAAATCGCTCTCGAAGTGATTGGTGGGCGGTCTGCAAAATAAAGGCTCGATCTAATGTTGAAGTACCATCAGAGGATGATAATACAATCATAACCTCAGCCTTTCAAGAGGATGAAATTGATGGTTTGCATACCCTCACAATAGATGACGATCATATACCAAATCATCCAGATGGTAGAGTAATAGACATTCAAGAAGAAGAAGAAGATGATGAAGAAGATATAGAGCCAGAGATCGATTTATCAGATGACAGTATAAGTGATGATGATGACATAGATGATTAGTGTGGTTGGTCTTATTTGATATATATAGATGTTTTCTTATTCAAGTACTTAGTACCGTTGCAACTTGCTAACTTCATAAACTAAACTTAATATGGATTTGCAGATGCAGGGAGGCGGTACTACCTCAGCTGGAGGTTCATCATCATCATCATCTGTGGGCCTGAGCGGTCCAATTGGCGATATCTCACTACATGGATCGTCATTGCCCGATGTTGATGCGCAGGGTCGGCGTCGTTGTTGGCTTCAGGATGGGTATGTTGAATTAGATAGTTTTGAATATTTTTTTTTACAGATTATTATTTTAATAACTGTAATATTCTAATATATTTATTGTTTTTTACATTTGGAAGCCAATTGATGCCCAGTTATCCCGTCTCAGCCACCATCACACAGAGCTTCAAGAGGTTTTTGCACCCGGGTGCCTACACCTGGAAGATGGTGCCCCTTGAGAGGAGGCAGACATATAGGGAGGAGTTCCGGGTATCTTATTATTATATACATATATTTTAAAATGTTATATAAGTTTAGTATTTTCACATGTTCTCAATATCTTGCAGAAGGAGTGGTTTTGGGATCCCACTTTGGAGGATGCCATTTGGACAACATGGGAGCTCAGGGCTCCTCAGAGATACAGGGACATGGTCCATACCTTCAAGAAGGATAGGACCACTTGATGCCCTCCATTCATGCCTCCTGAGATGTGGGAGGGCTTCAAGGCGTACTGGGACAGTGATGCCTTCAAGAAGAAGTCAGCGATCGCATCGAAGAATCGTCTGACTGAGCCCGATGGTCCTGGCACAGGCATTGTGAAGCATCGGGGAGGCTCTCGGAGTGCAGTTGCGCATGCTGCAGCTTTGGTATGCAATAAAATTAATATTTATTTATTTATTTTTTAATATGTTTGTGCTAATATCTCTATCCAATTAATAGGCTAAGGAGAAGGGCGTACAACCCAATGACGTGGTGTGGGAGACATTCAGGAGGCTGCACGACAATGCCGATGGATCCCATACAGATGGGAAGTCTGCCCGTATAGCTGTAAGTTAATTTATCAATATTTATAAATTTATTAATAACATAGAAATTAAATATTTAATCATTCTTTTTCGATTTTGTGAATAGGCTGATGTATTGGCTCGGGTTGAGGAATTGAGCCAGCCGACTCCTGGCACAGATGAGGCGCCACCACCCGTGGACATGAGCGCCGTATACGTGGACGCTGCCCTCCGACACTCGAAGAAGAATCGAGTGTTTGGGCTCGGTAGTCGATCTAGGAGTTATTCAGCTCCTAGCTCTCATCTGCAGCTCCTCCACAGCCCGACACTCAGGCTGCCATCAGGGCTCTCCAGGAGAAGATGGATGCCCAGCAGGCGGCTCTCCAGGAGAAGATAGACGCACAGGCAGCGCTTCTCCAAGCCCAGGAGGAGAAGATCGATCAGCAGCAGGAGATGCTGCGCCAACAGGCCGAGATTTCGAGCTGATGCGGGCGCAGTTTAGGGGCCCTTCTCCATCTTCATCTTGACACTATTATTATTTGTATTTTATACACTCTTTATTATATTATATTACATTTTATGTATTATATTGGAGATTTAATATATATTTATTACAGTTTTTCCATAATTTATTTACAAACAATAATCTAAATTATAAAAAAAAATAGAAATTAATAAAAAAAAATTATTTTTATTTTTTATTTATTAACGACGGACTCTGTTCGTCATTAAATTAATCCGTTTTTTAATTTTAATTTATTTTTATTTATTAACGACGGACAGAGTCCGTCGTTATATTAATCGATTTTTTAATTTTAATTTATTTTTAATTATTAATGACGAACTGAGTCCGTCGTTATATTAATCGATTTTTTAATTTTAATTTATTTTTAATTATTAATGATGGACTGAGTCCGTCTTTATATTAATCGATTTTTTAATTTTAATTTATTTTTAATTATTAACGACGGACCGAGTCCGTCGTTACGTCCGTTGTAAAAGGTAATGACTGTAGACGACAACAGAGTTAACGACGGACCATATCCGTCGTTATGGCCGTTGGTACAGCTAATGACGGACCATATTCGTCGTTAATATTTATTGCCGACAAACGGAATAACGACGGTGAGTTTCCGTCGGTAATCCGTCGTTATCTCGAATTAACGACGGAAAATCTTGGATTACCGACGGAAATTTCCGTCGCTATCTCGATGAATTCTTGTAGTGATATATACCTTTTATATTCATGTGTTTTAAAATATGAAAGGGCATTTCCAAGTGTTGTATAATAAAATATTATTTAAAAAAATAATTTTATATGTAAACTTTATATAAGAATAACCTTCCTATAGTAATATTTTTCTTTGGTCCCAACAATATTATTGTATAGAAGTTTTACTGTGGTTGTAAAATTAAAGTACAATAAACTGAAATTGGAAAGGAAAAATAGAGGAAAATTAATAAATTTGATAGTGAAAGACGGAATGAAAAACTACTTAATTCTATAACATATAAATCGTGTGTTTAGCATGTTAACACATAATTTATAAATAAATAGATTGCTTATATTCTGAATAAATTAAAGTGTGATACGCACCGTGATACAAATCTATATTATATCTAAAAGTAAGATAGTCACTATAAATAGTAATAATGAGTTTTCCCATCTAAATGCACTTTCTATAAATAATAATAAAATATTTATTTATTAATTAATATTTATATTATATAGTCATTCAATACTAGAATTTTAATATTATAAATTATTTTTAAAATTTTGCAAAAATACTATTTTTTATCAAAAATTATTTTGTTCATAAGATGAAAAAAATTATGCGGCCTTTAAATTGTTGATTTATATGTGAATTTTCTAAACACCTATTTTTTTCTTTACGATGGACCATAAGTTTATGTTAATTATTATTCTTTTAAGTATTATGATTGAATGTTCAATATATTAATTTAAAATATTTTAAATTTTAAAGTTGATTAAATATATTAAAATAATTCTAGATCCACATCAAAATTTCAATTATATATATTTAAATTTTCAAATTAAATGCATTAATAAAGATACACATCGAGAATTTTAAATTAAATCTATTTAAAATTTTGAATTAAATGTATTAATTAAACGTAGCAATTAATTGTTAAATATATTTATGTCATGAATTATATATATATATATATATATAGTTAAAGCTTATACTTTTAGTTTTTCAAACAAAAATCATCACACATCAAAAAACTTACAAATATTGTTATGCACGAATAAATTATAAATTGCGAGACCCAACAATGATATTCTACATTTGTTAATCTCTAAGTTAAGATCAAGTGTAATATTTAGATATTTGTTATTATCATTTTAATATTAAATATATTTTAAATTTATAGATTTAAATTGAATTATATATATATATATTAAATAGTTCAAATGAAATATTTTTAAAATATTGATTTAAATTTTCTACTCTTTAATTGATTAATGGTGTTTCTAAATACAACACCTTTTTTTTATACACCACATTTATTTTATACAACACACATCTTTTTCATGTTTTCACATTCTATCTTTACACACCTAAAAGTCATTTCTATCCTTTCACTATGGAAAAAAATATAAAAAAAAATATTATTCTCCATCATCACTCCCTCCCCTCCATACTACAGACTTATCGCCCTCCGTCGCCGTCACCTTTCTTCCTAACATGCCGCATTCGCTTTTCTTCCCCAGTAATTTTTTTTTTCAAAATAAAATAGAGAAGGACGTAGTTTCCATCAACACTGTGTTCCAACTCTGACAAAATCCTATTTCAGATTTATAAAATATTCTCACAAATCTTTCAATGTCACTAGATTTTAAAGTAATATTTCTAACAACATGTTCCAAAACTCAACCCCTCAATCAGGTATATGTATTTCTCCAAACATTTATGTGACAAATCTTATGATTGGAGAAGTTAACGAAATTAATTTTTTAGCCCAAAAAATATACGACATCAATACATACATTTGATTTCATAGGCAATTCTTACAAAAAAAATAAATGGAGGAAAATGAGAGAAATGGAGATTAGCATAAATGGAGCGGAAAGAGAGAATAATTGTGGGGGCAATGCGGCGGGTGGGGTCATTGGGGTGAGAAGAAGGGGTTATTTATTTTGCTTTTATTTCTTTTTTAAGTAAATTTTAAAATTAAAAATGATATTTATGTAAATTAATAATTATTTATTTTTGAATTAAATTTAATAGTAGTGCATAAAGAAAATTTAGTGGCATATTTAGAAACACTCATTGATTAAATATATTTTAAAAAATCAAGACCCGCATACAAATTTTTAAATTAAATATATTTAAAATTTGAATGGTCGAAACTCGAAATATATTAATTGATCTTATCATTTCAATGTTAGATAATTTTAAGATTTTCAAGTTATCAGATTTAAGTTTTTAACTTTAAAGATGTTTTAAATAGTTCAAACGTATATATATATATATAAATAGTTGAAACTTATATATATATATATATATATATATATATATATATATATATATATATATATATAGGGTAGGGTTCACATGGGAACCAATCCCCATTTGGGAACTAGAAACCCATCCCCACCACTAAAACAGTTCAAATCAATGGTTGAGATTTCATACTTAATGCGGTGGCAAAACTGTAATTAAGTAGAAGTTTTTTATACCGCCAAACACATAAGGGCATAATCGGAACTTCACACAATTCAGTCTTTTCGAAATTACTCTTCCGCAACTTCTTCACGCAAAAATTGACGCCAACTCCATCGAAGAACTCATCAAAAATTGCGATCAAATCTCTTGTTCGTTGACAATAAATCTCCATTATTGGCAAAAGCTTGTTGAAATCCACAACAAAATCAACCAGATACCTAATGGGGACAAAAACTCTCGACTAATGTTGAAGAAAAAGCAAGGTAACGTTAATTTTGCCTTTAAAATTTTTTACAAATCATTAGATATTTTAAACCTTCAACTGCAAAATATGATTTAGCTTTGAATTCATAAAATATTTTTACTTTTATGCGAAGAATCTAAAACATTTGAATATTATGAAATATAGGTGTTTCAAAAAAAAATAGGTTTACATAAATCCAAGCGTGACTGGGAAAATGTACAATAGCACGATGAAATATCTACTGTTAGCAATGATTTTGTTAGATTTGAAGTGTTACATAAGCAATATTTCGTTATTGCATCGTTATTATACAGTAAGATAAATACATTGCGTGCATATGCTAGCAATAATGCTGAAACGATTGAGCTAGTTTGATAGTTAAGTGGTGGTTCTGCTGACTGTTTTTAGTATTTGCTTCTAACACCAAATATCTCCTGATTTTAGCACTATTTAGTACGCATACTAGCATACTGATGTGTTAGATTTTAGCACTCAATATGCTTGAAAAACATATGAGCATGCTTTTGGCTTTATTCAGAACTATAGTTTATTCTGAACTATAGTTTGAAGTGTTACATATGTAATATTTCATTATTGCATCGTTATTATACACTAAATACATTGCCTGCGTATGCTAGCAATAATGCTGAAACGATTGAGCTAGTTTGATAGTTAAGTGGTGCTTCTGCTAACTATTTTTGGTATGTGTTTTAACACCAAATATCTCTTGATTTAACATTATTTTGTACTCATACTAGCATACTGATGTGTTATATTTTAGTACTCAATATGCTTGAAAACATATGAGCATGCTTTTGGCTTTATTCTGAACTATAGTTTGAAGTGTTACATAGGTAATATTTTGTTATTGAATCATTATTATACAGTAAGATAAATACATTGCGTGCATATGCTAGCAATAATGCTGAAATGATTGAGCTAGTTTGATAGTTAAGTGGTGGTTCTGTTGACTGTTTTTGGTATTTGTTTCTAACACCAAATATCTCTTGATTTTGGCATTATTTTGTACTCATACTAGCATACTGATGTGTTAGATTTTAGCACTCAATATGCTTGAAAAACATATGAGCATGCTTTTGGCTTTATTCTGAACTATAGTTTATTCTGAACTATAGTTTGAAGTGTTACATATGTAATATTTCATTATTGCATTGTTATTATACACTAACATAAATACATTGCTTGCGTATGCTAGCAATAATGCTGAAACGATTGAGTTAGTTTGATAGTTAAGTGGTGGTTCTGCTGACTGTTTTTAGTATGTGTTTTTAACACAAAATATCTCCTAATTTTAGCATTATTTTGTACTCATACTAGCATACTGATGTGTTATATTTTAGTACTCAATATGTTTGAAAAACATATGAGCATGATTTTTGGCTTTTTTCTGAACTATAGTTTGAAGTGTTACATTTGCAATATTTCATTATTGCATCGTTATTATACACTAAGATAAATACATTGCGTGTGTATGCTAGCAATAATGCTGAAACGATTGAGCTAGTTTGATATATAAATGGTGGTTGTGCTTAATGTTTTTGGTATTTGTTTCTAATACCAAATATCTCCTGATTTTAGAATTATTTTGTACTCATACTAGCATACTGATGGAGATTCAAAGCTTTCAAGAATTGAAGCCAAACGACATTGAGTTGGTAATCTCACATTGATAGATAACATATTTCTATGCAAAAAAAAATGACATTAAAAATCTTCTTGTCTAGTATTTATTCTCAGTATACAGTCAAAATCACTTCTTCCTAATGACCTTTGATCTGCGAAAGTACAAAGTAGAGATCATTGACAACTCCTCGGCGATGGATGATAAGGAATTGCACGTGAAGTATGGTGAAATCCCAAGTTTGATGGTAAGTGCAGAGAAATAGTCAATTGAAAATTTGTGTCCGTGTTAAATATATTTTAGAAAAATATTAACATTTCCAAAAAAAGACAGGTTAGTTTTTTCACAGGTTTCCTAAGAACTACAGGCCAGGGGAAAAAAGCAACAAAAATGTCAAATGAATTCAAAGTTACTGAAAGGGTGAAGATGTCATGGCAAAATGAAACAAACATGATTGATCGTCATGAGGCATATGGAGACCTATAAGGGTGACTACTTAAAGAAGTGGGATTGTGGCCTCAAGATTGATAATGCAAGACAGATAAAATATCTGAGGGTAAAGTATGTTGCAGTGATTCTAAATGCAGAGACGAATGTCTTAAGGGAACGAATCAATGCTGAGGCCAACCTACATTACAGATTGTCATGTGAGAATGGGATGATCGATGTTGATTCAATGATTCTAAATATCAAAGACTAATTACTGATGTTCTGTTATAACCTTTTGTATGACTGATACAATGACATATGTTTTTTTGTTGTTGTTGATGAACACATGATTACTATGAATGTTCATGTACTAACGTTTTTGTAATAAAGCAATCGTATATATGGGTTTCTTTTGCTAAATATTGTGTTTATATGATGAAGTTTTGTTTGTATTTGGTATATTGTTGTTAATAACATATTAGATAAGTATAGATATAATCTGCTATTACGTGTGACCTTGTATGCTATTATCATTCCAATACAATGCTATTATCGTGACAACACAATGCTATTATTGTGTTAACACAAATCAAAGATACGAATTTCTATTACCATAACAACATAATGCTATCACCATAACAACACAACCCTATTATCATGATAACACAAATCAAACATATAAAATGCTAATATATAATATTGCAAGACATTGCTTGCTGCAAAAATCACATTATTATGCTAACATCCACCCAACGATTATGTTAATACTAGTATAACTGTAATGCTAAAATAAAAATGAAACATCTTAACAAATATTTTATTCTCATATGGTATCAACACATTTCTGTTTATCGTAATATCAAATAGTATGTTAAAAGAAACGAAAAAAAAATTGAACTATGCTGATATGACTGTTTTGCAATTTCTTACATCTTGGTCAGACATTTGATGGAACCTGCTACACATTCTCAGGGGTTTTTTCTTCTTCTCAGCTATGGCCTCTTTCCTTGGTTTCAACTGACTGTAGCTACCTTTAGTTTTAACTTGAATGGGAGGATGCACATCGACTTCAGCGGGAGTAGATGAACCATAAAACTGCTCAATCATGCTACAATATATCTTCAAACATGCTACGATCAAACATGTTAGCATGCTAAAATTAATATTCATACATGCTATGATGAAACATGTGATCATGCTACAATGATAAAATTCAGAAATCTTATGCTGAAGAAAAAAAAATCAAACACACAATAAAATCATAAATACATAAAAATCACATATGCCATACCAAAATCATGCTACAATATATCTTCAAACATGCTACGATTAAACATGTTAGCATGCTAAAATTAATATTCATACATATTATAATGAAATATATAATCATGCTACAATGATAAAATTCAGAAATATCATGCTGAAGAAAAAAAATCAAACACACGATAAAATCAAAGTGCATTGTTTAAAAAATCAATCTAAAAAAAAAATTGAATTACATAAAAAAAATCAAACTCAATGAAATCAGATTTATAACTCGTAGAAATAGAGCAAAAAATTAAATCGACTAAACATCTCTGGAAATACCAGAGTCTCCATAGAAAATTGAATCCAACTCTAAATCTCCACCGTTATTCCGAAAACAATGAACTGAAAAGTAATTGGATAATAAGAGCTCCACCGATAAAATTGATCTTCACCGATGTTCAAAAAATAATGAATTCAGAAACTAAACCAATCTGATAATTTGAGCTCCACCGATATTTGCAGCATTGAAAAAATGAGAAATTGAAAAAAAAACGCAGCTGATTATGAGAGAAACGATGCCGAAGCCATGAGCAGGAATGATTCGCAGCGTTCGTGAGGGGAAGAAATTGTGATCGAAATCGTGAGAGAAAATATAATGCAAATCTAATAAGGAAACATGATAATTACTAAATTACATTTATACCCATAGGCAACTTAAACTTACCATAAATATTAAAATTACCAAGGCAAACAAAAGCTGATCCTCGCCATCAAAATTAAGGGAATTGATGGCCAAGATTAGTTCCTAGTTCCCATATGGGGTATAGGTTCTCATTTGATCCACCCTATATATATATATATATATATATATCTTAATTTTAAACCAAAATTTATCTCAAGTTGGAGAACAAAGAAATAATATATTATATGAACAAACTATGAATTGTGAGGCTCAACAATGATCTCTGCAAATTGAGATCAAGAATAATATTTGGTATTTTATATTTGATACGATACATTTTTAATTTTTTGTAAATTAAATATTTGATTTTTTCAATAAAAAATATATTTTTTCTGTCATTCCTCATTCGTGTGTGTGTGCATGTGTTTAGATTTGTGAAGTTCTAAAGTTACATATCAATCATCGAGACTATGATATTTTGTTTCTCCACAAGTGGGTTTATAAAGTTACATAGAATAACATATAAAAATCCATTTAGATTGTCTTCACCTAAGCATTTTTATTTTTATTTTATAATATATTATTACATATTTCTATTTACATATTAAATTTTCACTTACCCTACATCCCACATCGGTTGTAGATTGAAATATTGGGATGTGAGATGTATAAATTAAAGAGTGGGTAATCTTAAATCGAAACATCATATTAGTTCCACAATTTTTTCTAATTTTTCTATATCCCACATTGGTTGTAGATTGAAACATTGGGATATAGGTTGTTGACTTGTTGTGTAAAAAGGGTGTAAAACCTCAAAATTTTTATTTAATAATATTTTGAACAAAAATATTTTTAAAAAATAAAAAAAAACTCGTGCCTAATTGGCCGATTAATCACTGTCAAGACCATATGGGCGGCGAAGACTCTGCCTTCTTGATTTTACAACCAACTTGGGTGTTCCGATTTCTCCAATGATGAAAAATACATAAGTAAATTATAATTCAAATAATATAATTCATATATTTATATGCGAAATTCATGATTGAATATAATTTTATTATTGTGCATAAATATTTTTTTAATAACATCCCATGTGCATCGTACAGGTGGTATACTAGTATATCACCAAAATATTAAATTTTAGCTGATCCCAGGGTCCATGAATTTTTAAATCGAACGATATGATAAAGTATGTTTTGATTGATTCGCGATTAATGTAAATCATTTATTTTATCTTTTAAAGTGATTACATGTTACCATTCATGTTCCACTATTAATTATAAATTTAATAATAATTATTATAAAAATAAATTTTAATTATAACATAATCAATATTTATCATAAAAAATTGAATTAAAAAATTATAAATTATAATACCGGATAATAACTGATTATTAAGTAAAAAGTAAAATTTAAATATTAAAAAAATAATTACACACGATTGAGTAAAAAAGGGCCGTAGTTGATAATTATAAATTTAAACTAAATTATAAAATAATAAAATTAAAGGAAAAAAAGAATAAAAGCTAATAACTGAATTATCGAACAGATGATAAGACCTTGTGACATGAGATGATACGGGATCTAAAGCAGCCAATAATATTTGTTATAATTCCTCAATTCTATTTTTGACAATCGGCAGAGCACTAATCTTAAATATTAAAAAATTATTTGTCCAATGATATAGTTTCGTCTTTACCAATTAATCAATTTACCATCTCTTGACAAATTTAATTCTTGATATGCCCACAAATCTAAATCAGCTCGTCAACTTGACACATGCTGCAAAGTTGGGGGCACATGGCAACAGTCAACACTTTTTTCATTAAAAAAATACCCTTATTTGTAGCTAGTATATTTCCAAATTTAATTACATTGTGGTAAGTTAGTAATTAATGCATATTATGTAGTATATTTTTGTTTAAGTGCAGCTGACAAAAAACTAATGGATTAGCTAGGATAAAATGGGTACCAAATTCTATTAGAATAAAAGGGTAAAATGATGTGCCATTGGGGTGGCCCAGCAGTGGAGTGATGTTTTTTTAGATCAAAGGTTTTAAAATCGACTCATTACCAATATTACTAGGTGTGAGCCTGTCACACCTAGCTTGCTAAATGTGATTTAGCTTTCCTGTGTAGATTTACAGGCTATTACACAGAGACGGGATTTACCCAGTGCGCACCACAGTAGCGACTGCGGGTTATTCTCGACATAAAAAAAAAGGATAAATGCTTAATTGTAATCTGATATTATATATATGTGAAAAGTGATTATTTTTTTCAGAGAAGTGTCTAGAGAATTAATTAGTCTCAATTTTAATCTCTTTTACCCTTCATTTTATTTTATTTTGTGAAAAACATATGAGAATGCTATTACGATATTTTGCCGGAAGGTCTCAAGTAATTAATTTTGTGTTCTCAGGTCGGAAATAGTAAAATTATGGTAAAAGTAATTATGATTTGAATAATGCTAGTCAGCCAGATTCTGGCTAGCCAGAATCTAATTTTTTGATGATTTTTAAAATTGTATTATTAATAAATTAATTATGTTAATTATTAAATGTTATGTTTTTACTATATTATCCTTCTGTCATGAAATTAGTGATTTGTAATTAATTATTAAAATCACTCCAGAAGCGGATCGGAAGAAAAGGGCACAACTTCATCTTCTTTCTTTTCTTCACTTCTTTTTTTTTTTCATCTTCGATTTCTTCAGAATTGAAGCGCATATAGAGTTGCCCTAATTATTATGAAGAGCATCAATGTAAATTTATTGAATAATTAATATTTTATTAATTAAATTAATTAATTATTAAAAATAATAAAAGATTCTAGCTAGCCAGAATCTCGCTGAAAATCACTACTCTTAACATTTTTGTACAAAAATCACATTCGCACGCACTCACTCTAAGTAGGGAATAAAAATACACATTAATCGTGATTTATTTCTTAATTAGTCATTCATTCCGAATTGTTTTTTAGATAAGTGCTCAATTAATGACTTTAACTATGTATTTATATACCGACAAGAAAGGTGAATGAGAATATATATAGAATTTATCTACCAACAAAAAAAAGGTATTTCTGCAACTTATTTACTTTTCACGACATTTTGTTAATGCGATCAACTTTTATCATTTTATGTGCGGAATAAATCTTATTCTTCTAAATTTTCGTTTTTGGAACTCTCCCTCTATCTCTCTCCATTTTTTTTGTTAAAAATAAGATTTAAACAAAAAGGAGCACGCATATTTTTTGTTTTTTTTTTTCAAATTGAATCTTTTCACTTTATTCCATTCGAAATATTACAATATATTTTAATTATTTATTTTAATTTCCAAAACTTGGCTTGTATTATCATTTACACACACACATATGATACCACAATAAAAAGTATTCCTTTTAAATTATATCATTTGTAATACAATTAATCATAAGATAAATACTTCCTCCGTTTCTGAATAAATGTCATTCTAAAAATTTAATTTAATTTTTAAAAAAATATCATTCTATAAATTCGAGACAAAAAAATTCATATTCATCACACATTTATCCTCATTTAATATATTTATAAATCTATATTTAACTCATTTAATGTAAACTTAATTAATTTATTAAATTATGTACATTCATTCAGAACGACACTTTATCATCACTATTTTACGTGGAATATATAAGTGAGATGAAAAGTTTATATATTGAATGCAAATTACTTAAGAAATTCACGAGTCACGACCAAAACCAATGAATGCTGATGGTAAATACACTCAGTCCTAATCTGGCGACACGTGGGCTGCAGGTTTAATTTTTAAAAAAAATTGAAAATACCCCCTCAACTGTGCCGGCATACGGTATTCACTGCAGAAGTGATTTTTTTTGCTATTGAGGCAGTTATTGAATTTTTTTATGTGGGAAAAATACTAATTTGAAGTAATTTCAGAAATAAAAGAATATATTCGATCTCCAATTTTTTGGCTCATTCCGTAAAAATTCTTATTTATAGTTATAAAATTGGACAAGTAGTTTTTAAAAATCAAATTAGCACATTTTAACCCGCAAGAGGAACAAACATTTTTTCTTCATTATTTTGTATTGGACAGAAGCGTCGCCATTTTTTGAATGAGCGACTTAATTTACATATTTTTTTTTTGCTTGTATCGACAAATAATTTTTTTGTTACAATATATAATTAGGACACTAAATAAACGTTGGCATACATGAGAATTATTTTATTGGGAAATTATCATAGTCTTGCGAAATTAATTTATAATGTTATGAAAATATGTATAGTAAACTACACTGTAGAAGTTATTTCATTTTGAAATTATGTAAGACATTACATTATATTATTGAACTGGCCGATTAGTGAACATATATATTATTTTTTTTAATTGGCAAATCCTATTTTTGTTACAAAGTAGACTTATTTGACAAACAAAATATTGGTATTTATTAAATGTATTTATTTAATATATGCTTATGAATATAATCACGATCGCAATTATAAGTAAATGAAAAAAGCTAATTGTACAGTAAGTGAATTATGGCATTTAATTAAATACTGATAAATTCTCAGAATATGACTATAGTAATTTGTAATATTATGCAAACGATGATAAGTATGAAATTACATTAATCACCAACATATATAAAATGCATTTAAACAAAATTCAGAAGTGAAGTATTTCGTAAAACATGCCATAGTGTAATGTTGCTGGATAGAAGATTTATTAAATTTTATCCGCAGATTTAGCGTGTCTAATAATTGTTAAATATATAGAACATGACATAGGTAAAAAGTAACTATTCTAGTTATGTGGTTCACTAAATGAAACAGAGATTTTGTGAACAGAAATTCAGGTAGTCTATTATAATATATTTTTATAAAGTATAGTGTAATGTTTTTATATATTAAAGTGTAGTTTACAAATTTTAAAGCGTTAATTATATTGTAGTACTTGATTATTGGATGTTTTTACACCTATGTGGCAAAGTTTTTACAAATTACACATTAACATATATAGGCTTGAATTGTCGCATATAAGTGAAGGTAAAATCTCATTTGAGAGCCAAAAACTACTGCATAAAACAATATTAGTAAGATAAATGGGACATGGTTGTATAGATTAAGAGAAAATTTCGATTTTAGTCCCATAGGACATGGGTTAGTCCGATTTTGGTTCCATTCCTATCACTTTTGGTCCCAAATCGATTGAATTATCAATTTTAGTCCCACTGTAACGTTTTCCGTCTAAAAAATTATCGATTTTGGTCCCATTTTGATATCGATTTTGGTCCCAAGTTTTCCATTAAAAAAATTATCGATTTTGGTCCCATTATGATATCGATTTTGGTCCCAAACAGAAAAATGTTAGACATTTTTTTCTTTGCAATTCAATTGGAGGCAAAATTAAACTGATTTGGTAGAAATTTAACCTAATTTGGTTCCAAATTTCCCACGAACATGCATCTATATATATATATATATATATATATATATATATATCTACTCACCAAATCATCAAATTACAACTACTAAATTAAAAGAACGCCATTTTTTTTATTTAGTTTAATTTTCTGTCGAGCTCAAGTTCGGTCAAGAAGATACTCGGCTCATTTACACCCCTAAAGGAACGTAATTTTTTTATTTAGTTTAATTTTACAATACTGTTTATGAGCGTTGACCACATCTAATTAGCGTTTATAATTATTTTTAATATTTAATATTTAATTTTAATTTTCAATTAATAATTTATTATTATGGTTGATTATTTCATAATTAAATTCTTATAAAATGTAAAGTAAAAAATCCAGGAAAAAATTATACTTTCATAATAAAAAAATATATATAATATTAAAAATGTAAAATAAATAAAACATTAATAATATTAAACAAGTTAATTTCAAATTCATAATTAATTAGTAATTAAAAAATTAATAATATTAAAAAATTAAAAAATCATAAAGTAAAATAAATAAAAATATTAAAAAATTTATATTCGTAATTAATTAGTAATTGAAAAATATATAATATTAAAAATAATATATATTATTAAAACATTAAAAATAAAATAAATTGTAAAATGTAAAATAAATAAAAAATCAATAATATTAAAAAGATTGATTTCAAATTCCTAATTATGTAGTAATTAAAAAATTAATAACATCTAAAAAAATTAAAAATTATCATGTAAAATAAATAAAAAATTTAAAAAAAATTATATTTTCATACCTACATTTTGAACTTTCACTACAAAAAATTCACATTTTAGCGATGGAAGCGAGCCAAGTCAAGCCCAAAATATTAAAAATAATATAAAATAATAAAAATATATATAAAGTAATATAAAATTTTAAAAATCATAAAGTAAAACTAATAAAAATATAATAAAAATTTATACTCATAATTAATTAGTAATTGAAAAATAAAAAATATATATAATATTAAAAATGTAAAATAAATAAAACATTGATAATATTAAACAAGTTAATTTCAAATTCTTAATTAATTAGTAATTACAAAATTAATATTA
Organism: Perilla frutescens; assembly: GCA_026008535.1. NCBI lineage: Eukaryota > Viridiplantae > Streptophyta > Magnoliopsida > Lamiales > Lamiaceae > Perilla > Perilla frutescens. Next base: position 33,987,623 of record BRKX01000017.1, on the reverse strand, counting down.
TTAAAAAATTTAAAAATCATAAAGTAAAATAAATAAAAATACTAAAAAATTTATATTCGTAATTAATTAGTAATTGAAAAATATATAATATTAAAAATAATATATATTATTAAAACATTAAAAATAAAATAAATTGTAAAATGTAAAATCAATAAAAAACTCAATAATATTAAAAATATTGATTTCAAATTCCTAATTATATAGTAATTAAAAAATTAATAACATTTAAAAAAATTAAAAATTATCATGTAAAATAAATAAAAAAAATTTTAAAAATTATATTTGTTATTAAATCTGGTCCCATAGGACGTGGATTATCGATTTTGGTCCCAAAACTAGCGGCCGTTACCCCATTTATTTTTTCCGTCTAAATTGTGGGACCAAAGTTGATAATCCAAGTCCTATGGGACCAGATTTAATAACAATTTCTGAAATAGGACCAAATGTGATAGAGTTGGGACCAAAATCGGATTAGGCCATGTCCTAGGGGACCAAAATCGAAATTTTCTCTATAGATTAATTATTATTTGGTAATTTTTTAAAAAATAAGAACACATAATTTTCAAATTAATTAGTTTTGGTAAGTAAAATAATTGGAAATTTTCTATCCAAAGATATTTTTCTTTCCCATATTCGGCTCCGGTCAATTACATCTTCATCAGGGAGGTTGGTCATTCTAATATTTTCCTCACATTTACAAGTAACGCTACTATCTTAATGGCACTGACAATAGTGCAAATTCGTTATTGGATATGTTGTTTTATAGTAATTCATGCACAATAGTAGATGTTCCTTTCTCGCGGTGCATAATTTTCATTTCATAAATGTAATATATTTAAAGTAGAGAACTTAAATATTCTTACATAAAAATTACTAAGAGCAATTAACATATTCAATCGAAATATTAGAATACATTTAGTTCAAATTGTTTTCAAACATTTAAGTCCAAATTTTAAGTTTCAAATGGATATATTTGATAAATAAAAAGTATATATAATATTGTTATTTAATCCTATTAAAAAAATTAATAAATTTAAATAATGGGATGGTGGATCAAATTTCTAACGAGAGTTATCCAAATAAATATATGTAAGTGTAATTGAGAACTTAGATATTTTAGGTTGAAGATTTTTAAAATATTAAGCATTAAGTTGATAAAATCAGGCAATTCAACTTAATTAAAAAGTTTAAAAAGTATAAATTTTAAATTTAGGGTGTTGGTTGATTTTTGTAATTGTCTGAGTTCAGTAAAAAAATAAGATATAAGTTCACTAACATATTTAATACATTTAAAGAACGTCTAAATATATTTAATTAAAAAGTTATTATTTATTAGGTATTATATATGAGTAAGTGAAAGTCTTTTAATATTGAATATGAAACTATGTTAAATGAAATATCACTATTGATCTCAAGTGTAAGACTAATACGATGGCAAGTCCATTTTGAGGTGTTACAATTTATAGTTTATTTATAAACAACAATATAAATATGTAAGTTCTTCACTGTCGATTAATTGGGTTTTTAAAATTAAAGTATGCAAGGTGTTAGTTCTTTAAATTACATGTAATCTTGATAACATAAATATGTTATCTAAAAAAAGATAGGATATATGTCACATTAAATTGAAAAGATTAATAATTTAAACACTGAATTACTAAATTAAATTATATTGATTTTTTAAATTTAGGATATGGAGCATGAATTTGTAGTAAAGTTAATTATGTAAATTCTCAATCAGTTGAAGGTGACACATAATTCATTTTTATTTTACTTGAAACATTTGGTATATCTAATTTTTTATTATGTTTTTTATTAATTTAATTTATATAAATTAAATTAATTTCATATTTCATGTTAAATTAAAATAATAAACTATCAATAGAATATATTTGTCTGAATGAACAATGACCTAAAAGTGAAACGGAGACGAATCACAGTCCTTCATTTTACTCTTCCTGCCGAAATCGTGAATCCGACTAATGAAATTGAATCCCTAAGTTCGTCTTGTAATTTTCTTTGTTCTTCGTTGATCCACCGCGTCGAAGAAAATGAGACCACTCTAATCTAACTGAGAGACATCAACAGCAGTATTGGTTGTAGCACCCAGAATTCGGATAATTTATATAGTTATTATTGTATTTTATTTTGTAAAGCGGGAAATTACAAGTAGGCATATTAAATTATTTTATTTTGATAGTAATATGTCGAATATTTGTGTAATGAAATGTTATTATTTTACAAGTAGGGAAATTGTAATAATAATAAAATGTTTTTATAGCAGAATTAAATAATAATTTGTTTAATATTTTTGGTTCTCAAATAAGCGTGTTAGTAAATACAAGTAGGAAAACAGATCGCAGTTTTACAATTAAGAAATATGTATATATATATACTTGAATAAAAGTACTTAAGTTTTAGAAATTACAATATACTTAAGTTTATTTCAGAGCAAATCATAAGTTTGAAAATTTAAATTTGATCATCGAAACATTGTTAACGATATAATCTTCTACTACTAGTTTAAGTTACTCCAAAATGACTAAACGAACACAAAATCTCTTATATAATAGAATTTAATGTCACTGAGCAGCAAATCTAAAAGATCAAGTTAAGTAACAAAAACAATAAAGGAGCCAGCCCCTTTTGAGTACTGACCTCCAAGCTGATTAACCTGAAAGCATTTTCAAATGTGGGCTGAGCACTCTTAAAACGTAGAAAGTGGTGGGGTATCGTAGATACTTCTTTATTTTTATGAAAGTGATCTAGAATACATCTTGAACTATGCAGATCCATATTTAGGTGCGTCCCAGACGCTTTTGTGCGTACGAAATGCTATTCTAATCTTAAGAATATAAAACACTATCCACACTCAATCCCCGATTACTGAAGTAGGATTAATAAAACATTTGTTTCTCGAAAAATCATATATCACATTCCCTTATTGCAAAACTAATAATTTCACCTACCTTCTAATAGAAAGCGCGTAAAATGAAGTAGAGAACCACACACTGGATGAATATCGTAATCTTCGGATACCTCTTATGAAAATAATGAATGTAAATAAATTTATTAGAGCGAAATATAATATTAATAAATCTGGGAAGTTTACAATTTATGGCCTAATATAGTTTTTTTATGAAGTTATGGACCAAAATTGAAGTTCAGACAAGTTCTAGGTAGATTTTCAAGGCTGGAGATAAATAGATATGCGATAATTGTATAATTCAGAAACGTTATAGGGGTAAATTTATAAATTATGAAAACTAGGGATTTCTTTATGGAAATAACAATAAACTTGCAACTGAACCCTCCCCAAATTCTGTGAAAATCACGATCAACCACATAATCGAAACAAAATCCCTAATCCAAATTCTCAATTTCCGTAGTGATACATCTCACCTACTTCTCTTTTACTGCTCCGACGAGACGGCGTCCCCGTTGACCCGGCCAGGCTCACGACCACCTTGAAGACATAACTGGCTCAGACTCGACACGAATTATATCCAACCCAATGTAAGGGCCAGCTGTAACGCCAGACGTTCACCGGTGAACTGGATTCGGTCTCAGATTTACGCCGGTGATTATACCACAAACCTCATTCTCGATGCAGACCCCCACGAAACTTCACTTGTCGTAGCCTAACTGCATCCACAGCACTCTCCTCTGGTTCGACAATACGCAAAACTGCAAGGTCCTGCCCAGCCCAACACGTTTCAGACGACAGTTGGCGGTAACCGAGACCATCAACCCTGAAGACTCCTTCCACTATTCTTGTAGTTTCCGTAAGTGTTTATTTTTTCTTAATTTTGCCAAAATTCCGACTTTAGTTTAATTTATGCAATGCGAGCCTTATCTGTAGCCAATGAAACAAATTAATTAAAAATTATGTGAGGTAGCCAATGACTTTAATAGATAGTTAAATATTGTGTGCTTTATTGCTGAAAAAGTGATTGTGAAATGTGAATATTGATGGTTTGGTTGAGCAGGGCCTTGGTGAAGAGGTTTTTTTTGTTGATACTTGCTGAAGCATGTTGAGTTTGAGTGTATTTTTGTTTTATATTTAGGAAAGATATGGTAAAGATATTGTTTTGGTTGTGGAGATTTGGTGAAGTATGTTGGGTCTAATGATGAAGCTTTGTGTACAATCTATATTTTTTGATGGATAGCAACATATGTATTTCGATTCGTATTAAGTAGTTGATGTCTTCAGTTTTTTACGGTTGTCACCATTTACCGTCTATTCAGGTTAGTGTTCTGTTAAGAAGATCAAGATATGGCCCGGTCATCATCGGTTGCGGTTAAGGGCCTGTGTAAAGGAAAGCGAAACGGTAAAAGGCAGGGTAAGGGGATAGGTACTGGGAAAGGCACAGGTTAGTCCCACATTAACTTGCATATTATTTTCTAACTCCACATTATGGGGAAACCTTGTTTTTACGGTGGTGAAGCCTTAGTATTCTGCTATATTGAAATATGGTAGTTTGGTTTTGTTTTGTCTTAAATTCTTCCTAAAATGTGGATTGTATGATGGCTCTGTAGCATGAAAATGTGCTCTTTGCATATTAACGTTGTATGTCTGATCATTATATGGTTTCCTAGTCCATAAACATTTGATTTCCAGTGACTTCGAAAATCCTCTTCGTAATTGTGTCATTCCCGTCATTACATACACTTAGATTTGGGTATTTTGCTCTCATCAGCCTTGGTTATTGTCTCCCTAGATAAAAAAATAAAATAATGAGCGTGAACGGTGCCCTCTCTATTGTTGTAATATATTTAATCATGGTCTTATACCGTGAGTTAAAAAGAATTCAAGGGTAATGCGTTTCTACGCACAAACCATCAGGTTCCCTTATTAAAGTGTTTGAATACCTAGAAATTAGTAACATTATTTGCTTTTACCCTCTCATCCTAGATTAATTTGGAATTCTAATTTTCCTCTAGATTCTTTGGTACTCTCATTAAATATCACTTGATATGGTCATGTTTTCATTTAAAATCTGCAATTTACGTATAGACAAGTCATAATTATTTGAAAAATGTAGCTCCACCGAAGAAGTTTATTGAACCCAAAAATTTGTATATCCAACCATCGTCCTGTCATCCATCAATTCTATCGGATTTACATTAATTTATAATACTTGCATCTCAATTATATAGTTACAGAAAGGTACTGTAAATATTTGTAATTAAATTAGTAAAAGGTATTTCCTAATAAGTAGGTGGATATTCGTGTCCACAATCCTACGAGAAGTGGAAGAAAGATACAAAATGATTAATCAATATCGGTGATACGATATTCAATCTCAAACCTGTTGCGTCATATATAATAATCAAAAGAATAATATAATACCTCCAAGAAACCATTTTTGAAACCATATTTAAAAGGAAAATAAGTAACAGTTATTAACCAGCCTTTGCAGAAACTCTAAATTAACAAAAAACCTAATAAATTTCCATGGGTAAAACAAAACTTGCGACAGCTTCTAATTCCGCTTACATTCTGATGTAAGATTAAAAATTCAGTCATATCTATCTTATATATATTTACTTATATATAAGTAAAGGGTTTACAGCACATTTAGGTTATATTAAAAAAAAAAAAAAAGAAACATAAAATTTCAACAGAAAACAAAACTAAAAAGAAATAATTTTACTTTTTGGATTTGTATCTACTGACACAAACCGAACATTTTATGGCTATATATCTAAATACCTTAGAATTTATAAATTATTTCCAAATCGTAATTCATAATTAAATTTAGAAAATCCTCATTATAATATCCTACTAGACTAAACAGGCGCAAACTCCAAATGATCACAAAAATTATTACTAACTATTTTATAAAAATCAATACCCTTCTTGATTACAGATCAAGACCAAAAATTAACTAATTTCTTAACCTCTCGTTCATGAAAGAAAATTTTGGCGGATAACGAGCACGAAACTAAAGCTAATAATTTGAGATGAAAGAACTTTACGGATATTTTCTTGAAGAATTCAGCACGAAAATTTTCAGGCTAGCAAGGTAAACAATCTTTCGGATAGTAAATTTCTTGCTGTGAAGAACATTGAGATATTCGAGAGATTTAAATACAAGGCTCTGATTAATCTTTTCTCAGTCCTTGATATCCTTAGAAATCGACTGAGAAGTTAGCTTTTTATCTAAATTAATGGGTGAAAACCGTAAAACTAAGCTGTGAAACTAATTCTGCGCATTTTAATGGATAGTGGCAAAATTAATACACCTATTCTAATATGGTTTTTAATTAATTAAAATAATAGTATATTAAGAGTCAACAATCCCTATCCTAAAATATAGTTTGATCACTATATATCTAAATAAATAAAACCATCTAATACTTTTAGTTTAAATAAAATCCTCTTAATTAAAATTAAATTTTAAATCTTAATGCTTTCCTTTTTTCTTCAAATTCTACACTAACCCTTATAATAGTTTAATTCAAACTAAACTATACATACGAGAGTGAATATATATATATTTCTATATATATTTTTAAAATCCCTTTTAATTTGGTCACATAAAAAGCGGGTTGTTACAACAACTACAAATACACTTTCTGCAAATAAATTAGCATTACAATCTCCAATATCCTTCAATCCCCTTTGTCCCCTTCCATATTGATTTGCTACATTCGTATGGCCTAAAAATTAATTTATTCCTAAGATGTTGCCTTTATTCTTTTCCGCCAAATAAATCATTCTATTTGTTCAAAATTTAAAATACACAAGTACATACGCTTTGAGTGATTAAGTATAAGGAGGAGAATCAGATGATCAATTCCCTCTACTTTTATCTTTATAACATTGTGCTGTGTGTTATGGGTTGAATGTTGCGTTTACATCAATTTGTATTTTACGAAGCTGCTATAACTGAAACTACTTTGAACTAGATCATTTGCACTGACATAATTCTGATGCATTGCATTTAATGATGCATGTAGCCCCTGGTGGAGCTATCTCTGCCCGCGGTATTTTAACTATTGTTGATAAAATACGAGCCAATTTGAGTGATGAGAACATTGCTGCCTTTCGGGGTACTTATTTTGGGTGTTTCTTGGATCTGTCAGTGACTCAGTATCTAGGGCAGCTCATGTATATTCTGCTCAAGGCGCTTACCAAAGAGTCGGAAGACCGCAACACCATGTTGTTCCATATCAATGGACGGGACATTGAATTTGGTCCTCGCGAGTTCTTTTATATTACTGGATTGCGTTTTACTGGTGCGGATGAGCCGCTTCCACTGTCATCCAAAATCCATATAGATATCTTCCAAGGGAAACCTAATATAAAGTTTGAAGAGATTGAGAAAAGTTTCGATGAGATTAGTGAGCAAGAAAAAGGAAGAGGCTCTTTTGTCTTGAAACTTGTCTTGCTGCACTTGCTTTATCGGCTACTGTTGAATAGGGACCGTGGATGTAAAAATATTGAACTGGAGTACATGTACATAGTCGACTCCATAGATTGTTTCAACAAGTTTCCTTGGGGAAGGGTTGCATACGATCATCTTCTTCACTGGACGCACATTGCCTTTGGGAATATAGCCCGTCTTCATAAGGATAATCCAAGACCCGCAACCGATATATGTGGATTCACCCAGTCTCTGCACTTCTGGGCTTTTGAGGTGATGCCACTCCTTGGCCGTTATTGTGCGGAGTCAGTGAATGATGTAGCTTTCCCCCGGATGGTCAGATGGTCAACTTCCAAATATTATCAGTACAATGCCTTGAAAGTATTCTTCCGCGGCTCTTCGACTGAAGATACATTGGTACGGTATTAATTTTCGTGGCTGTATATTTTACTTTCATTGATAGTAGCTAACGGCCTAATGAACGACATATTCTGACACTAAGTTGTTTATTGTTTATAATTTATCGGGGTCTGCTCGCTGACAACCCACGAAAAGCGTCCGTTCACACTGTCGGAAGAGGAGCTCTAGAAAAGTTGTGATGCGGGAGTTTCTACAGCTGACACGCCTCCTCGTAAGAAACATCGGAGGTGTATATCCTCAGATGAAGCTGCAGAAGTTCCATCTCGCGCTCCCAACACTAGCCTGCCCCGTCGCAGTCCCCGTACTTCACAAAAAGAACCGGCTGAATGTGGTACGTCTGAACATATTGACTTCACTGGTAGTGGCGCGAATCAGCCCTCCTCAATTGAGCATTTGGCGGTCGCAATCTCTGTGAGTCTTCAAGTTATTTAACATGTTTTAACTCATACCTGTATTCTGCCTCGTTGGCTCACAGATTATTCACAGGATATGAAAGTGTTGCTGCAAAATGTTGTGGCACAGTGGGATGCTACCATGACTCGCATGTCTTCCTTTGAGACCACTGCACTTACTCGGCTTTCCGCATTAGAGCAGACTGTAGAGAAATTGACAAATAAGTGGGAGTCTGTCCACCCCCAATCAGAGTTCGTTCCCCCGCAACCTGATGTTGACTCCAGGGGAAATGTTACTCCCCAGCATAGTGTACCATTTACTGCTGCAGCTTCAAGTGGAAAAAGCATCAACACGAGATCAAACTTCACAAGTTTGGGATTTGCAGCATTTGCCGTCCCTCATTTTCCACCTTCGAAATATTTGATCGATAGTTTACACTCACTTTCTTCTGGGCAGCCTCAGCGTGGTGCAGGGGATTTGGTTCCATGTTCCAAGTCTCCCACTTCTGAATAAGTTGAAGACCAGGGTCCTGGAGGCATAGACCATGATGCTTCTGCTATTCTGATGATGAATTCACCGACGCAGACTGAAGATGCATCTTTCGATCAAGTTGCTGCTAAAAGTAATCGGTCTACATCGCTTAGCCGCAAAGTGGAGCCATTGTTAGGCCACGTTGATGCAGCGCCGGAGCAAGTGCCTACTTTGAGCAACAAAACTGTTGGCCAGTACTCGATATTTGCTCCTTTTCAAGGCAGCATCGCGACTGCATCAACTGAAACTGGGACATGTGATGCTGGAATCCCATCTCCGTTGCAAGGCTGACGTAAACGAGTGAAGGTGTTGTCCTACAAGAATCAACCACAAAAGGCAAAGAAGGTGCTGCAGCCTCGCGTCGTCTTACATTCTATAATGTTAGATGAGTATAGTCCGGTGCGGGCGTATGAATCCCAAGCTTCCAATACATTTGATGCATGGTTTCGCAAACATGGCAAGAATTCCAGGTACTCTGAGCTGCATATTCCAATTCCCCCACGCCTTTGTCTTGTGTACCCAATAATCTGAATCGTTTTTTACTTGCTGTAATGTTGCAGTTTAGACGTGTGCTTGCCAACCAAGTCTGGTGGTTGTGTTAAGCCTGAATGGTTCAGGCCGTTGTCGAAGAGCAGGGGTTGGCTGACCAGTAGTGTGTGTAAGTTTAATAATAACCGCATTCACCCGGTTCACTCCTTTTTGCAATTTTCGCTTCACAAATATATTTGTGCATCATTGTGACGTTTTGCTTTGTCTGCTCGTAAAAAATTCACAGCGCTTCTCCCAACAATTTAAGCATGATTGGGCAGTCATTGAGTCCATTGCTATAGTATGTTTTAAACTTTGATGTTTCACATACATAATTGATCGGTCTAATTAACACTCGATCGCATGTTTTCAAATAGGCTTTCTGTTTTTATTCTCAGCCACTACTAGAAAATATGATTTTGTAGACATTTGCAAATGCAGCACCAAATAACTTGTCACTACATTTAAGCCGTTGATGCATTTCCAAAAATTGTCATCTGTTCCAATGTAATTATAGGTTTGTGTGGCAAGAGTGTTATAATTATACCTAAGAGTTAATTATTGGGTCATAAATAATCACACTCACTAGCTTCTGCAAATACAGCTTAAAACTACTCTAGAAAATATCGTCTCATGACTTTTCACATTTATAATTTCATGTGTGTGTGTGTGTATATACATATTACACTTTCAATTGCCCTATAATTTTTTTAAATTTTTTTTAAAACATTTTTGGTATGTATTTCTTTTCTTATGCTTTAATATTTAATTTTGTATTTCTAAATAATGGTTATATATCATTGAATATAAAATGAAAGAAATTAAAGCTGCAAAATCTCTACCCAATGTTTATTAAAACTATTCATACAAAAAGTAATAAATATTGTAAAATGGACATATAAGTTAAGTGCAAGACAATAAACAAAACATTTATTCATTCCATAAATTTTTATAGATATCCTAGTTCAGTACCTGCTGCACTAAGAGTACAATAATATTCAGTACGCTAATATATACCTATTTAAAAATTATTTGCCTACGGAAATCTAATCCCACCCGGCTCAACCATCGTCTACTTTAGTTAGTGAATTAGAATGATTTATACTCCTTGAGTTTCACTTGTATTGGGTTGGAAGTGCCCAGACAATCTGTTCTCCCAAAATAAAATCAACTTTGCAAACAAAAAAAAATATCAAATTCATGCATAATAAGTTTCATCCAAATTCATGCATAATAAATTACATAAGACCCTAAGAAGGCTTTATGTGTATTTTCCAACTATAAATACGGAGACGGTATATGTATGTATTCTTATATGATTGCATAAGACAGCCAATATTATTTTTTTCAGGTAAAAGATAACAAATTGAACTGTGTCATAATTAATCAAGTACTTCAAGAGAATACTAACCTTAAAGAGGAAAGAATAAGCGGCAGATGTGGCAATAAATGCTAGCTTAGAAACAGCTCAATAGTTTTTCTGGTGGTGTGAAACCCTGTGCAACTGCACCCTGCATCAATTTACTACAATAATCAACAAGTATTTCATTAGTTTCTCAACAATCGGTATTCAATTAGTTTCTCTAAGTTTAAACAAATTTCTCATGAACCTCATATCTTTGGTCATTACTGTGTCATTTAATACAAAGTAGACATTGAATATTTTTATCTAGCTAGATGAGACTGGGTGGAAAAATATACTAGAAAGCGGGAATGCTGAGACCAAATTACTTCCCAAGGGAAATGTTAATAGCTTTTGTGTTATCAGAGGTTACGTAGTTGCTTGATTCAATCTTTGTCAATTGTGTTTGAGCCCAAGTTTTCCTTGAATAATCCAACTAAGTAGCTGAACTTAACTAAAAAAATATATTCAATACTTTTGATATTCTGAATTCCAGTGGATTAGCATTTCAAATCTAGTATTTTAAAACTGTGACAGAAGGTAAAGTGAGATAATACAAATAAAGAACAAAATAATGACAAGAACAATTACTAATACTCTTACTTCGTGTTAGAATAGTTACAATTTTATCTACATGTGTTGGTGGACATAGCGTGCCAAGGTAGAGGGAAACGTACGTGTTGACATTGTCTTGTAATTGTTAAATAAATTTTATTGCCCTTGGCGTTTTGTTGTTCAACTGGTCTGGTGACATGTTGTCTATACGCGGTGGTAGTAATGTTTTCATATTATTCTATTTGTATAATACTTGTGTTCAATTTGTTGAGTGGCACATAAGGTTTAATGTTATCGATGCAATACAGTTACACCCGATGACAACCCCGACTTACCAATGTAAGGACCTCGCATTGTAAGGAAAGTCAGACCAGGAATAGTATACGAATGGTTGCCGAATCAGTCACCCTGGCCAACAGTCAACCAATTGACTAATCCAACACTTATGATGCACCATCGTATGAGCGTGAGTTACTGATATGTCGTGAAATATAATATGCAAATTATCAAGAGCTGTGGGAAAAATGGATGGGATTTATTCTTTACATTTGTATGCAGTAACTCCATGCCATGTCTGTGGCTATGTTGAATAGGATGAATGATGTAGAAAAAAGAATAATTTCTCTCGCAGGCCAATTGCTTGTAATCCAGCAGCACATGGGGCTCCACGAATAGATTGATGTGGAAACGACACCGAGGACGCCAAAACCTTCTCTTAGTGGCATAGTACAAGTTAGTGAAGAAATTCACTATAAATCAACCCCGAAGGCGGCTGCGCGTAAAGTCCGGATGACTTCCATGTCACCAATGAGATTGGATTTCGACAATCATGAAAATCTGAAGGTTGTAACGGTTGAAACATTTGATCCTACAGAGGTTGTTGACTACCTTGATATTAAAGCCTTTGAACGTTAGTATTTTTACTTGAATGTGTGAGGAATGTAAGGAGCAATTAACTTCTAACAAGTCTTCTTTAATGAAGCATTTCATAAGTACTAACAACATTTATGCTGATTAGTTTTTGCAGCCCAGTGAAGTTGCTGATGCCCATGAAGATGGTCGGAGAGGTTACACAAGCATGGTTTAAAAACTTATGGGAGATCGAAGGATGGCTCTCGAATGAGGTAATAGCACTTAAACAAATTAATCTGTTGTAGCCAGTACTCTCTAACCAAAAGTTCTAATGATATAGTATGTATGTTACAGCACTGTGATGCATTGCTAAATTTGATAATCATGAAAGCACAAAGAGTCCCGACATGGTTTGCAAGCGGCTGGACTTGCATTGAGGCTTTAGGCTGGGTATGTGAGTCTGCATTATCTTAAACATGCTGTCAGGTGCACATAGGATTGTCGCAGTTTCATTAAATGTTTTATACGTTAATGGTTTCCTAAATAACAAGGTGCATTATGTTCGGAGAATATCGACACACTCAAAGAACGCATAATGCCGTATATCGAGGGCAGCTACCCACAGTTAGGGGGACATCCGTGGCATGAAGCTGAGAAGATATATGGAATTGGGCACGTCAATGGGAACCATTGGTTACTATATGTAATATCTGTCAATGAACAAGACATTGAGGTATACGATTCGCTCTCAAAGAAACTGAACTGGAAAAGCATCGAACGTACTTTCAACGTGGTAAGAAGGAACCTGCAGTGGCTATGCGAGGTGGCCGGTGTGTGGAAGAACAACAAGCGTGAAATGGTGAAGCGTGATGTGTGGGGATTGAGCAGATTCGAACAACCTCCCCAGCAGGTAAATGAATTCGACTGTGGTATTTTGGTAATAAAATACATGGAGTGTCTAGTATCGGGATGGAGCCTTAGTCTGCTTCAACCAGAGAAAAGTGCTCAATATCGTCACCCATACTGTGCAGACTTGTATCAGATTGGAGTGCGATCTGGTTGATTATGTTGTGGTTTTGTTTTTTGGGGTATGCAGATGCCTTAGCACTTCATCGTTAGCATGAGAGAAATGTTTTGAAGTTATTCCGGGTGATGACTTCGCAATGTTTCTTTGCTGTGAAAAGTGATGGTAAGCAGTTATTTTGAGCTTGTTACTAGCTTTTGGAAAGTACAAGGCCAACAATTTTAGTAGGAGGTGTAACCAGTTATTTTTTAGATGGTTAATATCTTATGAGGATGTTTTAAGTCGTTAACAAGAGGTAGGACGTGCTTTTGCTAAATGTTATGTGATAGCTACATCGTATATAATGGAAGGAGCGTCTTTAAATAAATCTTCGTACTTCTATGCTCTATAATTTGTGTGGGAATATATATTCATCTTTTCACTCTGTTGGATACTAGTCTTGGCAACTAAATACCTGCTCATTTTGTAAGTTTAATTAATACGAATTTTGTATTTTAATGAAGCTTGTAAAAATCTGCATATTTGGTTGTAGCAGACAAGAGAGAAGTAAGATATTCAAGAGGTACGAGACAATATATTGAATGTGCAATCTAAAAATTACAAAACATTATAGTATTCTATACATTATAATGAATGTGCAATCTACAATATTTAAAAACAATACAGTATTATTATCGAATAGCTAAATCTGACTGGACACAACAACATATAATATTCACTTAAATGATGACGCGAACCCAGGTCCAGATCAACACACCAGAGAACCCATCAACGCTACGAGCATAAAATCTAATAATCTCATTGTAATGGAGCCATCTACTGTGCTAACTTTCATTATCACGAGCAAGTCTGAACAAGAGAGAGCTTTTGGCAAACCCAACAGTCGGTGGAGGATGCACATGAAAAATCTTAAACGGAGCTGAATAATGAAGACAAATCTGCATTGCGTGCTTAAAGGATTTCAATAGGTCTGCCGTCTCAAATTGAACTGAATAATTAAGAAGATAATGGCTAATCATAGACCACTTTCCCCCTAGAAAAATTAAAGTAAAATGTATGTCAGCTCAATTATGGGAAAACATGTCCCGAACAAATAAAGAAGCCATTAAGGAGACATCACACAATCATTAACCAATACATAACACTAAAAGTAACATGAAAAGGTAATCAGAATAATAATCTCCTTAACAAAACCAAAAAGCCCCCCAAGAAGGAAAAAAAAAATAACCCAAGAAAAAATATTAAATGTGATCATCATAATGCAGCACTAACTATAATTAAAGAGAAAATAGGTGGAACAACAAAGAAACGATCGTAGCTAGACAATCCCACCAAAGTGAAGACATTCGGCAAAAACAAGCATTTATTGATTGTCAACCATTAGTTGAGCTTGCCCTTTCAACACATCATAATTTCAGTTAATTCAAAACTAGGAAACAATACATAAACAAACAATAAACCTTAGAGATTATGTTCGAAATATAAGTAGCAAACACAACACAGAAAATAATAATTCAAAAGAGCCTAAATTTGAGATGTTAGGGACAATATATTCATATACCAAGACAACGAAAGGTGGGTAAGGCCCCAATAAATTGCATCACTCCATCCATGACAAAACCAAGAAGCTACTATCATCGTTTGATCATCCACCAAGGTATAAATCATCAGCAACAACTAAACTGGAATTGACTTCCACTTAGGTATTATCAACCACCTTCCGAATCACCCCCCATCATACCTCCAACATTTATAGTGATCCCGCTCATATTCCGAACACCTAAAACAATAAATGGCTGATTAGATATTCAATTGGAGTCACAAGTTTGGTAAGCATTACTCGGCTAAACACTTTAATATTAGTAATTATAATAGTTGGTACACTGTATAATATTAAAATAAAGTACAATATTTTGAAATGAAAGAGAAATGGAAAAATAATATTACAAAAGAGATATGTATATTTTTTCATTTGATCGTAATTATTTGGTAAACTAAGGCACTATTAGGACTACAAGTGATGTTACACTATTCCAATAAGGATCAAAGTGAACTTAACTATGTCGTTCTACATAAAAGCATCTGACATTGGAAAAAAAAGGCAACATTATGCTGTAAAAGAGTAATATAGCCATGAGATACCAGGATATCGAGTTACTAAAATATTTTGGTTCAACTCATTTAGTACGACTTGTTAAAAATCGAGTCAAATAGTTTCCAAATTACTACCCAGCTTCTTAAATAAATTTTCCTTTCAGAGATAGTAACTTCAAAATACTTATATATTTATATTAGAATTGGTGATAGGTATTTCAAAGACTCTTATAAAATTTATTTTTAGAAACAAAAAAAAGGATTAATAGTAACGATAAACAAGAAACTAAATGGGTGATTACTAAAGCTTAAGAGCACAATAAAGGAGCCTTACATAGAAGATTATAACTTTTTTGACCACATATTTAGCCCTGATGCAGTTCCTAACAAAATACCATATGCATTCTTATTTTTTCTTATGTACAGCAGCAATATTCAAAGAGGAACACCCATATTTGAGTCATTGCAAATATTAGTAGAGTATGCACACAATCAGGCGCACAAAAACTCTTGATTCATGCTAGAGTACTCACATTTTCAGGCAAAAAAAGAATATAGTATATGGCAGATAAAAGATAGTCCAACATCAGGGTTTTGTTAAGTGTTAACCATCTGAAATATATGAAATAGATTTGGGTCTCATTTTATGGTTTGAGAGGAAAATCTAGTTTTCAAGTTGCTACAAAAGGAAAGAAACTCAAGAGCTAAAAATTTGTGAACGAAATATTGAAATCTGAATACTTAGTAGTTAGTAGTTTAATATCCAAACAAATCATAATGATTTAAACTTAAAGAGCAGATGAGAGATTAGAATGAGAGATTACACATGGAGAGAGAGAGAGAGAGAGAGAGAGAGAGAGAGAGAGAGAGAGAGAGAGAGAGAGAGAGAGAGAAAGAGAGCAAGAAATGAAGACCTGGAGCCATCCGAAGACCAGCATTTATGTAGCCTATCAACCAGTGCACTTGATGGGATGATTTGTACTCCAACAGTTGAGCTTTGTATCTTTCAATGTCGCTCAAACCCTTTTTCTGGTATAACTGATACAAGTACTACCAGCATAAATAAGAGAATGGCATTCAATGGTCGAATATAATTGTGTCATTTTTTCACTCATGAATGGTGGATATGTTTTCAGAATAGAATCATGACAGTAGAGACAAAAAAGAAAACTACCCGTGACAATCAAGGAAGCATAATGCATTCTATAAAAAGCACAACCATATGTATAATGTATGCAAGGCCAGCTCATGGTAGAAGAACGATGATAATTTTATTTGGGGATGACTCAGATAGCGGGTTGTGTGAACAAGGCATCATGAATCGACATAGACATGCCCTCCTCGGTAGGGACTTAATATTATTAATAGAGAGAGATTGGAGGAATTCAGTAGGCAAATACTAGAAATTAGTAATTATCATACACATACAGAGATCTGGTATTACTTGTGCCGAGGTACATTAATCCACACTTGAATTGGCTACTTAAAATAATATTAGCAGCTAAAAGTTATGTCAAGCGGAAATCGTAAGATGCAGCAAATAAGTTTTCTAACTAAATGATGGTTACTTGTCTTTTGCCTATTTTTTCAGCCTCGGTTATGCACTAACTTGTATAAAGGCTTCAGTCTCTTGGTATTGCTCAGCAAAAAAGAAAGTGTAACCACTATTGTTTCAATTAGGATGAGACGGGAATATTAGGGCCGTATGCTGTTTTCGCCGGGTAAGGTGAACAAGGTCAAAAGTAAGGGATAAGACTTTGGGAGACATGTTCCTGAGTTGTGTTATAAAGGAAGTCTTTCGTAACCTCAGAACCTAGCTTAACTGTAACTAAATAACCATCCTCAAATTTTCCATCTATAGTTCCAGTGACTAAACTAACATCCCCTAAGTTAGAATTGGCAGCCATACAAAAGACAATCCCATGTTAATAGTTACACAAATAAGCAAGCCAGGTAGCATTGAAATAGGATGCATGGATACTTACATTATAACCTGATGAGCCCGGTGCTAGCATTGATGATTCAAATTCCGAGTTTCAGCTTAGAGGTCCAGTGACGAGACTTAGAGCCAAGAAGCTGCAAGGATACCTTCAGTGTTATGTCGGGAAGAAGTTGGAGGATGTTGGAGCTGATTCCAAACAGCCTAAGTTGGTGACTATTTTAAGCATCGAGGAGCTCGATTAAGGCCATAGCAAAGTCGTTCCTTGCTGAATGAATTAATTAATTTATTTGTTTCCAGTCTATTATTTCAGTTGTGGATTTATTTATTTAGCAGGCCCAATTATCACAATCTGTTTAAGTGATATTGGACCCAGCAGTAGTTTTAATTAGCCCAGTTCGAATTCTAGGCCCAAGACACTTTAATTTTTGTTCCTTAGGTTTATTATTTAGGAATTTTCGTTTCTATGAAAGGGCATACACGTTTTGAATTAAAAAACAGCGCAAAGCTTTTCAACTTGTCTCAAAAATCATTCGTTCTTTAGTAGAGTTTGTTTCTGGCGACTTCAAGCTTGAAATCTATTATCTCATTCGTGATATCTCATAGTATCCGGGTTAGACAGCCATTGAAGGTTGCTCCATAGGCGCGTTCCGAGTTCTCGTCGATTCGGGGTTCGTTTCGGGTAAGTTTCACCTATCCTTTTCATTTTTCTTCATCATCGATCCTTCCACCATCACCACAGCCATCACCCACGTTCATAACACTCCCATATCATCATCAACACCCTCAAAATCGTCCCACTTCAGATCGAAACCCAGATTTGTCGATTTAGCTCTAAAAACCCTAAATCGGGCCCTGAAATTCCCACCATTCGATCTCCCAACCTAAACATTTGTTTGAGCTGAATTTTGGATATGTTTTGCATCCCTACATATTGTGCCTTTTTTTAAAATTTGAGCTCAATCCGAGGTCGTTTGCATAGGTTTCTGTTCGTGTCTTTAATTTAGGGTTTTACGTGTTATTTGGATTGTTTTGTGTTTAATTCTTGTTGAATTCGAATCTTTTATTTAGTATAGTATATTGGGGGTTCTTAATTCAGTATTGTTTAGTTTACTTTTGGGTTGAATCACATACATAGTTGGCGTTGTTTGATTCTTTGCTTCTGCGTTATATTTGGTCGTATCATAATTTTGGTACCAGAGCCACGTCGACTTCGGTTGGTCGTGGTTCAATCCAAATTTTTGTGTGCCACAGTAGGGGCAAAAGTAGTCAATCCTGTTATAAAAAAAAATCGTACAAAAAAAAGAAAAAAAACAAAAAAATCGATAAAAAAAGGAAAAAAAAGAAGTTGATCGAGCCCTATTGTGTTCACCATTTTTTTAGTATCTTGATTCATTCTTGAAGTTCTTGGTAGTTCTTGATTAGTTCTTGGGTGATTCTTGTATCGGGTAATAGTTGTGTCTTCATTTCTTCGTGTTTGTGTCGCGATTGCCGTCCTTCGTCGAATATCGATTGGGGACTATATTGCAGCGAATTCTTGCATTATTTGGAGTAATAATTTTCGTGCATCAGCTGTATTAGTAGGGAAAAGGGTCGAAATTTGTGTCTTAGTTGAATTAGGATTGGTTTTGGTACTTTCCTAGTTGATTTGGGATTAGTTTGGTAGTTTCCTAGTTGGGTTTGATTTGTTTCCTTGTTGAATTATTGATATTATTTTGGTACAATATTCATCCAAATTCTTAGCACTTCATACCCCATAATTTCTCCCATTCCCATTCATCTAGCCTAGCCACGAAAATTCATCTAATAGATTTTCTAGTTCTGGCCAATTTTGTTTTCCCTACCAATTTTATTTCAGAACTCCGATTTTCCTTCATAATACCATTCCGGAAGCAGAACGGCGCTCTGAACAAGACTCACAACTTTGCTGTGAACTACATGTACTTTTGGCCAAATTATATCCAACCTGTCCAGCCAGAAGGAGCAAACCGACAACCAGTAGCGGCTCATCATCCATATGATCGAGATGCTGCAGAAGCTTTTGGTGATTTCGTAGAGGGATTTGAGCATAAGTATGATCCATTTCAGAGACGTGACCGACCACCTCAGCCTTACCACCGACATGCAGCCCGACGTGCGGATCCTGAAAGCCTATTGAATAACATTAAGACAAGCATCCCTGAGTTTGAGGGGTTACATAATCCAGACCTTTATCTTGACTGGGAGAGAAAGGTTGACAAGATCTTTGACTGCTATGATTTTCCTGAGCAGAAGAAGGTCCAGTTAGCATCATTAGAGTTCAGAGGATATGCAGCCACCTGGTGGGAGTTCCAGCAGAACCGGCGACGCCGAGAGCGCCACCCACCTATTGATTCGTGGCATGAGATGAAGGACGTCATGAGAGGACTTTTCATTCCGGTACATTATGAGCGTGACCTCGAGAAGAAACTGAACCGAATCAGACATGGTACACGTTCCATAGAGGAGTACCACAAGGAACTAGAGACAACCCTTAATCGAGTTGGGAAAGAAGAGACATTGGTTGCCACAATCAACCGATACATTGAGGGAATGAATCCAGACATCGCCTGTGAAGTCAAGTTGAGGGACTTCACCAGTATTGAGGCCATGGTCCATTATGCCTCAATAGTAGAGCGGCAGCTCAGAGATGGCCGCAAGAGACCATCACAGTCGACGCCGGCACAGACTCAGTGGGGTCGAGGCGAGTCTTCTACGCCTAGAACAGCCCCTACACGTCATCAAGACCAGCAGTCCCAGCCCGTTCGCCGCTTTAAGCAGTCTGCACCGCAACCGAGCCGCAGACCTGAGTACAATTCGCCTGCACCGAACAGAGGCAATCCAAATCGAACGGTGCAGCCCAGTCAGTCTTCAAATAGTACTCCAGGGAGAGCACGTGATGTTTAATGTCATAAGTGCAGAGGATGGGGACACTTCCAAGCCCAGTGTCCGAACCGCAGAGTTCTTTTCCTTACTGAGCAGAATGAGCTGGAGTCAGCAAGTGAGGAAGAGCTCGATGAAGTAGAAGTGGAAGGAGGCACCGAACAGCCCCTTGACCATCCACCTGTGGATGAGGTTGAAGATAAGAAGCCGAAGCAAGCCCACGTTAGTCTTGTTTCGATCCGAGCATTGAGCCTGATTCCAGAGGAGGATCAGAATGATCAGCGTGAAAACATCTTTTATGCGCGCTGTGAAATCCAAGATGATACGTGCTCACTCATCATTGATAGTGGTAGCGTCGTGAACACGATCAGCCAGTACGCAGTGGGAAAGTTGAATCTGATTCCACAAAAGCACCCAAAGTCGTACCGTTCGCAGTGGCTGACTGACCGAGGAGAAATCCGCGTTGGATATCAGGCAAGTGTTACTTTCTCCATTGATCAATTTACTGATACTGTTCTTTGTGACGTCATCCCTATGGAGGCGTCGTATATTTTGCTTGGTCGTCTGTGGCAGTTTGACAGGAAGGCGATCCATGACGGATACGCCAATACTTATACGGTGACCCGAGACGGACGGACCACCAGATTATGGCCATTGACGCCTAAGGACGTCAATGAAGATCAAGTGAGGATGCAACAGAGATTTAAGGAAGAGAAGACGAAACGGGCCGAGAGCAAGCAGTCTACTCAACCCCGACAGCTCGCAGCCGCGACTCAGAACGCCAAAGGAACCACACCCACCCCCAAGGATCCTACTAAGGCTGCCCTTTGTGCAGCTAGTTCTGAGCTCGTGCACCGGAACTTGTTTATCAGTGCAAAAGGTGTACAAAAAGCAGTTAAAGCTGGTATGCCTATCGTTCTCCTTACTTTTAAGGCTAATGATACTTCTGATATTGTTGTTCCTCCTGTTTTGCAGCCTCTGATGGACGAATTTAAAGATGTATTCCCAAAGGAGATACCGAGTGGTCTGCCACCAATTCATGGAATTGAGCACCAGATCGACTTTCAGCCGGGAGCAATCCTCCCAAGCCGACCAGCTTACCGCACCAGCCCCGAGGAGACAAAAGAGAGAGATCGTCAAGTCAAGGAGTTGTTGGAGAAGAAGCAGATAAGAGAGAGCCTGTCGCCGTGTGCAGTGCCCGTCATACTCGTCCCCAAGAAGAATAACGAGTGGCGCATGTGCATGGATTGCCGGGCCATTAATAAGATAACGGTAAAGTATCACTTCCCTATTCCCCGTTTGGATGATATGTTAGATGAGTTGTCTGGAGCGTCTATCTTTTCAAAAATTGATTTACGTTCTGGATATTTTCAAGTGAGAATGAGTGAGGGGGATGAATGGAAGACTGCGTTCAAGACGAAGCATGGATTGTACGAATGACTTGTCATGCCATTTCAGCTTACCAACGCCCCTAGTACATTCATGCATCTCATGAACCATGTCTTGAGAGACGTGATGGGAAAGTATGTAGTCGTTTACTTTGATGACATCCTTATCTATAGTACTTGTGTTTCTGAGCATGTTAGACATCTTAGGCATGTTTTTGAGTTGTTCCGTGCTGCTAAGTTGTATGCTAATCTGTCTAAGTGTACTTTTGAATGGATGAGGTTGTCTTTCTGGGATTTGTTGTGAGTAGTCGAGGTGTTGAGGTTGACAGATCTAAGGTTAAGGCCATTGAGGAATGGCCCACGCCTAAGACCTGTGCTGATGTTCGGTCTTTTCATGGTTTAGCTGGATTTTATCGCCGTTTTGTGTGGGACTTTATCACCCGAACTCAGTAAGAAAGATAGAAAGTTTGAGTGGGGCAAGGCCCAAGAACATGCTTTTACTTTGCTGAAGTCAAAATTGTGTAATGCTCCTATTTTGGTTTTACCTGATTTTAATAAGATGTTCGAGATTGAGTGTGATGCCTCTGGTATAGGCATTGGTGTTGTTTTGATGCAGGATAGGAAGTCGGTCGCCTACTTTAGCGAGAAGTTAAATGGCGCAGCTCTGAGGTATTCTACATACGACAAGGAGATGTATGCATTGAAGAGGTCTTTGGAGACTTGGCAGCACTACCTGTGCCCGAAAGAGTTCGTGATTCACACTGATCACGAGTCATTGAAGCATCTGAAGAGACAGCAGAGCCTGAACTCGCGCCATGCTCGATGGGTGGAGTTCATAGAATCATTCCCTTATGTGATCAAGTACAAGAAGGGTGAGGAGAATGTGGTTGCTGATGCACTCTCCCGCAGGTATGCTTTGATTTCTGTTATGCATGCACAGTGTCTCGGTCTTGAGCATGTTAAGAGTTTTTATGCTTCTGATCCATTCTTTGGACCTATTTTTGCATCTTGTGTTGGAAAATCTCGTGCTGTGGATTCATATTACATTGTTGATGGATTTCTGTTTAAGGATGCAAAATTGTGTGTGCCTGATTGTTCTATGCGAGAGTTGTTTATTTTGGAGTCACATGCAGGGGGTCTTATGGGTCATTTCGGAGTCAATAAGACGTTAGATCTTTTGCATGAGCATTTTTATTGGCCTCGCATGAAAAGGGATGTTGAAAGAGTCTGTGCTAGATGTATTACATGTAGGAAGGCTAAATCCACTTCGAGTCCATTTGGTCTTTATACGCCTTTACCGGCGCCATCTGCTCCTTGGGTAGATATCTCCATGGATTTCATTTTGGGTTTGCCTCGATCGAAGTCTGGCAAAGATTCTGTGTTTGTGGTGGTTGATAGGTTTTCCAAAATGTCTCATTTTATTGCCTGCAGAAAAACTGATGATGCTGTTAATATTGCCAATTTGTTCTTTCGTGAAATAGTTCGTCTGTATGGCATCCCTAGAACCATTGTTTCTTATAGGGACTCGAAATTTTTGGAGAGTTTTGTGGGGGAATTTGGGTACTAAACTATTATTTTCTACTGCATGTCATCCACAGACTGAGGTAGTAAATAGGACGTTAGGTACTCTTCTACGTGCATTAGTGAAAAATAATCTGAAATCGTGGGAAGAATGTTTACCATTTGCTGAGTTTGCATATAATAGGGTCGTGCATTCTTCTACACATATGTCGCCTTTTGAGGTAGTTTATGGTTTCAATCCGTTGACTCCAACGGATCTTATTCCTTTACCTATTGATCATCTTTCGAGTTTGCAAGGTATTCGTAGGGCTGAACAGGTTCGAGAGATGCATGAAAAGGTCAAGACGAGGATCGAGCTTCAAGGAGTTCGAAATGCAGCTAAGGCGAACACACACCGTAAGCAAGTGTTATTCAAACCCAGTGATAAGGTTTGGGTTCACTTCAGCCCGGGACGTTTTCCTAACTTGAGAAAGTCGAAGCTGATGCCTCGTGGAGATGGACCGTTTACTGTAGTTGCTCGAGTCAATGACAATGCTTACCGACTTGATCTGCCTGGTGAGTATAAATGTTCTCCAACGTTTAATGTTTCTGATCTCTCTCCTTTTCCTGTAGATGATTTTGATGAGGAGGACCCGAATTCGAGGTCGAATTCTTTTGAGGAAGGGGGGAATGATGAGCCCGGTGCTAGCATTGATGATTCAAATTCCGAGTTGCATCTTAGAGGTCCAGTGACGAGACTTAAAGCCAAGAAGCTGCAAGGATACCTTCAGTGTTATGTCGGGAAGAAGTTGGAAGATATTGGAGCTGATTTCAAATAGCCCAAGTTGGTGACTATTTTAAGCATCGAGGAGCTCGATTGAGGCCATGGCAAAGTAGTTCCTTGCTGAATGAATTAATTTATTTATTTATTTCCAGTCTATTATTTCAGTTGTGGATTTATTTATTTAGCAGGCCTAATTATCACAATCTGTTTAAGTGATATTGGACCCAGCAGTAGTTTTAATTAGCCTAGTTCAAATTCTAGGCCCAAGACACTTTAATTTTCATTCCTTAGGTTTATTATTTAGGGATTTTCGTTTCTATGAAAGGGCAGACACGTTTTGAATTAAAAAACAGCGCAAAGCTTTTCAACTTGTCTCAAAAATCATTCGTTCTTTAGTAGAGTTTGTTTCTGGCGACTTCAAGCTTGAAATATATTGTCTCGTTCATGATATCTCATAGTATCCGGGTTAGATAGCTATTGAAGGTTGCTCCATAGGCGCGTTCCGAGTTCTTGTCGATTCGGAGTTCGTTTCGGGTAAGTTTCACCTATCCTTTTCATTTTTCTTCATCATCGATCCTTCCACCATCACCACAGCCATCACCCATGTCCATAACACTCCCATATCATCATCAACACCCTCAAAATCGTCCCACTTTAGATCGAAACCCAGATTTGTCGATTTAGCTCTAAAAACCCTAAATCGGGCCCTGAAATTACCACCATTCGATCTCCCAACCTACATGTTTGTTTGAGCTTAATTTTGGATATGTTTTACATCCCTACAGATTGTGCCTTGTGTTAAAATTTGAGCTCAATCTGAGGTCGTTTGCATAGGTTTCTGTTCGTATCTTTAGTTTAGGGTTTTACGTGTTATTTGGATTGTTTTGTGTTTAATTCTTGTTGAATTCGAATTCTTTTATTTAGTATAGTATATTGGGGTTCTTAATTCAGTATTGTTTAGTTTATTGTTGGGTTGAGTCACATACATAGTTGGCGTTGTTCGATTCTTTGCTTCCGCGTTATATTTGGTTGTATCATAACCACTTAAAACCAGTAAACAACAAAATATATATAGCTGCAAAGAATCTACAACTGAGGGTTTATCAAATGCAGCACCGTCATCATGAGCATATGACAATATTTGACCAACTTAATAGTTGTAGCAGCATCACCAATTATGCAACAAGGGAAAACATGAAGCCTTAGAAGAATAAACTATGGTTGAATGGTACCTGCTGCTTCAATGGATGGTTTTTCTTTCCGGAAATAATAAACCTGCTCAAAATGATCGTAAGATAAATTTGTAATGGAAGTTGGGAAGGTGAAAACTGCAGTAACTTCAGAAAAATCTGCGATCGTTTTGAACCTGTGCCATGTAAGCGGACAAGCTAGCAAAGTATACGATATGCAAATAAATCAAATCAACTTAAGTTATATTTGTAAAGGAGCATAGAAATAGCAGAACTTGTAATCAGCTCCAGCAATCAGTCTAATCTCACCAACGTCCCCAATTTATTAATGGATAATTATTAAACACCCTCTATCTGCAGCTTATAAAATGGCGTTGAAGAAAAATGGTTCACGAAACCATCATCGGACAGTCATAAAGCATGGCCGACCTTCTGGCCATGAAATGGAAATGTAAAATTCAAATGCACATGTTGCCAACGGACGTCCTCTTAGCCTTTCACCAAGGAAGAAAAGTAGGTCCGTGAATCGAGTCATACATGTCGTCCAATAATGATATGCAAAGCTTAACATAGAATAAGGTTATTTAAATGAGCTTATTTCTGCACGATTAATCAAAAAATTCTTGAGACAGTATACTCACTGAAATGCTATGCAAAATCTGTTAATACAAGCCAAATATACATTTTCAATATCAGAATTTAATCATTTTCCTAATTCATTAATGTTACTAAAAAAACCTTTTTTTAAGGGCGAAATATTACTGCTAACAATTTTGCCAACATACTAAGAAAAGCAAAAACAACTATGACGTGTAAACGCAGCATCAGTAAGCTGCCATTTACCACCTAAAATAATAAACAAAGTGATGCAGAAACGTAATTTTCAAAAGAGCAAAGAAAGAATACTTGATCAATACCACATCGAGTGGTATCCTCTTAAAAAAGTCGATGTAGAACAAGGGAACAAAATCCCGCGGTAGGGACCCTAAAAAGCAAATAACAAAGGTTATTAAATATTAAATATTATAAGAGTATGCTTCTCATAAATATACATTAAAGTTGTAATATTCCCCAAATGTGCACCAAAGTAATTATTACATGTCTGATTTTGTCCGAAACAGGTTTAAGAAACATGCAGGTGAAAACACACAAAGCGGCTAACCTACACTCCACACTACGATCAATAATCATAGCTCCTGTCATCACACAAAAATAAGCGAAGCTATGAGAATCACAAAATGATGCTCAGAGAAATTAATGGGAGTACCTAATTTAAAATGGACTCACTGTTCAAACATTTGCCAATATATCTGATAGTATTTCAGATGCGATTTGCAACTCAAACATTAATCAATTGGTTCATGGATGAAAAGATTTTTATTCCTTATTAGGAAGCTAATAAATACCCTTTTTAGTAGTGATGTGTGATACAATATAATACTCCAATGGCTTTTTGTTTCATAAGACATGCAATTTTCATTTTCTGTCCATTAATCCAAATGGAAAAATGGATCAAAATACCAGCACCAGCATTTGAATTAAAGCATTCAAGGACCAATAATAAAAATTGTTTTCTTTATTTCGCTGCAGATGAGGCATTCCTTACTTGCACCGATGCATATAGATAAACCTAATTGAAAACACCGCATAAATTTTGTGATACTTGAAAATCTTACTGGGCGAATACATAACATCCAACATGCATTTCAAAGTTAATTGACTATGAAGTTACGATTACGATGCATGTTAAGTTAATATTCTCTATTTGGTCAATAATTGCAGCACCAGCTGTTGAACTAACACAGTATTTGCCATTTTAATGAAAGACTACCCATGCATTTAACAATTCCAATAACGGCAGCATAACATGTTTTTGTAGGGATACTAAACATGAAATACAAATGAAATATCAAAAATATTAGCAAGAAACATGGCCAGTTTCAGTCCACAGTAACCATATAGCAATTAAGTCACTTTTTGTCAGTAGGTAGCCTTACTAGATAGCACCAGCAATTCACGGCAAAACTTGTAATAGTGTCTAACATTATTTAGGAGTGGATGAACAACCACCCTCACATATCCGAATCAAACTGGAATGCTCATGTTTTTTTTAAGTAATAACAAAAGCACAAATCAAAGAGTATTGAAGCAAACAAAGGAGAAAATTTCAACCACTACTATGATCAGCTCCACCAACTTAACCGCCCACAATTAATTGGCCAATACCCAATGCTCTGAAGCATGCCCAAGCGCCAAACTTGAATCCCTTCATACATAAACTTGGAGCCCAAACTGGATTAGGCCCATCTCATTATTCAAACCCTATAAATTACTTACCCTCAATTAGTAGATTAAAAAACGAAAATAAGGATATAAAAACACAATATAGACACCATAGAACAAGTGTGATCACCATAGAACAAATAATGTAAAGATAAAGTAAACAATGCAAGAGAAAGGCATGCTCATGCTACGCTGATTACCTTGTTTGCAGATTTCGAAGAATGAAACCAACCACTTGCAGGTGAACATCGCACATAACCTAAGTTAGCGAAATCAAAAGAAAGTTAGCCTAATAAATAGAAGACTAATCTACTACTGCAGATAATACCAGATATCTCCATATTCTATTCGGGTTCACTTGAATAACGTATTTTCTTATTCAAAAAAGAGAGAGACCTAAAATATCTGCTATGTAAACTAAATAGAAACTTAACTTGGATAGATGATTCTGGAAACGAGAACAACATGTGACTGTGCTTTTAATTCATTTAGAACAGGTATGATGCCGGTAATATATATTAAGGCCAAGTTAGTATCCTCCTATTAATCAATATTCTAGGAACAATAACAGCAAGACACTTAAACAAATACTGAAATCCTACACATTTGTGATGGTTAAATTCATTCAAAGTGATATATAAGTCTCCAAAGGGATGGTTAAATAGCATAAGAGTAGGTATGGTTCTGGTTTATTTATGCTAACACAGAGACCAACATACTATTGCAACAGAGTGCATTCAGATCTTAGGCATGAATTTAATCAGACCACAGCGACCGAATGAAATACTAATAAATTAACACAAGGCCAAGTCCCAAGGTTAGAAAAAACCCAAAGTAGTAATATTCGACTCAAAGAACTCAATGGCAGATAATGTCACTGGATTGAACAAGC
This sequence comes from Perilla frutescens, assembly GCA_026008535.1. Taxonomy (NCBI): domain Eukaryota; kingdom Viridiplantae; phylum Streptophyta; class Magnoliopsida; order Lamiales; family Lamiaceae; genus Perilla; species Perilla frutescens. The sequence continues at coordinate 33,959,574 of BRKX01000017.1, read as the reverse complement.
AAGAAACAGGCCCTGCTATAGAATTCCTTAACAATATTTAGAAGCATACAACAACAGTCATGGTCCCCAAAATACAACTGCAAAGCTCCCTTTTTGTCCCAAGTAAAAATTAGAGCATAAAATAGGGAGCATCTAAGTAAAGATTTCCAGACAAAATCAATTCTATTAGTTAGGGACTTACTCACCCATAAAATATAAAACAATGACTGGGGAAATAGAAACTTAATTTGGATACATGATTATGGAAATGACGACAACATATCATTATGCTTTTAATTCATTTAGAACAGGGGTTTCATGTAGGTAATATATATTAAGGACAAATTAGTACCCTCCTATTGCTCAATATTCTTGGAACAACAACAGCAGGGCACTTAAACAAATACTGAAATCCATCACATTTGTTCTTATCATAATCAAGAAAGAATCCACAGTAGCGGGGAAGGGCTTAACCAACCATTAAATTTAAGCATGAACACACACATCTCGAGGCATTTGATCATAACATTCAAAAGCAAAGATCTTTAAGAAACAAATTGATTTAAATTACAAAGTAAGACAGGGATTAGGCATTTATATAACAGCTCCAACCACAGTAGTAGAGCTTCCAGATTTAATATACAGTTTCTGATTTGATCCTTTGCCTATTCGTATCACTCTCCGACCGTAAAATGGCCATTTAGCTCTTTCTTGGACCACATTTAGATTCTTTTCAAGGTTCAACAACAATGTCACAAAGCAACCTACTAAAGAACTCTGTCGGATTTCATGCGTTAGGAGTACTAGATTGACAGCATAATATATTAAAAAAATTCTCATGTCTAAGAACAGATACCAACACTTACTAGCGGTACATAACATTAAGTACATTGTAGCACAAGATTAGAGACTGAGAAGCACAAAATCTCTATCTCATATCTATTAATTAATCTATGCTCATTAATGAGACGGCGACATGGAGACCTCCATCTACGGGGCTTTAGCTCCACATATTGAGTCCATTCTCGTTAGAAAGGCTTTAGAAGAAGAAACGCGTCTCCTTGACTACACATATCGAGCAACTCATATACGAGATCGAGACCGCAGTGTATTCAAGAATATAGCCCGAGCCTTAGCTTTTTGGTTTAGATGATATTACGATCACCGGAATATAGTGTAAGGCAGAGTCTTAAACGCACCGAAGATTCTTCTGTTATGGCTGAGTAAATGCATAGTTATCTTTCTCCTAGGAGTCAGACTTACTTGAGAGTCTGAAAAAGGGGATGGCATCAGATTAGCAGATATATAATTGGAGAAATGCCCCAGAACATTAGGAACATAAAAAGCCCAGAAGGAAAAAAAATAGGCAGAACTGTTAGCATGCAGTTGAAACACTTAAGGTCAGGTATTCCTAGTGCCTAGACAACTGCAAACTTAAGATAAGACCACATTAAATGACACTTTCATAGAATAATACCACTTTCTCACCCCAGATGAAGAGACCACATTATAGGAGCCTGAGACGAAGAAAATTGGAGTTTAGGGTGTTTCAATTCCGTCTGACCCTGTCAAACCAAGCAGACCCAAGAAGGCCGAGCGAACAACAACAAACGATTAACGAATCTACTTCTCTGGGGCTCGCGGCGGCCACAATGGCAGATGGAGTAACGGAGCTCAGCGCGGGCTTAGGAGTGAGATCGAAGTGAGAGGAAGAGACCTAGGGCTTTCTTTATATTCAATTTTGGGACTTCGTTTTAATTCCCTCCACCCATTTCTCTTATTTTTACTTTTAATTTGAAAATATTCTCATTCCTTTTTCTTTTTCTTTATTGTAAATAAAATAAGAAACCGGAATTTGGAAATGTATTCGGTGTTGCCTTATAATTCAACCATTTTTCCTATTATTTTCAGTATAATCAATTTTAATTACAAATTTATAATTGATTGAGCATTTAGCATTATTAGGAAAAAAATTCCACAGGGCCCATAAGCCTGCTTTTCAGTATTTTTATAGCATTTATATAATTTTAGTACCAATTATATATAGGTAGGAAAAACCAATTAAAAATGTGTACGTTATATAAGATAATATATTATCACAACTAAATTTTTTTAATATAGAATCAATGATATACTACAATATGTTATTTAGGTTATGCTTTAAGCTTATATTGTGTTGTTATAACTTAATATTATTGATTAAGAATTAAGACAACTTACAATATAAATTTTAAATATTTGGTATTAAAAGACTAATAGTTAGTTTGTCTTAACTGATTGATTATTCTAATACACTTGTTAAGTATATTGAGGAAGATCACGATAGGATATTGTTCTATACTCTTACACTATAAGTTAGAGAACACAGATCCACTGAGTTCGGCTTCTTAACTTATATTTATTGGCGAACATATTTGTATGATTTGTTTATTGCTTTCATTTATCCATGGGTGAGATTCTCTTATAGAATCAATAAACTCGATATCTTGGGTAATGACATTTACATATATGATGTTTCGTGCAATATATATATATATATATATATATAAGCATTGTATCCTGATGCGCCAGGTTGGTCATGTTCTCTTCAAAAAACACATGTTCATGTTGAAACCCTGCAGGTGGAATTTATTATGTATATGATAAAGCTTGTGTGTTCATCCTAAGATTTTAGATATGGATATTAATTATTGATGTCAGAAACTTACATAATTAATAAATGAACATTAGATCTTAAACACGAGGAATGGCACAACTAAAGGATGAAAACATATTCACAAATGTGTATTAAATTGATAGGCCAGTATTACTTCTTTTGTGAAATAAAAGTAATACTTAATTTATTTAATAATATACTAAGTTTATTGGATATTAGGAAAAAAAAATTAATGGACCAATTTAATATTCTTCTAGATCCCTGTTGTAGCCCAATATGACTTTTTTAATAGATAAAAGTGCAAAAAGAGGTTGATGCCCAAACTCAGTAGGGTTGGATATATACATTTTCAGGCACCTCCTTATAAATAAGGAGGTGGGGATTGAAAATACACACACATGCTAGCAGCCCCTCAGTTATCTCTTTATCTCCACTGGTACCATAATTATCTAGTACATTTCTGTCAATGATGAATCTAGATACAGTCTGGGAATACAGCAGAAATCGATGAGTTGAATTGCTGAGCAAGGGGTGGCCAATCATTGTACTCTCAACAGCAAGATTAGACCGTCATTCTTGTCCTCAACCCGACGTTCAATTGTAAGTCATTTTTGTATTATCTATGTTTCCGTTTTCAGTAGAATCGAAAAACCGGTTTGCATGTTTAATTGAACTTGGTTAATAAATATAAATGTGAAACACCCAAAATATGAAAACATTATATTAGCATTAAAGAACAACCAAATAGATCATGTGGTGGTTTAATATATTTTTTCAATTTATGTGCGTAGTGGTCAGCCGGTTCGGACCACTCTCTAATCAGGTCGAGCTGACCCGAAATTAGTAATGGCTTAATTGTTAGTACACATTTTATATAAAATATCAAACTTTTGTATACATCTCTGGTTCAGTTTGTCAGTTTTTGAGAAAGGATAAGAGGGTATTTGGAAAAATATATAAAAATAAAGAAAACAACATAAAAAATTAATGCATTATTTGAAAAAAAATGGCTTAGAAATTATAATAAATTAGGATGAACCCTAACTAACAATTATAATTGTTGGTCCCAGGCCTGAACAGTATAAGTGTAGAGGGGAGTGAATAAACTGACCGACTTATTAACAATATTTATGGAATAGTTAGGGCCATTTGACTCGCAAAGTTATTCGTGCACTTTGGTGATCAGTTGAGATGATCAGCTAGCTCGGAGTGGAATGTGTGTGCTTAAGGTGTGGAGTTAAGATATGCAACTGAAAACCGTAAACTGACCACACATGCAATTTTATAGAGGTTCGAAGCTCAACTTCGACGTCCCCGCTTCCTTCCGCAACAAAAAGTGCAATCCACTATGCAAGTGTAAAGTTTATTTATTACAGTTACACATTGTAGACAAACTATTGGACCTGGTTCTCGGGGACTTTACGAGTCACGAATTCCTTTCCAACTGGTGTTGTCCCGGAAGTGACGATCCAACTAAAGCAACCTCTTCAGTCGGTAGGTTCGCCATTCTCACACTTGTGATCTACAACTGCTCACTGGCAAGATAAGGTGCTTATGGGCATTTTTTTAAGGTTTTAGATCTCTTTTGATCTTCCAAAATACAGTCTTGAACCTGGTATCAACTACTGTGTTCTTTTACGCGTCTTTGACTTGAGTTGGGTAGTTGATCGGTATAGAATAGATCTGAGAGATTGGCTCTGGCTTGGATTCTTCAAAGCTACCTTGATGACCAGTTTATCTTCTTCTCTTCAGTTAGGACTTTTTGCTTTGATGAATTTGACCTTGATGCTTTAGAGCGTTTGCGGACGCCTTTCTTGAAAGTCTCTTTGCAAATGGCTTTTTTAGCAAAAATGTATTGGTCATGTTTAGAGTCACTCAACTTGTATAGTTGAGTGGCTGGTGACCGTTGCGGATCAAAGAATGTTCAGAAATGATAAATCCATTCATAGGTCTTTCATTACAAGAGCCGTTAAGTTGCCTTTGTTTTCTGACATGCATTTGCTTCAAGATCTTAGATGCATTAAGTTCAAGATCTTCTGGTTGGCAAGTCTAAATTTTGAATCTCAGTCACCTACCTTCTGTATTGATCGTCAATTCTGAGTTTCAGCTGGCAATTGGAATCGTCAATTTGAAACATTCATTCAGCTGTCAGTTCTGCGCATCTTTCGCTGTATCGCATCCTCCACTTTCAATCATCTTTAGGTGGTTGTTCTTATCTCTGGCTTGATGCATTTCGAGATGCAGTTTGATTCGCTTCAGCTAGCATGTTATTAACCAGGGTGCCTTCGGCTGGTATTTTGGACTGATGACACTTCAACTGGGACTTCCTTGAACTAGTCTTCAGTTTGGATGTTTAACTGACTGTTTCTTCAGCTGGTATTTTGAAATGATGCGTCTTCAGCTGGTTAAGCCTGAACTGGTACATTCTTTAGCTGGAACTTCATTCTTCATCTGGAACTTTCTTGATCTGGCATATCATCATTCAACTTGTACCTTAGATTGATATGCTCTTCAGTTTGTATTCTTATTCAACTGGAGATCGGAGCTTTGTTGATCAGTTTGCTCTTCTAGGCTGGTGCCTTACACTGGTATTCTACTAAGTCCACAATTGTAGACTGTTTGGAGTTTGGTACTTCGATCTTGTCAATATCTTCATTGTAATATTTCTTCACTTGCTAACTGGTCTACTAAACAAGCTATTGTTCTATCTTTTTCACACCTCTTGCGCTGGATTATTTGGCCGGTTACTCTATTTTCTTCTCTCTCTTTTATTTTCTTTCTCTCTTTTCATTTCTTTGGATTGATCATTCTTTTGACTACGATAACATCATTTTTATTTTGCTCATCCACTGTTTTATGCTTTATTTATTTTAAGTTTTTTCAATAGCTCTTTGTCATATTTCGACATCTCACCTTTAATCCAGTCGGGAAAACTCTTCATAATTTTCCCTAACAATAACATTAAATTAAAGTACAATACATTGAAATGAAAAAATAATTGAGAAATAAACTCACAAAACTGAATTGTACATTATTGATTCTAATCGTAACATTTTTGCAAAATAAGGCACAATTAGGACTACAAGTAGTCCTACCCTATTCTAATACAACTTAAAGTTAAATTAACTATGTCGTTCTACATAAAAGCATCCGACATTCAAACAAACAGTCCAATATTAGGCTGTAAATGAGTAATCTAGCCATGATATACTAGGTTCTCATGTAAATACCAAATTTATTTATGCTCAGTTAGTAAAACTTGTTAAAGGTCCAATCTCATGGCTTCAAATCAATACTCAACTCGGTTAATTCATTTACCTTTTCAAAATATTAACTTCAGAATAGTTATATTTTTATATTATAATTAGTGATAAGTATATTAAAGACTCTAATATGAGGTGTTTTATTTTTTTGAACGAAACAAGGAATATTAGTAAGAGATAAAGTACAAGAACACACTTAAAATATTGCCCCGATCACGATTACACACTTCAACTATGGCTAAATCCAATTGGCTTCAGACACTATTCTAACTAGTGCAAATAAACACTTATGAAACAACCATTTTCGTTCCGTTCGTAATTAATGTTCATATTATCTGCAAAACTCTTACAACATAATTCTGAGTTCTTATGTTAAAAATATTTTATGCAATGTGGTAAAGTTGGAAACCTCTAGTCGTCACTTTTTTTACATTGGTACTCTCAATTCACCCATTCAATGTCAAATGATGGATTAATTCGAGAAATAAAATCATAGGTGAATGTTTCTATTCGATACTTAAATCTAATATTGTGATCAGAATTCAACGTCGAATATCGAAACTTAATGAGGAGGATGGAAGGCTAAAGTGTAGGATATATAACTATGGTCTCAAGCATACATTCAAATTTGAACATAAAAATTTATTTATTTATTTGTTAAATCAAATTGGCACAAAATATATAAAATATAGGCATGTAGTATGTTGTCGCAACTCAACTATATGAATTAATATTGAAAGAATTTATATGCGGTATCGTAATAAACTGTACGATACAACAATATGTAGTATGGTGCCACAACATGATATTATTAATTGGTGCAACTTACAATTTAATTGTCAATGATTATGTGATTTCACCACAAACACAGAAAATGTTTATATAATTAAAAAAAATTATCAATAATTAATCTTTTGAAAGAAACACACATGTTTTATTTTTCAGGAATTCACATCCTCATAATTTGATGAACACGTCACACATCTTACTTTATAAGACCATCCGACATTGAAACAATTAAACAAGTTTACAACTAGTTCATTCTTATTTTGCAATAATTATAATTCTATTTTATATTTTTTAATCCATGTATACAATTGTAAATTCATCTAGTAATACTAAATTAATTGCCTGATACAAAATCTAAAGAAAAATACTTGCGTAATCGATTATTCAAATAACTAACAATATTTTTGTCCAATACAAAAAATCACTCCAAGAATTGAATTTATTTATATTTAAATTGGGATGAATTTAAAATCTAAAAGGTATTTATTATTCGTCATGGACTTTTGAAAAGAAGCACATTACAAACAACAACTTGTGCGTTATATTAATGAAAAAAATAAAATGCACGAAACAAATATATTTTACTATAAACCAATATTTTTATAACATGATAAATTAACTTTATAACATCAGGATAAATTATCGATATAAAAATGCAAGCTATTATTGACTAATCATTCGTTAAAGTAACAACCGACACTTGTATCCGATACATAAAAAATATAAGAAACACTTAATTTTAAAGACAGCTAAATTATATTTTATAATACATGTATACAATTGTAAATTCATCTAGTAATACTAAATTAATTGTCTGATACAAAATCTAAAGAAAAATAGTTGCGTAATTGATTATTCAAATAACTAACAATATTTTTGTCCAATACAAAAAATCACTCCAACAATTGAATTTATTTATATTTTAAGTGGGATGAATTCAAAATCTAAAAGGTATTTATTGTTCGTCTTGGACTTTTGAAAAGAAGCACATTACAAATAATAACTTGTGTGTTATATTAATGAAAAAAATAAAATGCACGAAACAAATATATTTTACTATAAATCAATATTTTGATAACATGATAAATTAACTTTATAACATCAGGATAACTTATCGATATAAAAATACAAGCTATTATTGACTAATCATTCGTTAAAGTAACAACCGACGCTTGTACCGATACATAAAAGATATAAGAAACACTTAATTTTAAAGACAGCTAAATTATATTTTATAATACATGTATAACAAAATAAATTCCATTTAACATAATTTCGAGATATAACTGGTGATAAAATATATATAATTCATTATTAATTGTAAAATATATATAATTAAGAATTAATTGAGGTAATATAATTTGTTCACGCAACATAGTTGGATTCCAATGAAATAACTGCTCATCTAATATATTAGGTAAGTGCTTCAAAAGGTTAAAAGTGATATATGTACAGTAAACAGTATTTCTATTTAAAATACGTGTGTATTTACCTTTTTTTTTTATTCAACCCACGTGTAGGGTGGATATCACTCAGTGCAAATGCACTGAGTGCACCATAGACTTTTCCGCTCACAGATGGCTATATACTATACTAGTCCAATCATAATAATTAATGACTGACCAAATAAGCCGAGCTATATATATTACACGTGTACTATATATTTTATATAAACATAACATTTTAAATATATACACTTTCTAATTTTCATGTGCAATATGTGCAGTAATCATACACATGAATAATTGATAATATTATCATTTTCCTTGCAATTTTTTTCTATATTTATTAAAAAAATACACATTTTTCCTATAAAATACTGCATCCATTCCAGTAAAATATAATTATTTATCTTTTTAGGATGTCCCGATATATAGACGGATAGATTTCTATATATATTTAGTTAATTTCTATTTAGTATGTTTACATTAATTAACATCAATTCATTATTAAATAAATAAATAGGGGCATATTATGAAGTTTTTTTTATTAATTGTCTTCTTATTCTTAATCATTGTGAAAATTTAAATCAGCTTATCTTATTGGGACGGGGGAAGTATATGTTTGACACACGTGTTATGACATGTGTTAGTACAGTTGACGTCGTTCAAATGTGTGGTGTTCTTTACTAGTATTCAATTAAATGTACTAACATTTTGTTGTAAATTGAACTAAATAGAAAACATGTAAATAGCTCGTGATATGTTGATCCAGTTCGGTAATTTCTACTTGGGGGGCCATGTCTACGTGAGAATCAATCCACTAATCCAATGCAAATTCGTACTCTAGTACTTACACTACGAACTCACTTAACTCGACACATTTTCTATCCTTTGCATCATCTCTTTGTGAATTGACGTGCAAGATCTCCTCACACTCTAGATCTCTCTAATTTTCACAAGTAAACTCTCCCGAACCCACTTCTACACAATTAAAAAGATAAACCTAAGTGTTAGAAATAGATTCTAAACACTAGGACGCTAGACTCCATGTTGAACACATAAATGAACAACTCTAGCTAAGACCGAAAAACTACGCTCAAAACACATATAGCTCTAAAAATATATCTCTTAAATTCTTTAGTTCGATCAACAACTCAAACTAAATATGATCACCTCCTTTGTAGAGGAGTAAATAGGCGTCACGTTTGAAAGGAAGTGAATTCCTTTTTGAAATCGGAATCCCAGTCTGACTATAACTTTCCTTGTTAAGCACTTCTTTCATTCTTTAGCATCCTAAATATTTTCTTGTTGATTTTGAAGATTCTTTTATGTCTATTCCAAGACAGGTCATCAACATCTCTTCCTTCTTAAATCCTTCTAGATACATCATTTAATTAATCTTTAATTAACTATTAAATTCTGAAGTAGAATGATGACTTACTGAACACCCGGTGGAACACCAATCTGAATACCAAGCTTTGAAGTCTCCAATCTTCAACCTTGTTGTTCCTTTTGCACAATGGAATTATGAATACTTGACCGGATCTTCATTCTGAATGAATTCGAAGATGAACACATAATCTGCCATAAATAATGACAATCACACAACGGGCTACTTTTGCACCAACAACATGCATAATAATTACTTCTTTCAACAAACATATATGACGTCACATTTTCATTTGAGAATTCTAAAAGTTTGATTTATAAGCGTCCACCCATCATTACATTAAATTATAAATTTAAATGTTTCCAAAATACTTACTCCGTATAATTTTGTTTATGACCTATTGATATAAATATATATAACACGATATATACACGTGTGTCCATATCTTTTCACCCGAACGGTTTAATTTATATTCATATTGTACCTTTATATCTATGAATTCGTATAATACTTATTTTTCATATTTTTTACCAGTATTTGACTGTAATGTTATAGAAAATAAATAATAAATTCCAAAGAAAATCTATAAGATTGAGCATGAGGTGAAACGTGAAAATTCAGTGGAGTTCGATGGATAAGAAATATCATTGGGCTGCCATTTGGAGGCCTGAACCGGGTGCAGAGTAAGAGTATGTGCCTTACTTGTTCGGGCCACTATTTTAGGCCCGATCCGGCCTATAAATTAAACTCCTTGAGTGTCTTTTCAAAAATGTAAAAAATCCTTTCATGTTTAAATGAGAACCTAAAACTATAAAGAAATTCACATTCTCATCAAACATAACTTTGTGTGTAGCAATCGCGTTGCTATTGCCATTTTTCATATTTTTGTAGAAATACTATTAATCAATTTAAAAATTAAATCATAGTGCAAAATGGGCAAGTCTAATGGGGAAGAATATTAAATATATATGGCCTAGCCCCTAGGTAAAATGAAGTTTTTAGGCTATTTATGAATAAATTGTTTGTTTGTTTTTTTTTTTTGGCATTTTGGGGAATAATAAATATTAAGAAAGGAACAAATTTTGAGAAATTGAGGAAAAGAGTGCCTGCTCCAATTCCCGAAACTAAAAGAAAAGGATTTTGCACCAAACATACACAACAAGCACCTTGAGCAAACACACATTAAGTTTCTTGATCCACATCACTCTTCACTTTTCTTGAAATAATGAAATTGGGGTGCCTCAGAAAAAAAAATGCCCTCCCATCAATCCCAATGAGACAGACACACACTCACACACAGTGTGTCATCTCTCTCTCACACACGAAATAGAAAAAGACCAAACAACTTCCCATCATTTTCAGTTGGACAGCCGAGGAAAAAGCGAGCAAACAATAAACAAACCATTAAACAAACATGGGAAACAACAAACATATAGATAAGGTACTAGATAATAGTATCAGTGTGTGTGCGCCTGAGAGAGAGAGAGAGAGAGAGAGTTTAATCTCCTAGTCATGACTCCTGGACATGCATGTATATATATCACTGTAACTAGAAACAAATAATTGATGGAATACATTTTTGAGTTATTAATTAACTGTAGTCGCAGTTGTGTATTTAAGTAGAGGTTGTGTTGATGTGTTGGTGGTGGCACAGTGATTTGGACTTGAAAGCGCCCATCTTTTCATGTCCATTGACATTGATAGTTGATATGTCACTTGGCTTCTTCATGTCCTCTTTAATTTGACCCTTCTTTTTTTTCTTACTCCTCCTCCTCCTCATCTTCTCTCCCCCATCATTGTCATTGTCAAGCATTTTCTATCTATACACTCTCTCAACTGTTGAGAAAGTTAATTTTCACACAAACCAAAGCTTGAATGAATATGGGCTCTTTGGGAGGAGGAGGAGGTGGAGAAGTTGCAAGAAATCATGCAATGTGGGTGTATCCAAAGATTCTTGGTGCTAACCCTTCTGAGAGATGGGGGCATTCTGCTTGCTACTTCAATGGTTTGATTTACATTTTTGGAGTAAGCATTCTTTTATTTTTACTTTCCATATATGTCAAATGTTTGTTTTTGCATGCTTTGTATATTCAATGTGATTCTTGTTCATGCTTCAGTTTTAGTATATATGTTTTGGAGGTTGCTTGTTTGTTTCTACCTATCTATATGCATCTTCTTCTGTGAATGAAATTTATTTCAATGGTAGTAACTTTAATTTGCTCTCTCCATCTCCCCCTATATATACATGTGTACTTTATTTTGTCTTCTTAGTTTGCTGTAGATATGTGTGATGATTTTGGCAAGAAAGCACCTTCTCTTTCATAAATTGTTATGGTGTTCCTCTCTTTTTTTCACTAATTTTGTCTCTTGTTTCGAATTAGCAGCATATTTGAAGCATTTTTTTTTTCTGTAGTTGTTTGTAGGGTTGCCAGCATGGTCGAAAACGTTTGCTGCTTCAAGAAATTAATTGCTGTACCTTTATATCTCATTCTTGGATCATAACTTGCTTGTCCCCTACACATTCACATAAAAACATGTGTGTGTGTGTGTGTGTGTGTGTGTGAGAGAGAGAGAGAGAGAAGATTTACCTATATTTGAAATTGCTACGTGAATGAGTTTCAAATAAAATTTCATGTACTTGTAAAGCATATCTTCATTCATATAAAGAGGGTGGTACAGTATTTGGTTCTTCCTTCTTCTAATGATCATAGATGTGTTTTCCAATCCAACCCAACCCATTACTATTCTTTTTCTTTCAAATTTATAAGTTTTTTTTATTTTTTTTATTTTTTTTTGTAATGACCATCATTAAGGAAAAGGTAGGATGCAATTAAGTTGTCTGATGCTTGTAATTTTTGTTAAGAAACATTTCACATTTCTTGAAATGGACTGCCAAACTCTAGCTCTCAGTTTTTATTATTTTTTGCAATCACTTTGGCCTTAAGACATTTGCATTAACATAATCATTGAAGTAATTGTAGTGAGTTCGATAATTGAGCAATTATAAATGCAGTAGTGTACATGTATGAATAAAAGCAGTTAGTTAGTTAGTTGTTTCATTTGAAAACAAAAGTTGATGGAGAAGAAAGTAGTATTGTGGGTGAATGAGTAGTTTGAGTGTTTCTCTGTTCAGGGATGCCGCGGGGGAGTGCATTTCAGCGACGTGCTGGTGTGCAATCTTGCAACAATGAGTTGGAGTGTGCTGAAGACTTCAGGGCAGGGGCCAGGGCCGAGAGACAGCCACAGCGCCGTGCTTGTGGGGCACAGGATGCTAGTTTTTGGAGGTACTAATGGATGTAAGAAGGTGAATGACTTCCACATATTGGATCTCATGTCCAGGGAGTGGACGCACCCCGAATGCCATGGAAATCCCCCCTCTCCTCGAGAGAGTCACACGGCTAATGTCATTAGTGATGAGAAAATGGTCATATTTGGGGGTAGTGGAGAAGGCGAGGCTAATTACTTGAATGATTTGCATATTTTGGACCTCAAAAGTATGTACTGGTCATCACCTGAGGTGAAGGGTAGTATACCCGCCCCTCGTGACAGCCATAGCTCGGTGGCTGTGGGTAACCGACTTTTCATATTTGGTGGAGACTCTGGTTATAGATACCAAGGAGATGTTAGTGTACTAGACATGAATAAAGTCATTTGGTCTAAGGTAATCAACTTCCTCTTTCATAATCTATAATGAATTCAGAATTATAATGAACTTAAAACATACTTTTTTGTCCTTCGCAGTTGGATGCTCACGGAGCTTCACCCGGTGCTCGTGCTGGCCATGCTGCTGTAAGTATAGGAACCAAGGCAAGTGATTCTTTGTACACCAACAATGATGACTTACTTCATTTGCTTTGTGTTCTTGAATTGTACTAGCTAGTTGTAGAAATGTTAAATCCTCTGTTTGGATTAACTCATTCTGAGGCATGACTCGTTCAATTCTCAAGGGGTTTTTTGATTGATTTTTATATTCCACAAACGGCTCTTCCCCTCGTGCTTGCATGATGCTAAAAGAGCAATATGAATGTCTATAGGTCTATCTACTTGGCGGAGTTGGTGACAAACAATACTACGATGACATTTGGGTTCTTGATGTGATAGCTTCTTCTTGGGTTCAGCTTGACATCAATTCGCCAAAATCTCAAGGCCGATTTTCTCATACAGCCACCGTTACAAATTTGGGTATTGCCATATTTGGAGGGTGAGATCTTGATTCTTGAGACTTGTTTCTCTTTGCATATGAGTTATACTGATGTTTATGTTGCTTCGTTGTTTGACATTCCAGGTGTGGAGAGGATGAACGTCCCCTCAATGAATTGCTCGTCTTGCAGATCGACTCACAAACTTGCAAGCCTTTTGGAAACACATTTAAAGAAGAAACAAAAATTTTATTGACCAAAGCAGAGAGTAATTTGGTAGAAGAATTGTTAAATCTAACCAACTCTGCCTACTACAAGTGTCATGATCAGATATGCTAAGTTGTGCTCATCTTTTTTGGCAGCATAAAACAATATTTGTAGGCGACAATGAAGATTCAACATCACAGGAAGTCGAGGAGCTCGAGCTTGTTCCCAAGCAGTCTTTTCGTTTTGGTTCTGGTTAGTCTCTCAATGTATCTTGCTGCCCTTTTCCTCAACTGTATAGTTAAACAGATTAGTAATGGTCACTTGTTTTTTGGTTCCTTGAAGGTATGTTGCATCCTAAGAGGCGAAGAACTAGTAATTCGAAGTTTCTTGAAGATAATATGGAGGCCATTGAACATTCTACTTCATTGTCACAGCACTCATCTCCATCTCAATCCGATCATGAGCAAACTCCCATGCAGAAAAACACGGGCACCTCTTATCCATCTTCCAGAGTTCATATGCTGTTTAGGCAAAACGTTTCCAGTTCAAACTGTTATCAGCTGAACAATGCTCCCTTAAACCAGACTAACTCCAGGCACGCGATATCTAGACCTTTTCCCGACATATATCCATCATGGGAGCATCCAAATCAGCTTAAGCAAGAACACAAGAACATGATCTGCAGTGCTGCAGATTCATTATCTCTGGGGTCAGGGAAAACCAGAAATTTGGTATGCTCCATAATTCTTCTACATGCCTCATGCAATTACATTACTACTGTCCATTACTTATTCAGTGAATCATTACTTATTCAATGAATCACTTCATTTTCATGTTGCAGATGGGAGCAGAAGTTCGCGGACAAGTGGATGGGATATTTGATTCAGGCTACCTCATGACAGCAACTGTCAATGGAAAAGTCTTTCGAGGAGTCTTATTTGCACCGGTAAGCTCACACACTTATAACTTGATTTTCCTATACATTCTATTCTAACTTTGGTGTCAATGCTTCTTGATCAAGGGACCTGATCTTGTGTCGCGGGGTGCCATTCTTAGCCAACATCCTCATTCTCTGGCTCACCACATTGCCTCTAGCGATGCAAATTGTGTACAAACTCATCCCATAGTCGCCTTTTCAAGGCATCCGGAACAAGCTCAACCTAGAAGATTGTCTCCAGACAGCAGCCGGGGTGCCTTGAGGGCTAATAGTGAACTTCAAGGTGTAGTCTTAACTCTGGCAAGTCCGGGGACCGACCGAGGCAGGCTTTAGAAACTCCATATAGTTTACTTTAGATTTTGTAAATTTTGTTGATGGTGTAGAGTTTCTGTTGAGAGTGTTGGATCTTACCACTAGGGCTTAGTATATTTTTTTCAGCCAAATGCACCAATATCTAGTGTTTAAATTGAACTGCTCAAGTCATTTGATCATTGGTGGGATCGATGAATGGTTGCTTCTATCACATTGTGTTATAATCCATGTCTACAAGGATTATGATTATGATTATGATTTGATTTGTGTTAAAATTCTTCAGCTATACAATTTGCTGTTGCGTGTATAGTGATATATTGACTTCTTAAAAGAAGTAATTAAAAAAACTAGGGAGTCTGTACCCCCTCGCCCCACCTAGAAGCATAATTCAAAACAAATCGCCAATGCTAGGGTTAGCGTGCACATGTGTATTCAGTGTCTTTCTTGGTAATTTCCTAAATTATTTTAAAAAATGTGAGACTAAAATTAACACACACAATGCTATTTAATTTTGAATTTTTTTAAAAATGACGTGATAAATTTATAAATTGCAAAAGGGCAATGACAATGTTGTAATGTATGTTAGAAAAAAAATGATAAATTAAATATACAAATGCTAAAATCGGCTCACATCAGTTCTAGTTTTATCTTAAAAAAAAATAGTATAGAATATCAATTCATCTAATTAATTTAAACGATCGAGATTGATATATATTTACACTTAGAAATCTGACCATATACATACATATACCCATTTTCATGTTTCAACTTTTTTCAACCATGCCCAAGAGATTTATGTGGAACTCGCACTATACTTTGTTTGGATAATATACATCATGCTTTTTTTTATAGTGGGGTTTAAAATTTTGACCCGCCTTTAAATAGAGAAACTTTTTATCTTATAAAGTGTCGATTTCCTTAATCTTTTTCCAAATGCCCATTCTTTGAATTAGATAATAATTTAGGGTGATTTACACTTATCATGCAAAATTGTACTAGCCATTTGGGATGGGCAACATGTCAAGTGATGATCATATCAATATCAAAGTGGAATGACTCTCTACATGCCTAACTAATTCAATTTTGTTTTCTTTATCTGATTCTCATTTTTTTTTCTTTTTTTTTTAACTCACACCCGACCTGGTAGTATTGAGGAGATTCGAACCCGTTTTTATTTCCAAACGAAATAATACATTGATACCCCTCCTCCCTCCAACAAGATTGAAAATATTCGAGCAGAAAACATAATCACTTCATGTTTTCAATGATATATTTATTTTTATGGAAATATCATTTAGATAAAATTAAAAAAAAAAGGGAAATAATATGTAGTAAAAAAAAACAATTGATATAGATATACTAGCAAGCAAACTATTTAGAAAGAATAAGTACTGTAGCAGAGTCAAAGGCTCCGAAAACCCTTTTAACCTCTAGTTACGTCTTCTCTGTCAGTCAGATTTCTGAAACTGAAAGATTTCACATTTCACAAACATATATTTAAGAAGAAAATAAAATAGATAATTATTATATTCCAATAAAAACTGAAAGAAAAATAAAAATAAAGAAAATGATGATATGATTTTGCTCCCGCGCAGGCCGCGGGTGGCTGCACCTGCACCTGCACCTGTGAGAGTCGTTGTCAGCCGTCCGATCAATCACTTCTAACGTCAGAACTCTTCACCTGTCCACTCAGATTTGACACCTCTCCGACGTTGCCACCGTCGTCCAAATATCCAATTTCCTTTACTTTCCACCACTTTCTACTGTGGAGGGGATGCAATGCATCCCCCTCTACTATTTGTAGCCCATTTTTTCTATTTCCAATTTTTATTGACCGGCCGATAAAATAATTTTAGTTTCGGATTGTCATAATAGATATTTAAGTGTCACAATAAATAATTGAAGTGTTACGATATGTTAATTAAAATGTCACGATAGATTTTTTCGGCCGGCCGAAACTTTTTTATTGACCGACCGATAAAATAATTTTAGTTTCGGACTGTCACAATAGATATTTAAGTGTCACAATAAATAATTGAAGTGTTACGATATGTTAATTAAAGTGTCACAATAGATTTTTTCGGTCGGCCGAAACTTTTGGCCGAAACTCTCGTTTCTGGACAAAAAAAAATAAGGGCTGCAAATAGCCCAAAAATGGTGGGCCATGGACACATGGCAGCAGCAGAAGCAGGGGATGCATTGCATCCCCTCCACAGTAGAATTAACCCTCTCTCTCTCTATCTCTCTATAATAATTGCATGAGAAGAAAACAAATATGCCAAGATTCCCCACATATATATATAAATACTTAAATAGTAGTCTGCCCTTTTTTTGCATCAAAAACTCCGATTGTTGAGACGACTTAGCTCATATAATATATGCAGCAATATTTGATAATGCACACGTCCTTGAGTTATATTCAAGAAATAACTAACTTAAAGAAAATGTTTCAAGGATTACTCAAAAATAGTATAAATTGATTAATTTAGCTTTGGAGGTTGACGAGGTTAAAGTAATCTCTTATACATTGTACTTGATGTGTAAGAGATTTTTTAAAAGAGTGAAATTTATTTTACTATGGTTTAATGATTGGTGTGGAATTAAGTACGTAAGGGTAGATAAGAATTTAAATTATAATTTGTTGTAATGAATTCATGTGATTGCATATTGTGTATATACTTGAGCAAATCATTCTCCCTCACTGATGTGACAATCAATTTTAAATGAGAAAATTGTATGTTATTAAAAAACGATTTGGAATGATATAATTTTATTAACCAATTAATTTTTAAATGTTAAAACATAACTAAAAAATATATTAACCTTTATCAAATTATTATATATTAACTTATTATTATTTTTTAGGATTGTACGTTACTATTATAAATTGGATCTTTCTGTATAAAATTTCCGAGTTCGCCACTTATTTGAGGGGTGTCTTATACAAGTTTTACGTTCAAAATATTTTGAAAAATATAATAATTTTCTTCTTGGGAAACAGGACTGTAAAACATATTATTACAAGCCAAGTGACAGAAATGTATGTTTATTATTTAGTAAACTTATGTTTGTTTTCTTTAATAGAAATATGTTTTTGGGAGTTGTATTTAGTATTTCCCTATGTTTTATTGATTGTTATTTTATTTTATTTTAAATTTTTTTAGAGATAAGTTTAGATGATTGTTAAATATAAGAGAAGTGTGGATATTAAAATGAAGATGGTAGCCCAATCCGAATGACAAGAATCGGGCTGAGCATAATCCACTCCCTACCGGGCTCACAGCTCGCTGATTAGCCAGTATTGTAAAGGAAAATATATTTTATATCCAACAACTGTGCCATTCATTCCTTCCAACATGCGACTCAAATGAACAAGGCCAATGCAAAATTTATTTTTTATTTTTTATTTTTTATTTTTTTCTTGAGAACCTATTGTGAAATTTAGAGTTATATGAATTAATAAATTACATAATTGCAAGTCGATCGAATACATTTTTATAAATACGGTGAAAAGAAAAGGTGTAGAATGTTCTGGTAGGGAAAGGGTCCTGTGATCCTGTCATCCACACTAGCAAAATCAATAAGCTCACTAAAAACAACTATGAAAGACACGTTAATAAACTACGTTCAACTGCAAAACTGCAGCCCATGAGAAAATAACAGCGCAAGAAGGCATTGCAATACACAATAGATGCAAGAAATTCTAGATGATCCCAAAAAGAGCAAATGTTAGGATGTTAAGAGCTTCCTTCTTCAGTAGCTTTGATGTACGAAAGCAAAGAATCCGATTGCAGACGGCTGTGCTTCTTCATGCTCTCGATGAACTTCCCACCTCTCTCTGTATCACCCTTCTCCTCAAAATAACTGATAAATGCTTCAATGGTTTCAGTTCTCGGAAACCACTTACTGTCCCGTGATTTTCCTTTTTCTAATCCCTTCTCCAAATACTCGAGAGCCAAATCTATCTCTGAGTTCTGTAAGCATATAGTTATGAAGAAGTTGAGTGTGCTTAAATTGGGCTCGGACCCTCTCTGTATCAATCTTTTGTACAGTGAAGTAGCTTCTTCGAGCATGTCACGAGAGAGGTAATATTCTAGCAGCACATTTGGCAACCTGTAATCATATAAGGTGCACCCTTCTTCCCACTCTTTCAAAATCTTCTCAAGGCCATCTTGATTCCCCAGTTTCGACATAGCCAAAAGCATGAAAAGATAACTACTATTAGAGGGTCCTGGACCCACTGACTTTAGAGCCTCCCATGCTCGATTAACCCCTGCCACATCATTCATCATAGAGTACAACCTCAGGCGGGTGTGGCAAGCTTCCTTTCCAGTTTTTCCTTCACTTTCCATTTTCTCCATCAGTTCAAGGAAAGTGTTCGCCTTCTCATGTAGCCCTGAATTGAAATATAAGTTAGCCACATTTCCATATGTAAACAAATCGGGCTTGACATTACTACTTTCCATTTTCTCCACAACTCCTTCAACAGCCTCTAAATTCTTCAGAGCAGCATAACTATTAATCAACATATTGTAAGTATAAGTGTCGGCGGCAATATTCTTCTCCTGCATTGTTTGAAATTGAGAGAGAACTTTTTCATGCTGCTCCAAGTTATAGTAAAGTGAAAGCACATTGTTGTAATTTAGTGTGCTCGTGTAATTCATTTCATTCATCTTCTCAAAGGTCTCCAAAGCCTTATCCAAAACTCTCTCCCTGCAATAACAGCTTAGAAGTGCTCCATATGTTTTATCAGTTTTCTCTTGGAGGCCATCAAAGTATTTTTCTGCAGAAGCTACACCCTCAGCCCTGCCCAGGAGGTCAATGCGTACAGCTTCATCAGCATTACTAAATTGAAGATTGCTGCTATCCATCCACTCATACAGCTGGTGCGAAAAAATTGGATCAAGAAATATGAACAAGTGCAAAATAGAGCACATGCATACTTACAAGTTACAAGTTAAAGAGAGAAAATAAAGTGAAAACATGCTGGTGCAAACACATCCTCAAGTATAAGGAAAACAACAAACACAACATATATTATGAAATATTTGACATCCAAAAAACGTTGATTTTGAAAATGTAGAAGATCACAATCATGAAGGTACGCATTAAAGGTTCTAAATAAGTAATCATTCCGTTCACCTGCTACCAGTTTCTTCAATTCTAGGTTAAGCAAATTACAGAATTCTTTCTAGACATGGTGCAAAATGAACAGCATGCAAGCAGCTATATCATAACCCAACCCTTGTCACCTGCGAATTGTTTCCGTGTAAGTTTTCAATACTCTCAAAAAAAAATTGACCGCATCCCAACCTTCCATCCAAATGTACAACACCATAGCCAGCTAAATCATAAACTAATCATAAAACCTCCTCAGCAGTCGAAATGTAAAATATTTAAGGAGAAGCATACAAAGTGGGCGAAAAAAATGCAAACTGATTCGAGAATAAAATAACAAAAAGCTATTAGGAAATGTACATATTCACATATTTAGATGTCCCTTACCTCCCATTTGTGAAAGATGACTAGATGAGGCCTAAAGCTCACTGATTACTTATTCGAAATATAAAAATTGCATCTCTCTCTTTTTTTTTAATCCCAGTAGCAATTTACTTCAAAAACTACTCTTCTGAAGAACACAGTGACACAAGGGTTGCTGATTTTCAACCAGGGTTTTAAGGCCACTAATTAAAGGGATAGGAAGAAGACGAAATCAACGTTATAAGATTACATGCCAAGTCGAACAAAACCCTTCAGAAAACATTTTACTATTTTTCATTTGCACAAAAACAATAAGGGTTTGCTTGATAAAGTAGAGACCCCTTCAACAAAATTTGACCCAAAACAGAAAACGGAATTAAAAATTGAAAAAGAACCTGAAGTGCAGCTCGAAATTTCTTGCGAGAGCGGAAGTAAGTACTGAGATTGATAATATCGCCTTTTTTGACTGTTTTTCCTCCCGCAACCCATTTGTTCAGAACGTCCACCACACATGATTTGGAGCTTGCGCCAACCACTCTATAGAAAATAGTGTTTCGCGATTTTTCTTGCGGCGCCTCCGTCGACTTCTCCATCGCCGTCGATAGCCACCTCGGTGGAGGAGATTGAGATGATTTCCGGAGGATAAAACGGGTAATGATTCTCATAATCGCCATCTTCGTCACTTCTCTAGTGAGCAGACGGTGAAAATGGGCGCAGGGTTTAAGGGTAAGGGTTTTGTGAATCGTAGTTCTCTACGGCGTCGTATAACCCGGACATATTTTATCTACTTTTCTCCTCGGTAAAAGGGTGAAAAAAAATACACCGTCAATATTTTTCAGGAAGAAACAAACCCCACTTATTTCTATATATTTTGTTTTGTTCTTTTTAATGATACAGAAAATCAAATAAATAGATTTAACTTATTTCTATATATTTTGTTTTGTTCTTGTTAATGATACAAAAATTAAAATAAAAAAAATCGGCACGATTTTTTTTATATATATAAAAATTCAGCACAAAGTTACTTTGGGGTGAAAATAGTAAGGAGTGATATAAATACAGTATCAGTATTTGTAACATTAAAATTTATTTATACCTAAAAATGTTTGATAAAGCTTTCACCTTAGGGTTTTGTGAGTTGAGTCTCAATGAAAATTCGAGATGATATAGATTATACAATAGCAAAAACCACTAATTTATAATCCAAACTTTGGCAATTTTACCTTCTTTCTCAACTAACTACAAGTCTATCAACATTTTAACAAATCTAATATGAAATAGAAAATTTGGCATGTGAAATATGAGTTGGCTTCGAAATCTTGCATGTAATTTCAATACAAGTTAGTAAATAAATAAATATGTATAAATAAGAAGAGGTGAAGAATATTATTTCCATCACGTAACAAAACCACATTGTTCTGTTCGTGAAAAATGCCGAGAATTATTACTATTTTTTTTTTAAGAGTGGGAAATTAATGATTGAATTTGAACCCTACCCATTAAACTACAATGTTTATAGTAAACTCCCATTAAACTACAATGTTTGTAGTAAATCTACAAATCCCGATAAGGATGGACTGGTGGTGGAGTGAAATTATCTAGAGATCAAAATCATAAATTCGAATCTCCTCAATACTACAAATCGGGTGTGTGAGTTAAAAAAAAAAACTTACAATAAATGTCAAGGTTGTGATTCACAAAACTAACGGTAGAAGACCAAAAAAACACAAGTTTTTCCTCGTACCCACAAACTGTAAAACCTAACAACACAGTCAGCTTTGCAACAACAATAAAAATATTTCAGATAATAAAACGCTTGCTTCTTTCTCCTTCATATCACACACAAACACGCAGTCGAAATGGAAGCAAGAAAGTATCAGGTATTCTAAAACAGCTAACATTACAGATTGATTACAAAGGACATGGGAGTCGGCTTTAATTTTGATCCTACAAAGCAACTGCTAATGGATATACAAACACGAGTTTCGCTACGTCTATCCACAGCTCGACTACAATTGACATATCACATCTCCCCTGGTCACTGTCCTAACAATTTACAAGCTACGGAACACTCAAATCAGGGCACACATACCCCTGCTCTAACCGCGTGCTGCTCTGAGGAAGTTGTCAAAAGGGCTGGCAGGCGGCAACCTCAGAGCTAACCAAGTGTTGTTTGTGGCTGGAACAGGTTCCTCGGTCAATATCTGTACAGAAAGAATCTAAATCTTAGTATAATGGTGATGCCTTAGATATATGATATGTCGAGGAGACGGCTTAAATTTCCTTCTGTTGCATGCAATCAAAGAGTGCCTGTAATTGAATGGTACGGGGAATTATTATATCTCTCACCTTCTCCATTGCTGACAGTCCAGTTGCCGGAGGAAGTGACATGCCACAGGATTTCGAGCACTGGTTATCATAGGTCAACCAATTAGACAGCTTCTTTCTTGTTTCTGTTCCAAATGTTTCACACTGATTTGTCATGGCGCTGTACGGGAGAGGCGACGTGGAGACGGATGTTCCAGCTACTTGACCAGCAACTTCAAGTGCCTGAAATCAATTATTAATTATAGCTTAGAGATACAAATCATGCACGATTATGCCCCCTGCCATTCATTAATTCTACTCTTTCCAGCCATGCGACTAAAAAATAAGCTACAATTAGTAAATTTCTGTTGGACTTGTGTAAATGGAATTTCATGTTGGTTTGGTGAAACCTATTCTTCGCTGAACTTGCACCAAATTTTTATGTATTCCAGGATTTCTCATACGGAAAGTGGAAACCTTCACAGTTGTGAGAGGTAAGACAAAAGTAATTCTCAAGCAAATGCATCAACCTCTAAACCAAATTTTTTCGAGACCTTTCAGTTTGGAGTTTGGCACACAGATAGAGAATGGAGAAGTACCGATTCTAGTAGCTGGCCAATGCTGACAATATGGGACATTGAAGGAGAAGCAGATGGAGGGACTTTGGGGATGAAGCGAGATATGTCAGCAACTGATGATATACTCATAGCATCATCTTCAACAAGAGAATTGGCAGAAAATTCCTGTATAAATAAGCAAAACATCCCATAACAAAGCAAAGTTAAAACCCTTCATTCTTAGATTCAAAATGCCAGGACCAACACAGTTAAATCAACATTGCATACCCCATCAAATGATTGTGATCCCTTCGAGTGTGCAGCCCTTTGGATATGATCCATGTCGAGCATTGATTGTGAACCAAACATGAAAGCTTCATCAGGTACAAATCCTTCTGAGAGCTCCTTGCAAATTTCTTCCGGCTCAAACTTAAACAAACAAAACACTAGCATTAGCTAAACCCTTTGAATGATCACATGCCCTTCTCCTTCTAACAAGGTTGATGTTAGGGATTGAAGGAAGACGACCAGATGAGCACAAGAAGCAGTTTGTAATGTACAAGAAGATACCTTGGTAATGGTCGATAAACTCTCAACTAGCATGTCAAATACAAGTTTGTCAGATTCATAAGCCTTATCTCGCAGCTCAGTTAGAGTTGAGAATGCTTCGTCATTATCAGAAGCAGAGCCATAATCTTTCGATTCATACTGAGGCTTTACATAGACTTGAAAGTCATCAGTGATGCCAAGATATGGATCCACCTAAATTGTAAGCATTGGAAAGAAAGCCTGAGCGCTAGATATGTTGGAACCATAAGCAGAATAAGTAATGCAGATTAATCATATAAAAATGCAAACAAACTAAAATATCTCGATCCATCGACAAGAATTAATAATTGGTTTGCTGCTTGTAGTACAGAGACGAGCACAAAGCATATACCAGGAATATTTGTTGCCACAGACATATTAATGCAGGTTCCAGAATACAGTATATAGTACAGCATAAATTAACAATACTATCTGGTATCATATTAATTATATTACACTAGACAAGTTTAGGCCAGCCATGTTAAGACTTAGCAAGCTCTGATCGATCGGTTGCTTCCAACATAGAATCCTCATTCATAATGCATTTGCTTTGAATCATGAACTGAAATTCCTGATCCATTATCCTAAGTTAAAAGGCAACATTAATGTCCATAGAGTGAAGCACAAGGATCTAATACTTACATCAGATTCAAGTAACAAGCTACGCAAATTATTCGTGTCAGCTACATGGTACACCTTTACAGTAAACATCACCATAGCAGTCGATAATACAAGAAGAGATCTTTGGTACACAGGCGGCAAGGACCCTGTATCAAAACAACAATATATCAAACATAAAGCTTTTATTGCTTGGAGAGAGAAGCTCATTGATGGTGTCCAAACCAGTATTTGGGTCCAAGGACATCTTTCTAATTGACATGGGAAGCTGAAAGAATCTGAGTACTAGGTTATCATTGGAGTTCTGCAACAAAGAAATGCGAGATCATGTCACAGATGAGAAATTTAATTTTAAGCACTATGCATAACCAAAAGCGAAAGAGGACCACAATTACACATAAAGGTTACTATGACAATGTAATTGAGTGGAGTAGATAAGCAATAGAGTAGAAGGAACAAAAGTATTTGAGTTTTAACCTTAAGTCGTGATGAGATAAGTGCTAAACAGAATGAATGAGCAATAGCTTCAATATTAGCAGGCAGATTGTCAGGAAGATTGACTTGTATCCATAAAGCAGACAGCAACTGTACTACTTGGTCCTCATTGCATTGCAAAAAATATTGTTCCTGCATCAATGGGAAGACATTTCATGTAACAGACAATAAAATAACAAAATGGACCCATGTTGATGAGGTAAATATTCCTACCGTCTCAGTCAAACTAGCTGGTGCATTGGCCTTGTCCATAATGGAGCTTATTATATGCATATTAGGAGAATTCTTGTGGGATCTCCCATGCATTCGCTCTTCTTCAACTTTGTTGAGCTGCTGATAATCATCTTTTTCACCTCCCTGCCTCATTTTGGTTCCGTACATTTCCAGACGAAGCTTTTCAAGCAGAGCTGTAATTGAGGAAAATGTAGACATGCTTTTTGCATGCCACTTTCTTGGATGGTTGGCAACATCATTTCTTGAGTCAGCAAAACTTGGAATTAAAAGAACACAAAATATCTGATGTCCTCCAACGCGTATTTCTACATCAGGATGCAACATCACTTTCAAGAGTTGACCAAAAAGAGCCTCAGGGAAAACCTAGGGATGAAAATGAATATCAGAACTCTGCTTCAGATGACAGATATTACCAGAACAGCAACATGCTTTCTTCAATCTCCAGTATCCACACATCATGCAATCAGCAAAATATATATATATATATATATATATATATATAAAATAACAAAATACACCTAAAAATAGAAAGTGAAAATTCCCCACCTAAATCACCTTACAATAAATAGAAATCAATATTTATATTTTAATAATCTATACTAGTTATAAACATATGAATATGTAGAAACTGAATTATCAGTATATATGTAAGATATAATTATTACTTAAACATTATATTAAATACTATTCCAAAACTAACATATAAAATTACTAATATTACGAAGAAAAATGAAACCAATTACAATTGTTAAATATGATTTAATTATTTAAAACTATGTTCTTAATTTCTTTTGCAAATGTTGGATATTTACAATATCATTTAATATAATTACCGTATATTATATATTAAATAACAATAACAATAATTTTCAAATATTGGACACATGGAACATCTCACTTGACCTAAAATCGTCCCTAACCGTGCATCACATGAGTGCTACTCCAATATATATAAAACCAAAAACTTGACCAAAATAGTAAGTTCTTGATATCTACAGGCACACACACATGCACAAAGAAAATGGACTACTACTATTCACAGAAGTAACAACTAACAATTACTCAGAACTTAGCTTCTCACCTGCTGAGAGCAGAATGATATAGATGCCAGCGAAATTACATGAGCAAGAATAGTGAGTGAGGCAAGGGCTGCCCTAGCAACAACTTTTACGGGAGAAAGCTTCTCTAATGTAATTGCCATCATATCAAACAGTGGCCGGACATCAACAATCTGAACAATTACAAACCAAATAAGCAGGTGGAGAGTAGTGACAGAAGTGCAAAGGCAAATAGTTCAGTGTTGTTTAGCCAATACCCCTCTCACAGTCTCCAATAGACAACTTTCAATAGAAGTCTGCAATGCAGCATTCACATTCAGTTCTTGCTCTCCAACTGATTCAGCTGTTGCTTGGAAGCTTTTGCGCAAGTGTCTAAAGAGGTCACTAACAAACCCCATATCAGAGATCACACCTTCTGCCCTCACTTGGCGGGCCAAACAGCTAGCAGTCTGGATGATTTGACATTTCATCTCAGGATCATGTGCAACATTCTTGTGGTCCAAATGTCTAACAACACCAGCTAAAATTAATTGCTGATATCCTATAATCATATGAATTGTCAGTGTTAACCTTTCCAGGATCAGAATTCATTTTGAAAAAGCGTTCGCAAGTTAACCACTCAAATAACATTAGCAAAATGCGAAATGCGAAATGCTTAGATTTTAAGAGACATGCATGTAAAAACTCAAGAAAGGCTTATTTTAATTAAATCAGGAACTACTATTTCCATGATTGAGAGTTATGTGTTACTCAAGCATACTGGTGTAGTATCCATAAATAATACCATTCCATGTTAGTTTGTTTGACCTATATATCTGTCTTTGAACAAAGTGTCCATAACCACTTGACCGATTTGATTTGAATAAGCAAATTAATATCAGACCTCAAGGGAGAAATTAACAGAGACTCCCACAATAAATTAACATCAACTTAATTCTGTTATATACTATTGTTGCCAAAGTCAATAACATAGAAGTAAGATTAAGTTGTCACTCATCGGAGTCTAAATATAAACACCTAACAAATAACTAGCTAAAGAAAGAAAATATAGATACAGCTAGGGAAAATCACCAGGATTTTCCACGAAGGATGACATATCGGAAAGCACAATGGGAGCCAGGCCATTCTGAGGAACCCAAAGTCTTTTCATGTCAAAATAAACAAACATTGGGTCTAATACTCTTCGCATTGTAGTGCTCTCCTTTGCCAGATCAACCATCCTTTGGACACATATTTGAGCCCATACTTGTGGTGTCTGAACCTCCTCTCTGATGTCAAGTTAAATTGAAAAATTAATAACAAAGTGCAACCAATGAACCAAATTCTGCTAATTTAGCAGCAGTCTCCAAATTATTATCTCATAAAAATAAAATTATACTTTATGCATTCATAAATAATGAACAAATCCAACCTTGTCAGGAGAGCAGGATCTTTCTTTTCTGGCCTGATTCTTATGATCATGTGGCTAGGGCTAAACTCACCACCTACAACAGGAGTACCTCTTCCCTCACTTCTTGCTACTTCATCCACCCAATTATGATGCGCTTCATTTCTTTCTTCATCTTCTTCATTAAGTGATTCGGTTTCATAATTATCAAGAGTAGCATGCACAATCTGAAATAAACAATCAGTAGTTATTCGCTGAAAATAAATGAACAAGCTTTGGCTACCTCAATAACTGTACAAACTGACAATCTCTTTAACTCTCCTTCCATGAGTAAATGCAAATCAGGAATAGAGAAGAAGGTTCATACTTTCATTCACTAAACTGTTCATCAGTGAGTAATTCATAGCAGGTCATGTGGATGATAAGATAACAGCTATAGGTCAATCCCTAATGTTGTATGAATTTGGAGTTATGCAGACTAAGTGCAAAAGAACAATGTAAACAAGAAAGAGGTAAAAAAGACCAAACATGAACAAAAAGGAGAAAAAAAATCATTATTATTTGTCCAGGTAGATCAATGAAAGCATCGTTCTAATTCTTATATCATCATCAATGTTATTACTGATACGGCAACTATGACTATTACTGGTGGTGGCGTTCCTACTACTACTACTATTATTATTATAATCAGAACTATTATAACTAATACAATCAGAGGGTTCTCCTCAATGTTTCAACTTTTGAACTGAAAACTGACAGGAAATTGAACAATAATGCAAGAACCCTGTCAAAACAGCGCACCTTTTCAAAATCAGCAAATATATGAGAGAACTCTGCCATGAACCACACCTGCAGATGGTGGAACCAAACTAATTTAAAATTCCATGAACAAAGGTTAGAATGAAGCATCAAATAATGGTGAAAAGTATATTGAACCAATCTGATCAAGAACTACGTGCTTTGAATTATGAAAAAATGCAATTAAAAGATCAATATGATTTTGAATTGACTATAAGGCCCAACTGACAGAGATGAACATGTGTGTACTAACTTTATATAATTAAAGGAATTCAAGAAGCGTTCAAAACTAGTTTTCCAGTCCAAATTACCATTGCTGAAAGACACCGCAAGCTGGATGCCCTTAAACCGCGCTTTTCATACTCATCGCCTGTCTTATGTGCCAGCATGCAAACTTTGTCAACAAAATTCTCAATATTGTGTGTATAAGTTCCATCCACCTGTAGAAAAATCAATAAGAATAAGATGACAATACGGTCTGTCAAGGATTATAGACACTTAGAGTTGTCAATTCATGCAATTGTAATGTGTTTCGTGTCGATGTAATAATGAGATGACATGACAAGCCAAAACACGATATGATAAGAATATGCACAAACACGAACATGACATTAAAAAATTAACCAATATATACTGGCTTGCACAACATGAATACAAACACGTGACACGATAAAAATTAATCAATGTGTACAATATGAATGGGTTTCATTGTTTAGTTTTTTTCCCCTTTCATATATAAGGCATAAAGGCATGAAGATGAATAATTATAATTAATAATTAAACTTTATTTTTATTATTAAATATTTATTTTGTTTTTCAACATATTATAGTCTCACTAACCAATCATCAAAGATTCTTCTATTCCTTTCTAGCCATAATGACTAACACTTTGCCCTTTTCACAATTGAAACTACTAAGATTAGACATAGATAAATCATTGACTAAATGTGGCAGGATCTACTGTATTTCCAGTTCATTCAACACTCCATGCCATAATCTATAGGAGAAAGGGCAACTTAGAAAGACATATCTAGGTCTTCAGACTGATTCCTACTTAAGATGCACTAGTTTAGGGAAAGAAAACTTTGTGACAAACTTCTTTGTAACACTTTGAACGTGAGCAACTTAACCAACACCATTAAGCATGAAAAGGCCTTAGCTTTTCAAAGCAGGGGAACCTTCCAGATAGTTTTAAAGAAAGGCCAAGAGAGCAAAGAATTCATACAAAAGATTGATTTGAAGAAGGTTTTGCAAGAGAACTTTCCAGATGGATCCAAGACCCACTTCCTAACATCACCAAGATCTATATGAGTTGAACTCTTTGCAATTGCATTAGAAAAAGAGCACAACTCTTCTAGTTGAAGTCTTCAAGGTTAAAAAACAAATGTAAGTCCCTAAGAAACAAAAGAGTGAGAGAATGAACTGTTGATCAAAGAGACAAAGGAAATAATAGGTTTGTGATGGTAAGAAGAAATACAGTACATGTGAGCATGAGGACGAATTGGTACCCATCCCCCAAAATCTCACTTCCATCAAGGAATTTATCTTCTGCTACTGTCACACTCCTCAAATATGTACAATATAAAATGCAACAATTTAACATGCTAACTCAAATCTGTTCTCTGCAAAACCAACACAAATGTGTTTATCTCATGATCTTGTATTGTATGCAAAGAGTACGATAATTATAAATGCACAATAATTCAACATGAACCAAAAATTACAAGATACGAAAAGGAAGATACCCCAACTTCTTATCCATAGGATGTATCCAAAGTGCAGAGCAATAGATTACCTGGCCATAAATAAATGTTGCCAGGGTATCACATCCTATAATCAACATGGTGTCTTCCTTAGAGTCATCCAGCAGTTCAAAAACTACGTTCAACAAATTAACAGCAAAATAGACCCTGCAAAATGAAGCGGTGGAATAATTTAATTATCGTGAATGGAACTTAATAGAGTTTCTAGAACTTCAGTGCATAAATAAGAGAGAATGAAAGAACACACAACAGAGCATAGTGACAAGTTCATAGTGCAGTTAAAAACATTCCAGAAAATGTTACAACATCCCAACAA
Source organism: Perilla frutescens (assembly GCA_026008535.1). Taxonomy (NCBI): domain Eukaryota; kingdom Viridiplantae; phylum Streptophyta; class Magnoliopsida; order Lamiales; family Lamiaceae; genus Perilla; species Perilla frutescens. The sequence continues at coordinate 33,928,858 of BRKX01000017.1, read as the reverse complement.
AAGAATAGTTGCCTTGTCAAGTTAGCATTAGCAAATAATGTGGAGCAATATTTATGTGAAATAACAACTTACATTTGCTCCTTACAGATGCAAAGCAGTTTGTTGTATGTTTCCGCCACAATACTGACAAGTTTGATGTTACCACTTCGCAGTTCTTTATAACATCTTTCTTCAAGATATTTAGCAATCTAATTAAGTAAAAAATCAATGCACGTTAGTTCCTCTCAATAATACAAAACTACATTTTATATTTTGCTAGTATACATAATACATGCAAATGGATTCACCTTTGGTATCCGGAAAGGATTTTTAGAAGCATATTCACATAGCTTGGCAATTTTCCTATCATTTGGATGGTCATCCTGCACAGTGGAAAACAAAAGAACCATAACATTTTCAGTTGATTTGTATCGGAGGCAAGGGGTGAGAAATCTTAGATCATCTCAGCTTTTCTAGAGTTTCCATTATAGTAAGCTACTACGGTCTTCATTTATTTGCTGATACATCCCATCTCTAGATTCCAACTCTGATCAAGTTTTACTGTTTTGTCCATCAGAGGCATTGATCTCAATTGCAATGGGATTATTTTTATACCAGTGTAACAAGAGTTCAGCCAGACCAAAATTTTGAGAAGGCCCCCTTTCTTTTAGCTTTTTCCATATTTGGCAGATAATTGAAAAGGAATGGGTAAAATTCATGCATCCACAGCAAAGATATCCAAAGGGGCAAGTAAATGCATCTAAGCAAGGCTAGTACACCTAGGAACTAGAAGCTTGCGTAGAGACTTTCTAATCCTAAGGACATAAACATTTCCTAGTGTTAGAATGATTATATTATCTGAATTGTTTTAAGTATTACATCAGCAACTGCTGTCAAAAAGTGAATGGAAGTAATCATCACTTAATCGAAAGATAAACATGGAACAAGACAAGAGCCAACGCTAAAATACAAAAAATGTTAGGGCAAGACACTCACAGGAGACTTGGGAAATATCTCAGCCAGCAATTTCTTGTAACGCTTAACAGGTTGGCGAGACCGTGACCTCAAAGCAGGACAACAAACACACATGCTCTCGCATGCCGGGAAAATCTTGCGGGAAATAACGCCCATTTTCCTTTAAACAAGAAATAAAGGGTGTCAATAATTTGCCCTACCTGTGTATCCAGACCCTCGATAACCACTGAACTTTACAATCATTTCACATGAGATAAAAATGAAGAACTAAAATGTAGCTAGCAACAAGATCATGCTTCAAGGAACAAGACAGCAAGGTTTATTAACTAAAAAGTAAAGAGAGGTTGAAGGAAAGCGAACATTAATATGAGAAAAAACTCAAAATTTCTCTTTGACATATCAAAAGGAGTAAACAAAGAACCCATAAACAATATGAAGCAAGAAATACAATATCTGTAAAGAAGCAACATCTACACAGCCTAGACAGAGAATGTCAACAAGAAAATGCAAATGGAGCTTCAAAAGTAAGTAACGACAGAGAAATTTGAAAACCTTTTTCAGCACGAGCAGATCTGGGGAGCCAAACTAGCAACTCCCTATAGAATCCCGCTTGAAATTTTAAAGAGTTTTCAATAGCCCACTCCACCAGTTGTGAACCTTCGAACTTTCAAACCGCATAAATAAATTAGTAGTGTGAAAAAGAAGAGGGTGTCGGAATATAAAAGTTACCGCAGGAGAAAAATTGAACAAGAAAAGAGGGAGTGGGGGGAGATAGAGAGAGAGAGAGAGGGGTCACGTGATTGTCAGAGTCCTTACATGACAGTGTCCAAAGAGTATTGCTTTAGTCTTTGTCTGTCAGAAAACTTGGGGAACTCCAACCCCATTTAATTGTTTATTTGCCCTTTTCTAGTTTTTTCTTTTCCTTTTCATTTTCCTTTTTCCATCTCTCTCTCTCTTATACTATCTTCCTTCTCTCAATATTTTGCTCTCTCTCTCTCTCCCCTTTTATACTATTTTCTCTCAATATTCTGTTGGTAAGACCAACTCCAAGAGCAACGGTAAACCTCAAATCTAGTGTTAAAATGGCAAATTACTTCCTCCAAGAGCCACACTCACGGCTCGGTAGTTTAGTGAAAGGTGAACAGTACCCCGGTTGATTAACCGAGGTACTGTTCATCACGGTATTTTTTTTTTTCTTTTTTTTTTTCCATAATACAAACTAATTTATTTGGTGTATTTTTTTTTATTTTCTATTAAATTTCTTCAATTGTTTGAAAATTATTTTATACATTAATTAAGTAAATGCTATTACATTAATTTAAAAATCTAACTAAACACAAAATACATAATTAATAAAAATAGAATTACATAAACATTTAACAATACAAAGCCACAAATATATTAATAATCGATACAAAGCAACAATATATTACAATAAACAATACAAATACATAATTAATAAAAATACAAACATAATACAATAAGAGTAAAATATTAAAAATACAACATAATATTTTTATCTAATAATCCCCTAAACCACTTCCGGATCCAGATCCTGCACCGGGGATATCTGGAAAATAACTTCCAATGTCGAAAGTATTATCTGGTAGGGAAGACTGGTTGGATTGTTCCTGCCTTTTCGCCAGGATTTTTGCTTGTTCTTGTTCGAAGTATAGACGTTTAGCAGGATTAGAAATTGTATCTGTATCAAGCATTAAAATTTGGTTTTCTGCTTCCCATTTTCTTACTTCAGTAGCTTGTCGTTGAGCTTCGATCCTTCGCAATTGTATCTCCATATCGCGGTCTTTTTTTGCAGCTGAAGACTCAAATAATTGTTGAAGTTTTTGACTATTTTCTCTAATTTCTTCAACAGCAACAGACAAGTCTTCACTCTTTTTTTTTCATTTTAGATTTTTTAACACCCATTGGACGTTTTGATGAAGGTCCACTACCACTGGCATCACTACTTAAATTGAGATTAAATGTAGATAATCCATCAGATGATAATGGAGAATCAGACACTGGCGTACCTGGTTGAGATGGATGTCTTTCTACTCGTGATTTCTGGCAATCAAATTTCACCAGATCTTTCACCATGTTCCACACGTGATCAAACTTGAAACCCTTTCGATATTTTGGGTCTAGTTTCAGCATATCTTTTGCACGCATCATCTGCATAATGAATCAAACATTTTAGAAATTAATAAGATAAATAATACAAATATAATAATGACAACTTACAATATCATATTCTGATGCACCACTCGGATTTAAAAGTTCGACTTGTTGTATGCATCCTTGCAATTTGGATATTGCAGCAAGGATGGTATGCATACGAGAATCAATAGATCTTTGAGGTCGCTTCGGCATGGATGAAGATGGGAGGGAGTCGTTATAGACCTGCGTAACACGACTCCAGAGTTTCTGATTTTTACCGTGTATTGGATCTTGAGATACTTCCATATACACTTTACAAAGATGTATATCTTCATCAACAGTGTAATTGTTAGCCCTATTGGCAGCCATAGAATTGAGGTGTAGAAGATAGTGTATAATGTGGAAGAATTTAGGTGTGGAAGATTGTGTAGATTGATGGATATATTTATAGAATTGAGAGAGAATGGTTAGGTGTAGAAGGTTAGGTGTAGAAAGTTAGGTGTAGAAGGTTAGGTGCAATATAGTTAGGTGTAGAAGGTTAGGTGCAATATAGTTAGGTGTAGAAAGTTAGGTGTGGAAGATTAGGTGTACAAAATAGTTAGGTGCGGAAGATTAAGTGCAAAATAGTTAGGTGCGAAAGATTAGGTGTACAAAATAGTTAGGTGAGGAAGATTAAGTGCAAAATAGTTAGGTGCGAAAGATTAGGTGTACAAAATAGTTAGGTGCGGAAGATTAGGTGCAAAATAGTTAGGTGCGAAAGATTAGGTGTACAAAATAGTTAGGTGCGGAAGATTAGGTGTACAAGATTAAGTGTAGAATGCACCCTATTTAAGAAAGGTGCATTGTCAATCATTCTGCATCCTAACCATCAATTGTCTTCTTTGAAAAAATGAATCCCAATTTCTTTAGCTCTGGTACTCCAAGCTCATCTGACGATGAGCTTGAAAATTTGGTACATAGCTATGATCTTGATCAAATGATACTCCAACAAATTTCCACCAACAATAATCTTCTAGCATCAATTCTCAATAGCCAAAATACCACACCTGTCCATGGAGGTTCCGTTCCTGGTCATAGAACAATCCATCGTGATCGAGAAGGAGCTGCTCAACGCCTTTTCAATGATTATTTTTCTGAAAATCCAACATATTCCGAAAATATGTTTCGTAGGCGTTTTCGAATGTCTCGAAATTTATTTCTTCGCATTGTTGATGCTGTCAAAAATCATGATGGTTACTTTGTGCAGCGAAGTAATGCAGCTGGGAGACGTGGTTTGTCCACACTTCAAAAAGTTACAGCTGCCTTTCGGATATTGGCGTATGCAATGCCAGCAGATGCTGTGGACGAGTACATTAATATTGGTGAGTCCACTTCCCTTGAATGTGTCAAGAGGTTTTGTCGTGCAATTGTAGAAATATTTGCTGATCAATATCTAAGATCCCCTACTGCTAGTGATGTTGCTAGACTACTTTTTATTGGTAAAAGTCGTGGATTCCCAGGAATGTTAGGTAGTTTAGATTGCATGCATTGGAAGTGGAAAAATTGTCCAACTGCTTGGGCAGGACAATATGCAGGTCGTAGTGGAAGTCCAAGTATTATTCTTGAAGTTGTTGCTGATTATGATCTTTGGATATGGCATGCATACTTTGGTATGCCAGGTTCCAATAATGATATCAATGTATTGGAACGATCTCATTTATTTGCTGATCTTGCTCGAGGTATCGCTCCACCTGCACATTATGTCATACAAGGAAAAGAGTATAATACGGGATATTATTTAGCTGATGGAATATATCCAAAATGGTCTACCCTTGTGCAAACAATCCATGAACCTCGTTCCCAGAAAAAAAAATATTTTGCAATGAAACAAGAATCATGCAGGAAAGATGTGGAGTGCGCATTCGGAGTTCTTCAAAGTCGATTTGCAATTGTAGCAAATCCAGCACGCTATTGGAAGAAAGAAGATTTGCAAGATATAATGACTGCGTGTATTATTATGCACAATATGATAGTTGAGGATGAACGAGACCTTGATGCACCAATTAATGATGCGAGAGAAGTGCCAATTCCAGATCTTGAAATGTCGAACGAAGGAATAGATGAATTTCAAGCATTTTTGGGCCGATTTAAAAAAGTCAAAGACAAAGATGCTCACTTGGCACTTCGTAATGCTTTGATTGATCATTTGTGGGAGGAGTTTTCAAATTCAGAGATGTAATTGTTATGACATGTAATTTATGTGTTTTATTGAATTATCTATTATGAAATGTTGAATTTTATTTTGAATAAGTTGTTTATTTTTACATGAACCTTTTAATTTTTGTAAAATAAAATTAAGTTTTAATTATATATTAATTAAAAATAAAAAATAATGAGCAAGAATATTAATATATATATATATTTTATATATAATCCTATTTAATTAAATAATTCGATAAAAAAATTAAATCAATAGTAAAGAATATAAAAAGGGAATATTCCATTGTAGGGTGAAATGTAGAGTGATGCTGTTGGAGATGAAAATTGAAAATCTGTAACTGTAACTGTAGTGTAGTGTAGAGTTAACTGTATTCTGGTGAAAACTGTTGGAGATGGCCTAAGTAGTTAATTTACGGTATTTACCAACCAACACTTTCTTCATATAATGTAGTTCATTAATTAAGGTATTTTTTAAATTAAGGGCAGTGCTAGATATCCAAAATTTGATTATATTATTAGCTAGTATTACACCTGCGTCGTTGCACAGTGAAATATGTGATAATATTATACGGTTTATAATTCTTGTCCAACTCACGTTTCATTAATTTAAATCTTTTGTAGTCATTTTAAATTTTTTAATAAGATCTCTAATGAATTGTATAAATTAAAAAAAAAATCTAAAAGTCCCGAATCTCGCTCGCACGACTAAAAGAAAGCTTTAGCTATCACACAGCGATAACTCATGATGGAAAAAACCATGTAGGAAAAATAGTACTCCTCCATACAAATCGAAAAAAACCAGGAGAACAAAAATCATGTAAAACAATATCCGAAAGGCAAGGAATAACCGAAGTCCAAAATCCAGAAGAAACAACAGAAGAGGCTAAAATATCAGCAACACGATTTCCTTCTCTATAAATATGAGACACACAAAAATGAATTTGACTAAGATATTGAATAATCGCACGCCAACGTGCTTTCAGCTTCCAAGAAACTTGCAAACTCCGAGAAAAAAGAAGCGAAACCACACACACAGAGTCTGCCTCTAGCCAAATAAAGTCTAGAGACAGTCTATTAACCCACTCCAACGCAGTCAGAACGGCCAAAAGCTCAGCAATAAAAGCAAGTGTTTTAACACTTCAATAAGATTTGTTTCAACTACATTTCAAAAATTTCTTTAATATTTGAGTTATCATTTGTGCTCGCAGATATTTATATCCTTTAATTTTTATGTTTTGTAAGTGTTTATATCTTTTAATTTTCAAAGTAAATAGATTTAACTAATGAAAAATAGATCTATTAAAATGTATATTTTACTGCACAAAGTAAATAAATTCAAAGGATATTATATATAATTCCTAAATCTTTAAGTTGTATCACAAATTTGTTATTTTGCAACCACATACTTTTACTGATATTATGTAGAAATAGAAAATATATAAAATTTCATATCAAAAGAATTGAATATTTTAGTTAAATAAATTATATGTAGTAGTTTATTTGAAGAAATTTTCATTTTTGAAGTATATTGAATTAGTAATATTCATATAACAAAAAAAAATATTATTTTTAAAAACAATATGAAACAAACTTTTTTCAAGGATAAGATAAATTATATGTAAAAAATAATAGAATGTAAAGTAACAAAAGTTAATAAACTACTAACCATCCAAATTGTGGGGCAAAAAAAAAAAACTATTGATATTAAATTGTTAATTATAAATTATTATAACAAAGAACTGAACTTCTCTAGCGGGCCATATTAATTGAAAAAAATTGTCGGCCCAAATTAACAATAGGGCGTGAATTTATTTATCTTCTTAAAAAAAGGAATAAAAATATAAAATTAAATTGCTAGGGTTAAGTCTTCTAATCTTCACTTCATTGTCGGCGGCTAGCACAACTGTTTTCCTCCACCGTCCATTCTGTAATCGGTCAATCTTGAAGAATTTTTTTGTTGGCGCCGTGAATCTTCATCTTCAACCATCGTGTTCAACTATTTTGAACATAATCTTCGTGTTGAGTTTTGTTTCACATTTTTGTTGTTCGAGTTCGAAGATCTAAGGGCTAGTTTGTAGGATTTTTGAAAATCCGATGGTTGATAGGTAGACATTTTGTTCATATATTTTTCATACCAAAAACTGAAAAATGCAACATCTTCCATACCTGGAAAAACACTGTGAACCCCTGATACCGTAAAACCTCTTTTTCCATTCATATTTTCCAATCCAAAGCACCAAAAAATCAAAACCTTTACCGAGTTGAAACTTAATTTAGGAAAAAATTTGTCAGCTCACCCTGATATTCTTAAGGTTAGTTACCTCTTGCAATATTTTTGTTAGTGCCTTTGTGACACCAATTAGTAAAGTTGGAATCAATGTTGTCATAGCACCATGTGTATTTATCAAGAGCTCTTCATTGCTCTTGTTATAAGTGGTTAATTATCATTCATCTTTATGCCAATTCATAAATCACTTCAGTATTTGGTTTTTCCAAGTACATTTTTCACTGTCTGGACAACGTTCATAACAATGTACGTGAACATGATTTGAACTTCTTAAAGACAGCTCAAAGCAAGGAGTTTGGATTGAGCTGAGAAGAAAACTATTGTGCATCGTGCTACAACAGAGATTGTTCATCATGCTATGTACTGTCAGCTAGCTTGAGTGATAGCCTAAAGACAGCCTGTGAACATACAAAAGATTCCACTGTACTACCTGATAAGAAGTTTCAAGATCAACAATGTACATTTCAAAGTACGTAGACGTCTGCATCTGAAGAAAAGACTCAAAGATCAACAATGTTCATTGAAACGTTCATGAACGTTTGCATGAACATATTTTATCCAGATTATCCTTCCAAGATCGTTGAAGCTGTTCGAAATTGCCAACCAAGAGGAGATTCAAGATTGTTTTAGAAGATGTCTTATTCAGCTTGGAGAGCATGTGATTGAAGATAAGGTAAAATTCTAAATATGGAAGAGATCTAACATGGAAAGTCCTAGGTTTTAGTTTATATAGGGAAGTTTCCTTATCAGATTCCGATTAGGATTTGGACTCATGTTTCCTTGTTAAGTCTATGTTATAATCTATAAATAGCATGGGATACAGATGTGTTAGAAAGTGTAGAGAAAACACCAGATAGAAGAACTGCAAATATTATTTCAAGTGCTCTAACCGTTTTGAGCCACATAGATTCGGTAATGTCTTAGACTAGAAATTAGTGTTCTAGTCATCGTGTATTGAAACACACTTGTTCATACACTGTCAAAAGGAGTCTCGGAAGAGATTTCCTATGGGAACTAGATAGTTTAGATACCTAGATTGTGAGGGATCTCACAATTCAATTCAATGAAAGAGGGTGTACGGGTAGAAAGGGTAGCGAGTGACGGGAGGTCAGCTGCGTGTAAAATCCTTAGTAAACATAATATTGGAGTAGTGAATTATTTTCCACGAACCTGACAAGTCTCCCTGACGTAGATCAGTTGATCGAACAAGGTTACCAAACCTCTGCGTACTTTACTTTCTACAATAGTCTAAACGTTCACAATTACATTCTTGAACTTTATTGTGAACACATCTATAATGTTCAAAAACTTTTCTGTGAACATGGTGTAGACAGATACTTCTCACACGGGTGTGTAATTTCAATTGGCACCAAAGCAGGTTGTTTTGTGTTCAAAATGAAAAGATCAAAGGAAGTACATCTCTATGTGAAGTATTTGGTTTTTTAGCTATGAGTCCTATCAAAGAAGGATGTTTCACTACCAAGTCACCTCTTTTTGAAGGCAACAACTATCCCTACTAGAAAGTAAGGATGCAAGCTTTCCTTAGGTCCATCGATGATCAAGTATGGAAAAGTGTTACTGAAGGATGGACTCAACCCACGGTTGCCAAGGATGACAAATACACCCCCATTGAAGAGAAAGACTGGACTGAACCACAGAAGAGATGGTTTAATGCCAACTTCAAAGCTCTCAACGCCATATTCTCCATAATGGATTTAGAGTCATTCAGTCTAATGTCAACTTGTGAGACTGCTAAAGTTGTATGAGATGTATTGGCGACAACCTTTGAAGGAACCAACACTGTCATACTTTCAAGACTTCAGAATATTGCCTCTCAATTTGAAAATTTGAGAATGGCAGATTCTGAAACTATTGGAGAATTCAACGCTCATCTGAGGAGTATATCTAATGAAAGTTTTTCATTAGGAGAAGTCATGTCAGATGAAAAGCTGGTAAGGAAAGTCTTGAGGTCTTTACCAAAAAGATTTACCTACAAAGTTGCTGCCATAAAGAAAGCTAAGGATGTCAGAAGCTTGAGGCTAGATGAACTGATGGGATCTCTCAGAACCTTTGAGATAAATCTTTAAGAAGACAAATACATGGAGAAAAGGTAAAGGAGTTTGCCTTAAAAGCTGAATCATCAGAGAAAGTTCCTGAAAAAGTTCTCAAAGATGTTTCTGATGAATCATATGGTACTGATTACCAAGAACTTGAGAAAGTTGTTGAGGAGAGCTGGAAGTCAAGGTATCAATATGAACAACAACAAGAAACAATTTCCTCGAAAGTTTTCCAACAAGAACATCCCTGATCAAGATGAAGATCAAGGTAAAGGAATCAAGTGTAGAGAATATAAAGGCTATGGACACATTCAGAGAGAATATGCCAATACTTTGAAGAAGAAGCAAAGCTACAACACCTCGATGAGTGATGAAGAATCAAGCTCCAACGAATCTGATTCAGAGGATGAAACCAATGTCTTCATAGCCAAAGAAAATCAAGCTTCTCATCCTGATCTGTTTTGCCATCAACCAGGAATCAGATGATGATGATGATGATGATGATGATGATGTGATGAGGTTAGCAACTCAGATATTGAGAATACCTATCAAGATATGTTCAACAAGTGGCTACAGGTTGTGGAGATCAATAAACAACTTGTTGAACAAAATCAGAAGATTAGTCAAGAGTAATCAACTCATCATCAAAGAAGCATCTCTACAAGAAAATATATGTAACCAGTAGAAGGAGCTCGAGCAATCCAATGAAGATCTGAAGGTGTTTATTAGAAACATAAAGATGCTCAACAATGGTACTAAAAATCTGGATGAGATTCTGAACTCAAGACAGACCATAAAGGTTCGACATGGTCTTGGATATTTTGGACAAAGCTCAGGATAAATCAAGTTTGTCAAATCAAAGGAGGAACCTAAGAAAAAGGAGGAAGTCCAGAATAATGTTTTGAACTTTGCAAAGAACGTTACAAGTCCCGATGATGATAGTCTAGTGGTGGAATGAGATTGCTTGGAGACCAAAGATCATGAGTTTTAATCATCTCAATACCACAAGTCGGGTGTGCGAGTTATTAAAAAAAACTACAATAAATGTCAAGGTTGTGATTCACAAAACTAACGGTAGAAGACAATAAAACATAAGTTTTTCCTTGTACCCACAAACTGTAAAACCTAACAACACAGTCAGCTTTGCAACAATAATAAAAAATATTTCAGATAATAAAACGCTTGCTTCTTTCTCCTTCATATCACACACAAACACGCAGTCGAAATGGAAGCAAGAAAGTATCAGGTATTCTAAAACAACTAACATTACGGATACTGATTACAAAGGACATGGGAGTCAACTTTAATTTTGATCCTACAAAGCAACTGCTAATGGATATACAAACACGAGTTTCGCTACGTCTATCCATAGCTCAACTACAATTGACATATCACATCTTCCCTGGTCACTATCCTAACAATTTACAAGCTACAGAACACTCAAATCATGGCACACATACCCCTACTCTAACCGCGTGCTGCTCTGAGGAAGTTGTTAAAAGGGCTGGCAAGCGGCAACCTTAGAGCTAACGAAGTGTTGTTTGTGGCTAGAACAGGTTTCTCGGTCAATATCTGTATAGAAAGAATCTAAATCTTAGTATAATGGCGATGCCTTAGATATATGATATGTCGAGGAGACATCTTGAATTTCCTTCTATTGTATCCAATCAAAGAGTGCCTGTAATTGAATGGTACGAGGAATTATTATATCTCTTACCTTCTCCATTGCTGACAGTCCAGTTGCTGGAAGAAGTGACATGCCACAGGATTTCGAGCACTGGTTATCATAGGTCAACCAATTAGACAGCTTCTTTCTTGTTTCTGTTCCAAATGTTTCACACTAATTTGTCATGGCGCTGTACGGGAGAGGCGATGTGGAGACGGATGTTCCAGCTACTTGACCAGCAACTTCAAGTGCCTGAAATAAATTATAGCTTAGAGATACAAATCATGCACGATTATTTCATTATGCCCCCTGCCATTCATTAATTCTACTCTTTCCAACTATGCAACTAAAATATATGCTACAATCAAGCCAGAGCCCAGAACTACCAGCTGAAGATAGTCAAAACTGGAGCTTATAAACTGCCAACAAGATGTGCAGAATCGTCAACTGGGAATATGTTCCAAACTGAAGATCACAACTGTCAGCTGAAGCCCAGAACTGACGATCAAGACAGAAGCCGAAACTGGAATTCAAAATTTCCAGAACTATCAGCATGGAGATCTTGAAGCTAATGCAACCAAGATCCTTGAGTAAAAGCTTGTCAGAGAACAAAGGCAGTACAATGACTACTTTAACAAAAAACCTCTCAACGACTTTAAAAATCAATAGATCATTAATGATCATTTGTTGATGTCTAAACTGTCACAATATCACTCCTATATAAAGGATGAGTGACTCAATTTGTGACGAGACTTTTGCCAAAATATCAGAACATCTGCAAAGATCAGTTCAAGCTATAAACATCAGCAGCAAACGTCCTAATTGAGAAGAAGAAACTAATCGTCCATTAAGCTAGCTGTCGAAGAAGTCTAACCAGAGCCAGCTTCTCAGTGTGAAGATTTACACCGATCAACTACTCAGCTCAAGCTAAAGGAGCACACTAGTTGATAACAGATTCAAGACTGCATTCTTGAAGATCGAAAGATATATAAAACCTTAAAAAGACGGGCAATAGCACCTTATCTCTCCAGCGAACAGTTGGGGATCGTAAGTATGAGTTGTCGACCTATCGGCTGAGGAGACCGCATTCGTTGGAACTGCTGTTTCCGGGATAGCACTAGTTGAAAAGGAGGTCACGACTTGTAAAGTCGTCATTCGCTAGGTTCAACACATTGTCTTCACTATATAATTGTAATAAAGAAATTTTACCATTGCATAGTGGATTACCCTTTTCAGTAAGGAAGAGAGGACGTAGAAGTTTAAGCTTCGAACCTCTATAAACCGCTTGTGTGTGCTCAATTTATTATTTTCAGTTGCATTCTTTAACTGCACACATTCAGCACACAAGTTGCACTTTGAGTCAACTGATCAAGTGCACCGATAAATTATTATCGCGAGTCAAGGGCCCAATATATTCCACAACTGTTTTTAAGTTTTGAGGATCAGTTTATTCACCCCCTCTAAACTGATTCAGACTCACCCCGGGACCAACAACATGCTAGGTCTGAGGTCTCGGTTTGGGCCTACAAAGGAAACTACCTATTAGTATCATGCTAAGTCTTAAAACTATAACATAAGGTGAGTTTGGGATTAAAAAACGAGTTCTCGAAATTTGGGCTCAAACGGACAACTTTTGAAATAGATTTAAATTATCCTAAAAGGCCCAATTAGAATTTTGGTAGATCAGTTAAGACATTTTAAAATAAACTCTTGAAATAAAAAATACAAATATATAAAAGATGCATGATACACTCCTCAAAATAGATCCATAGTTATTTTATTCACATTTATAAATCTTTTTAATTAAAATTTAAAAGATGAAAATAAAATAAAAATATCCTAAACTAACTCATGTACAAACACATAAGCACACTTAACCAAATTAATTTCAATTTCATTCTCTCTCACTCCCACCCTCACTCTCGACAATTTTAATAAAACGAGAACCAGTAATTTTTCCTTCTCTTATCAAATCTATACACATTTTCCAAACCAAACATAATTAAATATGCATAATATTTTTCATATTTTTCTCTCACTTATGCACTCACTTGCACATCTTTAATTAAAAGTTAAAACAAGTCATTACTCTTTTTCCCCCCTCTCTATACGCATACACACATGCACAGAACAAAATATTTACTAGGTGTGAACATGTCACATCTGATCTGTCAAGTATGGTTTACCTGCCCTGTATGGTTTGTAGGCTATTACATAGGGTACTAAATTTATCCAGTGCGTACCTCGGTAGCGGCTGCGGATTTCCCTCGATCGACATAAAAAAAGACATTTACTTTTTCTCTCCTTTGTACTCATCTCTCACTCTTTACTGTACTTTTCTCTCTCCTTTCTTTTTGGAACCCACATGCACATTATGAATATATCTATTTACATATCACCAATTTCAACATAAAATGATACTCTCTCTCTCTCTCTCTCTCTCTCTCTCTCTCTATACTTTATGTCCATTGATAAATAGAACAACCAAAATCTTTATCTCACTCTTCCCAAACTCGTTGGCCACACCTCACACGCATGTACCATTTCTTTATTTTTATTTCTTTATCATCTTTTTCATACATGCAACAACTTTCACACTCTTATTTTTGTGTAAAATAGCAATCTCATGTAGTAAAAACCCTAAAAACACGAAAATTAAATGACCATGGAAGATTATAAGGTGTATCCAAATATTAGAGATCCTAATTCAAATTTTAACCTCCAAATCTTTATAGATTTTAAATAAAAAGAGGAAAATATAAAGAAATAAAAGTAAAACATTTGTTTAATTGCATGTTGGATCCGGCCACTGAAAAAAATTATCAGAAAAACACCGACATATAGCCATGGTGGGCTTTTTCTGGCCAATTTGGCCTTCTTCTCCCCCCATCGAACTTGTTCCAAAAGCATTTAGAAAGTAAAGAGGGGTCTAAAAGTATAATTTGAAATATTTTTTTGATCAGAAGTGAGAATTCCGGCGACGGCGGCGCTTTGCCGCGGACTACTTTACCGGAAATTACCATAAAGAGAGAAGGTTCGGAGAAGATGAAGCTCACCTTTGGTGTTAAGAAGGAAATGAGCTTCCTATTAATTAAAAATGCATTTTATATTTAGTTGAGCTGGGCTAAAAGGCCCCATGCTCGATTTCTTTTGGGATTGGGCTTGTTTTAATTGATTAAAACTTAGCCCAATAAACTAAGTTGGGCTTTAGATAAAATTTATATTCTCCTAATTAAATTGACCCAAACATACAATGATCCAAAATATAAGTTATAGGGTATTACAGTTAGTGCAATTAGTGTGTACTAGCTTAATTATCATTTATTTAGGAAAATTATATGTTGTGCTAATCGTGGTATTTGCAGTGTACCAATCCACGATCTTTATCCGTTGTGCAATTCAAGGAACATGTCGAACCAAGGTGTCAGACTTAGAGAGAATGATGTTCCTTAAGATGCTCATGACGATGGTCGAGACCTTGGGCTTCTGATTTATAATTGATTAAGCTAGATTTTTTACTGCCGCCTTCAAGGATATTTAACTTGGAGATTCACCCTAATCACCTCCTGCTCAAGAAGGTAATAAATTCTATCAACATGGAAACAAACTTCATAAGGCAAGACTCGAAGAAGTCAAGTGTTCGAGCTCCTACATAAAGGTCATTCGGTTGCAAATGAATGGTGCGCGTTAATTGAATTATACATTACAATTCTAAGTATCGAGTTGTAATAGATTGATATTTTTTATTGTGTCTACTTGTATTGTTCTTGTTTAAGTTCAATGTGAATTTCTAGTAGGTTGTTTGTTGTTAGGACAAACAATTTGGATACTGTGCTGCTGCTGAAGATTGTAACCCCGCAGAGGTTGTAAGAGAGACTAAGTATGGGCACTTGGATCATAGGTGGTTCTTACGGTTTTAGTATATTGAAGAATGAGTAGTGTTTGAAAGGTTGATCAAATAAGTGGTCTTGTTGTACAAGTCATTGTCGAAAACTAAATTTGAAGGAGTAGATTGATTCTCTACTGGACGAGGCCCCTCAGGTGTAGGTGTATGCACCGAACTGGGTAATCATCTGTATGCTTTCATTGTTTATATTCTTAATCTACAGATCATACAACTGAACATCATAAAAAACATCACATATTATGTTTTCTCACAATATATTGAGGTAGTGTAATCAATGATATTGATCATGTTGGCATGTATGTATGTATCATCTAGCTACACGTCAATAACCAAGAGATTGGAGTTTTAAGGCTAAAATAAGAATTATAAAAAACTTAAAAATTAAATAAACATAAGCCCTCACTACAAGAAAAATGGTAATAGACAACACAAGAAAGATAATGTGCTTTAGTATCTATGTCGTCTATTGCGAAATAGACGACATGCATACGCTCCCGCGTTGTCTATAGCAATTTTTTTCATTTTTTATTGCATAATAAAATATATTTGTTGTCTATAGGATATATAGACAACGTGCCTCATTAGACGTCATCTATAGCCACATTTTTTTTTAATTTATGCTGAAATAAATTTTTTATTAGACAACGTCTATCAAAGCAGTGTTGTCCAGAGATGGAGTTGTGTATCTAATACGATGTCGTTTTCTAATTCTTCATCACTTCTTGGTAGAATAAGCGGGAGATAGAACTTTTTAGGACTTAGAAAAAATTCGAACACATGAAATCCCTAATCACCGCTAGAAAAGGTAGAAAAACTGAAATCCCTAATCGACACTAATAGGAATCATCTGCCCTCACCCGTAGTCCTCACATTTATGCCTACCACAACCTCCTCTTACATTTCTGTTTCTCAGCATTGCTTTCACTCGCTGGGTTTTAATTATCTATGATTTTTATGCGTAGATCTGTGCAAAAACCCTGTTGATGGATTTTCGGCTGAATTATTGGATGAGAGCAATATGTTTGAATGGAGTGTTACTATAAGTGGGCCTCCCGATACTCTATAGTGAGTGTCTCTTCTTATTACTTGTTCTTAATCTTGTGAATTTTGTGTTTCCATATTTAGGATTAGGGTTAATTCGATTGAGATATGTTCTCGAGTTGATTGTGTCTGGCTAGATGACCTTTGTGGTTATTTGTTGTGATTCCTGGTTCTCTTTCTTTTCTTTCTAATCTTCTGTGTGAGTGCTGGTAGCGTCTGACCCTTCTTGTGTCGATGGAGAGATTATGCTGAATCAGACAATCTAAAAGGGTTTGTGTGGCATTATTAATTATGTTTGTGGATTACATGGTGTAATGGGACATGGTTCAGTGGAGTTCACAGTTTTAGTCGTATTTCTTTTTTTACTATATATACACATATAAACAAACTGACCATTGTAGATTTTTGTTGACAATAATTGGGGTGGATAAAATACGGATTCAAATTGAAAATAGTGTTATCGCACAAAGGTGGTTATAATTTTATTTTTATTTTTTATATATCTTTTATCGATTAAATAGTATTTATGTTAAATTTCTTGAAAAATCTATTTTAAATTGTAAAGTTGAAAATAGTTATCTGCCAAGAATTGAAATTTGCAGAGTTCAGGTTTATAATTGACTTAAATCATCATGGACCTTGAGTATACATCACTCCCTCTAATTAAGAAAACTAAATCCTGCATATTTTGTTTGAAAGAGTTTATCCATTGGAATGGGTTGGTTTTTGTAGAGCTTAGGCATTACAGAATGGAGAAATGTAAGAATGTAAGAACCATCTATTTGGTTCAAGATATTGATGTTTTAGTGTATTTAAAAATTCTTGTGTGCGTGTTTGCTATTATTCATTTTCTTGAAGAGTTTGGATACGAGTCAGATGGCAACTGTACCAATGATGCTCTTTACATATCTTTTAATGAGATCTGAAAATGTGTTGGAACTGGATATAGACCTGATTTAGCATATTTTAGTATATCGAGAGTTATACTACTTCTACATGTAATGGAAGACTATTCATTGCATGTTCGGATGACTAAATAACTGGCTGACTTAGAGTTTTCATCCTTGATAGCTTACATGAGAGAAGAATATATAGTTCTGTCAATAACAACTGTTATGCATTCTTTATTAGGTTTCATGCTTCACCCGCACGAGTAACGATAATCCGAGCACAGAATACTGAGGAAGCAAGGGAATTATCATTTTCTTACCATTGTAGCAATTCTGGGAAATAAGTGTCTGAAAAAATAATGTCAGTTTTCATGCATTTCAGTCTGTAATACTTTTAATTTAGGAATATCATAATTAAGCTTAGCAACTAGTTTTCTTTATAGTAGTTGATATGAATTTTCTCAACAAACACAATTAACCTAAACAAGTTTTAAAATACCAATCCCAAATTGCAAGCGTACAATCTTGTAGCACTTGGAATCGGGTCGAACACAAGGAATTAAGGCAATTCAAGCTACACAAGCATCAATTTCATGCAGTTTTGCAAGTCAAACTAAACGGATATATTTTGAGAATTTTCTATTCTAGACATGAAAGAAAACAAACTCATGAGTTCTACTATAATGAGAAATTGCAAGATTAATAAAATAAGGGGTTTAACTAGCAAATAGAAATGGGTTCTAGGGTAATGCGCATCAACATAGGCATAGATAATTGGACATGAACCATGCTAACTCCACTCATGTGATTTAAACATAACTAATTCTAGAACTCTCTCGAGCATCTAGAATATATTTGGACAAACAAGATTCTCCTCTCTCTAGGTTAAATCCAAATTTTACCAAATTAATCCTAAGCAATCACCAAAACCAATTAGACATCAAACTCTCGTTATAACACATTGGATTCATAAATCAATTACCCATGTTTAATTTCTTTTCTCAAAGATAATCCAACACAAAATCATACTCTAGGTGTCCAACCCTAGGTAAGATAAAATCACAATATTGACTTATGAATAATAGAGAGAAGAAATAAGCATGAATTCATACCAAAAATCAAATACCCAATCCCAATTTTACATCACCCTAAAACTATGGAAATTAGCTACTCATGCTTGGAATTGGAAAAAACAAAAATCAACAAGAAAAATAAAGAACATAGATAAGGTATAGAGTAAACCTGAATAATATTAAAAATCTTCAAAACTTCAAGCTTCCTTGTACAAAATCTCTTCCAAGTACCCAAATTCTTCTACAAAGCTCCTAAAATGTCTAAGTGTCTATTTTTGGGGATAAAATGAGGCTTACCCTAAAACTTTGAACCAAGATTCGTATTTATACCCCCACATTTTCGAGGATTAAAAATAAAGCTAAAATAAAAACATAAAATGAAAATCCAGAACAGGACTGGGAGGCGCGACTCAGCTGTTCGCACTTCATCCTTACGAGTCGGGCCGCACTACAAGGTATGCTTTTCGGGCCTCTGAATTAATGCTCGGTCGCGCCTACTCTATACTCGCGTCGCACCTCCTATGGGTCGCGCCACCTGGCACGATTGAGCTGGTCGCGCCTCTTCACCCTGGCGCGGGTCGCGCCATACAATAGGCTTTTATGCCCTCTGTTTGCACACGCACTCGCGCCATGACTATACCGGGGTCACGCATCGTTTTGCTCCTTGGAGGCTCGATTTAGTCGATTTGCCCTGAAACGCAAACACATGCGTCAAACGCATATATTAAACAACTTAAAGCTAAAACAGCATTTAAGGCGATAAATAAATCAAAAAGAGCATCCTAACTAATAAAAAAATATGCTCAGAAATAGGGTGAAAATCCCGTTTGTTAGTAGTCTCCATTAAATTTCTTTGATTGATGGGCTTTTATTCTGAATTAACTACTCTTTTGCATTTCAGGCCTAATCTTTTTCCCCTTATGAAAATGGTCAAAAATTGAAGAACTATCCAAAACTGAATCTTGTCTGCTATTTGTATTCAAATACATAGCTTATATCTCTAGTTAACAACATGCTTTAGTTTCTTTTTTTTCTTCAATATATGTCATTCTAGCCTACGATTTTCTAACAGTCAAAGCTGCTGCAGGCTTTGATCCCGATCTCAAGCAGGAGATGATGCCCGTCACTTTCATTGGCTTTTGATGCTGCATATTATATTACTTGTTGTGAAGTTTTAACAAAAAGCTGACAAATGAAAATATTTTAAACACTATTTTTGCTTCTTTTTTTCATTGTTTGTCACTATATTTGGCCAGTTCTTGGATAAATTGTGATTCATTCTCTATAATACTAAGTTGTTGTCGATACTAAAATGGTAAAAAAAGATAAAAATTTAGGGACTACCTTAGTTTACTTGATCACTTTTTGATCAAGTAAGGTTTTTGATGTGTATATGATGCATAAGCATTAAGGTTTCAACCTTCTCCTACAAAAATTAACAATAAAATAAAAAATATATTATTGTGTTTCTTTTTGGCAATTATAGGATTTTGACTTTTAGGTAGAACATTTATGTAGTGTAAATCTCTTATCTGTTTGTATGTTAAATAGATTGATGGCTTCGATTAATAAATTGTGGATGTCCAAGAATAGATTATCAAAAGACTATGAGGATGGAATCGAATCTTTCTTGAACTTTGCCATTGAAAATGGGAAGGATCCTAACGCAATGCACTGCCCTTTTGTAAAGTATGGAAATCTAAGAACAAAGGATGTCCAAACCATAAGAGCCCATCTAACATATAATGGAATGGATTTAACATACTGTAGTTGTATATTACACGATGAGAAATTTAAACCTAACACGACTGATAAAGTTGAATTCAACTTTGGGGATCGTGATTTTTATTCAAATGAACCAGTAGATATGGTGCATGATGCATATTTTGTCAATCCATCTCATTTTACGAAACTACTTAAAGAAGTTGAGATACCTTTATATTCTGGATGTGTGCAATTCACAAAGTTGTCTGCAATTGTTAAGTTATATAATTTGAATTCAAGATTTGGGTAGTGCGATGCTACATTTACCGACCTACTTGTGTTGATAGAAGAGATGCTTCCAAAGGATAACATATTGTCTTCCTCTTGTACGAGGCAAAAAAGAGTTTATCCGCATTGGGGATGAAGTACGATAAGATTCATGCTTGCAAAAATGATAGCATTTTGTATCAAAATGAGCATGCAAATTTGTTAACTGCCCTACGTGTGGGGTGTCAAGGTGGAAAATGGGAAAAAATGGCGAGATA
Source organism: Perilla frutescens (assembly GCA_026008535.1). Classification (NCBI taxonomy): domain Eukaryota; kingdom Viridiplantae; phylum Streptophyta; class Magnoliopsida; order Lamiales; family Lamiaceae; genus Perilla; species Perilla frutescens. The sequence goes on along the minus strand of BRKX01000017.1, from coordinate 33,908,378 downwards.
ATTGAAGGAGTGTCTGCAAAAGTGTTATGGTATTTTCCACCGATATCCAGATTCCAACGAATGTTTCGCATTAAGAAAATGTCTGACAATTTAACATGGCATGCTCATAAGAGAGTTCGTGATGGAAGTCTACGTTATTCTGCCGATTCTCCCGCTTGGAAACTAGTGGATCAACGATGGCCAAATTTTGGCAACGAACCAAGAAATCTTAGATTAACACTTCAACGGATGGTATCAATCCTCATAGTCTCATGTCATCTAAGTATAGTGGTTGGCCAATTATTCTAATAACATATAATCTCCCTCACTAGTTATGCATGAAAAGAATACATATAATGCTCACTTTATTGATTTCTGGTCCGCTTCAGCTCGGGAATGATATCGATGTTTATTTGGCACCTTTGATTGATGACTTAAAATAGTTGTGGGAAACAGGTGTTGAAGCATATGATGCATATCGTGATGAATCATTCATGCTAAAAGCCATCCTCCTTTGGACAATAAATGATTTTCCCGCTTATGGTAACCTCTCAGGGTGTCAAGTGAAAGGTTATTGTGCATGTCATATTGTGCTAAACAAACATATGCCAGAAGCTTAAAGCATAGTAGGAAGATGTCGTATACAGGGCATTGGAGATTCTTACCATAAGATCATCCATATCGACAACAGAGGAAGACATTTAATGGAAAGCATGAGTTAAATCCTGCACCAATAATATTGAGTGGTGTTGATGTCTTGAATATAGTAGGGTGACTTAATTGCTCATGGGGGGAAAAAGTCATAAAGTCAAGCCAAAAGGAATTGATAAGAAAACTTGTTGGAAGAAGAAATCAATATTTTTTGACTTGGAATATTGTAAGCATTTGTTTGTTTAACATGTTCTCGATGTGATACACATAGAGAAGAACGTGTGTGAAAGTCTGATTGGAACACTACTTAATATTCATGAAAAAACAAATGATGGAGTGAACGCAAGGCGTGAGGAATGAGTTGGCACCCGCAATAGGGAAAAAAAGAACATATTTGCCAGTTGCTTGTTATTCTCTAACCAAAGAAGAGAAACGACAAGTTTGTGCATGTTTGCATGGATTGAAATTTTAAACAGGTTACTCATCAAATGTTTCAAGCCTTGTATCCATGGATAATTTAAAAATTAGTGGCCTAAAATCACATGATTGTCACACAATAATGCAACAATTGCTTCCCGTTGCTATACGTGGTGTATTGCTAAAACAAGTAAGATATAACATCACTTGATTATGTTTCTTTTTCAACGTACTTTGTAAAAAAGTCATCGATGTCTCAAAGTTGGATGACATTGAAAGAGACATCACAGTTACATCGTGCTTACTTGAAAAACATTTTCATCCATCATTTTTTGATATAATGGTCCATTTAACCATTCATCTTATACGAGAGGTCAGATTTTATGGACCGTATATGTGGATGTATCCATTTGAAAGATTCATGTGAATCTTGAAAAGTTATGTGAGGAATCGCAATTGTCCTGGAGGATGTATTGCAGAATGCTACATAGCTGAAGAAGCATTGGAATTCTGTTCAGAATACTCATCTAATGTTCACACTATAGGAATACCCTCTACACACCACCTAGTACAACTGAGTAAGCCTCTATCAGGTCCTCAAATAACACCTGTTGGTGAGGATGAATGAGAACAAGCACATCAATATGTGTTGATGAATGAAGATGTCATCAGTCCATATATCGAGTAAGTCATTTGTATTAGTTATATCTTCCTATAAATTAATATTTTAATTAATTTAGATGACATAATCTTAAATGTATTTGCTAAAGAGAACATTTCACACATTTGAAAATAATATTTCCTAAGAGATTGAAGGCAGTAAAATGGTTACAAGATGAGCACAACCGCTCATTCATTGCATGGTTACAGAAGCGCGTAAGTATCTTTGTACTTTACTATATACATCACTCGATTGAAAAAATTAATAACACTTAACAATAAGTGTATATCATTGAATTATAGATTGCAAATGAGCATACAACACATCAAGTATCAGAAAGATTGAAGTGGTTGGCATGAGGCTCTAATATAAGAATCATAAAATATTCTGCCTACATGATAAATAGAGTGACTTATCAGTTATCACACAAGAGCATGTGACAGTATAAGAGTTGTTTAAAACTCTGGAGTAAGCTTGGTTGCAAAGATAATGCAAGTGACTAATGCAAAAGATAAGAATCCGATTGTGGCAGATATGACTTATTATGGAGTCATTGATGAGAGCTCGACTACAATAACTTTTGAGTAGTAATGTTCAAATGTAGTTAAGTGGAAAATAACAATGGCATTAGAGTTGATGGCCTTGGATTTACATTGGTAAATTTCAATAGAATTGAGTTCAAATCTGAACTTTTTTTCTCGGGAAGTGTAATACCCCGAAATATTTTAGAAGGTTTTTATTTAACTTATGTTACCTGAGGGTAATCTAGGAAAAAATTGGGTCGTTAAAGGATTCAAATAAAGGAAAATCGCAGTCAGGGAAATCTGTTAAATTTATTTTGGTCAAAAATTTGCTTTAAAAATATGTTTTGATATTTTTCTTGGGTTAATAGAAAAAGTTTTAAGCATCATGCCAAACTTTCAATTTTTCAATATCGAGTTTAAATGAACTCTTAGCACAATTTTAAACTAAAAGGTAATAGATTTGGATAGAAAAGGCACATCCGTCATTATCCAATTTCTATTTCGAAAGATTATCCTATTCGTAATTATCCTATTCTTTTTCCATCATTATCCTATTCCATCATTATCCTCTTTCTTTTATTCGTTATTATCCTATTTATTTTTCTTCTATAAATAGAAGGTTAAGGTTTCATTTTTCATTCATTTTCAAAATCAAAACGCCGAGCAGCTTCCAGAGAAGGTACGACTCTAGTTTTCTATTTCAATTCTGAAATAGCCATTTTGAAGGTATCAACACGTAGATCACGAATACGTGATTGAAATGATGACATGACGGACGATTACGATGGAAAATCATTGTGACCGCCGCCGAAAGTCACCACCACCCCTCAAATCGGTGACTCTTTCGGGTCGCCAGATCAAAAAGTGTCTTTAGGGTTTTATGTTCTATGTATATTTATATACACTTTCCATGTTGTCACTTTTTAATTTCGGGTATATTTTGGGTATCCGAATATTAAATTGTAGTCTTTTTCAGATCTATCCTTCATGGATAACCCGATTGTACCTTTAAGCTCAAAAGTTGTTCCGTGTCAAAATATAGTATTTTTATTAAAAGTTTCATATTTTTCCAATGGGCAGATCTTGCGGTATGAATTTATTTGTATCGAGTTAATTTTAGGATACGGGTTTGACCACCCCGTATGCCAAAACTTCCAAAAGGGTTTTTCTTTATAAAAATGCCCTGAGTAAAGTTCCCTTAAGAGTCAAAATATTTTGATGACCCAGATGTTGCGTATTAAGATAGTAGATATTATAATATTTACTTCATAGCTAAGAAATATTAGATTTTGACCTAATGATAGTCTTTTATCGAAACTAAGTTGCCGGATAATCTTGTAGGCTCAGAAGAAGGAGACTTCTAGTTGAGACCAGAACCAGAATCTAGATCTAGCTTTCCAGATCGGATTGCCAGGTGGGTTTTTATTATATAAAAATATGTTTCAAGTTATTAAGCCCTGATATTTATAAAATGATTATGATTGAATATCCAACTCATGACTGTATTTGATGTGCTCTCCTGGCTCATGTAAGTCTTACTACTGTTTTTGGTGACGAAACTACAATGGTTCACGATATCGAGCCCCAAGCAAATAGGGCAGTGTCCAACCTTAAGCAGCCGGGTTGTGTACACGAACCGACTCACCGTAAGCGTTCTAGGGGAGAGTGGAGCGCAATGATGGAACTAAAAATGATTTTTGTATACATGGAATTCACAAATTTTCTGTTTTGAAAGCTTTCCATGATATGCTTAAAATATGATTGGATATTCTGTTTTATAAAATGATTGTGAAGGTTTTTCTCAAAAGTACCCACTGAGTGCATTAGTACTCACGCCCAAAAATCTTTTCAAATATTTTCAGGATGAGCTGCGGGATGGCGGACGACTGTGCTAAGGTTGAAGGGCTATTGTTTGATGTATATGTTTCCTTTTCCGCTATGGAGTCTAACTGAGAACATGCTTCCTTTTGAGTCTGAATAAATGCACTACGTTTTTTTCCGCTTACTCTGATTACTGTTATGGAGTGTTCGGTTCTCCGAATCCCGTTTTCTTTATTGTTATGGAATGTTCGGTTCTCCGAATCCCATTTTCTTTATTGTTACGAAGTGTTCGGTTCTCCGAATCCCGTTTACTTTCTATTCCTGACAGGCAAAAACCTGGCATTTATTTACTTTCCTTATTCAGACAGGCGCAAGCCTGGCTTTACATTGCTTTCCATGTCAAGGCAAAAGCCTGGCTTTATATTGCTTTCACGACAGGCAGGAGCCTGACATCTCTTTACTTCGAGTATTTGGACAGACATCAGTCTGGCCTTTTTCATGCCTAACCTATTAACAGTTAACCTTTGAACTGTTATTATTATATTGAAGTTTGTCTTTGTTATTCTTTCTTAGGTTCATCCTAAGAGTCATGGTATCTGGTTTGAGTCATTTCATACGCTTTAAAAGCGTGGATTGATCCATTTTGGAGGTTATGCTGCCCAAATTTTTAGGGCACTAACCCTATTTCTTTGATAGCTTCTGTTCAACAACCCCTTCCCCCTTCCCCCAAGTAGTGCACCGGTCCCCTTCTCTTCTCCCGGGATCGGGGCGTTATAGGAAGTCAAGCAAAACAAGTGTTTTACGTGGAAGATCCTAAAGACCCTTCATGGTCTGTTGTGCTTGATGCTCTGAGTGTAGCATATACTGAAGAAATTGATGGTGATGAATTGAATGATTTTGCTATTCATCACTAATGTTTTAGCAATAGAATACCAACAATGGATGTTAATGATATTGATTCACCGTATACTCTTATAGATTGTGGTGGAATTTGGATAGATAATGCTAAGTCATAATTTGGTAATATTTACATATTTTCTAAATATTACTTGGATACTTTTCATAATTTTGTTACAATATTGCTCTTATTAACTCTTTAAACTCTTCATGCCATTTTTATTTTATATTTTTGTATCTTTTCATGTTAGCTCATAAATGGCATCAGACGATCTGGATGGTTCTGTCAATATAGATCAAGATTCAAAAGGATCAAAGAGTTCAAGAGCTAGTAAGGGAAAAATGTATCTCGATAGATTGATTGTGCAATGGTCAAAATGAATAATAAATAATGCCAATTTCAATAAACTTGGCCAACCTATTGGACTAAAGGGTGCCGAGTTTCAAAGCTACATAAGAGTGTTCACTCGACGACATATTAAAGTTAGCTTTGATCAATGGAAAGATGTACCAGATGAGTCAAAAGATTTGATTTGGGACTCAGTTAAATTAGGTTATATATTTTTTGTAAACTAACATGTATCTACTATCTTGTTTCACTACTATCTAGTTGGTGTCTATTGTCTTTTTGTCTCATTGATGGATTGGGTATTTCGATCCATTGGATGATGACGTCTTTGGAAATGAGATCACCATTTATATCTTCTTCGAAGATGTCATCAATATTTGTGAATTGGATGCCATTTCAACATCTTGTTTATGTGCCTACATGTGGTGAGTTTTTAATATCTAATTAGTTGCGATCATTCTATTGAGATTATTATTCCAATTTATTGCGAAAATTGTTAGGCATTTGTATAGGGAATGTGAGAATGCGAACCATCTAGGTAGATTTCGATTTGCTAATACATATGAAGTATCAATCAATCCAAACACGAAGCAAGTACAAAAGCTAGACCTTTTAGCTAAAAGATTGATTTGTGCATCAACTAATCAATTTGTTTTGGTGCCATGCAATGTGGGATATGTGAAAATAGAATAAATATTTTAGTTAAAAAATTAATAACAACTTGTATGCGGTCTATGTATTCATTATTTTATGTCTATCTTCTTAGATGGCATTGGATACTTATCGTGATTGATCCACACATTGAGATTATATATGCCTTGGATCCATTGAATAACCAACTCATCTTGACCAGTTGAAGAATGTGGTGGACATGTAGGTTTTGTCAATTGATTTGTTAATTTTTTTTATTGAATAAAATATTATTTCAATTTATATTTTAATGTGTGCAGGGCTATTAAATCTTTTAATTTGACTAATGGAAAAAGAGGGAGAAAAATGTAATGATCTCAGATATTTCCCTTGTCTTTTTAGCTTTTCTTCTCCCTATTTTTGTAGATCTTGTATTGAATGATGTTGTAATATTTGGATCTTAAATAAAGTTTAAATCTTTATGGATTTTGATAGTAGAAATGGGGAAAATATTCAGAAGAAAGAGTAAAAGAGGTAGAAGAACGAGAGCAGGAAAATTGATATTTCTCATTACCTGATATTAAGGCAAACATGATATTTAAACCTTACAAGATAGATAGGACCACACTATGAAATATTAAAACACCCTAATATAACTTTGAACCCAAGTCCTTAATTTAATTAAAAGAAGCCCAACAACAACAATTATGAAGTATGACTAGTCAACTCTATTCCAATCCCCACTTCTTTCCCAATTCGAGAACTACAATCCTCCAACTTAAAAATGGAGTCTTTACTCCTTCAACCTCCCCAGCCACTGCATTCACAGTCTTCTTCTCCGGCGAGACTCCCCTATCTCCTTCCATAAGCTCTGTAACCACCCTACTCGTCTGACCCAGGTTCACAACATTACCCCTCTCAATTTCTAATCCTTGTCCACAAAGATCAAAATTGGGAAATTTATCTTTCATAAACTTATCATCCTCCAAGAAACAGAGGCACATGGTCAGAACTTGATTCACAACGTCATTATCTCGATTAACTATTTGTTGCTCCGGGTTCACTGTTGGAGAGAGTACGAAAGCTTCATCGGCTGAAACGTCAGGTAGCTTTAGCTAAGGGATAATGCCCTCACTCACCCTTTTCTTTAATAGAGAGACTTGAAAAATTGGATGAACATTTGAGTCTTTAGGTAGTTCTAACTTGTGGTACCTCTACTCCTTTTTCCACTATCTTGTAGGAGCCATTATATCTAGAGGACAACTGCAAGTTCTTGTGGAGGGCTACAATGTTTTTTTTGGAAGACTGCAACTTTAGATAAACCAACTCTCATCTCTCAATGTGTTTTTCCACCTTGGTCTTGTTTGCGTGTTGCACCATCTGATTTTGAGCAGTCAGTAGGTTGTCCATTACGTGTTGGAGCATTACTTTTTTTATCTTGTACAAGTCTCTGTACCTCTGAAATGCCTATACTCTCATAGGAATCCATAGATATTGTTAGCTCATGGAGCTTGTAGATGCTATCCAAGAATAGCTTGGCAATCATTTGAGAGTTGTAGAGATGTGATATGGCCATGAAATGTCCCAACTTAGTCAACCTGTCATTGATCACTAAGATAACATCTTTTCCACCAGATTTTGGTAGTCCCTTGAGCTCTGGATTCCTATAGGAATCAAGTTTCTGCATAGATACTAGATATATTTCTTCTATTCTAGATATATCTTTAGAGTGCAACATCTCATACAAAGAATGATGTGAAATAAACTTGCCCTCTGTTGTAGACTTATTTGCCTAAAACTTGACCTCTCTCCCTTACCAATTAACACTAACTATCATCTTATCATAATCTAGCTCTATCGGAGTGCATGCCTTTAACCAATCCCCTCCCAAAATGATATCAGAACCCTCATGTTGCAACAGTCTTAGAGAGTGAGTAAGGTGTTGCCTCTGCATATCCCATCCAAAACTCCCGGCATGTGATGAACTCACCATCTTCTGGCCATTAAATCAGAAAGGCGAAGCAGCTAGAAGCACTCGCTTCACGCCCTTGATGGTATAGCAATGAACATCAGGATGATACTAGGAAATATGGTCCACAGAATCTCGATAGTAGTTCCATGAACAATCCTTTGAGGGATTGGATTTTTTTGATAGTGGAAGTGCCATAAAGCGCGAGCCAAGATCCACGATACGAAAACAAAAATAAGAATCAAAAAGAAAAAGATATCGTGATGTAAGGTGTTCAAGTTTACTCATCATATCTTCTTGCATCTTAGAACTGTAGAGATTTGTTCCTTCATTCTAGTTTCTGCAGCATCTCTCTTGAGTACTTCAGCCTGCCACATCTGATCCCATTTCTTTTAGCCTTCTTGTAGTTCCTTTAAACATGTGTTTTTGACCATGTCCAAGGATCGGTTGCTCTGTATACCAGATGTAATGATCTCATATATTTCCCTTGTCTTTTTAGGTTTTCTTCTCCCTATTTTTGTAGATCTTGTATTGAATGATGTTGTAATGTTTGGATCTTAAATAAAGTTTGAATCTTTATGGATTTTGATAGTAGAAATGGGGGAAATATTCAAAAGAAAGAGTAAGAGAGGTAGAAGAACGAGAGGAGGAAAATTAATATTTTTCTCATTACTTGATATTTGGGCAAAGATGATATTTAAACCTTACAAGATAGATAGGACCACACTATGAAATATTAAAATACTCTAATACAAGTTTGGACCCAACTCCTTAATTTAATTAAAAGAAGCCCAATAATAGCAAAACCCAACAACAACAATTATGAAGTATGACTAGTCAACTCTATTCCAATCCCCACTTCTCCCCCAATTCGAGAACTACAATCCTCCAACTTAAAAATGGAGTTTTATTTCTTCAACCTCCTCAGCCACTGCACTCACGGTCCCCCTCTCCGATGAGACTCCTCTATATCCTTCCATAAGCTCGGTAACCACCCTATTCAGAATGCATCATTGGAAGTGATTAAGGTATGGAATTCTTTTCTACAAATTAAGTAAAGCTTAAATTATATTTAGTAATCACTGTAGACTTTTGATAGTGTCCACAACAACCTGATGGAAAACAACGTGGGTTTTACGTGATGCACTACATGAAAGATATTATTGAAGATTGTGGATCTGTAGATTCAATTTCACTCTTTTTAGTGGTAAGTGTTATTTGTTCATAGTTACATTTCTTTTATCATGAAATAATTTTCAAGTTAGTTTTTTAATATATTGCAACATATTTTTTGTTCATTTATTAATTTTCTAAAGGATATTACTCCAAATAAGAAATTGATAAAGTTTGTAAATGGGCTGAATTTATCTATGATTATACTGATTGACAGTTATTGATGATATTGTGTAAGTTTTGATAGATTAACTTTGTTTTGATTTATTATTTTAATGTCTTGGCTTGTTTTTGATGAATACATTTTGCTGCTTTCAGCATTTTTGCCAAAGTCTTGATGGAATCAAGTGGTTGATTAACTAGAATGATAACGAAGCACGTCAACATTTTCGAAAAAATGTATGCAGTTTGTAGTTTTTAAACTTTATAATTGTTACTTGGACAAAGTATTTCGATAGAACATTTGCTTATTATTGTTATTCGGATAATATGATTTATGTAACAATGAATTATACTATTTTATTAGAGATTTTGAGTTTTATATTTTAATTGTTATTTGAAATTGAAGCAGGTGTTTATACATAACAAAATAAATAAAAATAAATTTGTAAAAAAATATATTTGAAAATCTCTACTCAAAAGACAACACGCATTGCACGTTGTCTATAACATAATAGACAATATGTTTTTTACATGTAGTCTTTAACAAAATACATGTTGTCTTTAACTAAATAGACAACGTATATAACATGTTGTCTTTTGCTGGACGAGCGTTGTCTATTACTCAATAGATGACACATTTTCAATGTCGTAATATCTACCCAAGTGTTGTCTAAGATACTATAGATGACGCGTTTTATGCATTGTCTTTAGCCGAGAAAGCGTTGTCTATTTCTATAAGGATGATGTGTTTTACGCATTGTCTTTATCAGAGCAAGCGTTGTCTATTATACAATAGACGATGCGGATTACACTCTATCTTTAGCCGTCCGAGCGTTGTTTATGCCAAGATAGCAATGTGTTTTACATGTTGTCTTTAGCTGTCCGAGTGTTGTCTATGCCAACATAGATAACGCGTTTTACACATCGTCTTTAGCCACCCCTAATAGACTACACTGCTATAGACAACACTCGGTTTTGTAATAGATGACGCAGAATATGCATCATCTATAGCTGATTTTCTCGTAGTGCCGATTGAATAATCAAATACGACAACAAGTGAAAGATAATTATTCTCCTTGTGTCATAATTATAGTCTCTAATTCATTTTTTGTCTGTTTGAAATTTAAATATAATTTTTTGATTGGACGTGCTTTTTTGAAAAAGTATGCAAGCATTTTCAACTAATTACATATTCGAACTTTTTTCTCAGGTTAAGAAAGTTTCGCAGGGTACACTCATGTAATGTATTAGACACAAATGTGTTCATTTAAATAACAAACTTCAAGAGCAGAGAATCTCACGAAAAAAATAGTTAATTTATACTCTCTCTGTTTCATTTTGTTTGTTGTTTTAGATTTTTTTTGTTAAAATATTTGTTTTTTTTATATATTTTGACACTCTTTCTCTCAAATTTAATTTTACAAATGGGAGTTTCTATTTGCACCACTATTTTTACTTTTTGCACTACATCTACTCCTTGCACTACAATTTTTACTCTTTGCACCACCAATATTGACAATAATACCCTCCCATCTAAAATATGTTTTTTACATAAAAAAACTTAAAAATAATAATTTAACTTTATTTTTTTTTAAAAAATCTTCTTCTTCCCAGCTTACCGCCGTCGCTACGCTCCCTCTTAGCCACCGCCCGCCACCCTCGTCTGCTCCAGAATTCCCACCACCCCTCATTGGTTCCCCCTCCCCGCCTCTAAATCCCAACCCTTCTTCTCCCCAAATTTTCGTCGGTTCCCCCTCCCCAAGGTGGCCAAACGGGCAGTCCGCCTCCGCCTTTTTTTATCACCTCCTCTGTCGTTCCCGCGAAGAACATCTCCGTCGTGACCAGCCCCGATGCCACCGCATTCACAGTTATTCCCGTTCCCTTCAACTTCTTGGCTAAAATCTTCACCATCGCCTCCACCGCCGCCTTCAACGCCGTGTAAGCCACGCAACCCGACCACAGCGACGCCACCAGAGACAAAGTCAAGCAAATGATCATTCCCTCTCCGTCGCGCTTTATCCTGTAAAGAATAAGTGCAATTTCTAGCTAAATGAAGCAAATCAACAGACTAAAAAAAAAAACATCTGAGAGATGTTTTTTTTTTCTTTTTAATATTTTATTTTATTTATTGATTTTATTTTATTTTTATTTAGTAAGGATATTTATGTAATTTTATAATTATTTATTTTTGACTTATGTAATTTAGTGGTGTAAATAGTAAACTAAGTGGTGCAAATAAAAAATCCATTTACAAATATATGAAGAGATAATTTTTTTTTTCAACTTTTAGGAAAATATAAGTGAATAGAATTTTATATAATATAAAAGGGAGAGATATATTAGTCCAAAAAATTAATTGTTAATTCTGAATTAAAATTCTAAAACAACAAACAAAATGAAATGGAGAAAGTATAAGTTTAACTAGCATTTCACCCGTGTGATGCACGGGTGAGATACGTATATTTTATTAGAAATTGATATTGGGCCTAACATGCATTACAAAATCGACTTGTCTCAACTTAATAAAATGACACATGACAATTTATCGAACCAGCTTGGGGCATTTAATATGTTTAATCTTATTTTATTAAAATATTATACTTCTTAAAATTATTCGTCTAATCATTAAAGAAATTAATCCTTGGAAGTTCGCTGTCAAGGCCTCTCACCATATTTCTATCAATCACAATATTTAAAGCATTCTAAGTGGAAAAATAAAAGTTGTTAATAGATAAAAAAAATTAAATTAAGATTGGAACAATATTTTTAAATTTCATAATATTTAATAATTTAATACATGTGAACAATCATCGTACAGTGAGATGATATATGATTACTAAATTATACACATTTGGTTAAAATATTATGACACATAAATATAACAATTTAAAAGGTGCAAATTTTGGAACATTTCTTTGTCTATAACATTCTTTATTGATTCACAATTGAAATCATCATTGTCAAATTTTAAAAATTATACAAACATTTAATTTACAATAATATATATTAAACTTTTAAAGTAAAATAAAAAAATTAAAATGATCATTGGTAGTTAAATTTGCCAAACTCCGTGTATGTATGATATTCAATTCTTGAGGGCATGTATTATCAATCAAAGGTTAAGCCATCACATTTATCGTTTTAGTACTCATTTGTTAAAATAAATAATGTAAATCATTTAATAAATCCTTTAATAAATTTAATAGATAATTAATAAATGAATTTTAATTAAAAATTAATTAAAAATAAAAAAATCAAAATATATGATCTTTGTTGTATTAGATTGATAAGTTTCATCTTTAAAGTCCTAAATTGATTATTTATACCTTTCCAAGTCTTGAATTAATAGATAAAACTTCTTAATTTACATATCTAATTCATTTGGTTATTATTCAAAAATAAAAATAAAAATATTTGATTATATTGGTTGTCTTTAATTACATAGATTGTATTGTGATAAGTGTTTCTTTGTAGAATTCTTGCATTTTTTTTGTGTGTGTTTAATAGGTTTTTTAATTTTAATCCAAGTGAGATTTGCATCATATTGGTGAAGCATGTAATTAAATGTTGATTTCATGAGTAAGTAATTAGAATCAAATAATTTTGCTTGGTAGTCGGCTTTGGTTCAAAATTGATTGTTTTAAACTGAAGTTCGAACTATTATTAATAGATTATTACATGTTTATATAAAATATATAAAAAAATTAAATTTGGGATGAACCAAATCTACATCCTTGTACTTGGAAAGTGTTGTTTGTTATTTTTGGGTTGCATGTTAGGGTTAATTTATAGGAATTAATTTTTGATTTTATAGTTAAAATTAATTTTGAATTTCTTCAATAAACATCTCACGTATATGTAAGGTGTATATATATATATTTAGCGTAATTGTAGTATGCGTGTCCAAATAATTATTATTAGGCATATAATTATCGTAATTGATGGATTATTTATAGAAACACATTGATTGATTGGTTTTACACACATCTTATATATGACTTAATCATTACAAATTGATTAATATATCTATATATATAAATAAAATCAATCAATACGTATTTGTAAATTAAATGTTAAAAATGGCAATTAATTAATTTTAAATCCAAACATGTACGTGGAAAATATATCATATATGTAGTGACATACAATAAATTAAGATTTTATTATTTCATTGTAGAAGTTGAGCAACGATATTAATCTAGATATTTTCACTATAATAATTGAGATATTTTTATTTCATTAGTTTTCTTTCAGTTACTACAATAAAAAAATGTAAAAAGAAATAGAATTTCAAGGTTCAGCTATATGCCTATATCAATTGAATGGTAAATTGCATAGGTTAAGAGAAAATTATTTATTTTCAAAATCCGATTCAAGTTCTTTACAATTTATTTCCATGTTAGTATGATAAAACTATAAAATATTTTATTAATTCACTATTGGTCATAAATATTACATACATCGTAATTACCATGACTGTGATATTTTAGAGACAACAATATTCAAAGTAAATAAAAGAAAAGAAATTAAATGTTATAGTGATAGACCAAAACTACATTGGATTTTAAACAATATTAGAATAACTACAATAAAAATTTTATATCATTCGTTTGCTATATCTCTTATTTAGATTTTTTAAAAAAAATTTCTGGCTATGTTGCAATTGAATGAAGTGACATGTTTCTTTGTCGTTTACATGGAAATTGATATAAAGGTACAAAACTAATATAAAGAGAACACAAATCTCACAATTGTGAGAAATTACTTCAAAGTTGAAAAAAAAAAAGTGTCCATGTACGTTAGTCGTATGCTCTCAAATAGAGTTTGGGCACTCATTCATGGCTATAGCTTGATGTGTTCGAATAAGTTGAAAAAAGAGAATAATATTTCCCAGATGCTACTTGTAGTACCTGCTACAAAATATAATATATGGACAAATTTGGTCATAACTGCACATACAAATTTAATAGATTGTAAAAATAAAAAACCACAATAAAATGCAATTAAGGTCTGAAAATCGAGTTTGATATAGACATAATGAATATTGAACATAAATATAAATAAATCATAATATTAGTCGAAGAAATTGAGTGACAAATTTCTTACAAATTTATTTTGTAGAAGCTATAAGGCTAAGCGAACATATCCAAAACTCGTTGGCTTAAGAGTACGAAAAAGATACACGTGCATATCAATTCAAAAAGATCATCCATCGGTTGAATATATAGTAGCATCAATTTCCTACTTTTCACCTAAAGCAATGCATTCTATAATTAACACAAAATCAATGAATATATAGATTAATGATTGTATTATTGATTGATTGATATTATTATCATAATTTTACATTATATATATGTACTATTTTATAAGGTGGGGGATATTATATTAATATGATATACATAATTGAGATTCACGGATTTGATTGACCAAAATATCGGTTCAATTGAGGAACAAAATTGTTAATTCATTAAATACCAAGATTTTCGATACATAAAATAATACAACATATATTATAGAAACAAAAAAAATAAAGTATAATCTACAATACAGTATCTAGACGGACATTTGATATATAATACAATATAAAGTGGATATTTGCTTCCATAAAATATAAATTTTCAACACACGTAAATATTCAATTGTGGCTTGGAGACTTTTTAATTAAGTAACAAATATTAATATTATAATTCAAAATGCGGTGATGTCTTTTAGGCGGGAAACGTAGATTTTTCTATTCCGGGATGCGGATTCATTATTATATATTATATAGATATATTACCGCACATCTTATATTCTCATAAATCAATTGATGTTTCTTTCTACATATAATAATATAATATAATAATTCTATAATTAAATTTTAGCTTAATTTTCACAAATACATTATTCATTTATTATGGTTAAAGACACGTACACATCATATCTACATATATATTTTATATTAATATATTATTATTATTATTATTATTATTATTATTATTATTAAATTACACTAATTAGACGTAGATTAATGATTTTAATTTACTTGACATATTTTTTTATTTATTATCCCTAGATTTGGAGATGATTATTATCAATAAAATAATAGTAAACATAATTGGGAGATACTACCTCCGTTTCAAAATGTTTGTTGTTTTATTTTTTTTATCTGGAATTAAGAATTAATTTTGTGGACAAATATACCCATCTCTCATATATGCCATAAAATCTAATTCATCTATATTTTCCTAAAAAATAACAATATTATAATCAAGAAATCTTTTAGGATTTGAGAGGGTTAAAATTAGGAGAGAGGATGTCAAATTATATAAAACAACAAACATTTTGAAAAAAAAAAACGTAAAACAACAAACATTATAAAACGGAGGTAGTATATGATAATGGATTTGCAATATATATAACCCAATATTTATGAAAATATATAATTATGAAAAATAAATATTGAATAATACATAATATGATATTATATTTCTATTTTCGAAAGATGAAAATGAGTTGAAAAATAAAAAATTTATATATGCGGATCCCGAGTCGTTATTATATATTATATAGATATAGATTAACGATCATTAATTTCTCTAAATTACCATTAGTCTACACAATCGAGTAGAAGAGATCGATCGATGTTTTCCTAATTCTCAAAGAAAAAGACCGCGCCGTTTTGGGAATTTAATCGGGTTAGGTAATATTAAAAAATGCTGACCCCAATAATTATATAAATAAATAAAACAACAAATATACTTTAACCACTACTTTATTTCATAATATATATATTTGCCGCCATATATTTAATTAAGAGTTTATGTAGAGATAGAGTTCTTTGCAGCAACTACTCCCCAGTGATCGGTATTGCCAGCGCATTCTATTTTGTTGATTTCTCTCTCTCTCTCTCTCTCTCTCTCTCTCTCTCTCTACCTAGATATCGTCTGACTGCGAGATTCCCGTAAAATCAAACATCCAACCAAAATTTTCCTGGGTTTTCCTTCTTCTTTGGCGCCAAGAAAATCCAAGAAATAGTAATAGAATATTTATTTCCATCATCATCACAATTTGCCATAGTACACCCAACCGCAGCTTCCAACTGGAAGTCGAACCATGGATACGACTAGATTGCATGATTCGGATGGCTCTGAACCGCCTCGCTGCAATTTGCAGGTCTCTCTCTCTCTCATGAATGGATCGGATATTGATTTTTAGGGTTTTTATTTTTATTATAATTTGTGCTTGAGGTTTCTGTCATTCGCATGGCTGCTGTTATTAGATATATTGCTGTCAATATATATGATATATCGTATGTCCTTGCTTTCTATTTCAATTCTATACCTTTATGTGTACGTATTCAAATGTAAACATTGTTTAATTAAATATTATAATTTTCTGCGTGTGCAGTGTACCCTCGCTAGCTCTTTCCATGCATACGTATATTTCCTTTTCTTTTCCTTGAATATAATTTGTGGTCAGTTTACTTTTTGATATATAAATGATTTTTTTTTTTCTGTTTTCTTGGCTTTGAGAATTTAGTAAATTTATTAATTTCATACTCATTTATATTTTGGGATATGAATTAAGCGTGTTTAGAGAAAGATAAATTAAGAGATAAAGCAACAAGAAATTTTTTACGTACGCAGACTATATCCACATGTTTGTAACATAAGAAAAATAAATGCATAGCAGAATCGTATTAAACCAGAAAAATAAAATAAAAAATTACTTACTTCTAGTTCATCTGCATTTGAGGATGCAATTTTAATAGACTCCCGATAAATGTCAAATCCTGCAGTGGCAGTGATTATAAGGTTTATGAGTTTTAATTTAAATCTTGGATATATATATATGCTTGTTGAGCCATTAATGAAGCTGCTGCTGTTCCTAGCTACGTACGTACTGTAAACATTAGTCTTCTTAATTAGTTGTAACCAATGAATGGTTAACCTAACTACTTAATTGGAAATTTATAAATAGGTAAGTAGGTTTTGTTAATTTATGATATACATATTTCCTTTATTTAATGGGTTGGTAATGAGTTATGTTTAGATATTGATAGCATTTTATGTAATGTAGGAATTGGATTCGAGGCCTGTTCTCGGTTTGAAACTCATGACAGGATCAGAAGCCTTGCTAAGGTTGAGGGCAGCTGCAGGGGATCAGAATCTGTGTCCTAGGCCAATTACGGACATGAATGTGGGATCTCAGCATCATCGTCATCAACCCATGTCTGAGAAACTAAAGGCTTCCAATTTCCCAATTAACACCATTTCGATAGGGCCTTGGAAGGTATACATAATATTAATTAATTAATCCATCCTTTTCATTAATATATATATATATATATAATCTTGATGATGATAGCGATGCAGAGGGTGTCTAGACACGAAGGAGAGTTGACTGCGAAATTGTACTTCGCAAAAAGAAAGTTGGTTTGGGAGTTTCTTGAGGGGCAATTGAAGAGTAAGATTGAAGTGGTTTGGTCTGATATCACTGCCATCAAGGCTCTTATGCCTCCTCATCAACCGGGAAGTCTCCAGATTGAGGTTTTATTAGTTAATGATTAATTAATTTATTCTGAATTAATTGAATAATAATATATATTAAATGAATGAATTACATTTTGCAGTTGGGTAAGGCGCCTTTGTTCTTCCGAGAAATAAAACCTCAACCAAGGAAGCATACCAACTGGCAAGAGGCAGGTGATTTCACCCAAGGCCATGCCCTACTGTATAGGACCCACTACGCCACCTTCCCTCCTGGAATACTTGATACACACTATCACAAGCTACTGCAATGCGATCAACATCTATTCCAATTGAGCATGAACCCCTTTCCAACCCATTCACCTTTTTTCAATTTCACCACAGCCACAGCCACCACCGGAGGACCATCACTAATTCAACAACCACCTGCATTAATACCATCACCTGCAGTAGTTAGCTTCCCACATATGGTACCGGTTGAGAGCCCTCATCATCATCATCATCATCCTATTGGCATGAACAATATGAACTACTTCCATGAGGCCTCATTTCTGGATTCGTCTCCAGACTTGCAGCAGCCACTTATTCTTCCTCCTCAGTCGCCTGCAGCAGGATCATTCTTGTCCGTCGATATTATTAATCCACATAATGAATTCAACCACATTCAAATTGACGACAATCTCACCGTTCCTATTTACAATAGCTATGCTGATACATGGTTGCCTCCCACTTCTCTTGAAGGATCTAACAACTGCATTCACCTCTTGGATGCTGATACCAAGCCCAACTTGGACGACTTGGATCATCATATCAACAATTTTGGCGCCTATGGAAATCTATATCATAACCCTCATCAATATTAGTTTTACTTTTATTTTCTGCTTTACTCTATTTTTCTTACATTTTTTTTTTTTGTGACCATCATAATTAAATTTATTATTATATATTATTATTATAAAATAATCAATTACATTAATTGATTATTTACAATATAATTTCTAATTAGATATACTCAATTGAGAATAAGATTCCATGTTGTTGTTGCTGCAGCTATTATTATTATTATTATTATTATTATTATTATTATTATTATTATTATTATTATTATTATTATTATTATTATTATTATTATTATTATTATTATTATTAATTTATGAGTCTACGTCTCTGTAGACTATACTCATACCAGTCCAATAAATAACTAAAAAATATTCACTACTTAATGCCCCAACGGCGTCGTTTCTTTGCCCCCTTTCCCAATTATGCGGTTCCATAAACCCTTCTTGAACCTCAAAACTCATTCTAGATTGAACAGCCAAAATTAATTCTGATGATCAGTGACATAAAAATTATTCGAAAAAAATGTCTTCTTTTATACAGAAAAGATTATGCAGTAAAAACCCATTTCGCGATCCAATCATCAAGACTGGTTTGTTGAATTGGTTATTGTCTTCTTTCTCTGAACCCCAATTTCACTATTCTTCTACCCCCGCTTACAATCACACAGTTTTAGCCAAGAAAAATGGATTGTTTTCATCACCTTACGGGAAATGGAGAGTCCCATTTGGGTCGAATTATATGAGAGTTTTTAGCTCACAGGCAGCTGCTGAAGCATCCACTTCTGATGGGCTGACAGTGGAAGGAATTATTGCAAATAATTGGGTTATTTATGATGAAAACGAGAGTGACTGGAAGAGTCATGCAGCTGCCATTGCTCAGTCCATTCACCTCATCAAGAAACGCCTAAGGGTACGTTTGTGATTAGAACAGCTTCATATATTTGGATTATAATGGTTGATACTTTGTAATTCTGAATTTTGAAGTTAGAACTAGTTCTTCCTTTTGGTGTTATTTGCTTATCGGCCGAGTTCCCCATCTCTGTGATGTGTGGAAAATTTAGTTTTATTCTGGAATGGGGCAAGATGTTGCATTGCCTTTGTGGTACAATTCAGCTCTCTGTTTCTCAGAGTTGCGTTAATGTGAGGTGTTGCTTACTTCCGTACATGTATTAGAGTCTTGCTATTCCAGATACATGAAAGTTTGAAATATTTCACATAATTGTAGCAAACTGCTTTGCTTTTTAGGGTTGTGCAAGATGAATCTATAAAGTTTCCAAGTATTTTATGAGATTGCCATCTATCTGTGTAATTGGTTTCGTACTACTTTTTCTATTTATTTCTGTGTATTGTAGATTCCATAGGAAAGCTGATCTTCTTTTTGTTTTTTTTTTGGTGACAGTGGAAAGAATTAATACCTAAACTGGAGATGTTATCAGAAGAATTGAATAAGGAAGATTTGTGGGATGATCCTTCACATGCAGGAAAGATAAGTCGTGAGCATGGCTCAATTATGGGCAAAATAAAAGCGGCTAATGCTTTTGAGCAAGAACTATTTGAACATATTGATATGATAAAGCTTGCTCGTGAGGAAAATGATACAGAATTGGAATCGGTGGGGCCTCAGTTTTTCCCTTTCTAGGCACGTATATGTTTCTTTGCATTACTTTTAGTCTAGCATAAATCAATGAAACTTCATGATGATTTTCTTTTCTTCCAACAGCATTCTAGGATTTTTCCCTTCATTTATTTACTAAATTGTCAATTTGTCATATCATTAATGAATGCTGAGGGAAACTGCTATCTTATGATTCTGGTTTCCACCATTTCATAATGATAGTAAAACAATGTCTGAAGTGGGAATGAGATTGTTTGTTAAACAGAATCAGAAATCTGTGGATTACACATGCCAACTTGAGAGGGGGTACATTGTAGATTTCAATTGTATAATGTGGAGTCAAATATTTTAAGTTGTAAGTACAAAACTTTCTCTTAGGAATAAGCATGACAAAATATGACTTGTTTAAGGATAATCAATGACATAAATATGAATCAATAGGTTAAATATCATCTAATGCCAATACAATTGCGGCTGTGCTCATCTTATTTTAGTAATTCTGTTGATCACATATAATCTACTAATGGTTCCACTACCAGTATCTTCTCAAAGATGGAAAATTCTTGAAGAAGCACAATCTATGTTACTATCCACCTTTAATTCGGGAATGGACTCCAGCAGGGGAATTGATTGAATAGAATTTTGTGTTTTTTAAAGGTATTGTGTTTAGTGGCAAGTAAGTTCTTGATTCTCAGGAACTGAAATTCCTGAAGTCTGAGTCAAAGAGATAAAGTTTTCCCCTGCATATTCTATAGAAATAAAGGTAGTGTGTTACTTTTATGATTTCAATAATTTGTCTCTTTTGCCCTTTTTAAGGTATTCCCTGACAAGTTTCAGTTTACTCAGCATGGGTTCATATTTGGCTGTTAATGCCCAGTGGCATGGTTAGTCGAGGCTAGGAATACTTGATAGAGTTGCGATTTGAAAAGACACTAGGTTGAGTAAATGAGATAATGTATGTTTCAAGATAAGTTCAATTCATCTGCCATTTCCTTAAAGCTTTTTAACTTTCAATATACTATCTGTTAATTCTTAAACCCACCCACTCATGGATGTCGGTATCAGACTTAAATTCAGAGAGATAGCCATCTACGCCAGCTGCAATCTCTAAAATTTTACTTTGGTGCTTTTGCCTAGAAAGGACACTGATATTTAAGTGTAACTTAGCTTTTCATCAACGATCTGCATGTCCTAAATAATCCTTTTTCTATTAATCTAGGAATCCATGAATGCACTACTTGCCCTAAGGAGGAACATCAGAGAAAAAGAGCTTGAAGCTTTGTTAGCCGGGGAGCACGACCCTTGCCCTTGCTTCATAGAGGTGAAGTTATTAACTCTTTCTAATCTACTTATGAGTTGTTTACTTGCCTTGACCAAGTTGTATATATTGTATGAAGACATCCAAACTAGTATCATCTTTAACAATAGAGGCTTGCTTACTTTTTTTTTTGTCATGGGGTACATCCAACCTAGTATCATCTTTGACCAACCCTATATCCGAATACAGTCTATTTATTATACATTATTGCCTTGAGAGATCGAAAATAAAAGAAAGAGAAACACCCCCCCCAAAAAAAAAAAAATAACAAATAAAATTAAGGCTATATAATTATGATGTAGGCATAATATTTATTTGATAATTCAATTTCAATCACAAATATTATTGTATTTTTCATTTTCGACATTTACTATTTGCGGGAATTTTTTGCTTGTATATTTTTGTGCGTCCTGAAGTCAAAAATGTTGACACCACTTATTCCACTAACTCTAGGTTCAAGCTGGAGCTGGTGGTACTGAGAGCATGGACTGGGCTTCAATGGTCATGCAGATGTACAAAAAGTGGGCTGAAAGTCGTCACTTTGGTGTTGTTGTTGTCGAGGAGATTGCAGGTGAAATGGCAGGAATCAAGGTATTCATGCTCTTAGATCCTTATACTAATTTGTATTATAAACTTTAATCATAAAAAAGCGCGTGCACACCTAGAAGCAATGTATGCGTCCAACACCCCACCCCAGAATACTTCATTCTGTTAACCATTGATTTTTGCTGTCCTTATTGTTTATTGATAATGAAAAACCTTTGCATGATAAATCTGTTGAATAGGTGATGGCGTTGTATCAGTTGTTGATGTTTTATCTTTCTTGATAAAAATGATGCTATGTAATGTAATGTAAAAATCAAAATTTAATCTTGAATCGTCATTGTTATTACATTCATCTCTTCTGAGAAATCATGTTTACTCGTTTCCTTCTGTTCTCCTTTGATTTTAACTTTCAGCGAGCCACAATCAGGGTTGACGGGGATTATGCATATGGATATGCCAAAGCAGAAGTTGGGGCACATCGGCTGGTGCGTATCTCTCCATTTGACAGCAATAAGCGCAGGCACACCTCATTTGCTTCTGTAGCTGTAATTCCAATCCTAGGTGATGGATTTTCCCATGTCCAAATCAACGAATCCGACCTAAAAATTGAGCGGTTTCGAGCAGGGGGAGCTGGGGGTCAGCATGTGAATACTACTGAGAGCGCTGTACGCATCACTCATATTCCTACTGGAGTCACCGCCTCTTGTCAAAATGAAAGGTATGAACCCAATATACATTTCAAATGTAGGGTAAATTCGAGGGGCCTCAGTTGGCAGTGCCCGCAAAAATCTCGTTAATGTAGGCAGGGTAAAAAATAACTGTGCCTACATGCAACTACACTCCACCTGACGAGTTTTTTTTGCTTTTTTTTTGTTAACGTGCCCTAACTGAGCCCCCCCTCAAAATTTTGCCAAATGCTGTAGTCTGCAGCTCAATCATTTTAAGGTCAAACTATTCTCTGATGACACAGGTCACAGCATCAGAACAAGGCTTCTGCAATGTCTGTGCTTCAGTCTCGTGTGGACCAACTTGAAATGCAACGGCAGGCTCAGAAAAACGCAGAGCACACACAGTCCCTCACTGACATAAACTTCGGCAGCCAAATACGGTCTTATGTGCTCCACGTATGCATTTCGACTATTGTGGTTATGATCTATCCTGAATGTACGTCTCCCTGATTATCTCCTTTTGTTTGCAGCCGTATAGAATGGTGAAGGATCATCGAACCGACTATGAGGTTTCTGATCCGGATTCAGTCCTAGAAGGAGATCTTGATGGATTTATCTTGAGCTATCTATCAGCCTCTTTGGACAAAAATGAAGACGATTGATGGCCAATCATGCTTCTGCTCTCACATTTTCTGGTTTTACTTGCTTCAGAAAGCAAGGAAATTCATTTTTGCTACGTGTATTATTATTGAATTTTTCATACATTTGAGTTATAAAAATTAAAGATTTTGGAATATACGTGATGATAATCTTGTTATTGGAATAGAAGACGAAGCACTGAGTGAAAACCAGTAACCAAATGATCTATATGGTAGAACAAAACTTTGACCTATTTAATTAAAATTTTGTTAATTCTTGTTCGGATCGAATTAATGACCAATTCTTAGTCCAAGCAATAATACTTGTATAAATCAATAAAACTGAAAGCATCCTAATTAAAACCTGTTTCTTAAACATCGACCGTAAATTAATAAAAATATTAACTCATCTGATGTACACCATATATCAAACAATCAAATAATGTTGTCAGTTCTATATATTTTTTAAAGCAAAAAATTGCTCGTACTATTAATGATAAGGATCAACGTAGAAATGATGGAGTGATGACTCTACCAAAACACTAGGACTAAGAGACTGAGGAATTGAACTGCCAAAAATCTAGTTTAGATTTGTACAGTAAATTATATTTGAGCACAACTTATAATAAATTAATGAAATTTAAATTTAATAATACTCAATTTGACTCCACCTGACTCGACTCACTCGACTCAAGATGTATTAATTAGATCAAAAAAACACACACATAGGAACAGCAGAAAATTCCAACGGTGTTAGCGAACTAGTAGCAGTTGAGCAGCACTTGAAAACAACACTTTTTTTTTTGTTCGTCTTAGAAAACTCCGCCACCCCTCAACGGACCTCCCGAAGCTCCAACTCCCCCATTAAAATCACCCCCCTTCCCTCTCTCACACACTACTCACACTTTTCCTGCTCCAAAATGCAGTCCGCTATTTCTCTCTCCCTCTCTTCGCAGTCTCCGATCGCCCGATCCACCGCCGCCAACAGCAATGCCTGTTTTCCCGCGCCACGCTCGCTCCGCTTCTGCGGCCTCCGGAGAGAGGCATTCGGCGCCAGCGCATCTTCCGATGCGGCATCTTTGCGCTTGCCTCGGTTGAATTTGCGTTCCCAGCATTCTAATTTGAATAGAGTTTTCGCGGCCTTGAAAGGCAACGGCGCGCCCTCGTCCAACGGTTTCGACTACGATCTTGTGATTATTGGAGCTGGAGTTGGCGGCCATGGCGCCGCTCTTCATGCTGTTGAGAAGGTAGATTTGGTTAATTGCCAGCGTTGCGCTGTTTTAGATTTCCTTTTGGTTTCTTCTGCTGAGCCTACTTTGTTTTCTATAATTTGCTAGCGATTTTATTAAATCTACAAGTTTTGAAACATGATGTATGCAATGTCGTTTGAGATCAACTAATTTGGTGGGATAATAGCTACCTGGACTTTGATAACTGACGAGGTTTCATTACTGTGATGTCACAACATGGTAATATTTTGTTTATTTGACAATCATCTTGAATTTACATGAACTGCAGGGCTTGAAAACTGCAATCATTGAAGGGGATGTAGTTGGAGGAACATGTGTCAACAGGGGCTGTGTCCCTTCTAAAGCACTTCTTGCTGTCAGTGGTCGCATGCGAGAACTTCAAAACGAACACCATATGAAATCTTTTGGTTTGCAGGTATTTCTCTTTCGTCTGAATACTGAACTGTGTGCAACATGTTTGATTGGATTTATTGTGAAAAATCTAACTTTCTCGTGACTCTGAAGTTCAATATTGAATGCACGATCTTTGATTTTTTTTATTGTTGAAAGTACTCAAAGGTTTATGATTAGTGCTAAGAAAGAAAAAAATAATTCTGTTAACCCCAAGCTTACTGCATCGACACAAATGCAAAATTCTGTAATGTGGATGCTATGGTAAAGTAGTTAACTAAACAAGGAGTTTGAAGAATAAATGGGAAGCTCTAGTTGGTAAATCCTTTGATTTTATGTAATAGCGAGAGAGTATAGAAATAAATTTTCCTGTTCAGTTTCAGTATTTAGACTTTCGCCCCCTTCTGAATTATGTCATAATGATAGGTTGCAGCAGCTGGATATGACAGACAGAAAGTTGCTGACCATGCAAACAATTTGGCCTCAAAAATAAGAGGCAACTTGACCAACTCAATGAAAGCTATTGGTGTCGATATATTGACAGGTGTTGGTACAATTTTGGTGAGTCCACATCTTCAGTTCTAAGAATTCCTAGTCTCGTAAATTTAGGAAATGTCCGTATATTATAAATAATGGTAAATTATGTTGTATGTTCTTCTTTAACATGTGCATACTTCAACATATTCAGGGTCCACAAAAGTTGAAATATGGAAAAGGAGATTCTGGAGACAAGATTATAACTGCAAAAGACATAATAATTGCTACTGGCTCTGTTCCTTTAGTGCCCAAGGGAATTGAAGTTGATGGTAGCTGCTTATCTGCTCTTCATAGTTGCTCTTATCCTAACTTTTAAGCCATTTGCTTCAGATTTTTCTTTGTTTTACTCATCTTAGGCTAATATTTGGCAATATGATGTGATCTCTATTCATTGATAGTTTGATACTTGATGTCTACTGATTACAGGTAAGACAGTAATTACCAGCGACCATGCTCTTAAATTGGAATTTGTTCCACAGTGGATAGCTATTGTAGGAAGTGGCTACATTGGGCTTGAGTTCAGTGATGTGTATACAGCACTTGGAAGTGAGGTGTGATATTTTATTCTTCCATGGTATTTAGTGTCTAGGCTATTTATATGATTATATCATCAACTATATTAGAAGTCTTTTTGGTTAGGGTAATAGAGATTTTTTTTTATTCATCTTAATAATCCTACTTTCCTTACGTATATTTGCTCATCATAATCTGTATCTAGGGGAAAATCTATGCAGCAGTCTCTTTTACATCTTCACTTAGGGTTAATGGCACGTGGTGAGGACTTTGATGATCTTACTACTGCTTAACTGCACAGGTTACTTTTATTGAAGCTTTAGATCAACTCATGCCGGGCTTTGATCCTGAGATTGGAAAGTTAGCTCAGCGAGTTCTCATCAATCCTCGCAAAATTGATTCTCACACCGGTGTATTTGCTAGTAAGGTGCTTACCAGTCAAATTTTCTGTATATATGTGGACAAATAAAAAAAAATCCATGTTCAATTTTTATTAGTTTGACCCCTTGTGGCTTGTGCAGATCACTCCTGCCAAGGATGGAAAACCAGTACAAATAGAGCTCATTGATGCAAAGACAAAGCAACCAAAGGATACTCTGGAGGTAAAATTCTCATATAATGTTCTTCCCCTAAGCACTTGATATTGCTTAGTTACAGTTCAACACAGAGCAAATTGGATTATTATTTATTATTAACAATATTAATTCTCTATTGGTTATTTATTAAACTGAGGAAAGAGATACAGTGAAGCAAAATTGTATGTAATGTCAATTATTGCAAATCTAATTATCTGAAGTGTTAAAATTCATGTCTTCCCTTTAATCAGTTTTGGAGTGTTCTCTCACATGATATAATTGGATTATTGTGGCTGCTGCATGCTATAGCTTGTCTGTTCAATTTTCATCTTCTCCACCTTGTTTTGGTTGTTCAAATTGGAATTGGACATATGTAATCAGATGCATGACTACTGCAGGTAGATGCTGCTCTTATTGCAACAGGAAGGGCCCCATTCACTCAAGGGCTTGGTTTGGAAAATGTTAGTGAAACTGGACGTTGAAATTGTACCAGTCATTATGCAAATTAATTAATTCTGTAATTTGAAAGCTAATTCATCTGAATAATTTACTTCCAGGTTAATGTTCAAACACAACGTGGATTTGTCCCTGTTGATGAGCGCATGGGAGTGATTGATGCAAATGGGAAATTGGTGGGTCTGCAGTTTGTTTTTTCTTATTTGTGATGTTCAAAAGTATTCACTTGTCTGATATTTGAGCCTTTTACTTACCCCAAGTCCTGCTTGTTAGGTTCCTCATTTGTATTGCATTGGAGATGCTAATGGGAAAATGATGCTTGCCCATGCAGCAAGTGCGCAAGGAATATCTGGTAATGAAGTTCAGATGAAACTTCAACAATTTGATTTTGTCTATCATGAACTAATGTCATTTACTTCTGGAATTGCTCTCAGTTGTTGAGCAAGTTACTGGGAACGACCACGTGCTGAACCATTTAAGCATTCCAGCAGCATGTTTCACCCATCCTGAAATCAGTATGGTTGGATTGACTGAGGTATATTTCCATCTCAAATTGCTTTTAGTCAATGCTGCTTACTTGATTTTTTGAATCCTATAATTGTGCGCTGATATTTCCTTCACTTTGTATGTGAAACTAGCTCGTAGATGGCATGCAAGAACTTGTTTTGTTCTTTTCATTACTTGAGGGAATATATATTATGTAACAAGGTTCCATGAATCACTTTAATTCATACTTCATGACGGTTTTTCTTGAAAAGACAGCTTCTTAACTGATTTCTTGTGCTAATTTATTGTGAATCTATGTAGGTTAAAGGACAATGAGGTTTTTAGGTATAATATTGGTGACAGAATATGATACAAATTTGATATTATACTTTTGAGAAAGAATGTTTAGCTTTCTTCTGGGCACACCGCAGACTTTTTTTTTTTTGTCTCTGTGGTACCGTAATTCATGGGAAGTATAATAAAAATAGACAACAAGTTTGATTGTCGCTTTGAGGTATTTTCCTTGTTATTTATTCTTAGTGCTGCTGCTAAAATCTTTTAAATATTTTTTAGCCTCAAGCTAGAGAAAAAGCTGAGAAGGAAGGGTTTCAAGTAAGCATTGCCAAGACAAGTTTCAAAGCGAACACAAAAGCCCTTGCTGAAAATGAAGGGGAAGGACTGGCCAAGGTAATGCATAGTTCATAATAAGTTGCTCCAGTTTTAGTTCACTTGATTGTTTTCCCTCTTGGTTCTATGATCGGAGCTCTGAATTTAATTGCTGGCAAAGGGATCAATAAATTACATATTCTGCGCTGTAGCCTGTTTTGCTCCTGGCTACTAGTCGTGAATCCTAGACTATACTTTTCCTTTTTTTCCTTTGGATATGATAAATGATTTGATACGTGTGCTGAATCCGTTGTGCTATGCAGTTGATATACAGGCCTGACAATGGTGAGATCCTTGGGGTTCATATTTTTGGATTACACGCTGCAGATCTCATACACGAGGCATCTAATGCCATGGCCATGGGAACGCGTATACAGGTATGTTTACTTTTAAAATTGCAACCTACTACACTTTACTCAAGAGCCTTGTAGGTAAGCTACCAATTATGTACCCAGTAGCCTGAAAAGCAAGAAAATGTCTTGTATGTTATAGGAGTTATTCTTTTCAAATTCGTATGCATCCCATCTGAAAAAAAAAAGGTAATAGGAGCACAACAAGATTTCTAGAGAAAAAAAAGGTTAATAATGGTAATCATATCTGCGATCACCAGAAAAGGTTACAAAATGAGGAACCCTTTATCTGCTTCCAAACACACCAGAACAAATTAAATTATGGTCAAAGAGATTCAATTTAAATAAATCTCCTCTACTTTCAGATGTTTATATTTGCTGTTGCTACTATACTTTGCAGGACTTAAAATTTGCAGTGCATGCACATCCAACCTTGTCTGAAGTGCTGGACGAACTCTTTAAATCAGCCAAGGTAACATCTTGATTCTTTATAGATTTCTGGATAGGACTAGGTCTGTGCCTTAAAATACATGTTCACTTACATCTCACAAACGCGAAGTAAACCATCCATAGCATTAGTATGCAAGTCTCTTTCTGGGGATGAGAAATGAGACTGCAAAGTGCTAGTCAGGTTCCTCATGCACTTCCAAACATAAACTGCAGGTAAAACGGAAACCATCCTTAACTCCTGAACTGAAGCCCCCTCTGATTTTTCAATGGTACATTAGATGATTCGTTTTTCTCAAACAATCTGCTTAAAGAATAAGTATCGATGGTGCATCTTCGTTTAAGGTCAAAGACTCGTTGAAAATATACTGTACAGAGAATAAACATATTTTTACTTGCATTTCTAAATGCAGGTTGAACTCAGTGCCTCTAAAACAGTTCCTGAGCCAGTCCCCGTTTAGGTTTCTCGGATTGTTGTAATTTATTCAAATAGATGGCTTCTCGAGGGTCCCAATCAGGGAGAGGAAATGCTGAAACGGATTTCTCTTAGATAGTAGTACTGCCATTGTTCTCTATTTACTAAGGTCTCCGTGAGTTCGTGTGAAGGTTCTGTCTTTAAATTTTTGGACTTGTATACAAACATTTTAGTCACTTTCTTCTGTGATCTAGGAATTCAGTTTTGTCGAAGATGGGCATCAGCTTGTTGTATGAATTTTCCGAACTGAAATAAATATTGGGAATTTATCAATCAAATAAGATAGTTTCCATGTTTGTTGTAACAATATATGAAAATTCAAGTTTCAGTTAATCATGTTTATATGTTCCTCTCTCTCCGCTCTCTTTCTCACTTTTGTTTTTTTTTTCTTTTTTCTTTTTTGGGAGCGGACTCGGTCATTAGCATTTAAAATTCTATTTTTAGTCTTAATTTGCAGAACTCTTAGAAAAAGAAAAAGAAAGAAAGGTTAATAGTTGTTGGTCTTTGTTGGTAGCTGCATTTATTGAACCGAGTTCAAGTTTGTTACGGTCTCATTCGCACCCTTAGTTTGCACTATTTTTATTTATTTTACTTGGAAAAAAAATATATTCGGAAATAAAATTTCGAACACATTCGTCTTATTCGAGAATATTAATTCGAACGATTCTAATACTTAGAAAAAAAAAGTTGATTCGAAAACTAAAGTTTGAACAACCCTCATTTGTTCGGAAACTAAAGTTTGAACAATCCTTATTTGTTCGGAAATTAAAGTTTGAACGACACTTAGAAAATTTTAGGGTACAAAGGTGTTAGAAAATATTTTCTGAACAAACTATGTTCGAAAATTAAAGTTCGAACCATTCCAATATGTTCGAAAAATTAAATTCGAACGCCTTGAACTCTGTTTTTTCTCCAGTGTTATTCGAAAAATGGAGTTCGAACCACTCCAAAATGTTCGAAATTTTCAATTCGAACGTATCGCGATCTGAACAAAAAAAAACCTCCACAACATGTTCTAAACTCGATTATTTTCGAATAATACACCCATACTAGCATCTAATACTTCTAATAAACTATTAGAAATTGATGAATACTTAATTTGTTTTCTTTTTAAAAAAAAATTAGCTTTAAATTTGTGCTGCACTGAGTAATTTTTAGTAATATGAACAAGTAATAAAAAGATATTGAAGTAACTCCACAATTATTTTATTTTTTCTTTATTTCTTTTATGGTGCAAAGAGTAAAATTAGCGGTGCAAATAGTCACTTTCTCTAATTTTTTTTTTTGTTGAGGATTTTTTTTTAGCCAAAAAAAACATAGATTTGGAATGAGATGCATTGGGTAATTAATTATTGATATCAACACGCAATATTGAATATTGTTTCTCTCCCACAACGAAAAATAGAAGAACCGAAACCGACCAACAGTTTTCCCGATTCGAGGCGTTTACCCAATCGAGAGATTGCGAACGGCTAAGCCTTCGCAGATCGATCGATCGATCCCATTGATTTCTTCAATTCTTCGATCCGAGTTTCATCAATCCCTCAGTACACAACTTCGAGCTCGCCTTCTCTAAAAGGATCGGAAAATGTTCTTTCTGGATTGGTTTTATGGAGTTCTCGCATCTCTCGGTTTATGGCAGAAAGAGGGCAAAATTCTGTTTTTAGGGCTTGATAATGCCGGCAAAACCACCCTCCTTCATATGCTCAAAGACGAGGTCTCATTCATTTCCTCTCTTTTTTCTGGCATTTGTTTTTTTTTTCCTTTTCGTTTTTTTTTATTTGTGTTGAGAATCGGAATAAATCTTGTAAAGTCTCCAGCTCTTGGTCGATAACAGTTTTGAAAATTACTGATTTTGGTTAATAGCTCTGGATTTAGAGATCAGATAATGAGTGAAGCTTTTTTATAACAATAATTTTGTGAAATGGAACATTTTTTTGCAACGTCTGTAGATCAGCTCATTTTAGCTTTTGTTTTGCCAGATTTTGGCATTTTACCGTAATTGATTCGTATTATCCATGATATAATTAAATCAAATTAGTAATCACTAATCTGGATTAATGTGAGTTTTCATTTACGTTGATGGCGTTTCTTGTTGTACTAGGACTGATACATGTGGGACGAGTCTTTGTCACTGTATTCAGTTGTCTAAATTTCTGCTGCAAGTTGAAATGTGTGATTGCTTTAATAAGTTTGCTTATTCAGTAGATTTGATCTGCTATTGCGTTCCTGGTTTATTGGTGTCTGTCTTATATTTTGAATGTTCAAATTGCAAAGTGGAATTTAATCAAGGTGATCAAATTGGAGTTTTACTTGCTGTTTTCCTGAGTCTATATGTAAATTGAAATCGCTATGGTGTTTGAAATGAGCAGAGATTGGTTCAGCATCAGCCAACTCAGCATCCAACGTCAGAGGAGCTTAGTATTGGGAATATCAAGTTTAAGGCTTTTGATTTGGGAGGCCATCAGATTGCACGCAGAGTTTGGAAAGATTATTATGCCAAGGTATAATCTTTCTGAAACTTCTATCTGTTACCATCCATTGACTAATGATTTTTATAGGTCTTTGGTAACTTTATCATGTTTTGGGGCCAGAGCTTACTATGTGTCCAAATTTGACCTTTCAGACCTATGTTGTTTAATAGATCCTTGCTTTGTTGCTATATATATGATGTATTTTCTTGCTCCTTGTCTTCATGATTTTTAAGATTATTGCCTTCTTTTTGTGTACTCTCTTATTGGTGCTTTCTATGTATAGTAAATTTATAGAGCAGTCAATTGGATTGCCTGGTAGTTGATTCTCGATATTTCATCATACGGATACTATTATTAAAATACTTGACAGTGTGGGTTGTGTGATGTTTTAATGCTGGACCCTCCCCCCCCCCCAAAAAAAAAATGTTAATAACTCATAGGGCATCTTTGTTCTCTTGACCATTATAATTTTGCATTAAATCTTTCCAGTAAAGTCATTCATTTTGTGTGATGCTTGACTGCTAGACCTTGATCCTATCTTTTTTCGAGTAAGCTAGAAATGTGTGTTTTTGCTCCTGTAATGTGCTTAAGCAGTTGAAAAGCTTTGTGATGTACACTGTGTTGATATAGTCAAGTAGAATTTTGAAGTGGAAAAGACACCTATCTACTTCACAAGAGGAATCTACCCTGGATAATCTCCTGTTTGGGGTCCGTGTATAAGTTAATCCTTCTTATGATATGATGATTTCCTTTAATGTGTGTAAATTCTAAGCGGACCTTCATAATCCCAAATGAACTCGTTGCTTGTTTATTTGATACATAAGACGCTTAATTGAAAACTGGGAGTTTGCTAAATGTACCTTGACCTTCATTGATGTAAAGGTGTTACAATAGTACCTCACCAAACTCTTAATATTTATTAGCGATTATCTTGAAGGCAAAAGGCACATAAGATATTTATTCTAAGTGCTTCTAACTTTGAAATATGAAAAACTTGAAAAACCTGAGGATGGAGAATTATGGTCTGATATTTTATTATAATGGTTGTCTTTCAATATTTTCTTTGTTTATGATATGATTGCTGTATTTGGATTATTTGATCAAAATTTGTAAACAGTTTTATTCTGGAATGAATTTGTTGCTCACTAATAAAATTCAAGACTCTGTGTGTTGATCATTGTTATTTTTTAAAACATCGGCCACTCAGGAGGAATTGCTACGCATTACGAGTTTAAAAAGAGGACCTTGAGTTTAGAGCTAAATACTCGTAGACTGGTAAAATGTACTTGAAGTAAAAAGTGATATGTGTTCAATGGAAGTCATTTTCAACTGCTGCATCTCGTGCACTCAACCTAATGATGTTTTTTCCTTAAAATAAAATCCTTGCAGCTTCCTAGACAGATTCAAATAGGTATTGATATTAGATAATGGAAGTCGATGTTAGAACTTCGTGAGTTTTGTGGTGGCTAATGTGTGTGCGTATCTTTTCTGCTGTGTAGGTGGATGCGGTTGTTTACTTAGTGGATGCTTACGACAAGGAGAGGTTTGCAGAATCGAAGAAAGAGCTGGATGCTCTTCTTTCTGACGACACTTTGGCCAATGTTCCGTTCTTGATATTGGGCAACAAGATTGACATTCCTTATGCTGCATCTGAAGATGAGCTGTCCTACCACTTGGGTTTGACCGGCATCACTACTGGCAAGGGGAAGGTAAACCTGTCCGATTCAAACGTTCGTCCAATTGAGGTATTCATGTGCAGCATTGTGCGCAAGATGGGCTATGGAGATGGCTTCAAATGGGTCTCTCAGTATATCAAGTAGAGAGCGATGATACATTGACAATACATTGACTCTATTGGATTCAGGTGCTAGCTTTCACTAGACCTTCTGCTGCAGTTGTCTGTTTGAAATGATTGTTAGATGAATTTTGCACTTTCTCATTTATCCGTTTATTTATCGAATTTTGATTTATTTCATGTCAGTTGATATTGAACTTATGAATACCATATATAGCTGACGAAACGATTAAATTGTTCCAAGTGTTTTGGGAATTGGTTTGAGAATATAGCTGGGTTTTATTCTAATGCTATATATCGAATGGATTATTTATTCAAAATTCATATTTTTGGCCCGTGAACTATTAAGTTTTGTTCAATTGATCTTTCAAAGTAAATTAATAAAAAAAAAAAGAGCTTTTAACTTTTTTATATTACAAAATCCTCGTGAGTGTTTTAAAAAAATTAGCGTTGTATGATATACGTATTTATTAAGAAGGACGCGTATTTGTTTGGAGTCATGAATTACAATCATGGCATAACAATAAACACGTAAAAGCATCTATGTATTGACTATTGTAGATATCATTTAAGATGGAAGAATGAAGATCCAAGCCCATATGCATGTAATGTAAGTATTATTCTACTGTGTAGCGCTCGCCCAATATATAAATTGTGATTATAATTCTTATACTTTAATCCAGTAGTGTATTGGCCAAAAAAATTGAATTGCTGTCATTGCAAATATAGATAAAGTTCAAAGTCCTTTTCAAACTGCTGTTTGAAATTGAAAGACATAATTATCTGGTGTATATATTTTTGTACAAATCAATGAAGAACAAAAAAGGGGATGTAGCTCAGATGGTAGAGCGCTCGCTTAGCATGCGAGAGGTACGGGGATCGATACCCCGCATCTCCATTTATTTATTTTCTTTTTATGTTTTAACACAACTGTGTAGCATGAGTATAACTACCTAAACTCAATTTTTTTTTCTTTTATTTCCCAACTTTGTTATTGCTGCCGCCTAAACTGATACTTATAATTAAGTGAACTAATCTTCTACCCGTACGTACATACTAAATAGCTACACAAAATAATTAAATAAAATAATCATATATATAACTTATAGGAGAACTAGGAGTGGCACGGTAAGGTATACCTTACTTTTTTTCCCATACCTTTACCTTACTTGTACGGTATGAAGAAAATTCATACCATTACCTTACCTTAAGGTTCAGTATACCTTCCAACGGTATACCTTAAGTTCGGTATGAAACAAATGACATATCTTTACCGTACCTTTAGTTCGGTATACCTTACCGACATCGGTATACCTTATCATACTATTACCATCCTAGGATATATCATATATCTCATATATTTACTCAAAATATATGAACCATTCCTGATAACGATCAAAATTCAACAAAATAAAATAAATATTGTAAATTATTTACTTAGAAATCGTAAGAATTATTTACTAAGTATATACTAACAAAGAACACACTTAGCATTACAATGCATTAAGTATAACATAAGATTAATTATAAGTGTTAATATTGTAAATTACTAGATATTTATAAATGTATAACATATTTACTACTATTATATATCAATCATGTTTTTATAATTAATATAAATTGTATAAAAATATTATAAACTTACTAAATATTACAAATTTGAAATCTTTTACTTAGAAATCATAAGAATTATTTACTAAGTATATACTAACAAAGAACACACTTAGCATTACAATGCATTAAGTATAGCATAAGATTAATTATAAGTGTTAATAATGTAAATTTACTAGAGATTTATAAATGTATAACATATTTACTAGTATTATATATCAATAATGTTTTTATAATTAATATAAATTGTATGAAAATATTATAAACTTACTAAATATTACAAATTTGAAATCTTTTACTTAGAAATTGAAAGAATTATTTACTAAGTATTAATTAAGAACACATTTAATTATCATTACTATGCATTAAGTATAACATAAGATTAATTATAAGTGTTAGATATTTACATATATATAATTTATCATATTTACTAAGTATTATATATCAAGTATCTATAATTCATATATACATATATTTATATAATATCACGAATATATCAGTATATACTGTTACAACAGTATATGCCAAACTAACAGTATATACCGCATCTACGGTATATACCGGTACAACGGTATAGGCCGAATTAACGGTATATACCTTAAAAATTCGGTATACCGCCGGTATCGGTATACATCGGTATACCTCGGTTTTTAAAATTATATACCGTTACCTTACCGAAAAATCTCGGTACGATATCATACTTTACCGAAAATACCGGTATACCTTAAAGTTCGGTATTCCGATATTTTTTTCGGTACGGTAAGTACAGTATGACTGTATGACGGAATTTTTCCCCAGCCCTAAGGAGAACTAGCTAGCATGCAGCTGTTGGATACAATCTTACAATAAATAATATATATAAAAATACCATCACATTATATTTGTATATAAATGAAAATTAATGGCGCGGTATGCATGAATTAATAATATTTAAGTTGTTGAGGTGGTAGGGGTAGGTAGGTAGGGTGAGGTAGGCAAGTCTGAATATCCAATTCCACGGCGAGTGGTTGGGAAGAGCATGAAGAGGAAGGTGGCGAAAGCCCCCGCCGCCAGCGGCAGATCCATCACCACCATGTCCAAATCCGCTCCTCCCTTCGGGAAGAAGCACCTCTGTACGTTCAAATCGCACAAGGCGAAAGCCACGAACACCAGCAGCGACACCCACGCATGAACCAAGTCGATCAACCTCATCCTATACCCAGACAGATCCAGATCCAGATCCAGATCCACCTCCCTGCTGTTGAATACCAGCATCCCCTTCCACGTGGCGATCCCGTAGTATAATTTTCCGTCGGCATCCGTGAAGCTGTCGGTGAAGGAAGAGAGGAAGCAGACCACGGAGCAGAACCCAACGAGCGACGCCGTTAGGCATTTGTTAGAAATGCGGCAGATTCCCCTGTTGGAAAATGGAGGAGCTAGGGTTTGAAATGCCAGCACTGTGCCCGTTGGTAGGAGGTTCGCTAGGTTCGCCGCGCTTTTTAGGGTTTTCTGCACTGGCAAGCTCACGCGCTCCGCCCTTGCCTCTGGCGGTGGCTGGGCGGTGGTTCTGATCATATATATATATATATATGGTTGATTAATTTTTATTTCTTTTTAGTTATTGGATGTTATAAGCTAGCTAGAGACATGCACATATATGTTGACGTAGTAGTGTGTTTATAATATGATAGAGTAGAGAAATATATATGGGATGGGATGAGAGAGAGTTTATTGAGTTTGGTTTAAGCTAGGTTCCAACATTCAATTAACATGTGATATAGTGTGCGTGCATGAAAACCTTTAATTTCATGAGGTTATGGCGTGTGTATGTCTAATTTCTGTTTGTGCCACCTAACTTGCTTCCAATTACTATTAATTACACGTTATATATATACCATATGTATTGGAGGATACGCTAGTTAACTATATATCCAACAAGGTTACTCGAGATCAATTTTATTCAAGTACTGGTGCAACCTAGCCAGCTAGATTAATTTAGAGATTAAATCCCACTTTGCATGTCAAAAATATAACATAAAATACCTTTTGGAAGTGGTCTACCGGTATGGTTGTTTGTCATTAAAATATTTTATATGTTCTGAATACTGTAATATTTTATAAATCGAGTCAGTTACACATAATTTTCATGGTGCAATTTGTGTCGTATGTATGATAGGCAGGCTTACACGGTCAATAGAGTGGCTACTATATATATATATATATATATATATATATATATATATATATATATATATATATATCAAAGTTAAAGAAACAAGTTTCAACAAGTCTCTCAATGATTGTACTTAGTCAATATTGAGTAATTTGTTCATTTCATACCAGTTTGTACAATTATTGTACGTTTTCGATCGTCAAAAGAAATTCATACCAAATCATTTCAATTCTTAAATCGTACTCATCAGCATTGATTTTGTATGTTCAATCCCCATTTGTAGAATTGCTATACATTTACATAAAAAGGAATAGGTACTCCATCAATTAATTTCATTGTACGTAGTTAAATAATTTGTTCAATTATTATACATTTCGTCAAAACACTAAAAAAAAAACGCGATTTTACGACGGAATAAAATCCGTCGCTAGATTAACAATAAATTAACGACGGATTGCGATTGAGACGTTTAACGACGGATTTTTCCGTCTTTAACATAACGACGGAAAAAATCCGTCGTTAAACATTGAATTTAATATTTTTAATTTTATTTTTTTAATATAACGATGGAAAAATCCGTCGTTAGAAATTAATTTTTTTAATTTTTTTTAATATTTTTTTTTAAATTTAACGACGGACTAACGACGGAATAATTCTGTCATTAATTTTTTTAATTTTTTTTATTTTTTCCATTTTTTTTAATTTTTTTTATTTTTATTTTTTTTAATTTTTAATTTCCCAATTAATACTTAATTTACGAATTTGAAATTAATTTTTTATTTATTTTATTTTTCAAATTTATTTTAATTTTTAATATTTTATATTATTTTTTAATATTTTAATATTTATATTATTTTTTTATTTTTCAATTATGAATTTGAAATTTTTTTAATATTTTTATTTATTTTATTATCTTTA
The DNA here is from genome assembly GCA_026008535.1 of Perilla frutescens. Taxonomy (NCBI): domain Eukaryota; kingdom Viridiplantae; phylum Streptophyta; class Magnoliopsida; order Lamiales; family Lamiaceae; genus Perilla; species Perilla frutescens. The sequence continues at coordinate 33,869,952 of BRKX01000017.1, read as the reverse complement.
TTTTTTATTATTTTTAATATATTATATATTTTGTTATATTTAAATTACTAATTTATGACTTTTTTATAATTTTTTATTTTAATAATTTTTAGGACTTTATATAATTATTTAATTTGGAAATAAAAAATCAATGAAAATTGGTTGTGTGTATATATATATACTAGTTGTGTATTTTAATGTAAATACTTTTTAGCCTACTTGGTTAGAGTCTTAGGGCATAAGGCCATTGACCCGTGTTCGAATCTCCTGGAGCTCAGATTTTACCTGAATTAATTCAGACTCCACAGGCTCGGTGGCTTGGCTTGAGCCGCGGCCATATCCCTGGCTCGACGGCTCGGCTGGTTTTTTTTTTTTTAACGACGGAAAAATTCCGTCGTTAAATTTAATATTTTTTTTATTTTTCACGACCGAATTCGGCAACAAGTTAGCGACGGATAAATTCCGTCGCTAATTCCATCGTTAAGATTTTTCCGTCGTTAAAATGATTTTACGACGAGAGGTTTAACGACGGATTTTTGATGTTTAACGACGGAAAAATCCGTCGCTAAAACGTGAATTTTTTGTAGTGAAATAAATTAAGTCGTACGTATCAATTTCAATTATTAAATCGTATTATCAACAGGGTCGGGTCGGCCCTGAGGGTAGACAAGGTGAACCACCGCTCAGGACCTCCCACTTTTATGGGGCCCACATTTTAATATATATATATATATATATACTTATATATAATTAGGTAATTTTAAAAAAAATTATAAAATTAAAATGGTCGTCTTTTTTAGATTATACTCTACCGATTTTGAAATCTCATAGGGTTTCAGTGATTAGATTCATCACTTATTTTTTTCTATGTAAATTTAGTTTGATAAAATATTTATTGAGATTTTGTGTTGATTTAATCGCAATTTTGTAATTGAATTATTAATCAACTATATGTACTCTTTATACAAAGATCGTGTACAAGAAATGCACTTTAAAGACTCAATTTTGAAATTTTATTAAAATTGTATAAAGGAAAAAAAAAAATTGATTGTTATATTTAGGGGTTTTATTTCTCAATTTTGAGTTCACCAAAATCTCAATTTTAGGGCTTTTAACATAAAATATTACAATTAATTCAATTTTGAATTATTTTCCTTAAGGCCGGCCCTGGATTTTCTTCTATGGTCCTTTTTCATTTAATTTTTTACTTTACTGGTGTATTGAATTATTGATCATTTAATTTCCCTAATTGCAAAAAATAAAAGTTAAGATTTGGAGATGCGGGGTATCGATCCCCGTACCTCTCGCATGCTAAGCGAGCGCTCTACCATCTGAGCTACATCCCCTCATTGACATCTCTGATAATTTAATATTTAATAAATATAATATGAATTTTATGTGACGTAATAAGAAATGCATACAATAAGCATGGGGCCTGATAATAGGTAGACAGATGATTTATTAGTTTTACATATATATTTAATTATAGTAGTTTTACAACGATGGAATTAATTATATATCGTGGGTGGATGATGGTGTGAATAAGCGTACGTATAGGCGGTGGGTGAATCTGAATATCCAATTCCACGGCGAGTAGTCGGGAAGAGCGTGAAGAAGAAGGTGGCGAAAAGCCCCGCCGCCAGCGGCAGATTCATCACCAACACATCCAAATCTTCTCCTCCCGACGGGAAGAAACAGCTCTGCACGTTCACATCGGACAAGGCGAAAGCTAAGAACACCAGCAGCGACACCCACGCATGAACCAAGTCCACCAACCTCATTCTAAATCCAGACAGATCAACTCTACTTTCACTTTCACCGTTGAAAACCACCATCCCCTTCCACGTCGCCATCCCGTAGTATAGTTTTCCGTCCGAATCCGTGAAGCTGTCGGTGAAGGAAGAGAGGAAGCAGACCACGGAGCAGAACCCCACCAGCGACGCCGTCAGGCATTTGTTGGAAATGCGGCAGATTCCCCTGTTCGAAAATGGAGGACCTAGGGTTTGAAACGCCAGCACTGTGCCCGTTGGTAGGAGGTTCGCTAAGTTCGCCGCGCTACTTAGGGTTTTCTGCATAGGCTGCCGCACGAAGCTCACGTGATCCGCCGCCTCTGGTGGTGGTGGTGGTTGTGAACTACTTGGTTCGCCGTGATCAGCCGCAGCGGTGGCAGTGGAAGAAATTGTTTTCATCATGGTTTGGATATATGTTTGTTACTTCAATTTGTTGTTAGATAGTGGACGTAGTATTTAATTATAATATATAAAGAGAAGAGAAATATATATACACTTGTGGGATATGTATAGGGGATCGGAGAGTTTATTGAGTTTGGTTTAAGATTCACCCCTCATATATATACATATATATATATATATGAGGTTGAGGCCCTTTTAATTTATGGCGTATGCATGTATATATGTCTAGCTAATTTCTGTATATCTCACCTAACTTGCTTCTTTACATAAATTAACGCTTTATAATTAAATTCATATTAATTCAAACTATATATATGTATCGTGACGATATATATTCCTTAAATATCTAATAAATTTAGTTCATTTGCATGTGTTTTAACGTACATTAATATATTTAGTAAAAGCTAACTCGTGTTGAGTTTAATATTTTATATATTTTAATGTATTTTAAAATACATAATACGGAATAAATTAAAGAAAATATTGCTAGCTAGCTAGTAATTAGTCTCAATTGACTATATGCCAACTAATTTTGACGAGTTCAACGCAATTCATCAATGTTTAAAACTATTTTATTAATTAGTCTTTGGAGTACACTTGTGTGAGACTGTTTAACGGGTTTTTTTATGTTAGATAGATTTCAATCCGGATCCGAGTTGAATAAAATATATAATTAAAAAAGAAAATAACTCGGGTATCACTAGGTATATAGTAAAGTATCACTAACTGCGAAGTGAAGTATCATATTATACTCCACTTCTGAGTTAGGATACTTCACATGACAGTTAATGACACTTCACCAGATATATATCTAATGATACTTCACTTAATAGTGAATGATACCTCGCCAAATTTATATTTAATGACCTTCACTTCAGAGTTAATGATACTTTACCAGATATATATCTAATGATACTTCACTTAATAGTTAATGATATTTCGCTAAATTTTTAAATAATAATACTTCACCTTATAATTAATGATACTTCACTTCACAATTAGTGATACTTTACTCTATACCTAGTGATACCCGGTCGCGTATGGGCGGGCCGGTGGCACTCCTGACTGTTTTTGTGGGTTTAGATGAGTTTGGATCCCATTTGATCCGTCTAATACAAGAAATCCGTTAGACAGTCTCATATAAATTTTTGTCTTACACTTTTATATATAGTAGTACAAGTCAAGTCTATATTCAATACAAATAGTGGAATAAATTAAATGTACACATTTAGTCAATTTATAAAGAAATTCGTACCAAATCAATTTCAATTATTAAATCCTAATAATATATAATTGCTTTAATTTTGTTCGTTCAATCCTTCGGCCATTTGTACAATTGTTATACATTTATCCATATAATAAAATGGAGTTCTCTCAAAATAAAATTTTCCTCTCAAAAACATTAAATCATCTACAATTATTATTAATAAAAGGGTTAGTTGCCTTAAAAAGCATGAAATTTGAACTTAGTTGCAAATTTAACATAAACTTTAAATGTATGCAATTAAAACATCAACTTTGAATTTGTGTGTTATTCAACATCCCCAAACTTTTATAAAATAAATTGACTTTTAATCCAACATAAAATTGGGGCCACTTTGACGTCATTTTTAAAAATTAATGGTCGAGTCGTGACGGGCTCGAAGAGACGAACAAATTGCATGTTGGATTGGAGGTCAAATTGTTTTATAAAAATTTGGGGATGGTGAATAACACACAAATTCAAAGTTCGTGTTTTAATTGTATACTTTTAAAGTTTATGTTAAATTTACAATAAGTTCAAAGTTCATGATTTTTAAAGCAATTAACCCTTAATAAAAAAAATTATTTATACCTCTCCTCTCCTCTCCTCTCTCTCTCTCTCTCTCTCTCTCTCTCTCTCACACACACACACACACACACACACACACACACACCCCACTGCATTTTTTTTATTATAAATTCATTTATAATATATTCAATAACACATATTTCATTATACACATGACATTCAAAATCTATTATACAAATGAATAAATATGTGGGTTTTGGTATATTAAGAAGTGATTGATAACGTTTTAAAAATTTTATTATGTTAAATAATTACCAACATATACTAAATATATTAAATAAAATAATCAAATGCATTAATTGATAAAACATCATAATCGGTGGTCTTTTATTATACTTTATAAGTAGATATAACATTTATAATTTTTTTAGTTATATTGAACATGAATTAGTTAACCACTTAATATTCTAATTAAATGAGTAACTAAATCAAACAGATTTGATATTTATAATTTTATCTATTATATTAGTTTTTAGAATGCATAGTCTAAGATTATTGGATATATAATGATAGTTAACATATTTAATAGCATGAACTTTAGAACCCTAATATTGGACGTTTTTATACACCTTTGTTCCAAAGTTTAAAAATTTTACATATTAATGTCTAATCTTTGCAGAAGTTAACACTTATAGAACTAAAGTAATTTTTTGGTCTCACGAATGTTGAAGTGGACTGGCAAAAAATTTCAAACCCAGTCTTTAGCTTATTCTATCTGCATATAAATATTGGATAGTGTTGCTCTTCACAATTTCAGCAGTATATGTTAACATTTGTCATGAGGCCACAAAATTGCTCGAGCACTATAAACGTTAATTTGTGCAAACATTCAGTATCAATATATAAATTTAAAAACTTTGGAACACAACTTTAAAGACGCTCAATGTTGGATGCTAAAGTGTAATCAACTATACTTTAATGAAAATAAAACGAAGATTTATATATAATGAAGATATGTATGCTGCATTATTATATAGTTTCTATGTTTCAATATACATTTATCAACCTTTATTTTGACTACATTTATTTTATATACAACATGATTATCAATTTCTTAAGAGTTAAATCCAACAAATCAATATAAATATACAACCCTAAAAATCTTTAAAATGAAATGTAAGCTATTGTTATAATCTTTGTTCACATATATTTTTTAGAAGTCTTTTTAGTCGTGGTCAGTTGTACATATATAGTTGTTTCACGAGTCACAAGTGGTGCTGGTTTGAATTTTTTTATTTGTAAAAGATGATAGTGTGACAAATGCTCCTACTATAAACATTGTATACAAACAAGTGATGCATAATTTATAATATAATATTTTGATTATAGTAGTTTATTAAATATTTATGCAATTATTTGAACTATATTATATTATAACATATATAATATGCACGTATATAAATATGTATGTGTGTGTAATCAATCAATCATTATTTTAATGGTTGTCAACTTAACTCTTTTTAGATTCGGAATAATAATTGTTTGATATAAAAAAAAAAGATAACCATAGAAATAAAAAAGGGTATTAACTTATTAACTAAAATACTAAGTATCTATAAAATACGAAGATGCAATACTTTCATTAAAAATGGTAAATTATATTTTAGCACCTATATTTTGGATTCTTTTTCAAAAATAGCTTACTTTTTTAAAATTAACAAAACAATACTTATTTTTTCTAAAAATTTGTAAATCCGACATTTGATTAATTTTTTCACCTGCTAATCCTATGTAATTTATTGTATTTGAACGGATGAAATCATCTGCTATATTTTGTGCAACACTTGGTGCTACACAATTAAATTTATTAATTTTTCTTCAATTTTTTAATTTAATTACAATTTATTATGCTTTATTTTAAGTTTACATTTATTATTTAGGGTTCATCCTACCCAATTAGGGCATATAATTATTTTTTAATATTAAATTTTATTTTCTAATTAATAATTAATTATTTCATAAAAAATAATTATATACCCTAATTGGGTAGGAAGAACCCAGTGTAAAATTAAATTAAAGCACCATAAATTGAAATTGAATTAAAAAACAAAGAAAAATTAAAAAATTTAATTGTGCAACACCAAGTGGTGCACAAAGTGTAGCAGATGATTTATTCCTGTATTTGAATACTTTTATTTCCTCAGACGCTTAAAAAATCATCTGATAAAGAAATCTTAAAATACAATCAATTACCTAGCTAGGATTTTCAAACAAAAAAAAAATTGATCAAATATTATATTTACAAAATCTTTGAAAATTTTGATATTTTTTTATTAATTTTAAAAAAGTGAACGATATTTAAAAAGCAACTCAAAATAATGTAGGTCCTGCATTCAATTTACCTTATTAAAAATCTAATAATTAAATTTGAGATTATGCATAATATTGTGCATTATACGGGTGGAACTCTAGTTTGGATCAAAAGAAATGGTTACTTGATTTGAATAGAAATGGTTACTTGATCTGAATTCTTAAAACCAATTTGTAGAATTATTGTACATTTTTGTCAAAAGAAATTCGATCGTACCGAATCAATTTTTTACGTAGTCAATATAGATTTTGTTCCCCCATGTATGTGTGTGTGTGTGTGATTTCTTTTAATATTACTATTAATATATATACCTAGCTCTAACGCACATTGTGTACATAAATGCAATGTATACGTGTACATGTAGTGAGGTGAAATACAAGAGAACTTCAATTAAAGTCCAAACCAAATATAAACACGTGACCATTAATTTTCATGAAATATAATAATCATGAGATACACACACACACGATCGAGTAAACGTCCAAACATATATGCATGCATGTCTTCTTCTCATATTCTTTGCGACAGCAAACACGTACACAAAATAAAATCACAATTCAATCCGACAACATACATACAATCAAATTGGAATAATTATGTTTGAAATCAAATAAAATTAAAACGATGGATATGATGATGATCAGTAAGTGAGATGGACAGTAATCCTGAGCAATGTCTCAACACCATCCAAAACATGCTGACCCGCCGGAATGAGCGACCGCAGCTCCGCGAAGCCGCAAGCATGCTTGAACTTGCCCGTGCCGCCGGTCACCGACAACCGCGACATCGTACTCCCGATCTTGTACACTCCGAAGAAGTTGATGCTGTCTCCGAACTCCCCTCCTTCCATCATCGCCGTGAACGCCATCATCTGAGTCGACCCGTCGGCGGAGCTGGCCACGTAGACGCCCTGCGCCTTCCCCAGCTGCTGGGACCCGAGCTCCGGGGCCGAGGTCAGGTAGTCATCGATCACAGTGATGGTGCCGAACCCCAGACCCAGGCCGTCGGGGCCCAGCTGTGCTGTGTTGATATTATTGTTGTTGTTGTTGTTGATTCCTGAAAATGCTGTACCGGCTAAGCCAGTTCCCAGTGGAATTCCGTTGGAATTTATGGTTGGAATGGCTCCGTTGGCATTGGGGATGGCGACGCCGTTTTTCGGGGGTTGGAAGCCGAGGGGGCGGGCGAAGGGGACTTGGCCGCTGTAGATGTTGCCTAACAAGCCGGTGACGGGCCTCGCCGTCGGGTTGCTGCCGCCCAGAATGTCGTGCATGTATAGCTCTAGAATCGGTACTTCTTCTCCGCCTGCACAAGTTTTCATCGCCACCAATAGTATGGCTAACAAGACTATTGCTGCCTTCTTCGGCATTTTTGAAGGATCCATTTATATATTTTGCAAAATATCAAATTTGGTGTCAATTTTTTTTTCTTAATTTGATGGAATGGGAATGAGCTTCGAAATTGTACATTATATAGATAAATTTTGTATTGCGAGGGCTTATAGTAACTGTACGGTATATAACTAGTTCATTTAATTTATAATTAAGAATGGAGTAGTTGAACAATTGGTGAAGTGGTTTATATTTTTTTTATGAGAAGAAGTTTATGTTAATCAAGCTGTTGGTGTGATCTCAGCCGTCCGTGTTATTGTGATTATGGAAATTGGTATAGCGATGGTCTTTTTCTCATGTGAAGTGTAGAGGGTACAGCAAAACCATATCTATGTAATTAACAAATTTTATTCAGCAATTAAATTAAGCTTAAATCATGGCTTCAACCACTCCTGAAAACTGACGATCCCCTTCTCAATAGATAAATGGGAATAGTTGCAAGCAAACTCTTGTTGCTAAGTTTATCAATTAACTGCTAATATGAAATTATTATCGTTAATTACAGCAAGCAATATTAATACATAATTCATATTTAGAGGAAGAGAAAGCCAGCGACAATAGCATTTGCATTTTTATTAATTTGTCTGATTTGTGGTATGCGCTTAGAGAAACTGCAAATTCACGTTTTAGCTATTAACTTGCATTTCTTGCCGACCAACGGCCTTGCTACCCCGATTTAGCTTGTTACGATTACTTGATTTCGTTAAGCACGCATTTTAAAGAACCAAATTACATTCTGCAGCGACAATGTGAAGGAACTTAATTAGTTATTATTAATCTCTTTGATTTCACTAAGACAGATCACGTAGCATTCGAATTCATAATCTTTCAAACACACGTCTTTTCCTACTTCGCCAACTAGAAACATCGCAAGGAGAGTTTTTTAAAACCCAATTTAACATAATAACTAGAAGCGCTCTTAATCGTCAAACATTAACAGTCAATATGCAATTTGCACCAGAATAATTAGAGGCATACAACCACTTATGAATCATCAACGGGGGTTAAAGAAGAAGAAGAAGAAAAGATTTACATCACAACACAACCCGGATCAACAGGACACGCCTCACCTATCCGCCATCAATGTCGGGAGACGATCATGGTCAAGCCCAAAAGCGACTAAGAAATCCAAGAATTCCCACAAGAGAATTTCATTTAATGATGATCAGAATGGGAGACCCAAGTATGTGAATTGCTTCAACTGCTTACCCACGTCTGATTTTAAGTGGAGTATAATTTAGCCAACCAGATCATCTAATCACTTCTTCGAAGATCCGAAACCTCCGAATCCCATCATAGCTGCAACATCAGGGTCAATCTCGGGTTCCTCCTCTGCTGCCTTCTCTTTCTGAGATATTTGGTCAGCCATTAGATATTATAAAAGAGAACAAAGTAACAAGGTTTTACAATTACTCTGATTACTAACCTTCTTCTCTTTCTTTTTCTCTCGACGCTGGCGCTTTCTTTCCTCCTCTTCTTGTTGTTGTTTCAGGATCCGATCATCAAAGTCTACGAAATGGGACGGGAAACTAATATAAGTCATTCATCCATCATCAGGACCACTGTGTCAAGATCAAAGACAATTATAGAAGTGGACCTTCATTATGTGCATTATTCTTATAGCAAACTTCCTCAAAAACATGATCCTCACACTTCTGAATCTCAATGCACAAACAAAGGAAATGTTTGGATCAAAAGAATTAACTTCTTATGTAACAAATTACAGGAAATGTGTAGCATGATATTATGCGTGCTGAACTGTCCTGGTAATGTTAACTAAATGCATTATGTTTCTTATTTACTTTGCCCTCCAGTATAGCACTAGATTGCAACTTCATGATGCACATAAATATGTAGTCACTTCACACCCTGAGGGAATTTATTTCTTCTAACACAGAACAAAGCTAATACATAGCTATTTCATTCATTGGCAAAGACCTAGTTTAGTTAGTTCATCAAGTAAGATTCACAATCTTCTATGATTAGTCATGCAACAGAGATATACATCCATCAATCTGCCTGTGAGTGTGCAAGAACACATCCACAAACATAATAGATCTTATATTCAATACCTTGCTCTGTAAAGCCTGGAGTATCTTTCCGCTTTTTGAGAACCTCAAACCGCTGCTGCACCTGTCCACCAAGCAAAATCAATAAACATAAATAATGATTTTACTAATTTCTCGAGTATGATATCACCATTTAAATTGGTAAGACTCCTATAAGGCCTATATCTTGGACCTCCCATAATGCAGACAAGCTACCTGTTACACTCCTTTTAATTATAAATCTATAATCATGATTTGTTTCATCTTTTATTCAAACCTTTCAGTTGAGTCTAACTTGATTAGAGCATAGATAAACACAGTACAAATCATTGAAAGAGAAAGTGTGATGTCTACAAAGCTCTTATTTAAATAAAGCATTAAATAAACATTTCAATAATCCAAAATGAGTTTATTTATGCGGAAATTTATTAAATAAAAGACTTTATTCATTTGGCCATCACATCGTCTCCACAGCACCGCCTGAGATTAAAGTCTTTTATTTAAATAAACTCCTTTTTTATTATTGAAATGTTTATTTTATCTTAGATATAAATAAGAATTTAAGGCAGTTAACATGCTTCACTCCAAGTAATAGAAAGAATTCAAGGCCCACCTGCTCCAAGGTTGCCCTTTCAGACCGCATAGACATGCCCAAAGCTCGTTGATCTAGGGAAAAAGAATCGGGGGGGTCAATTGGCAACTCCATAGCAAATAGACAAAAGATCAAAGCAAAAAAGGTAGACCAAGCTTTGACATACGCTTTTTTCCATTTATATGATCCAAGTAGTTTGCTGAATCTTTTACTACACATTCACAAACTGAGCAGTAGTATCCAGCCTGCAAAAAAGAAATAGTACTAGTGCTAAATGATTTGCATATAGAACAAATGAGAGTAAATGCAACATGCTATTTAAAAGATTCTGTCAGCAAACTTGGAGTTACATGCTAATACTTTGTTTTAGGCTTTCTCAGATATTGTAGATGAGAGGGGAAATTAACTCTTTTTTAATAGGAAATGACAGAAAATTAGCTCTAGATAAACAAGAGCTTTTCTGGATCAGATAGATGAACCAAATAGAAGAAAAATTGGGGATCTTTATATTTTAAGCAAAAAGATGTTTTAACAAATTACAAAGTGCAATAAATTTCTCTATCAATATTTTAAAATTTTCAAGTCAAAGTACAACACTACAAAAGGAGCTCCCACCCAACTTCAACGCATCTTAAATTGCAGTAACTTTTGAATAAAAAGGGGAGCCATTCATGTTCTCAACTTTTTTCCTATATAAATGTAATAGTTTTACTCTTTAAATAAAATACAAAAATAACAGAAGTAAATAATATTTAAAGAATGATTTGTAACATACCTGTTGACTAAGGGGCGCAATAGGAGTCACAACCTACAAATGAAATGAATAAATTAATTTGAAACAGTTGACTAAGATTTGAAGATTGATTAAGCAAAATAGTAGGCATTTTAGTTTGGGGGCTGAAGACTACAACACCAGTAAGTTTCGCATTCCACCAAAAGAAAAAAGCCCTCGATCAGTCATACTCAGATCTCTTACTGACTAAATATGTTCATAAACCTCAGCAACATCTAAATTTCAACACGCCTCTAATCCCACAATTAGATGCAAAATAGTTTCATCTGGTTTGTCATTGGTGCATGAATGAAAATAAAATGCCAACTGCTCATATCTAAGCAACATTAGATGTAATCATGACTTGGATAAACAGAAGCATTGCAACTTTGTCCAAGCAAGTAAGCAACAACTAACCTGAGTCTTCCCAAGGCGTGATTCGAGATCCACTTCATAATCTCGGTGCTTCAATGGTTTCCTTTGCACTGGCGGACCACTTGCTGCACCAAAACAAACTTGGATGATAGAGGAATCCAAAACTTCAAAAATTCAATAGTAAGCTTTTAATCATTCACGCATCATTTACCAACACACTTCACTAACCGCGTGCTGTGACATGGTAATTCAGCAGCATAAATTCATCAAAAAATAACATTTAGACCAGAAACCTTACATTTTGATTTGTTCCGAGCCTCTTCCTACAACAGAAACAAATTATCAACTTAATAAGACCGTTGGTAAAAATAAATCCATGTACGAGAAAACGTGAAGAAAAGCGTATATTTACGCAACGACGTGTACATACCTTTGCTTCGCGATCCCGAGCGCGCTGCAGATACTCCTCACGGTCGAATTTTCTTCGGAAAGTGTTATCAACTCCAGCCTCCTGCACATAAAGCAACAAAAACTCTGCGCTTGGAGTCGGTGAAATCAAAATTAACACAAAATAGAGAAGAATTTGAGAGTGAGTTTGTGCTTACGCCGTTGCCCGACTGAGCCATTATGGAGCTCCGCCTATCGACTCTTGCACTGAATTCGTACCAAAAATTAATAGAAAAAAGACAAGGAACCCAAAATTATGAAGAAATCGGTGGGACTGAAAAGGGAATTCAGATTTTGGGGACGAACTAATTAAACCCTAGTTTTTTAATACACATTTTTAAATCCCTCTTCTGCAGTTGTCATTAATCAATCGTGATTTTATATATTTTTTCCTTTTTCACCTTTTGAAACTACCGTCTTTTTTAAAATTGAAAAAGAAAAGACAAACTTTTTAAAATACCATGATATTTAGTTTTTTTTAATCCGTTTAAATAAAATACCATGATATTTAATTAGTTATTTGCTACTATTGAGGGATTATTATAATAATTAATAAGAAGTGATAAATATTATTCTTTCAATTTAGTTTCAAATTATTTTATATTTAAGATTTTTCAGACTCTTTCTTTAAATTTTACCTCTTATCAAAACACTATAAAATCTCTTACATATTAACTTAGGAAAACTTTCATGTGCAGGAGACTGATGGGCCAGTCCATCAGATGGGTGGGCCCATCACCCGGAGCAGCCTGCAAACAACTTAAGCCCTAATTTAAAAAAAAAAACAGAAAAATGAAAATGCGAAAAAGAGAGAGGTGGAGAAGAGAATTGCGGCCAACAGAGAGGAGTCGACCTCTCGCGAACGCCGCCACCATCACCACCGCGTTGACAACTCAGGACCACCGCGCCGGAAGCTCACGACGACGACATTATCTTCATCGTTGAAAAATTCAATTTTCATCCATTTTTCTGCAGCTCGAAAAGTTGAAGATGAGTCTCTAAAATTCAATCAAATCTATTCAATTGTTTGGATTGTAGTTGTAAAATTAATTTTGTATATTCTAACAATTAAATATTTCAAATTTTGGGAATTTGAAAATTAGACTTGGAAGGATGGATGAAATTAACATGAATGTGGGAGATAATACATAAGCTCTTGTGATAATTGATGATTCTGAGAATGAACCAATCCCTATACGAGCACAATACGAAGGTTAAATTTTTCCATAAACTGATCAGGTTATACCCACACGACTTTGATACTGTACAATATTTTAATTGATACTTTCATGCACATCAGGTGATACTGTGAACTTGTCTGGATCCCTCATTGGTGTTCAAAGAGAAACCTTTGATAAGATGTACGAATTGTACTGCAAGCATGCTAGAAAGGTTGGATTTGGTATTAGGAAAAATACACAAAGAACAGTGGTGAAGCAAGCTCAACTCAGTTGAATGAGTTTGGCTCCAAGACTCCCAACTCTCATTTGTTTTAGATGGATATCAGGATGATACCTGTCTTTAGCACAATTGATCTTTCATGCTTATTAAATGGTACCTTTTCTATCTATCTGACTCACTTCTTAAATTTATTTTGCAGATTCTTGGATTGAAGATTTTACTCATTTTTTAAATTTATCTTGGGATGTTTTAATAGTTCAATTTGAATCAAATGTTGATGGCATTTTATTATGTAAGAAATTTATCATTTTGGAATACTATTATGATGTAATTTCATTTCTTAGAGATTTATTTATGCGTGATTTCTAGTTAATCTACTCTTACTGGTTGTTCAAGTTGTGTTTTTTTTATGTGAAAAATGGTCAAGCAAGGGAACTTTATTAGAAATTTTCCAAAACTGATTTTTTATTTTGATTCTTTGAGTTGTGATGAAAAATGTTGTCCATGTTTGATAGCAGCTAAAAGAGTGAATTAACTCTTGAATTGGAAATCATGCACAAAAAATACACATGTTGACATTTTAAGTTGCTTCTGAAACTGATATTACATTTGATTTTTAAACGATACGTTTTTATTTTTCAATTGATACCTTTATGCCAGATAAATGATACTCTTCTGGATCTAATGTTACCTTTTTTTTAATTGTGATACTTTGTAACTACATAAATGATGCTAATATCATTACTGAAAACAAATTTATCTTTCCTTGAAATCAGAAAACAAATATCAAATGATACGTTGACATGGAATAAATAGTTGCTTTTTTTATTGAACATTTGATACTTTATAACTTAATAAATGATACAACGATTGTCTCTGGAAATAAATACAGGTCTTACTTAATACAGGTTATAATAGTTATTAGAAGGACAAAATTCAACATAAACCTGTATACTTTATACAAAATTTATTCCAAGAAAATAACATCTTAAATGATACAAAATTTAAAATAAAATAATACTAACCACAATTCTATTAATTCAAAATAAATAATCCAAAACATCTATTCACCATCACAGATACCACAAATAACACAAGCACAAAATTTTAACCCATCCAATCACGTCCAACATTACAAACAGCTTCATGTTTCAACCATAACCAACTCCCCACATGTAACAAATCCAAACCACAAAATCAAAACATATCAAAGTGTTTGTTCAAATGTATCAAATATCTAGCCATAACACCATAAGTATCTAAAAATAAATACAAAATTATCAGTCACTTCTTCTTCTTGTTCATGAATGCAATCACCGACTTATAAACTTCAAATCTTAAATCATTCATTCCAGCAAGGACGATACAAGCACAACACATGGCTGGAAGCTTCCTTCGACCAAAGGGCTACAAACCGAAAAAATGAAGTTAGAAAATCAGTTAGGAGAATACAAATCAAATCAAACTAGTACTAATAGGCATGCCAATTAATGTTGAACTCACACATGCACACATAAAAAGACAACATACCATACAACACAATACTTCAAATTTGATATATACAATCAAATCAAATAGTACCATTCAGTTTCCCATGTGATATTCCATACAAAAAATGAAAATGCACACACATAAAAACATAAAACAAAATATGAGTTAACTCTGATACTTATAAGCATCTCATTTGGTACTAATCAGCATGAAAATTGATACTTCATACAAAAAATGAAAATGCACACACATAAAAACATAAAACAAAATCTGACATAACTCTGATACTTATAAGCATCTCATTTGGTACTAATCAGCGTGAAAATTGATACTCCATACAAAAATAAAAATGCACACACATAAAAATATAAAATAATATCTGACCTAACTGATAGCAGCAAACAATTACCTCCAGGAATATTCAAATAGATTTATAGAAGCAAACAACTGATAGCAACATTAAAAAAAATACCATCAAACAAAGATCTTAATATGACTTCAGTAATATTCGAATACCAGTGAACATCAAAATTCCAGCACGTAACTCAACCACAATCTACAGTTTAGCAAGTCTTAAATTTCAATTTTGGGAGAAAATAATTAAATATTTATTTATCTTCCAATTAATTAACCTTATACATTAGGGGTATCATGGATGTTGAATCTGGTGTCTAAAGATCAGAAAAGAGTTTCTCACCTGGAGCATCAATTTGAAACATGAGATTGGTAAAAGCTCGACGACTCCGACGTCTCATTTTCTTCAGTCAAATATCAAATATCCTTGAATTTGACACCAATATATTAAATACAAACCAATATCTTAGGAAGAATGAAAAATTAAGGACATAATGAAGTATTTCTACGGAAATTGAAAATCAAGAAAGATACACACCATAAATAACACCAAAATTCACCAAAAGTTTCAATTGCCATGGATTCGAACAAAAGCTTGGATTTTTTTCTTCTGCGTTGTGTGCGTGAAGATGGAAGAGAGTAGAAAATTCTCTGATGGAATCAGCGAGATCCGGACGGATGGAATCGGAAGAGCGATGGAGATGGAGATTGGGAGAGAGATGGACGGCTAGGGTTAGTTGCAGATCCAGAAGGGGAAAATGAGGCAAAACAAATACTTATATTCCGGGTCGCGGATATGGGTCGGGTCAGAGCGGGACGGGCCGTCTAATGGGCCGATCCATGCACTAGGTGTATAGGAGTTTTTGCGATTAACTTATATTTGATAGATGAAATTTCTTCAATAAAATTTGATAGAAGTGGAGAGAAGGGAGGATGTATTTATCTCTCTTTTTTGACTTATTAATTTTTATTTTAAAATCTAAAATATCAATTATTATGGAAATGAGGGGGTGCAAACTAAGTGAAAATATATAGAAATTTGACAATTTAAATAATTCAATCTAATATGTTTTTAACGATTTTGTTCATTATTTTTTCAATTTTTGGCAAAATCGATACATACATTTTTATTAAATCACTTAAATTTAAATGTTTTAAATTGAATTACAAAAGGACCTGAATTCATATATATGTCATTGTACCGGGATCAATACAATTATATAAATATCGAAAAAAAAATTACAATACAAAATTATTCAATTCATAGCATAGTAATAATAAATTAACAAATTATTATTTTTTGCTCCATATTATTAAGTGTCAAATTTTTTTTACTCGCTTAAAATCTTAACAAATTTATTTTGCCTACTAATTTTTTAAATATATCTTTTTTACTCATTTTGGACCAAAAATATCCTTTATACAATAAATAAAAATTTTAAAAAAATTGAAGGCATACCTCACTTATCCTATCACACTCCCAGATCTACTCGTCGTCATCTTCAATCTTCATCTTCTCCATCACACCCCACTCCAACCTACCCTATCTTTATAAAAATCTTTTTAGACATGGTGAAGTTCTCGTCATAGTTTAATTATGCAGATCTGGTGCAGTGAGCAACCAAGTGCACATTTTTTTAAAATTCAGATTGATGAAGGTTATGTTTAGTGTCAACTCACAACCATTGCAAATATTTTAAAAAAGACCACATTGATAAGGATTTTAGACTTAACAAATAAAAAAGTAAAAGTGATTTTGTTCTTAATTGGGCTCTGGGTCATTCTTAACTGCGCTTAAGATCCGGCGCACAGCAGATGACGCGCACGAGTATATCAACAGAACATCGACTGAAAATATGGTCTCAAGTGCGCGCGCGCAACAACAAATATCAGTAAAAGACATCAGCTGACAATTTGGCCTCGAATGGGCGTGCGCAGATGGCTCCAAGCACAACAACAAATATCGGTTGATAATATGGCCTTAGGTGCGGGCATGCAAGCTTGCAGATGGCTCCCTGTGCAATAACAAACATCGACAAAAGATATCAGCACGAACATTGACTCACACAAGGCACACACGCTCACAAATGGCTCCACGCGCAACAACAAATATTGGCAGAAGACATCGTCAAAACATCGGCTGATAATTTAGCATCGGATGTGCGCACAAGGCATCGCGTAGGTGGGGTGTAAGTGAGTCGAGCCTACTCGTGAGCTATTTGAGATCGACTTGGTGAAAGCTCGAAATTGACTCCAAGTTTGTCGAATGTAGCTCGAGTTCGAGCTACTCGAGTAGTTACCGAGCTCAAGTTTGAGCTCCATAATAGTGAGCTCGACATGCTCGCGAGTCTTATCAAGCTTAATTGAGCTTTAAGGAATTATCAATTTACCCTTAATAATTTAATTATTTACATTTATATCATTAATAATTAAATTATATTTATTTAAAATTAAATAAATATATTTTTTTATTTAATATTTATACATAATCGAGTCGAGCTCGAGTTTGTTAAGTTTTCTATTGACAAATCCATTTATTTTGTGTTTTTATGGGCATTTTAGTCGATCTAAATGTCATTTTTTTAGTTGTTTTTTAGTTGAAAAGAACCGGGTATTTGGTCAAGGACATTTCACAGGTCGAATTTCGCGAAAGAGACATTCCGCCTAATATTTCAAGCATATCTCAATGCCATAAAAAGCATCTAGAGGCACTCGAGAACTTCTTCAGCATCATCCAACATTTGGGAGGTAGAATGAGCGTACCAGATACGAATGAAGCTGACTAGATAATGTCATGCCCACATTGCTCGTACAGATTTGACCAAGGCTTGGAAAGGGCACGTGCGGATTTCTCAGAATTTTGTTAAGTCAAGGGAGATGAAAAAGATAGATGTCAATCTGAAAAGAGTTGGTGTAAAGATGGACTGCTGGGAGGTGCGGAGCTAAGGAGATAAGAGGTAATCCCTGAAAAAGTGGGATTTGCTCAACAACTACTGGATAAGGTTTATCCAGTTCAGTGGAGAGGGCACGCCGCTTCCGGGAGCAGTTGAAAACCCCCGCCTGTGGGGGAATTTGAATTTC
The DNA here is from genome assembly GCA_026008535.1 of Perilla frutescens. NCBI lineage: Eukaryota > Viridiplantae > Streptophyta > Magnoliopsida > Lamiales > Lamiaceae > Perilla > Perilla frutescens. The sequence goes on along the minus strand of BRKX01000017.1, from coordinate 33,851,690 downwards.
GAATTGTATTATATTTAAACAAGTTCATTTGCTGGAAACAAGAGTTAGACATTGTCAGATACAATATTTACATTCTGCACTTTAATTTCATGTTTTTTACTTTAAAAAGTTGCACAGCAGCAAGAACAGTCCGAGAGGCCTTATACCCTTGGGACTAGGATCTGTTTTTGTAAACTCAACGTTGGGAGTTGAGTTTTCTTTACATTGAATTCATTAAGTTCTCTTTAATTATGTCTTTAATTTATGTACGTTTATTTCTATCTAGCATGAGTAGCTAGATTTCCATTTCCGGTGTTTGAACATTAGATAATAGTTTAAGTTAAATTCTGGACTCTTAAGGCTGTGTGGGCATATTACTGCATAAATTATTTCTGTCGATTTTTGGTCTTGTTCCATGTGAGTGTGTGTTTGAAATGCGTAATGTGGCTGATCACTCTTTAGACGTAGAGGGCACACTAATATTAATTGAATTGATGAATCGTGACTGTGTGTTGATTCATATAGTAATTAGGAAATCGGTGGGTTGTTGTGGGCACACGAAGAATCAGTAAACACAACAAATTTAGATTCATCTAGGGGACATTGCTGCCTATTCATTTACATCTCTTTGGAGAACTGGGGGTGGGTGATAGGTTAGGGATTTAATTGAAGAGAAATCACTTTTAAACGTATACAAAAAGGATGAATGAGAAGACGTAGAGAGGAATCCGGTCTCCATAACTGGGTGACTTAGTAATGCAGAAAAATCAGAGTGCCCATGATCGAGGAAATCAAACTTAAATCAGATTCTAGTTCAAATGCCGGAACTTTTGTTATTTGATATTCTCTTTAGTTTTATTTTGCAGATTTATATTTCAGTAAGGTGATAACACAAACCAACCCATTTAGTGATTGGTGACTCGAAGGTGGAATCACATCAACTCTATGTGGGATCAACACATACTCATAAGCTAGCTACGCTCACTATTGGCACATGAGTTACAAATATTATTTTGAGCGCGAAATGACCGCACGCCACTATCGAGTTGAGCTCAAGCTCGAAAAATCAAAGTTCGACCGAGCCCGAGTTGAGTTGAGCTTCGAGTTTTTCTTATCGAACCCGAACTCGATAAAACTATTACTCGACTCGACTCGGCTCGATTATACCCCTACATACACATGCACAAATGGCTCCACACAACAACAAATATCAGCAGAAGACGTCGTCAGAACATCAGCTAATAATTTGGCATCGGATGCGCGCATAATGCATACACGTGCGTACGGATAGCTTCGCACTCAACAACAAATATTAGCAGAATATCGAGTGACAATTTGGCATCGGGTGCGCGCACAAGACATATGTGTGTAATGGCTCTGCACGCAACAACTAACATCCACATAATACATTAACATAAACATTGATAGAAATCGACAAACACATCGGTGCAAGCACACTGACAGCGCACTGGTAACTGCACGCTAGGCTCGGTGTGCAGGTTCTAGTGTGCGAAGTTAAAAATTTCACTTTTCCATATTTTTTAAAGGTTGCAGAAATACCTAATCTTTTTTTTTCAAATTTTTATAAACAAACTAAATTAGTGATTATTTTTAAGTACCTATATGTCAAATCATGTCTATTATGTCCAAAAACTTCTTCCAAATTAATTTTCAAAACCAAACACGTAACCACAATCTAACAATGTTAATAATTAGATGTGAAAGCACATAGGGAAAGTTTTTGCCAAAATTCTCAAAAATCTGTCATTGAGGTTGACGAGTGGGGCAAGATTTTCTATTTATTCTCTTGAATTTGCGGAGGTCGACAATGGTTGGGTTGGTGGAGAAATTTGGATTTCTTCTCTTCAATTTGTGTAGATCGACGACATGGGGGAGAACTCTTAATAAATTTTCAAAATCTTCAGATATTACAGATCGGTGATGAGATGGTGGAAGAGAGGGAAAAAATTTCAAAATCTAATTTTTGCAAATGTGATGTGCGCGGCCGGTGAGGAGATAAAGTGAGGTTTTTTTTAAGGATCTTTAGATAATTGAGGGTAAAAAATATATATATTTAAAATTATGTGAGTAAAATAAGATTTTTAAAACTTGAAGTGAGTAGTTTCCCCCATTTCCATTATTATTAATATTAAGTCTTACATTCGATCACATTTTTGAGAAAACATATAATTCTATTTTTATACAATGTCATTAGGGTTGTAAATGAGTCTATCCGAGTCTGAACATACATGTGTTCAAGTTTGTTTGAAATGATGTCAAATTTTAAAATTTATATTTGAGCTTGTTTGATTATATACCTATCGAGTCGAGCTAAATAGAGTTTTAATCGAGTCAAATACGAGTCGAGCTCAAGTAGTTTGTTATTTTATACATGTTTTCTCAATAAGAGTTCGAGTTCGAGCCAAACGTTAAATATTATCAAACACAAAATTATGTTCACGCTTATTTGATATACTTATTGATGGTCCCGGGCGAGTCGGTATCAGTTTAGAGGGGGGGATGAATAAGTTGATTCAAAAACTTTTACTTTAGATGCGGAATAACAGGGCCCTTTGACTCGCTTGATGAAACTTATCTATGCACAAACTTGTTGATCAGTTAAGACAGTTTGAGTACAGCTTGTGTGATATTGTGTGCAGTTCAAAGATATGCAATAATCAATATAGTACAACACACAAGCGATTTATAGAGGTTCGAAGTCTCAAACTTCTACGTCATCTCTTCCTTCCGTAGAAGGGCAACTTCACTATATAACTTGAGATTCTTTACAAATTACACAATGAAGGACAGTTGGCTGAACCTGGTAACTGCTCGCTACCTCGGCGGGTCGACGGCTCACACTTGAAGTCCCTAACTGCTCGCTAGGAAGGTAGGTGCTATTGTCGTCTTTACAAGGTTTTAGATCTCTTTCGATCTTCAAGAGGTGAGTCTTGAACATGGGGTATCAACTGATGTGCTCCTTTAATTGAGCTGAGTAGTTGATCGTTGAATAGCTGGAACTGAGAAGGCTGCCCTGGCTGGATCGTCAACAGCTGGCTGAATATCTTGATTCTGTGAATTGTTCTTCTCACTTGGACTCTCGCAGTTTCTATCAAAAGCTGAACTTGAGCTTGAGTGGGAGGGAGAAAGAAAAGCTCTTGCTTGTATATGCGAAAGTTGTGAAGGTGATAAGTTCTTTGTATCAATGATTTTGCGAAGAGTGTTTTAAACTCTGATTCACTCGTCTTTTATAGATGAGTGATTTTGTGACCGTTGAGTTCCATTGTCCATTGATCGGTGGCTCTGTTGGCTCATCAATGGCAGGTGGTCTTTAATGATCGCTTGGAGCTTTTGGTTGAAGTAGCCGTTACTCTGCCAATCGATCTTCATTAAATTCCAGGATCTTTGTAGGAGCATTTATTCCAAGATTCGCCGGTTTAAATAATAAACTCCAGGGTTCTTCTGGCTTCAGCTTTGAGTTCCTGTCGGCAGTTCTGGATTTGTCAGGTCAGTTTGATTATCGCTCTAGCTGGCAGTTCCGAGCTTGTAAGCTGAGTCTGACTGTTGCTCCAGTTGGCAGTTCTGAGCTTATCAGCTGAGTTTGGTTATCGCTCCAGCTTGCAGTTCCGAGCTTGTCAGCTGAGATTGGCTATTGCTCCAGTTGGCAGTTCTGGGTTTGTCAGCTCAGTTTGATTATCACTCCAGCTGTCAGTTCCGAGCTTGTCAGCTGAGTTTGACTGTTGCTCCAGTTGGCAGTTCTGAGCTTATCAGCTGAGTTTGGTTATCGCTCCAGCTTGCAGTTCCGAGCTTGTCAGCTGAGATTGGCTATTGCTCCAGTTGGCAGTTTTGGGCTTGTTAGCTGAGTTTGGCTATTGCTCAAGTTGGGAGTTCTGGGCTTGTCAACTGAGTTTGGCTATTGCTCCAGTTTGGTCATCAGTTGGATACTTCCAGTTCCAAGCTTAAACTGATGTCTTTATCAGTTTCTTCAGTCTTCAGTCAATTCTTTTCTCCCTCAGCTCAACTGACTTAGATGTCAGTTTGTTTCGACTAGTTCAACTCCTCAGTTGAGTTGATTTTTGACTGGATGACGTGTCCTTCAGCTTGTAGACCATACTTCAGATCGGTTGACTTTGACTTTACTTGAGTTCCTTTTTGATGCCCTTGACTGGTCAGCTCCGATCTACAACTTGAACTTTAGTCAGTTTTTCATAACTAATTTTGACATCTCATCAAAACCTGATCTAGGGGTTCCTTGATAGTTTTTCCTAACAATTTCCCCCTTTTGATGATGTCAAAACTTTGTTGATGATGATGGAAAAACTGCAAATGTAGCAAATGCTTAAGCAGATTCTTAAGATCATAATAAGTTCAGAGTAAGTTTGAGAGAAAATTTGATTCATGATTTTCATTCAAACATCAGATCATTTGTCATTCATGTTATCATTCAGCTATCAAAGCATTTAAGATATGCATGAAATTCAAGTATTAAAGCAGTTAGACTTCAATTTTCAGAGCATTCATTCATTTTGGGCATGCTTTCATTCCAGTTTAGAGCATTTTTCATTCAAGTGTTAAATCATTCAAACTGAAGTATCAGAGCATTTCAAGGCATTCATACTTGAAGTGTTAGACCATGAAGTATCAGAGCATGACTATTATAACCATGATAAACTTGAAGTATGAGTATGATCAAAACTTGTATTATATATTCACTTTAAAGCATATTATATTTTCAAGAGTAGGTAAAACTATTAATCTACTTCCTAAAAATTGCTCCAATTGCTCCTTTTCTTTCTACTCGATTCTCCTCTTTTTTGGACTCCTTGTAGTCTCCATGCTTCCCTCTGAAGCTGATCTTCCCCCTCATGATGAATTTCTCTTTGAATCTGATCCCAAAGAGTCATGCATCCATCATCATACTGTCCATCTTCCCTCTTTTTGGCATCATCCAAAAGGTTGAGCGGATCGCATGATGGTATTGACAAATTTGGCAGAAAGGTGAAGACAGTTGCCAAATTGTCATCATGAGCTGAGGGAACTGAAGGAATTTGCATGGGTGAGGAAAGCCATGCATACACGTCTTCAGTTGTCATGAACTGACCTTGATCAGAGATGTCTTGCTCTCTGAAGTTCATTGAGGCCAAGTTGTTGAAGATCTCATCAGTTGAAGGGAGGGGTGGATCATCAACGAAAGGTGTGCATGAAGAGTTGGCTGGTTCATTGTCGGGGAGAGGAGCATCAGCTGGTATACTGAGCTGGACTCGTTTAATCATCGAGTCCATTATCTCCGAGAGCGTTGGTGGTGAAGAGAGTGGATGATTCATCCAGTTTCGACTCCATGTTCCTTCGCTGATCCAGAAGGAGGGGCCACGGGTGTGGATGAGGTGGAACATTGTTGACTCATCCAGTTGGAAATGCCATATGTGGTACTGCAGGTACCGTCAGAGTTGCTCAAATAGGGAGGAGTCTGTGTCCTCAATGAGACCGAAGCAGTTTCTGAGCTGGTGGTCTAGAAATGCTTCAAAATCAACCTTAATGGAGTCACTTTGGACTAACTGTAGAGGTTGGGAGCTGGCTGATATTGTAGGCTGATTACTCAGCTTTGAAAGAGGTTCACTCTCAAGCATCAGCTCTCTTTCGTCAGAGGAGCTGACGGGTGCCTCCAAGGGTGCCTTTCCACAATCTGAGTTGGAAGGCCCTTGTGGATTTGAACGCTTTGGGATCTGATGGCATTAGATAGTTGGGAGCATGTCCCTTTTTCCGAGTAGTTCACCAGTTGGTATGATCTCATCAAACTGGCTTTGAATGATATGGCTTTTGCGATTCATAAACCCGATCTTTTCTCGGAATGAGCCAGTTGACGGATCATATGCCGCGCGCTCTACATTAGCTCTTAGTTGAGCAAGGATGAAAGAGGCCCAGTCGGCTTGACATCCAAAGTATAGAACGGCTGTGAGATAGGCTTTGAGCTCGGAGAGATAGACTGTCTCGAAGTTGCCATGTAGGATATGGCCGGTGATATCCAAGAGTTGGATGATATTACTTGACATGCTCTCCTTTAGTCTGTGCGAACTGTCATTGTGGCACACGTGAGGAAGCTTCCAGGTATCCCATAGCATGTATTTGCATGGCAGGTTTAGGTCCATCACGTCTGGGCCTTTGCCGGGAAAGTGAAGAGTGGACATCATTGTATCCTTTGTTACCGTGATCACCTGATTCTTGACGGTGGAGATGATGTTGTTGCCGGTGATGGTTGCGTTGTAGTAGAACTCGGCAACATAAGCAGGTATGTTCTTGACCAGCAGGAGTGTCAAGAAAGGTAGCAAACCAATCGCCTCCAATGGTCGATAAATCTTTTAAAAGGCATCCGGGCCGAGACGTGCATTGAGCATCTCTAGATTTAGAGACTTGTCCTTTTTCATCTTGCGCTCAAGAGATTTAATATCCACCATGTGAAATGGGGGCTTCATTTCTGCAAAAAGATGCTCTTTCAGTTTAGATATCAAGAGTTTTTGATGAGAGAGAAAAGGCTAACAAATGATCGAACAACAGAGAGAGAGTTTTTCAGATGATCGGAGCCTTCATCTCTTTGCACATATTTATGCATCTTTGCATGCAGGAATCGAGGGCACTCGATTGCTTTTCTTAGCTGATCAGCCATCCGATTTGATGGTTGATTAGCTGAATTAATGATGCTTGCATCTCAGCCGTTCAATGGTTAAGTAACTTTATGATCTTGTGGTTGAGATGTAGCGATTTTGAAAATGGGGTAGTTGCCATAAATAGCGAAATATTTTCTACAGATCTTTCTATTTATAGCTCATTAAAAAATTATATTTTACTTCTCCTTCTGAAGAAGTGTTTTAATATCCATGCAGAATTATTAATGGCAACTTGTGAGATAGAACCCTATTTTCAAATTGTAACCGTTGAAATATAATATAAGAAATTTCATAATCCAAACGGTAACAATGTAATTAAGATAAGCTTTGAGAAATTTAAAAACTTATCCATATTCAGTTGGGATACAGTCTAACTGATTGATTATTCGGTGGTTGGTTGGTCAGTTGAGTCTTGATTCTCAGTTGTCGCTGATGAGCTGGCTGCAGTTGAAGCTGCAACTGAACTGAATTGATCAGTTGGCTTGATCAGTTGTCTGGCTTTGCTGTAGACAACTTCTGCTTCTTGAAGGGCCTAGCTGGACTAGCAGCACTGCTTCCTTTGGATGTAGCTTTGTTTGTTGACAGTTCAGGCCTTGCAGTCCTCTTGGCTTGGCGAAGGTGAAGCTGGATATCAACTTACGAGCTTTTCATCCTTTGACTAAGGGAGTGTGAAGTTCCCTTTGGCAGTGACCCAACCTGATCGCTTTTCATGGGCAGTTGCATGCCTTTTGAGCTAGAGGTGAGCAGTGGAGTCACATAGCTCTTGGATAAAAGACTTGGTGATGTGGTAGTGTCTTCATCATCACTATCGCTCTCATCAGTACGCCTTGGATTCTTCTGAGAAGCCATGGCTTTAGCATGTGAGAGATGAGGTTCTCTCCGTTGGATGACCGGTGGAGTTTGTCGTGATGGCTCAGTTGACTGACTTGATAAATTATCAAAGTTCAGTTGTCGACAAAGCGAGCCAGTTGGGCAGTTAACTGGTTGATCTGCAGTCCCAACTACTTGAGGCATGATGCTGGATTTGAATTCTGCCAGTAAGGCGGTTGCTGGAATCTTGTTAACAAGCCGGTGATTCATGATGTGCTGGACTTGCACAATTGTTGGATGAAATGGATTTGATGAACCTATCCATTTGATGCTCCAAGTTTCTTCTCGTTGCCAGTAGCTTATGCCATGAAAGGCAGTTAGAAAAAAATGAGACTGGATGGACATAGAATGTCTTCAGTTGTACCAATAGAAGTACCGGTGGAGTTGTTTGAACAACTCTTGGTCACGTTGGGCAACAAAGGTAAAGTGAGTGAGAAGGAGACTAGTCACTTCCTTTTGTGCACCTTTGACTGCATATTCACCACTGTAGAAAGTGCGAATATTCTCTTCAGTCAGCTGGAGCGGAGGGCATGTGCCTCTGAAGTAGTCTGCTCCATAGTTTAGGTGGGGGATTCTAACGAATGGAATAAGCTCATCTGGATCAGAGCAAACCTGGAAATCAACTGGCGATCCGTTCTTTGATTTTTGAGAGTGAACGGCATTGGCAGTTGAGTTGCTCGAACTCTGGTTGCTCATCTTGGCCTTGCCTCTTCTCTTTTTCTTCAGTGACTGAAGATGAGCAGTTCCTTTCTTGGGGATCCAGTCGGAGATTAGAACCGGTAGTGATTCATTACTTTGAAGTTTCAGCAGGTCTTCAAGCATCTTGCTCATCCTTAGAACAAGTCCTACTTCAGCAGGTCTTCAAGCATCTTGCTCATCCTTAGAACAAGTCCTACCTTGGACTCAAATTTGCCAGATTTCTTTGAGTCTGTAGCCTTGATGACTTGATGCTTGAATTGTTGAAAGATAAATTCTGCCCAGTTTGTTTGTCTCCCTTCAGCAAGGTGAATCATGACCTTGTATCTCTCTTGGGTGAGTTGGCTTAGGCTTCCAATTGCCCCGAACATCATCTTGTTCGTTATATCAAGTAGAACTCCATACTCGGGCTTGAGGTCAGTTTTAGCGGTGGTAAAACTGAATTGCTTGTTGCAGGTTGAAGCTTTCCATTCTCTCTAGTGTGACTCTGCAGATTCCTTTAGATCTTGAACGGATGAGCCTTCTTGTGGAAGTTGGAACACTTCAGCAACTGTTTTCTCATTGATGTGTAGCATCCTTCCTTAAATCACTGATGATATCATCCTCCCATCTGCAGATAACTTTGCTTGAAGCAAAAATTCACTCACCAAATTTTGTCTAAAGAATTTTGGTGGTGTTTCCAGGTAGTGAAGAACTCCTGTTTTGTGAAGATTTGACAGAAGTGTTGAATTATTTGATTCATTTAGAATCAATTGAAATGTCTTCCTATCAAGAAATTTATCTCTCATGAGTTGTTCCTTGAAGGAATTTGAAGATCTGGATAATTCGGCCATCTTAGAGGTTGGCTGAATTTTCGGAAAATTCAAGATCTTTTAAGAGAGAGAGTTTTTGAGACTTTAGGAGGGGGAGGCTTGAAAGAGAGAGGCTTTTTATAAGTGTTTGAACAGGCTTGGCTCATAGATATGATGGTTGAAATGGTACTAGCCTCTGATTTCTTTTGGTCGTTAGCAATTAATGACCTTGACACGTGTCATTGTTTTGCAATGGTCAAAATTTCAAAATAAATGTAAAGCTTGACATTTATTTGAAATAAAAAAGATTAACTTTTATAAATATAGATCAAAAGATAATTACAAACTGATTAACAAGAAGTACACTTAGGGCTTTTCTAATCATGTTTAATTTGATCAGCCACTCAGTTCTTCTTGTGATCAGTTTTTCTCCTCTTGGCCAGCGGTTCTGAGCTGTTATTTTCTTCATCCCCATCGCTACTTGCCGACTCAGTTTCAGCTAACTGGAGTCTTTGATGGGCTTACAGCTGCTTGATCTGCTCAGTATGCAGTTTAATCTGTTGCTGCAGGGTTTCGATCAGTTCCACAAGATGGGGAGGGAGCTGAACTGTGGAACTGTTCGGTTGAGCATCGAACTGGACTACTTTAGAGTCCGCTTCCTCTCCGGCTTCAGTTCCAACAAGTTCCTCGCAGGGAACTGTGTGGGATATCTCATCTGCTTCCACACTTGTTTGATGGTCAAGTTGATCATTTCTTTGACTTGACTGATCAGCTGACTTGTCTGAAGGAGCTGGCTCTTGATCAGCTGGAGGAATAGGTGAAGTGATTCTTTCTTTGATAGTTAGGTCTTTTGAGGTAGCTGTCTGGGGCTCAGTTACCTTTTCAAGCTGATGAGTCTTCTCAGCTGATTCATCTGATTCTTTAGGAATGACATTGATTTCAACTTCAGCTTTGTGAGGAGATTTCTCAGAGTGAAGTTCTCTTATCACCTCATCAATGATGTCATCCACTGGGTTGAGGGTATGATCGCTCATGGCAGTTGATGGTTGTCCAGACTAATGGCTTTTTGATTTCTTTATCAACTGATTGAATAGCCATTTATGTTGAACATGGGGGTGCGACCATCTTTCTTGTTCTATTTCTGTAGTAATGACTGACAGTGTTAAGCCGTGAATCTTGCACAGTTCATCAAACACGTCTTTCATCGATCTTTCAGCTGGGTTTGTGCACTCTTTCCTCAGCTGTAGCTGCCTCATAAGGTGTTTGCCCTTAGTGATACTGGCATTCTCACTGTCCGTCCACCATAGGCACCATTCTTCTTCTCGTCTCCAGAAGCTCATTCTATGGAATGCGAGCAATGAGAGAAACTGCTCTGACTGGTATACATGTCTCCATAAAAACCAGTAGCTGTACCTGGTTAAGATGTGGAAGAGCTCCTCATGGCCAGTTAGCTCCTGGGCATAGTGTTGAGCTATGTGCTTTTGTGTGGTTTCATCAGCCTATTTTTTCACGGACTCTCCTTGTGAGTAGGCTCTTATATTTCCTTCAACTTGAGCCATTGGTAGGCATGTCATTTGGAAATAATCGGCTCCAGCTCCATTGTGAGGAATCCCTCTTGCAGGGATGATATCTTCTGGATTTTCGCATGGAGCTGTATCTTCAACAGTTAAATTTGGTGGGATTGTTGGATCTTGTATAAGGCTTGATTCCTTTCTCCTTCTGGATTGAGAAAGTAAGATTCTTCTCCTTTTTGGTTGGCCAGCTTGCTTCTTCTTTGAAGCTGATCTGACAGCTGCTCGCCTAGCTGATTGCCCGATGATGTCAGTTCTGGTGGCAACTAAGTTTTGTTGCCTGAATCTCTGAGCTATGTGAGTGTCATCATCAGAGTCATCAGTAACTGGCTTCTTTCCCTTGCTTTCAGCTGTAGGCTTCTTTTTCTTTAGCTGGTCAGTTTGTTCAGGGTCAATCTCCACAATTTTGAGAGGTTTTGAGATGAAGTTATTACTGACTATTGTTTTGAACTCTTTCTCCTCAGCCATCCATTGAAACTGTTTCTCCAGAATGATGCTGACCCGACTGATATATCCAATCCGTTGAGGGAATTTCTCACCATCCCAGCTTCTCTCAATGATATCAACATACCTCTTCAGTTGTTCAAAGAAGTATTGTGCCCAGTTGATCTCCATTCGGTTGTAGATGGCGGCACAGATTTTGTATTTTGTCGCTGACATTTCAGATTGGCTGCCAGTTGTTCCTACCATTATCTTTGAGGCAATGGCAGTGAGCACTTGAAATTCATCTTAAAATTTTGAGATGAGATGATTGCTCTTATATGGTTGAGGCTCTCCTTCCTTTTTCCAGAAGTCATAAGCTTCCTGGAAATTGACTTGAACGTCTTCTAGCTTGAGTCCGTTGTTGGGTAGTTTGAACATGTTGCTCAGAGACTCAGCTGACACGATGATAACGTGTCCTCTTACTTCCGATCTGATTTCGCTGGGATTTGAAGATCCATTTGAATTTAAGTAAAATTCAGCAACTGGTTCGGTGTAGATCCTTTCTGGAAATACCTCCAGAAACTTCTTTAGCTTGGCCTAGGTGAGCTTTTTGACGATCATTCTACTGAGAGGAGAAGCTTTGTAGGCTTGAAGAAATCTGGCTGGATTGAAAAACTTGTCTCTATCAAGCTTGTCACCGAAAGCTTTGGAGTCTTCTCCAGATTGACGGAAATTGAATCTTCTGCGGGTTGGATTTTGGGCCATGATTCTTCTAAGAGGGATTAATTTGAGAGGCTAAGAAATTGATTTTTCAGGGCTGAAGAATTTTGCTTTTGAGAGGTAGATAGAAAACCTAATAACTCTGCAGTAAAAATCGGGAAGCTTATCTCGATTATTCAGCCGCCTTATTTATATAGAGAGATTTGGCTCACCCAACGGTTGTGATGTTTCGTATGCCAAAGTTCAATGGTCAGATTAACTTAATCGACCCATCGATTGGCTTTTCATTTCTATCCATTGGGGATAAATGAGGAGAGAGAGAGAGGGTTCAACGGTAACATTGAGATGACACGTGTTTTTACCGTTTTCACTATTCAAACTTTTGAACTTATCTTTTCTCTCTCTAGCAGTTTCTCATTGGCTTGAAATTGATTACGTCATCAGTTGGCTTCGAGTATAATTGATGATTTTCCTGTTGATCAGTTCCAACTTAGATATCCTCTCATCAGTTTCGAACTGGTCTTGACTGCTCTGGACCTTTATTCAGCTGCTTTCCAGTTCAACTGATCTCCTTCCGCTGGTCTTTGAACTGATACCTCCTTTTGTGCTGACTTTAGTTCCTATGACTCATTCATCGGTTCGATCAATTTGCAGCTTGTATGTTCTGCATAAATGACTAGATCATCAGTTTGAGCAACTGAACTGATGATTTAGTTGAACTGATGGAGTAAACTGATCATCTCCAGTTTACTTTTCTCTCAGCAACTTCTTGCTATTACTCCAAACTGATCGCTTATGTGTCCAACTAATCAGTTTCTTCCCTTTATGGTTCAGTTCCTCTCTTCAGCTGGAATGGATTCATGACCTTTTTCTTCCAGTTGATCATCTTCATCATTTGAGGTTAGCTCAAGTAGCTCCAACTGTATGCATAGCTCCATGAACCTTGCTTCAGGCAACGGTTTGGTGAATATGTCAGCTATCTGCTTCTCAGTGTTGACATATTTGATGCTTATGTCTTTCTTCTCGATGTGATCTTTGATGAAGTGATGTCTTATGTCAATGTGCTTAGTTCTTGAATGCAGAACTGGATTTTGAGATATCGAAATTGCACTATTGTTGTCACAGAAGATAGGCACTTCTTCAGTTTCAACTTTGTAGTCCTTTAACTGATGCTTCATCCAGAGTATTTGAGCACAGCAGCTTCCAGCAGCTACATATTCTGCTTCAGTTGTTGAAGTGGCAACTGAGTGCTGCTTCTTGCTAAACCAGGATATCAGTTTGCTTCCTAGAAACTGATATGTTCCACTGGTGCTTTTTCTGTCAATCTTGCATCCACCAAAGTCTGAGTATGAATAGCCAATTAGACTCAAATTGTCATCTCTGGGATACCATAGTCCAAGATTTATGGTTCCTTTGAGATATTTGATAATTCTCTTAGCTGCTTCAAGATGACTTTTCTTCGGATTGGCTTGAAACCGCGCACATAGGCCGACTGAATACGAGATGTCTGGTCGGCTGGCTATTAAGTAAAGTAATGACCCAATGATTCCTCTGTAATATGTCTGGCTAACTGATTCTCCTTCTTCATCAAGAGTTAGCTGAACTGATGTATTCATGGGAATCTTGAGAGTTTTTCATTTGCTTACGCCAAACTTCTTGACTAGCTCCTTGGTATACTTCGCTTAGTTGATATGGATCCCATCCTTCAGCTGCTTTACTTGGAGTCCTAAGAAGAAAGTCATTTCTCCCATCATGCTCATCTCAAATTCGCTTTGCATTAGTTGAGCGAATCGAGTGCATAGATCTTTGCTTTTTGATCCAAAAATTATGTCATCCACATAAATTTGAACCATTAAGATCTCAGTTAATCGTTCTATTCGGAATAGAGTTCGATCAATGACTCCGTTTTGAAACCCATTTTTCAGCAAAAATGTTGTTAGAGTTTCATACCACGCTCTAGGAGCTTGCTTCAGTCCGTAGAGGGCCTTCTTCAATTTGAAGACTTGATCACCAATTTCAAAGCCTGGAAGTTGCTCGACATACACGTCCTCTTTGAGCATTCCTTGAAGAAAAGCACTCTTGATATCCATTTGATAGACTGTGAAGTTGAAGTGAGCTGCATAGGCTAGGAACAGTCTGATGGCTTCCAATCTTGCAACAGGTGCAAATGTCTCATCAAAGTCGATCCGTTCACTTTGTGAGTAACCTTTGGCTACCAGTCTAGCCTTGTTCCTTGTGATCACTCCTTGTTCATCCAGTTTGTTGCGAGAAACCCACTTTGTGTCAATGACCTTCTAGGTTTTTGGCCTATCAACAAGAAATCATACGTCATTTCTTGTGAACTGGTTCAGTTCTTCTTGCATAGCCATGATCCAGTCTGAGTCTTCTAAGGCTTCTTTGACGTTTGCTGGCTCAGTTTGAGATATGAAGCATGTGAATAATGCATGCTCATTTGAACTTCTGGTCTGGACTCGACTTTTTTGGATCACCAACTATCTTGTCAGTTGGATGGCTTCGGAGCCATTTGAGCAAGATAGCTTCAGCTGGCTCTTCTATGGTGACGTCATCAGTCGCCCTTTCATCAGTTGGTTCGACATTTTCATCAGATCTTCCCCCTGATTCAGTTGTGGGGTTTGTGGTCTCAGCACGATTTATGTCTTCATTGACCAAGTTGTTCTCAACTGGTTTTGTGCCAGTTTCATTGCCTTCTTCTAGTAAAACTTCAAACCGCTCTGGAACAATGTGATCCACATAGTCCTGCGAGTTCTCAGTTTCACTAGGTAGTACTTGAACTGATGTGTCTATTCTTTCTTTGTTCCTGTACTCCTTAGCAAATTCATCAAATACCACATGACATGTTATTTCCACAACAAGAGTTCGTTTATTGAACACTCTGTAAGCTTGTGCATGAGGAGAGTTATACCTAAGAAATATTCCCTCATCAGCTATAGCACTAAAAGCTTTCAATTGAGTCTTGCCATTGTTGTGAATATAACATTTACAGCCAAATATTTTAAAATATGAGATAGAAGGCTTACGACCCTTGTACAGTTCATAAGGTGTCTTGTCATGGGATGCTACAATGGCACTTCGATTTTGAGTATGGCAAGCTGTGTTGACTACTTCAGCCCAGTACCCTTCATCTATGTTGGCATCAACTATCATTGCTCGAGCTGATTCTTTGAGTGTCCGGTTACGCCGTTCGGCTACACCATTTTGTTGTGGAGTTCTTGCAGCTGAGTGTTCATGAGTGATTCCAAGCTGATTGAGAAAACTGATCATGTGTTGGTTCACAAATTCAGTTTCATTGTCGGAACGAATCCTTTGAACTGATCTTTCCTTCTCAGTTTGTAGCCTTCTGATCAGCACCGTAAGCTTGTCATAAGTTTCATCTTTGCTCCTCAAGAATTCCACCCATGTATATCTTGAGTAATCATCAACTACTACAACAGTGAATCTTTTGCCTTTTGGAGTTTGAGGTCTAACTGGACCAAACAAATCCATGTGTAGCAATTGAAGACAATCAGTTATTCCTGGTGGATGACTCTTATTCTTGAAGGATGACTTCATCTGCTTCTCTTTTTGACATGGTCCACATACACTTGTCTTCTTGTATATTTCCTTGGGAAGCCCATCAACTAACTCTTTCTTGACTAGGTAGTTAATTGTTTTGAAGTTGAGATGATTCAGTCGTCGATGCCATAGCCAGCTTGCTTCAGTTGATCCTTTAGAAAGAA
Source organism: Perilla frutescens (assembly GCA_026008535.1). Lineage (NCBI taxonomy): Eukaryota > Viridiplantae > Streptophyta > Magnoliopsida > Lamiales > Lamiaceae > Perilla > Perilla frutescens. Next base: position 33,836,241 of record BRKX01000017.1, on the reverse strand, counting down.
AACAAGCTTCTGAGTAGCCGGTTGACCAGTCAACAATGTACATGTTGCCTCTCCTGATGCCAGTTAGCAAAATTACTCCAGTTGACTTATCTCTTATGTTGCAGGAGTTTTTGGTGAAGTCAACTGAGTAGCCATTGTCGTACAGCTGGCTGATGCTGAGTAGTTTGTGCTTCAGTCCATCCACGTAGGAGACTCCATTCACTACTACTTTTCCCTTGACTACGAATCCTTCTCCAATGGTTCGGCTTTTGGAATTGTCTCCAAATGTGACAAGTGGGCCTTTGATTTCTTCATAACCGTCGAGATCTTCTCTGTCTCCGATCATGTGCTTGGAGCACCCGCTATCTAGATACCAAATGCCTTTGGTTTTCTTCATAGATAGGATGCTCTTGTCCTGCAAAGAAAAAGATTAGCATTTAGGGACACGTTTCATATCGGGTCCTTGTTGATACATTAAGCTTTTTGGAATCCAAACTTGCCAAAATTTTGATTTCTTATCACTCAGAGAGTCAACTGATTTGGATCGTTTGATCAGTTTTGACTCTCTTTCAACTCTTCTAGAATCGGTTGAATGATACCTGCGTTGCAAGTTAGTGGGATAAAACAATTCAATTAATACACAGTTATCTCGAGATTTTTGAGCTCTTCTATCAAGCTAATGCCTCGTGTGTTTCCAGTTTACTAGATTAAACCTTTTTGGATCAATTCTTGGTTCATTTCTTGAATCCAGATACTCATTATAATGATGATAGGGTTGAAATGAGTTTCTTTGATCTCTCCTAGAAGTGCCTTGATTGAACTGCTTGGCAGGGTAGACTTGAGATCTAAGCTGGTCTTTCTTAAAATGAACTGATCTATCAGGTTGTCTTGTCGGCATTCTATATTGAGCTGGTGGCCTTTGTTGAACTGGGGGTTTTGGATGAGTGGATTGACTTGAGTGAACTTACGGTCTTGGCTGGAAATTGGGCTTCAGCTGACCTGATGCTTTTGGTTGGTAGAACTGACCAGATTGTCTAGGCTGAGTTTGGGAATTTTTCAATATTCCTTTTCCTTTGGTTGGCTCAGCTAGCTGATCATGAGATCTAGTGAACCCTTTTAGGATTCCCTTATTACTTGGTTGAGCAATTGCTTTTCCCTTCTCTAGGGCAGTGAACTTGCTATATCCTAGCCCTGAGTTGCTAGATCCAGTTCTTTGATAATTTAGTATCTCATCTAAAGTTTGAGAACCCTTTTTAAACTTCAGAGATACTTTTTCTCTCTCATTGATCTCTTGTTTGAGTTTTTGATTTTCAGCCTCTAGATCAGCAGTTCTTAATTTCAATTTCTCAAATTCTACAAACTGAGACTCAAGATATTTCAATCTTTCATGATCCATGCTCAGTTTTCTAACTTTGTTTCTCAGTTCATCATTTTCATCTTTCAGTTCAACATGTAAGCAGGAAATTGAAGCTAATTGGTCTTCTAGCATCATAAGTTTCATATCAAATTCATTGCTAGAGACAGTTGCTTCATTGATATGATAGAAAGAGGTTTGAGAGTCAGTTGTACTAACCTCTTCATCATTGTCTGCCATGAGGCAGAATAGAGCTTCATCATCTGAGCTGTAGCCGTCAGAATCGATTCCAAAAGGGTAGTCTGAGTCATCTAGTACGGCATTCTCAAGATTTGCAACCATTACTTTCCTTTTGAAGAAGCTTCTCTTCACCTTGGCTTTCTTGTCTTCAGGAAGTTCTGGACATTCAAACCTGTAATGTCCTTGTTTGTGGCAGTGGAAACATTCTCCAAGATTTCGGTTGCCAATCCTGAATAGTTCAACTGATCGTTCAGCTGGTTGGTAAGTTTTCTCAACTTTTGGGATTTCATCAGTTTGAAGTGGAACTGATTGTTTATCCCGAGCTCTCTTTAATTTTTCTAGCAACTTGATAACTGATTGGATCTGATCATTGATGTCATCAGTTAGATTCTCCTTCTTTTCAGTTGCTTCTCTTTTTCATTCAGTTGAAGATCCGCCTTGGTTTTCTTTGGCTGATGAGCTCCTAGGTCGGAAGTTGTTTCTTCTTCGAGTGTCTCTAAACATGTTCCTTTCGCCGTAGAAAACTGCGTCTTGAGCTGATGATGTCGATGCTTCCTTCTTTCGGTTTAGACTGTACTCATGAGCTTTAAGAGAACCAAATAGTTCCCTTGGAGTGATGCTATTTAGGTTTCTTGTCTCCTTTGTATGTAATACCCCGAAATATTTTAGAAGGTTTTACTCGACTTATGTTGCCTGAGGGTAATCTAGGAAAGAAGTTGGGTCCTTAAAGGATTCAAATAAAGGAAAATCGCAGTCAGGGAAATCTGTTAAATTTATTTTGGTCAAAAAAATTGCTTTAAAAATATGTTTTGATATTTTTCTCGGGTTAATAGAAAAAGTTTTAAGCATCGTGCCAAACTTTCAATTTTTCAATATCGAGTTTAAATGAACTCTTGGCACAATTTTAAACTAAAAGGTAATAGATTTGGATAGAAAAGACACATCCGTCATTATCCAATTTCTTTTTCGAAAGATTATCCTATTCGTAATTATCCTATTCTTTTTCCATCATTATCCTATTCCATCATTATCCTCTTTCTTTTATTCGTTATTATCCTATTTATTTTTCTTCTATAAATAGGAGGTTAAGGTTTCATTTTTCATTCATTTTCAAAATCGAAATGCCGAGCAGCTTCTAGAGAAGGTACGACTCTAGTTTCCTATTTCATTTTCGAAATAGTCATTTTGAAGGTGTCAACGCGTAGATCACGAATACGTGATTGAAATGATGACACGACGGACGATCATGATGACAAATCATCGTGGCCGCCACCAAAAGTCGCAACCACCTTTCGAATCGGTGACTCTTTCGGGTTGCCGGATCAAAAAGTGTCTTTAGGATTTTATGTTCTATGTATATTTATATACATTTTCCATGTTGTCACTTTTTAATTTCGGGTATATTTTGGGTATCCGAATATTAAATGGTAGTCTTTTTCAGATTTATCCTTCGTGGATAGCCCTATCGTATTTTTAAGCTCAAAAGTTGTTCCGTGTTAAAATATAGTATTTTTATTTAAAGTTCCATATTTTTCCAATGGGCCGATCTTGCGGTATGAATTTATTTGTACCGAATTAATTTTAGGATACGGGTTTGACCACCCCGTATGCCAAAACTTCTAAAAGGGTTTTTCTTTATAAAAATGCATTGAGTAAAGTTCCCTTAAGAGTCAAAATATTTTGATGACCCGGGTGCTGTGTATTAAGATAATAGATTTTATAATATTTACTTTATAGCTAAGAAAGGTTAGATTTTGACCTAATGGTAGTCTTTCATCGAAACTAAGTTGCCGGATAATCTTGTAGGCACAGAAGAAGGAGACTTCTAGTTGAGACCAAAACCAGAATCTAGATCTAACTTTCCAGATCGGATTGCCAGGTGGGTTTTTATTATATAAAAATATATATTTCGAGTTATTAAGCCCTGATATTTATAAAATGAACGTGATTGAATATCCAACTCATGACTGTATTTGATGTGCTCTCCTGACTCATGTAAGTCTTACTACTGTTTTTGGTGACGAAACTACAATGGTTCACGATATCGAGCCCCAAGCAAACAGGGCAGTATCCAACCTTAAGCAGCCGGGTTGTGTACACGAACCGACTCACCGTAAGCGTTCTAGGGGAGAGTGGCGCGCAATGATGGAACTAAAATGATTTAGTATACATGGAATTCTCAAATTTTCTGTTTTGAAAGCTTTCCATGATATGCTTAAAATATGATTGGATATTCTGTTTTATAAAATGATTGTGAAGGTTTTTTCTCAAAAGTACCCACTGAGTGCAATAGTACTCACGCCCAAAATCTTTTCAAATATTTTTCAGGATGAGCTGCGGGATGGTGGACGGCTGTGCTAAGGCTGAAGGGCTATCATTTGATGTATATGTTTCCTTTTCCGCTATGGAGTCTAATTGAGAACATGCTTCCTTTTGAGTATGAATAAATGCGCTACGTTCTTTCCGCTTACTCTGATTATTGCTGCGGAGTGTTCGGTTCTCCGAATCCCATTTTATTTACTGTTATGGAGTGTTCGGTTCTCCGAATCCCATTTTCTTTATTGTTACGGAGTGTTCGGTTCTCCGAATCCCGTTTACTTTCCGTTCCTGACAGGCAAAAGCCTGTCATTTATTTACTTTCCTTATTCAGACAGGCGCAAGCCTGGCTTTACATTGTTTTCCATGTCAAGGCAAAAGTCTGGCTTTATATTGCTTTCACGACAGGCGGGAGCCTGGCATCTCTTTACTTCAAGTATTTGGACAGACATCAGTCTGGCCTTTTTCATGCCTAACCTATTAACAGTTAACCTTTGAACTGTTATTATTTACATTGAAGTTTGTCTTTGTTATTCTTTCTTGGGTTCATCCTAAGAGTCATGGTATCTGGTTTGAGTTATTTCATACGCTTTAAAAGCGTGGATTGATCCATTTATAGAGGTTATGCTGCCCAAATTTTTAGGGCACTAATCCTATTTCTTTGATTGCTTCTGTTCAACAACCCCTTCCCCCAAGTAGCGCACCGGTCCCCTGCCCTTCTCCCGGGATCGGGACGTTACATTGTAGCTATCACTTTCATATCCCATTCATCTCAGAGTTGGGATAACACCTCCCGAGGTTGTTCATCTCACTGATGATGCCTAGAATTCTAGTTTCAAGGCTTGAGATGGACTCTTCTGCCTGCATTTTGAAGGATTCATACCTGTCAACTGCCAGTTGGAGTTTGTTTCCTTTTATGTCTTCGGACTCTCTGCAAAGATCTGCGAGTAGGTCCCATATCTCCTTGGCAGTTGTGCAGTTCTTTGTATCCTTCATACGATCTTCATCTAGAGTTTGAAATAATGCGGCTTGAGCAACGAACTCTAGATTTTTTAACTTCTTCTCTTCACTGGTGAGAAGATTAGTTGGATTCAGGATCCTTGCCAGTTGATTGATATCAACTATGTGAGCGTCATTATCCATCATGATGATGATTGAACCGTCTTCGATGACTTCCCACATATTCTCATGAATTGAGCAGAGATGCGTCTTCATTCTCCTGCTCCAGTTATCATAGTTCTCAACTGAAAACAAAGGTAGCTTATGGTTTCCCATAGCTGAAATGTTAGCACAGATAAGTAGATCTGATTCAGTTGATCTACAGAAAGGCTGATCCTTAGAATCAACCGCTCTGATACCACTTGTTGGTCCCGGGCGAGTCGGTATCAGTTTAGAGGGGGGGTGAATAAACTGATTCAAAAACTTTTACTTTAGATGCGGAATAACAGGGCCTTTGACTCGCTTGATGAAACTTATCTATGCACAAAACTTGTTGATCAGTTAAGACAGTTTGAGTGCAGCTTGTGTGATATTGTGTGCAGTTCAAAGATATGCAATAATCAATATAGTACAGCACACAAGCGATTTATAGAGGTTCGAAGTCTCAAACTTCTACGTCATATCTTCCTTCCGCAGAAGGGCAACTTCACTATATAACTTGAGATTCTTTACAAATTATACAATGAAGGACATTTGGCTGAACCTGATAACTGCTCGCTACCTCAGCGGGTCGACGGCTCACACTTGAAGTCCCTAACTGCTCGCTAGGAAGGTAGGTGCTATTGTCGTCTTTACAAGGTTTTAGATCTCTTTCGATCTTCAAGAGGTGAGTCTTGAACAGGGGGTATCAACTGATGTGCTCCTTTAATTGAGCTGAGTAGTTGATCGTTGAATAGCTGGAACTGAGAAGGCTACCCTGGCTGGATCATCAACAGCTGGCTGAATATCTTGATTCTGTGAATTCTTCTTCTCACTTGGACTCTCGCAGTTTCTATCAAAAGCTGAACTTGAGCTTGAGTGGGAGGGAGAAAGAAAAGCTCTTGCTTGTATATGCGAAATTTGTGAAGGCGATAAGTTCTTTGTATCAAGGATTTTGCGAAGAGTGTTTTAAACTCTTATTCACTCGTCTTTTATAGAGGAGTGATTTTGTGAACGTTGAGTTCCATTGTCCATTGATCGGTGGCTCTGTTGGCTTATTGATGTGACCCGGGACTCAATGACCAACGAGACACAAAAGACGCGGAAGCAAAGGAAAGAAACTTCGTCGATTACGAAAGGATTCTATACTCGATTAGCTAGACGACTAAGACTCAATTAAAATACCTAGACAATATCACACAAAATAACACAAATCCAGTAAAGAGAAGGGCTGTTATGGACGGCTAGGATAGGTGTAGGGTTGATGGAATTTCAATGATGATGAACAGGTTTAGAGAGGCTAGAGTAGATAGGATATGATAGAGGTTCGAAGGACTTACGGTATAGATGGAAAACACGATGAATTTATGTTGAATGGAACCGAACCCTTGATGATCGACACACGATCAGGTCTTGATGGCTTGGGAGTGTCACGGACGTTGATGGAAGGTGTAGGAAGTCGAAGATGGTGGCTGGACGATGGAGGTGTTGTGATTTGCAACCCGATTAATCCCCGACGTATCTTGTACGATGAAAATGAATCTCAAAGTTACTCCTCGGTAGCAAGTTCACCCTAATTCCTCGTGTGAATTAGAACGTTCCCTTGATGTAAGACTCAAAGTTGCTAGACTTCAAGAATGAGTATTTTCGACAGAAAACAATCAAAAACTTTGAACGGTTGAGACACAAATTGAATGCAAAAGCAATTTTAATCAATAATGTCTAAAATATCAATAAAACAAAGATCCCCTATTTATAAGTACCATAGGGCACGAAAATAATAAGCCTAAAAGGCCTAAAAATTGATCCAAAAAGGATCTCTAACTATACTAGGAAGATACCTAAACTAGAATTCTATTCAAGGTAGGAAATTGCCTTAAATACAATTCTAGTCAAACCTAATCTCAATATGGACGAAAATTACTCAAATAATTAAATAAAAATCTGATCTTCTATAGTCTAAATTAAATAAAAATAATACTATAGTCTAAATAAAAACTAACAAGACTGGAACTACTCGGTATGGGCATACCGACCGAAACTAGTCGGTTTGGGCATACCGACGGGTTCATGCACTTCAACTCTTCATGCACATGCACATGTGCACTTCTTCTCTTTATATCTTCCATGGTGTGATCTTGATCTTCATCTTCAATTGATAATGCTAAAATCCATTTGGGGCTGCGTCCAATTTCTTCTTCTCCAACTTCAATCGTTCTTCGCATTAACATGTGAACATAACCTTGAAATTGTTTGGCTCTCATACGCGTAATTGGACCTTTGAATGGCATCTCCAGGTTTAGTTCTTCAAGGCCTTGCATGGCTTCATCACTTATCAATGGCAAGTGGTCTTTAATGATCGCTTGGAGCTTTTGGTTGAAGTAGCCGTTACTCTGCCAATCGATCTTCATTAAATTCCAGGATCTTTGTAGGAGCATTTATTCCAAGATTCGCCGGTTTAAGTAATAAACTCCACGGTTCTTCTGGCTTCAGCTTTGAGTTCCAGTTGGCAGTTCTGGATTTGTCAGCTCAGTTTGATTATCGCTCCAGCTGGCAGTTCCGAGCTTGTCAGCTGAGTCTGACTGTTGCTCCAGTTGGTAGTTCTGATCTTATCAGCTGAGTTTGGTTATCGCTCCAGCTTGCAATTCCAAGCTTGTCAGCTGAGATTGGCTATTGCTCCAGTTGGCAGTTCTGGGTTTGTCAGCTCAGTTTGATTATCACTCCAGCTGGCAGTTCCGAGCTTGTCAGCTGAGTCTGACTGTTGCTCCAGTTGGCAGTTCTGAGCTTATCAGCTGAGTTTGGTTATCGCTTCAGCTTGCAGTTCCGAGCTTGTCAGCTGAGATTGGCTATTGCTCCAGTTGGCAGTTCTGGGCTTGTCAGCTGAGTTTGGCTATTGCTCCAGTTGGCAGTTCTGGGCTTATTAGCTGAGTTTGGCTATTGCTCCAGTTTGGTCATCAGTTGGATACTTCCAGTTCCAAGCTTAAACTGATGTCTTTATCAGTTTCTTCAGTCTTCAGTCAATTCTTTTCTCCCTCAGCTCAACCAACTTGGATGTCAGTTTGTTTCGACTGGTTCAACTCCTCAGTTGAGTTGATTTTTGACTGGATGACGTGTCCTTCAGCTTGTAGACCATACTTTAGATCGGTTGACTTTGACTTTACTTGAGTTCCTTTTTGATGCCCTGGACTGGTCAGCTCCGATCTACAACTTGAACTTTAGTCAGTTTTTCATAACTAATTTTGACATCTCATCAAAACCTGATCTAGGGGTTCCTTGATAGTTTTTCCTAACATTTATTGAATCGAGCTCAAACGAACTTTCAACTAATGAACACAAGTCGAGTATCTAGTTATTTGGTTTGATTTTCAAGACTAAATGTCATGTCATAAAATTGATGGGGTTGGATCCTCTACTGTGTTTGAAACATATCACCAGATGTTGTGCAATCCAACGACGTCATTTCAGTAGAAAGAATTATCTTCTCTAATTAATTTTCCTAGGGTGAAAATGACGTCGTTCCGTCATTATTTTTCCTCTAATTCTAAAACTCATGCCTCTATTCTTTTATCTTTACTTCAGTTTCGAACTCATACCAAGCGCAATTCTTGTCGATAGAATTGATGATATTTGAAAACTCATACCATTAGAAAAAAGTGAAAGTAAGAGAAAACACAATTCAAACCATTATCTAAGTAGTATTTTGGGATCAAATTAACAACAATTCAAAAGTCATAATTTAACAAAATCCATACATTGATCACAAAAATTCAATGAAGAATATACATGTCAATAATATTATGCCTATGAATTAGAAGACAATAATCAGTGGCCAAAGGTGACGATGAAAAGAAGAAAAAAAAAGAGCAGATTTGTTGTTCTTATTATCTGATGAAACTCCACCTGTACTGAATGAACTCTTGAGCCAAGCACCTATCATTAGCAATGTAATGAGATTGCTTCCTGAAATAGTTACAATTTAAAATATTGCATAACTTTTCAAATTAAATTTTGGGATTAAAAATTATAAAAATGTGAGACGTGGAAAGTGAATTTTATAGGAATTTAACATGTAATGAGTAAATTGCTTCACCTTTAGATAAAAAAGCCATCTAATGAGTGTTCGATCACCATAAAAATAAATACAGTGTTATTGTCATCGTTTAGCACTAATTATTTTTAGATTGTCATGATCTTTATGGCAATTCAAAGAACACAAAGATTTTGGTTTTTTAAGTTTTTGAAGACCATGTTCTGGACATTATGTTATGAACATTACGCTGGCAATCTGATTGAAGATCAAAAAATGTACTTGAGCATGTTTGTAAACATGATCATGTACATTGTTGTCCAGAAAGTTTCCAAGAGACATGGCATGCTGGATTCAAGGAGTTAAAGTTCTCGATTGAAGATGGACGTTTCAAAATAAAAGTTGTCTTGTTCAAGATGGAGATCAAGATAGAAGAAGATGAGTTCTATTCAAGGAAGGACTCGAGTTAAAGATGTCTGAATCAAACCAGAAAAGTTTTCTTATAAAGTTTGATTCAATTTAGGACAAATTTGATTACCTTGTTTAGGCTATAACTTGTTCTTATAAATAGCCTAGGAATCAGACTAGTTTTGTGTCGAGGTTTTATGTATACACAAGAGCTAAAAACTTCAATTTTGAAGTATATAGTATACAGGTAGACTAGGTTTGATCTGTGTGGTCATCGTGCGTTTAGTCTGTGCTTGAAGTTCTTTCATACACACTTAAAGGAGTTTCAGGAGAGATTTCCTATGAGAACTAAAGGGAGTCTAAGTTGTGAGAAGATCTCACAATTCAATCTATCGAAAGAGGTTGTAGAGTGTAGGAAAGGGGTCGAATGACGGGAGGTCATCATGTAATAGCCTTTATAGCCATACAACGGAGTAGTGAATTATTTCTCACTGACTTGTGAAGTCCCCATAACGTAGATCAGTTGATCGAATAGATTACCAACCTCGTGCCTTTTATTACTTTATATTTTAGCATTCTGACCTTACATGTTATCAATAATGTACATGTACATGATTGTGAACATGAACTTATCTGCACGATTTATGTAACTTTAATTGGTACCAGAGCGGATTGTCTTTGGTTAAAAGTGAAAAAAGTCCTGAAAAGTACATAATCGTGTGAAGATTTTGGTTGATTTCAAGTTATGAGCTTAATCAAGGAAGGAATATCCATGGTCAGACCACCACTACTTGAAGGCAATAATTATCCTTACTGAAAAGCAATGATGAGGACGTTTATGAGATCAATAGACGAGCTTGTATGGAAAAACGTCACTAAAGGATGGGAGAAACCAATAGTTGTCAAAGAAGGAAAGCATGTGGAGATTAAAGAAGGAGAATGGGCCGTGCCACAGAAAAACTGGTATAATGTCAACTCTTAACGTTATATTCTCTGCAGTTGATCTAAAACATTCAATCTAATTTCAACTAGTAAGACTGCTAAAGTTGCATGGGATATTTTGGAAACCACCTTGAAGAGACTAGTTCAGTAAGATTATCTCGGCTTTTAAATCTTACTTCTCAGTTTGAAATCTTAGAATGGAAGAAACTGAGTCTATAGGCGAGTTCAATGCCAGATTAAGAAGTATATCCAATGAGAGTTTTGCTCTTGGTGAATCCATGAACAATGAGAAACTTGTAAGGAAGGTTATTAGATCTCTTCCAAAGAAATTTACCTACAAAGTTGCTGCAATAAAAAAGGCTAAGGACATTAAGAGTATAAGGCTTGATGAACTAATATGGTTTTTAAAGACATTCAAGATGAATCTAGAAGATGAAGACAACAGCTCAAAGAATAGAGGTATTGCTCTCAAAACTGAAGTTTCAGAAGTTGTACCTGAAAAAGTACAGAACAATGATCACATTGTGAGAAGTATCTCAATGATCTTGGAAGGATGAAAAGAAGATTTGTGGTTCAATATTCTTACAACAAGGAAAGAAAGCCAACTGTTCAGAAGAAGAAGAAACATGCTCAGAAAAGGCAATATGTTGTCAAACAGAAAGCACACAACAATTTAATTGCTTATACATCTCTGAAAATGGAGGACAAGTGCAACTGATACTTTGACAGTGGTTGTTCAAGGCATATCACTGGAGATTATTCAATTGTTCAGAATTTAAAGGCATGTTCCTTAGACTTTGTCATTTTCGGAGATGGCAAGAAAGATAAAGTCATCGGAAAATGAGAACTTGTTGTTAAAGGGATGCCCAAACTGAAGAAGGCAATATTGGTTGATAGACTTAAAGCCAATTTTATCAACATCAATCAGGTTTGTGATGATGACATGACAATGGTATTCGCCAAGGAGAGCTGCAGGGGTGCTGAAGAAGAACAATGAGAAACTTATGGAAGGCAAATGATCAGCTAACAACTGTTATCAACTTCATGTACCTACACACAATACGTTAACATGTCAAAGAACATTGTTGGAAGAAGCAGAAATCTAGCATCAGAAACTTGGACACATTCATTTCATAAATCTCTAGAAGATCATCAATAAAGAGATAGTTATAGAAATCCCACAGATCAAAGTTGAACGTGATAAAGTATGTGGTCCTTATCATATTGGAAATCAAACTAGGTCCCAGCACAAAGAAATTCATGATAGAACTTCACAAAGAGTTTTAGATCTCCTACATATTGATCTAATGGGACCAATGGCAGTTGAAAGCTATGGAGGGAAGAAGTTTGTCTTTGTCTACGTTGATGATTTTTCATGATTCACTTGGGTAGATTTTCTAAAAGACAAGAATGAGGCTTTCATGGCATTCAAGAAACTAGTCTACAAGATCAATGTAGAGAAGAATTTTCAAATTGTTAGGATTCAAAGTGATCATGGTAAAGAATTTGAGAATTAGTCATTTGATGATTTCTACAATGAGAATGGGATTAGCTATGAGTATTCTACACCAAAGACTCCACAGCAAAATGGAGTGGTTGAGAGAAAAACAGAACCCTATAGGAGATGGCTAGAACAATAATTACTGCTAAAAGAGTTGCTTCAATATTTTGGCCAGAAGCTATCAACACTGCATGTCACATAAGCAATTGTGTTCATCCCAGGCCAAGTACCTTTACTACTTGTTAGAATTTGTTGCCTCAAATACTGTGAAAAATCAAACACACGTGCAAAGTTATACCCATTGTTGTAGTCAATGTTACGAACATTACCAACAACATTGTCTCATGAGTTTATAGAACAGTTTGCACAAAAATAACTTTAAAACACAAGTAAAAATAATTTGTGAAAAACGTCAATGTGCAAAAATTAGAGTTGATGTTGAAGCTAGTGTCAAACACTATGCCTTCAATACGCAGCGGAAATTTAAAGAATAATTTGCACAAAAATTAATTTTAAATCACACACAACACGTATATGATTGCCTTAGGGCGAAATTCACTAATATAAGTGAAATATAAAAACAATACAATTGTTGTCTCAGTTCACTCCCTTGACAACATTGCATACAACATACAAAAGATATATCCTAACTTCACTCACTTGAACAATCTCTCTCAAAACACTATCTAACATCTAGATAGCTAAATAATGTATCTACTCGAAGAACTACTAACAACCAATCTAATCAGTTCCTACACACATAACTAAGATACAACCTATCTATAGTTGATCCAAATAATAGATCTGATGTCGATTTGAATGTTGGCAGAGCTCTAGTAGACACAAATGCAAGCTTCGTGTTTTCTCACTACTCCATGTGAGATTTTCTCAACTTGCATACAATACTGCAGAGATCCAACAACACTTGAAAAATCAACTCCCTATAAACACAACTAAGATATACAGATCTTAGTTGATCGAGACAATAGAGAAGATGTTCATCGCAATGTCGAAAAGATCTCTGACAGAAAAGTACTGCAACTTTCAAGCTTCTCACGTTCACTCCGTGATGGTCTCTTCTGCTGGGTGACTCAAGCTCTGGATTTTCTCACTCACAGTGGTGATATTTTCTCTATTTGAGCAACTTCTCCAATTATGAATTATGCTCCTTATAAACACTATTCACTTGGATCGGTTGAAGGCCATGTCATCCTCTTGATCGTGGGTTGAAAATAACCACCACCACTTCTATTGTTTGGAAGAAACCGCCCTTTATTGTGGCTGGAAGAAGAACCCACGTCCTACACCATCTCTCTAGAGTTCTAGCACGTTAATCTCTGAAAAGAAACGGTTAAATAGAAGATAACAAGATACCTAAAAAATAAGAGATAAAGTTTGACTAAATCAAACTTTATTTAAATATTAATATCTTAATCATATATATCCATTTATTTGAAATATAAATTTTGAAGATATATATGATCTAAGATATGCAAATTAAATATAATTTATTAAAAATTATAAATCCTAAAATCTAGAAAAGAATAAGATTAGACACGTTAAATGTCATAGGGATTCTGTATGACATTATGTTCAACATTGAACTCAATGTCATACACCACTTTACAATCTCCCCCTTAATCTTAGTCTTTCTGCACAAAACATACAACTCGATGTATTATGTACACTTTAGAGTAGCAGCGGAAAAATGGAGATAAAAATCTCTCCCTTAAGGATTACTCTCCCTTAAGTTAATCATCATACAACGAATAATTATCCCATATACAAATCAATGTTGAATCAACATATAAACAAGATATATGGAAGCATATATCAAAACATTAAGATGAATTAACATTAAAACAGGACATGATCAAAACTGGTCAACATCCAAACAAGATATCCCATGATATCAAAACCAAGGATATGAAAAAATCACATTCAAAAAATAAGGAAAGAATAGAGCTTAGAAAAACACATGTTAAGTGTTACATAAATGATGTTAACATCAACTCCAACATTGAGAAATGTTACGGAGTTGATGACAACATCATTTCCAACAATAATCTCCCCCTTAAGATTTATTCTTTCTGCACAAAATTCATAAGCAAAGATATTGCCTTAAAAACATATTTGGGCAAAAATTTTAATAAACATATGCGAGCATATATCAAATGCATTTTAAGATGAATCACACATCATCTTAAACACAAAGTCAGATGAATTAAAAAAATAGATATCACATGAATATCGAAAACAAATATGTATATTGACATGCACATCGCAAAAATGATGTTCATTACATTAGCAAAGTAAAAACGATGTTCAACACATCAGCAAAATAAAATAATGTTTAGCACATCAGCAAAATAACAGTGATGTTTAGCACATCAACAAAATAAAAGCGTTCAACGCTTACAAACCAAAAAGAGTTAAACTCTTTAAAACATCAACCAACATCAGCAATCTACTCCCCCTTTTGTGTAGAAAGAAAGACTTTGAAGTCTCCCAGCACATCCACCATATCATTGTTCAGAGAATATGATGTGGTGAATTAGAACATCTGGGCAGTATTTACTTCAGTATCTGGTCAATCATTAATCAAAACATTAGTAATAGAAGGAATAGATGCAAACAACTGAATTAAATGGGGGTACCAATCCCCTCAACAACATCGTTGTCAACATTAACATGAACTATGGCTTCTGGTGGGATAAACTAGAGAGTGCAGTGACAAATATATGGTAGATCCACAGTTAGATCTCCCTTATCATGAACAAACAATGTACTATACATGTTCTTGCATGAGAATTCAACATTAGGCACTAAGTTAGTAAAAATATCCAATATAAAATTAACATGAAAAGGACAAAACTTAGTTACCATCTTCCAAAGAGGTTTCTCTATAAATAAACATTCGTATCATATTTCTTAAAGCTTAGCACTTCAATGAATTTCTCATATGTAATTGGTCATTGAGACGCAATTTGAGACACATCATGGATCGCATGAGAATAAAAAAAAATTGCTAAACGCCTTCAAAAAAAATAGAGAAAATATGAGGAATAGGTATTGCCTGTATTGAATGATTGAACACCCATTGCACTATCATGGTCAGAATGAGCTAAAACGAAGCTGCTGATATTGAAACTGGTGTGTCCTGGACACAGATAACATCCGCTACAACATTCAAATTCTGGATGTTCATATTAGCTTTGTTCCTTTCACTGTATATTTTCTTAAAAAAACGATCTTTTTCTCTTTTGATTTCTTCTCACTAGTGATAGTCAGGACATCAACTTGTTAGAATTTGTTGCCTCAAATACTGCGAAAAACAAAACACACGTGCAAAGTTATACCCAATGTTGTAGTCAATGTTACGAACATTACCAACAACATTGTCTCATGAGTTTATAGAACAGTTTGCACGGAAATAACTTTAAAACACAAGTAAAAATAACTTGTGAAAAACGTCAATGTGCAAAAATTAGAGTTGATGTTGAAGCTAGTGTCAAACACTATGCCTTCAACACGCAGCGGATATTTAAAGAATAATTTGCACAAAATTTAATTTTAAATCACACACAACACGTATATGATTGCCTCAGGGTGAAATTCACTAACATAAGTGAAATATAAAAACAATACAAGTCTTGTCTCAGTTCACTCCCTTAACAACATTGCATACAACATACAAAAGATATATCCTAACTTCACTCACTTGAACAATCTCTCTCAAAACACCATCTAACATCTAGATAGCTAAATAATGTATCTACTCGAAGAACTACTAACAACCAATCTAATCAGTTCCTACACACACAACTAAGATACAACCTATCTATAGTTGATCCAAATAATAAATCTGATGTCGATTTAAATGTTGGCAGAGCTCTAGTAGACACAAATGCAAGCTTCGTGTTTTCTCACTACTCCATGTGAGATTTTCTCGACTTGCATACAATACTGCAGAGATCCAACAACACTTGAAAAATCAACTCCCTACAAACACAACTAAGATATACAGATCTTAGTTGATCGAGACAATAGAGAAGATGTTCATCGCAATGTCGAAGAGATCTTTGATAGAAAAGTACCACAACTTTCAAGCTTCTCACATTCACTCCGTGATGATCTCTTCTGTTGGGTGACTCAAGCTCTGAATTTTCTCACTCACAGTGGTGATATTTTCTCTGCTTGAGCAACTTCTCCAATTATGAATTATGCTCCTTATAAACACTCTTCACTTGGATCGGTTGAAGGCCATGTCATCCTCTTGATCGTGGGTTGAAAATAACCGCCACCACTTCTATGGTTTGGAAGAAACCATCCCTTATTGTGGCTGAAAGAAGAACCCACGTCCTACACTATTTCTCTAAAGTTCCAGCACGTTAATCTCTGAAAAGAAACGGTTAAATTGAAGATAACAAGATACCTAAAAAATAGGAGATAAAGTTTGACTAAATCAAACTTTATTTAAATATTAATATCTTAATCATATATATTCATTTATTTGAAATATAAATTTTGTGGATATATATGATTTAAGATATGCAAATTAAATATAATTTATTAAAAATTATATATCCTAAAATCTAGGAAAGAATAAGATTAGATACGTTAAATGTCATAGATAATGTCATAGGGATTCTGTATGACATTATGTTCAACATTGAACTCAATGTCATACACCACTTTACACTACTCCATATGAAATATGGCATTAAAATAAACCAACGGTGAAGTACTTCCATATTTTTGGAACTACTTGCTACATCTTGAATGATAAAGAGTATCTCAGCAAGATGAATAATCGTGGAGTAGAAGGTATTTTTTTCGGATATTCCAGAAATAGTAAATCATACATGATTTACAATAAGAAAACCAAGGCTGTAGTTGAGTCTGTAAATGTGAGATTTGATTATCAGTATGATTATGGTAGCTCCACAAACGATGATGTACATACAGATGTGTTTAGACATTTTGATGTACATGATGACTCAGAAAGTGAAGGAAAAGATCAGAGAATGAATCAAAGAAAGCCTTCACGACAAATTATCAAAGATCATCCAACTATTGAAGTTATTGGTGATATCCATGAAGGAAGAGTCACTAGAAGAAAACTCAGAAAGAGATTACATGAAGATATATCTAATGCTTGTTTCACATCAAAGATAGAACCTAAAAATGTTCAAGAAGCTCTAAAGGATGCTTACTGGATTGAAGCAATGCATGATGGATTACTTTAGTTTAAAAAGAATGATGTATGTGATATAATGCAGAAACCTGAAGGAGTAAATATTGTGGGGACAAAGTGGATATTTAAGAACAAGACAAATGAATCTGGGAATACTACAAGATTTAAAGTCAGGCTAGTTGCTCAAGGATATTCACAGATCGAAGGAATAGATTTTGATAAGATACTTACCCTAGTCACAAAGATTGAATATGTTAGACTACTCTTATAAGATATTTGCCCCAGTCACAAGGATTGAATCTGTTAGATTACTCTTTGCCATGGTCTGCATGATGAAATTCAAGCTTTATCAAATGGATGTCAAGAGTGTTTTTCTGAGTGGATTTCTGAAGAAGGGTGTGTATGTTTCACTGCCAAAAGGATTTGAAGATCCACATTATTCAAATCATATTTTCAAACTCAAAAAGGTTTTGTATGGTTTGAAACAAGTTCATCGGGCTTGGTATGAGAGACTGGCTTCATACCTGGTAAGCAAAGGATATAACAGAGAATGAAAAAATAGAACAGTATTCATCAGAAAGGACAAATCACAAGTTATTGTGGTTCAAGTATATGTTGATGATATAGTGTTTGGCTCAGTGACCGATAATATGATCAAGGACTTTATCAGAGACATGGAAACTGAGTTTGAGATAAGTTTGGTTGGTGATTTGAAGTACTTCCTTAGACTTCAGATAATGCAGTCAGATGATGGTATTTTCATCTCACGGACTAAGTATGCAAAAAACTTAGTTAAAAAGTTCGAGCTGGAGAATTCTAAGCATAAAAGAATTCCAATCAGAACCAATGTAAAGATTGGAAAGGATGATACATGTAAAGAAGTAGATTAGACATTATACAGGAGCATGATTGGAAGTCTTCTCTACCTTACTGCAAGATGTAACGCCCCAATTTCACTTTTGATAGAAAAAGGCACGTTACTCATGCTTTTCATTAATAAAACCATTTATTGAAAATACATCGGAAGTTTCAATCATAGATTCACATTTATTACATAAAATAAAGTAAAAAATAATATAAAATAAATATTTTCATTTAATCTTGATTGACCATTTGACCACCATCATCACATCTTGTACGCTTACACACCGCCCGAGCTCTTGTCTGAAATGAAATAAAAGATTGAGGTGAGTTCCTTTAAACTCAATGGGGAGTGACTATTATCCAAACTATAAATTTAACAGAAAAGCATGTGAAAATACTTAATTCATGTAACATGTACTTTTGCATCAGCCCTTAGGCTCGGTACTTTATAGTCTAAAAGACTTTATACTTTATAGTCCATAAAACTCTGTACTTTATAGTCTAGAAGACTCGGTACTTTATAGTCTAGAAGATCTGTATTGAAATTTCACATAACTTCTGTACAAACATATAGAGAGGATAATAATATAATAAATCACACCTTAACCTTGACCTTGACTTTGAGTAAATAATTAATGTGACGTCCTACATCGGTGGGAGAATGAAAGTATGATGAGTTTATAAGTGGGCTTAATGGACTCTCTAGCAACTTGGGTTAACCATTTTGGCAATACGAGAATGGATACCAAGTAGTTGCTAGCGGGCCTGTTGTATAGTCACTTCATTACTAGGCCCCACTCCGTGGGCTTGGGGCGTTACAAATGGTATTAGATATGACCCCGGGTGCGCTCAACCATGCCCTGGAGCCAGTCCAGGTGTGCTCAAACCGGACCCTGGGGGATGGTCCTACAGAGGAAGGAGTACAATGAGGACATCGTGTCTCTAACGGGGGCAGAATGTGACGTTCCACATAAGTGGGATAATGAAAGTATGATAAGTTTATAAGCGGGCTTAATAAACTCTCTAGTAACTTGGGTTAACCATTTTGGCAATGCGAGGACATATGCCAAATAGTTGCTAGCATAGCCCATTATGCCAAGCAGGTACTAGCGGGCCCGTTATGCCGTTATTTCGTTGCTGGGCCCATCTCATGAGCCTGAGACGTTACAAAAAATATAATGTCCCACATCGGTGGAAGAATGAAAGTTTGATAAGTATATAAGTGGGCTCAATGGACTCTCTTGCAACTTAGGTTAACCATTTTGGCAATGCGAGGACGGATGCCAAATAGTTGCTAGCAGAGCCCATTATGCCGTCATTTCGTTACTGAGCCCCACTTATGTGGGCCTGGGGCATTACAAATGGTATCAGAGATGACCCCGAGTGCACTCGATCAGGCCCTAGAGCCAGTCCAGGTATGCTCAAACCGGATTTAGGGGGACGGTCCTACAGATGAAGGAGCACGATGAGGACGTCATGTCTCCAACAGGGGGAGAATATAATGTCCCACATCGGTGGAAGAATGAAAGTTTGATAAGTATATAAGTGGGCTTAATGGACTCTCTTGCAACTTAGGTTAACCATTTTGGCAATGCGATGACGAATGCCAAATAGTTGCTAGCAGAGCCCGTTATGCCGTCGTTTCGTTACTGGGCCCCACCCACATGGGCCTGGGTATTACACAAGCAGACCAGATATATCCTATAGTGTAGGTGTCTGTGCAAGATATCAAGCATGTCCTAAAAAAGTCACTTGAAAGTAGTAAAGAACATTATCAAGTATGTCAATGGAACTACAGACTATGGATTGTGGTATGCTTCAGACATAAATTCAAGTCTTATTACATACTATGATGCTGATTGGGCAGGATCTCCAGATGATAGACTATGGATTGTGGTATGCTTCAGACATAAATTCAAGTCTCATTACATACTATGATGCTGATTGGGCAGGATCTCCAGATGATAGAAAAGCACATCAGGTGCTTGTTTATTTTTGGGAAATAATATTGTTTTTTGGTTCAGCATAGAACATTATATCCTTATCAACTACTAAAGCTAATTACATAGCAGCAGGAAGTAGCCCCACTCAGATTATTTGGATAATGCAGATGATGAAAGATTATGAAGTAGCTCATGATACACTTATTCTGTATTGTGACAACATGAGTGCTATCAATATATCAAAGAATCATTTTCAATATTAAAAGACAAAACATATTAGTATCAGACATCACTACATCAGAGAGCTAGTTGAAGAAGAATTTCTAAGGATAGAACAAGTGAAGATAGAAGATCAACTTACTGATCTAGTATGCTACTCGATTTGAGAAACTGAGAGCATCTTTTGGTGTTTGCTTGATTCAGTAAATTAAGAGAAGGGATGTGGGTGTGTTTATTTCACACTCAGCAGGAAAGAACCATTCCTGCAAAAAGGGGTCTGAACATTCATATAAATGTTCATCATCATGTACATGAACAATTTTTAAATTTTCATGTATATCCTTGCCAACGACTAGTTCTGACTCAAAACGTCATTTCTGATTTTGTGAGATTTTCCTCCAATTTCTCAATCTAATGGATACCTGAGATTACTTCTTAAAAAGAGTACACTCTTATATATATGTATAGTCATTTAGAGATGATCATTAGTTGATTCTAAATATTCTGAAATCAAGTTTGTCTATTCTTGTTTTCTGATATTTCATCTCTTCATTCTGTGTGCCATTGTCCTTTGATCTCTCAAGAATTCTATTCTATCTTTTTCAATGTCACCTAAAAGAAAACTTGTCCATCCTAAGAAGGTTGTCAAACCCAGAATGAAGTATGAGAAAGTTACATATTCCAAACCTCAAGATCAGTTCTATGAGGAAGATGATTTCGACGGGTAAGTATGTGGAAAATCAACATATGAGAAACCAATTCAAAGAGAACTCTGTGATGAGTCCTCTAACAAGGATATAGAAGAGTTGATTGAAAAATACCATGGAGAATAAGAAGAAGACGAAGAGAAAGAAGAACCGGAAGCAACATCCTCTGCTAAGAAGACAAAAGCTCAAAATCTTTCTCTTCATGATTTGTTAAAGCAGACAGCAGGCTCTTACAATGTAAGTAAGAAGGCTGCTGCAGCAAAGAAGGCAAGAACAAAGGTTTCAGCAATCAAGAAACCAAAGAAGAATGATGCCTTACAGCAAAGAAGATCATCACATCACCCGCTGTTCAAGCCCTTCAGAAAGATAAGGGTCCTGCTGTTGATGAAACAGTCGTGCCTAAAGATGTACTGGTACACGAAGACGTACATGTTGCAGAATGATGAACCCATGGTTTTCATGTCTTTTAAGGGTCATTTAGATGGTAGTTGATGAGTATTCCCTGCATTAGTCGAGAAATTGTGCATAGTTTTCTATATTTTGTGCAGTGTCACGTGTTTAATCATCTTGAAGGGATTTGATGCCATTTATTTTATGAGACTCAATTGAGCTTGAAAAATACCTAAAAATATAGAGAATCAAGTGAGGAGCGCACTGCAACTTAAATCAGGTCAATCGGACAAGAAACGAGCGAGAACGGAGTAAAACGGTGAAACGTGTCGGGAGGCTTCCAGGAGGATAGCACGGCCTTGCCTTGGTGAACCAAGGTGGAACGGCCATGCCAAAACGTGCATAAAGTGTTAAAAATCATCCAGAGAAGTTATCAGGGGCCTGACTTCGTGATCCAAGTTGGCACGGCCGTGTCTGAGTGCGAGCAGCCCAAAACTTACCTTGTTCCGTCCATTGTGTTTCCTATTCAAGTTAGGATTCTTCTCGGCTATTTAAAGCTCTATGTTGGACGAATTTTGAAGAAGTTTTCACCCTAAGAAAGAGAGAGAGAAATTGAAACAAGAGCGAAGAAGACGAAGAATGGAGACACATAATTCATTGAAAATTGAAGACAAGATTTCTCCACGGATTTTATTTCAGATTTTATTTTCTTTGAACTATGTTTTTCTCCGGAATATGTTTAGTTATTTATTTGATTATGAGTAGCTAAAACATTCGGATTCTAGGGTTAGAGAGTAGTTAATCTCATGCACAATTAATTTGCTTCTTTAATGTTCAGACCCTGTTTTATTTTAATTACTCTTGTGTTTAATGCTTCTGATTAACTGGCCATTAATTGGATGATATATGTGCTTAGATTCATAATTTGAGAGATGAGTTTCTATGCAAGCTTAAGGAGTAATTAACATTCTTAATCGATAAGTTCGAGAGAATTGAGATTAAGAGTGAGGATATTAAATCTGTAGAGCTTTTAGGAGTTGCAATTTAGTAATTGAACGGAGACATCAATTATAAGTTGTAATCCACGAATTATTCACTTCGAGAGAAGGCTTAATTTACTTTGGTGATTGTCTTAATTGAACTTGAGTCGTGATGAACATTTTAGTTGTGATTTGATTGTGTAGGAGGGTTAATGAAATCGAAGCCTTAGAATTCTTCTTTAATTCTGAAACTTTTTCCATTTGTTATTTCAATCGTTTAGATTTTAATTTAAGTTTGCATTTTAATTATTAGTCTTAAAAATCACAATCTCTTTAATTGGTTCGTCTAGATAGTAGATATTAATTTATGACATAGTACTTAAGAGTTATTTTACCTAATCCCTGTGGATACGATATCCTTGCTCACTTTACTAGCTATAATTGTATTGTTCACTTGCGGTAATTTTATAGTCGAAATAAATATTGGATCAAGTTTTCAGCGCCGTTGCCGGGGATTAGTAATTTTAATTCTAATATTGTGATACGATTGATTTTACTACTTTAGACATTTTTTTTATTTTTATTTATTTTCGGTTCTTTTATTTATTTTTATTTGTTTTGAGGTGTCAACAGGTAGTGTATGAACACACACTCTAGCAATACCCCATTAGAGCCGTTTCAACCTGAGATAGAGTCTGTCATTCACCACATGAACGCACAAAGAATTAGAATGGCTGAGAGGGATCAGCAGGCTAATCCACAGGTTATTCCATAAGAGCAACTGGTAGCTCAACTCCAACGACAGTTGGAATTGGTGCAGAGGCAATTGGCGAATCAGGAGACAGCATGGACTAGAGCTGAAGGAACTCCCATTCGGGAGATGTTCACCAATGTCCCAATCCAGGGACCACCTGTTGGACCAAGAATCGAAGCCAACAACTTTGAGCTTTGCCTAGCACTTATTTCTATGGCCTAGCAAAACTAGTATGGAAGACGACCTGTGGAAGACCCGAATGCACACTTGGCACACTTCTTGGAGATCAGTAACACAGTAAAGGTCAATGGGGTTTCAGATAATACTATCAGGATGCGGCTATTTCCCTTCTCTCTGAAGGATAAAGCCAAGCAATGGTATCAAACTCTAGCAGCTGGATCAGTGGCGAGTTGGGAGGACATGGCACACAAATTTTTACATAAGTTCTTTCCACCTGGAGTTACTCTGAAGCTGAAGACAGAGATTACACAGTTCCAGTAGAGGGACCAAGAATCTCTCTATGATGCATGGGAGAGGTTGAAAGAGTTGCTCAGAAAATGTCTGAATCATGGCTTTGGAGAAGATCACCAAGTCTGCATCTTTTATAATGGATGTAGTTTTGAGGTGAAGAGACTATTGGATGCAGCAGCTGGAGGATCTCTACTCAACAAAAGACATGAAGCAGCCATTCAGGTTATTGAGGATATGGCTACCACCAGCTATGAGTGGCCCGGAGAGAGGCAGATGCAGATTTTAAAGAAGGTAGCTTCTACATTAGAGGCCGACCCACTGAGTTTGATTGTAGCACAGTTGCCTGCTATGAATACTAAGATTGAGAATCTGTCTCAATCTAAGCATGAGCCTGAGTTAAAACCACAGCCGCAGATGGAGGATGTCAAGTTTGTGCATCAAGGAGGGCCCCGGAATAATTACAACAACGGGTACCGGTCTAACTAAGGTGGTAATCAGTACTACCAAGGTAACCGCTCACACCCGAATTTCTCCTATTCTAATCCTAACAATGCATTGCAGCCCCCTCTAGGATTCTCAGTTACAAATGGTGTGATTGATGAGCCCAAGAAGCCCAACATGGACGATTTGCTGATAGCTTTCATGGGAAAGACAGAGAAGTATACGGGGGAGTCTCAGAGCCGTATCGAGAAGCTGGAAAATACAGTGGGAGCTATGGGAATACAAATGAAGATGATGGAAACTCAGATTGGTCAGATAGCTACAGCTGTAGGAAGTAAGCACCAGCAAGGGCAGTTTCCAGGCCAACCAATGGTGAACCCCAAAGAGCAGTCCAAAGCTATCCAGCTGAGGAGTGGGATGTCTTATGAGGGTCTAGAGGTGCTGAATTCAGCACCAACTCCAGCCCAGATTGAAGACGATAATGGGATCGAAGTGAAGGATAATACGACCGAAATTCCATCATCTGCAGCGCCGGCTGCAGCTCCAAAGTCGCCACTCTTAGCATCTCCTTCTCCTACTTCAGTTACTATACCGTTTCCACAAAGATTGCAGAAGAAGAAATTAGATAATCAGTTCTCCAAGCTCCTTGAGATGTTTCGAAAGGTGCATATCAACATACCTTTAGTGGAGGCGCTGCAGCAGATGCCCAAGTATGCAAGGTTCCTCAAGGATGTTGTATCCAAAAAGAAGAAGATAAAGGAGTTTGAGACAGTGCACCTCGCAGAAAATTGCAGCTCCATCATCCAAAGGAAGCTTCCTGCTAAGATGAAGGATCCGGAGAGTTTTACACTTACCATCACTATTGGAGACAAGCTAGGTGGTCGAGCACTGTGTGATTTGGGGGCGAGCATTAATTTGATGCCACTTTCATTTTTCAAAAAGCTGAACAGTGGGCAACTCAAGCCCATAACCATGTGTTTGCAGATGGTCGACCGATCTGTGGTGTATCCTAAAGGAATTTTGGAAGATGTGCTCATCAAAGTGAAAGATTTTATATTCCCGGTGGATTTTATGGTGCTTGATATGGAGGAGGACAAGAGCGTTCCTCTCATTTTGGGACGACCATTTTTGCACACCGGGCGAGCCAACATCGATCTAGACACAGGGATTCTTACTCTCCGAGTTGAAGATGAACAAATTTGGTTCTTGTTCGATGTAGAAGAGCACAAGGCAGCTGTGGAGTGTAACATCATCAACACTCATGAAGTTGGCTGCAGTACTGATGGTGGAGGCACGAAAATGGTAGATCGAGGAAGAGAATGAAGGATACCAATTCCTCCGCTTGTGGGAACTTGAGTTCCTAAATTCGTCTGGCTGTCGACGTTAAATGTAGCGCTTGTTGGGAGGCAACCCAATGTGTTTTTATTTCTTTCGTTTCCATTTGTTTAGTTTTTCTTATTTATTTTTTTCACTTCTTTTTGAGTTGTACAGGTAAAGAACAGATGGATGCTGTAATCTGGGGGATATCAATTTAATCAACTTGTCCTTCGACAAGTTTGGGGGGAGAAAAGTGAGCCCGAATAGACATCCATGTGATCGTTGTAAGTGGTCGACGACACCCTCATGCATTCTTACAAACTTATTACATCCTGTGGATTTGAATAAGTTTGGGGGGATGTATGCTTATAGTGTATAGATCTTTATCTTGTTTTACCTGCTTTACTTGTTTAGTTTAGTAGTTTTTAGTTGTTTTTAGTTTGTTTCATGTCAGTGTTGTTAGACTGTGGAGTTGTCGATTCGAGTCTTTGATGAAGTGTGTCTTGAAGCATCCTCTGATTGACATAGTTGCTAATGATGTGCATGTGATAGGAAAACACATGATTTGAGCATGAATAAGCATGATTGGCGCATTATGATAAAATTCGTGATAGCTTTGAACTGTTAGGCAGCCTGAAGATTTGAGCCTTGAAAATTTGATTATTTTCTTTCTTGTGGGATTTGCTAGATGAATGCTTGAACTTCTAGAACTTGCCCCATGTCTTATCGAATATACATAGGATATGATCTTAGAAAATGAAGTTAGGCCATTTTTGTGAACCTATTTCTCCCTTTTCTTTGACCCTATATCATTATAATCCCTAGTTAACCATCTTTGATCCTTTTAGCCTTTTATTTGGTAGCCCCATAAATATCTAAGGTGTGTTGAATGTTAAGTTCTCTTTGCTTGGAGGATGAGTGAAAAGGAGAACAATTGAAGTGGATTGGATGTTATGGTGGTTGTAAGTGAAAAGGAAGGATGTGGGATTGAAAAAAAAAGAGGGAAAAAAGGAGAAAAAGAAAAGAAAAAAAACAAAAAAAGGAAAGAAAAAAGAGAAAAAGAAAAAATGGTTAACATGAGTTTACTTGAAAGAAGAAAGAATGAAAAAGAATGTGATTTTTGGGAGAGAAGGAAGAAAACAAGACAAAGTCTTGTTTTACTTAGAATTGTATGGAGGAAGTAGATGGAGAATTGATTAGTGTGTTAAATTAGATTGATTCAAAGAAGTCACTTAGCCTAAATTTCCCTATCTCAACCAAAAAGCCCACATTACATTCAAGTAAAAGTCCTTTCCGATTCTTAGTTTGTATCCTACTAAAGTAGAGGAGATGTTAGACTATGGGCAAGCATATGGTAAGTTCATCATTTATTTATAGCTTGAGAGTATACACGTCCATATTTATACACTTGAGAGAGAGTGATTGATCTAAATGGTGAGGTTAAGAAATTCAAAGCTTTCATTGAATGAATTGTGATGCATTTGATCCATGTCTGTTCTTATGTTTAAATTGTTTGATTTGTTATCCTGAAGCAACAATGATTGTCATGAAAATATGTGTTCGTTGTCTTTTTTGTTCTTTGTTCAGGGACGAACAATAGGCTAAGTTTGGGGGGTTGATGAACCCATGGTTTTCATGTCTTTTGAGGGTCATTTAGATGGTAGTTGATGAGTATTCCATGCATTAGTCGAGAAATTGTGCATAGTTTTTTATATTTTGTGCAGTGTCACGTGTTTAATAATCTTGAAGGGATTTGATGCCATTTATTCTATGAGACTCAATTGAGCTTGAAAAGTACCTAAAAAGATAGAGAATCAAGTGAGGAGCGCACTGCAACTTGAATCAGGTCAATCGGACACGAAACGAGCGAGAACGGAGCAAAATGGTGAAACGTGTCGGGAGGCTTCTATGAGGATAGCACGGCCGTGGCACGGCCGTGCCAAACCGTGCATAAAGTGTTAAAAATCGTCCAGAGAAATTAGCACGGGCCATGCCTTCGTGATCTAAGTTGGCACGGCCGCGTCTGAGTGCGGGCAGCCCAAAACTTACCTTGTTCCATCCATTGTGTTTCCTATTCAAGTTAGGATTCTTCTCGGCTATTTAAAGCTCTATGTTGGACGAATTTTGAAGAAGTTTTCACCCTAAGAAAGAGAGAGAAATTGGAACAAAAGCGAAGAAGACGAAAAACGGAGACACATAATTCATTGAAGATTGAAGACGAGATTTCTCCACGTATTTTATTTCAGATTTTATTTTCTTTGAACTATGTTTTTCTCTGGAATATGTTTAGTTATTTATTTGATTATGAGTAGCTAAAACATTCGGATTCTAGGGTTAGAGAGTAGTTAACTCTCATGCATAATTAATTTGCTTCTTTAATGTTCAAACCCTGTTTTATTTTAATTACTCTTGTGTTTAATGCTTCTGATTAACTGGCCATTAATTGGATGATATATGTGCTTAGATTCATAATTCGAGAGATGAGTTTCTATGCAAGCTTAAGGAGTAATTAACATTCTTAATCGATAAGTTCGAGAGAATTGAGATTAAGAGTGAGGACATTAAATCTGTAGAGCTTTTAGGAGTTGCAATTTAGTAATTGAACAGAGACGTTAATTATAAGTTGTAATCCACGAATTATTCACTTCGAGAGAAGGCTTAATTTACTTTGGTGATTGTCTTAATTGAACTTGAGTCGTGATGAACATTTTAGTTGTGATTTGATTGTGTAAGAGGGTTAATGAAATCGAAGCCTTAGAATTCTTCTTTAATTCTGAAACTTTTTCCATTTGTTATTTCAATTGTTTAGATTTTAATTTAAGTTTGCATTTTAATTATTAGTCTTAAAAATCACAATCTCTTTAATTGGTTCGTCTAGATAGTAGATATTAATTTATGTCATAGTACTTAAGAGTTATTTTACCTAATTCATGTGGATACGATATTCTTGCTCACTTTACTAGCTATAATTGCACCGTTTACTTGCGTTAATTTTGTAGTCGAAATAAATATTGGATCACAGAACAGCCTGTAGAAGAGAAGTCTACAATAGAGAAGTTTGTTACAAAAGAGCCTACTTTAAAAAAACCTACAACTGAGGAGGGTGTAGATGTTTTCAGAGGAAGACGATATTTCTTTGAGCACAAGAATGAAAGTTCTAGCAGTTGGAAAAGTGAAAAAGAAATAAAATGGTGCAAGTTTATCTTGAAAGGAACTAAAAACTAAAAAAAAACGACGGCGCGAGTTTTAGAATTAGAGGAAAAATAAAGACGGAACGACGTCATTTTCATCCTAGAAAAATTAATTAGAGAAGGTAATTTTTTTTGCTGAAACGACATCGTTGGATTGCACAACATCTGGTGTTGTGTTTCAAACACAAACACAGTAGATGATCCAACTCCAAAATTTATTTCACGGGTTAGTTCGTTCTAATTATAGGACAGCAAGACTTGTTTTTTGCTTGGTTCTAATTATAGGTCAAGCAGGACTTGTTTTAACAAAAAATTGTGATCATCAAAATATGGAATATTTGATAGTCAACATATTTCCTCAAAAAAAAAAAAAAGATAGTTAACATAAATACCATTTAAAAATGATTAACATCAAATTAATAATTTTACAAAAAAAAAGTCATATAATGTAATGTTACACGCTTCCATAATAAGTATATCAATTGATTTTCCACATTAATGCAGTATATAGCTCGTACTTACTAGTATATGATATTTGTAGGACTTAAATCATCAATTCACACTAAATATAATTTTTGTTAATGTTATAATAAATACAATTTCAAAACTAAAAATTCTAAAAATGAAATAATTATTATATTTAAATACATGCACACAGGTTAAATATAACAATATTAAGTATCATAGAATTAATATAAAATTATATTTGCAAGAGAAAACGTAAAATGAAAGAAAGTGGAGGTGGTGAGGCAACTATAAAATATGACAGACCGGTAGCAAGTAAAACCACTGAAAATTCTCACAAAGCAGCTACCAAAGAAACACACACACACAAATCCTCTTTTTCCGATTGCATAAAAAATGTGGAGATCGTCGATCTGCTTCGCCGCTCTAACGCTGTTGTTGGCCGCTTCGGCTTACGCAGACGACGTCGTTGTGCTCACCGAAGAGAATTTTGACAAAGAGGTCGGCCATGACCGTGGCGCTCTCGTCGAGTTCTATGCTCCATGGTACCCAATTTTTGCTGACTTCATTTGATTTTTGTGTTTTTGAAAAAAATTGTATTTTCGCTTATTTTATGTTTATGTTTTGTAATCTATTGTTTTCATCTTTGATCTTCATGTTTTCTGGATTATTGTGTAGGTCTTTGATTCTTTTTTCTCGGGAGTTCATTGATCTAGATCTGATTTGATCGGTTTTTTCTTCGATTCTTCATCAATTAGTTAAAACGTTGTAAAATTTCAATAATGTATTTTAGGAGTTATTATTTGTTAGAATAAATGCGGTTAACGATATAACCGGACTCAGCATTGGCCAATTCTCTGCTCTATCCCTGCCTATCCGGATTTGACGGAGGGGAGAGAGTTCTAAAGGTTTTGATTGAGGACTGACCCATTTACGCCTACTCTTACCGCAAGCATTATTTAGAACAATAAGAACAGCGGGATTTCCCAGATCACACGGTGTAGGAAACAGCTGTGGCTTTCTCATCGTCACCCACAAAAAATAAACTAAAAGGAATAGCTAGGTTTCCTTTTCCCGAGGGCGCTGGCACTGTCATCTATGACCTAACCTATCTTCACTATAGCTCATGACTTTGTTTGTAGAATATTGGTCATTGGGATTGTGGAAGCTAAGAAATAGAATTTCATAGTGTTTCCTTTTATTCTTACTTCAGACAGCGCTTCCAGAGCTAGACTGAAACAACCTGCTACCAACCAATATTTTCTAAAGAATTTTCCACCTGATTGGGATGGAAATGATAATTTAACCACCCCTCTTGCAAGAGGGGCGAGGGGAGGTAACTCAGATAGATGTTCCAACAAAGGAAAAATAATTATATATTTTAAAAGTCAAGTGTTATAAGATTTTTTATTTTATTTTTCAGTTTTCTATTGGAAGACAACAATTGAATTAGTGAAATCATCTGAATTTGAAGTTTGAATTTAATATTTTAGACATTTGAAACTAGTTGTGTAATATTTTGGAATGGCCTTTTGATTTTAGCTTATGCTGCAAGTGCGTAGTTTGAGACTTATGATGTGGTGTTCCATCTTATAATGCAGGTGTGGGCACTGTAAGAAGCTAGCCCCTGAGTTTGAAAAGCTCGGTGCAAGTTTCAAGAAGGCAAAATCTGTTTTGATCGGGAAGGTTAGCCTAATCTTCTATTCCTGTTCATGTCTTGGATTGAATTTGTTGTGTGATGCTCATTTGCCAATCTTAAGTAAGTTCACTTGTCATAATTTAAATCTTGGAATCCATCATGTGTGCTGCAATGCTGTTCGAAACATTTCATTATGGTTCTGTCAAGTGTTCTTTTCTTGTTGTAGCATACATTTTCTTGTTTTTATAGAAATGCTTTATCAATATCATGCTTTGTTTATAGCAGAGTTAGTTGACCAGGTCTGTCAGCCTAATTCTGTTTAAAAATTTTAGCATTTTTTGTTTCAGATTTGTTCTTAACCATAGTTTTAAGCTCCTTTGAGGGTCTGCTTGTTGGATGAAAACTTAGTTTCTTACAGAGTTAAGATTGCAATTGCCAACTACTAAATATCTTGATCTCAAGGGATGTGCCACGCCAACATGATGATCTGCATGCCTAATTTTGATTTGTTGAAATGAACAAAATAATTCCTTAATTTCAGCAGCTACATTTATTCCGTTGTAGGTTGATTGTGATGAACATAAGAGCATTTGCAGCAAGTATGGGGTTTCTGGGTATCCCACCATCCAATGGTTCCCTAAAGGTTCTTTGGAACCAAAAAAGTTAGTTACACTCTTGAAGAAAGTTTTGAACTTTTTACACCTTCCCTTTCTCCTTGAACTGGAATGTTTGAAGTATCTGGTAAATAAATATACAGCCTAATGAATGGAAGTTTCATTTATTAGGTATGAAGGTGCACGAACTTCTGAAGCCCTTGCTGAATTTGTTAACAGTGAAGGAGGTAAACCATTGTTAGTTTATCTGTTTATGTCATACTTTGTCATCCACAATTAATCATGTAGGCTTATCGAACATCATTTGATGATTATGTTGTTGATGGTGACATAACTAACTTCGGCTTAAGCAACGAAAATCAGTATGTGCATGGAATCTTCAATTTTTGTGGAAGTTTAGTTGTAGAAGGGAATTATGTGATGCAGTGTTCTGCTTTTTTTGTGTTTCTGGTTATTAGCTTACTTAGAACCCACGTAAGTGATGATAGTGATGATTATCAACTTGTTCCTTATAAATGCTGTTCTGTCATCAGGTACCAATGTCAAGATTGCTGCAATCCCATCAAGTGTTGTGGTTCTGACTCCAGATAACTTCAATGAGATTGTACTTGATGAGAAAAGGGATGTCCTAGTTGAGTTCTATGCACCCTGGTAAGTGTACATGAGAAATTGCTTTCTCTTGAGCACTTTAATGCAGTGTGAGATGTGATTATCATGCAATTTAATAGACCTTTAAAGCCGCTTCATATGATCTCTTATTATGATATCTTTTCCAGATTCATTAGTAAGTCTAATTTATATTTAAAATTTAATGCTTTGTTTTTCTAGGTGTGGTCATTGCAAGAGCCTTGCTCCTGTAAGTGCAGTACTAGCTAATTAATTGAATTGGCATGACTCTTGGAGAGTTGATTCGGTTATTTATTTCTGTATTTTTTTCGACATGTAGACCTATGAAAAGGTTGCAACAGCATTTCATCCGGAGGAAGATGTGGTCATCGCTAATGTTGATGCTGATGCATACAAGGAACTTGCAGAAAAGTAAGAGCAAAAACATAGTTGTTTTCTTCAAATTATAGTTTTGATGAATGACTAGTTTTTATTTCTCCTGTGCTTGTATCGTCAGCCGCATTTTGAAGATGAAATCCGTGTCAGATTTCTAAAAATTACATAATTTTCTTATGATGGTAATACGGCATGGGTTTTCTTACGAAATATCTTCTGCCTAGCAGGTTTGACGTTAGCGGTTTTCCTACATTGAAGTTCTTCCCAAAGAACAACAAGGCTGGTGAAGATTATGATGGTGGCAGAGATTTAGAGGATTTTGTTACTTTCATTAATGAGAAGTGCGGAACTAGCCGAGATGCAAAAGGAAAACTGACCTCCCAGGTCTGTGACAAAGTTTTCGATGTGATCATGTGTACTTTTGTTTCTGATTCTGATATGCTTTATCTCCTAATTCTAGGCTGGCATCGTTGAGGAACTTGGAAACTTAGTTAAGGAATTTTTAAGTGCAAAAGATGATGAGAAAAAAGTTGTATTCAAACGGTTGGAGGAAGAAGCTGGGAAGCTGAAGGGTTCAACTGCAAGGTTTTAATTTCACAAACACTTTTTTTTAATTTGATCGGTCGTGTAGTGATGTTATAACAATCTTTTGTTCAAGATTGTGCATATGAAAATTTAGAAAATTATTCTTTCCCCTCTAATTGTCCTCTGTAGATATGGGAAGATCTACGTGAAAGCTGCTAAGAGCTGCCTGGACAAAGGTTCTGATTATGCAAAGAATGAAGTCCTACGGTTGGAGCGCATTCTTTCTAAGGTACATGATTAGCTCTTCTGCTCCATAGGTTTTTGTGACTAACGAAACATAAACTGCCTAACATACAACTGGACTGATTTTCAAGCAATTTCCCTTAATTCTGTCTATAGCTCATCTTTTTATGTGAAATTAACTTACATTGACTGTGAGATAAAATCAATTCAAATCTAAGCTTTCTTTGTTCCCTGGAGCATTTTTTTGGTCCGAATATATCCTCACTTCTTAATGTATCCATGCCATGCAAGCTAATATTTACCATGGTATTCAATTTAATTTGGAATGAAGGATTCAATTTTGTATTTTAAACGTCTTTTCAGTAGCAATATATATATATATATAGCCTGTGTATCGATGCATAATGGAAGAAATATTAATAGATTTTGATGATTGTTGTTGATGCAGTCAATCAGCCCAGCAAAGGCTGATGAATTCTCACTGAAGAAGAATATCCTATCAATCTTTGCTTGAGATGATGAAAAATTGCAGCCGTTGATGCATGTGGTAATTCCATTTGCCTTGTAGGAAGTGTTTGGAAGAAACACGAGCTTCTACATTTGTAGGTTGCTTGAAATATGAGATTAAGAGCGGAAGTAATTATTATTGTATTACGAAATACTAGTAATCACAGGGAACATTTTACATTAATTACAATTTTCTTGTTGACAGACATGGAAATTTAATTCAGGATTTTGAAGTTCTCAAGTTTAATTTTTGCTATTACTTGTCAACTAAAAGGTCTCAAGTTCTTCATATGTATAACTACTTATGGGGATGGGATCAAAATGTATTAATAAGTTCGAATTTCACTATTATTGAGCAATAAAATAAAAGAAGAAAAGAAAAGTATGTAGCAACTTATTTTGAGGTTTCCATGCATGCAGTTTTTTTTTTTTGTATCTTTTTTATCACCCTCGTGTTGTCAACTGATATGTTTGGAATTCCGTTAATTTGTAAAAGGCTTATATCTTGAAAACTATTCATTGATAGAAAGGAAATGATTTTTCCAATTCAATATTTTAGTAGGACCTTCTTCAAAATAAATATATATATTAGTAGGACCACCGGGGATTTTATCTACTCCATTTGAGAAAATTTATTCGCTTGCATATTTGAATCGGTCTAATTTTATTGCTCAATACAAAATATGTTGCATTGCTTCATGAATACCAAAGTTGGTGTCAATCTATTGTATTCCTCACTCAATTAAGGATGCGGGAGAGATTCAATCCTCATCCTCCACCCCAACTCGAAATAATAATAATAAAAAAAAAAAAATAGTTGGTAGATGTTTTTATATGAACTCGTTTTAGAAATTACCAATAGGTGGGACATTATGTTGACATAATTTTGGGCTATTTGTATTAAAAATCACAATATTTGGATCATCTTGTAGATGGCATGAATTTTTAACTGTTGCAAATAAAACACAATATTTAATGATTTTTGTGATTATAATTTACAACACCCTCAATTTTTTTCCACTAATTCAATCCAATGCGTTCTGTCAAATTTACATGTGTATACTTACGAGTACAACCATGTTAAAAAATCCGAACATACTCCATATGGATTCGGATATGAGTATTGAACTGATCAGTAAAAAATTAGGGGTGTTGTATAATTGCAAAAAATAATTAAAGATTGTATTTTATTTACAATAATTACGATATCAATCATATCATGTTATAATTGTAAAATGATCTGAAGACTGTAATTTTTAATGCAAATAACCTAATATTTTTTTATAAATTATTATAATAGTTTATTTATGAGTTGTTCTCTATACTTTATGATTGCAATTTATTCGGTTTCATTAAAAAAATGGTAAATGTGCGAGAGATGGTGAAAAAGCAATTGAATATTTTTACGGCAGGGAAGACTGCACGTACCAACTACGTGGCCATTTACATGCGGTGATAATTATGCGCCTAATACAATTACAATTACAATTTTCAATTTTCAATTATGTCCACACTACCCTGAAGTGTGCACTGTAGTCGGTTGTCTCACTTGTCCCCTGCACTTACCAACGCCCAACTAATTCATGAATAATTTACATCAAAATACGTTTTTAGTTTCCTTTTTAAATGCTCCCAAATTTATAATGCGACATAAATCCAATTATATCTTTTTATTTCGAGTTCAAATCTTTTCAATATCATCAGATTGGATGTGTGAGTAAAAAAAAATAAAAAAAAAATAATATCTTTTTATTTGAGCATGTATGACTCCAATTTTTAACCTAATCTTGTTCTTGGCAATGTTACCTAATCCGTGATTTGAATTGAATAAATACAATAAAATACAATGGAGATACATTTAATAAAAAATAGTGAGAACAAGATTCAAAAATATTTTGAGGGGAATATATGCGTGTGTGTGTGTGATTTCAAAAATAACATTTTTTAAAAATTATCTAGAGTAGAGACAAGAGAGAATACAAAATCTACGTTGAAATTGAGTTACACGTACGAGAGGCCAACTTGTCATATAGGGGCATTATCGTCATTTGAGGCATGCACGCACTCTCACGCAGGTGCCTTTATAAAGTGTACGCAAATTCTAACGTTTAACTAGGGATGTAAACGGGGCGGGGCGGGATCAGGTATTGCTCCCTCATCCTAATACCCGCCTCT
Source organism: Perilla frutescens (assembly GCA_026008535.1). NCBI lineage: Eukaryota > Viridiplantae > Streptophyta > Magnoliopsida > Lamiales > Lamiaceae > Perilla > Perilla frutescens. The sequence goes on along the minus strand of BRKX01000017.1, from coordinate 33,800,693 downwards.
TAAATTAACCCCCATACCTGCCCCCATTCTCGTTTAAATAGGGGCGGGTTCAGGGTGGGGATTACCCGGTGGGGGAAGGGTACCCATCGGATACCCGTTATATACTATCCATTTTTAAAAATTGAAAAATCAAACATGAAAATTTATATTTATTAAATAATAATTTTAATATATATAATTTTTTATTTTTAAAGATTAAAAAATCAAGCATTAAAGTGTTAAACATGAATTATATTTTTAAAATATATATTTATTCAATATATAATTATGAATTATATTAAATCGGGGCGGGTTCGGGTTGGGTATCTATTCCCCCGCACCCGCCCCGAACCCGACCCGGGTATTAAAATTTATACCTGCCCCCGTCCCATACCCGAATTTTTATCCCCAAACCCGTCCTATTAGGGGCGGGTACCCGCGGGTAAAATTGTCATCCCTAAGTTTAACCACACTCCCATTGACCGTTTTTGTCGAATTTTTACCAGAAAGCAGCAAGTTTTGGGGGTGTATTCGTTTGAGATTTTGATGGATTTTGATAGACTTTTAAATGTCTATGGATTTATAAAATCCATAGACTCCACATAGAGTCTCCCAACTTCACGCAGAGTCTGACGGATTTCGTGCATGGATTTCGGACCGATTTTGAATAATTTCAATGGATTTCAAATCCTTCTTGCCAGAGCTCGATGGAACACAATGATCGGTGGACCTGAAAAAAAAATTGAACACAGCGACCGCTTGAATTAAGCGGCCGCTGGGAAGTCGAGTCGAGAGAACCCAGCGACCGCTGGAATCCAGCGGCCGCTGGGAGGCTAGCTGAGAGAACCCACATGCTACTCCAGTGGCCGCTGGATGCCAGCGGTCGCTGGGGTGCCCGAGTTCGGATTCCAGCAGCCGCTATCCTGCACCGAGCGCGAGGTTTTTCAAATCCATCAAACTCTCGTGTCCAGGGGTCGGATTTCATCCTTTACATTTTTAACGTGAAATCGAGTTGAAATCCAACGAAGTCAATGACTTTTTAAAGTCCATAGATTTTTGAATACCTCCAGATTTTAAAAGACTTTTAAAAGTCTGGATTGAATATCTCCGGATTTTAAAGGACTTTTAAAAGTCTGAATTGAATACCTCCGAATTTTAAAGGACTTTTAAAAATTTAAATTGAATACACTCGAATTTTAAAAGCCCATTAAAATCCATCAAAATCCCAAACAAATACACGCCTTGATCTCAACTTTCAACTGCCTTCTCTCTCTCCTCTCGCAGGCACCAAATCCCAACCGCCTCTCTCTCTCTCTCTCTCTCTCTCTCTCTTTGTACAACTCAGGAGGAGTTCTCGCGGTATTTTTCTTTCTCCAAATCTCCCATTATGTATCTTGTTAACGACTCGCTTTTTCTTTTTTACGGAATTGTTGTGCTGCGTGAACTTTGGTGGTGCTTTGACTGGAATTCTACTTAATTATATAGCTGAAAGTTGGAGTTATGGTAGTTATACGGATGATCGATTGAGCATTTTAGCTTGGTGTAGAAATGAGGAATTCTTGTTTGGTGTTCAATTATATGAATTTATGAGGTCTAGATACTACAAGTTGGTCATGATTCATGAGCATTTTTTCTTAATTTCTTTTTGACATTTATTGCAATTTATTGTAGATTCGCTAAGTTTCAGCTGTTGGTGTACTTTAGTTTCTCTAATCAAGGTGAGGAAGGAAAGGATTAAGTATGAAATGAGTGAATTAGCAACTTGGATGTTTTGATTTTGAGACTTTTTTAATGATAAAAATGAGATGGTTGATTCTGTATCGATTTGAGTTTATACTGTTTTAAGTATTTGTTGTGCATGAGTAGATGGCAAGGGGAGGCAGAGTTTCAACTAAACACCAGACTGGGAATGAGGTCCAATTGAAGAAGAAGGGTCGGAATGAGTCGGACGAAGACTACGTGGTATATGAAGATGATGAATCGGAGGACGACTATTGTAATCGTAATGCTGATGACGAAACAGAAGGCAGTTTAGGTGAATCTGAGGAGGTAAACAAGGTTGGAAAACCTACGAGGCAGAGGAAAGGTGGTGCTAAGGGAAGAAAGAAAGGTATTCAGGAGGATTATTTTGGTGGAGAACTAAGAATGATAACTTCATACTCATCTGCTAAAGGAAAGGCAGATCATCATTCGAACGAGAAGCCTAGAAAGGAAACTAATGTCTCATATCAAGAAGGTGAAGATAGTGACTGGAATGATTCTGATTCTGATGAAGTGTTGTTACCTGTCATGAAGAAGAAGAAGAACAACAACAAGGTTAACAGGGTGAGGGTGCAAGAGGATCTGAGCGCCCAATGGAAAAGGCAGAAGAGGAAATTAAAGAGTTTGAAGACGACCACAAGAAAGAAACCAAAAAATGGATGTCCTGTTAAGGAGATCAAAGCTGTTGCACAAAAAACTAAAAGAGGTACAAGAAATGATGGGGGAATCGGGAAATTGAATACGAGTTCTGATTTGGATGCTGCAGCTTCAGGATTTGCAGTTTATGAGTACACCATCTCTGAAGAAGAGAGAGAACAGATAAGAGAAGGTAGGGAAATTTGCAAAAGCTTAACCACTGATTTACGAAGTTCAAGTCTTTTGAAGATGATTAAAGAAGAAGAAACTGTGCCTTCACAACAAAAACGCCCAAGAACGAAAGAAAAGGAGAAGATGGTTGATATAAAGAGGAAGCAGGTTTGTGGGATTTGTCTATCTGAAGAAGGGAAAACAAGAGTCAGAGGAATACTCAACTGTTGCAGTCATCACTTCTGTTTTTCTTGCATAATGGAGTGGTCTAAGGTGGAATCTCGTTGCCCTCTCTGCAAGCAAAGGTTCTCAACCATCAGTAAGCCTGCACAGGTGGTTGGAGTTGGTGATCATAATTTAAGGGATGTGATTATTCCGGTCCCCGAGCGTGATCAGGTAACCAGAGGAGATGATCTCATTCCATATTTTTGTCATTCAGCAGCATTTTACTTCTTTCAGTTAGGTAATGCTAATTTACACAGGTTTATCAACCATCTGCGGAAGAGCTTAGAGCCTATCTCGATCCATACGAGGATGTACCTTGCACTGAGTGTCATCAAGGCGGGGATGACGCCCTCATGCTTCTCTGCGATCTCTGTGATTCACCGGCACACACTTACTGTGTTGGTCTTGGAAGTGAAGTACCAGAAGGAAATTGGTACTGTGTTGTTTGTAGACCAACTGAGCTTGTTTCCTCAAATGCTCAGCCTCTTCCAACACCCCATCATGGAGAAAATAACAAATTACGTGATGGTCCGTCGCCTGTTGTCTCCATAAGGGAAACAATTGATCACAATGAGCTATATGTACCTGAAACTCCATTTTCTCAAGAAACTCTGCCCTGTGCATCTCCTAGTTATTCTTAAACTGCTGATTCTCCTGCTTCTGGATCAATAACCCTCACTGTAAACGAAAGGAGGAGAATACAGCAACAGATCCATCATCTTATTCTTCATAACAGGAGTCAACAACCAGAGAGGAGTGGCAGCATGTCATTGTCCCCAGTATCAGGAAATAGTCTTTTTGGTTCTCAACTTCGACATCTGGAGGCTGTTCCTGTACGTGGGACGCCACAGAAGATCCATCAGCAGGAGGGAAGATTACCATACTATGCTACGCCTTCATTGTATGGCCGGGGAGTCCTAATTTCACCAATGTCAATGAGCTGTAGCGGCCAACTACTTCATCATCGAGCTTCTACATCCACCAATACGACAACCAGCCATGGTTCGGATCATCAGCAGTTCCATCCATGCAACAGCATCTCAAACACCAAAGTGAATACTAGCAGCATTAGAGAGGTGAGATGCTCTTCTCCGCAGAAGGAACATGTGCAATCTATGGTTAGGAGTCACTTAAAAAGCTTTTCCAGAAATTCGGTTTTAGGTATGTCAACTTAATTTCTCATTTGATGCTTTCCTAATTTTTTATATGAACATAGATAATGTTCACACTGTTTGATTTGGTATTGAGGCAAGGTTAAATTTGATAGCTAGGTTGCAAGTGATGCCATTTGTTTGTTAGTTTTGATTGATATGATGGTGAGTGAGGATATTGTTACTGTACAGAGAGATTTATACATGCTACATTATGATGTTTGTTCACTCAGGCTACGTTAGCTTCAAGAAGATTGCAAGGGGGTCTACGCACACGATTTTAGCTGCTTATAGAGTGGAGCATCGGCAGAATGAAGTGTATCGAGTAGAAACACGACCCTTACCCTGCCGCCATCTCGTCAGTGTTGCTGGTCCGGTTGCAGCTCAATGCTCATCTTGTTTGGACTGGTTCATCAGAAATGTGGTAAAGGAAATAATGTACACTTTTGGATTTTTTAATACTACTTATTAGCTTGCAGCTGTTAATTCTGATGAGAACAGAAGTTCAACAGAATGATTCTTGCACCTAACAAGTCAAGACTTTAAATCAATAGATGATACATAAATTCATTGCAACTACATTTGGGTACAAATAATACATGCCGGGTTTTACTTTTAGCATTCATATATGAATGTGTTTGTTTTCATTTTTAAAAAAGCAATTAATATGTCATCGAATTAGTTACAATACTTCAATTTAAAAGATGATGAACATCATTAGGTTTCATTGGCATCCAGAGTTAGAAAGAGTAAAAATATTCTTTTTTAGAGGGCTAAGAGTATAAATCATTGAAGTGTTCCATGCTAGCATGCTATAGCTTTAATTTGTAAATATAAATTAGGTTTATAAGAAAATACGGAAATAATAATATTTATTAAAAGGATATATAAGTTTGAGTTATTGTAAAATTGACAGGGACGAAAAATCAAAGAAATTTCATAATAATAATAATAAAATATAATTATAAAAAAATATTATCAATAAAAATAAGGTTAATTGTAAAAAAAAAAATTACCACTTTTCATTTTATTAACAATTTCAACACCACTTTTAAAACGTTAATGGCACCATATTTTGATTTATATCAAATTCGACACTCCAAACAAGAATTGAGAAGTGATTATAGGATCACAGTAGCATGACCCACCATGTATTGCATGAATAAGATATGCAAATCTTTAAGATAAGTTTTTATTAGTTCCTCTGGCACATAAGAAATGAAGACTCGTGTATGAGTGACACCCAAAGGGTGGAGACCCATGTGTGAAAGAGAGACACCTCGAACGGGATCCATGTGTAAAAAATGGACGTCTTATGTTCAAAATCTACCACTCCTCTTTTTCCTAACTATTATCTATCTATATTATAAATTTAATAAAAAAAAAATTAGATATGTTTTTTTTTATAAAAAAATTAGATATTGAACCGTCAAGTTCTTTGGGAATAAAGAAACATGATATTATCATTGTGTAAGTCACCCAACTAAATTTACATTAATGAATCATTATTTTAGCATGTAATTTAATATTTAAAAACTTATTTTAATATAACATATAAAATAATTAAAATATTGCGGCATATTGCAAATATACATTAGTTAGATGGAGAAAATTTTTAAATAATAAAAAAAACTAAACAATATTTTAAAAAACAACCTAATAAATGACAATTTGATCATATATCACAAATTCTCAGAAATTATATATTTGGATACTCGTGAGTCAATTAAGAAATGTGAACTTTACTATACATGAAATAAAAAAATCCAATTCTTTCCACATTTTTTCATAAATCAACTATAATAAACTCCATTAAAAATTTATTTACTCGATCAAATCAAATATATTTATATAATCCAATACACACACACATAATGATATGATGTCCAATAAAATAAATATATAAATTGTGGTGGAATATTGTGTAAAAATACATTTTCTAAATCATTGTAACATGAAAGCCTAATAAAAATAATATTAGTTAATAAAACAAATATTAATGTTTAAACGTCATATTTTAGATAATTGATACCATTAATCCTAACGCACGACCATTTTAATTTTTAAAAACAAAAATTAAGAACTATTACCAATTCTACGATTTAATAAAACTGTACAATAATATACCAAATATTTTAACCAATTTTGCACCATAATATTTAACATTAGATAAAAAGGACAAATTCTAATTAAAACTATCAAAATAATTAAAACTACAATTAATTTTACATTTACAGTCGGAATAAATATGAACTGACTAAATAAAAATAAAATATAGGAGTTGAATACAAAATGATTATTTTGGACCACATTTAAGAATCGTGGATAACAAATTACAAAAACCAATTCTAACAATATTATAATTTAAAATAATAAGATATTGATTATCTTATATATGTAAGATTAGGGGTGAGCGAAAAACCGAAAATCGAACAGAATTCTTTTGATTTTTCAGTCCGATTCAAATCTTTTTTTAATAAAAATTCGGTCATCGATCCAGCCCGATCCGACAAACAAAGGACCAAACACATGGAATAGACCGAGCCTTTTTAGTTATTATTAATTTATTATTTTTTAATTATTTTTTAATTATTTTTTGTTTGATAATTTGTATGTTTATATTGTTATTTGTTGGTTTAGTTTTATATATTATTCATAAACATTTATTTGTGATGCTAGTTATAAATTTGTTTATTAATTAAGCTATTATTTTCATAATTAGTCAAATAATTCAAAATCGAAAAAAATAAAAAAGAAATAGAAAAATCAGACTGGTCGGTTCGGTCTGGTTCGGTCCTCACCTTTAATTCGGTTCGATTTGGTCCTAAATACTTGTTAATTCGGTCTATTCGATTTTATGATTTTTGGACTGAAATAGACCGAATAAATCGAATGCTCACCCTTATAAGATCACATTAGCATTTCTTTTTCTCATGGTCTCGAACGTGTTTTCCAGTGTTTGTTGCTAAAAGAGAAAAAAAGTATATGCTTTTTTCGTTCAAAAGTATCCATATATTTGATCTTCATACATGAACTAACCATCTTCATTTGATTCTTATTCACTCAATTCTCACTCCCAAATACTCATTTTCAAGACAATATTCAAATTATATAGAACGTTTTATTTAAATGAATGTTTTGATTTTATTAAGGTAATTTATTACATGTAGCGCACTCTTTTCTTTAGGTTTTGCAATTTGATTAAATACAATATTCTCAACAACTGTATTAGACCCCCAAGATGTTTCTACTGTTGTTCCCAAAGTGATTTGTCACTAAGATGTAAATAGTTCAATTAAAATACAAAAATCATGTAATAATGTACAAAACAACTAATGTACATAATTGACACAAATAAAATAAAATAAAATAATAAATAGATAATTAATTGTGAAGAAGGAATTACCGGTTGTTATTAGTATGTCAATATACTCATCATAGTTTAATATTGCATTGTTACAACTAACAAAGCAAAGAACATTACAAAATAAATAAATTCACCACAATACACATAAAAAATATCCAAAATCAATAAACATGGAAACATAAAACATAACAAGCCAATAAACAACCAAACATCTAAGGAAAAAAAAATCAAATATAATAAATATTCAAACGTAAAATATATATAATTGGACATTATTATCTCAAATTGAATTGTCATCCATTGGTTTTTGGTTCAAACTTATATGCAATAAATAAATTTTGAATCGGAGATATGCTCAATTTTATGATGATTGGATGTGTGTGTGTGTGTAATTGAAAGTGAGAGAAAGTAGATGCATTTATAACATTTTTTTTGCTATGGTATTACAATGTATATTAATTAATTAATTTATCATATATGTGTAGTATTTTATTTTTTAAAATGTAAATATCACATGATTTACAGATACTAATTAGGCTCCGCAATTAATATATTAATTAAGATAATTATCAATGATCTAATAAGTATCCTTAATACGGAAAATTCTATCTTAATGGTTGGGACACTATTTCAACCGCTTATACATTTTAATAATATTTTATTATCCCTATAATACAACTTTATTATTTTTTTAAATGATGTTTCCCTCTTACTCTTAGTACATTAAGTTCTTAATAAAAAAATATCCCAAAGTTAATAAACTAAATTTCGTCTAAACTTAGGAATTTTTTTCGGTCCAACATAAAATAATTGAGGTCGCATGATTTCCGGGTTCTAATTACAATCTATCAATCAACCTGTTAATCAAGATATATTTGATCAAAATAAAGTTAGAAATAAAAGTAAAGTGCATCTTATATACACTATGTGGTGACCATACTTAGTTACATTTGAATATGAAATTAAATGATCATGAAAATCTATATATATTAGTCTACAATTGGTGCAATCATATATTCATAAACTATATTGATGGAGTTCCGGTGAGGATGGCCTAGCAGTGGAGCGAGGTTACTTGAAAATTAAAGATCACGAATTCGAATATCCTCAATACCACAGGTCGGATGTGCGAGTAAAAAAAAAAATCAAGCCTATATTAATGGAAAATATAATCATGGTGGATTAATTTATGTAGCACCGATAATTGTTGTGTAACACCCCGGAAAAATATAGTATTATTTTATAGCTAGAAATTTTATGAAATTAGAACTCAAATCATTATGGCTAGTTAATTATGGGCTTAGAGGCACAGTAAGACTAAGAAAAGTCTCAACCTTAGTTGGACATCTAAGTTAAAATTAGAATTTATATTATAAAAGTAGACGTTATTGGGATCGTTTTGATATCAAGATCGTCTAAATCAGACTTTATTTGAGTTTCCAATGAAATTTAATTCATGTAATAATTTGAGCCAAATTTATTCTATCATGACCACTACTATAAATTCAAATCTAAGTAATCATTTCATTGTCAGCCCAATTTAAGCTCCTCTTCGGCCCATTAGATTAAACTCATTCTAATTGTTAAATTTTGATGTATGGTTATTTATTTGCAAGACTAGTAATTTGGATAAATATTCCAAACTTTCACCAACTAATTGTTACCATTTGGAATTGGCTTGGTAAGATTAGTGTAATTGGGCTAAGTACACATGTGATTTATGTTGATACATATATAAATACACGTATATATAGTTGGGGGATTTCTTAATTATGAAGAAATAATAATAATAATAATAATAATAATAATAATAATAATAATAATAATAAATAAATAAATAAAATAAATTAAACCAATATAAATAGAGCTAGTGGCAATTGAATTGAGGTGATTAGTGCACACATACTACACGTGTCTCACCTATACATATGTTGCATCTATATATATATATATAATATAGTATAGGTGGATCGGCTTTGGTTAATAAAAAAGGAAGAGAAAAAAAAGAAACAAGAAAAGAAAATTAACGAAAAGAAGAAAAAAAAAAGAAAGAAAAGAATTGAAGGAAGAAAATTGGAAGAAAAAGAAGAAAAATTAAGGTGAGATTCTTAGCACCAAAGTCTTCTTTTGATTTAATTTTCGGTTAATTTGGCTATTCAAGTTTTAAAATTTTTATGTCGTTGTAACTTCGTGTTATAAGTTTTATCTCCATTATTTTTAAAATTTTAACCCAATATTATTTGACATATCAATTCTCAAGTTTTGTCCATAATATATTAAATGAATCCAACTCTCAAATTCATATTCTCTCAGTTTTAGTTTAATACTTGGGAAATAAACTAGGATTTTTAGAAAAAGTGATTTAGTCCTAGAAGTAAAATATTGTATATTGCTCAAAATAAATTTTAAAAATTCACTTCTATGTGTTAAATCGAGCTTTTTAGTTATTGAATTCAGTTCAATTCATCTTTATTCCCATTCGATTCTATCTGTGAAGTCCGATGAATCCTCAAATAGAATCACCAACTTGATTCAATCCGTCAAATGCGTATTATTCGCCCATTTGACTCCATTTATATTCCAAACGATCCCAAGATATAGGAAATTCATACTTAAGTTATTTAGGATCTAAGTTATTACCTTTATTGACCTATTTGAAAATTCTAAGTTAGAATTTCAATTTTATAGGTCGAGACGAGCCGAAAGCATAGTAGCATCTCACGCATAAATTGCATTGTTTATTGAGATCATTCAGGTGGGTTTTTCTATAACTCACAACTATGTTTTAAATTCGTCCACGAAAAGTATGTTAAATGTTTTAATAACATTGTTTACGCAATGATTGGATGTGTTGAGACTTCATGCATAGAGGAATTCCGACTTACAAGCAAGACGGTTTACTTTGTGACTAAATGTCAAGATAAGTAACCGTAAAGTATCATGTGATCACATTGGGTCTCTCATCCAATGAAGAAGAGTAAATTTTGTTATAAAGAATGGTTATTGTTGATTTTAAAGCATGAAAGTATGACTTGGACGAATATTAATGCCCACTGAGTGTTTTCTGGCACTCAACCCAAATATTTTTCAAATGTTTTCAGGTCCTGGAGATCGAGCTGGTTGACGATGAGTTGATGGGATGGGTTTAATGGTTGACCCTTATGTGGTTTTTGCTTAAAGCCATCTTTAAACTTATGTTTGTATATTAAATATTAAATGCTTTTGTTGATATTCTGCAAAACCTTTAAGTTAGAAAGTTGTTGACCCCCGTGGTCAATTTTGACTGTATATACAAATATTTTGAATATATATATGGGTTGACGGTTGTGCTTTTAAATGTGTGGCCTGTTTGGCTATATATATTTCTTGTTAACAGGTCATTTGATTATGTGTGAGTTTGTGATTTCGAAAAACTTTGTTGAAAGTTGACTTTAAAAGCACCTGAGTGTGTGGTTCGTATATTTTTAAGTTGAGGTGCTACCCATTTACAAATTATTTATAAAATATTATTATTATTATTGAAAATTATTTATCACGTAAGCATGTACGTATGTTTTCGATGACGTCTTGGTCCTAATGGGACTGGGGCGTTACATGTTGTGATACTATATATTTACTATAAATTTATACCTTATATAAAAGATATTTTGAGAGGAATAAATATAGTGAATTACTTACATAATTAGCTAAATATATAATATAAATATTAATTATTTAATAAATATTATATTTCTAATTACGGAAATATTATTTAGATAATCAATATTTTTGTATATGCGGTCATGTGGATATGTAATCGTTATTATATAAATGTCACAGATTATAGAATTTCCAAATAGGGTGAAAGATATGTATATTTCAATTAACCCATAAAAATATCAAAATTATATATAAGAAACAGAAGGAAGAAGATACAGTTGGTAGAGTATGAAGCCCTCCTTTCTTCTTCCCACTTCTGCACCGCCGCTCCTCTCACTCTCTCGCACGCGTTCAACCTAGTATTTGTTATCTCGAATCACTCTTCAGAATTATGAGGGAAACCGTTACTATCCAAGTTGGGAACTATGCAAATTTTGTGGGCTCTCACTTCTGGAATTTCCAGGTACCAAATATTTTCATTAAAAGCTTCAAATAGCTTCACATCTTCAAGAAAATACCCGTTCTACTTGTTTATGCTTGTACGACGTCAGTGATCATTTTTCAATTTTCTTGTTAATGTTATGTGCTTGGCTTGTTCACACAAGGGCCTTTAAGCTTTTTATTTTTCAAGTGATTGCTCTTATTATTTTTCTTTTGAGAGTCTTGTTAGAGTTACTAGTAATCAAGTCTTATGTAATTGCATTTTCATTGGAAAAATGACATTTCGCTTCGTGTGTCCAAGGACGAGTTGCTTGGACTAGCTGACAGCGCTGAGAATGATCAGATATTCAAAAACCACGGCCTTAGCATGGATGTTCTTTATCGTGCTGGTGAAACTCAGCAGGTCGATTTCTTTTGCAATCAAATGCTTTATTGTACAAATTCTTCTGCCTTGCTTTATCTGAAACTAGCGTGATTTAGGACTTTCTCAATCGGTTTGTTATGTGCCTTTCTTGTCCAGGGAATTCTTACTTACACCCCTCGGCTGGTTTCCGTGGGCTTTCAAGGTGACAACGTTATTTTATATTATTACTTGGAGCTCACTGTCTTATGTTCTGACTGAATTTACTAAAATATTTTATATTGGAATGTTGTTTTTGTGCTGCAAAAATAATTTCTTTGTTGTTAAACTTGTATAAGGCATACAACCTAATTCATGTGTATCATTCTCGAACTGGTACTTTCAAGAATACATGCATTTTTTCTGTCCTTGACTTCTGTTCCATCACCAATTTTAATCCTTGAATGATTTAACTTAGACTTTCACAAATAATCAATGATCAAATCTTGTCTTTACATAGTCCTCATTCATAATTTGATGGTGAAAAGTAACAAATACAGGTTCTGGTAGATGACATTATAGCTAGAGAGCTAAGTCATAAAATAGGATCAAACTGGAACTGCACATAGTGGAGGAACTTTTTAATTTTCGTACACAAGCATAGTATTAGTTTACATTATTTTCTTCTGGCTCATTGTCATCAAAGGAAAACATTGTTTGCAGTTATAGCCTCAAGAAATTGGGGGGGGGGGGGGGGAGATAGTAAAGTTAAGCTCAAAATCCCCTGCATTTGATTTACCTGAATTTGTGTATAGTTGGATAAGTTTATATTCTAAGAGTGATGCTGATGCATGCCTTTGACTCAACAGGATCCCTAGGATCAATGAGTTCACGTGGAACCTTGTACAAAGAGGTTAGAGAAACCCCAGTTGATTATTTAACATGGTGAGACTTTATTTTCCTTTCAAATTCTTCAGTATTTTTCTTTGAATTAAGATGCAAGATTGGCTTCATGCTCTGGCTTTCATTTGTCTTAACTGCTTTACCATCATGCTAGTGTTAGTAATTGGTTGTTCTCCTTTATTTGTTATCACACGATTTTCTGTCGCGTACTTGTTATCTGCATGCTTTTCCTGTTTTCAACTTTTAGGATGTGTCATAAGCTTGATGGTTGGTGAATTCTGTATCACATCCACTTTGCTTTAATAGAAAGCAGATGATAGTAATATAGTATTATGTTGGCTTTACTTTTGAAGGGCTAGCACTATCTTAAAGGCAGAAGGCTGTAACATTTGAGTTTTCGATCTCTAATTCGAAAGAGCTTTTACGACCCTGGTTATATGTCCAACCACAAATATTGATCCTGACTTTTGGGAATCTCAGACTATATTTAATTTTCGGTTGCCTTAAAATGCTATTAAGTCATAGCTGCTCCTTCAGAACATACGTAATACTTCTAGAGTGTAATTTATAGATGTAAAGTCTAAATTTTTTTACCGACAGTTTTATATGCATATATGTTAAATAGTTCCAGACAATGTGTTTAGGACAGGTCCTGCAACAACTCAAACATCTCAACCTTTACAGAAGAACTTGTTCTTGCAAAGCTTGGACTGGGATGAGAATGCAAATGTGGATAGCTTGAGAGCTAATAACAATGCAAAAAATGAGCTTCATAGTGAAGTTCAAGATAAGGACATTGTTGAGTGTCTAGAGAATGAAGTTCAGTATTGGACGGACTTCTCAAAAGTTCATTATCACCCTCAAAGTCTGTACGAATTAAGTGGATTATGGACAGATGATAAATATTTTAACAATTATGGGATTGGAAGAGATGCATTTTCTGGCGGTCTACATGCTGAAGAAGTTAACGAGAGGCTTCGCTTTTTTCTTGAAGAATGCGACCTTCCTCAGGTAGTTCTGTTGCACCCATACCTCTAGTTACTTTTCCCTTTTCCTAGGAATATGTCTGGTATCTGGAACTTCAACCTTTTTTGCTTTTCTTCACAATATTTAAGAAAGTGGTTACTGTATTGTGTTCCTGGGCAGTTTCCAATGATGGGATGATCTTTTTACCTCCTAAGAAGGCAGCCATGAACTTGATTAACTCTCCTTGCCCTTATGATTTAGGACCCCCTAATTCATGTTTCAGATATTTCTGAGCTTGCCATGTTCAGCAACCAGTTATATATAGTTCAAGACTGAAGTGGACTTGTACTTCTTAGTTGGGTCAGTTTGGCATGTGAAATTTAGTTTTGTCTTTCTTTAACAAGTTTGCGAACGTATAGTTCTTGCCACTGTTGTGGACCTTAAGGTGATTGAAATTAAACTAAGTATTGTGTAGTTTTTGGTGGATACATGTAAAAAGTCTTGTCATCTGAAATTTATATTGCCCCCACTCTTCTGATTTTGAGTAAATATAAAAGAGAGTGCTGAATTGTTCACCATGGACCAATAGATTTTAGTATGTTTTGTCATTTGACAATAAAATAACCATTGTCTGGGTTACTTTGCTCTAATTTGTTAGTTCAGCAAATGAATGGTGGTACTGAATTTATTTATTTTTTTACCGCAAGACTCAGTAGTGGGTACCCTTCTTTATGCAGAGTATTTCAGAATATTTGCATTGGGTTAAGCTCAGAAAGTAGAATTTTGGAAATATTGCAGGATTTTCAATTGGAGTAGCGACCAATGAGCCACTTAAAACTCTTGCATAATTTTAGTATTAATTATGCCTGCTTTCTATGGTTATTAAAATTTCTGCTTATCTTGATTTTTACAGGGAATTCAATTTATTGTTGATGACTCTGGAGGATTCTCTGGTGTAGCAGGGGAGTTTTTAGAAAATATTGCGGATGATTACCCAAACATTCCAGTGCTACTGTACTCTGTTCGTAGTCCTGACTCGTGCCTGGGTCCCAGCAACCGCAAGTTGACAATAGCCCGTAAACTTCATGATGCAGTTTCATTTTCCAAGCAATCAGCTTTCTGTAAATTGATAGTACCGGTCGGTCTGCCATCCCTGAGTGCAAGTAAGCAATCTAGATCTTGAGAGGCTTGTCTTTATCGAATCGTAGTGTCTGCAGATTGAAGATAAATTATGTAAGTAACTCAAGTATAACCTTTAATATGTAACATAAACTTGAGTTGAGATGGCAAACTTTTTTGCCTTATAGAGTTATAGTGGTACAAAAAATCTTGATCACAGTGTATTGTAGTTGTAGTCTGAATGACTGACGATGCTGGATGAATATTCCCCAGCCCCCACCCCAATTTCAACATCATGGTAGAAATAGTTTCTTTTTTTCTCTTCTTTTTTCCTATTTCCCAAAAACTAATATGGATATTTTCCATTATGTATCTAACCCTTCTCCATTCCATTTGGATAACTTGTGTAATCTTTAACATCTCTTCTGTGAAGTGTGTGCCTCATACCTAGCCCTCTGGATTATAATTGTTGCATTTGCTAATATGATCTTTTTCCAATTACAAAGGTAAAATGTCCAAGTATCTCTATTTGGAAGATCAAAAGCCTTACCACACTAGTGCAGTTTATGCATCTGCGCTACATTCTATCACTCTCCCTTTCAGAATGGAGCCACATGGGCCCAGTGCACAAGTTAGTTGCACATCTGGTGCAGTGACTATAAATGACCTTGTACAGATTTTAACCGGACAGGCTCGGCAGAATATGGTTGCTGTTTTGGATGTTTCTGTGCCAGCTCCTGCTTTCACAGGTATTATATTCTCAGTTCTATCTTGCCCCCGCCTTGGAATTAATTAGCTGCTGGTTATGAAATATCAAATCATGTAAACCAGGTACCCAGTTCCAGCAATCTCTGTCTGAGATTTTGCTGCCGCTGACCCCAGAAACAGCAGAAGATGTTGAAGACATGCAAGCTTTGGAGTATATGACCATTCATGGAGCCTTTGCATCAGGTAATGTTGAGAGATTGGACCATTTTGTTGTTACTAAGAACCTCAGTTCATTTGTTAATTTTCTTTGAAATCATCGACAAGCATTAGCTGTTGGTGAGGTATCTCCTCTCATTTTCAGACCAGATTCTTTAATCTATTATGCCTTGTACATTGTGGACCTACAAAATTGCTCTTGATGTGCAAAATATCCAATCTTTCAAAATAATAAACATCATCTCGAGTTTGCATTCATCTTGCAAATTACACACAATTGTTTGTTGACTGAACCCAAAAAAAAGTTGACATCATCCAAAAATTATGCAAAGATTCAATTTTATCCATTCGGTCATATTCACTCACAAAATAAGACAGATATGTCCTTTTTTGCCTATATATTTGATATTTGATAGGGATAGAAGTTATTCTTTGATATGGCATATTATTTTCCTATTGAGCAGGATAATGGATGGAATTAACTATATGGTATGTGCCTTTGTTTTCTCTCTCTCTTTTGGAACATGTAATCAAAATATTTTTACAATAAGGGAGACTTGTAACATCATCTTTATTGATGGATGATATTGGAAAATGGAAATGAGAAAATAAGGGAATGAAGCCTTACATAGTTGCATTGAATAGCAAAAGCAAAAGGCCCTATTAACTTATTAGCTGATCTTATCCTTTTCATCAGAAATGCTTCTAACTATTTGTTTTAGTTCTTATATAACGAATGCTAACACTAACTTATTCTTTTGATTATATTAATACCAGGATCGAAAAGGGCTTCGATTTCTGAAGTTAAGGAAGCAGTGCATGCTGCTTATATGAATGCAGTAAGAAGACCTAAGTTCTCTCATCTCTCAGTAGCTCAGTGTCCTCTCCCCGTACCGTTGCCTTTCCCTTCAATATTTGGTAACCTCGTTGGCAAAAATGGCGAGCTTCTCGATAACCCCATCTCCAATTCAGCATCAAGAGGATCACTTGAAGTACACTCCATCCCAATGGCAGCAAGACTGCGGTCCAGCAATGCTATCTTGCCATTTCTGGAGAATAGATTGAAAGACCTTTATAAGTTGGGTATTGCTCGAGGCGCGCTAGGGGCAGAGCTACTCGGAAACTGGGGCTTTGGAAAAGATGATATAGAAAATCTAGGAGAGACGCTGTCTGACATGGTAACAAAACTCAATCCTGCATCTGAAGCATCATCAGATTCTGATTAACACGTGCACTCGTAGTTTTCTGGCATCAACTCTCAGCTTTTGTTGTGCATTGAAAGTGAAATGCTGATAGAAACTTGTTTTCATGTAATTTTGTTGTGGTATTGATATGTACAACAAAAACATGCATCTTTTGTTGTGTTTTTGTTGCTACTGTTGTCAACGATATAAATCGCAGTGAGAGCAGCGGATATCGAGGGGGCGTGGCTGGCCGGAATCTAGGGACGGAGCAGTAGATGTTCATGAGGTTCTTTTGGATAGGGTTCATCCAAAACATGAATGAATTAAGTTTGAAGGTGTTTTAATTTCTCTGGCATTTACTTATTCCAACATATATATCACCATTCCATGATATTGGAATTCGACCATTAAAAATAGTAAATTAAATAAAAAAAAATTGTGTACATATATAATCAACAAACAAGAAATTAATTTGCAAAAACTAGATTTTATTGAAACGAAAATGTAAAAAATGTATTCTGAAAAAAAAGAGTAGAAAGTGTAAGTGATATCTGATTATCTCCTCTCATTCTTTTCTCTAAGAGCAGCAGTGTTTTGTTGGATTGGAAATTTGAAGTTGAAAATTGTCAGTTTTTGATCTCCCCTAAAATTGGTTTTCGTGCTTCAATAATTCAGATCAATGTGTTGTATTAATTACTTGTCAAGAAAATATTAAAGTTAGTCTGCGAATCAAAAGAGCATTTTTTTTCCCTCAAAAATAATAATTATAGAGCAATTTTTTTTTTCTATATTCATCACACGAATTGAATTCTCTATTAAAAAAATACCCTTTTTATGCGCCCAAAATCAGAATATAACTGTCCACTTCTAACTTTGAAAATCTTATGATGTAAGATTTTGTGTGAAGATTTTATTAGGGTTTTGTGTTTTCATATTATTTCCTTATGGATTTGATTCATTAGATTAGTATATTAGTTAATTTCCTTATGGATTGATTCTTAAATCTTATCAGTAGATGTGGAGTTACTGATAAGATTAGGTTGGTCTACGATTTTGTAATTTTCATCAAATATGGAATAATAAATAATTTCAGATCCCCTCTGCTATTTTTTTTATTATTATTATTTAAATTTTACTCCCTTCATTCCAACTATATAATCCCTATTACTATTTGGGAGTGTCTCAATACTATAAGTAACATTAATTTTCATAGTAATGTACAAATACACCCTTATTAATTCTTGAAAATTAAAAAATAATCACTTAAATTTTGAAAGTCATAAATATTAAATAAAAGTATCATTGGAAATTTACCTTTAATCTCTTGTTTTTATAAATATTTTAAATATACGTGCAAGTGAGAGTAGAAAAGGGACTATATAATCAGGACAAAGAGAATAATTTATTATGATTTAGTTTAATTTTAAATTTTTCTAGGCTCGAGTACATAGTATAAAAAAAAGTCCCAGTGGGAATGGCCTAGAGGTGGAGTGAGATTGCTTGAAGACCAAAGGTGACGGATTCGAATCTTCTCAATACCACATGTCGGGTGTGTGAGTAAAAAAAAAGGCCCACGTTACCAATACGATCGATCCCAAATTAGGAAACACGTATTATTGGCAGATAATTACATGATGTATAGATGCTTTATTAAAAAAAAAATACAATTTTTGAAAGTTGAATAAAGAAATTACAAATCACATATTCATAATAAATTCAACACAAGTGTGACAAATACAATCCTCAAAGCGACAAATTTCGCAACCGACGCACACACATTGCTCGCAACCTGCACACTTGGAAGCTCTCGGACAACCTCTATTCACTTTCCGTGATTCTCTCTCCTCACCATCGTTGCAGCTCAATCTATAATTGTATGCACAAATCAAATATCAATTCAAAAACATAATGTGATTATTTATTAAATAAAAACATTAATTGTGATTAATTATAATTAATTACGAATGATTTGGCATGTGGGAGCAGGTCCAATTTGGATTGACGAGAGCATCGTGATAGATCTTGCAATCTTGTTTAGTTCTAAGACTAAATCGACGGTCTTTGCCGCAGCGACAACATCGTACAAACTCGTCACGATGAGTCACTTGTCTCAATCGTCGTTGAAAACTATGTTTATGATACTTCAACAAGCAACTCCTCCACACGGCAATTTTATGACCTTCGTTACTAAATACCCATATTTGACTCTTCCAATTCGCATGCGCATTGATTTTCCCAGCATGCTTTGCAAACTCCACTGGGCTTACATTAACTACGTACGACATCAAAAGAGAGAGAAAGATGGAGAGCGTTTCGAGTAAAATGACTACTTACTTGAAAGATAGGTTATCTATTAATTATTTGAGACTCGAGAATAAATAAATATATACATACCCGTATCACAGCCAGTACGACAAGTGCAGTCAATCTCGAGTTTTCCGTCGGGATAAACTCGAAGTTTTCCCGATGTGTCGCCATATCTGGGATTGGTGCATCCACAATCAATCTCTATAAACTCTGGTGTCACTTGCAAAACTCCATGATAACTGCTCAATTCTTCTTGGGTGAACATGTTAATTTGCTTTTTGAGAATTCCTATTTATTAATGTCCTAATTAAATCAACCGTACAATGAGTAAGCATTAGAATCATAATCCATAACGAACTCTAGTAAAAACTTATCTAGTAAATTAATATAATTAATGATTAATTAATTTTCCTCTAATTATATAGAGCTCTCATTTTACCTGCGCGTGTGTGCACGTATAAGGCGCGCGATATATTATGAGAATTATAATGTAACGTTCATATATATACATTATAAGATATAGACATTAATAATAAATACACACACACACAATTCTAAACAATTACTTTTAAAATATAAAAATCGCAAGCCGCCCTTTGAAGAGTAAAATTAACTTAACAAGTAAATTTATAATTAGCATTGGAATGTCATCGATAAATTATGAGCAGCATGCATGCAAATAATGAAATGAATGAATGAATGAAAGTGGTACGTTCTACTCAAACTTGAATAACCAAATAAATATTGCATATCACAAAAAATCATGAGATGTATACTAGAGGTGTATTTAATTAGACTTTACTTATCTTAAATTAATTTTTTTAAACGAATGAGGATTACTTGTTCCATTGAAATGCTTTTAAACTAAAGCAACTTCATAGATATATAAAGAAAAAGAAAAGGGGTTTTTTTTTAATCCTCGTCATCGATCCAAAAGAAAAAAAAAGAAGAAGTAAGAACTAACCTTGTTAGACTTGCAAGTGAATGAATTCGTTGTTAGTAGGATTTTTGCGGTGGATGTTTGTATGAATTTTCAGTTACAACTCTGTTTATATAGTCATAATGTGCGGAATGTAACTAAAATTGTTGGTGGTAATTTTGTCTTTTTTCATATTCTAGATAAATAATTGACGTTAGACGGCAAATAACTTTGCAAAAACAATTAATTACTTTTTTCCTTATCACGTTTCAACGGCATGATGAGATAAATGAAGATAATTTTATGCACAACCGGTTCTACCTAAAAAGTATTGAGGGAATTCTACAAATTCATGATCTTATAATAAAAAAAAAAATAAAAAAAAAATAGTAAGAACAAAAAATCACCATTCTAGCAATAAGGCTACCTTGAAAGAGGCTCTGAAGTTGATTTTTTAATGTTGAAGGCATCAAACAACTGGTATATTTCGAAATTCGCATATAAAAATGTAAATGAATTAGCTTTGCCTTTTTTGTTTAAAGTTAAACTATATAAATTTGTCGACATATATCTAATTAAGTTGTGCACAACTAAGATCTTGTCTTGTATGTCTATATTGTCGAGAATTTGTGAATAAAATTATTAAAATACTAATAATATAAAAATTATTTGTAAATTAAAATAGCTATTTTATAATGAATGGTAGTAGATATCTAAAGGAAATAGATGATTTTCAACTCTATTTATGTAGTCATAATGGCGGGCTCTTATTCGAATCATCGGTGGTAATTTAATAATTTTGTCTTTTTCACATTCACATTAAATAAGTAACATTTGAAAGCTAGGAGTCAAAACCACACCAAATCCTATATTGCACTTTATTGTTACATTTCTCACAATACACTTAATTTTTTTTAGTTCTTTTTCAATTGTTATTTAACGTTCACAGTACCCAGTTAGAATTTATTATCTTTTTTTAGTATTTAATTTTTCAAATAATTAATTAATAATTAAAAAAAATAAAAATGAAATACTAAAATATAATACACCTTAATTGGGAATGACAAACCCTATATAATAAGTGTAAAATTAAACTAAAACACAATAAATTGAAATCAAAGAAATAAAATGAAAAAAATTAAAATAAATCGAGTGTCCATAGAAAATACAATACCAAATGTGTAATAGAGAATTTTATCACAAAGCAAAGGAGCATATCCACCCCAATTTGGAGTGGTTCAAATTTCATATTGCACTTCTTAATGTTTCACTCCATGTTTCACTATCAAATTTATTATTTTAATAATATTTATTCCAAAATAAAAATTAATTATAATATAAATAATTACAATTAAATTTACGAACAAAAAAATGAATTAAAAAATTATAAATTTAATTATGAAATAATCAACCATAATAATGAATTATTGATTGAAAACTAAAAATTAAATATTAAAAAAATATTATAAACTCTGATTGGATGGAGTAAATCCTAATAAACAACTGTAAAATTAAACTTAATCACAAAAAAATTGAATTGAAAAAAAATACAAAAAAACTCGTAATTTGAAATGCAATACAGAGTGTAAAACAGAGTAACATGAAATCTCTTGTGAATTTACAATACCCAATTTGCTCAACTTCATATCCCCTGTTAGACTACTCACATCAATGACACTCATTCAACCCAATTTTTAAATAAAATATTAATTTCTCTCTCATCCACATCTACTACTCATAATTTTTTAAAATTTGACACAACCCATAATTTTTAAAAATTTGTACTCCAACACTCATCCAACCTGAACTTCAAATAAAATATTAATTTCTCTTTCTTCCAATCTACATAAAATATTTTTCATTTTATTTTTAATAACATATTATTAATAATAATTTTTTACTATATTTAAACAATCCTAATTAATTTATTAGATATATTTTTTGAATTCATAACTAAAAAAATACTTATACAATTATAAATTCATAATTTACTTGACAACAAAATGAAAATTACAAGAGTTAAAACAAAATAAAACATAAATAATAAACTACAATGAAAACACGTCATATTCTAAATCATGAGTATATAAGATGTAAATTACATATTCAATTAGTACTGAATATTTGTTATATGTGCTCAATCAAATCCTTTTGAAGAGCGATATAAGCCTCTCTATTGGGAAGTTGATCCCTATTAACCACATAATCCGACAAACTTGTAATGAGTTCAATAGAGTAGTTGGGAGTCATGATAATAATTTGGGTGATTTGAATCTATAAATTAAAATGAAGAAGAAATGTGAGATTGAAAATTTAGTAAAATAAAACATGTGAGAAAAAGAATTGAAAATTTGGTAAAATAAAATATGTAAAAATAAGAAAATTTAGTTGTTTGTACAAACATAATAATATTAGACTCTATTTATGAAAAGAAAAAAAACTAAGAATTTTGATATGTTTTTATAATTATATAAAATATTTAAATTTTAAATTAATACATATAAAATTATATGAGGGTGGTCTGGCCTTAAGGTCGGCTCACCGTCTCAAGAGTCAAGTCACGGAAAAGCATGACTTGAGGCAACATAACACCAAACTAAGAAACTCATTTTCCGCCACAAATTCCAACGGTAAATTAGAAGATAAAATTTGCATGAGCGAACAAATACTCCTGAATTTGAATCAACAAAGCAATCTCCAGCAGAAAATTAATCATACACTAAATAAAAATGAAGAATCCAAATATACCATGAGAAAGTTCCCTACCAATAACAGGCTAGGTAACATATATCTTTTGGGAGAACCAAAAAAACCAAGCCCATCATAGAGTAATATCAGGTAATTTCTAGTAACAATAATCGATCATGTAAATTGCGAAATCAAAAATCCATTACCGCTAATAGCAATAAGTTGCGGTCACTGCATTCCAAGACCACAACCCATATAACTATTATTTGCCATTTACTCATTTCCAACCATTAGTTGAAGCTGAACCCACCAGCAGGGACAGAGACCTCGGCCCCTCCGAACTGGAAACCTGGCTGGGATGCGTCTCCGGGTGGTCCCGGCTCATCATCGTCCTCCAACCAATATGTCTCAAGAATCTTCACAGCCTTCTCATAAATCTCATTGTTGTCATGACTCTGCAGGTTCTCAATTTTTTCAAGACCTTCTGCTTCATCAATCATTTGAGCATATAGGTTGACATCTGCTGTCCGACCCAAATTCTTATCAGCTTCCCCTACTTTCAAAATGTTTTCGAGCCCTTCCAAGCATACCGTGACGATCCTTGGATCCGGGCATACGAGCAAATCACATAGAGGCTTGATACACTGCTGACTTACAAGGTACCTATTCAAGAAAGTAAGGACTCAATTCCAGCAACAGTGATAAAATTATATAACAAAAAGAAAACATAACATGTAGATAACTCACTGTATTTGTTCATGAGTACCACCAGAGGTGGCATTTGATAAGGCCCATGCAGCCTCTTTTTTAACATCAAATTCAGCATTTTGTAGCAATTGGATTAGTGGACCAATAATGCCTGCCTCAATTATAGCCTGCAATATGTGAAGTGTCACTTGTTAAGTAAAAACCTATCCAAACTTGTTCGGCAAGCCAAGGCACCCTCGCTAATGTACTTCCACAAAAACAATGTTATCCAGAGCAACCAAACTTTTACCTGAATCTGATCCCTGTTTCCAGCTGTGATGTTGGAAATAGTCCAGCAAGCTTCTTTTTTAATGCTTTTCTTATAAGCACCACTCAAGAGGTTAAGAAGAGAGGGCAGTGCACCATTGGTGATGATAAACTGGAAAAGGTACTCAACTTTCAGAAGTGAAAACATTGTAACTCAAACAATAGTCAAAACTACTTCTAAGGAACTGATGGCACTCTTGGTACACCTCTGCTAATTGAAAACAGGTTCACTCCATTTTTAAGGCCTGTAGCCAAATCATAAAGGATGACCTAGAGCTAAGCAAATCGTCAGAGCATTTCAGAAACAAAGCCAAAAAAAGTTTTAGGTAGCAGTAGCATCAATCCATCACATGTCACGGCCACTAGTTCCCACAGTAACATACTAATTGAATATTGTTCTTTATGAATGCCCCTAGCTAAACATATGAAGTAAATCAATATTCTCTCTTTTAAAGACTTAAGAGCAACAGAGGTCCAATTTCTACTATCATTGATGGTGCTGTAATATACACCAATAGATATATATTTTCCAAAATGCAGTTGATTCATATCATATTATACCAATAAGTCTCGCCTTCCCAAACGCACATGTTTATAAAGAAAACGATATGCAGATCTTAACCAACAAGCATTGAGTTAAGACATACTTGAATTCTAAAATCACCATCAACATGTCATCTCAGGAATGGCATAGACCTACAGCCTCCTTAAAAGGGTATTTGTTCAAACATTCATCTCAATGCCCAATGAAATAAAAATAAGCAAATCAAGAAGTTTCTACCATTCCCGTTCACTTCCTCACCAGGCCTGTCACACTTCTGTTAGTAAACTTAGCCATGTCACAAAAATCTCAACATGACAAAATCCATCATATCCACAAAGGATAACATATCACTTGGCATGAATAATAGAACAATCATACCTCAGTTTGTATATCATCTCCTGTGACAATATTCCCAACTGTGCGAAGGGCAGGGATAAGAACAGAGGGTGATGGATGGCTGAAATGTCCAATTATTACATTCATCAGAAAGATAAGAAAGAAATGATCAGGCACTATATAAAGGAGCTTGCTCAAGGGTATAGAACAAAGTGTTGATACTCACTGCAATAGTTCGACCAAACGGCGGCATACTCCAGAGTCAATCACAGCTTGAATTTTGTCATTACTGCCATCAGAGAGGTAAGAGAGCGCCCAGCATGCATCAGTCAAAACTTCCTCATCAGTGGAGTCTATAAGTTGTCTGAGAACTGGAAGCGCAGGACTTGTCTACATATCAAAACCATTGTAAAGTCACAAAATGTTCTGCTTCAGCCTCAAAATAACATTCATTCCTCAAAGGTAAATGCATTTGTAAACTATAAAAATATATTGTGCAAAAAAATGGCAAAGAAGTATAAGATGTGAATAAGTTGCATCTAGTTGCATCCACCCAGCAAAAATAAAAAATTCCCAACAGTTGTATCCATTTAGAGGGGCAAGATGACCTCATATAAAACATTAGAAAAACACAGCTTACAATATCACTTTGGATTATGGTTATTGATCATTTGTGATCCCATCATGCACTAATACAAAGGCTACTTCAAGACCACCACAACAGATACATGATCAAGTCTTAGGACACAAACCTGTTCAAACATTGGCTGTGGCTTGCCACGGCAAAAATTTGACAGCGTCCAAGTAGCATTTCTAAGCATAGATAACTTGGCATGTTCATTCAACTGAGCTAGCAACGGACCCAAAGCTCCATAACCAAGTACAAGGTCCCGACATTTGGGGGAATCACCAGCTACATTTCCCAAAGCCCATACTGCCTAAATCATTAAAGAGAATAAAACTGATTATTATAAATAAATGTTCACGGCATACTAACATTAGCAAAAAAAAAAAATTAACACTATCATAAGAGGGTAAGCAGGGGAAAGCCAAACTAGTCCTTCGATAATATATGCACACCTGTTCCCGAACATCATCACTTGGAGAACCAAGAAGCTGAACAAATATAGGGACAGCTCCATGATCAATTACCACCTTAGTGTGTTCAGATGTCCCAGAAGCAATATTGGTCAGAGCCCATGCTGCTTCAAACTGTTGCAGTTTTGGACAAAAAAAAAACATTAAGATTAGAAGAAACAAAAGACCTAAAGGGACACGCCAAAACACATATATAACAATAATGGTATACCTGAAGTTGGGGGTAGTCCTCCCTCGTCAAAAACTGAACAAAGCGAGGAACAACTCCAGATTGAATAACCTCCTGAATTGGAGGACTGCGTTCTGTCAAAACCAATTGTGGTGCACAAAATGAAGTCAATACCAAAAACATCCAAATATTTTTGCCAAAACCTGAGCATTTCAAAACAAAATAGTCACCTATAGAGAGCAATTTACGAAATTGGCTTGTTGCTTCGAGTTGTTGACTGGCATCATCAGTCCAAACACTAGCAACCATTGATGGTAGGTTTTCTAATTGCACCTACATTTTAAAGAATCAATAGATTAGCCCAACTCTTCATAAATTACACACAAAATAAACATTTCAAAATTTGCAACCAGAAACAAGCCTTTCAGTTCATTACTCATATTGAAAATTGCAAACTTCAAGCATGGAAAAGATCAACGAGATCGTAAATGCATAAGAATCTAAATTCAATCCAAGACGAGAGAAAAATATTTCAACTGCACCAATTCTTTCATTTATTACAAATATCGGTAAATCAGCATAACAATACACAAAATCGTACAATGAATTAAGTGCAACAAATCCCAGCATCAAAGAAAAAAAAACTCAAACCAATCAAATTCCAACCATATGTCAATAAACCCTATCTACTACCCCAAAATAAAACAATAAAAAAAACACAGAAAATAGCCATTCATACACGTACTCGTCTGCATACCTTTTTCTCGATGCCGGTGGTGGCTTCGACGGGTACGGGAAACTGCTGGATACCCTCACGGCGCTTCTTCTGGAGATTCTCCTCGCGTCGGTTCTTGCGGATCTCGACCATGTTGTCCTCCCTGCGCCGCCGCCCCTCATCAGCGTCAACGGCCACCTTGTACCTGTTGCGGCGGAGCTCAGTGCGAGCATTAGGTCTCAGCGACATTTTTGCTATTCAACGTATATCGACGAGAAAATATGTATATATATATATTGAAAGTTAAAATTAAAATTTGGGAATTGAATTTGAGTGGCGGAGTGCAGAAACGAGTGATTTATACATACAGGGGTTTAGTGAGTGGGAAAGGCGGTTCACATTAATTTGGGTAGGGATCGACCTTTATTTACGGAAATGACCATCTCTTTTTTGAATTTGAATTTGGATATGAGGGAAAGGTGGATTTTTTTTATTATTATTTTAATTTAATCAAAAGATCTGTAGTTGGGCCATGGGTTAGCTTTCAGTGGGCCGGCCCGATTAAGTTGATCTCGGAAATGGGATGTGTTTGGAAAGAAAGAAAAAAAACTGAACATTTTATTTAGAATTAATGTTTTGATGATTAAATGGATGTAAATCTGCCCGTGTTGGAGAAAATAAGATCAAAATAGGTATAAATTCATAATTCAGATACTCTTAACAATATTGAAGTTTTGTCTTTTTTTGATAGGGGGTTATAATAACAATGCAATTCAGGTTTGTTCAACCAGATATTTTTCATCAAAATAAGAGAGAATATCTTTTCATATATTCAGTTAAAATCTCAAAATTACAACAAAGAGTTCTGTTTATTGTATTTATACACAACCATGCAAAGCGTATGAATTAAGCTCCTAATCTACGGTGGAAATACAAGATCCGCGTCATAGTATGATCAACGGATAGAAAACGATACAAAAGTGGTCCATGAATCCTTGCATGGACACGTGGACATCTCCTCAAAGGCTCTACACGAACATGCATGCAATGCATGCATGAACTGAACCTCCCATCTTTATTGCTACGTTCACCGATGTGCTTGTTGCTTGCTCCTCACAACTTGCCTCTTGCTGCATCATCTTCAACACCCCCCGCAGGCCCGATGTGGTGCAAATCACTGAGGTGGAGACTAGAAATGAGAGATCGAAAGCGTAGACCGGGTAAGGACTTGGTAAACAAGTCTGCAAGCTGCGAGAGAGAAGGGACATAAGTGGGAAGAATAAACCCCTTTTGAAATTGAAACCTTGCAAAATGACAGTCAATGTCAAGATGCTTGGTTCACTCATGGTATACTTGGTTTTGTGTGATATGTATGGCTGCTTGATTGTCTCAATGTAGAAGAATAGGCAAGTGAATATGAATACCAAAGTTGTGCATCATGAAAGACAGCCATAATAGCTCACGGGTAGTGTAACTGAGACTACGGTACTCCGCTTCTGCAATGGATAAAGATATAGTCTCTTGCTTCTTACACTTCCATGAAACAAGACAATTGCCTAAAGTGATGCAAAATCCAGTAAGAGAGCGTCTGGTATCTATGCAAGCTCCCCAATCAGCATCACAGTGTGCATTAAACTCAAAGTGAGCTGAATAGGTATGATGAAGTCCAAGGGAATGAGTCCCTTTAAGATACCTAAGAACATGTAAGGCTGCATCCCAATGTGCTTGTGTAGGAGAGTTGATGAACTGGCTTAGTTGTTGAACTACATAAGAAATGTATGGTCTTGTGAGGTTCAAATACAAGAGCTTTCCTACTAGTCTTCTATAGGAATCCACTTCTTGTAAGGGTTCTCTTATTTTTTGAAGAGTAAGCCCAGAGGGAAAAAGTGTGCTTGCTGGTCTGCTACCACTCACTCCAATTGACTCTAGGAGATCTAGGATATATTTTCTTTGACATAGATAAGTTATTGTGCTAGAACGTGCTACTTCCATGCCTAAGAAAAACTTAGCTTCTCCTAGATCCTTAATTGTGAAAGTAGTGTGCAAAGAATGTTTAACAACAGATATCTCATCAAGGGAAGGCCCAAGCAATAGAATATCATCTACATACACCAGGAGAGCAACAAAAGTATCACATGAACCTCTAAGATAGAAACAATGATCACTGTTGGATTGAGTGAAACCAAGAGAGTGAAGATGTTTACCCAACTCTTGATTCCATTCCTTAGAGGCTTGTTTCAATCCATAGAGACTCTTTACAATCCTGCAAACCTCTCTCTTCTTCCCTTTAGAATAACCCTGTGGCAAGTGCATATAAATTTCATCAGATAATATCCCATACAAGAATGCATTATTTATATCTATCTGATGTAGGTGCCAACAGTATTGTGTGGCTATGGCAAAAAATAATCTCATTGTCACCCTTTTTGCAACAGGAGAGAACACCTCATGATAGTCAACTCCCAAGGCTTGATTATAGCCTTTGGCAACCAAGCGAGCCTTGTAACGCTCTATGGTGTCATGTGCATTTAATTTCACTTTGAAAACCCATTTGGAACCTATAGCAGTCTTCCCATTGGGCAGTGGAACAATCTCTCATGTATGATTGTCTTCTAGAGCTTGCAACTCATTTTCCAACGCTGCTATCCACTCAGGTGTTTTACAAGCCTCAGCATAGCTCGTAGGCTCTTTGATCAGCTGAATATTCATCAGAAAACCAGTGAATTATAGAGAAAAAATAGATGAGATATAATAAGGAAAGGTACAAGGGGTAAGATTGGAAGTTGGTTCAGGTATTTCTGAAAGCATTGCTGAATTGCAGATATAGTCCTACAAATATGTAGGAGGTCTACAAAGTCTGTTACTCCTTCTGAGAATATGATGATTATTATTTTCAGAGCAATCTTGCTCAAATTTTGGGACATAGGTATCAAGCTCAGCCCCATCTACACCAATGGGCTGTGGAAAGTTGTCTATAAGTTAAACTTTGTTGATAGCGTCTATTTCAACAATAATATGATCTGACTGTAAAGCAAAATTATCTTAAAAACTTTGGAAATGTAGTTTAGCTGGCTGTGAATTTTGCAGAGAAAAACATGTGGAGTCAAAAATCACATCTCTACTGGTACAAACCTTCAGACTCACCAAATCATAAAGAGTGTATCCTTTACTGTGAGATGAGTAACCCAAAAAAACACACTCCCTGCTCCTTGCATCAAATTTGGACTTGGATGGCAAAACATTTCCCATATGAACCAAGCACCCTAAGGGTTGTAGTTGGCCTATCTGTGGTGGCTCTCCAAATAGTACTTCAAAAGGTGAAACCCACCCTAGCACAACAGGAGGTAATTTATTGATAAGCCATGTGGAATGAAGAATAGCATAGGGCCAGAAATTTGAAGGCATCTTCTTTGAAACATCAAGGCTCTAGCAACTTGTAAAAGATGTTTGTGCTTCCTCTCAACCACCCCATTTTGTTGTGGTGATTAGGGGCATGATCTCTGATGATGTATTCCACTCTCTTGCATCAGCTTCTGCACATTATGATTAAGAAACTCTCATCTATTATCTATTCTGATATGTTTAATCCTTTTGTGAAACTGAGTTCTCACCATGGCAATATAACTCTTCATCAATATCCAAACTTGTGCCTTAGATTTAAAAAGATAGGTCCATGTAGCTCTGCTATTATCTTCTACAACTGTGAGCAAGTATGAGGTACCTGTAACATTCTCTAGATTATAGGGACCCCACACATCCATGTGGACTAAATCAAAACTTTCCTCACTCCTTCTGTGTAACAAAGGAAAATGATTTCTTTGTTGTCTTGCCTTATGACGAACTCTGCAAGACCTGATAATCTTCAAGTCTTCTGTTCTCATTATTTTCTTTGAGCCAGGTAAGTGTTCCATTGCTTGAATAGAAGGGTGTCCTAATACTTCACACAACCTTATAATATATGTGTCTGCATCAACTAAGTTTGTCGTAGTTGTGCATGAAGGTTCTTGTGGGAACACATATAGTGAACCTCTTAACTTGCAGATCCCTAACACATTATCATCATGTCTTTTCTGTACCAGGCAATGTGAAGCCAGGAATTGAATTCTCCCATCAAGATCCTTAGCTAGTTGTCCTATAGAAAGTAGGTTATGAGTAAAGTGTGGAGCAAAAAGTACATTCTTCAATACCAGATTCTTGTTGATTCTTGCAGTTCCAGCTAAAAACACCTATACACTATTACCATCTTATATAAAGATTTGTAAATGGTATTTTAGTCTCTTTATGTATGCAAGTAAACCAATATGGTGACACATATGATGACTTGCTCTTGAGTCTACTATCCAATCTCCCTTTTTAACTCCTATAGAGGCTGCAAAAGCATAGTGACCTTTGAACTCTATAGGTGAAGAGCCAAAATCCACCTCTGCCATGCCTGCCAAACTTCCCGGTCCTTCTGTGACCTCTCCTCTATTTCCTTTCTGAAAATATTGTGATAAGTGTTTAGCTAATTCAGTCTGAATCAGCTGACTTACTCCTGCAAGGGGATCCTTGGTAGGATCTCCTCCTCCTCTGATAGACTTACTGGAGTCTGAGTCAAAGTTACAACCTTCCTCTTCTTGCTGACTTGCATAATGTGCCTTTCCCTTCCCCTTCTCTGATTTAAATTTTCTGTACCAATCTGGTACTCCTATAATGTTAAAACAATCTATTTTCACATGTCATGTGCCACCGCAATGATCATACCTCAACTTGCTTTTTTCTTCCTTTGTAAGCCTCTTCTTGAAGTCACCCTTATATCCCCTTTTTGTGCACTATATAAAGCATTATGCTCAATCCCTGCTTCTGCAAGTTGATTTGTGACCTTAATTTGTTCTTCCACTTGCAATATCATTGAATAAGATTGGCTAAGATTAGGCAAAGGGTTCATGATAAGAATTTTTTTATCTTATAACCTCATAACAGTCATTCAATCCCATAAAAAACTGCATGAGACATTCCTCTTCAATATCTGCTTTGATGTCCTTTTGTGCTGCACAAATACAGGTTTTGGAATTCTCAAGCAGAGCTAGATTATCCCATAAAGATGTTAGATTGTTAAAATATAACATGACACTTTGATTGCTTTGACTATAAGTAGCCAATTTCCTTCTCAACTGGTATATGCGTGGGCTATTTCTCTTACCAAACCTTCTTTGCAATTCCCCCCACAATTGCTGCGAAGTTTCCAGATTATGAAAACCCCTAGCTACTTCTTTGATCATAGTATTGCTTATCCAATTGAATACAATATAATCTAACCTAAGCCATTGCTTATAATCCATCAAATCCTTTCTAGGTTCAGGTAGAGTGCCATCTATAACTGCTAGCTTATTTCTAGACAAAAGGCCTCTTTTGATTGCCCTACACCAACTATGAAAGTTATGACCATCAAACAAATCCGCAGTAAATGACATATCAAGGTGCTTATTAGGAGCAAGGTAGACCTCATCATTGGCCAATGATCGGTGGTTTGTGTGTTCCTGTTTGTTGAATCCAATCTGTAATCCCTCAGCATGCTCTCGATTGTTTTGAGAATTGATTTGTGGACTGTAATCAACCTCTGAATTTCCAGGATTTCTGTGTAAATTCCCAACGACGATCTGTTCTCCACGTTCAAATTGATTGTTCATGATGAATCCAAGCTCTTCTTCGTGAGCTTGCCTCCATGAAAACTGGTTATTTTTCTTAGTCATGATCAATCGATCGATAATCGAAGGTAAAAAGGAAAAAATCAATCGGTGAAACTAGATTTGTGAATGAAAATGATTAAATTTAGATCTAAGAATCGCGAAATAGCAAGGCTTTGGATACCATGTTCAATTAGATATTTTTCATCAAAATACGAGAGAATATCTTCTCATATATTCAGTTAAAATCTCACAATTACAACAGAGAGTTGTGTTTATTGTATTTATACACAACCATGCAAAGCGTATGAATTAAGCTCCTAATCTACGGTGGAAATACAAGATCCGTGTCATAGTATGATCAACGGATGAGAAACGATACAAAAGTGGTCCATGCATCCTTGCATGGACACGTGGACATCTCCTCAAAGGCTCTACACGGACATGCATGCAATACATGCATGAACTGAACCTCCCAGCTCCCATCTTTATTGCTGCGTTCACCGATGTGCTTCTTGCTTGCTCCATTGTACTATTTTTCTACACTAAAATATGTCTTACTTTCTTATTTTTCATTTTTACATTAAAAAAAACTCATAGGTAAGAAATAGTCCCTTGAATGTCCCTCTACGGATGAGCTGGTGCCTGGTGGTATGGATTGGTATCGAATTTCTTGAGTTTAAATCTCAATAATACTTTTAGGTGTACTTGGATATGTCAAACATAATCATTCCAATGTGGGTTGCCTTTTTTATATAATTACACTTACAAACTATTACACAAGAGTGTTACTCCGGGGGCAGTGCGCATCTTCAGATAACGACTACAAGTTATCATCATCATAAAAAATAAAAGAAACACGGTATAAATTTGTTGGCATTTTGTGTGCCTAGCTAGTACGTTTATTTCATTCCCCGTTGCTTTCTTAAGTGGAAATACTATAATGATTAGGTGGTTATTTCGTATATATTTTGAGTCATTTTTGGTGTATTTTTGCGTAGTCACTCACCCCTTAGTCAAGTTTTGTGGAAGAATTGTGTCTTGTGGTTAATTTCAGGTGGTTGACATGGAAGTGGAGGTATTGGCATTGTTTTGGAGGGTTTGGACACAATTGGGTTGAAGAAAGCTGAAGAGTCTGGAAAGCAGTCGGTATGGGCATACCGACTGGTGGGCTGTGCGGGTATTTGGGCTGAAGATAGTGGATCTGCACCAGCTTTGGGCCTGGATGAAATTTAAGCTATTTTTATTATTGTTGGACTTTATTTTTATTATTTTCCTAGTTGGATTAGGATTAGATTTCTTTTATTAATTAATTAGTTAAGGATTGGTATAAAAGACTTCTAGATAGAGTAGGACTCTATTATTACAGTATCCATTGCAGTACAGTTTATTCTAGACAGAGAGAGACGCCAGAAACGAATTTTTTTCTCTGCAGTTCACGATCTTCTTCAATTTTTCATTCTTCTTTTCATATTTCTTCTTTTCAATTAATTTCTGAATTACTAATCCAAGTATGAATTCAAGCTAAACGCGTTCTATTCCGGTGAAGATTAACGAATCCATGGTACAATTATTCTGTGAGATCTAAATGTTCCTTTTGCTTTAATTAATTGCATGTATTTGTGATTCTCTGCATTTAAAGTTGTTAATTGTTTCGACTCTGCTAGGTAGTTGCAAATATTTAGTAGATCAAAATTAATTAGTAGCCAATTAAATCGGTCATCCGTAATTATGGTTTAGGTTTAATTAGTGGTACAACGATTCTTCAGAATCGAGAGAAGAACAGTCTAAATTCGATAGTCCTGTGTCAGAGTCTATTGGTTTTGAATCGGGTTTCTCTAGTGCATAAAGCTGTCGGCTCATTAAATCTATAGAGTGTCTCTTACGGTTGTCAGTCGATTAGGGAAATAATCAGTGAAGTGTCTTCCTAATTATCGAGAAGCTAAGGAGAAATTAGGCTGCGTCAAGAAGTGTCTTCGGTGGCTATAACTGGTTTGCATGAATTAATTGGAAATATCGTTGAGTCAATGATCAGAATAATTAAGCTAGGGTGGAGTTAATTGGAAGCCGGAATACCTTTTAAATCTGTTAAGAAAACTATATTTGTTTAATTGTTTTTACATTTGGTTTTTACATTATAATAAAGATATTCGTGTGGAAAGTTGGTTACTGCAAACTGAAGGTTCGAATAGTTCTCACCGGTCCTTTGGGAGACGATCTTGCTTGCTACTATTCTGGGTAGTTTGGGCATACCGACTGTGTTATGGCCTATTTTCATGATAGATTAGTTAAGATCTTGAAATGTTAGGAATCAAATTGTAATTAATTGAAAAGTCTAAACGTTTTGAACAAAAATGATAAATTTCGAGCCAAAATGGTGGAAGTGAAGGAAGCTAGCTTAAGGCATTGTTTGTTTTTATTTCCAAATGGAAATTTCCTAGTTTTTACTATTCAAAATACCGAAAACACGTTTATTTTACTTATTTTCAAATTCAGTTTTCACTTTTTCCAATCTTATATAACCTATTCAATGATATGTATATCATTACAATGAGACTCATTAATTAAATATTCATCAATTCATGGTAACCACACAAATATTTATCTTTTCATCTCAACCACACATTTTAAATTGAAAATATAATCAAATAAACATATTTTCATTTTTCAAATCTATAACTCTAAACATTAAATCATTTATCATAATAAAATCATTACATTTTTTCAAAAATCAATAAACCTCGTAACTTTAATTGAAAATACTAAAAACTAAAAATTGATTTGGAAATAAAAACAAACAATGTCTTAATATCTCGGGTCATTTTTTTGGTGGACACATTACCATGCCCCTCAAATAATATGATAATATCACGTAAATAGTCATATGAAATATAGTTCTGTAGCGCCCCGATCCCGAAAGATCGTGAAAATGGACGCCACGGGGGTGGGAATTAAGAAGCGGGAAAGAAAAGGGGTAACCTGATTAATAAAATCTCAACAGAAGACTCAGAATAATCAAACATGCTTTATTATAATATATACCTATTTACAACACCAAGATCAGAGTTCTTAGTGTTTAACAAAAGGATATTACAAGCGCGGAGACTTCATTATCAACAGAATACTTAACAAAAAGAGACAATGGGAAAATACATAAACAACAAAAGCCCATCTCTCAGCATCGTCACCTTCACGCACCAGCCTACTGACCTGAAAAATATTTGAAAATATTTGGGCTGAGTACTAGAACACTCAGTGGGCAAGTTTTTACAATTCAAGTTATGCAAACCATTTTATTAAAGTATTCTATCTGTGTTCATGCAGGTAGTGAAGCTTAGGAGATTTTAAAATTGAAAGCAACCTAAGTTCACCAAAATATTTTATCGTGAAGCGCTAAAAGTATAACCAGTTACTGCCCGCAACCCGTACTACATCACCACGCGTAAAGTTGAGTATGGCCAAGTATACCCAATGAGTATAACCCATAAGTGTTTCATTTTAGTCTCACCGACAAGGAGTAGGGCAAGACAAATAATGCATGCATACTGTAGCTACTCACATTGACACATCGCTGGTATATGAGACTTCGACAACATACAGTAGCACGTAAATATTTAACACAGATAGTCACATATGAAATTTTAACAAAGCAGAGCTTAATAACTCGAAAGATACAATTTGCAAAGATATAGTAGCCCACCTGGATAAAAGATAAGGTTTCAAATTTCAAGATTGATTCTACTTGATTCTTGTTGCTTCTTCTGAGCCTACAACAACCAACATTTGCTTAGTTTAACTAAATGGCCTCTGTTAAAACTCAATCCCTAAGCTCTATTTTTTTTCCTAAATTTAGGTTTCTATTTGATCTACCATAATCACATTCATCCCTTAAGCAATAAAATCATTTAAAGAAATAATTAACCACTAGTCGATATCCCTATCATTAATTGTATCTGAACGAAGTAAAATAATAGATGAATGATTACAAACTACCAAATTCATATCCATACTTAAAATATAAAATAAAAGAAAAGAAATTATTATCAACCTTATATTTAATTAATAACATCATTTATTATTGACTAGTACATAGATATTTTAAATAAAAATACTAACTACATAGAATAAAATTATGCAATTAATACTTTAAATTCGACAAATAAAACTAAGTTTATATCTAGGGTTCTAAATTAAATACGGGAATGTTCTAAGGGTATTTCTAACACACTCATTGGACATACATCACCTAAAAATGTGACCTAGAAGGGTCCGTTTTTATTCCTAGATTATCCTTATGGTTAATATATGCTATTTATATATTTTTAATACCAAAAAGTTTTGAATTTTTCACTTATTCTAACTATTGGGTATATATTCCTAGTTAAATTTAAATAACAAAATTTTGGGGTATTACAAGTTCACTTTCGTGTGACACTTCCATATTGTTGTTAGAATAATAGGCTCCTGATCAATTGACTTTTTGGCAATGGCATGATCACATGAACTCAAGGAATAACAAGAGCATCCCTTACGTGCCCCTATCGGGGATAGAAGCGTGGCGCCCATGCGCAGCGCGTGGACGTCGCCCGTCATTTTATTTATTTATTTATTTATTTTCTCCAGAATTTTTATTTCTATTTGATTTTCTGTTTTTTCCCCAAAAAAATTTAATGTTAATATGAAAAAATAACCATTTTACTTAGTAAATAATGTAAATAGCCACTTTTTAAAAATATAATGTTTATAGCCTTTTAGGACGGGAATATACATCAATACTCTTAGTAATATTATAAATAATTTTTAACATTAATTATTTCTTAACATAAAAACATCCTAATATATTAACAAAAAAATTATGGACGATGATTTTAGAATCTATCTTTCGCACCCTAAAAAATATCTTTTGTTGACGTTCTACGTCAAAGTCTCAGAAGTCATATCTGCCAGGTTTTTGTTGTCGTCTTCTGTTGGTGTAGTTGTCGTCTTGCTATTGTTGTCGTCTTCTGTCACTAATGTTACCGGAGATGAAAATTACAAGATTCAACCGATGTCTCTGTCAATGTTCAAACGTCCTCATCGCTGAACAATTATGGATGATGATTTCGAACAATCTCATTCTCATAATAAATACATGAGTACATGAGTACAACAACACGAGTACAAGAGTGCAACAACACGAGTAGTCCAAGACTTATTCTTGTGCATTAGTTCAATAATGATTTAATACACGAGTACACGATTAGTTCAATATGGCAGTTCAAAAATAACTTGAAATTGCACACCCATGTGAGAAGTATTTGCATGCACAACATTCACATAAAAAAGATACTGAACGTTATAGATATGTTCACAATAAAGTTTAAGAACGTTATTGTGAATGTTTTGTTGTTTGCAGAAAATAAAACATGCAGAGGTTTGGTAATCCTGTTCGATCAATCGATCTACGTCAGGGGGACTTATCAGGTCCATGAAAAATAATTCACTACTCCGGTGTTATGTTTACTGAGGATTTTACACGTAGCTGACCTCCCGTCACTCGCTACCCTTTCTACCCGTATACTCTCTTTCACTGAGTTGAATCGTGAGATCCCCTCACAACCTAGATATATAAACTATCTAGTTCCCACAAGAAATCTATCTCGAGACTCCTTTTGACAGTGTATGAACAAGTATGTTTCAATACACGATGACTAGAACACTAATATCTAGTCTAAGACAATACCGAAACTATGTGGCTCAAAATAGATAGAACGCTCAAAAATAATCTCTGCAATTATTCTCTTCGGTGTGTTCTCTGCTTGTGTAACATGTCTGAACCCATGGCTATTTATAGATGAAAAGAGATAACCTAAACAAGGAAACATAAGTCCTAATTTGATTCGAAAATAAACAAGGAAACTTTCTTTGTTTAGAACCGAGATCAAACTAGAACCATGTTAGGAAGTCTTCCATGTATAGAACTTTGTCTTTGACTTCAGTCTTGGACTCTTCTTGGCATCTTTTGAATAGATATCTGAATCTTCTCTTGGTTGTAAACTTGAACAGTTCCATCGATCTTTAGAAGAATAATCTGGACAAAGGATGTTCATGTAAATGTTCACGAACGTTATAATGAACATTGATGATCTTTGAAGTCTTCTCTTCAATGCAGACATCCATGTACTTTGCAATATACATTGTTGATCTTGAATCTTCACATCAGGTAGCACATTAAAATCTTTTGTATGTTCACATATTGTCTTAAGGCTATCACTCAAGCTAGCTGGCAGTACACAACATGTTAAACAATCTCTGTTGTGGCACGATGCACAACAGTTTTCATCTCAGCTCAATCCAAACTCCTTGCTTTGAGCTGTCTTCAGAAAGTTCAAATCACGTTCACGTACATTGTGATGAACGTTGTCCAGAACAGTGAAAATGTACTTGGAAAACCAATACTAAAGTGATTTATGAATTGCCATAAAGATGAATGACAGTCAACCACTTATAACAAGAGCAGTGTAGAGCTCTTGATAAACAAACATAGTGCTTGTGATACCGTTGATTCCAACATTACTAATTGATGTCACAAAGGCACTAACATAACTCATACACGAAAATACGATTAGGATCGTTCGTGTACACGTGCAGCAGTAGATCATTAAACTAATACACGACTCCATGAGTATGTCTATTCGTGTACTCGTGCACTAGTTAAAAATTGCATAGATACATGAGTGCATGAATTTGCTAATTCGTACCCTCGTGCAATAATTATGTAACAACCCAGATCTTTTTAAAATTGGTCGCTATCTTTTTTTTTTATAAAATGAGGTTTGAAAATATTATTTATTAGTGCATATTAATTTAAAATATTTTATTACATTCCTATAAGTCGTGCCTACATTATTATGTTTTCATTACTTATTATTATTACTATTATTATTATTATTTGTAACAGCCCGATCTCGAGAGGGGGAATAATTACTGGGGACGGAGTGTTAATTAAGGAATTAATACAATAAGCGGAAGATTAACAAATAAGAGTTTACGAATAGGGGTATGCTTTCGAAAGATAGGCGATAATTTACGAATCACTCGATCAAAAAGGAGTTATACTTTGCAAAATGTAACGAACGGGATAAGGCTAAATAATCAGATACCAACAAGTATAGACTCATTCATAGGTCAAAGAGATTAAACAGAACCAACATGCTCAGGCCTCTTCATAGGCAGAAAGAAAATATAAATCACGAAGCATGGATATAACTTAATAGACACCAATATAAATATATATATATATGTATATATATATATATATATTCATGTCTTGGAGGTGTTCATGAAATCTCGAATAAAATAACAAGTCTAGAGATAAAATGTATCAGAGTAGCAGAATTCATAGTGGGTTCAAATACTTATATTATCACAAAAAGAACTCAGCAACCAA
Organism: Perilla frutescens; assembly: GCA_026008535.1. Classification (NCBI taxonomy): domain Eukaryota; kingdom Viridiplantae; phylum Streptophyta; class Magnoliopsida; order Lamiales; family Lamiaceae; genus Perilla; species Perilla frutescens. The sequence continues at coordinate 33,761,002 of BRKX01000017.1, read as the reverse complement.
CTCACATCCATAGCCACCAACATTCTCAGCATCTCAACCTGAAAAATATTTGAAAAAAGAGAGCGTGAACACTAATATACTCAGTGGGTTTTTAAAGAAAACTTCCTTAAGAAAACTTTAGAAATATCCAATCAACAACTGGTGGTATATGGAGAGCAAAACGTAAAAGCCTTCTCCATATCCACAAAACCTTTTCTTTTTTCTTTGGGCCATTCCTGGCTCAAATCTGATGTCTACCGCACCCTTAGGCATGCCTTAGGATAAGAGAGGGGTTACCTTAAATACCTTACTGAGTATGCGAGGGGGTTAACCAGCAGTGACTTGAGTATGCGAGTGGGTTACCCAGCAATGACTCCCTTAGTGATCAAGGATCACATCCTAGTGATATAAAATCACAAACCTTAGAGCTTAATATCCTGCTTAATCAAATGATACAATTCTTCCTTCCTTAACTTTGCTAACATAATCAAAGCCTAGATCAATTCATCTAGGACTAATCATTCATTCATTAACATGATCTCAAAGCTTATAAGGGATCAAATAACATAATCCTTCATTTCTTAGCTTGCTAGCATAATCAGGCCTAAAGTATAAATTTAAGACTAATCCTTTAAATCAAGCATGATTTCAAAGCCTACAAGGGATTTATCACTACCCTAGAAGGCAATACTCGATTATATAATCATTAGCAAATATCAATCATTCAATCACAAGATTATGATCACATATAAACACTTATTGCAACAAATAAGCAACTATCATTATCTCATGCTAGACATATACCATACTTAAACATTTCTAACAAGTCTAAACATGCTTGAGAGCTCAAACAACAGATATCCTTCATAATAACTTCATTTTCTTCCTTCCTTTGTACAGAGATCAATCAGGCAGAGCAAAATATTTTATTGGATATTTCATTTGCTCTAACATGCTTCTAGAGCTTATTAGTTCAAACTTTAGATGAGTATAGTATTACCCACCTCGATCACGGAATGGAGGACGAAGTAACAAGCTGTAAATCCTTTACCGAGTCTCCACGAGGTTCGCCTCTTCCTACAAAAGCCGATTTTTGACTTAGCAATCTATACGAAGATCCTAAGCTATAACGGGAACTTAAATCGAATTTAAACCCTTCTATTCATAACTAAGACTTAAATATAGATTGCACGACTTTAGAACTTGAAAAAATACGGGGATTAAAGATTGGAAGAACCCTTTTAGAATTCAAAACTTCCGAAATCAGACTTGAAAAGGGACACCAGTGCCAGCAGAGAGGGCCAACGCCTGCAGCCCAACAACCAACACGCCTCATGCCGGCGGAGGGCCCAGCACCGGCGGGACAGGTGTACCCCGCGTCGGCGGGGCACTTTGCGACCACGGGTGTCCTTTGCCGAGGGGGTACCTCAGCGCTGGCTGGGTTCCCCGCCACAGCGGATCTAGACTTCTGCATATTTTATGGGTTTCAGAAGAACATTTCGATGAACGACAATGAGCACTTCAACACTTAAAAATAAAACGAGTATGCTTGATCAATTGAAATTGACACTATAACGACATGCATGCTATCAACTCAGAAAATAATGTCAAGAATTGAAATACAAAACGTAAACGGATTTAAACGGAATTAACGAAATAAATGATAACAATACCAAAATAATAACAATAATGAAGAACGAAAATAAAATACGGAATTTAAAAGAACGAGAAAGAAATAGGATCCAGGGTCGACGAGAAAGAATGGTTGGAGTCGAGTGCATCGAAGGAAGGTGGCTAGCATGGGCGTCTTGTCAAATCGTAGCTGCGGCAGAGCCACCTACTGGTTTCCGACGGCGCCCTTGCCCTTCAACAAAAGATGAAGGTCAGTCCGACCAGTGGCCATCCGACAGCACCTTCCCCCACCGCCTCCCTTCCCCGCCACCCCGCTCGTCACCTCGGAGGAACACTCACGAAGAATGTCCCTCGCTCAACTTGAAGCCTCCTCTCTCAACTCTCTCTCGATTTTGAGAAATGAAGATGAATGGTGTGAATGAAAGTGAAAGGGGGGCTCTATTTATAGGGAGAGAAGTTGGCTTCCGAGGGACGCCATTGCAGTAGAAAAATACTGCTAAAATAATTCCAGGATCGGTTAAAAGTTGCTTTATTCGATGTCAAGGCCCAAATGACCGGGGACTTGTTGGCTCGAGTACTATTGAACCAACCTGACTCGGGATGAAGAAGAGGCCGCCTGAAGAGAAACGAGAAAAAATTTTCTTTTCAAAAATTACTTTTACTATTCATTCAGACTGATAAATTTTACTCCCGAGCGTTTGATTGACCTTGGATTGGCAATCCATGAATGCGAACAGATTCCTTGGGTCATTTCCCATAAGATAGGCCTGACAGAACAAGTCTCGGATCAACGAAAAAGATTTTGTAAATTTCTCAAAACACGAACGTGCGCGGAAATTACTGTTCATTTGCTTTCTTAATACCATTTTCATTACCGGGACCTCAATTGACATCGAATTAAAATTCTGAAAATACCGACAGCCTCCTTAGGTCGAAATCTTTCTAACAAGACCAAAACCGGTCATAACAGAGTTAAGATCAAAATTTTCGAAAAGACGATTTCACGAAAAATAACCCCTAAAGTCGTGACTTACATCTGACTTCCCTTGAACCTCATTAAAATCTCTTCCTTAACCTCTAATTATGCTTAAGAATTCTCAAATCCTAATTCAAAAATTTGGGGTGTTACATTATTATTATTATTATTATTATTATTATTATTATTATTATTATTATTATTATTATTATTATTATTATTATTATTATTATTATTATTATTATTATTGAGCCTAGTGGAGCTTTTATGTCTCTTAAAAGTTGAAATCTTTTATTCAAGTTGATCTATTTTTGAAGTTACTAAAAAATATTATTGCATTGAATAAAGATTTGAAAGTGTAGAATGATTGTGTAGCTATTTTATTTTGTAAAGCAAATTGGATTTTAAATGTTTTAAATGCGTTAATTAATTAATTAATTATCTTTTAATTATCTCAAGTATTTATTTTATTTTGAATAAATATTTAAATAATTAACCTTTTCATTTTCCCATATTAATCTCTAACATTAAACATCAAACATTCCCCGCCCCCCCCCCCCCCCCCCCAAATTTATTTTTACAATTAAAGATGAGACCTTTCAACTCTAATTTTCATTAGTAAAAGGAGTATCAACTTTATCATTTTAAACATATCAAAATCAATCATATTTTAAAGCATCGGCATTCCTTCTTTGAGGTATATATATCTATTTTATATATATGTTTTCTTTTGCTTAGCAGAGAGAGAGAGAGAGGCAAGCGTGAGATTGATGGTGATGAAGAAGATGGTGAGTTGTTAGAATGTTTCTAGGTTGTTTGTTATTGATGAGTGAGGATGAGATATTAAAATATTTATTTTAGTTTGTTCTCATAAAAAAGGGTTGAATGAAAGGGAAGTGTTTTATTTCTTATTTATTGTATCCTAATGAGTTTGGGTGTAATTTTTATAAATGTTTTAGATGGCCGAGAGCGATTCATAGTGAGGGCTTACAGGAGATTAGTTGGGCATAAATTCATGCATCATTATTTTAAATGTCAAAATTATATTATTTTATTAAATTATATCATTCATGCAACTTATTGTAAACTTATTATGATTATTTATTTATATTTATCTAATTATATATTTATTTATTATCTTTTATGTTAATGTTTATATATTTAATTTATTAATAGACGCATGGACTTAACTAACACCCTATTACTTTCCAAAGTCAAATTAAGGTGATGAATACGATGTGACGCACATTATTATTTATCCTTGTTATGCTCTTATATTATTAACCTACAGGTTACAAGAATTATTATTGGTTGACGAGCTGAATATGTCCCAATATATTATTAGCCGCAGGCTACCCATATTATAATTTGTTATAATTGCATAGCTTGGATAAATATGTTTTTTCACCACTGAGTCAATATCACTCACCCCAAAGCTATTACATTTTTCTAGGTTGATGATTTACTCGGGCGATGTGCGTGGTGACGTGTGATGATGGATTTTAAAGAGCTTTATTATTTTGCTTCCATTGTATTGATGTTAAATGTTTTATATTTTAATAAAAGTGATGTCCTTTCTTTATTATTGTTATTATTTTATTTTATGAAAATTTGGGCATGAAATAAATTAAAAATGAGATATTGCATGAGTTCACAAATAAATTGTTGCACGAATAAACTCCAACACTCATGTACCGAAATAAATTGATTCGTGCACCAAAGAACATTCATTTTTTTCCACTCATTCTGAAGAAAGATTCAAAAAATTTAGATATCTAGATCGATAAAAAGAGTTCAGATCCGTAAATATCATATACCTTATTGCCGCAAAAAATCACACGCACGATGTCAATAAAATTTTTAAAAAACCACAAATTCGCAAAGAATCTCTAATTTTTGATATTACAACAGATAATTATTGTTGAATCGGGGATTAGAGAGAGGAAGAATCATGATAATCTTCAAAAATCATAGTTTGATGATCTTCACCAATGGTAGTTTTATTTCGATTAATAAAATAGAGATTGAAAAATGAGAGAGACGGGAGAACGACGTTTGCAGAAGGAAAAGTGAGAAAATCGGATTTATTTCCTAATAGTATTGATATATGAATATATAGATGTACATAAATAATAATTCTTAATAATAAATATGGAATTAAGGGTATTATAGTACTTTTTTATGATAATGGCTAGAAACATTACTTTTTTAAAAAAATAGCTATTTACATTATTTACTAAGTAATAATGACTATTAAAAAATTTCCTTCAAAATTTTATACCCTAAAATAAAATTAATGAACTCTAAAACAAACTAGCTGAACACTGGTATAACACCAACTACCACACTGCACTCAAACAAACACCTTTCTAGGCCCTCTATAGTTATGCTCCCCCCACTTAACCGTCGGCCCCTACTTAGACACTAATCAGGTGGAGGTCAAGAAAGAGATCCAAGACAGGAAGACCATGATACATAACTTGAGGACTATCCTACAACAAAGCCCAGAACATGATGAAAGTTCAAGCAGACAAGGCTAGAGTGGAGAAGCATTTTGAAGTGGGAGAATGGGTTTACCTGAAGCTGCTGGACCTGCTCCTCTCCCCTCTGAACGGTACGAGTGTCAGAGAGGAGAGGTTCAGATAAAATTAGCAAGGAGGTTATTCCATTACAAAAGCTACCTGAATTGGATGACGAGGTGGTTTTCAGCATAACTCCATCGGCAATTCTTGACACTCGTACCGTTCAGAGGGAAGAGGAGCAGGTCCAGCAGGTTTTCATGCGTTGGGTGAAGAAAAATTGCACCTTGAATTTTGGGAAGACCAAAAATTTATGCAGAAGGTTTTTCCTGAAAAAGATCATTGTGGACAAGGATCTCAAGAAGGGAGGGGTAATATTGTGACCGGAATCGGAGATAAAGGAACGACGAAGGTCGCGGTGGTCGAAGGGAGAGGGCAGCAGTAGATGGTTTCTGGAAAGATGGGATTTTAGGGTTAATTGAAGATGAGAATTCAATTGAAGAGGGGAATCGGGTTGAGGACATCACCAAGCAGGCCGAGTAAAACGGGTCACGGGTCGGATTAAGTGGGCTACATTTTTATCTTAATCTGGACTGGTTCAGTTGGCCCATTTATCTATTTAAATGTTGTTGGCCCATTTATCTATTTAAATGTTTTGTTTATTTTCTTTAGACTTTCATGTATTAGAACCTAAAAATGTAATGCTGTGGTCCCGGTTTGTCTTGGTTAAAAAGGGACTGCAACGACTTGCTAGGGCATGAAGAAATATTTCTAGTTTTCTTAATACATATAATTACGGATCTTCCAAGATTGGGAGGAAAAAGTCCAAAAACTTCCCCCCATTTCTTTCTCTATTCCCAATTACCAAGATTACAACTTTATCACCCAAACTCAATCATATAATACATATAATTACAGATCTTCCAAGATTGGGAGAAAAAAGTCCAAAAATTACAGAGAATCTGAGGAGATTATAACATGATTTTTACCATTTTTTTTACAGGTCAACACGGATTGACCTATTTTAATCAGAGTTAACCCCAACTCGTCTGATAGATACATGGACCTTACCTTATTAAGTTGGGGTGATGCATAGGAAACTTTGCCTACGAAAATAAGGAAAGATAATGAATAGATTATATATTGTTGAATATATTTAAGGAGAAAATAAAGTTTATTACGCAACGAGACCAACCAAAAAACTTTAGTTGAAAGCTTGAGAGTTGAGAGTTAAGGTTGTGCAGTTACCAAACCTAACAAGCGACGAATTTACCGACCTACCCTCGAATAAAATTCTGAATTCCCAATCCCCCCCTACTTTACACAATGAAATGAGAAGATCAATGATGATGGTACAACACTTGTGCGCCGCGCCTAGTCTTTTACACGGGGGCGTTGCGCTTGGGTGCAGCCCGTGCATTGCTCTCCTCAGCACCGCATGCCCTCTTCCTCACCGTTGGATCATTGCTCTCGTTTATCATGTCCGCCAGATCCTCACCGAACAAATCCACAAATGTTTGCTGCAGATCCTCTAAGCTCTCTTCCTTCTGAAGAACATAATTTCTTTTCCTGATTAAAAATGTCATCTTTGAATGTAATGTAATGAAATTAAATATTGAACTATTATACCTCAGCACCCACGTTTTGATCCATCATGTTCATCAGATCATGGAGGAAATCACCCATCCCCTGTTCCAACAATTGTTCAGTCTACATTTTTCTAAATTGCAATTAACTCTCAATCTAATTTCTTTTCTTTTGAGTTCATGCTGATAAGGTTTTTAATCACCTCATTTTTGAGACCTAGTGTAAGTAAATTTTAAACCATTAATCAGAAAAGAAAACAAGTGAGCTACTTGTTAATAATTATTTTGAAATTCACAACTCCAAATCCATCTAACATATATTTGTAATTTAAAGATTTATTTCTTTTATATATTTATAATTAAGCAGCAGAAGGGAAAAAAAAAAAAAAAGCATGAGGAATGCCTGTATGCTTATGTTACATACATGATACACATTCCAGCAACTTCCCAGGCCATTTTTGCGATTCATGTTATACACTTGTGAAGAAATATGAAACATTTATTTGTTGGTACAAATACAATTAAACAAACATATTTTATGTTCAATCACTTGAACCGTAAAAAAGAAAAAGAAATGCGTATGAGATTCAGTGTTCGGATTAAAATCAGCCACTCATTTTGTCATGATACACCAATCATAGAATGTACAACTTGCTATGCACAAGGAACATTGCCTCCAAGAAAATATTAAAAAATGAAAAGCGGAGGGGGGGGGGGGGGGGTGCGAAAAGCAAGAAACGGCGTGGCAGTATCAACTACAGAGAAAAGGAAGAAAAATATCTTAGATATTTTAGAGGAGAATGCGGACGCACCTCGTCTTCATCAAACAGATCGAGGAATCCCGCATCGTACATTGACCTCTTCCCCTTATCAGACAATACTGCGCCACCAAATCAATCATTTTGTTTACAGAAACAAAAAATTCTCATCAATTTTGACGGTTTCGTAAAATACCATGCTGGTAAACTTCATCATTACACGATTATGTGAGTGGTCGAGTGAGTAATTATATAGCAATTTCAGCGTTACCTGCATAGGCTTCTTGTATCTTCTGGAACCGGCGATTTGCTTCTCCTGCGGCGGATGGATTCTTCGCCCACCGGTCCGGATGCCATTTCTAGAGAGAGAGAGAGAGAGAGGGTCTCAATACAATTGAATTATAACGCTTCCAAACTTAAAATCGATCGAGTTATAGAATTGAGAGAATTAATCGAAGGAATTACGAGAGCGAGTTTGCGATAGGCGGAGCGGATATCGGAGAAGGAGGCATCCTTGCGAATGCCGAGAACGGAGTAGTAGCAATACGACCCGACTCCGGAACCTCCCTCCCGATCCATACCCGAAACTGATTAGCTTCAACTTTCCGATTAATTGAATCGTCCACAACAATTAATGGGCGAGCATTAAGTGAGGGCGACAAATTCCCCTTCGATTGAGCATCTACCGAAATTGGGGAAAATGATGAAGTGAATGCTATTTCATTATAAAGGGGGAAGAGAATGCAAATTGCAATGGGAGATGGAAAATATCTTCTGACTTATGGGGAGAGAAGGGGGAGAGAGAGAGAGGACGGAAAGAGTAGTCTAAAGAAGGGCGAAGGTTCCAGAAAGGCAGAAACGGGAAGATATTTTTCTGGGAGGGTTTTCGATTTGGGTCTAGCATTTCTTCAAATTACGGGATCTGCCATTGTTATTTTGTTTGGGATTAAAAAAAATGGCTAAAACACCCTTTTAATGTTCCACAAAAAAAAGTGTTACTCCCCACATGGAACAACTAAGTTTTATTTAACCAGTTAAAAGTTAAAACACACATTGTCTGTTAGCTCTCGGTAAGGATGTATTAGTGATGGAATGAGATTGTTTGAAAATTAAAGATCACGGATTTAAAATTTCTTCAATAGTATAAATCGGGTGTGTTTGAAATATTATTTAAAATTTTAATATTCATTTTTCTGGACATAATTCTACCATCGTTGGTCGCCCCTTAAATTGATGTATGACCAAAGAATCCACGACCAGACTCTCAACTCAAAACTCTCCATCAATTACAGATTCTACGTTAAAATTTTAACTTTCAAATCATGCAACGATACACAAGGTAGCATTAAAAAGGTAATACTCGAAATTGTTCAAAAAAAAGTCACGCACAAATGTTAATGCGTGTGTAAACAATATTTTGGATTGTTATTTTTGTATATTTCAGAATGACAAACACTTCCATGCATCAGTTGTAAATAGTGCTACTTAAGACGGGTAAGATCAACACGCAAAAAACTAGAAAAAATGGTAAAAATCAATATCAACAGTCTCACTAAAAAGTATCATCAAAAATTCGAAAAGTATAATCTCTATCATTAAAAAGTAAGGGGTCTGCTAGTTATTTTATATTAGTTTATTTAGTTCAAATTGTGATTTTTTCCATTCGAATTAATGTTTAGAGTTTAGGAGTTTAGGGTTTTTTAGGATTCATGGTTTTTTAAAGGGTTCATGATTTTTTAGGGGTTTTTTTTTAGGGTTTATGGTTTTTTAGGGGGGTTTTTTAGTTTTTTTAGGAGGTTTTTTTTAGGGTTCATGGATTTTAAGGGGATTTTTTAGTTTTTTTAGGAGGTTTTTTTAGGGTTCATGGTTTTTTAGGAGGATTTTTAGTTTTTTTAGGGATTTATTTTGTGTTTTTTAGATTTTTTTATAAGTTTTACTAATCTCAATTATGGTTATATTTAAATTGGAAAAACTAATCGTCGAGCACAATGCACGAGCCCACGCGTTAGTGTCGGGCGAGTGCATTGTGCGAGTCATCGAATTTCAAAAAAACTAAATTAATTCACTTTTATTTTAGGGTTCACTAATTCAATTAGGGTATATATTTATTTCAAAATTACATTTTTATTTTTTAATTGCCGTTTAAATTCGTTTTGAAAATATTAGATTAATCGTCGAGTACAATGCACTCGCCCGACGCTAACGCGTCGGGTGAGTGCATTCGTCGGATTTTAAAAAAAATTAAATTCATTCACTTTTATTTTAGGGTTTACTAATTTGATTTTAGGATATAACTTTATTTCAAAATTATTTTTTTATTTTTCAATTGTCATTTTTAATTTATTTTTAAAAGATTAAATTAATAGTCGAGTACAATGAATGAGCCCACGTGTTAGCGTCAGGCGAATGCATTGTGCGAGTCGCCGGATTTCAAATAAGAAATCAAAGAAAATTAAAAAAAAAACAGAAAAAAAAAAATTCGCCAGGAAAAAAAAAAAAAAAGACGAGCGCGTGGGCGCCACGCGCCGGCTGACAGCCGCACGAAATGGGCCTTGTGCACTGAATACCTTCCCTTTAAGAAAAAAGGTTATAAATGTGTATGCCTTACTATACATTATTTACAAATATTTGTAAAAACTAAATAATGATAAATCGTTATGAAAATATAATATTTTGATATATACCACCTCTGTTTCACAATAAATGATGTTCTATCCATTTAATTATATCTCAAATTATTTGATGTTTAAGACATTTTCACCATTTCTTTCAATTTTACCCATATCAAAAGGCTATAAAATCTTGTTAGAGGTGGAAAGAGAGTAGTTGATATATTTGTATAGTATTTTTCTTCTTAATTTTTGTTTTAAAATTTAAAACACGAATTGCTGTGAAATGAACGGAGCATAGAATAAAAATGGTAGGGATTCCAATTATCAATCGAATTTGTAACACTCAGGAGTAGAGATCCTTTAGTCCCAACTTACGTATGTTAAGTGTGTGTCAACATTAAAATTATATAATGTTAATAATGTTTTTTATAAAAATAAAAATTATTATATTATAATTAATCATAATTAATATTTATTGCTAAAAATTGAAATTTTAAAAAATCATATACATAAGTTTGGAATGATCAAACCCAAAAATCAATTATATTAACTAAAAAATGAAAATTAAGTATTAAAAATTAATTATAAACCCTAAATAATAATGTAAAATTATACTAAACTAAAAGGAATTTAAAATTGAAGAAAAAAATGAAAGAAAAAATATTACTTTTGAGGATGGACACAGTTGACACACATAAATTGGGATCAGAGAATCTCAAATAAACTTTTACGATAACAGGATTAAGTAACGATGCGATTGTTAAATGGAATAATTTATCGATATCGATGTCCCTTGTTGCTTTGTACTCATATAAATTAGTTTGTGACATATACATGAGGACATGTGTAATTTAGATGCACAGAAGTGGGAACACCTAAAATATTTAATTTGGTGAAGCATTACACAAGTATTAGACATGTAATGAATGAATGAAGAAAGTGGCATCAACAACTAAATAAAAACTTGATAGCTATCAACATTAACCTGATCTGCACTTTTGTACAGGCACCGAACTTGAGTGGTGCAGAAGATCAGCGTAGAAATGAAAGAACACGTGAATAACAGAAAGCAAAACTAACCAGCTCCCAGGAAGCTCTACAAAGGCATTTGCCACCAGCTTCGGCAGGCCAATCTTCACCGGGTACGTACGACTCGACTAAGACATTCTATACACCTCTCACTAGCACGAAACGAACGAGCGAGTGCATTGTCGTCGGAGAGGCAAGGCCAATGACCATTGAACCACACCACTTACTCTAACCCCTATACACATCCATGATCAAAACTCTCTACACATGAGTCATTGCTACTACACACTACACCTACACATAGCTGTAGAAGTTCTTACATTTTCTCGCGGCCACATTGCGCCTAACCAGTATCCGCCACTTGACCACTGCCAGGACCTTGCACCACTTCGTTTTGGGGCTGCCGGTCCTGGGGATAAGGAGGCCAGAATCGGAGGAAATTATTCCGATTCCATGGTTTCCGGGATCAAGAAACAGTCCATTCCCCTGCCATGGTGATGACTCCACCTGAAAAGTACCATCCATTGGTAGGTCGTAGTTGCTTTCCGAACCCCAGATAGGATGTTGATGCCCCCCACTGCAGAATCCTGTTAAAGGATCACTGATCGCGAAACTGTTTCTGAATGTTGGATTGAACACTTGTGCTGCACAATCTGAACTTTCCCCCAATTGAAAGGAACAGTTTTCTTGTTCCATTTCAGTGGTATAAGAAGGTAGCATTGTTGAACGAACACCATTCATCTCGAGTCCATGTTGATCTGTGTACAACTTCCATAAGTAAGATATCTGTTCCACAAATTAAGCTAAGAAAGTTTGGTACAGTTCATTACCTTGTTCGTGGAAATTGATGCCGAGGAGGGCTAAGTTAGGATTTGTAAAACTATCAGCTGTTGCATTTCCCAAAAGCATCGGAAAGGCAGCAACTGGTGGATCAGAAAACGGAATCCACTCGGACGAGTGATGACTATAAGCTTCTTGTTTAAGATCTTCCAGCAGCCTCTGCTAAAGGAAAACACCAAGTTACATTAATTCCAAGCCACATAAAACTGAAATAGGAAAAAAGAAATGGGTGGTGAAGATACCATCTGAAAACTATTGAGAGTATTTGCAGGGTAGTAAGTTTCTCCATCAAAACTCACTGCAACAACCTTATCTACAGAGTCGAAGAGCAGTATCCCTCGTGCAGTCCTGCACATGAATTTCTCCTCACCTAGAATGCATGTTTTAGCATGTCCAATGATTGTGTCCCATGTCCTCTTCGAGACTTGAATTATCTACATGTTGGACTAGATGGTTAGCAAAAACAACGTAGGTTTTGTCCAAACAATTTTATATCTAGCAAAGGATCAGGAGACGAGTCTCTTACCTCGCGTAATCTGGACTGGTCTCTAGCACAGCGCCTCAAGAATTCTCTGACAGTAAATATGCCAGAATCATTCAGTTTCTTGTGCGATGTGCCATCCTTAGCTATTTTCTCCAAACGCCACACTTCATCTTCCAAAGCTGGGGGGTAATGCTTCTGGTATGCTGAAAGAACAGATAATCTGTTTAATAAGATTCAAACTCCTACAATAAAACAGCTGAAGTTTTAACTTCAACACTGCTTAAATTCTTTTATATAACATAAACACGTACACTCTCCACGATGATCCTTAACTCTGAAGGCGTTGCTCACTGCTTCTCTAATGCTTATATCAACAGAACCTGACTGTGCTTTGGCTCCCAACCGAAATTTCCCACTTCTACTCCATTTTGAGTTATCCGTGAAGCTTAAATCACCAATGAACCCGACTCCATCCTTCAGAGTAACTGTCACCTCCCCAGCCACTAACGGCCTTTTCCCTTCTCGATTCTTCACTATTTTGCCTTCAAACTCCTGTGTTGTCCAATCCTCTTGATCATCAGACCCAAAATCACCATCAAGAACAACAATCGCAACCTTGAGCGAAGACAGGGGACCACACGTCATTATCTGTTTTGAAACAGAATCGTACAAGACAAGTTTAATATGACTTCCGTCCTCCTCCGACAGAAGCATATTGCCTGTAAACAGGGTTTCAGGCAAATTACTATGAAACTGCAGCTGCAAACTCCTTGATGCAGGGCATTCCACTTGATTGTAAGAGGACCTATATGAAGCATTCGACGAAAATTAGTTTTAGACTATGCTCTACCTCTCAGCATCAGCTAAACTAGTTAGTCAATACAATGCTAGATGTATAGAAAACGGAACAAATCCATCCAAAACGTGTTTGCAAATGGAATATAACATAAATTAAACTCACCTCATAACTCGGTTGATTGTTTGCTCCACTGACTCTTTAACCTATCAACATAATAATATATTTGTCAGGTCAAAATAAGATATCTAAATTTAATATAGAAGTTGCTTATTTGAAAACCAAACAAGTCTAAATTTAGCATCAAATAGGCAGTAACTGATGTATTATGACTGCTTGTGAGAATTATATGCCATCCAAATACAAAAATGATGTAACGTCAGATATTTACAATTCGCAAGTCGAATCAGCCAAGTCAGATACGAAAGGAAAACAAAGAAAAAACAAAACAATTGATATAAACTGGCCGGTATTAAACAAAATATAATCCATATTTAGCTGACAAACAGGAGGATTATTATCAAGAACATCATAAACATCAAACATGATTACAGATATACACATATATATTGTAGCGCATACAAGAGAAGAACTCTAGCCAAAGCATAAAGACAGATAAATTTCACGATTTGGACAACAGGAAAAACATCAAGAATAACAAAATACCATTTTTCTGATGATAGGTTCCAAACAGGACATAGATTCTTGAACGAACCGGCCATGATTCAGCCCTTTCAATAAACTGCAGAAAACAAATCCAAGAAAAATGGAAAATTAGCCAAAAAAAACAAACCATGTAAATGATTTTTTATAAAATGAATGAGTATTAGGCCTACTTCGATGCGAAATGCTGGCGTTTATTCGGAAGTTCAGAGCCTCCCTCTTCCCCCTGCCTGAGCTGCCGTTTCAGTACCATCAAAAACCCAAGATTCGCACACTCTCACAAAGTAATTGGAAAAAAAAAATGATTGAAAATGGTTGAGGCAGGTAGCTTCAAACTGTCAGCCGCCAATTGTTTAAATAGATGTAGAGACAGTGGTGAATTCAGTGGAAACTACCTACGAAGCTTCACCAACACAAGTAAGCCAACACGCTGCTCGCATAAGTCAAGCACATTTGCCACAATATAACAAGAATCCTCCAACCATTTTTCATTATTTTAAGGATTCACCCACAATTCCTATGTGTGTTTCTTTTCGATTTGATGTTTAATGTAGCACTGCGTACTAATGATTTAAACACACACACACACACAATATATATATATAATATATATAGAGATAGATAGATGGGAATAGTAACAATAACTATTCAAAAACGAACTGAATAACCGCGTGGTTGAGGAAAGGTACTAGGCGGGTACAAATCAAGAACATATATTATTGCGGAATGTAATGTCAGTCCAAATATCAAAATGACAAGTTTAGAGAGAGAGAGAGAGAGAGAGAGAGGGCTGAAAATAACGCGGATATGCTGACTAGTTCGAAGATGGTGATGTTGAGAGATGTAAGAAACACATTGTCAGTCTCGAGAGAAGAAGGTGAGAGGAAGGTGCAGTCCGCGGTGAAAATTATGAACTACAAGTCTACAACACGTCCGAGAAGAAAAAGAGAGGAGAGAGAAAATAAATGTCTGCCTTGCATATACAATAATACAAATACTCAGCGTCCCGTAGACTTGCAAAAGTCGTTGTGGACGGTTTTCTGTTTACTTTTACCGGTTCGCTCGAGTTTCACTTTGTCCTCCACCACTTGTTATAACCTCGACCTCACTTCGAGTTCGACCAACTTTTATTTTTTTGGTTTGAATTTGACATGATAATAATAAGTTTGATGAATATAATAAGAAAAGGAAGTGAAAAATGAAAATAAAAATAAAAGTACCGATGCGGATGACATGTGAGCGGTGCTCACAATTAATAGACACCACTGTATACACAAATGATCGAACACGGCCTTACAACAATGTCACATGAATAAGGAAGTCAACTCTCAAAACCATCATATTTGATTCATATTTATGCTATATTTTTCTAGTTCTTATTTTATTTGAATTATGTATCTAACCCATCACCTTAAATATGTTTTTTTCTAAATCAATTGTATCTAATCTTATCTTAAATTTAAAAAATAATTGAGTCTCTACTCTCTACCAACATAATACAACATCATCTTTGTCAATTGTGTTCAAAAATTAAATAAAAAAAAAACAATTGAGCTCGTGTAACTTTAATGTTAGCGAGCTAACTCAACTTACACCAACAACTTGCTGCAGTGGAGGTTTTTGCAGGCCACAGCCTCCCAATGACCACTAATGAAGAAAGACGAGAGGGTGCGTTCAGAAGTAACGGCGTGTACACAACACTTTAGCAGCGGCATAACAATTTGTGAGTAGCAGTAGGTCGTCGATGGAGTCATGAAGAACAAATCAGAAGTGGCAAAAAAGGGATTTGGTGGCTGCAGCTATAAACGGGAGAGGAGAGATTTATTGCTTGTTTGGTTTTATTTTCAACATCAATTTTCAGTTTTCAGTATTTTTCCAATAAAATTTATGATGCGTATTGGTTTTTGAAAAAAATGTAATGATTTTGTTTCGATGAATAATTTAATGTTTAGAGTTATAGGCTTGAAAAATGAAAATATGTTTACTTGATTATATTTTCAATTTGAATATGTGGTTGAGATGAAAAGATTAATATTTGTGTGGTTATGTTAAATTGATAAATATTTAAATAATGGATCCTTATATATGTGTGTGGGTGTGGGGGATTGAATATGTTATATATGATTGGAAAAAAGTGAAAATTTAAATTGAAAATGAGTAAAATAAATGAGTTTTCAGTATTTTGAATAGCAAAAGTGAGAATTTTTCATTTGAAAATGAAAACAAACAAAACCTTACTTTCTTAAAACATTGCAAAATAATCCCCCAAAATTTCACTCTATACTTTAAAGTTCCTTTATTTTATTAAAATAATTTTCTAATATATATAATTTCAGACCCTAAGGCTTAAAAAATAGGTTATTAAGACCATAAATATTTATATTAATTTATTGCTTAATGATGTGCAATTAGGTATTTAGGCACTCATTTATTACAAAATATGAGTTTTCAAGGCAAGGTTAAAGTGTAAACTATTTTTACATGCACCGATTTACTCTCTCTCTCTATATATCTATATATATATATAATATCATACATAATAAATGAAATTTTGATGTCGATTTTATAACTAACATTGTAAAAAGGGGGAAAAATTCAACTTAGACGCCAACCAATACTCATCCCCTCACTAGTTTCTCTTGACTCTCAATTCCACATATAGTTACTGCACCACACCGCCACCAACAAGTCCTTTGAAAAAATAATGAATCTACCAATAAATGTAGTTCAGCCCCTTCTTCTTAAATATATTTTCTGTATCTGCCAGACTGCCACTACCTTGTCGTGCCTATCTAAGTGGAATGAACATATAAGCAGAATGCACAAACCTATTTGTATGAAAATGAGGAGTATATAATGAACTTATATTGGACTAAATGTAGTTTGGGCTGCTATAAGGTCTTTTGAGCGGTTAGAATCTTATTGTTTCTTCATTTTATTTGCTTCAAATCTGTTGCGTGGGTCGTCTTGGAATTACAGCGGGAGCGGTAAATTAATATTTACTGCACTGAAATACATAAAAGATAAGGTAAAGGGACACCAAAAAAACACCCGAACTATATGTCGAATCCTACCTATATTTACGAACTATTTTTTGGCCCAAAAATACACATAAACTATTTAAAAAGAATAAGTGGCCCCCTAAACTATTCAAAAAAAATAATAAATTGACACTTGAAGTTAACACCGTTAGTTTTTTCCGTTAATTAAAATGTATCGAGCTCAATTATATCACTTATAAATTCCGATTGAACAATTGAAACTACGGCAAAATAGCTCACACTATGGAGTTTCAAACCTCTCTTTTAATTTCAAAATTCAAAATCGAATTGATATCGAGATTTAAAATTTAATTCGTAAACAAACCTTCATCATATTTCTCCGTGTAATTATTCTATCATATAACACACGATTGACAAATTAAGAGTATAATTATAAAGCCCATGACGATGGCTTTCCAATCATACCACAATACATGTTATGGGCATTTATTTAACGAAAAAAGTTAATGGTGTTAAATGAAAAATATGAATTTGATATATTTTGAATAGTTAATGAGGTCAATCGTACTTTTTAAATACATATTTTGAATAGTTAATGAGGCCAATCGTACTTTAAATGTGTATTTGAGCCAAAAAATAATTTGTACATCTAAGTGGGATTGAGCATATAATTCAGGTATTTTTTTTTACCGTTTGCCCTAAAATATATACAATGATTTCCATTTTTCACACATACCCTAATAAGTTAAATTAGAAACCATCCCTTTCAAAAAGAAAGAAAGAAAAAACAGGTACCTACCCTACTAAATGGAGGGAATATTTTCTCTCGAAACTTCTACGTTCCTACTCATGTAATAAATAAACAATTTATTAAAGTCATGAATATATATAACTAACCACATTATGTTAAACAAACAGAAAACTTACGAGGGATTTATTTAACCCTATTTAAAAATCAAATCATTATCGATGTGTATTTAATATGGGTTAAAATTTTCCATTACATTTTTTCGTATTTCTATCTGTATTTTATTATTAAATTTATAATTTTAATAATATTTATTATAAAATAATAATTAATTATAACATAAATAATCACAGTCACATTTATCAACAAAAGTTAAAAATTATAAAACATAATTTTGAAAAAATCAACAATAATAATAAATTATTAATTGGAAATCAAAAATTAAATATTAAAAAATAATTATAAACTCTAATTGAGCGGGGTGAACCCTAAGAAAATAATCATAAAATTAAACTAAATCATAAAAAAAATTGAAAAAAAATAATATAAGAAAAATTCGTAATTTAAAAATGTAACATGAAATTCCATGTGATTTAATATTAAGCTAAATATTCATAAATTAAATATTTTGTCAATTTTTACGCGTTGGGGTTGGAAATGGAACGCTGATCACTTCACCTTTATAATGTTGACAAACCATAACTTAACCTTAACTCCTTCCATCCCAACTCAAGAAAAACAAAAACTCTATTGGGATCTCATGCATTAACAGGGTTGTATTAGGAAATTTGAGCACCTAATTCATATCCACTCATACATTAAGATATGATTTTTATCAACCAATATCACAGCAATTAACACATAAAACTAAAATAAAAAAATTCAAAATACGTATTATGTTATTTACGTACAATAACCAATAGACAATAAACAATCATCAAACTATACCAAACAAAACTAAAACAAAATATCAACAAAAAAAAGTTAAAATCAAGAAATATAAAGACCGAATAAATGGAACAATGAAACCTGGCGGTGGTGGTGTGACAAAGAATAAAGAGGAAAGAAGATGTTTCTGTGAACAGTATTTAATTCCTTTTTGTATTCCGAAGTGTATGTATTTAGGGTGGCAGTGATTAATGATAAACTCCAAAAAGCAACTTCAACACTTTCACATAAGCATCATATCAAAAGTTAAAACCCACCATCTTTTATAAACATATCCCCAATAACAATAAATCTAAAAAGGCAACTTCAACATGGGTCCCATTAATATACATATATATATATATATATGTTTTTCTTATACTATAGTTATTAACAATATTCAATTATATATTTAATTAAATTTAATAAAATTCGAAATCCAGTGAAATGATGAAAAAATGCTACATTTTAAGTTTAAAAAAAAAACAGCTGAATTGATAACAAACAACCATTTTCTAACGGCTAAATGATAAAACAATGATATAGATATGTTTAGTTTTAATATGACATGTATTAGATGATAAAAACAAAATTAAAAAAAATAACTGGCCGACAACTTCTTCCAGCCTGGGCCCACCTTCTCTTCTCTCATTGGTTCTTTTTTCATCCATCCCAACTCCATGCAGTTGCACCCACACCATTAATTTTAACCTAAACTCAACCTCCTCTAATGGGATGAAGCCAGAAAAATGGATTTAATGGGTTGGATGAAGCTCCATTACAACCACTCTTAGCTTTTGCCTTTTAGATTTATACGAAAATCTTATAAAGCACTGTCATTGTGCTATAATTTTGATTTTTAATTTTACTTTTGTGTAAAAACACGCACATATTATTCACACACACATATATAATAAAATATATAAATATTGAGGAGCCTTTAATTTTTTCAGGGACATGGAGCATTTGCCTCACAATCCCACCGGCCTTGTGCATTAACTATCATAATTAGGTTATGGAAACCTTTTCTTTTGTGGAGATGAATTTAGGGATTGAACCATACAAGCACATCTTGAATTATAATTTTGTTCTCTACATCTTAAAACTTGCATGTCACATATAGATACAACCAAAATAAAACGAACACATAAAATAAGATCAATAAGGGGGATTACTTTTGGAAGTTTCTATTTGTACTACTAATTTTACTCTTTGCACCACAAAAGAAAAAAAAAATGAAATTACTTAAACACCCTTTAATAAAAAAATTAAGTCTGAACACATTCAAGGTGTTCGAATGCCAAAATTCGAATACAATGAGAATGTTCGAACTTCAATTTTCAAACCAATTCCATATTTTTTGAAGTATAGGAGTCATTCGAATTAATATCGTCAAACAAATTGAATGTGTTCGAAATTATTTTTCCGAACGTACATGTTTATTTTTAAGGGTGTGTTTGAAAATTGAAGTTCGAATTTCAATTTTCGAATCAACGCCATATTTTTTAAAGTATATGTGTCCTTCAAATAAATATTCTCAAACAAATTGGACATGTTTAAAATTGTGTTTCTGAACATATTTTTTTAGACCGAATGACATTAATGTAAATGTGCATGATGCAAAGAGTAAAATTGAAAATGCATTGAGCAAGTTAAGTGCAAATTAAAGAGTAAATTGAGTAGTGTAAATGGTACCTTTTTCAATGTTTTTGTATGATAGTATATAGTATATTATATATATATTGGAATTTAAAAGGTTTTTAACAAAACTAAGTCAAGATCAAAATCGTGATTGTTTGATAGTATATCTATTGGTCGTATAATAGTTTCTTCTACATATTTAGAAAGTAAAGGCGACATCAACACGTCCTTTCAAAGAAAACATATACTTCTTAGGCATGACATGACATGCAATAATATTCAAAAACATTAAGCCGACAAGGTTTTAATTTGTTTGACGGGCAAGAAGGAGATCTTGGGAGTTGGGATATGATATTAAACTCTTTAAATTTGGTCTTGTAACAACATTTTTTTTTTTTAGGAGAAAGGTAATTAATATTGCACGGAAAACCGTTTAGCAAACCAAACGTCGGATTAACTAATAGTCAAATGAGCAAGAGGAGTGTATCATTATATTATCAGTTCGACGAATCCAATTATAGATGACATACTCAAATTGAAAAACAACCTCCAAACGAATTAACTCACAACCCGCACCCTCTTAGAAAATTAATCTTCACATTCTTCATTACTCATATTTTGTTGAATCGCCTGATAATTTATTTCAAGAATAATCTTCCTAACACCAAACTACCGGGCCAACAATAACCCTTCTTCACATGCAAGTTCTTTAGCAACATCTGGTTAAATATTGAAATGATCATCGTAACAACAATAACAACGTAACAACAATATTATTTGTATATTATCCTTACAATAGTTAGGGATCCACGTCCAGTTCCCAATTTTGCCCCTTCCCAAAAAAATAAAAAAATCTTTAACCCTAATTCACCAAGTCCCTTTTGACAATTATATATATTTATCTCATCCACAAAGATCTTGAGACAAGATAGTAGGACACCTCAAGGATGAGGTCCAGTTTTTCATTATTTATAATTTCTATGATTGTAATTCGTACAAATGATATTGAAATTTTAAAGTTCACGATTATGAGATTTAAAATGAAGGCGTAGTTGGAGCTAGACTTTTTTGGTCATGAATGATAAACATTTTCCCCTCTAAATAGCCTCTTTATTTGATTGGCAACAAAAATGCATAGCCTTTTATTTAATTGAAACTAAAATGCTTTCTTCAATAGACTCGATATAAATTTTACTTAAGATATGGGAACCATATATATGAACTGGTTCTAAGATGAAAACTTGTTCCGGTGTCAATTAATTAAAAATCAATCTGAACCGTTCAATTGGGTGATCTCACGGATTGAAAAATGAGGTGATAACTTCGTAAATATATATTTAGAAAATGCAGGGCTAGAATACAATATATACAGTTCTAAAATACAAACATGCTAAAAAACAACATATATGCGATGTTAATTATTTAATCAAAATAGAAAAAAGACGGTCACATTATTGTAATATATATTCATATTATTTTAGAAAATGCAATACTAAAATACAATTTTTTTATGGAAAATAACATAATCATGCCACGATACAACATTTATAATGGTAATATATATGCAACACTATCTGTTGTATGTATAGCAACAAAAAACGAAGGAAAATCTATATGTCCATTTAATTAAGGTACCAGAAGTTCACATTTGATCATTTTCCAATATTATGTGTCAGCACTTATTACAATATGATATCTCAAAATATCTCATATACAAAAATTCATGATTTAGAGCTCAGTGAATGTTTTTTTAAGAATACAGTTTAATGTTTATTATTCATAATAGTAATATAACATATCCGTTGTTTTTTTTAATATTTTTTAGAATAGTGTATAATGTTTATTATTCATATATATATATATATATATAATAGTAATACTTACACTTTCGATATATAGACACAAACTAATATATACCCATTTAACAATTTCTATTAAAAGTCATTGGACCAGTGCAATAGTGTGCGTCTAATTGAGGATTTTGTTAGGGGCATAAATATATCTATAAAAAATGTAACAACAAAGCTTTTTGATTTTATTGATTCGGACAATTTTAAATATTTCCCATTTGTTTCTTTCTGATTTCTTTGATTTCCATTGCTACCCTCGACCAAGACTCCATTTTCACAAAACGACATAATTAGTTGGTCACCTTCAGTGTGTGTGTGTGTGTTTTTTTTCTTTTTCTTTTTTTCTTTAGTTGGATCACCTTCAATGTTAAATTGTTAATATTTAAATATAACTATAGCAGCTGGGCATTTTTTGGGGGTTTAAGTTCTTATATTAACAAGAGGTACGACAGTTTATTCTAAAATTAGGGCACGGTAATTATATATACTAGTATCACTCATGTGCGATGCATTGGCAAGCCAGATGTGATAGGCTCACACTTAGTGGTGTTGGTGGGATTCGAACTTGAGACTTTTGACCTCAAGATATCACCACTCCACCACTAGGCCATCCCCAAGGGGATAACTTTTGATGGCTTTTGCATATATGGGCAAAAGTCTATGCATTTTGTAGGTGTTTAAAATTAGTTGTGGATGCAAAAGAAAAAAAAGTTGCATAAAAATAAAATACAAAAAATAAATTAAACACATAGATGATTGTAATTTTTCTTAATAATTTCCAAACTTGTTCAAAACTCAAGTGTAATAAAAAAAAATTCACTGCATAAATAAATATTTAATTATAGAAGCTAAATATTCATATATTTTGTGTCTATTGCAAAACATATGTTTTATATAGTTTTATAGATCGATCCATATGTATATATGAACAGTGTATATAAATTAATTGTACAATTAAATTGATTAAAATTTTAATTTAATAATTCATAAACTCTATAATATTTAATCATTAACATGGATAACAGAAAGATGAAAAACTTACGAATGTACCAACACATAGTCAAACTATAATCATTAACATTAAAAAATCCATATATTTTTTGTTTATTATTTTTTTAAAGTAAGCAAAATACAAAAATAAATAAAACTTGGCTCTAACAAATGAAAATATATTTACCAAAATGATTAATGGCTTTTAAATAAAGCCAAAAACTCATATTAATTAATTAATATTGCTTTTAAATAAAGCCAAATTACTCTCGTCGATGTTCTACAATTTTTTCTCCCTCAACCTGAAGATGCATATTTCTTCAACCATATCCTTCTACTTTTCTTCATCACTTCTGCACCCAAGAAAGCAAAAAAATAAATAAATAATATGCGAAATTTCCAATTATTACATAAACTTGATACATGAAGAAATCTACTCACAAAATTATAGATTCAATACATGAAGGATGAAAATTCAAGATCTTCTACTTTTCTTCATCACTTTTGCGCCCAAGAAATAAATTTTTTTTAGAACAATCGCTAGTTATGATATAAATTTAATACATGAAGAAATCTACTCACAGATGATTAGATTCAATAAATAAAAGTTGAGAACTCAAGATTCCGATACAAATTTATAATATTATTGTTCAGCATAGAGTGTTTGATCCGTAAACATTTTTTAACAAATATTTCACACGATGATATGTATATCTTAAATCACATTTTCACGCTATGTCAATCTTCTTGTAAACGCAAAAGAGACAAATCTCTAGATAAAAAAGATTTTTAAGTAACATTAATTGGAAGTACCGATTCTCTCTTTTGATTTAAACTATATGAAAATCATCACAACACCTATTGAAATCGAAGGGGTGTCATGCACAAATCTGTATGAAAAATGAAATATATTAGGCCATATCGAAACTGAAAACATATATATGACTAATAATGAGGAAACATGCACGAATTTCATTCAACAAAATAAAATTTATGAAAGGATGTATCTTTCAAATATGCACTATTCCTACACTATCTTTATATATATAGGATTAATGAATAACAATATTCCTTTATATGTTCAAAATTCAATTGTTGTGTGGTTGTAATAATAATAAATTAAAAACAAAAAAGGTGAGGGATTGATTAGGTAGCATGAATTGTGGCGGTTAATTTATTTTGTAAAAATTTGTAAATGTAGCTTGCCTTTTAATTATAGAAGGAGAGCAAAAAAAATGTTGGGGATTGAAATTATTTTAGGAGATAATTTTGGCATGGGATGACTGATCGAGCATCTTTAATGGATTTGGGACGGTATTTGGAATTATTACATAATTTACTAGCACCTGTGCGATGCACAGTGAATATTATTAAAGAAATATTTTATGTATAATAATAAATATATGAATTTTATTGACTGAAATAGAAATTACTTGTGTATTTTTCTATAGGATATGCATCAATAGCCTCTTCCAACTTTATAAAAGAAAAGACCATCGACTCATATAAGATGGATTATAATTTTTATTACAACTGTAACTTCATGCATGAACCCAACTGTAGAGAAATTAAAAAAAAAGAAGGAAAAATATATGTATCCTTCTCCACCGCTCGGCGCTCGCCCACCCCCTTCTTCTCCATCCCAAGAGGCGCAACCACTGTCTCTCTCATCTCCTTCAATTTCAGCACATCCACAAACATGAATCTAACATAACATTGAAGAAAGCTAAACACGATAATCAATCATTCACATAAAAGCAAAAGAAAAAAAGTAAAAAAAAAATGGATGATCTGCAAACTACGACGACCCTGGCTAAACTACCCTCCCCAAAAATTCAGAAGACTCTGACCCTTGTTAGAATTTTACAGTTCGAGCTCCTTTTTTTAGGTTTGAAAAAAAAAAATTGAATCCCTTTCTTTGGTTAAATAAATGTATTTAAATTATTTTATTCCAACTTTTTAATATAATACATTAGATATATATAATTATGTAGACATATGTTCCTCCTAATTATAATTCCTACAATCAGTTGCGTGCAATCTAGTATTTATGAAAATATATAATCATATATTTGGAATATAATAATATTCAATCTTGTAAACGTAAAATAAATAGTTTAGTAATATAAAATATTATTTTTCAATTTTCGCAAGGTGGAAATGGGCTGGAAAACACAAAAAATGTATCTTCAGATGCGGTCTTATTATTATATATTATATTATATAGATATAGATTATATATTATAATTAATATATAAACATATATATATATATATAATTAACAATTGTGTGTCTGTGTGAACATATTAGATTCTTATTTTGTATAAATATATAAAATAAATTGCCGAAATTGATATAAATTTAAAGACATGCGTAAAATATAAATGAATATATTTTTCATTAGGATATATTGACACAAAAGAGATGAATTTTGGCTATATAAGAAAATCTATATAGTAATAGAAAAAAAATATTCATTGTGTAATCCATATGCATTGATCTACAAATCAATATTAATATATAATTTTCCACATAATTTGATTGATTAGGCAAGATAATTTATGGAAAAATATAATAATTGATTTGCGATAAATTAATATCTAGGATTTTACATGGAAAAAAATAATTAATTAAATATAAGATACATAAGATTACATTTCCTTTTTCAGAAGGTGCAAATAGGCGGGAAAATAAACATTTTCTAATTGCGGCCACGGTGTTGTTATTATATATTATATAGATAGATTAGTTATAATTTGATATTGATATATATTGATAGATTAATATTTTATATTATACGTATACACACACACATATATAGGTTATATATAGAATCTATCTATCTATCTATCTATCTATCTATCTATCTATATATATATAAAAACTATGATAGATATTAAGTATTATGTATACTTTATATATCGATATATAGCGAGAAACATATATTTTTAAAATATTACATTATAGTGTATATGTATAAGTACATTATATTGGTTTCAAAAAGAGTTATTATTATATTATTATATCATTTGCTTAATAGATTAGATGTATACTGATATATTGACATAAATTAATATATTATATTATATATGTAGATTAGATATTTGTTTGATATTATATATATATATATAATTTAATGGATATATACGATTTTAAAATTAATATCCTACTCTATATCTAAAAGTAGAATAGTTTAGGCTTTTTTTCCCGCCAAAACTATCCCACTTACCAAAATAAATAAAAAATAGAAGAACAAAAAAAAACAAAAAACGGTAGAACAATAAATAAATGGCAATCAATAATATAACATGCCAACTAACTTACGAGAGAATAACAACAAATTGGTAATTAATAATCAATGCAAACTTATGATGGAATAACAAAATGGTAATTAATAATCGTCATTAATAATATAATAAAATAAAATTAAAATTCATTACCATGCAAATTAAGATTAGATATGAAATTCATTTCCCAATTTATTATATGATCAACACAAAATACATAATATACACATTATTTTACAAGAATTGATATAACTACGGAATAACAAAAAATTGGTAATCTAGAATCAATACAAACTTATGATGGAATTAAAAAAAGGTAATCAACAATCATCATTAATAATATAATAAAATTAAGTTAATATTCAACACAAATTTATTCTGATATATGCATTTCCCAATTTATTATAAGACCAACACAAACTATATAATATACACATTATTTTACGAGTATTGATATAACTACGAAATAACCAAAAATTAGTAATCAAGAATCAATGCAAACTTATGACGAAATTTTAAAAAAAAAAAGTTAATCAAAAATAATAATTAATAATATAACAAAATTAAACTAATATTCAACACAAATTTATTGCCATGCATCTCCCAATCTTAATCTTAATCTTAATCTTAATATATATATATATATATATAAGCAAATACAGTGTAATGAACATGTATTTTATAACATAATTAATATGACCAATATATTATCATAATTACATTGTTAGTCAATATATCGATACACACTTATCACACTAGATAATTTATTTTTACATGATTTTCCACAATTTGTGTATTATAGATATAGCTTAAATACACACACACACACACATGAAAATCAATTTAAATTTACAAATTTTATATTTAAATACAATAATTTAGATTTACGTTTCCATAATAGCTAATAGATATTATATTCTTTATACTAATACCATGCGAATAATGATATAAAAATAAATACTATAAATATGCCTAATTTATATTTAATATATCATTTTCCTTGAATACAATTGAATTGCACTTATTGTTATTGATTAGAATAAATCTTGATTAACAGATTTGTGCATATTTAATTAATTATCATTCTTTTGTGCACGTTTAATTAAAAATGTATGCATTGTGATGGATCTTTGATGTCTATAAATAATGAATTGTTATATCACAATTTCTTAACTCCAATTTTGTGTTCATGCATTTTTTATGATCTGTTTTATTTATTTCTTCCATATTCTTATTTTGTAATTTGATTTTTATTTTATTTAATTAATATTATATTGTAGAGAATAGCACAATTACTTCAAATTCTTGAGAAGATGTCAACGTTCATCCTTGGTTAAGAGCTTTGAAGTTCATTTGATCAAGATCTATCATCTATCTACACATCGACATAAAGAGAGGCAATCTAAATATTTTTGTAGCTAGAATGATTGTATCATAATCATCAATTGTAGCTATTTTTAGTAGTGTTTTATATTTTCCATTTTTTATTTGTAGTTTCAATCAATTTCTTGCTTTGAAGTTGATCTTTGAGTGGATACCTCTCGGTTATAAATAACTTGCTTGATTTACCAACCTATATATATTTTCATATTGGTGTATTGGATTATTTTTTTTATTTAATTTACTCAATTTTCTTTTGAATTTTAAATATATTGTCCTAATACAATATTTTATTATTTGTAATTTTAATTTTTATGCAAGGATACATTATGATTTCATTATGTTGCCTCAATGAGATATGCCAACACTTTAATTCATGATTTGGGAGGTTTTATACTTTTATATACAGTTCTATTTTTTCTAACTACAAATGGCAATGAAGTAGTGTTTTATCCAGTTCTTCAATTTGTCCAATTTATTTCACATGTTTGTGTAAAACAATTATTACATTTTAATTATTGAAACCCCGTGTCTTGCTTATCGTATAATAGTTATAAGCTCAATTATTCTCTTTATTGTGATTATTTTAATTATTTCTTTTATTGAATTTTTGTGCTCAAAGCAATGTAAAAGTAACTACCAGTTTTCCTACCCACTGTACAATTTCATGCTATAGAGATTAAAAATATAATATTTGAATAATTCCACATGGATTTTGTTCAAATAATTAAAAGTGATGATTAATATAACTATTTTTTGCCTTCTTTAAATATGTTAACTTTGAAATTATTTAATCTTGGATGTCGATATATAATTTTTCAAAATATATTTAGTTAATTTAAAGAATTATATATATTAAAAAAAATCAATGCTAACATCTAAATTGAATTTACATCGAAGAACTAACAAATATAGAATATGTTTTAATATATTATAAATATATCATTAAATATAATTTGTCGAATACTTAACCTATCAACTTTAATTAAGTATATTTAATTTTTCAAATAATATTTATCTCACATTGAAATCTGACAAATATTTGTGTAAACGAACAAACTATAAATTGTAAGTCCCACAATGGATTTTTTTTTCTTTAAGTTGAGATCAAATGTAATATTTTGATATTTGATTAAATTAATTTAATATTTTATATTAAATAAATTTTAAATTTATAAAATTTAAATATTAGAAAATTAAAATATTTAATTAAATATATTATATTTTCTAATAAATAATTTAAATATATATTGATTGAGATTTTTTTAAAAAAATTAGTTTATTAAATATATTAAAAATCAAGATCCGCATACAAATTTGTAAAGTAAATATATTTAAATTTAAAAATTTGATGTTTATTAATTGCTCTTATCAATTTAATGTAAATATTTTTAAATTTTTGAAATTAAAATATTAATGTTATCAAGTTTAAATATATTTTAAATAGTTAAAACGTATATATTTTAATTTTTTAAATTAAATTTATTCTGCATCAAAGAACTTCCATATATTATTGTGCGTGAATAAACTATAAATTGTGAAACCTGAAAATGATTAATCCATCTTTCTCAAATTTTATGTTGAGATCAATTGTAATATTTAATTTATATAATTTAATATTAAATATTAAATATATTTTAAATTTGTATGATGTCAAAATTTTAAAATTTAAATTTAGAATTAAATATATTAAAGATTTCAAATAAGATATTTTAAATGTGTTAATTGGAAATATTTTTTATTTTTTGAGATAACTAAAACTATTAAAAGAAATCCACTTATATAAAAAAAATTTAAATTTAATATATTTAATTGTTTGAATTTATGAAATAATTGATTTTATCAACTTAATTCTAAATATTTTTAAAATTTTGAAGCTAAAATATTTAATTTACCATTATGTATATTACATATATTCAATAGATAAAACTTATATATTTTAATTTTTTAAAAATCCACCTCGAAAAATTCATAAATATTAAATTAATATGAGTTTAATATAAATATCAATTATATTCTATATTTATATATTTAAAAATTAAAAATTTTAATTTTAAGTTAATGAAATATATTAAATTTTATATAGTCAATGGATATTTTATAAAATATTAATAGGTTATTCATTTACTAATTTAAAATATAAACTAGCTAGATCACATTTCATTGATATATATTGAAAAATACACGATGAGATACTATTGATACTAAAGGTGCTTAGTATATATAATTTTACCTTTCAAATTTCATGCACAATCACCAAGTGATTATCTATTTTATAATAATATATACTATTTTATATATATTTTGTGCAATATAGTAGGTAATGGAAACAAACAACGTAAAAACAATATAAAATTTATGCTTAAAAATATGTTCTTCACAAGATTGAAAATACACTGGAAGGTGAAGATGAAATTAACACAATAGTTTTAATTAGTTGCAAATGTCAAGAAAAATTAAGAATGAAAAATCGAAGGAAGACAAACCTATAGTATTGAAGATATTTTAAGGGTTTAATTTTTCACATTTGGATATAACTTTATTATTGTATTCATTTTTTAATATATTTTTTTAATTTATTAGATACATTCAAATTTTTGTCCAGTGTATTCCACATGTTTCACTGTTGAAATAAATGTATTTTTGAGTTAAACTTTGACCAACTAAACAAACAAAACTTTTTTAACGTATTTCATTAATGAAGTTAAATATGATTAATTTTATGTTTGTATACAAAATTCATAATAATTTTATTTTGCATAAGTAATTAATTTCTTATTTATGTTTTTTATTATTTTTATATTATCATGTCATAATGATTCATTTTAGACAAATGATTTCTCTTATTGATATTATTTTCTGAAGTGGTTTGTGAGTTTCCAATTCTAATTTAATTTTACTTATAAACGAGACTTCTGGCCTATTTTTAGAATCTTCATTGTTAGGTAGTCAAATTATGCTAAATCATGTTGAAAATGAATAATTTTTTTAGTTAGCAAAATTATATTATAATGAGTTCAAATACGTGAGGCACATGTTTGAAAATTTCTATGAAACCTTATTCAATCCAAAAAATTATTTATACTACACATTTCAAATTCTTTAATATTTTTCTTTAATAGTTAGATATTATCCATACATTTTACATGTCATACATAAAAGTGACCAATATTTAATTTCATGCTACATATATATAGACCAATATTTTTACAATAATATAATTTAATACATTCATATCCATATGTAAGGAGATATAAAATGATATGATTCCTAAGATGGAATTTTAAATGTTCTCTGCATTAATCAAATTGTGGAAGCACTGTGATAATTGTCCTTCGCTAATATCCTATATATCCACTTCACACAGTATGGAGGGAGGACGAGGATGCATACATAATAATTTTTTTTAAATGTATTTATGGTGGTGTATAATTTTTTCTTAATTTTTCTCATTATACCTAAAATTATAAATGGTTTCAATTATGTTTCTAATGGATTGTAAGCAAACCAATTATGTTATTTTTTTAAAGTAGAAACAATGAATGAGAAGTGTAAGTTTATTTATGGATATGGATTGTCTGTCAATAAAATAGTGAATAAACTCTAATTTAATATTATATTATTTATACATATTATAATTGTTTCTATCAATTATTTAACTGTAATTTAGTTATTTTATTTGTATAAACTATTTGTTATAAATCATT
The DNA here is from genome assembly GCA_026008535.1 of Perilla frutescens. Taxonomy (NCBI): domain Eukaryota; kingdom Viridiplantae; phylum Streptophyta; class Magnoliopsida; order Lamiales; family Lamiaceae; genus Perilla; species Perilla frutescens. The sequence goes on along the minus strand of BRKX01000017.1, from coordinate 33,729,596 downwards.
TATAAATCTCTCGTTGTGCATCGCACGGGATGTAATACTAGTACCAATACATTATAAAATAACATTGAATATAATAAATATGAGTTAAAATATAACTTACTAATTTTAGAAGGGTGTTTTCGGCCGGAAAACCTAAAAGTTTCTATTTTGAGAACCGTTGTGTTTTTATATATATAAAGATATTATTTGGGAATAAATATTTTTTAGGTCAATTATAAATAATTATTAACACTGACCAGCTAAAAATGTTCAAATTATATCTTTTGAGAATTTAAATGAATTCATTACCTTAGTAGGATCTTACAGTGTTGGCATTACTATTAAAACTAGTATATCTCCCGTACGATGTACGTAAATATAACTACACATTTTAAATTTAAAGTTTGATAATAATTCAAATGTTGGTTGCAATAATATTAGTATATAATAAGAAATAATTATAATTTTATCAAATGGTAGTTCACTTATATAAAATTATATTTGTGATTGATCAAATATATTCATAAACTTGTTTAGAATGTTTTTTATAATTTTAAACTGGGTCAATTAGAGATTTATATACACATTGTGTATTAACACATACCACATAGTAATGTTATTTTTTGATAGATAAAATTAAATAATTTATTTGTTTTATAGATTAACATATTAAATATACTTTATCCGGACACACATAAATTTAAATAAATAGTTTTCATACCACAATATAATAATAATAATAACAACAACAACAACAACAATAATAATATTTTAATTTATTATTATATTATATGGCATATGTGTATAACTTTTCAATATGGCTTATTTTCTAATCATTAAAATAAATAGTTAATATTTATTAATACATATGATATTAGTTTTTTAATTAATAGAATGTATAATCAATTGGTTGAAATCTTTCATGAATTTGAATGAATAATGTCAACAATTAAACACATATTGATGTATTATTATTATTATTATTATTATTATTATTATTATTATTATTATTATTATTATTATTATTATTATTATTATTATTATTATATCTTTCTACCATCTTATCAGTTTTCTTTGTTGGGTGTTTTTTTCTGATTTTTTTGTTTAAAATCTCTCATTGATTATAATTTATAAGCCTCTTTTTTGAGCAAATTTATAAGACTCTTTAATTACACAATAAGCGGATGAAATCATAAATCAACTTTGTAGAAAATTAATAACTTTAATTGTGTAGTGCATATTGTTGCACAAAATACAGTATAAAATTTCATCCACACCATAAAAAGTATATTAATTAAAATTAAATATAAATATTTTTTTCCCATTAAAACCTCTTGTCCATTTGTTTAACCATGAGTAATATTAGAATTTAAAAAAATAAAAATTTAAATAGTTGTCATTCAAAACCCCTGTTAATTATATAACAAGTCATTTGATTACACCAAAAATAGTATTTGAATTAAAAAGATGAAAATTCAAATATTTTAGATGAGCATTTTGTTATGTTTGGATGGTATTTTTTTTAGAAAAATCTAAAAAATTAAAGATATTGGATGGTTATTAGTTGAATGGTGATATTTTTCATTTAACAAAATCTAAAAAGTTAAAAATATGAATGTTTACACAATAATGAGAGAGTATTAGAATTTTAAAATAAATAAATATTTCTATGGGCATATTTTGTTATGTTTTGTATATATTGTATGTTTAGAAAATCTAAAAAATTAAAGATGTAAATGGTTGTTAATTATTATCTATGCATGTTTTGGTGATATTTTTTTATTTTAAAAAAAATCTAAAAAGTTAAAAATATGAATGTTTACACCATAGGTAGTAGTAGAATTAAGAAAAATATATAAATATTTCCCATGAGAATTATTAAATTTTAATGATATTTTTATTTAGAAAATTAAAAAAATTAAATATGTGAATAGTTGTTAATTGTTATTTATAAATATTTTAGTGATAGTTTTTTATTTAAAAAAAATCTAAAAAGAAGTTAAAATTTTAAATATGGTTTGAAAGAGGAATCAAACACTAGCCCAAAAAAATACATCAACAACCATTGACCAATTGATCAAGAAACTTACTTCATTAAAGCTTTGGAACACAATTCTATTTTAATAATGTTTTGACTAGTTTATTTTTATGACAATTTTGACCCTACCATTTTGCTTTAATATATGTATAAATAGATAGATAGATAAATTATATTTTATCTGTCTATATTAAATTGGTGATTATGTATTAATAAAGTATCATCTGTCGAAATAAAAAATGCAAATAGACTTTAAACAAACAAATAAATATTTTAAAAATATAAAGAGGAATGAATTACTAAGTAAGTTCCCGCATTTATATCAGCCATCAAACATTTCTAAAGTGAATTTTCTAGGAAATTTCAAAATAGTCTTGCTTAAATATTCCGGGAAGTTTAATCTAATTTGACTAGTAGCTAGCATCCGAATAAATGGTTTAATACTTTAATCTGCATCCCTAATTTATCTGCAAAATAAAATAAAATTTAAGCTGACGTTACTACAGTATTTATCTAGGTAAAAGGTTTCGAAATTAAAGGGCTTTTTGTTTAAAGTTCAATGAATATTCAATTTTATTATTTATTTATTCATTTATTTATTTATTCAGTGATGTATCTACGAAAAAATCATTAAAAATAAAAATGATTTATTTCAATTGACCGATTCAGAGATAATTGCAACATTAGAAGACCACTTGAAATTTAAAAGTACTTGTCAAACGCTTCTCTTACCATTTGATTCAGTTTACATATGAAGTCCGACTATTTGCTCTAATATTGGCATTAGTATTCTCTGAATTGAATTCAGTTTTTCTTTTCAAGAGATGGGAGAGCGATGAGTATCCAACTCGAATCGTCTTGATTTTTATATACAGATCTCAATCAAATTAAAATCATGTGACATTTCTCCAAAATTCTAATTTCATCCTTGACTTAAGTGTGCCTATACCAATAAAAGGTGATGTTCTTGGTTGTATCTCTTGAAGATTTTGTCCTTCTTCTACCTATTTTATAGATCTTTATAAATCGTGTAATATTATAGGGAAATTTGAAATAAAGTTATGATCTTGGTGTATTTTTGGAACAGAAATGGGGGAAAAATATTAGAAGAAATGGAGGAAAGTGTAGAGAAGGACGGGGGGAACATAATGCTTTTTCATTACTCTTTAACTAGGGTTACATGATATTTAAATCCCTTTACAAGCAAGTAGGGACCACACTTTGTAATACAAAATACCTTAGCTAAAAATGGACTATTGTCCTTGATTTAATTTAAGAGAAACGGCCAAACTAACTAGCCCAATATCGCCACTTCCTCAATTCCGACCCGAACAAGCCCATCTCTGCTTTGAACAGTCAACGGGCACTCAATTCCCAATTTATCTTCCAATTGAGTGCCCTTCTTCTTCTGTAACCTTAAAGGTTGCATCTTTCCTCACTCTGGCGTCTGCCCCACCACAACTCCATCCTCCTGCTCTGGTGAAGCTCCTCATTGGCCCTTCTTCTCCTTCCCAGTTTCAACTCTAATTTGACTGGGTTTCATGACATTACTCCCCTAAATTCAGATCCTTATCCACAAGGATCGAAAGTTGGGAACTTTCGCCTAATGAATTTCCTATCCTCCCATGAAATTAGCCCTGCTTCTTTCTCCTCCCACCTCACCAGTACCTGTTCAACCTCTTCACGACCACGCTATGTGGTTCGAGAACCCAATATAGTAAGAGGGCCGAGCTGGAACAACCTTTCTGAATTAACTGCGGGTAACTTTGGTAAGGTGACTACCCCCTTACTAATTTTCTTTTTAAAGAGCGAGACATGGAAAACAGGATGAGCTTTGGATCCTTCCGGTAGATCTAATTTATAGGTTACCGGCCCAATCTTCTCCAGAATCTTGTATGGCCCATAAAACTTAGAGGATAGTTTGAGGTTCCTCCTGAGCTGGACTGAGTTCTGGCGATAAGGTTGGAGCTTTAAGTAAACCCAGTCCCCAACTTCATATTGCTTCTCTTCCCTTGTCTTGTCTGTATGAATCTTTATTCTATTATGGGATGTCTTAAGGTTCTCTTTAAGGTGTTGCATCACGAGTCTCCTTTCCTACATTGTATCTTGTACTTCTGAGTTAGGAGTGTCTAATAAGCCCCAGTAGCCAAATAAGGTGGTGGATAGCCATACAGGGCCTGGAAGGGGATTGATTTCAAGACAATGTGGAAATTGGTATTATACCAATGTTCTGCTAATGTCAACAACCTAAGCCAAAGGTTGTTAGAAGTCATATATCTCAAATAGACCTCCAAGCACTAATTGAGTCTCTCTGTTTGGGGATGATATGCTGAGCTGAAATTCAGAGCCATACCCAAGGCCTTAAGGCCTTAAGTAGCTCTCTTCAAAATAGGCTAGTAAAAACCTTGTCTCTGTCAGAGATGATACTGACTAGTAACCCATGTAGTTTGTAGATATGATCTAGGAACAATTTGGCTACTGTTTGTGATGAAAATGGATGTGATAGAGCAATAAAATGCCCATATTTAGTTAGTCTATCTACTACCACTAAAATCACATCTTTCCCATTATATTTGGGCAACCCCTCAATGAAATCCATGGATATGTGACTCCATAATTGTTCAGGTATTAGTAGGGGCTGCAGAAGGCCAAGGGTAGCTCCAGGTTGTGACTTGTTGAGTTTGCAAATATCACATATCTTTATCATGTCTGCAATTTGGGACTTCATTCCTGGCCAAAAGAATGAGGCTTTCAGCCTCATATAAGTACCTTGAACTCCAGAATGTCCACCATAGGGAGAATTGTGCATAGTAGATAAAATCTTGGCTCTCACACCCAAACTAGCTCCCACCATTACCCTTCCTTTGTACCTGAATAGCCCATGTGATTGAGTGATTTTAGTGTCTTAACCAGGGCCAGTAGAGTTTGTGACCTTCAATTTAGCAATGTAGGGGTCTCCATCATAACTGTTCAACACCTCTTGTATCCAGAGTGGTGTGACAATGGTAAGTGCTAAACAAGTATCTTCTTCCCCTTGTATCCGAGAGAGAGCATCAGCAGCCCTATTTTCAGTTCCCCTCTTATATTGTATGTTATAATCCAAGTCCAATAGTTTGGTAATCCACTTCTATTGTAGGGGGGTCATGACCTTCTGGTCCAACAAGTGCTTAAATGCTTGTTGGTCTATTCTGATTGTGAACCTAGGGCTTTGTAAGTAGTGCCTCCACTTCTGGATAGCCATACGAACAACTAGAAACTCCTTTTCATAGATAGAAAGACTCTGATTTCTTAGACAAAGTGTCTTGCTAAGAAAGACAATGGGTCTACCATTTTGCATTAGCACATCTTTTATCTCAGTGCCACTAGCATCAGTCTCTAGTGTGAATGGCTGGGTGAAATCTGAAAGAGCCAGAACATGAGGTTGAGTCATTGCTATCTTCAATTCATTGAAAGTCTTATCAGCTTCTGGCCCCCATGCAAAACTGTCCTTTTTGAGCAAGGATGTAAGTGGCCTGCTAATAGCTCCATATCCCCTCACAAATTTTCTGTAGTAGCCTATTAGACCTAGAAACCCTTTGAGCTGTTTGACTGTCCTTGAGGTAGGCCAATTAACCATGCACTCCACCTTCTGAGGATATGTTGATACCCCTTCCCCACTGATAATGTGTCCTAAGTACTCTATCTGTTGTTGACCAAAGTGGTATTTAGATTTCTTGGCAACTAGAGTATGGGCCTTGAGAGTAGAAAGAACTTCATTCAGATGTACTAAGTGCCCCTCCCAAGTCTTCTTGTACACTAATATGTCATCAAAGAAGACCAATGTGTGTTTTCTTAGATATGGCTTAAAAACTTCATTCATAAGATACTGGAATGTTGATGGAGCGTTACACAACCCAAATGGCATGGCAAGGAACTCATAGTGTCCACTATGAGTCATGAATGTTGTGAGATGCCTGTATGTAGGTTCCATCAAAAATTGGAAGTAGCCAGACCTCAGATCCAACTTGGAAAAGAACTGTGAGCCATTTAGTTCATCTAGCAGGTCATCTATAATGGGTATATGGTAGTCATGCTTGACAGTCAACCCATTTAGATATCTATAGTCAACACACATCCTCTATGAGCCATCTTTTTTCTTCACAAGTAGGACATATGAGGAGAAGACACTTCGGCTAGGTTGTATTATGCCCGACTCTAGTAATTTCCCTGCTATCTTTTCTATCTCATGTTCGTGATGATGAGAGGTTCTGTATGGGTAGATTTTCTTGGATTGGCTGTCAGGCTTGAGTATAATCTAATGTTCAATCCCTCTTGGTGGCAAATTCTTTGGCTCTTGAAACACATCACTGTATTAAGTGAGAAACTTTCAAAGTGTGGATTTTCTGAATAGATGGAAGCTTGCATAGTGACCAGAAACATTTCTTCTATCATCTCAATTCCCTTTAGTATGTATCATCCTGTATAGGGAATGGTGAGATATTAATTGGTAGTCATAGACATCTTTGTTAGCAAATATTTTAATCGTTCTGTCTCTCTACTTAATAGCAACTGCCGTCCTTTCATAATCAAGCTCAATGGGTGTACATGCCCTGAGCCAATCCCATCCCAATATTATATCACAACCCTCATATTGTAATAACCTGAGTGAGTGTGTGAGTTAGTGGCCTTGCACCTCCAAGTCAAATCCTTCAACTTGGGATGTGCTAACTAGTCTCTGCCCATTGACTACTCTAATAAGCAGGAGAAAGCTGTAGTAACTTCACACCTTAAGAGTTGTGCAGCAGATTCATTTATGAAGCTTAGGGTGCTTCCAATGTCTATTAGAATTTACAGTTGGTGCCCATAACTGGTGCCTGCAAACCTCAGGGTAGTAGCTCCCCCTTCACCCTTTAAAGAGTTAAGTATAACAGACACTTCTTCCAGTTTTGTCTCATGTGGTGATTGAAGGTCAGTGAGCTTGACAGAATTAGGCTGGGATAACTCATCTTCTTTTTCCCCTGTCATGATCATATAGTTAATCCTATTCTTATACATGTGCCCCATTGTGTATTTCTCATCATAGTTATAGCAGAGTCCCTGAGCTATTCTCTCAGCCATTTGTTCTAATATAAGATATCTTACAGGTGTCTTTGGAGGGTTCCTTTTTGTAGCTACAACAATAGGAAGGATAGGGCCTGGTGTGTGGTACCTGGTGAAGCTTATTCCCTGCTTTGATTTTCATGGTGAGTGCCTTCATAGAAATTAGTTAATTTTGCCCCAACTCTATGGCTTGTTCAAGTGTTGTTGGATTGAACATCTTGACTGCTGCTCTGAGTTCTTCACTCAGTCCATTAAAAAAACTAGCTACATAGTATGTTTCAGAGTAGACAACATTGTCAAAGAGTGTCATGCACTCTTTTAGCTCCTCAAACCATGTAACATAGCCAATATAACTACTCGTATGCCTTAGCTTGTTGAATTCTACCACAATGTTGGTTTCCTTTAAGTCTTCGAATCTAGCAGCCACCACCTCAACAAATTGCTTCCAAGTAAGATTGGCTAGCTTAGTACAGTAGGATTGGTACCACAAAGCTGCTTTCTCTTCAAAGCTCATGATTGTCAATCCTACCCTCTGGTCATCTGGGACATTGGGGATTATCTTGAAATAACTGTTGCACTTCAATATCCAGACCCTTGGTTGGGAGCCATCAAATCTGGGAAAGTTAATCTTAGGTAAAGGGGTTAAGGCTTGCAGAGGTTGGGGATCACTCAACTATCTATTACCCATAGTGGTCTGAGTTCTGGAGTAGGAACCCCCTTCAACATAAGAACCAAGAGGTTTCTCTAAGATGGAATCAACCTCTGCTGGCCCTTTTCCTTTGTCTTAAGACTCTAGTAGTTAAATAGGTCAGATAGGTGATCTAAATTACCAAGTATTCCCTCATGCATCTTGGTAACATATTGAATTTGTTCTTTTAACCTTGATTCAGCTGCATCCTCTTAAGACTCTCTGCTTGCCATGTCTGATCCAATTTCCTTTGTACTTCTTGCAGTTTCTTTAGTTGTGTGTTCTCCGCCATGTCCAAGGCTCGGTGGCTCTGGATACCAAATGTGATGTTCTTGGCTGTATCTCTTGAAGATTTTGTCCTTCTTCTACCTATTTTATAGATCTTTGTAAATCGTGTAATATTATAGAGAAATCTGGAATAAAGTTATGATATTGGTCTATTTTTCGAACAGAATGGGGGAAAATATTAGAAGAAATGGAGGAAAGTGTAGAGAAGAACGTAGGGGGAGAAACAGAATGCTTTTTCATTACTCCTTAACTAGGGTTACATGATATTTAAATCCCTTTACAAGCAAATAGGGACAACACTTTGTAGTACAAAATACCCTAGCTAAAAATGGACTATTCTCCTTGATTTAATTTAAAAGAGAAACGACCTAACTAACTAACCCAATATCGGCACTTTCTCAATTCCGACCCGAACAAGCCCATGTTTGCTTTGAACCATCAACGGACACTCAATTCCCAATTTCTCTTCCAATTGAGTGTCGTTCTTCTTCTATAATCCTAAAGGTTGCATCTTTCCTCCCTCTGGCGTCTGCCTCATCAGAACTCCATCCTCCTGCTTTGGTGAAACTCTTCCTTGACCCTTTTTCTCCTTCCCAGTTTCAACTCTAACTTGACTAGGGTTCATGATACAAAAAAGAAAAAAAAATGAAAAACTGAAAAGAAACAATAAGAAATGCTCATCACATTCCACACACACACACACACACACACACACACACACACACACACACATATTACTTTATTTTTAAGAAGATATATAATATAAATAATTATTTACTGATGGGCGTAAAAGCACACCACAATTTATCTTTCGAAATATGACATTCTTTTTTTCCCTTCAAATAAAGCCTCATCGCCGTTAGACGTATCAAGTTACACTATAGAAAACTCACCCCAGATCACCTATTGCATTTCTCGTTTCAAGTCTTTATTTTTTTTTCAATTAATTTTTTAATTTTTAATTTATTATAATTTTATTTAATTTAAATTTTTTTATTTAGTGTTCATCCATCCTCAATTAAGGTATATTAATCTTTTAAAAAAAAAATTAAAATAAAATATAGTTATGGAAACCTAAGTGGAACATGAATGACAATAAATGATTTGATCCGCAGCAAACTTGTAAAAAGTAAACCATATTAAGAGCCGAAATTACTCTTTAAAGCCCCCATAATTATTTTTAATAAAATAAAATATTTGAAATCTCTATTTTACCCCTCACTGTACAAACTTCTCTCTTTTTTTTCCCGTTTACAACAGAAACTTTCTTTTAATTTGCTTAAATAATTCCTTACACAACCCCCTCTCCCCCCCCTCTCTCCCAAGATATTGATAACATGTCTCCCAGACTCCCAGTCTCCTTCGCTATTGCTTCATCTTTATTTCTTTCCATTCATTAAAATCTATTCTCTATTTGTAATTTCATAAATTATATTTACAATCTAGCATTTATCTTCTGAATATGTTCAAAAAAATTTGAAAATATCCTCGATCATCTCCCACAATTTGCAACTCAAATTTATCTTCTCTCTTTAACTTTACTCTCCCTCTCAATTGTCATCATTGTTACGAGTCATTTGTCATCACTGTAGTATATGGGATTACATATAAAACTTAGAAGGGAATTTGAACTAAATGAATAGAAGGGATTAAAGAGCGATCAACGGGAAAAGATACATGCACTTGCTATCAATATCTTTAGAGGAAGGGGGTGGTGTAAGGAACTTTGAAAGAAAAAGAAAGTTTCTGTAAAAACCATGAGGGGTGTGATGAAAAAAGAGGTTTTATATATGAGGGTTAAAATAGATATTTCAAATAATTTATTTTTTTATAAATAATTCTGAGAGATTTAAAGAGTAACATGGTGGCTGTGATTATAATTACGGCCCAAAAGTTAAGGCCCAATTACATTGGCCCTTTGGGACTATCATTGTCAGCCCAAAGCTAAATTATTACTGAGTAAAATGAAATCGAAGCCTAAATTATTAATCTTTCCACCCAAAATCCACACCGCAACGAAAACGGTGTTACTTCAGCGGCGGTCGTCCGTACGGCGAGTTTCGCACGCGGCGCTGTTGGTTCGTGCATTTTCCGCCTTTTTCCTTTTTCTTTAAGATACTCGCCGGAATTTCGATCGATTTCCAAGGAAATTTGGCCGTCGTTAATGGATGTTTCTATGCTGAAAGACAACTAAACAGAGTGAATTGTATGCATATGTTATGCCCGCGGAAAGTAATTTCATGACATGATCAGTATAAATTCTCCACATTCTGCATGCTGTTAGTTTGCTTGGAATTTTGGCTTGCGCACTTGCATTAGTTAGTCCCATTGTTATCGTTCATTCATGGCTTCATCTTTTTACTGATTGCTCCGTTTGGTTTATAGTAGTACATCAACTGCTATTACGCAAGTGTTGGAGAATAATTTGGTTTGGTGTAGTGTGATGGTTGTAGAATCGTCATAAAAAGGGACACAACCGAGTGGAGTTAATTGTCGGGTGCTCTTTCCGTGAGACGAAATTTCACCGCCGGATGCTTATGAAATAGTGTGTCAATGAAATCTATACAAATTTAGCAGCCTGGGGCTTGCTTGAATTTATGAAATTTTCAATCTGCATTGTGCCTTCCATTGATAGCTTCTAATCATTCAATCCCCAAATTGATGGGATACTTCTTTTAGGTCCCAAATTGAACGTTAACCCATCTCTGAGGCCCTACAGTGGTAAAACTACAAACAAGCCTTATAGCATTATGTAACATTTGCTCCATAAATTTTTTTTGGTCTAAATGTTCCTTCAACTGGTGCCGGATGGGAACAAATAAAGGAAACTTGTATGACTTCTTTTCTGTTTTTTGATGTTTTGTCTTAGTTCATATGACCGTATAATCAAATTGTCTGTGCATGCCTTGGATATTTCTATTCAGCCTTATTTCCAACCTGTACACACAATTCAATTAATCATTGCTTGTAAAAGTGTATTTTTTTTTATGTGAGAACAGGTTGGGAAGTGGCAGACCATGCTTCTTATGTTCTTGTTTCTGCTTGATTTAGTGAATGGCTGAATGTGCACTACACCAGAGTGTTTTTTATATGAATTCAAATATCTTGACACGAAGGTTCATGATCACATAAATTTGTGAATCTAGTCTGAAAACTGAAGCGAAGTGACCTTTTGTCCTTCTGTTGTCTATTTCTTTGCTAACCGCATATCTTTACTATTATTGCATTGCCATTTAACATGCCCCTTTTTTTATCATGTAGGTTTTTCATTCTCTAACCATGGGAATGGATGGAAACCCGATACATAAGCAAACCTCAATATCCAAGCATGCCTTTTTTGATCTCTCTCATGTTTCTCCATTGGTCTTTTTATATCTCCTTAAAGAATGTTATTCTTATGGTAGGTCTGGCATCCTATTTTTATTCATCTTGTAATTTTATGGGTATGCTCCTTTTCCATAGAGGATATTTATGTTGGTTCGTTGTCAAACAGAATGCATCATTGTGCGCTCAATTTTTCACTATGTAAAAAATCAGGACTAGAAAATCCTGATCATATAGTTTTGTAATAGGATCATACTTTGCTTTTGGCCTTCTTGTATGGCTTATGAATGTAGCACGTTGTTTTGCATTTATACTTAGTTGGCTGTTTATCTTATCTTTGTTAGAGTTCATTTTGTTTAACCTCAAATTTGTTTTAAGATCATTATTCTTTGTTCCTTTTGATGTTTTTGCGATTAATTGGCTTTTGTTTAGTTGGCCATGCCTCATTGAGTTTTAAAATTATTTCAGTTTCAGCTTAAAAACATATCCTTCTATGAACTATTCTTATTTTCAGAATTATTAGGTTTCTCAAACTAGTGACACCAACAGCCTATATCATGGCAGTTGGATTAAACTAGCTGTTGCCAAATTCTGAGGTCCAATTGGTTGCCAATATCTTCATATGGTTATTTACTTGAGGAATACAAAGAAGTAAAATATCCTGAAAAAAGATGCAGCTATCCTGAAAATAGTGACTGACTTGAGATCTTGAAGTAACTATGTTAAGATTATTTATTTCAATATAGTTATTTATAAATGTCCTAAACTTACAGTATCTCGGCTGTTAATATGTCTCAAAGAGATAAAGTGGTGGTACCATTTATATTCTTGCTATCTTGGCACTACTGCTATCTTTTTACTAGTAAACATAGTGACCATGCATGTGCTTTAGAATCAAGCATATGAAATGGCACACAGATTATTCACAAATTGAAGCATAGGCAGTGATTTACCTTTGGCCTACATGTCCAGTATGTATTTACTTGGTTTCAGTTCTATGTATGAAAAATCAACTTATTTTGACAGGAACTTGCAAAGCAACCGCGAAGTTCCGTGCATTACAACAACAACTGTGTCTAGTTTTACTCAACAATTGCCAAGTTGGACCAGCTACTTTGATTGCTCACTGCCTCTACATATTGCCTATATTTGAATCATACTGTGAAGGCTTCAGCCATTTGGTAATATCGTCTCTTTGTCGTTTCCTAAAAAGAGGAAGCGATGATGAAGATGTAGTGAAGGCAAAGGAATGCGCTGCCAAGTTATTTCTGGACATTGTTAATGGTACTCTAGCACATGACAATGGGGTTTTAATTAAGATTGTTCAAGTTTTCAAAGTCAATCTAGCGGATATTGATCACGTGATGTGTGATGTATCAGTGAAGAGCAATCCTAAAGCTGATTCAGCAAAAGAAGTGGTTGAACAATATGTTTTAAAGCTGATGGAATTGCAATCCTATATGACTGCTGTTGATCTGTTAATTCACTTCTCTATCAGTGATTCTGGAGAATCATATTTACTAAAAATGATGGAGTGCCGACAAATGAAAGCAGCAGAGAAGTGGGCAACATATTTGGGGAAGCCAATGCAGTGTTTGCTCGTCCAGGAATATGTGGACCAGAGACTATTACAACCTGCATATGATATTATAAAGAAAAATAATTTGCGCCAGGAATTCCCTGAGCTCCATCATCAGAGTAAAGAAAGGCAAGAAGCTTTTGTTTATTGCTCTCATGCCCTGTCCTTTACTGGTTATTTACCAATCATCTTCTTAGATTAGTGGGTTCAAGTACCTATTAGAAACTTGCTAGAATAGCCATTTTTTACTTGATTACAGCTCACTGAAGAAGCTAGCAGAAAAAGGTGTCTGGGATATAGCAGAAATAAGAGCTAAAGGCGATAGAAAACTTCTTGAATATTTGGTACGTGACTTGGGTGCAAGGTAGCCGTGTTATTCTATGGACATTGCTGAAATTGCTTTTTTTCGATTCTGTCGTAGATACATATCCCTTTGTTTTGTAGTCATATGTTACTAGCTTTTGTCTAAACTTTCTCTAGTAAATGTTGACTTCACTCATATACTTTTTCAAAGTCAGTAGAACAAGAAAGGGAGAATAAAAAAGACACAATGTTGTTGTCCGTATGATAAAGTTGTCTATATTGTTTCCTAGTAATAGATTTTACGTTTGGATTCACTTCTCTTTTCAAAAATTATTAGTACAAAATAGGAGCAAATTAAATGAAAAGATTTATTTTGCTTGTGTACATTAGGTCTACTTAGCAATGGAAGCTGGCTATATTGAAAAGGTTGAAGAGCTCTGTGATCGCTATTCCATCAAAGGTTTCTTTAATTCTAAAGGTATGCTTCAAGAAACATCCATATATGCTGATTTTAATATGGCAAGCTAGAAGAGAATGCTAATCGTACAACTCAAAATTCAAATTCTTTGTAATGGAAGGAGAATTTGTTAATGCGTGTTGCACCTACTTGAATTTACATTTTCATACATTGCTGCAGCCTTTCCGTGCGTCTGATTTCTGCTTTTGTGCTAGCTTTTTATCAAGTGCTTGATTATATGCACCTCTCAGCACGATTCTATTCTAGTCAGTCAGAACTAGGGTATTCCTTGTCCCAATGCTGTGCTGGTCAATTTGGTAAGAAAGGAATAGGAATACGAGATTTTGAGAAGTTGGAGAAGTCCATCGATGAGGTTTGGGAGTGGATTGATCATTGAATTTAGGTTTGCCTGGTGGGTTTTGAGCCAGAAAGATTTCAAGCCTTCCTTGTACATGATACTACAAGACATCATAGCAGTGTTATTTAGTTAGCTTTTTTACGTTCAGAGGCGTAAGATTTTTGTTGATGCAGACTTTTAATTGTCTGGCCTTTTACTGATATGTATACAAAATGAATGAGGTATGAGTCGTATTAGATTCCAATTTTTTATGAGTATATTCCTGTATTTTCTTCTTTTAAGGGTACATGGAAGGTACAATCAAGCATCTCCTGTTGAGTGAACTTAAAGTTTGTACATAAAAAACTCTGAAATATATCCAGTGAAACTTGAATTTTTTTATGGAATAAGCCGTGACAAGTATGTTCACCAATCTGTTGCCTGTTCCAAGCTGAGGATGGTCTAGTGGTTACTGGATTATAGAGATGGATGTCATGCTTGATCTTTTCATGGGAGATATTCTAAGCTGTAGATGTCTTGTCTTTGAAGTTTCTTCTTGGATTTCCATCAGCCTTTCTGAATATAATATTTTCTATATTTTGAGTAAAAATTGTTGCATTAGCAGCATTACAATGATGTTGATATACAGTGGGTCTCATTTATGTAATTAGGACGAATAAATATGTTTCAGGGAAGGGGGGACTTGGTTTCTCCAGAATGAAAACATACATTACCTTAGTCCAGAATGAAACCAAACAATTTTTTTTTTTGAATCAATAGTTTCTTTCTTCTCTATTGACTGATACAACACTTTGTTACTGGCTGAATCTAATTATGCTGTTCTGATTTTTAAAATCAATATTCATGTTGGTATAGGTGCCATTATCTTTTGTTGTCTAATAACAAATTATAATTGCTTACAGAGCCTGAATCAGACCTTCTGCATCGTCACTATTTAAATCTTCATGAATTGTGTATTGAGGATGTTTTGTGGGTTGATGAAGTCAATAGTCTGCGCGATGCAATAAGCTACTTTGAGAAATGCATAGTTGTTGGTGTTGACTGTGAATGGAAACCTAATTATGAAAAGGGCAGCAGACCCAATAAGGTAATCTTATTTTTTCCATTACTGTCATGTGGTGCAAGTTGAGTTTTGCAACATATTTCTGCCTTTATGTTTTACTAAAAGACAACAAATGGCTACATTACCACACATTGGTAGATTCTATATTAAATCTTAGATTTCAAACACATATGATATATGGGAAGAAACACTTAAGTTATGACAAAGTATTGCTTTACCTGTAAACTTCAATCTTTAAGTGCTTTGTACATCCTGTCCCTTAATGTTACCAACCAGGGCCAAGTCACTGAAAAAATCATTAATCTATTTACCTGTGTCATTTCTTTACTGGTGCATCCCACTTTCCTTTCCAAGACATCCTTTGGGTCTTCCAGGAAGGCTGGGCTTCTTTCTCTTATAATTTTCTGCAGTGTGATTGTCTGTGTAAAGTGAGTTTCATTTCTATACTAATAAGAGAAAACTTGACCAATGTATTTTCAGCATTTTAATTTAGCTTAGAGGGGATTCATGCATGTGTGAGTACCTTCCTTTTGGTTGAAGGTATTTTGGTGTATCTGCTAATTTCTTATCAAATACTGCAGGTGTCCATCATGCAAATTGCATCTGAGAAGAAGGTTTATATACTTGACCTTATCAAGCTGTATGAGGATGTTCCAAGTGTTCTGGATGAATGCCTTGGCGTCTTATTGCACTCTTCTAGCATTTTAAAACTTGGTAAATAAACTTTATATGATTTCATCCAAATTTTCTAGCATTGAAATGCAAATTGAACTTATAGTACAACACAATCTAATTAATAAGTTCCATGAGAAAAATACAGCCAATTTTCTTTTTGACATCCTTCAAAATGCCAATACACCCTAAAATAGTCCTCTTGAAAAGTTCCCCTCAGTTTTCAAGGTGATGTCTTGCAATTTATAGGTCAGCTGGATGAATAAGTTGATATGGCTTGCAGTTTATAAGTCAGCTGGATGAATAAATTGATAAATCTCGAGTATATAAATACAAGATGCATGTGTGTACCAATAGATGTGTGGCTAAAAGGGACCTCTAGAAACATCATGAGTGATTAAGTCTATCAATCGATCTGTACTTTCTGTTGTAGTACTACATTAGGCTAGATTCTTTTTTGTCTTTGTTCTAAGCATTAGAAAATATGCTTAATTTTGACAATGAACTCGATTGTTTGAAATTTCAGTAGCAGCCGTGCAATCACAAATGAGCACTACAAGGTGTCTTCTAGGAATGACATACTGCCGATGGGACTTCCTGTCCAATTTGGATACTGCAAAGTCAATGTCTGTGTATCCCTCAATGTTAGATGCCCATGTTTAGACTTTAGATAGTCTAGGATAAGATCTACTTCATTCACCACACTACAGAAAATGTCATATCAATTCTCACTCCTGCCATCAGACTTAATGTCAGCTTCTCAGGTCTCCCAATCATCAAAACTTGGGTTATTTGCTGCAGCTGTCTGTCCTGTATTGCTATTTTCTTTGCCAGAAGTACACGTCTGCAGACGTTGAGACTAAACATAATGATTTCCACCATCCAACTTATAGAAAATGTTGAAGTCTATATGTCATGGATGGCCTATTGGTATTACTTCTCTCAAATATGTTGTAGGAACGTGAGGGAGAGGAAGAAAGGAAGGTCATTGTTTAGGGTTTCATCCAGGAAAAGACAGCAGAACTTCTTTGCCTATTGATAAGTTGGTTGAATTCCCATATTTATAATTTCCCTGAACGAATAATTTCCTACATCTGAAAGGTATAAACTTCTATACAACTACCGTTGATCAAAAAAGAAGAAACCAGGTGGAAAATCAGGGATCTAATCCGTTAATACAGAACATATAATAGATATATCCTGGCACGTATGCTACTTCCAATTGCATAATTTCAGTGACGTATGCCTCTTTGTTTGTTAGTTGAGATGTTGCTGTTGGTGTCCTTTTTATAGGTCTTTCTTGCCTCGTTATTGTAGAATGAGATAAAATTTCAAATACTGACTGCATTTATAAAACTGCAGGCTACAATTTCCAATGTGATGTTAGGCAGCTTGCACTTTCATATCGAGATTTGAATTGTTTCAAACACTTTGAGATGCTGCTTGATATCCAGAATGTTTTCAAAGAACCGAGGGGTGGTCTTTCTGGTCTGGCAGAGGTAAATTTAACCAGCCGGAGACACCTTTATCCATGTTTTGAGCTGCCGTCATAGTTAAGGGACCTAATTTTCTTATGCTATCATGGTGTTGGTTTGAAACAGAAAATATTGGGCATTGGTCTGAATAAAACAAGACGAAATAGCAATTGGGAGCAACGACCTTTAAGTCATTATCAGGTAGGTGCTTTTGTGTTTATGATATTTAAGTTTCACTTGCCACATTAAGATCTTTCATAGCATTTTAGTAATGTTCTACTTGGAAATATTACCACTGTCCACTCAAAAACATGTCCAAGGTATAGAACTAAGTGAAAAGATGAAGACACTGGAGTTTAACTTTTAAATAAAACACAAATCAATTGAAGAGATGAAAACTACGATATAACATGGTATGGTCTTTATTACCTATGGAATCCTAAGTGTCACAGTAGTTATATTTTCATTCCTTACTTTGATGTTACAAGAGATATCTATTTATATAGGTGAATTACACTACCTGTGATGAGTATGAAAGGAAGTTAGATCAAGTAACTAGTGGAAAGGGATCTTGCAAGTCATAGTGATCTGGTGCAGCAGACATTGGATATATAGGAGGAGATCAAGCTTTAAACAGAAGTCAGTGGTGGATGTTGGCATAATATGAAAGTGACATGGCGTTGTTGGTTCCAATTTTTATGGTGAGAGTTACTAGTAAAATATGTGTGCGTGTGTGTGTGTGTGTGAGAGAGAGAGAGAGAGAGAGAGAGAGAAGTCAGGTGATTGTTTGGCAATGGTAGGTGTGGTTAAGTTGTAGGGTACTGATTGCTTATGTCATGGTACTTGCGGGTGGGTGACCATAGAATTAGCAGAGGCATATACATTGAAAGAAGATAAAAGATGCCTAGGATAGGTGGTGCAGGTTAAGCTGGCTGCTGGCACTTTCTGAGTAGAGGGGCATGAGTGACTAGAATCCTTCGTCTTGCATCACTCCTTGTTAATTGCGTCAAGGAGCTAGGATGACTAGAATCTCTCGAGTTTTCAGGAGGTTGATGCTGTTTGATAAGAGTTTTACATTTCTCTTTTATTGTAGCTTGTTAGGGGTATTCGTCACTTTTATAAAGGTCAGTGACCGGGGTTCAATCCCCAAATCCCCTCTCAACTGAAAGAACAAGAACAGAAGATAAAAAAAATGCATGCGCCCTTGCATGGAAAAACTACTGGACAATTTTCATCTATTGTTTCTTTGCTGAACTGGAACTTAAAGTTGGCTATAATATGGAAATCGACATAACTAAAGCTGCTTAATAAGTAGCAATTCATGTATCAGTAGGGTTCCTGTGCAGTGACCCCAAGCACAGGCGGTCTTCACAAATAAGTAACTTTGCTATCAGATCTAATTTATAGTAGGCACAAGCTATCTTCTAAAATTATGAAAGTAATACAGTAGCGTACCAGCCATACGTAGTTGTGGAATGCTGTGAAGGTTGGTTGTACTGAACGTATTTCTGTCCGTGTACCCCATTTCATATATGGATTGTCATTGCAGCTAGAATACGCCGCTCTTGATGCTGCTGTTCTCCTCCACATATTTCGGCATGTGGGCAGACACTCCCAGCCTGCAGACGCCTCAGAAGGAAATGCCAAGATAGAATGGAAATCACATATTGTATGGCTCTCTCTCTCTTTCTCTCTGTGTGTGTGTGTGGATGTGCACTTGATTGGTGATGATCAAAATATGTGCCTTGCGGTTTTGCTTGTTTCTGATTTATCCAATAATCTTAAACAGATTTCGCACATGGACAGCTCAAATATGCCTGGAAAGGACACTAAAATGGGTGACGAGGCAGACGCTCAGGAAAATTGAGCATTGAGGCTGGAAGCGAAACATGCATCAGACATATTTAATCCAGTCTTGTAAAGATCTAGTGATTGTGAATTCAAGTGTAAAGTTTTGAACATGAAAAAGTAGAATAGGTAGTAGGTACCTATGAATTATGATCCTTCTCTAATCATCCATCCTTTTATTTAGACGTTCGCCATGTATAGTTCTAATTATGTTACCTGTCATCTAAAGAAACTTCATTGAAGACATTTATTGCATCTGTATGCGTGCATGCTACCGCGTTTTCTCGACTTCATATTTGCATATTTTTAGTCATATCACATTGGTCTCTCGGCAATGTGGTAAGTAGCTAGTATTGAAAAATAGTGTGTATATGTAATATTATTGCTCGGTGACGGCGAGCTGCAATATAATTGCTTGATGTAGTTTTAGCTTCTGCCGGAGGAGTCATTGTCCTGTAATTAGGGATGAATGACAATGGGTAATGCACTCTATGAATATCTGTAAAAATTATTCACGATGAGTAGGAAAATTACTTAATAGGTACATACATGCGTAATTACTCGTATATTTTTAGGGACGTGTGCGGGTATATGTATCTTTGTATCCAACTCACGCGCGCATGCACACATGTATGTATATATATGTGTGTGTGTGTGTATATATATAATTATGTGTGTTATATAGGAAATGGATCAAATGAGAATCTATCCTCCTTTGTTTTAATCTAGAAAATCACAGCAAGTCAAATTTTAGCTAAAAGGGGTGGCATACTTGCAATTTTTTCCAACTTTTTTTTTTATGGAAATGGGATTGCTTAATGTTTCAATAATTTGTAAAAAATAGGCGTCATTTTGTGTGTAGAAGATGAACAAAAGATTTGATTGTCGGTATAATCTTGCACTTTAATTTTTTATTTTTATTTTGTTATGTTTTCTAACTATTCAGAATAACTCTCAAAATGAAGATCGTTGTATAAGATGTTAGTGATTTGTAGATTGCTCATGCGATCGGGTATGGTTTCTCTTCTCTATTATATTGCTTGCTGACAAGATGGAGAGAAGACAACTTATTTTTTTCAATATTAAAATGAAACACTTTCTTGTTCACTTGTTTATTCTCATGATTTTATTGGAAATTTTTTTCCTACAAATTCATGTTCTGGTAAATCATTTACTAGAATCGTAAATAATTGAAAAAGTTATTTATAACTTCATGCTTGTTTATTCGTTGTGTTCGTCAACAATTGTAAATAATTGAAGAAATTATTTACAAGTTTTTTTTGTTTACTGTAAAGGAGGGTGGGGGTTGGGGCTGGGGCTAGACGATGAAGTTGTATATGTTTTTAGGGTTTGTAAGAAATGGAAGTTGTAAGTAAGGATAAAAATATCTTAAAAAATATTTTTTATATTATAATTTATTTGTAGGCTACACAGAGAAAAATGAGGGTTGTGGATAGAATTACCCCTAATTAATTCGGGTGTGAATTATATTGTTTCAATAGCCTTTTAAATATAATATGGATTGTCTTTCGGAATACCGAGCCATAGAAACTCTTATATAGTAAAACCTCTATACAGTAATATCGTTGGGACCAGAGAAAAATATTATTATAGGTATTAACCCAAAAAAATTAAAGCACTGCCATAACTAACTTTAGATAAGTATTTCATACAATCTTAAGTTTAATATAACATATGTAGTTAAAATAGTTCTAAACATTATATACAGATATTTAAATATATACTCCCTCCGTCCCGTTTGTAAAGTCCACTTTCTATTAAAATAGATAGAGTAAATAATAAAAAGGTGGACCTTACTATTGGGACGGAGGGAGTATGAGTATGAAATTTAATGTCATTTTATTACTATATGGAGATAAATTTTTTATGGATGGTCCTAAAAAAATACTGAAATATTACAATATAGAGGTTATTCTTATTTATAACTGATTCCGAGTTGGGACCACAACTTTTTATTACTATAAGGGATTATTCTTATATAGAGTATTCTTATATAGAGGTTTTACTATATAAAACAAAGACGTTTTGAATTCGAGATCCGCAAATCCTTTCTCCCACTAAAAAAAGTATCGGCATTCAATAGGAGCGTGAACTACTTCAATCAAATTACGTTTAATTATGCGATATTCTGAGGCCAAGGATGCAAAGAGTTTCCGATTAACTTATTTAATTGAGTTCAATATTAAATTAAATTGCTTAATATACTAATTTAGGTGCCCCTCGCACACTGTTCCCAAAAAAGGGGCAAATGAAAAAGAAACGAAGAATCATAATTATAGCATCCAGTTAATGACGCATGAGAGTAGTTCTAATAATTATTTGCATTAATTTAATGATATATTTTATATATGTTTGGTCACGGTATATATTATTTAAGAGAATTTGAGTATATAAGTTTTTCTTTTGCAAAACAAATAAATAAACAGAACCCAATGATACTTGCATGTTGAGAGGCTAAGTAATAGGCATTTATAATTTTATCTTTTCATCTTAATTAATTAGCAATTATGCAGACAGCCGACGCCTATATATATGTATATATAAACCTTTTTGGCTTGACTATTTTACCCTTCTTTAATTTGCATAACTTAACCCATTTCATGATTTCATCCATAATAACCTTTAAATATTTTCTTCTACTAGTTTGAATTTGGTATTGAACTTCCTGAGTGTCTTTTCTTCTCAAACAAATAAAATACAGTATTTAATGCGTGTAATAATATTAGTCTATATTGGTAAATATATTTATGATAAATTTACACAAGAAAACGTAGAATTAGAATATAAAATTCAAAGAATCTCTCTCTCTCTCTCTCTCTCTCTCTCTCTCTCTCTCTCTCATCTACGAAAAAGAAAAATTTGATTAGTCGACCTGCACCAGATGTTTTGTAAATTCATATGCCTACAAAGTTCCACATGGATCGGATTGTGTAGAGTGTCTGAGATTATTAGCATTTTGAGTTTAGCGTGTCGATTATAAGTTGTGTTTGCGTGTTTATACTAAAAAAAAACTAAAAATCTCAAACGCCTCATTAAATTTTGTCACACAATGGTTTTGAAATTTATGTATTTAATTTTGTTTGCACGTTATAGCTAGCTAGATTGAGCATATATATAAGAAAAAGTGCATGCATAATATTATATGTATATCCCAAATAGTTAAATAAGAAGGAGAGGAAGGCGAGGCTTTCGGCTTGGAAAAAGGTATGTGTAATAACTGAACTAAAAAAAAAGAGAGGATTAGAATTAAGAAGCCATGGATGACCACAAATATTCTCAAATCATCATCATTTTACCTACCATTTTCTCCTTTTTATTACCAAAACTTTCTTTTTCTTTTCGTCCAATCTTCTTCAATTCCTAGCTAGCTATATATAACTTACTCTGCGCTTTCTCTTTTTCTCTCCCTTTCTTCTTCTTCTTCTTCCAAGAGAAAGAGAGAGAGAGAGATTAAAGAGAAATATCTCTCACCATTGAACCTATGACACATTAGGCAGCACACTTTTGCACATCGATATATATATATATATATATATATATATATATATATATATATATATTTAATCTCATCTATAACGGTACGTATATATTTAGCTAGGTAGATTGATTTAATTAAAAAAAATCTAATTTCTAAATGCATGCATACGTATATATACGAAAATGAAATTCCATGCAAATTAAATTGTGATGATTGAAGGTAGATTTTAATTTGTTGTTGAATATAATTGGAGCAGCTAGCGAATGGGGGAAGGGGTGCTGCAATTCAATGTGGCCTCAATGGTGGAAGATGTGCTCCAGCAGCATGGAAAGAGACTTGGCGAAGTAGATTTCGCCTCAAGAAGAGCTCAGGAAACTTGTATGATTAAATAAATAAATAATGAACTCATATAATCGAAAATTGAAAATTGAAAATGAATGAATGTTATTTTGAGTTGCACTTGCAGCATTGAGAAGATATGAGGCGACTAGATGGCTGAGAAAAATGGCTGGTGTGGTTTTGGGGAAAGATTTGCCTGCTGAGCCTTCTGAAGAAGACTTTAGAATCGGATTGCGAAGTGGGATTATTCTTTGCTCTGTTCTTAACAAGGTCCACCCTGGTTCTGTCCCAAAAGTATGTATTCTATGCTTCATTTCTATTTCAGGATTTTCTTTTTTGTTAATCAGTCATTTCATGATTTTGATCGATGTTTGCTTTACTTTTAGGTGGTTGAAGCGCCTATCGATTCTGTTATTATTCCTGATGGTGCTGCTCTCACTGCATTTCAATACTTTGAAAATGTGAGGAACTTCCTTGTAGCTATACAGGAATTGGGGATTCCCACCTTTGAAGTCTCTGATTTGGAACAAGTATGTTGTAGATTCATTTGCATTTTCATTTCCAATCTTGCTTTCCAGTTAATTCAATGTGAATAAGGAGATCATCTAACAAGATACCAAAATTGTTAGGGAGGGAAGTCTTCCCGGATTGTGAACTGCATCGATGCTCTCAAATCATACCACGAGTGGAAGCAATCCGGTGGGAATGGAGTCTGGAAATTTAGTGCAAACTCCAAGCTCTCTGGAGGCAAGCCCAATGGCAGAAGAAATTCTGATCTGTTCATGAATTTTCTGTCAAGGAACTCATCAGCTAGTGAGCTCAGTGATGATTCATCATGTGTTGATCATGTGCAGGACTGTAATGAAGGGGTCTGTAACCTTAATACATATATGTATCCCTCTACTAATGACTATTTATCTCCAAGAATTTGGCATAACATCACATTTTCACATTGCAAATTGCAGGGCACCTCCCCTTCCTTGCAGAGGCTTGTGCGCGAGCTTCTTTCTGAAAAGAATTCAGAAGATATGCCTATGGTGAGTGATCTTGATCTCCCCTGTGTTTCCACGTAGAAATTGAGCAGGCCAGCGTCTCAGATCTTCTTTCTGATATATATTGTGTTTTGTTCTGCTGAACAGATTGTGGAGAGTATTTTAAATAGAGTTAAGGAAGAATTCGAGCGCAAGCTGGAAAGGCAAAATAAACTAGTAAGCCTGATCATTTAGCTAGTACCTTCATGTTCATGCACAACTCTTTATTTAGTCGCAATACTTGCTGAAACAAGAGAAAAAACAAATTTTGTTCTAAAAAAAATATTCTATTTTGTTTTTGGCACGACAGATTAGGACAACTTCGCAAGATAAGGGCGTTCCAAATGCCTACACGACTGTGGAGAAAGAGGTCTGATTTTGTTGCCTTTGCTCATCTTACTTCTGAGCATGCATTTGAATGATGCTTATATATAGATTTTCATTGCATGCATCTGAATTATGTTATAAATCCTAATCACATCAAACCTGTAATGACTTCTGCTGTCTGTTATGCAAGACCTTAAACATAATGATAGGCAAGAAAGAGGCATCAACAGAAACTAATTTCAGTTTTTTTAAAGGATTTTTATTTTTTCTTGGTTTGACAGATTGGAACAGCTTCACAGGATGAGATCAGTGATTCCAACTCGTGCATGAGTTCGGAGATTGAGGTCTGATAGCATTGACTTATACTATATATATATATATATATATATGTTAACAGATCTTCATTACATTTCAATGACTTCTGCTGTTATGTAAGATGACAACTACAATGAAATCTGAGAAAGATTTCCGCAATGAGGCATCAGGAGCCCTTTCCTTGAAGAACCAAGAGCTTATCGAACTCCAGCAAAGAAGTTTAGAGGTAATCTTCAGCAGAGATCAACTGTGAAAAATAGTATTCCCATCTTCGGATTAAGAACTTACACGAAACCTGTTTCAATAACTTGTAGGAACTCAAGAGCATCCTTCATTCAACAAAACAAGGCATGCATGTACTGCAGCTGAAGTATCACGAAGATGTTGACAATCTAGGTAAGAAAACCAAGATGCCTCATTATGCAACAAACATTGATATTTTCTGATGTTTGGACACAAACTCAACTCTAACAACTTAATTTTGCTTTTGTGTTAGGCAAACAAGTGATGCGTCTGGCTGGCCAAGCTTCAGGATACCACAAGGTTCTTGAGGAGAACCGAAAACTATACAATCAAGTGCAAGACCTCAAAGGTGGTGAAGCTAGCCCTCTTTGTTTGTATACCTGCTTATAATGTCAGCTTTTGGTACTCTTTTAGGTATGCTGATGATATGGTCTGGTGCATAAATGTAACAGGAAATATCAGAGTTTATTGCCGTGTGCGCCCTTTTCTACCGGGGCAGCAGGCCAATGGCTTGAGCATCATGGATGAAATAGTTGATGAATCTCTTACAATACAAACTAGTTTGAAAAATGGAAAGGGGAAGAAAACATTCACTTTTAATAAAGCTTTTGGTCCAAATTCAACTCAAGGTAACTAAGGCCCTCCTCACCACTATACTTGCAAGTTGAATTTTCTGTGACAAATATTATATTACTAAAAAGTCATGTCTTCACTTGTGCAGAGGAAGTATTTGCCGATACTCAGCCACTGATTCGGTCAGTCCTTGATGGATATAATGTCTGCATATTTGCTTACGGCCAAACTGGATCAGGAAAGACTTTTACAATGGTGAGAAATCTGGCTTCTGTTTATGGACATTCAGTTGTAATGCTTCTTTTATTGTTTCTCTAACTTGGTAATTTTATCTTGTTATCAACAGACGGGGCCGAAGGAACTCACAAAAGAGAGCTTAGGTGTAAACTATAGAGCATTGAGTGATTTATTCGAAATCTCAGAACAGAGAAGAGATACAATTGCTTATAACATCTCAGTTCAAATGATGGAAATCTACAATGAGCAAGTTAGAGATCTCCTTGTCACAGATGGTGGCAACAAGAAATATCCTTTGATGATCAAACTGCCGCTGCTACTACTTTTCTCTGTGTTTTTCACTATAATATATCAATCTTTTTTTTTTTTTTTTTTTGGTTCCCTTAACTCCTACATACATTGGAAATTCGCAATAATTCTTCGAATGGCATCAACGTGCCAAATGCAAATCTTGTGCCAGTTACCTCAACATCTGATGTGATTGAGCTGATGAACCTTGGCCACAAAAACCGTGCAGTTGGTTCCACCTCTATGAATGACAGATCCAGCCGTTCTCACAGGTATGTATGCTAATTTAGCCAAACTTTTGTTGTCGGCATAAACTGAAGTTGAGTTTTGTCTTTGTTCAGTTGCCTCACTGTTCATGTTCAAGGGAGAGACGTGACATCCGACACCACTCTCCGCGGTTGCATGCATCTGGTGGATCTTGCAGGAAGCGAAAGATGTGATAAAACAGACGCGGTTGGTGATAGGTTGAAGGAGGCACAACACATTAATAGGTCCCTTTCTGCCTTAGGAGATGTGATAGCTGCTCTAGCTCAGAAAAATGCTCATGTTCCCTACAGAAACAGCAAGCTCACGCAGTTGCTTCAAGACTCACTCGGTGAGATCAATAAGAATAACTGAATAAGAACAAGATCATCATCAACATTCACTATTAAATTCCATCGATTTTTTCAGGAGGGCAAGCCAAGACTCTTATGTTCGTGCACATTAGTCCTGAGCCTGATGCTCTTGGTGAAACAATCAGCACTCTCAAATTCGCTGAACGCGTCTCAACCATTGAGCTCGGTGCTGCTAAATCAAACAAAGAGAGTGCTGGTGCTGATGTCAAGGAGCTTAAAGAACAGGTTAAACTAAATATATGTCTGTTTATTTATTCCATGATAGAGCTACTTACTTACTAGCTAGTTTCCCTGATCACTACTGTCTAATTTGGGACAGATAGCAACACTCAAAGCTGCCTTAGCACGAAAAGAGGGAGGGGGCAAGCAATCTAGTTTGAGCAGCCCTGTGTCATCACCATCTCACTCCTCTAGTAGCAAGGGAGAGGTAGCAAAACTAACTAATTCTTAGCTATGGATATAATATTAATGATTAATGAATGCATTCGTGCAGGAACAAAGCAACTGCTCGTCGAGGAGGCAGAGCTTGGACAGCCAAGACTCGTTGAACTCTCCACCTGCAGCTTGGCCAACAATTCAGGAGGCAGTAAAAGGTGGAAGCCGCAAACGAGTTGGGAGGCAGTCACCGGAGTTTAACTATGGCAAGCGCAGCCCTGATGCCTCCAAGATAAAGCCAGCTCTGAGCAAGTCAAAATCAGCAAACAGAAGGAACAGTCTAGAACATGCCACAGATGATTCAGACTTTGATGCTGCAACCAGTGAATCTTCGGAGCTAGACTACCAATGGCACCTCAATCTTCAAAAGCCCAACAACCTCCCCACAGTAGTCGAATCAAAGCTCAAACGCCCCATTGCAAAGCCAACCAAGATCCAAGAGACAACAAGGTACATATACATATCACAGCATGATGCATGCATGATCTTAGCTTATCATTATTGAATGCTGTGCTGATTGTATAACCGATATATATATGTATAATTTGCAGCATTAGGAGCCTGATTCCTCAGGCAGCTGGCGCTGGAAGACTTTCGAACGGGGTTGTGCATTCTCCATTAAACAAAAATGCGCGGCCATCAGCTTCTGCTGCTACTGTGGTGAGGAGAAGACCAGCCGTGGGGAAGTGATGAGAGCCATATATATATATATATATTATATATCTGCATTGTGTGTGTGTGTGTGTGTTTCAACAGAGAAACTGATGAGTTGAACTTGTTGCTGTGGTATATATGGCCATTTTGAGCTTCACATTTTCACTATAAATTTAGTAATTTTGGGAGAGAGCATATCAAGAAATATATATATACATATGCATGTATGTATGTATGTATGATTGTTAATTCTTCCTTGTATACAATTCCATGTGAATTCCTCTTGTAAAAAGTTGGTTAGGAGATTTAACATAGTGGAGCAATAGCTGCTGATCAACAATGTTTGCATATAATTGTCTAAGCTGGTGTTGTAACTCTCATTATAAATGGAGTATATGTATACTTTCATGACAATGCAATGTTACAACAGTTTTGAGTTATTCTTGATATATTTTATTATTCATGTTTTCACTCATTTCACTTTGGTTGATTCATGTTTATCAATTTTCCATTGCTTAATTAATTATTATACTTCTTCTATGGACTGTACGTGGTAATTATTGCAACATATATGTGTTAGCAAAGGTAGAATTAGTGATTAAATGTTTATGTTGTATATGTGGATCAAATGATTGGACAGTTAAGTTCTCTAATCGAGGCTTCTTTTATTTGGAGGATGAGGGTTCTTAGTTAATCATGATTGCCCACTTTATTTCATTGATTAATATATATATATATATATATATATATATGGAGGATGGATCAAATGAGAACCTAGTTCCCATGTGGGAACTAGGAACAAATCTTGTCCATCAATTCCCTTAATTTCGGCGGTCAGGATCAGCTTTGATTTCGATGGCAATTTTATTATTTATGGTAAGTTTTAGTTGTCTGGGGGTATAAGTGTAATTTAGTAATCATCATGTTTCCTTATTAGATTTGTAGTAGAGATCGATCATAATATATTTCTCTCACGAACGCTGCGAATTTCCTTCTCATCGCTACGAGATCGTTTCTCTCGTAATCAGCTAGGTTTTTTTTTTCAATTTCTTGTTTCTGAATATCGATCGAGCTTAGGTTATCATCAAGGTTTAGTTTCTCAATTCATTATTTTGGAACATCGGTGAAGATCAATTTTATCGGTGGAGCTCAGATTCTCCGATTACTTTTCAATTCATTTTTTTTGGAATAACGGTGGTGATTCAGAGTTTGATTCAGTTTTCTATGGAGACTCCAGGTATTTCCAGGGATGTTTAGTCGATTTAATTTTTTGCTATATTTTTCTATGCGTGATAAATATGATTTCATTGAGATTGATTTGTTTTTTATGTTATTCGATTTTTTTTTGTGTTTCAGATTCATTTTTTAAACAATACACTTTGATTTTATCGTGTGTTTGATTTTTTTCTTCAGCATAAGATTTCTGAATTTTATCATTGTAGCATGATTGCATGTTTCATCATAACATGTATGAATATTAATTCTAGCATGCTAATATGTTTGATCGTAGCATGTTTGAAGATATATTGTAGCATGTCTGCGTTATGGTATATGTGATTTTTATATATTTCTAAATTGATATGGCAGGGTCTAGTTCATTGTCTGATCGTAGTGACATGATGATTGAGATATCTCATGGAATGACCGAATATTATGTACCAAAGTGTGATCTGTCATTGAGGTCATTTGTTGGACAAAATTTTAAAGTTCTTGATGATGGTATAGATTTTTATAAAATTTATGCAAAGTCTTCAGGATTTGATATTCGTCTTGGTTCAGAAAAAAAATGGAATGATGGTACCATCATTTGGAAGTATATATATTGCAATCGAGAGGGAGACAAGAATGCAGCTGGTGAAGATGATGGTTTGTGCATTGGAGGTAAAAAAAAGAGACGTAAAGTTTCTAGGAGATTTGGTTGTAAGGCTTGTGTTGTTTTCAGATTGGATTCAATAAACGGGTATGTTGTCAAACTGTTTGAACAACGTCATTCCCATCCATTAATACCGGTTCATTTTCATAAATATCTTAAGGCAAATAAGAATTTAGATTATATACATAAGAATTTTGTGTTGAACTGTGCAAGAGCAAATGTAGGTCCAGCGAGGGCATTTAGACTTTGTAAGGAATTCGTTGGAAGTTATTCTAATATAGGATGCACAGCTGTTGAGTTTAAGAATCTATCTCGTGACCTGAAGGCGTACATTGCTGGGGCTGATGCTCAAATGTTGGTGGATAATTTGTTATCAAAGCGAGAATCATGTTCTGGATTTTTCTTTGAGTATTGTGTTGATAAGGATGATAACCTCACTCGTATTTTCTGGGCGGATGCTTTGTCAAGGAGAAATTATGCCCTTTTTGGTGATGTTATGTCGTTCGATGCCACATACAACACGAACAGGTATTAGATTTATGTGCATGTATATTAGCTTGATTTGTTTCTAATTTTAGCACGATAAGCTATTAATATTTGATGACAGACATGTTTTGAAATTATCATAGCATGGTTTTGTACTTAATAACAGCATAGTCTGTATCACATATTAGTATAATGTATGAGCTAATACATTTCACAACTATTTTTTGAAATTTCAGGTATTCCATGATTTTTACTCCTTTCACGGGGAAGGACAACCACGGGAAATGTGTTACATTTGGGGCCAATTTATTGTCTGGAGAAAATGGAGAATCATATGCTTGGTTGTTTGAGATGTTTTTGAAGTGCATGGGTTATTCTCCAAGTTTGATAATTACTGATCAAGATCTTGGAATGAAGACTGCAATTGCACAAGTCTTCCCTAATAGTAGGCATCGGCTGTGTATGTGGCACATAATGTTAAAATTGCCAGAGAAGGTTCCTCTCCATATGAGAAAAGACGATTCATTTATAAAAAGATTTAATGATATTGTTTGGTCTAATTCGATTGAACCTTCTATTTTTGAAGCAGAATGGAATGATATCATGGCTGAGTATGAATTAATTAATAACAGCTGGTTTACTCACATGTTTCAGATTCGAGAATTTTGGATTCCAGCATATTTCAGGGAATTTCCAATGAGTGGTTTATGTAGAACGACTTCAATATCAGAAAGTGTGAATAACTTCTTCAACAGGTACTTACATTCTAGGTCAAATATGCTTGAATTTTTCATGCACTTTGAGAGTGCTATGGATGCACAGAGGCATGCATCTGATTTGCAGAACAGTATAGATGAATCATCTGTTCCTCAATTGAAAACTCCATTACTATTAGAGAAACATGCTGCTAGTGTTTACACTTCACATATCTTTCTTAAGGTGCAAGAAGAAATCATGCATTCTTGTTTTAAGTGTAGTGTTGTGGAGGTGAATTGTTCGGATCCTATGATGGTATATGAAGTTGATGATGGCAGTAAATTTACTCACACAGTTACTTACAATAAAGTTGAGGATACTCTTGTTTGCAGCTGTAAGAAATACATTATGGAGGGAATGTTGTGTTGTCATGTGTTTCTTTTGTTAAAGAACATGAAGGCAGTTGAAATACCTCATAAATATATTATTTCCCGATGGACGAAAACTTCATTACTGAAGCCTCTACATAGTGAGGGTGGTGCCTTGTTTGATAATTGTGATAATGTTGGAGAGGGGAAAAATTTGACGAATCAGTTGGTTTCAGAGTTTTATTCAACTTTGGGCTTGGTTGAGGGTAATGATGAAAAGATGAAGTTGTTGCTGGCTAGTTTACAGGAGTTCAGATCAATGCTTCAGCTTGGTGATGATGAATATGCAAGTTTGGCAAATAAGAAAAGGTTGTTTGAGCAGTTTTATGGTTCATCTACTCCTGCTGAAGTCGATGTGCATCCTCCTATTCCAGTTAAAACTAAAGGTAGCTGCAGTCGTTTGAAACCAAGGCAAGAGGCCATAGCTGAAAAGAAGAAAAAACCCCTAAGAATGTGTAGCAGGTGCCATCAAAAATCTGACCATGATGCAAGGAATTGCAAAGCAGTCATATCAGCATAGTTCAATTTTTTTTTTCATTTTTTAACGTACTATTGGATATTACTATAAACAGAAATGTGTTCATACCGTATGAGAATTAAATATTGTTAAGATGTTTTTTTTATTTTAGCATAACTGTTATATTAGTGTTAGCATAATGGTTTGGTGGATGTTAGCATAATAATTTGATTGTTGCAGCAAGCGATGTCTTGCAATATTATATATTAGCAATTTATATGTCTGATTTGTGTTATCATGATAATAGCCTTGTGTTGTTATGGTAATAGAAATTTGTTTCTATGATTTGTGTTAACACAATAATAGCATTGTGTTGTTACGATAATAGCATTGTGTTGTAATGATAATAGCATTGTGTTGTTACAATAATAACATTGTATTGTAATGATAATAGCAAATTATATCTATACTTATCTAATATGTTATTCACAACAATATGCCAAATAGATACAAAATTTCATCATATAAACAAAATATTTAGCAAAAGAAACCCATATATTCGATTGCATCATTACAAAAATCTTAGTACATAAACATGCATAGTAATGATGTGTTCATCAACAACAACAAAAAAGACAACCTGTCATTGTATCAGTCATACAAAAGATCATAGCAGAACATCAGTAATTAGTTACTGATTTTCAGAATCATTGAATCAACATTGATTAGCCCGTTCTCACATGACAACCTGTAATGTAGGGTGGCCTCAGCATTGATTCGTTCCCTTAAGACATTCATCTCTGCATTTAGAATTGCAACAACATACTTTGCCCTCAGATATTTTATCTGTCTTGTATTATCGATCCTGAGTTCACAATCCCACTTCTTCAAGCAGTCACCCTTATAGGTCTCCATATGCCTCATGACGAATGCTCCGCAGTCAACCATGTTTGTTTCATTTCGCCATGGCATCTTCACTCTTTCAACAGCTTTGAATTCATTTGATAATTTTGTTGCTTTTTTCCCCTGGCCTGTAGTTCTGAGGAAACTTGTGAAAAAACTAACCTGTTTGTTTTTTGTAAATGTTAGTATTTTTCTAAAATATTTGTAACACAGACAAAATTTTAAATTGACTAATTATTTCCACTTACCATCAAACTTGGGATTTCACCATACTTCACGTGCAGTTCTTTATCATCCATCATCGAGGAGTTGTCAATGATCTCTACTTTGTTCTTTTGCAGATCAAATGTCATTAGGTAGAAGTGATTTTGACTGTATACTGGGAATAAATATTGGACAAGAAGATTTTGAATGTCAAATTTTGGTTTTTTTTTTGTATAGAAATATGTTATATATAAATGTGAGATTACCAACTCAATGTCTTTTGGCTTCAAATCTTGAAAGCTTTGAATCTCCAACAGTAGATTTGTTGAGAATTCAGACATTCTTTTTTCTGCATCCCAGACTTTTGGCGGTTGTGAAATTGTGTAACACTATTCAGATAAAGTGTTAGATTGTTAAAATCTCATCAGAAACTGTAATAAATGTGATGAATGAATTTTTTTAACTTACAGTTGGGTTAGTTGTAGCAAAAAATCTCCTTGGCGAGTTGGGTCCTCTGAGCTTTTCGTTATAGTTCAGTAAAGTACTCCAGGCATCAATCACAGATGTAGTGATGTATGTATCTGGAGAGAGTGACTTCAGATCTTCCCTTGTGAGTTGGACTCGCTTATCAGAGTACACAAAATCTTGGCTGCAAAATTATTTTTATATACTATAATATTTGCTGAGTAAATAATATAATGAAATTTGAATATAAGACAAGTGAGCTCACGGGTTTGCTTCATCATTACTCATCAACCAAAAGCATAAATCCTTCTCAGCTCTGCTTAACTTCTCGTTTGCATTCATTGTCCTTGTTTGGAAAGGAGATGTCAATTTGCTAGTCTTTCTCAATGCACTCTTATTTCTTGTAATCATTCGTTCAACCTATATGAAATTTTTATATGTCAAATATATCAAATCTTGGAAAAATATTAAGATAAAAAAGAAAAAGAAAAATAATGCTATTCTGAATATGCAGCTAATGCTTGTATGGTGCATATTATATACTGTAATGAGAATACAAATACCTTATCAGATTCTTGAACATCTTCTTCGGTATCTAAAATGTCCGTTTTCTTCTGCTTGCCCTTATCAGTGTTTCCAACATCTTTATTGATATTACAACACTGTAGATTTTTTTTATTTTTATATTAAAATTAGTTCTAAAAAATGATAGATTAGTTAATATAGCTCTAGTATGACTATCTAAGTTATGCTTTGACTGGTATGTATATGATGCTAAGTTTATTTCTAAACGATGATATCATGAGTTATAATATATTTCATGCTATTTTTAATGTTATTTCATGCTCATATGATTGATATTGTATGCTTAAATGAGAATAGAAATACCTTATCAGCTTCTTTGTTGTCTGAAATGTCTGTCACGTTCTGCTTTCCCTTGTCAAGTTTCTCAACATCATCATTAACCTCACCCTGGCCCTGTAGATTGTTTTTGACATTTTATATAAAAAATTTTATGAGCTAATTATTTTTTATGTGTTTATTACCTGTATCTCATCATTCTGAATATTCAATTCATCATTTGCTCTGTCATTTCTAACATCTTCATCAGCAGAAAGACCCTGTCACAGTTATAAAAAAGTGCATTTATTAATATATGAAATATAGAATTTTCAGAAAGATCTATTTAATTTGAGTATTACCTCACTGAAATAGTGTTCTTCCATGTAGTCTTCAACCATTGTATTTTTGTCATAGTTATGCACAACTGACATCACATCCCGCCAATCATTGTCATTCTTCGGTGACAGTGACAAACCTAGACTGAAACTAGGTGGTATATCAGCATCTAACATCTTCCTGAAAGCATCTCTCTTGATAGCTACTTTTTCTATCTCCTCTATTGCAACAATGTGTTAAGGACATGCCCAGAAATCGTCCTCAAGTTGTGATTGTGTTTTTTCTGTTATCTCTTGTGTGGGTGTAGCGATAGATGATTGATCTCTTTTGCTCACCAAAAGAGCAGCATCGAGCATTCTCTTAAAGACGGCATCAGCAAACATGAGGTCTGGAACATCATTTGTTAAGTCAATGACTTCATCTATAGTGTCTGATATGAGTTGTGCTTTCTGAATAAGTTTATTTGCTATCATGGGCATCTTATTTTGTCGTTGATTAGGTTGTTCTCCATCTGCACTATCGCCCTGAGGTTGTTCGCTCCTTATTTCAGCCTTAGAATTTTCTGGGTTGCTTGGTCCTGGCTGAGCATTTTCTGGATTGCTTGATCCTGGTTGAGGTCCTGCCTGAGCATTTTCTGAGTTGGTTTGGCCTGGCTGAGCATTTGCATCAGCATTCACTGCTGGGTGTTGGTTGATAGGTATGTTGTTCGCATAGCTTCCAATGCCATATTCACCAATTTCTGCTCCTTGTTGTACATCATTTATTAACCTCTCTTCTGGAAATCCAAACCCAAAACCTCCTGTTTTAATTTCAATAGCTTGTCTATCAAACAATTTTCTGTACCCCCAATTGTGAATTATTGGAACAATCCTTGTCACATTCAGGTTGAAAAGATTTACCCTGTCAACATAAAGAAGCTGTGGCAAATATCATCAGTCTAAGTTTTATATAATATTTATGATAACTTTTTTGTAACAAAAATGATTATGATATATACTGTATTTCATTTAAGATGCTAATATGTAGTTTGTATGTAGCTAATATATTAATCTGAAACTTTTTGAAAAAAAAAGATAACCAAAATCTAAAGCGTAGTAGGTATTCTTACAGTTAAGAAGAGGATTGGGCCTGTGAATTCCCTGTCTTTGTGTTTTTGCCATTTCAATGTGTGTTCGACTAGGCACCGCATAACATACTCACACCAATTGAGTTGTGCTACACTGTTCATATCATATAAATTCTTCATTATTTGTGGGGAAACATAGCCATTTCCTCCATTTTCGATAAGGCTACATGTGAGCAGCAACACAAACTGCCTTTGGAACCATTCCCCTCCTTCTGCGTCTGTCAGCATGTTTGTAGAAATATGAACCGGTAAGATTCTGTACTTGTTTTTATCAAACCTAGCCCTCCACAACTCTATCATCGGACATGGATGATTTTTCACCTTCTTTTGAATTAAATTTGGACCCCTCGGGAATCCCATTACCAATCGTACATCCTCCTCCTTAATATGCACGGTTCTACCTGCTTGAAGTTTAATCTCACAAGTTTTGGGGTCAAAGTTGTCTAGCACCCAGTAGGCAAGTTTGTGAGGTATTTCTTTTATTGTGAGCTGTAGGATTGCTCCAAAACCCATCCTGATAACTTGCTCTCTATGCATAGGATTCAAATTTCCAATGGCTTTAGTCAACGCAGATGTGGTGGCACGGCATACAAGCTCTGGATAATTTTCAATCTGATTCTTGCTTATCTCCATCACTACCTCAATCTCTGATGATGACTCATCCCTAACATTTTTGTCTTGTGATGATGTCCAATCTGATGCTTCTTGCAGCCGGGAAAGAAATTATGTAGGTGTTGTGATAACTGGTTTGGTCTCATGACGATCATGTCTGGCTTTTGTTCTCCTTTCCATTCTTTCATTATCAGTTTCACTGTCATCATTATCTTGTACCATGTTACGCTTGGGAATATCTGCATATTATTTTAAATCAAAAGGTTAGAACAATATATTTTTTTCGATATGTAGTATGCTAGTATTAGTGCAAAATAATGCTAAAATCTAATATATCTGTCATTGTATTTTCAGACCATTATTAATACAAACTGTAGTTTTAGAAGAAAGCCAAAATCATGCTTATATGTTCTTTTAAACATATTGAATGCTAAAATTTAACACATCTGTCACATGCTAGTATTACTGCAAAATAATGCTAAAATCTGCCAATATGAATACAGAAGGTCATTCTATTTTTCTAAATGTCACATGCTTGTATGTTCTTTCAAGTATACTGATATGTTTCATGTTGATACCCCACAAGAAAGTATATCATACTGATATCTTATATGTTCCAATCCAGTATTAGTTTTAGAATAAATTTAAAATCAGGCTTAATTGTGCATTCGAACATGCTAGTATTAGTGCAAAATAATGCTAAAATCTAACACAAGTGATTGTATTTTCAGACAAATATGAATACAAACTGTAGTTCAGAATGAAGCGAAAATCATGCTTATATGTTTTTCAAGCATATTGAATACCAAAATCTAACACATATGTAGAATAATAATCAACACATTGCAATTATATTATCCACATGTTGAAATTCAACACTCTGTCACAATATGGATACAGAAGGTCATTCTATTCACATGCTTATACGTTCTTTCAAGCATACTGATATGTTTCATGGTGATACCCCCACAAGAATCGCATATCATGATGATATCTTATATATTCCAATCCAGTAATAGTTTTAGAAGAAATTTAAAATCAGGCTTAATTGTGCATTCGAATATGCTAGTATTAATGCAAAATAATGCTAAAATCTAACACATATGTGATTGTATTTTCAGAACAATATCAATACAAACTGTAGTTCAGAATGAAGCCAAAATCATGCTTATATGTTTTTTCAAGCATATTGAATGCTAAAATCTAACACATCTCTAGAATAATAAGCAACACATTACAATTATATTATCCACATGCTAAAATCCAACACATCTGTATGTCGTATGCTAGTATTAATACAAAATAATGCTAAAATCATGAAATATTTGGTGTTAGAAACAATACCAAAAAACAGTAAGCGCAACCACCATCTAACTATCAAACTTGCTTAATAATTTCAGCATATGCACCCAATGTATTTATCTTACTGTAAAATAATAGAATGTAAGGTCAATGCAATAATGAAATATTGCATAGGTTATACTTGAAATCGAACAAAATCATTGCTAACAGTAGATATTTCATCATGTTGTTGTGCATTTCCTAATCATGCTTGAATTTATGTAAACCTAGTTTTTTTTTTGAAACACCTATATTTCATAATATTCAAATGTTGTAGATTCTTCGCACAAAAGTAAAAATGTTTTTATGAATGCGATGCTAAATCATCCTTTCCAGTTGAAGGTTGAAAATATCGATCAATTTCTAAAAAATTTTATCGACAAAATGAACGTTACCTTCTTTTTTCTTCAACGCAAGTCAAGATTTCTTGTCCGCCATTAGGTTTATGGTTGATATTGTTGTGGATTTGAAGCTTTTTCCAACAATAGAGTGCTCGTCGATGATGATTTTGATCGGATTTTTTGAGGTGTTCTTCGATGGAGTTTGCGTCGGTTTTTGCGTGAAGAAGCTTGTGAAGCGTTTAATTTCGAAAAGACTGAATTCCTTGAAGTTCCAATTATGCCCTTATGCGTTTGGCGGGATTAAAAAGTTCTGCTTAATTACAATTTTGCCACCTGTTAATTATTAAATCTAGACCGTTGATTTTAATTGTTTTAGTGGTGGGGATGAGTTCCTAGTTCCCACATGGGGACTAGTTCCCATGTGAACCCTACCCTATATATATATATATATATATATATATATATATATAGTGGAGGCTTTTCCTAGACCATTGTTTTCTTTATACTTAATTTCAACAAATACTAATAATTCCACCTTTTTAAAGAAATATACAACATGCTCAATTCATCTGTATTTTACAAAACATAAATAATTGATATTCAGATGAACTTCAAAATAGTACCGTTAGGCGTTAAAAATTCTTTTTTCTACCCAAGTTTTAGAAGTATTCTCTCTTATACTATATATTTTTTTTCTTCAAAAATACTAGTTAGTCCAAAATTAAGTACAAATATATATATATATATATATATATATATTTGAAAAAAGTAGAATAATGGTTATTATATTTTAAATCTTCACAAGCAATTCATAATTAATTTAGTTGAGTGTATCGATACAAATATGATTTTCTAATATATCTAAATAATTTTTTTATTGCTATATACTTCGTGTGGCGCGCATATATAGTCATTAGATTATATATAGTATACATATACATATTATAGCATTGTATCAAAACAAATTAATTTATATTGTATATATAATAATATGGTTATTTATATAGATTATTTATGTATAATATAAAATACGTTTTATATACTAAATATATCAAATAAATCGACAATAAAATGTTGTCTTGATAGTTAGTCGTGTATCTTATACATATGCTTAAGTAATACTTACTATTTTTCATTTATTTACATGATTAAATTAGTTTTCCTTATAAAACAAAGTGATCGTATTCAAAAGTTTAACATTGCATCATATATGAAAGAATACAACTCGAGAGAGCTTATTGAGGCGCTATAAACTCTTTCATATTTTAGCTAGGTAGGCTATCAGTTTTTAATTTTCGTGTCAATTAACATAAAAAATAGTGTAAATAGATACAAGTATTCAAAAACCAAATAGCAAATGCTTTTTTAGCCAACATTGATAACACATGCTTTTTTATTCAAACAATTTCACTATCTCTTAAATACCCTTACTAAAGGGTGGGCCCAGTCAACATATTCCTTTTGACTGCTTTTTGAAAACCAAACAAAACTCACGTGAATACCAAACAAAACGGATTCAACTCTCACGAAAACACTCTTCAAAAATTTCCTCACGAAAACGGATACCAAACAAAACTCACGAAACAGAAACTTGTGAAACAGATTCAATTCTCACGAAACACACTCTTCAAAATTCCCCAAAAATTCTCACGAAACCCTTCAAAATTCACACGAAAGCTAAACCAACGAATTTGATTCAATTCTCACGAAAGTCCGTCGATCTTCAATTCTCGGCCTTGTTGGAATCTGAAAATATCCCGTCGACGTCGAAGCCATGGAAAATCTCGAGCCATGGGTTGCCGATTATCAACAGGTTAGAACATTAATTTTGTTTTTTTTTTGTAGTTTTGAATAATTTAGATGATTTTGTGAATTAAGATGTTGGATTGTTGGTTGGTGTTGAAATCTGTGGAATTATGCGAGTTTAGATTCATGGATGGTTGTGTAGTTTGTGAATTTTACAGCATAAATCGAGAAAATATATGTCATGAAATCTGTTTAAATTTTTTGTCACGGAATGATATCTCGTGTGTATTATTGTCACGATAATGGATCTCGTGACAATATATTGTCACGATAAGGGATCTCGTGACAATATATTGTCACGAAATATGTTTTCGGGAGCATATATTGTCATGAAAGCTGCTTAATTTTTCTGTCACGAAATGATATCTCGTGTGTATTATTGTCATGATAATAGATCTCGTGAGAATATATTGTCACGATAAGGGATCTCGTGACGATATATTGTCACGAAATCTATTTTCGGGAGATCGAAATTTCACGAATTCTGTTGTCGTTCTTGCAATTTTTATTTGATAATTAAGTATCTATAGCATGTAGATATCTATATCATTTCCAATTAGTTTTAATTTAATTATATTTATTTTATTTCTGCATTATTTATTGCTAATTTTTTGTATATATATTATTTAAAAAATAGCGTGATTGGGTGTGGAGGAGAGAGGCTTTACAGAACATCACGTGCGGGATTAATTTATACTGGAAGGATAATATGAGTGTAATTAGGGAAGTATTCCATGTGATCAGTGGTGGGCCCGAACTATTCGAGCAGTTTAGGAGAGAGTCGTGTTTCGGGCATCTGATAGATTTCGCGGGGGGAAACAGTTGTAACAATGCTCTACATGCATTATTGAGTAGGGAGGTGATTATTGACGGTGCAGGGGAGCACGATATTTGGTTTCGGATTGGAGAAACCAATATTAGATTTTCTCCGAGTGAGTTTGCTCTAGTGAGTGGACTGCAGTTCGGAGGATCCGATTTTGATCCGTCTGCATCACATCAGATTTCTAGGAGATCTTTCTATTCCCGTGAGTTGCACAAGACACCTCTGAGAGTGAAGGACCTACTTGAGAGGTTTAGGACCTATTCACTAGGAGATGGCCTCATGGATTACGTCATGGTGGCCAATGTCCTGTTCCTGCACACTATGATCTTTGGATATGATCAGACACACATGATAGATGACTGGGTATGGGTCTTAGCCGAGGATCGGGATCGATGGAACTCATTTCCATGGGGAGCTTATGCATTCAGTCTCTTGACGTATTATATGAGTTTGGTACCGTCCACTGAGGTGGAACTGAGGAGAAAATTCAAGAAGACGGAGGAAAAAACGAGATTGTCTTATCATTTCTATGGACCGGTGTGGGCTCTATTGGTATGAATCTCAATTTTGTCCCGATTATCAGTGTAATCTTATTTTATTGAATATAATTTGATCAATGTCTTATTCGACAGGTGTGGGCATATGAGGCCTTACCGAGACTCGGTACACATTGTGCACAGGTTCCAGCACCAGACGCATTGCCCAGGTGTTTGAAGTGGGCCTTTAGGACGAAGACTGCGCGTCTGGGCACATTGTTTTCTGATGAGGTGAACATTTATTTTAAACACTGTGTGTTTTCTTGATTATTTGAAGTGTTTCTAATCAATTCTTTTCCATTTGCAGCAATTATGCTTCATATATCTACAGCCGAGTGAGAGGGAGATGGCCACTTCATATTACAGAAGTGTCTTGCTCGGTGATTGTATGGGTGTGACGTATGAGGCGCAGCGCAATAAGAGGATAAAGCCCACTTACCGAGAGCTGGCTGGAGCGCATCAGCATAGAGCTCCCTCTCCCCCCAGAGCTCCTTCTCCTCCCAGAGCTCCTTCCCCTCCCAGAGCTTCCTCTCACTCCAGGCGATCTGGGAGCTGTATTCCTTGCACGTGTGCAGATACGGGTGCAGTTGAGTCATCCAGAAGACGACGGAGTCACCCTACAGAGAAGCGTCCTAGACTGGCCACTCCTACGTCTAGCACTAGTGATGATCACCAGTGTTGCAAGCATGCTAGGCAGATGCGAGAAGTGGTGCGTCAAACAGGCGAGGAGATGCTCCGTATAATGCAGGAGCGTGATGAGGAGCGTGAGAGGGCACGCAGAGAGTACGAGATGGTGTGTCGAGCTCGATGAAGGAATTTGTTGAGTTTCGATGCTGCGGGCCAGACGCGCGCCTTAGAGTGAATTTGGTCGAGCTGGATCTGAATCAGGCCTTCTTTGATGAATTTCTCAACAACAAC
This sequence comes from Perilla frutescens, assembly GCA_026008535.1. Taxonomy (NCBI): domain Eukaryota; kingdom Viridiplantae; phylum Streptophyta; class Magnoliopsida; order Lamiales; family Lamiaceae; genus Perilla; species Perilla frutescens. Next base: position 33,687,693 of record BRKX01000017.1, on the reverse strand, counting down.
AGAGATATGTCCACACTGTCGATGGATCTGATCTTGTATTGCCTTCAAATCAGGCTGGCCGAGGGTCGTGAATTGAAGGCAGGGGTGAATTCACAGAGCATAGTCATCTTGCAGACATCATTCTTCGTAAGTTTTCAATTGTTATTTGGATCTACCAAGTCAATTGTTTTTATAATTACATTCATATTTGTTTGTTACAGTATAAGTTGGTGCATGAGTATACCCTCATTCATCTAGAGGATACAGAATTCACGCAGACATTTCCCAATTATGAATATGCATGGTGGGGTTGGGATGATGAGCTGGTCCAGATCGTCAGAGGGGAGCAGCTATTGATGGGTCCTTGGTGGCAGGTGAAGAATGTGAGTGAACATCGTTAAATTCCAATTATGATACATGTTTCTTTTATGATTGTTTTGTATATTGTTATGTTTGCAGATCATCACTGTTTGCCATGTTGATGGACATTTCGTGACCGTTCGGATTCGTCTAGACTGCTGGCGAGTTGAGTTGTACGATTCGTTGTTGCACAGCATGATGGATCCGTCGGATGAGCCCACATATTCGATGCGTGAGCACTAACTCTGGCCATTGATGCATTTGATTCCAGGCCTGCTGCAGCACTGCAGATATTGGGAGAGAGCCAGACGTACTCAGATCTGCAGACCGATGGAGTACTACAGAACGCCACTCATATTTCAGTTCAGGCAGACAGATGGTGTGAGCTGTGGGGTTTTTGCTGCCATGCAAGCCGATCGACTGATTTCATTGAAGACATTCAAAATGGATCCTACTTCGGCTGACTTGGACAGGTATAGGAAGCAGTTAGCTGTTAGAATATTCGGTAATTGTAAGAGGGTAGCATGAGTAGAGCTTTGACTTATGGTAGAGCTTTAGACGGATATCGTAGACTTCTAGATACTTGATCGTGGTTTACTTGAATTCATATTTAAACTTGGTTATGTTGAATTCATATTTAAACTTGGTTAGGTTGAATTCATATTGAAATCGTGACAATTATTGTCACAGTTGGTTCTTCTCGTGACAATTATTGTCACAGTAAGTCTTATCGTGACAATAATTGTCACAGTTTGTGAAACTGTGACAATTATTGTCACGAGTACCTTCTTCTCGTGACAATTATTGTCACGAGATCACCAATCGTGACAATTATTATCACGAGAAGAAGGGGTTAAAATTCAAATAACTTTTTCAAATTTTCATCCTAGCCCTGTGACAGTCCGATCAGCAATCAACCAACACAAATATGCACCATCTCGAGCCAATAAGATAACAACAAATGTCCTAATTACATTAATAGAGTAGTCTAATAATTTGAATAAAATGTAATCAAATTTGAGGTTGAACCCTGTTCGGGCACTTGCCCTTGCTGTGTCCTGGTCCACGACAAATACTACATCTCTTCGGACGACGTCGCCCCTCACCAAGCATTTCTTCTTGTGATTGTTCAATCTGGTGTGGGGCTATACATTTCTTCCTGTTGTGGCCAGTTCCTCCACACCTCGAGCATACTTGTTGTCTTCTACTTCTCGTACTTGAGCCTTCACCAGCTGATCGATATCTGCCCTCCTTAGGACGACCTGCTTGGGGAACTGATTTAGGAGGACAAACTCTGAATGTCGAAGTGAATGTCCACTCATCTTGACTCGGCACTGAACGTACACGATCATGGTATGCTAGACAGAGTATAACTTGCTTGAACCACTGGTCAACGTAATCATAGATGTCCAGTCCGACGATCCTGTCACAGTAGTTGTAAAGTGTTAATAACATGAAAAGATAATAATCAAGATTTTATAAATTGAATATTTATAAAATCACGGGACCTAATAGCAGCAGCTGCATGAGAACAAGGCATCTGATCGAGGTGAAATTCGCCACATTCACAGGTTCTCATCTAAAGGTTAACAATGAAGCTCTTCTCGTTCTTTTGCACTTTGTATAAATGTGCATTCTGGCATCGAACCCTATACTGAAGGCTCATCTCCACCTGTCTGTAAAGCTTTGTGTACGCAAATTCTGTCAAGATGTGATCTCTCGACACTGCCTTCGCACGTCTCTCGTCAAACCACTTTTCTATCATATCTCTGACCACTTCAATGAGGGAACATATGGGCAATCTTCTAGCCCACAACAAACGTGCATTGAAACACTCGGCCGTATTTGAGGTCATAAAGCTGTAACGACGTGAAGGGCATTGTGAGCGTGCCCAGCGATGTACCCCTATACTCAGCAGTGTATTGTAAACGTCTTCTCTGCTTGAGGAGATCATTGATAGATATTTCAGGAACTTTTCTTCTCTATACGCAAATGCAGCCGTTTTGAACATAGAAATCACGTGGCGACCCGCTCGAATCAGATAGTTCGCTATGTGGTAATAGCACAATTCATGGACCGCATTAGGATACACTGCCTTAATAGCATTCTTGATGCTCACATGTTGGTCCGAAACTATCACCAACTCATCACGATCTCCGAAAGCCTTCTTAAACTCGGTCAAGAACCATGTCCAGGCTGCATCATTCTCAATAGGACCGACACCAATGGCAAGAGGGAAACACTGCTCATTACCGTCTTTCGTCACAGCGACGAAAAGGATGCCCTTGGTCTTTCCCTTCAAATGAGTGCCATCAATGACGACAACAGGACGCATACACACGCTGAATGCCGCTCTAGAAACTCCTAGAGCTACAAATGCGTACAAGAAACGACCATCACGATCGGTCTGCAAGTTATAATGTGTATCGGCATTGGACCTCTTCAGCATCTCCAAATATGCAGGCAACACCGCGAAGGACTGATCGTGAGACCCATAAACCATCTCTATTGCGATATTCCTAGCTGGCAAGGCAACACTATACTCAACCTCAATGCCATACTCCCTCAATATCTCAGCTATCATTGCTCTCGGCCTCAGGATTGAACCCTCATCTAGGATTCTCTTTTTAAATAAATCAGCAATCACCCGAGACGATAACTTCCGTGGTGCAATACGTGTCAGGTCCAGCCGACACGTATGATTATCCTCTAACTTAGTCACCATCCACAAACCACCCTTAGAACTAGCCACTAATTTAAACGGGCAGGTCTCGTTTTGCTTGCAGATGACTGTGAGTCGACTTTTGCTGGATCGAGAGACCGAATATTCCACTTGACACTCCATGTGCCACTTTTCAACAGCAATCATCAAGTCTCTCTTCTCCAAAAATGTCTTCTTTTCGGCTATCACATCACTATCTGTCTGTGGTGGGTCGTCATGTACCACTGCTAGTGCATCGTCAACACGGGCCACAGGAATAGACTAGTGTCCTAAAGGAGGAATCTCTACATTCGGAGCCTCGGCTTCAGGAGCAGCATCCTCAGATGTGAAGTTCTGAGGTCCACCGTGCTGGATAATGTTGACAAACTCATCGAGACGCCCTGGCTCGCGAATCCATTCACAGAATTCGGCTATTTGCTTACGCCGAACTTCACTCTCGTAGTTCTCGTCGTCGTCATCATCATCATCGTCATCATCCCAAGACAACTCATCACCACTATCATCTCCAATTAGTTCGTCATTAGCATCATTTGACGACATTACTATTGGCGTTTGCTGAAGTGATTTCTCGGTAACGTACACAACAGGCTCGTCTTGCTCCTGAACTAGACGGGCTAAATCAACATCCGTTTTCAAGAGTCCTTTTAGTGTCCTCCCCGCCAATGACCTCGTCAAATAACTTAGTGAGTAACTAACGCTTGTTTGAGACGTTTCCATAAATTCATGAATTTCTTCGATCAATTTATCACGAGATAAATTGTCGAATGGGAGGTGGACGAGTTGATCTTCACCATCCACGTACTCAGATCTCTCCCATCTACCGCTGTGTCGGACAACAATACGTTGTCAAGCCATCTGCAAATCAGCAACAAACGGAAATTAAAATAAGTTGCAATATATTGAAATATCGTGACAATATTGTCACAAGATCATAGAATTCGTGACAATATTGTCACGGTTCAGTTGATCTCGTGACAATATTGTCTCGAATACTATGGTCTCGTGACAATATTGTCACGAAATGGGCATTTTTCAAAAAAAAAATTGTGCCACGAATGCCAAAAATATTGTCACGGTTGGAGATTATCGTGACAATATTGTCACGAAAAGGGGATCTCGAGACTATTATAGTCACGAGATCTGTGAACCGTGACAATATTGTCACGATAACTCTGTAATTCCGAAAAAAAAAACGATGCTACTAATGTTTTCAAATCATCAAAATCTTCAATTTCACCTCAATATATCACAAAATATCCTGATCTACAACAATTTATGCATATAGGATCATTAAAAATTACAAAAGCAAACATATTATAACTTGAATAACTCTTAAACATAGCTATTATGAAATTAACATAAATTGTGGATAAATTACTTAAAATTTAAAAATGATTTTAAACCCAACTAAATCGAAGAACTTCACGGTCGTAAAAATTAAAAACTAACCTCGAATTTATTTGATACAAATGGCGTGAGTTTTGTGAATTGGCGTGACTTCTTTCAAAATGGCGTGAGTTTCTTCTATTTGGATTTCTTCATTGTTACAAATTAAATGCATGCACCAACAATGCACCTACCAAATTTATTTCTCTTATTTTTGAATTTTTTTTATAAAAAAAGTGGCCCACATGCTTCATTTTAATTAAAGAAAAAACAAATGGAAATTATCAAATAAGGCAAAAAGGGCATGAATGACTTTTACACCACTTTTAATATAGAAAAACATGACTCATGGTATTTGGCTAAAAAAATATTTGTTATCTTGAATTGGACTGCTTTAATTTTTAACCCTAAAAAATATGGAGCATAGAATAGAATGCCTCTCTCTCTCTCTATATATATATATATATATATATATATATATATATATATATAGAGAGAGAGAGAGAGAGAGAGAGAGAGAGAGAGAGAGAGAGAGAGAGTTTAGGTGCTTGATTGACGGGCTATTGTTATTTTATTTTAGACTTTGGCATGACTTTTCACTTTTGCAAATTTGCATGTATTTTGGTCCCACTCATGTCCGATGTGATAACTTGCTTTTGGTTTCCTAATTATTATTCTTTTACCATATTTTACTCAGAGTTGGTACTTCTCATTGAAGTTAACATTGTACAACTCTCTTCAAATGTTCACTTATATTAAATTATTTGGAACTGCAAAAATATTTATTTGGGGGGATAAGTTTTTGTTTTTAAAAAAAAATATTGCGTGGAGAAATCGAAACCGTAATCCTGATTTGTGGATCATCACAAATAAATTTCACTTCTTTGTAATAAAACTGTAAAAGATGGACAAATCACACAAGGAGTGTTTATTTCTCACAGATGACACTTTTTCCTAAATAAAAAATGTAAAAAAGAATAGAAATAAGAAGAAAAAAAGAAAAGAAAAGTTTGATGTTTGAGAAGAAAAATTGAAAGATCCATTTTAGGATGAGCTTTCCAGCTTGCAAAGAGAAGTGGCTCAACCTTGCAATGAAGCACATGGCCACGTCACCAAATCCATGGTTGACTCACAATTGATGTTGCCATTTTATTTATTTATTATATTTATTCATTATTGTATATACACAAATTATTTTTTGATATGCTGTAACCTTTAGTCTTAGCTTTTCTTTCAATTTTCTTTAAGCATGCATCACACATTTTGGCCGTTCATGTCCATTTAAGTTTTAAACTCTCTCTCTCTCTCCCTCCCTCTCTCTCTCTCACACACACACACACATTTTGGATTTTGTCATCCGTATCAAAGGAAATCAAATTGTTGTCTAGTTGTGACTTGTGACCAATTAAGCTGTTGCAGTGCTAAGAAGAAAAGGTGTATTTAATTTTTTTTAGGAAAGAAGAAAGATACGTGTTTGTATGGTAGTATATTGTGCACCTTTATTCTAAATTAAACCTTTAGTTTTGGCGAAGAATTTAAAGTATTTTTTTCATTTCCCTTTCTTTTTTTCGAAATTATTTTCCCATTTCCTTTTCGTTCAGTACATTATCTATATTCTGTGGTGGGTACCAACTACTGTACATGAATATGTTTAACAACTCTTTGAAATTAACAAATCAATTTATTTCTCAAAATTTCTGTTATATCTCGATCATACTGGAAAATGATGCACCACGATGCAGTTTTTTCAAAATTTTAGACAGACAAGAGGACCTATTAATTATGCATTGTACAAATATATTAATAGCCGCTATAGCAATTAAAAAAGAAAAGAAAAAAAGAAAAGAGAGATTTTCTTTTTTAGAGAGAGAATTAAATGGTCTAGCGTGGGGCAAGTATTAAAGCTAGGTCGAGAGCGGGGGTGTTAAATCAAATTTAATAAAAATTGATCAAATTCAAATTTCTGTTAATCAATAGAATTCCTACAATTTAATACATCATTTAATAAATAATAATTTTCATCATTATTCAATAAGAGTACTGATATTTGGCCAGAATCTGGTTGGACAGAATCCGGGTTAATTAGTGCTAAACCGGTTTGATTAAATCCGGTCCAAATGTGCGCCGATTTACTCCTAGTTAATTACCTTATTGTCCCTAAACATTTTGACTCCATAATTAAGACTGTTAGGCGGGCAAAATTAATTGCTTCTACTGATTTCCCACTAATGCGAGAGATAATCATGGCAGCGGATTTTTAGTGATTCTCGAGCAGTGAGCAAATCTCCAGATACAATCATTGGGATTATCTTTTCCAAAAAATACTTTAGGTTACAGCACCATAGCTATACTCCATTATGCACATCTCAAACTTGAAAAAAAAAAAAAACAGAGGTCGATATGGAAAGCAACATAGAAGAAAGATTGTTGTCAATATTCGGACCCGACGATGAATTTACAAACGATGCATCAGATGCAAATAACGATGTCAATGAAGAGAGTGACGATGCAGAATATGTGGAGGACAATGGAGAAGCAGCAAATGAAGAGTTTGGAAAAGAAATGGAATATGGTGAGGAAATTATGAATGAAGGTCTGCAAAGAAACATGGAATTTGAGAGTAGGGAAATGCTCTTCGCATCTTACCAAGCTATGCAAAGAGTAAATGTTTTAGTGTCATTATTAGGACTGCTCGGAAAGTGCACGGGTGTGATGATCCAAAGTATCTTGTGATTTCCTGTGACAGATCACGCAATGCAGGAGAAGTGAAAAAATCTACCAAATGAGTGAATTGTCTAGCCCGAGTGAATGTTATAAAACAAGACAATGGTTGCTGGAGAGTGTCCACCGTCCACTCAGATCATAATCATGATCTTGAACCACATATGTCTATTTTCATGCCGGCTCATAGGAGTTTGTCGGTAAATATGAAGAGACAATTGGAAGGAAACGACATTACCGGTTTGAGAGTGTGTAAGAATGTGAGGTTGTTGGAAGTTCAAGCCGGCAAGCCTCAGAATTTAGGTTGTATCGCCTGAGATTGCAGAAATTTCATTGACAAGAGGAGAAGATTGAGACTTGGCGATGGAGATGCTGAAGCCATTTGTACACTTTTCATGAGGTTGCAGCAAAATGATAGGAGCTTTTTTCATTTAATGGATATAGATGATAAAGGGAGGCTTCGAAACGTGATGTGGATCCATCCTAAGAGCAAAGCTGCAAGTGATGCCCGACACCATCCACCGATATTGCTTGTGACATATTATGTTGAAGTGTGCTCAGAAATTTAAGGCGGCAACTAATTTTTACAAGGCAGTTAAAGAGTTCAATTGTATAGTATATGACAACCTCACAATAGGTGAATTTGAGGATAAGTGGGCTAAATTCTTAGTTGATCACAGACTCTAAAATAATATGTGGCTGAGAGATTTATATGTTGAAAGGCAAAGTTGGGTGCATGTTTATCTAAATCACACATTTTGGGCTGGTATGGTGTCAACGTAAAGGAGTGAATCCATGCATACTTTCTTCGACGGGTACATCACTTCAAGAAGTACGCTGAAGATGTTCGTGGAACAATATGAAATTATAATTGGAGATAAGATTCACAGAGAAATACGAGCTGACTATGAGTCGAAGTGCAAGATTAGAAAATGCATTTCATCTTTCAAGTGGAAACAATAATTTAGAGATGCATACACTAATAATATTTTTCAGTTACTACATAAAGAGATAATGCTAATGTTGCATTGCAACGTTAAGCAACCAGTTATCAATGTTGTGGGCATTGAAGTGTATGAATTTTTAGAAAAAAGTGTTGATATCAACTGGCAGTGCACATATACAGTTGAGTGTAGGCCTAATGGAGAGTATTTCGAATACAATTGTCGAAAGTTTGAGTCTAAAAAACAGATAATAATCATCTTAATCTAAAGAGAAACAGAGACATATAACAAGGTATGGAATCTAAACAGGATCCCAAAGACATAATCCATAAACATCCAAGGTTTAGCCCAAAATATAAGTTCAGTGGCATATAATAACATCCAAAATACATCTAGTGCAGAGGTTAGAACATAAGATTAAAACCAAAAGAAACTATAACTAAAATACTAGTCATAAAGATCAAGCCTAACCATATCAGTTGTAGTAACAATGAAAACATCTACACTATGAGTAATACCACCGTATTTTTCAATCCGCAGAACATCACCACGCTTGATACCAAGATATTGAACTACACCATTCCATCCTTTTTTGAATCGGATCATGACATTCTTCTTGTTCTTCTTCGAAGTAAGCTCGCCGTATTCATATTCAACCTCTCATTCTTGAAAACTATAAAATGTGCGTATTTTAATCATCTTAGATGATGTGCCAAGGATGTCGCTCGCATGCTTTGGCAAATACTACAAAAAAAATCACAATTAGAATACCTTTTATTAACAATGAATACAAATGAGTAATAAAATTTTTCCATTCGATTAGTATACTCGGCCGAGTGGCACTGCACATTAAAACCATAGCCGTCACCTGAGGAAATAATGAGGGAGCAATCATTGTTGGAGAATCAAACAATAGAGAATGTCAGAAGCAAAGTGTATTAACAAATTGTAATGATCTTAACAGTTTCTTCCAAAGTTCATCCCTCTCGCTCCAGTCGGATCTGATATTGTTAAATATTTCCTGCAAAAAGAACACAAACAGAATACCAAGGTGTAGAGAATATGGATAGATATATAATGGTGGTGAGAAGCAGATTCTAGAATATACGATATATAATAGTTGGAAGCAACTACCCATATCACACGGGTATTAATTACATGCCTTAACAAGCAAAGTGTATTGGTCCCTGCCAATCAAAAAGCCCTAAAAATATTACAAAATCCCAAAAGATAAAAAAAATTCTAATATCCTAATAAATAGTTGTTAGGCCACGCAGCCTCTGACGCCAGCTTCGGTTTGCCAATCCACCTATATTGAGCGCCATTAAAAAACTCCCTGTACCAGTCCAGATCAATCCGCTCGGCTTTCTTAATGTCGAAAACATACCGGAGCAGCATCTCCTACATTAAAACATTTTATTAGATTTAACATGAATTATCATAAAAGGGTTGTAGCAAAACTTACTTCCTCATGCAACTGCCGATCATAAACGGCGCCCGGAACCCTCCTCATCCAGACAACAACCTCAAAACGCTCTTTCAGATCTTGCATTTTTTCCACAATTTGAGAGAGAGAAAAACACTTGTTGAACCCATACCAAAAAAACTGGGACGCACTGAGAAAGAAGTCACGGACTTGATTCTCATTCGAAACATCCATTATTTCCGATTCATTGATCCAGAGACGCAGAAGGCACTGTTCATCGAGTTGATCCCAAGCTTCATTCATCGTGACTGTGAAGGAATTGTGAAGACTTTGATTGGAAGAGTGTGGAAGGAAGAGAAAAGACTTTGATTGACCTTTGTTGTATACCTGTAATTATGATACAAAAAAATCAACGGTTGCTATTCTACTTTGAACCTCGATTAATGGTAGACAGTAAATCAACGGTTGATTAGAGTTGATAATGACGTATTCAGGAAGTCATTGAATGTACTTCCATTGAAAATAGAGCTAATCTAGGGCTTACCGTGTGTGGAACCATCTGTAATGATTATTGCATTGGGAATACGGAAAGGCGAGCGGTTTAGGGTTTCAAAGGTCGTGGCTTTTAATTACAAATTCACTATTCAATTATATTCACCATTTTCAATTAAAAATTATAGTTTTCTTAGAATTGTTATATATATTCAAAAATTTAAATCCGTATCTTGTATTTTTTTTCTTAATGTCGAAAAAAATTCTGAATTATAATTCTCTTAGAAATGTTATAAACTTTTAAATTATATTCACGAGTTTCAATTAAAATTTCTAATTTTAGGGGAATTGGTATATAGTCTCAAATTGATATTCACTATTTTTAATTAAAAATTATATTATTCTTAGAATTGTTAGATATTTTTAATTTTTTAATTCAAGCCTGTATTATCGGTTTTTTCTAGATCATAAAATTTTACTATCTGTGGCAAGTGGATGAACATAGAATTATACTATCTCAAGAGGAAAAAATTGTCAAAGTAATGTATTGGAAAAATAATGTGTGCATGTCTCATTAAAGTGATTTGGTTATTAGTCATTTCATGCTTTAAAATTAACTTATATTTATAAGGTAGTCGTGGCTTCAACATATCCATCAAAAGCAAACAAAAAAATTAAAAAGTGCAGATTCTCAAACTTCAAATTCCAGCTCTAGAATAGCTATGGTTTGGTCCAAAATTGACGAGGCAGTCTTCGTTAGTTTCTTACGGTTAAGAGTCAGGTACGTTGATCTTTCCCACACAATATGCACTGCAGAGATGTTGCGCCTACTTGTGAAAATGATGTCCAGGGCTCGAGATCGTCAGTTTAGTACCATTGATCTAGTTATGAAATTGAAAGAGATTTTTGACCATTTCAAAAACTTCAAGAGATTGCCCGGAATCAACTGCGACGACAAAAGTAACATTGTCACGGCCACTGATGTTTATTTCAGCCAGTTCAACGATTCTAACAATGTAAGCTTAAAAATCATTCTATAAGTATGATGAAAAATTTTATTATTATTATTATAACCATTTTTTTTAAAATTCGTTTCTATCTTAACTAGGAGTGTTCAATACACAAAGAATTCAGACTAAATGGAATGGATGAGTTCCGCGTAGTTTGTGAAATTGTTTTAGTAGGAGGCGTTGTGGCGCTTGATTTTGAAGCTCCTGCCAAGAGGGTAGATTGTTAGAGACAATCATTGTACAATACAGTTTGTGGTCTAATGATATTTAATTTGGTTCCAAACACCTAAATGCTTGATTTTTTTTTTTTTTTGTGCGGAATATGAAATTTAATCAATCTTAACCTAAATGTTAGATTTCTCTCTAAAAAAATATAATTTCAAGGAAAAATAACATAACCATAAGTTAAAATAAAAATAAAAACCATCAAATACATTAATAAACAAAAAAAACATAAACATTACATATAAACTTAAAAAAAAATCATAAAAATTGACAAAAAGTAGAAAGGAAAAAAAAACACAGAAACATCAAATCCACTCGCCAGCTTCAAGCTTGATAGCATCCGGATGTTTTTCGACATACAGATGAAACCACAAGGGATCTGCAGAGTGCCTTTCAAATTTCAGCTTATCCCCCTACCCGATCCTGAAAAAATCCACCACCTCACTCCAACCTTCAGTGATTCGGCAGATTGGATGGTTCGTCGGCAAGATATTACGGTACTCATATTGGCAGTCAAACTCCCAATCTGATTTTTCAGCCTCTATGGTTATTCGCTTGGACTCTCGACCGATGATATCTAGTGCCACCGACGGCAAGGACTTCAAACTAATAAAAAACACTATATTAGAAAACCCTAACCCTAAATACATATATCTTGTTACATGAATCAGAAAACTTACCAAACGGGTATGAAATTCGGTGATTTTGTAGCAAATCTTGAACTGAGTTGGGATGATGAAGCCATCGCCGCACTCAACCTCTTCATAGACGTTCCCAACAAGCTTATTTCTTCTCTTGGTCACTGACCTTGTTACTCGGCTACAGGATTCCATAATCTCTGATATTTTTTTTTGTTTCTTTCAGTGCAAATTTAGAGAGTGGTTTTAAGAGTCATTAATGGAGAGTTGAAAATTTAATGTGAAAGTCGACTGGGTTGGTTCAGCTCATTAATTGCTACACGATTCCAAATGAGAGGTTGCAACAATTGTGCCTTTTGCATGTGCCAAAACTCTACAAGATTTGGGTGGATCAAATCAGTACTCGATTGTACTAAAAAAATCTATACTCGATTAAAATTCTCATCCAACGATTGGTCCTTTTGGGCGGTCATTATAATAGATTTTCCAAAGTTTCCAAAATTATGATATGGTATCGAAAATTATATCATAATTTCAATATTAAAATTTCAAAAGTTATGATATTGTTTAAATTATAATATGATTTCAAAAATTCCAAGGAAAAATTATGATATTCGATGTTTATTAGTCGTGTTCGGAAAATTATATTAGAAATTCGATATTAAAAGTTCAACAAATAATAAGAAGAAAAATTATATACTGAATTATAAGTTTCTATATTAATATAAATGTAATATTAATTTGAAACAATATAAGGTCAATCTTCAAAATTATTATATGGTTTCGGATTCAATTGAAGTAATTAAGGAAAAGATCCATTATATATTGTAAAGATCTATTAAAGTTTTAGTGATCCATAATTGTGAGAATTCTTATAATTTCAAAATTCTTATTACTAGTGTTGTGTGATCTTATATTAATTTGTGAACTATGATTCATATAATTCTTATAGTTTCATAATTCATTTTAGTTACAACCATCTTATTAATTTGTGAACTATGATTCTTATAGTGGCATAAGAGTGCATGCATGGACTTTAATTTCAAAATCTCATTAGTGGTGTGATCTCATACTAATTTGTGAGCTATGATTCTTATAGTGGTATAAGAGTGCATGCATGGACTTTAATCTCAAAATTCTCATTAGTGGTGTGATCTCATACTAATTTGTGAGCTATGATTCTTATTGTGGTATAAGAGTACATGCATGGACTTTAATTTCAAAATTCTCATTAGTGGTGTGATCTCATACTAATTTGTGAGCTATGATTCTTATAGTGGTATAAGAGTGCATGCATGGACTTTAATCTCAAAATTCTCATTAGTGGTGTGATCTCATACTAATTTGTGAGCTATGATTCTTATAGTGGTATAAGAGTGCATGCATGGACTTTAATTTCAAAATTCTCATTAGTGGTGTGATCTCGTACTAATTTGTGAGCTATGATTCTTATAGTGGTATAAGAGTGCATGCATGGACTTTAATTTCAAAATTCTCATTAGTGGTGTGATCTCGTACTAATTTGTGAGCTATGATTCTTATAGTGGTATAAGAGTGCATGCATGGACTTTAATTTCAAAATTCTCATTAGTGGTGTGATCTCATACTAATTTGTGAACTATGATTCTTGTAGTCGTATAAGAGTGCATGCATGGACTTTAGTTTCAAAATTCTTATTACTAGTGTTGTGATCTCATTTTAACATATAAATTGCATGCATGCATGCACTATGCTTTCACATTTGTAATTATTAGTGGCGTGATGATCTTATATTATTACGTTTTGTGAACTATGATTCTCAAAATTTCAATTTATTAGCATGTTATATATACTTTCAAATCTTTAATTAATGGTGTAAGAGTACATGCATGGACTTTAATTTCAAAATTCTTATTACTAGTGTTGTGATCTCATCTTATAGTGCATGCATGAACTGTATGCTTTCACATTTCTCATTATTAGTGGTGTGATGCTTTCATAGAATTCTTGGATGTTTTCAGATTTTGAATTCTTAAACATAATTTTCTTAGAATTCTTATAAATTTTCAGATTTTGAATTCTTAAATCTATTTCTCTTAGAATTCCTAGATTTAATTTTAAATTCTTACGATTTGTAAATAAGATTTTTAATTCTTAAAATTATTTTTCTTAGAATTCTTAGCTTTTTTCGATTTTAATTACTAGATAGATAATTAGAACGTAATTTTTTTACACAAATCTAGGAGATTGCTATATTAATATTTAGCCGTAAGATTTACACAAATCTTTTCTAAGATTTGTATTAGTTAATTTTTTGGTTTTAATATTCTCGAGATTTGTAGAACAATATCTTGCGAAATTAAAAAGATTTGAAAATATTTTTCCCTATGCACTCTCATTTAGGGTTTCATGGGGAAATTAATCTCATTAACCTAACACTCATTATAAATACGCTACAATTCACAAAGTCTTTCTCCTCACTTTACCATTTGCTACCTAAACACCTTCGCATATCTTCTCAAATAATTTTCAATGGCTGGAAAAACTCCCATCAAGAAGTTTACTCCCACAAAGAAATACACACCCACAAAACGCATTCAATCTTTGGAATGGACGATCCCTCATTCTCCTCGTAGTCTTGAAATACTCTATCAAAATCTCCGTGAAGAACATAATACCATGAAGGTGGAGATTGGCCATTTGTTTGGTCGTATGCTTGGAAGTTTGGATGATGAGTGCATGAGGGATATGTTGTTGGAAAATTTTTCCCTCACAAAGTTGTATTTGTGTTATCTCGATCTGAAGACGTTAATCAATGATGATGAGGGAACTTCCAAGCCTGTCCCTGTTATTGTGATTCCGGACTCTTCAAGCTATGTTTAATTAGTTATACTAGTTGTAATTTCCAGCATATGTTTAGTTTATATGCATTTTAATTTCCAGTTCTATGTAGACCAATTTGGTCAATTTCATGGTTACCCGCTTAATCTATGAATATTTAAGTTTATCTAATGATGTTATGCTTTCTCTTGTGTTCAATTTTGTTCTCGTTTATCTTGTTCAAGATTATTCAAATAAAATAAATAATAAATTCATAAACTGGCTTAAAATGAATTTAATTATTCCAATATGCTAAATAAACTAATTTTTTTCCTTTTATCTGAACTGAACTTGAAATGTTTTTTCTCCTTTATTTAAAATGATTAGATTAGTCGAATAAGCTCATTGAATTTTTTACTTTCAAAATAATTTAGTCTATCTTGATTTTACTTTAGTCCAATAAGCTCATTGAATTTTTTACGGGAAAAATAATTCAGTCTATCTTTGTTTTTTTAATCATTTTAATAAATTGTAAATAAACTACTTTTGAATACAATATTGCAACTATAATCTACACAAGAAAACACTTAACTGATCCTAAACAAAAAAAAAAATGAACACATTAGTACAATAGCAAAACACAACAATGAACATTGAAATCAAGATTCCACAAATAAAATATCATTGATGTATTTAATCAATGCTTAATAGCTCGATTTTAACAAATAATGTTAACTAATAAGATTGAAATAAAAATTCCAACGACAACACCGAACATAAACATCTTTACACCGTAAATTTTTGTATTCACAACTTCACAAGTGACGTCCAAGCCAGCATCTTTCTTCTTCTCTTCAGTAACCGAATTAATATGGTACTTGCTTGGTTCAACAGAAAAATCCACTCCATGGCCGATACTCGAAATTTCATCTTCATAATTAGTGGACTGGAAATACATATCATACGCCTTTGTCGCTTCCTCTTTCGTTGTAAAAGACTTATAGAAGCTTCCCCTACAACCGAGCACATATGGCACACATTTCTCCCAACTAGAAAAAAATCAAGTTCGTATACCTTGGAATACAACGTAAAACTTCTTCTCCTTGAGCTTTCTGCCTTTGAGTTCCATACTTAGTTATTTAGCCGAAATCTGCATATGTGTATGAAAGATTAATGATAATTTCAATGTTATCTTTATTTGGCCGAAAATTTTAGGGCAAATTACAGTTTGATACCTGACCTTTCAACCTTTTAACAAAAATGTCCCGATCTTTATATATTTACAGTTTGATACCCAACCTTATAAATTTTTATCAAATCTATCCTATGGTCAACTATCTAGTATCCTATAACATATGTGGACAACAAAAAATCTTATGTGGATTTTTATAATGCCATGTCATACCTGAAAAAATAAATAATTTATTTCCATGTAAGTTTAATAAATCAGAAAATGAGAAAATTATTCGAGGCTTGTTTAATTTGAAATATAATACATTCATTAAATATTTTAATGTTATTTTTTTTATATAATTATTTTTAATGAATATTCATACATTATTTAATAATTAACTATTCACATAATATATAGAAGATTTAAATATTTTTTTAAAACCTTACGAGTTACAACCTTTGACAAATGGATAATTATATGTATTCTCATCGAATTTTATGTATGACTTCTTCAATAAGTTATGGTAATAATATACATAAATATTTTAATTGACGTTAGATCAATATAAAAAGGTGAAATGATTTAACGCATTTTTATATAAATTATATATATACATTCCCAAGATATAAATTGATATAACTTTATCTTTGAGTTACATAAACTATAGTTTAAAAGTGAGGTAATTTATTTAAGTTATATGGAAATTTAAGTTTATAATATTTTTTTTAGGTATGATATGGCATTATAAAAATCCACATAAGATTTCTAGTAGTCCATATATGCTATAAAGTACAAGATAGTTGACTATGAGATATATTTGATAAACAATTACAAGGTTGGGTATCAAACTGTAAATATATAAAAGTCGGGACATTTTTGTTAAAAGGTCGAAATGTCAGGTATCAAACTGTAATTTACCCAAAATTTTATTATTAACATGTATTTGTGATTAAAATGGTAGTTTCAATGTAATCTTTATTGAGAATAGAATCTGTAATTATTAATGAGAGATTTGGTCTTCAAATTTTGAATTTCGAATTTATTTGGCTAATCTCTCTCCTAAATGGACGGAAAGGGTACTAATGTAAACACACTTATTCCACTAATTACATTAATTAATATTTTATTTAATACTATTATATAATTATTAATATACCCTTTTTTGGCTGATCAGATTCTGGCCGAGTAGCTTTACCGATTCAATAAATAATCTAAGTTGTCAAGAAAGAAATAAAATATCTGAAAATGGGATTTTGCCAATTTCATACGATCACTTAATTGATTACCTGTATCTGTAAATGAGCTGCTAATATAGTACTAGAGTTGATACAATTAAATACTCCATATTCATAATTATTTCGACATCTATTAGGGATATTTTAAGCGTGTTGACACCTCTCAAACATTCTGATTTGTAGCATTAATTTACGTACCAATACTTCAATTTGGTGGAATGAATGCTGATCCCCTATCCATCCTAGACCATCATCTATGAATATGTGTGTATGTATATTTCGAATTTAAGATTTTTTTTTTCATTTTCATTTTCCACCCCTCATATGATTTGTTTGTCTAGCTCTTTAATTACAGTAGTTGTGATTCCATATATATATATAGGTAATTTCTGTAAGAAAAATTATTAGGCTAATAACAAAAATACATAAATTCCAATTGTAATATTAAGCGAACTAACTTAAAACATATTCAATATTAGTTAAAATATATATATATATATATATATATATATATATATATATATATATATATCAAATTTACTTGGGGTTTCATCCCAAGAGAGAGAGAGAGAGAGAGAGAGAGAGAGAGAGAGGAAAACATTGCTTAACCCTAGACCCACGTTGGACGCGCTTTGATTTAAGTTGGATCCACCCCTGCAGCAGCTTATTGTGGTGTTGCTTAATTTCCATTCATTATCATTTAATTCACAAGTCCATTCATATAACACACTTACTAATGTCAATTCATTCTTTAATTCGCAAGAAAATTCATCATAATTAATATTTCCTCCATTTCTTAATAAATAGCATTCTAATAATTAGTTTTGTTTAACAAAGAGTGTCATTCCACATAATCCAACTAGAAAATTCACATTTTCTCACATTTGTCCTCATTTATTGGATTTAAACATTCATATTTAACTCATTTAATATATTTACATAATTGTGTATAAAGTAATTAGAGTACTTTATTAATATGTGTGCATTTATTCAAAATGCACTTATTTAGAAACGAAGAGAGATACTTATTTTAGCTTTTGAGGCTTTATGTTCTTGTATTTTGATTGGATTGAAAAAATAAATAAAAAATTGAACCACTAAATATCCACCATCCCTGTTGAACTAACCAAGAATAGGGCTGCACAAATATATTTTATTGTTATGTGTTGCATTTTCTATTGCACCATTTTTTTTAATTTTACTTTCATTTTTTTTTATTTTAATTTATTGTGCTTTAATTTAATTTTACAATTGTTATTTAGTATTTAATTTTTATTTTTAGTTATTAATTAATTATTTAAAATTTTAAATACCAAAAAATGATTATAAACCATAATTGACTAGGTTGAACCCTAAATAACAAGTGTAAAATAAATTAAAGTATAAAAAATTAAAATCAAAAAAATAACTAAACAAAATAATTATGCAAATAGATAATTTTATCCATTACTTAAAATATATGAATGGTAAGCTTTTATTAAAACTAGTATTTCTCCTGTGCGATGCACAAATAATTATTATTATTTTAGATTTATTATTATGATTATTTTTTATATTTATATGGTGTGTTTAATTTTTAAAAATTAATAAAATGATATATACATTTGTTAATTAATTAGACAAGAAAATCAATTTTTTATAGTTATAACAAACAAAAATAAAATAAAATTTTAGAAATTAAATGAAAATCCATGATAGAAAGATCGAATTGAAATATTTCCAACGTAACGATTTTATAAATAACAATGTATAATTGTCCACGATTATAGAACATTTGGTTTCTTTGAATATATGACATGTATAAAAAATTTAATTATTTAATTATTTTAAATGATGAAATTGAAATAGAAAAAATAACAAATTATTATTATTATTATTATTATTATAGTGCAATATAAATGAAAGCTATTTTTTAGGTGACAAATATTAATGTAAAGTATTACAAATCATCCATCTATGCATAAAAAAATAAAATTTAAAATTCTACAAATCTCAAATTTCCAAATAAAAATAATAATAAATAAAATTGTAAAAATTTGTTAAAATACAATGGTTGTAATCTAAATTGTCGTGGAAAATAGTAATAGTAATAATAATAATAATAATAATAATAATAATAATAATAATAAAAGAAAATTTACAACAATAAATGTTAATACTGTTGTCTATTAATAAGAAACTGTTGTCTAAGGCAAAATGTGTAATACACAACGATTTACACCAAAACTGTTGTCTATTATTCAAAAACTGTTGTGTAAGACAAAATGTGTAATAGACAACTCTTTACACCAGAACTGTTGTCTATTACACGATTTTACCTTAATATATATATATATAGATAGATAGATGTAATTTAGGTGTGTATCTTGTGGCTGGGTACACAAATTAGAATCTCAATTCTCTTCTTTGTATACTCATCGCGACGCATTACCATCCAATCAACGATTATTAATTATTTCCTCAATATATATATATATATAAATCATTAAAATAACCTCTTTGGTCCTTTTCTTTTAGATGACGAGGTAATTGCCAGATGAAATGGATTTTTCTTGCTTTGCACGATCCTATTTAATTATAATTTTTCAAAAATAAAACTTCCAGAACTAATTAATTAAGAAATTCATTAAACTGGTTAGATCGTGAATGATTAATTGTTCAAGACTGACTATTCTTCTTCTTCTTTTTAGCAAAAAAAAAAACATAATAATTCAATTATTTACTTCAATATTTCAGTCAGACGTCGACTAGTCAAATATAAATCCACTGCGAATTAAAACATAAAATGCATAGCGACTATTACTATTTTGATAATTTCATGAAGTTATAGACTATTACAATTTTGATAATTTCACGATGTAAAATATAAATAACATAATCCAATAGATTTTTCAAAATGTCGCATATAATAGTGAATAATGTTCATTTCCTAGGCAGAAATTTCTATATTTTGTCGGATTAAGACAGCAAAATAGGTAAACTATCTAATATGCTCATATTTATTTATTTGATGGTGAATTAGCTAAATATATATATAGAAATCCGTCTATATATAGGGATATAAAAAAAATCTATATAAATGAGATGGAGGAAGTACTAGTAATCCCATATTAAGAAAATAATTAGTAATTCGGATGTTGACTTATATTGAGCTTAACTGAATTTTGTTCTAAAAAAAAACTGAATTTTGTTCTAATTATTATATAAAATTCGTCTTTGTAATTTTTACAAAATAAAAATGAAAGGATGGTGAGCCTAATACAAATTCAAAGGCGATATTTTGGTGACTGCACATAAAGAAAAGCCCTCTCCCTATCCAAAATCCAAATGGGTGAATTATACGAAGAAATGCTAAGTTTAGGAAATCAGTTAAATATTACAAATAAATGTCTTAATCGAACTAATCAACCCCAAACGGTAGGCCTTTTTGTCCGAAAACCCGTTTTTATTCTCTCTCTCTCTCTCTCTCTCTCTCTCTCTCCCTCCGCGTCTTGTCTTCTCCCTCTAGATTTTCCTTTCCCAATCAAATTACACTCAATAAAATACATAAAGCTCCAAAATTTATCAGGGCTTCCGGCTAAGAGCCCTCTCGATCTGCTTCAGTTATCTCTCTCAATGTATGTGTTGTAAGCCCTTGCATTTCTTTCTTGCCCTTTCTCTGTAAATCTTCTTTTTTTTTCCTACCTCAATGTAGTTCGTTAATCAAAATTATTTTCTTGGTTCTGGTCAATGTATGTGCAAACTTATCTTCAAATTCGAGTTTAGTGCATAAAAAATGCAGTCTTTTTGTTTGGGGCAGTGGGAACTTAAGGTACGCGTGCGTGTGTTTTCTTGATTTCATGTGCGTTATCTTAAGTTAATTATGGGATATAATTGAAGCAGGTTGCATTTGCTATTTTGTGTTGTGATTGGAGTGGCTCTAACCGATTTGACTTACTTTTCAACAGTTGAGTTTTGGGCAAAATTACTATTTTGTTTGATGCCAGATTATTTGGGAAAGAGATTTGAGTCTTTTGGCAAATCGAATGTGATGTGAATGAGGTATGGTGGAATTCTGTGCTAATTTAGTTTCTGTGTGGGGTATCAGGAGTTAGATTTGAGGTTACAGAAATGCTGAAAAACTAAGTGTAGAATGAGCGAGGCAGAGGCAGAGGTAGAGGTATCCGGAATGAAGGAGGAGCAACAGCCTGTTCCACTGGGGACTTTGATTGGTCGGGAGTTGAGAAACGAGAAGTTGGAGAAGCCCACGCTGAAATATGGGCAAGCTGCTCTGGCAAAGAAAGGAGAGGATTACTTTCTGATCAAGCAGGACTATCAGAGAGTTCCGGGCAACCCGTCTACATCCTTTTCAGTTTTTGCGGTATGCTGAACTTTCCTTTTGAAGTTGATGTCTGATTTATGATGCTGATGCTGACATATTTTCTGCCTGGTTTAATGGCAGATTTTTGATGGACATAATGGTATATCAGCTGCTATATTTGCTAAGGAGAATTTGCTGAACAATGTTCTTAGTGCTATTCCTCAGTCACTTGGTAGAGAAGAGTGGCTTCAAGCCCTTCCAAGGGCATTAGTAGCAGGGTTTGTGAAAACTGACATAGAGTTTCAACAGAGAGGCATGTTTGGACTTTGGTTATGAATACATTTCTTTTCTTGTTTTGTTTTGGCTACATGTTATGTAATTTGGCCGCTCTTTGATGATGACAGGTGAGACTTCTGGAACAACAGTTACATTTGTTGTGATTGATGGTTGGACTGTGACGGTTGCATCTGTTGGAGATTCTCGGTGCATATTGGACACACAAGGTGGGGTTGTCTCTCTCTTGACAGTCGACCATCGACTGGAAGAGAATGTTGAAGAACGTGAACGTGTAACTGCAAGTGGTGGTGAAGTAGGGAGGCTCAATCTTTGCGGAGGAAGTGAGGTGATATGTTTGCTGTGGTTTTCATTTAAGTAGAAGTAATGTTATGACTTACTTTCCCATTCGTTCTGTTATTCTGACGTGATATTGGATGGGTAGGTTGGTCCATTACGATGCTGGCCTGGTGGATTATGTCTTTCTAGGTCCATTGGTGATACTGACGTTGGCGAGTTTATTGTCCCGGTTCCTCATGTGAAGCAAGTCAAGGTTTTTAACATATCATCCTAAAAGATGTGAAAGTGTCTCAAACTTTGCCTTAGAAAAGTTAAGTTTCATAAAGTTATTTCTTTTTGCTAGCTCTCAAATGCTGGGGGGAGGCTCATAATTGCCTCCGATGGTATATGGGATGCTTTGTCATCTGATACGGCTGCCCAGTCTTGCCGGGGCTTACCTGCGGATCTTGCTGCGAAGTTGGTTGTTAAGGTATTTGCCATATATTCACTCTCTTTAGCTAACCGGTGCCTCGCATGTTCTGACATGGAAAGAAATGTTGATTCTCACCTGTTCCAATTGCAGGAGGCTCTTAGGTCACGAGGTTTAAAGGATGACACAACCTGCTTGGTTGTTGATATTATTCCTTACGATCATCTTATTTTGCCCCCAACGCCTAAAAAGAAGCAAAATTTGTTGAGCTCACTTTTCTTTGGGAAAAGATATCTGAGCTCTGCCAAAGGAACTAATCGGCTAGCTGCAGTTGGAGTTGTGGAGGAATTGTTTGAGGAGGGTTCTGCAATGCTTGCTGAGAGGTATCTTTACATTCTTTTGAAACATCATTATCTGCTTTCTCTCAGCACCAACATTTTGATTCATTTTGCTGCTTTCTTCTGTATTTGATATTTCTTTTATTTTTCTGGCTAAAGTTATTTGATGTATGTTAAACTTATGTTTGTGGTGTCTAAATAGACCATGATTTTGGGGGAATTATGATAATTTGTTGAATTTCCTCACCTATTGACTTTGTCTAAAAATGGATTTTTCTCTTGAAACTTTTGGACATTAAAATTTGTTGATAGTACTCGGAAACTGTGTTACCCTTGTCCTATTTATCTCTAGATAGTTCTTGAAAGTGGTCTAGTAATTATCAATCATATGGCTGCAATTTGAGCATTTAAATGCTTTCAGTGTTGCAATATATGAAAAGCATCAGATGGAATAGTAAAGAAAAGGTTAAGGATATAATTGACTGACAGTAGCAGTTATTTTAGTTTTGTTTGGATAGTGAGTTCTGAGTAGTAGTGTGTATAATAATAAGTCAAGTCGAGCATAATAATCAAACAGGAGGAGCTTGTCACGAGGCCCATATGTTTTCTTGTAAATTCAAATTGTTTATTTCTATGGTTCCATTTAAACGTATAGATTTTAACAGGGTTTGACTTATTAAATTGCCTTTTATTGAGTAAATATCTGGTGTAATATATATGTTCCCCAAAAATTTCAATTGAAGAATTCCGTGTTCTTCAAATACGGCTAGCATCCATGCTTTTTCTTTGCGTGGACTAAAAAAATGTTACAAATCATGTTTGAATGTAGATGTGAAAAGACAGTCTTGCTTATATTGGACACTTATTATGTTTGGCATGGATATTAACATTTTTAATGCACACAAACCATATGTAGGCTGGGTAAGGAGTTCCCTCTAGACTCAAATTCAGGGCTATTTAGATGTGCTATCTGCCAAGTGGATCAGCCGCCTAGTGAGGGTTTATCGGTTAACTCAGGCCCCTTTTTCTCACCTGCATCGAAGCCATGGGAAGGTCCTTTCCTCTGCGCAAGTTGCCGTAGGAAGAAAGACGCCATGGAAGGGAAAATGGCAAGTAGACAACATACTACAGTGACTGCATAATCTGGCAACCTAGTAAATATATATTATATATATACATCTTTTTTTTTAATGTGAGCATGCTTTGTTTTTTAGACTATGTAGTGATGTATGGATGATGGATGTGTGGTTGGGTAGGTGATGTAGGGAGCAATCTTTTTAGTCTGTGTTTCCTATCCGTATCAACTAATGATGAACTGGCATGAGCCTGATTGCTAACTGGTTTGAGTATGTAATCAAAGGAATCATTATGTTTATTGAAATGTTTCTTTTGTTTCTCCTTTTATTTTGTCAAAACACTAAACAAACACTATCGTACTTGTACACTATTAATCAATCTTTATTTAAACCATCAAATTAAATACATTGCTTTTTGTCACTGTCATTAAGGTATTACGCTGGACTGAATTTTGGGCTTCTATCAAAAAAACACACCCAACATTAAACTACAAATCAAATGTTGCTTTCCAAGTTGGCAATTTCACAAATCAATTCAGCCCTATCACTCACTCCCCAAGTCCCAAGTCAAATGGTAATCTCTTAAATCCCCTGACCATTTAACTTCATACAGAACTCCAGAAACTGTCCCTTTTCCTCCAACAAACGGGAAAGAGAAACCCGACAGACAGCACGAGGCAGGATCAAATAGCAAAATATCCATCCAGCACTGCTTGTTGGAAACTCAGTTCCTTCCGTATCTCCAGACTAGCAATATGCCTCAAAATTCATCTGCCGAGGACTCCTCTTCAGTACAACAGAATACAATCTAATGCCGATTCTTTTACATGACATGAACAATGACAATTTTGGCAAATGAAGGAAATAGCAAAGGTTTACATAAATTAATTTTAAGAATGCTGAAAGATACACATGGCAAAGAACAGATATTGCACACCTAGCCACGTTAATTCTTGACTTAGTAATGAGGGTTACAACTAAATACCTACAACCTACACTAATAAGATACACATGACAAATGTAGATAAATGAAACGCTAAAAAGAATTCATCTTTGGACCTGATCGGGAGCATGGTTGCTAGCTGTGGATGATGAACCGGTCCTGCCATTTATTAATCCATTGTCAGCGGGAGGTGATACTCCCCACTTGCCATCAGATTCTGTGGGTTCTATCACTTTAACAGACCCATCCGTCAACCCAAGAGCAAATTGGTTTGGCTCCTGAGGATGTGCTGCAACAACCACCGGAGATGCAACCTGGCTTCTGGTAACATAAAACAAACATGATCAGGAATGGAGAGAGAGAGAGAGAGAGAGAGAGAGAGAGAGAGAGAGAGAGAGAGCGCAACGTATGAAATGAAATCTAGGAAATCCAATCCGTGAGTATCTTTAGGAAAAAGAAAAGATATAAGCAATGCCAACTTGATGCTGAGAAAAATGTTAATCATGCTCTACTAAATAAAACATAAAAGATATTTGGAAATTTCTAGCACCAACAGTATAGAAATATGCAAAGAACAAAATAACAAAAGCAAAAGTACTGTACAAACATTAATAGTGTCTCACCCATTTAACACTGATTGGGGCAAATATGCGGAGGGAGCAACACGGCATCTTAATCTCAGAGTATCGGCGTCAAATACTCCAACATTCCCATCACAAAAGGAAGCAAAAACAAGCTGACTGTTACATGAATATGCTGCACAGGATATAGAAGCGGAAAGGGCATCTTGTGGGATCCACTACAACAGAAAGAATCCCTCAGCCACACATAACAAGTTGTTGAAAAGACAAACAAGTGGACATGCTATTTACCTGGCGTATACGTTCCATCTTGGAAGCATCATATATTGCTAACTGAGTTTCATGGGCTACAAGTAAGCGAATTTGGTCTGTATGGAACTGCACTCGAGTGTCACCACTAGGTGCTTTACCTGCAGGAAGTTGTATCGGAACTGACTTTCTCTTATCCCACGTGTCAATGCTCCATATGCAAAGCTGCAAACAACATAATTTATCAGGGAAGAAAGTAACTCAAAGCCTAATCCCCTCCAGTCCAGCAAATAAAAAAAGTTCCCATCTTGCAATAGCATAGCGGATAACAACATATTCCAGATAGAAGAATGGTTGCCAGGTAAATGTATAGTGTTTTTCTGTTGCCAACCACCGAGTCCAAAATGACAAAAGGGGAGCTTACTTGAGCGTCAGCACCAGATGACACCAATATGTTTAAATTGGTGGAAAAAGCTAATCCAGTAATGCGCTTCTGGTGGCCTTTCAGTTTTGATTTTACCTGTTAAGTTCCCAGTAAATGTAATTAGTTATAGTTATTTAGGTGTGTAGACCCACAAAACTCACTCACTCCAAATATGATTGAAAAGGGTCAAATATTACCTCATCAACCCTCACATTGTAAATGTGGATAGTTGAGTCCTCCATTCCAATTGCTATAATGTTGTTATCTTGTGGGTGGAATGCCAAGAAAGAGGAAGCAGGTGGTGGTGGCATAAATGTTGTCATCACCTGTTGAGGAATAATAAATTTCTATCACAACTAGAGGCCTTCACTACGTATCAACAGGACCATATGAATATTACTTACTTTAAATGTCATCATATTGAACAATGAAACCTTTCCACCAGCAGCTGACATTACATAGGAGTCATTCTTCGAGAGAGCAATGCATGGAAAAGCTTCCTCTAGGGTAACACCTGAGATATCATTAGTCATAAGAAGACCACTGTTTGGTTGCCAATGTTGAGGAATGACACTGGCAGTGGCCTTAAATAAAAACATATTTCAGATATTATTCCAAAAATAATCAGAGGTGCACAAGGAAAAGATAGACAAAAATGAAACACAAAAGAGAAAAAAATTCAATTCTTTTACCTTTCCACTTGGGTTTTGCTCACTGCGGACCCATTTCCACAGCTTTTGGATGCCATTCGATCCAAGGGCCAATATGCCAACACCGGAATTTGTATATAGAAGCCGAGCAACCTAGAAATAATCCAGTTAAAGCATCAAGTGCTGGAAAAAATACACATGAAGAAGTACATGTCTACTACGAAGTCTACGATACCTTGTTAGTAGCATCAGTGCTATCTGGCATGGTTACCATGCGGCACTGAACGGGGTCCATAATTTCAGTTAACTGCCAGGGTTTCATCTTATCATTAACATCATCCAAAACTCTTGGTTTTTCCATGCTTCTAGCCATAGAATCTACACCATTCTGAAACAATAGAATATTGGTTTATTTAAAGGAAGAATACTTGATCATACAGTTACACCAAGTAGCATCTAAAACAAACAAAGAAATTGAATATTGACATACAAGCATGGGAGATGGCCTAACAGGAGAGCTTCTTTCCACTTTCGGAGCAACATTTGCAACAGCAGATCCCGAAGCCTGCTCAATACAATGTAAGAATCTGTCACACAATACTGTCACCGAGCTAAAGATTAGGAAGAATATGCATTGATATAGAAAACACCTTTATAGCTGCAGCTTCCAGTGGAGACCTTAATGTTTCAAAAGGCGGGGCTTCAACTGTTCGCAAGGATCTCATGCCGGTAGCATTCGCTAGTATCTTGATTCCATTGTCAGCAGTAGTAACAGCAAGCAGATTGCCTTCCTTATTAAATCTCAAGCGTGGAAGACTCTGCATAAAAAATAAATAAAAAATTAACATTACATTAACGGCTTATCATATAATATTGGAATTGCAGGTGGGAACATTGGACAATCTACACAATTTCAGCATTTTAGATGACATGATAACACACACCGGAAGACCACCATCTGCATCTGTAGTTGTGAGTATGTTGATGTTATCCATGTCCCAAAACTTGATCTGGCTATCTTCACCTACAGCCAGAAAATGATTTTGTGTAGTATCAAACTGCAGGACACCAGTTGACTTTTTTCTAAATCCAGTATAAGTTCTTTTTATCGCCCCTTCACTCTCATTCCACTCCACCAGATGAGAGTCCCCATCTTTGCCCGTTCCACAAGAGAACAACCTGAAAAGAAGTAATATCTCAATTAATGTACTGAGAAAATATGAAAAACAATAACTCTAAACTCCTCCAGCTGGCAACAACGTAAACTATAACCTAATCCTAGCATAACTGAACAAAACATAGCTGAGCAGCAAGAGATAATAAATATTACCTGCTACCATCTGCACTATATAGCATGGTGGTACACCAAAGCCCAGGAGCATCATAGTCAACTCTAGATCCCATGTTATCATAAAGCCAAGCTTTGATTTTCCCATCAACAGCAGTTGAGAAAATAAACTGCAAGCAATAGAGAAGAAATAGTTTGATACTGAAGAATGTCATTTCATTAAAAATTGGCAGTGGTTTAAAAAAAGTCATGCTTTGATACAGTGAGTCGGTATAATAGTAGAAATAACTTTGATGTGCCAGGATGATGATGTCTCATTACAAGGCCTTTTTGGTCTTACAAAAGGACATCGTATTGGTAACAGTCTTCCAAAATAAGTTCTTATAACACAGACTAAGCAGAAAGCACACACTAAAGTCATGAAAACTTGCAACTGTACCTGAATATTCTCTTTCTGATGAGGACATATTGAATAAACAGGTGCATCATGGCCCTCAAAGTTGAAAAGCTTTCTTCCAGTCAAATCCCACACCTGATTCAGTCTCTCTCTCTCTCTCTCAGTTATTCTGGCTACAAGAATCTTAAAATATCTTTCAGAAAAGAACTTTAGTTCCCCTACTCACCTTTATCAGCTTGTCCTCCCCACAAGTCACAACACAGAGTTGCTTATTTGGATGAGCAAAAGCTATGTCATTGACTCCTCCTGCATGAGCATCAATCTGCATAACAGATGATATATGAAGACCTTGTCTTAACTTTCACCTCTAATTAGCAAGTGTACACAGCAGTGAAGCACAGCTTACCTCCAAATGCTGGCGTAAATCATTTGGTCCCGCATGTGCATACAAATGGATTAAATGCTTGGAAAACGCAGCTCCTGAAACATGACAAATATTACTTTATTTTATATGAAAATCACAGACGCCTACTCAAAGAGAATAATCTACGACAATTTTACCACAGAAAGTCCCATCTGGACTCCAAGTAACACGGTGTACAGAAAATGGTGCATCCTTGGCAGCAGAGGCCTATTCAGAAGCTCACAATGTGAGGAAACAGTAATAAGTACAGAAAGGATACAGTAAATGCCCACAGATTCAACTCATGTTTCAACTTTCATAAAAAAAAACTGTTTGCATGATAAATATGGGTGAATAACTGCAAGCAAGGGGCAGAACTGGTACATGAAACGAATAAATGCAACTCTGGAAGAAGACTTATGAACCTGGAATGTTAATGTACAAGCTTGCATATCCCAAATCTTGAATGGCTTTGAACATAACTTTTCTCTTATTCCAGCTTCCCAAAGAGTTATTTCGCCATTATTGCAGCCCACTAGTAAGAGATACCCATGTTCAACATTATAAAATAACAGCATTGACTATGGTTTTCAACATATAAGGGTGAACAAGAAATAATTTAGATTCTAAAGGAAAAAAGATTCACAGAGAAGAAGTACCAAGGAGTAATGTATGGTGTGATGGATGAAAGTCTAAGCTTGTTACAGCAGATCCCTGATGCAGTGTGAAAGCCACATTTCTTGGCAAGTCATCAGGTGACCATGATGCTTGTTGACGAACTGTAGGATATGTAACCTGAACATAAAAGAACAATTAGCATATGACTCATTTTTGTCAGGTTACTGGAGTTGGTTGTATTTTCAGAATAACATATAAACACAAATGAACAATTAGCATGTGAAAAATATAAAATGGATTATTCTTGTCAGAATGGTTGTATTCAGAAAAGGCAATCTTAACATAAAAGAACAATTTCGATGTGATGAAAACATGACTTATTGTTTTATAGAATTTGTTGCATCCGAGAATTAGCAATATCACCTCTTCGACTGACTGAGCAGGACGCAAACGCTTCATAAGTTGCTCATGATCAGCATTGGGATAATCAACCATACCAAGGGTTGCCGGGGGAGTAATTGGGCGCTTCAAAAGTGAAACTATTTAAAAGTGAAAAGATATCAGTATTTATTTAAGAAATAAAAACACAAAACAAGAAAACATAAAACCTATTTCTTGTGCTAGCATCTCAACAAAATTGAGCTTCTTGAAAGTCATGATTAAAGGTAAGAGCCATTACCTTGATTGGGTGGGACAGGCAAGGAAGATGCTGTAACAACAGCTGCTTGAACAGATGAAGATGCAGCAGCATTTACCATCCAACTAGCTAAGGCACTAGCATTGGCTGCTGCTGCAGTAGGTGGGAAAGGCTGCCAGCAAACAACAGAGATCATATAAAAAAATTAAGGAACCCTATAGCAGATATACAATGTAATACTAATACAAGGACACATAACGAATATTATAGCAAAAGTAACCATTACTATATACCCCATGTGCTCCAAGAGACGTGTACACAGCAGGCTTTGCAACTGCAGCTGAGGGAAGATTAACAGGAGTAGGTGCAAGAGCCCCATTCGGGGGATTGCATGTATGGTCATTGAATAAGGTCTTAATATCTGGATTCGGCCTAGGATTCTTACAGAGTTGGTGCTGCCAATTCAAACTGCATGAATGACACAGTCAGGCTCCCCGTTTGGAGCAACCAGAAAAATATCAACAGCACAACTACTTTACAAGCTTGAACAATGAGAAACTAGTGGATTACAATCGAATGGATTGAAACTTTACGATTGATTGGTTATCTTCAATATATTACATTGTGAAACAACAAGTATGTCAGATCAGAGAACCATACCTTTGATTAATAAGTGTTCTCAATCTAGATGACTTCAAAGTAGGAAAAACAAGCTTTTCGCGGAAAAGAGGATTTGCTTCAATTAACTTTTTTAGCTCTATCAACATTATGCTACGAGCAGTCTTAGTGTCGCCATATTTGGAGAGCTGCTCATTTTCCCTGTCATTAATACACATAGATAAGATTTTAACGAACATAAAAGTTCTTCACTATGCCAGGAAAAAGAAATTTCAGTAAAATAAACACTGCCAACTGTGATATGAGTTCAAATTGGAATGCATCCAAGATATAACTCAAAATATTAGGTCCACAACCAGAGAAACATCCAGATAATTGATCATCAATTGCAAGCACCAAGAACTCCTACCAGTACCACTTGTGAGGACACTCGTCAATTTATAACATAACATGGCTTCGTGGATTTTTCACATCAATCAAAATGAACTCCTTCATGGTATAAAGACACGAGATGCCAGCAACGAAAAGTAATATAATAAACAATTATGTGGGACCTTCCACTCATTATCGTAGAATATTGGTTGGGTGGGTAGTCCTATTTATCATTAAATAAGAACAAATATGCAATGACCAGATATACCCCACGAAAAACCAAGGGAATACACACCTGAAATTGCCAAGTGTCAGTAGCTGAGTAATCTCCTTGTATAGATCTTCATTAAATGTTGAGAAGACCTTCAAGTCATTAACCAGAATCTCAACGGCCTTTGCTTTGTCTTGCCTGATGATACCAGATAAGATTAGTAAGAAACAGAAGTAGGGGTAAAAAAGAGCAAACAAGCACAGAATGCAATTCAAGAGTGTAGAAATGAATTCATAATTTCCAAACAATTTTAAGTTATAAGAATACCGATCGAGAGCTTCAAGATACTTCTGCTTTCGAATTTCGAAAAAAATCTTCATCGAGTATCTATTGTCATCAACTTTAGTAAATCCAGACAAGTACTTCTCGACTTCATCCCATTCACCAGCATGCACTTTCTCCTCAAAGTATTTCATGTTAAAGAAAAAGCCTGATTCTTGCTCAAGCCTACAAAAAGACAATTCAGAATGATGATTGAGGTCACGCATCTCAGCAAAAAGCACTTAAAAGCTATAGCGTGGCTCAATTCAGTCATGTAGGATTAATGGTTTTTTCTCTATATTATCCGAGAGTGCACAGCAAGACCCCTGAAAAGATGTCAATGTAAACAGGTGGCAAAACATATAACTGCAACTTGATTTTGAGTAGTGGTTGGTATTTCCTTTTCCAACATCTACAGCTGTTCACTTAATTTCCCTTGGGAATTAAACCTCGAAGACCTTCTTAGATCCAGTAAAAACAGAGAATTTTCAAGGTAGCTATAAAAACTAATTCAAAACTCCTGAAAACCCAACCAACAACAGCAAATTCGCTGCTAAAATAAAACCTTGATAAACTAAATCGTATCAGTTGGCCGATTAATACCTTCATTTTTCCTCTAACAGAAAACATAACCAAGCCAAAGGTCAAAGCTTTCCTATCCATTTCAGCATTTAAAGCTCTCAATCACATATAACCACACGCACATAACGACAGAAGACAATCCAACGGAAAAGCCACAAATAACTCAAAACAAGAAACAAATACTAAATTAGAAACGCATAAAATTCATACAAACAGAGAGGCAAAAGCTGCACAAACATACTTGTGAACGGACTCCTTAAATTTCTCCTCCTCAAGGAACTGCAGAATTAAGAAAACCAATTCTCTGCTGAGCGACGACATTTCCGACCTCAGATTTCGCAAAATCCAAAGCCAAAATCAACAGATCGAAGCCCCGAAAAACAAATTCCGATGGCTCACCACTTCAACTCCTGCCGATTTTTTTCTTCTTTCTAGGGTTTCTCTAAAAACACAGGCTGCGACGAGAAAGAAAGGTATATAGAGAGAGAAAGAGATAGAACTTGTTATACATATATATACATATATATGAGAGAGAATTGTATATATAGAAAGAGAAAGAGAAAGAGAAAGTAGAATTAGAGGTGGTGGTGGGGAAAAAAAGACTTGGTCTCGCTATCTTCGATGCGTTTGGCAGGAGTCTATCTTTTTCCACTGACCTATCACTGATACGGTCCTCCGATTATTACATCCCATGTGCTTATCTCTGATAAGTAGACTAGCTTATCTATTAGGTTATCATTGCGTGAGGTGGAGGGGAAAGTAGTAAGGGTTGGCGGATTTGAAATGGGAAGTTCAAATCTAGTTGAATATTCGGGTTGGGTTACAGGCGGTACTGATGTCGCTGTCCTATTTAATAAAATCGCCGCGGTTTATCGCGATTTATTGGGTAACGATTTTCTCTTCTAGATCCGCTTTGAATATGGACATATTTTCGGTCAGATATATGTATAAATAACTTTATCTAACAAAAGGAATTAATTATTGAGTCATCCACGGTTCCTGAAAATGCATTTTTCTTTTGTCCACTTCTGCTAATTATGTA
This sequence comes from Perilla frutescens, assembly GCA_026008535.1. Taxonomy (NCBI): domain Eukaryota; kingdom Viridiplantae; phylum Streptophyta; class Magnoliopsida; order Lamiales; family Lamiaceae; genus Perilla; species Perilla frutescens. The sequence goes on along the minus strand of BRKX01000017.1, from coordinate 33,654,550 downwards.
ATTATACAATTTATTTCAAAAATGCAATTTTCTTTTGTCCACTTCTTTTAATTATGTAATTATACTATTTATTTTTAATTTCATTTTTATGCGGATTGACTTTTCAATTATAAATTAGATTCAACATCATGAAAATAATAAAACGGAGTAAGATTTATAGTCAATATTGTGATTAATGTTTTCACAAATATGTATATATATATAGTAGTATTTATTGACTAAATTTGTGGGCATATTTGTGCCATAAATGTCGCATTGGCATTGGATATGCGTCGAATGTGGGTTGGGGTTATGAGATATCAAAATTAAGGGAGAAAAAAAATGTCTATTTGGGTAATGTTATTTGGTCATTGGCCGGTCATAATATTTAATTAAGATAATATTTCAATTTTTAGTAATTTGTTAATTAACATTCTAATTATTGATTGATATATATTTACACTTGTACCCTTGTAGTCAAATTTAGAAAGAGGTTGTCTTGTTGTGTTTGAAAATTTTGAAATATCCATAAAAATCTCTACAAATATGTTAATGAAAAATAACTTCAAATAAAAAAAACTCTAATAAAAATGAAAAAATTAAAAATTAAACTAATATATACCAAAACAAACAAGAATTTCATTTGAAAATTATGTGATAATCAACAAAAATTATTTTGTTAATTATCGATAATTACAAATATAATGTGTTGGGAAAAACTATCAAGATAGCCCAACTGATGGTTTTGATGAAATGTCAAAACATATGGAAAAGCTCTATGAAAACTTGCAGGTTATTCAGTCGGAGTGATGACCAAGTAAGACTTCAAAACTCAGCTTAGCCGAAGCAAAAAGTCAATTGCCTTGGAGCATGGTCAATCAGCTGAGAAGGATGCCTCAACCAGACCAGTCAGAGTCAAAGCTTAAATAAAGCTAAAGAGGGAAGAGATATTGAAGACTGGAAGGCATCCACAGATGAATAACCATCAGTCGAGCTGAAAGTCAAGAAAGACTGATGAGAGAAGAGCCAGCTCAAAACTAAACTGAATTTATCAAGGATCAATCAGTTGGGAGAAAAGCTAAAAAAAAAAGTCGACCGGAATCCAGAGCTGAAAGCTTTGAAGCTAATCTGCCAAAGATCCAGAGTTGAAAACCAAGGCAGCTGAACTGGATCATTCCAGGATTGAAGCTTGAGGCAGCTGAGGAACTACCGACTGGATGATCTCAGAACTGAAAGCTGAGACAGCTGAGAATCTATCAGCTGAAGTCCAAAATTGATAGTTGAAGCAACTGCTACCTAACAAGCAGTTATTGAAGATCCTGATATGAAATCTTGGAAAGATCCTGACGATCTTGGAGTAGAAGCCATTAAATTCAATGGCTAGTTCATTCAAAGCTTCAACGGCTACAAGCATTAAACTAACATCGGTGGAATCAATCAAACCAATGATCGGTAGAAGATAACGGTCACAGAGATCACTCATCTATATAAAGAGGGTGAATCTCATTTTGATCAAGACTTTCGCCAATCTAACTTTTGCTATATTTTGCAGAATGAGCTTTCTTTCTCCCTCCCCACAGCTCAAATCTTAAATCTCTTAAGTGCGAAAAGTCCCAACTGAGAAGGCGTGCTTTAAGTTCCAAGCAAGCAGCTAGCTGTTGAAGAAATCCAGCCAGAGCAAAGCTTCTCGGTTCAAGCTCTTCAAAGATCAACCACTCAACTTAGTTGAAGGAGCATTCCCGGTTGATAACATATTCAAGACCGCCTTCTTGAAGATCGAGAGAGATCTAAAATCTTGTAAAGACAGGCAATAGCACCTAAAGTCTTAGTGAACAGTTGGGACCGATAAATGTGATCTGTCGATCAGAACCGGCTGAGGAAGGGTGTACTGACGGGTCCGTTCTTCTGGGACAGCAACAGTTGAAAAGGAGGTCGCGCTCGGTTTGAAGGGTACCATTTTCAGATTTAACAGAATTCTTCACTGTGTAACTGTAATAAAGAAATTTTACACTTGCATAGTGGATTGCCCTTCTGCGAAAGGAAGAGAGGACATAGAAGCAGGAAGCTTCGAACTTCTATAAGTTGTGTGCGTGCTGCACTTTCTGCTTAAAGCTTTTGCACATACTTAACTGCACACTATAACACACAAACTGCACTGATAAGCAAAGCTTTTAGTCTCGACTGATCAGTGCACATATAAGCTTTCTGCGCGAGTCAAGTGCCCTACATATTCCGCACAAAAGTTTAAGTTTTTGTGTCAGTTTATTCACCTCCCCCCTAAACTGACAACGACTCGCCCCGGGACCAACATAATGTATCATATATACAATTGCCTTAAATTGGTTGAATTGATTCTCAATTAGTTAAACTTAATTTAATTATAAGAAAACTTAAAATATTAAATTAAATATGAAAATGGGAGATAAAAAAAATACATATGGTTAAGAATATAAAACAAATCAGTTCTTCTCCTTAAAAACTGATTAAATTTTTTTATACTCCTCTTACTAAATTTAAAATTTTATACTCCTTTTAGCAAATTCAAATTTTTTTTTTTCATTTCAACAATATATTTTACACTCATCTTACTAAATTCAAAATTATTTTATATAATAAATTAGTTAATATATTGTATTAATAAATTTAATTATTAAGTGATTCAATTTTTTAAAATAAAAAATATAACAAAATGAAAATAAATTCAACAGTATATTTAATTAATAAATTTGATTATTATCTAATTCAAAATATTAAAATAAAATAAAAGTATTAGTAAAGAAAAATATATTGCATTAATAAATTTGATTGTTATGTGGTTCAAAATTTCAAAGTAAATAAGAATATTAGATAAAAATAAATAAATTCAATAATACGTTTTATCAATAAAGTTGATTATTATGTGATTTGAAATTTTAAAATAAAATATAAGAAACAAAAATAAATTCAACAATATATTTTATTTTTATAAACTTGTTTATTATATGATTCAATATTTTAAAATAAAATATAAAAATATAAAAATATAAAAAAACTTCCAATTTTAAAATAATAAGTCAACATCTTTCTAAAATGAGTCAAGGTTATAAAAGTAAACAAACATTAATCAATGATTAAAATCTTAATTAGTTACTTACCAAATATTGAAACCTTACTTTAATTAAGTATTATGGCCGGCCACATGTATGGCCAAATAGCACTACTCTTACTATTTAATGATAATCTTAGATTTGGATGGGGTAGCATTGGCCTATTTATTTCTAATTAACAATAACAACTTTAAGAAGAAGAATACATTATTTTCACAATTGTAGACAATTTTAATTACAAAATCCATACCATATATAAGGATATGATTTATTACAAAGATACTTTTCCTATTTTGGAGAATTCATTTTAAATTACCAAAATTGACAAAATAGTCAAAGAAGTGGCAATCTGAGCCTTGAATAATAGTCAAGGGGGTTATGTGACTGACACGCTATTTATTAACAAATAATATGTACCGCAAGTGCACGGTGTTATTGTAATACTTAGGTGAGCAAGAGTATCGTATCCCACAGACTGTATTAACTGACTCTTAAACACAAATACTCATTTAATATCTAGACACGATTATTATGCAAAAAAATAGCAGAAATAAATACATAAAATAAGACACAAATATCGAAAATATAGAAATAAACAAATTTTCCTAGGTTTTAGGGATATTGGATTTATTATTTTAGTTAACATAATCATTAACTCTTTCAACCCGACACCTTGTCTTTAATCTATCAATGGTGGGGGATCACTAGTTCATTATTAGGCTGCTTTTTAAGGCATATACCATAACATAGACATAATGAGCACATGCTTCACTTCGGTCGGTTCTTCACACATGTCATTACTCCTGATCTAGCACAGAAAGATCTATTCAACCATATGTGATACCTGTTCACTTGGACGGTCCTTCCAAGCACAATAAAATGATTTCTATCTTTCTATCATTAATCATTCTCTGGTCAGTGCTTCAAATTAACGACTAGCATGCATAAATGGTGATCAAGCATTCATACAATATATGAAATAAATCATAGAAATTAAATCCCAAGAGATAGTAGAAAGAAAAGTAATCGAGTCATATATTAAAATCCATAATATTCAAATCCCTAAAACATAGCTAAAAATCTAGCTAGACATAATAAAATAAACAAAAGAAGCTAGAGTATAAGTGTGCATGATAATAAAGATAGAAAAAACCGAAAAACACGAAGTAATCCAGTAGTCTTGTCTTCACTACAACGACACTTCGTCTCTATCAACCTTGTCGACTTCAATCGAGCATCTAGTGCTTTTCCTTGGATTCCTTAGTCTTCTTTTGTTGTCTCCTTTGATGTCTCCTTCTTATTCCTCCTTTTTTTCTTGTGTGTATCAAGTGAGGCTTATATTTAGGTCAAAAACCCTGAGTTGGAGTGGAAAAATCAAATCCCACGAACTTGCATGTGTGGGTTGGCCGAGCTCCGTGGGTCGACCCAGAGGACCATTTTTGCACAAGGTCGACCTAGGTGATTTGGGTCGGGTTGACCCACCCCTTTGTATTTTACACTGGGTTGGGTCGACCGACGCTTTTTGGGTCGACCTGGTCTCCTTTTTGCACTGGGCTTCGGATTTCTTCGGGCTTTAATCATTTAATCCAGTCCATTAACTTCAAAGTAGTATCTAATTAAGCCTAAGAGCCCAATTAGACACCTTTTCAACTCCTCTTGACCATATTTGCTCATTTTGCTTCAAATATGCAGTCAAATCACAACAATTATTGCAAAACTAGCAAACACATAAAAAACTCCAAATGATCATAATATAAGCACTAAAACTATGTAAAATACACGACTTCATATACTAAAGAGCATCAATTCATATCCAAAAGTTGTGTAAAATACACAACTATCTGTGACCCTTAACCTTTCTATAAATTCTTTTATTATTTCTTTTACGAAAAAATATCTTTAATTCAATAAATTAAGATTACTCTAACAATTATAATTATTTCAATAGTTAGACACCTTGCTATGTATTACAAAAATAACATAAAATAGTAAATGTATTGACTTACTTAAAGATGTTGAATAGTTATCCAAATATATATACGGATGGTATTCGATAAAATAGTATTGTGTCAATACCTCAGTCATGCCATTTTTTTTTAATTTTATATTTTTTCCCAAAAAAAATAAATATCATTAAATTGAAGTGAATTAATTTAAATTTTTTTGATGTGGTGACTCGCAGTGCACTTGAACGACGCTAACACACAAATTCATCCACTGCACTTGATAGTTAATTTTTCAAAATAAATATATACCTTAATTAAAATGGAATTAGTGAACCTAAAATTAAAGTGAATTTATTTAATTTGTTTGATCCAACAACTCGTACAGTGCATCACTCAACGCTAACGAATGGCCCGTGCACTGCGTTCAGCAATTAATTTTTTTTCAAAACAAATATACACCCTAATTACAAATAGTTATAAACATAAATTAAAATATATTAATAAACTCATAAAAACGAAGTAGCAATAATGATACTTTTTAGTGTTATAAGTTGTACTTTTTCTTGCATTTTTTTGTTTGGAATAGGGTAACTTGATCCGTGAAATTGATCAAATTTTGTCCTATTGTACTGAGATGTACTGAATACCTTGTCATGCATTATATTATTTATAGAATTTTATTGACCATACCTATTAAAGTTGCACCTACAAAATGAAATTTTTCAAAATTGAAGCTATAAAAGTCTTACTTAAGATTTACCATGTCACATAAAAGATTCAATATGCATATGCTTTGATATTCATTGAACAAGTTTTGTTATAATATAGTAATTTTGAAAAAAATTATTGGTGAGTTTGCTTTAGAAAATGCTAGAGGATATTTTGAAAAAATGTGCATTCTAGATGTGTTTTTAGATGATATTTTGTTGAATTTTTTAGTCTCTTACATGATGTTATTTAAAGTAAATTTGTTTTTTTTTTAAAGTTGTTCATAGATGGGTGAGCTGACAAATCACATAATTTTGAAGACATCAAGAATGTAAAATTTTTGCAGATTTGAACATATCAAACAAAGTTTATCATTTTGAAGAATAAAAAAAGTTTAAACCTGTTACGAAAAATTATCAAGAACCCCTAGATAAGGTTTTGATGAGATGTCAAAACTATTCCTGAAAAACTAACCAAAATCCAAGCTGTAGATCTGAGCTGAGCAATCCAAAGTCTCAAGAAGGAACTCAATTGAGGCTAGAGTCAACCCAACTGGAACATGGTCAACCAGCTGGAAGGATACGCGAACCAGTCAGAACTTAATTCAACTAAGGGTTCAAAGAGACGAACCAGTCGAAACAAACTGACAGCTAAGTCAGCTGAGCTGAGAGAAAAATCGACAAGACTGAAGAAACTGATAAGAGATCAGTTTAAACTGAAGACTGGAAGTATCCAGATGATGGCCAAACTTAACTTCAGCCAAACTGAAGTAAACAATCGAATCAATCAAAGGCCAGAACTGAAGTCAGCCAGCTTGTAGGAGAAAACAAGCAAACATCTGATAAGGAAGCTTGAGAAAGATCAGTTAAAATGACAAGCTAGCCAACAACTTGCGATCAGTCAAGCTGACAAGAAAGCTCAAGAAAAAACAGTCAAACTGACAAGCTAGCCAACAACTTGTGATCAATCAAGCTGACAAGAAAACTCAAGAAAGAACAGTCGAACTGACAAACCATTCAACAACTTGAGATCAGTCGAACTGGAGGAAGAAGCTCAGAACTACCAAATAGAGTAATAGCCGAACTAAGCAGACAAGCTCAGAACTGCCAAATGGAGTAATAGCCGAACTGAACAGACAAGCTCAGAACTGCCAACTGGAACTCAAACTTGCTAAACTGGAGCTCAGAACTGCCAGCCAGAGAGTCCTGGAGTTAATAGCTCAAAATGAAGATCTTGGAATAAATGCTCCAACGGAGATCCTGGAATTAAATATCCAATAGAGATCGATTGGCAAAACAACGGCTACTGGAATCAAATATCCAACAGAGATCGATTGGCAAAACAACGGCTACTTCAACCAAAAGCTCCAACAAAGACCATCTGCCATTAATGAACCAACAGAGCTACCGATCAATGGAACTCAACGGTCACAAAAATCACTCCTCTATAAAAGACGAGTGAAGCAAAGTTTTCAAGTGACTTTCGAGACTTCTCGCAACTTTCATTCTTGAAGCCTTCATTCAAGTTATCTCAGACAGAGCTTTCTTTCTCCCTCCCACATAGCTCAAGTTCAGCATTTGCTAAAACTGCGAGAGTCCAACTGAGAAGAAGAATCCACAGAATCAAAGCATTCAGCTAGCTGTTGACAATCCAGCCAGAGCAACCTTCTCAGTTCCAGCAATACACCGATCAACTACCCAGCTCAATTGAAGGAGCACATCAATTGATATCCCTTGTTCAAGACTAACCTCTTGAAGATCGAAAGAGATCTAAAATCTTGTAAAGACGCCAATAACACCTACCTCCCTAGCGAGCAGTTAGGGACTGCAAGTGTGAGCCGTCGACCCGCTGAGGTAGCGAGCAGTTACCAGGTTCAGCCAACTGTCCTTCATTGTGTAATTTGTAAAGAAACTCAAGTTATATAGTGGAGTTGCCCTTCTGCGGAAGGAAGAGAGGACGTAGAAGTTTGAGACTTCGAACCTCTATAAATCACCTGTGTGTTGTACTGTTTTGATTACTTGCATATCTTTGAACTGTACACAATCTGCACTCAAGCTGTCCAAAGTGCTAAACCGAATTGTGCATAGATAAGTTACTAAGCAAGTCAGGGGCCCTTACCATTCCACATTTAAAGTAAAGTTTTTAATCAGTTTATTCACCCCCCTCTAAACTGATATCGACTCGCCCGGGACCAACAAGTGGTATCAGAGCGGTTTATTCTAAGGATCAACCGTTTCTACAGATCAACTAAATCAGATCTACTTATCTATGCTAACATTTCAAGCTATGGGAAACCATAAGCTACCTTTGTTTTCAGTTGAGAATTATGATAATTGGAGCAGGAGAATGAAGGCGCATCTATGCTCGATCCATGAGAACATGTGGGAAGTTATTGAAGATGGTCCAATCATTATCATGATGGACAATGACGCTTACATAGTTGATATTAATCAACCAGTCAGGATCCCAAAGCCAACTAATCTCTCACCAGCGAAGAGAAGAAGTTGAAGAATCTAGAGTTTGTTGCTCAAGCTGCACTATTTCAGACTCTAGATGAAGACATAATGAAGGACACAAAGAATTGTACAACTGCCAAGGAGATATGGGACTTACTAGCAGATCTATGCCAAGATTCCGAAGCCATCAAAGGAAACAAGCTCCAACTGGCAGTCGACAGATACGAGTCCTTCAAAATGCAGCCAGAAGAGTCCATCTCAAGCTTTGAAATCAGATTTCTAGGCATCATCAGTGAGATGACCAATCTGGGAAGAAGCTATCCCAATTCTGAGATGAACTCCAAAGTTTTGGATAATCTCACCGAAGAATGGGACATGAAAGTGATAGCTACAAAATAATCAAGAAATCTGAACAGCATCACCCCCAGAGAATTGTTTGGCTCTCTCAAAGCTCATGAGTACAGCCTAAACCGGAAGAAGGAACCATCAGCATCATCAGCTCAAGATGCAGCCTTCTATGGTGAAAGGAACCGGTTTAGAGATACTTGAGGAAGGAACAACTTCCGGCCCAGAAGCTCACTAGCCAGAGAGAATCAAGGAGGATCTTCGTCCGAGTGAAAGAGAGATACAACCGAAAAAAAGGAAAAACTGACTAAAGACATCAATGATCAAATTCAGTCAGTTACAAGGTTGTTAGAAAAATTGAAAAAGGTCAAGGACAAACAATCAGTTCCACCTCAAACTGATGAAGTCCCAAAAGATAAGAGAACTCATCAACCAGCTGAACCACTCAGGGGTGACAATTGAAATCTAGGAGAATGCTTTCATTGCCACAAACAAGGACATTACAGATATGAATGTCCAGAGCTCCCTGAAACAAGAAAGCCAAAGTGAGGAGAAGCTTCTTCAAAAGGAAAACAATGATTGCAAACTATGAGAATGTCGTGCTAGACGATTCAGACTATCCATCTGGAATTGATTCTAACGGCTACAGCTCAAATGATGAAGCATTATTTTGCCTCATGGCTGATAATGATGAAGAGGTTAGTATAACTGATTCTCAAACCTCCTTCTATCATATTAATGAAGCAACTGTCTCTAGCAATGAACTTGATATGAAACTTATGATGCTAGAAGATCAATTAGCTTCAATATCCTGCTTGCATGTTGAATTGAGAGATGAAAATAATAAACTGAGAAATAGAGTTAGAAAACTGAGCATTGATCAGAAAAGAATGAATTATCTTGAATCTCAGTTTGTGGAATTTGAAAAGTTGAAATTGAGAACTATCGATCTAGAAGCTGAGAATCAAAAACTCAAGCAAGAGATCCATGAGAGAGAAAAAGTAACTCTGAAGTTCAAAAAGGGATCTCAAACTCTAGATGAGATATTGAATTATCAGAGAACTGGAACCAGTAGCACAGGGCTAAGATGCAGCAAGTTCACTGCCTTAGAGAAAGGAAAGACAGTTTATCAACCCAGTGATAAAGGAATCCTAAAAGGATTCACCAGATCAACTCATGATCAGCTAGCTGAGACGCACAAAGGTAAAGGAATATTGAGAAATCTTCAAACTCAGCCTAGACAATTCGGTCAGTTCTCCCAACCAAAAACACCAGGTCAACTAAAGCCAAAATTCCAGCCAAAGCCATCAATTCATTCAAACCAATCCCCTTATTCAAGGTCTTCAGTTCAACAGAGACCACCAGCTCAACACAGTATGCCTCCTAGGCAAACTGATAGATCAGTCCACTTTAGTATGAAAAACCAGTTTAGATCTCAAGCCTATCCTGCCAAGAAACTCAATCAGAACACCTATAGGAGAGATCAAAGAAACTCGTTTGAACCCTACCATCACTATAACGAGTACCTGGATTCCAGAAATGAACCGAGAACTAATCCAAAAGGGTTCAATCCAGTAAACTGGAAACACACAAGGTCTCGAGACAACATCATTTTAGTTGAATTGTTTTATCCTACTAACTATCAACGCATGTACCATTCAACTGATTCAACTCAAAATAGAAGGGCTGAAAGAAAATCTAAATTGATCAAGCGATCCAGATCAGTTGGATCTCTAAATGATAAAAAGCCAAAAGTTTGGCAAGTTTGGATTCCAAAGAGCTTGATGTATCAACAAGGACCCAATATGAAACGGGTCCCTAAATGCTAATCCTTGTTTTTGCAGGATAAGGGCATCCTATGTATGAAGAAAACCAAAGATATCGGGTATCTAGATAGCAGGTGCTCCAAGCACATGACTGGAGACAGAGAAGATCTCGACGGTTATAAAGAAGTCAAAGGTCCACTTGTCACATTTGGAGACAACTCTAAAAGCCGAACCATTGGAGAAGGGTTCTTGGTCAAATGAAAAGTTGTAATAAATGGAGTCTCCCATATGGATGGACTAAAACACAAACTACTCAGCATCAGCCAGCTGTGCGACAATAACCACTCAGTTGACTTCACCAAGAACTCCTGCAACATAAGAGACAAGTCAACTGGAACAATTCTTCTTACTGGCATAAGGAGAGGCAACATGTATATTATTGACTGGTCAACCGGCTACTCAGAAGCTTGCTTTCTTTCAAAAGGATCAACTGAAGCAAGCTGGCTATGGCATCGATGACTGAACCACCTCAACTTCAAAACAATCAACTACCTAGCCAAGAAAGAGCTAGTTAAGGGGCTTTCCAAGGAGATATATAAGAAAACATGCATGTGTGGAGCATGCCAAAAAGGGAAGCAAGTGAAGTCATCCTTCAAGAATATGAGTCATCCACCAGGAACAACTGAATGCCTACAACTACTCCATATGGATCTGTTTGGTCCAGTTAGACCACAGACCCCAAAAGGCAAAAGATTTACTCTGATAGTAGTTGATGATTTCTCAAGATATACGTGGGTGGAATTCTTGAGGAGCAAAGATGAAACTTACGCCAAGCTAACAGCGCTGATCAGAAGGCTGCAAACTGAAAAAGGGAAATCAGTTCAAAGGATTCGCTCCGATAATGGAACTGAATTTGTGAATCAGCAAATGATCAGCTTTCTCCGCCAACTTGGAATCATTCACAAACACTCAGCTGCAAGAACTCCACAACAAAACGGTGTAGCTGAATGGCGAAACCGGACACTTAAAGAAGCAGCTCGAGCAATGATAGCTGATGCCAATATAGCTGAAGGTTACTGGGCTGAAGCAGTCAACACAACCTGCCACACTCAAAATAGAAGTGCCATCGTCACCGCACATGACAAAACACCTTATGAACTGTATAAGGGTCGTAAGCCTTCCATCTCATACTTTAAAATATTTGGCTGTAAATGTTATATTCACAACAATGGCAAGACTCAACTGAAAGCTCTCAGTGCTAAAGCTGATGAGGGAATATTTCTTGGGTATAATTCACCTCACACACAAGCTTACAGAGTGTTCAATAAGTGAACTCTTGTTGTGGAAATAACATGTCATGTGGTATTTGATGAATTTGCTAATGAGTACAGGAACAAAAAAAACAATAGACACATCAGTTCAAGTACTACCTAGTGAAACTGAGAACTCGCAGAACTATGTGGATCACATTGTTCCAGAGTGGCTTGAAGTTTCACTAGAAGAAGGAAATGAAATTGACACTAAACCAGTTGAGAACAATCTGGTCAATGAAGACACAAATCTTGCTGAGACTATAAACCCCACAACTGAAACAGGGGGAAGAACTGATGAAGATGCCGAACCAACTAATGAAAGGGCGACTGATGACATCACCACAGTAGAACCAGCTGAAGGCCCAGCTGAAGCTATCTTGCCCAAATGGCTCCGAAGACATCCAACTGACAAGATAGTTGGTGATCTAAGAAACCGAGTCCAAACCAGAAGTTCAACCGAGCATGCACTATTCACATGCTTCATATCTCAAACGGAACCAGCGAACATCAAAGAAGCCTTAGAAGATTCAGACTGGATCATAGCCATGCAAGAAGAACTGAATCAATTCACAAGAAATGATGTATGGTTTCTTGTTGATAGACTAAAAACCCAGAAGGTCATTGGCACAAAATGGGTTTTTCGCAACAAGCTGTACGAACAAGGTGTCACAAGGAACAAGGCAAGACTGGTAGCCAAAGGATACTCACAAAGTGAAGGGATCGACTTTGATGAGACATTCGCGCCAATTGCAAGATTGGAAGCCATCAGACTATTCCTAGCCTATGCAGCTCACTTCAACTTCACAGTCTACCAAATGGATGTCAAAAGTGTGTTTCTTCAAGAAATGCTCAAGGAGGACGTGTATGTCGAGCAACCGCCTGGCTTCGAAATTGGTGATCAAGTCTTCAAACTGAAGAAAGCTCTTTATGGACTGAAGCAAGCTCCTCGAGCGTGGTATGAAACTCTCATAACCTTCTTGCTAAAGAATGGATTTCAAAAGAGAGTCATTGATCGAACTCTATTTCGACTAGAACGATCAACTGAGATCTTAATGGTTCAAATTTATGTGGATGACATAATTTTTGGATCAAAAAGTAAAGATCTATGCACACGATTCGCTCAACTGATGCAAAGCGAATTTGAGATGAGCATGATGGGAGAAATGACATTCTTCCTAGGACTCCAAGTGAAGCAGCTGAAAGATGGGATCTTTATCAGCCAGGCCAAGTACACTAAAGAGCTAGTCAAGAAGTTTGGAGCTAATAAAGGAAAAACTCTCAAGATTCCTATGAACACATCAGTTCAGCTAACTCTTGATGAAGAAGGAGAATCAGTTAGCCAAACATATTACAGAGGAATCATTGGGTCGCTACTTTACCTAATGGCTAGCCGACCAGACATTTCCTATTCAGTCGGTCTATGAGCGCGGTTTCAAGCCAACCCAAAGAAAAGTCATCTTGAAGCGGCAAAGAGGATTATCAAATACCTCAAAGGAACTATAAATCTTGGACTATGGTATCCCAGAGATGACAGTTTGAGTCTAATTGGTTATTCAGACTCAGAATTTGGTGGATACAAGATTGACAGAAAAAGCACCAGTGGAACATGTCAGTTTCTTGGAAGCAAACTGATATCATGGTTTAGCAAAAAGTAGCACTCAGTTGCCGTGTCAACAACTGAAGCAGAATATGTAGCTGCAGGAAGCTGCTGTGCTCAGATACTCTGGATGAAGCAACAGTTGAAGGACTACAAAGTCAAAACTGAAGAAGTACCTATATTCTGTGATAACAATAATGCAATTGCAATATCTCAGAATCCAGTTCTGCATTCAAGAACTAAGCACATTGACATAAGACATCACTTCATCAGAGATCACATCGAGAAGAAGGACATATGCATCAAATATGTCAACACGGAGAAGTAGATAGATGATATCTTCACCAAACTATTGCCTGAAGCAAGGTTTATGGAGCTATGCATACAACTGGGACTACTTGAGCTAGCATCAAAGGATGAAGATAGTCAACTGGAAGAAAAAGGTCAGAAAACTATCCCAGCTGAAGAGAGGAACTGAACCAAAATGCTTCAACTCATCAGAATAAGTAGTTCACAATTGAGAAAGTTGCTGAACTGATCAGTTGGACACATAAGCTATCAGTTTGAACTGAAGCGAGAAGCTGTACAAAGAGAGTAAACTAAAGCTGATCACCCTACCTCATAAGCTCAATTAAATCATCAGTTCATTTGCTCAAACTGAGGCAAAGAGCAATGCAGAATTGGCCAAAGGTTCCCAGCTGATGATCCAGTCAGTCAAGCAGAACGTGCCAGCTGCAAAATGCTCAAACTGATGAAGAAGTCAAAGGAACTAGAATCAACTCAACAAGAGACATCAGTTCAAGAACCAGCTGAAGGAAAGCAGCAGAACTGAAGGAACAGCTAAACTGAGAAACAGCTGAATTAAAAGTCCAGCAGTCGAGGCAGGAAGGAACTGATGAGAAATCATTTCAGTTGGAGCTGATCAACATGGAATCATCAGTTATAGTCGAAGCCAACTGATGACGTAATCAGTTTCAAATCAAGAGAAAGCCATAAGAGATAAACAGATAAGTTCAAAATTCTCAATAATGGAAACGGTAAAAAATACGTGTCACTCTAATATTACCGTTGGACTCACCCTATCTCTCCTCATTAATTCCCAACGGATAGAAACGAAAGGCCAATCGACGGATCGATTGAATTAATCTGACCGTTGAAATTTGGGCATTGGAAACATTCCAACTGTTGGATGAGCTTCACCTATCTATACAAATAAGTCGGCTGAATCTTCGAGATAAGCTTCACACTTTTTACTGCCGACTTACCTCTCTCTCTTCTCTGGTCAAAAGCAAAATTCTTTAGTCTTCGAGATCAATTTCTCACTCTTACAGATCAATCCACTCTATTAAAAATCTCTCATCAAATTTCATGGCTCAAAACCTCACTAGTCGCACTCGCAAGAGGTTCAATTTCCGTTAATCTCGAGAAGACTCCCAAGTATTTTGTGAAAGACTCGACAGAGATCAGTTCTTCAACCCAGCCGGATTCATTCAAGCATGCAATGCTTCCCCTATAAGTGGAATAATCATCGAAAAGCTATCTCAGGCCAAGCTGAAGACATTCCTGGAATAATTTCCAGAACGCATATATCCAGAACCAGTTACTGAATTCTTCATAAATTCAAATGGTTCCTCAAATCCCAAAGAAATCAGGTCTGAAGTAAGAGGACAGGAGATCATCGTGACAGCTGAATCTCTAAGCAACATGTTCAACCTACCCAACAAAGGACTCAAGTTGGAAGAAGTTCAAATAAGCTTCCAGGAAGTCTATGATTTCTGGAAGAAGGAAGGCGAGACCCAATCGTATAAAAGCAACCATCTTATCTCAAGATTTCAAGATGAATATCAAGTGCTAGCTGCCATCGCCTCAAAAATAATGGTAGGAACAACTGGCAGCCAATCTGAAATGTCAGAAACCAAATACAAGATCTGTGCCGCCATCTACAATTGAATGGAGATCAATTGGGCACAATACTTCTTCGATCAACTAAAGAGATATGTTGATATCATTGAAAGCCGCTGGGATGATAAAAAGTTCCACAGAGGATTGGGTATATTAGTCAAGTTAGCATAATTATGGAGAAACAACTCTCTTGGATGACTGAAGAAACGAAGTTCAAGAGCATAGTCAGCAATGACTTCATCTCAAAACCGCTTAAAATCGTGGAAATCGATCCTGAGCAAGCTGACCAGCCAAAAAGGAAGAAGCCTGCAGCTGAAGGTAAGGGAAAGAAGCAGGTTACATGCACATCCCAGGATGACTCTGATGATAACATTCATCTGGCTCAGATATATAGGTCTCCAGTTGGTTCCTTGGCACTGAGACAGCAAGCTGAGTCAAGCTCCATTGCAGTTGAAACCGGCACATCAGCTCAACTGAGATCGTCCACCAGACAACAAAGCTCAGTTGCAACTAGAGCTGACATTGCTGGACAATCAGCCAGACAAGCAGCTACCAGATTAGCTCTTAAGAAGAAGCAAGCTGGTCAAACAAAAATGAGAAGAATCTCACTTCCTCAATCCAAGAAGAGAAAGGAATCAAGCCCCATTCCAGATCCAACGGTTCCGCCAAATCTAGCCGTTGAAGATATGGCTCTCTGTGAAAACCCAAAAGACATCATCCCTATAAGAGGAATTCCTCACGATGGAGCTGGGGCAGTTTACTTTCAAATGACATGCCTCCCAATGGCTCAAGTTGAAGGAAACATAAGAGCCTACTCAAAAGGAGAATCCGTGAAGAAATGGGCTGATGAGACAACACAGAAACATATGGCTCAACACTACGCCCAGGAACTAACTGGCCATGAAGAACTCTTCCACACTTTAACCAGATTCATCTACTGGTTTTTGTGGAGACACGTGTATCCCTCAGAACCCTTCCTCTCATTGCTTGCTTTCCATGGGATGAGCTTCTGGAAGCGAGAAGAAGAATAGAGTCTATGGTGGACGGACAGTGAGAATGCTGGAATCACTCAGGGCAAACATCTAATGAGGCAGCTACAGCTGAGAAAAGAATGCTCAAATCCATCAGAAGGCTCAATGAAAGATGTTTTTGATAAACTGTGCACGCTTCAAGGATTAAAATCGCCCGCCATCACCACAGAGAGAGAACGCGAGAGATGGACACACTCTCATGTTCAACACAAATGGCTATTCAATGAATTGATGAAGAAATCACAAAGTCATCAGTCTGGACAGCCATCAACCACAGAACGAAATCAAGCATCCATCCAAGTGGATGACCTTATTAATGAAGTAGTAAGAGAACTCCACTCTGAAAGATCTCCTCAATTAGCTAAAGTTGAGATCAATCTCGTTCCTAAGGAGTCAAATGAGTCAGCTGAGAAGGCTCAACAATTTGAGGAGCCAGCTGAACCCCAAACCGCTCCTCCCCAAGAGCCAACTGCTGATGAAGGAGCTTCCTCATCAATTCCTCCAACTGCTCCAGTTACAGAGCCAGCTGAGCCTGACCAGCCAGCTGAACAGACAACTCAAAAGACTGATCAACCTGCCTACCAAGGTACACTAGCCATAACTGTGTACTTTGATCCAGTTCAAAGAGCTCTCCAAGCTGCTGCCCATGCTGCTGCACCGGAGATTTCACCAAAGCCAAGCTATGATGAGACTGTCAGCATGGAGAAGGATGAGCTCACCCACACAGTTCCATGTGAGGAACTGATAGGAACTGAAGCGGGAGAAAAGGTTGACTTAAAAGCAGTTCAGCTTGATACTCAACCAAGTAGCTCATCAGTTCGGCTCCCTGCTTACTATGTGGACTTGATCCACAGCCTGCAGCAATAAGTGAAACTGCACACGGAGCAAATTCAAAAGCTGCAAGCTCACCCAAGACTCCAGTCAGCAGGAACTGAGTCATCAAAGCAGTGATGAAGAAGATGAAGATGACTCCACAGAACCGCTTGCCAAGAGGAGGAAAACTGATCACAAGAAGGACTGGTGGCTGATCAAGTTCAACTGATTAGAAAGCCCTAAGCTTACTTCTTGTAATTCAGTTTGTTATTATTCATTTTGATTTATAAAAAGATTATCTTTTTGGTTTTAAAAAAAAATATCGAACTTAGCATTTATTTTGAATATTTTGACCGTTGCAAAATGATGACACCTCTCAAGTCATTAAATGCCAACGACCAAAATAAAAAGGGCCAAGGGCCAGTACCATTCCAACCATTAGATTTATGAGCCTGCGCAAACACTCATAAAAAGCCCTCTCTTATAAGCCTCTTAGAAATACTCCTCATACGCTCTCAAAAACTCTCTCTCACTCTCAAAGCTCTTGAAATTCCTCAAAATTTCAGCCAACTCCAAAGATGGCCGAATTATCCAGCTCTCTAAATTCCTTCAAAGATCAACTTCTGAGAGATAAATTCCTAGATAGGAAGAAATTTTAATTGATTCTAAACGAATCAAACAACCCAACCATTCTGTCAAATCCTCACAAGACAGGAATTCTTCACTATCTGGAAACACCACCAAAGTTCTTTAGAAAAAATTTGGTGAGTGAGTTTTTGCTTCAAGCAAAATTGTCTGCAGATGGAAAGGCAGTGTCATCAGTGATTTAAGGACGGCTACTCCAAATCACCGAAAGAACAATTGCAGAAGTCTTCCAACTTCCACAAAAAGGTTCATCCGTTCAAGAACTAAAGGAATCTACAGAATCATACTGGAGAGAATGGAAAGCTTCCACCTGCAACAAGCAATTCAGTTTTACGACAGCTAAAACTGATCTGAAGCCCGAGTATGGTGTTCTACTCGATATAATGAACAAGATGATGTTCGAGGCAATTGGAAGCCTGAGTCAACTCACTCAAGAGAGATACAAGGTTATGATTCACCTTGCTGAAGGGCGACAAACAAACTGGGCAGAATTTGTCTTCCAACAGTACAAGCATCAAGTCATCAAGGCCTCTGACTCAAAGAAATCTGGCAAATTTGAGTCCAAGGTAGGACTTGTTCTAAGGATGAGCAAGATGATTGAAGACCTCCTGAATCTTCCAAGTGATGAAGCACTACCAGTCCTCATCTCTGACTGGATTCCCAAGAAGGGAACTGTCCGTCTTCAGTCACTAAGAAAGAAACGAAGAGCCAAGGTAAAGACGAGTAACATCACTTCGAGCAATTCAACTGCCAACGCCGTTCATTCTCCAAAATCAAAGAACGGATCGCCAGTTGATTTCCAGGTTTGCTCTGATCCAGATGAGCTCATTCCATTCCTTGGAATCCCTCATTCAAACTATGGAGCGGACTACTTCAGAAGCACATGTCCTCCTCTCCAGCTAACTGAAGAAAATATTCGCACTTTCTATAGTGGTGAATATGCAGTCAAAAGTGCACAAAAGGAAATGACTAATCTCCTTCTCACACACTTTGCTTTTGTTGCACAACGTGACCAAGAGTTATTCAAAAAACTCCACTGGTATTTCTATTGGTATAACTGTCTTTCATGGCATGAGCTACTGGCAACGTGAAGAAACTTGGAGCATTAAATGGATAGGATCGTCAAATCCATTCCCTCCAACCATTGTTCAAGTTCAGCACATCATGAATCACCGGCTTGTCAACAAAATTCCAGCAACCGCTTTGTTAGCTGAATTCAAAACCAGCATCATGCCTCAAGGAGCTGTGGTTGCAAATCAATCAGTTAGCTGCCCAACTGGCTCACTCTGCCGAAAACTGAACTTTGATAATTTATCAAGTCAGTCAGCTGAGCCATCACGACGAACTCCAATTGCCACAGAGAGGATAGAACTACATCTATCACATACTGAAGTCGTGGCTCCTCAGAAGAAACCAAGGCATGATGATGAAAGAGATAGTGATGATGAGGACACTGCCACATCACCAAGTCTCCTATCCAAGAGCTATGTCACTCCCCTACTCACATCCAACTCAAAAGGCGTGCAACTGATTATGAACAATGATCAGTTCAGACCGGCGCCAAAGGGCATTTCACAATCCCTCAATCAAAGGATGAAAAACTCATCAGTTGCCATTCAGCAACTTCACCAAGCCAGGAGGATAGCAAGGCCTGAACTGCCAAAGAACAAAACTGGATCTGCATCGACGACAAAGCGATCAAACTACTCGAAAGGACGCAGTGCAGCTAGTCCAGTTCGGCCCTTCAAAAAGACGAAACTGACTCAAGAAGGTCAAGCAACTGATCAAATGAACTGATCAATTCAGTTCAGTTAGAGCCTCCAAGTTAGCTCATCAGCGGTGATTGGAAACGAGATGAAACTGATCATCCAACCGCTGAATCATCAAACCAATCAGTTGGACTGTATCCCAACTGACTCAGGATAAGTTTTTCTTAATCCTCAAGCTTATCTTAATTTAAATATTTCCATTGTAATTATAAAATTCCTTATATTACACCCAATGACTACAATTTGAAAATAGGATTCTCTTTCACAAGTTGCCATTAATATCTCTGCATTGATATTAAATCGACTCCACAAAGGAGAGAAGGAGGATATATTTCTCTATAAGATATAAATAACAAAATCTGCAGAAAATTTGCAGGATATATTTTCAAATTTGCTCCCTCTCAGCCACATGATCATAAAGTTGCTTCACAATCAGATGGCTGGGATGCATATATCATTTATTTAGCTAATCATCCATCAAATCGGATAGCTGATCAGCTAAGAGAAGCAATTGAGCGTCATCGATCAATGCATGCAAAGCTAAATATATATATGCAAGGAGATGAAGGCTCCGATCATCTGCAAATTATCTCTCATCCTTGCATTGATCATCTGTAAACTCTCTCTCAGCACACTTGCAAATCTAATACAACCATTTATTTGCAGAAATGAAACCCTCATTTCATAAGGTAAATGTCAAATCGCTCGTGAGCAAGCTGAAGAAAGATAAAACTCTCAATCTAGAGCTTTTTCACGCACGACTAGGCCTAGAGAAATTCCAAAGAATCTTTCGGTCATTGGAGGAAACTGGGTTGTTGCCATTCTTGACGATCATGCCAGTCAAGAACCTACCCATCCATGTTGCGGAGTTCTATCACAATGCAGTTGTCTTCGACAACAACATCATCTCCACCGTTCAGAACAAAGTAATAACGGTGATGAAAGACACTATGATGTCTACATTCCTCCTCCCCGGTGAAGGCCAATACGTACTGGATTTGGAAACTCCGAGTAAATATGCACTATGGAGTTTTTGGAAACATCCACACGTGCATCACCACGACTGCTCACACAAGTTGAAGAAAAGCCTGCCTAGTGAGATCATCGAACTCCTGGATATCGTCGGTCACATCCTGCATGGAAACTTTGAGACGGTCTAGTTCTCCGAACTCAAAGCTCATCTAATGGCCGCTCTATTCCTCGATTGTAAATCCGACTGGGCTTCCTTCATTCTTGCTCAACTGCGAACAAATGTCGACCGAGCAGAATATGATCCGACAACTGGCTCTTTCCGAGAGAATGTTGGGTTTATGGGTCACATAAGCCACATCATTCTGAGTCAATTTGACGAGGTGATTCCAACCAGTGAGCCAATCGGACGAAGGGATATGCTCCCGACCATCTACTGTCATCCGATCTCGAAGAGATCGCACCAACCAGGAACTTCCGACTCAAGTCGTGGAAAGAGACCGTTGGTAGCAACTGTCAGCTCCTCAGACGAAAGGTAGTTGCTGATTGAGAATGAGCCACTCTCAAGACTGAGTGATCAGTCTACAATACCCGCCAGCTCACAACCTCTCACCTCAGTTCATCGCGATTTATTTGAGGTTGAGTTTGAGCAAGTACTAGACCATCAGCTAAGGAGCTGTTTCGGTCTAATTGAGAGCAACAATCCCTCCTTATTCGAGCAATTGAGAAGGTACCTCCAATATCATATCTGGAGATTTCAACTCGATGAGGCCACTATGTTCCATCTCATCAGCACTCGTGGATCTCTCTTCTGGATCAACAAAGGACACTGGAGTAGAAATTGGATGAACCATCCACTCTGCACGCCGCCAACGCTCTCAGAAATAATGGATTCCATGATCAAACGAATCCAGCTCAGCGTACCAGCTGACGCTCCTCTTCCCGACAATAAGCCAGCCAACTCCTCCTGCACTCCATTTCTTGAAGATCTACCAATCGCATCAATTGATGAGATCTTCACCAACTTGGCTTCCATGGACTTCAGAGAGCAAGATCTCTCTCTCACCACTGATCGTGGTCAGTTAATGACAACTGAAGAAGCCTATGCATGGTTCTCCTCGCTCATGCCCATTCCTTCAGTTTCCCCAGTCTATGATGACAACTTGGCAACTGCCTTCACCTTCTTGCCAAATCTATCAATGCCATCATGTGATCTACACTAGTTTACCCTTTTGGATGATGCCAAAAAGGGGGAAGATGGAAGGTATGATGATGAAAATTTAACTCTTTGGGAGCAGATCCAAAGAGAAGTACACCCTGAGGGGGAAGCTTGGAGAACACATGGAGTTTAAGAAAAAGGAGAGTCAAGCATGAAGAGAAGAAGCATCTAAGAAAGTGAAGTACTCTAACTTGCCCTGATATCAAGCTTTGTCTATAAGCAAACTACAGCACGTCTATCAGACGAACATTTGCAGTTTTTCCATCATCATTGACTAGGTTTTGACATCATCAAAAATGTGAAAATTGTTAGGAAAAACTATCAAAGAACCCCTGGATAAGGTTTTGATGAGATGTCAAAACTATTCCTGAAAAACTAACCAAAATCCAAGCTGTAGATCTGAGTTGAGCAATCCAAAGTCTCAAGAAGGAACTCAACTGAGGCTAGAGTCAACCCAACTGGAGCATGGTCAACCAGCTGGAAGGATACGCGAACCAGTCAGAACTTAATTCAACTAAGGGTTCAAAGAGACGAACCAGTCGAAACAAACTGACAGCTAAGTCAGCTGAGCTGAGAGAAAAATCGACAAGACTGAAGAAACTGATAAGAGATCAGTTTAAACTGAAGACTGGAAGTATCCAACTGATGGCCAAACTTAACTTCAGCCAAACTGAAGTAAACAATCGAATCAATCAAAGGCCAGAACTGAAGTCAGCCAGCTTGTAGGAGAAAACAAGCAAACATTTGGCAAGGAAGCTTGAGAAAGATCAGTCAAACTGACAAGCTAGCCAACAGCTTGCGATCAGTCAAGCTGACAAGAAAGCTCAAGAAAGAACAGTCAAACTGACAAGCTAGCCAACAGCTTGTGATCAGTCAAGTTGACAAGAAAACTCAAGAAAGAACAGTCGAACTGACAAACCATTCAACAACTTGAGATCAGTCGAACTGGAGGAAGAAGCTCAGAACTACCAAATGGAGTAATAGCCGAACTAAGTAGACAAGCTCAGAACTGCCAAATGGAGTAATAGCCGAGCTGAGCAGACAAGCTTAGAACTGCCAACTGGAACTCAAACTTGCTAAACTGGAGCTCAGAACTGCCAGCCAGAGAGTTCTAGAGTTAATAGCTCAAAATGAAGATCTTGGAATAAATGCTTCAACGGAGATCCTGGAATTAAATATCCAATAGAGATCGATTGGCAAAGCAATGGCTACTGGAATCAAATATCCAACAGAGATCGATTGGCAAAACAACGGCTACTTCAACCAAAAGCTCCAACAAAGACCATCTGCCATTAATGAACCAACAGAGCTACCGATCAATGGAACTCAACGGTCACAAAAATCACTCCTCTATAAAAGACAAGTGAAGCAAAGTTTTCAAGTGACTTTCGAGACTTCTCGCAACTTTCATTCTTGAAGCCTTCATTTAAGTTATCTCAAACAGTGCTTTCTTTCTCTCTCCTACATAGCTCAAGTTCAGCATTTGCTAAAACTGCGAGAGTCCAACTGAGAAGAAGAATCCACAGAATCAAAGCATTCAGCTAGCTGTTGACAATCCAGCCAGAGCAACCTTCTCAGTTCCAGCAATACACCGATCAACTACCCAGCTCAATTGAAAGAGCACATCATTTGATATCCCTTGTTCAAGACTAACCTCTTGAAGATCGAAAGAGATCTAAAACCTTGTAAAGACGTCAATAGCACCTACCTCTCTAGCGAGCAGTTAGGGACTGCAAGTGTGAGCCGTCGACCCGCTGAGGTAGCGAGCAGTTACCAGGTTCAGCCAACTGACCTTCATTGTGTAATTTGTAAAGAAACTCAAGTTATATAGTGGAGTTGCCCTTCTGCAGAAGAAAGAAAGGACGTAGAAGTTTGAGACTTCGAACCTCTATAAATCACCTGTGTGTTGTACTGTTTTGATTACTTGCATATCTTTGAACTGTACACAAGCTCACACAATCTGCACTCAAGCTGTCCAAAGTGCTCAACCGAATTGTGCATAGATAAGTTACTAAGCGAGTCAGGGGCCCTTATCATTCCGCATTTGAAGTAATGTTTTTAATCAGTTTATTCACCCCCCCTCTAAACTGATAACTACTCGCCCGGGACCAACAAGACCCATTTTTTAATTTATTTATTTTATTCAATTAAGGGCATTATTTTTAATGTCCGCGCAGAGCCTTTGAAATCTCAGGAATGGCCTTGAGTAGAACTAAATATATTTGATTTAAATTTCCTTAATACATACATATATATATATGTATGTATAGATGTGCACTATTAGTACCATCGTTCAGCACTAGGTGTTTTTAGATTGTCATGATCTTTATGACAATTCAAAGAACACAAATGTTTTGGTTATTCAAGTTTTGAAGACCATGTTCTGGACATTATGATATAAATATTCAACTGCCAATCTGATTGAAGATCGCAGAATGTACTTGAGCATATTCATGAACATGATCATGTACATGGTTGTCCAAAGAGTTTCTAAGAGACGTGCCAAGCTGATTTCAAGGAGTTGAAGTTATCTTTTCAAGATGGACATTTCATAATAGAAGATGCCCTGTTCAAGATGAATTTCAAGATAGAAGAAGGCGAGTTCTATTCAAGGAAGGCATCTAACTAAAAGAAGTCCGAATTAAACTAGAAAAGTTTCCTTTTAGAGTTTGATTCAAAATAGGACAATCTGATTACCTTTAGGCTATGTCTTGTGTTTATAAATAGCCTGAGAATCAGACTACTTAGACAGAGAAAAGTTTTCCCAATACATAAGAGTTAGAGAGTCTAAAAAGACTTCAAGTTTGAAGCATATAGTATTCGAGTACACTAGGTTTGATCATTGCGTATCTAGTCTGTGTTTGAAATTCTTTCATACACACTTAAAGAAGTCTCGGGAGATATTTCCTATGGGAACTAGAGGTAGTCTAGGTTGTAACGACCCGTTCTTAAAAATCTCTAATTAGTTTTTTTAGTGTTTTAATCTCGTCTTTACTTTAAATTAAATATTTTACTTTTAAAGTGCGTCACCAATAGAGAAATTTAAAATTTAAAATCGAATTAATCATAATGGAATAAGATATTGAATAAGATACGTAAATCCACAAATCCTTATGGAATAAATAAATTATAATACAATAATTATTCTAAAATAGAAGCTGAATAATAATAATAATAATAATAATAATAATAATAATAATAATAATAATAATAATAATAATAATAATAACCACAAAATAGTTAATCTCATTGTGTAGTCAAATACGAAAACCTATTTCATTGATTATTAATAGTTAGCCTCAAATCCTTTAATAATAAACAAACAATAAAGTTATGTGTTGCAAAAGTTATCCAAATCACGAGAATTAGAAATGAGTATAATTGATTAAATCTTATATCCTATAAATTATTTCTGCCTAACATCTTCATAAGATTTTATCTTTTGGAAATTCAAAGTTTCTGATTTTTAAAACTTTAATCTTTTAATAAAATTAAGCATTTAATATCTTAGTAAATATAATCATTAATATAATTAAATTCAATTCTCTGTTAGGCAAAGGCGCGTTACTTCCTGCAAGTCTTTAACATTTTGCATTGGAAAGTCGAGTAAAATTCTTCAAAGTAAAGGTGGGGAATTTTTTACACACATGGTTATTTATTATCCATTATATATTATGCTTGTGATTTATTGTTTGACGGAGTGTTTATATGAAAGTGAAAGTTAAAGTATGTCAGGGACCGTTCATAAGTCCGGGACCGTAAAAGTTATCCTTAGGTCACCCACTGTACATATGTATATGCATATACTTATTCAGAGACCATTAATAGGTCTGAGACCGTGATAAGTTGCCTTTGGGCTGACTCCCCACTGTTCAAACCATTATTATATTGACATGGCATGAATGTCTGAATATGAGTTACTCGTTTAATATGTTTTGGATAATGCGTATTCTCCATTGAGTGTATTTATTATACTCATCCCTATATTATAACATTTCAGATTGAGGAGTTCGGTGATGGCATTGAGGAGATGGATGATGATTAAGTTTTATTTAAATATTTAAGTTACTAAACTCATTTCACTATTAAACTTTAGTTGATATTTCAGTTGGATTGTGTGTTTCTAATTTTAAATAAGCTTAGATGTTTGAACTTATTAAAATCACTTCCGCACTATGTTATATGAATTATTATGTAAATTTTCTTAAATAGAAGTTTATTTATGTATTATTATAATTTTCTAGTATTAGTTTTATTCCATATTTAAGAAAATGTTTTAAATTCTCTTTCATGCATTATTTTATATGTTAATTTTTATAAAATAAACAGCATTCTAAGTTTATAAAACTAGGGTGTTACATAATGGTATCAGAGAAGGTCTACGTTTTTGTAGACTTGTAAAATTATAAATTTTATTTACATTTCTGTAGACTTTTAAAAAAACTATCAATTATTATTTATTTATTTATTTGGAAAAGAAAAGTTTTTAAGTCAAGTATTTGAGTTAAATGTGTGAAATTTGCATTAAATGTGGAATATTTGAATGAAACATCCTCTTCGCCATGCCTCGCCGACTCCAAGGTAAAAAAGTATTTTTATATTTTATTATTGAAAGTTGAAAGTTTAATTATGCATAATTTGAGTAATGTTTTGACTGCATCTATATATATGAAGTTTATTGATTATTATAATGTTGAAGTACATGTTTATGCAAATCATATGTTGATGCAGTTATTTCATTATAGATGATATTCTAGTAAAGATCACAATTTATTTGTTTAAAGTATATGTATTGATATTATTATTAGAGAAATGTCTTTTAAAAAAAATATAGTTCTCGAAATTAGAGTGCTTGCTTAGAATCCCTTTTACTGAGTAGAAGAAATGACTTATTGCGTTGGGATAAGATGATTCGTGGACATGGGCGTGGACGTTGTGGAAGACCTCTGAGGAATGCCAATGAAAGAGCCAACTCGAACACCGAAGTTGAGGATAATGTCAGTTGAAATGTGTTCACTGATGATAATACTGGGCATAATACCAATGCATCTGCAACTCAAGAACAACGTAATGAGGCGTCTAATCAGAATATGATTGCGCAATTATTCCCAGATTTCATGAATTTTCTTCAGACGGCAGCTGCTCAAAACCGTCCAAATCAGAATAACAATGTCAGTATGGCAGTGGAGCAGTTTCGTCATTATCGACCACCAACACTAAAAGGTCGAGAAAGACCCTTGGCTATTGAAGAATGGTTAAGGAACTTGAGAGAATTTTTGTGTATATCCAGTGCACAGATGTGCAAAGAGTGTTGTGCGTTGTCTTTCAGCTTGCTGAAGATGCTGGACATTGGTGGGAATCTATCTCATGTAGTATGATTGAAGATGAGTTTAAGAACTTGACTTGGGAACAATTCAAGGAGATGATAATAGAGCAGTACTTTCCACAGTCATTTCAGGATGAGAAGGAAAATGAGTTCCTTAACTTAAAGTAAGGAACTATGACTATTGTGGACTATGAAAGAAAATTCAATCAGCTCTCTCGATATGTAACTCACTTGATTAACACTGAAGTCAAGAAAGCAAGAAGGTTTGAAATGGGATTACGCTCAGAAATCAGTGGAATACTAGCTGGTACTGACATTACTACTTATGGTAATTTGGTTCGACGTGCTCTAGCTATATCATCCCATTTGAATTTGGGAAACTCAATACAAAAGAGTGTTGACACTTCAAACAAGAGAAAGTGGGAAACGCCGAATAGGCCAACTGGACAAACTCAGCTTAAGAAAGGAGGAACGAAGAAAATAGTGATTCTAATACACCTCAAAGAAAGCCACTATGCAAGGTTTGTGGAAAATATCATTTCAAGGAATGCCTACTGAGAAAAGGAGTGTGTTTCACTTGTGAAAAATCGGGACATGAAGCAAATGATTGCCCAACACATAAGAGAAAAGAGACTGAAAGGAAAGGGAATGCATGTTTCTTTGCTATGACTGATAAGAATGATGAAGAGAACCATAAGGCTATAACAGGTATGGTGAATATCTCTGATGTACTTGCATATGTTCTTTTTTATTCTGGTGCTACACATTCATTCATATCTGTAAAATTTTATTCAAGAATTAGTGTTGTTTGTGATAGAATAAATGATGCACTATAGATTAGTATTCCCTCAGGAAAAACACTTAGAACTAATCGTATGGCTAAGAATGTAAAGTTGGACATTAGTGGAAAGAACATAGATGCTGATTTGTATCTCCTAGAGATGAAAGACTTTGATGTAATTCTAGGAATGGACTGGCTTATTAAGAATTATGCTACAATTAAGTGTCGAGAAAAAGAAGTGATCTTCCAAAGATTTGGAGAGAAACCATTTTCATTTTACGGAGCAAGGATAAGATCAATGCCTCGAGTTGTATCTGCTATGAAGGCGATGAGAATGTTGAAGAAATGAAATTGTGTAGGCTATTTGGTCAGCTTGATAAGCACTCCACCAGCTGAGTCCAAAATTGATGATGTGCCAATTGTTCGAGAGTTTCTTGATGTATTTCCAGATGATTTACCTGAGATTGCTCCAGATCGACAAGTGGAATTTACGATAGATTTGTTACCTGGATCAGCTCCGGTATCTAAGGCACCATATAGAATGGCACTGAAAGAACTTCAAGAATTGAAGGTGCAATTGCAAGAGCTTTTGGATAAAGGTTTCATTCAACCAAGTGTCTCACCTTAGGGAGCACCGGTTCTTTTTGTGAAAAAGAAAGATGGAACCATGAGAATGTGCATAGATTATCGGGAGTTGAACCGATTGACGATCAAGAACAAGTATCCACTTTCGAGAATAGAAGACTTGTTTGATCAATTGAAAGGCTCAAGTGTGTTCTCAAAGATTAATTTAAGGTTGGGCTATCATCAATTGAAGGTTAAGGAATGAGATAGATCGAAAACTACATTCAGTACCCGTTATGGACATTATGAGTTTATAGTAATGCCTTTTGGGTTATGATTAGGTTGTTATTTTGTATATTTTGAGTCATTTTTGGTGTATTTTTGCATAGTTACTCACCCCTTGGTCAAGTTTTGTAGAAGAATTGTGTCTTGTGGTTAATTTCAGGTGGTTGACATGGGAGTGGAGATAATGACATTGTTTTGAAGGGTTTGGACACAATTGGATTGAAGAAAGCTGAAGAGTCTGGAAAGCAGTCGGTATGGGCATACCGACTGGTGGACTGTGCGAGTATTTGGACTGGAGATAGTGGATATACACCAGCTGTGGGCCATGGATGAAATTTGGGCTATTTTTATTACTGTTGGACTTTATTTTTATTATTTTCCTAGTTGGATTAGGATTAGATTTCTTTTATTAATTAATTAGTTAAGGATTGGTATAAAAGACTTCTAGATAGAGTAGGACTCTATTATTATAGTATCCATTGCAGTACATTATTTTCCAACGTCAGATACGGAGAGAGAGACGCCAGGAACAATTCCTTTTCGTCTGCAGTACACGGTTCTATTCAGATTTCATTCTTCTTTTTATATTTCTTCTTTTCAATTAATTTCTGAATTGCAAATCCAATTATGAATTCAAGCTAAGCGCGTTCTATTCCGGTGAAGATTAACAAAGCCCTGGCATAATCATTCTGTGAGATCTAATTGTTCTTTCTATTTTAATTAATTATATGTATCTGTGATTCTCGGTGTTTAAAGTTGTTAATTGTTTCGTCCCTACTAGATAGTCGCGAATATTTAGTAGATCGGAATTAATTAGTAGCCAATTAAACCGGCCATCCGTAATTGTGGTTTAAGTTTAATTAGTAGTACAACGATTCTTCAGAATCGAGAGAAGAGCAGTCTTAATTCGACAGTCCTGTGTCAGAGTCTGTTGGTTTTGAATCGGGGTTCTCTAGTGTCTAACGCTGTCGGCTCATTAAATCTATAGAGTGTCTCTTACGGTTGTCAGTCGATTAGGAAAATAATTAGTGAAGTGTCTTCCTAATTATCGAGAAGTTAAGGAGAAATTAGGCTGCGTCAGTAAGTGTCTTCGGTGGCTATAACTAGTTTGCATGAATTAATTGGAAATATCATTGAGTCGATGATCGGAATAATTAAGCTATGGTGGAGTTAATTGGAAGCCGGAATACCTTTTAATCTGTTAAGAAAACTACTCTTTGGTTTATTTGCTTTATTTTAGTTTTTGCGTTATAACAACAAAATTCGTGTGGGAAGTTTGGTTACTGCAGACTGAAGTGTTCGAATAGTTCTCACCGGTCCTTTGGGAGACGATCTTGCTTGCTACTATTCTGGGTAGTGTGGGCATACCGACTGCGTGTTGGATTATTTTTGGTGAAAAACGACGCACCAAATTTTGGCGCCGTTGCCGGGGATCGGTTTTTAAGCAGTAATTATTCTAATATTTTTAGTTTGCCATTTCTTTTTATTTTGTTTTGCTTTTCCAGTGCATGACTCGATCCTCACAAAAAGAAAGTCTAGAATTCAATCCAGAACCGGAGAGGACTTTACGACAATCGAGGAAGTTTGTAAGAGAAGCTAAAGGAGCTTCCACATCTGATCTGGGAACATTTGATCTTCATCATTTGTTCAAGGAAGACATGGCCAACGACGGGAATCGAACCCTCCAAAATGTACCTGAGCCTGAACCTCCAATCAGGGAGTTGGGTCGCCACAGAAACAATCGACCCATTTGCATCGTCCTGCCTACAACTGCAAACAATTCTGAGATACGACCTGGTTTCATCCAGGTCTTGCCTAAGTTCGGCAATCTGCCTGGAGAAAGTGCACACAAGCACTTAGCCGAATTTGATCTAGTCTGTTCTACTCTTCGCCCTTAAGGTTTTTCTGCCGATAATTTGAGGCTACTAACTTTTTCTCATACTTTGCAAGGTAGGGCTAGAGATTGGCTATTTGATCTCCCATCTGGCTCGATTACCACCTGAAATGAGTTGGAAGAACAATTCTTGCGCAAGTTCTTCCCGGAATCAAGAGCTGCAAACTTAACTATGGCGATCAACAGCATTAAGCAGAAGCAAAATGAGAGCTTGGCTGACTACTGGGAGAGATTCCAACAGTTGTGCCGCAAATGTCCAGACCACGGTTTCTCTGAATATCAGTTGCTCACTAACTATTTTTATCGTGGTATGTTAACTTTTGACAGGAAAATAGTCGATGCTGCTAGCGGAGGATCACTGACTAACAAGACTCTAGCAGAGGCGAAACAACTCATCATCGATATGGTTTCTGAAGGTCAACAGTATGAGGATGAGGACGATGACCGATATCGACCTATTGAGCGAGCAGACAGCTCCAGTGTCAACGAGAAGATTGATGTTTTGACTTCTCTAGTTCGAGGTTTAGCTGTGGCATAAACACAAAACGTCCGCTGTGGAGTTTGCTCAGAAAATGGCCACTTTACTGATGCTTGCCCAACTTTGCAAGATCCATTAACTGAACAAGCATGCTACGGATCCGGAGATGCACAGCAAGATGCCCTTAGATGGAGGAATTACGATCCGTACTCATACACCTATAACCCAGGCTGGAGAGACCACCCAAATTTCGGCTGGAGACAGCCCGATCAGAAGACACCCGGAGTTTTGCCTCCGAGACAGCCGCAGGGTGGGCAGCATGCCCATACCGATCGTGCTGCACCGAGCATGAGTGAAATTATGAAATGTCTGGAGCAGAGCAGTGCACTTGTGAACAGTTTGGCACAGAGCCAGAAAACATTCCAGCAGAAGACACAAGCTGCCCTAGGGAGTATGGGCACACAGATCACCCAGTTTGCCACTCAAATGAACAAGCTGCAAGGGAATCAAGGAAAACTTCCCTCCCAAACTGAGCAAAACCCAAGGGAGAATGTTAGTGTTGTGACCCTTCGAAGTGGGAAAGAGTTGGTCGAATTGGAGGCTAAGAAAGAAAGGAAAACACAGTATGGGCATACTGCGCAGACTGAAAACAAATCCAGTACAGAAGAAGAACAGCCTGCTGCCGAGTCTGCCCCCACTGAGGTAAAATCTGAACCTAAAATTCCTAACCCTCTAATTACAGCTCCTTTTCCCTCCAGGTTGGTTCAAAATAAGAAGGAGGATGATGATAAAAAGATCCTCGAGCAGTTCAAGAAGATAGAAATCAATTTGCCTTTGATTGATGCCATCAAGCAAGTTCCCAGGTACGCAAAATTTCTGAAAGAACTATGTGCTAAAAAGATGCGGTATGGGAATGATGCGAGGATTAAGGTTGGTAAGAATGTTTCTGCCGTAATCCAAAGGAAGTTACCACAAAAATGCAGAGATCCATGTATGTTCACTATTCCTTGCATTATTGGCAGTAAGAAAGTTGAAAGAGTCA
Organism: Perilla frutescens; assembly: GCA_026008535.1. NCBI lineage: Eukaryota > Viridiplantae > Streptophyta > Magnoliopsida > Lamiales > Lamiaceae > Perilla > Perilla frutescens. The sequence continues at coordinate 33,622,636 of BRKX01000017.1, read as the reverse complement.
TGCTAGACTTAGGCGCATCCATCAATGTTATGCCTTTGTCTATGTATAAAGATTTGCAGTTAGGACCTATGAAAGAAACTTGGGTTATCATTCAGTTAGCTGATAGGTCTAATGCATATCCTCAAGGTGTGGTTGAAGATGTTCTTGTAAAATTTAATGATTTGTTTTTTCCTGTGGACTTTTACATTGTTGACATGGATGATTCCTTTTCTGCACATAGATCTTTGATTCTTTTAGGAAGGCCATTCATGAAAACTGCAAGAACAAAAATTGATATTGATAAAGGCATGCTTAGCTTTGAATTTGATGGTGATATTGTAAGATTTAATATTTTTGAAGCTATGAATCATATTGAGGACCCTGAAGCTTTGTATGTGATTAATATTGTTGACCCGTTAGTTGACAATTTTGTTGAGAATCATTTCAAGGAAGATAGGTTGGAACATGTACTTTTTGGTGGGCTGACTGAAACCACTGCAATAACAGAAAAAGATGATGAGATTCAAGATGTTATCATGCAGCTGTATGCTACTAATGAATTTCCCAATTGGCATCTGTCAAGCAGTATGCCCATACCGATCAATTCGGAGCCGATTTTACCATCTGTTGTGAAAGCTCCAATGCTGAAGCTGAAGGTCCTTTCTGAGCATCTGAAATATGCTTTTCTGGGAAGACAAGACATGTTGCCCTTAATCATCAATAATGATCTTTGCAAAAGGCAAGAAGCAAGGTTGGTCGAGCTTTTGAAGAAGCATAAATGTGCGGGGATGGAAACGATTCCTTTCGACAGAGGTAGACCTGCTACCCCCAAAATTGTCTCTTGATCATGCCTCCCCACGTCGAGCCTTAGATGTTAAATAAGGGCGCTTTTCGGGAGGCACCCCAAGCATTTATTTTCTTTGTTTTTTTTATTATTGTTAAAAAAAAAGTTCTAGTACGGCCTTCTAGTGCAGAGATATCCTCAAGCAGTGTCCCGATTCTTGCTGAGATCTAGAACCTATTCAAGTGCTATACTCGCCGAATTATGAACCGGCTAGATGATCTCTATGACCATCTCGAGGCTGTGGAACAAACCGTCGCCCACTTCTCCATGTCTTCCTCTTAGTGACCACACAGTTTGTATTTTCTTCCCTTTTATATAGTTTTGTTATGCTTTTTTCTTTTTTTCTTTTTTTTTCTTTTGGGCCGCTCTCTTCTTTTGCACAGTGAGGACACTGTGATGTTTAAGTGTGGGAGGGGGGGAGAGTTAGTTTTTGTCTTTTCCGTTTTAAAAAAAAGAGTCTTTCTATGGTTTTAGTGTGTCAAATCATTGGCTTACTTGAGATGGATTGCATGATAAGAAAGAGTAAGATATGGGATTAGCCTTGAGTGGATGGTTTATCTCTTGTGATTAAAATGTGCACATGCTTGTATGTATTCTTGAATGAGGAAATATGCAAAATTTAATCAAATTTGTTGAAGCTTACTATATTGTGAGAATTGAGCCTGATGAGCATTATATATGAGAAAGCTTGATTTATTTTCTTGCTGAGTGTATTGTACTTGAGTGTTGGATTTCTGATTTGCCCAGTTACCATAGTCACGCCGCTTTTGAGTTTCTTTGCATGAAAATTATTAAGGCATTTAGGATTACCCATTACTTTAGCTTAAAAAATTATCCATGACCTTCATTATCCATTAGTGAGTCCGTTGTGCATGAATCCTTTCATTCTTGATGATAAATAGCCACTAAATAATTAAGCCTTAGCCTTTTGGCCTGCTCTTGTCCCTTGAAAGCATGTAAGTGTATTTTTGGGTTTGAAATGAGTTTAAAGTCTGCTTGAAGATATTGGTGTTGGAGAGTTAACGAATTTGTATATGTCTCTGTTCTATTCCAAGAAAAAAAAAGAAAAAAAGAGAAAAAGAAAAAAAAATGAGAAAAAAATAAGGAATAGAACGAGCATGGAATAAAAGGGGCTATGCCTAATTGATATCATTTATTTTGTTGCCCTGTATTATTGGAAGCCAGCACTCAATTGGTTTTTGTTGATTTATTTGGAAAGTTGCAGACGAATTTGGTGAATGCAGTTGATATGCTTACATGTTTTCAATTATTTGAGCAATTTCATCCTTTTTATCCTACCTATGCACCCTAGCCCTGCTACAACCAATACAAAAAGACCTTTTGATTTGTGCATGGATCTCATTTGCATGGTAGAGATTTTGACATATGGGCAAATTTATGTTTGAAAACATCAAGTTATGATTTGTGTGAATTATATTCTATCAATATCTTCTATTGAGAGAACTTGAGCAAATCTTAGTGAGGCAGGATTGGTTTTGCATGTTTTTTGACTTGAATGAAAAGCATGTGTACAGTTTTATGAAACAAGAGATTGTTTTGTGGACTGTGGATGATTGTATCTTATCTCTGACTTTGATTGATTTCCATTGAAGGTTGCCAATGATTTTCGTGTCGTCTTTGAGTTTTTCTTGAGTCTTTTTTTTGTTTAGTGTTGTTCGAGGACGAGCATTGTCTAAGTGTGGGGGGGTTTGATTAGGTTGTTATTTCGTATATATTTTGAGTCATTTTTAGTGTATTTTTGCATAGTTACTCACCCCTTGGTCAAGTTTTGTGGAAGAATTGTGTCTTGTGGTTAATTTCAGGTGGTTGACATGGGAGTGGAGATAATGGCATTGTTTTGAAGGGTTTGGACACAATTGGATTGAAGAAAGCTGAAGAGTCTGGAAAGCAGTCGGTATGGGCATACCGACTGGTGGACTGTGCGAGTATTTGGACTGGAGATAGTGGATATACACCAGCTGTGGGCCATGGACGAAATTTGGGCTATTTTTATTACTGTTGGACTTTATTTTTATTATTTTCCTAGTTGGATTAGGATTAGATTTCTTTTATTAATTAATTAGTTAAGGATTGGTATAAAAGACTTCTAGATAGAGTATGACTCTATTATTTTAGTATCCATTGCAGTACATTATTTTCCAACGTCAGATACGGAGAGAGAGACGCCAGGAACAATTCCTTTTCCTCTGCAGTACACGGTTCTATTCAGATTTCATTCTTCTTTTCATATTTCTTCTTTTCATATTTCTTCTTTTCAATTAATTTCTGAATTACAAATCCAATTATGAATTCAAGCTAAGCGCGTTCTATTCCGGTGAAGATTAACAAAGCCCTGGCATAATCATTCTGTGAGATCTAATTGTTCTTTCTATTTTACTTAATTACATATATCTGTGATTCTTAGTGTTTAAAGTTGTTAATTGTTTCGTCTATGCTAGATAGTCGCGAATATTTAGTAGATCAGAATTAATTAGTAGCCAATTAAACCGGTCATCCGTAATTGTGGTTTAAGTTTAATTAGTGGTACAACGATTCTTCAGAATCGAGAGAAGAGCAATCTTAATTCAACAGTCCTGTGTCAGAGTCTATTGGTTTTGAATCGGGTTTCTCTAATGTCTAACACTGTCGGCTCATTAAATCTATAGAGTGTCTCTTACGGTTGTCAGTGGATTAGGGAAATAATTAGTGAAGTGTCTTCCTAATTATCGAGAAGTTAAGGAGAAATTAGGCTGCGTCAGTAAGTGTCTTCGGTGGCTATAACTAGTTTGCATGCATTAATTGGAAATATCGTTGAGTCGATGATCGGAATAATTAAGCTATGGTGGAGTTAATTGGAAGCCGGAATACCTTTTAATCTGTTAAGAAAACTACTCTTTGGTTTATTTGCTTTATTTTAGTTTTTGCGTTATAACAACAAAATTCATGTGGGAAGTTTGGTTACTACAGACTGAAGTGTTCGAATAGTTCTCACCGGTCCTTTGGGAGACGATCTTGCTTGCTACTATTCTGGGTAGTGTGGGCATACCGACTGCGTGTCGGATTATTTTTGGTGAAAAACGACGCACCAGGTTATCAAATACACCAGTAGTTTTCATGGATTTGATGAATCGAGTGTTTCATCCATACTTATATCAATTTGTGATTGTCTTTATTGATGATATTTTGATCTATGCAAAAGACAAGAAGCAACACGAAGAACATTTGTGAATTGTCTTGGAAACACGTAGAAAAGAGAAACTCTATGCAAAGTTCAAGAAGTGTGAGTTTTGGATGAATCGAGTTGTCTTCTTGGGACACGTAGTTACTGCATAAGGGATAGAAGTGGACCCTGCTAAAGTTGAAGCAGTAACAAACTGGAGTAGACCGGTGAATGTGAGTGAAGTAAGAAGCTTTTTGGGATTAGCCAGTTACCATCGAAGATTTATTGAAGGATTTTTAAAGATTTCTGGACCAATGACACAATTGACTAGAAAAGGAGTGAGGTTTGAATGGTCTGATAAGTGTGAAAACAGCTTTCAAGAGTTGAAGCATCGATTAATTTCAGCACCAGTTTTAGCTGTTTCTTGATGGTTCAGAAGACTTTGTTGTCTACAATGATGCATCAAAACTCGGACTTGGTTGTGTTTTGATGCAACGTGGTAAGGTAATTGCCTATGCCTCTCGGCAATTGAAGATACATGAGCTGAACTACCCTACACATGACTTGGAGTTAGCTGCTGTAGTTCATGCTCTGAAGATATGGAGACACTACCTTTATGGTGGTAAGTGTGATATCTATACTGACCATAAGAGCTTAAAGTACTTCTTCACCTAAAAGAAGCTGAATATGAGGTAAAGAAGATGGTCGGAATTGGTAAAAGACTATGATTGTACCATTCATTACCATCCGGGAAAGGCAAATGTTGTTGCAGATGCTTTGAATCAGAAGAATAATGGTCAATTAGCAGCCTTACCCACAAGTCAAGAGCAATTAATTGAAGATTTGACTAAACTAAGGATTGAAATAGTGGTTCCACCAAGTAGCACAACAGCGGTGTTGACAACATTAGTTGTCAAACCTACTTTGAGAGAAAGGATAGAGCAAACTCAAATGAGTGATATTTTCTTGAAAAAGATGAGGAGTAGAGTTCTTGCTGGTGATATCAAATGGTTTGCTTTAACTAATGATGGTACCTTAGTGTTTGAAGGAATATTATGTGTGCCAAAAGATTATGTGTAGTCAAATACGAAAACCTATTTCATTGATTATTAATAGTTGGCCTCAAATCCTTTAATAATAAACAAATAATAAAGTTATGTGTTGCAAAAGTTATCCAAATCACGAGAATTAGAAATGAGTATAATTGATTAAATCTTATATCCTATAAATTATTTCTGCCTAACATCTTCATAAGATTTTATCTATTGGAAATTCAAAGTTTCTGATTTTTAAAACATTAATCTTTTAATAAAATTAAGCATTTAATATCTTAATAAATATAATCATTAATATAATTAAATTCAATTCTCTGTTAGGCAAATGCGCGTTACTTCCTGCAAGTCTTTAACATTTTGCATTGAAAAGTCGAGTAAAAGTCTTCAAAGTAAAGGTGGGAAAAATTTTATACGCACGTGATTATTTATTATCCATTATATATTATGCTTGTGATTTATTGTTCGACTGAGTGTTTATGTGAAAGTGAAAGTTAAAGTATGTCAGGGACCGTTCATAGGTCCAAGACCGTAAAAGTTGTCCTTGGGCCATGCATGTGTATATGCATATACTTGTTCAGATACCGTTAATAGGTCTGAGACCGTGATAAGTTACCTTTGGGCTGACTCCCCACTGTTCAAACCATTATTATATTGACATGGTATGAATGTCTGAATATGAGTTACTCGTTTAATATGTTTTGGATAATGCGTATTCTCCACTGAGTGTATTTGTTATACTCATCCTTATATTATAACATTTCAGATTGAGGAGTTCGGTGATGGCAGTGAGGAGATGGATGATGATTAAGTTTTTATTTAAATATTTAAGTTACTAAACACATTTCACTACTAAACTTTAGTTAATATTTCAGTTGGACTGTGTGTTTCTAATTTTAAATATGGTTAGATGTTTGAACTTATTAAAATCACTTCCGCACTATGTTATATGAATTATTATATAAGTTTTCTTAAATAGAAGTTTATTTATGTATTATTACGATTTTCTAGTATTAATTTTATTCCATATTTGAGAAAATATTTTAAATTCTCTTTCATGCATTATTTTATATGTTAGTTTTTATAAAATAAATAGCATTCTAGGTTTATAAAACTAGGGTGTTACAAGGTTGTGAGGGGATCTCACAATTCAATCCATCGAAAGAGGTTGTAGAGTGTAAAAAGGGATCGAGTGACGGGAGGTCATCGTGTAATAGCCTTTGTAACCTTGCAACGGAGCAGTGGATTATTTCTTACAGACTTGTGAAGTTCCCATGACGTAGATCAATTGATCGAACAAGGTTACCAACCTCGTGCCTTCTACTTGCTTTATATTTAGCAATCTGAGTTGACATGTTTTTAATAATGTACATGTACATGATTAAGAATATGTTCCTATCTGCACAGTTTATGTAACTTCATGCACTATAATGAAAACTAAGCTTTAGGTGTAAACTAGGAACTAATCTTAGCCATCAAATTAATATATATTGATGGTGTAGATTGGACAATAGAAAATGGTAATAAATATACTATTTTCTTTAAATTTGGAAATTAAAGGGTATTAGTGGAATTAGTTGTCAAATATCATATGAAAACATGTAGAAAAATCTATATGAATATATGTATCTAAATTCATGAAATTTTTCATCTAGCATTAATGAATGTGAAGAGGGAAGGTGTCTTCATCTCACTTCAAATTAATGTCCTAAAATCTATATGCAGCAAAACCCTAATTTACATAATTCAATCATCTTCCACACAATATCAACTTCTTTTGTCGAAAATCCTTCCAACTGCGATATCTAGGTGGTCGTTGTCTCATCGGGCAACTGACAAACACACACAACAACTTCCATTGATCTTCTACAGTCCACCCCTTCCACGGGACTGTTCTCTAAAGTCGCAATCCACCCTGTGTTGTCCATAAAAGCACCAAAGACTTCTAGCGAACCTCCCATTGATCACCATGTACGACAATTATGCAGTCGTGGAGAATAGTTATCGGAGCCACCAATTATTCTAGCTGCCATCGAAAATGAAGTATTCCGGTTGCGAAGAACATTTGACAATATATTTATTATCATTCGAATATGGGTTTCTATTTTTTGTTTGTTCGCATGACAATGAAATTTACTTTATTAGGCATTGAATCTGTGCTAAATGAGCAATGATTCAAATAGGCAAGTTTGCCATTGCTTATTATTTATTAATGTGTCACTCGATTTATGTAAATTTGCGGTTTCTGAGAAATAATGACAATATATTCAGAAGAGTTTTATTCATTTTTTTTCACATGATGATGAATTGGACTGTATCATGCGAATATGGGTTTTTATTTTTATTTTTTACATGTTAGTAAAATTGATTGTATTAAGCAATGAATTCATGTTATATAAGCAATGAGTAATTAAGGCAAGTTTCATTGCTTGTTATTTATTAATGTGTCGCTAGATTTATGTAAATTTACAGCTTCTGGGGAACAATGACAATATATTCAGTAGCCTGTGATTTTTTTCCCATTTTTCCACATGACAATGAATTTTACTGTATTAAGTATTGCATCCATACTACATAAGCAATGAATATCGTATTTCATAGCATTTCTTTCTTAGCTTGCATCGTTAATTTTTTCTAACATGTATTTAAATCACGTGTTACTTGATGACCACACATTTGATGCTAATAACATATTAATATGTTGCTTATTGAGAAATATTTTGGTATTTAAAACATTATCATGGACCATTACTGTTGCATTACTTTGTTCGTTATTAAACATTGATATTAAAGTTGTCAACATTTTAGTATTCAAAAAAATAGATAATTTCTAAATTGGAAACAACTAATAGCTCAAAAATTCATATATCAACTGTAAATGAAAACAATGTTCAAAGAATTGAATACTCTCATTTACAGAATGGAGTTTCTAAACCACATGTGGTTTTAAAGATTGATAGCACTGTGGAATGTAATAGTTTATTATGTCGGGTGAAATCTCAATATCACAATCACTTGAGTTGTTGCTACATGCATATTCATAATCATAAAATAAAAGGTGTGTTGGAACGAAAACAGTGTTGCTTATTTGTAAAAGATTCATTGTTTATATACTATGCTTTCCTCGCAAAGTTGTCATATGAAACTCTATTAGAAAAAACTATAATACAAAGTTTATAAAAGTAATATTGAAATCCAAGTAGTAACAACTTAAGTGAACAACATGAGACTTTGAAAATACGAACATTATTACTGGCTTCTTCGTTATAACCCGACTTGCTAATTATTAAACACAATCACTATAAACCAAGTAAACATTGAAGAGAAACAATTCATTTCTAAATAAGCAGGTATCACAGTAAGCAGTGATGTGACAACTACAAAATTATGAAAAATCTAAAATATTATTTTGCTTGTGCCTTGTATGCATTTTGAGAAATGATGACAACAACATTAATCCAATAATTTAACATGAGCAATGAATATAAACACATCAATCATGATATACCATATAATTTATAATAAAAACTATGAGAACAATTGAATTATTCATGTATGATGAACTCACCTTCATGATGAATAATGAATGTCAATACTATGAATCACAATTTCTAGTGAATTATTTATGGTTGTAATAGAATATATATATATATATATATATATATATATTGCAGAAATTGAATAAGATGAATACGATGGAATATGAATCTGAGTAGTGGGGGAAACTATTAATTAACTTCTATGATGATAATAATTGTTAATGAATAAAAAATAAAATAAAAACAAAAGGTAGTTTTGATGTTGATATAAAAAACTAATGAAAAAGAAAAGTAATGATGCAATCATACAATACACAAAAAAATAAATTAATCATACAATACACAAAAAAAAAACTTAATCATACAATACACACTAAAAAACTTACGCATGTATTTTTATAAATAATTAGGAAATATATTCCATAATTATGGTGATAACCATTGTAGAATAGGAAGAGAACAAAATGAAATAAAAATATTTAATGATATGTCAAATATGTTACTTAAGGGATTTTATTGAATGACTCCTATTTTACCCTTTATTGTGAAAAAAATGGATGTATTTATATAAATACATTAAATGGTAAACTCAATTTAGACCACTCACTTTTATTCACCTAACGGCTATAAATAGTTCCTAGTTTACACCTAAAGATTTGGTTCTCATTCGATATAATATATATATATAGGGTGGTTATAATGCAAATCAATCCTAGTGTAAGAACTAGGAACTCATCTCATACCATACAATCAATAAAGATCTATGGCATAGATTTGCTTAAAATGAGTAGTGGTAATTATGTAATATTTGAAAAAAAATCGCGCGGGGGTATTAACGTAATTTGGTAATTCTTATAAAAATCACGGAGAATTTGATAACATATCGGCATGCTAACGAAGTATTATCATCATGCTAATGAAGCGTTATCGTTATGTTAATGAAAGTTTTTCTCATATTGTTAACGAAAAATTAAATTCTAAAGAGTAATTATAAATTCTAATGGGATGAAATAAACCATAATTAAGATATAATAAACTCCAATGATCTAAAAATAGAATTAAATTCTTAAAATTAATTATAAACTCTAATTAGATGGAATAAACCATAATAGCAATATAAATATACAACATTAGCATAATGATTTTATCAGCACTGCGGATAAATTATGTTAGCATATGACAATTCATCATTAGCATAAGGTATAAACCATAAATGGATGAAAAAAACCCTAACTAATATGTTCAAATTTGATGAAATAAACAATATATAATAATAAATTAGTATCTAAAACATAAAAACTAAATCATAAAAAATAATTATAAGTCCTAATTGAAATGTAATAAATCACAATAACAATATAAGTATGTGTACTACATTAACATTATGATAATCATTCATTAGCATAATGAATGCAATATGTTAGCATATAACAAATGTTTCGTAGCATACATTATCAACTTATCATAATGCTGATGAATCATTATTTAAAAGCTAACGAAAGCATTTTCGCTCTGGACAAGAGGTAAAAATGTATATTTTGTATTTTTCGTCTATATTTATTTAAACAAACATATCCATGACTGATATTGAATTAAAGAGCATGAAAAGATCTTTAATTTGGTATATTATTTCTGTTGATCCGATTTGAAATGAGTGAGTTATGATCGTTCAAAGTTTTTAAGATTTTTTAGAAAAGTGATAACATCAGCTTTCTTATGGTGATTGGGACAACTATACCCCCATCTCCTTTTTTATCTTGACTTTGACATTTAATCCCACCCATTAGATCATCTAGATGGACGGTATAAGATGGGTTCCTAGTTCCTACACTAGGAAAATGTGTATTTTTTATCCAACCCCTGTATATACCCATATATCATCTGGTTCAAATGAGAACTAGTACTTGGTGTGAGAAATAGAAACTATTCCTAGTCATTAGATCTATCAAATTCAACGGTTGAGATGAAAATTTTATCAAAATTTAATCAATTAAATTTTATCTATTTATTATGTGTTTAGGGCATATTAGACATTTTGCAATCTAAATCAACTAAACACATTAATACCATATCTGAACAGATTTTTTTATAATATTCTTTTATCATTTATTCATCTTCTTCGATTAATTTTTTTTACCATCAAATCTGAAAGTATTCATCTTCTTTTTCCATCAATTTTTTCCATCTTCATCAGCCTAGAAATTCTACACAATGACAATAGACATCGTCAACAGACTCTTCTAATGCAAAGGCGATCTCTCCAACGACGACTACCAGAATTACATGGAGAAAGCCCCCAATTTGCCTGATAAACCTATGGTTTTCATGTCTTTTGAAGGTCATTTAGATAGTAGTTGATGAGCATTACCTGCCTTAGTCGAGAAAGTGTGCATAGTTTTCCATATGTTGTGCAGTATCACGTGTTTGCTCATCTTGAAGGGATTTGATGCCATTTATTCTATGAGACTCAATTGAGCTTGAAAAGTACCTAAAAAGATAGAGAATTGAGTGAGGAGCACACTGCAACTTGAATCAGGTCAATTGGACAAGAAACGAGCGAGAACGGAGCAAAACGGTGAAACGTGTTGGGAGGCTTCCAGAAGGATAGCACGGCCATGCCAAACCGTGCGTAAAGTGTTAAAAATCATCCAGAGAAGTTAACACGGGCCGTGCCTTAGTGATCCAAGTTGGTGCGGCCGCGCCTCAGTGTGGACAGCCCAAAACTTACCTTGTTCCGTCCACTGTGTTTCCTATTCAAGTCGGGATTCTTCTCGGCTATTTAAAGCTCGTTGTTGGATGAATTTTGCACAAAATTTTCACCCTAAGAAAGAGAGATAAAGAGAGCAATTGGAACAAGAGCAAAGGAGATGAAGAACGAAGAGAGCAATTCACTAAAGATTGAAGATGAAATTTCTCCACGGGTTTTATTTCAGATTTATTTTCATTGAACTATGTTTTTCTCCGGAATATGTTTAGTTATTTATTTGATTATGAGTAGCTAAAACATTCGGATTCTAGGGTTAGAGAGTAGTTAACTCTCATGCACATTTAATTTGCTTCTTTAATGTTCAGACCCTGTTTTATTTTAATTACTCTTGTATTTAATGCTTCTGATTAACTGGCCATTAATTGGATGATATATGTGCTTAGATTCATAATTCGATAGATGAGTTTCTATGCATGCTTAAGGAGTAATTAACATTCTTAATTAATAAGTTCGAGAGAATTGAGATTAAGAGTGAGGACATTAAATCTGTAGAGCTTTTAGGAGTTACAGTTTAGTAATTGAACGAAGACGTTAATTATAAATTGTAATACATGAATTATTCACTTCGAGAGAAGGCTTAATTTATTTTAGTGATTGTCTTAATCGAACTTGAGTCGTGATGAACATTAAGTTGTGATTTGATTGTGTAGGAAAATTAATGAAATCGAAACCTTAGAATTCTTCTTTAATTCTAAAATCGATATCCTTGCTCACTTTTACTAGCTATAATTGCACCGTTCACTTACGGTAATTTTATAATCGAAATAAATAGTCGATCAAGTTTTTGGCGCCGTTTCCGGGGATTAGTTAATTTTAATTCTAATATTGTGATACGATTGATTTTACTACTTTAGACATTTTATTTTTTTATTATTTTCGGTTCTTTTATTTATTTCTTTTGTTTTGAGGTTTCAGCAGGTAGTGTATGAACACATGCTCTAGTAATACACCGTTAGAGCCGTTTCAACCTGAGATCGAGTTTGTAATTCACCACAGGAGCGCACAGAGGAACAGAATGGCTCTTACACAAGAGCAACTGGTATCTCAACTCCAACAACAGTTGGAATTAGTGCAGAAGCAATTGGCAGATCAGAAGGCAACTCGGACTAGAGCTGAAGGAACTCCCATTCGGGAGATTTTTGCTAATGTCCCAATCCAAGGACCACATGTTGGACCAAGAATCGAAGCCAACAACTTTGAGCTTCGCTCAACACTTATTTCTATGGTCCAGCAAAACCAGTATGGAGGATGAGCTGTGGAAGACCCGAATGCACACTTGGCACACTTCTTAGAGATCAGTAATACAGTCAAGGTGAATAGGGTTTCAGATGATACTATCAGGATACGGCTATTTCTCTTCTCTCTGAAGGATAAAGCCAAACAATGGTATCAAACTCTACTAGCTGGATCAGTGACGAGTTGGAAGGACTTGGCACACAAATTTTTGCATCAGTTCTTTCCACCTGGAGTTACTCTGAAGCTGAAGGCAGAGATTACATAGTTCCAGCAGAGGGACCAAGAATCTCTCTATGATGCATGAGAGAGGTTGAGAGAGCTGCTCAGAAAATGTCTGAACCATGGATTTGAAGAAGATCACCAAGTCTGCATCTTTTACAGTGGATGTAGCCTTGAGGTGAAAAGATTGTTAGATGCTGCAGCTGGAGGTTCTCTGCTCAATAAAGGACATGAAGCAACCATTCGGGTCATTGAGGATATGGCCACGACGAGCTATGAGTGGCCCGGAGAGAGACAAGTGTAATTTTTGAAGAAGGGTAGATACTACTTCAGAAGCAGGCCCAATGAGTTTGATTGTAGCAAAATTGTCTGCTATGAATACCAAGATTGAGAATCTATCTCAATCTAAGCATGAGCCTGAGTTAAAGCCACAACCGCAGATGGAGGATGTCAATTTTGTGCATCAAGAAGGACAACAGAATAATTACAACAATGGGTACCAGTCTAACCAAGGTGGTATTCAATACTACCAAGATAACTGCTCACACCCGAATTTATCCTATTCCAATCCTAACAATGTCTTGCAGTCTCCTCCAGGATTCTCAGTTACAAATGGTGTTATTGATGAGCCCAAGAAGCCGAACATGGATGATTTGCTGATAGCTTTCATGGGAAAGACAGAGAAGTATATAGGGGAGTCTCAAAGCTGTATTGAGAAGCTGGAAAATATAGTGGGAGGTATGGGGATACAAATGATGATGATGAAAACTCAGATTGGTCAGATAGCTATAGCTGTAGGAAGTAAGCACCAGCAAGGGCAATTTCCGGGCCAACCAATGGTGAACCCTAAAGAGTAATGCAAAGCTATCCAGCTGAGGAGTGGGATGTCTTATGAGGATCCAGAGGTTCCGAATTCAGCACCAAATCCAGCCCAGATTGAGGATGATGACGGGGTCGAAGTGGAGGATAATACCACCAAAATTCCATCAATTGCAGTGCCGGCTTCAGCTCATAAGTCGCCAACTCCAGCATCTCTTTCTCTTACTTCAGTTACTATACCGTTCCCACAGAGATTGCAGAAGAAAAAATTAGATGATCAGTTCTCCAAGTTCCTTGAGATGTTTCGAAAAGTGCATATCAACATACCTTTGGTGGAGGCGCTGCAGCAGATGCCTAAGTATGCGAGGTTCCTCAAGGATGCTATATCAAAAAAGAAGAAGATAAAGAAGTTTGAGATAGTACACCTCCTAGAAAATTGCAGCTCCATCATCCAAAGGAAGCTTTCTGCTAAGATGAAGGATCCGGGGAGTTTTACACCTCCCATCACTGTTGGAGACAAGCTAAGTGGTCGAGCACTGTGTGATTTAGGAGCGAGCATTAATTTAATGCTGCTTTGATTTTTCAAGAAGCTGAACACTGGGTAACTCAAGCCCACAACCATGTGTTTACAGATGGCCGACTGATCTGTGGTGTATCCTGAGGGAATTTTGGAAGATGTGCTTGAAATATTTTATTTTCCCGGTGGATTTTGTGGTGCTTGATATGGAGGAGGACAAGAGCGTTCCTCTCATTTTGGGACGACCATTTTTGCGCACCAGACGAGCCAACATTGATCTAGACACGGGGATTCTCACTCTCCGATTTGAAGATGAGCAAATTTGATTATTGTTCGATGTAGAAGAGCACAAGGCAGCTGTGGAGTGTAACATCATCAAAACTTATGAAGTTGGCTGCAGTACTGATGGTGGAGGCATGGAGATGGTAAATCAAGGAAGAGAATGGGGGATATCAGTTTCTCCGCTTGTGGGAACTTGAGTTCCTAAATTCGTCTGGCTATCGACGTTAAACGCAGCGCTTGTTGGGAGGCAACCCAATGTGTTTTTATTTCTTTCATTTTCTTTTGTTTAGTTTTTCTTATTTATATTTTTCATTTCTTTATTTTGAGTTATGCAGGTAAAGAACGAATAGATGTTGTAATTTGGGGGATATCAATTTAATCAACTTGTCCTTCGACAAGTTTGGGGAAAGGAAAGTGAACCCGAAAGGGCATCCATGTGATCATTGTAAGTGGTCAACGACACCCTCATGCATTCTTACAAACTTATTCCATCCCGTATTGAAAAAAAAGGAGAAAAAGGAGAAAAAGAAAGAGAAGAAAAAAATGGTTAATATGAGTTTACTTGGAAAAGAATGAAGAAGATTGAGATTTTTGGGAGAGAAGGAAGAAAACAATACTTTGTTTTACTTAGAATTGTATGGAGGAAGTAGATGGAGAATTGATTAGTTATGTTAAACTAGATTGATTCAAAGAAGTCACTTAGCCTAAATTTCCCTACCTCAACCAAAAAGCCCATATTACAACCAAGTAAAAGTCCTTTCCGATTCTTAGTTTGTATCCTACTAAATTAGAGGAGATGTTAGACTACGGGCAAGCATATGGTAAGTTCATCATTTATTTCTAGCTTGAGAGTATACATGTCCATATTTATACACTTGAGAGAATGATTGATCTAAATGGTGAGGTTTAGAAATTCAAAGCTTTCATTGAATGAATTGTGATGCATTTGATCCATGTATGTTCTTATGTTTGAGTTGTGTGATTTGTTATCCTGAAGCAACAATGATAGTCATGAAAACATGTGTTCGTTGTTTTTCTTGTTCTTTGTTCGGGGACGAACAATAGGTTAAGTTTTGGGGCTTGATAAACCCATGGTTTTCATGTCTTTTGAAGGTCATTTAGATGGTAGTTGATGAGCATTATCTGCATTAGTCGAGAAATTGTGCATAGTTTTCCATATTTTGTGCAGTGTCACGTGTTTGCTCATCTTGAAGGGATTTGATGCCATTTATTCTATGAGACTCAATTGTTCTTGAAAAGTACCTACAAAGATAGAGAATCAAATGAGGAGCGCACTGCAACTTGAATCAGGTCAATCGGACAAGAAATGAGCGAGAACGGAGCAAAATGGCGAAACGTGTCGGGAGGCTTCCAAGAGGATAGCACGGTCGTGCCTTGGTGAACCAAGGTGGAACGGCCATGCCAAACCATGCAAAAGTATTAAAAATCATCTAGAGAAGTTAGCGTGGGCCGTGCCTTAGTGATCCAAGTTGGCGCGGCCGCGCCTCAGTGCGGGCAGCCCAAAACTTACCTTGTTCCGTCCACTGTGTTTCCTATTCAAGTCGGGATTCTTCTCGGCTAATTAAAGCTCAATGTTGGACGAATTTTGCACAAGTTTTTCACCCTAAGAGAGAGAGAGAGAGAGAGAGAGAGAGAGAGAGAGAGAGAGATTGGAACAAGAGCAAAGAAGACAAAGAACGAAGAGACACAATTCATTGAAGATTGAAGACGAAATTTCTCCACGGGTTATTTCAGATTTATTTTCATTGAACTATGTTTTTCTCCGGAACATGTTTAGTTATTTATTTGATTATGAGTAGCTAAAACATTCGGATTCCAGGGTTAGAGAGTAGTTAACTCTCATGCACATTTAATTTGCTTCTTTAATGTTCAGACCCTGTTTTATTTTAATTACTCTTGTATTTAATACTTCTGATTAACTGGCCATTAATTGGATGATATATATGCTTAGATTCATAATTTGAGAGATGAGTTTCTATGCATGCTTAAGGAGTAATTAACATTCTTAATTAATAAGTTCGAGAGAATTGAGATTAAAAGTGAGGACATTTAATCTATAGAGCTTTTAGGAGTTACAGTTTAGTAATTGAACGGAGACGTTAATTATAAATTGTAATCCATGAATTATTCACTTCGAGAGGAGGCTTAATTTATTTTAGTAATTGTCCTAACTCCTAATCGAACTTGAGTCGTGATGAACATTAAGTTGTGATTTGATTTTGTATGAAAGTTAATGAAATCGAAACCTTAGAATTCTTCTTTAATTCTAAAACCTTTTTCATTTGTTATTTCAATTGTTTAGATTTTAGTTTAAATTTGCATTTTAATTATTATTTAAAACCACAATTCCCTTTAATTGGTTCGTCTAGATAGTAGATATTAATTTATGTCATAGTATTTAGAGTTATATTATCTAATCCATGTGGATACGATATCCTTGCTCACTTTTACTAACTATAACTGCACCGTTCACTTGCGGTAATTTTATAATCGAAATAAATAGTCGATCATTTCCGCAGACGATGTCAGATTTGCAATACGAGATCGTTGGGTTCTGATAAGTGAGTGATGATGATTTGTTGTTCATGACTAACCCTATGACTAAGTGGCACTACTTTGACGAAGATATCAATTCTCTTTTTTTCTATAGAATACACATGTTCTTATAATATTTTTGGCATCTAATATATCGAGTTTCTTGAATGTGTTGATTAGTAAAACCAAAAGTAATTAAGAGAATATCAAAAACTCTAGATTCATATTCATTGATCCTAAATAAATCGGCGATTGTTGTTGAGAAGAAAATCTCTTGCATCTCTGTCGATGACTGCCATCCAACTCATTTCCATTATTGTCTAGTCCTCGTAAGCTATTGTGCAGCGCCGGATCAGATATCTCTATATTACCGTCCATCATTGTGTTGGCCTGCTTTGCTGACTGCCCTTCAGCTGTCGTCAATCGTCGTGGAGCATCGATCACTCATTTCATAATTTGGCATATTTTTTCAATCAAATGCACCTACTTTGTAATATATGAGCATTGAAAATATCATATTTAAGCATCGTGGTTATCAGTTGCGGGTCTGCAGATTTAAGAATGTGTGTATGAAGTTTATCGGATGACTAGCGTTTACTTTGTATTATATGAGCATTGAAAATATTATAGTTAAGCAATATGTTTCACTTGTTGCGTTAATTGTATGTGTAGGTAGCAGTAATATATGCTTTACAAAGTGGTTACATATATTATACAAAGCATTATTTATCTTTTATTTTTCTTCACAGCCACAATTACGATGTATCCAAACATATCACATATGCATTACAAAGCATCGTTGCTATATTTTTAACGTCATTAATTTGAGGGGATGATGTGGTAATGAGGGATTGAAATTACATAATTTAACCGAACCCAATGTATTATATTCAACTATTATTCATTTTCTAAACTAAATATTTATGCGTGCCGAAACAATGTCTTATATGTTACATTTAGATGTTATGTAATGATTTACGATGTTCTTAATAATTAATACATTGATGTATGTAACCCTTCAAGTGTAATAGTCTCAACAAAAATCATAAAAAAGTAATCAATATGTATTTCAAACATTAATATATGTCTTCCAAAACAACAACTTATATATTATGTAGCATTAGTTATTATTTTATTTCCTTAGGACAATTTAGTAATTCGAAACATATGACTTATCTATTATAAATCTTTATATATGTTTACCAAAACATTAATTTATGTCATACAAAGCAATAACATATATATTACAAAGCATTGTTTATCTTTTCCCTCTTATGTCACAATTACGGTGCCAAACATATCACACATGCATTGCAAAGTATTGTTGATATATTTTCAGCATCATCAATTTAATGGGGATTAATGTGGTAATAAGAAACTGATTTTGCATAATTTATTTTAATCCAATGTGTATGTTCAATTATTATACGTTCTTCTAAACTACATATAATTTATGCGTACCATATCAATGTCATTTACGTTACATTTTATATGTTATGTAATGATTTTTTCAATGATTACGTTCTTAATAATTAGTATACTTGAGGTGCGTAATCCTTTAAATGTATTGGCTATAACAAAAATAATTTAAAAAAATTAATTAAGTATTTCAAAAATTAATATATGCATTCCAAAACAATAACTTATATATTACGAAGCATCAATTATTGTTTTGTTTCGTTTGTAATAATTTAGCGATTCCAATTATATGACTTATGCATTATAAATAATTACTTATGTCTACAAAAGCATTAATATTTATCTTACAAAGCAATAATATATATATTACAAGGCATTATTCATTTTTATCCCCGGTTGTTCATGTTGCATTACTCTTTCGAATGACGTCTGTTTCTTTGCAGCTACATAGAGCATTAATTACACCTTAACCAAAATAGAAAAACTATTATGTTCATATAAAACAATGCAATAACATCTCTAAGCATTAAACACCCTTATGACTTTGAATCTGTTGACGAAATATAAACCAAACATCCTTCTTTCGCTTTCTTTTTGTCACTGTGATTGGTGAAATTTTCCAATTCGATTCTCTTCTGCTTGGTTGATACTGTATTGGTGATGAAATAAGCAACACAATTAAATATCGTAAGGATCAATTCGACGAATCATAATTCAAGTACCAAATTTAAGTATAATAAATAAATAGAACTAAA
This sequence comes from Perilla frutescens, assembly GCA_026008535.1. Classification (NCBI taxonomy): domain Eukaryota; kingdom Viridiplantae; phylum Streptophyta; class Magnoliopsida; order Lamiales; family Lamiaceae; genus Perilla; species Perilla frutescens. The sequence goes on along the minus strand of BRKX01000017.1, from coordinate 33,603,492 downwards.
CATTCTGAATAACAAAATTCAGTATTCTGATGCAAGTACCACCACTAGTCATATCAAGCACTAAAACTAATTTTGTAAAGCACCGAAATTAGTCAATTGAAACACCAAAAGTAACAAACTGAATAAGAAAAAAATTCATAATAAGGATAAAATAGATTCACAATGTGCTCCAAAAAATCATAACATGCATGAAATACAATCAATATAAGCACTAAAACAACTCCTATCTACTTCATTCATATTAAGCAGTAAAAATAAATCTCTCAGCACCAACTTTGTTCATTCTTAGCAATAAAATTATTAACACTAAGTATAAATAGTTATCATACTAAGCACCAAATAAATCATATTAAGAATAAAAAATAATTATAGTAAATACTAAAACACATCATAATAAACACTTTTCATACTATAACAATTAAAGATTTTCAAGAAACAGAAATCAATTCAAGCACATATACTTATATCTACAACTATTATCGATTCCAAAAAAAATATTATAAATATAAGCAATCAATCAGATCATATTAAGCATCTACATCAAAATTGATGAGTAAAAATTAATAAACAACTGAATCAAAATAAAATTAATAACACCATCCTAAAAAAATCACAAAAATTGATTAATTATTTTCTGAAAGTAATATATTTCTAAACATATATGATGATTGTTACCTTGTTTATATCTTGAAAATATCATTGTTTTTCATACAAAGCATCGTGCGTTCAATGGTATTGTGTAGTGGCTCGGTGATGTGCGATGGCTCAACGGCGGATGCTACTCGACGATGATGTGTGGTGTCTGGACGTTGGACACTGCTCGACGGTGCAGGTGGGGTCGCCAACTTGATCCTTCACCGAACATGTGCAAATTTTTCTCTCCAATATTTAAAATAGCCACCGTTTTTCGGTTGAATTTTAGGGTTTAAGAGAAAAGGAGGATCAATGCAATTGGTTCTAACAGATTTTGAAAATTGAAATTGCAATTAATTGGATGAGCTAGTGATTTGGATACGTATATTTTGCAAGATCTGATTCCCTAATTTTGAGGAATGTTCCCATATGAAATTAAACACCAAAATTACACTATTGTCCCTACTTGATTAATTTAATCTATAATATTGTATTTATTCTATTTTTCATCTATTTAATCTCATCCATCCATCCACAAGAATTAAATGGTTGAGATTTGTTCCTATTTCTCACATAGGAATTAGTTCTCGTTATAACCAACCCCTATATATATAAGGAATTGATCAAATGAGAACCAAGTCCTTGTGTGAGAACTAGAAACCGATCTCCACCATCCATCCGTAAAAAACATGTGGTTCAGACAGATCAAAAGTAACACAAGGTGACATTTGTAATTTAAGGATTATTTTAATCAGGTTGTGGTAGTTTTGTAATTTAGCAAATCTAATTAAAATACTAGGGTTTTTCTCTCACTCATTCTCTATCTATACTCTTTAGCTTCTTCTTCCCCTTTTCTTTGATTTTAACTTGTAGTAGACAGATTCACAAAGAAAAAAGAAGAAGAATATCATTCAAATCGAATTCAAATTGAAGATCACCTAGATCAAATTCAAAGTAATATTTGTTCGTCTTTCTCCATGGTTTGTTCTCTATCTCTGTCTCTCTCTCTCTCTCTCTCTCTCTCTCTCTCTCTCTCTCTCTCTTGTGGGTTTATTCTATCTTTTTGGATCTTTTGTCACTTTGTGTGTACGTATTTTCTTCTTCTTTTTGGATCTTTTGTCACTTTGTGTGTACGTGTTTTCTTCTTCTTCTTCTTCTTCTTCTTCTTCTTCTTCTTCTTCTTCTTCTTCTTCTTCTCTATTATTATTAGTGATTCAAAATTTATGTTATATGTATTTAATTAAGTTGATCTTTTCAACTTTCATGATTAACAGATGTTTTCAATTCTTTGTATTGTTGTTGGCGTATGTGAGTGTCTAAAACATATTATTAGAGGTTCTGAATGTGTGTTTTTTGTTTATTGAATTTTTACAAATTGTATTTTTGCATTACTATACACGTGTTATTTGTCAGAATTTGTTAGCATTACAATACAGTCAATACTTCTCATTAGGATTGCAAAAGTTCTTATTAGCATTACAAAATGAATTATTAGCATTATAAAAACAGTCTATCAGCATTTAAAAAATAGCTTATTATTAGACTATTGACACGATGAACGATTTTATTAGCATTACTATGACTAGTTTTAGCACTATCAAATAAGATATTAACATTACTACAATTAGTAATTTGTCAGAATTTGTTAGTATTACAATACATCTCATTAGCATTACAAAAGTTCTTATTAGCATTACAAAACAAATTATTAGCATTATAAAAATAGTTTGTTATCAGAATATTGATATGATGAATGATTTATTAGCATTATCACTGTTTTTATATTTTAATTTTTTGTCTTATTTAATCTGCAGATTGTGTTGGTACCACCGTAGACATTTCTCCAGGATTGTTTAAATTTTATATACCTGATTGCGAAGCATCTTTGAAGCAACATCCACATGGAGATAGACATTTCAGAAGCAAACATCTACTTTCAATCATGTTCTAAAGATACCACAATCAATGTTGAAGACCATACGCTGAAGAAGGTGATGAATGAAGCAATTATTATATGTATTAAACAATTATCACTTTATTTAGAATTGTCGTAATTCTTCTCAGTTGACATTACTATTACAATACTGTGCCATTAAAATATTAATATATATCAAATCCATATTTTTTGTTAAAATTGAATGCTACAAGGTGCTCTACTCTAGCATTATATAAATGATACGATATGATAATATTACCATTTAGAAATTCTACTGCTAAAATTTGCATATGTCAATGTTAAACATAATTTCACCCCTATTGTTATTTTCACCTCATGTGTATCATATTTTTACAATGCTAATGTTAACAAGAGCAGCGATAATGCTAACACTATTGAATGATAATGCTAATACAATAAAATTCTAACAATGTTTATTTATGGTTATTTTATAATGTTCCTGATAAATTTTTCCATGGATGCTAACATTAGTTATGATAATGCAAAAATGGGCAATGATAAAGCTAATACTACCGAACGATAATGCTAATGCGATAAAATTATAACAATATTGTTCATGGTTGATTTATAATGATAAGTTTTTCTGCTAATGCTAATAATGCTAAAATGAGCTATGATGATGCTAAAACTGGTAAACATTAGGCAAAAAAGAAGGAGGTGGGGGTATAATTGTCCAATCCTTATAAAAAAGATGATGTCATTACTTTAAAAAAATCTTAAAATTTCTAAACGATCATATGTCATTCATTTCTAATCGGATCAACGCAAATAATATATTAAATTAAAGTTTTTTTCATGCTCTTTAATTCAAGATTAGTCATAGATATGTTTGTGCAAATAATATAAACAAAATACAAAATATACATTTTTGCTCGTGTCCAGAGCAAAATGCTTTCCTTAGCTTTTAGTAATGGTTCATCAGCATTATATAATGTATGCTAACGAAGCATTTGTTATATGCTAACATATTGTATAAATTGTAGTAACGAAGGATTATCATAATGTTAACATAGTACACGTACTTATATTGTTTACTATGATTTATTAATTTCAATTAGGGCTTATAATTATTTTTTTAATTTATTTTTATATTTTAGTTACTAATTGATTATTATATATTGTTTATTTCATCAAATTATAATATATTAATTATGGTTTTCTTCATCCATTTATGGTTTATACCTTATACTAATGATGAATTGTCATATGCTAACATATTTTATCAGTAGTGGTGATAAAATAATATCATAATACTAACGTTGTATATTTATATTGCTATTATGATTTATTCATCCAATTAGGGTTTATAATTTTTTTAGAATGTAGTTATATTTTTTAGATCATTGGAGTTTATTACATCTGAATTATGGTTTATTCCATCAAATTAGGATTTATAATTACTTTTTAAATTTTAATTTTTCATTAACAATATGAGAAAGTTTTCATTAACATTACGATAATGTTTCGTTAGCATGATAGATTGATAGTAATGCTTCATTAGCATGACAATACTATTATCAACTACCTATCGCCTTTTTATAAACATTACCAATTACGTTAATACCCCCCCCCCTTTATAAAACTTATCAAATATTACAGAATTGCCACCACTCCTTTTAAACAAATATAGGCTTTAGATTTAATTGATTGTGTGGTGTGAGATGGGTTCCTAGTTCTCACACTAGGATTAGTTAGCATTATAACCAATCTATATATAAGATGAGGTTAAAGAAATATAAATACTCACATTCATATGGGCTTGTCTTTTTTTTGGATGTCCAATTTTATAGGTTGGTTTTCTATATTTTTTTAGTCTGTTTACTAATTATACTCATTCAATATGTTTAATTAAACTTTCAAAAAACTATGTTTAATTAAATATTAATTTATTGTTAAAATAAATAAATATGGAATAATTAAGAAATTTATTTATTTCATTGTTTTTTTTCAATAATTTTATTAATTTTAGTAAAAAATAAATTATTAATTTCAGTAAAAAATCAAATCAACATGTATGAATGAAATGGAATAGGTATTATTTTAGAAGGCGAAATTAATAATGCAATCAATGTTTGAAATAGTAAAATAGATACACAAACAGATAAGGGTCTTCTGAAAAATCCCATACGAAGAAATGCATGAATAATAAATTGCAATAAACTAATTTGAATTTCTTCATTTCCATGTTGAATATAATATATGTGTGTGTGTGTGTGTTTATTACGTGATTAACTTGAGATGAAATCATGTTGAAAAGGTAATCATGTCTAATTTAGAAAAACAGCTAAAAACTTGTCTAAAGCCAAGGAGCCTGATCTAAAAGGTAGGCAGTGTTAAAAATTAAAAATTCTTAATTTCTAAAAAACTATCGTAGTTAAAATTGCATTAATCTTTTAATGTTCGGTGAGATTACAGTTCTATCAACTCTCGTGATCTTAATTGCAATTAAGCCTCTAAGTTATCACAAAAAATTATATGAGACCGTCTAACGGGTCTCTTACATTAGGTGGGTCAAAATCCGACCAAACCTGCCCTCAAACCCGCTCCCACGTGCAGGCGCATGAGCTGCACGCTCCCCCACACACGACGCATGTAGCTCATGCGCGCCTCCGCAATTTTTTTCCTCTTTTTTCGGCAGTTGGGCAAAGTCCCTTTTTTCTTCTTTCCTCTTTCTTTCTTTCTTTCTTTCTTCTCTTTTTTTTTAGTTTCCTTCTTTTTCTTCTTTCTTCTTTTTTTCTTTCTTTCTTCTCATTTTTTTCGTCTCTTTCTTTTTCTTTCTTTTAATAATTATAATATAGTCATTTCAGGGTATACATTTATTTTTTAAAAAATATATTTTTTTTCCTGGCGATTGACTAATTATTGAGCCAAAAAAAGAAGTATTATTAATTATAAGGTAAAGTATCATTAACTATGAGTGGAGTATATCATTAACCAAAGTATTATTATTTATGAGGTGGAGTATTATTTACTGACATATGAGTATCATTATTTATGGGGTGAAGTGGAGTCTCATTACTATGGAAAAAAGTATCACTAATTGCAGAAGAAAGTATCACTAATTGAAGAAAAGTATCACTAATTGCAGAAAAAATATCACTAATTAAAAAGAAAAGTATCACTAATTGCAGAAGAAACTATCACTAATTGGAAGAAAAGTATCCCTAATTGTGGAAGAAACTATTGCTAATTAAAAAGAAAAGTATCACTAATTGCAGAAGAAAGTATCACTAATTAGAAGAAAAGTATCACTAATTGCAAAAGAAAAGTATCACTAATTAGAAGAAAGTATCACTAATTAGAAAGAAAAGTATCACTAATTGCAGAAGAAAGTATCACTAATTAGAAGAAAATTATCACTAATTGCAGAAGAAAGTATCACTAATTAGAAAGAAAAATATCATTACAAACATATTGCAATTCAAAAATTGAATCATTAGCTACGTAAAAGAAAATTCAAAAATTGAACATGATAGCAAGTAGTAACTACTCATTATATTAGTGATGCTTCATTTTTTATTACGAGTGATACTTACTTCATAATTAATGACACTTCTTTGTTGTTAATTTAATAATTAATGCTTAATCATCGGTAATTTTCATTTTAATGAAAATATAACTTTTATCTGGTGAAGTATCATTAACTGTGATGTGAAGTATCATTAATTATGGATGAAGTATCATTAACAAAATCATTATAAAAAAAACACAAAAAAAAAGAAGATGAAAGAAAAACTGCCAAAGAAAGAAGAAGAAGAAGAAGAAGAAGAAGAAGAAGAAGAAGAAGAAGAAGAAGAACGTACGTTTCTGGAGAGAGAGAGAGAGAGAGAGAGAGAGAGAGAGAGAAAAGAGGAAAACACGTTTCTGGAAAGAAAAAAAGAAGAAGAGACATAACACGTTTTTGAAAAAGAAAAAAAAAATTAAAAATTGAATATAAAAAAAAAAGGGTTGAGATCATTAAAAAAAATTAAAAAGAAAAGAAAAAAGGAAGGAGAGACCATTTTGATGGGTCAAATAATATCCGTCTAACATAAGGGCATCCGTTAAACCGTCTAACAGGAGTGTGCCCCTAGTTTATTATTAAGTTGCATCAACGCAATAACCAGTTAACTCATTATATATTTATAATAGTAAAAATTATTATTGGGTTTACTTCACCCCTCATATTCCGGAGTTTTTATTGTCGGACATTCCGGTTGCCGAACGGCTTCCATTAAATTTGAATTCATAATAGTATAATGTGCTTTTTAATTTCTTCTTAAACTATATACACTCTGATCCCATATTTATATCAATTTTTTCTATAGAGGGGGAAATTGGAGAGATCATCTAGTCCCAACTTGTGTGTGTTAACATTAAAATTGTATAATGTTAATAATATTTTATATAAAAATAAAGTTTGTTATATTATAACTAATCATAATTAATATTTATTGCTAAAAATTGATTTTAAAAAATTATATACCCTAAGTTTGGAATAATCAATCCCAAAAATCAATTATATTAACTAAAAAATAAAAATTAAATATTAAACAATAGTTATAAACCCTAAATAATAATGTAAAATTATACTAAATAAAAAGAAATTAATATTGAAGAAAAAAATGAAATAAAAAATAATAATTTTAAAATTTGGCACACAATTGACACACATAAGTTGGGACTAGAGGCCGGCATCTCAAGTGGAGAAATTGATATAATAATAATATAATATACGTGGTCAATTATTTCTATAGAATGCGGTATCTTTTATTAAATATGATTAATTGGAAGTTTGTAAGTTCAAAATATAAAATAAAATGTTTGATGATTCGCTGTCTCATTCGGAAAACATTTTTTTTTCCGCCATCGAACCATTCTATCTGGGTTGATATGATGATGAATGAATTGCTTAACCATTTGGTAATTATATATGAATTCATTTGAAATCCTTACCTGAAAATAATAAAATAGGGTAAAATACAATATTTAATCTCAAAATTTTAACAATGTTTCAATTTATCCCGACAACATTCATGAAATTAAAATTTATACATCAACTTTATTTTTCAATTATATCTCAAAAACCTAATTTCAGCAACCGATATGTGATGTATAAAAGAAAAGGTTGTGATATAAATTATAAAATTTTACATTTAAAAATTCGTACAAACATGGCGATGAACAAATTAAGATACAGGAGGGAGATATGTATAAGTAACATTTTGTATCATATCAATGTGTTGTGTGCATAAATTGCTAGAAAAAATTACAATTGAACTATTAATTGTATGTAGAAAAGTTAGTATCTCTAGCAGTCAACACACTATATATTTTAGTCGGTGTCTAGTTAATTAATTAGTATGTGTTGGAATAATTCTTTGCGCATATATAATTGTGGAAATGAAATGAAATGAAATGGCATGTTTAATTAGCTGCAGAAGGTATATGATCGAGAAAGAGCTGCAAAAATTGTAGAAACTTCCAAGAACCGCTGAGGATATAATGTTGCTCAAATTGGAATGGCTGAATATATGCGACGATGTGGATCGTGTGCTATTAATTTCTTCACTCCCTCGTGTTCGACGACTGTTGTATTTTTCTTTGCATTAATGTTGTTATTACTTGATATTTCTCGGGACACCCAAACAATGAAGATTTATATATAAAAGAAAAATGCATCGGGTTTTTTGACTTACTCTACCCCTATTTCTCCAACTAAGAAAAATGTTGTTAGTATCCATTAATTTTCTAATAAAGACAAGATATAAAAAACTAAAACCACATGACAACGAGCATATTATTATTATTATTATTATTATTATTATTATTATTATTATTATTATTATTATTATTATTATTATTATTATTATTATTATTTAATGTGGTGCAGAATGAGGTACTTATACTGTAGTGAAGGACGAAAATATTGGGAATTTTTGTTCGATATTTTCTTGTTTTCCGGGGTCGCGATAGCGATGGAGGGGTTTGGAAATTTCTACCTGTATGGTTAGTATTTAACTATTTATGTTAAAAATAATAATAGGCTAGTTTGTAGCATAAGTTACACATATCGAGTAATTACTGAAAATTAAAATTTCAAAATATATCTAAAAATATAGGGGACATATAGAAACGGCGGATTTTTATTAATTTTCAAACTTTTATTGATAACATTATATATACCCGTGTTTTTGTAATGTTCAAACAACCATATTTCATAAATGCCGATATTTTCATAGCGAAAAAATGCAATTTTATTAAGCATGTACGTATTGAGCTTTGGTATGTAGGCGGGCCTAATAATAAATAATATTATTTTATGTTTTGGAGCCTTAATTAAAAGTTTATGTTGAAACGCAATTCATTAAGTTGAATAATTCAATACTAGTGGTCTAATGTGGCTAAAAAAATTCAATAAATTAAAGATGAGTGCTATTGACGTACACTAACCTAGATATGGACTAATCGAGAATTTTACATCACATCATAGGTGGTGATAGGTGCCTCAAAACATAGATGCTTGTTTATTACATATATAAATTTATCGTCACAACATATTTGCATTGAATATTGCGAGGAAAAAATCACCTAGGCAACAACTCACCAAGCTATCCTGCTCTCACCACACTTGATATGTGACGCCCATGTTTCAACTACTTCTCACCAAATTTATGATCACTTTTTTTTTTACAATCAAATAATGATATTTTGTTAAATAACTAAGTGTTAATTACCTTAAAAATCATGATTTTGGGATACTATTGTAAATTTAGCATGAATTTTAAAAATAGATTTAAGACACTAACATTAAATTTAAATGTTATTCAACATTCTTAATTTTTTTGTAAAAAAATAAAAACAAACATTGTCGATTCAGCATCCAACTTGTTAGTCTCTTCAAGCCCGTTGACCGTGACTTGACCATTAAGTTAAATAAATAAGAGACACGTTTCTTGTGAAATTTGGTTGTTTTGGGGTCCTTTATCATACGGTGATATGAGTGTGAAATTTGATTGATTTGGCATCCTTTTTTCAAAATTGATAGTCAAGCGTTGTTAGGCTAGAAGATATGAGTAAGTTGTCGGCTAAATTGGAATTAAATTTATTTTACAGAAAATTGGAGATGTTGAATAATATTCGAGTTAAAAGTCAGATCTTAATTTTACAATTTTAAAGTTCGTGATAAATTTATAACTATACCAAAATTTCATGATTGTTAAGATGTTTAACCCAACAATTAATTAGGTGAAATTACTTTATACTTTGACATGCCGTTCATTTTCTAATTCATTCAGAAATCAGCAAATATTATAATTCAAGAATTCGAATATATTGAGGTATATTAATTGTAAATTATAATCATAATAAATGTACTACCTTTTATATTTTCGCTCAAAAAATTAAAGAAAAGATAACCATGTAATAGCATTGAATATGGGGTAATTTTAAACACAGTCACCATATTACTCTTTAAAGCCCCATAATTATTTATAAGAAAATAAATTATTTGAAATATCTATTTTAACTCTTGTATACAAAACCTTTCTTTTCATCACAGCCACTCACGAGTTTTACAAAAACTTTCTTTTGCTTTCAAAGTTCCTTATACAACCTTCCCTCTAAAGATATCGATAGCAGGTGCATGTCTCCCCTCCCGTTGATCCCTCTTTAATCCCTTCTATTCATTTAGTTCAAAACCCATTCCAAAAATTAGAAAATTTAATTTTCATTTGTAATTTCATAAATTATAGTGATGACAAATGACATGTGACAATGATGACAATTAAGAAGGAGAGTGAAGTTGAAGAGAGAGGATAAATTTGAGTTGCAAATTGTGCGAGATGATCCATCTCGAGGATATTTTCAAATTTTTTGGATCATATTCAAAATATAAATGCAAAATTATAATTACAATTATGAAATTACAAATAGAAAATAGATTTTAATGAATATAGAGGAATAAAGAGAAGTAATGGCAAGATCCTGCACTGTGTTTGCGACATTTAAATTCTTCGGAAAATTCGAAAGAAGAGAGGTTAATCAATTTTAATGGCGACCGACGGGGACAATGCTCTTGAGTCGGTGAAATTGGAGAAGCAGCGATAGTGGAAGAAGAAAAAAAATTGGCGAGGATGAGCTGCATATCGAGGACTACTTAATCGATGAATTGTCGATCGCGGGGCACGAGACTTGCGTGATTCTAGGGAGGGAGAGGGGGTTGTGTATGGAATTATTTAAGCACATTAAAAGAAAGTTTCTGGAAAAAAGGCTGTCACGAGGGGCTGTGAAAAAAAAAGAAGAGAAGTTTATATAGTGAGGGTTATAATAGAGATTTCAAATACTTTATTTTATTATAAATAATTATGGGGGCTTTTAAGAGGATTTTAGGGGTTGTGTTTAGAATTACCCTTGAATATGATTATGTATGGATGAACAATTAAGCCAAACCCATTAAGTTAAATAAATAAGAGACACATTCCTCTGAAATCGTCTATCTTATGAATATTCTATTTTTGACCCAAGAGGCAGTCCCCCCACTCCCCCTTTTCTTTTATTTTTTAATTTTTTTCTTTCAGTGGCCCCTTCCATTTTTTTCCCTTTTTAGTGTTTTTTTTTCACTTTTTAATTTTTAAATTATTTTTTACAAATATATTTTAATTTTTTATTCGGCGTCTCACGCAGTGCACTCTCTCTCATGCTAACGCATGAGCTCGTGCATTGCGCTCGATAATTAATCTTTTTGAAATAAATATATACCTTAAAATGAAATTAATGAACCCTAAAATTAAATTGAATTAATTTATTTTTTTTATTCCGCATCTCGAGCAGTGCACTCGCCCGATATTAACATGTGGGCTCGTTCGTGCACTGTGCTCGATAATTAATTTTTTGAAATAAATATATATCCTAAAATGGAATTAGTTTACCTAAAATTAAATTAATTTAATTTTTTTATCTGGCATCTCGCGCAGTACACTCGCCCGACGCTAACATTTAGGCTAATGCATACACTCAATAATTAAGTTTTTGAAATAAATATATATCCTAAAATAGAATTAATGAACTCTAAAATCAAATTGAATTAATTTTTTTTATCCGTTGTTTCATGTAGTGCACTCGTCCGACGCTAACTCGTGGTCTCATGCACTGCGTTTGATACAAAATGAATATAAAAAATAGAAAAAAATTAATAAAAAAATTGAAAAAGGAAGAAATTGGAGCAATTCAGTGTGTGGGCACCGGCGCGTGAAGCCTATGCGCTTGACTGTTAAGGATTTTTTTTAGGCCAGATCTAAGTTATTTTGAATGAATTTGAATCATATTTGATCCGTCTAATATAAGAGACTCGTTAAACGATCTCATATAATTTTTTATCCACAAATAATTCAACATAAAGTTGAATATTTACCGCCGCTACTTTGGATAGGAAATTACAAAACACCCACGCGTACGTACGTTTGTTTCGAGATATAATGATACCCAATATGATTAAATGTTTCGACATCTCAAAATTTAATGTTTTTTACGGAATTATAAAATTAGATTAAATTAAAAATAATGAGGCGACGTGTTTTATGTGTAATTAGTTTATATTAATCTCTTTGATTTCGAGAAACTATTTGAAACATTCAAAATTTGTTCATCCTAGATATACATATTGTCCTGAAATACTTGCGTATTAAACGAGCTTAGGACGCGAAGCCCGCAGACGCGAGCCGATTATTCGACCGTTACGTATTCGAGACGTTATTTTGAATTAATAAATCGTAGAGTATAAAATATCGCGGTATATTTGTGAGGATTTAATAAACCGCGGATATATTCCTTTTCATTTGTCCTTTTACACTTCTCGTCACGAAGTGCGAGAAATTGTTAAATACGAGACAGTTTTACAGAGTTCAGTGAGAAGTGTTTTTGTCAGGTGGGCCCCCAGTTGAGGTTACAGATAGTGGCCATTAATTTCTTTTGGATTTTCCTTTGTCACGCTCCAGTGAGCGCGTGCTTATCACGCTTGGGATAGGAACTCGAAAACACAAATAAATACAAAATCAAATGTGATATGATGTGACTGATTAATATATTATTATTATTATTAATGATCACATCATCCTCTTTTATTGGTTGGTGATTTACTTTATTTATATATATATATGGGCAAAAACTTACATGCATCATGATGCAAATAACACTATATAAGACGGGTCAGTCAAACCCACTTTTGACCCGGTCAACGTGGGTCAACCCGCACTTTGACCCGGTCAATCCGCTTTGACTGGATCAACCCATTAAAAAAACTATCTAGAGTGAGTATCAACCTTCCTATTAAAAAGCATCACAAAACATTCGAAAAGTACCATCTGTATCATTAAAAAGTAAGGGGTCTGCTAGTTATTTTATACTAGTTTATTTAGTTCAAATTCTGATTTTTTTTTCAGTTTTTATATTGTATGTGTTGAGATTAATCTAAAACAATTATCATTCCAAGAATTTGCAAAGGAAAGCAAAACACGAGTTCGGTAAAATAAAAAGTACCATGTTGTAAGAAGAAAAGTATCAAGTATGATAAAGACAGGTATCAATCTGAGACGGGCGCGTGGACCTCACGCGCCGCGCGTGGGCCCGCGTGGGGCCACACGCCCGCCTGAAATAGCTGGAAATAACAGCTGCTGCATGCAAGTGCACCTCATATATATATATATATATATATATATATATATATATAGTGATGGGATCATGTGAGAACTAAACCCCCTATGAGAATTGAGAACCAATTTTAACCACAGATCTCGCGTATTTAGACGATCAAGATCTGTTCCAAACTTAAAAAAAATGCAGTGGCATTACTGTAATATTACTGACTTTTTAATGAAGCAAGGGTATTTTCGTAATTTAGGAATTCTATTATTTTTGGCATGAAATCTCTTCCCATCTCTTGAACCCTCATCTCCACCTCTCTCTCTCTCTCTCCAGCCGATCTGATGGGAAGCCCGACGAAAGAGTGGCAGGCCGCGCGGCGCCGGAATTCTTCTTCAGATTTGAATGTGGGATGCAGGTTTGATTGTTGGTAGATTGGCAAACGTTTCCAATGCAGAGAATAGCATCAGGTCTCATGCTTAGAGTTATTCATCATTGGATTTGTTCTCGCTTCAATGCTATTTTTATTCACGATGATTGTGTAATATTGTAATTCACTAAGCAAAGTAATCATATTAGTTTTAGCATTTGCATTCTGCTATTTTAGCACTGGTAGTTTATATTTTAGCACTGATAATTTATATTTTAGCACTACCATTTCCTTTTTTAGCACTATTAGTTAATGATGCAATTGATATCTTCCAACGTCACTAACTCATTCAATCCATCCAGTCTTAGTTTATGTCAGGACACAGCTGCCTCAAGCTGCAGGTGTTGCTTACTCCCTTAAAATGGACGGAAAGGAAGCATGTGTTGTTGCTTTCACAGGAGATGGTGGCACCAGTGAGGTACACACACACACACACACACACACACACACACACATATATATATATAAAATAACTCTTTTAATTATATTGTATAGTTAGCTAGTATCAGTATCTTCTGAAAATATATATATACATATATATATATATATAAGGTATATATTCTGACATGTTGAAATGAAATTGTTTGTTTTTGGTAGAGAGATTTTCATGTTGCATTGAATTTTGCAGCAGTGATGGAAGCTCCGGTTATGTTCATATGCCGCCGCAACAATGGATGGGCTATAAGCACCCCAATATCACAACAGCTTCGAAGTAGCTAAACACTCTCACATTTCATTATTCACGAACACACTTTTCCTTCAATCTCATCATTTAATTTGATTCAATTCATGGCTGCAGGTGATGGTGTTGTTGTTAAGGGGCAGACATATATTGTAATTCACCAAGCAAAGTAATCATATTAGTTTAGCATTTTCATTCTGCTATTTTAGCACTGGTAGTTTATATTTTAGCACTTCCATTTTCTTTTTTAGCACTGTTAGTTAATGATGTGTATTTCTTTTAGGCTATTGGTGATAATATCAACTGGACTCTTGCTAAAACAGGTATGAAACTATATGTGTATATTTAATGTTCTTGATCTCATATATAAATATAATTGATCATTTTTGTTTTTCACTATAATGTAGATGGTTGTAAATTGTAATCGTATGACTAATGCTATATATATTGTTGTGTGCATTGTAGCTTCCGCGGCATGGGACAATGACAATTGATGATGCAGATTAATGGAGAGTTGTATTGTATACTATTTCATTCTTTGTTCTTTTATTTAAAGAGCAACAACTTTGTATGTATTATAACACTATTCCATCATACTTAATACATATTCTGTTTAAATAAACATCATCTGTCAATTCCCAATTGTCTTGCATGCTTTATTTTTATCCATCTCGTTGCACAAAAAAAAAACTGAGCAAAGAGAAATGTAAGTATGAAGATGTAAAAGGGATAAAAATCTACAAAATAATCTTTCAATGAACCTAAATGCACTCTGACATTCGATCCAAAACCAACATCAGCAATAAAATTTTTATTGTTAAAATATAAGTCATGACAGTGCTAAAAACCCTAAAAGAGCCATGCTAAAATAAGTCATGACAATGCTAAAATAGAAAATTACAGTGCTAAAAACAAAAAAGTCATGCTAAAAAAGATCATGACAGTGTTAAAATAGAAAATGACAGTGCTAAAACCCTGAAAAAGCCATGCTAAAAAAGTTCATCTTCTCTGGCAAATGATTTATATTCAAATAAAGAAGGCTGCCGAATCCAAGCTGTCTCACTGCTTCCCGTTATGCTGTATTCATTCTCCTCACAGTGTCTGAGAGAGTTGATGGTGATGTTGTTGCTTCTAAGAATGGATATTTGTTATATATAGCACTTAGTCTATTGTCTTCATTATCCGGGGCAGTTTTAGCTCGTTTGCTTTTGCTACTTTGAGCATCTATAGTCCTTTTAACACCTATAATTTTTTAATATAATACTGTTAAAGAAAAATAAAAATGCTAAAAAACATAATGGGAATGCTAAAACGGGATATGACAGTGCTAAAACACTAAACTATAGTGCTAAAAGCAAGAAAATGTGCAGGTAAATCATATATGGACAAAAGTGTTAGGTTTACAAAAAAGAAACAAAAATTGAAATTGCTAAATCAGTAAAAATGCTAAAAAAAATAATCTGAATGCTAAAATATGAGAGGATATTGCTAAAACACCAAACTAGTTTGCTAAAAACAAAGAAATGAAAAGTGAAACTCATAAATCAATAACAATGCTAAAAAAATTGTAATGCTAAAAAAGAGTCATTTAGTGTTAAAATACGAGACAACAGTGCTAAAATAGGGAATGAGAATGCTAAAACCCTAAATTCAAAAATATACATGTAAATCACATATACATTTCCAACATTATTAGCTTTAACATGTTTATACAAGTTTTCCATCGTCAATAAAACAAAAATAAAACGAATAAATTATCATGCAATAAAAAGAACAGATTTTTGTAAAGATTATGTTTTGTATGTCTCCGGCGAAGTACTATTATGCTAAAAAAAACGAAAGAAATTACTAAATCATCATTATATATTGTGAAATGAATTTTTATAGCAAACAATAATATCCAACATAATTTGAAAAAATAAAACTGAATGATATATTACCTTGAGAGTTCATGATTTTTGATCGGAAATTTAATCTTCAAACGACTTGAACGGTTGAATTCGACGATTTTGCGGGTTTTTTTAGATTTCTTTGTCTGGATTCGGGTGAGGAAGCTGAAGAGAGCTTTTGTCTGCAAACGTTTTCAAAATGCATATAGTTTCAAATTTCCGATTTTACCCTCTCTAAGTTTCAGGGGCAACGAACTTCGAAAATATTACAATAATGCCACCGCTTTTTTTTTTTAATTTGAAACAGATCTTAGCCGTTCAAATCAGAGCACTCTGTGGCTGAGATTGGTTCTCGGTTCTCACCTAGGGTGTGGCTCCTTCTGGAATCCAACCCTATATATATATATATATGGTAGGGTAAATTATACATTGATGTCAGACCTTTTAACTTTTTAATAAAAATATCACGAGCTTTGAATATTTATAGTTTAGTGTCTGATTTTGTAAATTTTTATTAAGTATATCCTAAAGTCAACTTTCCGATATCCTATTATCTACATGGATCGCCAGAAATCTGATGTGTAATTTTTATGATGGTGCATCAAATAAAAAAAATAAAAAATGTACATTCAAACCATAAAAAATGTATCCGCAAATTTATATACTATATAAAAAGAGAATATATAGTGGGGTTAATTTGGACAATTTACATTTAAAGCTATTTTCTATGAAAAATTAAGATTACCGAAGGGGCGTTTAAGATTATCGAAGGCGGACAGGATCCTATATTCTAATTTCGTGTTTCATCTTGTGTTCCACCCATTAGATTTATGTCATGTGAATTTAAAAAATTAAACAATTATCCACTAAAAAAAATTAAATGAGTATATATGATATGTTTTTCTCAATTCTTTATCTTATCTTCTCCCCCTCTGTGTCTGTCTTCCTTTTCATTTCTTTCCTTTAATCTAACTATTTCCTACTTCAACAAGGCATCTATATCCAGGACAACATCTTCTGATGTGGTTATAGTTGTGTGGTTTCAAATTCTTCTCTCTTTAAATTATAGACCTTTTTATTTCTCAGTTCTTGGAAGGGGTTTCACCTTTGGAATAGGGTGATGGCACTACTACAAAAATGGATTAAGACAACACAGGATTGACAACGGGTTTTGGGAAAAACCGTTGAGTATGAGCGCTCTTTCCCTAAAAAATTACAACGGTTTATGCAAAACCGTTGGCTTTATCCCAAAAGGACAAGGGTTTATGTAAAACCGTTGTCTATGTGCGTATTTTTTGCTACAACGAATTAGCAAAAACAGTTGTAATATATAAAAAAAATACTTTTTAATTATTAAAAAAATCAAATGTCTAAATTTTAACTCCCTAGCTGTCCCGTCTGTTCTTCCAGCCATATTCTTCATTGTTCTTCAATTTCATTGTTCTTCATTTTGAAATCGCCAATCGAAAGCCCTCTCCCTTCCCTTCTTCGATTTGGAAGGCCAGAATCCCTCTTATTTTTCCTTTTTCTTCTTCAATTCTTCGAAAAAGATGAACAAATTCAAAAAATATTTTTCGCTAGTTTCTCCAAATTCCTTAATTTCTTCCGCTTCTAACACCCTTACTGCCGCACACTTCATCGCTCCCACAAACCCTAGCTCTCCATTCACACATCTCGTCTGTGCCGACGTTAATACACCGATGGTCGACAGCTATATATCTCGTCTGCGCTGACGAATTGTGATTATATTAAATAATTGATCAAGGGGGATGTTGTAGGTGAGCTATCAGGTATTTGAAATAGTTATATGTTGCCTAATTATCTGTAGTGGCTGTTAGATTCATAGTAATCTTGAATCTGAGATATTAGGTATTTATATTTCTTCCACCTATATGGATGTGCTTTATGTTCTTCAAAAGAGGAAAGTATCCACCATTTGTTATTTGGGAGTTGTGTATGTGTTGTGCTCGGATTTTATTTTTGCATTTATGTTTGAGAGAAAGTGTCGCTTTCTTAATGCTCTACTAAGATTACTTGTTCTATTTTTCTGTGAGATTTTAGTAAGATGGTTTCTGTTTCAGTTAATGATAGAGAATGGTAGTACACTATTGTGTGAATTGTAGTATGAATTCTTGAAAATTAATCTGTTTGGTCAAAAAACAAAAGATGAAGGAATTAGTTGTTTTAATATTATGTACTACTTTGCTTTGATGTAAAAATCAGTTTGTTTTTACAGATAAACTTTAGTTTAGGGCTCTATATTTTCAATTGTTTTAGTATTATATACTACTTGGCTTTGACGTAAAAATTAGTTTGTTTTTACAGCTACACTTTAGTTTAGGGCTCTATATTTTCATTGTTATCCAAACTTCTTGGTGATTTTTGTCTTGATTAATCTGCTTGAATATTTGAGATCTTGAATGAATATATACGATAAAGATTTTTTTTTTTATAAAAATACTTGTGAAAGTGGGTGTGTTTGTTGAAGAAAATGAGATGATCTTATAGAGTATTATTACAACCTCAACATTGCAACCTTCAAGGACAAAATGATATTTTAATGGAAATTTGGTTTTGCAGAACATCCATGGTTTGATGAATGTAGACCAGTTTGATATTCGACATCTAGCTCACTACAGCAGTGAACCTCAGAGCTAACTAGTCAGCCCCCACCTTTGAGAACATCTTGCAGGTAAATATTTACTAGTTTTTTAGTTTGATGGCTAGTTTTTTTATTTATTTTCCTTTACATCATTGTTTAACTGCTCTCGAAAGAGATGTTGTTTCTGAATACTAGATTTGAACTTCATTCAACTAATACTTTTATCTGAATCCACATTGAGTTTGTTGCATAAATTTGTTTTTTTTATGTTTGACCCTTGTGGTTCTACTTATAGGTCATTCTCTTTGACAGAAAACACCAAGGGTTAATACTTGCTGAGCTTGCATTTTATTGTATTTATTTATGTGTATGGTTATTGCTGCACTTGGCATTAAAAGATGCATTAACTTATCTAAGGAAAATGATACTAGGATCCGTTGAGCTGTTAGGATACATACATACATATATATATATATATATATTCTTATTGGAAATAATTTTGAGCTTTTTAGTAGTATGCATATCATTAAAATACAGAAATAATGCAGATCGCCTTTCCAATTTTTGTCCCTGTTAGTTGATTGTTCTATCAAGCTTTTTTTCTTAATTAAAAATGGGCAGCCGTTAAATATCAAATACTAATGTCTCGACTATAATTTTTAATTCATGTTTATAGATACTGACTTATAAGTGTGGAAGAGCCAAGCTGTTGAAAGCTTCATCTGTTGCTCGACTGTTACATAGACTGACATCATATCAACTAGAGTTTCAAAATTTGCATTTCTGCTGTCATCACTTCTACCATCTACTCTTGCCCATGTCGACATTCTGCAAGACTGTAACTACGTTGGTTGTGTGCGTATAATTTAGTTTAAATCAGAATGAGACAGCTTATTCAAGCTAAATATGTTAAATAAGTTACACAACATCTGCTGGTTTTACAGTTAAATATCTCAAAATATTCTCTTCTGCAGTAGTTTAGCCCTGCAATGCCATTTTTTGCAAGAAGTGGACCTGACCGAATGTGAATCTCTGAGAAGAGATTGGAGTTGCATTTCAGAAAATACGAAAGTAATATCAAGATCAGCTTTTGTCTGTATCTGTAAGGTTAGTCCTCCTAATATACCTTTTTGTTCTAACATTTTTTCTGCAATTGATCTGTCATGATATTTTAAGCTTCTCCTAGTTGTGTCTTGTAAGTGCATTATTGACTGTCTGTAGGATTGTTTCTTTTACTTGTTTTCTTCTTAAATAGACATAAGCACAATTGTTCAATACAGAATAGCAAACATTAGTTGAGGGATGCTTTTTCTAGAAATGGTCCTCCATTAAAATCCAACAAGTCTTACTCCTTGATCTTATGCTGATTGTTGTGTAGCATTAATATACACTTCAATTAATTTATTCATTATTTATAACAAATAATCATTATATTTCTAAAAACATATGAGAAGATAATAATTATAAATGAAATGCTTTTCTTCCAGCTTTATTAAGCCATAACCATAAGACTGTTTTCTTACTAAATTAGGTAAAATATGAGATTTATCTATGAGTTGGAGAGTACCCAAATGTACAAGCATCAGTAAGCAAAAGGAAGTTAGATTAATAAGGTGTTTAGATGAGCTCCACCTCTAGCGGGTAATAATTTGACTCCCTTCAACTTTGTTGGGTGAGTTTCCTTGGTTATTGTTGCCTATCATTTTGCCAAGACATGTAGCTTTATAACAGAAATCTAACCAGGGATTTAACAATATAATTTCCACTTTTATTTCTTTAATAAAATGCCTTCAAAATGTGGGAATGGAATGCAAATCAATATTCAAATTCTCAATTAACCACAACCAAAATTACAATATTTTACTAAAATTGCAAGCTTACACAAAAAGCACCTCCTGTTTTTTATATTTTTAATGCAATTTATACTGGCTCAGGTTTGTGTATCCTTTGAAACTGTATGATTCCCGATTTGTTTTATCCCTTTAGAAAAAAAAATTACTTCTTTTTAAAACGTTGTGTTAAATTTATGATTTAGATAAAAAAAAGGTTATAAAATGCAATTAAACCCTTTAGAAAACTAATAAATTGGGAAAATAAAAATCTTCTATGTCAAATATCAGATTACTGCAATAGATGGATTCGACCTTTCGAGATAATACCCATGCAAAGAAATATAGATCCATAGATTTCCAAAAAAAAAGAAAAGAAATATACATCCATAACACTATTCTTAGAATTTAAATGAAAAGAAATATACATCCATGCAGAAACAATCATTTGAAAAACAAAAATGTTGAAAATTGAAGCTACCCTATTCTATATTTATGTATATATATTGACGAGACATTATCTTAATAAGGTGTTTAGATGTTTGGGACTATATATCAAATTCTATAAAAAAGTGTACATGTGGACTTCATCCCTCCATTATTATACTGTTTGATTGCTCTTTTATTTGATTATTTATTTTATTTGGTGATCTAGGATGTATAAGATCATTTTGCAAGGTACTTTTGTCTAGATTTAGAACTGATAATTTTTTAATTGCAATATTGACGTTTGAATGTTTTATGGTGGGATTCGACTTGTATCAATGTTGAGTGTTATTAGAATATGTCGGTGTTTGACATTAAATTGATGCAGGTACTCGATGTTGATGACCATATGAGAGGAATGCATGCTTTATATAATGGAACATTAGATGTGATTTTTTTTTTGTTCGTAGTTAGAGACTATTGTATATTGGATGAATTTGTATCAACATATTGTATTTTGGATGAATTTGTACCAAGATATTGTATTTTGGATGATTAATTAATTAGCATGTTTGGATTTTATCAATACAGTGCATTATTTATTGGTGATTTACAGGTTTTACGTCACAACAAATCAAATTGTGTAATTTTAAAATTAAAAAAAATAATAAAAAATTATGACATAAATTTCACAACGGTTTTTTTAAAACTGTGTGAAATTACAACGGCTTTCAAACACTGTTGAGAAATTACAACGGTTTTACAAAAAAACCGTTGTGAAATTACAACGGTTTTGTGAAAACCGTTGAGAAATTACAACGGTTTTTTAAACAACCGTTGTAATTTCTCAACGGTTTTGTAAAAAACTGTTGTAATTTCACAACGGTTTTTAAAAGACCGTTGTAATTCCGGTTAAAACACAACAGAAAAACATGAGATAGACAACGGTTTTGAAACCGTTGTAATTTTACAACGGTTTTGAAACCGTTGTCTATGTGCGTACAAAATTTACAACACCCAAATTTACAACGGTTTTGAAATGAACTAGACAACGGCTTAAAACCGTTGTCTATTTGGTTTTTTTTGTAGTAGTGTGGATCTACTAGCACTTCAAAATGATTCACGTGAACAAAATGAAGCGTCTGCAACTCACATAAAATTCATAAATAATATATTAATTTATTTATTTAATAAAAGACATAACTTATTAGGCCATGAGTTGCAGACGCATGGGTTTTGTTTTCTCTTAAGTTTGCAGTCTGCAAACGCTTGCATAGAAGAGAAGGGGATTTTTTTTATCAGATTTAATATATTAGTTATTAATTTATGACATGCCACTTGTTTTTTTTTCAAATATCTATTTAGGAAGATTTGACTTATATATTTTTTAAATCCAAATTATACATATAATATCTCTCTATCTCTCTCTCTCTCTCTAAATATGGATGAATTGTTATATAAATCAGTCTTTGATGAATTGATTTTTTTTTTTCAGAGAGATCCATGCAATTCAATTAACTCCATTTCATTTTTTTTATTATATTTTCAAAAGCTTAGAGATGAAATTAATAAAACATATGGTATATATTTATCAAAAATTACTTAAAATTTCTGAAAATATATAAATGAATTATGAAATGATTTTGCCACATCAATATTAAAAATCAAATTAATGGATAATTATTAATGAAATCAATCTTCCGTGAATTGAATTTTTTTCTTAGATAATCTTTGAATTGAATTAGATAAATAAATAATTAATATTTATTTTAATTATATATTGGGACCTTTAATCTCTGTCTTTTTTATACCAACTTTAAATTTTTGTCTTCAATTTTTATGTAAAATTCCAATAATTAGTTAGAACGAATTTGGAACTAGTAGTGTTTTGTGCTTCATTTTTTTATGTTCTATTTCTAAGCATGATATTTTTTAATCATTTAAAAGTCGAATGATTCACGTGAACAAAATTAAACTCTGCATTTTCAGCTTTTCGGATATTGACGTAACGATGTTGGTTGATTTTAATACATACACTTTTTTATTAACAAACTTTAGAAATGGTTTTTAGTTGCATATTATTGCATTGTTGTGAAACAATTCTGCTCCCAATAGAATTTGTTTGGAAATCAAACACCTACTTAATTTAGGGCCACTTCTAGCAAAAAATAAAATTTACTGATTCTTAAAGATACTATAGTGATTATAGATGTCTCTGAAAGGTTATGGTAATGGTTGTATAATGAAATGCCTAGGCTATACCTTTTAATGATGTGTACTGATGCGCGGTCATTTCGCGTTCAAAAATAATTTATAACTCATGTGCCCACAGTAAGCGTAGTCATCTAATGAGTACGGGTCGATCCCACAGATAGCTATTGTGATTCCACCTTCAAGTAACCAATCATAAAAGAGGGTTTGGTTTTGTTGTCACTACTGGAAATTAAATCTGCAAAAGTAAGTAAAGAAAATATCAAATAACAACGATTCTGACATTTGAACTTGAAATTGGTTTAAATATATATCAACTCGATCATGGACACATCGATTTTCATACATGATGAATCACCATAACCCGATTCCTCTCTGTATCTCCTCATTCATCCTTTCATTATAGACTTAAAAGCGATTCATCGTCAATTAAATCCCTAATCAGTCACCCCCCGGTTCCCTAAAGAGATGTAAGTGAGCAGACAACAGTGTGCCCTAGACGAACCCCATATCTGTTGTGTTTACCGATTTCTCGTGTGACCACAACAATCCATTGATTCCCTTATTACTATATGAACCAACACACAGTCACGATTCGCCAATTCAATTAATAGTGGTGTGCCCTCTTTACCTAACGAGTGATCAACCACATTGGACATTTCAGACACACACTCACGTGGAACAAAGTACAAGAATCAACAGAAACCTATCATGCATTACTATGCCCATTCTGGCCTCACGAGTCTAGATTTATATTCAAACCATTTTCATTATTCAAACACCAGAATAAAGTGTCTAGCCAAGCATGCTAGACATTATTAAAATAACAGAAACGAAAGACATAAATATAAAGAAAACTTACTGAATTTAATAGGCAAAAATACTCAACATAAACGTTGAGTTTAGAAGCATAATCCTAAGTCCCAAAGGCTTAAGGCCGATGGATTGTTTCTTGCTGCAAAGCAGCGTACGAAAATGAAAATGCAGGAAAGTAAAATTGTAGCAATGTTTCTGACTTCCAAAGCTTGTGTTTTCAGAAATTAAAGTAGCTTAAATATTTACATTTCCGAATTAGAGTTCCCCCAACAAACTGGGGTCTTCACTGGATTTTCTGGAATCAGCATAAGTTGACCAAATCCCTATTTTTTAGGGATTGGGCTTATCTTTTTATTGCAACGCCTCTAGGAGTCCAGTTCATCACCAACTCTTCTTCGGATAATGCAGCTATCTTTCTCGTCTCTCTCCTCCAACTGAATTCTGGATTTCTCGCAATTGCCCCATTCTAGCCTATTGTCTAGTCTGCATGAGCAAAGTGGGCACGACATCATGCAGTTAGCCTCATCCATCTCTGATATGCCCATTCCGCTACCCGAATATAGGATGAGTGCTGAAAGAAGTCCCCTGTGCCTCTGACTGAATATTTAGCTTGGATTTTGCTTGAATAACTGGGCATAAAATGCCCCTTTCGCCAGACTCGACTTCCGCAATGCCCTATAACCTCATCCTGGTTCTTTTTTGCTCAAAGCACATGAAAAATGACATTTATAACGAACAAAATGCCCATAAAAACACGAAATAAATGGACTTATCACACCCACACACTTCAGACATGATTGTCCTCAAGCATGTGATGCAATGCGTCCATAAAAACAAAGAAAAGAAAGGCAAAAAGAAACAGACTCAAAACAAAGCATGCAAACTGTTAATCAGTCTGGGCACATCACAATCAATATTCCAACAAAACTGCAAAGTATCATCATACCAAAAATAGGTCAAAAATGAGTTTAGCGTGGGAATCCTCACAAACTCTCTTCACTCAGTGTATACACTCAAATCAATGCAATCTTGCACTTAGTCATCCCATAAGCTTGCTAAAGTTCTACTATCAATCTCCAGAAACCATATATGCATAAGTATTAATAGGGCTTTTTAGGCTACAGTGGGCATTTCATGTAGGTAGGGCTTTATTTCTGTACAGGCCCTCCATTTTTCCTAAGTCAACTAACCTGTTGTGCCCCGTTCAGACAATAAATATTTCTTTACTCTGGGCATTCTGAACACTTAAGACTAGGGGAATTTATTTCTCTTTTTTTCTTTTTCTTTAATAATTTTTTTAATTTTTTTATTTTTATTTTATTTATTCCCCTATCTTTTCTGGCATTTTCACAAATATCCCCCCAACAATTCTGCCTTCCCCATTTTTTCATTTTCAGGCTCTTATAATGCCCTGGCTATATATTTTACCATCCCAAACAAGAAATCTGCTAAGGCATTTCATAGGCTCAAAGGGCTGCAAAGGTTGTGTCATTGGTGGGTAAAATTTTCTTTTTAGTGGCTCAGCAAAAGATGACTTATATCATCTACTTATGCATCAACAATTTTCAGGCTTCAAACAGAACAGTAGCAAGTTCTAGAATTTCTAAGCACACAATTGTTCACACATAAAGTAAAGAAAGCTGTGAAATGGGCATACATCATTTAGGCTCAAGTCTCACAAGGCATGCTAAACTCGTTCATCATCCCTATCTTATGCGGACATGCTGATTTTATTTGAAGCAGTTTCATGTTGAAAATATCAAGTGCAATGACCACATAGACTTCACAGATTAGCATGCTTGACTCAACTAACCACCTACACATTTTGCACTTTGCAAAGTGTTAAAACAGACTCAACAAAAGACACTAAAACACAAACTGAAAGGCCCCCACCCACACACTTTGCACCAGACAAAGTGGGTGAACAGGGGTGACACACAAACAACAAAGAACAAAAACAGAAAACAAAAAATAAAAAACTAATCTAAGAAAAAAAAAGAACCAGGAATTAATCGGATGAGGGCGTTAGGTAAGAGAACCCAAAGTGTCTGAAATAGGCCTTCAGGGCAGCCTCTATGCGGGTCAATTTTTCATTGGCTTAGACTTGGGCATTCTCCATCGCTTCCAATCTTCTCATCATTATTGTGACCGGGTGCTCTCCTTGTTGTGCCCTTCCTACTGGTGGCTTCTTTGATGTACCTGCAGTGACAAGGAACATGCTCAAGGGGTCTGCCCTCGGCACAAAGAAAACAGACTTACCATCATTGTCATCAACCACATCTTGCATCCTTTTTAAACAAGCAATATCAAAGAATTCCATGTGCAAGGAAGTTAAATCAGTGGTGCTCAAATCCAGCAACTTAGACTTAACAACAATTTAGGTTATCAATTGGGAACACGAGATTCTATGCTTAGGGTGCGTTTTTATTTCCCTGAAGTGTGCAATGGCCACAGAGTCAAAATTGATTTTAATTTTCCTCACCATACACCAGAGAATGAAAAGCTCCTAATTAGTTATGGAATTAGAGCTATCCTTCCTACTAATAAAGAAACTGTAGGCCAACACCCTATGGCAAAATCTTAGAGCATTATTGTTCAAATAATATCCTTTTGTGGCTCCACTCTGATAAGTGGAGCCATCCCCAATTTCTGTCCATTTTGCCTCACTTCCCTCAGCAGAGTCGGGCACAACAGTCACGACATCTTCATACTCCTCCTCCTAGAGGCCCAAGTATGATACGATGCCCAACATCATATTCAGGTCATCAGTAGACATAGAGAAATTTTTACCCGGAATTTTAAAGTTCATTACCCTAGTAGATGTAGCAGGCTTATTTACAGCTTTTACTTTCAGACTATTGTCAAATTCTCATGAGAAAGCAGGAAAAATCACACATTCCATATCCAAGAAAAATTTCCAACCTAATGCAGCAAAGAAATCCCTTACCTCTTGCTCTATCCCAAGAGCTGCAAGCGATTCAGTGTGGACTCCTTTCGAGTTTATAATGCCCCGGACTGGTGGTGGGCCGCTTTCCGGCTTACTCAAAGTAGGGCTCCCTACCCCTTTGTCCTTTTTAGGTTCAGGGTATGGTGTGCCCTCTGTAGCCTTTCTTTTTTTTTGAGGAGGGCTCCCTAGCTAACTTGGCCCCTGCTTTCATGGCCACCGCTTTTCCCACCCTCTACTTGGGTGGTGAGTCCTCTGAGGGTTCATCCTCGAGCATTTGCGCCTAGGACGGCTCGCTCTGTTGCTGCTGCTGCTCTAGGTGTTCTGAAACCTCCTTCTCGGTTTCATCTTGTTGGGAATCGGCTGGCTGTTTGGTTGGTTGTTCCAGAATAAGCTCTCCAACTTCTCTTTTTCATTTCGCCTTCTCCAGTGCGTTTTTCTTGATCTCGATAGGTCCTTCTTCTTGGACTTGCTCCCCTGCGGGTTGTTCTTCCACTTCATCCAACTCGTTCACAAAATCATCTAGGCCTTCATCGTCACCCTCTTCTTCCACATTCTCCTCCTCCTCTTCAACAATCTCTTCAGACGGTGGGGGCATTGGAACCCTAGCCGGTTTCTTCGCCTTTTTGGGGGCTACTTTTTCAGGCTCTTGTGTGGGCTCCGTGGCCACTTTCTCTTCTTGAGTTCCTCCAACAGTAGTGTCTTCCTCTACATGTTCTTCTTGTGATGGTGTAGCCGAGCTTGTCTCAGCCACAGATTCCTTCTTTGGCGGAGTTTCCTTTACCGGTTTGCTCGAGGTGGCTGCTACAGGCGCAACTTTCTCCTTAGGCTTGACAACCTTTTTCTTCACCACCTTAGCTGGGGTGGGCTCTGCAGAGGTGACCGGGGTGTCAAACTTTAGTTTGGTCTTGGCTCCAGCCTTTGGTACTACCTTATTCATGCGTGTGTTCACCATTTTTGAAGCTTAAAAATGGCTTTTTATTAAAGTGTGTTACTGTTCCTGATGTGGCTGTGACTTTTTGAATTTCAAAGGATTTATTCAAATCAGTGTGCCCACATCAATGGATAAGATTTATCCTCTGAAAAATCGGAATAAACTTTATCTCTTCAAAATGTCCCATTTCAGAATCCCTATTTTTCTAAGATTTATCTTTATCTCTTACTTCTCTCTCTTTATCCTAACCTGCAGATCACATACTTATCCAAAAACAAGCGTAAAATTACCCCTAATCTAGATTAATTAACTGGAAACTTTATTTAATTAAAAAAAATGAATTAAAGTAATTAAAAACCTGGGTTGCCTCCTAGTAGCGCCCCATTTATTATCGTGGGCATGAAAAAATCCCTACTCAGGTGTAAATGGGCTCCTCGAGCCAGACCACTCTAACATCCCGATCAGAATGCCCTATGTATGGTTTGAGACGATGGCCATTTACTTTGAATTGCCCTTTATTTTCAGGACTTTTAAGCTCAACTACCCCATTAGGGCATTCCGCATAGACTTTAAATGGACTAACCCACTTGGTCCTCAAACTTCCTCCCATCAATTTGAACATGGAATGGTACAAAAGCACTTATTGTCCTGGGAAAAATCTCTTTCTTCAAGTCACTTGATCAAAAAGTCTCTTCATCTTTTCCTTGTAAAGTACAACATTATCATAGGCTTTTATTCTCATTTCTTCCAACTCCTAAATCTGAAATTTTCTAAAATGCCCGGCTGCGTCCTTATCCATGTTCAGCTTCTAAACTGCTCTACTGGAAGATGGCAATACTTGATCGTGCCTTGTGTTCCAGCTCTACTGGCAGATGGCAATACTTCCCAAATAGCATTCGGTATGGGGACATCCCAATTGGAGTCTTGAATACAGTCTTGTATGCCCACAGGGCATCATCCAAATGGGCACTCCAGTCCTTCGGACTTGGATTTACTACCTTCATAAGGATGGCTTTAATTTCTAAATTTAAGACTTCAGCTTGGCCATTCTCTTGTGGATGATAGGCTGTTGTGACTCTATGGTTTACCCTATACATCTTCAATAGTCTCTCCATCGTTTGGTTGTAAAAATGGGTCCCTTGATCACTGATGATGGACCTGGGCACACCAAACCGGCTAAAAATATAGGATTTCAGAAATGCGGCTACTACCCTTGCATCATTGGTAGGAGTGGCCTTTGCCTCCACCCATTTGGACACATAATCAACTGGCAGGATGATGTAATGGTTCTCCTTAGAGTTTGCAAGGGGTCCCATGAAATCCATTCCCCAAACATCGAAGATTTCCACTAGCATAATGAGTGTCATGGGCATTTCATTCATTCTTGTACCGAGCTATAATGAACTGATCAAAGATTAGTTACCTGGAAGAAAAGCTCTAAAAAGCTTTGAGCCCATACTGAACTGACCAAAGATCAGTTCAAGGAGAGAAAAGCTCAAACAATTAGCCGACTGGTAGTCCAGAACTGAAAGCTCTTCAGGCTAAGCTGTCAAGTCAGCTTTACTAGACTAGCCCCAGATTGAAGTTCAAGACAGCTGAGGAACTGCCCACTGGATAATCTCAGAATTGAAAGTCGAGACAGTTGAGAGCCCATCAGCTAAATGTCCAAAAACTGATAGCCGAAATATCTGCTCTCTCTAACAAACAGTCAATGAAGATCTTGACAGGAAATCTTTGAAAGATCATGATGATCTTAGAGCAGAAATCATTAAAGTCAAACAGCTAGTTTATTAAAATCTTCAAACGGCTACAAACATTAAAATGCCACCGGTTAATTCAGCATATTCACCAATCACAACGGTCAAAAGATCACTCATCTATATAAAGAGAGTGAACTCAATTTTGGCCAAGAATTTTCGACTACTTTCGCTATGATTCTTGCAAAACTAACTTTGCTATCTTGCAGACATTGAGCTTTCTTTCTCCCTCCCCCACATCTCAAGAGCTTAAATCTCTTAAGCGAAAAGTCTCAACTGAGAAGGCGTGCTTCAAGTCTCAAGCCAGCAGCTAGCTGACGCAGAATTCCAGCAAGAGGAAAGCTTCTCAGTTAAAGTCCTTCAAAGATTAACCACTCAGCTCAAGCTAAATGAGCATTGCAGGTTGATAACAAATTCAAGACTGCTTTCTTGAAGATCGAGCGAGATCTAAAATTGTGTAAAGATGGGCAATAGCACCTAAAGTCTCAGTGAGCAATTGGGACCGGTAAGTGTGAGTTGTCGACCTAGAAACCGGCTGAAGAGGGGTGTGTACCGCGGGTCCGTTCTTTCAGAACAGGAATAGTTGGGAAAGAGGCCGCACTCGGGTTGAAGGGTGTCATTTTTAGGTCCAACATGATTTCTTCACTGTGTAATTATAATAAAGAAAATTTACTCTTGCATAGTGGATTGCCCTTCTACGGAAGGAAGAGAGGACGTAGAAGCAGGAAGCTTTGAACCTCTATGAGTCTTGTGTGTGTTGTACTTATTGTTTCAGCTTTGCATGTTCTTTAACTCCAATGATGAACCTCTATCGACTCATATGGCTATAGCTCCGATGATGAAGCTCTACTATGCCTCATGGTTGACAAGGATGAACAGGAAAAGAGCATCATATCCAAGAAAAAGGCAAAAGATACTTGGTATCTGGACAGCGGGTGCTCCAAACATATGACCGGAGACAAAAATGATCTCGACGGTTATAAAGAGGTTAAGGGTCCACTAGTCACTTTTGGAGACAACTCAAAGACCCAAACCATTAGAGAATGGTTCGTGGTTAAAGGGAAAGTTATCGTAAATGGCGTGTCACATGCTGAAGGACTGAAGCATAAGTTGTTGAGCATCAGTCAGCTTTGTGATAATAGGTACTCGTCGACTTCAGCAACAGCTCGTGTGACATCAGACATAAGTCAACTAGAGCCATACTCCTGACTGGAGTAAGAAAGGGCAACATGTATATTGTTGACTGGTAAACCGGCTATTCAGAAGTTTGCTTTCTCTCTAAAGGATCAACTAAAGCAAGCTGACTGTGGCATCGATGACTGGACGATCTTAACTTCAAAACTATCAACTACCTTGCTAAGAAGGAGCTAGTTGATGTGATTTTCAAGGAGATCTACAAAAAAACTGGCGTCTGTGGACCATGCCAGAAAGGGAAGCACGTGAAGTCGTCATTCAATAACAAAAGCCATCCTCTAAGAACAACTGACATTTTTCAGTTGCTACACATGGACTTGTTTGGACCTGTGAAGCCACTAATCCCCAGAGGCAAGAAGTTTACTCTTGTAGTAGTAGATGGCTACTCAAGGTATACCTGGGTGGAGTTTCTGAGAAGTAAGGATGAGACTTTTGAAAAACTATCAACATTGATCAGAAGATTGCAGACTGACAAGGGAAAATCAGTTCAAAGGATAAGATCCGATAATGGAACTGAGTTTGTCAATCAGCAAATGATCAATTTTCTAAGTGAATTAAGACCACTCATGAACACTCAGCTGTAAGAACTCCTCAAGAAAATAGTGTAGCTGAAAGGAGAAATCGCACGCTAAAGAAGGCAGCTAGAGCAATGGTAGCAGATGCCAACATAGCTGAATGCTATTGGGCTGAGACAGTCAACACAGCCTGCCATACAGAGAACAAAAGTGCCATAGTCATCACCCATGACAAAATGCCCTACGAGTTGTTCAAGGGTCGTAAGCCTTCTATCTCTTACTTTAAGGTATTTGGCTGTAAATGTTACATCCACAACAATGGAAAATCTCAGCTGAAAGCTTTCAGTGCCAAAGCTGATGAGTGGATCTTTCTTAGCTTTAATGCCTCTCACTCACAAGCTTACAAAGTGTTCAACAAAAGAATATTAGTTGTGGAAGTAACATGTCATGTGGTATTTGATGAGCTTGCTGATGAGTATAGGAACCAAGAGAAAAAGTGTACATCAGTACAAGCATTGTCTAGTGAAGGCTTGCTGGACTATGTTGATCATATTGTCCCAGAGCAGTTTGAAGCTTCACTAGAAGATGGCACTAAAACTGATTCTAGACTAGTTGAAGACAACTTGGTCAATGAGGACACAAATTGTGGTGAAACCTCAAATCCCATAACTGAAGCAGGGGAAAGAATCAGTGAAGATGATGAACAAGCCGGAGCCAAGGCAGCAGCCGATGGACCAGCCGAAGAATCAACTGATGGAGCAGCTGAAGAGTCAGTTGAAGGAGCAACTGATGAGCCAACTAAAGGCGCAGCAGAAGCCACCATACCTAAATGGCTCAGAAGCCATCCAGTCGACAAAATTGTTGGCGATCCAAGAAGCAGAGTCCAGACCAAAGGATCAATGGAGCATGCACTCTTTACATGCTTCATCTCGCAGATGGAACCAACCAATATTAAAGAAACGCTTGAAGATTCAGACTGGATTATTGCAATGCAAGAAGAGCTGAACCAGTTCATAAGAAACGACATGTGGTTTCTTATTGATAGGCCGAAAACCCAAAAGGTAATTGGGACTAAGTAGGTCTTTCATAACAAACTGGATGAACAAGGCGTGATCACAAAGAACAAGGCCAGACTGGTAGCCAATGGGTACTCTCAAAGTGAAGGAATCGACTTTGATGAAACATTTGCACCAGTTGCAAGATTGGAGGTCATCAGATTGTTCCTTATCTATGCAGCTCACAACAACTTCGCAGTCTATCAAATGGACATGAAAAGTGCATTATTGCAAGGGATGCTCAAGGGGGATGTGTATGTCGAGCAACCTCTAGGCTTCGAAATTAGAGATCAAATCTACAAGCTGAAGAAAGCTCTATATGGCTTGAAGCAGGCACCAAGACCTTGGTATGAAACCCTTACAACATTCTTGCTGAAGAATAGATTTCAGAAAGGAGTCATTGATCATACTCTATTCAGAATAGAATGATCAGCTGAGATCTTAATGGTCCAAATTTATGTGGATGACATAATTTTTGGATCCAAGAGTAAAGATCTCTGCACTCGATTCGCTCAACTGATGCAAAGCGAATCCAAAATGAGCATTATGGGAGAAATGACATTCTTCCTATGACTTCAAGTGAAGCAGCTGGAAGATGGAATCTTCATCAGTCAAGCTAAACACACCAAGAGCTTGTCAAAAAGTTTGGAACCGATAAGGAAAAAGCTCTCAAGATTCCAATAAATACATCAGTGCAGCTGAACCTCGATGAAGAAGGAGAATTAGTCAGCCAGACGCACTATAGAGGAATCATTGGATCCCTTCTCTATCTAACTGGTAGCCGACTAGACATCTCATATTCAGTCAGACTGTATGCAAGGCTCCAAGCTAACCCGAAGAAAA
This sequence comes from Perilla frutescens, assembly GCA_026008535.1. Classification (NCBI taxonomy): domain Eukaryota; kingdom Viridiplantae; phylum Streptophyta; class Magnoliopsida; order Lamiales; family Lamiaceae; genus Perilla; species Perilla frutescens. The sequence continues at coordinate 33,570,158 of BRKX01000017.1, read as the reverse complement.
GTCATCTCAAAGCAGTGAAGAGGATCATGAAGTACCTCAAAGGAACCATAAATCTTGGGTTATGGTATCCCAGAGATGATAGCTTAAGTCTAACTGACTACTCAGACTCAGGCTTGGGATGATGCAAGATCGACAGAAAAAGCACCAATGGAACATGTCAGTTTCTTAGGAACAAACTAATATCCTAGTTTAGCAAGAAGCAGTACTCAGTTGCCACATCAACAACTGAAGCCGAGTATATAGCTATTAGAAGTTGTTGTGCTCAAACCATATGGATGAAGCAACAGTTAAATGATTACAAGGTGGAGACTGAAGAAGTGTCGATCTACTGTGATAGCAATAACGCTATTGCAATATCTCAGAATCCAGTATTGCATTCAAGGACGAAGCACATTGATATCAGGCACCACTTCATCAGAGATCACATCGAAAAGAAGACATATGCATCAAATATGTCAACATAGAGAAGTAGATAGCTGATATCTTCACCAAGCCATTGCCAGAAGCTAGATTTGTGGAGTCGTGCATCCAACTGGGATTGCTGGAACTAGCTTCAAAGGAGGATGATGATCAGCCAAGAGAATGAGTGAAGATGAACACTCCAGCTGAAGATGAGAACTGACCCAAGATGGCATCAGTTAGTTAAGCTTTAGAGCGTCAACTGATGAGCCAAATCAGTTCTGAAGTAATGGCGAAGGCTACATGGAAGCAGAAGGATGAAGATGAGTAAACTGATCATAAAAGGCATCAGTTCTCAACCAGTCATGTTCAACTGATGAGAACAGTTGAGACCAAAACTGACTGAAGAAGATAAAGCTTCAGCTGAAGGAAGTGGTTGACAAGCTTAGACGGAGCAAAGCTGAGAGGACAGCTTAAGCTGACAAAGGAGTCAAAGCTGAAGAGACTCCAGCTGGATTTGATCAATCCAAGCCGAAGAAGACTATCAGTCGTGAGGCCAACTGATGACGTCAGCAGCTCAATGCCACGTGGAGACTGGAAGAGAGCCAATATCAGATAAGTTCAAAGTTGAATTTATTACTGAGCGGTAAAATGACGTGTCATCTCAATATTACCTATTGGACCCACCTACTCTCACTCCTCATCAATTCAGAACGGATAGATTTTGAATGACCTTTCAGCCGACTCTTCAGCATCAATTGATCAAAGCCGTTCAGATTAATTAAAATTAAACTCTTCTGACCATTGGATTGAGATTATCCCTCATCATAAATAGCTTGGCTAAAATCTCAAGATTACTTTTACTCTCTCATTGACTCTCTGTCTTCAAAGCTTCTCTCCTCTCCAAAAGAACAAACCCTTCATTGTTCTTAAGCCTTCTTTCTTCTCTCTCAAAAAGCTCTCAATCTAAAGTCAAAACCCATAACCCAGCTCGCCGTATTCGAAGAGAGTTTAACTTTCGTTCGAATGGAGAAGACTTAGCTAGCTTTTGTGACAATCTAATCAAAGATAAATTTTTTGAGCCAACTGTGTTCTCCGAAAATGTGAGAATTCAGAGCTTAGTGGAGAAGTTATTTCCAGGCTGTATGATGCTTAACTGCAAGTGTTTCTCGAAGTCGCCCCCTCGCATGTCTATCCAGAAGCAGTAGTTGAGTTCTATCTCAACTCAGACGGCTACAACAGAGAAGACTCCTTCACACGAAAGTGAGAGACCAGGAGTTTATAGTGACGGCTGAAACACTTGGCGCAATGTTCAAGCTTCTAACCAGCGGACCAAATCTTGAAGATATTCACTCTGACTCTGAGAGTGATTACAAACTATGGAAATGGGTAGACGCGACTTCCAAATTCAAGAAGAATCACTATATTTCTCTCTTCAAAGAGGAATATCAAGTATTGGGCTCAATAGCTTTCAAGATAGTCATTGGAACGGCTGGAAGCTGGTCAGAAATGTCAGAGCCCAAGTATCAAATCTGCGTTGCTATCATGTATCAGATAAAGATCAACTAGGCAAAGTTCTTCTTTAGGCAACTCAAGAGATTTGTCGACGTCTGGGAGAAGAATGGAGATGACCTCAAATTCCCTCACGGAATGTACTACCTTAACAGAATCAGCCTTATTCTGGAAAAGCAACTTCCAGACATGATGAAAGGGGAGACAACTTTTACAACTGTCACGTAGCAGGACTACATCCCAAAACCACATAGCAAATCAATCTCCATCAAAGAACCTGCACCTCAGCAGATTGTTCAGTCTAAGAAGAAAACTGCTTCAGAAGAAAAAGGGAAGAAAGCAATGACTGAACAACCAAGATGAACTTCCACAGATTCTAAAGATGTTATTTCTCTATCACAGAAATTCAGCACACCGCTGAATGTTCAGTCTCTCAGATAAGTAGACACCAGATCTCTATTTCAGTCAACTGAGGCTGAATCATCAGCTCAACCATCAGTTAGAAGAACAAGAAGAGCCATCATTGTAGAAGATAGCGTATCAGTTCAAGCCAAGTCGTTAGCTAATCAAGCACAAGGAGAAATAGCTGAAGATGAATCATCAAGGCAGGAAATAAGAAGACCTGTCACTAGATCAGCTTAGAAGTTGACTGAGCAGCTCAACAAGAAAAAGGCAAGGACTTCATAGCCGAGGACCAGAAGAGCTCAAAGCCCTATCCCAGATCCCTCAATCCCCTCAAGAACCACAGTTGAGGATCATGGACACCTGTCTCTTGCCGATCTTGGGCTATGTGCAGATCCAAGAGACATCATTCATGCTCGAGGAATACCTCACAAAGAAGCCAGAGCAGATTACTTTCAATTCACATGCCCTCCTATGCCTCGAACCAAGGGGAATATTAAAGCTTACTCAAAGGGGAATAACATCCGCAAGTGGACGGAGGGACAAACCAACCAGTACACAGCTCAACATTATGCAGCAGAGCTAACTGGTTATGAAGAGCTCTAAAATACCTTGCTAAGGTATGTCTACTGGTTTCTCTAGAGGCACATTTATGAAGCTGACTCATTCCTTATGCTCATGGCATTCCACGTAATAAGCTTCTGAAAGCGAGAAGAAGGTTAGAGTTTGGAATGGACCAGTAATAAGCATGCCTGGGTACTTAAAGGCAATGAGCTTAATCGACAACTCTTTCTCCGCAAGATGTGCTCAAATCCCTTAGATGGATTAATGTTTGACATCGTCGAGGAAGTGAGCAAGCTGAAAGGAATTCAGCTTTCCGCTTATCCTGATGAAAATGAAGAAATGAAGTGGAAGAACATCAGGACGCAACAGAAATTGCTTTTTGAAGAACTAATGAAGCATGATCCAAGGGATCAAACTGGAAGCTCTTCTCATAGAGAAGAAGAGATTCCAATTGATAAAATCATTGATGAAACAACAAGAGAACTATAGTCTGGAAAACCTCCACGAATCGAAGAACAAGAAATCAATATTCTCGACTCCCTTGCCAAGCCAAGAGATGCAAAAGCTGCTACTAGTGATGAGTAGTTTGCTGAGTCGCTCAAGTCACCAGTTCAACTAGCTGATCAACATCCAGCCATATCCCAATTAGCTGAGGAACCAGTCGAATCCTCAGCTCCCCCTGCTGCTCCAATAGAGCTCTCTCCTCCACCAGCAGATGAAGAAATAGCTGTTGAAGACCCAGCTGATCAAGTAATCCAGCTGGAAGCTCCCCCAGAAGTGCGAGACATAGTGATCTTTGCTGATCCTGTCCAAATCACACTCCAAGCTCAGGCTCAGGCAGACCCTGAGACTCCCTCTGAATCAAGCCACAATGATACTATTGATCTGGGTGATGCAGATCAGTTAGTGGCTAAGTCAACTGATCAAGCAGTAGATCAATCTAAGACAGTTCCTTGTGAGGAACTTGAAACTGTTGAAGATGGAGATTGGTGCGTCGTTTTTCACCAAAAATAAATATCCCGACAAATCAGTCGGTAAGCCCTTACTGCAGAGTACATCGGTGAGTAGAATCGTCTCCCAAGGGACCGGTGAGAATTACTCCTTATTTCCAATCTGTATATCCAAACTTCAAATGGGGGTTTTGAGATTTTTAAACTGAATTTAACGGAAGCAATAATAAAATTAAATTAAATAAACAAATACGCAGAGAACAGATTCTAACAGTGATTAAAGAAATATCCCGGATTCCAACTAACTCCACTTTAGCTCAATTAACTGATCCTTGATGCAAAGATTAATTTAATCAACTCATGCAAACCAGTTATAGTCACCGAAGACACTTACTGACACGACCTAATTTCTCCATAATTTCTCGATAACCAGGAAGACACTTCACCAATTATTTCCCTAATCGACTGACAACCGTAAGAGACACTCTGTAGGTTTAATGAGCCGACATCATTTAATTCTAGAGAAACCCGATTCAAATCCAACCGACTCTGACACAGGACAATCGAGACTTGACTGTTATTTCCCTGGTTCTGAAGAACCGTTTTACCACTAATTAAACTTAAACCACAATTACAGATGGCCGGTTTAATTGGCTACTAATTAATTTCGGATTACTAAATATTTGCAACTACCTAGCAATACCAAAACAATTAACGACACGAAAATTAAGAACAACAGATACATGCATTCGATTAAATGATAAAGTAGTTAGATCTCACGATTTATTTAGCTAGAGCTTCATTAAGTTGTCACCCGAGATATGATCGAACTTAGCTGGAATTCATAATGCAACTTGATAAAATAAAATTATCGAGAACTTTGAACACGATGAATTGGAAAAGAAAATATGAAAACTGAATAGAATTGCGTCACTGCTTTCTTGCGTTCGTTCTGTCTGAATTGAGTTGTTTTTTTTTCAAAAGTAAATTAGATCCTAATATATCTAACATCCATAAAAGAGTTTATCTTAACTAGGAAATAAAAATCTATATCTATCTAAACTAGGTAAGTTGACCAAAAACACTCCTTAGGGCTGTAGACTTCTTTGTTGCCGCCTCGAAGCAATTTCCGAGCTGTAATTCACGTCTGGGCCCACTGGAATTCTCAAAACTCACGGATCGGCCCAGTTCTAATTGTTAAAGCCCACGAACTGCGCCCAGAATTCTTTAGCTTCTGCAGTATGCCCTTACTGACTGTGACTTCAAATCTCTTTACATCAAAATGCGCAGCTTTAGTCCAGAATCTCGGCTCTCTCTTCACTATGGGGTTACCTATCTGCATTCAACTCAAAAGACACTTCTTCCCACAAAATAGAGCAATAGGGTAATTACATAGCAATAATAGACATCAAACAAACCCCAAAACTTAGGAAAATATGGTCCAATCAAACTACCCCACACTAAAACATTGCTCGTCCTCGAGCACACTTAAACACAAAACACACAAAAAGATTTAAAAAACACAAATGCAAAAGGTGTTGTTCTTGATCAAAAATAGCAGAAGTCCAGGCTGTCATGTAATCAACCACATACCACAACCCAATTTTATTTCATAAACCAGCGTATACTCTTCATTCGAGTTAGGATTGTGCACTTCGATCCAGCCTCACCAAAGATTCTCTCTAAATCACTCAAACAAGGGTAACATGGGAAGAATTCACTCAGTCAAGATTGGATACTTTCAACACAGAATTGCCCTCATGTCAAAACATGCATCAATTAATCAAGTTATTCACGAATTAAAAGGACTTTTTATTTAGGTTGTAATGGGGCTAGGATCAGAGGTAGGAAACTTTTAGGATAAGTGGCTATAACAAGAAAAATATGCAAGTGTATCAAAATCCATATATGGTTGAAATGTTCAACAATCGTGCTCAAGTGCTTTATTGTGCTTCAATTCATCTCAGACATAGCATTTGCTATTCCTTCTGCCCTACAACTCTTTTTTTTTTTTTTTCCTTTCTTTCTCTTTTTCTCTTTTTTTTTGATTTTTTTTTCAAACATAGCAGTAGGGCAGGGGGAATTTTCTTTTTGCACCTTTTAATCCCTTCTGCAGCTCCAAAAAGTATAGTAACACTTGCATAATTTTCCAAAAGGTGACAAAACAGGCTGTGGGAATGAAAGGTTATGGCTCGTTAAATTACGGTTTTCAAAAGAACTGGGAATTGTGGCTCAAAAGGGCTTACTAGGGGATAATGCAAGGGTAGGGTAATTTCAAGCCAAAATGAGGTTAATTCCTAGTTGCCTTTATCATCTTCATGAATACACTCAACAATCAAACAACCATGGCATTTAGGTAATTCAAGTATCAAGTAATCCTAATCTGACACACACACATCCAAGGAATTTCGAGCTGTAATAAAGATGTTTCAATTTTTTTTATGCTCAAAGCTCAAAACTCACGTATTTGGGTTATCAAAAAGTGATCAAAATGCACATCCATCATTCTCAAACACATTCAAGCAACAAATGATTCAATCCACAAAATCATCAACCCAACAATCCAGTCAAACCAAACACACAGCCCGTTCTCCTTCTATATCTAATCTCAAACAGAGACACACTTGCAACGATAAAAATTACAGACAAACACAACACAAACTAAGCATGGGTATGTGTGAGTTTCCCCACCCCACACTTAGAATGGTACAGTGTCCGAACTGTAAAAGGAACCAACACACAAGCATACAAAACAAAAAACACATCACACACAATGAAAACAAACAACCAACGACAAAAAAGGTAGAACTGGACCAATACTCTCGCAGTCAAGGGGTGTCGCTCATATGTATCACTGCTTGCTCCAAAGCGGTGAGTCGGCCATCAATGTCATCGAGGCGGCGAAGGAGCTGCTAAGTGGCTTGAGTGATCAAGGCCTCAATGACCGGTAGCAGAGAAACAGAGGTAGTGGAAGGACCTGCAACCATAGATGGACTCGGGGTCGGAACACCCGGTCGAGCTAACTGATATTGCCCGGAGGCGTTAATGAAGAGGACGCACATATTGTTCAATTTAGTCAAAGTAAGAGCAGTGGGGGGAATCGACTCCAAACCAGTGACATCAACTTCTAATTTTTCAGCCAACAAAGTAATGAAATGACCAAGAGAGACTTTACCATGCGGGTGATTAGCGATGTACCGCCACTGTAAAGCTAACCAAAAACCAAAATTGACTCTTTCATGCTTCAACATACACGTTAACAAAAATACCTCCTGCTTTGTGATTATGCTAAGCATATTGACCCGACCAAAAAAATTGAAAGACAAGAAACGATGAGTCAAACATAAGGCATCATCACGGATATTAGCACTCTTAGACAAACGCTGCACATAATGATCATCCACAGATAACTCACGCCAGTGATCAGAAATAGCCAAAGCATGCTCGTCAGGTATATCACACCAAGCAGAGTCATAATCATCCTCAGTCACAGAAATGGCAGATCCTAATCCCAACATTACATTCAACGTGTTCACAGACATATTAATTATTCTCACCCCCTCAAGTGAAAGAGAATAGCATGCGAATCATTTAAGGAACTAGAAGCCTTAAACACGAAAGATGACAGGAATTCGACAGTCAAAACATCATAAACCGGGCGGGAAGTATCTAACAAGATTTTCCACCCGATTGAACGAAAACTAGAGCGGATAGAATCGTTTACCCCAAGTGATGATATGCTATCCCAATCGAACAGCCGAGGACTGAGAAGCAGCCGAGTCATGTTCTGTCGAAGGCGGCGGTTAATTTCCTCGACCAAGCGGAAAGGGGGACGACGGCCGGAACGGCGGCGAGAGGAAGAGGGTCCGACTGAGGGCGAAGGGGCCACTCGAGCGGGGGAAGGAGTCGGTGAAGACAGCGGCGGAGATGCGGGAGACACCGGAGCAAGGATGACGGAGATTGGAGGGGGTTGAACGTCGATCGAGGCTGTTTGTGAAGAGTCGGTGGCGATGACGCAGCGGTTAGTGAGGCCGACGGTGGACTTGCTTCGAATCCGGCGTGGTGGCGATGAGGACGACGATCGCTGGGGAGAGGAGGCACGCGGCGGTGTGGTGGTGGCAGAAGGAGGCGGAGATGTGGGGGGAACCGGCCCGGCGGTTTCTGACGGCGGAGAGACGGTGCGAGTGGAAGTAGAGGGGCCGGTGGGGAGTTTCCGTTTCTTGGAGCCACCGGCGAGGGTTCGGCCGCGTGTTCGAGGCGGGGAGGGTTCGCCGGCGGATTGGGCTTCGGGCGGAGGCTGTGGTGGTGTGGCGGCGGGCTTGGAGACCTTTCGCTTGGCCATGATGGGGCGTCCGGCGAGATGAGAGGTGGTTAGGAAGTTGAAGAGGCACGAGAGTCTACAAACAGTAAAACTAATAGAGTGAGTGCGGTAACAATTTAAATTGGGGGGAAGGGGGTTAAATTATATCCAATTAGGGTTAAGGGCAAAATATCCCCAAATAGAATCATGTAATTTGCAATGTAGCCCCTCTTTACTTATAAAAATTAAACTGGTGCCCCTTACCCCACACTTAGAAGCAAAGCTACGTACACTTAGATGTAGTATCATAATTCCGCGGACCCTCTTCTGTTTTCTTTTTTTTGTGTTTTCATAAAAGAACTAAAATTAACTAAAACAATAAAAATACTCAAATGAAAACAGTAAAGAAAGAAAATAAAATAGTAAAGAAATGAAATAAGAAGGGAGAGGAAATCGGGTTGCCTCCCGAGAAGCGCCGTTGGTTAACATCGTAGGCTCGACAGGAGGGAAGTGATAACGAAGTGATGTCCAGGGCAACCAAGTCGACCCCATCAAATGGCTGTGAATCCAGTCCAGCAAGAAATGCCTTTAACAACTGTCCATTGACTGTGAGAATTTTATCCATAGACAAGCTACGAATCTCCAATGCGCCGTGGGGGCTTACTCGAACAACTTCATATGGGCCCGTCCAACGGGACTTCAACTTGCCCGGCATGAGTTGGAGATGAGCATTAAACAACAGAACTTGTTGGCCAACTTCGAAAATTTTCCTCCGGATGTATTTGTCATGCAAGAATTTTGTGCGCTCTTTGTAGGAACGAGTGTGATCATAAGCTTCCAAACGAATTTCCTCAAGTTCTTGCAATTGGTATTTTCTCTCGAACCCGACGAATTGTGGATCAAGACAACATTGTTTTACTGCCCAGAAGGCTCGATGTTCCAATTCTACAGGAAGATGGCACTGCTTGCCAAAAATTAAGCGGTAAGGGGACATGCCGATAGGTGACTTGTATGATGTGCGGTATGCCCATACTGCATCATCCAAGCGTAGGCTCCAGTCCTTCCTGTTAGGACTGACGGTTTTCTCTAAAATGTTCTTGATTTCTCGATTTGAAACTTCGGCCTGTCCATTAGACTATGGGTGATAAGCTATAGCAACTCGATGATGAACCCCATATTTCTTGAACAAGGTTTCCAATGTCTGATTGCAGAAGTGAGTGCCTTGGTCACTAATTATGGCGCGAGGAACACCAAAGCGTTGGAAGATTTGAGTTTTCAGAAATTTAGCCACCACTTTGGAATCATTGGTCAGAGTAGCTTGAACTTCAACCCATTTGGAGACATAATTGACGGCCAAAAGGATGTATGATTTGCCGAAGGAGCTCGGAAAGGGGCCCATGAAGTCCATGCCTCATACATCAAAAATCTCACATACCAAGATGGGCACTTGAGGCATCTCGTTTCTGGATGAGATATTACCAAGGCGTTGGCAACGATCACAAGTCTTGCAGAAGAGGTAAGCATCTTTGAAAATCATTTCCCAATAAAAACCACAATTGAGGATTTTACGAGCTGTCCACTTCGGTCCAAAGTGTCCTCCACAGGCATGAGCATGGAAAAACTCGAGAATTGACTGGATCTCGTCATCCGGAATACAACGTCGAATGACTTGATCAGCACATGTTTTCCATAAGTCGGGCTCGTCCCAAATGAAATACTTAGCTTGGCTCTTCAACTTATTTTTCTTTGTTGTTTCAGTTCCTTTTGGGAACAGCCTAGTTGCGAGATAGTTCACCAAATCAGCATACCAAGGGGTTGCACTGGCTGCGGCTAGTAATAGCTCGTTTGGGAAATCATCCGGTATGGGCATACCGTCGGACTGTGTCATCAGTTGGCTCAGATGGTCAGCAACATTATTTTCAGCGCCCTTCTTATCTTTGATTTCCAGATCAAACTCTTGTAAAAGGAGTACCCAACGAATCAGTCGAGGCTTGGACTCCTTTTTGGACAGTAAATACTTCAAAGCGGCATGATCTGTATATACCACAACTTTGGATCCCACAATATAGGATCGAAACTTCTCACAGGCGAAGACGATGGCTAAGAGCTCCTTCTCAGTGGTTGTGTAATTGCATTGAGCTGGGTTGAGGGTCTTGGAGGCATAATAGATGACATGACTCTGCTTCCCACTCTTTTGTCCAAGTACAACTCCAACTTCGAAGTCACTGGCGTCGCACATGAGCTCAAAAGGGAGGCCCCATTGGGGTCGCTGAATGATCGGTGTAGAGGTAAGTTTGGCCTTCAAAATATCGAAGGCTTCTTTGCATTGGTCATCAAAGAGGAAATGAGCATCTTTTTGCAGCAACTTGGTCATCGGTTGGGCGATTTTGGAGAAGTCTTGAATGAAGCGCCGGTAGAATCCTGCATAGCCGAGAAAAGCTCGGATTTCTTTCTCATTAGAAGGGTAAGGAAGCTTCACGATTAAATCAACCTTTGTTCTATCGACTTCGATCCCTTTCGCAGAAATGACATGGCCAAGCACGATGCCTTGTTGCACCATAAAGTGACATTTCTCGAAATTCAACACCAGATCAGTCTCGACACATCTTTGAAGGACCTTATCCAGGTGCTCTATGCATTGCTCGAAAGAATCTCCATGAACTGTAAAATCATCCATAAAAATCTCGATGCAGCTCTCGATCAAGTCGGAAAAAATGCTCATCATGCACCGTTGGAAAGTGTCAGGAGCGTTACACAACCCAAATGGCATTTTTCGGCAGGCAAACAATCCAAATGGGCATGTGAAAGTCGTCTTTTCTTGGTCCTCTTGGGCGAAAAAAATCTGGAAGTAGCCCGAGTATCCGTCGAGGAAGCAAAAGAACGATTTCCCTGCCAAACGTTCAAGCATCTCATCGATGAACGGTAAAGGGAAGTGATCTTTGTGTGTCGCATCATTTAGTTTCCTAAAATCGATGCACATGCGCCAACCAGTCTGCAACCGCATTGGAATCAACTCATTATTCTCATTCTTCACAAGCTGGAAGTCGGATTTCTTAGGGACAACGTGCACTGGACTGACCCATTCACTGTCGAAAATTGGGTAAATGATCCCAAGTTGGAGCAGCTTGAGTATCTCGTTGAGAACCACTTCTTTTATCACTGAGTTCAACTTTCGTTGTGGATCTCGAGAGGGTTTGCAATCTGGCTCAAGGAATATCTGGTGCATGCAAATGTCTGGACTAATCCCCTTGATATCAGCTAATGTCCATCCTATAGCGCCTTGATGCTTTCTCAGAATTTTGACCAATCGGTCTTCTTGATCGGAGGAAAGATCCTTGCTGATGATGATAGGCAATGTGTCTTCCTTCCCCAGATAAGCATATTTCAAATGCTTAGGAAGAACCTTCAGCTCCAGAACTGGGGCTTTCACGTGGGATGGAAATATTGGTTCTGTGTCCGTCGGTAAGGGTATACGACCTGTCATGTTCCTGGCTGGGAATTCATCAGTGGCATACAACTGCTGGATAATCTCTCGAATCGCCTCTTCTTCCTCTGAATCCGCAATCGTGTCAGAAACTCCACCAAAAAGTACCTGCTCAATTTTGTCTTCCCTGAAACTACACTCCACAAACTCGTCAACTAGATAATCAACAATATCAACCATATACAAAGCTTCAGGATCCTCGACATGTTTCATAGCCTCAAAGATGTTAAATGTGACTATGTCCCTATCAAATTCAAAATCCAACATGCCTTTATCAACATCTATCTTAGTTCTCGCTGTTTTCATAAATGGATGACCTAACAAGATCAAAGGCCTATGAGCAGACAAAGAGTCATTCATATCAACAATATAAAAATCCACAGAAAAAATCAAATCATTGACCTTAACAAGAACATCCTCTACAGCACCTTGTGGATAAGCATTAGATCTATCGGCTAACTGGATTATGACTCGGGTATCCTTCATAGGACCTAACTGTAGATCTTTGTACATAGACAGAGGCATGACATTAATGGATGCACCTAAGTCTAACATGACACTGTCGACCTTCTTACTCCTAATGATGCAAGGGATAGTGAACATACCTGGGTATCGGCATTTCTGGGGTAACTTTCATTGAATAACCGCAGACACATTCTCACTAACCGTGATTCTTGCGTCCTTCCCATACCGTATCTTCTTTGCACAGAGCTCCTTCAAGAATTTGGCGTATCTGGAAACTTGTTTGATAGCATCAAGCAATGAGAGATTGATTTCCACTTTCTTGAACAACTTGAGGATCTCCTTTTCATTATCATCCTTCTTATGCTTCACCAACCTGGAAGGAAAAGGAGCTGCATGAATAGGATTAGAAATTTTAGATGGTTCACGTACCTCAGTAGGGGCATCCTGAGCAACAGCTTGTTTGTCTTCAGCTTCCATCCTGCCTTTAGCATCAGCAGTATGCCCATACTACTGGATGTTCTGTTTCTTCAGCTCAACTTCAACTAACTCTTTTCCAGTCCTAAGTGTTACTGCACTAACATTGTCTCTGGGATTCTGTTCAGTTTGGGATGGGAGCTTTCCTTGATTTCCTTGCATATTGTTCATCTGTGTGGCAAGCTGAGTAATTTGTGTGCCCATACTACCTAAAGCTGCTTGGGTCTCCTGCTGGAAAGCCTTCTGACTTTGTGCCAAATTGTTCACCAAAGCACTGCTTTGCTCGAGACATTTCATGATATCGTTCATGCTAGGAACAGGCTTGTCAGTATGGGTATACTGACTATCTCTCAGGAGTCTCGGCGGCAAATATCCAGATAAAGGCTGATCGCCAGGCTGTTTCCAGCGGAAATTGGGGTGATCTCTCAGCCCGGGTTGTAAGTGTTGGAGTACGGATCATTGTTCCTCCTTCTCCTAAAGTTATCTCCTCATGGAGCATCATAGTAAATCCCCTTGAGTGCATCTTGTTGTGCATCACCCGAACCATAGCAAGCTTGTTCAGTGGCCGACTCGTGCAATGTAGGATACTCATCAGAATAGTGTCCATTCTCTGAACATACTCCACATCGAGAACCTTTTGTTTGTGCAACAGCTAGGCCACGAACCAAAGATGTGAGTGCATCAATTTTCTCAGTTACTCCAGAACCTTCTGCTCGATCAACGACTTTCACTGGTCTGGGTTGCCCCTCATCTTCATCATTATATTGCTGTCCTCCGGACATCATGTCCATGATCAGTTGCTTTGCCTCTGCCAAAGTTTTGTTAGTCAGTGAACCTCCACTAATAGCATCAACAATCTTTCTGTCAAACGTTGACATACCACGATAGAAATAATTGGTGAACAACTGATAGTCGGTGAATCCATGGTCTGGACATCTTCGGCATAGTTGCTGAAACCTCACCCAATAATCGGCCAAACTTTCATTCGGCTTTTGCTTGATGCTACTAATGGTCATTCGGAGATTTGCAGCTCTAGTTTCTGGAAAGAATTTGTGCAGAAACTGTTCTTCCATCTCATTCCAAGTAGTGATTGAACCTGATGGAAGATCAAATAGCCATTCCCTTGCCCGTCCATGCAATGTGTGTGAAAAAGTTAACAGGCGAAGGTTGTTGGGCGTGAAGCCTTGAGGACGCAAGGTAGAGCAAACCCAATCGAACTCTGCTAAGTGTGTGTGTGCACTTTCTCCAGGGGCATCACTGAACTTGGGTAGTACTTGTATGAAACCCGGTTGGATTTCTGCATTATGGGCAATAGCGGGCAAAACGATGCAAATAGGCCGGTTGTTTCGATGACGACCAAGTTCTCGAATCAAGAGAGCAGGTACCTCCGCATCAGCTCTCACTATGACTCGATTTTCTTCTTGATTGGCAGGTGGTTCCTGATTGTTACGTGGATTTGTATTGTCTCCCATGTTGAACAGCTGTTGAAGACCGAGGTCTCTTTGTTCAGATTCGAAAACCTTCCTAACTTCTCGAACAGCCTTCCTCAAACGGTATAACCTTCTTTCAGGCTCTGGATCGTACACTAATTCTGTAACAACCCAGATTTTCAGAATATGATTAAGTAATTCCTAATTTTAATTAGGAAATATTAAAATGAATTTTGAGCATAATTAAGATGTTTCGGTTCTAAGCCGCGATTTTAGGATTTATTTTTCATAAAATCGTCTTTTTGAGAATTTTGATCTGAGCTCAATTATAGCCGATTTTGGTCATGTTTGAAAGGTGTTGACCTAAGGAGCATGCTGGTGCTTTCGGATTTTGAATCGGAAATCGTTTGAGTTCCCGGTGATTTAAAACGCGTTTAAAGAACATATAAATAGTGTTTTTCCGTAGGAGCGCGTTCGTTAGAAATTTGCGAAATCTCGTGTGTTGACCCGAGCTTTGTTCTTTCAAGCCTATCTTATAGGAAATTTCTCAAGAAATCCGTTGGCGTTCCCGGATTTTCATTCTGAGGTCAATCGAGCGCTCGGGAATTTTATTTGTCCCTTGTGTGAAATAGTAACTTTATTTTTGAAAAGAGAATCTTTTCTCGTTTTCCTTCAAGATGACTCGTTCTTTATCCCGATTCAAGTTGGTTCAATAGTACTCAAGCCAACGAACCTCCCGATATTTTTAGATTTCGTGTCTGAGGTCATTTGGACCTCGACATTGAATAAAGCGCCTTTTAACCGAACCCGATATTTTTAAAGCAGTGTTGTTGCACTGAAGAAGCTTCTCGGAGAAGCTTTGATTTCCCCTATAAATAGAGGAGCCCCCTCCCCTTCATCTTTGCTCATTTCTCACTTCTTTCACCTCCATTTCTAAAGTCGAGCGAGGAGCGCTCTTCGTGAGCGCACCTCCGAGACGAGTAGTTTTTGTTCGGCGAGTCGAGCGCGGAGGAGCGGAGGAGGAGTTTCCGCCGTCGGAAATCACCCAGATGGCGCGGTCGCGGAGGTTCCCGCGGTCGCGGGGGCTCCCGCGGTTGCGGGGATGCCCTCTCGGCGCGGAGATGCGCGAGCGCGGGGATTCCGCGGGCGCGGGGCTGCGGCGGCAGTTCCGACACGTTTTCTTGCGGAGGCCATAACTTTCGCCTCAGTTGGATTTACGAGGCCCATGAGTACTCAAATCGAAGCTCTTTCGATGATCTACGAGGTAGGAGTGTCCGATCGTCTGGAATCTTGATCGGTCGAATCAGATTTTCCATCCCCTTTTGTGGTAATTTCGGATCCTTTAATCGTTTAAATTCTCGTGTTTTAAGTTATAGTTAAGGGTCAAGGGTTTAGATATTATTTCGGTGTCTTATTAGGAGCTCAAATAAGGTTTCAAGTCATTGATCGACTTTCGTAAAGATGAGGTGAACCCCAAGGAGGCCCGAGGAAGGATTTTCGGCTCGTTGCTTCGTCTACGTGCTCATTATCGAGATGTTCATCATTGAGGTGGGTGGTTCTAAACCAAGTATAAGGTTTGAGCTATTAAGCTCTAGAAGCATGATAGGGCAAGATGAATATCCAATTAAAATATTTTATGCTCTGCCTGTTTAGTCTCTGTACAAAGGAAGGAAAGGAAAGGAAGTTAAATGCATGATATTGTTAAATTGTTATTTGAGTTTGATAAGTAAAGGAAATTATTATAAGTTAAGTGAGCTCTCAAGTATATTTAGATATGCTAGTAGTGTTTAAATACGATTGATGCTAGCCTGAAATCTAGAATTGCTTTAATTGCAATCGATGTTTATCCGCATTCATTTCCTCGTAATAGAATGTTGGATTTTGCTACAGCTTGTTTAGCTAAGTATTTCCTTTTAGGATAAATTATAAATCCCTTATAGGCCGAGATCATGCTCGATTAAAGGATTAGCCTTAGACGATTGCTCTAGGTTTGGTATTGTTAGCTAAGTTAAGTAAGTAAGGAAGGTTAAGGTTGAGGTTAAGGTTAAGAAAGGAGGAATTTAAGGAAAGATATAGTTTCTGTTGTTAGCAGGTTATCGAGCTCAAAGAACAGTTTATTTGCATTATCATGCCGTGATCTTCGTGTCACTAATGTTGACCATTTGAAAGTAAAGGGGGTCACTGCTGGGTAATCCCCTCGCATACTCAAAATGATACTTGAGGTAACCCCTCTCTCATCCTAAGGCATAAGGGTACAGTAGACAACAGGTTTGAGCCAGGAGAGGCGCCAAGAAAGGAAGTAAAAGGTTTTGCGGATATGGAGAGGGCTTTTGCATTTTGCTCTCCATATGCCGCCAGTTTATAATTGGATATTCTAAGGTTTATCAAGAGTTTTCTCATAAAACCCCACTGGGTACATTAGTGCTCACACCCTCTTTTTCAAATGTTTTCAGATTGAGATATTGAGGCCGGTGATGTGCTGCTGGTGGGGTTGTCTGAGTTGTTTGAGTTTTCAAGTTTGTTGTTCTATATGGTTACATGTGTTCTTCCGCTAAGTTTCTGCTAAGTACTCTGATGTTAGTATTTAGTCTTGATATGTGTAACTTGATTCTTGATAGTAGCACATTTTAATGCTATGAATCCTAGTTGTCAATAAAGTCTTTGAAGCATGATCTTTTGACATACCCGTCTATGCTTTTATTGATTCTGAGTTATTTGAATAGTCATACTTATTGAGCATTCTGGTATCTATTAATCTTCAGTTAACATGTGAATAAGTCTTAAATGCTTGTTATTATTGTTTGCCTACAAAGAGGCTTTTCCTTTCAAGCATGATTTTGTTTGTTTAAGTTAAATTAGAGTTAGTTCTTGCTTTGTCCTATGAATGGGACAATAAGATAAGTTTGACTCCGACCTATTTATGCGTCTTAGTTGATGTGACCTATGATGAGGTCCTGTCTATTTGAAGAGTGAAACTCGTATCATGTTTGTCTTTGGATTCTGTTTAAATTTCGGTTGGCCTATGATATGGCGTTCTTTTGACTCGATTGAACCCTTTGACCCCTTTGAGTCGTTAAAGATGATAGTCCTTCCAAGTCATGAAGTTAAGTTGCCTAAGTTTGTGAGGCGCTAACTTAGTTTAATTTTAAAAACACCCCTCCTGGATTTCCGATTTTTCGTGCTATTTTACGCACAACTCTGTTACAAATTCTTCTTCCTGAGAGGAGCGGGTCATGCACCATAAAAATAAAAAATAAACAAAGTAAAAACACAAACTGAAAAAACAAGAGTAATCGCTGCTTAGAACCAATCCCCGGCAACGGCGCCAAAATTTGGTGCGTCGTTTTTCACCAAAAATAAATGTCCCGACAAATCAGTCGGTAAGCCCTTACTGTAGAGTACAGCGGCGAGCAGGATCGTCTCCCAAGGGACCGGCGAGAATTACTCCTTATTTCCAATCTGTATATCCAAACTTCAAACGGGGTTTTGAGATTTTTAAACTGAATTTAACGGAAGTAATAATAAAATTAAATTAAATAAACAAATACGCAGAGAACAGATTCTAACAGTGATTAAAGAAATATCCCGGATTCTAACTAACTCCACTCTAGCTCAATTAACCGATCCTTGATGCAAAGATTAATTTAATCAACTCATGCAAACCAGTTATAGTCGCCGAAGACACTTACTGACACGACCTAATTTCTCTATAATTTCTTGATAACCAGGAAGACACTTCACCAATTATTTCCCTAATCGACTGACAACCGTAAGAGACACTCTATAGGTTTAATGAGCCGACAACATTTAATTCTAGAGAAACCCGATTCAAATCCAACCGACTCTGACACAGGTCAATCGAGACTTGACTGTTATTCCCCTAGTTCTGAAGAACCGTTTTACCACTAATTAAACTTAAACCACAATTATGGATGACCGGTTGAATTGGCTACTAATTAATTTTGGACTACTAAATATTTACAACTACCTAGCAACACCAAAACGATTAACGACACGAAAATTAAGAACAACAGATACATACATTCGATTAAATGACAAAGCAGTTAGATCTCACGATTTATTTGGCTAGAGCTTCGTTAAGTTGTCACCCGAGATATGATCGAACTTAGCTAGAATTCATAATACAACTTGATCGCATAAAATTATCGAGAATTTTGAACACGATGAATTGGAAAAGAAAATATAAAAACTGAATAGAATTGCGTCGCTGCTTCCTTGCGTTCGTTCTGTCTGAATTGAGTTGTTTTTTTTTCAAAAGTAAATTAGATCCTAATATATCTAACATCCATAAAAGAGTTTATCTTAACTAGGAAATAAAAATCTATATCTATCTAAACTAGGTAAGTTGACCAAAAACACTCCTTAGGGCTGTAGACTTCTTTGTTGCCGCCTCGAAGCAATTTCCGAGCTGTAATTCACATCTGGGCCCACTGGAATTCTCAAAACTCACGAATCGGCCCAGTTCTAATTGCTAAAGCCCACGAACTGCGCCCAGAATTCTTTAGCTTCTGCAGTATGCCCTTACTGACTGCGACTTTAAATCTCTTTACATCAAAATGCGCAGCTTTAGTCCAGAATCTTGGCTCTCTCTTCACTATGGGGCTAGCTACCTGCATTCAACTCAAAAGACACTTCTTCCCACAAAATAGAGCAATAGGGTAATTACATAGCAATAATAGACATCAAACAAACCCCAAAACTTAGGAAAATATGGTCCAATCAGAGATGAAGCCTCATCCAGAGGGGATGATCTGCAGCTGACCATTGCAACTGATCAGTCAAGTCCAGCAGGGACAATCTAAGCTGATGATCAGTCCAGTAGATCACCAGGCCAGTTAATAGCTCATCAAGGAGAGCTACTTCAGAGCCTTCAACAACAGTTGAAGCGGCATGAGAAGCTGATCATAAAGCTTCAAGCCCACACAGGACTCCAGTCATCTGAAGGTGAATCCTCTAGCTCTAATGAAGGGGAAAACAACCTCACTGTGCCTGTCGCCAAGAGGAGAAGAACTGAACACAAGGATGACTAAGAGCCTCATCAAGCGAAGCTGATTCAAGACTCTTTAGTTATTATCTTGTGATTCAGTGTATTCAAAATAAAATTTAAGAAATAAAATTATTTTTGCAAAATAAATGACCAAGTCAGCATTTATTTTGAATTTTTTGACCGTTGGCGGAACAATGACACGTCTCACAGTCATTACAAACCAACGATTCAAAAACAACAAGTGGGCTATTTAATTCTCTTCAACCAATAAAAAATTTATGAGTCTTTCTCCTCACTCATAAATCCCCTTGCTCAAAAATCTTGAGAGAATACAAAAGCACAATTTACATACTCTTTCAAAAATTATCTTCCAAAAAGAGTACTCTCTCTCTCTCTCTCTCTAAGGAGCTTCAATTCAAATTCAGCCAAGATTTTAAAAAAATGGCCGAATCCTCAAAAGCCCTTACTTCCTTCAAAGAGCAAATGATGAGAGATAAATTTTTGGAAAGACAGAAATTTTAATTGATTCTTAAAGAATCAAACAATCCATTTCTTCTGGTCAATCTCCACAAGACCGGAATTCTACATTATCTTGAAACTCTACCAAGATTCTTCAGACAAGACTTGGTAAGTGAGTTCTTGCTTCAAGCAAAAGGTCTCTGCAGATAGGAAGGTTATACACTCAGTGATTTAAGGAAAGAAACTCCAAATCACTGAAAGAAAAATAGCATAAATCTTTCAACTTTCCAGAAAGGGTTCCAGGGTTCAAGATCTGAAAGATTCACTGAATCATACTAGAAAGAATGGCGCGCTTCAACTTGCTCCAAGCAATTCAGTTTTACCATAACTAAAACTGATCTGAAGCCCGAGTATAGAGTTATGCTCGATATCACGAATAAAATGATGTTTGGCGCCATTGGAAGCTTGAGTCAATTAACTCAAGAAAGATATAAGGTTATGATACACCTTGTTGAAGGATTGTAAGTAAATTGGGCAGAGTTTGTATTCTCCCAATTAAAACATCAACTCATCAAAGCTGTCGACTAAAAGAAAACTGGGAAATTTGAGTCTAAAGTAGGACTTGTTCTAAGAATAAGCAAGCTCCTAGAAGATATGCTGAATCTTCCCAATGATGACGCGCTACGAGTCCTCATCTCCGACTGGATTTCCAAGAAAGGGAAAGCACATCTTCAGTCACTCAAGAAGAAGAAGAGATCTAAAGCCAAAACTGGCAACATAACTTCAAGCGGCTCAACTGCCAATGAAGTTCCCTCTCCACACTCCAAGAATGGATCATCAGTTGACTTTAAGTCCTGTACTGATCCAGATGAGCTCATTCCATTCATCAGAATTCCTCATCAAAATTATGGAGCTGACTACTTCAGGAGAGCTTGCCCTCCTCTCCAGCTGACTGAAGACAATATTCGCACTTTCTACAGTAGCGAATATGCAGTCAAGAGTGCATAAAAGGATGTAACAAATCTCCTTCTCACCCACTTCACTTATGTTGCCAAGCAAGATAATCGGTTGTTCAAACAACTGCACCGGTACTTCTACTGGTATAACTAGAGACATTCTATGTCAATCCAGAAATATTTCTTGCTAACTGTCTTTCATGGCATGAGCTTTTGGCAATGTGAAGAGACTTGGAGTATTAAATGGATTGGAGCTTCAAATCCATTTCCTCCAGCTATTGTGCAAGTCCAGCGGATTATGAAGCATCAACTTGATAATGACATTCCAGCTAAGGCCGTGCTAGCTGATGTTCAAGCTAGCTTGAGATCGTAAGGAATTGCAACTGAAAAGTAGTTTGTCAACAATCCATTTGATCGATGTTGCCTAAAACTGAATTTTGATCTTGATCCAATTCAGTCAGAAGAGGCATCATCTCAAGTCGTGGGTGCCATCAAAAAATAGATCAAGCTCTATCTAATACTGAAATTGTGGCAACCCCGAGGAGTCAACAACAAGGACATAGTGGAGCAAAAGACGATGAAGACATTGTCATGTCTCCAGATCTCCTGTCCCGAAGCTATGTTACTCCTTTTATCAAGTCTTGCTCAAGAGCTGCAAAACTGATGGCAAATCAGTCCAGCTCATCCTACAGAGAAATTACAGAGCTGACCACATTGAAGCTGACCAGCTCAGCAGTTGCTCTTAAGCAACTTCAGCAAGCTGGGACTGCAGCTAGAACTTATCCTTTTAAGGACATCATATTCAGCTTCCAAAAGGAAAAGGTCAAACAGCTCTAGAGAAAGTGGAGAAGCTAGCCCCGTCCGACCACTCAAGAAGAGGAAACTGACAAAAAGTCAATCAGTAGCCAATCATCAAAACTGATCAAATCAGTTTAACAGTGACATCATTAGTTTAGCAGGAAACTGACGCCTCAAGCTCAAGCTCCTTCATCAGCTGCCTGATTAATCCTCCTTTACAAGCTTCTCTAATCTATGAAGCTTATTTTTGAATAGTTAACGTTAACATTTCAAAATAAGCTTACTGTTCATCTGAGTTGCCATTAAGTCTCTATACTAAGCATTAAAGTATAAAGATATGAATTTTCTGAGGGATATAAATAGCAAATCTTCTTGCAAAATATTTTGCTATATATGGCAACTATCCAGATTTTCAAACCCTCAGATCTCAGCCGCTTGATCAAAAAACAAAAGTCCAGGTAGACGGCTGAGATGCATGCATCATTTAATCAGCTAACTTTGTATAAAATCAAATAGCTAATCAGCCAGTAGCACTCGATTGCTATGGTTAAATGCATGAAAAATCACTGCTTTATGAGCAGCGGAGAAGTGGAATGAAAATAAGAACTCATATATCACATTTCTTCTCCTTGTCTTCTCTTACTTATCCAAAGCTCTCTCTTGCTTATATCATCTGTCATCAAAAAATGACTTCTTAATTTCACTCGATGAACATCAAGCTTCTAATAAAGAAGCTCAGAAAGGATAAGTACATTAACCGAGAGCTTCTTGAAGCTTGATTAGGTCCAGAGAAGACTAGCATGATCTTTCACTTGCTGAAATCATGCGAGCTCTTGTCTTTCATGACAACTCAGCCAAGAGAAAGCATCTCTCGCTTGTAGCTGAGTTCTACTACAATGCGGAGATCACTGGACACAACATAATGTCTGTTGTCCAAGATCAGGTTATCATTATCAACAAAGATATGTTAACCGACCTGTTTCAGCTCCCTGATAAAGGCCAAAAGGTGCATGAATTCGAGCTCCCTTTCAAGTTGGAGTTGTGGAATGGCTGGAAGCTTCCATATATTGATCATCGAGACTTTTCAAATAATCTGAAAGATAGTCTCCCTCCAACAATGGTCTAGATCATGGACATTGTGATCCATATTTTGCTCAGCAGCATCACAAACGCGCAGTTCAACGACAACACCGCTCATCTCATGGCCACCATATATTACGGATACAAGGCTGATTGGGCATCCTTTATATTGGATCAGCTTCTCATACATGTGAAGCATGCTGAGATCGATCTAACTTCTGGCACATTCAAAGCCAAGTTAGGATTTACCAATCGACTCAGTCACATCATCGAGGAGCAGCTTGAAACAGTCCTTGGTGAATTCTACCTCACCAGAAGAGATCTCCTTCCTACAGTTTACATTCACTGAAAACACCGTGAAGTAACTGGCCACCTTAGGAAGTCGAGACTTCAGCTAACGGAGGACCACAGCCCAACCAAAGGAAATCAGCCATTCCTTGAACCTCCAGCTGATGTAGATCAGTCTTCGACTGACAATGATTCTTTCACTTATACAAGTGACGAATCAACTGCATCTGTAACTAGCGAGCCTCCCTACATTGCTGACCTAGAAATTCTGGAAGAAGGCTTCAATGCAAGCCTTGACCATCAGCTGATGAGCTGTTTTGGTCAAATAGGAGATATCAGCCCCTTTCTCTTCGAACATCTTTGAAGATATCTCCAATATCACCTATGGAGATTTCAAGTTGATGATTCCATTATGTTACATATGGCAGATAAGTGAGACTACTCATACTGGATTGAAGAAGGACAATGGAGCAGGAGCTGGATGAACTTTCCGCTCAGTACACCTCCATCTATCTCAAAAATCATGGATTTCATGATTAAGAGATTTCAAACCTTGGTGCCTCATGATGCACCCCTTCCCAACCATGAGCCCTCCAACTCATCGACAACTCCTCTTAAAGAGGATGTCCTCATCACCGTCCCAGACGAACCACCTCTCGAACTCGCATCAGCCTCTTCTACCAGGTAAGATCCCTTCTCACTACCTGATAGGAGTCATATGCATGGCTATCCGCTCCTATGCCTACACCCCAAGCTCTCCATATCACCGACAACTTGTTGGCCACTTCTTTCTCTCTTCTACCATAGTTGTCACTGCCAAACCATGACTTCCATCAGCTCGCCTTTTTGGATGATGCCAAAAAGGAGGGAAGAGTATATTGATGATGGAAAATCATGTAGAATAGGACATGATGGTCCCTAGCAAGGTGATCTAACTCTTTGGGATGAGATCCAAAGAGAAGTACAAAAGAGAGATACAGCTTCAGAGGGAAGCTACTCGTGAGGAGGAAGTCCAATTTGAGCAATGGCAAGCTCAAAACTACTTTTGGACTTGGGAGAATACCCAGCTGGAACAACAGCAAGAATAGGGTATCCATAGTATACCAGACATCTCTCCCTACAAGTATGAAAGAGGAGAATCAAGCAAAAAAGAAGAAACTGAATGGTGAACAGTTCCAACTGAAGAAGGAAGTTAAAAATATCAGTTCTTGATATTCTCTCTCTGTTACTTCCTTACATTTCTTCATCTTCTTTGCTCAATCAGTTTCTAAACATGCTCTTTTGTTAATAATACAAATATATTCTGATCATGCTGATATGTCTTTCTGAATAGCTTAAGGCTTTCCATGCGCTCTGATAAATGAACAAAATATGCATGATAATCATAATTGAGCTATTTTAGAACTGAAACATTTAAATCTTTTCAAGCTGTGCAAACGAGTATCAAAATATCTTAAAACCATTTAAGCTACAACTTTTGTCAGCAAAAACCTTGATGCCTTAAAGATAAAACTCGTTAAGCTCAAATGCTATTTATTTTTCAAAGCTCTGATACTCATGTAATTGTCAAAGCTCTGATAATCATATCAAAGCTCTGATACTCATGAATGTCAAATTGATATCTTTTTGAAGCTACAAGCATCTAAGACTGTTCTTAGGAACATGATTTGATATCAGCTTTGATACCAAAAATTGGTACAAGCTCAGATGCTCATTCATGAAAGATAACCTCATGCAGTTTTCCATCATCAAACCAACTGGTTTTGACATCATCAAAAAGGGGGAAATTATTGGGAAAATTGTTGGAAAAGCTATCATTATAGCCCAACTGATGGTTTTGATGAAATGTCAAAACATGTGTGATGATTTAACGAAAAACTGCAGGTTATAAAAAGCTGGAAATCAAGGGTGATGACCAAGTAAGACTTCAGACATCAGTCTAGCTGAAATGAGAGACAGCTATGTTGAAGCATGGTCAACCAGCTTAAAAGGTTGCCTCAATCAGACCAGTTAGAGTCAACTCTTCAAAGCTTAAGAATAGCTATAAGGGGGAAGAAAATTTTGAAGACTGGTAGGCATCCACAGATGAGTAACCATCAATCTAGCTGAAAGCCAAGAAAGACTGATGAGAGCAAAGCCAGCTTGAAAGCTGAAACTGAACTGATCAAAGATCAAACAGTCATAAAGAGCCAACCCTGAACTGATCAAGATCAGTTCGCTGGAAGAAAAGCTCTAAAAAGCTTTGAGCCCATACTGAACCGACCAAAGATCAGTTCAAGGAGATAAAAGCTCAAACAAGTAGCCGACTGGTAGTCCAGAACTGAAAGCTCTTCAAGCTAAGCTGCCAAGTCAGCTT
Organism: Perilla frutescens; assembly: GCA_026008535.1. Lineage (NCBI taxonomy): Eukaryota > Viridiplantae > Streptophyta > Magnoliopsida > Lamiales > Lamiaceae > Perilla > Perilla frutescens. Next base: position 33,545,233 of record BRKX01000017.1, on the reverse strand, counting down.
TACTGGACTAGCCCTGGATTGAAGTTCAATGCAACTGAGGAACTGCCAACTGGACAATCTCAGAGCTGAAAGCCGAGACAGTTGAGAGCCCATCAGCTGAAAGTCCAAAAACTGATAGCCAAAATACTTGCTCTCTCTGCCAAGCAGTCAATGAAAATCTTAACAGGAAATCTTTGAAAGATCCTGATGATCTTAGAGCATAAGTCATTAAAGTCAAACGGCTAGTTCATTAAAAGCTTCAAACGGCTACAGACATTAAAATACCGCCGGTGAATTCAGCATATTCACCAATCACAACGGTCAAAAGATCATTCATCTAATATAAAGAGAGTGAACTCAATTTTGGCCAAGACTTTTCGACTACTTTCGCTAAGATTCTTGCAAAACTAACTTTGCTATCTTGCAGACATTGAGCTTTCTTTTTCCCTCCCCCACAGCTCAACAGCTTAAATCTCCTAATCGAAAAGTCTCAACTGAGAAGGCGTGCTTCAAGTCTGAAGCAAGCAGCTAGCTGACGCAGAATTCCAGCAAGAGCAAAGCTTATCAGTTAAAGTCCTTCAAAGATCAACCACTCAGCTCAAGCTAAATGAGCATTCCAGGTTGATAACAGATTCAAGACTGCCTTCTTGAAGATCGAGTGAGATCTAAAATTGTGTAAAGACGGGCAATAGCACCTAAAGTCTCAGCGAGCAGTTGGGACCAGTAAGTACTGAGGAGAGGGCGTGTACCGACAGGTCCGTTCTTCCGGGACAGCAACAGTTGGGAAAGAGGCCGCACTCGGGTTGAAAGATGCCGTTTTCAGGTCCAACATGATTTCTTCACTCTGTAATTGTAATAAAGAAATTTTACTCTTGCATAGTGGATTGCCCTTCTGTGGAATGAAGAGATGACGTAGAAGCAGGAAGCTTCGAACCTCTATAAGTCTTGTGTGTGTTGTACTCATTGTTTCAGCTTTGCATGTTCTTTAACTGCACACTCTAGCACACAAGCTGCACTGACAAGCTGAGCTAAGTCTTCAAGCTATCAGTTCTAACTGATCAGCTCACCAGCTAAGCTTTAGTCAAGTTCTCTCAACTGAAAAAGTGCACAGATAAAATATCGAAAGTGAGTCAGGGCCCTATACATTCCGCAATCAGTTTAAGTTTTTGAAGTCAGTTTATTCACCCCCTCTAAACTGACATAGACTCGCACCGGGACCAATAAAGTAATATCTCTACACACATTTTTTATTTTTTTTCTTAATCAAATATAACAATTATATTGTTTAAAAGAAACACAAACCATATACATATGTAAAAAAATTAATTAAATAAATAAATTATATATGTACTGATAAGTAACAACGATAGAAATTTGAATTATTCATTATTCATATCGCATAATTTATATTTTGGTTAGCATTTTTTAACACGTCAAGAATATGACGTGTGCGCGTGTTTTATTCTTTTTGGTTAATATCGTCTTCATACTAATAATCATTTTGGAGGAGTGCACTGCAGATTAATCATCGCAATCAACTTTTTTGAATGTATCTTAGAATAATATTAAACTATTCATTAATATAACGTGGCCTGTGTGAAAGTTGCCTATGTAGATTTAAAGCATTATTTGCATAAATATTATAAATTAATTTTTTTCCTTGGCGGATGACCTAGTGCTGAAGTGATATAGATTGCGATCGAAAATCTCGAGTTTAAATTTCACCAACATCGTTAGGTATGAACACCATCAATAACGGTTACAGGTTACTCTCATCATAAAGAAATGATTAAAATAAGAAGTAAACATACCGGACTATTGTATGTGAGTAGGGTTTACTATGTGTGTACATTCGATAGCGGACAATGGCGGACCCATGTTTTATATCCAGAGGTCCAACTTACAATAATATGCACAAGCCTGCAAAATAATAATAATTTAATGGAGAAATATCAATCAAAGGCCCTAAAGATGTTTTATCTATCGATATAGAGCCTAAAAGATAGATTCTATCAATTCAAGGCTTGAAAGATCCAAAACTATCGATTTAAGACTTGGAGATTTAACGGTGTTAACACTCCATCTAACAGAAGGTGATATGACCGTTAAATATCCACATCATTTTGACACATCATTTTTATCCTAAATTAAATTAAATAAAAAACATAATTTACATTATTAAATTAAATAGAGGATTTTTTTTATATTTTGTAAATTCAATCTCTGCTTAAAACTATCAGAGATTCTTAGAAGTTTAAATTAAATTCAACATTTAGCTAAATTCAATATGTAATTGTAATACTTTTTTTTGGTTTCGATCACAATAATAAATTGATATAATTATTTTTATTTTCAATTTTAATGGGAAAATGATTATTTTGAAAATAGATATGGAGACTGAATAAAATTCACATTAATTAATTTATTAAATATTTTTATTTTCAATTTTGATGGGGAAATGATTATTTTGAAAAGAGATATGGAGAGAAAATAAAATTCACATTAATTAATTTATTAAATATTTCAGTAACATTTAATAATTTGCAATGGAATTAAAATCATAATAATTAAGTATAAATATAATAAAATTTAATTAATCAAACAAACAAAGATGAATTTCAAACTAAAAAATAATGAGACCCGAATGACAGAAAGTGGTGGTTTTTATTTTACAAAATTTAATAAAATCCCATATTTAATTTAATTAAAATAATTAATGTAAATTTATTGTTTAATTTAATATATGAAATGATTTGGATATTTAACAATCACAACACCTTTTTTGGATGCAGTCTTAAATTGATAGTTTTAGATCTTTCAAACCTTGAATCGATAGAATATATCTTTCAAGTTCTATATTAATAGATAAACCATCTTTGGGGCTTTGAATTGATAATTCTCCTAATTTAATATATAATAATTTTGATTAAAGTTATTCTCTTTTTTTAATTACGTTTCAACATTAAGAAATCATTTGGTTAACAATATTATATCAATGCACGTCATTTTTTTATAACTTACAATTGATTACGTATCCAAATAAAAAACTTCGCATTTAAATGGTTGTGTGTCATATTATTGCTATTGTAATTAGAGTATATAACTAAACATATATATTTAATAAAAAAAATATGAATCATAAATGCAAAAAAAAAAAAATAGTAACATTAAAAGACCCAAATTGAAAATTGTAATAAACTCTCTAAACAAAAAACACACAAGCATAGAACTAAAAAATGATTTTATTTTTTTTTTTGCTAGAATAAGAAGTAAACATACCATTAATATTGATATTAATGTAACCGTGAGTATCATAATTAAATGTATCAATTGTTTGTTGTGTAGTTTATCCTATGCACGCTATTGCATAGAGTGAGGTTTACCCAGTGCACACTTTTAATAACGACTATAGATTACCCTCGTAAAAAACATCTTCGAATAAGCTCGTAAATATACTATTAAAAATATTATTAAATATTAAAATAAATATAACAATGAATATATCATAATTAAAGGTATCAACTGTTTGTTGTGCAATTTAAACGTTATATAGTATGTATTGATTCTACACAATATTTTCTCTAATTAGAGTGAATCAGTAGTCCTGCTCATTTATTCGAATCCATCGCTGGCACAAATTAAATTAATGTGATTATGAATGACATAAGTAATGTACCGCAGGAAGGGTATAAAGTATTATAATGACATAATTAATTGGACCGCGAAATAAACGTGAGAGATCAAAGTTCGATGCTTAATTTCCCACCAAAAAGAGAAAAGAAAAGAAACGACACAATTTCTTTTACTAGTAACTCTTTTTTATATCTATAATCATTTTAATAAAAAATGATTAATTAAAGTTATAATAATGTTACTTGATAAAGTATTTAAAAGGGGCATGTACAACTCCTTTTCAAAAGCTAAGCACTATAGAAAATCATATAATTAACTCATCAACGCAATAAAATCCAAAATAATTATATCGTTACTGTAAAATGTAATCGATATATGCATTATTTATTATTCATCAACGAGTCGAAACTTCCATGTCGATATATAAAACGTAAATGCAATTAACTCTCTCTCTCTCTCTCTCTCTCTCTCTCTCTCTCTCTCTCTCTATATATATATATATATATATATATATATAGGATATGGATCATATGAGAATAAATGGTTGGTGTGAGAAATGAGAATACATCTCACACCATCCAATTTAATGATCCAATGATTGAGATTTAAGGTGGCAATTTCGTAAATAATAGGACAAAAAATAAGGAAGGACAGCTATTTTCATCCAAATCCATTATAATTGATGATGTCAGCAATTAAAAAAAAATTCTTAAAAACTTTAATCGATCATAACTTCCTCATTTTTAATTCAATGCACACAAAAAATATATCAAATTAAAGCTCTCTTCATGCTCTTTCATTTAAGATGTCGAAAGGCTATGTTTGGATGAAAAAATATGAACGAAAAATAAAAAAGAAATTTTTTTACGCGTGCTCAGGTTGTAAATGCTTTCGTTAGCATCTAATAATTCTTCGTCAGCATTATGATAACATATGAACGTATGCTAATAAAGCATTTGTCATATGCTAACATAATATATTCGATGTGCTAACAAAGAATTATCATAATGCTAACATAGTATAAATTTATTAGGGTTTATTAAATCTCAATTATGGTTTATTTAATCTCGATTATGGTTTATTCCATCTAATTATTATTATTCTTTTGAAATTTAATTTTTGTTTATAGTTCTTAATTGATTATTATGGTTTATCCTATCCAATTATAATTTATAGCGTATGTTGATAGAGTATTGACATATGCTAACATAGTGTATTCGCAATGCTGACGAACCAAAACTATAATGCTAACGTAGTACAAATATATTATTATTATGATTTCTTCTAACTCATTTAGGGTTTACCACATCCAATCAATGTTTATTTCATCTAATTAGGCTTATTTCATCTAATTATGATTTTTTCCAATATATATATAGGTTGGTTATAATGGGTACTAGATATTCCAGTGAGAACTATAAACTATGCTTATTTAATATGATTTTGTAGCTTTAAAAAAAATTAGAACTAAAATACAATAAAATAAGCTATAAAATTACACTAAATAAGCATGGTTTATAGTTCTCACGCGAATACCTAATTCTCATTTGAACTAAATCCTATATATATATATATATATATATATATATTCATAACTTTGATATCATAATTCATAAACACGAGGAGCACTTGCGTGGAGGAGGCCTTACATGCGGCAATATCAGATGCGCGTGGCGCCTGGGCATGTGACCCACATGCGTCCGTCTATTTTTTTTTGTGATTTTTAAATTTTTTTTCATTTTTTTTTTCATTTTTTCTGTTTTTTCTTTTTATTTTTTTCCTAAAATTTTATATCTTAAAATAAAATTAGTGAACTCTAAAATTAAAGTGAATTGATTTAATTTGTTTGAAATAAATATAAATTTTTACTCTAAAATGGAATTAATAAACCTTAAAAAAAATTAAACCCCTAAGAAAATCCTAAAAACACAAAATAAATCGCTAAAAAAATATCATTAAAAATACAAAATAAACCCTAAAAAATATAAAATAAATTCCTAAAAATCATGAACCCTGAGAAAAATACTAAACTTCTAAATTCTAAACATTAATTGGAATGGAAAAAATCTCAATTTGAATTAAATAAAATCAGTATAAGATAGCAAGCAGATGACTTACTTTTTAATGATACAGGTGATATTTTTTGAATTTTGAGTGATACTTTTTAGTGTTACTGTTGATACTCATTTTGCCGGGATTTTTTTTTTTTGCGGGCTGACCTTCGAATTTGACTCGCCCATCTGAAACAATGGACGGACCTAGGGAGGTTGGTGGGGGCAGCCACCCCCTCAAATTTTATAAAAAAAAATAGTATATATATGTTATATAATTATTATGTAAATATAATATTTTTGCCCCCCAAGTATTAATATTTTTGGACATTTGATTTATTAATATTTAAATATGGTCCATATGGATTTTAAATTGATGTAGTGAGAGGCCCAAAATAGTACAATGCTTAATAAATAATTTTATTTAAAAATTCAAAAGTATTTTCGTTTTGTTTATATTGTTGGTTTACTACTTGTGTAAGTTCATTTTATTGTTATATTTCCCCTTATTTATTCTTATTAATATTTTAAGTTTATTTCATTATATTTTATGTATTTTTTTATATTTATGGATTTGAGAATGAATGCTTCAAGACTTTGTTGTTATGATTTTTATTTATGTTTTATGATTTCTTAATTTACCTACAATATAATAGTGTGTCATTATACTCAAATTGTGCATTAAAATTTTTTTTTTATTAATTTTTGTTGGAGTTTTGCAATAAGCTTAAGTTAAGATTTTACATTCCCCAATGTATATTGAGAAAGAAATTATCGAGACTTTTAATGCTGAGTCAATCATAGATGAATTTCAAATTATGAAAAAACGTCAAGTACAACTTATGATGCCAAAATTTTAAATAAATATAGTTTTATTTTAAATGAGATAAGAAGTTACGTGTATATGTGTGTGTGTGTGTGTGTGTGTGTGTGTGTGTCGCGCACGTGCTATAATTGTTTTTTCGCTCCCCCGTCCGTCCCTGATCTGAAATAAGGTTTATATACACTTTGTGCATGCAAGATTACAAGTATTTGCCCATAAACAAAGGTTATTAATCATAAAGTAATCGTTTATCATGATCATAAAAAAATACTCTACCATACAACTTATTGGTTAATTTATCAGGTGTTAGTTTAGGGTTGTAAAATTAAACTACTCACCCACTGATTAAAAAAAAAACATTACCCATTATACTAAGGAATATTAAGCATGATCGAAGTACCTTCAATCGTCCACAATTTTGATCACTTTTCAAGGTTTTTATACATTGCCGCATGTATAAAGCATGACAAAGGTGACACATTCAACGTTATGAGCGTGAAAAGCATTTTTTACTGATTTTAAGTTACACAAATATAAATTTTATAGCATTAAAATATAATATTGAGGGCATTTTTATTTGAATTTTTCGTCAACTATGTACAAATTAATAGGTAAGTGATCTAGGTTCTATTTTATAAAAAGGTGATTAATTTATCTCATTAGCACTTAATTTAGACCGTATTATCTTAATTTTATTTAATTAATAAATATGTGGCATGTCTACCAAAAACAGAAGCAAAGAATTGATGGCACTTCTAACAAGTAATTATGTATTCACTAAGAGCGCGCGGGCTCTGAAAAAATTGTACTTTTGTTATGATGTGACAGCATTTTCAACCCATAAATAAATAAGCGAGAAAATTAAAAGTGGTAATATATAAAATTACCCGGTCAAACTTTAAAAAAAATTATTTTAGCAACTAACTTTTAAACATATTTTTTTTATCCAGAATGACGATTTTACCTTTGTGTGTTGCGCGTATTGCCAGCGCGCACAGGGGCATTTTCGTCCAAAGTGGCTAAAATAAATATGTTTTAAAGTTAGTGGCTAAAATAAATCTTTTAAAAGTTCAACTGGCTAAAATAGTTATTGCCTTAAATTAAAATGTAGCAGAGAGGGAATGGAATGATGGGTGACATTTTCTAACTCACCTTATATTGCAGCGTATAAGGCGGTTTTAAAGATTAAATCTGTGTAACATGTATTAAAGATTGAATTCAAATACAATAAAATAAAAAATGTGCTATTTGTTATAAATATATTTATTATATATGAAGATTACTTATTTTCTATTTTAGAATTTTGAATTTCTAATCCTATATATATATATATTGTATTGTTCTGTAGATGTGCACACGGAATATACACTGATAAATAAAATTATATTTCCCTAATCTACTGTGTTCTTCTACTTTCATATATTTACATCATGAGTATTATTCTGGAGTTCGATTTACAACACGTTATCAGCACGAGTCTCTAACAAATTGAGTGATTATCGGAGGTATGCCATAGAAAAGAATCGTATACCTTTCCTGCGAGGTAATATTCATTACATGTTCTTAATTAGATCATGCGAATTTAGATATAATTATGAATTATTTATATTGAATTTATTATATTACTAAATTAATTGTTGATATTTGCTCTTCGCATGACTTTCGTGGAATAGTCGTGCTTTTTAAAAGTTTTGAGTTGGACAATTCAAAATGAAATTGAATATCATTGTGGTTTTGATTATTAATTCATATAAATTTTGTGGCTAAATAATGATGAGATAAATATCTTATTCATTGTTATTTATTTGCGTTTGCACGTGTTGAGTCAAGAAATCTTGATGTTTATGATTGTCACAATAACATTATATGCAATAAAATTAATGCTTTTGAATTTCGTAAAGAAAATTATGTCTTATTTATATGGTGGATATTAATTAAGTTTCAAATGAATTTATTTTCAAAATATGACTTTGTTCGTCTGAGACACTTTATGAGTTATGTGGTTTTCTTGTTAAAAGAGCTGCATTAAGTTATTATTATTTGCGAAGTATAGAATTTTGATGCCTCTTTTGAAGTTGGTATCTCTATGAATTCCATCCATTATTCTTTTTATTTAATTTCATTTACATGTGAAGATTTTTTTTCACGTTATTCATTGGTATAGTTGAAAATCTAAAAATATATGAATTTTTTGATTGGCAAACTTTGTTTTATGGAATTCATATATCCAAATTTGATACCATTTATGATTGAAAACAATTTATGCATACATTTCGCATTATATGGATCTTATTCATAAATCAAATTTTTTTTTCTTCAAACTTGAAGAACGAGGACTATTTTTTTTGAAATTATACAATCCTTGAAGGATCATTTAGTTTAATATTTACAGTAATTATATTACTAAAAATAACATTTTTGAGGGGGAGACTAATGACTTATAAAGTACTCCTAGATATTGTAGAAGTTGAATTTTATGGTACTACTTATTAATTTCAAAGTTATAAAACATAACTCAATTGTGTCAATTTGCCAGCAGCTAGCAAATAAGACTAAATGGTGATGTTAATGATTATCTGAGCATCGTTTGATGATTTTGATGATATAATATTATCTTTTTAGTTTAATATTTGTTAAATATTATATCTATCTCGATTTGAATATTACTCTAGTTGATTTTCAAAAGTTATCAAGGTTGTATTATGCCTTTATTTAATCAAACAATTTATGTTGCAATAAATTAAAAAAAATAAAGACCCAAATTTTTGAATTATGGCATGAGTGTTCGGGTCATTCCCCTTATATTAGTGTGTGAATAACAAAAGAAACATTTACCATCTGCGAATTATTTCTATCACCACCAAAACGTACTTATATTAGCTCTAAGGAAAAACAAAGATTAAAGTCAATAATTTGGATCAATTTATAAATTGGTACGTTGATTTTATAACTATTTATCGGCATTAGGGGAGATATGACTGAAATAATGCCGATAAATTTTTGTTGAACATTAATTTCAAAACGGAGGGAGTATTAGATTATGAGATAATCTCTTCTCATACGTTCACATATTGTCCGGTATAAGTAATAACACTTTACATTATAAGTATTAATACTATTTATTTGACAAATTAATATTTACTACATAATATTTGTGTTGTGAGCTTGAACCCGATTACTCATTAAATAATTTGACACAATTTTTTTGTTATAATATTATTATTTTATATCCATTAATTATTTATATTTTCATTTTTATTTAAACAGTAAATATATGTTGTGTGTCTGTGTAATATATTCAATATGATATTATCTAATGTACATTAATAAATAAAAATTAGAATTTCATATACGTTATGATGGAATTATTGAACTCTAAAATTAAATCGGCGATAGCTTGAGGGATGCACTCGTCCAGCACTAACAGGCGGGCTCGTGCACCGTGCTCGTGATTAATTTTTCTTAAACAAATATAGATACTCTAAAATGAAATCCCTAAAATGGAATCACCGATTTCTTTTGTGGTTCAGTCCAATCCTTTCTGGAATAGGAGTATACTTGTCGTCTTTGAAAACTATAGGATGTGTCCATTCTTCTGTCACACTCTTCCACGCTTGATCATCAATGGATCTGAGAAAATCACGCATTCTTACCTACCAATATGGATAGTTGTTGCCTTATAGAAGTGGTGGCCTGGCTATAGAACCTCCTTCCTTTATGGAACTTGTGGCTTTAAAATCAAATACTTCACACAGATATGCACTTTTAGTAAATTTTTTCATTTTGAACACTAAACCTGCTCTAGTGCAATTGAAAGTGCACATCCCGTACAAAGTATATGTTCTGCAAAAGTTCTCAAAGATGTTCTAGAATATTGTTAGATAATGTTCACTATAATGTTCACAAACGTTATAATGAACTTAATGTAAATTGCAGAAAGTAAAGCACAGAACAGATTGGTAACCATATTCGATCAATTGATCTATGTCAGGGGACTTGTCAAGTCCGTGAGAAACAATCCACTACTCTAATGTATCGTTTAATAGGGATCTTACATGCAATTGACCTCGCGTCACTCAAAACCCGTTCTACCCGAACACCCTCTTTCAATGGATTGAACTATGAGATCCCCTCACAGCCTAGATTTCAACCTATCTAGTTCCCACATGTATTCTCTCCCGAGAATCCTTTGACAGTGTATGATAAGTGTTTCAATACACGCAGACTAGAACACTATTATCTATCCTAACAAAGATAACCGAAACTTATGTGGCTTTTAAACAAATTAGAGCTCTTGTGGAGATGTATATTTTCAGCGCCTTCAATCATTCAGTGTCACTCTAACAAGTCTGTATCCCAGACTATTTATAGATTACAATATTTAATTGTCACTTTTTGAAATTATAATTCATTATTATGGTTGATTTATTCATAACTATAATTTTTAACTTAAATTTTTTTGTCAATAAATGTTGATTATGATTTATTATATTATAATTAATTTTTATTTTCACAAAAAATACTATAAAATTATAACACGGTGATGTCACACCATTAATGCAATAGACAATTTCATCCGATTTAGTTGGGAGTAAATGAATTATATATGGTGATAATGTAACACCATCTATTATATTACATAAATTAATTTAAATTTAAATACTTTCGAAAATAGATGCATATTTTATAATTTGTTGAGCATATTTCTACATACATACATCTAGATACTTAAGTTCATCTCAACTTAAAAAGTATTGATGAACTTCAAACTCACGATTTGTGATCACAAGCTCACCACCCCACCCTTTAGATAGAATGAATTTATGTACTTGCCTTGAATGCTGATAGCTTAAGCCCAAGTGCTTGTGTAAACTATATAAAAGCTGGCCCAATTAATATTATTTTTCATTTTTGTCGTTTTGATGACTTCCAGTCTCAGTTGGTTTGAAACATCATCTTGCAGCTGATTATAGAATTTGCTATGACATTCATTCAAATGGTTCCAATTTAAACTCCCAAAAATCATTAAAAAACTTATATGATTATTTTTAGACGTTCATTGTATTAGCAGTGGTATTCCTCGCCTTATTTGGGTGAGTGACCGATATTCAATTACAAATTTTCCTATAATTTTAAAGATTAAAAAAACACAGCTACCAAAACTTTAGGCTGGGTTTCTTAGATGTTTAAATTTGAAAAATCGCAATTTACTTTTATGTGACGTAAGAAATTTTGCATGAACCTGTCAAATTCACTAAAACAAAAGAGCTTCTATTTACTTAAGTTGACAATATAACAACCAATTATAACGTTTTGAATGAATGTCATAGTAATCAGCAAATTCTAAGCAACGTAACAGTATAAAAATAATTAAACTTAAATCATTAATTTTAGTGCACGTTAATTTCTAAGTTGTAGAATAGTTCACGAGCTCCATATACACTGGTTAAAGCCCAAGATTCATCTTAAAAAATCAAATGAGGCCCAAGTTATAATAGACACGTTGATTATTTTTAGTTCTTACTTAATAAATAAATATAAAAACAAAAATGAAAGAGCGAAGCATCTTTTTTTTTTGTTGGATTACACATTTGGTGCTGTATTTTTAATTACACATTCGATTATTTTAATTTTTTTTAATTATTTTTTTTTATTTCAATTTCTTATACTTTAATTTAATTTTACACTTATTATGTATGATTCATCATACCCAATTAGAATTCATCATATTTTTTGTATTTAATTTTCAAATTTTAATTATTAATAGATTACTTGAAAAATTAAATACTAAAAATTTATTAAATCCTAGTTGGGTAGGATGAACCATAAATAACAAATGTAAAATTAAATCAAAGCATAATAAATTGAAATCAAAGAAAAAAATTGTAAAAAAATTAAAAATTGAGTATGCAGTAGACGATTTAATATGACGGTCTCGAACCGACGTATCTGTACAGTGAGATAAGCTTTTTTAATACTCCTATATCTTATGATATCATTTCTGATCATCAAGCATTAGTTTTATGCCATTTTATTGCTTCGGTACTCACATTTAGAATACTCGTTGTTCAATTAATTCTTGAAATTTTAAAATAAGTAATCTTTAGTAATCTTTTGGATCGTATCTGTTCAAAATTTTGGCACATCATTCTCATTTTTTTTCTTATATAAAGCAACATACAGTGGCGGAGCCACATTGAAACAAGGGGGTAAACTTGTACCCCCAATATTTTTATTAGTGTGTGTGTATATACATATATATATTATTGGAGACTATTAATTAAGATCATGAAGATAAAAAAATAAAGTAGTTGTTGAGTACTTTAATTGAGACGTGGTGAATAAGATTATCACAAAAAAGGTAGTGAATCATCTCTTTAATAACATTAACAATAAAACTATTAATTCATGACTCTCTATTTTACTCCTCTTTAAATCTTATACATATATAAAAATATAAGAACAAGACATGTGCAATTATTCAAGTCTTCAAATACAACTCATAACAATTTTAAAAATACATCAAGATTTTAAGTTAAGAAGTGCACAAACAACACTCTCGAGTGATTGATGTTATTTGTTTCTTTCATTCTTAATTTTTTGAATGTATATTATTAATTAAATTTCTTAATTCTTATTTATGTTTAGTGTTGCTTATATATTTATTTATTTATTGCCTAATTAAAATTTCAATTAAATTAGGGATTTGCTTTTAAATTATAAATTTGAGTTTATGCACATATGGTTTGAATTTTACAAGTATGAAAGAGATTTGATTTTGAATTGAGGTTTGAACTTAGATATTTAAAATTAAGAATAATAATTTGAATTAAAGATTTTAAACCTTGAAGAATATTTATTTATACATTTTTGTATATCGTACCCCTAATTTTAAAATTATGGATCCGTCACGGACAACTTATAATAAACTATAACTAATTGGAATGCAATTAATTATACTGGTTTAAAACTTGACCCTTTTAATAATAAATCAATGTGAGCTGTCAATGATTTTGTCTGGACATATATAAGTCTCATTACTTGTGTGGACTCTGTTATCATGAATACTGAGACAAAATATATAATATATATGAATCATGAAACATTTGTAGAATTTATTTAAAATATAATTTTGGTACAGTATATATAGAGATATTTATATTTTGAACAGAAGCAAGATTGGGCTGTCTGAAAAATATCTTGGAGACAGTTCACGTTTCACCAATATTTTGTGGGACATTAATTGGTATTTTTATGCGTCAAATCTGATTGAAGATTCTATATATAGATAGATAGATAAAATAGTTATTCCCCTGATTTATAATAGTTCAAAATTTAATTAAGTACGATAAAATATTTGGAAATTGTCACGTTTTATACGCTTAAATTTGGTTGAATATATATATTTTTCAAAACGTAAATTTGTAGGTGTATGTTTTATTTTAAGCGCACACCTCCCTAACAAATACCAACCTCTTAGGCCTTTTCTAATCAAACATAATTAATTGCACAATAAAAGAAAAGAGAGGAAACAATAATGAGCAGGGCAAAGCTACCCAAAGTAGACCAAAATTTTGATCATTCAATAGATGCATGCAAAAAATGTTAATTGATCTAAAATTTTAAATCATCATTTTGACTTGATAAAAAATATTTCTAACTATTATTTTAAAAAAAACACATATTTCTAGCCATTTGGACAAAATGACTCTTTGTCGTGCAATAATTTTAGTCGTGTATTAATGTAAACTTGAATTGTTGCACGACTACGCTTAGTTGTGTACCCTCAATTCGTGCAACAGTATATAAATTTATAATATTGCACGAATAAACTTAGTTGTGCACCACACTCATGTAGCAATATTAATTTGGGTGATTCTATTTACACCACCAATTTTTCTTTTCACACCACAATTACTTTACACGCCACAAAATTTTATTTTATTTTCATTTTTTCTTTACACACCACACTAAAAGACTTATTTACCCTTTACCTTAAAATTTATTTACCCCTTACTTAATAAAATTAATTACCAAAATAATAGTAATTAAAAAAATGAAGAGAGAGAGAGAGAGAGATTGCAAATGAACTTGGCCGTCGTCTTCTTTCTTCTTCTTCTTTATCACGCCAGCCCCTTTCTCCACCCTCCCCCAACAGCCACACTGACCATCTCCGACACCAGTCCAGCCACCATTTTTCCTCTTTCCTCCACCACCAGCCACACCGGCCATCTCTGACACCAGCCCCGCCACCATTCTACCTCATCTTCTCCAACAACATCAATGAAAAAAAGGCAGATTATGTTTCGAAATATACAGTTCGAATCTCCATCTTTGAGTTCGAAAATTATTTTTCGTACACAAAGAAGGTGATTCGAAATTATATCCAAATTAAACACGCATTGAGAGGTTTGGAAAATATTTTCCGAACCCAAATGAGGAGATTCGAAAAACGTTTTTGGAACCTGTAGAAAGGAATTCGAACATTAAATTTCAAATGAAGGTTGAGGGTGGTGAATCTCGCCATGGTCGCCGAGATTTATGAACTCAAATCTGCCATTTTTTTTTCTTTGATTTTTTATGTTGGATTCATTGTTCATGATTGTGGGACCAAAGTGTTGGGAGTTGCCGGAGGAGAAGGTCGCGGTGGCGGCGGCGACTGAAGTGGGAGGAGTTGTGAGGGCGGCGGCTAGATTCTGGAGAAGCCGGTGGAGGAATCTGGAGAGGACGCCGGTTCAGCTTGAGAAGAAGAAGATACACGTTCTTTTTTCTTTTTTTTTTTAAATAAAGTTTTTTTAATTAAAAAGGATATTTAAGTAAATTAGTAATTATTTATTTTTTGAATTAAATTTATTTATGGTGTGTAAAGAAAATTCAGTGGTGCATTTAAAATCACTCTCTTAATTTTTACTGTTACACGACTATATTTCATTCGTGCACTAAAATAGTGCACTTTAGTCGTGCATCTCACAATTTTAATGAAGAATAATTAAATATTTTCACCGAAAAAGTGACTATAAATAATCTTTCTTAAAAAACTGGCTAAAACATAAGTTACTAAATGAAAACGGCTATTTTTATATATTACCACTATATAATTTTGTAAACATTAAAATGAGTGAGTAGTTTTATCGTACATGCTTATATATTGAAACATTCGATCTAAAATTATTAAAATTCCCTATTAGTATAGAGGGAGTCTTGTGTAAGACCGTTTTACGTATTAAAATTCATAAAACGTGGTAAAAATTTGAATCCAAATATACAATTAAATCCTAATAAAATTACAAATGTGTCACTGAGTATGAATTTTAGTTTAGATTTTAATCATTTTTATGAATTTTGACCCATAAAATTATCTCATACAAACCTTTGTCATTATATATGTTTAATTTGTGTACCTTTACTTTAAAATGGCTATGTCCTACACATTCTTGTGCAAATTAAAATATGTATAATATCATGTTTTTTAAGCACTTATTTTATATGATTTAGTTTGTGACCGTGACTAGTTGGTGCTCTCGTGAGTCTAATAATATTGAATTAACTTAGCTATAATTAAATTAAACATGACCGTGACTTAATTTATGAAATATTTTGACAATATGTTGCACTTAAACATGCCGCCCATAAAGGTTCATACTGAGACACCCGATCAAATAATGGATAGCTCTCTATAAAGTGAAATATTCCGAGTTCGAGACCCATCATTCCTTCCTTCCCCAGCTAAAAACAAAAAACAAAAATCATGGCGCATGATATATATGTGATAAAATCATCAAGTCCACTTTCTATGTCCCACTATTAAATTTAATATTATAAAAATATTTATTATAAAAATAAAATTTGTTATAGCATAGCCAATCATAATTAATAGTTATTGCTAAAAATTAAAAATTTAAAAAATTATATACCCTAATTTTGAAACAATCAACTATATTAATTAAAAAATTAAAATAATTATTAAAAAATAAACATAAATCCTAATCGGGTGGAATGAACCCTAAATAATAATAATTATAAAATTAAACTAAACCAAAATAAATTGAAATTGAAGAAAAGAATGATGAAAAACTAATAAAAATCAAAATGGGACACCAAATTAAGTATAAACCTTGATTGAGAATAATAAACCATAGTTGGGATGTATTAAACCTCTAATTGAGATGTAATAAACTCATATAAACAACGTAGCATGAATGATATATTTCAGGTTACGAATGATACATTCTAATTTATGAGTGATGCTTTTTTTCTGAATAGGTCGACCCGCCAGCCTAATGGTCGGAGAGACGAGGCTCCGCATGATTAAAGTTTTTGCCAAATGATTTTAGGTGGGACTTTGAAATTCGAATCTCAAAACGCAAGTCATAAAAGTATGGCCTCATCGGCAGGACATGGTGTTCATTTTATTATGTACGCGTTCTTTTAGGAGGAAGGAAAAAAAAAACTTTCCTTTAGATGATATAAATCAACAAGGTTCAACCTATAGCACATGATTTTGGACTTGACACAATTTGTATGCCGTTTGGCGACAATATTCAGTAACGAATACATGGATATAATTATTTACAAAGTATAATGAAGTAATAACAAAAACAATCTTTGGAAAATTGACAATACAAACACAATTATTATGATTTATGAGGAACAGAGGCCATTGTGCAATCAAAGTTTCGTATTGGTTAAATCTAAGTTGGTATTAGGTTCAAAATAAAAGTTTATGATATAATGTATATTTAAATCAGACAATATCGTGCTCGTGGAGATATGAGGGTCAGTGCTTTAATTGGGTCAGGAGAGTGGTATACAAAATTGTGACCCAAATGTAAAAATGGATCATTGCTTGAGGGGAAATTAGTAATCGTCTCACCAAAGTCCACTCGATTGAACATTAAATTAATGAGTTTTCCTAAAAGTTGGATTAAGCGATCAGCATTAGATTAATCATTATTGTTGATATACCAACAAACACACATATATATTAACTTTCAATTTTAAACTATTAAATGCCCTAAAATGCCATGTGCTTTACCTCCACCTTATCATGTCATTGTCCAAAACATTCTTATGCACAAATGTATTGTAAAATATTTATTTCCCTCTTGTATTGAAATTAATTATTGCATTTATTGTGTTCTTCAATTAAAATTTGAACCGATATTTTGTACACTATTTTAGTGCACGACCGTGACTAGTCGGTGGGTTGGATAGTGTAGTGCTACCTAAAAAAATAAGAATTTACGAAAATGTGCAAGTTGAAATTAATATATGTCTGGGGGCCACAGTTTATTAATTGGAATGATCGACTGCAATGTTTTTTGTTAGCTATAATATATCTAGTAATTAAATAAATAATTTTTGATAATGTGCAAGGACACGAGCTTAACTTTGTACGTAGAAATGTTGTTCTAGGCCTTCAGAAAAATTAAAAAGAAAAAAGAAATAAAAGAAATAAATAAATAGTACCAATTGAAGTGGAGGGTTTCTACAAACAACAAAGGGGTGGGTAAAGTATTCAGTTTCCCATTTTCTTTCGAGAAAGCAAGTGAAGTATTAATTTGCAGAATTGTGGTGAATTTCATATGTAAATGTGGCATTTCTGCCAAGGTCTCTTTATTCACACAGATGGAATTTTAAAAATAAGGATCCGTATTTTAGAAATGTATCATCAAATATTCAATATGATTCCATAAGATCCAGTTTGGTTCCAAGAAATGTTGTAGGTATTGGGATATTTATGATTGCGCCTATTTCTATTTCTATTTCAATTTCTATTTCTATTGTTTAAAAACAAAAGGGTATTAGGGGGAATCTAATAAATTTGAGAATAATGAGTTTGAAATACATCCACTAATCCGGTGAAGAGAAAAGGATTTGGTATAATGATGTTGGGTCACTCTCTACTTTACTGCAATTGGACATGTGAAGATCTTATATTATTTTTTAACAAATACTTTATAAATACAATTTTACGGAGGGGAGGCGTGTAGAATTTAACCGCACCCAGATAGATAGATTCTCATTCAACTACCGAAGCGGTGGGGGTGCGTCGTTATCCAGTGCGCCGCCCCACATGTGATTGTTGGGTCCGAAAACGTGTGCCACGTGTTCACTTTTTACTTGGCATTGTCGTGGGTACGGTATGGGTCTCGCCACACTATTATTAACAACCGCCCATTCAGCCTACTTTTATCAAACTTCTTTCAAACTCAAAATTGTGTGCCAGGGCTTTTTACTATTTTAATATCCATTTAACATCATCATTATAAATATATTGCTACCTTCAAGTTTCAATTAATAATTTTCGATATAAATACACCAATTATATATATGTACATTTGTGTGTGAATATCAAAACCGTTCCTCAAACCACCTTGACCACTCGTGATGTCATGTCAGTAAGAAAGTCATTTATTGAACCATCATATTTGATTTACCTTTTTTTTTGTTAAGAGAATGCAAATGAAGTTATTCTTAACGCACCTTCAATTATGGAAATTATTGTTTTAACTTCATTAACATAAATAAAAAATTTATTTAACAATTATAATTTAGAGTTGTCTTGAATTACATCTTTAATTACGGATAAAATCACTTGTTACATTATTTGCAACACTATATGTTACACATTTTAAAATATTGATCTTTATTTAATTTTTTCCTTCAATTTCAATTCATTATGCTTTAGGTTAATTTTACATTTGTTAATTAGGGTTCACTTTTTTCCCAATTAGAGCATATAATTATTTTTCAATATTTAATTTTATTTTTAATTAATAATTGATTGTTTTCTAAAAAAATAATTGAAAGTCCTTGATTGAGAAAAAGTGAACCATAATTAATAATTGTAAAATTAAATTAAAACACAATTAATTAAAATTAAAGAAAAAAACGGAGTAAAAATTAATATTTTTAAATGTGTAGCATAAAGTGTTGCAGATAATGTAGCATAAGATTCCATCCGCTTTAATTAATCCCTCCATCTCGCTGCTAAAACTAATTGATTTCTTTAGACAAACTTTCTAAATAATCTTTGAATTGACAATGATTAAGAAAAAATCATTTAAATCATTGTTATCAAACCTGCTAGCAGATATGTTCCATATGCAACTCTTTTTTTTTTCGTTCTTTTATTATCTTCTAGGTAGACGATGTAAAATAATAATTATTTTCATTAACTTTTTGGGCAATGCATATTGATTCCTGAAATATAAATTTAAGATCTTAATATAATAACTAATTGCATGATAACTCAACTTTCCCTGTATTTAGATACCGATAGGGTTATCATGCGAATATCATACATATATTCACCGATTGTTTGTATCTAGTTATTTGCATAAAAATTTAAAAACGTCGTATAAAGATATAAATAAATGATGTTAAATTAATTTTTAATTAATATATACACCTTGAAGTTCATCATATCCAAGCATGCATAAGTTATAACACGTATATGAAAATAATTAAAGAATGACTCTTGTGTGGAACCACGAATGAATATTCGGATTCAAATACAATATATTAAACATCAATAAAATTATAAATTTATCATTAAATATAGATATTAATTTGGATCTTGACTCGTCTTTTCAATTTTAATACTGGTAAGATAATCTCACATAATTTTTTATAATAATTAAATAATGTTAAATATAGATATGTGTTTTATATATTCACACATCACAAAAGATAGAGTATTGCTAATATATACTAATGTTATCGAGCAATTGTTAGCAAATAGGAGATGAGCAAGATGTGATGAAGAGAGGTTTAGGGCCCACAAAATAAGAATTATGGCCATGATTGTGGTCTTCACCTTCAAACCTAATCATATTTACTTTATTATATATGGTAAATTGTGGCCCCTAATTTATTTCGACCATAACTTTTTCATTTGATGTTTTCAATCAGATTTTCTCATTAATTTTCAGGTGGTTATTGGGTCATTCAGTGTGAAGAAAACATGTGATTTTCAAACTATATATATATATATATATATATGTATGTATGTATGCATGCATGTTCCTTCTGTTTGGATTTATTGCTTTACTGTCATCTCATTGAAAGAACTAATATAAAATTTTGCATGTGTTGTCTATAATATTTTATTGAGACAGAAATAACAATCCATATAGATAAATAGATTGATAGCATTTTATTCAAATCCATGCTATCTTGTAGTTGCAATGATTACGTATAAAATGCAAATCCATGCTATCTTGTAGTTGCAATGATTACGTATTGCTTTATTGGTGAACACATTAATTAATTTAATTTATCAACTTGAAGATGTGATAATGTTACACAATATATAGATTGTCATATAATATAATTATCGCTCGTTTACTTCAATAATAAACTATTGGGTGGATAGATAGTTTAGAGGATGAGGGGATGGATAAATCATATCCCACATCTTAAGGTAGGATACATATCCTATAAATAGGCACTCAAAACTCATTTTATTACGGGTCTTGGGTTATCCACCATTTTAATATCATGCAAATAAACATAGAATAACTTATTAATCCACTCTTATCCATCAAAGTAAACAAGACCTTAAAGTTCATTTTTATATTTAAGATTTATTATTTCTATACGTGAAAAATGTATATATGACGGTATGTGTGACACCGGCACACCCGCATATTATCCTCTTAACTGAGCCGACAATTTTAAAAATGTGATCTTACTTAAGTTATATATACATTTTAATATAATCATTACAATAATTAAAACCTTAGGACTACGATAATTTGTTATGGATAAAAAAATACTTTTGCCATTTATTACTGACACTTAATAATTTTCGTGTTGCTATATAAAAATTATTTATAACATGCATAGTGGTAAAATAATATATATATATATATACACACACACACACAATATATATAAGTGTTGAAATGATTTTATAAACAAAATCATTAATTTATTGAAGACCACAAACAAATTAAACCATTTTAACGCTCTTTTAAATTAGTTATTGTTTGCTCTGAGTGAAATCTATACTTTGATGCAGATAGCGCTAGCTAAACCGCTCAAAAATAGTATTAATTGTCTTATTTTAATATATGCCACAGCAACAGGTACGCAGCCCTTGTCACCTGAAATTTTCTATTACACTTATTTTATAATAAATATTATTAAATTATAAATTTCATGATGAAATATGAAGTAGAATATGAAAAAGCGTAACAGGAAATTTCAACCCATATCACATGAAATTTTTTATTACACTCCATGTTACACTTTCAAATTACGAGTTTTTCTTATATTTTTTCTTCAATTTTTTTTTGGTGATTTAGTTTAATTTTATAATTATGGTTTATAATTATTTTTTAATATTTAATTTTTGATTTTCAATTAATAATTCATTGTTGTGGTCGATTTTTTCAAAATTATGTTTTAGAATTTTTTAATTTATTTTTTTTTATAAATATTGACTATGATTATTTATATTATAATTAAATTTTATTTTATAAGAAATATTATTAAAATCATAAATTTAATGATAAAATATAAAGTGAAAGCGAAAAATTATAACATGAAATTTCAACCCCGTATATATATATATATATATATATATATATAGTGGGAATATATGGAACTAGCCGGTCAAACTTTTAAAAGATTTATTTTAGCCAGTAACTTTTAAACATATTTTATTTGGCCAGAATTACTATATTACCCCTATATTTATTTTTAACCTATTTCATTTCCCCCCACCATTTCAACCGCGCCGATTCACATTTCACATTTTGAAATGTGATTTTGGAAAAATTTCTCTCTCTCTCTCTCTCTCTACATCTCATCTTCTTCAACACTAATGGAATCTGCAACACTGAAAATTCAAGTGAAGATTTCTCCAGGTTCAAGCCATCGACCTCCGAAAATTCGTGTGAAGATCTCTCTCTCCAGATTTCTCCACCAACGAGCCGTCGACTTTGAAAATTCAAGCGAAGAAATAGAAAATCATTCCCCAACATGTGTATGTTTCAGATCTAATTATTAATAATATTGTTAGATTGTTAGGTGTTGTTTTTTTTTTTTTTTAAGTTTGATTTGGGGAAAAATTTGATTCGAAGAATATTGTTAAATTGTTAGATGTTGTTTGTTTTTTAAGTTTGAAGTTTATTTTCTATGCATAATAGACATGCTTTGACGATAAAAGTACCACTAATATAGTTGATGTTTGAAAATCTGGAAAAAATGAAGTATTTCTGCAACTTTCGAAAAATCTGGAAAAATGATGTTCTTAACTGCGTGCGAGCCCTGCGCGCATGCTTGTGAGCGCAGTTAAGAAGAAAATCGCACGCACTTGGCCAAATTATCAACAGTTGTTCTGCCGATGCACATAAATAATCAATCGATGTCATGCCGATAGTCTGCCGATGTGTTCTGCCGATATCTGCGCGCGCGTGCTTACGTTGTGCGTGCGTGCGCTTACTTTGTGCGCACATGTCTTATGCACGCATGCTTGTGGGCGCCCACAAGAAGAAATCACGCGCACCTGAGGCCAAATTATCAACAGTTATTCTGCCGATGCACAGAAATTATCAACCGATGTCATACCGATAGTCCGTCGATGTCTGTGCGCTCACTTACTTTGTGCGCGCATACTTGTGGGCGCAGTTAAGAAGAAAATCACGCACACTTGAGGCCAAATTATCAACAGTTGTTCTGCTGATGTATAAAAATTATCAACCGATGTCATGCCGATAGTCTGCCGATGTCTGCGTGTGCGCATGCCTTGTGTGCGCACTTAAGAACAATCCAGCGCGCACTTAAGAACAAAATCATTTTTTTTTGTAAAAGTCGAACTTAAGTGCTCACTGCACTAGCTCGACATGGACGAAGTATGACAAGAACTATGGTCCAAGAAATGAAGATCAACGATGAAGATGAAGATTGACAATGAAGATGAAGATGAAAAGCAGATCTGAAAATAAAGATCGACGATGAAGATGAAAAGCAAATCTGAAAATGAAGATGAAGATCGACGATATTTTAATTCTCTTTCTGAAATGAAAAACAGATCTAAAGATGAAGATGAAGATAAAAGCATATTTGATATTTTTTATTTTTTTATGTCCAAATGGCATTTTGGTCCAAAATGGCTAAAAAAAATATGTTTAAAACTTACTGACTAAAATAATTTTTTTTAAAGTTAAAATGCTAAAATAGTTTTTGCCTATATATATATATATTATTCCGTTAAATTTTGTATATTAATGATTAAAATAAATCTGAAAGTAGCATGGTAAAATTTGGATGCAATCAAATCAATGAACAAAATTTAAAAAACCACTGTAGATATTTTTGCATATGCTCACGGCCAAGGCCCACCATTGCTGCCGCGTGTTGCCCATCTTTGAAATTCTACAACTACGAAATCTTTGAAAAGTCTAGTATGTATAATCTCTCTCTCTCTCTCTCTCTCTCTCAATTGAATATATTTAATTTTGTGGCTGTGCTGCAATTATATATATACCATTTATCTCAACGTACATGTCATGACCGATAATAGTAGATCCGCAGATGTATATACTTTGTTACATCTTGTATTTATGAATAGAAAAGATACCGCATATGAGAAAAGAAAAATGAGTGAAGGCCTATATATATATATATATATATATATATATATATATATATATATATAGGATATGGATCAAATAGGGACAACCACTTGGTGTGAAAAGTAGGGACGATTTTCATCCATTGGATCTGATCAAATGGACGAATAAGATTATTTATTTTAAGTAGTTTTTTTTTCGATTTTTTTAATTTAAATTAAGTGATAAGGTTAATAATGTAAATTAATAAAAATCCTGTAGAGTCCTATATCTGTGCAAATCTTAACTTCCCTAATTAAACGGTTTTAATTGTGGCAAGTTAATATCTCCATTGATTTGTACAGTTTTTTTTATGAATCTGAAAAAATTGTTTAGTTTACGGTTTCTTCTTCTTCTTCTTCTTCTTCTTCTTCTTCTTCTTCTTCTTCTTCTTCTTCTTCTTCTTCTTCTTCCAACTCATAGATCAACGATGGCGACGACGCGGCACTCACACGATTTGTACAGACGGTTTCTTCTCCTTCTCCTTCTCCTTCTTCTTCTTCCAACTCATAGATCGATGATGGCGATGATGAGTCACTCACACAGCGATTCTAGCGGCGAAGGAGGTTGTTGCGCGACACTCACATGATGATTCTGGGTAGCGGCTCGACTATGGCCATTCTGGGCAGTGTTTTGTATTAGTGTAGCATGTTTGTCTATTGTAAGAAGCATTAACAGTTTGCTTATATAGCATTGATTATTTTGCGGGTTTTTTTTCCAGGGCTGATTTACTCTAGTCAAGATGTGTTTTTTCTTGTTCCATTTTTTGCTTAGTTTTGTTTTTAATTCACTTATATTTTTCCGTGCTGTTTTGTATGGTACAGTTGGGGTATTTCAATTTTTTTCATTACATTATTTCAATGCTTGCGGTAAAAAATGCCACCACGATGCTAGGAATTGTCCATGCAAAAAATGATTTGTGTAGTTTTTTTTATCAATGTTTCATTTTGTGTTTAGTTTTGTTTCTATTTTACATAGTTTTTCTTGTGATGTTTTGTATGGTACAGTTAGGGTATTCCATTTTTTTGTTTGGGTACATTATTTGTGCTACATTACAATTCTTTGATTTAAGTTGGTTGATATTACGAAGCATTTATTCGATGAATACATAGCACTAACTGTAGCATTCACATAATCCTATGCAAATGAATATGTTTACGAAGCACCAACAACGGAATATGAATATATTTATGTTACTTACGAAGCATTATTCTGAAGTGAACGAAGCACTGTATTTACATCTCTCTCACTGTAACATGAACTAATCATTTACAGCATTGCAGACAATCATAAGTAGTATCGATGATATACATATATAGCATAACAGATATGCTTAAATAACATTAAAGATGTACATGAGTAGCATATCAAATTTAATTGGGTAAAAGCGCCAGAGGTATGCATAGGTAGCATCAACAAGCCTAATTCAAAGCAATAACTCACACGTTATTTTTACCAACTTAAACACTTAGTAGCACAGATATTCATAAGTTTCGGTTGTCTGTGTACTTGTCAACTCACGTTTCATTTTGATTGATTTATCGAATGCTTAGTATTAATGTTGCATTTGATTGTTTTGTCAAGTGTCCAGTATTAATTCACGTTATAGAAAGCATTTAAATATACTATTCATCAAAATTTAGAATGTTATTAGATGGAAGACTCATGTTAGTTTCGAAGTAATACAGTTTCTCATATGAAGCATTTAACTGGTCAATAACAATCATCAACTAAGGATTAGTTTCTAAAATGCAAAATGATACCAAAAGTTTGTATTATTAGCATACATTATATAAAGCATTATCAATATAAATACAAAGCATTAACAAGTGCGATGCGAATCATTATCAAACTCATACTCAAATCCGTAAATCTGAGGAATTCATGTGCTTGCACATCATAAACACATAATAAAATGCACTTGGATTGACCCATGTACGTCAATCTGCCGCACAATATACACACCACAGTCATTGTTATTTTCGGTATCCCTCCAAGTCATGTCTAGTCTCGTCAAGTATGATTTTACTTATCGTGCGAAGTCCTATTAGCCTCAAAATCAGAGTTGTCTTGAGGAATATTAGCACCACCTGAAACAAAACATAATAAACATGGAATTAGTTCTTATTTAGCATTCAATTTTTAAGAGATGTATATAAATTAATTGTTATTAGCATTGTTGGTCGATGCAATCATTGTACACAATATAAATCACATACAAAATTCAACACACACGGTCAATTTTCAATTCATGTAAATATAAGCAGCAACAGATCCATTTAAACTCATGCAAAGCATGTATTTTAATTATTCATAGCATTAACATTTACCAAATGCGGAAGATTTCACAAACATTTAATTATATAGCACTGTAAGACATTAAACTTAGCACTTATATATTCTGTATGGATATTTAAACATCATACCAAATGCTTTAACACGTAAATGTAAACAAATCTGACATTAATCACAACATAGTCGAAAATTCAAAAATAACAAAATTCGTAAACCCACAAATCCCATTTCCAAAATTGACAAAATAACAAAATTTGTAAACCCACAATTCTGGATTCCCAAATTTTGTTCAATTTCGTAAACCCACAATACACACTTAATCGATTAATAATCAGAAACCACAACAGATATATTCTTATGCGATTCGCCCAAAAAAAAACCTATTTTCTAAATATATTTTTTTAATCAATCACAAGCATTAATCAGATTTTAATTAGTACGAATTTTTTTCCAAAATCATCATTAAATTCAATTGAAAGCACTGAATCTTACCCGATTTCTTCCGACCCATGTTTATTTTTGGCTTCTCGTTCGAAAGCGCCGATGTCGGAGGGGGAAAATCCGCCGTCTTGTTTACTGTTCAAGTAGCCGCGCACGACAAAACCGCCGAGCTATGCCGGAATACTCGTCGATTCTCAAGAATGTCTCCGTCGGTTCTTGCGTTGGCCTAGGTTTTCTGATTTTAGAGGATGGAATTTTGATTTCTAGACGTAACCGTTCCTTCTATGTGGAATTTGTGTTTGCAGATTTTCAGGGATTTAGTTGTAGATAGCATATATCATGTTCCGGATCTAGCGCCATTTTTAGTGCATGCTAACATATGAAATTAAGATGGGATTTGACAGTAATACCCATATACGTTTTAATATTAATTAAAATATCAGAAATTACCATTAAAAATCCGTGTAATATGATCCATCCATCTTATATATGTGTAGGGTTCATATTTATCCCTAATATATATGAGTGACCTATATATATATATAAGGTAGGGTTTACATAAGAACCAATCCCCACATGGGAACTAGGAACAAATCTCAACCATACAATGCTTTGATCTCAATGGTCCAGATTTAAATAAAAAAGCGGTGACATAATGGTAAATATGAGGAAATCAAACTTACCCCTGGTCAAAGCTGACATCAGCATTCTTACACAAAATTTATTTAAACTTTAAACATCCATAACTTGCTCATATTTAATTAGATTAACGCAAATTATATATCAAATTAAAGTTCTTTTCGTGCTCTTTCATTTAAGATCCATTGTTCATATGTTTATTCGAAAATATATTTTTTCATCCATAATAGCGTGATGTTGAACTCAAAATAGCATGACAAAATATTCACAATAACATGGAAGTATACACATAATAGCATGAAAAAAAATACTCATAACAACATGAAAAAATATTCATAAAACACATAAATTTTACTCATAATAGCAGTAGTAGTGTTCATTAATAGTAGGATATTATCTGTTCATATTAACATGCATATATATTCATATTAGCATGTATATATATTCATAATAGCATGATAGTACTCTCATTTTAGCATAGCGAAATTTATAAGAATAGACAACTGTTTTAAAGTGTTGTCTATATAATTTCTGAAAATTATACTCAATATTACAAGTTTGCCACCGCCTTTGACCAAAAATTGACCAAATCTTAGTCATCTAAATCAAATCAATGGATGGATGAGAGGAGTTCCTAGTTCTCACATGGGGGATGAGTTCTCATTTGATCTGTTCCATATATATATATATATATATATATATATATATATAGGATATGGATCAAATGAGACCATTTTTCTGGTGTGAGAAATGAGACCCCATCTTACACCACACATCCTGATAAAATCTAGTGTCCAGATTTAAGCAAAATCTCGATGGCATTTTTATGATTTTGCTGAAGTTTCAGCCGCCATGGGCTTTTCTGTAATTTAGTAATTATATTATTTGATATCAGACAAGATATTATTTCCAAACTTATCGTTGATTGCCACATCTCACACGGATTTCGCAAGCCCTTCTTCTACAATTTCTTCGTTTGCTTTCGATCGATAATTTTTCGATTATCGCGATGGATTTGATGGATTCGCCAAGTATGTTTGTCCAATTTTATTGTCCGATTGATAGTTTTATATGCTCGCCAATTTTTATTTGATTAGAGCTAAGCGATGATCTTTGTATTTTGCTGGTTATCGATGTTTTTGATGTTGCGTGAGGTTTTGTTTTGTTTTTTTGCTTATGCGAGTTGTATGTATGAATCACTATGTATTTATCATGATTTTTCATTTTTTATTTCGATTTTGATATGTTTGATTTTCTGATTTCTATGTTTATCGATGCAGTATGATCTTCGATTTGGTGGTTATTAATTGTTTGTTTTGTGTTTATTAGTTTTGTGTTTTTTGGAATTTTGTATATTAGGTGGATGTTGTTAGCATGATAAATACTGTAAATATGCTGATTGAGAATGATTTATGTGCTAACGATGCAATTTTATGTTTTCCATTATTAAGTGGCAGAGTCTGATGTAATATAAGATAATGAATGATTAAGTATATGCTGATCAAGAATACATTACATGCTAACTATATATTTTTCTATATTCTATTGTTAAGTGGCAGACTCGGATTCAGTTGACGATTGTTCAGATACTAGTATAGTTATATCTCCAGATTTGACGCAATACTATGTACCTAGGTGTGATTCTTCTATGAAGCCAGTTGTTGGAATAATGTTCAAGAATATGTTGGATGGTATAGAGTTCTATAGGGTTTATGCGGCTCGTTGTGGATTTAATATTCGATTTTCTACTGTTAGAAAGTCTAAAGATGGTACGATTACTTGGAAGTATATTCTTTGCAATCGTGTGGGTGAAAAGAATGCAAATGTGGATTTTGATGCTAGGAGGTTGCGATGCAAGGCACATGTAGTTCTTAAGTTTAGTAGTCTAGATGGGGTTTGATTGGGCTATATTTGCACATATCTTTTGGGCTATTTTTGGTATATTTTGATCGTGTTAATTGTCTAGAGGTCGTATTTTGTGGAAAAAAGTGTGTTTTGTAAGTGATTGTAGGTAATTGACACGAATGTGAAGGAATTGACTTGTTTTTGGGAGCGTGCAGTCAAGCCTGATTGAAGCAAAAGCTGGAAGAGTCGCAAGGCAGTCAGTATGGGCATACTGAGTGAAAGGAGTACTGAGATTATAGACACGCGGATAGGGCTGGAACACAGATTACTTGAGATCTCGGGCTTGGATGCGAGCTTCTAGAGTTTTACAGCTTTTGGACTCTTTATTTTATCTCTTTCCTAGTTTGATTAGATTTAGGATTCTATTTCCTTAATTAAACAATTGTATTTAAGGATATAGAGAGAGATTATGATCGATATTCCATACTCATGCAAACAGTACAGAGAGTGTTCTAGCAGATTTTATTCATACTCTTCATTGATTCCATTGTGTTCTGCTTTATGATATTTTGGAGTCCTGATTTAATTATGCAATCAAGCTAAACTCGTTCTTATTCCGGTGAAGATTAACGAAGCCCTAGCGTAATTATACTGTGAGATCTAATTGTTCTTTTAATTTTCATTAATTGCATGCATCTGTGATTCTTGGTGTTTAAAGTCATTAATTGTTTCAACTCTGCTAGGTAGTTGCAAATATTTAGTAGATCGGAATTAATTAGCAGCCAATTAAACCGGTCATCCGTAATTGTGGTTTAAGTTTAATTAGTGGTACAATGATTCTTCAGAATCGAGGGAAGAACAGTCTTAATTCAGCAGTCCTATGTCAAAGTATGTTGGTTTTGAATCGGGTTTCTCTAGTATCTAATGTTGTCTGCTCATTAAATCAATAGAGTGTCTCTTACGGTTTTCAGTCAATTAGGGAAATAATTGGTGAAGTGTCTTCCTGATTATCGAGAAACTAAGGAGAAATTAGGCTGCGTCAGAAGTGTTTTCGGTGGCTATAACTAGTTTGCATGCATTAATTAGAATTATCTTTGTATCGAGGATCGGTATAATTAAGCTAGGATGAAATTAATTGGAAATCAGAATACTTTTTTGTAATCTGTTAAACAACTCTCTCTCGTTTGCTGTTTAATTTTCATTTTTACTTTACAACAACAAAATTCGTGTGGGAAAATCTGGTTGTTGCAAACTGAAAGTGTGGAATAATTCTCGCTGGTCCTTTGGGAGACGGTCTTGCTCGCCACTGTTCTGGGTAGTGTGGGCATACCGACTGTCGATCGAATTATTTTTGGTGTAAAATGATGCACCAAATTTTGGCGCCGTTGCCGGGGATCGGTTTTAAGCAGTAATTATACTAATATTTTCAGTTTGCTATTTTTCTTTGTTTTGTTTTATTTTTACAGTGCATGACTCGATCCTCACAAAAAGGAAAGCTAGTTTTTGATCTAGAACCGGAGAGAACTTTATGAAAGTTGAGGAAAGCTGCCAGGGAGTCTAGGGAGGCTTCCGAATCTGATCTGGGAACATTTGATCTTCATCAATTTTTTGAGGAAAACATGACCAACAACGGAAATCAAACTCTTGCAAATGCTGCTGAACCTGAACCGCCAATCAGGGAGCTACGTCGCCACAGAAATAATCAATCCATTTGCATCGTGCTGCCTACGATTGCAAATAACTCTAAGATACAACCTGGTTTCATTCAGGTTTTGCCTAAGTTCGGCGATCTGCCTGGAGAAAGTGCACATAAGCACTTAGCCGAATTTGATCTAGTCTGCTCTACTCTTTGTCCTTAAGGTTTTTCTGCTGATAATCTGAGGCTACTAACTTTTTCTCATACTTTGCAAGGCAGGGCTAGAGACTGTCTATTTGATCTTTCATCTAGTTCGATCACCACTTGGAATGAATTAGAATGATAATTTTTGCGCAAGTTCTTCTCGGAGTCCAGAGCTGCAAATCTGCGAATGGTGATTAGCAGCATTAAGCAGAAGCAGAATGAGAGCTTGGCCGATTATTGGGAGAGATTCCAATAATTGTGCCGTAAGTGCCCAGACCACAGGTTCTCTGAATATCAATTGCTAACCAATTACTTCTACCGTGGAATGTCTACTTTTGACAGAAAAATTGTTGACACTGGTGGGGGATCTTTCACCAACAAGACACTGGCTGAGGCCAAGCAACTTATCATTGACATGGTCTCTGGAGGTCAACAGTATGAAGATGAGGATGATGATAGGTATCAACCTGTAAAGGGAGTTGAGCGAGCTGAGAACTCCGGTGTCAATGAAAAGATAAATGCTCTGACTTCTCTGGTCAGAGGGCTCGCTGCAGCACAAACTCAGAATGGCCGTTGCGGAGTGTGCCTAGAGAATGGGCACTCTACTGATGCTTGCCAAACTTTGCAAGATTCTCCAACAGAGCAAGCCTGCTATAGATCCGGTGATGCGCAACAAGAAGCTCTGAGACAGAAAAGGGATGATCCATATTCCAATACCTACAACCCAGGCTGGAGGGACCACCCAAATTTCGGCTGGAGACAGCCCAATCAGAAAGTACCCAGAGTTTTATCTCAGAGGCAGCCACAAGGTGGTCAGTATGCCCAAACTAACAAATCTGCGCCCAGTATGAATGAAATTATGAAGTGTCTGGAGCAGAGCAGTGCCCTCGTGAACAATCTGGCGCAGAGCCAGAAAGCATTCCAGCAAGAGACGCAAGCCGCTCTAGGGAGTATGGGCACACAAATCACCCAGCTTACTACTCAAATGAACAAGATGCATGCGAATCAATGCAAACTTCCCTCCCAAACTGAGCAAAATCCAAAGGGGGATGTTAGTGTAATTACCTTACGAAGAGGGAAGGAATTAGTCGAGTTGAAGGCTAAGAAGAAAGAGAAGGAGCAGGAAGGGCATACTGAAATGCCGGAAAAAGATTCTAGAGCAGAAGAAAAGCAAGCTGCCAAACCTACTCATCCTAAGGTCAGTGTTGAATCCAAAATTTCTAACTCTCTGGTTGCAGCACCCTTTCCTTCCAGGTTGGTTCGAAACAAGAAGAAGGATGATGAAAATGAGATTCTCGAGTTGTTCAAGAAGGTAGAAATCAATTTGCCTTTGATTGATGCTATTAAACAAGTTCCCAAGTACGCAAAATTCTTGAAAGAATTGTATGCTAAAAAGATGAAATATGGGAAAGATGCGAGGATTAAAGTAGGTGAAAATATTTCTGCTGTCATTCAAAGAAAGTTACCACAAAATGTAAGGATCCTGGTATGTTTACTATTCCTTGCATTATTGGCAGTAAGAAAGTTGAAAGAGTCATGCTAGACTTAGGCGCATCCATCAATGTTATGCCTTTGTCTATGTATAAAGAATTGCAATCAGGAACTATGAAAGAAACTCGTGTTATCATTCAGTTAGCCAATAGGTCTATTGCATACCCTCAAGGTGTGGTAGAAGATGTTCTTGTCAAGGTTAATGATTTGATTTTTCCTGTGGACTTTTACATTGTTGACATGGATGATTCCTTTTTTGCACATAGATCATTGATTCTGTTAGGATGTCCATTCATGAAAATGGTAAGAACAAAAATTGATGTTGATAAAGGCATGCTTAGCTTTGAATTTGATGGTGATATTGTTACATTTAATATTTTTGAAGCTATGAAGCATGTTGAGGACCCTGAAGCTCTTTATATGGTTGATATTGTTGATTCTTTGGTTGACGATTTTGTTGAGCACAATTTCAGGGAAGATAAGTTAGAACATAAACTTTTTGGTGGACTAACTGAAACTGCTGTGAATACAGAAAAAGAAGAGGCCATTAGAGAAATCATCCAGCAGTTGTACGCCACTAGTGAGTTTTCGGCTCGAAGTCTGACAAGCCGTATGCCCTTACCGACCAACTCAGAGCCGATTTTGCCATCGCATGTGAAGGCTCCATACTGGAGTTCAAGGTCCTTCCCGAGCATCTGAAATATGCTTACTTAGGAGAGCAAGATACGCTGCCAATCATCATCAGCAAAGATCTAAGCACAGATCAAAAATGACGGTTGGTTGAGCTGTTGAAAAGACACAAGGGAGCAATTGGTTGGACATTAATCAATATTAAAGGGCTCAGCCCTGACATATGCTTGCACTGGATTTTTCTTTAGCCGGATTGCAACCATCTAGAGATCCACAAAGAAAATTGAACCCGATCATGAAAGAAGTGGTGCTAAAAGAGATCCTCAAGCTGCTCTAACTAGGGATCATATACCCAATCTCTGACAAAGTTTGGGTCAGTCCAGTGCACGTGGTTCTGAAGAAGTTCGGGTTTCAGCTTGTCAAGAATGAGAATAATGAATTGATTCCAATGAGGTTGCAAATAGGTTGGCGCATGTGCATCGATTTTTGGAAGCTGAATGATGCTACACGCAAAGACTATTTTCCCTTGCCGTTCATTGATGAGATGCTCAAACGATTGGCGGAAAAATCCTTCTTTTACTTTCTGGATGGTTATTCGGGCTATTTTCAGATTTTTGTTGCCCAAGAAAATCAAGAAAAGACGACTTTTACATGTTTGTTTGGAACATTCGCTTGTCGAAAAATGCCATTTGGTTTGTGCAATGCCCCTGGCACTTTCCAGCGGTGTATGATGAGTATCTTCTCCGACTTGATTGAAAGTTGTATAGAGATTTTTATAGACGATTTTACCGTACATAGAGACTCATTCGATCAATGTTTGACTAATCTGGATAAGTTACTTAAGAGATGCGTGTAGATAAATTTGGTACTTAATTTTGAGAAGTGTCACTTCATGGTGAAGCAAGGCATTGTGCTCACCATGTTATTTCTGAGAAAGGGATCGAAGTCGACAAGGCGAAGGTTGATCTGATTGTGAAGCTCCCCTACCCGTCGAATGAGAAGGAAATTCAACCCTTTCTAGGCTATGCGGGTTTCTACAGACATTTCATCCACGATTTCTCAAAGATTGCGTAGCCATTGACAAAGCTGCTACAAAAGGATGCTCCGTTTGTCTTCAATGATAAATGCAAAGAAGCTTTCAACCAGTTGAAGAGCAAACTCACCTATGCTCCTATCATTCAACCACCTCAATGGGGGTTGCCTTTTGAGATCATGTGCGATGCGAGTGACTTAGCTGTTGGAGCTGTACTTGGGCAAAAGAGTGGGAAGAATAGCCATGTGATATATTATGCTTCGAAGACTCTTAATCCTACTCAATACAATTACACGATGACGGAGAAATAGCTTCTGGCTGTGGTGTTCGAATGTGAGAAATTTAGATCTTACCTTGTTGGATCGAAAGTTGTGGTGTACACAGACCATGCTGCTTTGAAATATTTTCTCTCCAAGAAGGAATCCAAGCCCCGTCTCATGCGTTGGGCGCTTCTGCTGTAGGAATTTGATTTGGAGATCAAAGACAAGAAAGGAGCTGAGAATAATGTTGTTGATCATTTAAGCAGACTACTGATGAAGTCAGACGGTATGCCCATACTGGATGATTTTCCTGACGAACTTTTGCTGGCAGCTGTGAGCGTGACTCCTTGGTATGTTGATTTGGTCAATTTTCTGACCACTGAGATGTTTCTAAAAGGAACTGAAACTGCAAAGAAGAACAAATTGAAGAGCCAATCTAAATATTTCATCTGGGAGATTCCTATTTATGGAAGACTTGTGCTGATCAAGCGATTCGATGTTGCATACTGGATGATGAGATAAAGTCCAAAATTGATTTTTATCATGCCCATGCGTATGAAGGCCATTTTGGGCCGAAAAGGATAGCCCGTAAAATCCTTGATTGCGGTTTTTATTGGGAAATAATTTTTAAGGATGCTTAAAACTTTTGCAAGAACTGTGATCGATGCCAATGCACTGGTAACATCTCTTCAAGAAACTAGATGCCCCAAGTTCCAATTTTGGTCTGTGAGATTTTTGATATACGGGGCATAGACTTCATGGGCTCTTTTCCTAGTTCATTCGGCAACTCCTACATCCTTTTGGCTATCGATTATGTCTCCAAGTGGATTGAGGCCAATGCTATGCATTCTTATGATTCCAAAGTGGTTTTTAAGTTCCTCAAGACCAATATTTTCCAGCGATTTGGTGTTCCTCGAGCTATCATAAGTGACCAAGGCACACATTTTTGCAACCGTACATTGGAGGCCCTTTTCAAGAAATATGGGGTTCATCACCGAGTCACCACCATCTACCATCCTCAATCCAATGGCCAGGCTGAAGTATCGAACAGAGAGATCAAAAATATCCTCGAGAAGACAGTGAACCAAAATCGAAAGGGTTGGAGCTTGCATCTAGACGACACCGTATAGGCATACCGCACATCGTATAAATCACCTATCGGGATGTCACCGTACAGATTGATCTTCGGGAAGCAATGCCACCTACCTGTGGAGCTGAAACATCGAGCTTTCTGGGCTGTTAAATAATGTTGTCTTGATCCAGCAATAGCGGGCCATGAAAGACGGTATCAACTGCAAGAACTCGAGGAGATTCGTTTGGAGGCCTATGATAGTGCTAGTTCATACAAAGAGCATACTAAGTTCTTGCATGACAAGTACATTTGGAGAAAGCACTTTGAAGTTGGCCAGAAGGTGTTGTTGTTTAATGCTCGCCTTCGACTAATGCCGGGCAAGTTGAAATCTCGTTAGACAGGCCCCTATGAAGTTGTGAGTGTTAGCCCTCATGGAGCGGTCGAGATTCGAAGTCTCACAACTCACAAGTTGTTGAAAGTGAATGGCCAATTGCTGAAGCCATATTTTGCTGGAATGGAGCTGCAAAATTTCGACAGGGTCGATCTGGCGACCCCTGCTATTACATCTTGATTGTGCTTCCCCACGTCGAGCCTCAGATGTTAAATAAGGGCGCTTCTCAGGAGGCAACCCGAGACTTTTTTTGCTTTATTTCGTTTATGTCATTTTCTTTATTTGCTTTGTTCGTTCATTTCTGCTTTTTATTCAATAAAAATAAAAAAGAAAAAAAGAGAGAGAGAGAAAGAAAATGGGGGTAAAGGACCTCCTATGCCCACATTCTAAGTATGGGGGGGGGGAAGTTGGATATTTTCAGATAGGAGGGGCTAAATTGCAATTATAGTGTTCTCGATTTGGGGATTTCTAATCACAAGCCCTAATTTGCCTTATAATTTAACCCTCTTCCCCCTTAATTGTTTTACCCCCTCTACTTCAAATTTCTATTGCGGCTACAGGTTTTAACCGCTGACTCCTCCACGCCGTTCATCTTCTCCGACAAGTCCCTCGCCGCTGGCCTCATCATCATCATGGGGAAGAAGAGAACTTCAAGGCGAGCTACCACCACCGTTTCCCCACCGTCCCATCGTGACAAAACACTGTCACCCCCGCCGGCCATTTTCCCTAGCGATAACTCGCAACCACCATCTCCGGTGGCCTCCGCCGCAGCCACCGCGCTTTCTGCACCGCTATTTATGCGGAGGACCTTTGTCCAATGCCTGCCTTTTTGGCCACCAACTGAGGTACAACAACGCACTGACAGAAATGCGACCGCTATCTTGTTGGCGCGCGTGTGTTTGATTGGGATAGTATAGCTGTTTTAGGGGTCAATGATGCTATTCGTGCTTATTTTGCGCGTATTGGTTGGTCTGCTATGTTGGATGTGGTTTTGCCTGTTTATAGGGAGCTTAGTCTCGAGTTTCTATCTTCTTATGTGTTTGATGCTTCAAGGGGGCTCGATGATGCGCATGCTGTCTTGTTTACTCTGAGAGGTCAAAAAATTAATTTCTCTATTAATGCTCTCAATGTGTTGCTTGGTTTTGAGACTGATGAGTCTGTGTATGATGAGTTATATGAGTTTGCTTATTGTGACGTTCCTTCTTCTTTTTCCTCGCATGTGCATGAACGGTGGAGTATTATTTCTATAGATTCTGACTTTGTGCCCCGCTCCTCTTGGAGTGCCCATATCAGAGATGATGCTCTACGTTTGTGCAATAGGTTTCTTGCTTCTAATTTCTTTGGTCGTATTGATGGGATGAATGTAGTGACTGTCCAGAAGGTCTTTATACTTGACAACATGCTTTTTGGTGAGAAATTGAACTTTGGTTGTTGGTTGGCTAGGCAGTGGCAGTTTAGTGCCAATTGAAAAACTATAATCCGTGCACACAATTGTTAATCAATACGGCTATTGTTTGTTCTACGATATGTGTGGGACAGAAGTAAGAACATAAATTAAAAAGCAGTAAAGTACGCACTAGATTGGTAACCCAGTTCAGTTAATCAACCTACTCTGGGAGATTGCTCCCAAACTTGAAGATTCGACTGTTACTCCTTCATGAAGTGTATTTGGGATCTTACATATACATGACTCCCTCCTTATGACACCCGTTCTTCTCCACGAACTCTTTCACTAGCTGAAAGCTGTAAGATCCCCTTACAACCGTGACACTAGACTCCCTCTAGCTACCCACGACTTCAACTTACAATATCTCCCGAGATTGCGTACAAAATAGGTATTAAAAACCCCTCACGTGTTTCACTTGAAAACACTCAAAACTAGTCTATCACATTGAACTGTTTTCAGGAACAACTACTAGTAAAAATACTTGGGACACAAACCACAATGACTCTCAAATAAATGCTAAGAGAATCTAAAACAACGTCCACCGATTGCATAATGAATCGGCCTTCTTATATCTTTCACTTCAATATTGACGTCGATCTTCACCGTCGGCAATATGACAAGTGGATTGATGGTTTGCGATCTTCCCAAAAGTGTGTAGATACTTTTCTTGGGCATGAGGGTTATTTACAGCTCGGTATCTACTCCACAAAGCAGTCAATCGTACATATCTTGCCTTCCACGAATGGATCTGCGCAAGATCTTCTATATAAGGAAACTGTCATATAAAAGTGTCCCTGGATCTGTCTGGGAGATCAGAGGGAACAGTTTGCCAACTGTTCTTATTTTTCACGCACAGTGAAATGAATAGCTTTAGGGACATACCCAAGCACACATTATCAAACATATCTCGCCAACAAAATAACACGAACACTTAGTGCATCAACAAGCGGCCCGATGGCCAAGCACAACGACTGTCTCCAGTCAATTCGGCAGCAACCTCATCCAACTCAAACACAGGGGCAGGAGCAACCACATGCTCACGACCCAAATAAGCATTAATCACAGACGGTGAAAAAGGAATCCAATGACCCCATACGAATATAGAAAAGGCATGCTCATCAGACGCATCACGAATGGACTTAGATAAATTTACATAAAACTCATGCACAACAGCAGCAACAAAAGGCGATGCAGTATAGGCAGACTTCTCTAACCTCAAATCATGCAAAATTTCAACGACTCTAGTACCCTTAACATCAGCCTTAATCAACTTACGCTTAGACACAAGAGAGCGACCTATAACCAACTTATACTAACTTTGGTGAAAGGCAGAGAGAAACTTACTCGAATCATAGGCTTCAGATTCGGACCCAGATCTATCCGGGACATATTCAGTGACATCCTCTGCTTCATCATCAGAAGGAGAAGGTGCTCTGGCTTGCTTCATCAGCGGGCGATGACGATCCGACACCAATCCCATCCTCTGCTCAGACAGACTCCGTGTAACACGGCGAGCAGAAACAACAATAGGCTTCTTAGCCGAAGCCTTTTTCCCAGAAGATTTTACCGATTTTGGGGGTTTGGATGAAGACCCCTTCTTGGCAGCAACTTTCACCAACACTTTCAATTTGAAATTGGCGATAGGCGTGTCGTCTTCATCATCAGAAACCAGAGAGGTGAATGGAACATCTCTCAACTCCAACTTGCATTTGGTCCTGTGATTTTTGGAAGAGGTAGCCTTGCGATTTGGTTGAGGAGGGACAGAAGCAGCCTCAGGAACATGAGAATCTTCATCAAAGAAGGAGATATCAACATCTTCTTCACCTTGACCTTGATCAAGGGTTTCATCCGCAACAACAGGTGACACTTCACCTAGGGGAACTTGAACAGTGACAATGGGCGCGTCACTTAACACCGGAGTGGCAGCAAGAATAGATGGTTCTTGTACAAACTTCAGAGCATCAAGAGATGCAAAAAATTCCTCAATTGATGCAAACTCTTCGCCAACAGCAGAGGCGATCAGGGCATCCATTGACTCAATGGTCTCTAGAGGCGGCGAAGGAGGAACATCAGAAACTCTAGGAGAGGGTAAAGATACTTGATCTGTCTTAGACACAGATCCAATGACTGCTTCCACAGAAGGTGCCATAGATAATGGCACAGAAGCAGAGACATCTGGAACGGCTTCAATTTGCGGTTCCAAGGTAGGGGCAGAGGACCCAAATGGAGCAAACACCAGTGGCTTTGAAAGTTCTCCCAACTTTCACCACAAGTCCTGCGTAGAGATTTTCGGTTTCTTGAATAGAGAAGGCTTAGTTGATTCAGATTTGTCCGCCATTGTAAATTGAGGAGGAAGACTCTTGCAAGTAGAAAGTTCAAGAGAGAAGGGCTTTGAGGAGAGAGAATTTTTGAAAAAAAAAATCCAATTGCCTTAATAAAATTTTGAACAGTAGACTTATGCCCTTAATTAGAGAATTCATAAAGGAAATTCCCATAGCTGTCATATCCTATAAGCAGAACCCTTATGCTCGTTCTTGGGAAATAGAACCGAACTCGGCGCGGGAAACAAGGATCCACTAGCTGTTGAAAAATAATCGTTCAAATTGTCCCAACATCTGTCTGAGACATACTTCGACACACACTGCATCGACCACATCGACTTGGTCATTTTACTCTCTTTGTACACACATCACTTACCAAGACAGTACAGAGAGGCTTCTCTCAGAGGAGAAGTTCAGAGAACATAAAGACCCAAAGAGGATCTAAGTATTTCAATCCTTGCAGTTCCATGTGCCTTTGTAAAGATATCTGCAAGTTGGGCATCAGTGCCAACATATTCAATCACAACTGATCCATCTTCAACAAGTTCACGGATGAAATGGTGATAAATATCTATGTGTTTTGTTCGTGAGTGCTGGACATGATTCTTCAAAATATTTATGGAACTCATGTTGTCATAGTATATGGTAAGGACAGATTGTGACACACTATAGTCAAGCAACATTTGCTTCATCTAAAGAAGTTGAGTACAAAAACTTTCAGCCGTAATATATTCGGCTTTTGTAGTAGACAAAGAGATCGAATTATGTTTCTGACTAAACCATGAAACCATGTTGTTTCCAAGGAAGAAACATCCTTCAGAAGTACTCTTCCGATCTTCAGTACACCCAGCCGAATCTGCATTGCAAAATCCTACCAAACTAGGGTTTGTATCATAGGAAAACCAAAGTCCCAACTCAGCAGTACCTTTTATGTACTTGATTATGTGCTTGACAGATTTTAGATGACTTTATTTGAGATCAGATTGGTAC
Organism: Perilla frutescens; assembly: GCA_026008535.1. Lineage (NCBI taxonomy): Eukaryota > Viridiplantae > Streptophyta > Magnoliopsida > Lamiales > Lamiaceae > Perilla > Perilla frutescens. The sequence continues at coordinate 33,504,428 of BRKX01000017.1, read as the reverse complement.
CGAGCACAAACTCCAACACTGAAGCAAATGTCTGGCCTACTTGCTGTAAGGTAGAGCAGACTGCCAATCATACTCCGGTACATGGTTTGCTCAATAGAAACACCAACTTCATCTTTTGACATCTTTGAGGATGTCCCCATCGGTGTTCTTTTCGGGCTGCAACTATCCAATCCAAACTTGTTGATCAAGTTCCTTGCATACTTTGTTTGAAACACAAAGATTCCATCATCCTTTTGCTTCACTTGAAGCCCCAGAAAGTATGTCAATGCACCTACAAGACTCATTTCGAATTCAGAAGTCATGTCCTTCACAAACTCGTCCACCATTCTGTTTGAGACAGATCCAAAGACAATATCATCGACATAAATCTAGACGATGATTACATCAGATTTTTCTCTCTTGATGAAGAGAGTTCGATCAGCTCCACCACGAACATATCCTTTCTCCAGAAGGAACTTGGTTAGCCGTTCGTACCAAGCTCAAGGAGCTTGTTTGAGGCCATAAAGGGCCTTCTTCAGTTTGTACACATACTCCAAATGGTGAGGATCTTCAAAGCCTTTGGGTTGGCTAACAAATACATCTCCAGACAAGTACCCATTCAAGGAGGCACTCTTCACGTCCATTTGGAATAATTTGAACTTCATCCAAGCGGCCATAGCAAGGAACAAATGAACTGATTCAAGATGAGTAACTGGAGCAAAAGTCTCGTCGAAATCCAATCCTTCAACTTGGGAATAACCTTGGGCAACAAGTCTTGCCTTATTTCTCGTTATGTTCCCTTCTTCACCAGTTTTATTTTTGAAGATCCACTTTGTGCCGATAACATTAACCTCTTCAGGTCGTGGAACAAGATCCCATACTTCAGTTCTTTCAAATTGCAAGAGCTCTTCTTGCATGGCTTGAATCCATCGCTCATCTTGCAATGCTTCTTTCACATTTTTGGGCTCCACAGTTGATGTGTAACACATTAGCTATCAATTCACGATAGTTCTTTCGAACACCCCTTGTCCGAACTCCCTCACTCATATCACCAATGATATCGGATGCAGAGTGATTCTTCTGAACACCTTTCGAAGGTTTAGGAGCATCCAGTTTCTCGCTACTTGCTTCTGTTGGCACACTATGTTCCAAACTGTCTGGAACAGATGCTGGAACATGGATAGTAGCATCAACACTTTTCTCATTGATCTGGGCGACAGATTCTTCCAGATCATCAACAACAATATTAATGGACTCCATCACAGTCTTGGTCCTTTTGTTGAAAACACGGTAGGCCCTACTATTCCTCGAGTACTTGAGAAACATACATTCGTCTCCTTTGGTATCAAACTTGCCAAGTTGCTCTCAGTCTCGCAACATGTAACAAGTACTCTAAAAAATATGAAAGTACTTTAGGTTGGGCTTTTTCCCTTTCCATAACTCGTAGGGAGTAACTCTCGTCTTGGGTCTGAAGTACACCTGATTAATGACATGATAGACTGTATTCACCGCTTCAGCCCAGAGGTTGTCAGGGACAGATTTGGCCTTCATCATGACTCGGCTCATCTCTTGAAGCGTCCGATTTTTTCTCTCAACAACACCATTTTGTTTAGGTGTTTTTGGTGCTAAGAACTCTTGTCCGATTCTTTTTTTTTCACAGAAACACCGGAAGCAGGCATTCTCAAACTCATGACTATGATCACTCCTTATTCTCACAACATTGGTTGTTTTCCCCACTTCAAGTTTGAGACACAATTTCTTGAATGTCTCGAAGGTCTCTCCCTCTCTTAGGAATTCCACCCATGTGAATCTTGTGTAGTCATCCACACAAACAAATATGAACTTCTTCCATCCAATGCTTTCAGTTTGGACAGGCCCTATCAAGTCCATATGCAGCAGCTCCAAGGTATTTGAAGTGGTAATCTTTTTAACAGATTTGTGAGATGTGTGAATTTGTTTTCCAACTTGACATGGTCCGCATACATTCTCTCGATCAATGCTTAATTTTGGAACACCAATCACCGCTTCAGTCTTCATGAGTCTCTGCTTTACATAGCTGGGATCTAAAGCAAGTCCCATTCAAATTAAGGAGATAACAGTTGTCTCTCGATCTGTCCCCATCCATCAGAAGGACACTTTCTTTGTTCTTGACAAGACATTTATCTCGAGTGAAATACACCAAGAGACCTTGGTCACACAACTGACTAATGCTAATTAAATTAGCTTTCAGTCCTTCTACAAGCAGCATGTCCTCCAGGTTGGGCATCCCATGCACATTTAGACATCCACGGCCAAGCACTCTACCTTTAACACCATCTCCAAACGTAACAGTTTGGTATGAGCAATCTTTTTGTATGTTGCTCAGTATGCTAGCATCTCCGGTCATATGCCTAGAGCATCCGCTGTCAAAGTACTAGCTACTTTTTGCATGAATATTGAGGGTCGTGTGAACCACATAATTTCTGTGGTTGTTCCTGGATCTGTTTAGGACAGTTCTTCTGGGAAACTGATCAAATTCTGCAAAACCCCTTCTTTTCATCCTTCGGAGGTCATTGATCAAGTTTCTGCAGTGACCAGGTTTCTCACAATAATTACACACAACACGTGTTTTTTGAGGAGACTTCATTTGCTGTTGTTTGTTCTTTGGCTCAGCTCTCAACTCTGGAACTGTAGAATCTTTTGTTCCAGAGGTCTGTCCTTGATAGAATCCGCCATAAAAATGACCACCATTGAATCCGAGCCCCGAATGATCCTGAGGGCTCTTTCCCTTGGAAAAAATCACATCCAGCTGAGATGATCTAGAGTTCATCATCTTCACAAGCTTCTTCAGATGTTGAAGCTCATCAGTCTGAGAGTGACTGTTATTTTTGAACTGCAGCAAGTAACTTTGCGCTTCCTTGAGATGAGTGGCAAGATTATCTCTTTCTTTCAAGAGATTAGCATTTTCTTTCATCAGCCCTTCATTGGCCTGAACCGCCATGATCCAACTCATATACAGTTTTTTATATGCTTCCATGACAGATTCTTCAGTAAATTCTTCGTCATCACTGCATTCAGAAGTCTTGTCATCCTGTCTGTCAGGAACATATTCAGACACAGTTTCTTTGACAGACTGTGTCATGAAAGCAATATGATTACTCACACATTCTTCATCACTTCCGCTATCGTCTGGATCATCACTCTCACTGAGGGTAGAATTGTATGATTTATTCTTCCTTTTAAGAGTATTCGCACACTCGGCTTGGTAGTGACCAAAACCACCGCACTCTCTACACTTGACATCTTTATGTTTGTCTTCATTTGAATCTTCATCTTTTGATCTTCGAGGTTTAAAAACCTTATATTTGCCAGAATTATTTTGAGAAGACTTCTCATATCATTTGGCAGATCTTGAGAAGTTCTTAGACAGCATAGCAATTGTCTCGGCAAGATCATTTTTATCAGGGACATTGTTTGGCACATCAGTACCGGAACCTGCCTGAAAAGCTATACTTTTCTTCTGCACTGTCTCATCATCTATCAACCCCGTTTCAAATGTTCACATGGACCCCATCAGCTCCTGTAACTTCATCTTGCTCACGTCTTTGGCCTCTTCAATGGCCGTGACTTTATATGCAAATCTTCTGGGCAAAGACCACAAAACCTTTCGCATAAATTTCTCTTCAGAGATCGCATCTTCGAGGGCAAAGCTTTTATTAGCGATGTCACAAATCTTGGCGTTGAAATCAGCAAGTTTTTCACCTTCATCCATCCGAAGGTTCTCAAATCTGATGGTAAGAAGTTGCATTCGAGAGGTACGAACACTGCGTGTTCCTTCAAATGTAGTCTGCAAGATATCCCACGCATCCTTAACTTTATCGCAGGTGGATATAAGCTTGAATACATTCATGTTAACAGCAAAGAAGATAGCATTCATGGCTTTAGTATTTAGTCCCATGACATGGTAGTCAGCATCCTCTCATTCCTCTTTCGGTTTCAACACCATTTTGCCTTTATCATCCTTCTTGGTGGGAGGCTTCCAGCCTTCAGTCACCATCTTCCAGACCTGTTCATCAATCGAACATATAAAAGCTGTCATTTTAGATTTTCAGTTGCCATAATTGTTGCCATCTAGGAGCGAAGGTCTCACCGTCGAGGCTCTTTCTTCCATTGTGTCCATCTCAGTAAAACAACACAAAATACACGAATTAAAAACCCACGATCACACCTTAAGAAAGGTGACACGCTCTGGTGCCAATTGAAAAACTATAATCCGTGAGCACAATTGTTAATCTATACTGCTATTGTTTGTTCTATGATATGTGTGGGACATAAGTAAGAACATAAATTAAAACGCAGTAAAGTACGCATGAGATTGGTAACCCAGTTCGGTTAATCAACCTACTCTGGGAGATTGCTCCCAAACTTGAAGACTCGACTATTACTCCGTCATGAAGTGTATTTGGGATCTTACACATACAGAACTCCCTCCTTATGATACGTTCTTCTCCATGAACTCTTTCGCTAGCCGAAAGCTGTAAGATCCTCTTACAACCGTGACACTAGACTCCCTCTAGCTACCCACGACTTTAACTTACAATCTCTTCCAAAATTACATATAAAACATGTATTAAAAACCCCTCACGTGTTTCACTAAAAAACACTCAAAACTAGTCTATCACGTTGAACTGTTTTAAGGAACAACTACCAGTAAAAATACTTGGGACACAAACCACAATGACTCTCAAATAAATGCTAAGAGAATCTAAAACAACGTCCACCGATTGCACAATGAATCGGCCTTCTTATATCTTTCACTTCAATATTGACGTTGATCTTCACCGTTGACAATATGGCAAGTGGATTGATGGTTTGCAATCTTCCCAAAAGTGTGTAGATACTTTTCTTGGGTAGGAGGGTTATTTGCAGCTCGGTATCTACTCCACAAGTCATTCAATCGAACGTATTTTGCCTTCCACGAATGGATCTGCGCAAGATCTTCTATATAAGGAAACTGCCATATAAAAATGTCTCTGGTTCTGTCTAGGACATCAGAGGGAACAATTTGCCAACTGTTCTTCTTTTTCACACACAGCGGAATAAATAGCTTTAGGGACATACCCAAGTATATATTATCGAACATATCTCACCAACAAAATAATAGGAACACTTAGTGCATAATTGTGGCACTAACACCAATCATTTTCTTTGTAAGGCCCCGTTAGGGAGCTTTATTGATCTGTTGACACAGCGTCTGCATGTCCCTATTACTGAGCCTGAATTTTTGCCTGCTACTTATTTCATACTTGAGGACCTCTCTGTTGTGTGTCTGCTCTTTGTTAATACCCAAGGGCAATTTCAGTTGTCTCGACCGGGTGTTCAAGGCCCGAGTCATATTTCTAGTGCGGGTACTTCGTCTCGCTCTGCCTTGATTCTTCCCGAGCTTAAGGACCTATTTGAGCGTTTTACTCAGCAGGTGGAGCACCGCTTAGATGCCCTTGATGAGCGCCTCTCGGCTGTCGAGCAGACTATCATCCACTTCGCTCGCTCCCCCTGATTGCACAATTTGCCCTCTCTATTCCCTATATTTAGTTTCTTTTATTGCTTTTGTGTCTGTTTGTTTTCTTTGGTCACTCCCCTTTCCTGCACAGTGAGGACACTGTGTTGTTTAAGTGTGGGGAGAAGTTGTTGGTTATTGTTTCTTTTGAAAATTGGTTATTTTCAACAAAAATAAAAGAAAAAAATAGCTGTGTTTTGCTTCTTTTATGGTGAGTATTGGCTACTTGAGATTGAACTATATGAGAAGGGATTATGACATGGGTTGACTTGGTTTATTTGATTAATTCTCTTATGATTGAATTATGCTTTTGCTCATATGTATTTTTGGAGGATGAAATGTACAACTTGATCAAAACTTGATGAGCCCCTAAACGTGAGAATTAAGCCTGTTGAGCATGTTATCTACATATAGGAAGCTCAGTTCATTTTGTTGAGTGTGTCGGATTTGCATGTTTGATTCTTGATTTACCCTGTTGCCATAACTACGCCTCTGTTGAGTTCTTTTGCATAAAGATGATTAAGGCATGTAGGATTAACCTTTGCTTTGGCCTGAAGAAATTTTCCACTCCCAAACATTGCCCTCTAGTGAGCCAGTTTGTGCCTAATGCCTGTTTTCGTTGTTAACAGCCACTAGATATTCAGCCTTAGCTGGTTTTGGCTTGCTCTTTTCCCTGAAAGCATGTAAGTGTTTTGATATTTGAGTTGAGCTACCTTCACATTTACATTGGAGAAAGTTGGTGCTGGAAAATAAAAAAAATATGTATGCTCATGTCCTATTCCACGAAAGGAAAAAAAAAGAAAAAAAGGAAAAAAAAGAGAAAGAAAAGCAAATAAGGAATAGGAAATGAAGGGAATAAAAGGGTTGTACTTGATGCTATTTTGTTGCCCTGTATTGAAGAAAACCAGCACACAACTTGGGAAGTTGTGCATTATTCGAAGAAGTAGCCGAAGAACTCTGTGATTATGCTCTGATGTGCTTACATGTTTTCACCTATTTGAACCACCTATCCAAATTATCCTACCTGTGCACCTAAGCCCCATTACAATCTGTTGAAAAGACCTTTTGATTTATGCATTGTTCTCACTTGTTGGTAATGGTTTTGACATATGGGAAAATCTATGTTTGAAGGCATCAAATCACGACTTGTGTGAGTTGAAAATCTGTCTTTACTTTTTGAGAGAAATTGAGCGAACCCTGGTGAGGCAGGATAGAGTTGCACGTTTTTTACTTGAATGAAGAGCATGTGTACATTTCATGAAACAATAAAAGGGTTAGTGGATTGTGGTTGGTTATGTTGTAATTCTAACTCTGCGTGTTTTCAGTTGAAGGCAGCTGATGTTTGACTTGTCATTTTCTATTTTTTATTTTAGAGTCTGTTCTTTGTTTAGATATACTCGAGGACGAGCATTGTCTAAGTGTGGGGGGTTTGACTGGGCTGTATTTGCACATATCTTTTGGGCTATTGTTGGTATATTTTGGTCGTGTTAATTGTCTAGTGGTCGTATTTTGTAGAAAAAAGTGAGTTTTGTAAGTGATTGCAGGTAATTGACACGAATGTGAAAGAATTGGCTTGTTTTTGGGAGCATGCAGTCAAGTTTGATTGAAGCAAAAGCTGGAAGAGTTCGCAAGGCAGTCAGTATGGGCATACCGAGTGAAAGGAGTACTGAGATTACAGATTTTGGCCCTATCCGCGTGCGGAATTTGGGTTGGAGCGTGGATTACTTAAGATCTCGGGCTTGGACGCGAGCTTCTAGAGTTTTATAGCTTTTGGACTCTTTATTTTATCTCTTTCCTAGTTTGATTAGATTTAGAATTCTATTTCCTTAATTAAACAATTGTATTTAAGGATATAGAGAGAGATTAGGATCGATATTCCATACTCACACAAACAGTACAGAGACGTGTTGTAGCAAATTTTATTCATACTCTTTGTTGATTCCATCGTGTTCTGCTTTACGATATTTTGGAGTCCTGATTTAATTATGCAATCAAGCTAAACTCGTTCTTATTTCGGTGAAGATTAATGAAGCCCTAGCGTAATTATACTGTGAGATCTAATTGTTCTTTTAATTTTCATTAATTGCATGCATCTGTGATTCTTGGTGTTTAAAGTCGTTAATTATTTTGACTCTGCTAGGTAGTTGCAAATATTTAGTAGGTCGGAATTAATTAGTAGCCAATTAAACCGGTCATCCGTAATTGTGGTTTAAGTTTAATTAGTGGTACAATGATTCTTCAGAATCGAGGGAAGAACAGTCTTAATTCGACAGTCATGTGTCAGAGTCTGTTGGTTTTAAGTCGGGTTTCTCTAGTGTCTAATGCTGCCGGCTCATTAAATCTATAGAGTGTCTCTTACGGTTGTCAGTCGATTAGGGAAATAATTGGTGAAGTGTCTTCCTAATTATCGAGAAAATAAGGAGAAATTAGGCTGCATCAGAAGTGTCTTCGGTGGCTATAACTGGTTTGCATGCATTAATTAGAATTATCTTTGTATCGAGGATCGGTATAATTAAGCTATGGTGGAGTTAATTGGAAACCGGAATACTTTTTTTGTAATCTGTTAAACAACTCTCTCTCGTTTGCTGTTTAATTTTCGGTTTTACTTTACAACAACAAAATTCGTGTGGGAAAATCTCATTGTTGCAAACTAAGAGTGTGGAATAATTCTCATCGGTCCTTTGGGAGATGATCTTGCTCACCACTGTTCTGGGTAGTGTGGGCATACCAACTGTCGGTCGGATTATTTTTGGTGTAAAATGACGCACCAATATGTAATTCACTTTTTTGAAGAATGCCACTCACATCCTTTAGTTTCTGATAAATATAATGGGTTTTTGAAGATGAATAGAAATATAGAACATGTACATCAGAAATTTATTTTGGACTGTGTTTGAGCAAATATTGGCCCAATGAGTTCTTATAAACTATATAATCAAGTAGTTGGTGGGCATTCTAATATAAGATGTATAAAAAATGATGTTAAGAACTTTACACGTAATTTGAGGGCTTACATTGTTGGTGCAAATGCTCAAATGATGATTGATAATCTTTTTAAGAGGAGGGAGTTGTGCTCTACATTTTATTTTGAGTATTTAGTTGATAGGAAAGATCAGTTGAGGCATATTTTTTGGGCAGATCCAATTTGTAGGAGGAATTTTGTTGCATTTGGTGATTTAGTGTCATTTGATGCTACGTATAACACAAACAGGTTTGTAATATTTTTTTTTGTTTTTTATTTCTTAAGTATAAATGACATATATACTTATGTATAGATTTAGTTTTGTTTCTGAATGATAATTAAGTGGTTCAATAATGCTAATGAAGTGGTTCAATAATGCTAAATAGTAGTTTTGTTTCTGAATGCTAATGAAGTGGTTCAATAATGCTAAATAGTAATCATGTTCATGCTGACACAGTTTCATTTACATGCTAGCTAGTTGAATTTTTTCTTTAATTTTAATGTTGTGTCTGTATTCTTTAAATAGGTATAAGATGGTGTTTACCCCTTTTATTGGGAAGGATAATCATGAGAATTGTGTTGCTTTTGGTATTGCTTTGCTGTCAAGTGAGAATACAGAGTCATATTGTTGGGTTTTAGAAAAGTTTAAGGATTGTATAGGTCAGTCTCCTAGTATGTTAATAATTGATCAGGACCCTGCATTGAAGAATGTGGTGAAACATGTATTTCCAGACATGAGACATCGGTTATGCATGTGGCATATCATGTTGAAATTTTCAGAAAGGGTCCCTCCTCATTTGAAGCAGGATAAATCATTGAGGGAAAAGGTAAACAAGATTGTTTAGTCTGATGTTATAGAGCTTGCTGTGTTTGAGGAAAAATGGCAAGAAATCATGTCTGAGTGTGGTTTGAATGATATAGCTTGGTTCAAGTCGATGTATGATCTTCGATATAATTGAATTCCTGCTTATTTTAAGAATTATTCATTGAGTAGGTTGTGTAGGACTACATCAATTTCTGAAAGTGCCAACAGCTTTTACGGCTCATTTGTAAATTCTTACTGCAATCTTATTGAATTTTTTATGAAGTATGATAGTGCAATTGATGCTCAGAGGCATGCATATGCTGAGATGAATAGTGTTGATGAATCAACAGTTCCTTCATTACAGGCTCCGATTTTATTTGAGAAACATGCTGCAGCTGTATACACTACAAATATTTTTGTTAAGGTTCAAAAGGAAATTTAATTTATTCAGCTTGTTTTAAGAACATGTAAGAAGTGCAATAAAAAATGCAGGCATGATTCTAGGAATTGTGGCAAAGTGAATGACTAATGCTGAGCTATAAAGCATGTGATGCTAATGGAGGTATCTGTTTATGCTGATTAAGTTTTATGTATATTCAATTTTATTTATTTATTCTAAATCAGGGACCCAATTATATTTATATTTTATTTATTCTTTTCAGGTATCAATCTGGTGATAATGAAGATGTTCAAATAATTAGTTTTATTAATAACAGAAATCTTAGGTGAATGACTAGTTTATGGTTATGTGGAAATGTTGAATTATGCAAGTTCTATATTTTCATTTGGATTTTTTTTAATTTGTGATAATGATGAACAAATCATTTCATTTTTAATGATAGAATAAAAATTTAATGGTCTTTTATGGTTATTTTTAATGAGAAATACCTCGATGCATATAAGATGTAAATAGATGATTCTGATTCTATAACCATGTATAAGCTTATTTTACTTTGTTAGTTTGTGCTGACGAAGCTTTATTGTATTGCTGATATAGGTATGTATTTGTGCAAATGAAGTATGATTGAAGTACGTTTGTTTATTTGTTGATACATTTTTGCTAGAAAAAATTATTGCTAGAAAAAATTATTTAGCTAATACAAATAAATCTTCATCGGCAAAAAAACATGTCTATATATGAAACTCAATTCAAGCCTCATTAGCACAAAAATATATACAGTCTTCATTAGTAAAAGGATATATGTATATATATATATGAGCAACAAATCAAAGCTTCGTTAGCACAAATGCACAACTATATCAGCGACACAATCAAAGCTTAATCAACACAAAGACTTATATATATATATATATATATATATGAACATCAACTGAAATATTCATTAGCACAAACACATAACTATATCAGCAAGACAATAGAAGCTTCATGAGCACAAGAACTTATGTATATCAGCAACAAATAAAAGCTTCGTTCGTTAGCACAAACGTATAACTATATCAGCGACATAATCAAAGCTTAATCAACATCAAGAATTATATATATGAACATCAAGTGAAAGCTTTGTTAGCACAAACACATAACTATATCAGCGACACAATGAAAGCTTCATGAGCATAAAGACTTATATATATCAGCCACAAATAAAATCTTCATTCTTTAGCACAAATACATAACTATATCAATGACACAATTAAAGCTTCATCAGCACAAAGACATATATATATGTATATATATATATCAGCAAAAAATTTAGATATTTGTTAGCATAAAGACATATGTACAGAATGATTGATCATTGACATATACAAAATACAATTACTTAAGTAGTAACACCCTTCAAAATATTATTTTAATGTATCATGGTAGAAAGCATTCATACCCTACAAAACATTATTTTAATATGTCATAGTAGTAATTAAGATATTGTTTGAATATAATATTGTTTTAATGCATCACGGTATCATTCATCACTTCTGTTTGTTGAGATACAATCCTGCAATATCAACGGGACCATCTTCTGAAGATTCTCTGTAATAGAGGTTTGCCTTTGGTGCATTCTCATCCCTATGAATGTTGGTGTCAGAATTCAGAATAGCAGTGCAGTACTTCATCCTCAGGTACCTCATCTGCTTTGGAGACTTCTTTTTCAACCCTGTCTTCCAGTTCTTCACCTCATTTCCTATATATGTCTCCATATGTCGCATGACATACACCCCGCAATCACTCTTGTTCTTGTCATCTCTCCAGGGCATCTGCAAACGTTGTGAGGATGTAATATACTTCTTGATCTCTTTTGATCTCTGAACCAACCGAGCTTTCGTAGTGTATTCAACAAAATACTTAATCTGTAAGTACAGTCAAATAAAACTGTAAGTATACAAATAATATTATAATGGCTTTTAATCTGTTAGTATCCATTACCAGGAGACTGGGAATATCGCCATATTTCAGTTTCAGTCAATCCTTCTCTTTTTCCATAGCAGTTGAATTATCTATGATAACCAATTCCATGTCTTTCAAATCAATACAGATTAAGAAGAAGTGATTCATCTGGTATATTGGGAAGAAAAATTGCATATATGTTTTGCCATAATTAGTTACTGATATGAATAATGTATGAGATTAATGAAATTTTTAATAAGATCATATCATATCAATTTCTGGAAATAATAGTAGAGATTATAAAAATCAGCAACAAGTAAAAGCTTCATTAGCACAAACACATAACTATATCAACAACACAATGAAAGCTTCATCAGCGCACACACACACACACATATATATATATATATATATCAGCAAGAAATCTGAATATTTGTTAGCATAAAGACAGATATATACAAAATGTATATATTGTGCTATATGATTCGAAATTGATAGTTAAGAAACTTGAGCAAATATGTATATATTGTGCTAACCAAATTCAAAGTCCATGCTAATAATATACAACATCTACAATATCTGTCTTATGTATAGATATGATTGAAAATGATGTGTTTCTATTCAAAATGAAACATTAATAAGAAATAGCAGATATGTATACGCTATGCTAACCATATTTGGAGTCTATGCTAATAGTGTGCAACATCTCTGCTCTCTGCCATATTGATACATATCATGAAACATGATTTATTTCTACTCAGAATGAAACATTAATAAAACTAAAGCAGATATGTATATGTTATGCTGACAAAAATCAGAGTCAATGCTAATTGTGTACAACATCTATGCTCTATGTCTTATTTATGCATATTGTTGAAAATGTTCAAATTATACTCAAAATGAAACATAAATAAACAAGAGTAGTTATGTATATGTTATGCTAACCAAATTCAGAATCCATGCTAATGGTGTACAACATATACGCTATCTGCCTTATTTATGCACATTATCCAAGAGGATCAAGCTCTACTCAAAATTAAACTGAAATAAACCAGGGCAGATTTATACATATTATGCTAACCAAATTCACACTTCATGCTAATAGTGTACAAAATTGACACTTTCTACCTTATTTACGCATATTATTAATGAGGATCAATTTGTACTCAAAATTAAACGAAAATAAAGTAAATTCATAGTTCATGCTAATTGTTAACAACATCATTCATCTGGCTTATTTATGCATATTATCAAAGATGATCTATGTAATACTAAACAGAGAACAAAAAATAGAGTTTTGCACGAAGAAATTCAACTTGAATGAAAAAAAATTCTTGATTAATTTTTGTAACATTACCTTTTTTCGAAGCTTCAACCATTTTTCTCTTGTCAGCCATAATATCTTCAGCAGCGTCTTCTTCTTTGTCGATTTTCGTCTTCAGCAACGTCGTCTTCTTCGTCGATTTTCATTTTCAATAGTGAAAACCCTAGAATTCAATGTTGGTTTCTCAGTTTTTGTTCTTCGATTTCGTGAGGGGAGGAAGTTATGAACTCTGAAGCGACGTGAGTTTTTATGTTTCAAATTTCTTCTGAAAATACCCTTAACGATTCCAGCGTTTTTCATGAGTTTGAGTTAATTATGATATTGCCACCGTCTATCTTAATTGATCTGGGCCGTTGATTTTTCATAGATGTATGGTGTTAGATGCAGTCTCAGTTCTCACACTAGAGAATGTTTTTTTTATGTAACCCTTCCCCTATATATATAAATTCAATTTTGTAGCTTTCATAAACTTTTTTTGTTCATGTTTCTGTTTAATAAAAAAATGTAATTTAATTATAAAGAGTTTGAGAATAGGAGGTGCACCTTCTAAATGGGCTTGTATAAATTTATCGGATATATAAATATATAGAGTAATGTTATTTTACACATTTATATACCATGATCACCTATTACGTCGGATGTTACTTTGAATTATCATTTAGTTTAAAACCCCTAAAATATAACTAGATACTAACGTTGTGTGTGTAATTAAGATATTATTATAATACATACATTATATATATATAGGGAAATGATCAAATAGGAACCAAATCCCCCCGTGAGAACCTAGGAACCAAACATATTAGCAGTGTGTATAATCGCTAACATATTAGCAATATGTTGCTAATATTATGATCTCGTCAAGTTAGCAAAATGAGTTTACCTCATGTTAGCAACATAATCTCCTGATGTAAGTAATATAAATATCTCATGTTAAATTGGTTCCTAGATTCTCACGAGGGGATTGGTTCCTATTTGAACCCACCCATATATATATATATATATATATATATATATGCACACATCAAGTAATGAAAGATTTGTGCACTTTCTGGAGGGAATAATACCAACCACTAAATTGTAGCCACATATCAGAATTTGCAATTCAATAATTAATATTCTTAAAGTTGCAAAAGGGTCAACTATGTTCGCCTCACAGTTTAGTTATAAAATTCGGCCAAAGCCCTTTATAGTTAGGAATTATTAGGAGTTTTCCCTCGAATTATCCAGATCGACGAAATCTTCTCCAAAATAATTTTTTTCATTTTTCATTTTTCTTTTTTCTTTTCTAATTTTTTGTACTGTAATTGATTTAATTTTACACTAGTTCATTAGAGTTAGGTTTATAATTATTTCGTAGTATTTAATTTTAGTTAATAATTGATTGCTATTAAATAATTACAAAGTCCAGCCGGATATAATAAATCATAATTAAAGAGTGTATAATTAAACAAAATACAAGAAATTGAAAAAAAAAAACTAATACATTTGATCGTATATTCATATTGCTAAAGGCTACATTCAACACAATTGTGTGATATGATTTCATTCAGGTATCATCTAGTATTGATAAATGTTAAAGAATATGTGGGGTTGGGTTTACAAGCTCCTTCCATTATTCTTCATTTAAACTGAAATTTGACTTATTTAAAATATTCTCCAAATTATCCAACTAAAAAAACTACCAAATTGCCTCATTTAATTGGATTATCCCATCTGTAACATGTACGATATGCGTTTTGCACCATTAAAAAAGAGGGAATGTGATATGATTATATGAACTGGAATATGTATTCCTTGTTTATTTCTACATATGTTTATATTTTAGAAATATTGAAAATTACATAAAATGTAATATTATAATCAATAACTAATATCGGTATTATAACATATATAAATTCACCGCAAACTTCATATGCATGTGTTATATATGCTTCACTTGATCTCATAATTGCAATTGGTGAACGGTTTATTGTCCCACGAGCTTTAGTTTTTCTGCCAACGTACCCACAAAAAAATAGATAAGAATAAATGTATTGTTTTTTAGAATGGTTTATAAGTTGTAAATTTGTCTATATATGTTTATATACATGTGGGAACTAGGAACTCATCCCATTCACTCATTGTTCAATTTGGATGGTCTAAATTAAAAGATTGTGGTGGTGGCAGAATTGAAAATAATTGAAAAAAAAAACTTAAACAACACTTTTCATTAAGGGCAAAATCAGAAGAAAGTGAAAAAGAATTACCCTAGTTTTGAAATAAGTAAATAGACGAGAGAGAATCAACAAATCATGGCAGAAATTACAACTACAAACTCAATTCAATCTAAAACATCAATGAAGCGCTGTGATTCAAACCATACAGAGAGAAGAATTTTGTTGAAGATTGACAAAGCTTTGCAACAAGTTCGAATCAAACAACCATGGCAGAAAATAAAACTAGTTGCAGTTAGAATCTGTAAAAAGGTAAAAAAAATTCATTCATCCAAAAAACTCGATCTAATTTGTCGATTTCGTTTTAGTTTGCGATCGTGGAGTACAAAAATTGTCAAAATAATTTTCACATGAATAACTAGTTGATTTCCAGAAAAATACTCATTTAATAGAATTTTTAGCATGGATTTGTGTATTTATTAAATTGGGATAAAGTGATGTTGATGTATTTCCGTTATTGTAATCATATAAACAAGAGTAATTTTAGCATGTAACAATAATGATGTAGTGGTATTCTGGATGTGATACCAATATATCATATATTTTTTTCGTTCTATTATGTAACTACAAAATACAAAAAAAAATTGTCAGGACACATTTCAACATGACTTATTTGTTGATTTTTAGGAAAAAAATGTCATTTTAGTATAAATAAATAAAATTTTTAGCATTAATCTGTGTATCTATTACATTGAGATAAAATAATGTCGAGGTATCTGTTGTTGTAAGCTTATGAACAAAACTCATTTTTAGCATATTTCATTCCATAATAACATGTGGAAAAATTCATGTCAGCACGAACAAATCCTCATTTTAGCATGTTATAGAATACATTTTAGCATGAACAAATAAAATTTTTAACATTAATCCGTGTATCTATTAGATTGGAATGAAATAATGTCGATGTGTTTGTTGATATAAACTTATGAACAAAACTCATTTTTAGCATATTTCGTAACATAATAACATGCAGAAAAATTCATATTAACACGAACAAATCCACATTTTAGCATGTTATATAATACATTTTATCATGAACAAATAAATTTTTTAGCATTAATCTGCTTAACTCATTTTTAGCATATATTCTATTTCATAATAGCATGTGGAAAAATTCATGTTAACACGAATAAATTCTCATTTTAATATGTTATAGAATACATTTCAACACGAACAAATAAAATTTTTAGCATTAATCTGTGTATCTATTAGATTGAGATGAAATAATATAGAGGTGTTTGTTGTTGTAAGCTTATAAGCAAAACTCAGTTTTAGTATATATTTTTTTCCATAATAGCATGTGGAAAAATCCATGTTAGCATGAATAAATCTTTATTTTAGCATGAACAAATAAAATTTTAAGCATGTCTATGTATTTTTATTAGATAGGGATGATGTGATGCTGAGGCATTTCTGTTGCTGTAAGCATATAAACAAAACTCATTTAAGCATACATTTGTTCCATAATAGCATAAAGAACCCCTCATAATAGCATGTTATCTGATGCATTTTAGCAGTGACAAAATACACATTTTAGTATGTAACACTTTTACACATACAACTTCATGATCTATAAAAATAAGTATACTGCAATTTATATCAGCATTTTATAATCAATATTTTGTTAATATTTTTTTATAACTAACTATACCTATTACAAATGAAAAACACTAGATAATGACATAAACAAAGCAGGTTGAACAAGCAAAAAGAAGAACAAAGACAAGAAATGACATCAAAATAGAACTTGGAGAATGAAGAGCAAAGACAATAAAAGAAGGAAATGACAGAGATGGCAAGCAACCACAAAGAAAATGAGAGTAAACTTCCTTAAACGGGTTAAAAAGGATGTGACTACGAAATCATACAACAAAAAAGAAACATCCACGTCTAAAGTTGAGGAAAAGAACATCACCAAAATTGTATTAATATAATTTGTGTTTTGGAGATGTGATTATCGTGTTATCACGACTCTAATTAGCATGATATTTCCTTGATTTTGAAATTACACACGTCTGTATGAAGTATCTGTTCTGCAAACGTTCACACAAAAGTACTTGATCGTTCTTAGATAAATTTCATAATAATGTGCAAGAACGTTATTATGAACTTAATGTAAATTGCAGAAAGTAAAACACACAGTGAATTGGTAACCTTGTTCGATCAAACGATCTACGTTAAGGGGACTTGTCAGGTCCGTGGAAAATAATTCACTACTTTGATGCAACGTTTACTTGGGATATTACATACAGCTGACCTCCCGTCATTCAACACCCGTTCTACCCGTACACCCTCTTTCGATAAATTGAATCGTAAGATACCCTCACGACCTAAACTCTCTCTATCTAGTTTCCACAAGTATTCTCTCCTGAGAAACCTTTTGACAGTGTATTAAAACTGTTTCACTACATGATGACTAGAACATTACTCTCTAGTCTAAACTCACGACCGAAACTATGTGGCTCTTAAACAATTGGAACTCTTGAAATATTTAATGCAGTTTCTCTCTATTCGGCCTTGCTAACAAGTACTGATCCCAAGCTATTTATAAGATAATGATATAGTCTTAACATGGAAATCATAAGTCCTAATCCTATCAGATATCTAATAAGGAAATTTCCTTATTTAGCTTCAAAGCTGAAGACTTGTCTTGTTAGAATTCTTCCATCTTTAGACATCTTTCTTATCTTCAATCACGTGCTCTTCAAGCTGATTAAGGGATCTTCTAGAATGATCTTGAATCTCTTCTTAGTTGGCAAACTTTGAATAGCTTCAATGATCTTGGAAGAAATAATCTTGATAAAAGATGTTCATGTAAACATTCACGAACTTTTCTATGAACATTGTTGATCTTGAACCTTCACTTTAGGTAGCACAGCGGAATGTCTTGTATGTTTACAAATTGACTTCTGGCTATCACTCGAGCTAGCTGACAGTACTCAGTGTGTTGAACAATCTCAGTTGTGTCTCGATGCACAATTGTCTTCATCTTCAGCACAATCATATCTTCATGCTTGTGCTGTCTTCATTGAAGTTCGGATCACATTCTAGTACATCATTGTGAAAGTTGTCCAGAACAGCGTATGTACATGGAAAAACCAAATACTTTAGTTTTGATTAACGTCATAAAGATCAATGATAATCAAACACTGTGGCAAGTACTGTAAAGTACAACACGATAAAAATAGTTAGTGCAAATCATAGCACTAACAGATTTTAACATAATGTTTGTAATGATTTTAGCATGATATTTTCTTGGATTTTATCATGATGTAATAAACCCCGAGTGTGATTAATACATCCTAATTAGGTTATGTAAACCCTAAATGGAATGTGATAAACATTAATTGGGATTAATAAATCCTGATTAGAATTAAGTAAACCTTAATTGGGGTTTTATGATGATTTTACCATGATATTTCATTGATTTTCGTGTATATTAAAACCCTAATTGGGACTAATAAATCATATTTGGGATGTTTACACGACTTTAACATGATATTTCTTCGATTCTAGAATAATATTTGATTGATTGTATCATGATATTTCTTTTGACTTTAGCATTATGTAATAAACCATAATTGTGATTATTAAACTTTAAATGGAATATAATAAACCCTAATTGGCATGGAGTCAACCCTAATTAAGATATTAACGAGATTTTGGCATTATAGTTCCTTAATTTTTGCATGATCTACTAAACTCTAATTTGAATATTAGCACGATTTTAATATGATTTTTTCTTGATTTTAGCATGATCTACTAAATCCCAATTAGCATGATCTATTAAATCCCAATTGAGATGTTAACACGACTTTAGCATGATATTTCCTCAATTTTAGTATAATATTTATATTAATTTTAACATGATACATCCTTTGACTTTAACATGATGTAATAAACCTTAATTAGAATTAATAATTATAATTATGCTATAATAATACCTAACTGGGATTCCAGCACGACTTTAGCATGATATTTTCTTGATTTCGACATGATCTACTAAATCCTAATTGGACCAATAAATTCTAATTGAGATGTTACCACGACTCATGAGTCATTATATTTTCTTGATTTTAGCATAATGCTTGTATTGATGTTAACATGTTATTTTATTTAGCAAGATGTAATAAGCCTTAATTGGGATTGATAAATCTTAATTGTGATATAATAAACTCTAAGTGTAATTAATAAACCATAATTGGAATGGAGTAAACCCTATTTGAGCAATTGACAGGATTTTAGCATAATATTTATTTGATTTTAGAATGATCAACTAAATCATAATTGAGACTAATAAATCTTAATTGAGACGCTAACACGACTTTAGCATGATATTTCCTTAATTTTAGCATAATGTTTGTATTAATTTTAGCTTTTAGCATGATATGTTTTTTGTACTTTAACATGATGTAATGAATCTTTATAGGTTATAATAAACTCTAATTGGACTATGATAAACCATAATTGAGATAAATAAATTTTAATTGGGTTGTAATAAAATATAATTACTAGAATATACAATCATATATAATGTTAATATAATTTTACAAAACTAATGTGTTAAAATCAGTATATCATTATGCTAAAAGTGTATAATATATGATACTTGAATGAATACAATATTATGCTCAAAAAATAAAAATAAAAATAAAAATTCAATCCCTACAATTCATAACATCACGGTTTGTCATCTTTTTGCACTTGCCGCACATTCTGAGTGGTTTCTTGTTCTTTCTTATTGTTGTCTCCTTCTTAGATTTCAAGAGATTGTTATTACATTTTATTTTAACCGGAAGAGATGTGGCCGCACAACAACTCTAGAAGGGGCACGTAAACTGTAGAATTACTCAGCACATCATTCTCTTACTATGCAAAGTTGAAACTTGATCATTATCAGACTGAAACAACACTTCCAAATTACACATACCATCTAAAAATGAATTAATCTTCTCCAGATCACTTTTAACAAAATCCAAACAAGAATAAAACTCTGAAAATATTTGATTCATCAAACTCCTAGAGACACTACACTTCTTTATTTTAACTGCGTTCTTCACATCACCATTCTCAACGACTGCGTTCTTCTCACCCTCCCGATTATCGTAGACATATTTCCATAAAATGATTACATATTTACATTTCTTTTCTCCTTCTAGACGAATGTCAAAATCATACGATTTTGCATAGATCTTAAAAAAATTTACACCCTCATCCAAAATTTTAAAAATAATCAGCTTCAATTCAGTATTTGGTAAGTAGTAATTGGTCATATCACTAGATCACTCAACAAAGAAAAAAGTTGTCATATTAAACAAAACGAAAGGTATATAACAGAGATACATATAACAATCTAATTAAATGGAAAATGATAACATGCTAATATGGTCATATAGTCATCCTAAAGATATTATCAAGATATTTATAGACGTTAATTAATATAGACTACAAAATCATAAAATTTGTATATTATCATGCTAAAATGAATACTTGAACATGCTAAAATTATTGCACATGCTACAAATGACAATATCCTGGAATTTCTAATATGGTGATATAGGCAAGATAACAACGAAAAACAACTTCTATGACATGATATTCAAATAAACAAATCAAATCAATCATACAAAAAAGTAAATACATAACAACAATGAATTTTGATGATCGACATTATTCAATAAATAATTCAACAAATAGAAAAACTAATCGACACACAAAACTGTAGAAAATTCATCGAACAATATAAAATAAATAATATACATGGAGTCTCCATAAAAATACAACATCCATAAATTATACTGATTGCAATATCGAATCTTCGTAACAAAATGATGAAGGTGAAAACTAAAATAAGATGAGAAATAATAAATCGCGAGAAGAAAAAGAAATAAATCGACACACCGAACTGCAAAATAAATTGAAAAGAAAAAAAAAACAACATACATAAAGTCGCTATACAAAGACAGTGCCGATGAAATCTACAAATCACAAGGTGGAATCTTCACGATAAAAAGATGAAAGCAGAAACTGAAAGATGATGAGAAATAAAAAAGGTGAAGAGGAAGATGTAAATCACCAAGAGAGAGAAAAAAGGGGGGGGGGGGGGGGAAAGATAAATATGAAGAAAATCTGAAGAAAGAAACTTGAATTATCAAATTACTCTATTACCCTGCCTTCACTTAAATTTGTCAAAAAAAAAAAACCACTGTCCATATCTTGAATCTCCACCGTTCAAATTGAGTCATTTGGTAGATAAGATGGTTCCTAATTCCCACACGGGGAAAGAGTTTTCATTTGAACCCTTCCCTATATATATACATGTAAGATACATCCCAATTTTTCATAAATATATGGTACGTAAATCTTGTTGGCTTTAATATTTTTCAACTCTTTTATTCTTACAATCTCACCATTTGAAATTTAAAAATATAGTATATATTTGTCTCATGAATCAATTTTATATAGATATTTTTTTTTTCTTTATTACTCACACACTCAACCTAATAATATTAAGGAGATTCGAACAACCTCATTCCACTACCAAATCATCCTCATCGGGACATTTGCATACATTTTATCAAATGTACTTTAATATTTTACTAGTTTTATGTCGTTTCATGCACATTCCGAATATATTTTCAACCCACGAGTAATTTAATGCAAAAAGGCTCCATTAAGAAAAACGCATTTCCTTTTGTAGCTTTATTTTATTTTTATTTTTTTTAGAAGCTTTTGTAGCTTATTTGACAGTTTACTATATATATTTGTTATTTTGCTCTCCTTCGGAATTGTACTATATTGTGACTTATTTGATTTACCAGTATTCTAAATGAAACTACAAACTCCTAAACCAATATCTTATAATTTCCTTTAGAGGAAAAATTCTTAGAATATTATTGAAAGTACAAATTTTGATAATTTACATTATTATTTCTTCTGACATGTTATAGGTTTCATATTATCTCATATTTTTATAAGGATAAACTATAATATATTTATACATACAACAATCAATAATTAAGTTTAACCCCGGCCACCAATAAGAAATTAATTACTTTCTTTGTTAAGAAATTATTATTTCTAATCTCATTGTTGATAAGTATGACTTTAATTTTATTGGTCGGAGCAATGCTTTCTTACAAGGTATGCCATTTGTAGTAATCACTACCATTTATTTTGTTTTTAACTCAAATTAATCCACGCTTGCTATCATCACAATCTCGATTAAATGCAAGAAACTATAATATTTAGTTAGACCTTGAATATTTTTAATTATTGGACAATTATTTACTATCAAACTCTGACCCAATACTTTAAACTCAACCCACGTATTCCGACATAACCTCCTAACCTAATCTTCTTTGTTTATTTTAATTTATAACCGAGTCGTTTCGAGAAACCATAGAATATATCTAATCTCTTCTGTTAAAACTTGCCAATTATAGGCCTCGAAGATTCCCATAATAATTTATACTTAAATGTAACGTATTATGAATATTTTTATCAACGTATTATGATTTATGATTAAGGAGCCTCAAGACTGCCCCCGAGTCAATTATTAAACAATATTCGATATTATAAATAAATTATCTCAATCAATCACCCAAATAATGATGATATTATTCTTAAAATATTAGTAATGACTCTCATGCATAATACTACTTTCTCTGTCCCAATAAGAAAGAATTGTTTTTCTTTTTTGTATGTCTCAATATACAGGCCGATTTCCATTTATATATAGCTAATTCACTAATATATACTCATATTTAATATGTTTACATTAAGCATTAATTCATTTTCAGAGAAATAAATTAGGGTATAATTAAAAAAAAATTAATTAATTATTTTTTTGCAATCTTTTTCTTAAGGGGAGGTCTCCTGTGCACCAGGGCCCCCCGTGCCGCACATCAGACGGGCGCGTGGCCCCACGCGTGGGCGCGTGTGAGCCACGCGCCCGCCTTTTTTTTTTCTTTTCTGTTTTGTTTTTTTCTGCTTATGTTTTTTGGTTTTTTTTTCTTTTTATTTGTTTTTCTTTCCTTTTTTATTAAAAAAACACAAATAAACCCCTAAAAAACCCCCCCAAAAAATTATAAAAAAACCAAATAAACCCCTAAAAAAATCAAAAAACAAAAATAAAAAAATACAAAATAAACTCCTAAAAACACCCCTCCCCAAAAAACTCTAAAAAAAAAATAAACCCCTAAAAACACCCTCCAAAAAATCCTAAGAAATACAAAATAAACCCCTTAAACACACAAAATAAACCCCTAAAAACACCCCCAAAAAACACAAAATAAACCCAAAAAAAAATCCTAAAAAATAGAAAAAAACACGAAATGGTACTATGGGTGGCGAATTTTTTTTTTTGGGCAGTTCGAAAGCGGGTCGGAGCGGGTCTGTCTGATGGACCGACCCATTCACCTTATGCACAGGAATTTTGGCGTTTTCTTAATCCTTGTGAAAATCTTAATCAGCCTATTTTTTTGGGACGAAGAGAGTATTAATTTCACCGAGCTCCATTTTGCCATTTTGCCCTTCACTTCTTTTTAACAACTTAATTACCATTCTGTCCTTATTTTATATCTTAATAATATGCAAGAAAAGATATAATATAATTACTCCAAGTATTTACATTAAATATCAAATATAAATATTTGAGAAGATGGCATTGACTTAGCAATGGAAGGGCGTAATTGTCATTTCGTAGAAACAGCCGTTAGAAGTTGGAAGAAACAGTTGATTATGGTGAAAATATTTTTTTACGCGTACACTTCTCTCTCTACATATGTGAATGTATGCGTCTTTGTTTTCTTCTCCTCTCTCCCATCACATTAAACTAACGTACAAAACAAACCTCAATAAACCATGGACTTCGATCCTTCTACACCCCCACTCTCTCGATTTCTCAGCTCCTCCCGTCGGAATCCCGTCATTTTCCGACGACCCACGTCATCTTTCAGCTTAGTTTTTCTTGGTTTACCGGCGTGGTGACACCCTCACTTTCACCGGAATTCTCCTCTCAAGATTTAAGGTGTTTGTTTCATTTGAGTGTTTGTATTTTTGTGTTGGATGAAACTCTTTTTTTGTTTGATTTGGATGGCCGGAAAACTAAAGAAAATTGGACAGAGTTCCTTCAGTTTGATGTCTGTTTCAACTTTCATGGCACATGTAATATGCTAGTTGTGGGTTGTGGCGCACTAGATATCAAATTCTTGAATTTGTTTTTTGGTCTGAATCAGATTGACTTTATAAATGTAATTTGATTACGGTTGGTTTCTGGGAATCTTGTGACAAAATTCATGCTGATTGTCTTTGTATGGTTGTTTGAGCTATGAAATTTAAGTAAGAATATTCGGGATCTTTTGTTTCGATGTCCATTTGTTTGATAACATCTTCTGACATTTCCAGACATGGTGACATACTCATTTGTTGGAATTCCATGTAAGATTTCAAATTATCTGCCTTTTCTGCTCTGTTAAAGGGTTTTATAATCCGATCTAGTTCCATCTTTTTTGGTAAATTAGGCCTTAAAAAACCTTCACGCTCTCACCTTTCTGAGTCAGATCACATCTTTCCCCAGCATGGTTTTATCGCATTCTGCATAAGTTTCATGTGATCATGTGCATATTATAATATATAGATATTGAAAATGAACAACTTGGAGTTCAAGAGTATGCTGAAAGAGCCGTTCTTGTTTAGGTTATAACTTATAAGCAAGTGGTTGTGGAGGGGATATGGGGCAGTTATCTTCAATGTTCAATGGGCTGGCGAGGTCACTCTCTTCAATCAAGAAAACGAAAGCTTTGAAGGATAGTTGCACAAATGGTGACCGAAAAGAGGCTGTTAAAGCTATGGCGAAGGATGCCAAGAAAAATGACTTGATATTGAGGACATCAGGAATTGTGAATGTTGATGGTTCCAACAATTTGGCTTCGGTTTACTCAAAGAGGGGAGAGAAAGGTGTGAATCAAGATTGCTGTATTGTTTGGGAGGTATGGATCTTTGTATTTCTGTTTCTAAACTAGTTAATTTTCCCATTCTATAAGTTTTAGTTTCATAAATTATTGATGCTCTTTTCATTGATTGATTGATTAATGTCTTTAGGAATTTGGGTGTCAAGAAGACATGATATTCTGTGGGATATTCGATGGCCATGGTCCATGGGGACATTTTGTGGCAAAGAGTGTTAGAGACTCGATGCCTTCGTCTCTTCTCTGCAATTGGCAAGAGACACTGGTTGAAGCTTCAGTTGATCCTGATTTCGATTTGGGGTCCCAGAAAAAGCTTCAAAGGTTCAATATATGGAAGCATTCCTACTTGAAGACCTGCGCTGCCGTTGATAAGGAGCTTGAGCAGCACCGGAAAATTGATGCATTCAACAGTGGCACCACAGCCTTGACAATTGTTAGGCAGGTAAACCATGTTTACATACTGAATAATATAAGCAACTATTATTCAACATCTTTGGTGAATTCAAAAATTCAATATAGGTTTTGTTTTGAAAATTACTTACTACTGTAGGTTATTGATGTCTAGTTTATCGACTTTGTGCTAGAGCTAGACTCGTAACAAGTCAAAAGTCATATTTTGCTCAAGGTTGGGAGAAGTCTTTATTTGTGTGAGGTGGTCCTAAAAAAGTAGTTGGTTAGTACTTAATAAGGATCTTTGCCATGGATTGTTTCAGTTTTAATTAAAAGGGGCCGGGACCATCTTTAATGAATTATGAGGATGTTAATCTTTCAGTTAGTCATTTAGTAGTTGCATGTGAATGTGATATTGTCTGAGCAGGATCTAGCATAATGGTTAAGTTGACTTGATCAAAAGTTGCACCATTCTTTCCAGCAATATGTGCTAGTAATATCATGAGTCATGACAATGTACGTTATCCCAGGGTGACAATGTATTCATAGCAAATGTCGGAGACTCGCGTGCTGTACTTGGCACCACGCCTTCTGAGGATGGGAATATCGCGGCAGTGCAGCTCACCATAGACTTCAAGCCCAACCTACCTCGTGAGTCTCTAATTAATAATATTTCTTTCCTCCACTTCACTGCTAGTAAATTAGTAATGTGGATCTGTTATATCTAAGAATCATTATTTGTCTTTATTTGCAGAGGAAACGGAGCGAATAACTGAGTGCAATGGCAGAGTGTTCTGCCTGCCTGATGAGCCAGGAGTTCACAGAGTTTGGTTGCCACATGAGGAGTCCCCGGGGCTAGCGATGTCTCGAGCTTTCGGGGACTACTGCGTCAAGGATTTTGGACTCATCTCTGTGCCTCAAATCACTCACAGACACATAACCACCAAAGATCAGTTCGTGGTGCTGGCAACAGATGGGGTATGCATGCATTATGATTAGGGTCTTAATATATATATTTCAAGATCATTAATTAATATTGATTTGAATTTGAAGGTTTGGGATGTTATATCCAACGAAGAAGCAGTGACAATTGTGTGGAGTGGTGAGCGGGAAAAAGCGGCAAAGCGGCTGGTGGAGAGGGCCGGCGTTGCATGGAGGAAGAAGAGAAAGGGGATTGCTGTTGATGATATTTCTGCAATTGTACTCTTTTTTCATTCTTCTTCTAACCAAATTCCAACACTTGACTAATAAATCAAATCTTTTTCTCTTCTCGTCTTAATTTGTGTTCCCTTATTTTGGGGGACTTTGTGTGCTTAGAGACTGCCCCTCAATTCAATTTGTGTTCGCACGGTTACCTCTTTTTTCAATCCATGTTATTATAAAATTATTATACCAGAAACGTTTAATTACATTAAAATAAACCGAATTATATGAATATAACCGAAATTTACGATGTTGATAATAATGAAGACAATAATGACTATGATGCCTCTACCTACAAAGGACCAAATATGATCCGTTTCTTCAGCAGTGAACAATCAATTGGATTCATCTCTGTTTCTTACTTTTGTGTACAATTTCCTACTTGCACATTTGTACATGAATAGTGCTAGAATCCAATAAATTACAAAATATATTCATCATCTATACACTCAGTGGAATACCTGAGATGAAGCGTAGAACTCACCCTCAATAAACATTGGTCTCAGATCGTCTTCTTGGCTCATGAACTCCAGTGGGAAGGAAACAAGATGCCCTCTCACTGATTTAAGCTCCATCGCTGGATCCCTAATAATGAGTTCCCCATTCTGATGGATTTCGAGTTTTTCAGGTGCCACTCCTAAGTCAATTGTTGTGTGTCGAAGCTTCTGTTTCCAATGGTTCATACTTTGTCTAAGAGCAGATCTGGAATTAATGGTAACAATCATCAATTACGATCATGAATGTGAAGGGGCAACACAAGACAGGAAAAGAACAATATAGCTTTCGCAGTATGTCACCTGGAGTGGATGCTGTCATTGGGGATGCAAGAGAATACATCTTGATAGATCTTTGTATTCGACTGTCAAATGAAAACCAGTACTGCTCATTAGAGAAAAACTGAGGGAAAATTTAAAAAAAGAGATTAATGCTTTGACTCCAAAAAAAGCAGCACGTATAAGGGAGTCAACTCCCTTGCCCACATGGCATCGCCCCACAACAATGTTGGATACATTAGGTGAGCAGTTTTGTAAATTAATCTAAGTTAAAATGATTGTCTATCAAATTTAGTACAACCATATGCAAGCAAACAAATATAAGCCAAGATTTCATTTAAGTATGTATGTTTTGATTCCTACATGATACAGTGCACAATCATACTCAACTTGGTAATATTTGCTCACCTCGGCAATTTTTAACCAGAAATCTGTGTATGTTGTGTCAGCTATGGGGTCCTTTATTTGAGCAACCTGGAATTAGGAAAAAAATTAGCACTATATGTTATTTACAAGCAGGATAACGGGTAAGATGTCAAAAGATATCGAGTCAAGACAAAACAAGAACCATGTAATCATACAAAATTAGCCTTTTCACTCTTTTAAAGAAAACAGATTCCAAGTCGAAGCTCTTAAATGACATCTTCATTTGTATTTATGATTATGTTCACCTCTTCAGTATTTAGACCAAGGTGCTCAGCCCACAAGGAAAGTCTGAGGCTAAAAGCAGACTTTCCAGCCTTCCATAGGCTCCCATCCATTGATGAATCAACAAATTCTTTATCTTCTAACAGGATAGCAATCTGGATAACAAATCATCAATACATACTGTTATCTACTTTTCCTATGGAAGCAAGCTAAGATGAATGAAATATATATAGCGTAATCTTCAAAATTGACTTAGGACAAGAAAATCAAGGGAAAAAATAAGAAAATGTACCCATCTGTGTTATGATTATATATATTAGAATGAATAATGGTATATACATGCATCTATGCATGTCGAGCTTGTATTACAATGAAATGTCATTGTCAAGTCAGTCATTGAAAAATTAAATAGGGCAGCACATTTCAGGGACCTTATGCCAAACCAAAAGATAAGCACTAGTGAAATTTCCACATGCTTGTAGGCTCCAGAAAACATTATTCTCCTGGTGCTGCAATATTTTTTGAAGAATACAGTTTTTGATCATTGAACCAATGGGGAACACACTCACCTCTGAGTCTCTTGAACCCAGCAAACTGCGATCATTTATGTTGGATGATCCAATCAAAGCACGGCGATCATCTACTATCATTACTTTACTGTGAACATAAATCTGTAAAAGAAAGAGAAGGCTCGTAGTATGTTCATCAAGAAGCATGACATGGATAGAAGTGTCCATCCGAAAACTGACTAGGGATGAGGGATTGCAAGGTTCATATATTGGCTAGGAAAGTCATCATACTGATCAAGGAAAATGACTAACTTCCTTTAGATGAAAAGGACAACAAATTTGAAATAATCCGAAACGATATATACCTGACTCGTAACCAGAGGACCACCATCAAAGAGTCTACCATAAGTTCTTAAACCGAAGAAAGATATGAAATTATGCGCTAGGGGACCAAGCTTTGAGCCTAGTTTTTGCAATATTGAACATTCTGCTCTGCAAATAGAATGATACTGCCAATGCATTATTGCTCTAACAGTAGCAGCACCTCCATCATCCACACCACCCTGTGTACTAAACAACTAGTGAGAAACATGGTAAAGCAGATCGAACTGGAAACTTTTTATTCAGCAGGAAAGTACCTGAAACCCAGGTAAGAGTGGGATGACAATTATGACTCTGAAGCACCTTTTCTCTATGTGGGCGCGCATTATGCGGTTATATAGAGATTCAAGTACACGGTTTTGTATAACTTCATCTTCTGCAAGGCCCGATATAAAAAATTGATTCTGGAAGTAGACAAACAACAAATTTGATATAATGCCTTTTTGTAAAATTAATTATCAAGTTAACACTAAATAAAAAATTCATAAAAGTAGAACATTTATAGAAGTACATAGACAGTCCTATATAATTTTAAGCAATGTATCACTAAAAATGGAAACACGTTAGTACAAAGAGGAGGTAGACCTATTTAGTAGCATTTTATTTTGTCCTCTATTAACTTAAATTATGAGTTTAACTAAAAGTACACTTTATCAATCTTCACTAGCTTGTTAAGCAGGATGCTGCGTTCATTGTAGTCATTTTCCCATTTGTTCTACCATTACTTTTTAGCCAAAGAGGATGCTGTAACTCTGTTAATTCACTTATTATAGACACGTCTGTATTTAAATGCCTACACAGAAAAGGCCTTCTTTTTCACAAGCATGAAATCTGGTATTCTTAGAGGTAATAGGTCTATGCAGAAAAAATCAAGTTCAACTAGGTGAGAGATGTTTATCATGGATTCACTATGTACATGAAAAAAGAACATCTTTCAAGGCATTTGGATATATCTTATTCATGAAAGTGAATGAAGACTCACATCTAGTTCATATCTTGTCTCATCTGAGAGAAAGGAATTACCGAATTACTATTCTGGAAACCAAGAACTAGAGTTTGAAAAAGAATAGCTTGAAGTAAAATATTTTTGGTAATGTTAGCTTCAGCATATTCTTCAAATCTTAATTTGGTGGAAGATTTATTAAATGATATGATATGACAATGATCTTACCTTTTATCTAAAAAAGATCAGCAATCTCACATTTGTTCAGAGGAGAAACAGGGAAAATGAGATAATTGATTTCTACCTAAATTTCTGACTCAACATGACCTTCTAACATGCATGCTCTTGTAGATGATATTAAAAAGTTTAGACAGAAGCAGATTAAATAAAGAGGCATAAAATTTACATAAAGTTCACCTCAATGTAAATGAAGTGCTCTGCCTCCTCAATCAGAGCACAATAAGCTCTATGAATGCTGTCTTCAGTTTGATTTGTCCCAGCAGACCACTGGCTCACACTTCTGACAACCTACACCAATAAAAGGTACAACTTTGGAGAAACTTTTATGGCTAATATGATATGACTCATCCGAATGAAATAGAATTAGTTATAGCTATTTCATTAGTTTTAATTTTAAATATATAATATTTATAGCCTGACAACTATTTTTGGTTTGGTAGAGTTTTCTATCAGTAACAAATTTAGTGGATATAATCAAATGAAAATGATTCCATGCTATTTAATATTTTATGAAATAATAAAGTTGGATTAATAAAAACTCAATGCTAGTATTGTATGTATATTTGATAAAATTCTAAATTTCTAATATATTTTTGTATACAAAATGACCTAGAGTTAAAACGATGGAATATCTCTCTATTTATTTTGAACAAAGATATGAAATACACAATATTCACAATTTTCTCCTCATCAGAGAGATATAGCAGAACCACTTCGCAGAAAAAGTTTAGGGAACGATCATCTTCAAAAATATCTGAGTAACTCTCAAAATTTATAACTAACCTGGCAGCGGCATAAACTACGTGGACCAATTTGTGCTACTTCATTGGCAGATATCACCTGGAAAGTTTGCTGTTTTGTTTCAAATAAATTATCTTTGACTTGCAAATCAGATTCTGAGGTAGTTTCCACCGATGTTGAACTTTGGATATTTACACTATTATGGTTATCAAAGAAACTATATCTTGTGTCTCGGTAAGAATTACGTTTAGGATCCTGATAAGAAAATGAACTACTTCTACCATGGCCATTCAATCTATTTTCCATAATGGAAGACTCCGGACAATTTGCTTCATGAGGCAAAAGTAGTGGGATATCGTCAGGTGGTGTTTGTGGGGAAAACGAATCCTTCCTAATCATTGCCTCTGGATTTACTTCAGCGATTTTTCTGTTAATGTCTATATCACTGCCTTTCCCCATGTAGTGTGGTAAAACCATGTGATGTAGAGGCATAAGTAATGGTATTTTCTCTTCATTTGGTGCTTTGCTCCTCTGGTTTGATGGGGGAAATATATTAGTGACTGAATCTTTTAGAATACACGAGAAGTAGGGAAGCTAACCTTTGCATGGTTCCAGCGCTGAACAAAATGTCTAGCAATATCCCTGCAAGGGGGACCCCAAACAGCACAATGAACATCATGCCATGGCATCCGAGGGTATTTTTCTCTGTCAAGTTCATCTTTTAGGGTATCCTCCCAAGAATTTGGTTCTGATTCTCTGCATAATCCATGGAAAGTGACAACATCAAAATCTCTTGGAGTGGTGAACATTGATAAGGATAAATTAGGTGAAATCAGATAATACACACTAACAGGTTTACATCTCTTGTTTACTAACTTGATTTCCGCATTCCCGACAATTTGCCATTATGTTCTCTCTATATGTTTATGTGGAAATTTTATATTACTGCAAATCAATAAAGGCTATTACAAATCGAAAGTTATAATGAGACAAATGGAAAGAATATTCTTGTATTCCAACCAGTAACCAATCTAAATTCTCTAACAATTCCAAATATCTGGACAAATAAGAGTATTCTGAAGAACTCACTCTTATTCAATACTTAATTTCTGGTTTCATATTGAGAGATGATTTACCTTGGGTTATAGTAGTCTTTTCCAGGCCATAAGAAAGGAGGGGAGTCACCTAATTTGTGTTCAGTCGTGTCATATCGGCCAAAGCATAAATCCAGTCCTCCAATAAAACATATCTTGTGATCAACAATAACAAGCTTTTCATGGTGAGACCTGCATGAACCATTACTAACCTTTTGAAACGAAATTGAAAAAAAAATTAAGATGAAAGTGAATTTCTTTTATTTCTCTACTGTATGATTTCAGAAGCAACAACCTACCATAAGTAGACGCCAGATGACAAATGATCCGGATACCTCAGAACTTTGACATTTTCATGAATGCTGAGAAGCTTTTTCTTACTATATAAGCTATTAATTTTTAAAGCAAGAGAAACTTCCTTGTAGAGAAGAATGTGTATCTGCACAGTATAATATGTAAAAAATTCAGAGAAGAACTATGATTAAATGAAATAGAAACAAACAATTTTCAGTATAGCTTTGCTTCCAAGGCTATAAACAAGAAAATGGTTGTGGTGATATTCAAAATGATAAAAGGCCTTGCTTTCTTGTAAAGGGGGACATTAAAATGCCGTGCAATTATACTGTGCAGTCAGTCTGGGTAGGCTATTTGGTGCAGTGAGCAACTCTTTAGGTTGTCAGCCTGTGTTTACTGGTAAAGTCAAATGGAAGTTGCACTCAACTTCATTGTATCTTAGTTTTAATGAAAAGACTGAATTCTGGTCTATATTTTAAAGATATCTGTGCAAAAACCATTTATTTCCTACTATTATTGGACATTTAAATTAAAATTTGGCGAGAAAGAAATGAATGATTGCTAGGATGTGGATGGCATCGTTAACAAGATGAGAAAAGTTGAAAGAAACAGAGAGTGTTATGAAACATATCATTTTAATGGTCCTCTTGGGTCTGAACGATTATATTGTACCTGAACCCCTTCCTTAGCTTTAGCCTCAAGTAAAATATCAAGCCTGGAGGAGCTGTTCTTGTGAAATGGCCGTCTTAAGTACAATTCTGGGCAAAGCCACCATCCGGTCATGTATATCTACAGATATACACCAGCCTGTTTAGATATTTGAAAGGCCAAAAAAACAGTGACACAAACTTCAGTTAATTATGTGATATAGCTGGAAACTTAACCTCAGATTTAGCTCGCTCTATTGATGAAGCAATTGATTCAAATGCTGCTTTTCCATCTATAAACCATTGGGCTTGGCTTCCATCTTCAAACAGTCCTCTAGTAGGGGCAAATGAATTAAAACGGTGAGGATGACACCAACTTTCAGAACGCTTTGATCCAACGTCATTAATTGCAGATATCCACTCTAGAATTTTAGAGTTGCTTGCAGTCCTTATCTTTATGCTTCTGTTTCCACTAGAAACCTTTTGACCATTTAAAACAAGGACATCAAGTTAGTTGCTTTCTAATAAATACTCCAAAACTTGGCGAAAAGTTAACGAAACATGGGGTAACAACAGAGATAAGCTAGCGAAAGCATTAGATTCATCATAACTAAATCTATGATACTTAGCCAAACATGATGTGAAAAAGAAGTCACCTTAAATGCATGACGCAAAGGATTCAGCTCCTTTGACACTTTCGCCAAATGCACTTCATCATCTCCTTTCATATTTGAAGCTGGTAGGACATCAAAGATAACTATGTCTAGGAGTTTGGTATCACAATGATTTCCAAGGAACGCCAGGAAACCCGGTTTCAAAACAAGCCAAACCTATATTCAGGCCATGTGTGATCAAATCAATGATGTTAGAAGTTATATACTTATATTCCAAAGAAAACTACAAGCACAGCGTTGGATAAGTTTCTGTTTTGGTAATGGAAACCACACTGTCTCAAGTGTGGGATATGCATAACTATTACTTAACCATGCCCCATAAATATGCAAATAATGGGGTTTTATGCAGCATCCAATAAAATATCTTGCTACATTTTGCATAATCTTAATCGTCATTTAACTGATTTTGGGTTTTAACAACCAATGAAGGAAATTTAATTATTTACTTGAAATAAGTCATTAAACATTTCCTAAGAATACCAAATGGCAATGCTGAGATTAAACTGTCTTGTATTTTCCCTGGTCCCAGTCAGACAATGTTTTAAGTTGTAAGATCTCGGTATGTTGCATATTCTTCAGCCTACAGAAACCTTAAGTTGGCATAGAATCTCAAGACAGGAGACAAAGTCATTGAAAAAATTAAGAAAAGTGCAATTAATTCCAAGAAATTAAGTGTATTTTCATTCTAGAGTCTTGTAAACTATGTAATTGCCACTTTTAGTAGGAACATGAAGCACATGTTTCAAGTCGAGATCACTTACTTTTCGCCAATTTCTGCCACAGCAACAGGAGCAAATACACAGCCAAGATCCTGGACATGTATTATCCTCTGAAGACCTGTCCAAATGCTTAACCATCACATAACCTTCCTTCAGCTTTGGACCATACTCTTCTGAAAATGATAACCTAGACACCTCCAAGAACTTGCATACCTGGAATAGAAAAGAAAAGAAAAAAAGTTGGTTATAATCATCTGTCATTGCATTTTGGATAGTATAGAGCATAGAAGTTTCTAAAGATATACTTAAAAGGAATAAGGAAAACCCAAGCAGCTTTTTGACTGGCATTAGTTCACAATATGTCAATATTATATGCAAGCAAAATACAATAGATTCAGAGCAGGATGTGTGAAGGTTCCTTCACAAGTGCAACTGATGTCTGATTCTGATTCAGCTTCTTTTATTAAAACGGCCATTTAAATTTTAAGTCTCACCCCTTTCACAGGGTTGGGATTGAAAAGGCAAGAAATCAGTCAGAAAATGGACATCCATGCACCCAAATTAGTGGGCTAAATTGTACTAATATTAAAATGAATAACTGCTTTCTGACTAAAACAGTTTTAGAAGTAAGTGCAATATGAAGGTGATTCCATAAAAAGTCAACATCTTAAAGTGAAAACTTAAGAAAACGGAGGAATAAATGTCATGTTTCTAGAACTTTTCTGATTAATAAAGTGTCATATGTAGTAGAGGAAATTAACTTAGTTTTCACTTTTCACCTCTCGTGAATTAATAATGTCCAAGTTTCCCAGAAAATGATTCAGGTAACCTTGCATTGCAGCTTTTGCTTTGTCTGAAATCTGCTGCTTACCAATGGCCGGCCGAATAACTGACAAAGCAGCTCTTGACGGAACATTTCTGCCCAAGAAAATTTCTGTAAGTTGAATTAAAGAAGGATAGAAGATTTGTATGTCAAAAGTTAAAAAATGAACTTCTCATCACCTGTTCCTAACATTTTCGTCATGATATATTGGCGAAGCTCCATCATCAGGGTCATCCTCATCATGCATAACTGTTGCATGATCTCCTACTCCTATGTTATGTAGAAGTTCCCTAACCTTTTTTAGGACATGCAAGTTACAACAAGGATCAGCAGCAACCATGGGAACAGAATCACTATAAAGGATCGTGCTCCGAAAACATGAAAATGGAACTGCAAAAAATGTAAAACAGGCATGTCACCCAATAAGAGATATGGGGGAAGAAAGAGAACCTGCTCCTGCTTCTCATGAAATTCTTCAATTAATGCACGTTTCTTTAGTGCAAGGTGTAGATAAATAACTTGAGAAGCCTTTTTCCGCAATTGCCACTTGAACTGTCACAAAAAAAAAATTACAGCTCAAGAATATATATATATATATATCATATTCTGCATATCAAATGCAAAAACACATCCTAAGAAAGAAAATTACATGACAAGAAAATTAAAAAGGTTTTAAACAATATTAGGAGGATATAAAAAAGAGAGGATATGCAAGGAAATAAATGGGATAAGAATTAAAATTATACAGCATGACAATGCAAAAACAGATTTTTCTTCCTTCTTTGCAAAACTATAATTGACGGAAATATAAACTGAGAAATGACCAAAAGACTGTTTTTAACTTAGCCATAGACTTAGCATCTTCATCAAGCATGGTGGATTTTTTGTGCTCATGCATATGTAATCTTGGTATTAGAAAAAATATCAAGAAAAAGAATCTAACTTGACCTGCCTTTCAACTATAGAACACACTGCTTACTTAATGTATCTGAATCTATAATAAGAAATAGATCATGTGTTCACAAGTAAAATGTAGTGAATATTACGTCTGATTATCCCTCTGTAACACTCAAAAAATCTAATGATTAATCCTCAGTTAATGATAAATCAGAGAAATTATAAGACATTGAAAATGGCATGCCATTCTTCATGAAATCGGAATGGTTTGACTGAATCATTATACTAAGCCAGATTGGGTGAAGCTTTTCTTCACAGAATCGCGTTATCTGTTTCAACTCTATCAAGTGACAAAGTTTCACAAGCATCCGAGTTAATGTTTGGCAAAAGCAACTAGTCTTGAACTCTACTTATATAAATCTAAAAACAGAGCAGCCAAAATAGGTCCTTACTTTCTATTAAAAGGTCCAATTATTTTCCATTGTCTAGTCACCCAAGAATCATGTCCATCTCCACCACAGTGCAAAGAAATTTGAAGAAAACAAAATTTTTCAATATATATATATATATAATTGGATGTCCAATTGAAGCTGCCAACCACTAATTCATCCATATCTTCATCACAACATTACAGCACCGGATTAGACTATCAATTAAACAAATACCAAATGTAAAACTAAAATTGAATTACATCCAAATTATCAAATTAATTATGAAGTCAGAAACTCAAATTGGGGATTAAGTCATCACCTACGCACCAATCATGCATATGCAATTATCCATCTATATGTCTAATCACATCTGACATACTTGTACATAAAGCGCGGATGCACGTGCCTGAAACAAAATTCAAAAAAAAAAAATACGCATGCACACACACACACACACAAACACACATTGAGCACGTGGTACCGCGTGTGAAGCGCAGCGACGACGACGAATTGAGGTTACCTGTTTGTACTGGAGCTCAATGGTGTAAGATAACAGCAATGGCGTGATATCGCTCGCATCCGGACGCGAGACCGATACTATAGTCGCCGTCGGCAACTCGTCGAAAATCCTAGCCGGCGCCGCCGCTTCGCTGCTGAAACGGAGCGAGTGAGACGACGAAAGCGCGGACCGATCGTAGCCGGAAATCAGCCTTTCCCTCGACATTTTACGGAATCAATCAGGAATCGCCAAATATTCCTTTGTGCATGCTCTTTTGCGCATATATTTATATGCTCGCGCGCGCGCGTGTGTGTATAGGTATGTCCGTATCTGTATCTGTATCTGTATCTGTATGTTTTCACGCACTGAACACACAGAGAAAATGAGACGAAGCCTTTTCTAATTTTCTTTTCTTAACTGAAAATACCGTATTTTTGGCGTCATGTAGTGGGTAATATTGGGAAGAAGAGTTACTATTTTATAGTTGAAAGTGCGTAGGGGTAAGTAAGGGTGCGTGGGATTTTCGTGAAATCTAGTTTATTTGGAGACACGTGGACAAGAACAGGGACGTGGCATTCATTAAGTCGGTTGTATTGGGAATTAGGGTTTCCCGTCTTGTTTGGGTTTTCTATTTGAATTAATGGCTGGCTTTCCTTTTGTTACTTAGTTTGGCAAGTGGGAGATTATTTCTTTTCGAAAAAAAGAGGAAATTTTATAAATACAAAGTGCGGATCTGCATAGTGAATTAGTGATTAGCAACAGCATTATAAGTTTTTTTTAATTAAACTTTTTAACAATAAGGATGAGACAAAAAAAAAGTACGGAATTGATCTATTTCCATTTTCCACCAAACTCATAGGACAAGCGAGGGAAAAAAAACATCATGTTTAGAAATTCGTAAATTTATTTAATGATGTGATAACATGACTAATATAGTTTATTTACGTATCAATAGTGATTAAAAATTGAACTTGTCACGAACGATTTAGTAGATATTTATAAAGTTAAGACACTGGAGTTCAATCCCTAATTCGATAATTCTTGTGTTAAAAGAGGTATTTGGTAATAAATAAATAAAAAGGAGGGCGATGATTTGGAAATGGATCTAGCAAGTAGCAAAGCATCAGTGGTAGAATATCCAAGTGATGTGGCATTGTGGTGGGTGTCCCATGCGATGAGAATATGCTATACAACACAAACACAATATACCAGTATCAATCATTGACACGGATTAACTGTACTCTCTTTCTAACTCCTCCGAAAATTACTAACATACGAATGCATTTCTTGCACGGATTAACCAGAATATTTTTTTCCTAAAAAAATGATTTTGGCTTGAATACGTTGTATTTGTAAAGGACATTGAAGCCAAAAACAACCGTATTTCTTTAACGCCAAATAAACATTTTATAAAATAAAAATATACCAAAATTTAGGTAAAACTATATCACGAGTCAAATTTCGACTTGACCAAACTTGTTGCAAGTAAAAAAATAGTCTATCTTAAAAACAAAAACTATTAGTTTTACACCGATTATTTTTCCTTGCAAAACAACTTATTTCTTGAAAAAGGTATTCATTTTATTATCTAGCAAGTATGAGACTTTTCGTTTAAAATAGGGTTAATTGACTCCTCCAATGAATTAAAAAAATTGGTGCAACATTAAACACTATACATGTACATATGATGTGTATATTTTACATATGCAACTAAAATAACAGTGCTTGATGGGTTAAGAGCATATATGAAAAATGTCATCGTTTGGTTCAATTTTAATTAATTGAAAACGTAATTGATATTATAATTATAAAAATATGTAAAGTTTTAATGTTATTACTATCACAGAGATTTAAAAATTATGTATAAAATCAAAACCGGTGAATTTTTTTAGATGCAATTAACCCTTTAAAATATATTATATGTTCCAAGTATTTTACTCAATGTGTACTATTACTCTTGTCGTAAAAAAGGGCGAAGTAATTGCTTTTATTTAGTGGAAAATATCAATTCATTAAAAACATTTTTTTTTAGAAAATTATAAACACAACCCCCAATTTATTCTTTATAACCTCCCATATTTTAAAAATATAAAAATTTGACTTGAATGCTCTTTTCTACTGTAGCCCCTATTTCTCTTCAACTTGAAATATTGCAAAGAAAAACATAAAATTACAACATAATATATAGGCCTCAATATATTCGTCTTTATTAATATCTTTTTCGATCGGTTTTTTTTTTTTGTCCTTTATTATTTTTAGTTCGACTTCAATATTTCAAAAACAAGAAAAGGAAAAAGATAGGAAATTGTTATTATGAATCCCCTACATTTAAAACTGAAAAAAAATATGGTGCAATTATGCATTTCACAAAAAAACCAATTGATAACAATCATCCTAGTCAAATTATAATCTAGCAGTTAAGTTTTATGGTTCAATGTGGATATGTTGTGAACTACTCTTTTTTATAAGGAGACTAATTTTTGCCGGAAAATGAAGAACTTCCCACCATCATTGTTGATTATGAGTTATAGTAAGTTCGTTGTAAAGTGTGCCGCTACAAAGGTGGTGAAAAGCTAATCGCATAAATGATGGAAGGTCTAGAGATGATGTAGCAATGAAGAGGAATAGAAAGCAGAGAAAATGTATATATGTTTATGCAACATAGAAGATGTTAGAGATAATAGATTAGAGAAACTCATAATAAACTGAATGAAAATGCGAAAAGATTAATGCAGATATTGGAAGGCAATGTAATTAAGATTACTGTGTTGTCTTCTTCTTCTTTTTTTCCTTCCAAAATTTTGAAGTTAAAAATTAATGGGGCTTACAAATATAATAGTAATTTAGGTTAAATATAATAGTAATTTTTCGTAGAGAATAAATTAAGGGTTGTATTTAGAATTTTCCCTTTTTTTTATCAAACAACTTGCCCAAATAAATAAAGGGTAGTTCTAAATATAGCCCCATTTTACCCATTTCACTCTTTAACGCCCGAATATGTAGTAATTTTTCATTTTAACCCTACTATCCAGATCCTCTTTTTCCTTCTCTTCCACTATTTCACAACGTCTGGTACTGCAACGCCTCCGCCTCAACCCAACAACAATAATTCATGCAAAAGTGAGTGAATTGTTTGATTTATTCTCTAAGTATTTTCCTGGTTTAATTCTAAACCCCCTCAACAACTCTCCACCTCTCACCATTCATCAATCTAATTAATTACATTAAATATTGATTTAATTTCTTCGTCTGAAGATGTGAAGGGCCACCTTCCCTAAATTTTTCATTTTCTTAATTCCATAAACCCTTAAAAACGTCTTCTTCCATTCACCAATCCAAATTATTCACATTAAATAGTGATTTTTTTTGTGGATATATATGTTTATACCCTAATATATAAACATCCATTCAAAAACATCCACTTATATAACAGTCATTCACTAAATACCCATATTATTAATTTTATTTCTACTTTTTCAACTTTTTCAAATATATCTTACACAAATTAAAAAAAAAGTGAATGTCAATCATTGATAAAGTTATGATTCATTCAAAAAAAAACATAATAGAACAAGAGATCAATATTTCGGAAGACTGTTTGACACAAAACACGCGTAAATCGACATATTTCTGATGATTGTTTCACATGTGACTCTGACACGGTTTTTCGGTACTTGGTCGCGGTCAACCAATTCTAGGTAGCTACCGATAATTTCTTAGTAGTTGCCGACAGTTTCTCGATACTTGGTCTCGGTCGACCACTTCTAGGTGGCTACTGATAACTTCTTATAGTAGTTGCCGACAGACTCTTGGTAGCAGTCGACCAAGTTCTGGAAGCGATCAATAAACACTAGGTGGCAGTCGGTTGTGTTTTGGTAGCGACCACGTCCATAAACATACAGCAGTGATTCCGTTCAGCCCATCTCTCACACCCATCTCTCAAAGCTGCAACACCCAAGCTGACGAGCACACCACTGTCGACGAGCAGCAACAAAGAACGAGAACCTCCCCGGCGAGCACACCACCAGTGAACGAGAACTTCTCTGGTGAAGTAGAGAACGAGAACCCCCCGGTGAAGCAGCGACGAGAACCTCCCGGCGAAGCAACTACCTCCCCGGCAAAGCAGTGACGAGATCCTCTCCAGCAGCATTGACGATAACCTCCTCAAACCTCAAATGTCTTCTTCATCACAAGTATCTCCCTAAATCCTTAATTAAAGCATGATTATTAGGGTTGGCAATTTACCTTGTAGTTTAATCTCATAATTTAACATTCTCAATGTGGCTATAACACCATTGTTGTAACGTCAAAATTACATGATTGGTGGTTTAGAATAATTTTGCTAAATATATAAATTTCTTAAAATTACATTCACGTGAAAATTGCATTATTTTAGGTGAATTAGTTTAGTTGAATTCGATCGAATTATTTAGAACTAGTTTATTTTTTTTATGGATAATTATGTATAAATTAGTTGAATACTAATTAATAAATGCGATTTGAGTAGATGTTATTTAGATTTGGAATTAGAATTTTTAAGTGCTTTAAAATTAGTACTAGGTTGCTTTTAAAATATGAATTTAAGTGCTCAAAAATTATAATTTTATTGTCAGAGACAATTAGATTTTTGTTGCCTATAAAATTATAATTTAAATTGCTTTAAATATTTAAATAAGATTAGGGTTAACTATTTTCAGAAATGTGATGGAATTGCCAAAAAATCAAAATTTTATAACATTAATTGCCAAAAAGTGAGAATTTATATTAAATTTGCAAATGATACTAAAACTTATGATTTTATTTGTCAACTATTATTTTTACATATAAAAAGCTAGCTATCCACATAATAGAATTAAAAAATTGTATTTGTATTTATTTGCTTGTAGAAACATAGAAAAACTAAAAAATGCTAATGGCTACAAAAAACATAGAAAAAAACTATTAAAATATGTATTATCATCACCACGAGAAAATTAGTAATTATTGGTGCATTTTTTAAAATAAAATTATCTACATTTCTCCTTTTGATTTCCACTTCTATTGCCCTCTCTATCTATCTATCTATCTATCTATCTATGTATCTCTCTCTCTCTCTC
Source organism: Perilla frutescens (assembly GCA_026008535.1). Lineage (NCBI taxonomy): Eukaryota > Viridiplantae > Streptophyta > Magnoliopsida > Lamiales > Lamiaceae > Perilla > Perilla frutescens. Next base: position 33,462,289 of record BRKX01000017.1, on the reverse strand, counting down.
TCTCTCTCTCTCTCTCTCTCTCTATATATATATATATATATATATATATATATATGTCAGTAAAAATTTATCGAAATTAAATGATAATCATGCAACTAGGAAAAGGAAATGAAAGAAAGATTGAAATTCATAATATTATAATATAAAAATTACAAAGTTGGTTAAGATAAATTTTTTAAAAAAGGATCAGAATAAATTTGTTGTCGGCCAACATATATAGGAGTATAATATATTTCACATTTGAGAAAATAAAACTGTATAGCCATTTAATTTAATTTGAGTATGTATGAACTAGAAAATGTAATCAAAATTTTTGCCTATAATTATTTTAGCTAGAGAAAAAGCAAGCTGAAGACCGCCACTGGTAGTGGTTGCGATCGCTAGCTACCTAGTCACTGTCGGTGATAGCTAACAAGTAGCGGTCGGCAATAATTATTCTAGCTCGAGAAAAAGCAAGCTGAAGACCGCCACTGGTTGTAGCGACCCGATTTATTTTTATGGCTACGTTCTTTCCCTAAAAATATTTCTTATTTTTTTATGCGATATTAATTAATTAAGTCTAATAAGTCGCGCCTAGGTAATTATTTTATTTTATAGCATAGTTATTTCATTGCATGCATTTAATTTAATTTTGTGCCTATTTGTTGCATTTTATTTATTTTATCCTAAGTTTATTTCTCTAGCCCATTTAATTTTGGATGAGCCCAAGCCTTTTAAGCTATTTTTTTCTTGTGGAGCCCAGTTCTGGTTATTATTCTTTCTTTTCCTATATATATATATATATATATATATATATATATATATATATGTTCCTATCGATTCGAAATAGAAAAGGATAAGCAGCAAATCTTCTCTCTTAAACTTTGAAATTCGTCATCCTTATCAGTTGTTGATGAGGATAACTGTGTGATCTCCCATTCCATTCAAACTTCCACCCTAATCTATCGTTATAAATTGAGAACTCTACATCTCTATTTTTATTTACTCACATTCAGATTTGCCTTCGAGTTCCTATCTCTCAATTTTGGATTCCTAAAAGTACCTGTATATTTTTATTTACTGTTGACATTTCTCCATTAGTGTAGGTTCTTTGCTCTCTGCGATGGTATACAGAAGAGAAAGAAACGAAACTGTGTTATTTATGTAAGAAAAGAAAGAGGAAGAAAGTAATTGTCTTACACGCATATCCATGTATCACACGCATACACAATATGTATATATAATATTTAATGGTAGTTACTTTATGACACACACACACCCCACACATCACTATCACATGTTCACTTTATATATATATATACACATACGTGCATAGTTGGTTTTGTAGGGTGACATACGTGATGTGATATATATATATATATATATAATATAGGTGTATGTGTGTGGTACGTATGTATATATAGATTTATATATTTAATTATGTGGTTGCACTATATTTGCTTCTTTTATATATATGTACCGTATATATATATATATATGGGATTTCGTGTGTGGTTGTTTCTTTATATATATATATTTATATATGTGCATGTATGTATTATTTTATGTAATTAGTTGGATAATAAATGGAATTAAAGAATTATGTTGATATATATATGATTTTCGTTCTAAGCATGCATCATAGATTAGTTTTTGTTTAATTACAACATGTTATGCATTGTATTAATTTATGATAAATAATTTATAGGCGAGGCGCGCAAGACTTAATTAATTTATATCCGAGTCAAAGTGAAGGTGAAGGTGGGGTTTTATGTTGATTTTGTCCCGATTATTCTCTCTATATTTTATTAACGAGTATGTGATGACACAGCATAGCACAGGGCCTTCGGGCTATAAATGAAAATGGGCCTCCGGGCTAAATGAGACAGGGCCTCCGGGCTAAATGAGACTGGGCCGACGGGCTATATGGTTTGGTCTATGAACTGAAGAATTTCTACTACTCTCACTACTTGTTTAATTTTATATAGCTTGAATAATTGGACACTCCCCACTGAGTCAGTAGTACTCCCCCCTAAATCTACTATCTTTTCAGGTAATGTCTCGGGTGATGCGTAGCGGGCAAGATGCGATGATGGTGGTCTTAATTCTAGGACGAATAAAGACTTTAATAAATATTCAGTTGATTTAAGATATTTTCCTATTTAACTTATGAAACTTGATACTGATTCAAATTTGGGATTTCTTTTATATTTTAATAAAGGCATGTTTAACGTTCCATTTTATTTAGAGAAATAATTTGGGGTGTTACAGTTTGGTATCAGAGAGTGCTTACGTCCTTAATACTCAAAAAAAAAAGAAAAAAAAAGATAAGTAAGCAAGCAAGTTAGATCATCATCGCATCTGCAGCATCACCCCGAGTAAAGGTAAAAGAAAGGTTTTATTTCAAGTTATGCAAGTATGATTATATATATATATATATATTGTTTATGAAAATGTTTTGTAGTCCTCGAAGTTTTGGTTTAGATGGTTCGGTTAAAGAAGACGGCGAGAATAAGTACGGGAGGTCAAATTCCTGGGCGGCCATTAGCTAGTAGAGAGGAAGATTTAAAGGACCACTTAATAGGGAAGTTTTATGAGCTATCGTGGGATGATACAGCACCAGAGATGCAATTGCTGAAGATCCAGCATCTTTGGAAGAAGATGAAACAGGCAAAGTGTGGGCTTGACCCAATTGAAGCTGCTGAGAGGGTCCAAAATATCATGGGATCTCCCCTTATGAGAGATTTTGCTGATAACGCACTAAAGGATTTGACTCTGGAGATACCAAAAGGGCAGTCGAGTGTTGAGATAATAGATTTTGATGATTTTATCAACCACATCCTGCGAAATTGGAGGGAGGAGTTCTATGGCCGAGTTCCCAGAGGGGTTAGGATATCGCGTCAGAAGCCCTATGAAAGCTTGAATTTGGGAAAGAGTATGAGGCGAGCTAGTAGCATTTAGAAGAATCTAGTAGTTTGAGTTATCGGCATAGTACTATTTCCCATTAGTTTTAAGTATTATTAGTCTCTAGTATTTAAATTCTTCCAGATCAGTAGTTTTGTTTCGTTGCAAATAGTTGAAAGTTGTTTCTTTTAAGCTATGAAATGAATAAAAGTAGTTAAATTTTTTTTAAGGATATTTTAACCATTTTGCTATGGTCGACAATAGGAATCATGCCACCAAAGAGGAATATGCAACCAATCCAAGAGGAAAGCGAGGAACCGGAGTCAATGAATAATTTTGACAATAATGAGAATTGGGGGAATACCAACAACGACATGGATGCATTTGCCCAAAATCTCACAGATGCACTGAGAAGAGTTCTACCCCAACCGAATCAAAATCAGAATCAGAATCAGAATCAGAACCAGAACCAGAATCGGAATCAACATCAACAACAGGAAGGAGACGGTATCTTGACTCATTTTCGCCAGTTAGGACCGCCCAAGTTGAAAGGAACTGGAGGGCCTCTAGCCGCAGAAGAGTGGATTCGGGAACTGGACCGAATCTTTGATTACTTGGGATGCTCAGATGCCTAAAGAGTTACCTGTGCGGTGTTCCAGCTGACCGAGGACGCAAGTCACTGGTGGGAGGCAGTGAAGATCAGCATGAGCCCAGAGAAGCAAGCCAATTTGACCTGGACTATTTTCAAGAAAATGGTCATGGATAACTACTTCCCGAAGGCGTTCCGAAAGCAAAAAGAGAAAGAGTTGATGAATATAGAGCAGGGCAACATGACCATTTTCGAGTATGAGCAAAAATTCAATCAGCTAGCTCGTTATGCTCCCCACTTGGTAGACACGGATGAGAAAAATGCCTGGAGATTTGAAGATGGGTTGCGACCTGAGATTAGGGCACACTTATCCGCACTCAATCTCAGCACTTACTCAGAAATTATACAGCGAGCTCGGGTGATTTCTACCCGTCTGAATCTGGACAAGCCTGCTCCAAAATTTCCCAATAATGGTGGGAAACGGCGATGGGATGAGCACAACAATCAGAACAGAGGAAGGAATTTCCAACCTGACAAGAAACCGAGAACTGAAGGAGGAGGTAGACCAGAGATATCGACAGAAAAACCCTTGTGCCAGAAATGTCAGAAACGACACTATGGGAAATGTATGCTTGGAGAGAATGGTTGTTATCATTGTTACCAACTGGGTACCAAGCAATGAATTGTCCCTTGAACCGAAATTTCAACAACTCCAATGCCACTAGGAAAGGAAATGCGCGAGCATTTGCCATGAACCAGGAAGAAGAGGCCAAGACAATGACAGGTATCTTATCAGTACTTAACAAGTCTGCCTTAGTACTTTTCAATTCGGGTGTTTCTCATTCTTTTATTGCAAGGAGATTTTATGAAAAAGCTAAGGTAAAATGTGACGAGGAGACCGAACCTTTAAGAATAAGTATCCCGTCGGGCAAATCAATGAAGGCAGATCGTTTGGCTAAAGGAGTCAAACTAGCACTAGAAGGAAGAACTTTGGAGGCTGACCTATTCATCTTGGAGATGAAAGATTTTGACGTGATTCTATGGATGGATTGGCTGAGTCAAAATGATGCAGTTATCAAATGTCGTGATCGAGAAGTCATTTTCCAGCAACCGGGGGGAAAACAATTCTCATTCAAGAGAACCTAAGACGAGCAGAACACCTCACATAATCTCAGCGATGAAAGCAATGAAGATGATAAGAAGAAATGATTGCCAAGCATTTTTGGTAAATGTGATGAGCACGGAAGAGCAGGAGAAAGCCATGGAAGACATTCTGATAGTACGAGAGTACTCCGATGTCTTTCCCGAGGACATCACTGGCGTGCCACCAGACAGACAAGTGGAGTTCTCCATCGATATAAAGCCAGGAGCGGCACCAGTTTCTAAAGCACCGTACCGGATGGCGCTGAAAGAATTGGAGGAATTGAAAGTTCAAATATATGAGCTTTTAGACAAGGGATACATACGGCCCAGTGTGTCACCTTGGGGCGCACCAGTTCTGTTCGTAAAGAAGAAAGATGAGAGTATGAGGATGTGCATTGACTACCACGACCTAAACAAGCTCACTATAAAAAACAAGTACCCATTGCCCAGAATCGAAGACCTATTTGATCAATTGAAAGGAGCAGGAGTGTTTTCGAAAATTGATTTGAGGTCGGGGTATCATCAGCTGAAGGTGAAAGAAGGAGACATTCCCAAAACAGCATTCGGAACCAAATATGGCCATTACGAGTTCATAGTAATGCCGTTTGGACTAACCAACGCACCTACAGTGTTCATGGATTTGATAAACAGAGTGTTCCACCAATACTTAGACCGGTTTATCATAGTATTTATTGATGACATTCTGGTGTATTCCAAGGATGAAAAGCAGCATGAAGAGCATCTGTGGTTGGTCCTAGACACGTTGCGGAAAGAGAAGCTTTATGCCAAGTTCAGAAAATGTGAATTTTGGCTGGATCGAGTTGTGTTTCTTGGGCACGTGGTAACAGCTCAAGGAGTAGAAGTAGATCCATCAAAGGTGGAAGCAGTGAACAATTGGGAGCCGCCGAAGAATGCTGGTGAGATAAGGAGTTTCTTGGGACTTTCCGGATACTACAGACGCTTCATTAAAGGTTTCTCGAAGATAGCCGGTCCGTTAACTCAGCTGACAAGGAAAGGCGTCAAATTCGAATGGAGTGAGAAGTGTGAAGAAAGTTTCCAGCTGCTAAAACGGAAACTCACTACTGCACCTGTTTTGATTATCCCAGAAGGCAGTGAAGGATTTGTGATATACTGTGATGCTTCCAAACAGGGACTCGGATGTATGCTAATGCAGCACGGAAAAGTGGTGGCCTATGCGTCAAGACAGTTAAAGACGCATGAACTCAATTACCCTACTCACGACTTGGAACTAGCAGCAGTCGTCCACACATTGAAGATATGGCGACACTTTCTCTATGGGGGAAAATGTGAAATTTTCTCAGATCACAAAAGCCTGAAGTATTTCTTCACCCAGAAGGAACTAAACATGAGGCAAAGGAGGTGTCTCGAGTTAGTTAAAGACTACGACTGCACAATACATTATCACCCAGGAAAGGCGAATGTAGTAGCTGACGCGTTAAGCAGAAAAGGGACCAATACATCTCAGCTTGTACAAGAATTCACTAAGATGAAAATAGACGTGGTTCCACCAGCCGAAAGCACTACCTCAGTTTTGGCGACCTTGACAATGCACCCATTGCTGAGAGATCAGATCAAGGCAACACAAGAAAATGATAAATTCCTGTGCAAAATAAAGGAGCGAGTATTGAAGGGCAATATTCAAAACTTTGCATTAGCAGACGACGGAGCATTAGTCTTTGAAGGAAGAATATGCATTCCCAAGAATGGCGAGATAAGAAAGGAGATATTAGAAAAAGCTCATAATGCACCATATTCCATCCATCTCGGAGGGACCAAAATGTATCAGGACTTGAAGAAATATTTTTGGTGGAGGAACATAAAGAGATCTATCGGTGAATATGTGGAAAGATGCATGACTTGCCAACAGGTGAAAGCAGAACATCAGCGACCAACAGGTCTTTTACAACCACTCGAGATTCCGGAGTGGAAATGGGAAAATATCGCCATGGATTTTGTGGTGGGATTGCCAAAAACGATCAAAGGAAACCACGCAATTTGGGTGATAGTGGACAGACTCACGAAATCTGCACATTTTCTACCAATGAAAATGACGTTCAACATAGACCGCCTGGCCCAGCTTTACGTAGATGAAATTGTGAGACTGCATGGAGTACCAGTAACTATTGTATATGATTGAGATACGAGATTCACCTCAAACTTTTGGAGGAGTCTACAAGAAGCAATGGGAACAAAGTTAAGGTTCAGCACCGCTTACCATCCTCAAACCGATGGGCAGTCAGAAAGAACCATCCAGACGCTAGAAGACATGTTGCGAGCCTGCGTGATGGATTTTGGTGAAAATTGGGAAAGGCATTTACCGCCGGTAGAATTTGCTACAACAAGAGCTACCAAGCAATCATCGGGATGGCTCCTTATGAAGCATTATATGGGAGAAAGTGCAGATCGCCTCTGCACTGGGACGAAGTTGGTGAAAAGAGAATTCTAGGGCCAGAGTTAGTCGAAAGGACGGTAGGTGTAATCAACAAGATTCGGGACCGTATCAAAATTGCGCAAGATCGACAGAAGTCATACGCTGACCTTAAAAGAAGGGATTTTCATTTCAAGATCGGGGACAAAGTTTTCTTAAAGTTGTCGCCTATAAGAGGAGTCGTGCGTATTGGCAAAAGAGGGAAGCTAAGACCAAGGTTTATAGGGCCGTTCGAAATCTTGGAGAGAGTTGGGGGATTAGCATATCGACTTGCTTTACCACCAAGTTTGACCTCGATTCATGATGTTTTCCATGTTTCGTCCTTAAGAAGATATATTCACGATCCAGGCAATATCGTGAATTACGCCGAGTTAGGGTTAAGTAAGGATTTGACTTATGAGGAATATCCAATAGCTGTGTTGGATAGGAAGATTCACGTACTAAGAAATAGAGAGACGCCGTTAATTAAGGTTCCGTGGAGTAGACACAATGTAGAGGAAGCTACCTGGGAAAAAGAAGAAGAAATTATGTCTAGATGCCCGCAGTTTCTAGGCTCAAGTAAGTAATTTCGAGGACGAAATTTTTTTTAAGCAGAGAGGGATGTAGCGACCCGATTTATTTTTATGGCTACGTTATTTCCCTAAAAATATTTCTTATTTTTTTTATGTGATATTAATTAATTAAGTCTAATAAGTCGCGCCTAGGTAATTATTTTATTTTATAGCATAGTTATTTCATTGCATGCATTTAATTTAATTTTGTGCCTACTTGTTGCATTTTATTTATTTTATCCTAAGTTTATTTCTCTAGCCCATTTAATTTTGGATGAGCCCAAGCCTTTTAAGCTATATTTTTTTCTTGTGGAGCCCAGTTCTGGTTATTATTCTTTCTTTTCCTATATATATATATATATATATATATATATTTGTTCCTATCGATTCGAAATAGAAAAGGATAAGCAGCAAGTCTTCTCTCTTAAACTTTGAAATTCGTCATCCTTATCAGTTGTTGATGAGGATAACTATGTGATCTCCCATTCCATTCAAACTTCCACCCTAATCTATCGTTATAAATTGAGAACTCTACATCTCTATTTTTATTTACTCACATTCAGATTTGCCTTCGAGTTCCTATCTCTCAATTTTGGATTCCTAAAAGTACCTGTATATTTTTATTTACTGTTGACATTCCTCCATTAGTGTAGGTTCTTTGCTCTCTGCGATGGTATACAGAAGAGAAAGAAACGAAACTGTGTTATTTATGTAAGAAAAGAAAGAGGAAGAAAGTAATTGTCTTACACGCATATCCATGTATCACACGCATACACAATATGTATATATAATATTTAATGGTAGTTACTTTATGACACACACACCCCACACATCACTATCACATGTTCACTTTATATATATATATATATGTATATATGTATACATATGTGCATAGTTGGTTTTGTAGGGTGACACACGTGATGTGATATATATATATATATATATATATATAATATAGGTGTATGTGTGTGGTACGTATGTATATATAGATTTATATATTTAATTATGTGGTTGCACTATATTTGCTTCTTTTATATATATGTACCGTATATATATATATGGGATTTCGTGTGTGGTTGTTTCTTTATATATATATTTATATATGTGCATGTATGTATTATTTTATGTAATTAGTTGGATAATAAATGGAATTAAAGAATTATGTTGATATATATATGATTTTCGTTCTAAGCATGCATCATAGATTAGTTTTTGTTTAATTACTACATGTTATGCATTGTATTAATTTATGATAAATAATTTATAGGCGAGGCGCGCAAGACTTAATTAATTTATATCCGAGTCAAAGTGAACGTGAAGGTGGGGTTTTATGTTGATTTTGTCCCGATTATTCTCTCTATATTTTATTAACGAGTATGTGATAACACAGCATAGCACAGGGCCTTCGGGCTATAAATGAAAATGGGCCTCCGGGCTAAATGAGACTGGGCCGACGGGCTATATGGTTTGGTCTACGGACTGAACAATTTCTACTACTCTCACTACTTGTTTAATTTTATATAGCTTGAATAATTGGACACTCCCCACTGAGTCAGTAGTACTCACCCCTAAATCTACTACCTTTTCAGGTGATGTCTCGGGTGATGCGTAGCGGGCAAGATGCGATGATGGTGGTCTTAATTCCAGGACGAATAAAGACTTTAATAAATATTCAGTTGATTTAAGATATTTTCCTATTTCCGTTGTAACTTATGAACCTTGATACTGATTCAAATTTGGGATTTCCTTTATATTTTAATAAAGGCATGTTTAGCGTTCCATTTTATTTAGAGAAATAATTTGGGGCGTTACACTGGTAGTGGTCGACTATTACTTGGTCGCGGTCGCTAGCTACTTGGTCACTGTCGGCAATAGCTACCAGGTAGCGGTCGGCGATATTTACTGCATACAAGAAAACTTTTCTCGTGAAAATTAGATCTTTATTATTTTAAATTTTTAGTTTAATAGAATTGTGGTTTATTATTTACATTTTAAAATTACAAATCATGTGTACACGGCTTGGAAGAGATCTGAGATTCGATTTACATTATTAAGTCGAAGATCAATTTATATTATCATCAGCAGCCACATCGTCATTTTGAGCATCATGAAATGGGGAACCTCCATCTGCATAATCAGTTGATGTTGCATTATAAAATGCAGTATCCTCACCTGCATCAGTATTTGGTGCTGCTTCGGCCTTATATTGTGGTTCTATACCGCTCCCGCTCCCGCCCCCGCCCCCCACCAGTTGTCTGACAACCAGTTTGATCTCCCAAAACGCTCAATATCCTCATCTGTAGGGTTGAATGAAGGTTGTGCCGAGCAATCAAATTAAGGAACGTAAGAATACGGATCAGGTTGGGTGTTTGTAGGATAGTGGGTCAACGACTCCGATTGGGTCACGACATCGTGGACAGTGAATGGTTCCAGTTGGGTGCCTCCGACATTTTGATTGTGCACGAGATACACAGTTGGCTCCGGCTCCATTGTGAACAGACGTACCAAATTCATATCACTCCCAATAATAGATCTCAACATCCTTCCAGATTGGGATGTCTATAAGGAGTAAATTTGATATTGTCCTCTAATAGCTTCTGCTGATAATATGTAGCTAATTGCATCCTTTAACGCTATTAGGGATACATTGCTCGTCGGAATATAGCCGAGTCGCTCATTTCCACCAATATAATTGGATCGATTATCAAATTGACCGTTGTAATTAACAATAATAGATCGCCAATTTTCCATCTTTCACTCTAATTTTTTTAGATATAAATTGAAATCTAAATATTTTTCTCTCTAATATTTTTGGATATGAATTGAAATCTAAAAAAATTTCTCTCTAATTTTTTGTGTGGTTTTGCTTTTGTCGATGTATATGTATATATAGAAGATTATGTTGGTTGTTGGGAGAATTGAAGCATGCTTCAATTATGGAGACATGGACTTATGACAAGTAACGATTGATAGATACCAACTGGTATCTAGTAGCTGTCCACAAGGACCAAGTTGCGATCGACTGATGCCCAGTAGTGGTCGACTAGTACCTAGTAACGGTTGATTGGTCTTTGGTCTTGGTCGACAAATACTGCAATAATTGAAGTCAATATTTCATATTATCAACAAATTCGTACACTCATTTAAATAATCTGGTACAGAAATTGAGAAAAAACTGATTAGTAATTAAATTAAAGTACTTTTGAATGATTATATAGTAAAAGTGGGTATATGATGAATTGAAATTATTTGAGTGAGTGTTATTGATTTTACACTATTCAAAATGGGTACGGAGTGATTGAGCCTTTTTTTTTGTTGGAAAATATGAAAAAATGGTAGAACTAAAACTAAGTATATAAATACTATTTTCTCCATCTCGTTTCTCACCATAGATAATAGAGAAAGGGTATGGTGAAAGTTGGATTTTTTTGTTCTCAACATTGAAGGTTGTATATTTGTTGTTTGCGCTAGAAATAAAGAGGGACTATGATGAGCAAGATGTGATATGTGGAGACTAAGGGGGCTTTGTAGGAATATAAAATGAATTTTAAAAAATGAGAGTTATGAACAATTAAGTGGGAGCCGTATAAAATTACCCATAAATAAAATAGTGAAAGCCCGTTATTGTGTGTTATCAATTTAGATAGCCTTTTGTTAATATGTTTGATATGTGATGTGTTATACCGTATAAGATAGCAATATCATGTTTGTTTTGGTGTATTAAAATATATTCCATTCGTTTCATTTTTTTTTTGTTTTAGATTTTTTTTATTAAAATATTTATTATTTTATATATTTTGACACCCTTTCTCTCAAATTTAACCTTATAAATATATGGAGAGAGATTTTTTTGACTTTTTAGGAAAATATAAGTGAATAGGATTTTATGTAATATAAAATGAAGGGATATATTAGTCTAAAAAATTAAATGTTAATTCTAGATTAAAATTCTAAAACAACAAACATTATGAAACGGAGGAAATATCTATTAATAATATATAGGTTGCTTAAATGTATTAGATTCCATATAAAAATTCAATTGTTAAAATATTCTTCAATTAGTTATCATACATTGTGTGAATATTCTATAATAAAATTTTTTATTAATATCTGCAAAATTATTTTAGTATGTAATTTTTAATAATTATGTATGATATTATATATCTCATTTGCAAGGTGTGATATGTTATATCATATAAATGGTGAATACATATCGGCCTTGCATAATCATGAACTTTATTATTAGAGTAAATTACACTTTTGGTCCCGTAAGAATAGGATCCAAACACTTTTAGTCCCACAATGTACAATTTTGGTCCCAAGTTTGATTTTTTCGACACTTTTGGTCCCGTAGTTTATATTTGGACACTTTTAGTCCCAAAAACTAACAAATTACTTTTTTTTAAAAATCCCTAAAATCTATCAGCCAAAAATATAAGGCAAATCAAATCCCTAAACTCAAAATCCAAAATCAAGGAAAATGTTTGGGAATGATGCGGGTAAAAAATTAAAGAACATTATATATGTGTTTCATTTTCTTACGTAATTAACCTGCATCCCTCATTCTTTTTTTTTTTTTTGCGTTTCATTTTTTGTTCATTTTTTGTTAATATTGGGGATGTTAGACAACCACAAATATTTTGAACTCAGTGAAATGATTAGGCAACCACAAACTAGGGTAAAAAAATAAGATTAAAATGAAGGAAAATGTCTCTTGTGTGCTTGTATATATAATAGTTGGTGAAAAATAGAGGGAATATAGTGAAAATTTTCCTCCAAAATAAGCACTTAACGGATGTTAAGATCCGTTAAGTAATCTGTTAGTTTTTGGGACTAAAAGTGACCAAATATAAATTGCGGGACCAAAAGTGTCGAAAAAATCAAACTTGGGACCAAAATTGTACATTGTGGGACTAAAAGTGTTTGGACCCTATTCTTACGGGACCAAGAGTGTAATTTACTCTTATTATTATTAGCAAACAAAGTATTAGAGTGTCATAGTTATATATCACATTTTTATACTACCTAGCAAACAAGCTTTATATATAATGCATATGATTATATTATATTGATATATAAAATGAATATATATCGCATATTTATTTTTGAACTCACAGTGTTACGTTACAAAATTTTCAGTGTCATCTGAAAAAAAAAAGCTGAGAACAAATTAGTAGACAATAAATAATATCAGGAACACATTTTTTAATTTCCCACATCAATGTACATAAAATATCATTTTAAAAGTACTTGAAAATATTAAATTATATATGTTTTAAAAAAAATAGGCGCTAGGCACCAAGGATAACATGGAATTGACGCTTTTCATGGGGTATACTACCTTAAATATATATAAAAAAACTTTAAAAAAAAAATAACAATATAGACCGCTATATTTTTGCGCGGCTCATCAGTTATCAGCACTCTTGTATCTCAACCTGTGTTTCCCCACAATTTTCCGTCTTAACCGAATTTCAACCTTACTCGTCAATGGCGGCAACCCACAGGCACAGCATCAAAATCTCAAATCCAAACCCAGTTTGTTTGCTGTATACCTCCTCTCCACACTCTTCCTTGATTTGCAAACCTCCATTTCCAGCCAAATTCCCAAACAATAAAGTTTCTCATTTTTCCGGCGCCAGCATTTATAGAATTCATAGCCACCAAAACTCAGCCCTGACGCTGTCAAGTAGGCTCATTCTGACCTCAGTTTCTGGGATCTGGGATGCCTTAACCGGCGGCGGCTCCCCCCGCGAAGCCGTCGTCGCTGTTCGGCGAGGAATGCTTCTTTTTAGGCAGGTACAATTGTAAAAATTATGAATTCGAATGTACTTCTCTCTCTCTCTCTCTGGTTGTGGATGTTAAATTGTGTTTTATGGTGAAGGGTGATGTTCAAGGTTCCTTAGTTGAGTTTGACAAGGCTATTCAACTCGATCTTCGTCAGAAAGCATGTAAGTTTCTTGAAAGTTGATTGATTGGATGCTCTGAAACTATCTCATTTCTTCTTGGTATGGATGGAAAGAGTTAAGACAATTGGAATGCATGAATGCTGCTGCTCTGGGCTCTCTCTAGTTCAGTTAAAATTTCAGTTTCCGGCAATAATTCGTGGTGGCAAAAGACCCTTTTCTCGAATCTTTTTGAAGCCTGCCATACAGTTTTCCTGGATAGTCATAACGTGCTGTTTGATCATGATGTTTGATTTGTAAATTTAGTTAGCAGGGTTAATTTTGGAAGATAGTGATCACTTCAGAAGTGTGGTTAAGTTAATGTGTTATCAGGCAATTTTTTGTTGTAAGAGAACTTTTTTGCTAGGTCATCAGATCTTTGGCAGAGAGGGTTATCGCTATACTATCTTGATAGGTACTGTTTTTGCTTTTAAGTTGTCACGTATTTTTTGAGTTATTCACTCTTAATTTAACACTGGGTGGCTAGATTCTGCCTCATTTAATCAGATTTGAAGAAGGCGCGGAGCAATTTAGACTAGATGTTGCTCAAAACCCAAATGACACTGAAGAGTCAATATGGTGCTTTCTTTGTGAAGCTCAATTGTATGGTGTTGAAGAAGCCAGAAGACGATTTTTGGAGGTAAATGAACAGGGATGTGTGGCAATGCCTAGCAAATGATGGATAATGAATATTTTATTAAGATTTTGTGTTCCATCAACTTGATATCACTTTCTTTTATATTGCTTCAGCTTAAAGTGTTAATACACTTATTTTTCTTGATCATCTCTTTATTATTGGTCTCAACCTTGTGGAAGTTAATAAGATGATCTGCAGCTTGAGAATTTTGCCTAGAACATAGGTCTCCATAAGGAATTTTATGGTCTTTGGTAACTCAAATAAAGATATTATAAAATATCATGCCAACTATATTAATGTACCCCCGTGCTATGGTGCTGCAATGTAAAAAGATCGCCATAGACATTTCAATTGCTTATTTTCTGCATGCAGGTTGGTATAGATTCCCGACCTGTCATGAGAGAATCCTACCGCATGTTTAAAGATGGTGGGAACCCAGAAAAGGTAGTTATGTGAATTATTATTTGATATGTGTATCCTTGTAGTTCATTAAGTCATTTTATCAATAGTATACTGCAACATTTCTTTGCCTAGTGTTCATGAAGTTTGATTAAGTTGAAAATTGCTTCTTGTTTCTTATGTGTTCTAGTAGGTCATCTCAAAGTTAAAGTATTATAGAGGACAATTATTTTAACACTTAACAAACACACTCCTAAATGAATTACTAATTTACTACAACATATCGTGTACTCACAATCTGCACCTTGCAGTCCTTGCTGTGGTGTGTGCCATGTGTTTCTGCACCTTTCGCTGTGGAACAAATTCTGTGCTAACATAGTGGCATGTGCAGTTCAAACAATAAGTGTCTTTTTTAATTCCTAAATATTGGAAACGAGAGAACGAACCCTTGAGATAACAACTCTGATACATAGTTTAGAGAGGAGAGAAGAGAAAAGAATAGTTTGCACAGAGAAAAAAGCAAGTTTTTTTCTTTGATATTCCATTGGAGTTTCTGCAACATTACATTTAAAGCTGCAGCTAGGTTGCATTTATGTTACAACTAAATTCTACTACTTGGACCATTGCGATCTCAGCTGAAAGGCTTGTTTTTACCAACCAACAATTACAATTTCATTTGTATAATATGGAATATCTGAAGCTCCTTTATTTTTTTGCCCTTTTTAACTTTGTGTGTAACATGTCGTGCCATAAAAAGTTATTGCAACAGCTCTGGCTTTTCACATCGGTGATCTCATGAGCATGTCCCTTAAATGAACATTTAACCCTGCACTCTTGAAAACTTGCTACACTGAAATCTTTCCAATTCCTTTCATTTATTTTACCATAATTGAGTTGCTCCTGAAACCTAGAGAAATATTTAAAGCTTTATCGTTTCCCAGTGAAATAGTTAAAATGTGATAAGAGGTGCAGACCTTAATTGTGTACTTCTCAGTGATTCTTAAGTGATCCCTAATTATACACAGTTATTGGGTTTTCCTTTGCAGCTTGTTGCAGCATTTTCAAGTGGTCGGGAGAGCGAATATTTCTATGCTTCTTTATATGCCGGCCTTTATTATGAATCCGAGGTTTTCTTCAGAAACATATTTGCATGCGACTTATTATTTGCACCTGGGAAGTGTGATTATTGCTGAGTAATTAAGAGCGTGGATAGAGCAATATCTTTGAGAAGTGCTAATATATTTTCTTGCTTATAGCTGCATTGCCACTCAACTTGGTTAATTATCATATATATATGAAGTTATCGTTGGCGCAACTTGTATTAAAATAAGTGAATCATCTATTAGTTACAAAATCTGTCCAAGAGGTATAAATTACCCTGTTGTTATTTTTCTAAGATTGCAGTTTAGGTGCATATTTGAGAGTATCTACTGATTTGGTTAAAATTACATTATTCAATTATCTTTCCATGGCTGGCATTTGAAATACTCTGAACTATGTGGTATTTATTTAATTTCTGAATGCAGAATAAATCTGATGAAGCTAAACATCACATAATTGCCGCATGTAAATCTCCTTACGGTTCAAGGTTTGTTGTCAGCATTTTTCGCCTGTGTTTTTTCTTGTCAGTCGAGACAGATTCTTGACTGCTCTGAGATGGTCTCGCACAAGTCTAATAGTGGGTAATCACAGGTCCGATGACTACATGGCGTCACTTGCCAAGGTTCATTGCGCTTGCCGGAACTGGACATTCAGTTAAAAAACAAAAAACTCAGCATTGATATGATGAGAATGGTGAGATGGATACCTTAATCACCGTTCTTTCTAGAAACAACTAGATTATTCTACGTTGTAACACCCAAATTCCATCTTCGACTCTGCATCTCTTCGGACTCTTTCTGTGATTTGTAATAGCATCAAGTTGTATGTTTCTCAAATAAATAAACAAAAAGATTGTGTGTGTAAAATTGTAAATTGAACTACATTCAGAAAAAAAAAAAAAAAAAAAAAAAAACAGTGTGTAGTTTGGAGGGAAATGAGTGTGGTTTTTGTGAAAAAATATTGATAGAGAAAGTTACAGACTTACAGTGGGGATTGATATTTTTTTTATACTAGCAGAAAAGGCGTGCATTGCACGCAATTCAACTAATTTGCTTAAATTAATTATTAAAGTTTGGATAATTTTATTAGGGTTAATTGCCTTAAAATACATTAACTTTGAAGTGTGTTTGGTTTTTCACATGTTTTAAAAAACATAGTTTTAATAACATGAACTTAACACTTGTTTGATTTTTCACATGATTTTCAAATTTCAATCAATGAAACTGACTTGATTGTCGAATATTTTCACGTATACATCTATGTAGACACCAAATTATCTTAAAATACACGTATTTTTGATACATTTTGCTCGAATTAGAGTGTTCGAATTTGAAAATTATGTGAAAAACCAAATAAATGTTAAGTTCGTGTTATTAAAACTACATTTTTTAAAACGTGTAAAAAACAAAAAACACCCCAAAGTTTGTGTATTTTAAGGCAATTAACCCATTTTATTATATTATATTTGAGTAGTCAATTTAAAAAATATATTTCATTATATATATATATATATCAATTTATAATAATATCTGAAAATTCTATATTAATCAATAATTAGAAAAATAATATAAACATAAAATATAATAAAATTGTAACTATTCATACACGAACTCAGAATTTATAGCCTTTTAATTTATTTATATTTTTATTGTTTGAATATATATATATATATATATATATACACATCGATATGTATTTGTATATATGCATAGGGTTATGTATGGATACGTTATATCTTAGATTCCCCAAAAATTAAAAACGGCCAGAGGAGTTTGAGAAACTCAATCATGTTTATAATATTTGTATTTAAAAAATTACTAAATAATGGATGATCACAAAACAAAATTAATTAATTAATGGACGATCGCGGGAGTTGATGAAAATGTAAAAGAATGCGACATGTTGATTTAATTAATTTGTTCATTGTTTATTAATGTATATAAATTTATTACTTAATGTATTTGTTGGTTATATATCTTATATGTGGATTTATTATATAAGTGTTAATATTTTATTACAAAATTACTTTGTACCACTTATGCAATGAAATTATATCAATTACGTGATAAAGTATTTTAAGCAATAAAATAATAGCAATTAAACAGTAAAATGCAGTAAGATAAGGGAGAGAGAGAGAGAGAGTGATACATGTATCCTTTTTCAAAATTCCTTTTTTTATACAAAAATTCTCAACCTCTTAGATTGTTGGCGTATATATGTATTAACACAATCCAAATTTTTTATTCAATAATTTTTATGTTGACTTTATCGTCTAATAAAACTATAAATTTTTAATTAATATAAGTTCACAAAATCTTACATCATCCATTTTAGAAAAATTCAGTATAAAGTTAATTAAACTTACTAAAAAATTAATGAGTTCAAAATAATATTAATTATATGATTTTTTTACTATCATGACAAAACACCTTATCGCACATCAATTAACATAGTTTATCTCATAAGTAAATTATATTTTTAACCACTTTATGTTATCAATTAATTTACGTATATCACGATACACTGAATTAATTGAATTATTTTAATTATTACACATGTCACAGAATATTAACTATTTTGTTGTGTGTATTTTATTCGAACTCCATTTAATACTATACTTTTTAGGGTGTTTCTAAATGCCCCCACTAGTTTTACTTTACACACCACATTTACTTTTCACACCACAAAAATAGTTTTTTTTTTTTTTTTGCTTTACACACCACGCAAAAAGATAATTATATCCTTCAAGTTAAAAAAATTAAAATTTAGCTTTTAATTGAATTTAAAACAAAATAATAGATAGATATCCAAACAGTAAAAAAGTCGATCTCTCCTCTATTCACTCTCTGGAATCTGGAATGCAAACAACACTATCGAAGAAGAAGAACAAGAGCCAAAATCGAAGCATACTCAAGAAGATCAAACTTCAATCTTCGAAATACTCAAAACCCATGAACTATGGAGCCAATACAACAAGTGTGTAAGTATTTTCATTCCTTTCATGGTTTTAGGATTTTACGTAATTTTTTGATTTTATGTTAATTTTGTGGCAATTTATTAGTTTAAATTTATATAATATGTTTCAAAGATGAAATCTCATGAACTTTTGGATGAATTAGTTTGAATCTTAAACAAGTATAATCAATTTGTTTTTCTCCCAATCGTAATGTCGAGTTGTTCATTATTCTCGCTGTTTGAATTCGAGGTCCATAAACATGTATTTGAATAGAAATAATATGATTCAAAAACATGTTTTTGAATCGGCTTTAGATGTTGAATGTGATGCGCATACGACTGTTTTTATCAAGTATACTGCTTTTTTTGGGTGATTCATAAACATGTCTTTGAATCCGATGTAGGTGGTTCATAAAGATGTTGTTGAATGTGATTCAAGTATACTGCTGTTTTTGGTTGATTCATAAACATGTTTTTGAATGGAAAGTTGGAAACAGTGTGATTCAAAAACATGTTTATGAATTTAATTTAGGATGTCATTCGTATACTACTAGTTTAGGTTGTTTCATAAACATGTTTTTGAATAAAAACAGAGTGATTCAAAAATATGTTTTTGAATCTGACTCAGGTTGTTCATAAAGATGTTGTTGAATGTTTTTTTTTTTGGATTGTACGTAAATTATTAATATTTGATATGTAGATTCTCGGAGAAGGCCCACAGCATCTACAAGGAGACATAAAATATCCGTGAACGTAATGAAGCATCTGCAACGAGATAAAATATCATACTTCTTCCACATTGGATGGCTATTGAGTTGCGATTGAGTATCTACAACCAGTGGTCGCACAATGGAGAGCTCCAGACGGGACATTTTCAATAAACCAAGCAATGCGTCAAGTGGGAGAAGCATTTGAGTACTTATCTCTTCAAGTGCAGTCCAGTGAGCCTGTTTAGATGATCATATGATGTGTGTTTTTAATGTTATCAGATATTATGATGGTTTATTTTGATATTAGATATTATGACGGATAACTTGATATTATGCCGTTTTATTTTAACATGTTTGATGTAATATGGATGATTTGGGGCTATTTTGATATTATGACATGTTTTAACATGTTTTATATATTAGCAGTGCTATGTAGCCAATGATGTGTTTTAAAGTAATCAAAACAAGTGCTTGTTTTTTTTTTGCCTCAACCATGTTGTCTCATAAATATGTTTTTGAACGTTAAAGACGTAGGCTCATAAACATGTTTATGAACAAGGTGGTAACAGAGTGGAACCTGGAAGTCCTATTAGAAAAATGCTTGCTTAATCAAATACTAATAGTTCAGTACAATTTGACCAAATATTCACAGTAAATTACAAAGCAATGAATTTGTTCAAGTAATCAAATACAGATCGTCTACTACATTGCGTTTTCATTGGGTGAGCATAGAAGAGATCCTTTACTGTGTCTGTTTGCTGACACCGTCTTGTATATTGATAGTAGCAATGCTCCTCCAAATTTCCCAAAAGATATTGCATTTGTGAATGCCCAGCATGCTCCAAATCTTCATGAGAATCAAATAATTCCATTGTGTGGAATACATCTTGATAATCAGGTTGCAACTCAAGACTAATTGGGTCATCGACACTGCTCCCGATAAATGGCTACAAAAGTCTAAAAATATGCAAGTACCATAATAGTTTGGTCAATAAAATTCCAAAACAAATATATTATTTGATTGTTCAAAATCATGTTTATGAACAGAAATTGCTAGGTTCACAAACATGTTTTTGTGTCAACTACTTTATATTCAAAAATATATTTTTGATCCTAAATAAGTTAGTTCATAAACTTATTTGTGAACCTATTATTAGGGATACATAAACATATTTTTGAATGTCCTTCACAACATTTAAACTATTATTTATGAACGACTGTCGACGATGAGAGTATCCAACAATGATGGAACGCACGGAAAAACAAAAAAAATCGGTGTAAATAGTAGGAAATCACTTACATTACTTGTTTCTTCGTCATTTCCACCCTCCATGGTTGATTTAATTCCAGTGTGCTCAAATTGAAATGTTGTAAAACCCTAAAAGTCTTTCGAACGATAGTTTGAAGGTGGGAATGGAAACAAAATAATTTCATACGTATTTTTGTTGTTGAATCAATTTTTTTTTGTATTTTTGTAATTTAATATATCATTTCTTTTTTGTGGTGTGTAAAGTAAAAAGTGTAGTGTATTGAAGTAAAAGGAGGGTATTTTAGTAATCTTAAAATTAATTAATTATGCATTATTTTTTTTTGTGGTGTGTAAAGTAAAACTAGTGGGGCATTTAGAATCACCCTACTTTTTATTATAATATAAATGACTACATTGAACAAATAAAATTAAAAATAACTTAACTAAATTAAAATGGTGTTGAATGTATAAATATCATGTGTTTAAAGATAAAAAAAAAACATATTTTGTAAGAAACATCCACACTTTTTATATAGGTATAGATAGAAAACTGTGACTATAAATTTAATATATTAAGAATTGATACACCAGTTAGTCATAAAATATATTTATGGGAGTTTATATTTGCATCACAGAATTTACTCTTTGCATCACTCTTACTCAATGTACCACTATTTTTACTTTTTGCACCACATAAATTGACATTAATACCCTTTTACTTAAAAAATATAGATTTCAGTAAAAAAAAATATTTCAGTCGAGATCGGAACCGTGCTGCTTCCTCTCATCACACAATCCTATTGTTCCAGCTCTCTCCTTAAATGTCTGCAAGCATTCCTTATGTATTCGGTTCAACTATCGAGAGCACCGAGTGCCTTCATGTCCTCCAGGAACGCCATATAAGAGTCATCAATGCTTTTCTGTGGTTTTGGTGCAGAGGACGAGCCAGTGGATTCTTGCTTGGCAACAGGTGGAGTCACGATTGGGCGGTTGTGAGTCGAAAGGGTTGATGTCTTTAGCTTTGCTTTTGGAAGCACAGACTCCCTCCTGACCCGCACCGATGCAGGAACCTGCAAAAGCGCAATGTTGAGGTCAAAATTTCATGGGACTACAGATAATCAAATTAATATTGGTCAAGGTTGTGATCAAGCTGTGATCTAAATGAACAACCAGAAGCGCTAGCTGCAAATATTGTTTCTCCAGCCAATTGACCTCATATAGAGCAGCAATTTTTCTGGGTGATTCTATTTAGACCACCAATTTTTCTTTTCACACCACAAAAAAAAAATACAAAAGTAATTATTTTTGAGATTACTAAAATGCCATTTTCTTATTTCTTGAACACATTTTTTCTTTCAACACCAAAATAATATTATAAATAAAAAAACAAAAACAAAAAATCTTCATCTTCAAGCCACTACAGCTGCAGTCCCGATCCAGTTCATCCACGGCTCTGCCACCGAACTTCCGCCGGAGTTCATATCAGTTCTTGATTTTCTCCAATTTTGTTTCTAAAATCTAAATTTCATAGTGCACTGCTGCTCTACCCGCACCGTCCTCCCCTCGACCAATCCCCACAAAATTTTAGATTTCCGGCGATCCTCCCCCAAAATTTCAGATTTCAATTATAGATTCATATAAATCAAATTACATGAAAGAAAATATAGAAATAAATATATAAACAAATTCAGACAATTACCATTAGGGATGAAAAAATCGCATTGTCAAAAATTTCTCATCTTCCTCGAAACCTTTATGCCGGAATCTGGATTCGAAAATTTCAGTTCGAATCCCTTTATATAGATTCGAAAATTGTGTTTTCGAATGGACAATACATGATTCAAAAATCTATTTTCGAAGGGTGGTTCGAAAATATGTTTCCAAACGTCCATCTATAGCTTCGAAAATCATATTTCGATTCCTCATCGTGTCATCCGAGAAATAATTTTCGAACTCCTAATTTGCAGTGTTGTTGTTGCTACTAGTTGTTTCAATGGAGGAA
Source organism: Perilla frutescens (assembly GCA_026008535.1). Taxonomy (NCBI): domain Eukaryota; kingdom Viridiplantae; phylum Streptophyta; class Magnoliopsida; order Lamiales; family Lamiaceae; genus Perilla; species Perilla frutescens. The sequence continues at coordinate 33,439,676 of BRKX01000017.1, read as the reverse complement.
GGGGGTGGCGGCGCTGTTCATCGGGGAAGAAGAAGAAGACGACTGTTGCAGACTGCTACTGGTTGTTTCGGTGGAGGAAGGGGTGGTGGCATTGTTCATCGGGGAAGAAGTAGAAGAAGACTCGTCGAAGAAGAAGACGGCTGTTGCAGCAGATCTCTCTCTTCTTCTTTTTTTAATTATTATTATCTTTTTAATTAATTTTATTTTTTAAGTAAGGAGTAAATAAATTTTAAGGTGAAGGGTAAATGAGTCTTTTAGTGTGGTGTGTAAAGTAAAAATGAAAAAAAAAATTGTGGTGTGTAAAGTAATTGTGGTGTGAAAAGAAAAATTGGTGGTGTAAATAGAATCACCCATTTTTCTTCATCTACCTAGCTTTCACAGATTTATTTATTTTTTAAATCTACGTAGCTTTCAAGTTAAAGATCAAGTTTTAGCATTTTGAAACTGAAAAGAGTAATTAAATAATTAAAGGGTATTTCAGTCAATTCGTAATTATTTTATTTTTTCTTTTTTTCTTTTTGTGGTGCAATGCTCATGGCTAAAAGCTTAATTGAGCCATGAGCATTGAATCCTTTACGTGGCTAAAAGCTTTGCAGCGTAAAGGGCCACGTGGCGAACCCATGTCGTCTAATTTGTGATGTCTTGTACAATTTAAATCATCTTGCCATGCTCCTTTTAAATATATTTGGGTTAATTGTTAATAAAATCATAAATTTTGATCCTAGTTGTAATTTAACTTTAATTTAATAATCGTCATTTTGCTCGTTTTGTTGAGCTCAAACTTCCCCCTCCCTCAATGCCCAGCATGGTACCCCAATCAACTAAAGTTATAGCTGGAAACATCAAATATTTTCGCCAAGACATATGAATGTCTAATTTACAATAACAGTTAAATTGGAAAGTTTAACTATAATCAAAGTTCGTTATTTTATTTCCTGTATGTCTCCCATCATTCACAAATGAGATCCACTAATTCTTCAAATTTCTCATTCCAGTTCAAACTTAATTATTGCAGATATAAATTAAAATACAAACACTTCCATGCAGTAGGTGTAAATAAGACTTATTTTAAATGGCCGGGTCAACCCGTTTTGATCGGGATCAATGCGAGCCAACCCCTCAAAAAATCGGTAAATCAGTATCAACTGTAACACTAAAAAGTATCACTGAAAATTCGAAAAGTATCACCTGTATCCATAAAAAGTAAAGGGTCTCCTAGTTATCTTATACTAGTTTGTTTAGTTCAAATTGTGATTTTTTCAATTCCAATTAACATTTAGAGTTTAGTAGTTTAGGGTTTTTTTAGGGGATTATTTTGTGTTTTTAGGGGTTTTTTTAAGGGTTTGTTTTGTGTTTTTTTTTAAGATTTATTGATTTTATTTTAGGATATAAACTTATTTTTATTTCAAACAAATTAAATAAATTCACTTTAATTTTAGAGTTCACTAATTTTATTTTAAAGTTTAAAATTTTTGGAAAAAGAAAATAAAATAGAAAATTGAAAAAAAAATTCAAAATCAGAAAAATAGAAAAAAATTATCCAGAAAAAAAAAAAAACAGACATGTGAGATCCACACACTGCGTGCAGTGTGGAACGCGTGCGTGGAGCCCATGTGCCGTCCAAAATAGCACCCCATATGGGTGGGAGCTTGGTGCACATAAGTGATCCTTAAACTAGAAACCTCACTAAATAAATAAAAGAAAAATATAAATAAGCATTGCATAAATTTGTGTAGGTAACTCGAGTGAGTGGTGGTGTCAGTCCATCTTTAAGGGATACACTGAATGTCAAAAACAGCTCCAACAACGACACGATATACTGTTGTATCATCTATTTTTGTTGCTTTTTTTTAAACAATATTATTCATCTGCAGTATATATTTTATTATTTTTTCTTTTTAAAATTAGTTAATTATATTTACTTTTTTCCTTTTTTCGAATTGTTTGATTTTTTTTTTTCTTTTAGATGTTGAAATACTAAATAGTTGGAATAATTTTTTATTTTTTTTGTGTTTTATAATTTTTATTTTGGCAATATTAAGATTAAATAAATACATAAAAATGAATATTATGGAATATTTTTTAGTGCAAAATCTATAGGAGTCTCTTGGAGAAGAAATGCAAATTTTGCTGTAAAATAGAGCTGTAAAGATATTATAAAATGAAGTAAACTATAGAAATTACTCTAGATGTTCATGAACCGAAAGCCTTTTTTTGCATGATAAAAAAAAACTCAATTCTGTGGCGAAAAATGAACTCTTAATTAGTATTCTTTATAGTTTGGAAAGAGTAACGGTGGATCCAAAACTCACAACACCTATCTTCCATACATGAATTTTCACCATTTAAAATGAACTCTTGTTATGGTGTTGGTTAGAAAAAAAGAAAAAAGAAAAAAAAAGGTCATCTCTTGAAAAGGACAAAAAAAAAAAAGATTTGGTGAAGAATGAAAAATGTGGTCATGTGTAAAATTAATGTCGCCATTTGAATGAAACTAATATGGTAATAGCATAAACATGACAACATAATGTACGACATCGTCCGGCGCGTTCCCATCCTATATCAAAACTAGATTTTACCCGCCAGCCCCCTACACAGCTAAACTCCCCCCCTATCTATTCATTAATTTCAAAATTAATTATTTGCAAATTTTGTATGCACCAGCACCAGCACCACCACCACCACCACATAATATAATCTATATCAAATAACCGATTAATGCTTTTCTGCTACAAACAATCTCATTTCATCTCGATTCAATGGCGGCGGCGGATGCGGTGCCAGAAGAATGTTTGTCCCTCGTCATCTCCTTCACTTCTCCACGCGACGCCTGCTGTTCGGCCGCCGCCTCCGCCTCTTTTCGAGCCGCCGCAGATTCCGACGCCGTTTGGGAGACTTTTCTGCCGCCGGATTATCGCGATATCGTATCCAGATCGGTTTCGCCGGTGGAGTTCTCGTCCAAGAAAGAGTTGTTTTGCAGGCTGTCGTCCACCCCGCTTCTTATTGATGGGGGCAAAAAGGTCCTTTTCTTTTATTTGAGATTTGATCATGCTCTGAAAATTTTGCACTTACATAGTACTTCTTAGTTCTTACACCTTGATTAAACAAATCTGCGTATGGAACTTCAATTCGAACGTGGAATTAGTCACTTTTCTCATTTTTTTTTTTGAAAGATCACTTTTTTCAATAGTTAATTAGTATCACAAATTATTTTATAAATTCACGAAAGTTGAAACCATGATTTTATATTTTTGGATTATTTAAGAAGTAGATAACATATGAAATTCTCTTTTTCTAACATTTTTCCTACGAAACGCAGACATTTTCAATAGACATAAATACTAACAAGAAATGCTACATGTTGAGTGCACGGGAGCTTTCAATTGCTTGGTCAACCAATTCCTTATATTGGTCATGGAAATCCATCATTCACTCGAGGTTAATTTCTTCAACCTATATTCATAATCAATTAAGTAATTAGTTCTACTAACCAAACTTCATCTATTTATTTATTTTTAATTCAGATTTTCCGAGGCTGTGGAGCTAATAATGGTTTCGTGGCTAGAAATACATGGAAAAGTAAAGATGGGAATGTTGTCGCCAAACACGACTTATGCAGCATACCTCGTTCTTCAATTAGTGGATCGCGCTTTTGGATTAGACGGACATGCAACCGAGGCTTCAATTGAAATCGGGAATTACAAAATTGAGAAATCAATTTATTTGAAGAGTGACAAGTCTACAAAATGGACATCAAAAGATGTAAAGGAGGGAGAAGAGAGAACAATTCGTCCACGTGGCGATGGATGGTTGGAGGTGGAATTGGGAGAGTTCCATAGCAATCATGGGATGAACGAAGAGGATGAGGTGAATATGAGGTTTAGTGAAACTAAGGGTGTGCATCTCAAGGGAGGGATTGTTGTTGAAGGCATTGAGCTTAGACCCAAAAATTGAGACCTCCCATTGTGTATTTGTGTTGATGTTTACTTCTTATCGAAATTTGACTTTGAATCATCCACCTCTTTTTTTTTTTATGAATAAACAATGAATTGAAAAATCAACACTTTTGTGACTACACTTTTCAATTTTGCTATACGTATATATGATACTTAAAATTATTGTCTACTTATCAAATCAAATTAAAAATTTATTAATGTTTATAATACGTAAAATAATGGTTATAATTTTCATTAAATTAAATAATTCATGCTCCTGATTTTGTCTACTAAGATTGCTAACCAAATATATATTTTTTTATCAATCATAAATTATGGAGAAATATTTTTTTGATAATTTGTTGATTGAGGGAAAAGAGATTTGGAATCGAGAGCAAAATTGATTGTTGTCAGTAAGTGTACGTATAATATAGATTTTAGTTATTTTTAATAAATATATATACATATATATATAATTATATAATATGAGTCTATGGAGAGTAAATGGGGGGATTATGATTATAATTGCCAAAAAAATAATAAAACCCAACAATGACCACCTGCTCAACGACCTCCAAGTATTTAATATTTGAATCAACAAAACAACACACCACATTCATTTGCAATGAAGCATATGCCTGTGTTGTATTCACTTATAGTATCATCCTCGTGCATCTTGAGGTTTTCAAACTTGGTAGATTGAGAAGTTGCAAATGAGACATTCGAATATTATTTCTTCATTTGAAAGTGTCTGCAAGATGTCCCAACCTTTTTCGCTTAATCACATGTTGATATGAGTTTGAAGACATTCATGTCCACATCCAAGATTATGACAGTCAAGGATTTTGCATGCAGACCACATATGAAATAATCATAGTCATCTTCAGGTTTGGGGGAAACAACTCATTTATCGTCCTTCTTTGTTAGAGGAATCCAGTCTACAACCACAATCTTCCAAGCACGTTCATCAATTGACTGAGTGAAGAAAGTTCTTATGGCTTTCCCATAGGTTTAATTATTGTCATCAAGTAGCGAGGGTCGAACAGTTGATGCACATTCTTTCATAGTGCTCATCTCGTTAAAACAAACATAAAATGTGGATTAACAAACACAAGCTAGATCCACTAATCCACTCTGGTTCCAATTGGAATTATATAATCCGTGTACTTATGTGTTTTTAGTTTACTGCATAAAAGTGTTCTTAACATATTCGAGAACATAATAAAAGAAAGCAGTAAAAACGCACGAGATTGGTAACCCAATTTGATTAATCAACTTACCCTGTGAGAATTTCATCCAAAATTGAAAAATAGTTCACTAGCCCTTCAAGAAGACTACTCGGGATACTTACACGTACATGACTATTTGATAAGCTAAATTCTGAGATCCGCTCACAACTCTGTTAACTAGACTACTTTAGCTAACCCATGACTCTATTTACAACCTCTCTCGAGATTGCGAATAAAATGATCAAAAGACCTTCACGTGTTTTTCTCACGAAAACACAGTATGTGCTATACTATCACGTTGAACAGTTTAAGGAACAATTTCTAGTTATTATTATAAAACTCACAAACTCAACGATTCTCAAATAATAAACTCGGAGAATCAAAATATTTCGCACATCGATTACAAAGAAAATCAGCCTTAATATAATGCAGCAGTCCAAGTTGACTTGATCTTCAATCTTCTTCTACTTGGTAGTTAATATAGGGTTTGTGATTCTTTCCATATTGATGTAGTTGTTTCCCTTGTAGGAGAGGGTTCAAATCAGCACTACATCTACTTCATTGGGCAATCAAACAACCGATCCTTGTTATCCAAACTAATACACACATAGTTTTTTTCAACAAGAAAATTACCATAAATAAACTGTTCGGGGACAAATCCTGAAATATCAAAGGGAACAGTCACAACTTGTTCATTTATTCACACAACAGAATCAGAGTGTCATATTAGGAACATTTCTTCGAACACTTTATCGGACATAAATTGCCAAAACAAATAAGCGTATGCAAATGGCACTAACACAAATCATAAATTATGCAATTTGCATATTATTATACCAATACTCAAATCAACTGTCACTACTAACAATATATGGAAATTATGATTCATAAAAAAATAAAATCATATAATAATTACATTTGAAAATTATGAAAAAACAGTAAAAGAAATACGTTCTTCACACTTTTCACAGTTCTTTCTTCTTCTCGTTCTAGTGAACGCTATTTAATAAATGTATAATGTCACAATTATTATGATATTATGTATGTAGCATTGTGAAATGCTGATATATATAAATATAAATAAATTTATAATCAATTAATAAATTTGAATTCATAGTAAAAAACTAAAAAATTAGAGCAATGAAAATATTCATTCGTATTTATTTTGAAATAAAGATCATGTTGTGATTTTTTTTTTTGATTTGATTTACAATATTTTCCTCCATTCTAAAAAATATAAATAATTAATATTGTACTCCTAAGTTGTTGTTTTTTTCCTTTAAATTAACATCTAGCAAATTAAATAAAATCACAATCCAATGTTACATACTAAAATACAAATGAAAAAAATGAATAATGAGGACAAACTGAAAGCTTGGTAAAAAAAACTAAACATAAGTTTGTGAGAAACACTGCAAGATGAAGAGATCATGTAAGTTATTTTCATATAGAAATATTCCGTAAAAGTAAACTAAGGAGAGTTTCATGACCTATTCACAATGACCATTATATCTTTTGGTTATAGTTGTTTTGTTTGCATTAAAATGATATAAAAACCAAATCAGTTTTATTCAGAAATACCATACAATCCAAACAAGCATTATGTGCAACTTAAGATGAACTAATAATAATAATACAAAAAAAGATTTCAAAAAATACAGGATTGTCGAAATGAACAAAGTTCAATTCTGAGTTGCATATATTTAATTCACAAATTAAAAAATTAGATATACTTGAGGCCCTAATTGAATAGAATCGATGAGTAATTAATAAAAATAGGTAAATTATAAAACTCAAATTTCGGTGGAAAAAAGAATTCCACACTCATTTAACAATCCAATTATTCAATTCACAAATCCAAAAACTCAAATCACAATTGTGTGAGTAAATTTAATTTGCGTAATTGATAGTTAATATTGACTCATTGTAGAGACCAATATATAAATTTAATTATATAATTATAATTAATTTGTGGACATAATTCTTTTACCTATATAATTAATTTGTGGACATTGATTGGAATATTCAAAAATTAAAATAATATTCTATCATTTATTCTCTCACCTATATAAACTATATATACTATTAATCTGCATAGAAATATAAATATTTTATTCCTTTAAATTCTTAAGTAAAATAAACATTAAGACACAATTAGGCAGAGGGAGAATGTGGTGCATAATTTATCCTGATCATCTCTTTTTTTTGTTGAAAATAATTAGATTATTGTTTCATTTTATATAATTAGTACATTAACATAATTTATTTTAAATATATGAAAATATGTTGTGGATCGCGAAATAAAATATTTTTAAATACAGTATACTTATATATACACGTAGTTAAGTTTTTAAGAGATTTATACTAATTGGGTAAATCTATACAAGGATGATTAATTATTTAATTCGGTACATGAATATTGATCATCATGCAATTAACTAACTAATTAATTAATGTATTATTATGCTTGTGAATGAATTGCATGAAATTAATTAATTATTAGAAACAACCCATCATATTATTATATTATGATATATCTATAATATAAACTAATAATAGATATAAATTATAATATTATTGTATATTACATTATATGTATAGATATTTAATTTGATACATTTTATAAGAGATTATATATATATATATATATATTTATCATTTGGTTGTAAAAAGCACTATATGTGTGTATGTGTATGTTTTTGTAAAATGTAATATATTACATTATATATGATATATAAGTAAATTAATATATATTTATTAGAAAAAATTAGGACCAACATAATTAACATTTATTTTTTGACAAAAATAATTAAAAAATATATTTAAAAATTAAAATGAAAAATTCGACGCCGTGCCTATGCGAGCGCCGGATTTTAGTCCCAACACAGCAAACAACCATAATAGAGCCCTAAAAATGTTCCCAAGGCCCAAGCCCATGCCCATTACCCAACAAAAATATTATTATTCATTATTTTGAAATGAAAATAAACCCTACTTTCATCTATAAAACCCTAACTCTGAATTTCATTCAGCCACCAGTTCATACAGCAGTCGCTCTTCCACCCCCACTCCTCTATGGATTTAGGATCGGTTGTCATTTCAATTAATCATATGCGAGGTAGCTTGTAAATTTCTGTATATTCATAAAAAAATTGTTGTTTGGCAGTGATGATTAGATTCTAATCCCAGCTCTATGAGGCCTTCTTTTGTGAAGGCCAGGGATAAAAAAACTCTCTTCTCACGTCTATTTCTGAGCCACTCACCCTTTTTCTCATTGTTCATCTTCTTCATTTTTAATTTTTAATATAATTTTTTGTTGGAGAGACTTGGAAATTGGCATAAAAATATCCTTTATAGCTCTGCGTTTTTTTGAATTTTGTTTTGGGATGTCGAGGGGCGGCGGATGTATCTGGTTAGGGTTTCAGAGTAATAGTGTGTTGGGATGTGCCGTTCCGTTATAGTATATCCGATTAACGGGTATTCAGCTAGTAACGAACGTTACCGCATAAATTGAAAAAAAAGAGGTTATAAATTATTTGGTGCCCTTATTTTTAACGGCTCGATTCACTTACAAATTATAACCCGTGAATTGAAATTATGGGCTCCACGTATTTTTCTGTGTTTAGATTTCTTAAAACTGCATTTCATATTTTTTATTTTTAGTAAACTGTTGGTACATAATAAGATCCGTTTTTTTTTCTGAACGGATTGGATCGACTTGGATGCGGCGACTTCTTTAATGACGTGAGGGATGAATTTTACTTGATTCCTTAATTTGTCAATATTTTTCTTCAATTTCATTACGTGTCTACCCTTAATTAAAAAAAAGAATTTGGCCAATTATGATTTATTTATCTCAAAGTCTATATTCAGGTGCATTCGGTTTTGGAACCCGCATCTAATAAATATTGAATATTTTAAATAACTATTTTTCCAATGAATACATAAAATAATTTTTTTGCTCAATTATTCTTGCCCTGCGTTTTATTTTGAGGGAAAATAATTAAAATAAATTATATCCTTACACTGTGGTTCGAAGCCCAATCAAAACTGTAATTAAACTTGCCCTACATAGATATATATATCAGTTTTTCTTGTTTTGATATATCCCTTTTTCTTGATTATTATTTAATGCCTGAGCTTGTTTTTAGCGTGCTTATTTTTCTTATTTTTTTTTCTAATTTGTGCAGAAAAGTTAATAGACTTTTAGCATTTCATTAAAACTACATTAATAAGTATAATGCTACTCTACTTCTGTTTCGAGATTTATGATTTATCTGCCGAAATTCTTGCTTCTTGAGGGATGAAATAAATAAATCCTTGCTTCTAGATTTATGATTTATCTGCCGAAATTCATTAAAACGGTATTATTTGCATGAATGTAATTTAGGTTTCATAATACCGTTTTCAGGATTACATTTATGCTACACTACTTTTTCTAAGAATGCAAAAAGTAAAAACACTTCACTTTCAAAGAAAATAATCTTATGTATCCCTCAAGTATTTCAAGAATAAAAATAAAAATGGAACGAATTCTATTTCAGTCTATCAAATTTAATGTAACTATTTTCATTTTGAAATGAAAAAACCTAGAAAACTCGCCTAATTTTTCATATCTGAGGAACTAGAATAATTTCCGCAAAACTCAATACTGTCTACTCGCAATTAAAAAAATTAGGTGCAAAAGTTAGCAACCGTGTCGCATCCATCGTATAGGATAGCTCATCTTAATATATAAAAATCTGAATGATTTTTTTTATTATTATCTTAAAAGTCATGTAATAATTTCATGAAAATTTGTGTGAAGAACGAAAGATATCGTGTTTGATAGCCACCACTCCCTCTCTCCCAAATTCTAACTAAAAATAAAATAAAAAATAAATTTTTTACTGGCCCCTTAAAAATGACTGAGAAGAACACCAGTGAGATTGTCATGTCAATTGTCAATTTCAAGGCTGAGAAAAAGAAATTAAACGTAGAGGAAGTAGAAATAAGCACAATGTTAATTGTCATGTCATTATCAATTTATCATACATTAACCTAATCTGGCGTTTTGATTGTGTTGTGGCCTCATAGTTGTTGTCCTCACGGAATTACGTTAACATGATAACGTAAATTATATATTTAATTAATTATTTAATATTGGAAAAGAAAAAGGGGCACTCATCAGGGTTGGTAAAAAATACCATAATATCGGAATACCGTTTATACCGTATTAAAAAAATACTGAAAATATTGATATTTATGGTATACCGATTTTTGGTTAGGCAATCTTATCGGAACTTTTCGATAAGCTGAATTTATAAATTTTCAAAAATTAAGATATACCGATATATAACGAAAGTTCGGCATACTATCATATTTAGGTGTATACCGGCACATCGATACATGCCGTACTTCGAATTTAATATATATATATATGTGTGTGTGTGTGTGTGTGTGGGCGCGCGCGCGTATTTCATATCTATAATACAATATTTAGTAAGTTTATCATAAAAGTTATGTTTTGATATTTAATTTAGGGCAAATTACAGTTTGATACCTGACCTTTTGATCTTTTAACAAAAATGTCCCGACTTTTATATATTTACAGTTTGATACCCAACTTTGTAATTGTTTATCAAATATATCCCATAGTCAACTATCTTGTACTTTATAGCATATATGGACTACTAGAAATATTATGTGGATTTTTATAATGCCACATCATACCTAAAAAAAATATTATAAACTTAAATTTTCATATAACTTAAATAAATTACCCTCACTTTTAAACTATAGTTTATGTAACTCAAAGATAAAGTTATGTCAATTTATATCTTGGGAATGTATATAGTTTATATAAAAATGCGTTAAATCATTTCATTTTTTTATATTGATCTAACGTCAATTAAAATATTTATGTATATTATTACCATCACTTATTGAATAAGTGATACATAAAATTTGATGAGAATACATATAATTATCCATTTGTCAAAGGTTGTAACTCGTAAGGTTCAAAAAAATAAATATTTAAATCTTCTATATATTATGTGAATAGTTAATTATTAAATAATGTATGAATATTCATTAAAAATAATTATATAAAAAAATAACATTAAAATATTTAATGAATGTATTATATTTCAAATTAAACAAATCTCGAATAATTTTCTCATTTTCTGATTCATTAAACTTACATGGAAATAAATAAAGTTTTTAATATTTATTTTTTTAAGTATGATGTGGCATTATAAAAATTCACATAAGATTTTTTGTTGTCCACATATGTTATAAGATACTAGATAGTTGACCATGAGATAGATTTGATAAAAATTTACAAGGTTGGGTATCAAATTGTAAATATATAAAGATCGGGACATTTTTGTTAAAAGGTTGAAAGGTCAGGTATCAAACTGTAATTTGCCCTTTAATTTAATACCTAAATTATAACTAAAAATGAACTATTTAAAATTAAAATGTAATAAATAATAATTTTCTATTTTTTCGGGTATTTTACTGCGAAATATGAAAGAAATAAGAAATTTTCTTTTGCTAGGATCAATAAAATTAAAAGTTAAAATAAATAATCAATAAAAATTAAAATAAAATGATGTATACGTAAATTATACGATATAAAATTATTTCAATAAAATAAAAGATAAATTAAATTATGTAATGCATAATAATCTTTTATTCTTTTTCAATTTTTAAAATTAAAAGTTAACAAGAATGATTAAAATAATTAAAAGAAAATGTGATATATTTATAAAAAATAATACATAGTTTGTTCATCTAAAAGTTCAAAAATATATAATATTTAATAAAATTTAATAATTAAATTATAATTAAAAATCAAACAATGTGAAATCAAATGTAATAAATGATAATTATATTATTTTTCAATATTTAAACTAAAAGTTATGATGAATAGTCTAAACATTTAAAAGAAAATGAGATATACTATTCAATAATATAATAGTTAGGCCTCAGTATGCTTCTTATGAAAGTTTTGAAAATTATTAAATTTCATATAATTTAATTCTTAAATTATAACTACTAATTGATCGATTTGAAATAAATGTTATTGATAATCTTTTATTTATTTTTTCAATTTTAGACAAAGTTATGATGAATAGAAAAATATACTAAAATGAGATATTATATACAATATTATAATACTTAGTATGTTTATCATAAAAGTTTAGGAAAATGTTATATTTCATATAATTTAATACAAAACTCATACCTAAAAATTGAACAACGTGAAATTAGATGTGATAAATAATAATGTTGTATTTTTCTTTAATTTTTAGACTAAAAATTATGATGAATTATTAAATAAAATAAAATAAAATAAAATAAAATGGAATATGCTATACAATGCTATAATACTTAGTAGGTTCAGCATAAGTATTTACGAAAATATTATATTTCATATAATGTAATACAAAACCCCTAACTAAAAATTGAACAACATGTGAAATAAGATGTAATAAATAATAATGTTATATTTTTCTCTAATCTTTAAAGTAAAAGTTATGATGAATTATCAAAACAAAAATTAAAATAAAATGAAATATGTTATACAATGTTATAATACTTAGTATGTTCAGCATAAATATTTAGGAAAATATTATATTTCATATAATTTAATACAAAACTTCTAACTAAAAATTGAACAATATGAAATCAAATGTAATATATAATAATCTTATATTCTTCTTTAATCTTTAGACTAAAAGTTATGATGAATTATCAAAAAAATTAAAATAAGATGAAATATGATATACAATGTTATATATACTTAGTATATGCTCATATTGTATTTCATATAATTAATACAAAACTCCTAACTAAAAATTGAACATTGTGAAATCTAATGTAATAAATAATAATCTTATATTCTTCTTTAATCTTTAGACTAAAAGTTATGATGAATTATCGAGAAAATTAAAAATAAAATGAGATATGATATACAATACTATAATACTTAGTATATGTTCATCATAAACATTTAATATAATGATAAAATAAAACTGGTTCAGGTTCAAAACTGAAAAAAGGTAAAAAGAAACCCTAGTTTTTTCAATTTCATTATTCTTTAATCGTAAAGTAAGCAAAAGTTGTAAAAACACATTTCCGCATGACTTAGTGGTTGATTTCCAAAAAACTATATATAGCTTTAGCATGAAGAACTTCACATTTTAGCATGAATATGTGTAATACTTAGATTGCATGAAGTGATTTCGAAATCTTGATTTCAGCATACAAAGAAGACTAATTTATTGGATTGAGATACATTGATGCCGTATCATTATTCTGTAGGGGATACATTTTGGAATATTTTTTATTTTCTTGTATTATGTAATCACAAAGTTATAAAATTATAAGGACACATTTTTGGACTAGTCATTGGTAATTTGCAAAAAAATACTCATTTTAGCATTAACAAATTCCAATTTTAGCATAAATATATAAATTCACTAAATTGAGTAGGGTGGTGTTGAGGAATGTCGATTGTTAAAATCACATTTGCGCATTACTCTTTGGTTTATTTAGCATGAAGAAATTAACTTTTTAGCAATAATATCTTTGTACTCATTAGATTTAGGTAAACTCATTTGGAGGCATGCTATTAAAATCCTCATTTTAGCATGATGTGTAATATATTTTAACATACTGTGTAATATATTTTAGCAGGTGATATTATAAACATCTTTCTAACAATTTTATGTAAACACCTACACTTATAGTACAAAATGAAAAACACTAGTTGATGATGAAGAAGAAGAAGAAGAAGAAGAAGAAGAAGAAGAAGAAGAAGAAGAAGAGGAAGAAGAAGCAACGAAGGAGATGACAGATAACTAAGAAAGAAAATGAGAGAATATTTTTTGGAACGAGTTAAAGTTTATGAGAGCAAAATATAGTGATGTAATTCTAAATGCGGATAGTAACATAGAAAGTGAAATGAACAAAGCTGAGGTAAACCTACACTACAAGCTCTCATGTGAAGATGGTCAAATTAATGTTGAAGCATTTGTTATATCGAAGTAATTTGTACTGTTAATGAAATTTCTGCAAGTACTATTAGTTTGAATATATATTTCTTATGAATATTAGTTTATGTTGATAAATATTAGTTTAAGTTGATAAATATTAGTTTAAGGTGATGAATATTAGTTTCAGACATTTGTTATGAATATTTGGAAATGTCATTGTTAGCGTAAATTTTTCTTTATACGAGCATGATATTGTTGTTTTGTTAGCATCATACTGTTAATGAAATTTCTGCAAGTACTATTAGTTTGAATATATATTTCTTATGAATATTAGTTTATGTTGATAAATATTAGTTTAAGTTGATAAATATTAGTTTAAGGTGATGAATATTAGTTTCAGATATTTGTTATGAATATTTAGAAATGTCATTGTTAGCGTAAATTTTTCTTTACACGAGCATGATATTGTTGTTTTGTTAGCATCATACAGTGTTTCATTTTAGTATCATAACTCTGTCATTTTAGCATGATCTTCTATACCCTAATAGGGACACAATGAACCATAATGGGAATGTGACACCAAATCTAACCTAATTCTTCCCTCATTTTAGCTTGATGTTATAAACGTTAAACCTTATTACGATGTAATTAACCATAATGGGAATGTCATAAGCCCTAATGGGAATGTGACAAAAAATTTAGCATGCTATTTTTCTCATTTTAGCATGATACTTACCTCGTTTTAGCATGATCTACTAAACAGTAATAGAAGATCTAATAAATCGTAATTGCAATGTAATAAACCCTTATTGGGAATAATGAATCCTAATGGGAATGTCATAAATCCTAATTGAGAATAATGAACCCTAATGGTAATGGGACATCAAATTTAGCCTTATTCCTCCTTCATTTTAGTCTGATATATCCCCCATTTTAGCAAGATACTATAAACAATAATGGATCACATAATAAATCCTAATTGAAAATATTGAACCCTAATGAGATTGTAATTAATAAATCATAATTGGAATGTAATAAATCCTAATTGGGAAGAATAAACCCTAATTAGGAACAATGAACTCTAATGAGAATGTGACATCAAATTTAGCATGCTACATACCTCATTTTAGTCTGATAATTCCTCATTTTAGCATGATATGAGAAACAGTAATGGGCGAATGTAATAAACTGTAATGTGAATCTGACAACATATTTAGCCTCATATTTCTCTGATTTTATCATCATATTCTAAACAATAATTGAGATTGATCGATAAATCTTAATAGTAATATAATAACTACAAATGAAATGCTATAAACACTTTCAGAAAAAATCATATATTTTTAAAAATAAATGTGCTGAAACAATTTACAATCATGGTAAAACATGATAATAAACGATTCCCAGTTACTATAATAACATCATTCTAAGCTAAAACAAACAAAAACAAATCAAGTCATACAATTCCTAACATCATGATCTGACAACTTGTGGCACTTGCTGTCATTCTGAGTGGTTTGTTCTCCTTTCTCTTATTTGCATCTTTTCAAGATATCAAACGACGGTCACCACCATTTGTTTTAGCCGGAATAGGTGGATAAACAATAACTTCAGAAGGGGCAGTGAGCCATAGAATTGCTCAAACATCATCGTCTTGCTATGTGAATTAGAAGCCCCCATATCACCAGATTGAAACAATGATTTCAAGTTACGCAGCCCAACTAAAAATGAAGGAGCAAATATCATGTTATACCTATCATTAAAACAAAATAGAACACACTAAGTACTACTGGAAGAAATAAAATACACAACATGGTAATATATATTGCATATCATGCTAAAATGTTATACATATGATGCTAAAAACAATGTTATACACAGCATGCTAAAATGAATTGAATGTGATGCCCACTCCATGTGAAAATGTTATACGTATAATGCTAAAATTACAAAATATCACATATCTGTTCAAACTATATGTTGAATCGAATAAAACAACATCATCGAAAGCAAATAATTTCTCCGTGACAAAGCTCGGCCCAAAAAATGCGTGTCAGCCTATCATCTTTGCCAACACAGTACTCAAAAGAGAAACCAATATGTGAATATTGCCTTAAATAAAATTTATCCAATACCATTTGAGCATCAACCCCAAGAATGTATGCCCTCAAGTGATCACGAGAATAATTCTTGAAATCAGTTCCAGTGCAACCTATATCAGAATAGCTCCCAACAACTTCCTTAAAAAGCCTATAAGTTTTCATTGAACCTATGTTTGCTTTAGCACAATTTAAAAAAAAAAATATTCTTGTGCATATAATCTAAATTCCTATCCGTCTTAAGAAATCTTTTGAAACCATCTGAAATTAACGGGTGAGAATGACATTCTTCAAACAATTTGACAAATATCATTTCTTAGAACAAAATCTAAACGCAATACGAGCCCTGCAACAAAATCTCTTAGAGACTCTACGCTTCTTTGTTTTAACTACATTGCTCGAATCATCAACCTCAACTGATGCATTCTTTTCACCCTCCATATTATAGTAAACATATTTCCATATAATCGTTCCATCTGTAAACTTCTTTTCTGATCCAAGATGTATGTCAAAACTAGATGATTCTGCATAGATCCTACAAAATTTCACACCCTTATCGAGTGTTTTAAAATTTTGTTCAAGAGTTGGCTTCAATTCACAATGTGGTATATAGTATACAGTCATTCCAGGAGATATCTCTACAGTCATATACTACGATCACTTATATAGAAGAATCTGACACATTAAAAGCAAAAAAGACATATATAGAACAAGATAAAATGCTAATATGTACATGTACATTGCATTTTAGCATGACATATGTCCCGTTCTAGCATCATGCATAACACATTTTAGCGTACAACCACATCTTTGGTAATGAGAATACACATGTTGCTAAAGACAAAAATGATATGCATACTAGTACATACACTCGATTATCAACATGATATACACAACCATCTAATACTAACATGGTGTGAATGATGGGTGTCGAAACCAACAAAAATAAACCTTCTTTTCAATATCCAAATAAATTGCAATAGTAGCAAGCAGGGTCGAACCACAGAGACTGGTAAATTAAATATTAATATTTTTATCTAAAATCCTAAAACTAAATGAGGGGGGATTTGAATACTGGAATTAAAATAATTCAACGAAATCAATTAAATGGCAAAGAAATAAAATGACGAACGAAGATCAAATAAACGGAAATCAAATAAGAGAAATATCTAGCTCAAGAATAATCTCGACAACGGACTACACAATTTGATCACAGATGCACAGATATAATTCACTTCTCTATCTAAATTGGCTATGGCTATTGGTACGACCTAACAACCTCGTTTCTCCTTAATTATTCGGCAGCCAAGGTACGACCGTTAACTACTTTAATTAATAGACAATCCTAGGTACGACCATAGAATTAAATCTACTAACAGCATTAAGAACCAGAGAAACACCAATTCAAACCCACGAAAATCATACGATGACCCGCTCAGATAAGATTATAAATCCCCAAAGTGTCGAAAGCGGGATTGTTTACCCCCAATCTATCCAGTTGCGCTACTTAGGCAAATAATCTAGACAATTACGGATCTAGATAATTCACTAGCAAGAAATCATTCTAACAATCATACAACGTGCACTTTGCATAATCATTAAAACAATAACAGAAATCACAAACAGAGGATTTATAAATAAAGAGAGAAATAAATTATGATAAAACCAATTCGATCTCACAAACGTGTAGAATCCGAGTCTTGATTATCCTCTCGCTAGAAAAGTATTTAGAACATCATACTCGAATAAGAACAAAGTCTGGAAAATTATGATAACAGATGAAGAATGGCGTGAATCTGTGTTTCTGGCGTGAATAATGTTCTCTAGAGAGAGAAAATTAATTCCGGATATATATATGTCATCTAGATATTCTATTCTCTCTCTCAATGGTAAATCTTCTACTCCTTCTTGGACTCTAAGGCTCTTCCCTTGTGAAAAATTGCAGATTGGAAGCAAGAATTTTCGTCCATGTAATCTCTGCTGGGCTCACTTGTGATTTTATGAATTAAATCCCGCCAGCAGACTAAGGCGTGGCCACGCCTTATCTGCCAGAAGCTCCTGGACTCTTCCTACTCGAACTTCTTCAATTCTTTTGCTTCCAAAATGATCATTTTAGCCTTCTTTCCTACAAAACACCTTTATTCCCTTGCAAAACTCAAAAGATCATCAAATCCCAATAAACACACAACAAAGCTTAGTAAAATAAGGGAAAATCACCTAAAAATAGGTGCAAATATGCAACTTATCAGTGAATGAAATTTAGCACCACACTATTCTAATGTTTGCATGATGTGTATGGCATTGTGCAGCAGAGTCACAAAAAATAAACAAAAGCAAAGCATGGTGTGTATGACAATTATGGTAAAAGTAATGCTTTCACATGCTAAAACATCTTATATGACATGATACTCAAATAAACAGATCACATCAATCCATATTTTGTACGTTATCGTGCTAAAATCAATATATCAGCATGTTAAATACGTTAAAGCCTATAATTCCTAATAATGAGAAAACAAGTGATATAATATGGTACTGAAATAAACAGATCAAATCAATCACACATAAAAATGTAAATACACAACCATAATGAACTCCAATAGAACAAACTGTAAAATCAATCCATATACAACGAATTGCGAAATTAATCACACTAAAATCTAAACTTAATCAAACATATTGCAAAATAAATTACATACCTGGAGTCGCCATAAGAACACAGATGTAGAAACTTCGCGACAAAAAGGTAATGACATAAATAAAAAAAATGTTGAGAAATAAAAAACGCGATCTAAAATGAGATCTTCGCGAGAAAAAACGAAACGATGAAGATGGAAACGATCGAAGAGGAGATCAAGGAAAGATCTTTATGACAAAAGTGGAACGATGAAGATGGAAACAAAAACAGAACTTGCAAAATAATTAGTGAATTACTATATTACCCTCCCCTCAATTAAACTTGCCAAAAATTATAAATTTGTCACCGTCCCATCCACTTAATCTGTTTTAATCTGGGCCATCCAGATTGAATCAAAGAAGAATTAAGATGAGTTACTAATTCCCACTTAGAGAAAAAGTTCACATTTGAACCCTTATATATATATATATATATATATATATATATATATATATATATATATAGGGTTGGGTTCCAGAAGGAACCATACCCCACATGAGAACCGAGAACCAATCTCAGCCATAGATTGATCTTATTAGTACGGTCAAGATCACATCAAAATTTAAAAAAAAATGGTGGCATTATTGTAATAAATCACAACTTCGGTGCCCCTAAAACTCGTTGAGGTTAAAATCGTAAATTTAAATTCTAAAGCAATTTTTCAGAGAATTTTTCAGAGAAAATTCTATAGCACGAACTCGCGCAAAAACCAAAAAAGTAAAGATTTGAAAGATAAACCGAAAATACTTACAAATCAACCGTAAAAAACTCCGAAACAATCAACAAAATCGTCAGAAAAACATGAACACTCAAGGTAATATGTATTTCATTCTTATTTTGAGAAATTTCGTTTTTTTTAGCGATTATACCGTGTTGATTTACCAGTTTACTTTTGCTATAAATATCAATTTAGCATTATATCATGATAATGTAACAATGTATTTTCTATTTTTCTAAGCGCAACACGTACAAAAACCTAATCTTGCACAAACTGTATTTATTTTTATTGCATGTAAATTTTTCTATTTCATTTTGTACTGTTAAAATGACGGATAACTTGTATAAACATGTTAAACCTAACAATGTTTGCAATATATATGTGATTTACATGTATATTTTTTATTTTAGGGTTTTAGCATTCTCATTCTCCTATTTTAGCAGTATCATGACTTATTTTAGCACTCTCGTGATTTATTTTAGCGTTCATTTTTTAGCAGTCTAGTGATTTTATTTTAGCATGACACTTGTTTCAAACATCAGCATGAAACACTTTTATATGTTTTTGTTTAATTTTAGCATTCAGTTTCTGTTTCTTTAGCACTGAACTTTTATAGTTTAAATGTGATATTTTAGCAATCAGATTCTGTTCTTTAGCATTATAATTGATTTAGGGATTTCATATTTTGTTTCTTTTTTATAAAACTAACACCTTTTTTACCCATTTCCTTCATTTTAGCACTCTAGTTTACAGTTTTAGCACTGGAAGTTTCTTATTTTAGCAGTATCATGACTTATTTTAGCGCTCTCGTGATTTATTTTAGCGTTCATTTTTTAGCAGTCTAGTGATTTTATTTTAGCATGACACTTGTTTCAAACATCAGCATGAAACACTTTTATATGTTTTTGTTTAATTTTAGCATTCAGTTTCTGTTTCTTTAGCACTGAACTTTTATAGTTTAAATGTGATATTTTAGCAATCAGATTCTGTTCTTTAGCATTATAATTGATTTAGGGATTTCATATTTTGTTTCTTTTTTATAAAACTAACACCTTTTTTCCCCATTTCCTTCATTTTAGCACTCTAGTTTACAGTTTTAGCACTGTGATGTCATATTTTAGCATTCAGTTTCTATTTCTTTAGCATTGCAATTGATTTTGTTTCTTTTTCTGTAAAAATCACACTTTTGTCCATCTTCAATTCAACTAATTCTATTTTCTTTAGCATTGCAATTGATTTTAGGAGTTTCATATTTTGTTTCTTTTTTTCTAAACATAACACCTTTTGTCTATATGTGATTCAACTGCATATTTTCTTGATTTTAGCACTCTAGTTTACAGTTTTAGCACTATGATTTCATATTTTAGCATTCATATTCTGTTCTTTAGCATTGTTATTTATGTCTATCTGTGATTCAATTGTATATTTTCTTGATTTTAGCACTCTAGTTTACAGTTTTAGCACTGTAATTTCATATTTTAGCATTCATATTCTGTTCTTTAGCATTATTATTTATGTCTAGTTAACAGAATTATACATGAAAATTACAGGTACTAAAAGAAGTGGAGAAGGTGAAACTAGCACACCACAAATAGTACAAACAGCCCCAAACATTGATAGATATCCACTATTACAAGCAACAACATTGCCATCAATTCTATCACAGGCAGTTATGGAAATGAATAAAGCACAAGAGGAGGCAGTGAGACAACTGGGCTTTGGCAGCATTCTTCATTTGGATATAATCAAATTGCCACAAAAGATAACATACTGGCTACTTGAAAACTTTGACCCAGTATCAAGAGAACTTCAACTGCAACATGGGAGAAGGTTGAGGATTGAGGTCTCAGATGTGTCTGTGATCTTTGATTTTCCCAGAGGACCACACAAGATATAAAAGAGTGTTAGAGGCCAGATATGCCAGGTCATGCAGAAGGGTGACTTACTCACTAGCATACTCTCAGATACAACAGCAGGAGAATGGTTCAAGATGAACTTCATGATTCTGGTAATTACTTCCATGATCGAGAACTATGACGACGGACATATTTACAAAAACTTGATAGACTGCCTGCAAGATATTGACAACGTTAGTCAATATGACTGGTGTGACTATGTCTTGAGATCATTGGTGACCCACACTGTCAAGTGGAAGAGCAACAAAACCATGCCCTTCACAGGTCCCATTCTGTTTTTGTTGGTAAGTCATATTAATTATTTATTTTTTATTGTAGTTCTTGTATAATAAACATGAAGTGTTTATAGTTTCTTGTATAAACACTGCAACCATTTATCTATATACATTACTAAAAAAAAATTATCAACTTCAAACAGATGATGTACTTGGATAGAGTTGAAGTGTACTTCCGGGAGGTGCCGAGGTACATCCCAGCATTCCATGAATGGAAAGATACTTTGCTTGCTGATAGGGAGTTAACAGAGCTTGCTACTGGAAATTTCGGAGGTGACTACCCTTGGCCGGCATACACAATGGCTGAGTTCATACAAGAAAACAGAGAGAGAGCTTGTCAGGTAGAAGAAGTTCGACAGAGAGAAGTCGAACAAGAACAGAATCCAACTGTGAATGAGCAAGACATCGCGTCAGCTCATAAGGTCATATGCCATCACTAATATATTTTTATGTTACTAATTTCTTTCTTTAGAATCATCACCAAATTCTATTTTTATAAATAACTATTTACTTATCTGATTTGAACAAAAAACATATCAGAATCAAAAAGAAAGTTTGGCAGAGGAGAGACAGCAGCAAGAGAAAGGGAATGGATTAGCTGTTGAGATCCCTGAGACAGAGAGATGCAGTTCAAACACTCCAGTAAGCATTTCAATAATTATATTATTTAGAATTCTTCATTCATTGTTTAGCATTGTCATCAAGTTTAGTAATAATGTTCAGAAGAAAATTTACAATATTATGAAATGATTGCTAAAATAGGCAATCAAAAGGCCCAGAGAAGAGGCATACAGTAAGATGCCCACAGAGACAGCTGAAACAACAAGAGTCAGCAAAAAAAAGGTGTTTACCACATAATATTAAATATATAATAACTTATATTGTTAACATGTTTTTAATTCCAATTAACATCTAAAAATACACAGAAGGCAGTGATACAAACAAGCACAGTCTCCACAAGGTCAAGGGCCATAATGAAGGAACCTGACCATTTTAGAAACCTTGTGGACACAAGAGAGACACTGACACCTTCTGACTGTGAGCTGCACTATTGGGCGATGGAAAACAAGAGTGATGATGAAAGGTACATTTATAATACATTACTATTAATATAAATAAAAATTACAAGTGCCATTTTGTTCTACCAGACTGCACTTTACACTAAAAAAAGAAATTTATACAAAATTAGGGAGGTTGTCTTGTATACTGATGAGCGGACAGAGTTGAGGAGAGATGAGATGCTGAGTTTGAACAAAAACACATACATCAGTTCTGCTGTTATTGATGTATGGAGTAGCATATTAAACCATGCTCAAGCAAAGATTCCTGAACAAAAGACTCCAAGGAGATTTTTCCTAACAACCAACGTTTCCGTAAGTGAAGAATTTCATAGTTACTATTTTCTACTTAACTCACTTTATTCTCTTTTAAACAACACTGCACATTCATGTTCAAAATTCTGTATTTGTCTTTATAGAACTACACGGTTGTTGCGCCTTCAAAAGAATGGAATGACCAGAAGGTATCAAAGCTGTTTGTTGACAACATACAACATGAACTGAACACATATCCACATGTGGAAGTAGATAAGACAGACATGGTACGTATTCATTATTAAAATTGCAAAAAGTCATCATGATAGTAACTAAAATGTACACTATTTTGTTTGCAGTTTTTCTTTCCAATAATCCAATCAGAACACTTCTACATTATTGTCATTGATACAAGAAGAATGGTGGCTGAGATCATTGACAATTCAAATGCCATGGGAGGAGAGCATGACGACCCCCTATTGAAATATGAGCATATCCCTGCAAAACTGGTAAGAAAAATATATCTATTTATTGATTTTTTCACTACTGAAACAAATTAAAAAAAACACATTCAATTCAATAATAAAAATGAACTAACTTTAATCATAAATTTCAGATCAAGCTCTTCGTTCACTTCTTGAAGATGACTAGGCTTGAAAAACTATCAAAAGAAGTGTCTGAAAATATCAAGAGCATGAACCGTCTTCAAATGCTATGGAGAACTTCAACAAACAAGACTGATTGTGGGGTCTTTGTAATGCGTCATATGGAGACGTATATGGGGGATGCTGTGAGGAATTGGAGGAGTGGATTAAGAGCCAGAAATGAAATGCAGCTGAAATACTTAAGGATCAAGTATTGTGCTGCCATTCTTACTGCAGAATGCAACATCCATAGGCAACCCAATCAGTTTTGAAAAGCTTTACTTCCGAGCATCTTCTAAAGACAACCCAATCAGTTTTGAAAAGCTTTACCTAGAAGATGATAATCAGTGAACAAATATTATATATGTAACAAATTCTCTAATGCTTTAGACAACTTTCATATTTCATATTTTTGGATTATGGAATGCTTATGAAATCTTCATTTTGTGAAATATGGATAGTTTTGTGAAAATATTTGTACTAATTTGCTTCCTTGGAATTTGCTGGGGCACATCATAATTTGCATATCTGAGGTCTAATTATAGGGCATTTTGAGAAGCTAATGCAATGCATGTATCATGTATGAAAGCTACTGCTGCTCCTTACTTTAGTCAAGCATAGGATATTAGAAAATTTATGAAAAATTTTCGCATGCTAAAATTGTGAGTAACAGTGCTAAAAATAAAACTAGCAGAGCTAAAATATATTGCCACATTAAACGCAAAATAAACAATCATTCTAATGCTAAGACAAATAATACTGAAGAAACAAAGTAAAAACCATATATGCTAAAGTAGAAACTAAAAGTGCTAAAATACAAAATATTAGTGCTAAAATACAAAACACTTGTGCTAAAATATGAAACATCAGTGCTAAAGTATAAAATTATTTTTCTAACGCTAATACTAAATTTTATTCAATTAAAATACATTTTACCAAAAAAAATATTGCCATGTGGCAAAGATATGTTATTTAATTCAAATTTACGAGGATAATACAACCATAAAGACTCCTTTTTCTCCAGTAAAAAAAATTCAAACGTGCAACTCTTCAACTTCTCTCCATTATCTCCCAAAAAAAAATTCTTCCAAAAAAAAAATGAATTGGTCACGAGACACAGAGGAATTCTTTATTGATCTTTTACATACTCGAGTTGGGATGGTGGATGTATCTGACAACTACGAGGTTGTAGATTCTCTGGATGATATTTCAGTGACAATGACGATGGTTCTTAATCAAAGAGTTAGATTGATACAACTCGTGCTGAAATTGAACGAATTAAAGGAGAAGATATGGAGTTTCCATCTTTTCATACGACACCCAGGAATCTATTACAATGAATACCAAAATATAGTCATAGCGAGAGACGAGTATTTTGAGTGACTGGGACAGAATGTAAGTATCATTTATTTTTCACATTTTAATTTTACTACCCTAACACAATTTTTTTTTGTCGAATCTTATGACACTAGGAGAGTCCCAGATGGAGGGACTTTAGGCTGCTTGGAATGCCATACTTTGAAGAACTTCGTGATATCATGGACGGTGCCGGTGGTTTCGCCGCTGTGGATTTCGACTGGTTGGCTTCGTTTGTGGCTTGAGATCACGGAATGCCATACTTGTTCATTTTGCATTTCAGAAGGATTTTAGGGTTCTGTAATTATTGTAAAAAATTAAACTTGTTGCATAATTTTTTTGATAATTTAATCGTGTATTAATTATTATTAATTTCAGTGTTTTTTCATTTTGTTTGAAAATACAAGTGCTAAAATACAATGTGCCGGTGCTAAATAAGATACTTCCAGTGCTATTCCATAAATGAATAACATGAATGGTCCAATTTAAATATTAGTATATTTAAATTACAATAAGCCGGTAAAAAACAAAGGATATTCACACAAAAATTACAAAATCTCACATAATCTTAAACTAGGCTAAGTTAAAGCAGAAAATGAAACTTGCATATATCAAAGTTAAAAAATCCTTAATCCAACGTGAAGAACATAGCTTCATAAAAATGTCAAAACCTCATATAGAGAATAGATACATTATGTTGTGTTATTTGTATTATATTTATATTGTGTAATTTCATGAAATACTGGTTACATATCACGTATAAACTATAATACATCAATCATTTTATAAGGAAACACTTAAAAAAAATTTACAGATATGCCCTCAAGGTACGAAATATCAATCCTAAAGTAGAACCCACCAGTGCTAAAATACAATGTATCAGTGCTAAATAAGAAACTTCCAGTGCTAAAATAATTAAGACCTAAGAATGGTAACTATTAGTCCAAAAATGGTTGTTTCTCAAGTGCTAAAATATGAAATATCAATGCTAAAATAGAACCCACCAGTGCTAAAATAAACATAACCCTGCATAGTTCCATAAGTGCTAAAATACAATCTAGCAGTGCTAAACAAAAAACTTCCAGTGCTAAAATATGAAATATGAAAATACACTATCTTTTCCACAATAAAAATTAATATATAATTGAAAAAAATATAAAAAACTTTTTTTCCAAAAAAAAAAAAAACAAAAAAACTGATAATAAAAAAAAAGAAAATAATAATAATAATAATAACCCGCCATAACTTCTGCAAAAACATACACACACAAACACGCAAAAGTTTTTCGATTCAAAGACTTCAAACACAAAAACAAAAACGATTAGGGTTTTATCAAAAATTTAATTCAAAAACTTCAACCACCAAAATCGTCAATATGGAAAAAACACAAAGCACAGAGCTCGTAACCCGGAAGAACCGAAGCGACTCTTCGAAAAAGAAGAGAAAACCTGAAGACATGGCGATTGAAAAAGGTACGTAACACATTCTTCTTCTCGTTCATCATAAAAATAAATTATGTGTGTTTCATTTTGGTTCTAACAAAAAAAATATGCAGAAAGGAACAGTGCTAAACCATGACAAAACCTCATATATGACGAAATAAACACTTACAAAATCTAAATATGTAAAAATGTTATCGTTTACTGATAATAATCACATGTATACGAAATTAAAATTTTTAGAAATGTATATACATTTTGCACACTGTGTTGCATGTCATGATTTCATTTTCAATGATCTGAAACAGTAACATCGTGAATGATTTATGTCTTAATGTGTAGCATCATTATATTAGAAAAATGAATTAGCATCAAGGAGATCAAACTCTAAGCATAAGACTTCTTATCTTTATAAACATATTTAATATATATGACAAAATTTTTCCATGCTCTGTTTTAGTTATAATGATAGTATAATATTATATAATCAAACCAATGCTAAAATAAGAAGTTACAGTGCTAAAAACCTACAATATTATCAAACAATGCTAAAATAAGACATTACTTGTTAACTAGTCAACTATATAACATACATGGTATATTTATAATGGTACTATAGTGTCATATCATGAATTAATTATGTGTTGACATGTAGCAAAACTTTATTACTATGAAATTAATACTCATATATAGGTACAAGCAAAAAGACAAGGTCCACAGATGATATTAATATATCAATAACTAATGAGATCAGATCAAAGAGTAAACATGATGTCAATGCTCTCAAATCTCGGTCAAGAACATTAGCACTGACATTACTTGAAAGGATAAGATCTACACCAGACTCAGATGTTGAAGACACAAGTGCTTCTGAAACCAAGAGTCCAGCAGCAAAATCCAAGCAGGGAGATCTTCAAATGCTTAAAAGCAGAACAACACCGCGCATATTATATGATGCAATCAAAAATTTCACAGATGAGCAGAAGAGTGCTGTTGAATCCCTTGGATTTGGGAGCATTCTGCATTTGAATATAAAGGAATTACCCCATGTACTTAGCTACTGGTTGGTAGATAACTTTGATCCCGAGAGTTGTGAGTTGATCCTGAAGAGAGATCGACGATTGCACGTAGATGAAACTGATGTATCATTGATCATGGGGTTTCCAAGTGGTCCTCTGAGTATAGAAAAGAAACCTAGAAGACAAAGCTGCAGTCAAACGAAGAAATGGCAAGAGAAGTTTGATAAACATGAACACAGAATCTCTCCGGCACATGTTTCGGAAAAAATGCAGGAAGATAAAGCTGGTGGAAAATGGTTCAAGATACATTTTATGGTTCTGCTTACAAATAGGCTCATTGAATCAACGGGAAATGGATATGTACATCCACAGCTGGTACACATCTTTGATGATGTTGACAGAATACGTGAGTACAACTGGTATGAGTACACTATAAGGTGTCTGGTGCAGAAGACAATACTTTGGAGAAAGAAGAATGATAAATACTACAATGGACCAATCATGTTCTTAATGGTTAGTTTAGCAATTAGCATACATTATTAAAATCAACTCTGAATTTCCATGCTCAAGCTAATGTGAATAACATTTACCCCCCCCCCCACAGATGTTTTATATGGACAGAGTAGTGTCCTATAACAGAAGAGTTCAACGATCAATTCCAGCATTCAAAGGATGGACACACAAGCTTATGTGCAAGAGACAGCAGTCAGAATTGAAAGGAGGTGGTTTTGGAGGAGGCCATATCTATGGCCCGTATGAAGAAGAAGAGTCTGAAAGAAGGGTTGAGAACACCATTGCTTGTTTGGAAGCTGGTCCTCAAGAACATGAAGCTCCACTTGCTCTGGAGGCTGGTGTTGAGAGAAATCATGATGAACAACCAAAAAGTCCTGTTCCGGCATCGACATTAGATCCTGTGCAAGAATATGCTCAGAAGCTGATTGATGACTGCAAGAGAATGGCTGATGCAATGACTACATTGATGAAAACAGTACAAGATGTGCCATAACACATGATGGAGAACGTCTTCTTCAAGAAGTCATATGAAACAGCCCAGCAGCTTTTGGTAAAGAAACAGCCAAGTCCAATTTCGCAGGCCTCACACACTCAGACCCAGCCACAAGCAACGCCAGACGATGATGAGTTCTGGAGTGATCCAGCAAGAATATCAGCAATTGAGGAGATTGAAAGAGCTCTGGCAAAGCGTGCAGAGCTTGAGAAGATATATGCTGATGAAGGCCCAACATTCAGTCTTGGGATAAGTGATGATGCATGGGCTGGGATAATGAAGGTTACACAGGAAATTTCTGAACAGAATATGGTGGTTGAGGAACCAAATAAAACTGACACATTTGATACTGAAATCCTGGAGAATGCAATGAGGCAGGTATGGAAAAAATATTTTTAATACTTTAGGACTCTCATTATTTATTTTAGCACTCCCCTGATTTAGTTTAGCACCCCATGATTCATTTTAGCACACTTATGGCTTTTTTTAGCACTATAATGAATTATTTTAGCACTATCATTACTTACTTTAGCATTATTTTAGCATTCTCGTGCATTGTTTTAACACTGTCATAAACTTATTTTAGAAATACCTAATATACATAAAAACTCATTGCAGGCAGAGGCTGAGCATCTAAACTTAAAGAAATCAAAGCTACATGAGACTGATGCACCATCAAAGTCAAAAAATGTTCTGGATAATGATGAGGTGTGATATAACTATGGAAAAAGTATTTTTAATATTTTACTACTCTCATTACTTATTTTAGCACTATCATTACTTACTTTAGCACTATCATGGATTATTTTAGAATTCTCATGCATTGTTTTAATACTGTCATAACTTATTTTAGAAATACATAATATACATAAAAATTGATCGCAGGTAGAGACTGAAAATCTAAACTCAAATACATCAAAGCCAGATGAGACTGATGCAGCATCAAAGTCAACAGATGTTCTGGATAATGCTGAGGTGTGATATAGCTATTGAAGTAACATTCAGCATCTTTATTACACTTTTACAAAAAGGTCTAATAAATATTTATTTCAAAACACATGATACAGGCTCAAGCTACCCGAATGGAGACAAGAACTAAACAGCAGAAAAAGCCATCTGAGAAGCTGATGTCACCATACAGGGTCAGAACTGTTGATGTCAAGGAACAACTTGACAAGCAGCAACAGGAGATATTCTACTGGGTGGTGTAGAATGATACAGAAAGCAGGTATGTGACTCATGCTATGCAAAAATACTTCATAAAAAGATCATATTGTATACTGTTATATGACAGCCTTTTTATTTATATTGAATTACCAGTGAACAAATCTTGTATGATGACAAACAAGTCTCCATTACACGGGAAGATATGACTACCATGGCTCCATTTGAATACATCAGTGCCTCTGTTCTGGATGTTTGGAGCACCATCCTCAATGAAAATGAGAAAATGCGAGACCCAAACTCTAAACTAAGATTCTTCTTCAGTACACAGCCTTGCATAAGTGTCTACTTAAGAAGAAATCCATATATAGTGCTTAAACTGCAGTCAATATAATTAAAAAAATGTTCTTCTTGCAGAGCTTCACTGTGGTTGATGCACCATCTTCATGGGATTCTTCCAAAAGATGCGCATCTTTTGTTGACAAAATAGCATATGAGCTCAAGTGCTGCCCATCGGTATCTTTGAGTAATGTTGAACTGGTATTACTGCTATGGTGTTTGTTTAACATTGTGAAATTTTATATTAGCAATACATATCTATATCAATTAAATAAATTTTTTTTAACAATCCATATCAACTCTATGTGCAGTTTTTCTTCCCTATCTGCCATTCAGATCACTTCTTCTTTATCTCCATTGATTTGATTAACTTCAATGTTGAGATTATTGATAACTCAACTGCAGCGGATAGTGAAAAGGATGGAATCAAAATCAAGTACATCAACATTCCAGAAACCCTGGTAATATATGAGTTGGTCACCAATTAATTTTCATCTCTATCTGTAGCAATTAAAAAAACTAATTTTTAAAAACACATGCAGGTGAACTTTTTTGCTAACTTCCTCACAACTGCTGGACTTGAAATCAAATCAAATGGATTGAAGGAAAAACATCAGATTACCAGGATGAAGATGCCATGGAGGGATACAAAGAACAAGTATGATTGTGGCGTCTATGTCATGAGGCACATGGAGACATACAGAGGTGGTGGTTTGAAAACCTGGAGGAGTGGTCTGAAGAAATCCAATGACAGGCAGTTGAAATTTTTAAGAGCAAAATACTGTGCTGCAATAATAAATGCAGACAGTAACACACTGAAGGATCAACATCTAAAAGCTGCAAATCTATTCTACAGAAAATCATGTACCCAGGGGGAAATTGTGGTAGACCCCACAAAAATGAGAAAATTGAAATAACTTCTTGGATAATGATTTGAAAATCTGTATTTACATATGATACATTTTTTGTCTTTTGATAGTATATAGTATTGGTGGATGAATATTTTGTACTAACTGACACAATTTCTTATTCTTGTGAATACTTTAATATTCACAAAGTATAAAAGTGTTAATATAAATGAATAGTTCAGAAGTTTAGCACTTGCATATGATTTTTTAGCACTTGCCATTTCTTTTATAGCACTAGAATTTGTATTCTACATTTGGAATTCTACTTTAGCACTAAAAGTTTTTATTTTAGCACCGATGTTTTATACTTTAGCACTACTATTTTCTGTTTTAGCAATTACAGTTCTTTTTTTTAGCATTGCTATATAAAGACAGACTACCATCTTAAAAATATATATATATATTTTTAGACTCGTTTTTCTTCCATGTCTCTCTCTCTCTCTATATATATATATATATATATATAACAGTTTTGGACATTCTAGCAGTGTTTTAGCATTTACAGTTCTTTTTTTAGCATTGTTATATAAAGACAGACTACCATCTCTAATAAATGTAATAGTTCAGTAGTTTTAGCACTTGCATATGATTTTTTAGCACTTGCCATTTATTTTTTAGCACTAGTATTTGAATCCTAGATTTCAAATTCTACTTTAGCACTGAACGTTTGAATTTTAGCACTGATGGTTTGTTCTTTAGCACTTAAGTTTCCTTGTTTAGCATTAATGTTACGCACCTGCTAGAAATATTAAAACCTTTATTAGCAATTCAAAAAATGAAACAACATCTATACCTATTTTGCATTACAAGAAAGAATATTCCTATCATTAATAAAAAAATCAGTATAAAAAAAAAGTACAAAAAATAAAATAAAATGAATCTACTTCTTCCCACAATTCATAGAATCATGATTGGCTTTCTTCCCACACTTCTTGCAGGTCCTTAAAGGTTTCTTTGCGCGTTCAACTCTCGCCTCTTCTTTTGATTTTATACGACTTGCACTACCTTCTATCTTCACAAGCTCAGGTGGATGCACCTCAACTTCACTAGGTGCACACAATCCATAAAAATCAGAAAATAATCTACTCTTCTTTGAGATAGTATCGTCTTCAATATCACCAGATGAAAACCGCTCCCTTAACTCGTGTAAACTTTGCAACAACAGAGACATCTTTGCAGTGTCACCTTTAGCAACAGAAAGACATGTATAAAACTCAGAAATTAATTGGTTCGTAACAATTTTGTTCTCCTCCAACAAAAAACACCGATCACCCAACAATGCACCTGCTTCATTAATGAGTGAAGACTTCATCCAACGAGACACAACGTATTTAGGAGGTATAGACTCCAATTTCAAATCTTTGAATAGAGTGAATATGTGGCAGCAGAGGATCCCATCCCTCACAAATTTCAAACAGCTGCATGTAGTGGAATCCTCAACCTTGTTGTGAACAACCTTATTTGTAGCACCAAAACCATCATTCACTTCTAGCATCACAACAGAATCATTTTCTGAAATATTACAAACACGACAGACATAACATGCATCTTCAATCTCCTTCTGAACCTCGTAGAACTTATTCCTAGTATAAACAGTGGCAGCATGTTTCTCAAATGTGAATGGGGTCTTCAACTGAGGAATTGATGACTCATCAACGCTGTCCAAGTAGGCATGTGCATGTCTCGGAGTATCAAGTGCACTATCAAAGTTCATCAAAAACTCAACAAGGTTTGATTTTGATCTAAGAAACCTAGAATAAAAATTGTTCACACTCTCTGAAATTGAGGTAGTCCTGCACAGCCCACTCATCGGTAAATCCCTAAAATATGCAGGCACCCAATCTTCACGAATATCATACAATGACTTGAACCAACTATCATCTGCCAATCCAAATTCAACCATAATTTCCTTCCATATCAACTCAAAATCTGTGATGTTTATACAATTAGACCACACAATACTATTTAACCTTTTTCTGAATGTCTCGTTCTTTCTGATATGCGCAGGCAACTTATCTGGAACTTTAAACATAATATGCCACATACACAATCGATGTCTGGTATCGGGAAGTACCTGTCTTACAGCAACCTTCAATCCAAGATCCTGATCAGTGATTATTAGGCTAGGAGAACCACCCATACAGTCCTTGAATTTCTAAAGAACCCATGAATAAGATTCACCATCCTCACCCGACATTAAAGCAGCACCAAAGGTTACAAGCTTCCCGTGATTGTCCTTCCCGGTGAAGGGTGCAAAAATCATTGAATATCTGCAACAATATAAAAATTCACAAACTTGTGTTATTATCATGTCTTTATCATTGTATATAAAAGATTACAAATGATAACACTATCACCTAACAAATATTCAAACATTACGTAATAGTGCTAAAAAAGAAAATGTAAGTGCTAAAATACAAACTACAGGTGCTAAAATAGAAAGTGCTAAAATACAAACTACAGGTGCTAAAATAGGAAGTGCAAGTGCTAAATAGAAAATACCAGTGCTAAAAAAGAAAATGTCCATATGCTAATGAAACAGAAAAATTCACAAACTTGTGTTATTATCATGTCTTTATCATTGTATATAAAAGATTACAAATGATAACACTATCACCTAACAAATATTCAAACATTAGGTAATAATGCTAAAAAAGAAAATGTAAGTGCTAAAATACAAACTACAGGTGCTAAAATAGGAAGTGCAAGTGCTAAATATAAAATACCAGTGCTAAAAAAGAAAATGTCCATATGCTAATGAAACAGAAAAATTCATCAAGTAATACTGCTAAAAAAGAAAATACAAGTGCTAAAATATAAACTACATGTGCTAAAATAATAAGGCAAGTGCTAAATAGAAATATACCAGTGCTAAACCACCAGAATGCTAAAACTAATAGAATAACAAGTCTAAACAATATAGCACACTAACCTGTTAGTCCTATATGTTGCATCAAATGACACAACATCCCCGAATAGAGAAAAGTTCCTTCTTGATATAGGATCAGCCCAAAACACACACCTCAACTGATCATCCTTGTTCACTTCATAATCAAATGTGAAGGCAGAGCAGAGTTCATGCCTTTTGGACATTTTATCCAACATCATTTGCGCATCTACACCCACAACATACGCCTTGAGATCTCGACTGAAGTTTTTGAAATCAACTGTTGTACAGCCTATATTCGAATATCCACCAACAACTTCTTTATATAATCTAAATGTTGTCACAGGTCCAATGTTTATCCTTGCACAGTTTAAAATAAACATTTGATGTGAAGGATCTATATTCCTATTCAGATTCATAAACTCTCTATGTGTATTCGTAACAAGAGAATGCGTGTGTCTTTCTTCAAATAATCCAACACTGTAGCCATCACAACCAATATATTTCAAACCAATCCTAGCCATACAACAATTCCTCTTCGACACACGACGTCTCTTTTTCTTTGAAGATTCACCAAAATCAACAGATGTGCTCTTAACTCCCTCACAGCTACACAGAACATACTTCCAAATTATAGTACTATCTTTAGACCTCTTTGTAGTAGACAGACGAGTATCAAATCCACACGATGAGGCATACACCTTGTAAAATGTTATACCGTCATCTAAAGTAGGGAAATTCTTGCCCAATGCAGGCTTCAAAGATGGTTCACATTCAGGTGTGTAAAATTCAGAAACCACGGGTGAAATCTCCAAATTGGAAGAAGCACAATCTGCACATTTATAACATATTCTAAGATAATGATGTAAAAGTTCACAGTGCTGCTAAAGTAGCTTACAACAGTGCTAAAATAGTTCACAGTAGTGCTAAAATAGATAACAACAGTGCTAAAATATTTCACAGTAGTGCTAAAGTACGTGTTAAGTCAAGGACAATTATATTCACATATTATTCTCATAACAGCATACAAATAATAAGATCTTAATAAACAATATGACTTCATTCATATAGCAAATGTCTGACCAAAATTTACTTTTTGCATGGCTAATAATTCATATTGTGATGCTAATAAATATACAGATATACAGAAAATTAAAACACACAATATGCAGCATTAAAAACAGCTTAGTAAGGTTCATCAACCTAAAATCAGTGCTAATATACTTCACATTAGTGCTAAAATACGTTATAACAATGCTAAAGTAGTTCACAGTAGTGCTAAACAACATGTTAAGAAAATATTATTTATAATACTCATTTGTTATTCCAAATTCTGCATTCATCTCTATTAATAAGACTCTTATGATACTCAATCGTTTATTCAATGATAAAAACTAATTACACAATGCCAATAATTCATATTGTTCATATTTGTGATGCTAATAACTCTACATATATATAGAGAACCAAAACACACAATACAAAGCCTTAAAAACACATGTTGATCGTCAAAAAATCAAAATAAGCTTTGTAAACCTTGTCAAACAAATGTATAACAAAATCGCAGCAAAAATTACGGAAATTTCTTTTTACCCGGCATCTTCGTCAAATAACGGTGAATAACACAAACTCCAGCAAAAAAACGCGTGACCACCGATTCAGGTGAATAAAATTCGAAGAGAATCGACTGAAATTTCGATTATATAAGCACAAAGAAATTTAATATATACAAGGAAAGAGATTTGAATCGAAAAGGAATTGCAGACCGAAATACATTCTTTCCAAATATAACAGAGTTAATAAATTACAAAAATGCCCTTGGTTCATTAAAAAATCGCTGATATTACAATAATGCCACCGCGATTTTTTTAAATTTGGGACAGATCTTGGCCGTCCAAATCAGAGCAATTTGTGGCTGAGATCGGTTCTCAATTCTCACATGGATGTCTAGTTCTCACATGATCCTATCTCTCTCTCTCTCTCTCTCTCTATATATATATATATATATATATATATATGACTGAGGACTTTCTGACTGTTGACTGTTGCGGTTTTGTATAATTAATATTATCAAGGTGCATTATTTTTTTTGTGTATTTCGTAATTTAACTATATTAAAATTAAAATAGTTATAATTGGAGGAAAACAAACTATGATTTGTGATGATAGATTTTGTACCCAATGCTTTTTTAGATTAGCAAAAAAAAATGTCATGCTTTTTTAGCTGTACAAATTTTGGAGCATATGCACACGAGAACATTTAAAAAAGAAGTTTTTGAAAATGAAACCATATTTATAGTAGAATTATCAATTATTTATAAAGTCCTAATATATAAGAACTCGCCCAATTTTGACCTGTCAGCTGTCATGACAAATCCTAATAAATTTAGTGAACCATTTAAACCTAATCATTTGTTCTTATCTTGATGTTACTCTAGGTTCTTATTTTGTTCCACCGTTTGCCTTTTATTTTATTTTATTTTATTATTCTCTCCATTTATGCGGGTTTTTTTTTCCCGACTATTTTATTGATTAAGTAGCTTTTTCGACCAGTTTACCACTGAAAGAGAGGTCAACTAACAATTCGATTATTGGAAGAATTCTTTTTATTAATTTGGACTTGATTCATTTAAGATATCAATGGACGGTCCAACACATTACATTACACCAATTAATAATTGATTCTTATCAATAATTCACCTAGGATCGGCGCAGTGCCGCAGTATTAAACTATTAAAATATTTTTCACGCCTCTCATCACAATTTCAATTAATTTAAATTTTATTTTATTTTTTTCAATTATCTAATTAACAATTAACTCATCTTTTAGCCTAATAATAAACTGACAAAAAACCCATTTTTAAAAATATAGCCGGACACTTTATAGGAGATAGAAAGCTAGAATCTACTACGATTAAAAATCTAGCCGTGAGTATGCAAATTATATAGAAAAAGCAAATCATACTGATTTGAATTTAAGACATCTGAACTCAAGTTTACATCAGTCCATCATCACTAGATTATTTCAATGGACAACACACAACACTTTTTTTTTTTTGATGTCGAGGGACAACACACAACACTTTTTTTTTGGGATGTCAAGGGTAACCAGCAGTCGCCACCGTGGTGCACACTGGGAAACCCCGTCCCTGTGTAATAACCTTTAAACCTACACTGGGGAGGTAAACCACACTTGACAGGCCAAGTGCGCACTGGGTAAACCTCGCCTCTGTGTAATAGCCTGTAAAGGCTATAACCTGTAAACCTACACAGGGGAGGTAAACCACACTTGACAGGTCAGGTGCGCACTGGGTAAATCTCGTTCCTGTGTAATAGCCTGTAAACCTATAACATGTAAACCTACACAGGGGAGGTAAACCACACTTGACAGGCCAGGTGCACATTGGGTAAATTCCGCCCCTGTGTAATAGCCTGTAAACCTACACAGGGGAGGTAAACCACACTTGACAGGCCATACTGAGGTGCGCACTGGGCCTATGTAGTAGCCTACAAACCACACAGGGGAGGTTAACCACGTGTAATAGCCTGTAAACCTATAACATGTAAACCTACACAGGGGAGGTAAACCACACTTGACAGGCCATACCGAGGTGCGCACTGGGCCTGTGTAGTAGCCTACAAACCACACAGGGGAGGTTAACCACTGGCAAGCCAGGTGTAATAGGCTCACACCTAGTGGTGTTGGTGGTGAGATTCGAACTTGAGATCTTTGACCTCAAAATAACACCACTCCACCATTAGATCATCCCCAAGGGGATATCACACAACACTTCTTGGAACTATAAGAAGTGGCTCCAATAATCCTACTAATATCTTTGAAAGTTTTTGCCAAAGATAGGAGGGAAAACATATAGACACAAGAAAATAAAGTAGAGGCACGCACTCCACACTATAAATTAAATGGAAAACGGTATTGTTAAATTAGTTAAATCAAAGGCAAAGCTCATCAAGTTGGAAAAATAGAAAAAATAAAGAGACAAGCATGCCATAATATATTAATTATTCGTAATTTGAAAGTAATCTATTAAAATAATTTGAGTAATCTATTTAAAAATAGATGTTAGACATGTAATTGAATTGAACTAACTCATGAGTTATTTGAGATTCAACTCGACGAACTTGTGAGGTAGGTCAATTTAATTTCTAAATATTTTATGATTACTTTGAAATTAATATATATATATACACACACACACTTATATTTTATCAAAATTAAGTTTAATGAGTTATACTATAATCATATTTTTCTCATTGAATAATTATTAAATAAAGAAATTTTGACTTTTAGTCTCCATTTACTCGGTGTTCTTAATCAAGATCGATCAAATAGGATTAAACTTATTTAGGTTAAAATTTTGGAGTTCATCTCAATAACAGAAATATTGAGTGCGAGTGAGTGTCATCGGAGTGGGCCCACATTTGGAGGGTCCAGTACCGGCGTTCCACACTTCCACCAAACCCGCAGTATCTGAGGTGAGGTGGGACCCATACTAAAATCAGCTGCCACTCCGACAAC
Source organism: Perilla frutescens (assembly GCA_026008535.1). NCBI lineage: Eukaryota > Viridiplantae > Streptophyta > Magnoliopsida > Lamiales > Lamiaceae > Perilla > Perilla frutescens. The sequence goes on along the minus strand of BRKX01000017.1, from coordinate 33,401,231 downwards.
AACAAATGCCACTATTCTATTCTATTACAATTTGCAAAGCTAAAAAAGTGTTCCTCATCCCCTGCTTTCTTCATCTACTCTTCCAGGAATCTAACTTAAATAACCTCGGATTCCATCTTGCAACTATTCTCAACAAAAACAAGTCCGGGAAAGCAAAGGGGAAAAAATGCCGGCTTCAGAGGGCGTTGCTTCGATGAGAACACTCAGTGAGATATCAGAGGATGAAACAGTGCGGTTCAGCGTTGATCTTGTTGCTGCTGCTAGAAGAAATCTTGCTTTTTTGAGATTGGTGTCTGATTCTCACTGGCTTAATCACAAGCCCACGATTTTGGAAGCCATTAGGAGGTCAGTTTTCTAGAAAAGATTGGATTTTTATGATATCTTGATGTTTTTGTGTCTTTGTTTTGTTGATTTTTAGGTGTTAGAAGTAATGGGACTCTGTTATTTTTTAGGTACGATCAGCTATGGATGCCTTTAATTGCTGATCTTACAACGAGCTCGAAGCCTCCAATGATTCTTCCGCCTCTTGATGTTGAATGGGTTTGGTTTTGCCACACTCTTAATCGGGTATTTAATATTTTTCACTTGCAATAATTCTTTTATTTTTATTTTTATTTTTAATTAATAGGAAATAGGCGATTTTTTGTTAATGGGGATTTGATGATGACTGTTTTCAGGCCAATTACAGAGATTACTGTGAGTCAAGATTCTCAAAACTCGTAGGAAAACCAACTATTTTTGATGAGGAAAATGAAGAGTATGCCTTGAACAGATGCAGAAAAATCTGGGAGTTCAAGTTCCCATCAGAGCCCTTCGAAAACGAGGCTGATGACGATTCCATTAAAAACTACTTGTCTGTTTTCAGCGAAGATTTGTTGGATCATGTGTCAAATTGTAGAAATCTGCATAGAATGTATTCAGAACCGTACTATTCTGAGATGGTGTATTTAGTAGCAGCCAAGCAGAGATACAGAGGTTTTATTTACATGGTTCATAGGTTTGGTGATGAATGTTCTTGCATTGTGCCCACCTCAGATGTTTTCTTAATGTGGCTAACTCATCTGGTTAGTTTCTTCAACTTCATCTGTATAATAAAAGTTCATTGTTGTTGAAAGTTCTGGAGTTGGGAATGGAACGTTGTTCGGAACATAGGACGCCTGTGTTGTTACTTTAGCTTAAAATTGTGTAATAATTGTGGAGATGAGTAGAAAAGAAAACTGCAGTTGTGTTTAAAATGCTTATTCAATGAGAAATTGATGACAAGGATTATTGTCAAAGATTCATTGCTCCATGGTTGTGATTAATTTTTAATATTGGAGGGCCACATGGAGCATATGGATTGTCCTGCATGTGAAAGCAAGCTTGTTGTGTAGCTTTTGTCCATATTGCCTCTCTGTTTGTTCTCTTCTGAAATAGGCATGATTCTCTACAGAAATTGTGAAAAATATCCATATTATTTATGTTGTAAGAATAATAGGGAGACTTTGTAGAGTACATGGCTGTTACTGTGTTATTACAAACAATTGGAGGACATTTTGTAGTTGGTTTTAATTTCTTTTCCTATGCACGGAAAAATAATGATTATGGTAGAAACAAATGGAGATAATAGAAGGGGCCAAATTGCTAATCTTTGTCTAGCTGAACTGAGGTTTCTTGTTTTCTAGATTTATGGCTTGGCACAAAGTCTAGATGAACGTCTATTTCAACTTATTCATTCCCAATCCGACTTTCATTTATATATATATATATATATATATATATATATTTGTGGGTGTGTGTCTGTTCTACATTACCTGATTTTGCATTTATCTCATTCATATTCATAATTCCATTTATGATTTTAACCTGTTTGTATATCATAATGTAAAATGGATAACCAAATGTGATTGCATGGTACAATACTACAATACAAATATATAAAATATTTACCTTTTACCAAAAAAAAGAAAAAAACTATGTTCTTGGTCAACAGCCAGAAGAAAGCATCATCAACCCTTAGCAATTGCTTTTCATTCCCTCATTCTATCAAGTTTTGCTTTTCGTACTTTGCGCAATGCATCTGTATATCGTCATATACAAGTTATGGTTGTTCTTGAAAGATATAATGATGGAAGCCATGTTTAACTTGGATTCATTTACTAGAGCTATCCAACGGTATATGCAGTAGACTTTAAGGAGTTGGAGGGAGATGTGCAGAAGATAGTTGGGGTAGGGGATGCAGTGAAGGAAGAAGACATAGAAGAAACCAAAATGCTGTGGGAGAGAACTTTTGATCAACCATATGAGAAAGCAGGGGCTGCAGCCATTGCCAGACCTATTGCTGAACCGCCTTTTTACTGGGACGTAACAAATACTGATGTCAACACAAAATACAAGTCCTTGGTCCCCAGGTTCTTGTTCGAGGTTAGTTCATTATTACTACTATATATTTTATTTTGTTGATATTTTCTTGATGTGAAAAACATTTCTCATGTTTTACCTAGGACATTCGTAAAGCATTTTGCTTTCTGACCTAAGAGATTAAAGAAACTTATTTTCAATGTTGAATTTGATAACAAAGACAAATCCGTCAGGTGTTTGTTATAGTGAGCAATAAAATACGTATCTGTGAATTGAAATCCATCACTTATAGTTTGCTTTATCCGAAGCACCCCACCCATGAATACTAAAGGGCAAAGAAGAAAAAGTAATGGAGGGCGAAACGAGTCTGGATTTATATAAATAAACTTTATTATGGAACTTATGAGCCTGCTTGGTTTTAGAATTTTATCAATGAGTACAACCCATTGCTTCTTACATTAATCAACAAATCCCTGGTTTTATTTCCATTGTGTGGTTGTGTCATTAAACTAAATTAAGTCTATCGGTCATGTCTGAACTCGGATTTATGTTAATATAAAACTAAATTGGAGATTTTTTTCATCACTCTTTACAAGCACCGTTTGAAGCTCGTTGCATCTCAAGCTCCTGGCTCAGCTTATTAGGCATCAAAGTAGCTTTTAAACTAATAATCTTTGCCAATGCTAGCTTGAAGTACATCTATTTTAAAACCAACTTATAATATTAGTGAATGAATAACAATGCTTATAAAATCATCTGCAATCCCAGGTGTGCATAACAGTAATAATCTCAAATATAAAGCAAGTGAAACGGAATGCTTCAGGGGATTTTCTCCGTCTTCGTATAGCAAAGTGTCACAGGGAGCTGAAAATGGATAAACCAGTATCACACTTCATGCCAGAAACCTGGCAGAAAGCATGGCATCTCTACTGTGAATTTGGGACCAAAGGATTTATACTTGACCTACGCCACCGTGGTGGCTTCTGCTCTAAAGGAAGCTCTCTGCTAGATAGCAAATTATTTTCTTGGAATGACTTATTACGCGCACCCTCTCTCACATCAGAGAAAGAAATTGATGAAAGAGTAAGGATTGCTGCTTCAATAACTCCACCAGTACAAGCACCTTACTTGCTGAAATGTGTGCCAGACCGGGTGACAGATGACTCAGGCGCGATGATTTCAGATGTGATTCTGAAAATGAATCAGTACCGCCCCCAAGAAGGTAGGTGGTTATCTCATACTGTTCTGGATCATGGAGGCAGAGAGTGTTTTGTTATTCGAATGAGGTAAGAAATGCGTACTGGTTTAACTTGTCTATTACAGTTTCTTTACTGAATGCACAATTAATTTCAAGATTTTTTCACAACAGAGTTGGAGGTGGCTTTTGGAGAAGAGGAGGTGAAGCTCCTACAGCTGTGAAATGGGAGGACCGAATTATACAGATACGTGAGGGTTCTTGGTCTTATGTAATTGGCTCCAGTTCAATCGGTAGATCTCCTGGTATGTAATCGTTCTTCATGTCTGCAACATTCCCTCTTCACTCCTCTCCTCTGCACGCATAACATTTCACAGATTATTGGAAATAAGAAACAAAAATATAATAAAAAATTTACATGTAGTTCTCTCTCTCGTTCAGTATAAGCAATGCCTATCTGGAGTGCTCATAATTTTCTCGTGTAATTTCCCGTTACTCTCTCTTACATGTGCCGTCTAGAGCAGAGAAATTGGTTGGAACCGCTACACCAAAAGAACCAAAAGAGGGGTTCCAAGCTTCATGGACATTCTCAACAGGAAATGAATTGGTAATACAATGGGATTCATCATCAATCTCAGGGTTGAGGTTTGATCTGCTAAATGAAACGTCGCCTTCCGATGAACCAATGGTAAGGAAACCTCTTTTGATTCAACCGAATAAGGATAGTGCAATGCGGACATTATAGTGACTGCCATATAAACATAACGATTACAGGTAAAGCTGTTGCAAGGTAGACATTTGCAATATCAGATCAAGAAGTCCGAAGAAGTCAGGAAGAGTGAAGGAATAGTCGAAGAAGATGTTAGCTCCGAGGAAGATGATTACGTGACCATGGTTAGGTACTCAGAGGAGAACCCGTCTGGTAAAGCGACTGCTCTTCTTAACTGGAAGCTACTCGTGGTGGAGGTGCTGCCGGAAGAAGATGCGGTCCTCGTACTTCTCATCTGCCTGTCTATACTCCGTAGCGTGTCGGAGATGAAAAGGGTTGATGTCGGGAGCTTGCTGGTCCGGAGGAGGATAAGAGAAGCTCAGATCGGAGACAGGGACTGGGGATCGGTTCTTCTCCATCCTTCATCGTGTTCGCCGATGATTTCGTCGCCGTATCTGCATCCTTGGTATTGGAATGCAAAGTTAGTCATGACATCTCAAGCTAGGGATGAAGCTGTTGGTCCAACATCTTCAAATTATTCACAGGCAGAAGGTGGGGATAGATTGTATAGAAGTGGAATTATTCCTTGAGATATTTATTGATCGATGCTTGATTTATTTGTGAGTTTATATGGTGTTGGGAGTTTTCTTTTTCATGATTTTGTATCATTTCTTTGAAACAAAGCCTCCTAGTGTTTACTGATCTTCCCAGCAATAAATATTTTTCAAAGAGTATTTTGGTAAGCTTCAACTTTGAGAACTTGTTGGAAGATGTTGGAAGTTGTTGTAACCTAATTATGATAGTAAACTATCGATTATTTGTCGAGACTGAATTGAATGAAATTGAGATATTCATAATATTTTGAGGTTAATTAAAGAGTTTTTTTTTAAAAAAAAATAATGCTAAATAAACTGAATGAAATTAAAGTCCTTGTTGAATAATACACTTCGAATAGTTCTTTCACACAGAGAAGGAATATGACTAGTTTAAGCAATAAAGTAATGTGAGCACGATCTTTTTTTTATATTCTTTAATTTCCTACATCTCATATTTAGTATTATGTCTATTTAACTTTTTGAAAGAAGTGGCATTTCTAAGTTTGAAGAAGAATTGCTTTCTGGCTAATTTCAGGTGATCAACCCACTTGAATTCCACTTTATATTGTAAGGTCCACTGAAATCTTCCAACACAGTTACGTTATTCACATATGTAGTAGTATCTCAGTAGTAAAAGGAAATAAAATAAAATATCTAAAAAAAATAGCAGTAAATTCAATAGAAATTTAAAAAATAATTGCCTAGACATTAAAGGCTAGCATGCACACTGTAAGAATACCGACAAAATCAAAAGACTTGGATAGTCATTTTAGAATCCCATCTCACTTCTACATTAAGACATACCTTCACAAAAACCTCATTTTATGCAACAAAATTTTATGGAGCTCAACGTCATTACACGAAAAAGTTTACAATACAACACATTTTCTGATCTCAACAGAATCATATTTTTTACATTTAGGAAAAAGGGAGCTTGAACTCAACCTTTGCCAAAAAGAAAATTAAAGCATATTTTCTATCAACATCTACTGAACATTCCTTTCCTTCAATTTTCACCCATGACAAGCAATCCCATAACATAAATATACATGCATTATCTCCTCCAACAAATCAAACAACCACCCCACATACATTAATTTCCATACGATCTAAATATTAATTAATGTCTAATTCTACCAATTTTCTAGTTTTCTCCATCATGCTCTCCTCCTTTCTCTTTCTCTCACATGGAACAATCGATCAAAACCAAACCCTTGAAACCCTGATGGCCGGAGCTTGCGACAAGATCGACAATCAAGAATCATGCCTCTCAAGAATTCAATCCCACGTCGAAAGCCAAGACTACCACCGCCTCCCCGCATCCGTCTCCGTCCTGACGGCCGCCCTCCAAAACTCGATCAACGAGGCGCAATCCGCCATCGACATGATCACAACGTTCAACACCCTATCAATAAGCTACCGCGAGCAACTGGCCATCGAGGACTGCAAGGAGCTTCTCGATTTCTCGGTGTCGGAGCTAGCATGGTCGCTGTCGGAGATGAAGAGCATCCACGCTGGCCTCAAAACCCCCCACTCCGACGGGAACCTGAAGGCGTGGCTGAGCGCCGCCCTGAGCAACCAGGACACTTGCCTCGAAGGGTTCGAGGGGACCGACCGCCGTCTCGAACGCTTCGTGCGAGGCAGCCTCTCGCAAGTAACGCAGCTCATCGGCAATGTGCTGACCTTATACACACAAATGCACAGACTGCCTTTTAAGCCGCCGAGAAACAATATTAATGGAACAGAAGATGAAACACGAAGTAGTTCGGGTTTCCCCGAATGGATGACGGACGGGGACAAGGAGCTCCTCGCTTCCAGCCCAGACGGAATGCACGTGGATGCCGTGGTGGCGATGGATGGAAGCGGGCAGTACCGGTCGATCGGGCAGGCGGTTATGGAGGCGCCGAGTTATAGTAATAGGAGGTTTGTGATATACGTGAAGAAGGGAGTTTACCGTGAGAATATTGATATGAAGAAAAAGAAGAGTAATATTATGCTAGTGGGAGATGGTATTGGGAAGACTATTATTACTGGTAACCGCAATTTCATGCAGGGTTGGACTACGTTTCGAACGGCTACTGTTGGTAATTTACTATATTTTCGTTTCCAATATTATTACTTAATTACATATATATATATGCTAGTACTAGCTAATTATATATGGAATAATTAATTTTGTAGCTGTTTCGGGGAAAGGGTTCATCGCACGGGACATAACATTCCGAAACACGGCGGGGCCGGAGAGCCACCAGGGGGTGGCTCTCCGCGTGGACTCAGACCAATCAGCCTTCTACCGGTGCAGCATGGAAGGGTACCAAGACACGCTCTACGCCCACTCCCTCCGGCAATTCTACCGCGAGTGCAGCATCTCCGGCACCATCGACTTCATCTTCGGCAACGGCGCCGCCGTGCTGCAGGGTTGCAAGATCTTCACGCGGGAGCCTCTGCCGTTGCAGAAAGTGACGATCACCGCGCAGGGAAGAAAAGACCCTCACCAGAGCACGGGATTCTCGATCCAAGACAGCTACGTGTACGCCACGCGCCCCACCTATCTAGGGCGTCCCTGGAAGCAGTATTCCCGGACTGTCTATATCAATACCTACATGAGCTCCATGGTGCAGCCCAGGGGGTGGCTCGAGTGGTACGGGGACTTTGCTTTGGGCACTCTCTGGTACGGTGAGTATCGGAATTATGGCCCCGGAGCCTCCATTTCCGCCCGTGTTCAGTGGCCCGGTTTTCATATAATCAGGGATGCCGCCACCGCCACTTTTTTCACCGTCGGACGTTTTCTTGATGGGATGGCCTGGCTGCCGGCCACCGGTGTCAAGTTTACGGCCGGTTTATCAAATTAGTTAGCTGGAACTTTGCCTGTCTTATTAATTACTTTACTTATATTATATTATATGGTTGCAGAAATAATTAACTGGATTAATAATTTTTACTTATGGTAGTGCATAGGTCTTATATATATCATTTTCTTTTCCCGGCTTCTTTAAATTATATGCTACATGTGATTTGGTTTGAAATTAATTGCCTAACTCTCTCTGTTTTTTTTTTATTGCTTATACTAATTAAGAAAATAGGCAACAATGAGATGGTATCCAATAATCCCTGCTCATAGTTTACAAGTCGTCCATGTTACTGTTTAATAGATAATTTTGTGGGACTAATTTAATTATCTGATGAATTAGATGCTAGATGAAAAAAAGATACCTCAATTATGGTTCATATATATAATTTAAAGAAAGGTTGATTATTGCATTAGGCTTCTTAATTCCCATACTCCGAACTGAAATCGTCATGTGGCGACAATCTAAATTGTATAGCATGATTTTAAACGCCATACTAGCACTTAGATAGGATAGACATGGTATGATCAGAAACGCCAATTTTAATTTTCAGCAAATGAATAAGAATTAATTTTCTGTAAATATTTGCCACCAAAATAGTAGTAAATAATTATTAAGTATTCAGGGAACGCAGTGATTGTAATGAAAACATAATCTCCTAGATTCATGGGGACTCCAACATTGAAATGAGTGGTCTTCCTGCAAAATCCCAGACCAGAAAAATAACTACCTCCAAAGCAAAAAGCATTTCCCCCTCTCATACAATTGCAGATCATTAACTAGTCTCGACGCAAATCCCTGTTCTTCTTCATCTTCACATTATTCTTGATGGAGAAGGTCCGTGACCTCTTCATCCCCTTCTCCACTCAAAACTGATCATTCATCCTCGAAAACAAAATAAGAGTAAGAGGGGTCAAGATCGAAGATGGCCGAAGGTGCTCAAAAAAAGATTGCCCTAATCGCCGTGAGTTCTCTGCTCCTGGTGGCGATGGTGGTGGTTCTGGTGATCGTGTTCCAAGAAACCGAGGGCAAGAAACCGGCGAAAGCATCCGCGTCGGAGAAGGCCATAACGGCGTTATGTCAAACGACTGATTACCAAAAGACTTGCATAGACAGCCTGCACGGACACAACAGCACTGACCCCAAAGAGCTCATTCAGGTGGCTATGCAGTCCACCATTGACTACATCAAGGCCGCCCTCCAAAACTCCACCGCTCTCAGGCAAGCTCAGACCGATACACGAGCCCAAGCCGCCCTCGACACCTGCGGCGAGCTCGGCAATCTCGCCATCGACGATCTCCATAGATCCTACTCCAAGTTCAGACAGTTCGACATCACCAATGTGGACGACATTCTCTTGGAGCTCAAGACTTGGATTAGCGGCGCCATGACGCACCAGCAAACCTGCCTCGACGCCTTCGAGAAAACTGACGGAGAAAGGATGAAGGATATTCTCAAAACGTCCATGCAAATGACTAGCAATGCGCTTGCTATGGTTGCTGAGATTTCCACATTTCTCGAGTCCATGGGTGTGCAGGGCTATCAGCAGTCTAGTCGTCGTCGTCGCCGTCTCCTCTCGGAAGAGCTTGACCTCGGTAGTTGGGTTGATCACGAGAAGCGTAGACTACTTTCCGAACCTCCGGTGAAGATTAGGCCTAATATAATCGTGGCCAAGGATGGGAGTGGGAAGTATAAAACAATCAACGAAGCTCTCAAAGACATCCCTCCGCACAGCACTCGAACATTCGTGCTGTACATCAAACAAGGCGTTTACGAAGAGACGGTGCATATTAATAACTCCCTCACGAATGTGATGATGATCGGCGACGGCCCCACCAAGACGAGGATCACCGGAAAATTGAACTTCGTCGATGGAGTCGGCACTTATCAATCTGCAACCGTCGGTACGTACGTACATATTTGATATTATTATGTTCTGTTTAATTTATTTAATTAATAACGCATATCGATCGACAGCCGTGCAAGGAGATGACTTCATCGCTAGAGACATCGGGTTCGAGAACTCAGCAGGGGCGGAGAAGCTCCAGGCGGTGGCGCTGCGGGCGAGCTCCGACAAGTCCATATACTACAACTGCCACATAGATGGATACCAAGACACCCTCTACACACACGTGTACCGCCAATTCTACAGAGACTGCGTGATCTCAGGCACGATCGACTTCGTATTTGGCGACAGCGCTGCGGTTTTCCAAGGCTGCACGTTGCTCTTTCGAATGCCATTGAAAGGGCAACAAAACATCATAACCGCGCAGGGTAGGATGGATGCGCGCCAGCCAACGGCGTTCGTCCTCCAAAACTGCACGTTCGAAGCCGCTCCCGAGCTGCATCCCATCAAGCACGAATTCACATCATACCTTGGCAGGCCCTGGAAAGAATTTTCTAGAACAATCATCATGGAATCTTACCTGGACGACCACATCCACCCCACTGGTTGGTTGCCGTGGGATGGTGAGTTTGCCCTCAAAACTCTCTTCTACACAGAATTTAACAACAGAGGCCCCGCTTCCCCCAAGGGTGAGCGCGTCAAATGGCCTGGCCTCAAGGAGCTGCCGCCAAATCGAATCAAGCGTTTCACTGCTGCTGAGTTTCTTGATGGAAATCGGTGGATACAGAGGAGAAGGTTGCCCTATGCAGCTGGCTTCATGTTCCCTGTGCCTAAGGAAGATCCCAACATTCACTACTCCCCCGTCTCAACTGAAGAAACTAAAGATTTGGGATCAACTGCTGAAAGGAAACACATATCTGATCTCAACAACTCTACCAGCAATTCTACCACTCCGACTCCTTTCACTGCCCCTCCGGCTCCTCCCCCTGCTACCTCTCCCACTCCTGCGGCTACCATAGCAGCTCCACCAACATTTTCTCAAGTTGGGGCCGTCTCGCCTACCTCTCTTGACACCGGTTCATTCCCCCCCGCTCCTCTTGTTGGTTCAGATTCGGATACAGGGGAACTAGTTATAGACCTCTCTCCAGCTCCAGCTTCTGCTCCCACGTCGGATGTATCCGCACCTCCACTTCTCTCTCCTGCCGGAAGCTCAGTAAATGTAATTACAACGACTTCAATTCCCATTGCCTCTCCAGCTCTCTCTCCAGGCGGCGTTTTCGCAGCTCCACGTGTTTCTCCAGCCACCACTCCAGTTTCGGCTGTCACTCCTAGCGGCGGTCCAGCTTCGGCTCCTCTTTCTCCTAACGGCGGTCTGACTTCAACGCCTCCGCCAAATGCGGCTACTTCGCCGCCTATCTCACCTGCCGGTGATATGGCTCCGGCTACTCCGCCGGGGACAACGGCTTCTCTGATTACCGCTCCGGCTTCCGCTCCTCAATCACAGTTGTCATCTTAAACTGCTAGAATTCCCTCTCTTACCAGTGCAGCGTGGAAGGAATAAATTTTGATGTCCTGAAACTGTTATTCCAAGAAATGCAATTCAAGATTTCTTTATATTTCTATCATTTATTTGCACATATATATACATACGTTTGATCATCTACGTGACATAGTTTGTTAGTTATTGACAGGAGTTGGTCCACTTATATTCCAGACTTCATATTTGGGGTTGAAATTTTCTGTTAAACTATTCCGTGTTTCATTATCAAATTTATAATTTTAATAATATTTATTATAAAATAAAAATTAATTATATTATAAATAACTATAGTCAACATTTATTAACAAAAAATATGAATTAAAAAAATTATAAAAGGTAATTTTGAAAAAATCAACCATGCATAATAATGAATCATTAATTGAAAATAAAAAATCAAATATTAAAAAATAATTATCAACCCTAATTGGGTGGGGTGAATCCTAAAAATAATCATAAAATTAAACTAAATCAAATAAAAATAAAATTGAAGAAAAAAGTACAAGAAAAACTCGTAATTTGAAAATGTAACATGAAATGTAACACAAAGAGTATAATAGAAAATTCCATATGTCATATATGTAGGGTAAATTGAAAAGAAAAAGGTTAAGACTTAAAGGTAGCGGCATTTGTTTTTCCTTAAATTTTATGGTGGTTGTCTTAACAATATTCACTTGAGATCTCTAGTCTCAATTTATGTATGACAATCGTATGTCTCCTGAAAATAATTATTTTTCTTTCATTTTTTTATTCAATTTTCATTTCTTTTAATCTTGTTTAGTATATTTTGCATTATTATTTATGATTTATTTCACCCCATTGGGGTTTATAATTAATTTTAATACTTAATTTTTATTTTTTAGTTAATATAATTGATTTTTGGGGTTGAATATTCCAAACTCGGGGTATATAATTTTTTTTAAATCAATTTTTAGCAATAAATATTAATTATGATTAGTTATAATATAATAATTTTATTTTTATAAAAAACATTACTAACAATATATAACTATTATTGGCATTTACAGGAAATATATCGACATAAAATCAGGAATTTGAGATGAAATTCGATCGGGAACCCATTGAAATTTACTCTATAGGATTTTCTAAAGAATAACAATCACATTTCGGGGAATTCTTGTTGCGTTGGGCGTTGGTTTTTCCTCTTGGAAAATGCTCTGTCTTCTCTCTAGAATTTTCCAAGTGTTCTTGTTGTGTTCATTCCGGTTTCGCATTTTCAGCTCTTTGTTTGCATGTTCTTTAGCTTGATTTTGTGTTTCCCTTTTGTTTGAGTTTGGTTTTAGTCTTTTGTATTTTTTTTTCCACAATTCGTTTGTGTTCATTGTGTTCTTTGTGGCCTCCATTTTTTATTTTTGAAGTTTTGAGTCGATCTCTTTCGTGTTCTTCGTTTTTTTGGTGTTGTCAAGTGTCTTCCGCCTTATGGCGGATCCAAATGTATCGGTGTCCAATACCTCTTATCGTCCTCCATTAGTTCCGGTGGGAAATAGGGAACCTAGAGAATCTTTGAAGGTTTCTAAAGGAGTGTCAAAACGTGAGTTCAGAAAAGGAAATCGGAGGTTGAAGAAAAAATCGAAAAAAGAGATTTCTCGTGTTTCTACTAATTCAAGTGAGAATGTTGATATAGATGATAACTTGCGTTCAGATGGTGTTGATGGTGATGAATCGGATCAAAATGAAGTGTGTTATGATGCTCGTCCGTTAAAAGTGGTTGAAGCGGGAGTAGACTGGCGTGAGGATGGTTTCTTGAAGTCAGGTGATGATAAGAGAAGTAATTCTAGTGAAGTGGGGGATGTCTCGGTTTTGAATTCAGAAATGGGTGAGGTTGATTCGACCGATATAAATGAAGATGAGTTGAATCGTGAGATGGAAGATGATGAAAGATTATCTGCGATGGAATTTAATAGATACTTGCTTGATGATGCAGTTCCGGTTACTGGAGATCGTGATATTATTATTCTTCATGATGGATTGTACAAAGCAGAAGGAGTGGTTCCAGATGCTGTTGGAAATTCTCAGAATAATTTTAAAAATCCGATTGAAGGAGATCGTGGTTGTGAGATGTCCGGGAATGTGTTTGATCAGGTTGAAGGGTCGGTTGACTTGCATGGTGGTGTTAATCGATCCAGATTCAATGAATCTTCAATTTCGGATTCTGAAAAGGAAAAGCTACTTTTGGATGGTAAGAGGGATCAATATCTCCAAATTCCCGCAACCGTTTCAAACTTGCCTATTGCGGTTCCAGCGGCGCCGCACCAGATATCACCTTCAAACCCTAGTTTTGATCAATCTAGCCTTCACCCAACCAAGCTGAACCCTGACCTTGTTCCGACCCATGCAGACTTGTCCACTGAGCAACTACACCCTAATAACTATATATTCCCAAGCCAATTTAATACGAGAAGAGTTCGAACCCAGCCGCGCTCAATCCTAGCCATAATATAGCTCTTGATTCAAAAATTAATCCTCCTCATGTCCTTTTCGTAACTCGATCCCGTGCTGACTCTCTTCTATCTGCTGAAGATGATCTTTTTTTACTTGACAATGTTGAAGCTCAACCACATATAGCGAACGTGAGGAATCGATCCCCTGATCGGTTTATCCATGAACCGCGTGTAAGCAAGCTTTCGGGTCAAACTACTTTGTCGGATCAATCAATTAAAAATGGAGCAGGCCACGATGAATTTCCTGAATTACTAAGTGTATATGGGCCGAGTTCCACAGTCATTAAACAGCCCAATTTGAATAATTCTTCAAAACAGCCCATATTGAATGCTATTGATACTCCCAGTGCTCAATTTGTGTCTGGGTCTCGACGTCGCATGCAAGCTTTGAATGATGATGATGAGGAGATGGTGGAATCGGCTGGAAATATTTGGTTAACTAGGATGAAAGTTAATACTATGGAAGGAGGTAATCCGGAAGTTATTGAATTGGACGCCCAAACTACTCATTTACGAGCACAGCTGGGTGTTGACAATAATGTTCCTAGTGATAATCAAAATGATGTTGATGGACGACCTGCTCCCATGGGTTTTTTGCATGCTTTAAAAGCTCCTTCTCAGCCTCAAAATGGTCCCGTCATGTTCAATACTTCAGCCATCAAAGATATTGGCTCAATTGAGGTACGTGAAGGCAAGCCAGTTTTAACTTTTAATCGTACTGATAATGAATTCCTTGCATGGCACATGGGTCTCGCTCTTGTTGGAAAATTCTCGCATGCTATCCCATCTCCAGCGCACATTGAGAAGGCTCTCCGAAATATTCAACTTTCGGGTAATTTGTCGTGGTATTTCCTAAATGCTAGGCATATATTGATTCGAGTTACTCATGAAGTTGACTATGTTAAATTGCTTAAGGGTGCGATTGTTTTGCCTATTTGGTATGTAAATGGATGTCCTATGCGTGTGTTCAAATGGACGCCGGGTTTTAATCCGGCTTTTGAAACTTCAATTTTCACAATTTGGATTACATTGCCGGGACTACCTTTACATTTATTTGATCAAAGTGCTTTGTTTAAGATCGGATCAATTTTTGGAAAGCCAATTCAAATTAAGCGTGCAACTGCCTCTAGAACTCGTGGTTTATTTGCTAAAATATGTGTAGAAATTGATTTGGTTAAGACTTATCCTTCATCTATTTTATTGAATTTGGATGGTGATGAGTTTGAACAACGTGTTATATTTGATAAATTGCCTTTGTATTGTGTTGAATGTAAACATATTGGCCATGCAAAAGAAACATATCGTTTAACAGGCAATTCTCCGGCCCCTAGACCTCCTAACTCCTCACGTCAGCCGTCTTCTTCAAATGGGCCAGTTCGATCTCATGGGAATAATAAGGGTAAGGGAGTTGGGATTTCTAATCAAGATCGGTCTTCCCAGCATCCTAATGCAGCTCGTGTGGATAACCCTGCTAAAGAAAAATGGCATTTGGTTGAAAAAATTAATAAAAGCAAGCAGCAAATTCAAGGCTTGAAAGGTGGCAGCTCCTCGTCTAATCGGTTTGATGCTTTGAGTGGGAGTGGTGATGGATCTCGTGAGAATTTTGATGATGAAGAAGGAGCCGCTGCCTATAAGAATTTTTTGAATGGGCTTGAGGACAGAACTACATCTCTTCGTGATCAATTGAGTGTGGGCAAATCTCAAGTGTTTAACCATAATATCGTGGCACATCCTCGGCAAGACAAGTTGATGATGATTAATGAGCAGCCACGTATGACATCTGATATTCCATGCATTAATAATGGGAAGAAGTTAGGGAGATTCATTTTTCTCCCATGAAGATCTGATTGTTTCTCTATGTCGGTTCATATGTTGATTTGGAATGCACGGGGTCTTGGTTCCAAGGCCAAGTGTAATCATCTGTTTAATTTGATTCGTCAGCATCGTTTGTCGTTGGTTGTGATTATTGAGCCGAAAGTTCAGTTTGATTCTGATTTATTCGGGCGCCGTTTTGGTCTCAGTTTGGTGGCGTCTAATGTTTCAAATCATATTTGGGTTTTTCTGCTCATGGCTTCACTCTTTCCGTTGAGTTTGATTTTGCTCAGTTGCTCTATGTTCGGGTTGATTCTCCTTTATTATCTCGACCGATTTTTTTATCTTTGGTTTACGGTCGGCATAAAAGGGCGGACAGGTTCGAGCTTTGGGAACATTTAAGGGATATTTCTTTATTGATTGATGGAAGACCGTGGTTGGTTGGAGGGGACTTCAACATCTTCTTGACTGATGAGGAGGTGGAGAATGGTACTTCTGACCGTCATAGAGACATGATGGACTTCGGTGATGCTATTTTAGATTGCCAGCTGGTTGATCCGGGTTATGATGGTGCATGGTTTACTTGGGAGAGACCGTCTACAGGGCTCAGGGAGAGATTGGACAGAGTGTTACTAGGAGAGTTCTGGACTTCTGTTTTTGCTGTGACTAGGGTGACTCATTTGGCGAGGCATACATCTGATCATGCTCCTCTTCTTGTCAGATGCCAGTTTCTTGTTGATGTTCCCAAGTCTGCTTTCAGATTTCAAAATATGTGGGTTCGTCACCATACCTTTCGGGATACTGTTCAAGAGGAGTGGTCAGTTCCGACTGGTTTTGGCGGTATGATGAGCCTGCAGTGCAAACTGAAGCGGGTGAAGCGGCGGCTGAAGCAGTGGAACTGGGATGTTTTTTGTGATGTTTTTGACCGTGTGAGACAAGCGGATGAGGCGGTGACTGTGGCTCAGGCAGCATATGATTCTTCTCCTACTCCTGAGGCTCGTGCTGAGCTCAACCGCTGTGTGGCCCAGTATGTACTAAGGTCGAAGATGGAGGAGGATTTCTGGAGGCAGAAGGCGGCGGTCCGATGGGTTGCGGATGGGGAGAGGAATTCTAGATTCTTTCAAGGGTGGGTGAAACAGAAGCGGTGTAAGTCTCGGATCCATGCAATTGAGGATGGAGGACGGGTGATTAATGATGATGAAGGAATTCGAGCTTCTGCAGCTGGATTCTTTCAAAGGCTTCTCTCGTCTGACATTCCCCATTTGGCGGAGCCGGACTTTAGCTGTCTTCAGCGGATGCCTCCTGAGATGGAAACTGGAGGTTTGTGTGCTGTGCCGGGTGCGGATGAGGTCAGAACAACTGTTTTTGGGATCAGGGGGGACAGTGTCTCGGGGCCTGATGGTTTCTCATCGTTATTCTTTCAGCACTGCTGGGACTTTGTGGCCGGTGATGTTGTGGGGGCGGTGGAGGACTTCTTTTCTGGGTCCCACATGCCGCGCAGCTTCACTGCCACGACCATTGTCCTTCTGCCTAAGAAGGAGAGGCCCACTGCTTGGACGGATTATCGCCTGATATCTCTGTGCAATGTGACCAATAAAATCATCACGAAGATTCTGACTGCCCGGCTGGCTCCGTTCTTGCCTGCCGTGTTAGCTCCGAATCAGAGTGGCTTTGTCAAGGGTTGGTTGCTCAGCGATAATGTCCTGCTTGCACAGGAGATGATTTGTGACCTTCACCTTGGCGGTGAGGTTCCAAATATTGCTCTGAAACTGGACATGGCGAAGGCATATGATCGAGTGCAGTGGTCTTTTCTTATGGGCGTTCTTCGTCATATGGGATTTCCTTCGATGTGGATTGATATGATCAGTAGGTGCATCAGAGATTGCTGGTTCTCGATTCTTGTGAATGGGGCGCCGGCGGGTTTCTTTCCTTCCTCTCGGGGTTTGAGACAGGGAGATCCACTCTCACCTTCTTTGTTTGTGCTGGCTGCGGATTATTTATCGAGGACTTTGGACCGTATGATTTGTGGGGACCCGGGCATGGTGTATAAGACATTGAAATGGGGATTCCCTGTTTCTCATCTCTCATATGCTGATGACATCATTATCTTCTCGAGAGCCTCTCCGAAATGTTTGGGTAGGTTGATGGGATGTCTTGATCATTATGTGAAGGTCTTGGGTCAGCTAGTGAATCGGGAGAAGAGCAGCTTCTATATCACTGAGAAATTTGCACCGACCTGGCAACCGCAGATTCAGGCGGTTTGTGGGTACCAGCATGCCGCGTTGCCTTTTATTTATCTTGGTATCTCGATCTACAGAGGCCACATAAAGAGTTCCCTTTTCTTGCCACTTCGACAGCGGTTGAGTGCCAGGATCCATGGTTGGTCCCATCGGCGTCTTTCCTTTGGTGGTAGATTGGCTCTCATCAAGAGCACTCTTGCAACTCTCCCTCTTCACATCTTTCAGGTGATGGATCCATCCAAGGAAGTGATCCATCAGCTTGAGCAGATGATTGCCCGGTTCTTTTGGGGATCGGTAGGGGAGCAGAGGAGGACACATTGGATCAGCTGGGAGACTATTTGTTTGCCGATGGCTGAGGGTGGCTTGGGTATTCATCGTTTTGATGATCTGGTCACAGCGTTTGGTTGGAAGCTGTGGTAGAGGTTTAGGGCTCAGGATTCTCTATGGGCCCGTTATATGCGGCAGAAGTATTGTGGCCCACTTTATTCGAAGAGGGTGTCGTTGCGTAAGTCCGATAGCAGGGTGTGGAAGAGGCTTATCCGAGTTTATGCACAGGCTCAGGAGCATATCAGGTGGTCCGTGGGGGCCGGTCAGGTAAGCTTCTGGGATGATGTGTGGTTTGATGATGTGCCTTTATCTGCTTTCTGTCCTGCTTCTACTTTTGATCACCTCCCTGTTGATTGGTATTTTGATGGTGAGTCTTGGTCTGTGCGTCGTTTGCTTGCTTTATGTGACCATTATGCGTTATCTGATGAGTTGATTGATTCGTTGAGCCGGACTCCTGTGCTGTGGGGAGAGAGGGATAGCATGCGGTGGAATTTGACTTCTACTGGTGAGTTCTCTTTGACCTCTGCATGGGATCATGTCAGGTACCGGCGGCCTGATCGGCCTCTTTTCGGGTCCATTTGGCATGATTGCCTTACTCCCACCATTTCCGTTTTCCTCTGGCGTATGTTACATAATCGAGTGCCTGTTGATGTGTGTCTCCAGTCTCGTCAATTTCACCTTGCTTCCCGTTGTCAGTGTTGTCGAGATCCGCAGGTCGAGTCCTTAGAGCATGTCTTTCTTTGGTCTGATTCTGCGAAATCGGTTTGGGCTTTTGTTGCGTCTTGGTTTCACATCACCGCACCACTTGCACATACAGTCACACAGGCACTTGGGTTTTGGAGGGGGCTGTTCCCACGATCCTCTCCGAAGCACATCAGTTTTTTGATTCCCTGCCTTGCTCTTTGGTTTATTTGGACGGAGAGGAACAGTCGCAAGCATCGCGGTGTTTCTTTCCTTGTGTCTCACATTGTTTGGCAGGTTCAGCGCCACCTCCACCTTTTGGTTTCGGCCGGGAAGCTCCTTCCACAACATTGGTTAGGCTGCTATCCGCAGGTGCCTTTCATGCGCGTCGCAGACCCTGTTCCGAGATCTCTTCGGTCTCGAATGGTGTCGTGGCGACCTCCTGAGGTACCGTGGGTAAAGCTCAACACGGATGGGTCCTACTCGACTGATCTCCAGATGGTGGCAGGCGGTGGCGGATTGGTTCGTGACTACACTGGCTCTTTTTTGGCAGGTTTCTGCGCGCCCCTGCGGGTTGCATCGAGTTTTGATGCTGAGTTCCAGGCACTGCTTCATGGGCTGAGACTCGCTGTGCAGTATTCAGATCACATCTGGATTGAGATGGATCCTGCTTCAGTGGTGTCGGTGTTGCAGTCGGGCCAGCTCGGTTTGGCTGTGACTCGGCACACGTTGACGTCCATTCGTATGTTGTGCCGCGGACGACATGTTCGGTTCTCACACATCCATCGTGAGGGGAACCGGGCAGCTGATTTTCTGGCTAGTAGGGGGTTCAGACCCCTACGCTTACTTTCTATGACCTGGGATCTGCTTCTCGATATTTGCTCTCCCTGGTGAGGATGGATCAGTTGGGATATCCCAACTTTCGTTTTCGATATAGTTAGATGGTGAGGTTCCACTTTTGTGTCTTATATTTGTTTCTTATTAGTTCCAGTTTGGAGTTGCAGTCAGTCTTGGGCTGTACTCCACTTTCTATTTTTCATTTGGCTTTTGGGGATAGCATCCGGTCTGTGGTTGCGTCCTCTTTTGTTTGATGCTTTATTTCCAGTTCGAGTACTTGGCTAGGGGTGTGTTCACTTTTGGGACACATTCCACCTATGACTTTGTACGAGATGATTTGCGATTTATATACAGGCTGGGCATGGTGCCAAATGCCCCACCCCTTCTAGGGGTGTTCTAAAAAAAAATCACATATCGGGACCCATCGCAATTTTAAGCAGTTTTTAAACAACAAGTTTATTAAATTTTTCAGGAAAGAAAACAATAGAAAATAAAAAATATAAAAATTAGATTTCTAACATCTTCACTACTGACGGACGCCATTGTTGGGATGTTGAACGTTGTTGTCGATTCTTCACGGACTGTAAAGCTTTAGATCATTATCCCCATGACTGTTGGAGACTTACAATCGTTATCACGATGAGAATTGAGAACAATTCGTAATTTTTTTTATAGCAGTAAAATTAGGGATTGAGTATTTGAGGGAGTTGGTGGGAAAGTAAATATTCTTCAAAAAATAAGTAATATTTATTTATAAAATAGGTCAAACATGCCGAACGTAGTCTTGGAAGTTGAAAAAGTAACTCCCAAAGTCTTTTAAGATTCTCACGCTAAATAATTGAATGTCCCCCGTTCGCACGTAAGGGATCCTGAATTAAATCTCGAATGGATATTGATACAGTGTGAATCCCGATAGAAATCATGATATTATTCATGATCGGGATATAGAAAACCCGATGGTCTTTGCGTATAAATCACGATCGAATCACGATCAAGATCCCGATAGGCTTCTAGGAAATTCGATATTTTTATCCCGACATTGTCTCAATGATCTTGATTTAATTTATTGCACATGTGTAGGGGTTGGTGAGAATATTACTCGGGGAAAATTTATATGTAGGCAAAATTTTATTAAAATTGGGAAAAAAAAAGCAAGATTTAAAACTAGGGTTTTATTTGGGCAAAGTGTACTTTATCTTACGCAATATTCTTTGAGTTGGACCCACAAATCTGAAAAGTTATGACACTCGTGTACTTGGAAATAAATGTAAAACTGCCATATTCTATTTTGAGTATTCATGATTAGGGTTTTGAATATCCAACCACCCTCTCTCTCTCGCATGTTTCTCATTATTTTTGTCTCTCTCCATCTCAAATCTACAATACACTTTGCTAAAAAAAAATCTACACGAGTTACTTGAAGCAGCCGCCCATTTGAAGCAGTCATCCATATCCATATCTCTCTCGCCATTTGAAGCAACACCCCATTTGAAGCAGTCGTCGCGGCCCATTTGAAGCAGTCGCTCTCACGAGTCACTCAAGTAGGCGGCGGAGATGGATCGAGGACTCGGAGCACTACCAGTGACGTCATCTTCTCAAGTAGGCTTCATTTTAAAAAAAAAATTGTATATACCTTCTTCGATTAATGGTTTATGAATTTTACAATCGTTGGTTATGTTGATTTTTTAAATTTGTTAGGCGTGATTTTTTTTGAATCGATTGATTAATTTTGCGATCGTGGTTTTTTGAAATTAATCGATGATTATTTGATATTAATCGTGGATTATTTGATATTAATCGAAGATAGTTAGATATTAATCGTGGCTAGTTAATTAGATATTAGATAGATATTAATCGTGACTTGTTTGATATTAATCATGGCTAGTTAGATATTAATCGTGGATTATTTGATATTAATTGTGAATTATTTGATATTGATCGAGGATAGTTAAACATTAATCGTGGCTAGTTAATTAGATATTAATCACGGCTAGTTAGATATTAATCGTGGTTAGTTAGATATTAATCAAGGCTAATTTAAAATTAATCGAGGCATTTTTAAAATTAATCGAGGCTCTCTTAAAATTAATCGAGGCATGTTTAAAATTAATCGAGATATTTTTTAAAATTAATTGAGGCTCTTTAAAATTAATCAATGTATTTTTAAAATTAATCGAGGCTTTTTAAAATCAATCGAGGTAATTTTTTAAATTAATCGAGGTATTTTAAAAATTAATCGAGGCTCTTTAAAATCAATCGAGACAATTTTTTAAATTGCCTCGATTGATTTTAAAATTACCTCGATTAATTAAATCGAGCCTCGATTAATTTTAAAATGGGCATCGATTATTTTAAAAATTACCTCGATTAATTTTAAAGAGCGTTGATTAATTTTAAAAATACCTCGATTAATTTTAAGCGTGCCTCGATTAATTTTAGAAATACCTCAATTAATTTTACAAGTCTCAATTAATTTTAAAAATACCTCGATTAATTTAAGAGAACCTCGATTAATTTGCATTTTCTCATATTAATTTAAATTTTACGAATTTTCAATTTATATGAAATATTAAAAGTATTTATTTTAATTGTAATTTTGAAAATGTTGTTAGATTGATTGGCTTAGACTACCGTTACGAGGCCTGAGGCCTTCTGTCGTAGTGTATGCCAAATCGGGGGGTAGTTGATCTGATCAGAGCCACACTACATACGATAGATGATGATGACGCCATGTGATTGTTCAGATCCAGATGTTTCGGACATTTTCTGGACTACAGGGGTGGTGGCGTCCAGAAGAGGGTGATTCACGCTTTGATAACTCACGAGGTGCGCGTGTCGGATCATGCATTGGTGGAACGGGAGGCATGGTTTCAGATTCATCGCTCCCAATTGTGTTTCCGTCCGAGTGAGTACAATCTGATGTCAGGTTTACGATTCGCCAGCTTGACATTCGATCTGAATGTCGATCATATTGTTCTGTCGAGAACTGTCTACTATCATTTATTTGAAGGAAAGCGCACGACCATCCGTCGGATGGAGGAAAGGTTCGGACAGATGATGATGGCAAGAGACGCTCCGGACTATGTGAAGGTTGCGAACATATTGTTCGCATACCGGATGATTCTATGCCTAGATCAGAACCGGTACGTGGATCCATGGATGTGGGCTCTAGTAGAGGATGTGGAGCGATGTAATTCATTTACATGGGAGGCATATTCTTACCAGATGCTGATGCACTTCATTAGCCTCCTCCCCAGGACTCGAAAGGCTGTGGGTGGGAAATGATCCGAGCAATATTATTTTTACGGGCCGATCTGAACACTCTAGGTAGTTAGTTTAAATTTTATTGTTCTAAATTAGTAATGCATAGTGAAATCAAGTCAGAATGTAACTAATCTATTAATCCATTTTACAGGTATGGCTTGTGAGGTGATACCGGAGTTGGCCCGTGAGACTGGTGTGTATAGTGGACAGCTCACACTGCATCGATGTTTGAGATGGACATTCATTCACCATGCCACTGACCCAACCACCTTATTACAGCGATCAGTATATTTTGAGGTTTCTTTCTCTATTTAGAATATCAAATCTATATTTGTTAATTAATCTTAATGATATTATTAATTCCATGCAATCATAGATGGTTATGTTGGTACCATCTCCCGAGGAGATGGGGACTCCATATTACCTGAACATGCAGTTGGAGGCCGGTGCTCAGAGCGTCAGATTTGTTCCACCTCAAAAGGGGGAACAAGAAGAAGATGCTTGCAAATGCATCATCCTGCTGTTCCAATTCAGCAGAGGAGGTTGTCGGGCCATCAACTCGAGGCACTAGAGCTTCTCGGACATCACAGAATGATCGATAGGCGAGTCGGGCATTGAGAGACGAGTCAGATAATGAGATTCCCGGTCTCCACCCCCCTTAATGAGACAGCAGAGCACACAACAGATCTAGATCGTAGATTGAGCCCTCCTCGAGCATGGGAAACAAAGCGTTCGAGGAGGGATCAATCTCAAAGTAGCGGGGAGCACGAACGGTCTAGACGAGGTGCGCATGAGCCGTTAGAGAGTTTTATGGAGTGCTGGCTTCAGAGGGCTATGGCAGCTGTGAGGGGGGATATGATGCCCCGTATTCAGGAGGTTGTGGACCAGGCTGTTGAGAGGGCGTTCGCCCGACTACATAGAGAGCAAGGTCGCAGTCGTAGATCACCCACGCCTGATATGGGCCCCTACAGCTCGGAGTCGAGTGATCATAGTGTCCGTCGGGCGCCCACTCCACCTGTCCAGAGTGCTCAGGGCCCACATGATTTGAGCCCAGTGCAGCCGCACATTGCTCGACAAACCAATGCTCAACAATTGATTTAAAGACCTCAAGAAGTGAGCAAACATGCAACCTCCTAGCCCACAACAGGTGAGCCTTGAGACTCTTCGCCGTGTTAGACGTCATGAAACCGTAACGACGCACGGGACACTGTGAACGAGACCAATGCACTATTAAAGACCCCACAAGATATTCAAGATCACGATAAATCCGGGAATAAACATAATTAGATTATATTATTGCTGTAATATTTTTTGTATATTTTTCTTGTAGGCTTTTCTAGATTTTTCCTTCCTTCTGTATAAATACATGTAACAGCAATAATAAGAATTATCTTTTTCCCTCATCATATTGAGCGTTCCTATTTCTTATATGCACTGGGCCGATATTGCATAGCTTCTGACAAGCATTTGGACACACCTGCTCCAACGCTGACATGCTCGCCTGAAATGCGTATGTCCAATAGTTGTAGACAACATCCTCAAATAGTGCAGTCACGTATTTTCCTCTCTTCGTCATCTTATTCTTCAAATGATAATAGCACAATCTGTGCGTCGCTCTATGGGAAAACGGCCTCTACAACATTTTTAATGCTCTGATGCTAATCCGATATGATGAGAAGGTCATCTATATCACCCAGATCCACGTGCACTCGGCCCAAGAACCACAACCAAGATTTGTTGTTCTCTATCGGTCCGAGCCCTACTGCAACATGTAAGAGTTGTTCGTTGCCATCCTTCGTCACAACAATAAACATAACTCCCTGGTTCTTTCCCTTAAGGTGTGTCCCATCAATCACAAGTACTGGACACGCATATTGAATAAATGTCCTGACACACGGTCCTAGAGCAAGAAACATATGCTTCAACTTATCCTCACTCGTGATCTGCATGTCAATCAAAGTCCTTGGATTCAGCAATTGTAAAGTGTCCCTGCTCGATTAATTTAAAAAATGCCTCGATTAAATTTAAAATGAGTCTCAATTAAGTTAAAAAGTCATGATTAATTTTACAAATAGCCACGATTATTTCTAAACAAGCCTAGATTATTTTAAAAGGAGCATCAATTAATTTAAAATTAGCCTCGATTAATTTTAAAAATACATCGATTAATTTTAAAAGGAGCATTGATTAATTTAAAATTAGCCTCGATTAATTTTAAAAATGCCTCGATTAATTTTAAAACAAGCCTCGATTAAGTTAAAAAAGTCAGGATTATTTTTACAAATAGCCACGATTATTTCTAAATAAGCCTCGATTAATTTAAAATTAGCCTCGATTAAGTTTAAACATTGCCACGATTAATATTAAATTATCCCCGATTTTTTTCAAATGCCTAGATTAACATAATATAAGCCTCGATTAACATAATAAGCCACAATTAACATAATAAGCTACGATTAACATAATAAGACACGATTATTTATTAAGGCCATGATTATTTTACAAAAAGGCACGATTACTTTAAAAAAAGCCACGGTTATAAACAAAGTCCACAATTAACATAATATAAACCACGATTAATATAATAAGTCACGATTAACATAGTAAGACACGATTATTTATTAAGGCCACGATTATTTTATAAAAAGGCACGATTACTTTAAAAAAGCCACGGTTATAAACAAAGTCCACTATTATATTTATTAAAGAGCCACACTTATATTTTCATAAGAATCGAGTAACTAAAACTAGGCCACAATTAGCTTTTAAAGACAACTATTAATGTAATATAATAAAAAAATGAAATATTTACAATATAATCAAAATAAGAAATATTTACATATGAAATATAATTAAAACAAGAAATATTTACAAAATATTTTCACAAAAATGGACAGTACAAAATGTACCTTCGAAAAATGATGAAAAATTTTGTGCACTACTTTCTTCTTGCTGAAAAAACTTTCGCACCCTTGCTCCAAGCCTCCAACAAAAATTTCTCGCCTTGCTCCAAAAAAAAAAATCTCTCTAACTTTTATTGTAGTGTGAATAACCTCGAATATTCATGTCTATTTATTTAAAAAATTTACCTACCTCCTTACACAACAATAAAAACATGTATTGAATTCGGTTATCAAATTTCTACCTTCCTCTTCTTTTTATTTAATGAAGCTCAGTAACTTCCCCTTATTTTTATTTAATGAAGATGAGTAACTACCTCACTTACACAATAAATAAATGCATTCAATAAAAAAGCCACAATTAATTTAAATAAAAAAAGTCACGATTAGTTCGGTAGACAAAAAAAACCACGATTAATTGTGGCTCATAACAAAAAAAATACCTTGATAAATTTTTAATAAACCTCGATTAAATTGAATGATCCACGATTAATGTAATACATTGCCTCCATTAATCGTGGATCATACAATTTAATCGTGACTTTTTTGTAAAATTAATCGTGGATCATACAAAAAGCCACGATTATTTATAAACATTAATCGTGGTCTTTTCATAAAATTAATCGTGGATCATACAAAAAGCCACGATTATTTCTAAACATCAATTGCGGCCTTTTTGTAAAATTAATCGTGGATCATACAAAAAGCCACGATTAATCGAGGCTTTCATCTCATTTAATCGTGGCCACGATTAATCAAGAATAATCGAGGCCTCCATCTCATTTAATCGTGGCCACGATTAATCAAAGTTAATCGACGCCTTGATGTCATTTAATCATGGTTGCTTGAAAATTAATCATGACTTATTTAAGTTAATCGTGACTCATTAAAAAATAATCATGGCTTATTTTAATCAATCGTGACAAATAATCAAATATATAGAGGGGGAAATTTAGGGTTTCGGGGTTTAGGTTGTGTATTGATAATGCTTTGACAAAAGTAGACTGAGCCAATGATTGGGTATGGGGACCAAGTGTTTTATAGGATAAATTTTGCCTACAAAACTCCCTATTTTAAAATCTTTTTTTTTTCCCAATCATTATTTATTTTTATCTATTTCCACATATTACTTTTGATATTAAATGTTTCTAACTCCATTTAAAATTACAAAACACCTGCAAAAAAGTCTTCCAACATTCTTGCATATATGGGGCCGATGTTTTTTTGCATTAAAAAATAAAAAAGCAAGTTTATATACGTGAAAATGGGTATTTATTAAATATTTTTCTTATATTAAGTAAAAGAGATTTTAACTTTGGTGATGTGGGTATTTTAATTTCTAACTCAACTAGTATACCACTCGTGCGATGCACATAAGATATTATTAAAAAAAATTATTTACAATAATAAAATTATATTCAGTCATGAATTTCGCATATAAATATATAAATTATATCATTTGAATTATAAATTACTTATGTATTTTTCATCATTGGAGAAGTCAGCCTTGGCGACTCTAGCCGTGCTGGAAATACCCAAGTTTGTTGTAAAATCGAGAAGGCAGAGTCCTGGCTATCCAGTTGGTCTCGACAACGATTAATCGGTCAATTAGGCACGAATAAGTTTTTCAATTTTTTAAATCTTTTGTTCAAAATATGATTAAATAAAAATTTTGAGGTTCTCCACCCTTTTATACAACTTAGATCCCAATGTTTCAATCTACAATCAATGTAGGATGTAGAAAAATTAGAAAAAGTTGCGGAACTAATTTGAGGTTTCGATTAAGAATACCCACTCTTTTATAGTACCTACATCTCAATATTTCAATCTACAACCGATGTGAGATATAGGGTAAGTGAAATTTAATATGTAAATAGCAATATTTAATAATATATTATAAAAAAATAAAAATGCTTAGGCAAAGATAATCTAAATGAATTTTATATGTTATTATATAGAACTTTATGAACCCACTTGTGGAGAAACAAAACATCATAGTCCCAATGATTGATATATAATTTTAGAACTTAACAAATCTACACACACGCGCACACACACGAATGAGGAATGATAGAAAAAATATATTTTTTATTCAAAAAAATCAAATACATTATCTTTAAAGATTTTAACTCATTAAAAGATTTTGGATGTGGATGTTGAATTTTTTAATATAAATAAATTAACTTTAAAAAATAAAATATTTTAAATTAATATAGTTAAAATATTTTATTGCAGTTGTTTAATATATTTAATTCAATTTTAATTCAAAAATATTTAATTTCTGAAAATTTAAAATGTATCGTATTAAATTGATAAAATCATATATCAAATATTATACTTGATCTCAATTTGCAGAGATTATTGCTGGGCCTCACAGTTAATAGTTTGTTCATTTACAATATTATTTCTTTGTTCTTCAATGTGGGATAAATTTTAGTTTAAAATTAAAATATATAAGTTTTAACTATTTAAAATATCTTTAAACTTGAAAAGTTAAATATGATAATTTGAAAATCTTAAATTTGTCTAACACTAAAATGATAAGATCAACTAATACATTTCGAATTTCGACCATTCAAAATTTATATATATTTAATTTAAAATTTTGTATGCAAATCTTGATTTTTTAAAATATATTTAATCAATTTAAATTTCTAAATACGCCACTAAGTTTTCTTTATACACCACTATTAAATTTAGTTAAAAAATAAATAATTATTAATTTACATAAATATTATTTATAATTTTAAAAATTACTTAAAAAAGAAATAAAATAAAATAAAAATCTCCTCCTTCCCATCCCAGTGACCGCACCTGCCACAATGTCCCCACAATTGCTCTCTCATTTCCCTCCATTTATGCTAAACTCCATTTCTGTCATCTTCCTCCATTTATTTTCTTTGTATAAATTGTCTATGAAATCAAATGTGTGTGTTGATGTTGCATATTTTTTGGGCTAAAAAATGAATTTCATTAACTTCTCCAATCATATGATTGTTGCATAAATGTTTGGAGAAATACATGTATCCGATTGATGGGTTGAAATTTGGAACATGGTGTTGATGATATTACTTTAAAATCTGGTGACAATGAATGATTTGTCGAAATATTTTATAAATCTGAAAAAGAGTTTTGTTAGAATTGGAACACAGTGTTGACGGTAACTATATCATTCCCTATTTTATTTTGAAAAATATTAATTACTGGGGAAGAAAAGCGAAGGCGGCAAGTCAGGAAGAAAGGTGACTACGACGGAGGGCGGCTGGGTTGTAGTATGGAGAGGAGAGAGTGAGGGTGGAGTATAATTTTTTTTTTAATTTCTTTTGATTTTTTTTAAATTTATTGTCATAGTGAAAGGATATAATTGACTTTTATTGTGGTGTGTAAAGAAAAAATGTGAAAATATGAAAAGGGGGAGACTTGTGTGAGACCGTCTAACGGGTCTCTTACGTTAGACGGATCTCCCCTGACCCGACCCGATTACGACCCGACCCGATCATATATATATATTAAAAAAAAAATCAGAATTTTTCTCTCCCAGCTCGTCGCTGCCTCGCTCCCTCCCAACTGATCTAGGTTTTCTCCATCACCTCACGGTGGCAATACGTTTTTTCCGTCCAGCTTGCCGCCGCAACGACGTTTCCCCCATCTAGATCGCCGCGCCACCTAGCTTTCCCGTCGAGCTCGCGGCGGTGCAAATAACTTCTCCCTCCGGCGAATTCAATGGATAATTTCAGAAAATTATGTAATCTTCCTATCGGTGGAATTCCGATTAATTCCGGCGACGAAACAATACAAACGACCGGTATGTGTTATTATTTTAGAAGATTTGAAATTTTGTATGAATTTTTAACCAATTATTAGGCATATTAAATTTTGCATTCAAACTGATCGATAAAATGCTACTATGAACTGATTCATTAAACTTTTAGTTTAGTAATCTATTAGTGTTGTACAAATTCTAAAAGTGATTTAAATTTTCTAAATTTCAGATATTGTTATACTTGATAATGAAGACAATGTTGAAGATGTAGAAAAAACATCTATCAACGAGGATGAATCTGTTATGTTGCAAATTGAGAGTAAGTAGTACTTTAGTTGTATTCTTTGATTTTGTAAAAAATCAACTACAAAATGTGTTTCGTAAATTAGTATACTTCTGTTATATTTAGTGATACTTTCTATGGTGATAGTAATCCTAATTTATTTGTTACTGATATATTGTTATCTCTTATTGCATAAATCAAGAAAAGTGTGTGTCACACGCATATATTGACTTTTGAACAATCGTGATACTTCTATGGTGTTTAATGATACTTGCTCTCATTGTAGTAATCCTTTGCCACATATTATTGATATTTTACAACTGTTTCACTTAAAAAATAATTATATACAGTAGTGATACTTCTATGGTATTTAGTGATATTTTCTCTGATGATAGTAATCCTTCGCTAGGTATTATTGATATTCTGCAACTGTTTCACTTAAAAAATAATTATCATTCACTCGATAGTAATGATACATCAATAATATATTTTTATACCCCACTAGTACTTATTGACACTATTTTATTTGTTATTAATATGTTGTAGGTGATTCTTTTGATGTAAGAGGTTGCCTTCTTGGTTTGAAAAGGAAGAAAATTGATGATATATATGACTTATATTGTAGTCGTGCTCTTAAAAATGGGTTTAGTATTAGGAAATCCACAACAAGAACTGAAAATGGAAGTGTAGTTGAGAAATACTTTTTGTGTTCTTGTGAGGGATCCAAAAAATCTAACACTTCTACCTCAAGAAAGGTAAATCTCACACGCACAGGTTGTAAGGCATATTTAAGAACAAAGATCAATCATGATGGTTTATTTGAATTTATTGAGCATAATCTCATGCACAATCACACACTTACAAGAAGAGAATGGAGCCATATGCACCGTTCGCACAGATCAATAAACTCTGAGAAGGGTGTTGTGATTGAGGGCATGCTCACATCAGGGATAAGAGCTACAGATTCTTTCCGATACATGGCTCATGATGCAGGAGGAGAGGATTGTGTTGGTCACACGTTAAAGGATCATTTAAACTATGTCAACCGGTTGAAGATGAGTATTATTGAAGGAGGAGATACTCAAACACTCATTGATGAAATGCATGCACAAGGTGTTGAAAATAAAGATTTTTTCTTTAGAGTCAAGTTAGATGATGAAGGGAGATTGTCAAATGTTTTTTGGAGAGATGCCATGATGAAAGAGGACTATATGATATACGGTGATGTTGTTGTATTTGACACAACATACCGTACAAACAAGTATAACCTCATTTGTGCACCATTTGTAGGGATCAATAATCATTGAAAAAATGTGATGTTTGGATGTGCATTCATATCGGATGAGAGGATTGATTCATTTGTATGGCTCTTTGAAGTTTTTAAGAAATCAATGGAGGGAAAATGTCCTATATCAATATTTACCGATCAAGACCTAGCTATTGGTACTGCAATAGAACAGGTATATTTCTCTATTTTATCATAATTCACTTATATGAATCTTTTATTTGAGATGTCATCTGCTGGTACAAGTTTAAGTGTTAATGGTACTTCGAGAATAGTTAATAGCACTTACATCATATCTAGTGATCCTTTACTGTATATAAATTTTTCAGTTAATTTTTTTTTATTCAATGCAGATTTTTCCTGATACAAGACACCGGTTATGCTTGTGGCATTTGTACCAAAATGCAATAAGCCGGTTTGGGAATTTGAAAACGAACAATTCCCTCATTAATGAATTTCAAAAATGCTTGTCCGGATGCACAAATAGAGAAGAATTTGAAGATTGCTGGAGCTCTATGATATCAACATATCATTTGGAGGACAACTCGTGGTTTTCCAGACTCTATTCGCTCAAGGAGAAGTGGTGCACCGGCTTGAACAAGGACTTTTTCTCTGCTGGAATTTTATCATCCCAAAGAAGTGAAAGCACAAATAGTGCAATTGGATTCAATGCAAGGAAGTCAACAAGTTTGACAGAATTTTATGATATTTTCAGAAGAACAGTCCAATCTTGGAGGAGAAATGAAGCATCTGATGAATTCCAATACTCAAGAGCACAACCTACATCGTTTATGCCGTTGACTGGACTTCTCAAGCATGCTTCAGAGGTATATACATTGACTCTCTTTACTGATTTTGAAGCTAGATTTTTGAAGTGTATATCCTTGAATTGTGAAGTCATTCACTCTGATGAAAGACTACTATTCTATAATGTCAAGGATGATGGGGGGATTACAGTTCATAATGTCAGTTTTAGTGAACTTGATAAGTTCATAGTCTGCTCGTGTAAAAGATTTGAAGCTTGTGGGTTGTTATGTTCTCATATCCTCAGAATACTTCATATGCATTCAATAGTTGAGATACCTGAGCTTTATATTAATAAAAGATGGACAAAAATGGTGAAAGCTCATTTGTGGGATAAATTTGGAAGTGGAGTTGAGCAACCTGTTCAGATTATAGATTCTATTTCTTGGAGAAATCATATGATGAGAAAGTACTATGCTACTGTTATGAAAGTCAAAGATAATGAAGAGGGAAGAAAGATACTTGAAGAAGAGCATAACAAGGTTGTAGCATATGTTGAAGACCTGCTGAGTACAGTGCCTTCTGTGGTGGATACGGATGTTTCAAGCTCTTCTATTGCAATATTGGATCCTGCATGTTCAACCACAAAGGGTAGGAGAAAAAGAATCAAAGGGCATCTTCAAAAAAAAAAAAAAGAATACAAGTAGCTGTTCAATTTCAAAGGAGTTTGGGTCCAAAACCCCTAATCCCAGATTGTTTTGAGAATGTATTTAGATTGTTTTTTAGAAATGTACCCCAGATTATATTATTGAAACTGTGATTATCAAATAGTGTTACTTCATGGATGCTTAGTGATACTTTATTCATCAGTATTGATACTGTGATTTTCTTCATCATATAACTTGTCATTTTAGGTCCAAAACCCGTAATCCCAGATTGTCTTGAGAATTTATTCAGATTGTTTTGAGAAATTTACCCCAGATTATATTATTGAAACTGTGATTATAAAATAGTGTTACTTCATGGATGTTTAGTGATACTTTATTCATAAGTATTGATACTGTGATTTTCTTCATCATATAACTTGTGATTTTAGGTCCAAAACTCGTAAGCCCAGATTGTTTTGATAATTTATTCAGATTGTTTTGAGAAATGTACCCCACATTATATTATTGAAACTATGATTATCAAATAGTGTTACTTCACGGATGCTTAGTGATACTTTATTCATAAGTATTGATACTGTGATTTTCTTCATCATATAACTTGTGATTTTAGGTCCAAAACCCGTAATCCCAGATTGTTTTGATAATTTATTCAGATTGTTTTAAGAAATGTACCCCACATTATATTATTGAAACTGTGATTATCAAATAGTGTTACTTCACGGATTCTTAGTGATACTTTATTCATCAGTATTGATACTGTATTTTTCTTCATCATATAACTTGTGATTTTTGATCCAAAACCCATAATCCCAGATTGTTTTGAGAATTTATTCAGATTGTTTTGAGAAATTTACCCCAGATTATATTATTGAAACTGTGATTATAAAATAGTGTTACTTCATGGATGCTTAGTGATACTTTATTCATAAGTATTGATACTGTGATTTATACTTAATGATATTCATAGTCATACTTTCTTGAATCACTAATGATACATCACAGATAATTTATGTGATGTATCATTAGTCATGCAAAGGAAAATAACAAAACATCAAGCCAGTTACGAGGGCAAATATTAAAAAGTAACCAAACACTAAATTATTCATACTAGCTGTTCAAACTAACACATGTTAAATTCCCACCCCCCAACATTTCAATATTTCAAATTCAAAAACCAACACATATTCATTACAAAAACTAACCAAACATCCAAAAGATTAGCCTAGCAGGTTAGAGTATCCACACATCCTATATCCAGCAACCAACTACATTAATACACCAACACCGCCAGCAGCTTCTAATTGTTTATATTTCTTGTTATTCTTAATGATTTCAAGAGCATCATTTTGAATCTTTTTTCTCAAACCATTTAGAGGTGAAAGAAAAATCCTTGCAGCATATTGGGCTCTCAATCTCCTTCTTCCATCAAGCTGCAAAACAAAAAATTATGTCACATTACCACAAAAAATATTAAAACTGCATTTAAATTTCAATTACATAATTCCATATATACCTTAGACAACTCCAAACTCTCATAAGGAGCACCAAGGAAGTTTTCCATTTGGTGCATGATATAAATTCACAATCGATGTTTCGACCAGTTCTATTCCAATTGAAAGCTGGGAATTCAACACCACATGACTCGAAATCTGCACATTTTGGATGATTGATCTGATTCAGGAAAACCCCCATCTGTTCACACTGCACAAGATAAATATTTCATCAATTTATGCAGTCATGTATCACTAAGCAAAACTAAGAGTACCACTAACTAAAACCAATGTATCACTATCTGCAAAATATGGAATAACTAAAATAAACCTAGTGAATGTAAAAGTATCACTAAATAAGTATCAGGTATCACTAAATAATTATAAAGTATCACTAATAACTATCACCACATAGTGTAAGTAACATAAAAGTATTACTATAAAATTATCAAGTATCACCATTTTAAAAATAAAGTATCACTGTTTATACACAGATCCAATAATCACCAAGTATGATATTTGCAAAAATAAAGTATCACTCAGTAACAGATAGAGTATCACTACATAAGTGTCAAGTATCACCATTTCAGAAAAAAGTACTATTAAAGAATAGATACTTACAGCTATCTCAGCAAGCTTGAACATCACATCATCTCGATCGATCTGGATAATTTGATTATCCAAATATTGAATTTTTTTCTCAAGAAAGTTTATCACAACAGCAACAAAATGATAAGAATGGCAGATTGAGATAAAATTCTGCAATTATAAACACAAGAAGTTAGAATTCCAAAATAACTATTTTAATTTTTTTAATATGCAAATATATTACCCTATCAACATTGTACAAATCTGACAACTGAAATTCAGTTCTTGACACCTAGAAATCCCAAACTTCTCGAATCTTTTCTTCATGCTCCTTGCCTTCAAGAACACCTGCAAGGTATACCTACAAAAAAAAAATCAGTAATATGCATATGTAACTATAAGAAATAAATAAACACTTATGCATCTACACAAAAGAGTTATAAGTCCTTACAGAATGTTGGGCACTGAAACAGAAGCTTTTATTCATCTTAAAAACCCTTTCTGACTTAATCATCAACAAAGCCCACGCATCAACAATAGTAATATTTATCATCTTTGTATCGTTCATCGTTCTGATCGCATCAAAATTAACAAAAATTTCCCCACGATACTCAAAAACCTGTCCATTTTTTCTGTACACATTTAAAAATGTATCATTAACAATAACTGAAGCATCACTAATATAATATTAACAAAAAATTAAAATATCACTTACCGATGACCAACCGCATCAATGAGGCAGTAGTCGACAATATCATTTTCCTCCCTCGTCATACCAGACAGTAGCTTAGCATAGCTCAATAGAAAACGGCACCTGAACGGAAAGCCATCAGGAACAGGCCACGGTTCCCTACTCTCTGAATTACCTTCTCCTCCAGCTTGCTCATCAATATTCTGTTGTAGATTTTCCGTGCATAGACGTCTTGAAGGAGGAGTTTGAATGAGCTCACTGCCTTTATCATCTTCCCCACCCACATTCTGCAAATCTGAATGAATAAAGTACAATTATTAACATTAAACATATAAAAAAATTAACACACATATAAAAATAATATTTAGTACAAAAAACAGAAAATAATACCAGACACTACATCGTCGATAATCTTATTTACATCCTCAGGCGGTGTAGGTGTTAGCAAATCAAACTTTGGGCATTCGAAATCTTCTTCTTCTTCAGGGTCCTTCTGTGCACGCTCTGGCTTCAACTCAACCTCGACATCTTCTGAAACATTCTCTCCCTTCTCAGCCTTCATCTTCCAAAAGTTGTCCACAACTTCATCAATGTACTCATGCAGCTTTGAGCTTGAGAAAAACATCGAATCAGGAGATAACGAAGGTGATTCTTCTGACCCCATATTAACATGCAAATCCCTCATCTTTCCTAGCCTCTCCAAATGAACATGAGTAACCATGTTCAAATCTCTCTTCATCAGCAGCAAAGCTTCCTCCAAAGGCTGGGAAAAAAATAAAAAATACAAGTCAAGTATCACTAATAAATAGTAATACATCACTAAATAAGATAAAATATAAATCATGAACTTACATCTTTAGCAATCCTAGAAATCTCTTCATTGTCCTGCTCAGTAGCTGGGAGTTGAAATGTTATAGATCTCCCATCTACAACATATGAAGCAGGCACCTCTCGACTTGGTCCAGCTCTTGGCTCTAAGCTTGGACCTTGAACAAGCATATCACCTTCAACAACTACCCTATCATCTACCACATCTACATCCCCCTCCAACCTTGGAGCACCCTTCGTAATAGGGTAGACTTCTTCTACCCATTCACCACGACCAAAGCCCCCTGCATTCAACTCAGCACGCAATCTAGCTCTAATGGACTCTTTCTCCCAGTGCTGGATTAGGGGGAGTGTCGTAGGTGACACACGACCTTGCCATTTAAATCTATGAAAGTAAAATAGTGGCAGCACAAGAAGGCAACAATTCAAGTGCCTAAGAGTCCTAGAACTATGAAACATATGAATCATATAGCACATTTTTTCCAAAACATACCCACACCAGTCGAATGAAGAGATCCTCTCAACAAACATTAGGGATCTCATCACATTCAAGTCAACTAATTGATTGGCAGTAGGAGCAAGAAAAGTTGACAAACAGTACAGAACAAATAACCTCTTAAAATCATCCCCCCATCTCTCATCTCAAGTAACATCTTCTGCACAGAAGACACATGCAAGTTATCCCCGATTCTATTTCTGTTCTTAAAATCAGTAAGAAAATCCTTAGTCCCATCATCATTCCTCAATACAGGAACCCCCTCATTTCTAGGCAACATAAATAAATCATGAATGTCATCTGAGGTAATAACTAAGTTTCTATTACCTTCGAATGACAAAACACGGCTTGCTCCATTGAAGTTCTCCACAAACCACGATATCCTCTGCCAAGACATCCTCCCAAAACCTCTCAATTGAAGCATACTAGAAAATCCAATCTCCTCTACAGCCGTTCTTTGATAATCATTCAGTTTTGGAGCAAGTGAAGATAGCCCAGCAGGCTTACACTTGGTCAAAAAAGTCCTACCACTGCAATGAAAAATACAAGACATTAGTAATTACAAAATTTCTGGCTGTAGCGTAACAATACTAATTAAAGTGAATTACCTTCCATCACACTCTTCATTTTCCTCATCAGTCTTTTTTATTAATTTCTTCTGAATAGTTATGACTATTTTTTTTTTTTTGCACTTCACCAGAGCTTTTTGTCCTCTTTGTTCTCTTAGATTCATGTTTGACTTGATGTTCAGAGGAAGAATCTTCAGCATTGTTATCATCACTCTCATCACATTCCTCATCATCATGTTCACTGCAATATGAAAAATAACTTAAAACATTGAAGTATAACTAATAAATTATCCAGTAAGTACCATTAATTAGAAACAACACAAAGTAAAACAACCACTAACAAAAAGATAAAGTATTACTAATTAACATAAAAGTATCACTATTTAAAAAATAAGCATTCATACTTACAAAAGTCATGAATCAATAAGTCAAAACTAAAAAATGACCCAAGTAAATGTAAAAGTATCACTATGTAAAAATAAAGTAACAATAAGTAAAATAGTATCACTATCTAACGGAAAAGTATTACTAATTAACATAAAAGTATCACTATTTAAAAAACAAAGCATCACTACTTATAAAAAAGCCAAGAATCAGTAAGAATGTTGACTGCATACATATATATAATACCTCACTAACACAGCTTTATCCTTATGTTCCTTAGAAGATGCTTTATGCCTCTTATATGTCCGGACATCATGAACATCTGCTTCTACATGCTCACTGCAATAAAAAAGAGATGATTTAGAAAAATTAACATAATAATTTGAAACAACAAAATATGGAACAAACTGATTAAAGTACTAAAATAATAATTCGAAACACCAAAATTCATACCTTGTAGCATCATCTTTATTATCCTCAGCTAATGATTTACCAGGTCGCTGCAACCTATTTTTTATTCTTTCCATTAGTATAATATTTGTTCAAAAATCCAACTGCATCATTTAAAAAAACAAAGTATCACTATGTAGAACTTTCAGTACCAATAACTAATAACAAAGTATCACTAACTAAAAAGAAAAGAACCAAAATGTAGAAACTGCTATATGCCAATTTACAACAACAAATCCAATCCAAACCAGAAAATTGCTGTATTTGAAATCCTCAAAAGGAAAATACAAACAAATGGTCACACGAATCAGTAACAATTAACTTAAGAATCACTAACAATCAAATTAAGTATCACTACCAATACGCACAAATGAACCATAACCGCACAATATTAGACTCAAATCAAGTTAGGATTGAAAGTTATTCGAACTTAAAATGCCCTAAAACTCTAAAATCACAAACCCTAAATTACACTGCCCTAATTTGACAAGCATAGAAAAACTTACAATAGAATCTTCAAATCTGCGCACAGAAGCAATTTCTGATATCCAATACGACAGCAGTAGTCTGAATTTTGGTGATAATGGTGGTGGTGCTCGCAAATATTCCAGTGACTGATATTTTCAAAAAAAAATTCGATTAGGATGTGGCGGAAAAAATAAAAAGCATATAAACTGAATGAGAAGATGGAGTATATTGCAGTTTTGAAGAGAAGGTGCGGTTGTGGAGGACGAATCGCCGGCGGTTGTGGGAAGAGTCGACGGAGAGAATCGCGGGAGAGAGGGCTACAGCGAGCGGTTTCAAATTTTGGGTTTTTTTTTTAATATATATATATATATATGACCGGGTCGGGTCGGTGAGATCCGTCTAACGGAAGAGACCCGTTATACGGTCTCATACAAGTTTTTGTCATATGAAAAAGATGTGTGGTATGTGAAATAAATCTAGTGTATAAAGAAAAAAATGGTGATGTATTTAGAAACACCCTTAATCAATTAAAGAGTAGAAAATTTAAATCAATATTTTAAAAATATTTCATGTGAACTATTTAATATATATAATTCAATTCAAATCAATAAATTTAAAATATATTTAATATTTAATATTAAAATGATAATATCAAATATCTAAATATTATATATACTTGATCTCAACTTAGAGATCAACAAATATGGAAATATCATTGTTGGTCACAATTTATAATTTGTTCATGCATAACAATATTTGTAAGTTTTTTTATGTGTGATGATTTTTGTTTGAAGAACTAAAACTATAATCTCTAACTATTTAATATATATATATATATATATATATAATTCATGACATTAATATATTTAACAATTAATTGCCAAGTTCTATTAATACATTTAATTCAAAAATTTAAGTAGATTTAATTTAAAATTCTCGATGTGTATCATGATTAATACATTTAATTTGAAAATTTAAATATATGTACTGAAATTTTGATGTGGATCTGGAATTATTTTAACATATTTAATCAATTTAAAATTTTAAAATATTTTAAATTAATACATTAGAACATTCACTCATAACTCTTAAAGGAATGATAGAGAATATATATAAACTTATGGTCCATCATAAAAAAAAACAGTGTTAAAAAATTCACGTATAAATCAACAATTTAAAGGTCACATAATTTTTTCCATTGAATGAATAAAATAAATTTTGATAAAAAATAGTATTTTTGCAAAATAAAAAAATAATTTATAATATTGAAATTCTAATATTGAATGACTATATAATATAAATATTATTATACTTTTATTTATAGAAAATGCATTTAGACGAGAAAATTTATTATTACTATTTACAATGACTATCTTTGATATAATATAGATTGATAAATTATCCAGCGATGAAATTGTATGCGTAGAAATTAGACCATGTCTCTGTTTTCCCAACCCAAAAAATAAAAATATTATATTCTATATTGACAGAACGACGTCGTAACTTCCCGTAAACCAAGCCCTAAATATACTTGAAATTGTGTAGTATTATTTTATCGACGAGCATTAACAAGGCCAAATAATCAATGGCAGCATCTTCGTCGTCAACGACGTCGTCATCGTCCTCCGATGGATCTCGCCGCCGACGCCGGCATCATCGTCGCCACAGAACCGATAAAGACCCTCTCAAAGTAAGCAAAAAGAGCCGCTCCCACGCAAAACGTCGTCGTAGGCGTCGTTCTCCCTCTCCTGCTGAAGGCCACACCTACTCCTCCTCCTCCGCCTCCTCCTCCTCCGAAGATGACAGGTCATACATAATATATATATATATATATATATATTTATGGATCTCGATTTTAGGTTTTTTCATATTTCGTTTTTACTCGCTTTTCATTGATTTAAAGCTAATTCTGTGCTTGATTTAATGTGTTTGATTTTATGTATCTGGAGTATGTTGATTGCTCGATTTTTCTTCTTTAGGGTTTGGTTAAAACTCAGTGATGGGAACATATCGATTCTCTTGGAATTAACTTGATTTTTTTATGCCACTGGTTTCCTAGTTTGGCCAAGTTATGGCTGAAAAAGTTTATAGGTTCTTGTATTGACACTTGAACAATGAATAGTTTAGTTAATTGTGCAACTGTGGCTAAACTCTAATTTTCTGTTTGCGACTTGTGAAAAAGGAAAATAAATACTTCATTCTGCTAGTGGTGTTATGGGAATGAAATGAATGCAGTTTTGATTCCTCCGTGGGGAATGTTGGGATTTATTGTGGGTGTTTCAAAAGTGTTTTATGTTTTTCAAATATGTTATGCTTGAAATTTGATTTATTAGTGGATCTGTATTTGGAGAACATGGTGTGTTTGATTTGAGAGATGATACTTGATTTGGAAAATGAATCCTAAAGTATGTTTCCTTATTAGCTAAAGGGAAAAATTGATAATGAAAGATTTAGCTTATTGAGACTTGAGAATTAAAGATCTACCTTTATGTGGAAATATTAATTAGGGTACCTACAATGGCAACTCCTTCAAAGTTGAAGGAGTTGCAAGCTTATCATCGTTGTGACCCACCAACTCAAAAAAAATAAATTGCTTTAGCCGAACAGAGAGGCTCAAGGCACATTGAGCATGCACAAGCATACCCCCATCGGCGCTTGCGAGACGCGCGCATGGCCATTGGGAGAGTTAACTTGCATATGATTTGTTAATTTTTATCGCATAATTGAAAATGAGGGGTTGGTGTTTTTAAATGTATAGAAATGAACAGTTTAATCTTTGTAAGATCTTTTGCTCTTTTGCTACTGAAAAAGACTCTTTAGAAAAGTTTCTCTTGTTCTTTTCTTATTTTTCTTTAGCTATGAAATTGGAGTATTGCATGTGGACTTCTCTTCTAAATTCATGTTATTTCTTTTGTGTTCAGTTCTTCTGATAGTGAACATCATGCATCCCATCATTCAAAGCGGCATAAACGGAATGAAAAATTAAAGAAGGTGCTCATTTGAGGGAGTTTGCCTACTTGTTGACTAACATATCTTGTCACGCATTATTGCTTATTGACTGGTTGGTAAAATTTCAGAACAAAGACAAAGAGAAAAAGAGAAGCCATAGCCATGGACGCCATAAACTAAAAGCTAAAGAGGTAGAAAATGATTTATTTTTCTCATAGGATCTTCATTCCATGATGAATCGTATCTTTTTCTATATATAAAAGGGCCATGGAGTTGTTTTTAAAGTGGAATTATGCTTGTCTTTTCTTCATCGACACATTTATTTTTTAATATGAGATTCTTATGTTACTTTCTGCCTTTCTTTAATGGCTCTTCGAAATTGGAGCTGGTGTCTGTGACATGGTGATCTGGGATGTTTCTGGCTTGGTTTTGTCATGCCAATGTGAGCCATATACAGAAGAAGCAGGGAGAGAATAGTGGTCCTGTGCAGCTTTCCAAGGTTTTTTACTTTTTATCTAAATTGATTCCCGCCTGCATTCCCGCCATAGTACATAATAATATAATATGTCATGACATGCGATTTGAAGGGTAGAACAACCATGGTTCCCTAATTTATTCCATGTTTTATTCAGTTCTTGGGAAAGGACAAAGATGACAGTGCTCGTCGCAGTGCCGTCTCTGGGAAAAAGGTGTAGCTTATCCCTTCCTCTGAATCTGCTGTATGTGCATGCAAGCACATTATGTGTTATTTCCATTAAACAACATTCACAAATATTAACTTATTCGCATATTGCTTTATGGTTCACAATGATGCACATTAACCTTCTGAGTCTTATTACTCTAATAATTGCATATACAAAAATGAAACTGACATTAACTTTGGGACATTTTCTTGGCTCATATTCTAATTTATATGAATATGAATGATGTGAAGAAAATTATCAGCAATGGTCAAAAGGACATAAGACTTGCCAGGATTTTTGGTACAGACTATCCATGTCCTCTAGTATCTGTCGGCATCATATGTATGCCTTTATGGTTAGTCTTTGGAATTGTTGTTTGCACGAACTACTTCCATTTATCAAAATCCACGATGAAGTTCGTTTAGTAACATACAGTTGCTCCTAGATTAATCTAATCTACAATTACTCCTTGTTTTGATATCATATTTTATCTTCCCCTCTTAAGAATTGTTTTCTCTAATATGGATAAGCATTGTGATTTGACTCCAACTATACTTCCAAATCCAAGCATAGTATGATAAACTCCATTTTGATTGACATTTAATCTAATATAATGTTAAAAGGGTTGGAAATTGAAAGGGTGGACTGTACTAATGAAAAATTTGCCGGAGTAAGATAACTATTCTCCATCCATTAGCTGTTGCTACATTGTTTTTTTGTTATTAACCTGTTAGATATGAGCGTATGTTAATTATGACTCTTCCTTTGTAGATTTTACTGAAGCTGGATAAAACGAAGGAAGACAAGATGGCAGAGACCAATCGGAATGAATTGTTGAAGTTCTTGAATGCTAGTTATGACTGACGAGATGTTATTCAGTCACCAATTTTTATGTATTATTCCATTCATTGTATTTGTGTGGTGTCAGTTCAGATTTTGCTCTATGTAATCTTCATGGTGGTTTGTGCTGACATGTCCCTTGTAGCCTTTGCTGGTCAAACAACTGGACTTGTTAGCCCTTTAGGTTTGATGTTATATATCTAGTATGAATTTCGTTGGCATGTTTTAATATCGAAATGTGTGGCCGTTGATTGTGGAATTTTATAAAAATAGTGCATTTTCTGAATATTTTCAATTTTTTTTGGTACCATTGCCTCTCCTGTAGTAAAAGAATGGTCTAATTTTGATTTTATGATATGGATTCTGAATAGTTATTGGAATCGTTTCTAGAGAGATTATACAGTGCAAGCCTACTAACACGAATATAAGGTCAAATATGTTTTTATTAGTAGCTCGATCAATTCGTTGTTCATAGTGATTATATGGTTTTGAGATGATGTCTGGGTAAGCTGGTTAGGTCACCCTGTCATTGTTAGTTGTAAACTGTAATTGATGGATAAAGTTTTAATACAAGTACAAACTTCGAACTATGTTTGTTTCCCCTAATTTTTTTTAATATATTATTAGACGTGCAATCCTTTAATGATTTTAAATCTATTTACTTCAAAAAATTGTAATGGGGAAATTTGTTAGCCTGCTCAACGTAAATTCCGACGTGAATTGAGAGGTTGGAGATTGAAAAAAAGTAGACAAAGTAGTTGTTAAAATTCGTATGCATTGCAGCATAAACTCATTTTGATAAATTGGAATCAATTTTATTTCACACACGATCAAAATACAAATGAGTGTGTTATTGTATAAATAATTATTGTGAGCAAATACTTGCCAATATAATACGTTGAATTTCTTAGCAAGGAAAACCTAACTCTATTATTTGGAATGATAATGCATCATCCAGGTTATTCCTCATTCTTGAATCACAATCAGGAAACAAATAGAATTTCAATGTTCAATTTGTTAAACCATTCAAAAAATTAGAGTCATGTTCTAACGATTGGTAAAATAAGGCACACTAGCAAACAAACTTGCTTAAAAAAATATAATAAAAAAAAAACTTCAGCCTAATGAAAACATTTATTATTAGAATTTAAAAGTCAAATTAAATATTTTCATATTTGAAATTGTGGCAAAAGGTCAGTTTCTTTCTTTAAATCTAAGTTTTGTCAAGCCCTTAATACAAAAATTAAATATATTGATTATTGCTTAAATAAAAATTAATACGAGAAAGGGCGTAGTAATTGACAAATGCTTCGGGGAGTTAAAAATAAGCATAGATCCGTAGATTTCTGAATAGGGCAACCTTTAAATGTTAAAATAAAATAAATGGAAGATTGAACAAAAGAAAAAAAAAAATGAAGAAAAGGACAAAAAGAACAGAGGAAAAAAAAGGAGTAAAAGGCAAAAAAAAAACACAAAAGGTTGAAATGAAATAAAAGAAAAACATTAAACAGAGGGAAAAAAAAAAAACAAAAGGCAAAACAAACTTTTAATGATTAATGCTTCAATAAAAATCAATACCCTAAATGTCAAAATATATTAAAAGGAAAAAAATTAAACAAAATAAAAAAATA
Organism: Perilla frutescens; assembly: GCA_026008535.1. NCBI lineage: Eukaryota > Viridiplantae > Streptophyta > Magnoliopsida > Lamiales > Lamiaceae > Perilla > Perilla frutescens. Next base: position 33,356,826 of record BRKX01000017.1, on the reverse strand, counting down.
GAACAAATGAGTTATAAAATTAAAAAAAAAAAGGAAAAAAAGAACAAAAGGAAAAAAACACAATGATTATTGCTTAAATAAAAATTAATAACCTAAGCATTAAAATGAATTAAAAGGGAAAAAATAAATAAAACAACAAAATAGTTAAAATGAAATAAAAGAGAAAATTAAGTTAAAAGAAAAAATTGATCGAAGGAAAAAAGTGGAAAAAAATAATTCAAGGGAAAAAACAAAAAACAAAACAAAAGACTTGAAATAGGGAAAAAAAACCGAAAATAGATACAGAGGAATAAGGAATCGATTAAGGCATTATCAATGGCCACATGGCTTTTAAACTAATCCAACAATCACTATGCCAATCAATGTTTTTTTAGAAAGTTTTGGCCCAATAATTATTTTAAATAAAGCTTTTATCGTTTTTTTATTACATTTTTACCACTATAATTTTATTTTAATATATTTATAGAAGATAGATGGATAGATAATGAAAAAAGGTTTTCTGATGCATTAAAAATGGGGGGAAATATTTATTTAGACAAAAGTAAATTAGATTTGGGAAAAACAACAAGATTTAAAATTAAGGTGTTATGTGGGCAAAGTGTATTTATCTTACACAAAATCTTTTGTCTTGGTCCCACAAAATCTGAAAAGTTATGAAAAATTGTACTTCATCTGCAAAAAATCTACAAGAAGAATAATATCTCGAAAAGGTAATAAATTCAAATCACATGCAATATTTATGATTAGGGTTTGGAAAAACCAACCACCCACCACCCAAAATTCTCCCTTCTCTCTTTGTGTTTTAAAAAAAAAATCAAACGCATTAAATTCCATTCATTTTATCCAACCACCACTTCTTCTCCCTCACCCTTTCACTCTTGCCGATTTTTGGAGAAAAAAAAGTTCAAAATCTGCCGAACTGAAATCGACGTCTCTCTCTCTCTTTTGGAACTTGGCTGGTAGAACTAGAACGAGTAGACGCCGGAGATGGAAGTAGGACAATGACAAGAGCCGGCAACGTCTTCTTCGCAAGTAGGTTTCAAATTTTCACAGTTCATGAAACTATTAATCGTGATTTGATGTTACATTTGTTCATTGTTAGTTAATTATTTGATTAATTTTGGCATCGATTAGTTTTTGGAAATAATCGTGATCCTAATTTAATCGAAGCATGTTTACACTTAATCGACGCACGTTTACACTTAATCGAGGCACGTTTATAATCAATCGAGGCTTGTTCATAATTAATCGAGACTATTTCTTAATTAATCGATTTAAAGAAATTAAGGGTTAGAAATTAATCGAGGCTAGCTTATTGTGTTAATCATGGATGTTTATGTTATTCATGACTTATTAATCGATGCATTTAATCGATGATTTTTAGATATTAATTGAGGTATTTAAATTAATCAAGGATAATTTAGAATTAATTAGAGGATAATCGAGGCTCTAGAAATTAATCGAGGCTCGTAATCGAGGCTCTAGAAAGTAATCGAGGCTTTATAAATTAATCTTGGCTCTATTTAAAGTTAATCGAGGCACATAAAACTAATCGAGGCCAATTAAAAGTTAACCGAGGCTCTATTTAAAGTTAATCGAGGCAAGCCTCGATTAATTTTTAATAATCCTCGATTATTTTTAAATTGGCCTCGATTAGTTTTATGTGCCTCGATTAACTTTAAAATTATCCAAGATTAACAAAAACTAATCGAGGCCTTCCTCGATTAATGCCTCGATTAATTTTAAAAAACAAACACTAATAGAGGCCTTCCTCGATTAATTTAAAAAAACCAAAACTAATCGAGGCATTCCTCGATTAATTAAATACTAATCGAGGCATCGATTAGTTTTTAAAAAAAATCGAGGCCTTTCTCGATTAATTTAATACTAAATCGAGGCACTAATCGATTAATTAAGAAAATTAATCGAGGCACTAATCGATTAATTAAAAAAAAGTAATCGATGCACTAATCGATTAAGTTGAAAAAACTAATCAAGGCACTAAATCAATTAATTCTAAAAAAAACCTATTACATTAATATTTAATGTAAAAAAAACTAATTAATGAATATTTTAATAATCGGGGAATATTTAATCTAAAAAAAGTAATCGATTAATTTAAGCAAATCTAATCTATTAATTTAAGATTAATCGATTAATATTTAATGTAAATCGACTAATTTTAAAAAAAATTAATGGATTAATTTAAAAAAAACTAATCGATTAATATTTTTAAAAAACCTATTACATTAATATAAAATGTAAAAAAAAACCAATAGATGAATATTTAATCTATAAAAAGTAATCAATTAATTTAAACAAATCTAATCTATTAATTTAAGACTAATCGATTAATTGTAAAAAAAACTAATCGATTAATATTTAAAAACAACTAATCGATTAGTTTAAAAAAAACCTAATAGCCTAAATAAAACTAATCGATTAATATTAATTGTCCTAGATTAATATTAAATTTAAATTTTAAGAAATTCCAATTTATATGAAATATTAAAAGAATTTACTTTAATAGTTGTAATTTTGAAAATGTTGTTAGATTTATTGGGTTAGACTGCTGTTACGGAGCCTGAGGCCTTCGGTCGTCATGTACGCCATACCAGATGTTATTGATATGATCAGAGCCACATTGCTCAAGATTGGTGGTGATGATGCCGTCCGACTATTTAGATCCGGCTGTTTCGGACATTTTCTGGACTACAGAGGTGGTGACGTCCAGAAGAAGGTCATTCACGCGTTGATGACGTACGAGGTGCACGCGCCGGATCGTGCACGTGTGGGGCGGGAGGCATGGTTTCATATTCATCACTCCCAGCTGCGGTTCGGTCTGAGTGAGTACGCCCTGGTGTTAGGTTTACGATTCGGCAGCTCGACATTCGATCCGAATGGCGATCATATTGTTTCGTTGAGATCTGTGTACCACCGTTTATTCGAATGGAAGCGTACGACCGTCAAACAGATGGAGGACAGGTTCAAACAGAGGGGATGGCTAGAGACGCTCCGGATTATGTGAAGGTTGCGAACATATTGTTCGTATACCGGATGATTATGTGCCTAGATCAAAATCGGGTCGTGGATCTATGGGTGTGGGTGCTAGCGGAGGATGTGGAGCGATGGAACTCATTTCCATGGGGTGCATATTCTTACCAGACGTTGATGCACTACATCGGCCTCATCCCTAGGACTCGACAAGTTATGGGTGGGAAAGGATCCGGACAGTATCATTTTTACGGGCCGATCTGGGCACTCCAGGTAATTAGTTTAAATTTAATTGTTCTAAATTAGTTGAAATCAAGTGAATACGTAACTAATCCATTAATCCACTTTACAGGTATGGGCTTGTGAGGTGATATCGGAGTTAGCTAGTGAGGCTGGTGTGCATAGTGGACAACTCACTGTGCCTCGATGTTTGAGGTGGACATTCAGACTCCCTGCCACCGACCCAGCCATCTTATTAAGATCTGTTCGTTGCCGTCCTTCGTCACAACAACAAAGAGAACCCCCTTGTTCTTTCCCTTCAGGTGGGTCCATCGATCACAAGTATTGGACGAGTATACTGGAGAAATGCATTGACACACACATCGAGAGCAAGGAATGAATGCTTGAACCGACCATCTACATCGTCACGAGTTGCTCGTCCCCATCTACATATTCTGACCTCTCCCATCGTCCACTGTGTCGTACAATAATACGACGTCTAACCATCTGTAATTTATAAACAATGTTACACATGAGGCCACGATTAAACCCTATTAAACACTAAAACCTATGAAACCCTAAACCCTAAACCTTAAAACCTTAAACCCTAAACCCTAAACCTTAAAACCCTAAACCCTAACTAGACTTATTCTAACTAAAGCAATTCAATTTCAGTGTAACATTTAGGCTTATACTAGCTAAAACAATTAAATAAAATTGAACTAAAAACTTGAATAAAATAATAGAAGATCAAATAGCAGCGATTAAATTTAAAAAGAGGGCACAATTAATAGTTCAAATAGCATTGATTAACTCTATTAATTATATGCCTCAATTAAGTTATATCATCGATTATTAAATTTAAACTATAATTGATGCTAATAGAATTTAAATGCCTCGATTAGAAAAAGCCACGATTAAAAATTCGATTAGCATCGATTAAAAAATTTGAACTATAATCGATGCTAAATAAAAGCCACGATTAAAACAATTGAATTAATGCCTCGATTATTTTTAAAATGAACATCGATTGTTTTCACCTAGGCCTTGATTAATTTGCATTATTCCTTGATTAAATTAATTTCCATCTAATGTCCTCGATTAAGTCTAGAAAATATCCTCGATTAATTCTAAAAAATTCATCGCCTACATTTAAAATTGCCTCGATTAATTTACATTATTCCTCGACTAAATTTGAATTAACATCGATTAATACTAATGGCCTCGACTAGTCTAGAAAATATCATCGATTAATTCCAAAAAAGCCTCGACTAATTTTCAAATATTCTCGATTACTTCTAAGTGCCTCGATTAATTCTGAAAAAATACCTAGATTAATTGTAATAACCATGATTAATTCTAATAGCCATGATGAAATAGTCTACGACATGCAAATCATTAATATATAAAGATTAAAGAGTACGACATGCAAATTTCTCTCCGTAGCCTATTTTCAAATTAAATCTAACAACACATGCAATGTATATAATCTAAACAATAAATATTTACAAAACAAGTTCAAAAAAATGGAGAGTCCAAAACGTACCTTTGAAAATTGGTGGAAATTTTCGAACTTTACTTTTTTCTTCAGAAAATTATTTCACCCGCCTTGCTCCAAAACATTTCTCCAACTTTTGTTCCTCTCGGTCGATTTCTATTGTGGTGTGAATAAGCTTGTATTGTATTGTATAGTGTCGTTGAGCTCGACAAACCACTCTATTTATTAAAAAATTTAAGTCAAATTTAACCTACCTCCGTTGAAAACATTAAATGAAGCCTGTAACCTTTAACGTGTATTAAATTCGATCCTACCTTTCCCTTCTTTTCATTTAATGAAGCCAGTAACCTTTCTTTCTTTTTATTTATTGAAAGTCAGTAACTACCTCACTTACACACAAGGTAAAGAACACTGTCTCGATTCATTTAACTGAAGGCGTCGATTAAATGACATTAATCGAGGATAGTTAGATATTAAACGTGGCTAGTTAGATATTAATCGAGAATCTCTTAAAAGTAATCTAGTTATTTTTTAAAAAATATTCGCGGCTTTTTAAAAAAAATGAGACAATTTTAAAAAATAATCGAGGCCTCCTAAAAAATAATCGAGGCTTCTAAAATAATAGTCGAGGCACTTTTTAAAATTGAGATAAATTTTAAAAAATAATCGAGGCTTTTGAAAAATTAATTGATGATTTTTGAAAAATAATCGATGCTTTTTGAAAAATTAATCGATGCTTTCAAAAAATAATCGATGCATTTGAAAAATAATCGATGCCTTTGAAAAATAATCAAGGCCTCTTAAAATTTAATCGAGGCTTCTTCAATAATAATCGATGCACTTTTGTAAATTAGTCGAGGCATTTCAATCGAGACAATTCTTTTAAAAAAATCGAGGCTCAACATATATCAATCGAGGCTTGTAATATCAATCAAGACTTGCAATTTCAATTGAGGCAATTTTCAAATAATAGTCGATGCTCAAGAATAATCGAGGCCTCTTAAAAATAATCGAGGTATTTAGAATTAGAGTTTCGGTTGTTAGGGTTGTGCATTGATAATGCTTGATAAAAGTACAATGTGCCAATCATTGAGTGTAGGGACCAAGTCTAATATAGTACAAATTGCCCAACAAACTACTTGTTTTTAAAAGTTATTGCTTTTTCTCAAAAACTATTTACTTTTATTTACTTTTATCTATTTAGACTTAAAAAAGGGCGGAATTATTGCCGGTCCTCCCAATTTAAAACTCCCCTTTTCTATTTAGAATAATTAAAAACAGCCCTTTTCCTATTCTTTAATTTTATTTTATTTTAGAGGAAATTTTCTACTCCCCTTCTAGATCTAGGGTTTCACCTCGACTCCCGCCTCTCCCTCCCTCTCTCTATAAAGCAGCAGAATTGATGTAGGATTCTCCAGTTGTTTCGCCAGCCTCCTTTACTTTCATCTACTTGTAGCTTGAGTTATATTAAAATTTGATTTGCAATCTATTTTTCTCCGTCCCGTTATATCGTTAATCCGCACATAGTTCTTCTCTGGAATCTTTACAGCAGTAATTCCTGAGATTTTATTTGTGCGCACACCAAATTTTCCAATCTGCTTGAGCCTTCTCCATTCATATTCCATGGAGTTGAGCTTCAATGAAGTTGGATTACACTCTCTATTTCTATATATTTATTTTAATTCCGATCCAATTTTTAAATTAAATTTTGTTTCTTTCTTGTTTTCGAATTTTAAATGAACTTGTTTGTAAAAGGCGCAGACTGGTTTATGTTGTTCCAGCTATTCAGCACCGTGAATATATTTTTTTAGTTATGTTATTTATTATAAACAAAATTGTAGTGTAATTAAATATAAACTTTTGGAAGTAATATAAGTTTTAGCCAGTTTCAATATTGTTAGGAAATATGTTTAATGAGTCTGCAAAATTCCTTGTTTCCATAAAGCATTTCTCTAAACTAAGCATGCTTTTTTTTCTGGAAAAACAAGAAATTAGTATTCAGGTTTGAAGAGAATAAATCAGATTAGATTTACTTAGTTCATTAGTGTTTGAAAGGCCGCAGATATATGTAATGTTTGCAACTACTGTGTAGTGAACTGATATATTATATATTTTTTGTAAGTTGATGCAGTGTTTTTGGAATAAAGTTGTAATCTTGTCTTGTAAGAAAGGAGAGAAATATAGAAGAAATGGGGGAAAAATTTAGAAGAAATATAGAGAAATTCAGATTTGGCAGCTCTAACTTGCTCCTTCGTTCATATTTTTTCATGATATATAGTCCTAGGACTACAAGGGTTGTACCAAAGTACTCCAAACCCCCTAAAAGCATATTCTAGAATAAAAATGGCATAAAGATAATAGGCCAAATAACTTGGGCTACTTGTTAAACATTAAAAACTTGAAGAAATAAGATAAACCGATCCAACTTAATTGTGTAGCGGGTCAAAGCTTGACCCGTGATCCGCCTCCTCCATTTGCAATTCATTATCTGGATCCTGCACCATTTTCCCTAATTCAAGACTCAATATTTCCCATCCCGATTCTTCATCAGAAACCTTAGCCACCGATCCGTCTGCTCCGGCCATGTCCATGACATACTGTTTACAGTGTGAGGGAGGATTTGTGATTTTTCTGTGTTAAACAAAGTTAGGATTGAAATTAGTGAGTTCCTAATTAACAGAGTTTAAATTCCATAATGTTATTTAGGTCGGTTGTTAATCACAACGCTTGACTTTAATAGTATCGAGATCAAAATTAATGTACCCACCACTACTAGCACTACTAGCTCCCAACGCCCAACTTCCATCCTCATGTTTTGCAATTTGCATTGCGTTTAGTTGAGCGCTAACCTATCCTTTTCTTTTAAGTCTTTCGCCCATGTATAGGTTTTGTGTAATAATATGATGCTGGGCTCTAATTATTTGTTTTGAAAACCAAGAATGAAAGTTTAGATTAAAATGAATTATTGAGAAACTCATTCATAAATAATGGAACTTTTATTATGTGTACAATTTAGGGTCAAGCTTTGACTTTTTTATTTCAGCATGTATACGGCTTCTATTTGACTTGACCTGGTTTGATTGCATTTTTAAGTTTGATCCAATAATAAGGGCTCCAATTATTAAAAAAAAATCATATATACATCACTCCAATTGTTAATAATAATTAGATATTTTATATATTAACGAAGGATTTGTTTGCTAGGTAATATAAGTGGGTAATAGATACCTATGATATTCTAATATTATGTTTGCTTGTAACATCAAAGTTCATGATTATGCAACACTCTAATATTATGTTTGCTTGTAATATCAAATCCCATGATTATGCAAGAGTTTGATTATGTGATAATCATTTATATAATATTAGATTAAAATATTTTTGTAGATATTAATTAAAATCTTATTATATTTTTACAGATATTAATTAAAATCTTATTATAGAATATTTACACAATATATGATAACTAATTAAATTATACTCCCTCCGTTTCGTTTTATTTGTTGTTTTAGGTTTTTTGTTTTGTTTCAAAATATTTGTTGTTTTATATATTTTCACATACCCTCTCTCTAATTTAACCTCATGACAAACCCTATTTTAGGAAAAGATAATTGGATAAAATTTTGTTGCATATATGAGGGATGAGTATATTTGTCCACAAAATTAATTGTTAATTCTAGATAAAAAAAAACATAAAACAACAAATAAAACGAAACGAATGGAGTATTTTAGAAGTTGAAATTTTATGAAGAATTTTAATACATTTAAACAAACAATATATTATTAATATTTATATTTTAATACATCAAATTAAATATAATATTGATATCTTATATGTTAAAAGATATCACAGTTAGATATATTCAACTTTATACCATATTGTTCAGTAAACAAATTCTAAGGGCTCGTTTGTTAGGGGTGATAAGGGAGTGATAGATATTTATGACACCTTAATAAGTTGTTTGATTTAAAGCTCAAAGCCCTTTATTAAATTTCTAACAAAGATTTGCAGGATTCAGTAGGATTTTGTATCCTACCTCCTAGGCGAGATATATAATACAGAAGATCATTATTATAATTATTGAACTAAATTGCCTCATTCCATTCCATAGTATTTAAAGTCCAATAATAAATTATCTGCCTAATATAAGAGGGTATTTTTAGAATTGTAATTATATGGGAAATGTAATACTTCCAATCAAACAGTAAATTATATATGTATGTATTTTATAAATATTTTGATACATTCAAGTAAACATGATATTGATACCTAATATATCAAAGACGTCCTAGTCATAAGTATCGTATGCTATTTTATACTATCTAGCAAACGAGTCCGAATCATATAATACTAGATTGCAATTATTAAAAAAAATATCATATATACTTAGGGATATCAACTTTATCCGTAGGGTAAAATTATCCACGGGTAAACGGGTTATAGGGGCGGGTAGTACCTGTAGATTCTGATAACGGGTAGGGTACGACCCATACCCGCTAAATTTTATTAGGGTAAGGGTAGGGTATGGAATTAAGGTTTTAGCCGATTACCCTAATATATTAAATAAATATATAAACACACACACACACACACACACACACATACTTTTTTAATTAATCTTCTAATTTTGTTGTTATGGTGACATCACAAGAATTTGATTTGTTTGTATTGATTATATTTTGACAAAAAAAACTCATCAATTAATTATTATTTTTTTGTGTTTTTGGGAATTTTTTTATTGTGATAAATTATTAAATAAATTTAAACGGGTAACCCGTTTCACCCGTGGGTATCTGATTACCCGTAGGGTAATACCCGTACTCTACCTTCTATACAAAATAGAGTAATAGAGTATGATATAAATATGACATTTTATGTTAGGGTAGGGGACGGGGAAGACATACCCATACCCTAGCCTACCCATTGAGATCCATGTATATATGTAAATATATATATATATATATATATATACACTGAATAAAACTTATTTTTGGCCTCGATAAAAGGTGATGTTGTCGGAGAGAGTTGACCAATAACCAATTAATGAGCGCACTAAAACGGCAATATCAGCTGTCTCTCAAATAAATACGCACACACACAAAAAAGGCGACCCCCTTCTTGTAAGCTCGGCTCCACTGCCACCTGCTGCTCTCCAAAACTTTGTATAAATTCCATCTAAACTTATGCTTTTTATTTTTCATTTCGTATGTGAAATAATTTATTTCAGACTCATTCCTCAACTCTTATGTAAAATCACAATTTCAAGACAAAAAGAAAATAAAATAGTTTGATATAGTGTAGAGTGCCCCCCATTTGTCTCTTCCAATTTCATCTTACCTTTTATATATTTTTTAGTAAATTCATAATTTTAAAGATAACTATTATTAAAGAAAACATGAGTGGAATGGATTATAATTAATAAATATAAAATAAAAATAAATCGTAATGAATAGAAATTGGAGAAAATGTAAATGTTTAATAAATTTACAGTGAGACACAGAATCAAACACTACATGTGTCCATTTGGTATTGACAAAAAATTGTATCTCTCTAACGGATCATAGACTGTTTGATTTTTTTTTTTCTATTTTTTCCCTATTATTCAAATTAGAGTTTAAATTTAATTCAAAAAATTCAATATCAAGCATAGTGTGCGAAGCCACACGTAGTGTTAGATGAGTGCACTGCGTGAGCTATTACATAAAAAAAAATTAAATTAATTTATTTTAATTTTAGAATTTACAAATTTTATTTTATGATGTATATACATTCAAAAAAATATGAATTAACGAGTGCGGTGCACGAGCCACTGACAACAAATGATTCACTAATTCATGTTTAGGGTGTATGAGGGGGGTGGGGCAAAAAAATCGAAACATCTGGTTGACAAGGTATCGATTTCATAGGCGAATGCGATTTTCTATTTTACATTTGGTATTTCCAACCAGTATTCCACGATCAAATTTATGAATTTTTCTTGCATTTTTTTCATCAATTTTAATTTATATTATGTTTTGGTTTAATTTTACACTTATTAATTAGAGTTGATTCTCCCCATTCAGATTTTATATTTATTTAGTATTTAATTTTCAAAGAAATAATTATTTTGGTTGATTATTTTAAATATATTATTTATAGTTTTTTAAATCCTAATTTTTTATTGATAAATGTAATTAGGTCAATTATGTTATAATTAATTTTTATTTTATAATATTTATTATTAAACTTGTAAATTTAATCGTAGAACACGGATTAAAACACCGAATATGGAATAGAGGATCTGATCCGCTCCTTTGATATTCCAAGCTTGCACTCAACTTTGTTAGTTATTTGCTTGATCAATTGTTGATATTTAATTATTTGAATCTCAAATTATGAAGAAGAAAAAGAAACATTAAAATGGAGTTGATGGAAGTTGTGAGCTGACAAATTTAAATATTAGACTGCACGCACCTCATTCACTACCTACTGTTGCCTATTAATCACTCTAATCTACTCTCTCCGATATTTGCAGTCCACAATTATGACTACATCGCTCCCCCTCAAATTAATACATTCCACGTCACCAATTCTGCAGGTTCGGTTTCACGAGTCCAGATCAGTAAAATGATATTCTTATCCTCATATTCAAACATGATTAAATATCAATAAAATCATAAATATATTATCGTATATTAATTTAGATCTAGATATACCTATCGTCTTTTAGTTCATGATTCGTGAGACGGTTCTCACACAAGTTTTTATTTATTTGCTAACGTTCTCTTAAAATTTTCATTTAATTGAATAAACAATGTTACATTTTTATTTCAAAGGCTGATCTAAATCCATGAAATGAGCCTAATTAGTTGATGAAGTTTAATTTGATAATCCAAAACAGTCTCAGCATGGGTGAAAATATATAAAATCTATCTAAACTTTGATGTAGAAGGCTCAAGTCTATATCTCACCCATTTGATCTAGGGGTGGTTTTGTGTGCATTAGGTGAATATTAGACGATCAACGCGTTGGCTCAGATAACTCGAGAAAAAAAAAATGTTAAAATTAGTATTAACCGTAATACTAAAAAAATATAACTCAAAAGCCCAAAAGTATCACCTGGATCCTTAAAAAGTGTCGGTCACAAATAAACTATGAAAATCAGTATTAACCACAATAGTAAAAGTATCACTAAAAATTCAAAAAATATCACTTGTTTCTTTAAAAAGTATCACCAATGTTGTTGTTGTTGTTTTTTTTTTTTTTTTTTTTTTTTTCCGGATTGACTAGGTGAATACAAGTTGACCGTCTAGTTGGCACCTTATGTATTAGAGAATTGGCATATCAACTAAGCAATTTAATTCCACTCATTTCTTCCCTAATCAGCCAACGGCAAAAAAGCTGAAATCATTAATCATCCACAACTATATTGTTTAAAGTATTTATTTCAATTCGACTTACATATCCTATCAAATAATCAATATCATATATAGGATCACGTGATAAATAACCCATCGTCATCTTCAACTACATTTGCATATTAATTATTGAAACGCTTTTCCTAAACAACGCAATTCGTCAAATTATATATATACATAGATCCCGTGTGTGTGTGTGAGAGAGAGAGAGAAGAAAGTGAGAGAGACATGGAGGGCATCGAGCACAGAACAGTGAGTGTGAACGGCATAAACATGCACGTAGCCGAGAAAGGCGAAGGCCCCATCGTGCTTTTCCTCCACGGATTTCCCGAGCTGTGGTACACATGGCGCCACCAGATAGTGGCGGTCGCCGCCCTGGGCTACCGCGCGGTGGCGCCGGACCTCCGTGGCTTCGGAGACACGGACGCACCGGCCGACGTGTCCGGATTCTCTTGCCTCCATGTAGTGGGTGACATAGTGGCGCTGATAGAGTCCCTCGGCGGCGGAAACCAGGTTTTTCTGGTGGCGCACGACTGGGGCGCCATGATCGGGTGGTACCTCTGCCTTTTCCGGCCGGATTTGGTGAAGGCGTTTGTGTCTCTAACGGTGCCGTTTCGTCCCCGCCACCCCACCATGAAACCTGTCGCCGCCATGCGAGCTTTCTTTGGAGAAGACTACTATATGTGCAGATTCCAGGTTCCTATTAATTATTTCCTTTTTTGGATTATTATTTTTTAAATATTTTGAGAGAAACATACATTACCAATTTAAATAACTCAATAAAAATAAGATAATATTGTAATTGCAAGCAATTAATATTTTCGCTAAGGATTTGCAGTCTCTTAATAATTTTCCCAAGCGCGTGTCAATCTTAAAATAATTCGTCTAATATTGTTTAAATCACAATTACTAGCTGAAAAGAATGATCTAGCCAGAATAGCCAACTTTTTTAAATTTGTAGTCCGTATTGTGAAATAAAGCGTCCACATTAATTTTCTAAATCGATAATTGTTAACTACTCAACTTGTGGTGGACACACACACACACACACAGAGTATCTCAATTCAAAAAATTTGATGTGATTTCAAATTATAACCTTTTATGATAATGACACGGCTACTCCAAATGTTTTGTTTTGACTAATAATAATATAATCTTAAATTTATAATTTATATAATTATTATTCGAACCGTACCGACCAAAGACTGATGAAATTGATGGTTCGAAGCGTGGCCATTAATTAATAATATGATTATTGAAGATTGAGAAATTGAAATTAAAAAGGTTTGATTGGTGAAGTAGGGAGGGGCTGGAAATTTGGATGAGGTCCACCAATATTTTCTTTCATTAAAGCTACAGCTGTCAAAAACAAAATTTAATTTGTGATCGCACTTCGCTATTCTGTCTCTGTTTCTGTATTTTAAACAACATTAATATTGCAAATTAAATGAAATGAATCTCCACAACTACCAGCCCGGCCCTACCTAGCTAGTCTCTTATAATTAATTGAATTTTATAATTTCATTTTTCCTATCCAGATTCCAGATAGATATACGACACTTGAAATTATTTCAATTTTCGAGTCTCTATTTACTCTGAATTTATTTTCCTGACGCTTTTTCGAACGACCACATGCTCTTAATATAATGTTAGCAGAATTTCCTGAAACAGTTGAACTTGCAAAATAGAGTATATTAAAAGTAGTTGAACTTGCTGTCTTTTTTTTTTCCCTCACACAAAAATTATTATTAATGAATGCATGCTTAGCACAAAAATAAAAATATAATACTAATTATTTGATATATATATGGTTACTATAAGATTAGTAAAACAAATTAAAAATTGACATAGAAGTAGGGTTAGAATTAGAAAATGGAATGGAGTAATATATAGGGTGCAATTGGAAGGGGTGCAGGAAGCTGGAAAAATGGAAGCAGAAATAGGAGAATACGGAGCGGAAGCAGTGATCAAGAAGATCCTAACGGAGCGATCACCGGGGCCGCCCCGTTTGCCGAAAGAAATGGCATTCGGATCGAACAACAACGCCGTCAAACTGCCGCATTGGTTCACGGAAGAAGACCTCAAATACTACGCTCAGAAATACAACGAAAAGGGCTTCACCGGAGGCCTCAACTACTACCGCGCCCTTGATTTGTACGTACATACAAATTATACTTAATTAATTAATTAAACACTTCGTTTTGTTGAATAATTAATTAAACACTGCAGGAATTGGGAGCTGACGGCGGCGTGGACGGGAGCAAAAGTGAGAGTTCCGGTGAAATTCATGGTGGGAGATCTGGATATGGTGTATAATACGCCAGGAGTGAAGGAGTACGTGCATGGAGGTGGGTTCAAAGATGACGTGCCGATGCTGGATGAAGAATGCGTTGTGGTGGAGAATACGGGACACTTCATCAATCAGGAGAGACCTCACGAGGTTAATGCTTGTCTTCATCACTTTTTTACCAACTTCCTCTAGGGAATTATATTATATTAAACAACTCCATCATGGATATGATTTTGTCGTTGTTGTTGTTGGAGAAGAAATTAAACTACGTTTTGCCTATGTACGTGTGTTTTGAGTTAAGATGTTAATTACTTCTGCCTTTGCACCAACCAACTCGAACAATGCATGCATATATGCATATTCGATTGTATGGAATTTCCCTCTTCACAAATATATATGAATAATAAAGTAACCCGCTTCATCATTGCTCAATCAGCCCCAAACACGACTTCCGATTTGTGCTAGCTTCTAATTTTCCTAATTTTGTCCATTCTCTTGTATTGGAAGACGTTTCTCATCTCCAATTCAATGAATAAATATCTTGTGTAACCGTGGGGGAACTACCCACTTTAAATTTTAAAGAATTTTTTGAGCTGGTCTCCTATGGATAAGATTGATTAGCCAGGCCCATCACACCCATTAAAAGCTACCTCAACTCCTGACTATTAATCCACAATCAAACATAAAAATTCAGAAGCACATCCAATATGTAAAAAAGAAAAGAAAAAAAGATTACATCACACCTAGACTATTCGCTGCCACTCATTCCCACCGCCAAGTCAAGGTCTTTCGTCGTCATTGAACCACTGAAAACACAAGGACGACGTTGCTGTTTAGCGCGCCACCGCAATGACATGATGTTGTCACCGTTGATTGGTATAGACACCATTTAGGAGAAAAAGATGCAAGAGAAATCTGTATTTTTATTTATTTTCATATGTTTACAATAGTGATCCTAACTACTCTCTTATTGAGAGATTTGTACAACTCATGAGGAAAGAAATAATTCTATTATAGGGTGGATCAATTAGATCCCAAATTATTGATTATTTCCTTCTAACACTCCCCCTCAAGTTTAGTGACGGGATCACCGATACTTAACTTGACAAGAACTCTAGCAAAATTTGTAGCGGTCACAGCTTTAGTCAAAATGTCGGCTAGCTGATGTTTTGATCGAACAAATGGTAACTCTATAATTCCACTTTCAATTTTCTCTTTAATAAAATGATGATCCATTTCCACATGCTTGGTTCTATCATATTGAACCAGATTTTCGGATATGCTAATTGCAGCCTTATTATCACAGAATAGCTGACATCTTTGCTTTGGAGGAAATCCAATTTCAGTCAACAATTTCATAACCAAAGGACTTCAGTGAGCCCACTCTTGATTCCACGGAACTCAGCTTCAGCACTAGATAAGGTAACAGCCTTTTTGTTTCTTACTTCTCCACGTGACTAGATTTCCTCCTACAAAGGTGAAATATCCTCCGGTGGATCGTGTATCTACCAAACTTCCTGCCCAATCTGCATCAGTATAACCATGGATCTCCAGATGTCCGTGTTTCTTGAGTAAAACTCCATATCCAACCGACCCATTTAAGTATCGAACAATTCTCAGTGCGGCCTCCATATGTTCTTTCTGAGGGTGATGCATGAATTGGCTTACAACACCAACAACATACGCTATATCAGGTCTAGTGTGAGATATGTAAATTAACCTACCCATCAGATGTTGGTATTTACCCCGATCAATCAATTCTGCCCCTTCTACAATCTACAGCCCATGAATCATGACTATTGGAGTAATTGTCGGTTTACAGTCGAGCAAACCTGTCTTGGCTAAGAGATCCAGAATGTACTCCCTTTGATGTAGAAATATGCCATTCTTCGACCTCAGTACTTCAACTCCGAGAAAGTATTTCAGGATTCCTAGATCTTTCATCTCGAATTCTTGAAACAAATTCAGCTTTAACCGGTCAATTTCTTCATTATCATCTCCAGTATTGATCATATCGTCCACATAGATAATCAAACATGTTACCCGATTGTCTCTTCTTTTCAGGAACAGAGTATGATCGGAATTACTCTGTTGGTATCCACACCTTATCATAACCTCTGTGAATCTTCCAAACTAAGCCCTTAGAGACTGTTTAAGTCCGTACATCATCTTCTTCAGTTTATACCCCTCACCCCTTCCAAATTCTCCTGAAAAACTAGGAGGTGCTTCCATATTGTAGCGCCCCGGTCCTGAAAGACCGTGGAAATGGACGCCACGGGGGTGGGAAGTAAGAAGCGGGAAAGAAATGGGGTAATTTAATTAACGACGGGATGATAATCTAAAAAGGATTAATGTTTAGAACAAAATTTAACAACCTAGTATGACAAAGATAAGTTATGCCTTCCGAAAAATTAGACAGCATAACCTCTGTAACTAGAGCGAATCCCCGTTTATAAAGGCTTATAAGAGAAGAATGGAAGCTGTAACAATTCAATAAGCCCTTTCATAGGCCAAACGGAATCAAATAACCAAATACCAACAATCAATAGACCCATTCATAGGTCGACTTAAGAAACAGACACCAATATGCTGAATAAATGAAGCCCTTCCATAGGCCAAAATAAATGATCAAATAGACATAACGAAAGACGGGCTTCCCCCCTTTGGAATAATTATGTAGCTAAGCATATGATACATGTTAACTAGGAAGTCAACAAATTATCAGGATCAAAGAAGCAGAATCATATCAACAAAATACCAAGATCAGAGCTCTTAGCATTTAGCAAAAGAATATCACAAGTGCGGAAACTCAGTTCTTAATAGAATACTAAATAAAAGGGGACAACGGAAAAATATGTAGATAATAATAGCCCATATCTCAGCCTCGTCACCTCCACGCTCCAGCCTACTTACCTGAAAATGTTTGAAAAGATTTGGGCTGAGTACTAATGCACTTAGTGGGCAAGTTTTACAATTCAAGTTATGCAAATCATTTTAATAAAGTAATCTATCTGTGTTCATGCAGGTAGTGAAACTTAGGAGGTTTAAAAGTTGGAAGCAACCTAAGTTCACCAAAACATTTTATCGTGAAGCGCTTAAGAGTATAACCGGTCACTGCCCGCAACCCAAACTACATCACCAGCGCATAACGTTGAGTATGGCCATAATATACCCAAAGAGTATAACCAATAAGTGTTTCATTTTAGTCTCACTGACAAGGAGTAGGGCAGGACAAATAATGCATGCATACTGTAGCTACTCACATTGACACAGCGCTGGTTTATGAGACTCCGACAACATACAGTTGCACGTAAATATTTAACACAGATAGTCACATATGCAATTTTAACAAAGCAGAGCTTAATAACTCGAAAGATACAATTTGCAAAGATATAGTATAGCCCACCTTATACATACAGAAGTCCTTCCCTGGTTCCCCTAGGCTAAGATGCTCTAACCATCTCGAGATTCAATCCTTCACCTTCCTCGTAAGTCACGCAAATCCTACAAGGATCGATCTTCAGCTCAGAACGACTACTATATTTTCGGAAATTAATCTACTGTAATCCGAGCTATTATTTAATTTTATTCTTTTTAGAAATAGATTGCGCGACTCTAGAGACCTCGAATAATTCCGACAAAGAAGGAAATAAATTCCAAAATATTATTCTTGATTTATTGGGACCATCCGATTTGACAGGGGTCTCTTTTCAAAACTTGCCATTTTAATCGATTTTTATCAGATTTGTACCACGGCACTTTTTAACTGTTCAAAAACTATGAAAATATTCAAGGACCATCCTATATATGCCAAGACTATAGTTTGAGAGTTTTAGAATTTTTCGATAACACATGACTCCAGTATAAAAATAACTGCTTAAGTTGAATAATCGAGATTATTCAAAACTCGTCCGAAAATTACGAAATTCGACGGGCGCATAGGAAATAATTTTTGGAGCAACTTTCGAGAAGAAACTTTTTCGATTTGATGACCCGAAATGGGTGAAACGGGGCAAAAACGTAACTGTTCGGCGCCCCTCTACTATTCACGTTTTCCGGCGTTTTGGCCGGTTTCCGGCCACCGAATGACAACGATATCAAAAGACGAAACGTAGAGCACATAAAGATACACGACATACTAAAATTTCAGCTTAAAAGGATGAGAAACGAACCGAGACGAGGCTGCGCAACGTGGCAACCACGTTGCCGTTTTCCGGCAGCTCCGGCGGCGCTCCGATGACGGCGGCGGCGGATGGCAGCTCCGGCAGGTGGCAGCAGCAGCTGCTGCTCTCTCCCTCTCTCTCTCTCTCTCTCATCTCTACTCTCTCTCTCTCGTAACATATATATATATATATATATATATATATATATATATATATATATAGCTTGGGGATTGGGATTAGGATAAATAGGGGGGCGGTGATTTAGATAATTTTAGGATTTTTTTAAATATAATATTTCGGATATAAAATACTGATAAAATATTTTTAGACTCGATTTAAAAATTACTTTATTTTACCGGGAGTTCAATTGATATCGCATTATAAATCTAAAAATATCGGGAGGTTCATTTGACCTCTAATTAAAATTTTAAAAGTATCATTGAAATTCTCAGGTCGTTCTATTTACAAAAATCATTATTGACCACGCGTCAAAAATATTTCAAATATAATAATTTTTTTTCAATCTTAAATAATACCTAAATCGCGGTTTTTTTTAATCTATTTTACTTTATTTTAGTTCCAATATTTTTTTTTTTGTAGCCTTCTAAATAAATTTAGAAAACTTTTAACTATAATCTAAAAATACGGGGTGTTACACATATACACTTCCTTTATTAACTCTCCATGTAGAAAGACATTAGTCACATCGAACTGATACAGTGGCCAATCCAGGTTGGCCGCGATAGACAGCAAAACTCTCACAGTATTCATCTTAGCAATTGGAGAAAAGGTTTCTGAGTAATCAACTCTATATGTCTGTGTATAGCTTTTTGCCACTAGTTGAGCCTTGTATCTCTCGATTTTACCATCAAGTCGTCGTTTGATGGTAAAGACCCATCTGCAACCAACAGACTTCTTATTTTTCGGTAGCCGACACCTTTCCCATGTGTTATTTCTGGCTAATGCACCCATCTCTGTCTTCATGGCCTCTCTCCACTGGGTATGTTTCATGGCTTCTTCGACAGACTGAGGAATCTCTTCTTCTCCAAGAAGTGCAATTTCGAAAGCTTGTGCTGTCTCAGTAGGATTGCCTTTAGCGCAATTTCCAACAGAATACTTTGTTTGTCTCTCAGTATATTCTGGAGAATATCGCTTTGGTGGGACCCCCCTTGTACTCCTAGGTGGCAGCACATATCGACCTGTCTTTGTATCCTCAACTCTATGAAGATCTTCATTCTCAGAAACTTGATCTTCATTCTCAACATCTTGACTACTTATCCTGTTATCATTATTAGTTTCAAGAACATGACTAGTCTCAATGGTATCACGAATGGGTACTTCAGATATCAAGAATGGTGGGGATGATGTCTCGACATTGACATCAAACTCGATAGACCGTATAACATCAGAAGGTATCTGAGCGGTGCTGTTAACTTCGTATGTTGGACCTGTTTTCGGGACAAAACTTGACATTGGCATGGACAACTAGCTTAAAGAGTCACTCTCTTCCCGATTCTCCCCCTGACTACTAAGGTGGTGGTGGTAAAAATACTCAGTTTCTAGAAAATCACAGATCATGGTGGTGAACATGTGATGAGTTTTGGGATCATAGCACCGATACCCTTTCTGATGTAAACCATAGCCGATAAAAACACATTTGACCGCACACAGAGAAAGCTTGTGCTGGTTATGTTTAGGTATATGAACATAGACTGAACAACCAAAGACTCGTGGTTACAGAGTGAGAGCAACATGAATTTGAGCTTGAATAGAAAGAAACTGCAAAGGAGTTTGTAGTTTCAGGGCTTTGGTAGGAAGATGATTTAACAGATACACGAAGGTAGCTAAGACTTCGGGCCAAAACATTGTAGGAGCTTGGGATTCGATCAACATTGCATGGGCCATTTCTAAGAGAATTTTATTTTTTCGTTCGGCTACACCATTCTGTTCAGGGGTGTGAGGGCAAGAGGTTTGATGGATCATTCCTGTGGTAGCACAAAAGTGTTTCATATGGGTATTAACATATTCCCCCCATTATCAGACCGTAAGACTTGGATATTTTTCTGGAATTGAGTTTTTACTAAGGCATAAAAATGAGTAAATTTATCAAAAACCTCAGATTTATGTTTAAGAAAATATATCCATGTCATGCGAGAACAGTCATCAACAAAAAGAAGGAAATATTGAAATTCAGAACCCCCAATAACAAGTGCAGGATCCTAAACATTAGAATGAACCAACAAAAAAATATTATCAACCCGAGTATTGTTAAGCTTATATGATGTCTATGGCTCTTGGCCAGAAAACAGGTCTCACAATACATATTCTAGGAAATGACTAATTTAGGAAAAAGCAATTTTAAATAACCCGTGGTGGGGTGTCCTAACTGACGATGCCAAAGCCAAGCAGCCCGGTCGCCAGGTCCGTGAGTCAGCATCATAGTACCTTTTTGAGCTATTTCATCTACATAGTACAATCTATTTCACTCAGTGCCACGCCAAATAATCACCCCCCGTCCTGATATCCTGTAAAAGAGAGAAGTTAGGTTGAATTAGGAGAGTGCAATTTAGCTCCTTTGTGACATGACTGACAGAGAGAAGTTTATATGACAAAGATGGAACAAAAAGACAAGTTGACAGTCTTAAAGTAGGGGACAAATTGATAGTTCCGGCTCCTTTAACCAGAGCTAATTCTCCATTTAGCGGTTTGGACATGAGTTCTCCGGAAATGTGTAGACTGCATAAAATCATTTTTGTCGAAAGTCATGGTGTCGGTTGCACCACAGTAAAAAATCCATTGTTCATTTTTTTCTGTACCAACACTGAGAACGGTACAAGCTGTGGAAATATCTTCAAGGACCTGAAAATGGTTATCAAGTTTTACAAGGGCTAAGTTGAAATTTTTTCTTTTATGTTTCTCGTCCAAATAAAAATTGAGAGCCGACTGTTTCTTCACCCCTTTACCTTCTGTGGGTGAGTAAACCCTAACTTTCGCTACGCCGCCTCTAGTCGTCTCTGTCGCGCCACCTCCAGTTGCGCCGCTGCCATTGATGCCGGCGTTGCCCACTCCGGCGCTGGTAGCCCGGTCGGTGGCATTGGCTACAGTGGCGACGCCACCTCTGTTCTTGATCAGAAGCTTTGTCTTCTTCGTCTCATCCCACCACTTCGGGTATCCAACCAACTGAAAACACGAGTCTTTCGTGTGTTTCTTCATACCACAATGCAAGCACACCAGTTTGCTCTTGTATTCTCGAGGCCAGTTTCCCTTTTGCATGGAGTGATTCCGGTCCTTGGCTGTCAGTACGACCCTGATGCCCGATGATGTGCCTCCTCCGTCGACGACTACCGGCCAGAGAATTCGGTCCCTGGCAGTCTCGCGCCTCACCATCGCGTAGGCAAAATCCACTGAGGACAGGGGCTCTTTCTTGAGGATATCCTTCTTCACAGGTTCATATATATCACTCAATGCCGTGAGAAACTGAAATAGCCTCTGTTGTTGTATGATTCTGTTGAAAGTGTCAATATCTTTAGAACACTCCATGGGATTTGGCTCTTTGCGATCGATTGACATCCATATGTCTTGGAATTTTGCCCATATCTCTTCTAATGTGAAATCTCCTTGTTGCATAGTGTTTGCCTTTCTGTGTAGATCAAAAACTTGGAGGGAGTCGGTACCGCTCCCGGAGGTGAGTACTAATCTATCCCACATGGCTTTAGCCGTGGGATGTTTTGAGACACTGTTGATAAGGTTGGTTTCATCATTCTGGACCAGCCATGTAAATACACATTGGTCCTCTTGTTCCCACCGTTTGTATGTTGGATCTGTGGTGGCCGGTGGGTCACCGGTGAGGTAAGACGTTTTTCCCTTGTCTTCAATTGCTTTCTTCATTAGTATTGCCCATAACGGATAGTTGTCTTCGTTAAGTTTGAATCCTATTGACAAAGATTCGGTATTTGTGTTTTGTGATGTTTGCAAGCCGAGGCTATTTTTAAGGAAATTGACTAATTGGATGGTTAACTCATCTAGTATATTGGTGTGATTCTCATTTACTGTCATAGTCTCACTCGTTTCTAACATGGTTATATGTGTTTCCAGTTGCAGATTGCAACTGTCTTGGCCGAAAGGTTAGGGAGAGGTATTCATAGACAATGATGAAGTAATTTCTGAGTCTCCTGCTCTGATACTATGTTGATTGGTATAGACACCATTTAGGAGGAAAAGATGCAAGAGAAATCAACATTTTTATTTATTTTTTTATGTTTACAATAGTGATCCCAACTACTCTCTTATTGAGAGATTTGTACAACTCATAGGGGAAGAAGTAATTCTATTCTAGGGTGGATCAATTAAATCCCAAATTATTGATTATTTCCTTCTAACAGTCACTTAGCCACCATGAAGAGAAAATGCGTCAACGCACCTGAGCCACCCGCAAAAATGAGGTCGTCGTTGTCGCTGAGCCACCGTATAGACAATGTCACCATTGCTGCTCAACCACCACAAAGAAAACAATTGTCGTCGCTTCCTCGATCCGATTGATTTTTATCGCCACCAACATAAAAAATATTTTATTCATCTGAAAAAAAAACCCAAATGGTGTATTAAGCTCATGGATGACTAGGTAGTGGGACGAGTATTCAAACAAAGTGACCATGATTTCTATCAAGAACAACCTTCAGATTTTTCTTCATCATCCATTCCACAATCTCTTTCCTAAATGTGGCATGTTGCGCACTCAAATTTGCATAGTTGTTGCAATTGTTGAGTTGGTTAAAGAAGTTTAATCTAGAAGATTTGTCGTGAGTTTAGAAATTGATTATACCTAATAATAGCCATTTTGTGTTGATATCAGAAGCTGGTAAATGAATTGTGTGCATTTTTATAGGTTGTTGATGCATGTATCTAACTTTAATTAATGATCTAATTTGCTTTTATGTGGCCGGTTCTTATTTAACTCTACTGATGAACAATGCTGAAAATGAACAGAGTACAAAAGTTTTTGAAAATCTTAATTTGTATTGTCAAATTTCAACATTAGCGATACTTTGTTGCATTCATAATGATAATTTTATGTAATATATGTGATTGACAGTTGTGTATTTTACACAACTTTTGAATATGAATTGATGATGTTTATTATATTAAGTTGTATATTTTATATAATTTCTGTGCTTTATTTGTTATCATTTGGAGTTTTTGATGTGTCTGCTAGTTTTGCAATAATAGTTGCATTTTTGTTGCATAATTGAAGCAAAACACAGTCAAATACGGGCATGAAGAGTTGAAGGGGAATTGAAGCTATTGAGCTTAATTAAAATACTTAATTAAAGCCTAATGGACGGAATTAAATGATCAAAACCTGTGAAAATCCGAAGCCCAGTACGAAATACACTTGGGTCGACTTGAAAAGTGTCGGTTGACCCAAGCTAATGCAAATTGTGCAGGCATGGGTCGACCTGAATGAATGCACTTGGATTGACCCTGTGCAAAATCAATTGCGTCGTATAAACAAGGTCACCGTTGTCTATATAATGGCTCAACCACAAGTATTACATATGGTAATAAATTTTCGTGTGCAGTTGTAACGCCCCAGTCCCACTAGGATCAAAACGTCACCAAAAACATACGTACATGCTTACGTAATAAATACTTTTATAAAAAAAAATTAGATTTAACTTTATTAATAATTTGTAAACGGACATCACCTCGGCTTAAAATGTTCAAACCCGTACTCAGGCGTTCTTAAAGTCAACTTCCAACAAAGCTTTTCAAAATCACTGACTCACATAAAACCAAATTATGACATGTCAACAAGCAATACATATAACCAAACAGGCCACACATTCAAAAACTTCACGGTTATCCCTTATATACATTGAAAATATATATATATATATACAAACAAAAATTGACCATTAGGGTCAACAACTTTTAAACTTAAAAGGCTTGCCGAGTACCAACGGAAGCATTTAATATTTCACACACAAACATAAGTTTAAAGATGGTTTTTAAGCTAAAAACCACATAAGGGTCAACCATCAAACCCACTTCAACAGCTCAGCCTCAACCAGCTTGATCTCTAGGACCTGAAAATATTTGAAAATATTTGGGTTGAGTGCCAGAAAACACTCAGTGGGCATTATCATTCGTCCAAGTCATACTTTCATACTTTAAAATCAATCATAAACATACTTTATAACATAGTTTACTCTCCTTAATTGGATGAGAGACCCAATGTGATCACATGATACTTTACGGTTACTTATCTAGACATTTAGTCATAAAGTAAACTGTCTTTCTTGTAAGTCGGAATTCCTCTATGCATGAAGTCTCAACACATCCAATCATTACGTAAACAATGTTTTTAAAACATTTAACATACTTTTCATGGACGAATTTAAAACATAGATGTGAGTTATAGAAAAATCCACCTTGATGATCTCAATATGCAGTGCAGTTTATGCGTAAAATGCTACTATGCTCTCCGATCGTCTCGACCTACAAAATTGAAATTCTAACTTAGAATCCTCAAATAGGCCATAAAGATAATAATATAAGTTCTAAATAACTTAATTAGGGTTTTTCTATGCTTTGAGATCGCTTGGAATTGAAATAGAGTCAAACGGGGCGAATAATGTGCATTTGACGGATTGAATCAAGTTAGTGATCCCGATTGAGAATTATCGGACTTCACAGGCCTAATTGAATGGATAAAGATGAATTAAACTGAATTTAATGGCTATGAAGTTTAATTTAACATTTAGGAGGGAATTATAATATATAGAATTTCTTTTAGGAAAAGTATAACATTTAGAAATTATAGGCTAAATAACATTTTCTGAAAATCCCAATTTAGTTCTCAAATACTAAACTAGGAATCGAAAAATATGAATTAAAAAATTAGATTCATTTAATATTTTACGGCCAAATTCGAGATTAAATAGATCAAATAACATTAAATTAAAATAAAGAAACATCAAAATAAAAACTCACCTTTCTTTTCTTTCTTTCTCTTTTTTTTTTCTATTTTTCTTCTTCAATTTTCTTTTTCTTTCCCCTCGGTTTTTTTGTTTTGCTTTGCTTTTGATTTTTCTAAACCCCCCAACTGACACACACACACACACACACACACACACACATATATATATATATATATTATACAACTCAACACACACACACACGTGTACTATAGCATGTACACTAATCCATTAAAGCAATTGCCACTTGTTCAATGTACATTAGTTTAATTTTTTTTATTCTATTTATTATTATTTTATTATTATTATTTCTTCATAATTAAG
Source organism: Perilla frutescens (assembly GCA_026008535.1). Classification (NCBI taxonomy): domain Eukaryota; kingdom Viridiplantae; phylum Streptophyta; class Magnoliopsida; order Lamiales; family Lamiaceae; genus Perilla; species Perilla frutescens. The sequence continues at coordinate 33,330,963 of BRKX01000017.1, read as the reverse complement.
AAATCTCCTAACTATATATATACGTGTGTATTTATATGTGTATCAATATAAACCATATGTGTACTATTAAGTACACTAATCCTTTTAAATGTTTACAAATGGAAAAAATTGGTTTGCAATATTATATTACTGTTTTTATATTTTTATATGTTTATCTTTAAGTTATATATACATTTAAATTAAATGATTATTTGGAGATAAACTTGAATTGGTTCGAAATAAAAATTGAACCAATTGTAATAGAATAAAATTTTCGGGTTCAAATTGTCAAATGAAACAATTTCATTGGAAGGATAAATATAGTCCAATTTGAATGATCTTGGTACCAAGACGATCCCATTAATATCTATTTTTATAATATGATTTCTAATTTTAACTTAGAGGCTCAACTAAGGTCGAGACTTTTCTTGGTCTTATTGTGCCTCTAAGCCCATAATTAACTAGCCAAAATAAATTGGGTTCTAATTTCATGAAATTTCTAGCTATAAAATAAATTTTAAATACTATATTTTTCTGGGGTGTTACACCCTCCTCTCCTTAAAAAAAATTTCATCCCCGAAATTGAATGTACCTGCTATGACAAGGGTTGGATACTTTGCCAAGATCCGATCTTCAAGTTCCCGTGTAGCTTCCTCTTGTCCGTGTCTGCTCTATTGAACTTTCACAATCATTAGCTCTTTATTCCGCAGCTTTTGGACTTTTCTGTCGAGAATAGCTATAGGAAACTCGTCGTATGTCAGATCTAGATTTACTTCTATTTCTTCCTGATTTACGACGTGGCTTGGATCAAAAATATATTTTCGAAGCATTGAAACATGGAACACGTCATAAAATCCTCTTAACTTTGGCGGTAACGCCAACTTGTAGGCAACTTCTCCGATTCGTTCGAGAATTTCATATGGTCCAATATATCTAGGCCGTAACTTTCCTTTTTTCCGAATCGCACAATGCCTCTTTTAGGAGATATTTTGAAGAATACTTTATCTCCCACCGGAAATTGTAAATCCTTCCTTCTTTTATCTGCATACATTTTCTGTCGATCTTGGGCCTCTTTCATTCTTTGTCTTACTTTTTCAATAACCTCAACAATTTTCTGAATAATTTCTGAGCCCAAAATTTTTCTTTCACCAACTTCATCCCAGGAAAGTGGTGATCTGTATTTTCGACCATATAGAGCCTCATAAGGCGCCATTCCAATGGTCGCTTGGAAACTGTTGTTGTAAGCAAATTCAACTAAAGGCAAATATTCATCCCAGCTTCTTCCTTGATCCATGACTACAGCCCTTAGCATATCTTCTAGGGTCTGAATTGTTCTTTCAGACTGTCCATCGGTCTGTGGGTGAAAAGCTGTACTGAAATTCAATTTTGTGCCCATTGCATTTTGTAAGCTTTGCCAAAAGTTAGACGTGAACCGCGTATCGTGATCTGATGTCACTGACACAGGTGCACCATGAAGTCTTATAATTTCTTTTACATAAATTTGTGCTAGTTTATCCAATCCTAGAGTCATTTTGACTGGTAAGAAGTGTGCTGACTTGGTCAAACGGTCAACAATAACCCATATAGCATGATTTCCACGTAGTGACTTTGGTAGACCAACCACAAAGTCCATTGTGATATGCTCCCACTTCCATTCAGGAATTTCTAGTGGTTTGAGCAATCCAGATGGCCTTTGATGTTCTGCCTTGACTTGTTGGCAAGTCATGCATCTCTCCACATACGCTGCAATATCTCTCTTCATGTTTTGCCACCAGAAGGTTATTCTCAAATCTCTATACATTTTAGTACTCCCTAGATGAGCAGTATAAAGCGTGCAATGAGCTTCATCTAAAATTTCTCTTATCAATTCTTCATTTCGTGGCACACAAATTCTATTCTCATACATCAATGCATTATCATCTGCAATTCTGAATTCTCTTGGGACTCCTTGATCTATTCTTCCTTTTATCTTCTCGAGATAGACATCCTTTTGTTGAGCTTCAATGATTCGGCCTCGTAAGTTAGGCTTCATTACCATCGTTGATATATGCGCACTTATGCTATATGGAGGAGTTATAATTTCAATGCTAAGTTTGGCAAAGTCCCTGGTGATATGTTCTTGTTGAGTGATCAGATAACTCAATTCTACTCGATTCTTCCTGCTTAGGGCATCAGCAACAACGTTTGCCTTTCCTGGATGGTATTGGATGGAACAATCATAATCTTTGACTAGTTCTAACCATCTTCTTTACCTCATGTTGAGTTCTTTCTGTTCAAACAAATATTTTAGACTCTTGTGATCTGAATAAATCACAATTTTTCCACCATATAAATAGTGTCTCTAAATTTTCAATGCATGCACCACGGCGGCCAATTCCAAATCATGTGTCGGGTAGTTATTCTCATGTGGCTTTAACTGACGTGATGCATACGCAATCACCTTTCCATTTTGCATCAGAACACAACCTAAATCCTGCTTTGATGCGTCTGTAAAAACCACGAACCCTTCAGATTCTTCTGGTATAGCTAATACTGGTGCAGTAACTAACCTTTTTTTCAATTCTTGGAAGCTTCTCTCACAATCATTAGTCCATTTGAATTTATTCTCCTTTTTCAATAGCTGGGTCATAGGCCTTGCTATCTTGGAAAATCCTTCAATGAATCTTCTATAGTACCCAGCTAGACCCAAGAAACTACGTATCTCATGTACGCTTGTCGGGGTTTTCCATTCACTAACTGCATTCACCTTGGCAGGGTCCACTTTAATGCCCTGATCTGAGACAATGTGTCCCAAAAACACCACTTACTTTAACCAAAATTCACATTTGCTGAATTTGGCATAAAGTTTTTCTCTTCGTAGTGTGTCTAGCATAATTTTCAAATACTCAACGTGTTGTTCTTCATTCTTGGAATATATCAGTATATCATCGATGAAGACGATTACAAATTTATCCAGATATGGGTGAAAAACTCGATTCATCAAACCCATAAAGACTGCAGGTGCATTGCTAAGACCGAAAGGCATCACTATAAACTCATAGTGACCATAGCGTGTACAAAATGCAGTCTTGGGTATATCTTCCTTCCGAATTTTAAGCTGATGATACCCGAACCTTAAGTCAATCTTGGAGAATACACCTGCTCCCTTCAATTGGTCGAATAAGTCATCAATTCTGGGAAGTGGATACTTGTTCTTGATAGTTAACTTATTCACACTTCTGTAGTTTATGCACATTCGGCGTGTTCCATCTTTCTTCTTAACGAACAACACAGGTGCTCCCCATGGTGAAACGCTGGGTTGAATATAACCCTTATCTAAGAGTTCCCGTAGTTGAACCTTTAGCTCCTCTAACTCCTTTGGTGCCATGCGATATGGCGCTCTTGATACTAGGGTAGCTCTTGGAAGTAAGTCTATCGTAAACTCAACCTGTCTATCTGGAGGCAGACCTGGCAAGTCCTCTGGAAACACGTCTTTATAGTCCCGCACCACAGGTACATCATCAATTATCACCTTCTCTGACTTGTTCATTATCAAACTCGTTAGGAACGATTCACATCCTTCTCTTCCAAGCATCTTCATTGCTTTCATTGCGGAAATAACTCTTACTCTAGTTCCTAACTTTGATCCATGGAAAGTGAATTCTGGCTTTTCCGGTCTTTGAAAGGTTAGCTCCTTTTCAAGGCACTTAATTGTGGCATGGTTAGCCTCTAACCAATCCATCCCGAGAATAATATCAAAGTCTCTCAAGTCTAAAACATGTAGATCTGCACTTAGTGATCTATACCAAGGTTCAAATCTATATTTTTGCATATTTGATCAGCAATTAATATCCTCCCCGAAGGTATACTTACTTCTAAAGCCTCACTAAGTTTTTCCTTCATTCATTTTAACTTAGAACATAGTGTGGCAGATATAAATGAATGTGAAGCTCCAGTGTTGAATAATGCAAGTACAGGCACATTTGATATACTAATCATACCTGCCATATTTCCAGGCTCCCGTGCAACATCTTGCCGATTAAGAGCAAAGGCTCAAGCATTTCTTACCAGAGGTTGACCTGGCCTAGCCATTTCTTTTCCCTTATTCATTGGACAATTATGTGTCATATGTCCTGGTTGCCAGCACCTATAACAGAAATTCTTTCCCTTCATACATTCACCATTATGTTTCTTTCCACAAGTTCGACATAATGGTTTTTCTTGTTGTGCTTTGGAATTTGATTCTCCTCTCATCCTAGCCTTTTTTTCGAAACCACGACTCTTATTTTTGTTATCATCCCATTTTCTTTTTTCCCTGAACTCCTCAACCTTCTTTTCAATATTCTTGCAAAGTGAAGACTCTATATCTTGAGCTCATTCGAGAGTCTCAGCATACGTGGCCATACCGCGCCCCGCTACGATACTGCTAATCTCAGTTCGTAAACCTCTTTTGAACCTATGGGCTTTTTTCTCATCGGTGTCCGTTAGGTGTGGAGCATACCTAGACAGCTGATTGAACTTCCGTTCATAATCGTTCACGGTCATATTTCCCTGAGTTAATTGTAAGAACTCAGTTTCTTTCTGATCTCGATAACACATGGGAACAAACTTCCGCATAACAGCTTGCTTGAACTCCTCTCAAGTCATGTTTGCAAATTGCTCAGGTGTCATCGACCTCCTATGTGTTTCCCACCAATGATCAGCATCACTAGTGAGCTGGAAGATTGTACATGCGATGCACTATGAGTCGGTACACACCATGTACGTGAATGTACGTTCCATCATTCATAGCCATTCTTCAGCCTCAGTCGGTTCACCCTGACCATTAAAGGTCGGAGGTTGATATGTTCAAAACTGAGCGATAACACGTGCCGTATCTTCTTGTGGAGGATTTTGAGCCTGATTATTTTGACGTCTTGGCGGCATCCTATACACGTATTTCATACATCAGATTCTTTGATCATCAAATCTCTTACAAGATTCTAAGGCAATGATAGAGCGCACTTAGATTCGTAGATCATAAATTCCAGTGAGCTAAAGAAGCTCTAAAGTCAAACTAGGTACTAATGTTCAGTGCATCTATGTTCAAATCCAAACTAAGTTCTGATCTTAAACTAGCTCAGATGATGTTTATGCATCAAATGGATTTGACATGAAAACACCAATAACCATGCTTTGTAAAACATAACTTTCACAATGCTATAAAATCATACTTTTCACCATACTTTAAATTACACATTGAGATCACTTGCATTTATATATCATGCATACAATCATATACATATTCTTTTCATACGAGCACTAAAGAGATTCAAAACATGAACATTAGTACCTTCCCGGAGTAAGCTCGGCTAAGACGATAACTGTTGGGTTATGATTAACCATTTCAATAACACAGTACTCAAAATATTTCAATTTTGAAAACATCACAGGCCTACAATCACGTAGACCTGCTCTGATACCACCTGTAACGCCCCAGTCCCACTAGGACCAAAACGTCACCAAAAACATATGTACATGCTTACGTAATAAATACTTTTATAAAAAAAATAGATTTAACTTTATTAATAACTTGTAAACGGACAACACCTCGGCTTAAAATGTTCAAACCCGCACTTAGGCGTTCTTAAAGTCAACTTCCAACAAAGCTTTTCAAAATCACTGACTCACATAAAACTAAATTATGACCTGTCAACAAGCAATAGATATAACCAAACAGGCCACACATTCAAAAACTTCACTGTCAACCCTTATATACATTCCAAATATATATATACAAACAAAAATTGACCATTAAGGTCAGCAACATTCAAACTTAAAAGGCTTGCCGAGTACCAACGGAAGCATTTAATATTTCACACACAAACATAAGTTTAAAGATGGTTTTTAAGCCAAAAACCACATAAGGATCAACCATCAAACCCACTTCAACAGCTCGCCCTCAACCAGCTTGATCTCTAGGACCTGAAAACATTTGAAAATATTTGGGTTGAGTGCCAGAAAACACTCAGTGGGCATTATCATTCGTCCAAGTCATACTTTCATGCTTTAAAATCAATCATAAACATACTTTATAAAATAGTTTACTCTTCTTTATTGGATGAGAGACCGAATGTGATCACATGATACTTTACGGTTACTTATCTAGACATTTAGTCATAAAGTAAACCGTCTTGCTTGTAAGTCGGAATTCTTCTATGCATGAAGTCTTAACACATCCAATCATTGCGTAAACAATGTTATTAAAACATTTAACATACTTTTCATGGACGAATTTAAAACATAGATGTGAGTTATAGAAAAACCCACCTTGATGATCTCAATATGCAGTGCAGTTTATGCGTAAAATGCTACTATGCTCTCCGATCGTCTCGACCTACAAAATTGGAATTCTAACTTAGAATCCTCAAATAGGCCATAAAGATAATAATATAAGTTCGAAATAACTTAATTAGGGTTTTTCTATGCTTTGAGATCGCTTGGAATTGAAATAGAGTCAAACGGGGTGAATAATGCGCATTTGACGGATTGAATCAAGTTAGTGATCCCGATTGAGAATTATCGGACTTCACGGGCCTAATTGAATGGATAAAGATGAATTAAACTGAATTAAATGGCTATAGAATTTCTTTTAGGAAAAGTATAACATTTAGAAATTATAGGCTAAATAACATTTTCTGAAAATCCCAATTTAGTTCTCAAATACTAAACTAGGAATCGAAAAATATGAATTTAAAAATTAGATTCATTTAATATTTTACGGCCAAATTCGAGATTAAATAGATCAAATAACATTAAATTAAAATAAAGAAACATCAAAATAAAAACTCACCTTTCTTTTCTTTCTTTCTCGTTTTTTTTCCCTATTTTTCTTCTTCAATTTTCTTTTTCTTTCCCCTCGGTTTTTTTGTTCTGCTTTGCTTTTGATTTTTCTAAACCCCCCCAACTTACATACATATATATATATATATACATATACATATATATTATATACAACTCAACACACACACACACACACGTGTACTATAGCATGTACACTAATCCATTGAAGCAATTGCCACTTGTTCAATGTAAATTAGTTAAAAATTTTTTATTCTATTTATTATTATTATTTCTTTATAATTATGAAATCTCCTAACTATATATATACGTGTGTATTTATATGTGTATCAATATAAACCATATGTGTACTATTAAGTACACTAATCCTTTTAAATGTTTACAAATGGAAGAAATTGGTTTGCAATATTATATTACTATTTTTATATGTTTATCTTTAAGTTATATATACATTTAAATTAAATGATTATTTTGAGATAAACTTGAATTGGTTTGAAATAAAAATTGAACCAATTGGAATAGAATAAAATTTTCGGGTTCAAATTGTCAAATGAAACAATTTCATTGGAAGGATAAATATAGTCCAATTTGAATGATCTTGGTACCAAGACGATCCCATTAATATCTATTTTTATAATATGATTTCTAATTTTAACTTAGAGGCTCAACTAAGGTCGAGACTTTTCTTGGTCTTATTGTGCCTCTAAGCCCATAATTAACTAGCCAAAATAAATTGGGTTTTAATTTCATGAAATTTCTAGCTATAAAATAAATTTTAAATACTATATTTTTCTGGGGTGTTACAGTAGTAGTGACATGTGTGAAGAACCGACTAAGTGAAGTGCATGCTCATTATTTAATGTTATGGTTTATGCCTTAAAAACAGTCTGATAACAAACCAGTGATTGCCCACCATTGATAAATTAAAGACTAAAGTTGGGTTGCAAGAATTAATGAATATGAATAAATGAGATAATAATCATGTTTCCTAGAACCTAGGTTTTCCCCATTAATAAGTTTAAGTATTTTAATTTGTTGTTTTAATTTGCTTTTAATTATTTCCCTCTCTACTTGCATATTTAGTGTCTAGATATTAGTTAGGTACTTGTGTTTGAAAACATATGAGTTGCAGTCTCTATGGAATACGATACTTTTGTTCACCTGTGTATTACAATAACACTGTGCAGTTGCGGTCACTTATTTATTAATAAATAATGTGTCAAGTTTTTTGTGCCATTGCTAGGGTTGTTTTATTTTTGTGTTCTTATTCTGGTACTGCATTAGTAGATAGACGTTTTTTAGTTTCTTTTATTTTTGGTAATTTACTTTTTCTTTGATTTATCAGGTAGTGCATGATCACTAGATCGAAAGGACCTCCTGAAGTTTCTTTTAATCTGAAAATTGAAACTACTGAGGAAGGAGTTGGATAGCAGGATGGCTGATCAACGACCAGAGAATCAGCTGCAGAATTTTGGAGTGACGATGCATGACCTCCAAAGACAGTTGGATGAGATGAGGAGAACGTAGCTCTAGAACGAGACATAACTGACATTCCGATGTCACTGTCAGAGATGAGTACCAGGAGCCTGCTGGACCTGTTAGAGTGGTCAGAGGACCTGGAATCAATGCCACCAATTTTGAGCTGAAGACAAGAGTGATTCACATAGTGCAACATAATCAGTTTGGTTGCCATCAATTAGAAGATCCCAGTGCTCATTTGTTGCAATTTTTGGAGCTCCATTGGATGATCAAAATCATTGGAGTGCCACATGATGCTATCAAGTTACGCCTCCTTTTCTTTTCTTTAAAGGATAAGTGTTTGGTAATTATTTAACCTAACTGTAAGTACACAGTGAGATTTATAGTGTAGTGGTGAACAATGTCGTATCCACATGGATTTAATAATTAAACTACTAATTATCTAAATTAACCTCCTATAGTTATCCAGACGACTAGACAAGGTTTAATTTAATTACTAAATAAACAATAAATGCTACCATAAAAATAAACACAGATTAATCAAACAATGAATGAAAGACATATTCTAGGATTGAGTAATCATTAACTAATTTATCCATTTAACTTATGCCTATGTTGAGACTTAAATTGTGCTAGAGCAACCACTAATGCATCATAAACCTTCTCTCGAAGTGCTTAGGCTGTAGATCATATATTAAATAACGTGTCAAGTTCATTAATTATCTAACATGCAACTCCCAATAGCTCATATGGTTCTTTGCTCTCTAAATTAACCGCAACTCTGTCAAATGATATTGATTAATCAATTACTAATTCCAGATCATGTGTTAAAACTCATCTCTCGATTTATGAATTAACACATCAAATTGTACTATTTAGTAATCAGGTAAACAATACAGATAAGCACAAGAATAAGAAAAACACAACCAAGTCATAAACATAAAAACTCAATAGATTAAATGAACTTCATAGTCAAATCATAAACCACCCTAGAATACTAGGGTTTTAGGTTATATTGGGCTACAACATGGATCTAGAAGATTACTAAATTGACCTACTAAATTTTTTAATTTCTAATATCCATAACTAGGATATAAATATATAAATTAAGTATTATTTTTATTCCATTATAGAATTAATATTGACTTGCCAATTTAATGCATATTTACGAATATAATTTCTTCTTTAATTCACTCATTCGCCATACATAAGAAATAATGTCCATTAATTAATTATTATACTTTTGACAACTATAATTAATTAATATCTTATTACGAGAGTAGTGATAAGTCCATTTATTTCGTGTTTTTATGGGCATTTTATACGATATAAATGTCCTTTTTAGTCTATTTTGAATCGAAAAGAACCAAGTTGAGTTCAAAGGGCATTACAGAGGTCGAGTCTGGTGAAAAGGGTATTTTATGCCAAATTATTCATGTTTATCTCATCGCCATAAATCATATTCAGAGGCACTGGGGACTTCTTCAGCATTCATCATACATTCGGGAAGCAGAATGGGCATATCAGAAAGGGATGAAGCTGACCAGATGATGTCGTGCCCACTTTGCTCGCACAGACTCAACCACAGACCAGAATGGGCACATGCGTGAATTTCGGGATTCAGTTGAAAGAAAAAGGCGTGAATAATAGTTGCATATCCGAATAAGAGTTGGTGATAAGCTGGACTCCTAAGAGGCGTGGCAACTAAGAGATAGATGAGATAAGGACTGCTGGAGGCTTGGAGATGAAGTGATAAAGCCAATCCCTAAAAAATAGGGATTTGGTTAACAAACTGGATAAGGCTTATCCAGACAGATCAGGATGGGGCACGCCGGATCCGGAAGCCAGTGAAGACCCCAGTTTGTTGGGGAAACTTAAACTCAAAAATGTAACTATTTAAGCTAGTTTTATTTTCTGGAAATGGAGCTTTGAATAGTCAGAAACATTGCTACAAATTTACTTTTCTATATTTCATTTTCGTACGCTGCTTAGACAGCTACAAACAATCCAATAGGCCTTAAGCCATTGGAACTTAGGATTATGTTTATATTTCTCATCGTTGGAGTTGAGATTTTTTCCTAATAAATTCGTAAGTTTTCATTTATTTTATGTCTTTAATTTCTGCAAATTTAGTTATGTCTAGCCTGCTTGGATAGACACTTTATTCTGGTGTTTGAACAATGAAAATGGTTTAAGTATAAATCTGGACTCGTGAGGCCGAAATAGGCACAATAATGCATGATAAGTTTCTGTTGATTCTTGAGCCTTGTTCCACGTGAGTGTGTGTCTGAAGTGCCCGATGTGGCTGATCACTCATTAGGTAAAGAGGGCACACCACTATTAATTGAATTGGCGAATCGTGACTGTGTGTTGATTCATATAGTAATAAGAGAATCGATGGGTTATTGTGGGCACAAGAGGAATCTAGGTCCATCTAGAGGCACACTGCTGCTTGTTTGCTTACATCTCTTAGAGGAATCGGGGGGTGGGTAACTGGTTAGGGGTTTAATGAAAGAGGAATCACTTTTAAACCTAAAATGAAAGGATGGATGAGGAGACGCAGAGAGGAATCCGGTCCCCATAACTGGGTGACTTATGTATGTATGAAAATCAGTGTGCCCATGATTGAGTTGTTTAATACTTAAATCAAATTCAAGTTCAAATGCCAGAACCTTTTGTTATTTGATATTTCCTTTAGTTTTCTTTTGCAGATTTACTTTCAGTACAGTGACAACACAAAACCTCCCTTTTTGATTGGTGACTCGAAGTCGAAGGTGGAATCACATCAGCTCTCTGTGGGATCGACCCGTACTCGCAAGCTAGCTATGCTCGCTGTGGGCACAGGAGCATACAAATTCATTTTGGTCACGAAACGACCGCGCGTCAAAATTGGCGCCGTTGCCGGGGAGCTGATTTTCAGTGATTTTACTTTCCAAGCTGGTGTGCCTGGAAATTGATGCCCAGAAGTTCTTCAGAGGAAAATCTATTGTATGATCCGGAGATAGAGAAAACTTCGAAAAAGAATAGAGCAGCAACGAAGAGGGCACGCCGAGCCGCGAACAGACCTCGTGAGCCCACACCACCACCAGAAGATCGAGAAGAAGCAGGGCACGAGGAGGAATAACAATTCGAGAACAGCCACGCTGATAATATGGCCGCTGAAGGAAGAACTTTGAGATAGTTAGTCTTTCCGACTAACATGAATCTTCGCCCAATGGGCATTACGATCCCGGCAGTCATGCAGACATGGGATCTGCAAGCAAGCTTCATCCAAATCTTGCCTAAATTTCATGGGATGGCTGGAGAGGACCCTCAAAGGCATTTGCAAGATTTCGAGATGGTTTGCCAAACTCAACCATCAGATCATGGAAGGGAAGAATATGTTCGACTGGTCTCGTTCCCTTTTACTCTTCAAGATTGGGCACGGGACTGGTTGTACACTCTGCAGACTGGTAGCGTGACCACATGGGGGGAACTTCAACAAAAATTTTTGGAGAAGTATTTTCCAGCTTCCAGAGTGCAGGAGATGAGAAGAAGGATCGGAAGTCTGAAAATGGGCACGAACGAGAGTTTCTATGATTACTGGGACCGTTTCCAGAATATTCTGGTGAAATGCCCACAGCACCAGATAACTGATCATGATCTGATCCAACACTTTGTTGGAGGTTTGAGGCCACATGAGAGGACGATTGTTAATGCATCTTGTGGAGGGTCCATATTGAACAAGAGACCAACAGAAGCCTTTAGAATTCTGACCGAGATGGCTGAAGACAATCGAGATTTTGGTGGAGAGGGCACAAGAAGCGTAAATGCGTTTGGGAAATCATCCAATGATGAGAGCATGATTGAAAAGCTATGTGAACAAATTGGAAAGGTTGTTACAGTAGCAATCACAAGAAGAAATCCCAGACCATGTGAGGTGTGTAAAAGTGTGCTTCATTTCACCGCCGAATGCCCATTGCAGGAGGAGATACAAGAAGTTAATGCTGTGGAAGGGCACAATGACTATCAGTGGAGATATAATCCTTACTCTGAAACATACAATTCAGGTTGGCAAGACCATGAGGACTTCAGATGGAGAAGGCCTGAAGATGCTCCACCCATGCGACCTCCACCACCAGAAGAAAAAATGAGATCGAGGTTGGAAGATTTAATCCAAGCCTTGGCAGAAGAAAACATGAAGGCTACACATGAGAATGAAAAATGTAAGCAAGAGACAAGAGCATACTTTGCACATATGAGTAAACAAATTGCTCAATTAGCCCAAACGGTTCACAGATTGGAAATTAAAATTGGTAAACTTTCGTCCCAAGCGGAGAACATTCATGAACAAGTTAATGCGGTGACCTTGAAGAGTGGGAAGGATTTACCAAAAGAGGTATGCTCAGCTGAAATGGAAAATGATGTGCCCATGAGAAGAGAACAATCATCGGAGAATGGGGCCCAAGAAGTCAGTCAGCCTACTCTGGAGCCCATTCGAGAGAAACTGAAAATTGCAAGAAAACCTCCTTTTCCAGGTAGATTGGCACAAAATAGGAAGGAAGAAGAGATGAGTGAGATGCTGAAAGTCTTCACTAAGGTGGAAATCAACATTCCACTAATTGAAGCCATTAAACAAGTTTCGCGGTATGCCCATTTTCTGAAAAAGTTGTGCACCAGAAAGATACGGTTTAAAGATGATGCTAAGTTTCTTGTAGGAGAGAATGTGTCAGCTGTAATTCAGAAGAAGATGCCAAAAAATTGTGATGATCCAGGCATATTCACAATACCATGCATCATTGGAGAAAAAAAGGTTGAAAAGGCCATGTTGGATCTGGGGGAATCAATAAACGTCATGCCCCTATCAGTTTTTAATGAATTGAAGTTGGGACCTCTGCAACCAACTCATGTGGTCATTCAGTTGGCAGACAGATCGAATGTGTATCCAGAGGGACTGATCGAAGATGTGCTAGTTAAGGTGGACGAGATGATATTCCCAGTGGATTTCTATGTGCTTGATATGGGCACAACAACAAGATCATCAGTTCTTTTACTGAGGAGACCTTTCATGAAAACAACTCGCACACAAATTGATGTCGACAAGGGCACACTGACATGTGAATTTGATGGAGAAAAAGTTACATTTAACATTTTTGAAGCTATGAAGCACCCACCTGATACGGAAAATGTGAATTTTGTGGATCTCTTCGATGCACCATCCCAGCCCACTCTCTCAATGATGAGCAATCGAGAACCTCTGGAATGGGCATTATGGGAAGGACTAGCTGATCGAGATGCCCTTGATGAAAATGATGGCATTCAAGATGCCGTTAAGATGCTGGATTCACTCAAGGAGATGCCACCAGGAGTAGTGGATTACAATGTGCCCACAAGAAGCGATAGTGACAGAATGTTGTCTTCTATTATGCCAACACCGAAGTTGGAACACAAGCCACCATGGGGCATTCAGAAGCTTAATGGAGAGCAAGTTGGGCACAACAAAAAGTTCCAGACTGAAAAGGTGGAAGAAACATGCATGAAAGTCTATGATGATGATATTATCTATGAAGGAAGAATGAAATGACTCCATGATCAGGTTGTGAAATGGAAAAGGTTCACTCAAGGGCAACAAGTACTGCTTTATCATTCTAGATTCAAGCTCATGGGAGGAAGTCTAAAGACCAAATGGGTCGGGCCATTTGAAGTGCATGCTGAATTTCCTAATGAGGTAATAGAAGTGAAAAATTCGAAAACAGGAAGGCATTTCAAAGTAAATGGGCATAGACTGAAGCCTTACCTAGGGCATACCGACCCTGAAGAAAGAGCAGTATGGCTCGCGGAGCCCAGTAATATTTGAACAAAGGAGTGTCGTGCCCACGACAGTAACTAGGGCGCTATTGGGAGGCAACCCAGGTTTTATTTAATTTATTTAAATAAAATTTCCAGTTAAGTAAACTAGTTTAGGAGCAATTTTACGCTTGTTTTGGATAAGATATGTGTTCGCAGGTTAAGAATAGGAGAGAGAAAACAAGAAATAAAGAGAATCCATTGGAAGTAGGGATTTGGAACAGGGCACTCTGAAGGGATGAGGAATCTGCCAACTGGAAGGGCACAACAAGGTGACAGTGCGATTACTTTGATCGCAGGGAAGCTAAGTGCAATCAAAAATACCTTATTCCAGTTTGATACCCATTTGGTGCGCATGGAGACAGCCATTGTTTCCTAGTTCAAACATGCTGGATTCACCTAACCAACACCCGTGACTGAGTAACCTGGTTCTGTTCTTTTCATTAGATTAGTTTTTTTTAGAGTCACCCCTATTTCACCCACTTTGCCTCGTGCAAAGTGTGTGGGTGGGGGCATTCCAGTTTATATTTTTTTTTATTTTCTTGTTGAGTTTGTTTAAACACTTTGCCTCGTGCAAAGTGTGTTGGTGGTCAGTGTTTCTATTAAGCATGCTTTCTGTGAGTTTATGTGGCCATTACCTTTGATATATTCGAATTAATTGCTTTTTCAAAATCAGCATGCCCACAGTACGATAGGGATGACGGAAGAGTTTAGCATGCCCTGGGAAGATTTGAGCCTAATGTTGTATGCCTACTTCACAGCTTTCTTTTCTTTATGTGTGAACATTCTGTGCTTAGGAGTTCTAGAACTTGTTTTTGTTCTGCTTGAAGGCTTGAAATTATTGATGCATATGTAGATGATATAGGCCATCTTTTGTTGAGCCACCATGATATAAATTGACCTACCAACAACACAACTTTGCAGCCTTTTGAGCCTATGAAATGCCCTGGCAGATTTTTTGTTTGGGATGATAATATATAGTCAGGGCATCACAAAAGTCTGAAAAACAGAAAAAAAAGAGGAAGAGGCAGAATTGTTGGGGGATATATGTGAAAAGACCAGAAAAGGATAGGGGGAATAAAAAAAAAGAGAATAAATTCCCCCTAGTCTTAAGTGATCAGAATGCCCAGATAAAGAAATATTTATTGGCCGAAAAGGGCACAGAAGGGTAATCGATTAACTGAAAAATGGGGGGTCTGTACAAAAATAAAGCCCCACCTTACATGAAATGCCCATTATAGCCTAAAAAGCCCTATTGATACTTATGCATCTATGGTTACTCAAGATTGACAGTAGAACTTTATCAAGCTTATGGGACGAATAGGTACAGAATGCATTGAATTGAGTGTATACACTGAGCCTAAACACTGAGTGAAGAGAGTTTGTAAGGATCACCAAGCTAAACTCATTTTTGATCTATTTTTGGTGTGCTGAAACTTTGCAATTTTGTTGGAAAATTAAAGTTGATGTGCCCACACTGATTCACAGTTTGCATGCTTATTTTTGTGAGTCTGTTTCTTTTCTCTTCCTTTTCGTTTGTTTTTCTGGACGCGTTGCATCCCATGCTTGAGGACAATCATGTCTAAAGTGTGTGGGTATGATAAGTCCATTTATTTCGTGTTTTTATGGGCATTTTATTCGATATAAATTTCCCTTTTAGTCTATTTTGAGTCGAAAAGAACCAAGTTGAGGTCAAAGGGCATTACAGAGGTCGAGTCTGGTGAAAAGGGCATTTTATGCCAAATTATTCATGTTTATCTCATCGCCATAAATCATATTCAGAGGCATTGGGGACTTCTTCAGCATTCATCATACATTCGGGAAGCAAAATGGGCATATCAGAAAGGGATGAAGCTAACCAGATGATGTCGTGCCCACTTTGCTCGCACAGACTCAACCATATGCCAGAATGGGCACATGCATGAATTTCGGGATTCAGTTGAAGGAAAGAGGCGTGAATAATAGTTGCATATCCGAATAAGAGTTGGTGATATGCTGGACTCCTAAGAGGCGTGGCAACTAAGAGATAGATGAGATAAGGACTGCTGGAGGCTTGAAGATGAAGTGATAAAGCCAATCCCTAAAAAATAGGGATTTGGTTAACAAACTGGATAAGGCTTATCCAGACATATCAGGATGGGGCACGCCGGATCCGGAAGCCAGTGAAGACCCTAGTTTGTTGGGGAAACTTAAACTCGAAAATGTAACTATTTAAGCTAGTTTTATTTTCTAGAAATGGAGCTTTGAATAGTCAGAAACATTGCTATAATTTTACTTTTCTGTATTTCATTTTCGTACGCTGCTTAGGCAGCTACAAACAATCCAATAGGCCTTAAGCCATTGGAACTTAGGATTATGTTTATATTTCTCATCGTTGGAGTTGAGATTTTTTCCTAATAAATTCATAAGTTTTCATTTATTTTATGTCTTTAATTTCTGCAAATTTAGTTATGTCTAGCCTGCTTAGCTAGACACGTTATTCTGGTGTTTGAACAATGAAAATGGTTTAAGTATAAATCTGGACTCGTGAGGCCGAAATGGGAACAATAATGCATGATAAGTTTCCGTTGATTCTTGAGCCTTGTTCCACGTGAGTGTGTGTCTGAAGTGCCCGATGTGGCTGATCACTCGTTAGATAAAGAGGGCACACCACTATTAATTGAATTGGCGAATCGTGACTGTGTGTTGATTCATATAGTAATAACAGAATCGATGGGTTGTTGTGGGCACAAGAGGAATCAGTTGAACACAACAAATCTGGGTCCGTCTAGAGGCACACTGCTGCTTGTTTGCTTACATCTCTTAGAGGAATCGGGGGGTGGGTAACTGGTTAGGGGTTTAATCGAAGAGGAATCACTTTTAAACCTAAAATGAAAGGATGGATGAGGAGACGCAGAGAGGAATCCGGTCCCCATAACTGGGTGACTTATGTATGTATGAAAATCAGTGTGCCCATGATCGAATTGTTTTATACTTAAACCAAATTTAAATTCAAATGCCAGAACCTTTTGTTAGTTGATATTTCCTTTAGTTTTCCTTTGCAGATTTACTTTCAGTACAGTGACAACACAAACCCCCCCTTTTTGATTGGTGACTCGAAGGTGGAATCACATCAGCTCTCTGTGGGATCAACTCGTACTCGCAAGCTAGCTACGCTCGCTGTGGGCACATGAGCATACAATTTCATTTTGAGCGCGAAACGACCGCGCGTCAGTAGTACCACACGATTTCCTTATCATGTACTAATAAATTAATATTCTGCATGCAGGGCTTCTCGTAATCTTTGTGCTTCTTCAAGGGGACACCATCAGCCTGGCGCACTAGGATATGGCGGCCCATCATATATGTAAATGCTACTGCTCAGAATATCAAGATTGTTGATCCTATCATAGAATCTAAATCATTGATAAATCAAAGCAGTCAACGTAACATATACATGTTCATCAATAATATATATGTTAAGAACCCGAATTCTATGGATCTTTGTTCTCTCACTTAAGGTCAAAATAGAGAACAATATCCTATCATGGTCCTCATCAATACACATGTCGGTGTACTAGAATAATCTGTTAGTTAAGATAAACTAAAAATCAGATTATTCTACGGTGTACCGATGGTTGGTCAAGACCATCTAAGCCATGAGCCTTTTAATACAATGCAATGAAATGATGACATGATCTTTACCGTGTGGTCACCCATACCAATGCAAGTATATGGAATGTACATATACATATGACAATAATTAAATGTACACAGTGACTGCAACAGTTATTCAATCTATATATATAATTTTAATAGTGTTTAATATATACAACACAAGCTTTCTAGTATACAAAACCAACACAGGCCCACCGCGACCGCTGCCCCAAGGCACATCGGCCTCGACGCAGGTGATGCCCCCAAGCATGCAGACCTCGTCGAGCAAAAATGAAACTTGGTGTTCTTATCTGCGCGTTGAAGTCAGCACAAGTAAGAATACAATTTATTTCCTCAAAACGAATACAAATCACAATCTATTTCACGCACAAGTTACATATAGAGTTCAAATACATAAAAAATTAAAATTTAACATGTCTTTTTTTTTTTTGGAATTCACTCAAACCCGAAAATATGACAATGGAAGATAAGAGATGGTGGGGTATCGTCGGCATCGACACCGCTTCGGCGTTGATATTTTTCAGAAGTGCAAAGGGGAAGGGGGAGAGAGAAAAGGATGAAGTTTTATTTTTATTTTTATTTATATTCTCCTTTTTTTTGTGTAGGTAGTACTATTTTATCTAAAGTGGCTAAAATAAGTAATTTTAAAACTTAGTGGGTAAAATAAATATTTAAAAGTTGAAGTGTGTAAAAAAATGTTGGCTCTATCTTGTTTCCCCTCAAAATGAAAAATACAGTTTAGTCTCCCTAGCAAATTCTTTAGGAAGATATATAATTATTTTTATACGCATCAACATCATGTATAGATACACACACATACATATATGTATAGAGCATGTACCCATACATGTAAACGATATCTAATTACATGCCAAAACCTAGCATTTTAATCCCCTTATCATAACCTAATTGTTCTATAATATTTAATAATGAAAAATAGAATGAGAAACAATAGATATTCGAGTTATTTTGGCCAGCCCACTCAGTTTGGGTTTAAGCAGTTGACCTCGAATTGGGCATTTCGGGCTATGAATTTTCGATCATAATCCTCCTTTTTTCTTGGACTATATATTCGGGATAAGTCTACGAGTTTCTGATTATATTGATATCTATGATGTTAACACTAGAACAATGTGCCACTGTGACAATTCATGTCGTATTGACTCATTATCGATACGATGGACACATTAACTTTGTACGTCCACATGTAAGTATATATTACTATCCTATCATATTTGATTATATTAATTAGTTATGCAGCGATCGATCATAATAATTTATTTTAATTACTTTTCTTGACACGTCATCATATAACGTTACAAAATAATGAAGTGCGTGGAAACATCCAAATATTGGCATCGATCCATATTGAAATAATTGAACCTATAAAAGCAGCACCAATTTCAAATTTCATTCAACAAGTTACAGATCAGAATCTGTGTTCTGATCTGCTTTATTTATTAAGGTTGTATCTTTTCTTCTGCAGAAAACCTTATAAGTTCCAATGGTTACGGCGGATTTCATCGTCGGCATCATAGGTTCAATCAGTATTTTCATGCAAATTAAATATATTTTACTAGATTTTTTCCTTTTTTAATTTTCCCCACTTTAAACACGCTATATGTGTGTGTGTAAAATATAAATTCTCGTGTAACTTGTTACAATTACACTTCTTGCAGGCAACATTGTGTCGATAATAAGCTTCGGCTCTTCAATGTGAGTAGGAACGTAAAAATACCACGAGTCTATGACAACATGATATACGTACACTAGCTATATGTATATATAATGTTTGTTTTTAATTAGTAATACATGATACATATATATATTAAAAAATGAAAAATTATATTCTCTATCTTGAATAAGATTGATGGAAGGGTTAATTGGTTGGTTTCAGAGGGACATTGAGGCAAATCGTGAAGAAGAAGTCGTCGGAAAATTACAAAGGCCGATGATGGCCTTTGGACCTTATACGGTGCACTGGACCCCGATGATGGCATACTTATCGTCACAGTAAACGCCGTTGGTGTAGCCTCACAGGCGGCCTACCTCTTCCTTTTCCTCTTCTACGCTTCCAAGGAGAGAGAGGTTATAAATTATTGTAAATACCACTTTTGTTTTTATTTTATTTTCAAAAATATCCCGACCTTTAAGATATTTGAATAAATACTTAATTGACCTTTGGCCGATTATATTTGTGCTTTTGATCAGGTGAAATATTTGGGGTTCGTGGTTGTAGACTTGGTATTTGTGGGAATAGTTATAGCTATAACCCTGGGTGTATTTCATGGAAGTTCGAGGCGCACTTTTATTGGAGTTTTGTGCGCAGCATTTACTATAGCCATGTATGCTGCACCTTTATCAGCTGTGGTGCGTATCTAATTAAATAAATAAATAAAAGTGGATATGAATTAATTTACATGAGCACTGCAGAGAAATGTGGTAGGGACGAAGAGCGTGGAGTACATGCCATTTTGGCTCTCTTTCTCCCTTGTTGTGAATGCCACAGTTTGGTTTAGTTTCGCCATTCTTCTCAAAGACTACTATGTGCTTGTAAGCTTCCAAATCCCGCGATTAATTATATAATTAGTTACGTACGTTGTTTGTGACTAATTAATTAGTTGCGTTGCGTTGCGTTGATGAGGTACCAAATGCAGTTGGAATTGTGTTAGGTTCATTGCAGCTAATTGTCTACTTCATGTACAAGAACAAGTCACCTTCCTCTCATCAATTCTGCGATAAAGTGGCTGCACAAGACCATGATCTTGAACAGGGCAAACAGAATATGCATGTGGGAATTAAAAGCTACCTTCATTGAATTTTAATTTCTTAATTATTATATTCGGGCAAGCTAGGAATTAATTTGGTAATGGTGATTAATGTTCGCGCGCATATAATCAATAATTCTTGAATGAATGAATTATTAATTCATTATATTAATTCTTGAATGAGAAAGTAGTTAATTTGTATAAGCATGCAGCATGCCCAAAACCAGTGTATGCATCGATACTTTCTATTCATAGTAAGGACTAAGGAGTAGTGTCTAATTAATCATGATTATTTATATCACGCAATCGGCAGCTGCAAAGCATCAAATTCATCGCCCAACTTTGCTTTAATTTGTCCACTACCCAAAGACCCCCCATATCGAATCATAGCTGAAAGTTGAGAAGTGTTTTTTTTTTCTTTTTTAACTTAATTTTCTTTTTGGGATCCCAAATTTGTGTCGAAGAAGGAATACTCTTAATTAGTATTTCTAGCTCGGATGGAGCATTCACATTTATCTTCACTGTTTTTTATACTTTGTTAATTTGGTTGATTTTAATTTGAATTTCACTTATTATTTAAGGTCATCAACAGTAGGGAGGTATCAAGTATATATAGAAATTACTTATAAAGTCATCAATGTCCGATCTGACGCGTTCTTCTATAAACTTTTGCTTTAGCATAACCACACACACATATTACATATGTATATCATTGTCATTTGTCAATATATATATATATAGAACCAATCATCATCATTGTCATTGATAATGAGTCATCTACTCATTATAGGAGAATCTTTTTCCTCCTATCATTCTTATCTCATGCTTACTAATGTGGCATTATATATGCATGAAAGAATTTGGATGTGAGGCGATTATTTTGATCTAAGGGTAGGACAATTTAATTGGAACATCTTAAGAATATTATAAACTATATAATGAATTGAATTTGCAGCTTACTTTTATGGTGTACCAAAATTCCAAAAATATTGTTCCAATTAGAATATTAGATACTCTATTTAGAACAAG
This sequence comes from Perilla frutescens, assembly GCA_026008535.1. NCBI lineage: Eukaryota > Viridiplantae > Streptophyta > Magnoliopsida > Lamiales > Lamiaceae > Perilla > Perilla frutescens. The sequence goes on along the minus strand of BRKX01000017.1, from coordinate 33,309,406 downwards.
CAAAAAGAATATACAATATTCACATGTAAGGTAAGTGACTTTTGGGACATGTTTCATTAATTTATTCGGTGAGATACATTCTATAAAAAAAGTATATATTACGTTTCAAAGAAAGTAATATTGGTTAATTATTATTTTAATTAATTTTATCAACTTAAGTTCAAAGGGATCTATTTATTGGAGCACACATAAAAATTTATTTTATTTTCAAGAAAAACATAAACAACAAAATTGATTAACCCCTAGAAGGCGAGGAACATAATCATAGCATGATAAAAATGTGTCAAATATGTCATCTTGGAGATGACATATATAGTGGTGAAGTGATGTAAGCTTGAGGCCAAATGTCTCAAGTTCGAATTTCACTACTAACACCACTAAGTGTGAGTCTGTCACACCAACCAAGTGTGGTTTCATTACCTCTCTTGTATGATTTACATATTATTACACATGAATAAAATTTATCTAGTGATTTACAGGTTATTACACATGAATGAAATTTATCTAGTGCGCATCTCGATAACTGTTGCGGGTTACCCTCGACCTGAAAAAAATATCAACCTCGACATAAAAAAATGTCAAATATCTTCAAGTTGATTAGATATATGAAATGTATTGCTTAGGAACTATGAATTACCTAAACAAAATAATTAATTGAGATAATGATATGATTAAATAAGTGTTTAAGTTAGGAAGACATCGAAGCCGAAGTTCGGTTAGGCAAAAGATTCTCCACCCCGGCCACCCCAAACGAAAATACCGTATATATATCTAATTAATAATTTTAACCACTCGATCTAGTCTTTTTTTTTTCCCCTTATGAGTCGGCAACACACTAACACATGGTGGTTTTGGACAATTGAGATCGCACTATTTGTTTGGGAGATTCCTTAATTTGACTTTTACATTTGTATTTTTATTTTTATTGTGGATAAACTGTTGAAGCACTGTAATTGTACCATGCATAACCAATAATATATGATAGATGGAATACGAAATGATTATAATCCATTTATCTTAAGTGATGCGGGTGAAACTAATTAAACGATAAATTGATTTAAAATGGGTGAATTTTCGTTTATTTTGATTAAAGATTCATTTACTGGAATTTGATTAGAAATGTGTGTGTGTGTGTGTGTTTAAAAAAAACTTCAAATCCACGAGTTTTAAATTTAATATATGTTTAATTCTCTTGTATTTTCTGAAAAAATAAAAAACTCAATGTGCTTAATAAATAGTCTAAAATTCCATATGAGATCCTCTAGTCCAAAACTATGTGTGTCAACTGTGTACCAAACATAAAAACTATTAGTTTTTATTCTATTTTTCTTCAATTTTAATTTCTTCTGATTTAGTATAATTTTACATTATTATTTAGAGATTAGTCCACCCAATTAGGATTTATAATTATTTTTTAGTATTTAATGTTCATTTTTTAGTTAGTATAATTGATTTTTGAGGTTGATCATTCCAAACTTAGGGTATAATTTTTTTTAAAATTTCAATTTTTAGTTCGACTAAAAAAAATATCATTTTTTAGCAATAAATTAATATTAATTGGAATTAATTATAATATAATAAATTTCATTTTTATGAAACACATTATTAAAACTATACAATTTTAAATTTTGGCACACAGTTGAAACATACAATTTTGACTGGAAGATCTCATTCGAAAAAAAAACCCTCCCTATATTAAGGATATAATGGAAAAAATATTAAAATTAATTTTAAATTATTGTGATATTTTGGGAGACTGCGCTGAATTTTACAACACATGGAATTTTTAAATTATTAATTAAATATAGCAATATTTTTTTGTGGAAATGTATAAAACTCGACAAAAGTAAATAATGATAGAGAAAAAATAACAACTTTTAAAAATAGGTAGTTTTGTAGACAATTTGTACTATAACACAGTTGGTCCCCATACATAATCATTGGCTCAGTGTACTTTTATCTATTTTTTATACATTTCCACACCTAATAACTATATATGTATGTATGTATATATATATATATATATATATATATATATATATATATATATATATTTGTAATGCCACGATTACTTTCAAACGATCCTCAATTAAATTGAATGATCCACGATTAATGTCATGCATTGGCTCTATTAATCGTGGATCATTCAATTTAATCGAGGCCTTCATTAATCGTGGATCATCCCATTTAAGCGAGGCTTCGATTGAATTGAATTGTTATGAGTTAAAACATTGTCTCGATTATTGTAGTGAGCGTGGATTAATTTTTACTTCCCCACGATTAATCGTGGAACTTTAGAATTAATCGTGAAAATTTAAGTAATTGATCGTGGGACTTTAGAATTAATTGTGGAAATTTAAGTAATTAATCGTGGAACTTCATAATTAATCGTGGAAATTTAAGTAATTAATCGTGGAACTTTAGAATTAATCGTGGAAATTTAAGTAATTAATCGTGGAGCCTTAGAATTAATCGTGGTAATTCAAATAATTAATCGTGGAACTTTAAACTTAATTGTGGAAATTTAAGTAATTAATCGTGGACATCATTGCTATTAATCATGGAAATTGAAGTAATTAATCGTGGTAATTCAAATAATTAGTCATGGAACTTTAAACTTAATCGAAAAAATCATTGCCCATTAATCGTGGAACTTCAATATTAATCATGGCAATTGATGAATTAAACGTGTCACTTTCAATAATTAATCGTGGCAATTTACTAATTAATTGTGGAAATTTAATCGAGGCTCGATTAAAATTAATTGAGGCTCATTTTAAAATTAATCGAGGTAATTTTTAAACTTAATCCTGAGATTTTTAAAATTAATCGTGATAATTTTTAAACTTAATCGAGACATTTTTAAAATTAATCGAGGCTCGATTAAAATAATCGAGGCTAATTTAAAATTAATCGAGGCTTGTTTAGGATTAATCGTGGCTATTTATGAAATTAATCGTGACATTTCTAAACTTAATTGAGACCTTTTTAAAATTAATCGAGGCTTGTTTAGGGTTTATGGTTTAATCAGGCTTTTAGGGTTTAGGGTTTAGAAAAGTCATAATCAAGAATCAAATTGATTCTCACATGTGAAATCCTAATACAATCTATACATTATATTTTATAATCAAATTGATTATCACAAATGAAATCCTGATAAAATCTATACACTATAGTGTAATCAATTTGATTTTGCTATAGTGTATATGTTATATCAGGATTTTACTTGCGAGGATCACTTTGATTATTGATTATGAAATCTCGAAACAAACTATACACTATAGTATGATCAAATTGATTCTCATATGTGAAATCCTAATACAACCGATATACTATATAGTATAATCAAATTGATTCTCACAAGTGAAATTACGATAAAATCTACACACAATAGTGTAATCAATTTGATTTTAATATAGTGTATATGTTGTATCGGGATTTTACTTGCGAGGATCACTTTGATTATGAAATCTCGAAACACCCTATACACTATAGTATCATTAAATTGATTCTCACATGTGAAATCTTAATACAACATATACACTATATAGTATAATCAAATTGATTCTCACATGTGAAATCTTGATAAAATCTACACACCATAGTGTAATCAATTTGATTTTAATATAGTGTATATGTTGTATTGGAATTTTACATGCGAAGATCACTTTGATCATCGATTATGAAATCTCGAAACAACCTATACACTATAATATAATCAAATTGATTCTCACATGTGAAATCCTAATACAACCTATACACTATATAGTATAATCAAATTCATTCTTACAAGTGAAATCCCGATAAAATATATACACTATATTGTAATCAAATTTTGCCACAATTAATTTCAATTTGTCACGATTAATTATAAATTTATCACGATTAAATTCAAACATTGCCATGATTATATTTAAATATTGCCACGATTAATTGGCCACAAATTACCATGAATTGGCCACATATTGCCACGACTAATTGGCAATCAATTGGCCACAATTAATTATTGGGCACGAATTGATTCTTGGCCACAATTAATCGAGGCAAGCCTCGATTAGTATTAAATTAATCGAGGCTTGCCTCGATTAATTTTAAAATTTTCTCGATTAATATTAACTTAAATATTCCTCGATTAATTAACCTCGATTAGCATAATTAAATGAGCCTCGATTAGCATAAATTAAATGAACCTTGATTAGCATAATTAATCAAGATTAACCTAAAGTAAGCCTCAACAAACATAATGATCCACGATTAATATCACTTAAGCCTCGATGAATTCCTAAAGCCACGGTTATCATAATATGAGTCTCGATTATTTCCTAAGTTATCCTCGATTAATTGTAAGCTCTCCACAATTAAATTGTAATAGTCCACGGTTAATTTATATAGTCTATGATTAATTTATATAAAATTCACGATTATTTCTAAGAATCCTCGATTAATTTTACAAGCCTCGATTAATATATTGAGCCGCGATTACTATAAAAGGAGCCTCGATTACTTTATTGAGCCACGATTAATATAAAACCAGCATCGATTAATTTATTGAGCCACGATTATAACTAAAAAAACCCTCGATTCATATCTAAACAAAACCAACCAACCATAATAAAAATTAGCAAAAATAACCAATGCAATTTTCGGTACCCTACATATACACTGTTCGAATCAATTTTTTTTTAAAAAAAAAAAACAGGTCGATCAAAAACATACTTGAGAAGATGAAGCCTCCGCCGTTGCTTCGTCGGGGAGAGGGAGAGACAGAGATAGAAGGGCACCCTTTTTCGGCAAGAGAATGAAGGAGAGATAGAGCAGTTTTTTTTATGGATGAAGTTGGCGACAGTGAGGGAAGAGAGAGAGAGAGAGTTGCAGTCGATTTTTTTTTTGTTTCGATTTGCCAAGTGGGGGGAGGAGGAGGAGGAGGAAGAAGAAGAAGAAGAAGAAGAAGAAGAAGAAGAAGAAGACGAAGAAGACGAAGTGGTTGTTGGGGAAATAAATTCAAAATTCAATTCAAATATTAATATTCCAAATATGGCAGTTACAAATTGATTTGGGTCAGAATAAAGGTACCAAATTCAGATTGTGTGGGCCACATATAATGAGGAGTGTGTAAACAAAGTACAAATTGCCCAAATAACTACTAGGTTTTAAATCTTGTTTTTTTGTACAAATTTTAATATAATTTTGTCTAGATAAATTTTCCACCCTAATTTTTTTTTTTGGTGGAACTAGATAAAAGTAGACAAAAGTAAATAGTGATTGAAAAAAAAGTAAGTTTTAAAAATAGGGAGTTTTGTGGACAATTTATCCTATGACACACTTGGGCCCCACACTCAATTATTGGCTCAGTGTACTTTTGACATTTATTATCACTACGCAACAACTATATATAAATATGTATATTTGAAAGACAAGAGTTAATATTTAAAAATGTGTCCAGTGGATATATCGACAAAAAGAAATTAAAATTGAGAAAAAGAGAATGTTTAAATTGTAGTAGTTTCATCGACAATAGTACAAAGACTGTACAATATTTTTTGTGCCGGGCCCACCAAATCTGTTTTTTGTACCTTTTTTTTTTCTTCAGAAAAGCCTTACACAAAAGTCTTTCCAAGAATGGAATATTAATAACTAGGGTTTGAATTTAATATCTCCCAACAACCCCTCTCTCTCTTCTGCGATAATATATTGAATTGAAACCACCAACCCTCCATTCTCTCTCTCTTCTTCGATTATTTTGAAGCAAGCACCCACCCTTCTCCCTCTCTCTCTTGTGCGATAATTTTGAAGAAAAAAGCAATCCCCTTTCTCTCTCTCTTCAGCGATAATTTAGAAGGAAAAAAACCATTTGAAGCAAAACATCTGTGGATCTCAGAACAACCGCACGCCGCCGCTGTCTCTCTTGGAACTCACTCACCGGAAAATGGAGGGAGGAGAAGGACAACCGCCCGCGTCTTCTTCTCAAGTAATTTTCGATCTCATGCTCACATTTTTTGGCATGTTTATGTTGATCGCATGAAAATTGTTATATGTTTATCGATTCTATTATGTGATGTTAATTAGAAACTAGATGTTAATTGTTTTATTATTAGATGTTCATCGATGTTAATTGTTTTATTGTTAGATGTTCATCGATGTTAATTAGAAACTAGATGTTAATTGTGTTATTGTTTTTACTGTTAGATGTTTAAATTTCAATCAATGCATGAAATTTAAATTAAAATAATCAATCGATGCAGCTTAAAAAATCAATTGATGCATGTTAATCAATCGATGCAGGTTAAAAAAATCAATCGATGAGGACAAATTAATTAGTCGATGATTAGAATAATTAATCGATGACCACAATCAATTAGTCCATGAACCCAATTAATTAGTCGATGAGCTCAAATAATTAGTGGATGAACACAAATAATTAAACGATGAACTCCGTTAAACTAATCGATGCCTTTTAATTTAATCGATGAACACAGATAAATAATCGATGAACTTTATTAAATTAATCGATGAATTTTAAGTTAATAAATAATCGATGCATATTTAATTTCCAATAAATCGATGCATTTCACTATTGCACTCGCTAAACAATATTTAAAAAAACTAACAAAAACTAATCCATTAGAAAAAAAATTAACATAAACTAATCGACTAAAAAAAATTAAAAAAACTAATCGATTAAACGATTAATTTAAAAATAATCAATCAAAACTAATCGACTAATAAAATTAAAAAAAACTAACCGATTAGAAAATAATTTAAAAAATCTAATCGATTAAGCGATTAATTTAAAAAAAATTAACCAAAACTAATCGATTTAAAAAATTAAAAAAAACTAATCGATTAGAAAATAATTTAAAAAATCTAATTGATTAAGTGATTAATTTTAAAAAATTAACCAAAACTAATCAATTTAAAAAAATAAAAAAACTAATCGATTAAAAAAATTTAAAAACAACTAATCGATTAAGTGATTAATTTACAAAAAATTAACCAAAAGTAATCGATTAAAAAAACAAAAAAAAAAACTAATCGATTAGAAAATAATTTTAAAAATCTAATCGATTAAGCGATTAATTTAAAAAAATTAACCAAAACTAATCAACTAAAAAAATTAAAAAAAAACTAATCGATTACAAAATAATTTAAAAAATCTAATCGATTAAGCGATTAATTTAAAAAAAAAATTAACCAAAACTAATCGATTTAAAAAAATAAAAAACTAATCGATTAAAAAAAATTTAAAAATCTAATCGATTAAGCGATTAATTTTAAAAAAATTAAACAAATCTAATTGATTTAAAAAATTTTAATTTAAATTTTAAGAAATTCCAATTTATATGAAATATTACAAGAATTTACTTTAATAGTTGTAATTTTGAAAATGTTGTTAGATTGATTGGATTAGACTGCCGTTACGGAGCCTGAGGTCCTCGGTCGTCGTTTACGTCATCCCAGATGTTATTGATCAGATCAGAGCCACGCTGCTCGTCATTGGTGGTGACGATGCCGTCCGACTATTCAGATCGGGCTATTTCGGACATTTTCTAGACTACAGAGGTGGTGACATCCAGAAGAGGTTGATTCATGCTTTGATGACGTATGAGGTGCATGTTTCAGATCGTGCACGTGTGGGGTGGGAGGCATGGTTTCATATTTATCACTCTCAGCTGCGTTTCGGTCCGAGTGAGTATGCACTGGTGTCGGGTTTACGATTCGGCGGCTCGACATTCGATCCGAATGGCGATCATATTGTGCCGTCGAGATCTGTGTACCATCGTTTATTCGAAGGGAAGCGTAGGACCGTCAAGCAGATGGAGGATAGGTTCAAAGCGCTGGGGATGGCCAGAGACGCTCGTGATTATGTGAAGGTTGCGAACATATTGTTCGTATACCGGATGATTCTGTGCCTAGATCCGTACCGGATGGTGGATCCATGGGTGTGGGCGCTAGCGGAGGATGTGGAGCGATGGAACTCATTTCCAAGGGGTGCATATTCTTACCAGATGTTGATGCACTTCATCGGCCTCGTCCCCAGGACTCGACAGGCTATGGGTGGGAGAGGATCCGGACATTATCATTTTTACGGGCTGATCTGGGCACTCCAGGTAATTAGTTTAAACTTAATTATTCTTAATTAGTTGTAATCAAGTGAATATGTAACTAATCAATTAATCCACTTTACAAGTATGGGCTTGTGAGGTGATACTGGAGTTGGCTAGTGAGACTGGTGTGCATAGTGGACACCTCACTGTGCCTCGATGTTTGAGGTGGACATTCAGTCGCTCTGCCACTGACCCAGTCACCTTATTGTAGCGAGTGGTACGTTTTGGGGTTTCTTTACTTATTTAGAAGATTCGATCTATATTTGTTAATTCATTTTAATGAAATTATTATTAATTCCTTGCAGTCACGTGTGGTTATGATGGTGCCATCTCACGAGGAGACGGGGACTTCATATTACCTGAGCATGCAGTTGGAGCCTGGAGCTCAGAGCGTGAGATTTGTTCCCACTCGTGCAGCGAACAAGAAGAAGGTGCTTGCAAATGCAGCATCTTGCTGTTCCACATCAGCAACGGAGGTAGTTCCCCCATCAGCTGGAGGCACTAGAGCTGCCCGCACACCACAGAAGGGTCATCAGGCGACCAGTCGACCCTCGAGTAGCCGGGTATTGAGGGACGAGCCAGATCATACTGAGTCTGGAGCCCGACCCCTCACTGAGGATGCACCAGAGCACACAGTAGATTCGATTGATCCAGAGAGCCCTCCTTGAGCTTGGGGAAGGAAGCGTTCGAGGAGGTCACGCACGCCGAGCAGTGGGGAGCCCTCAGAGAGTTTGATTCAGAGGATTGTGGATCGAGTGATGCCCCGTGTCCGGGAGCTTATTGACACGACTATTGCGCCCCGTGTCCAGGAGTATGTGGATCGGGCTATTGATCGTGCATTAGCTGGACTGAGTAGCTGCCCTTGGAGGTCACACATGTTTGGGGATAGAGACCGCCACAGCCCGGAGCCGAGCGACTGTAGTGCTGCTCATCAGGCTCCACAGCCCACTGTTGGACAGGAGGGTACTAGCACTTTGGCTACACACCATGGTGGTTTCAGCGCGACCTATCAGCTCATGAATGACATTGATGATAGCACACTCCAGGTCACCTACTCACGATTTAGATCCTTGGGTCCGGATGCAGTTATTCAGCTCTACTTTAACGACGATCGCTTGCGGCAGTCCTAGTTTGACGAGCTTGAGGATTCGAGGACTGAGTTGAAGGATGTTCACATGAGCTACTTTATGAGCGTGATGGCTCGACGAGTACGGAGGGACAACCGTTTTCCGACAACGGTGGCTACTACTGGTCTATATGTGAGTTCAAGTACTTATTTGAACTTTTTTTGCAAAACATTGTTAGTTAGTCTTTTTTTACCACACGCTTAATCATAATTCATTTTTTGCAGGAGGCCTCGTCAGAGCATGGAAGACCCTTCATCCTCTTGACCCTGAGTGTAGAGGGGCATATGTGGACGATGACTACCGGCGGTGGACGATGACTACCGGCGGTGGATACCTGCAGAGGGACTGATACATCGGATCCAGGGCAAGGATGGGCGGTATCAGGTGCCATGGAAGGGGCATGATTATGTAAGTGAGCTTTAGAAGAAAATGATATATTGTCATATATTATTTGCTGACATTAATCTTGATATGATCCCGATCTTATGTTGCAAGCGATCGTGGTATGTGACGTCGCAGCTGAGCACTGGGTAGTGGTTCGCATCCACTTTTCCGACTGGGTCGTAGAGTTGTACGACTCATTACTGTTTCAGATGGATGATCCGAGCGACCGCGTCCACTACGAGCAGCGAGATAGAGAGTTGATGCCCCTACTCCGCCTACTCATATGTGCCGGGTTTTAGGAGGGTCGTCAGATGTCGTCCCGATGCGCTTTTGCGATGACCCTGGACAAGTCTATACCGGACCAGTACATGCAGACGGACGGCACGAGCTGTGGAGTATATGCCTGCATGTACGTGGAGTGGCTATTGGGTGCAGGACCGACGTCCGGTATGTCGAAGGAGGCAGTACATGCGTATCGGAAGATTATAGGGGCTCGGATATATTCGTTGACTTACATTAAGAGGCATAGCTTGTAGATGCTGACATTACACTATGACTTATTAGTTGTTTTGGTTTATTTTGTACTTGAACTTGATTGACCTAAATATTTTCATGAAAATTGATGTTCTTGTGACAAAACAACTAAATGTCAAATACAACCACAACTAAATGTCAAATACAACCACAACTAAATGTCATCGGCCGACAATCGAATCGGACATCTAGGACGTGTATGCTCTTCACTACCGCATATGTTGCACTTCTTAGGTACCCTTCTCCTCGGCCCATCTTCGGACGGTGAATTCAGATCAACACCGCCAATAGGCAAATGGACTGTGCATACACACCGGTTGTGCCCCGGTCCATGGCATCTAGTGCAAAACTATCGACGTACACTGGAAGAGGCCTCGAATGGTGCCCGAGCTCTGGACATGGACGGACGCCCAGCACATCGTCTGATCTCTTGTGCCAATACTACTCGTCCTGCAAATGTATCGGGCACAATCTAATATTCTGGTCGAGATAGACCCCTGATGACTGCGTTGTACATGCCCACTAGGCTCTCTACCCTGTAACACATGGCCACATAATCATAAATGGCCCCACCAGTGCAACTGCAAAAGGAAAAATAAACAGTGTTGATTAGATACATGTAAAAAAATAAGAAGAAATAGAGGTTGACATGACATACCAAATGACCGCTGTCGCATGAGAACAGTTGATCAAATCCAACTCGAACTCACGACAGTCACAAGTCCGGTTCTGAAGGTCGACCACATAGACCTCCCTCCCAACCTTGACCTTTCATAAAGTTGCTAATGTAGTGGGCCACACGGCGTAGCAGCGTCCTTTCTCGACGTTCCCTGATAGCTTCAGCGCGGTGTCCTTAGTCAAGACATGATTCAAGCCTAGTGCAGCTGCACGTTGCTCGACGAACCACTGCTCAACAATCGATCTAAACATCTCAAAGAGTGAGTAAACAGGTAAAATTCTCGCCCACAATAGACAAGCATTGAGACTCTCCGCCGCATTAGACGTCATGAACCCATAGCGCCGTACAGGATAGTGTGCACGGGACCAATGCACTAAGCCAATATTACACAACTTCTAATAGGCACTCGGACAGACTTGCTCCAACGATGACATACTCTCCTGAAAGGTATATGTCCGATACGCGTAGGCAGCCTCCTTAAATAGATCCATCACGTGTCTCCCTCTCTTCTTCATCTTATTCTTCAAATGGTAGTAGCACAACCCGTGCGTCGCTCTCGGGAAAACGGCCTCTACAGCATTTTTAATGCTATGATGCTGACCTGAAACGATGAGAAGATCATCTATATCACCCAGAGCCAAGCGCAAGTGGGACAGGAACCATATCCATGACTCATCGTTCTCTATCGGTCCAAGCCCAACTGCAATAGGTAAGATATGTTTGTTGCTGTCCTTCGTCACAACAACAAAGAGAACCCCCTTGTTCCTTCCCTTCAGGTGGGTCCCATCAATCACAACTACTGGACGAGCATACTGGAGAAATGCACTGACGCACGGACCGAGAGCAAGGAATGAATGCTTGAAATGACCATCACCCGTGATCTGCATGTCTACATGGGTCCCCGGATTCATCAAATGCAGGGTGTGCAGGTAGGCGGACAACTGTGCATAGGAATTGTCAAAGTCTCCATATACCATCTCAATGGCAATGTTCCTCGTGCGCAATGCGAAACTGTAGTCGACATGGATGCAAAACTCACGAACAAGCTCCGCCATCATCTCCTTCGGCTTTAGAACAACCCCTTCCTCCACTAATTTACGGGAAAAATATTTCCCGAGCACTCGTGCAGGAACCTGTCGTGGAGCAATTCGATCCATATCAAGCTGGCATGTGTGAGTGACATTGAACTTGTATATTCTCCACATAGCTCCATCAGCAATGGCAAAGCACTTGAACGGGTAGTCACCATCATGCTTGCAAATGTAGCCCAATCGTGACCTGTTCGAGTGATACACGGCATACTCCACTCGATTCTGCAAGTGATAGATACCGACGACCAAAGCCAGATCGTCCTTCGTCCAGAAAATGGCTCCTTGATGCAGTGTATCTGATTGTGGTGTTGCATCCTCATCCCAAGACACTGGGCCCGCAATGTCCCAATCAGCAAGGAGAACCACCAAATTACTCGAAGGCCCGTCACTTCTAAACGGAACACTAGTGGTAGATGGTGGGACGACTCCCGCTAAGCGCAGTAATCTGTCTGTACGATCAGCAGAAAAGCGAAGCCATTTGCTGAATTCTGTCACCATCGACTCCACCAACCTTGTTCTATCATTGATCTCTTCTTGTTCTTCCTCCTCTTCTTCTTCTTCTTCTTCTTCTTCCCCCTCTTCTTCTCCCTCCTTCTCCCTCTTTTTTTCCAATATCACAATGCTTCTCTGCATGTGGAAAATAGGGAACATAGTCGTCCCTCATCGATGGTCCGGCTCCAGAACTGCCCAATTGCCTTGAAATCACGTACATGACCATATCGACAGTCTGCTCGCGAAGCGAATCAAGCAAATCTCCATCATCTTGCAAAGATGCTCTGATCCATCTCCCAGTGTTGGTGCTGGTCAGGTAAAATAATTCATACTCCACTGTGCTTGGGTCAGTCCGCAACAACTTGTGCACTTCCCTCACAAGTGATCTAAAACACAGCTTATCAGATGACATCGTCACGAGTTGCTCGTCCCCATCTATATATTCTGATCTTTCCCATCGCCCACTGTGTCGTAAAATAATGCGATGTCTAACCATCTGCAATTTATAAACATGGATTAATTATATTACTAAAATAAATGAATTAAACTAAATGCATCGATTATTTTCTAAAAATGCATCGATTAAATTTTAAAAAAAAAAACATAATCGATTTAAAAAAAAAGTAATCGATTAAAAACATGTTAAAAAATCAATCGATGAAGATAAATAATTAATCGATGAGCAGAATAATTTATCGATTAACAAAATTAATTAGTCGATGAACACAATTAATTAGTCGATGAGCACAAATAATTAGTGGATGAACACAAATAATTAAATGATGAACTTTGTTAAACTAATCGATGCCTTTTAATTTAATCGATGAACACAAATAAATAATCGATGAGCTTTCTTTAATTAATCGATGAATTTTAAGTTAATAAATAATCGATGAATTTTAATGTCCAATAAATTGATGCATTTCACTATTGCAAAACTAACAAAAACTAATCCATTAGGAAAAAAATTAACATAAACTAATCGACTAAAAAAATTTAAAAAACACTAACCGATTAAAAATAAATTAAAAAAACTAATCGATTAAGCGAATAATTTAAAAAAAATAAATCAAAACTAATCGATTGGAATAAATAAATAAAAACTAATGGATTAAAAAAATTAAAAATGCATCGACTACTCTACCTAAATGCATCGATTGATTATTTCTAACTATATTAAAGAGTACGACTTACAAGTCTCTCTATGTCGCTTATTTTTAATTTAAATTTAACAACACACATACAATGTATATATATACATATAATCAAAACAATAAATATTTACAAAACAAGTTCAAGAAATGGAGAGTACAAAATGTACCTTTGAAAATTGCTGGAAATTTTCGAGCTCTACTTTTTTTTCCGGAAAATTCTTTCGCCCGCCTTGCTCCAAAAAATTTCTCCAACTTCTACTCTTCTAGCTCGATTTATATTATATTTTGGTGTGAATAAGCTTGTATTGTATAATGTAAATGATCTCCAAGAGTCACTCTATTTATTCAACTATTTAACTTACCTCGTTACAAAACATTAAATGAAGTCTGTAACCTTTATTATATTCGATCCAACCTTCTCCTTCTTTTCATTTAATGAAGTCTACCTTTCTTTTGTTTTATTTATTGAGAGAGTCAGTAACTACCTCATTTATTATATTCCATGACCATTTTAAAAACAATCGATGCTTTCAAAAAAAAAAAAAATTCTCTAAAAATAATCGATGTTCATTTTTAAAAACAATCGATGTTCATTTTTGAAAACAATCGATGCTTGTAAAAAAATTATTCTCTAAAAATTATCGATGTTCAGTAAAAATAATCGCGGCCACTTTAGAATATAATCCATGATATTTGCTGATAATCGATGCATCTTGCAAGATAATCGATGTCCTTGAATTTAATCGATGCACCCCCTTTTGCAATAGAAGAAACAATAATAATCGATGATTTCATTCTACTCGATTACTTCTACGCCAATTATCGATGCATGCATTCTTTTTTCTTTTAGGCTGTATTCATCTGACACAAGTACAGAGCACTAATGATTGACAGTGGAGACCAAGTCTATTATGTACAAATTGTCGACAAAACTACTGCGTTTTAAAAGTTGTTGTATTTTTCCAATAACTATTTACTTTTGTCTACTTTTATACATTTTGACTTTAAAAATACAACGACTAATTGTATACATTGCCACGATTAATTTAATGAGTCATGGTTAATTTTCAATGAGTCGCGATTAATTGTCTACATTGCCACAATTAATTGTCTACATTTCCACGGTTAATTTTTAGTGAGCCACGATTAATTGTCTATATTTCCATGATTAATTTAAATGAGCCACAATTAATTTTCAATTAGCCATGATTAATTGTCTATATTTCCACGATTAATTTAAATGAGCCATGATTAATTGTGTACATAGCCTCAATTAATTTAAAATGATCACGATTATTTTCCAACATTGCCTCGATTAATTTTTAATGAGCCTCGATTAAATTTTTAATGATCCTCAATTAAATGTAAATGATCCACGAATAATGTAATACATTGCCTCGATTAATTATGCCTTTTTTGGTTATGAGCCAAGATTAATCGTGGCTTTTTTTTTTGTTTTCCAAACTAATCGTGGCTTTTTTTGTTTAAATTAATCATGACTTTTTATTGAATGCATTTATTTCTTGTGTAAGTGAGGTAGTTACTCAGCTTCATTGAATAAAAAGAAGGGGAATGTAGGAATTTGTTGACCGAATTTAATACATCTTTTTATTGTTGTGTAAGGAGGTAGGTAATTTTTTTTGAATAAATAGACATGAACACCCAAGCTTATTCACACTACACTACAATAATCTGAGCAAAAAAGTTAGGGCAAAAGTTCGAGATTTTTTTTTTTGAGCAAGGCGTGTGCAAGATTTTTCATCAAGAAGAAAGTAATGCACGAAATTTTCCACTTTTCAAAGGTACGTTTTGTAATGTCCATGCATTTTTGTAAAATTATTTTGTAAATATTTCTCATTTTGATTATATTGCATATGTGCTGTTACGATATGAAAATAGCGAGAGGGAGAAAAAAATGTTTAATCCTAGGCATAAACTAAGAAATCATAGTCTTTAATATATTGATCGTAGCAATGTTTAACAATCTTTAATTAATTGTAGCCTTAATTACATATACATATCTTGTGCCTTTTTTTATTAATCGTGGCTTTATAAAAAAAGTAATCGTGGCTTTTGTTATGAATCGTGGTTTTTTTGTAAATTAATCGTGGCTTTTTTTTCAAAATTAATCGTGGTTTTTTTAAAAGGCCTTTTTAAGTAATTAATTGTGGCTTTTTTAATTAATCGTGGCGTTTTGTTTATTTTAATCGTGACTTTTTTTAATTAATCGTGGCCTTTTATTAATCCGATCTGGCATACATTATGATCGAAGGCCTCAGGCGCTGTAGCGGCTGCCTAAGCCAATCAATCTAACAACATTTTTAAAATTACAATTAAAATAAATACTTTTAATATTTTATATAAATTGGAAATTTGCAAAATTTAAATTAATCTTGACAACTATTTAAATTAATCTTGACAATGTTTTTAATTAATCTTGGCTCATTAAATTAATCATGACTAATTTAAAATTAATCGAGGCTCATTAAATTAATCGAGACAATGTTTTACATTAATCGTAGCTCATTTAAAATTAATCGATGCAATGTATTAAATTAATCGTGGCTCATTAAAGTAATCTTAGCAATGATTAAAATTAATCGTGGATCATTTAAAATTAATCGAGGCTCATTATCTTAATCGATGCAATGTTTAAAATTAATTGTGGAGCATTTAAAATTAATCGTGATTCTTTTAAATTAATCGAGACAATATTTAATATTAACTGTGGCTCACTAAATTAATCTGGGAGTGTTTAAAATTAATCGAGACAATATTTAAAAATAATCGAGACTCATTATATTAATCAAGACTTTTTTTAAATTAATCGAGGCAATGTTTAAATGAGCCACGATTAAATTTAAACATTGCCTCGATTAATTGAAAAAAAATCACGATTAATTTTAAAAGAGCCACGATTATTCTTAAACATTGTCTCGATTAATATAATAAGCATCGATTAATTTCAAAAAGCCACGATTAATGTAAAACATTACCACGATTAATTTCAACAAGCCACAATTAGTGCCACGATTAATATAATAAGCCTCGATTAATTTCAAAAAGCCACGATTAACATAATAAGCCTCGATTAATTTCAAAAAGGCACGATTAACATAATAAACCTCGATCGCTATTTACATTGCTACGATTGATATAAAAACAGATACGATTAATATACATTGCTACGATTAATTTCATAAGTTGCTACGATTGATGCTTAATTGGCTACGATTAATATTATAAATTGATATGGTTGATTTTATGCACTACGCTTAATTTTTAAGGTTCTACGATTAGTGCATTAAAGTGCTACAATTAACTAATTAATTGCTACGAGTACATTAACAGGTGCTACAATTAATTTTGGCATGTCTACGATTAAAAATCAAGTGCTACGATTAATTATCAGGTGCTACGATTAATCTCTAACACTATTCTTAAGGATACAAAACCAACCAATACAAAATTTAACAAAACCAAACATTGCAAAATTAACCAAATAATTTAATCGTAAACCGGGGAAAAAATTTAAACCTACTTGAGAAGAAGATGAAGACGTCCCTCATGTTCCAGGTTCTCGTTCCATCTCCGAGCGGATTTTCGAACAACTTTCTTCTCCGGTCGAGGAGGGCACAAACGACAAGATCCAACGACGAGAAGGCGAGAGAGTGAAGAGTGAGAGCTGTGAGATTGGAACGTTAACTAAGGGGGAGCGCTGCGAATTTACAAAGAGAGGGAGAGATTCGCGGTGTTAAAGAGAGAGAGTGATGAGGGAGAGAATGGAACGAAGAGGCGGCTTCAAGTTTTTTTTTTAGAATTCAAACGATAAGGAGAGAGTGATGAGGAGATAGAGAACGTGTGGGTAGTTATGTACTCCATTTCTCCGTGTCCAATAGCAAGTGTACCTTGCTATTGGGACGGAGGGAGTATTAAATTCAAAACCCTAATTCATGCATATAGTTGACGGTTACAAGAATTTCATTTTTGAAGAACACAAGTGCGAAATTTATGGACATTGTATAGATAGTACAAATTATCTAAATAATTACTATATTTTAAATCTTGTTTCAATACCCCAATTTCACTATAATTTTGCCCAAATAAATTTTTAACCCTATTTTTTTTTAAGAAGACAAATGGGAGTAGTATGCCTTATTGTATTTCGATTCTTTGAATATGAATTAAACGCTTTCCTTTTTTTTCGAATATGAATTAAATGCTTTTTAGCATGTTTGAATTTTGAATAAATGGAGGTGACATCGTACACGCGTCAAACTTGGATCAAAATACCCTGCCGCCCACGTGAATATCTTCAAGCTTGCCAAACCTACCGATAGACAGGTTGAAATTTATTATTACACTTTTTCATGTTTCACTGTTATTTTATTATTAAATTTATAATTATAATAATATTTATTATAAAATAAAAATTAATTATAATATAAAAATTATAGTCAACATTTATCAATAAAAAAATTAAATTAAAAAATTATAAAACATAATTTTAAAAAAACCAATCATAATAATCAATTATGAATTAAAAATCAAAAATTAAATATTAAAAAATAATTATAAATTCTAATTGGGTGGGATGAACCCTAAAAACAATCATAAAACTAAACTAAATCACAAGAAAAAAAATAAAATTGAAGAAAAAAAAAAGAAAAACTCGTAATTTAAAAATGTAACACAAAATGTAACAAAAAAAGTGCAATAGAAAATTTAATGTACAGAAAGACTCGCTCGTGTTTGCTCCTTTTTATTTATTTATCACACTGTTTCTTCTCTTCTATTGCCTACGAATTCATTTCAAATTAACTCAAATTCAGTTACTCATTTTAATTAATAGATCAGGCTAATTATCTTAGTAATAGCTTTCTTCTTTTATCTAATACATCTGGATCGAGTGAGGCTTAGATTAAAATTGTCGATTTCATTAATAAATAGAGGTTAGCACGGGAAAGAAATTAAGTCACATAATTGTATAACTTTTGAAAATTTGTGAGGTAAGAGGGTGCTGGTAAAAGTTTTCGCTTAATAATTAAAGACCTATCACATGCTCCAATTTTAATTAATTAAATATTATGAACGGAACGTTCAAAGTTTATCCCCTGCTGATTCATGTTTTCATTATAAATCATTAGAAATTTAGACGCGCTGGTTTCTTATCAGACATGGTGTACCTTCTGTGGGCATCACGCGCCTGTCATATTTTTTTTTTTTGACATTTTCATTTTTTCAATTTTTCTTTTGATTTTCTATTTTTTTTTTGTTTTGTTTTTTCTAAAAATTTATATCATAAAATAAAATTAATAAATCTTAAAATTAAAGTGAATTGATTTAATTTATCTGAAATGAATATGAATTTATATTCTAAAATTGAATTAATAAAACCCTAAAAAATACAAAATAAACCCATAATCCCTCCAAAAAAAAAAAAATCTTAAAAAGCACAAAATAAACCCATAAACCCCCTCCCCAACAGATTAAGGAACAACTTCTAATTATTACAAAATTCCACAAACCCAACGACTCTCAAATAATAAACTCAGAGAATCAATATATATTTCGCCCTCCGATTATAAGAAAAATTGACCTTCTTATACTTCATCACTTCAAGTTGACCTGATCTCCAATCTTCGTCTACTTGGAAGATAATTTAGGGTTTGTGATTCTTTCCATGTTGATGTAGATGATTTTCATGTAGGTGAGAGTGCATTTACTCCAAAAGATAGTCAACGAACGGATATATCCTCGCTTTCCAAAAACATCCACTCAGGATCTCTTCCACAAGGAAACTGTCATATATGATCTGTTCTGGGACACTGCTGGAATATCAGAGGGAACAGTCACACTTGTTCATTTCTACGCACAATGGAATCAGCGCATCCCATCAGGAACCAATCCTCGAATACTTTGTTGTACATAAAATTGCTAAAAACAAATTGATGCCTAAAATGGCACTAACAAAATGGTTAATCAAACGCAATTTTTCATTACACGTTTATTTTCTTTGCTTATTGTTAATTAATTGTGGCCCATTTGTTGAAGCCCAATCAGTGTGGATTGATAAACATGGATTTTACATGCCTTTGAGTAGTTGTATGGCTCATATTCGTAGAGTAATGCATGCGTTTGTTGAGTTTTTATGCTAGTTTCGAGTTTCCGTGTGCTTTTTGATGTTTTGGTGTTTCTTGTGCAAGTTTGAGCTGAATTTGAGATTTATCCAAGATCCAATTCAAGGAGGAAAGTTTCTAGAAAGATAGAGGATCAAGAGAGGGTCGCAACGCAACTTGAATCGGGTCAATCGGATGAGAAACGAGGGAGAACGGAGCAAAACGGCGGAGCGTGTCGGAGGATGCGCGCTGGCACGGACCGTGTTGTCCAACGGCACGGCCCGTGCCATTAAACATGCGATTTTCGGAGCCTCGGTAGCAACGGCACAGTCCGTGCCGCCTTGTTCCGAAAATTGGGCTCTGTTTCCTTTCTTGTTGGGCTCTGTTTTTCCCCAACTATATAAGACTCTGCCTTGCACATTTTTGACAGACTTTATTCATTATTTTAGAGTTCAAAACTTATTTTTTACTTTCGAGGTTTGCTGTGAACATTCAACATTGAAGAATTCAAGTTTTAATCAACGAATCATCATTCCGATTTTTCTAATCTATTGCATATTTATATTATGTTTATGATTATTCTTAGTTCTATTATTTCTATGGTTTTAATTATGCGTGAGTAGTCTTTTATTAATTCTAGAGTTTGCAAAGCATGATTGAAGCTATGTATTTAATTTAATCTTGTTATTTTTCCCTTCCGATTATTGTGTTCAATTGTTCAAGAGCTTTTGATTTCATGCTTAATTACTGATCACAATTGATGCATGCTAGCTAGTTAATTTGAGTCCTGACGGAGATAATTAATTAGTGGAATTAATTGAATAATTTGATACACGTTCTAAGGAATATGTAGGGGAATTTAAATCTGTAGTTCTATCGGGAGTTAGTAAATTAACCTAGAGACGAAAGTAATAGGTTGTTTATTAATCTGCTTCTACCTTGAGACCTGGCGGAGATAGGTAGATATATTTCTGATTCATCACCTTTAATTGGATTAAAATTGGGAAAGATTAGGATTAAATTGAATCATAGTGGATACATGTGTGTTGCATTTCCTAGGATTAGTATTTCATTAATTGTTTGAGTTTGATTATTTACTTAGTTTATTTACTCTTGTGTTTATTTGGTTCTAGTTCTGTTCTTTTATTTTATTTAAATTTGTGCCTAGTTTTAGAAGTCTTATAATTGGTAGCTTGGATAATAGAGAGTTGTTAGCTTAGTACTCAGTATTTATCAAATATTCAGTCCCTGTGGATACGATACTCGATTCGCTTGCTATATTGCATTGTCCTGTGTTAGTTGCAGTTTAGTGCATAATAAATAGTGCATCAACTTTTTGGCGCCGTTGCCGGGGACTGATTTTGATTTATGTACTGATATTATTACTAACAACAATTTATTACTTCAGGTAAAAAAAAAGAGAAAGAAAGAAAAAAAAACATGGAAGATCTTGGTGGGAATGTGGAAGAGATGTTCAGATTTATGATGCACCAAATGGATGAGCAAACTAGAGCATGGAGTGTTCCATATACTTTGCCTATGAATCAAATGCATCAACCACCCACCGAGTGTTAATGGTTTGAGCAATATTATCTTCCAATGAGCACGTTGGAAGTGCAGATGGAGCAAATGATCGACAGTGCACCAAATTTTTGGGACACTAATCAAAGATATGAGTCAGAGTTGACCAATTTGGAGGATCTAATGTGTCAGATGGATGCAAATATGACGGTTTTCAATGCTAGATTAGACAAGATAATAGATTCTACAAAGGAGATGGAAAGTTCTTTGATTAGAAGTTCACAGCATGTCAGTTCAATTCTTCATAATTTGAGCCTCCAACACCAACCAGAGCAGTGCAACGTTATGCAACTGGAAAGTGTTGTATCATTTGAAAATGACTCAGAGGTGTTTCAGGTTGAAGGAAAAGAAGTGTCTGGAATATCTGTTGAAGTTGAAGAGCCTCCCAAAGAGACGATGAAATCCCAAGAATTAGCTCAATCGTTGCCAAATCAATTAAAGAAGCTGCAAGATAAAGTTGTGGAATTCAAACATCCACACAATGAAGAAAAAACGTCTCAGCAGCCTGTCAAGAATGAACAAGTAATGGAATGGTACACCAGGGTGGAAAAATGCATTGCTTTATTTCTTATAAATAAAAGCAAATTTTCTGTGGAAGATACTCATAGAGATGGAACCAAGCTGAAAGCTTCACAGATTTGGAGTATGCAAAAGGAAGAAGAACCATCTGCAAGGTTCTACAATGCCTTTGATGATAGAGTGTCGCAATTGTTTTCGACCTCATTGACTGTTGAGGTACCGTCTAGCTAAAGACGTTAAATAAAGCACTGGATGGGAGGTAACCCATCATTTTATTTGCTTTGTTTTTTCTTTCTTTCTTTTGTTTTGTGTCGTGTTTTGTGTTTTAGTGTGCTAACTTGTAGAAAGGCGTTTGGA
Source organism: Perilla frutescens (assembly GCA_026008535.1). Lineage (NCBI taxonomy): Eukaryota > Viridiplantae > Streptophyta > Magnoliopsida > Lamiales > Lamiaceae > Perilla > Perilla frutescens. The sequence goes on along the minus strand of BRKX01000017.1, from coordinate 33,287,264 downwards.
GCCCAAAAGCTATACTGAGATCATCCATGCCAGGTTTCGAGGTCCTTTTCTCCATGTTGGTGTATGGTGAGTTCGTTCCAAACACATCTTTATTTAGTTCCCTCCAAACTTATTCTCTTTGTAGTTGAATAAGTTTGGGGGAGGGGGATGGATATGATATGTTTGGCACGTGTTTTTTTATCTATTTCTTAGAGTCTGTTTGTTTTTGTGTGTTTTTGTGGTTGAAAGCCATGTTTTTGGTGAACTACTGAAATGCTAATGATGAAAAGGAGCGTTGTTTTGAAAAATATTGCATGAATTTGATGGATCTTGACTTGTTTGAATTGATGTACTTGAAATTGAAGTAAATGAAGCATGAATAGTCCTGTGAGTTTTTGAGCCTTAACTGTATATCAATGCACAGTTTGATTTCTTTCATGAGTGTTTGTCATGCATGCTTTGGTGTGTCTAGAACTTGCCATGGTTTCTATTCGAATAAGCTTGATTATATGTAGAATCTAGAAGTGATTTGAGGCCATTTTTTCATAGCCACATTAATTCCTAAACACTAACCGAAAAATCGACCTTTGCTAGCCAATTCGAGCCATAATTGCATTTTGTTCATGAACTTGGATGATAGGGGGTTCCGAAGGTGAATAAGGGTATCTTGTTGTGGAAAATAGTATTTTTGTGGGGAGAGAGTGGAGATGTTGATATTGGGGTGAAAAATATTCGCATAGGCTCGTGCAAGAAAAAGAAAAAAAATCGAAAAAAAAGAGAAAAAAAAAACATAAGAAAAAAAATAGTGTGAAAAAAAGGCCAAATATTAAAAGGTAGCATTTGAGAATGTTTGCTATTTGTTGGCTTGGTTTTATTTTTTTTGTTGAGATGAGCATAAGAGAATGATGTTTTGAAGTATAAGGGAGTTGGAAAAAGTTAGAAGATGGATTCTATATCCATACTTGGATTTGGAGTTGAAAAAGGTTGTGAGTGTATTGAATTTTCGAGTCACTTAGCTAAATTTCCTAACCTTAACCAATGTCCCGACATTACATCCTAAATTAAAGACCTCATTGATCTTCATTCTTCTTTGATTGAGCATGACTGCTTTAGACGATTGGCAAGCCTATGGTTAACACTTTTGCATTTGCATTTGATTCGATGAGCGTTATTTGATACACTTGTGAGACGAGCGATACACATATCGGTGAGGTTCATGCTTTGTTTATGGATATTAATTGTGCTGAGATTTGGATGAGTTGATGGATATTGAATTTATGCAATTAAAATTGTTTCGAGATTGCTCGTGAAGCATTGGTGATCGAGTTTACTTGTCTTCCCCATGTTTATATTTTCTTAGTGTTCTTCTCATTGCTCGAGGACGAACAATGGTTCAAGTTTGGGGGAATGATAAACATGGCTTTTACATGCATTTGAGTAGTTGTATGGCTCATATTCGTAGAGTAATGCATGCGTTTGTTGAGTTTTTATGCTAGTTTCGAGTTTCCGTGTGCTTTTTGATGTTTTGGTGTTTCTTGTGCAAGTTTGAGCTGAATTTGAGATTTATCCATGATCCAATTCAAGGAGGAAAGTTGCTAGAAAGATAGAGGATCAAGAGAGGGTTGCAACGCAACTTGAATCGGGTCAATCAGACGAGAAACGAGGGAGACGGAGCAAAACGGCGGAGCGTGTCGGAGGATGCGCGCTGGCACGGACCGTTCTGTCCAACGGCACGGCCCATGCCATTAAACATGCGATTTTCGGAGCCTCGGTAGCAACGGCACGGTCCGTGCCGCCTTGTTCCGAAAATTGGGCTCTATTTCCTTTCTTGTTGGGCTATGTTTTTCCCCAACTATATAAGGCTCTGCCTTGCACGTTTTTGACAGACTTTATTCATTATTTTAGAGTTCAAAACTTATTTTTTACTTTCGAGGTTTGCTGTGAACATTCAACATTGAAGAATTCAAGTTTTAATCAACGAATCATCATTCCGGTTTTTCTAATCTATTGCATATTTATATTATGTTTATGATTATTCTTAGTTCTATTATTTCTATTGTTTTAATTATGCGTGAGTAGTCTTTTATTAATTCTAGGGTTTGCAAAGCATGGTTGAAGCTATGTATTTAATTTAATCTTGTTATTTTTCCCTTCCGATTATTGTGTTCAATTGTTCAAGAGCTTTTGATTTCATGCTTAATTACTGATCACAATTGATGCATGCTAGCTAGTTAATTTGAGTCCTGACGGAGATAATTAATTAGTGAGATTAATTGAATAATTTGATACACGTTCTAAGGAATCTGTAGGGGAATTTAAATCTGTGGTTTTATCGGGAGTTAGTAAATTAACCTAGAGACGAAAGTAATAGGTTGTTTATTAATCTGCTTCTACCTTGAGATCTGGCGGAGATAGGTAGATATATTTCTGATTCCTCACCTTTAATCGGATTAAAATTGGGAAAGATTAGGATTAAATTGAATCATAGTGGATACATGTGTGTTGTATTCCCTAGTATTAGTATTTCATTAATTGTTTGAGTTTGATTATTTACAAAGTTTATTTACTCTTGTGTTTATTTGGTTCTAGTTCTGTTCTTTTATTTTATTTAAATTCGTGCCTATTTTTAGAAGTCTTATAATTGGTAGCCTGGATAATAGAGAGTTGTTAGCTTAGTACTCAGTATTTATCAAATATTCAGTCCCTGTGGATGCGATACTCGATTCAATTGCTATATTGCATTGTTCTGTGTTAGTTGCAGTATAGTGCATAATAAATAGTGCATCATGGATCGGCCTAATGCTCACCAAGCAGCTCATCTACTAACCGAAGCCCAATTGCCTCAACCAATTCAGTTTTAACCCTAACCGTGCACCGATCTATATATATGATGCTTGGTGTACTGTTACCCCTACTTCTCATTCTACTGCGTGTTCCAGAGAGTTCTTGAGAGAGAGAGCGATTCCGATTCCAGGTAAACTGAGTGTTTTCCTTCTTCTTCTTCTTCCTCTGTGTAAGATCCTCTCTATCTCTACCTTCTTCTGGTTTAGAGTAGATACCACCATCTGTGTGGATCTACTGTTTCTCCTCTTTCTGTGTTGAGTTGAGGGCTAGGGTTAGTTGGTAGATTGAGGGGGCTATGTGAGACTTGTCGCCGTGGTCTCTCTGTGAAGATCTCCAGTCGTTGCTCGCCTGTTTGGTCCTCGCTGGGCCCTGGATCCTGTTCTAAAGATTGAGTTACTGAGCCATCTGTTTCTACACCCTTATGGCTGAATCATCTGGTGAATACAGGAGAAAGACGCTCGGAGGTGGCGGAGCTGATACCCAATAGTGGTATCAGAGCCACTAACCGCCGCCTCTGTCGTCCTCCGCCGGGTGACAGTCTGTCTCCGCGTTTACCAACGCGGTGGTAAGTCGAAGTACCCTCTTCTAGGGCTCTGCTCTGGTAAAGCGGCTGAAACCTCTTGTGTTTCAATTTCTAGTGCCGTGAGGGGCTATAGGCTTGGTATCTGGTAATTGTGCACGTGTTTTTACCTTGGTACGTTCTAGATATATTCATGTTCGCGTTCTTAGGGTTTCTGTTCCTGGATTTCTGTTGATTTCATTCCGCTGCTTCTTGTTTAGCTCTGTCGCGTTCATGTATAGATTCTTGTGAGTGTGTTGGTTTTCTTTAAGGATCTGAAAGATCCTTATGTCGAAGTTCTTGAGAACTTACGGGATTTGTGAAATCCCTGAGACTTTCTTGACATGGTGTTGAGTAAAACCTTGTGCCCTCCGCTAAGTGAGTGTTGCAAACTGGGTAATGCTCTCACTTGTAAGGGTTGGAAGTCTCATAGGCTGTGTGCGTGTGTTTTGTTGTGCATCTTGTTTCTGAGTTTCTCCAAAATTAATTTTATGTACCTGCTCTTGACTTTGTGGCTGTTTTGGTGTTCTGGAAAGAATAATGGCCACTAAATCCTTTGGTATTATTCCTTTTAATGGCAAGAATGATTTTAGCATCTGGAAACAAAAGATGAAATGTGTGTTAATTCATCAAAAAGTTGCTAAAGCCATTAATCAATCATATGCTACCACTGAAACTGCTGAAAAACGGGCTGAAATGGATGAAATTACTTGTTCTAGTATTATCCTGAGCTTATCTGACTCTGTGATTAGAAAAGTAGGTGATACTGAGCATGTTAAAGATCTGTGGGATAAACTTGAAAATTTGTACACTGAAACCTTTTTTACTAGCCGCATGTATCTGTTGGAAAAGCTTTTTAAGTATAAACTGGATTTGTCTAAAGATATAGATGAAAATATTGATGGTTTTACTAAGCTTGTACAAGATATTAAAAGGGCTGGTGATACTACAATCGATAATTACACTAGCATTGCCTTAATGAATGCTATGCTTGACTCTTACTCTGATGTAAAATCTGCTATAAAATATGGCAGAGATAGTACCTCAGTTAATGTGATAATAAGTGCATTAAATTCTAAAGAACTATATTTGCTTGAACATGGAGGTAGTAATTCTCAGGAAAAGGCAATGAATGTAAGAGGGAGGACTAAATTTAGGTCCTCTGATAATTCTGAAAATGGTGGTAAGAAAAAGAAGGGTAAAAGCAGGTCTAAGTCTAGAAAGGGCTCTAGAAAATGTTTTAATTGCCATGAACCTGGTCATTATGTAAAAGAATGTCCTAAGCCAAAGAACAATAGCAAGAATAAGAATAGCAATGAGTATGAAATGGCTAATGTAGCTACTGGAGACAAACTTGGTGATTGTTTCATGGTTGCTGATTCAAATTATGTGTGTATTAGTTCTGCAAACTCTGTGTCTGATTCTATGCTTGAAACTGAATGGCTTCTAGAGTCTGGCTGCACTTACCACATTTCACCATTTAAGAATCTATTTTCTTCTTTTACTCAAGTTGAAAATGACTTTGTGTCAATGACAAATGAAAAGAAATGCAGAGTTTTTGGAATTGGAAATGTTTGCTTAAAATTTGATAATGGCTCTTCTATTACTCTGATGAATGTAAGATATGTGCCTGAATTATGTTATAACTTGCTATCTTGTGCTGCTTTAGAAGAAAATGGGCTTGAAGGAAGGTGGGGAAATGGTCAAATGAAAAATTTGAAAGGTTCCTTGGTGATTTTCAAAGCTGAAAAGAAAAATAACTTGTATATTTGTAAAATTTTACCCTCTGAGCCTGCAACACCCTCTGTGAATGTTCTAAAGCATGATAAAACTGTGTTATGGCATAATAGACTTGGGCATATGAGTAATAAAGGGCTTGAAATTCTAAAAAAGTCTGGTGTGTTTGGTTCTGATGTGATCTCCAACATGCCTTTCTGTGATGCTTGTGTTTTAGGCAAACAACACAAAGTTCAATTTCCTAACTCTGCATCTCATATATCTAAAAGTCAACAAATCCTTGAGTATTTACATGTTGATGTCTGGGGTCCCTCTAAAGTTCCTACTCATGGTGGGAACTGATTCTTCTTGTCTATTATTGATGATTATTCTAGGAAAGTTTGGGTGTTCTTAATGAAACATAAATCTGAGGTTATTGATAAGTTCAAAATGTTGAAAACTCAGATTGAAAACCAAACTGGCAAGAAAATTAAGACCTTAAGAACTGACAATGGTCTGGAATTTTGTAATTCTCAAGTTGATGATTTATGTGTTAAATCTGGTATAAAAAGACACAAAACTGTTCCTTACAACCCTCAACAAAATGGGGTTGCTGAAACGATGAATAGAACTTTATTAGATAGGGTGAGGAGCATGTGTGCCCTCTCTGGTATGTCTAATAAATTCTGGGGTGAAGCTGTGTGTACTGCTTCCTACTTGATCAATAGGTCTCTCTCTGTTCCATTAAATGGTAAATGTCCTGAATCTGTGTTTAATGGAAAACCTATTGATCTGTCAAACTTAAGGGTCTTTGGTTGTGCTGCTTTTATGCATGTGAAAAATGATAAGCTTGAACCTAGATCCCAAAAATGTGTTTTTCTGGGATACCCTGAGGGAGTTAAAGGGTATAGGCTATGGGTAAGGGATGTTCCTGGTTTTAAAACTGATATAAGTAGAGATGTGGTGTTCAATGAATCATGCTTCTCTTGTCTGTCTGAAACCCAGCCTACAACTACTGTGCATGATCATGCCCCCACTGTTTCTTTTGAGGTGGAGCCTTTGCATGTTTCTATACCTGTTCAGCCTGTTGTTATGCACAATGATGATGTTAATTCTAAGCATGTGTCTGAACCTGAAACTGAGCATTAATCTGAGTCTGAACCTGAATCTGATGAGTATGCTAATCACAACAGTGAACCTGAAAACCTTGATGATTATCTGTTGGCTAGAGACAGGGTGAGAAGAACCATTAATAAGCCTGCAAGATATGCTGATACTGAGTGTAATTTACTTGACTTGGCTTTTATTGTGTTTGAGTTTCTAGATAGCAATGAACCTAAAACTTTTAAAGAAGCTCTTAATTCAAATGATGCTAGTAAATGGTTAATTGCTATGTAAACTTAGATGAAATCATTGCATGTTAATAAAACATGGGAGTTGGTTCCAAAACCAGCTCATGCTTCTGTTGTTGATTGCAAGTGGTTGTTTAAAGTCAAAAGCGAATTTAATAATGTCAAATACAAGGCTAGATTATACTGAAGTTTTTGCTCCTGTGGTCAAGTTCACTACTGTTAGAATAATTCTGGCTTTAGTTGCTCAATTTAATTGGGAATTAAAGCAAATGGATATAACTACTGCTTTCTTGCATGGTAATCTTGATGTTTCTATTTACATGCATCAACCTGAGGGCTTTGTTGATTGTGATAAACCTGACTATGTGTGCTTGTTAAGGAAATCCTTGTATGAAAATAGAGCTGTCAAACAGGCCGGGCCGGCCCGGTCCGGCCTAAGCCCACGGGCCAATCTTTTTTTCGGGTTGGGTCGGCCCGGCCCGAAACTCTTTCGGGCTTAGAAAAATGAGGCCTAGCCCGGCCCAAATTTCAGGCCAGGTCAGGCCGCCCGTGGTCTAAAGGTAAATTTCTGTTTTTTTCACTGGGCCGGCCCGGCCCACTCGGGCCAATTTTTTTTCGGGTCGGGCCAGCCCGGCCTGAAACCATTTTGGGCCTATAAAAACGCGGCCCGGCCCGGCCTAAAATCGGGCTGGGTCGGGCCGGTCCACCGGACCGGGCCGATTTTGACAGCTCTAGTTTAAAACAATCTCCAAGGCAATGGAACTTAAAATTTGATAAGTGTATGAGGTCTCTGAAGTTTCATAGAAGTAAGTTTGATCATTGCTTGTACTTTAAAGAAACCTCTAATGTTCCTATGTTCCATTTGATATATGTTGATGACATGTTGTTAATCAGTACTTGTCTCAAATCTTTGAAGCATGTTCAATCCTGTCTATGTGAAAATTTTGAAATGAAAGATTTGGGAGATGCTAAGAAAATACTTGGCATAAACATAATTAAAGACAGAAAGAACAATACTCTTGTGCTAAATCAAACTTCATATGTTGAAAAGATTTTGAGTAAGTTCTCTATGTCAAAAGCTAAAGGTGTCAATGTTCCTTTAGCTGCTCACTTTGTGTTAAGTAAAGAACAGTCTCCAAATACTGTTTCTGAGATGAATGTCATGAAAAAGATACCCTACTGTAATGCAATTGGATCTGTAATGTATCTTATGGTAAGCACTAGACCTGACATTGCCTATTCTGTAAGTTGTTTGAGCAGGTACATGTCCAATCCTGGTATAACTCACTGGGAAGTATTAAAATGGTTGTTGAGATATCTTCAGTCCTCTTTGCATGTGGGTTTAAAATTTACTAAGTGTGTCAAGGGTGTTCAGTTGTGTGGCTATGTAGATTCCAACTATGCTAATGACAGAGATAATAGGAGGTCAACAACCTCTTATGTTTTTACTTTCTGTGGGTCTTGCATAAGCTGGAAATCCCAGCTGCAACACATTGTTGCACTTTCTACCACTGAGGCAGAGTATGTTGCTATTACTGAAGCCTTCAAGGAAGCCCTGTGGTTGAAAGGTGTTTTATCTAAAATTGGTTTTCTTCAAAAGAATGCTGTTGTGTTTTAAGATAGTCAATCTGCCATTCATTTGTGTAAAAATCATGTTTTTCATGATAGAACCAAACATATAGATGTTAGGTTTCATTTTATTAGGAAAGTTGTTGAAAGTAAAAATGTTTTACTTGAAAAGATTCCATCTGAAGTTAATCCTGCAGACATGGGTACAAAGTCTTTACCTCTTGAAAAACATACTAATTGTATGAAGATTTTGAATTTTGACCTGGGTTAAGCTTTTGATGCCTTTTGTTTTAAGTCTTTGAGATTGATTTTATGTGTTGATTTTGTTCTCAAAGACTGCAGCCTAGTAGTTTCATCGGTTTGTCCCTTGGTGATTACCTTGTTGCTCCCTATGATCTATGTGATCAGATTCAGACTATGTGTTTGAAACTATCTCACTTATAGTTTTGCTGTGTGATCTCTATAGGTGAGATGGATGGCAATGATGAACTGTACAAGTGATAGATCCAGCTCAAGTGATGTCAAATAGGCCAAGGTGGAGATTGTTAATTAATTGTGGCCCATTTGTTGAAGCCCAATGCTCACCAAGCAGCTCATCTACTAACCGAAGCCCAACTGCCTCAACCAATTCAGTTTTAACCCTAACCGTGCGCCGACCTATACATATGTTGCTTGGTGTACTGTTACCCCTACTTCTCATTCTACTGCGTGTTCCAGAGAGTTCTTGAGAGAGAGAGAGAGAGCGATTCCGATTCCAAGTACGATTCCGATTCCAAGTAAACTAAGTGTTCTTCTTCTTGTTCTTCCTCTGTGTGAGATCCTCTCTATCTCTACCTTCTTCTGGTCTAGAGTAGATACCACCATCTGTGTGGATCTACTGTTTATCCTCTTTCTGTGTTGAGTTGAGGGCTAGGGTTAGTTGGTAGATTGAGGGGGTTGTGTGAGCCTTGTCGTCGTGGTCTCTCTGTGAAGATCTCCAGTCGTTGCTCGCCTGTTTTGTCCTCGCTGGGCCCTGGATCCTGTTCTAAAGATCGAGTTACTGAGCCATCTATTTCTACACCCTTATGGCTGAATCATCCGGTGAATACAGGAGAAAGACGCTTGGAGGTGGCGGAGCTGATACCCAACACTTATGAATTACTAGTAAATAAGTTGTTTATGACTAATGTTCTTACATAAAAATGCGGATGAGATTCACTTGTTCGAATTTCATGTCGCATCCGTATCCCAACATCAAAATTACATAGTTTTAATAAAAAATTTCATAAAAATAAAATTTATTATATTATCACTAATCTTAATTGATATTTATTGCTAAGAATTAAAATTTTAAAAAAATATATACTCTAACTTTAGAGTTATACTATCTAAGAAATAAAAATTAAATACTAAAAAATAATTGTAAACTCTTATTGAGTTTAATATTAAATCATAAATAATAATGTAAAATTATATTAAAAAAATTAAAATTGAAGAAAAAAATGGAAAAAACAGTAATAATTTTGATGTTGCGGACACGGATGGCAGGGGACACCTCATTTTGGACTAGAGCATATCATGTGATAAAAATGTGTTCTAACTTCTTTCCTGAAAAAAGCAAGATCATGGGCGAAGAATCTCGAAGTTAAGTGCTCATTCTAACTAGTCTTATTTCATTTAATCTTACTATAAGTATTTTATTTCACACATTTACATTAAGTTTACATCGATTATATTATTAATTTATATATAATCATGTGAGCTTAATTATAAAATTATGAAAACATCAAATTGCTATCATTTTACAATAAAAAGTCCAAGATCCTCGACTTCAATAAAAAGAGCAGCCAAGAAAGAAAATTAGAGGCAGACTTGGGTGAGACCGTACATGAGACGGGTCAATACTCACATGCGGAGATCATTATTTATGGGTGAAGTATCATTAATTCACATTTGAGTATCATTATTTATACCCGCATGTGAGTATCATTATTTATGGGTGAAGTATCATTAACTCACATGTATCATTATTTATGGGTGAAGTATCATTAACTCATATGTATTAATCCGTCCCATGTATGAGACCGTCTCATACAAGTTTTTGTCAGAAAATTATATGCATACAAAAATTTTGTACGCATACGTACTCTAAATTTAGAGAGTTTTGATTCTTTACGTTTTTCGTTGACATTCCACTTTGCACCTTCTGCAAAAAGTTTGATAGCAACTTTTCCCCTTCTCCCCCACCATGAAATGATCATATTTGAATTTTATTAAAAAGAAATTAATCGAACCACGTAAAAATCCTACCGACATTTATCTAATAATGTTATCAAATCACAAGGTTCCAACACAAACAGATAACAAATTGATTTGAAATGTTCTTATCAAATCAGACTCTTAATTGAACGCGAGTGTGACCATAAATAATAGCCTTCGCCAAAATAAAGTTCAAACACATATATAACTGTAACTACCTTCTTAGGGTCATCTAGTGGTAGAATAATAAATTAAAATGTAGTAAAAAAATAGTTACATTTTATGAATTTTTATTACTATAACATATGATGATTTTAAATTATTTATTAAACATGAAGCTTTTTTATTTATTTTTAAAGAAAACACAAGGAGGTTATATGAATGTTAATTACCTAGCTAAGATTAATTAATGTAATAATTGACAAATATAAGCTTAAGGAATTCAAAATCTGACGAGGAATTAAATTTAGAAATTGACTGAGTAGTTTGGTCAGATTCTTGTGAAGTCTCGCTGACGACGACGAGTCTAAGTGGGACCCGCAAAAGACCTTCCACGTGACATGAGTTGAATTCTATGCGCTGCTCTATTTTTTTTTTATTGATCAACTGAAATTAACCATTTTTTCATCTCCTAAAAATATATATATCATCTTAATTTTATACAGTTTGCGTTAAACAGCTAACAAAATCGATCGACCGATCATAAATGTTATATAACACATTATATTTATAATACTATATACAAATTAAATGCAATATAATTTAATTTAAATGAAAAAAGAGAGTGACTTGGTTTTTATGAGAAAAGATAGAGGGGGAAATCGCTAGGTGGTGGCAATAGATCTATGACTATGAATGGATTGGAGTTAGTGGACTAAAGGAGATTTTGTATACAGTGAAATAAAGGTAAACGTGGCAACATTCTGTTGAAGAATATGTATATCAGATATCCCAAACTCAATTAAATGCTACGTACGCCAACTCTATGCTATATATATATATATATATATATATATATATATATATATAACATGCCATGCCCATACCATTCTACCTTTTCATTCCACTCCCTCGATCATCTCTCTCTCTCTCTCTCTCTCCTCTCTCTCTCTCTCTCTTCTCTATATCATACAACCCTGCCTTCCTCCTTATATTCTTTCCCTTTTATTCGTGTATACCTGCATTTTATAAATCATAATACACAATCACAAAAAGAAACAATATTTCCTCGCTTTTACTGTTCTCTTCCTTAATTGATTATATCATACATAGTTGTGCAGCTCTCCATGGCTGACTTAAGCATCATTCTTGGAATTATTGGTAATTAATCACTATAATTTTTACTACTAATTACTATGTGAAGTTCTTTTCCTTTTATAGACAATCACCGACATGGAACTGATAAGATTTTGCATTATTATATCAATTTTAGTTTTCAATTAAATACTGACCACTTCTTTTCTGATCGATGCAGGAAATGTGATTTCTATACTTATGTTTGCGTCTCCAATGTAAGTCTTCTTTTTTCTTTTTTGTTAAAGATAATTAGCTGTATTTTCCTGTGCTATTTCTCACTCATGTCTAGCCTACATATAAATTTATCCTTTTTGTTTTTACAACAAATATATATAGACACCATATATATAGAGAGAGAATATATATAATATCATCTATACACATCCAACCTAGATACCTCCGTAAGGACATATATTTAGTGTTCATGTAGTATAACATTGTGTATAATTTTTCAAAGTTTATAATTCTAGCTCATGTATGTCACACTTGTAGGCACCACTTATGCGTTACCAATTTTTATTATTTTTTAAATATTTATTATGATTTAACTTATTTTTATAATTATTAATTATAGTTTATTCTACCTAGTTATGATTTATAATTATTTTTATAATTTTATTTTCATATTTTAAGTCAATAATTAATTTTTAAGATTAATTATTCCATATATGAAAAGTATATAATTGAAGGAATATTTTAATTACTAGGTGAGTATGTATAGGAACGTGGTGAGAGAAAGAAATTAATGTATTTGCAGCCACTCGTTTATTAGCGAAAAAAAACAGTTAACTGATGAAATTGTTTCTCTATTACACACACACACACGCTCACACACACACACACACACACACATATACATATATATATATATATATTCTATTAATTATTCTGAAGATTTGGATAAGTTTATGATCGAGTAGGATAATGTATCACATGTTTTTTGTGGTAAATTTTTATCTGCGTATGATTAGTGATATATTCGAAATTGCTAATTAGGTGATTGTAGGTGATATATAGTGGTTTACATTAATTAGTATAGAAAAGAAAAAACAAGAAAAAAGCTGAACATAAGTTGATAGTGGGTCGAGAAACGAGAATTAATGAAAAAGCAAATTAATAGGTGTGATAATTGATGGCAGAAAAACATTCAAGCAGATAGTGAAGAAAAAATCAACAGAAAATTACAAAGGAGCCCCTTACATCACCACATTATTGAGTACAAGTTTATGGACATTTTATGGACTCCTTAAGCCTGGAGCTTTGCTAGTCGTCACCGTCAATGGCGCCGGAGCTGCTCTCCACGTCGTCTACGTCGCCCTCTTCCTCATCTACGCCCCCAAAAACATCAAGGTATATATATATCTATATAGTTTTGTAATTAATTAATTGAATAATTAACAATTAAAATGTAATTAATTAAATGCTTGAAATATATAGATAAAGTCGGTGAAGTTGGTAGCAGCAGTGAATGTGGCATTTCTTGGTGGCGTGATAATTGTAACCCTGCTAGCTTTTAGAGGGGGTGTGAGGATTACATTGGTAGGGATATTATGCGCTGGATTAACTATTGGCATGTATGCTGCACCTCTCTCCGCCATGGTACGTACTACCTCCTTCTACCTCTTTATTAATTATTATCATATTTATTAATATTACAATTAATTACTTAATTTTATATGTGCTAAAACAAAGTATAGTAGTCCGTTATTAGCCTATCATCAATTGTATTAATTTAAATTTGTTGCAGAGGACGGTGATAAGGATGAAAAGCGTTAAATACATGCCGTTTCTGCTTTCCTTTTTCCAATTTCTAAACGGAGGCGTGTGGTCTGCCTACGCCATTCTCGTTAAAGATTACTACATTGGTGTAAGTCTCTTAATCTCCCCTAACATTTTTATCCTCCTTTTTCCAAATTCCCAAGATTTCTACATAAACATTTGTGTCTGATGGTACCCATATTTCAATCTAAACCCAAACATAAATAATTGATGACATATTTATAATTTTTATCTGCATTGGATTCGGGCATGGGGATCACCTGATGGATCAAAATTTGTCACATCGTTTGACAGAAAACTTCGCCTATTTAAATGGTTGGAAATGAGAATCATGTTCAAATTTGAAAACTCTGCTTCGCTATATGTGTAGGTGCCAAATGGGATTGGATTCTTGTTGGGCTCAGCCCAATTAATATTATACGTGATGTATAAAAAGAAGTCGGGCTCGGAAGAGGAGGAGGAGGAGGTGCAGAAGAAGGAAGAAGAAGGATCGGCCCACCTTGTGAGATGTGGCATTAAAATGCAAGACTTGGAAGCAAATGATGAAGAGATATCAAATGTGAGCAACAGGAGTCTCAACAAAGTCCATAGCTTACCCAAGCCATCAATTGTTCGGCAATATAGCCAAAATGTTATGAAAACACTCTCTTTGAGCCCATTCGAATTTGAGAAACTTAATGGGAGTGACATTGAGAAAGGTTTTAACGAGGCCGGATAAGACTTTAGGCTTTAACAGGCCCAACTGTTTTCTCTCTCTTAAATTAATATCAAAGTATATTGGTACATACCCTATGTGCTTGTTAATTACTGTAGTATGATTTTGGTAGTTAATTGTGCTTCCTTTTCTCTTTACTTCTTTATTTAAGATGATACCAATAATTGTACGTAGTCGATCACCAATTTTTTTGTTTATAGCAAAGCTTTAAAGCGGCTGTAAAATAAATAAATAAACACCAAAACTTTTCCACCGGAAATTAGTTTTATGTTGGACTAGGAAACACGCTATTCAAACTTTGCATAGGACCTCATCTTTAAATTAAAATACTTAATAAGTTTTGTCTCAAAAATAAAAATAAAAATCAAGTTTACCAAACGAAAAGAAAATGAAAAAGGCGACTAATCAGCTAGCACGACTAACTAAAGTTGGTGAGAATGATTGTGGCATCACGTAGAAAATTCCAATTCTGCATATTGAATAATTTTCTATAACAATTTTAAATTAGTGGAAACTTCGTCACCTCTTCATTATGAAATCATTTTTATATTAAAAGGAAGTGCGAATATATGGCCTTTTTTTTTTATCATACTAAATTGCAAATGAGATTAAGTGATGGGAACACAAAGATTTGCGTATCTTAATTAATATTAAAAATAAATAATATAGAGTAGTTCTTAGCTAACAATCCGAATTGTTTATATAGTTATTTACAAGTATATTTAAAGTACTTGGCACCCTTATACATGTTGAACGAACTATAAATTATGTGACCTCGTGACATGACACGTGATGACATTTTTTATTTTTTATTTTTTTTATAAAAAAAAGGTAAGGGGAAAACGTGCTGACTTGGTGACTTTCACACAAAGAATTAATGAAACTTAAGTTAAGAGAGGAAGAAGCATATATATTAATCTCTAAGATATTTTATAATTTTATTTCTAATGCAAATTACCGGTTAAGCCCATGATAAAATGATGCCCCATCAGAATATAAAATCTGATAATATTTTGATCGAGACCACATAAATAAACATTTGTGTACATATATCCTGCAAAGAAGATCAACTTTAATTAATTAGTGGAATTGAATTTCCAATAATTAAAATTAATAGCAGGACTACGTTAATTTAAGGATTTATCTCAAATTTTTTTAATAATCTCGAGCCGATTATATATAATGATATACTCCATCAGTTTCAAAAAAATTGATGTTTTAAGTTTTACAATAAAAATTAAAAAATAAAAAATGTGACAAATATACTATCTCCCTATTAAGTTATATTTTCATAATACATCTTAATTTCTCTCTCAATATAAATTGTATGTCTCTACATCTCTGTTATTTAATTGTGGCCCATTTGTTGAAACCCAAACAGAAGTGGACCGGCCCAAGCTCATACATGCAGCTCATCTATTAACTGAAGCCCAACTGCCTCTCAACCAATTCAGTTTAATCCTAACCGTGCGCCGACCTATATATATGCTGCTCGGTGTACTGTTACCCACACTTCTCATTCTACTGTGTGTTCCAGAGAGTTCTTGAGAGAGAGAGAGAGCGATTCCGATCGATTCAAGGTAAACTGAGTGTTTTCCTTCTTCTTCTTCTTCTTCTTCTTCTTCTTCCTCTGTGTGAGATCCTCTCCATCTCTACCTTCTTCTGGTCTAGAGTAGATACCACCATCTGTGTGGATCTACTGTTTCTCCTTGTTCTGGGTTGAGTTGAGGGTTAGGGTTCGGTGGTAGAGTGAGGGGGCTGTGTGAGCCTTGTCGCCGTGGTCTCTCTGTGAAGATCTCCAGTTGTTGCTCGCCTGTTTGGTCCTCGCTGGGCCTGGATCCTGTTCTAACGAAAGAGTTACTGAGCCATCTGTTTCTACACTCTCTTATGGCTGAATCATCCGGTGAATACAGGAGAAAGACGCTCGGAGGTGGCGGAGCTGATACCCAACAGTGGTATCAGAGCCACTAACCGCCGCCTCTGCCGGGTGACAGTCCGTCTTCGCGTTTTCCAACGCGGTGGTAAGTCGGAGTACCCTCTCCTAGGGCTCCACTCTGGTAAAGCGGCTGAAACCTCTTGTGTTTCAATTTCTAGTGCCGTGAGGGGCTATAGGCTTGGTATCTGGTAATTATCTACGTGTTTTTACCTTGGTGCGCTCTAGATCTATTCGTGTTCGCGTTCTTAGGGTTTCTGTTCCTGGATTTCTGTTGATTTCATTCCGCTGCTTCTTGTTTAGCTCTGTCGCGTTCTTGTATAGATTCTTGTGAGTGTGTCGAGTTTCATTAAGGATCTGAAACATCCTTGTGTTGAAGTTCTTGAGAACTTACGGGATTTGTGAAATCCCTGAGACTTTCTTGACCTGGTGTTGAGTAAATCCTTGTGCCCTCCGCTAAGTGAGTGTTGCAAACTGGGTAATCCTCTCACCTGTAAGGGTTGGAAGTCTCACAGGCTGTGTGCGTGTATTTTGGTGTGCATCTTGTTTCTGAGTTTCCCCAAAATCCATTTTCTGTGCCTGCTCTTTACTTTGTGGGTGTTTTGGTGTTTTGGTGGAATAATGGCCACTAATTCCTTTGGTATTGTTCCTTTTAATGGCAAGAATGATTTTAGCATCTGGAAACAAAAGATGAAATGTGTGTTAATTCATCAAAAAGTTGCTAAAGCTATTGATCAATCTTATGCTACCACTGAAACTGCTGAAAGAAGGGCTGAAATGGATGAAATTGCATGTTCTAGTATTATCTTGAGCTTATATGACTCTGTGATTAGAAAAGTAGGTGATACTGAGCATGCTAAAGATCTGTGGGATAAATTTGAAAATTTGTACACTGAAACCTCTTTTACTAGCCGCATGTATCTGTTGGAAAAGCTTTTTAAGTATAAACTGGATTTGTCTAAAGATATAGATGAAAATATTGATGGTTTTACTAAGCTTGTCCAAGACATTAAAAGGGCTGGTGATACTACAATTGATAATTACACTAGCATTGCCTTAATGAATGCTATCCTTGACTCTTACTCTGATGTAAAATCTGCTATAAAATATGGCAGAGATAGTGCCTCAGTTGATGTGATAATAAGTGCATTAAAATCTAAAGAACTAGATTTGCTTGAACATGGGAGTAGTAATTCTCAGGAAAAGGCAATGAATGTAAGAGGGAGGACTAAATTCAGGTCCTCTGATAATTCTGAAAATGGTGGTAAGAAAAAGAAGGGTAAAAGTAGGTCTAAGTCTAGAAAGGGCTCTAGAAAATGTTATAATTGCCATGAACCTGGTCATTATGCAAAAGAATGTCCTAAGCCAAAGAAGAACAACAAGAATAAGAATAGCAATGAGAATGAAATGGCTAATGTAGCTACTGGAGACAAACTTGGTGATTGTTTCATGGTTGCTGATTCAAATTCTTTGTGTATTAGTTCTGCAAACTCTCTGTCTGATTCTATGAGTGAATCTGAATGGATTTTAGACTCTGGCTGCACTTACCACATCTCACCATTTAAGAATCTATTTTGTTCTTTTACACAAGTTGAAAATGGTTTTGTGTCAATGGCAAATGAAAAGAAATACAGAGTTGTTGGAATTGGAAATGTTCGCTTAAAATTTGATAATGGCTCTTCTATTACTCTGAGGAATGTAAGATATGTGCCTGAATTATGCTATAACTTGCTATCTTGTGCTGCTTTAGAAGAAAATGGGCTTGAGGGAAGGTGGGGAAATGGTCAAATGAAAATTTTGAAAGGTTCCTTGGTTATTTTCAAAGCTGAAAAGAAACTAACCTATATATTTGTAAAACTTTACCCTCTGAGCATGCAACACCCTCTGTGAATGTTCTAAAGCATGATAAAACTGTGTTATGGCATAATAGACTTGGGCATATGAGTAATAAAGGGCTTGAAATTCTGAAAAAGTCTGGTGTGTTTGGTTCTGATGTGATCTCCAACATGCCTTTCTGTGATGCTTGTGTTTTAGGCAAACAACACAAAGTTCAATTTCCTAACTCTGCATCTCATATATCTAAAAGTCAACAAATCCTTGAGTATTTACATGTTGATGTCTGGGGTCCCTCTAAAGTTCCTACTCATGGTGGGAACTGATTCTTCTTGTCTATTATTGATGATTATTCTAGGAAAGTTTGGGTGTTCTTAATGAAACATAAATCTGAGGTTATTGATAAGTTCAAAATGTTGAAAACTCAGATTGAAAACCAAACTGGCAAGAAAATTAAGACCTTAAGAACTAACAATGGTCTGGAATTTTGTAATTCTCAAGTTGATGATTTATGTGTTAAATCTGGTATAAAAAGACCTAAAACTGTTCCTTACAACCCTCAACAAAATGGGGTTGCTGAAAGGATGAATATAACTTTATTAGATAGGGTGAGGAGCATGTGTGCCCTCTCTGGTATGTCTAATAAATTCTGGGGTGAAGCTGTATGTACTGCTTCCTACTTGATCAATAGGTCTCCCTCTGTTCCATTAAATGGTAAATGTCCTGAATCTGTGTTTAATGGAAAACCTATTAATCTGTCAAACTTATGGGTCTTTGGTTGTGCTGCTTTCATGCATGTGAAAAATGATAAGCTTGAACCTATGTCCCAAAAGTGTGTTTTTTTGGGATACCCTGAGGGAGTTAAAGGGTATAGGTTATGGGTAAGGGATGTTCCTGGTTTTAAAACTGCTATAAGTAGAGATGTGGTATTCAATGAATCATGCTTCCCTTGTTTGTCTGAAATCCAGCCTATAACTACTATGAATGATCATGCCCCCACTGTTCCTTTTGAGGTGGAGCCTTTGCATGTTTCTGTACCTGTTCAGCCTGTTGTTATGCACAATGATGATGTTAATTCTGAGCATGTGTCTGAACCTGAAGCTGAGCATTAATCTGAGTCTGAACCTGAATCTGATGAGCATGCTAATCACAACAGTGAGCCTGAAAACCTTGATGATTATCTGTTGCCTAGAGACAGGGTGAGAAGAACCATTAATAAGCCTGCAAGACATGCTGATACTGAGTGTAATTTACTTGACTTGGCTTTTATTGTGTTTGAGTCTCTAGATAGCAATGAACCTAAAACTTTTAAAGAAGCTCTTAATTCAAATGATGCTAGTAAATGGTTAATTGCTATGCAAACTGAGATGAAATCATTGCATGTTAATAAAACATGGGAGTTGGTTCCAAAACCAGCTCATGCTTCTGTTGTTGATTGCAAGTGGTTGTTTAAAATCAAAAGCGAATTTAATAATGTCAGATACAAGGCTAGATTAGTTGCTAAAGGATTTACTCAAAAGGAGGGGGTAGATTATACTGAAGTTTTTGCTCTTGTGGTCAAGTTCACTACTGTTAGAATAATGCTGGCTTTAGTTGCTCAATTTAATTGGGAATTAAAGCAAATGGATATAACTACTGCTTTCTTACATGGTGATCTTGATGTCCCTATTTACATGCATCAACCTGAAGGCTTTGTTGATTGTGATAAACCTAACTTTGTGTGCTTGTTAAGGAAATCCTTGTATGGTTTAAAACAATCTCCAAGGCAATGGAACTTAAAATTTGATCAGTGTATGAGGTCTTTGAAGTTTCATAGAAGTAAGTTTGATCATTGCTTGTACTTTAAAGAAACCTCTACTGTTCCTATGTTCCTTTTAATATATGTTGATGACATGTTGTTAATCAGTACTTGTCTCAAATCTTTGAAGCATGTTCAATCCTGTCTATGTGAAAATTTTGAGATGAAAGATTTGGGAGATGCTAAGAAAATACTTGGCATGAACATAATTAGAGACAGAAAGAACAATACTCTTGTGCTAAATCAAACTTCATATGTTGAAAAGATTTTGAGTAAGTTCTCTATGTCAAAAGCTAAGGGTGTCAATGTTCCTTTAGCTGCTCACTTTGTGTTAAGTAAAGATCAGTCTCCAAAGACTGTTTCTGAGATGAATATCATGAAAAAGATACCCTACTGTAATGCAATTGGATCTGTAATGTTTCTTATGGTAAGCACTAGACCTGACATTGCTTATTCTGTAAGTTGTTTGAGCAGGTACATGTCCAATCCTGGTGTAACTCACTGGGAAGCATTAAAATGGTTGTTAAGATATCTTCAGTCCTCTTTGCATGTGGGTTTAAAATTTACTAAGTGTGTCAAGGGTGTTCAGTTGTGTGGCTATGTAGACTCTAACTATGCAAATGACAGAGATAATAGGAGGTCTACAACCTCTTATGTTTTTACTTTGTGTGGGTCTTGCATAAGCTGGAAATCCCAGCTGCAACACATTGTTGCACTTTCTACCACTGAGACAGAGTATGTTGCTATTACTGAAGCCTTCAAGGAAGCCCTGTGGTTGAAAGGTGTTTTATCTGAAATTGGTTTTCTTCAAAAGAATGCTGTTGTGTTTTCAGATAGTCAATTTGCCATTCAATTGTGTAAAAATCCTATTTTTCATGATAGAACCAAACATATAGATATTAGGTTTCATTTTATTAGGGAAGTTGTTGAAAGTAAAAATGTTTTCCTTGAAAAGATTCCATCTGAAGTTAATCCTGCAGATATGGGTACAAAGTCTTTGGCTCTTGAAAAACATACTAATTGTATGAAGATTTTGAATTTTGACCCGGGTTAAGCTTTTGATGCTTTCTGTTTTAAGTCTTTGAGATTGATTTTATTTGTTGATTTTGTTCTCAAAGACTGCAGCCTGGTAGTTTCATCGGTTTGTCCCTTGGTGATTACCTTGTTGCTCCCTATGATCTATGTGATCAGATTCAGACTATGTGTTTGAAACTATCTCACTTATAGTTTTGCTGTGTGATCTTTATAGGTGAGATGGATGGCAATGATGAACTCTACAAGTGATAGATCCAGCTCAAGTGATGTCAAATAGGCCAAGGTGGAGATTGTTATTTAATTGTGGCCCATTTGTTGAAGGCCAAACAGAAGTGGACCGGCCCAAGCTCATACATGCAGCTCATCTATTAACTGAAGCCCAACTGCCTCTCAACCAATTCAGTTTAACCCTAACCGTGCGCCGACCTATATATATGCTGCTCGGTGTACTGTTACCCACACTTCTCATTCTACTGTGTGTTCCAGAGAGTTCTTGAGAGAGAGAGAGAGAGCGCGCGATTCCGATCGATTCAAGGTAAACTGAGTGTTTTCCTTCTTCCTCTGTGTGAGATCCTCTCCATCTCTACCTTCTTCTGGTCTAGAGTAGATACCACCATCTGTGTGGATCTACTGTTTCTCCTTGTTCTGGGTTGAGTTGAGGGCTAGGGTTCGGTGGTAGAGTGAGGGGGCTGTGTGAGCCTTGTCGCCGTGGTCTCTCTGTGAAGATCTCCAGTTGTTGCTCGCCTGTTTGGTCCTCGCTGGGCCTGGATCCTATTATAACGAAAGAGTTACTGAGCCATCTGTTTCTACACTCTCTTATGGCTGAATCATCCGGTGAATACATGAGAAAGACACTCGGAGGTGGCGGAGCTGATACCCAACAATCTCTTCTTAATTTCGTCAACAAGTGGTAAAATTGGGAGGAATAATGTTAAAAAAGTGTAAAACATAAAATAATTTGGGTTAATTACACTTTAATACCTACATTTTGGACAATTTTTAAAAAATGATTGACTTTTTAAAAATTAACAAAATCAATACCCATTTTCTTAAAAATATTACAAATCTAACATTTAATCAATTTTATGGTTTGAAAATCATACGTAATTAATTGTGTTTTAATATTCTCATTTTCAAGCCACATCGAAAAATCCATCAAATCAAGAAATATTAAAATACAATGTAGGTACTGTTTAATTTTTGTAATTTTTTTTTTTTAAAAAAGTACTATTTTATTAATTTTGAAAAAATGAGTTATTTTTAAGAAAGTACTCAAAATGTAACTAGCTAACAGAGTATAATTATTAATTCCCTAATAATTTATAACAAAATTAAGAGGTGAAAGTATTAATTTTTCTGAAAGTGAAGAAGTATAAAACAATTACCGTGCTGATTTCGACGTACTGCTGGAGGTTGTACTTCATCTTTTACTCTTTTATTTCTTTTTAGTCTTTTATTGGTATTTGGTAATAGATAGATGGATTAGATAGTCATTTTCTCAAAAAAAAAAAAAAAAAGAAGGTTTCCTATTAATATATTTTCCACGTGAAACACCACTTCCCGGCCGTCTTCACCAGCATTTCTTGATATTAAGAAAAATTCCATCTTAATATATAGAGCGTGAAGATCAACTCTCAAATATTATCGATATTTACTTGGGGGTATTTTTTTTTTCTCTTCAATTTCCGTATATATATTTGGTTAATTAATCCTCTGTTCTGCAAAGATCAGAATATTTCAAGCTATGGAGGGACTACTTTTCTTTCTTGGGGTTATAGGTACACACACGCGCGCGCGCTTAATTGGTAATCGATCTTCTTACTGCTTCTGATTCAGAATGTGCTAAACATATATGCATGTTTCATTTGCAGGGAACATAATCTCAGTTCTTGTGTTTCTTTCTCCAGTGTGAGTAAATATATACGAAAAATAAAAATTGATGGATGTATATATATATATATTGATTGTTGAATTTGGTGCAGGAAGACATTTGTGAGGATTGTGAAGGATGGGTCGACGAAGGAATTCTCGAGCCTTCCTTACATTTGCACGCTGCTAAATTCATGCCTCTGGACTTACTACGGTATCACTAAGCCTGACTCTTATCTGGTAGCTACGGTCAATGCTTTTGGACTCGTCGTCGAGCTCGTATACGTAGCTTTATTCCTTTTACACGCTCCTCCCTCCAAAAGGGTAACCATGCAAGCCACACTATGTACTAGACTACATATATATATATATATATATATATATATATATATCGTTGCATATCATATCTTCTCTACTAGCTCAACTCATCTCAGGCATAGAAGATTAATTACTATCATCTGTAAAGGAGTAGTAAGTAGTATTAATTAGTTATTATGAAGTTGAATAATGAATAATTGTGGGTTTGACATTAGTAGTTATAATTTGGTTTGTATGAATATTAATGCAGGCTAAGACAGCGATACTATTTGGAGTAATAGATGTAGGATTTTTAGGTGCAGCTGTATTAACAACATACTTGCTGTTGCAAGGCGACGTCAGGATTAATGCAATTGGCTTCATCTCTGCTGCCCTCAATATTATCATGTATGCTTCACCTCTTGCAGCCATGGTAACCCCAATTCTTTCATTTCCATCTCTTTTTTTTTTGTTCGATCACGTACGTACTTTATTTCATTAGAACAATAATACGTGGAAAAGTCAATCGTGAGGGAATTAAAAATAAAATCATCCAGCTAGCAATATAATCATGATGATTTCATTTTTAAAACTTTGGGTATTGATAAACATATATATATATATATCTATAGGGGAATTATTAATGATTGATAAAGGTGGCCGGATTACGCGCGTCCGAATCGAATAGTTATGACATTTATAATTTTATTTTATTTTAATCTTGATCTGATTAATTGAGTTAGCCTTCTAGACGACCTCATCCTCATTGGATCGATCTGGCAATTATATAATTATTAAATTTTCATTAAAATAAAAATAAAAATGTGAACCATAAATGAGAGGAAATTAATTTGTAATTATATTAGAAATGAATTTTTACAAAAATGAAATGAAATGTGTTAAATTCATTAATTGTGTGTGGAAAATGCAGAAAAGAGTGGTGACAAGAAAGAGTGTGGAGTACATGCCCTTCCTTCTCTCATTTTTCTTGTTCTTGAACGGAGGGGTTTGGACTTTCTATGCAGTACTCGCCAATGACTGGTTTCTTGGGGTAATTAACTAATCAATTACTCCTAATACTTAATTATATGTATTATCTATATGCACTCAGTCTTTAATTCTCTCTCTCTCTCTCTCTCTCTCTCTCTCTCTCTCTCTCTCTCTCTCTCTCTCTCACACACACACACACACACACACACACAGTGACACAAACACGTCTTTATTAAATATAGTATGACTAAATAAAATAAAAGGTTTATTATTTACTACGTGGTTACCACATCACGCTTTTGGGCCCTCTAGATAAGTAGGACCTAGGAGGAACATGTAGGAATATTTTGTCTTATTTTTCATATTTTAATTAATTTATAGCTATGGGATAATCACGTCTATTGGTGGGTGGGCATGGGTTAAATGCTTTTAACATCATAAATTTTACATAGTTCTTTATATTTTTAACGTAAATTTTAAATTGTTACATCAAAAATATAAGTTTAAGAAATTTTGAAAATTTTAACACTGATTGTAATTTCGGCGAAATTAAAACTGAATTTGTTTATTAAAAATGTCGTTTGACATTTAATATAAATCTCTCTTGAAACAACCTTGTTTTTAGTTACTCAACTATTAGTCTACGTATATTTTCAACATCTAAGCTAGTTTCAATTTTCGCCAAAATTGAAATTGTTGTTAAATTTGAAAAATGTTTTAAATTTCTTTTTTTGGCATAACAACTTAAAATTCGTATTAAAATAAAATATATCATTTAAATTCATAATTTTAAAAATATTTAACCCTTTGTTTTGTTGAACTAACAAATAGTAAACCCTTCTAGATTATAATGAAAATTTTCCTAGTGTGTTTATAACTATGAGTCAATCTCTTTACCATTGCAAAATATATAAAAAATAATGTTTGCAAGTTCTAACGGTTTTAAAAGAAAACAAAATCGAAAAGTTTCAAAAGAAATAAAAAAATGGCGTATCGAGGGTGTTAGGTTTATTTATAAAAAGAATTAAACAACTTTCAAAAGTCAATCGAATTCTATTATTTAGATTAAGGGAAGTAGAAGTATATAAATCGAGCGAAATTAAAGGATAAAAAGATTTCATGGTAAATAATCAGATAATTAACGAATCGTTTAGTCAAATTGCATCTCCGAATTGGACAAATTCTCCATTGACCGAAAAAAAAGATGATCTCATGGTTGATAATGCATTGTATTTTAGAAAACCTAATGTTAAATACAACAAATGCAAAATCATAAAAAATGCGGATGAAATTCTCTATCTCAACTTTATATTTCATTTTGTATTTCAACCATTGAATTTATGTCATGTGTATTTAATTTTTTTAATGAAAAATTATTTAATTTTTTAAATACACGCATCATAAATCAAATAATTGGAATACAAGATAAAACACCAAGTTGAAATAGAAGATCTCATCTGAAAAAAATGTGGCAACCAACATTATCATAATATAGCCATATTATTTAAAAAAACTAAAATTAAATATATACAATATTATTTATCATAAAAAAGATATTCACCTGTTCATCTAATCAATTTAAACAGTCTAGATTGATTCATGCATTCATATGAGTTTCTAAATCATATTATTTTTGCATAATCATATCACTATACTTCAACATACAATAATATTTCATTAGATATGTATATTTAGCTTAATTGCAAATTAAATAAGATTGTGAACTTCAGTATGTTTGCTCATTTATTTACGATTCAGTGCTGTATTTATGTGAAATATTTTCTTTTGCTCTCAATATTTATTTACCTCAATACGGGAAATTATATAACACATCCACATGTAATGTGTCATTTATCGCAATAGTTCTAATGTGACACTTTTATGTATCACAATAGACCTATTATGACGCATACAAATGTTATATTAGACTTATTGTGACAGAGAACACACTTCGTTCTCACGCGTCATATGATTTCTCACTAATTTCTCCCTCAATAGATGTCACAAGCCTCAAGTAATTTTTCTGATACTCTTGATTAGTCTCGTGATGTGGTTGATGTCCATTGAATGAACATAATATTGATCAAAATTAAATTCAAAAGAGAGTAAATTTGAAGAAAAGTACTATTTTATATATATATATATATATATATATATATATATATATATATAGTTGGAACTTGGAAGTATATATTTCGCAGTTGAATAACATTGAGGTTGACATGCTGCAGGTGCCAAATGGGATTGGATTTGTGTTTGGAATACTTCAGTTGGCGATCTACGCCATTTATAACACCAAATCATCAAACCATTTATTAGCACCTCATTTTCAGACTGACCCATTGCTTCCCATTCCTGAAGAACAATGTTGAAATTCTAATTTTAATTTGTTGTTTTGACTTTTTTTTTATATACATTTTTTGCTTACTATTGAAAGAAATAGAAACTGGGTATCTAATTAATTTGCTGTGTGAAGAAGTGCAAGTGATTTTTTATTTCCTCTAAGATTTAGTTCTTGTTTATTCTTTTTGGATTTCAGTGAGATTTTTTATGACAGAAGGGTGACTGAGCTTTTCATTCTTGTTTATCTCTTAACGTGTTTTTTTCTTCTCCTCTATAATATTTACGCAAATTCTTTTGTAAATAAGATGTACATCAAACAGTTAATGCGTTGACCAAAAATATCAAAATAGATGATACTTTCTAGGATACAAATGATATTTTTTAGTGTTATGATACTGATTTTGACAGTTTTTTTCTTTATTTTTTTTTTGGCCAATACTTTTTTATGAGATATAAGTGATAATTTTTAGTGTTACGATTGATATTGATTTTGATGGATTTTTTGATATACGTATTGATCCAATCAACTCGCGTTGATCCGATCAAGACTTGCCCTAATACTTATATTCTCTATCACACTAAAATAGGCTTTATTTATTTGTTTACGCAAATTGAGAAAACACGTCAATTATATTGCAATTGCAAATATATATTGATGCAAATGGCGCTACTAAACAAAATAACATTCATTAATAAGGGTATTTCAGTAAATAAAAAATAGCTTCTTTTATTAGTTAGTAATTAAATCCGATTAGATCCCCATGCCCTCGAGAATTACATTCCGCGTCTCAATAATTTATTTTTAATTTATTTTTTTAATATGCTCTAATTAAGGAAGAAGGAACGCTAAATAAAAAATTTAATTTAAACTAAATAATAATAAATAATAAATATATTTAAAAAAATAAAATTTATATTTAATATATTTTTTAAATTAAAAAATTATATCGAATAAATGGCAATTAAAATTCTATAAGTATTAGGAGTAAATATTTATGCAATGTAATATATATAATACTCCCTCCGACCTGATTATATAGTCCTCATTTCTATTTTGAGGTGTTCCAATTATATAGTCTCATTACTATAACTAGTGTTATTTTTAATAGAAATGTACAATTACACCCTTGTTAGGTTTTGAAAAAAAAGCATTTAATTTTTAGAAAGTTGTAAATCTTAAGTGTTACTCCCTCCGTTTCTATATAAATGTCATTCTAGCTATTTAATTTTGTTTCAAAAAAAGTGTCATTCTACAATTTCAAGACATAAAATTCACACTTTTCTCATATTTACCCTCATTTAATACATTCAAACATTTATATTTTGCTCATTTAATGTATTCACATAAGGATATATTAGGTAATTCAATTAATTTATTATTTTGTGTGCATTCATCCAAAATGACAATTGAATAGAAACGGAGGGAGTATTTTTTAAAAAAAGAAACATTAATTGAAATTGACTAACCTAATTTACTTGTAAATTGAATTTAACCAATTCTATTGATATTCATTCTACATGCATGCACTTATAGCAAAAAAAAACAAAAAAAAAAAAAAGAAAGACAACCACCACCTTTTAGTCTTCGTCTTCCATGTATAATTTTTAAATGAAGAACTCTATTAAAATTTATTAAACACAAGAAATATGAGGAGTGAAATTTCAATTTGCCGCAAAGTTTATCAAAATTTAAAATTGAATTGCAAACAAATTTTGTAGGGTATGATCGTGTGACTTTTGGATAAAAAAAAAAGAGTTTTAATTGTATAAAATATTGTAGACTTCTAGATATTATAAGTGTTGATATACATAATTAATTGTATATTTTCTTTGTTTAAAAAAAATACATTAAAGTTGAGTTAAAATATTAATTTTAAAATTTTCATTAAATAAGGGTAATATTTGAAGTTTAGCTTTTGTTTCTTATTTTTTTAAATATTTTTAATTTATGTGAGAGTAGATAAGAGACATAATCGAGACGAAGGGAGTACATATTTTCCGTACCATGTCAAAAAAAAAAAAATTCAATAATTGTATACTTGATTGAGATATTCTTATAAAATTATAAATTTTAATAACTGTTATAATAGATGTGCACAATATCGAAATTAGCATAAATACTTACGTGGAAGAATTAGGAAATATGTGCTGCCAAGTACTTTGCTTACAAAGCTTATGCATGTCCTAGTCATTAGGACACTTGTACTTGTATTATTAAAGCATTGTGTGTGTCTATACATAGATCATAATATATAAATAAAGGTGGATGAGTTTGACGTGCCATTTTTTTCCTTATATAAGTTATTCTCATAATAGTTTTATTTCATAATAACGAGTTTTGCTCACACAAAGTAAATAAGATCAAAGTTTAAATTTTATTAGTATTACTCGTGTTTTTTTCTTGTAAGTCTGACTAATATATTGAAAGGCAAAACTTTCAAATTTTAAATGTTATTAATTAAAAGTAACTATTTAGTTTAGAGGGTTGATGTGGAACTACACCTCCAAGGATTAGAACTTGAAAAAAATCCTAAATGTGGATAAACAAACAAAAAAGATGAGGCCAACGCTATAATTTTTGTTTCAACTTAATTACACTTTAAGTTGCTCGCAAGAGAACGAGATCGCTTAAGCGTGGTAAGTTGCCCTCAAGTTGTATTCTCAATGAAGGCTCAGCAGGGCAATGATTTTCGTGTCTCAATTAAAATAAAATAAGTTCCTAAACAAACTTAATCCAAAGTTTTGAGAAGAATAATTAACGAGACAAATAACAATAAATCAAATTACAATAAATAATGCTTGTTAATTAACTTACAATAAACAACCACGACTGATCAAGATTTTGAAAGAATCTAGGACATTAGTTCATCTCCTCAGATTAATCAATTATCAAAGAAATGATTCTCGCACAGTAAACAATCACGGATAATCAAACTTCATATAAGAATAAAATTCTAACTCTCGCATTCAGAAATTATTCCTTGACTTAATTGATTATCTAAATTGTCGACTCTTAAATCACTCATTTTCGAGGAGGTTCAATCTCATTTAATCACGAACACGCAACAAGATATTCTATCGATCTCACTCATTGCACACACAATTAGATATTGATCAAGTACCCAATCACATACAAAATAATTAAACAAGAATATTGTGCAATCACAATTCACCATTAATTAACAAACCTGATTCGATTCCCTATCCCTAGATTAAGAAATTTAGTTCATCATAAGAGAAAATAAATTCGCACACGTAGATCTACAATCCAACATCAATTCGATCCTCTAAAGAGAGGTGAAAAAGAATTCTTACAATTCTTGAGTGCAAATATGATTATCCAATATGAACAAGTCTAAAAAACAAAATCTTCAAATTCGAATTTGATCCCCAAATAAGAGTATTTTATTGTCCTGTCCTAGATCCCTAAAAAAAGTGAGTGTCCCCTATTCCCCTTTTTCAATCCTATTTAAAAACTGAAATAAAGTAACTGAAAAATAATTAAATGAGCCACTCATCCGGCACGAAAAATACCGCCAGCGCATGTAGCGACCCGAATTTTTAATTTACGAGCCACTAATATTTTTATTTCTTTTTTTCCTAAATGATATTATTAATTTGTTAGTCCTATAATTCGCGCCGAAGCAGATATATATCTATATAAAATAAGGGAAATAATTTTATTGCATGTTATTAAACATACTAATATTTTTATTTTTAAATTTAAATCTTTCTTTATTTATGGATCAACCATTTTGAAGCCCAAATTATTAAATCTAAAATTTATTTCAAAGCCCACTTGGTGAAGCCCAATCCATACTTCTTCTTCCTCAAAATTTGAAACGTGCAAAACAGCAGAATGGTAATGGCGGATTTGCCTACTTTGATTGAACATAATTCAGTTCAATTTTCATACGAGATTCTCTCATTTCCTTTCGAAATCGACAAACACCAGTATAAATACACCACTCTCTCATTCACAAATCACACAGCTCAAAGCAAATCTTCATTTCTTATCTTCTCTACACTAGCATTTCACTTGAGTCTTGAGGTACTTCTTCCTTCATCCTCCTTTTCTTTTCTTCATTTGCATAACATATTTTGGAAAATAGTGGGTTAAGAAAGAGAGGAAATTGGCGGAGGCATCTGATGTCGAAACAGCGGCGGCGGTGGCAGTGGTAGTACACTCCAATGATAACTTCTTGGCGAAGCTGCAACATGAGTGGTGTAGTGATGGTTAGAGTTAGGTTGAGGGAGATATAGGGAGAGGGTGTTCTGGAGAAAAGTGAGAGAGAGAGAGAGAGAGAGAGAGAGAGAGAGAGAGAGAGAGGAGCTACTTGTAAATTGTTGAGAAGAATGGTTGAGGAGAGGTGTGTTTCCATCTATTCTATTTTATTTTATTTAGCTTGGTCAAATATGGTGGGCTAAAGTATAAATATTTTTATTGATAATGGATTGGGTTTAGGATTTGTAAAATGGAGTTGGGCTTGCTTTTAAATGGGTGAATAATGAGAAATGGGTCGAAAGGGTTGGAGTGGCATTTTAAATAACTCATGCATTATTATTATTATTATTATTATTATTATTATTATTATTATTATTATTATTATTATTATTATTATTATTATTAAGTTTATTAAATTAAAGTTATAATAATTATTATTTTTTTATATTTAATGGTAGGCGGCGTGCACGGATCTAATTAACTTCATTTTCAATCAAGTTTAAAGTCAAGTAAAGGTGGGGGATCCGACGTTGAAATTAAAGTACATTTATCCCTATTATGCTTGTACGTGATGTGCAGGTTCTATTGATGACAACCTCCGGGTTACTTGATGATGGCCTACGGGCTTTATGTTTATGATGACCCCCTCTGGGTATTTATGATGGCCTACGGGCTTTATGTTTATTGATGACACCCTCCGGATTATTATGATGTGACGGCCAACGGGCACTATGCTATGATAACTTGTTATGTTATGTATTTGTATAATTCGGATAAATGTGGACCCCACTGAGTTAATAGCACTCATCCCAAAGCTATTTATTTTTCAGGCTAAAGATCCTCAGGCGATGATGTGGAGACGGGGTGATGGTCAAGATTAAATAAATATGATTTTATTTTAAATATTGCTTCCGCTGTATTAAAACTCTTATATTTATTGTATAGATGAGATATTTATTATTTATGAAATTTTGGGACGTCACAGCTGGTATCAAAGCGGCTCTACGTTTCTGTAAACTTGTTAAAAAAAATTAATTTATGAAAAAAAATACCATCATCACGCCCGCCGCATCATGCCGAGTCAAGGTAAAATATTTATGAGTTATGCTATTATGGAAGAAATGCAAATATGTTTTTTTTATAGTCCTCGAAGTTTACTCTAAGGATTGTGATTTTAGATGGTTAGAGCTTATCAGACCGCGAGGATGAGAACAGCAAGATGGGTTCCTAGGGGTCCTTTAGCCAGTCGTGTGATATCCCGTAAGGAGAAATTGTTGAGTGATTTCCGTGATCTTGCATGGGATGACTATTCCAGAGTGGAAATACAACTGTTAAACATTCAGAACCTCTGGGGAAAATTGAAAAAAGAAGGATGCACACCCGACCCGTTGTATGCCGCTGAAAGGGTCAAATTCATAGCACCGGAGATTGTGGATTTACTAGCCAATAATGTAATTAAAGATCGCAGACAATTTGTACTAGATGCGCACGAGGTTCACGAGACATTGAATTTCCATGATTTTATTGAGCAACTTCTTGAAGTTTGGAAGCGTTACATGTACGGAAAGATATCTAAAGGTGTTATGATAGGGAGGCAAAATTCAAGCACGAAGAAGAGTTTCAGCAAGAGGATGAAGAGAGCTAGTAGTGTCTATAAAGTATGCAAGATTTTTGTTATCTTTGTTTAATTTCCCAGCTTTAAGTATTGTGGCTTTCGATCTTGTAATTTAATAAAGTTGTTATTTTTATTTTGAGCTTTATATGTTTCTTTTAATGGACTCGATAAATAGTAATCATGGTCAACAGACACCGTAACGTTCGAGCTGATAGTGAGGAGACTCAATCGGATGATGACAACGCAAGACGAGCCCTTCGCAATCGTCGAACCTTTGTGCAAGAGTTGACGCAAGTTTTGAGGCAGGACATACCTCAAAACGCCCCTACACCGAGGAATAAAGGTAACGCCATGGTAAAGCAGTTCCGACAAATGGCGCCACCCAAGCTAATGGGGATCGAAGGACCACTTGACACGGAGGAGTGGATATTTGAGCTAGAGTGAATTTTCGAACACCTCGACTGTACGGATGCGGAGAAGGTATCATGTGCTATTTTTCAACTAATCGGAGATGCAGGGCATTGGTGGCAAAGTTTGGCTCACGTCATGACAGCGGAACATCGTCGAAATCTAACTTGGGCTGAGTTCAAGAATTTGATCTTGGGAAAGTTTTTCCCGAGGGCCTACCGAAAGCAGAAAGAGCTGGAGCTGATAAATTTGCGGCAATGGAGCATGACAGTTATGGAGTATGAGAGGAAGTTTAATCAGCTTTCGCGATATGCTCCACACTTGGTGGATACTGAAGAAAAGAAGGCTAGTAACTTTGAGTATGGGTTACGCTCAGAGATTGCAGGGATCCTAGCCGCTCAAGGAAATATTGCAACATACTCGGAGGAAGTAGAACGAGCTCAAGCTGTAGCTAGTCGCCTCAATTTGGAGAACTCTGCTTCCAGACACCCAACCAACCACGGGAAAAGATGTCGAGATGAAAATGAAGAAGAAAGAGAATTCTATTTTGAGAAGAAATTGAGGCAGATTGAGGATAGAAATTTCAGAACAGCGTCAAATAAACCGTTTTGTCCACAATGTCGTAGAAATCACAACGGAGAATGTCACTTTAGGCGGAATGCGTGTTATTGGTGTCACGAAGAAGGACACATAGCCTCGAATTGTCTTAAACTTCAACAAAGAAATCTTCCAAGAAGAGGGAATGCGGATAGGAGAGAAAACAACGAAAGAGGAGAGAACGTTGGAAAAGAAGAAACCACCAGAAGAGAAGAAAACACGAGAGGGAGAGGTAACTCCCGTGCCTATTCCATGAATCACGATGAGTAGAGAAAGACGACGCTAGGTTAAGTATTGAGCGATTTGTTTAGGAGACGTTTTAATTTAGGAATTGTAATAAAGGTCGTGATCAATAAGGAATAAATTTTATGCGAGTTAATAAGGTTAAATATTTTTCTCGGAAATGTCGAGGATTGGTTTCTCTCAATGGCATAGTTCTTTTAAGAAAAATAGGAGAATGAAGGATTGGAGACGCAGCAACTTATCGTCAATATCTTTAAGAGGCCTTTTAAGGTAGCTGATTTAGAACTTTGTGGAATATCTAGCAATCCATTCTATTTTAGAATATAAGTGAAAGGAGCACGTTAAGATTTGAGATAGTAGAAGTGTTAAAGTCGAGAGGACATTATGTTTAGGACTTCAATTCAAGGGTAAGGTAAGCAAATTTCGAGGACGAAATTTTTTTAAGTGGTGAAGGATGTAGCGACCCGAATTTTTAATTTACGAGTAACTAATATTTTTATTTATTTTTTTCCTAAATGATATTATTAATTTGTTAGTCCTATAATTCGCGTCGAAGCAGATATATATCTATATAAAATAAGGAAAATAATTTTATTCATGTTATTAAACATACTAATATTTTTATTTTTAAATTTAAATCTTTCTTTATTTATGGATCAACCATTTTGAAGCCCAAATTATTAAATCTAAAATTTATTTCAAAGCCCACTTGGTGAAGCTCAAACTATACTTCTTCTTCCTCAAAATTTGAAACGTGCAAAACAGCAGAATGGTAATGGCGGATTTACCTACTTTGATTGAACATAATTCAGTTCAATTTTCATATGAGATTCTCTCATTTCCTTTCGAAATCGACAAACACCAGTATAAATACACCACTCTCTCATTCACAAATCACACAGCTCAAAGCAAATCTTCATTTCTTATCTTCTCTGCACTAGCATTTCACTTGAGTCTTGGGGTACTTCTTCCTTCATCCTCCTTTTTTTTTTCTTCATTTGCATAACATATTTTGGAAAATAGTGGGTTAAGAAAGAGAGAAAATTGGCGGAGGGAGTAGACTCCAATGGTAGCTTCTTGGCGAAGCTGCAACATGAGTGGTGTAGTGATGGTTAGAGTTAGGTTGAGGGAGATATAGGGAGAGGGTGTTCTGGAGAAAAGTAAGAGAGAGAGAGAGAGAGAGAGAGAGAGAGAGAGAGAGGAGCTACTTGGAAATTGTCGAGAAGAATGGTTGCGGATCAGATCCTCTGTTGCAATTCCTATTCCATTTGGTGTTGCATAACTAGAATTTTTTTTTAAAATTTTTTCAAAAAAATATTAATATACCCTAATTGGGGGTGGATGAACCCTAAAGGGAAAATTTTAATTAAATAAAATCATAATAAATTAAAAATTAAAAAAATAATTTTTTTTTAAATGAAGGCTTGGAACAGGAAATGTAATAGAAAATTTAACAGGTGATCTGGTGTGGAATGGTTGAGGGGAGGTGTGTTTCCATCTATTCTATTTTATTTTATTTAGCTTGGTCAAATATGGTGGGCTAAAGTATAAATATTTTTATTGATAATGGATTGGGTTTATGATTTGTAAAATGGAGTTGGGCTTGCTTTTAAATTGGTGAATAATGAGAAATGGGTCGAAAGGGTTGGAGTGGCATTTTAAATAACTCATGCATTATTATTATTATTATTATTATTATTATTATTATTATTATTATTATTATTATTATTATTATTAAGTTCATTAAATTAAAGTTACGATAATTATTATTTTTTTATATTTAATGGTAGGCGGCGCACACGGATCTAATTAACTTCATTTTCAATCAAGTTTAAAGTCAAGTAAAGGTGGGGGATCCGACGTTGAAATTAAAGTACATTTATCCCTATTATGCTTCTACGTGATGTGCAGGTTCTATTGATGACAACCTCCGGGTTACTTGATGATGGCCCACAGGCTTTATGTTTATGATGACCCCCTCTGGGTATTTATGATGGCCTACGGGCTTTATGTTTATTGATGACACCCTTCGGGTTATTATGATGTGACGGCCAACGGGCACTATACTATGATGACTTGTTATGTTATGTATTTGTATAATTCGGATAAATGTGGACCCCACTGAGTTAATAGCACTCACCCCAAAGCTATTTATTTTTCAGGCTAAGGATCCTCAGGCAATGATGTGGAGACGGGGTGATGGTCAAGATTAAATAAATATGATTTTATTTTAAATATTGCTTCCGATGTATTAAAACTCTTATATTTATTATATATATGAGATATTTATTATATATGAAATTTTGGGACGTCACAGCGCAGTTTCTGAAAACTTGGTTCGCATTGTGAGCGTGGAGCTAGAGACGGAGCTCTCCGTCGATGCGGAGAAGCGAGTCTGCCAGTAGTCTTGGGCGCGGGAATTACTGCGGTCTCAAATCTTGTTCATTTTTCTATTTTTTACCATTTTCAAGTCATTTTGTTATCTTTTTCCTATACACATCACAACCCCCGTGAAACCGGCATAAAACACAAAATACAAGGTAAAAGAATGATAAATACCAACAAAACAAAGAAACACAACCCACGAAAAATATGAAAGAAACACACAGAACACTACGAAACAATTTTCATACGTCATCATCTCTATGACCTGAAAAATGAATATATATAAATTAAAAAATCATGTGATACGTGGCAAAGACTCAATGAGAGATTTGGCCGTGCCAAAAGCATGACGATGTCTGATCAAGCACAATATGATTGGCAACATCTAAGATTACAAGATTTCAAATTTGTTGCCCAGTATAACTCTGTTTTTGTTCAAAATTGAGTCGCGATTGGCTCTCCATGGGAAAAATTGTTAGACTATGACAAATTAGAAAAAACGTTTTTCATAATGCACACGTCAAATGTTAGTGCTTCAACAACAATATAGACAATGATAATTCAAGATGTATTTTGAGCTAATTTTAGTACTTCTCATAGCCGAAAAAACTAATGAATTGTTATTGAAAAATCATGATTTGCGACATCCTGGCTCCCAATCAGTACCTGAAACACATGCAAGTTCTAGCAGAACTGTGGGTTGATTCAAGGATCATGAATATAAATATAGGCATGGAGCCTATAGAAGCAGATGACGTGGTAAATTCCGCAATAGTGCTCGCAGACGTAATCATACACATGGACATGATCAAACAACCCAGTCAAGACATACATTTCAAAAAAAGTCAGATGACAATAAGATTCACACAAATTAGCATAGTAATAGTGTTTGTTACTGTAACGCCCCATTTTTCCATAGTATTTTTTTTAGAATCTAAATGTCATTAGGAGCTTAATGGAAAAGGCCAGGGCTTTATAGGAGTTAAAATGAATGTATGACGCAACTTTAATCAATCCATTTGTGCATTTAAATTCTTTTTGCATAGCAGCATCTTTCAAAGACATTGTTAGGTCAGTAAATTGATTTTCTCATGTCTCATGGATCATCCTGGTATTTTTAGATTTCGTGTTGGGGTTCTAACGAATCTAATGAGTTGAAAGGTGCATTTTAAAAAGAATTAATGGGGTGCAAAATATTTTTCGTAGATAAAAATGTCCGATATTTTACATCCACCTCAAGCTTTGAACAACTACAAATAGAACTTTAGAAATTTATTTTCATTGCATTTTCAAAACGAGAAAACCAAGTAGGTGAGAGTCGAGTTGAGCTGGGTCGTGAGGGAGGAGGGACCTGCAGCAGCCGAGGCCGGAGGGCCGTCGAACTGCCGCCGCCGCCGCCTCCCCACGGTTAAATGTTTTCCGATTTCTTTTATTTTCAAGCATGTTGTAGATGTAATTGCATAGAACATAATACTCTAAAGGCTTGATAAAAACGAATGGTTGGATTCCGGCCAGACGGCCAACAAACCGCCACCGTGAGTCACCACCATCCCCGCCGTGTGCAACGCCTTAAGCGGTGGCCCCTTCGGGCCACCTGATCCAAAATGTTCCTTTTGCATTGTTGTCCATGGTGGATTCTCTACGTATCTACCGATTCCATTTTTGTCTAGGTGGATTTTTGTGTTTACCCGATTTTACAAATCATGTATTTAAATTCGTATTGAGTTCATTTGTGATCTGAAAATCATGAAACTTTAGCACGAGCATTATTTTATGCAAAGCATGCTGCCAATTAAATTTGGCAATTTTTAGAAAGTCGGATCTGCATGTAGAATTTATTTAGCCGGAATTGAGTAAAATGGCAAGTGGTCGACCTCCAACCTTTCCAAATGTTTTAGGTTGACTTTACTAGAAAATATTTACTGATTTTATTTCCCTTAAGTGTCGAGTGGAGAATAAAACCCTAATTTTTGAGCATTGTAGATCGTAGCCAGTTTATTAGTTTAGAATGTCTGAATTATATTTAGTTCAGCTTAGAAAAATCCAGTAACAGTCCTAAGTTGAATCTTGAGTGGTGTAGGACCCGTTGAGCTAGAGAGAGAGAACCAAGGTTGTTTGTCACAGTAGCCTATCCCCAGTTACCCGAGCAAGGTGGGTGTGTCTTATTATAAGAGCAACTCCAACAGGCTCGGCAAACCTCAAATCTGGCATTAAAGTGACAAATTGCTTCCTCCAACAACAACTTTCCCGGCTCGATAGTTTGGTGGAAGGTGAACAGTACCTCGATTGATTAACCGGGGTACTGTTCATCACGGTACCCTTTTCTCTTTTTTTTTTTGTTTTTCATAATGTAAATTAATTTATTTGGTGTATTTTTTTTTATTTTCTATTAGATTTCTTTCAATTATTTGAAAATTATTTTATACATTAATTAAGTAAATACTATTACATTCATTTAAACATCTAATTAACCACAAAATACATAATTAATAAAAATAGAATTACATAAACATTTAATAATACAAAACCACAAATATATAAATAAACGATACAAAGCAACAATATATTACAATAAACAATATAAATACATAATTAATAAAAATACAAACATAATACAATAAGAGTAAAATATTAAAAATACAACACAATAATTTTAGCTAATACTCCCCTAAACCACTTCCGGATCCAGATCCTGCACCGGGAATATCTGGAATTTATGTTTTTATTAAATGATCTATTATGAAATGTTGAATTTTATTTTGAATAAATTGATTGTTTTTACATGAACCTTTTAATTTTTGTAAAATAAAAATAAAATTTAATTATATATTAATTAAAAATAAAAAATAATGAGCAAGAATATTAATATATATTTTTATATTTATATATATATAATCATATTCAATTAAATAATTCGAGAAAAAAATTAAATCAACAATAAAGAGTATAAAAAGGGAATATTCTATTGTAGGGTGAATTGTAGAGTTATGCTGTTGGAGATGAAAATTGAAAAAATCTGTAACTTTAACTGTACAATAGTGTAGAGTTAACTGTATTCTGATGAAAACTGTTGGAGATGGCCTAAAAATGTATCATTTGAGTTATATAAACTCTGTTTGTACAAATGAAAGTTGTATCCATATCAGAAAATATTTTAGCTCTTATCTGCATCTCCACGTGAATATTATTCGATTGGCTCCCTTACCCAAGTTGGCTCGTTGGGGTTTTGTACAGCAGATTATACACTAGACGATCTAGCAAGAAGATTTATAGCGAGTTGTATGGGTGGAACTAACATCAGAAAAGAGATGAGAGCACGCAATGAGAAAAGAAGTTTTGGCATACGCAGAATTGATTTTATCTTTTAAATGTTTTGTTATATGCTTTGAGATTATTAGATATGTTTGCTAAAATGAGTTATCAAATGCTTTATTAAGCTCTTCACCCGCTGAGTATATTAGTGCTCGTATCCAAATCTTTTCAAATATTTTCAAGTCGGAGATGTTGGTGGTGGTGGTACGAGTGGCTGTAGAGGGTTGGTTCGGCTCCCTTTGTGTCTTCATTATGATGTTCGTTTTTTACGGTTCTTTTGCTTTGATCTTCAAACATTATACTATGTTTCCGTTGTAACTCTGAATATTTAGCCCCATAGCATGTAGCATGTTATGATTTTTATTGGGCTTTGAACAAATATTCCACTTCTTTTGCCAGGGATGAAGCCATGTTGTTTATATCTCAATAAAATGCATGCTTGCGATCAGATGTAATGATCTTGTTAGATGTCTTGATCCGACTTGTCTTCATGATTGCTTTTGCAGCCAATTCACTCTCTTATTATACGTGTAAAAACGTGGTTTTACTCCAGTTATAGATGTTGTGCTACCCAAATTTCTGGAAGGCATAATCTGTTATTCTTAAGTCTATGATTAAGAATTCCTAATTCTGCGAGTTTAATATAACAACCCCTTCCTCTTTCCCCCCCGGCCTTCCCCCAGTAACGTATCGGTCCCTTAATCTCTGTTCTTCTGGGACTGGGGCGTTACAGTTACAGATGTGGAATGACCTTACATTGGTCAAGAACATGTTGCATAAGCAATTGAGCCACTTTCTATAGTTGAGACAAATACATCAGAAGTTACAAACAATCAAAATTTGGATGAAGAAAAGTCATTTCAGCTGTCATATTTTCTAAATGATCCTAACCCTAGAACACTAGATATTGTGACCTATTTTTATATATATATCTCAAATGATACATTTCCCGAGATTAATATTTTTCCTATATTACTTGGATGATGCATTCTTGACTTCTTTTGTAATGATGATATAATAATAAAAATGACTTTTATATTGACATTCTACTATTTGACATGCTACAAAATGCAGAATATCAAGAAATATGATATATATATATATATATATATATATATATATTTCTTGATAGTACTCCACTACACTCAATATTGACTATCAAAATATATTTTTCAAGTGTTGCACTATGCAAATTACAAATTAAGACAATATCAGGCCTGCTTATAGATGGTACTGAAAATACAACAATTGTATTGTCTAATGGTACTACTTTATATCTCGAAAATATTTTATTATCTGAAAAGTCACAAAGAAACCTTTTAAATTTCAATGATGTACTCAATAATAGTTATCATCTCGAAACATAAGTTGAAAATGAGAAAGAATGTTTGTGCATTACATCCTATGAGTTGAATAGAAGAATCATTCTTAAAAAATTTGAAATATCAATTTTTGGATTATATTGTAGTCATATTGGGACATGTGAGTCCAATGCTACCGTGACACGTGGTCGTTTCGCGATCAAAATAATTTTTTTCTCTTGTGCCTACAGCGAGCGTAGCTAGCTATGAGTAAGGGTCAATCCCACAGAGAGCTGATGCAATCTTACTTTCAGGTCTAATCACAAAGGAGGGTTTGATTTGTGTTATCACTTAATTTGAATATAAACTAGTATTTCTCCTGTGCGATGCACAAATAATAATTATTTTTTTAGATTTGTTATTATGATTATTTTTTATTTTTATATGGTGTGTTTAATTTTAAAAAATTAATAAAATGATATGCACATGTGTTAATTAATTAGATAAGAAAAACAATTTTGTATAGTTATAACAAACAAAAAGAAAATTAAAAATTTTAGAAACTAAATGAAAATCCATGATAGAAAGATCGAATTGAAATATTTCCAACGTAACGATTTTATAAATAACAATGTATAATTGTCCACGATTATAGAACATTTGGTTTCTTTGAATATATGACATGTATAAAAAATTTAATTATTTAATTATTTTAAATGATGGAATTGAAATAGAAAAAATAACAAATTATTATTATTATTATTATTATTATTATTATTATTATTATTATTATTATTATTATTATTATTATAGTGCAATATAAATGAAATCTATTTTTTAGGCGACAAATGTAGAGTATTACAAATCATCCATCTATGCATAAAAAAATAAAATTTAAAATTCTACAAATCTCAAATTTCCAAATAAAAATAATAATAAATAAAATTGTAAAAATTTGTTAAAATATAACGGTTGTAATCTAAACTGTCGTGAAAAATGAAAAAAATAATAATAATAATAAAGAAAATTTACAACAATAAATGTTAATACTGTTGTCTATTAATTAGAAACTGTTGTCTAAGGCAAAATGTGTAATAGACAACGATTTACACCAGAACTGTTGTCTATCACACGATTTTGCCTTAGTATATATATAGATCTACATAATTAAATAAAATAGATATCAAATAAAATAAATTTTCGGAATTTGAATTAGAATCCAATTTAAATCACACTCACTCGATCATGGGCACAATGATTTTTCTACATGATTAAATCACCCAGTTATGAAGACCGGATTCATCGCTATGTCTCCTCATTCATCCGTTCATAATAGGTTTAAAAGTGATTTCTTGTCGATTAAACCCTAACCTATCACTCACCTCCCGATTCCCCTAAGAGATGTAAATGAAAAGATAGCCTTATGCCCTAGACGAATTCGATTTTGTTGTGTTTATTAATTTCTCGTGTGCCTACAACAACCTACCGAATTCACAGTTACTATTGGATTAACACATAGTCATGATTCATTAATCCTTTTAACTGTGGTGTGCCTATTAGAACTATAGAGTGATCAACCACAATAGTCATATTAAACATACACTCACTTGGAACAAGTACAGAACTTAGAAGAAACTTATTCATGTAATATTATACCCACAAGGCCTCCCGAGTGCATTTCAGTGTTCTTTAAATCTTTATCTATCGTTCAAACCCCGGAATTAAAGATCTAGCTACTCAAGCTAGATATAATTGAAACTGTAGAAATTAAAGACATTGCAAATATTAAAACATACTAGAATTAAACTCGAAGATGCTCAAAACCAATGTTGAACAATGAATAGCATTAAAACTTAAACCTACTTCATGCGAGCATAAAGCCCGAGATTATTTTGCTGTCGTAGTAGCTTTAAATCAGAAATGAAATGCATAAAATAAAAGAGTAAAAACTGCAAATGTCGAAGTGTATTGTTTCCAAAATAGAACTGATTTAAATATAGACATTTCGAATTTAAAATCCCCCCCACAGGCGGGGGTCTTCAACCTCTTCTGGATTTGTAGTGTTCTCTTCAATCTGACTGGATAAGCTTTATCTTCAAGTTGTTGGCTCAATCCCGAAATTTCAGGGATTCACTTATCTTCACTCGTTGATCTTAATCTTGATTTCTAGTGATCCCTATCTGCACCAACAACCTTCAACTTGATCTAATCATCACCGACTTTATCCCTTCCAACAGATTACCGCTTTTTCCGCGAATGCCCTTCCCGCTGCCTGAGTCGAATCTGTACGAGTATTGTGGGCACGACATCATCTAATCGGCTCGATCCTTCTTTGATATGGTCACACTACTTTCTTTTTGTATGGATCTTATTGAATAAGTTCTCAAGTGCCCTTTAAAGCTTTGATTTCATTGAAATAAGTAGGCAAAATGCCTCTTTCGCCAGATTCGACTCATATCATGCCCTTCTTACCTTTCTGGTTTTTTTTCCGACACAAAAGATATTAAAAAGAACATTTATAGAGACTAAAATGCCCTGAAAAATACAAAATAAAATGGACTTATCATACTGCATCATGAAAATTAGTTCATACTGAAATTTTAGGATTATGGAATGATCGCTTAGGGCACCCATGAATAACTATGATGCATAGAATTGTAGAATGCACAAGAGGACATCTATTGAAAAACATAAAGATATTCATGTCCAAGGATTACTTCTGTGTATCATGCTCGAGAGGAAAATTTATAACTAAACATTCTTCAGAAAATGTAAGATACGAATCACCATCATTTTTGCAACGCATCCATAGTGTATATGTGGACTAATACATCCAGCAAGTGGAGCATTTAGATATTTTATGGGCTTGATAGATGCATCTTGTAGATGGTCACATGTATGCTTGTTGGCCACTTAAAATGTTATTTTTGCACGCTTATTAGCTCAAATCAGAAAAACTCTGACCTCATTTTTTCAAATTATTCTATTAAGAATAGGTGGATAATGCTAGAGAATTTACATCAAAATATTTTGATAAATATCGTATTGCTTTGGGAATTCATGTTGAACACCATGTACCCCATGTTTACGTCCAAAATGGATTGGTAGAGTCATTAATGAAAAAGATCCAAACAATTGCTCGTGCATTACTCATGAGATCAAAATCAAGTAGTGAAGCTTGGGGTCATGTAGTCTTACATGCATAAAATTCAATTAGATTATGCCCGTCTGCTTATCATGCATATTCTCCAATGCAGCTAGTGTCGGGTATTGAACCAGATATTTCATACTTATGTATTTTTCAATGCACTGTATATGTGCTAATTGCACCTCCTCAAAGGACCAAAATGGGCTCAAAATGTAAACTTGGTATATAAGTTGGGTTTGATTTCCCATGAATCATCAGATGCCTAGAACCATCAATTGGTGATTTGTTTACTGCTAGATTTGTAGATTGCCATTTTGATGAAATAATGTTTCCATCAATTGGTAAAGATAATAATAATCAAGACAGACAAAGGCCCGTAGTAAATCTATATTGGAATGAGTCATGTTTATCTTATTTAGATCCACGCACATCTGAATGAGAAAATTGAAGTAAGAAAACTCATTTATTTACAGAACATGACAAATAGACTTCATGATACATTTAATGATGTTAGTCTGCTTCAAGGAGCTCTCCACCTTACCTCCCTTGTCGTTCTATCCTAGATAGAAAACCCCACCATCGCGATTGAAATCGCACTCTAGTCTTTGTCAGCACCTCAACCTTACTTCACTTATCGTTCTATCCTAAGGAAGGCCGGAGAAATGATGAGAAAGAAAACCCAGCCGCCGCGATTGAAATTTCCCTCACCCTCTGGTCTTTGTCGGCAATTTATGCAAAGATTTTTGTTCCCGCAGTAAAAATATGAATCTACAAAAGGAAGGTGAGCCGCTACTTACCTCTTGGCCAGCGATAAGGTAGAGAGAAATTCCCGACGAGATAGAGAGAGGATTTCCGTCTATGAAATGCTGAAAAGGAAAAAAAAAGAAGATATTGCTCTTTCTCATTTTTATTTTCTTTCAAAGGAAATGAGATCTGCTGAAGAAATTGGCAAGAAAATATAGAAAATGGAATTAGAATATTGATGATTTACTATTTATTTATAAAAAAATGAAGGAAAAGTGAAGAAAATACGCAGTAGTGGAGAGAAGCGGGAGATTGATCCTTGAAAAAATTTGAGCAGGATTTCGAAAAATTTGGGGGACAACATCATATTTATAACTGTTATCTATAGTCCGATAAAACATGCAAATATATAATAGTTTAGTTCACAACCGTTATGTATAGTTCAAGTATACACAACGGTACATATGCTACTGTTATATTTAATAGTATGTGCACGCACATATGCAACGATTTTTTAAAAAACCATTGTGCTTTTCACATACACAACAGTCATTAGAAATTACCGTTGTGTATTTAGTGTTGAGTATGTGCATAATTCTTATAGTGCAAAGTCACAAAGTTCTATATCCTAGCTATGAATGCTCTATCTCAAATAAGTTCCTAAAACTGTGCTCAAATGGATAACAAAGTTCCACATCACAAACGTCGTAGG
The DNA here is from genome assembly GCA_026008535.1 of Perilla frutescens. Classification (NCBI taxonomy): domain Eukaryota; kingdom Viridiplantae; phylum Streptophyta; class Magnoliopsida; order Lamiales; family Lamiaceae; genus Perilla; species Perilla frutescens. The sequence continues at coordinate 33,242,429 of BRKX01000017.1, read as the reverse complement.
CCTTCCGAATCAAGAGATATTGTTCCTCGAAAATGAAGAGTGAGAAATGATGAACTTATTAACCAGATTAAGAATACTGAAGTATTCATGAATTATAATAGTGAAATTTAGAATCGAAATGATATAATCATGGATGATGTCATCATTTTCGAGATTGCTCAAACAATTATGGATAATGATTATGATAGTGAACCATACTCAATAATAGAATGTCATCAGAGGCATGATTGGCCCATGTGGGAAGAATCAATAAGATCTGAACTAACTTCCTTACAAAAATTAAATGTATTCGGGTCAATAATTGAAACACCGAATAATGTAAAACCTATTGGATGCAAATGGGTATTTGTTCAAAAAAGAAATAAGAAAAATGAAATAATGAGATATAAAGTTCTACTTGTAGCTCAAGGTTTTTCACAAAATCCTAGTTTTGATTATGATAAGACATATTCACTTATTATGAATATAAACACTTCTCGTTTTCTTATTAGTATAGTTGTACAAGAGAACTTGGAAATACGTTTAATGGACGTAGTTACAGCCTACTTATACGATTCACTTGATGTAAACATTTATTTGAAAATCCTGAAGGAATGAAAATATCTGAAGCAAATTGTAGAAATCGTTGTATGGATTGAAACAATCTGGTCGCATGTGGTATTGCAGGTTGAGTGAATATCTTATAAAAAAATGGATACAAAAATGATCTCAATTGCCTATGCATTCTTATTAAAAGTTCAAGTATTGAGTTTAAGATTATTTCCATTTACGTATGTGATATGAACTTGATTGGTATTCTTGAAGAGTTAACTAAAACTATAAATATTTAAAAAATGAGTTTGAAGTAAAGGATCTTGGAAAGACCAAATTATATCTTGGTCTTGAATTAGAGCATAGAGAGAGAACGAGATCCTTATTTATCAATCTGCTTATACTGAAAGGGTGCTTAAAAGGTTCGACATGGACAAAGCTCATCCTTTGAACACTCATATGGTTGTGCGTAATTTAGATCTAGAGAAAGATCCATTTCGACCTGAGGAATATGATAAAAGAATACTTGGTCTTGAAGTACCATACCATAATATCATTATTTGAAGCTTTAATGTATTTAGCCCAATGTACCAGGCCAAATAACATTTTTGTAGTAAATGTACTTGCTCATTATAGGTCTGAACCAACTTGAAGACACTAGAATGGTGTCAAACACATTCTTCGATATCTTCGTGGCACCATAGACTTAAGGTTATTCTACTCTAAAAAATAACTAAAACTGGGTTAATAGGATATGTAGATGCATGATATAAATCAGATCCGCACAAAACTCGATCACAAACTGACTATCTGTTATGTTATAGTGGTACAACTATATCCTGGCATTTAACCAAACAGACATTAGCGGCTACATCTTCCAATCATTCAGAGATACCTCTTTATGAAGATAGCATAGAGTGTGTTTGGCTCAAATCTGTATTAGTACATGTACGAAGTGCATGCAATTTGAAACTAGCCATACATAATCCTACAATTATCTATGAGGATAATGCAGCCTGCATTTCACAAGTTAGAAAATAATACATAAAAGGCAATAAGACCAAACATATTTCGCCAAAGTTTTTCCATACACACGAGCTTCAAGAAAAGTGAGAAATAAATGTCCAATAAATTCGCTCCAACCACAACCTCGCTGATTTATTTACAAAATCTTTACCGATATCAACTTTTGAAAAGTTAGCTAGTATTTAATATTGGCATGATGCGTGTCAATCAATTGTAGAACTAACAGTTCATCATCATTAGGGCAGTAAAAATAATGATATTACGTCCAAGAAAGAGTGATATAATATATGTACATAATATCTAATTTAGCGTAAATAGTTACATGGAAGAATTAGGAAATATGTGCTGCCAAATATTTTGCTTACAAAGTTTATGCATGTCCTGATCATTAGGATACTTGTACTTATATTGTTAAATCATTGTGTGTATATATGGACCATAATATAATTAATAAAGACAGATGAGTTTGACGTGCCATTTTCTTCCTTATAACCTATTTTCATAATAGTTTTGTTTTATAACAATAACTATACGGTATCGAATATAACAATTATATATGTTAAACATAAAAAATTAAACGGATGATTATACCTAAAAGGATCGAATCCATACCCACTTCGTATTTGATATGAAATTTTACAATTGGAGTCGGGGTAAATCATATCAATATAAAAATATTTCAACATTTTAATAATTACAATTTAATTTCCAACGTTTGGATATTTAAAGAGAAATAAAACTCAATATTTAATAATTATAATTTAATTATCAACGTTTAACATTTTAATATAAATGACCCAACATTTTCGATGAAGAAACCATTTTGGTCATATTTTTTTTGGCAAAAATGTCAATACGTTGTGTAGATTCTCTAACTCACTTGAGAATAAATACGATCAAAATCAACCGAAAAATATTTTCATCAAAAACGTTAGCTCATTTATGTTAAAATATTCAAACATTAGAAATTAAATTGTAATTATTTAACGTTAGATTATTTTTGTTAAAACTTTCAAATATAATTAACGTTAGATTATTTTTGTTAAAACTTTCAAATATTGAAAATTAAATTGTTATTATGCCGAAATTTTATTGTCCCAGTGCTAACTACTAGGTGTGTGTGTGTGTGTGTGTGTGTGTGTGTGTGTGTGTGAGACAGAGAGAGAGAGAGAGAGAGATGTGAAAGTCCATATTAACCTTGAAAAAAGTATCATAAACTAATCTACAGAAACAGTTATAATAGGCATATATGAAGAAGAAAAAATTCCTGCAAACACATCCCAAAACCAGAGGAATGGATGAGTGGGATTATAGAAAAAAATACAATGAGTCAGAAGAGATTTACAATCGATATCAACAACACATTCCACAGTTTTTAAAGTTTGTCAACATCAGATCATATATTAGGTAAAGCCAAATGCAACAAATGCTTAAATTTCTAAACACTAAGGAGGTAGCTCTGCAACCAACTCAATCATACCTTGGTTAGATCTTCATTGTTGCTGGCGCTATGTATGTACCAAACAGAGAGAAACAGCATGGCTCATGCATTCTCCTCGTCCTACTCACCGTTACAAACTTTCATCTACGTTTTCTCATCTATATGCCACTGCCTCCAATTCTGGGAGGCTGTAAATACAGAATGTCAAGAAAAGGGAATATGTGATGACTGAGATGTTGCTGAGGCAGGAAACTGATACACGTACCTTTTTCAGAGGAACCTTTGAATTGCTTGGTGCAGGTTTTAGTATCTCAAAAGAACATATTAGTGATTCATCCACATTTAGAAGGGCGCCAGCATTGTCGAATTCTCCACCATAGTTTGGGGCTGAAAATATAGTCACGAGTCTTCTTTGGGCAAAGAATTCATATCCATCCTCCACCACCTTCAAAAATGAAAAAATCATTACAACATTAATCTCCTTTCCAAAAATGATTTCACAAGGGCAGCTCTATAATAAGAAGATCAAAACTGCAAAGCCACTAAATTCTAACTCATTGTGACAACAAAAATGGGCTTCAATCCGAACTTCTAAACTTCTTGCAGCTTGGACTTGAAATTTGAAAGCAGGAACGAGTTGTAAAAAAGACAGCTGACCAGATATTCAGAAACAGAACAAACATTTCTTGCCATCTATATCATTTATCCGTGAGAGCATATATTGTATAGAAGCAACAACAAGAGAGAAAAGAGACAAAACATGCTAAGAAGAAGATTATATACACCTGATGACCCCTGCAAATGAGGTCCAAGTCGTTCTTATCCAAAAACTCAGCAACTACATCTGCTCCAAAAGTACAAGAAACACCCCTATCGCTATCAGCCCAGCCCTCTGACCTTGCATCAGGATCAGACCAAAGCAAATCACATAGTAGACCACTGTCGGGAATCTCAGTTGGCCTTGGAATATCTTTAATCTGGTCCAAATTCTTGAGGTCTGGAGAGAGTCCTCCATGCATGCAAAGTATCTTTTCATCTATGAGTGCAGCAACAGGCAAACAATTAAAGCAGTCAGTGAATATCTTCCACAGCCGAACATTGAATCTCCTCTTGCATTCATCATAAAATCCATAGATACGGTTGATTTTCGCATCTTCATGGTTTCCCCTTAAGAGGAAAACTTTATCTGGATGCCTTATTTTGTAAGCCAATAGTAGGCATATTGTTTCCAAACTCTGCTTGCCTCTATCAACATAATCTCCTAGAAAGAGGTAAGTTACAGATGGAGGATACCCACCATAGTCCAAAAGCCTCAAAAGGTCTAGGTACTGTCCATGTATGTCACCTGTACAAATATTTTTCCCATTAAGGCTGCAAAAATAGTATATATCGAGGACAGGCAAAAAATATAATTGTGAAGTTAATGTTTTCAAGCCTATACCACCTAGTGAGACATGAAATTAGTTTTACAACCTCTTTTATCCTGTCTCAATTCCCCATTATACCTCTAGAAGAACTGCTCACATTGAACCAAGAATAAATGTTGTTGTATACGGAGCTGGGATGAAACTTTTAAACAGATAACATAATCAGATGATCTGCTTTCTGCAGATATAGTGAAGGATTCAACATGTAGAGAAAGGTAAACTTATCTCGCATTCCCCTATCTTCTCAAATTTCAACATCTATACTTTCATTCAGTGCAAGAATAGATATAATTAACTATGGAGGTGAAAACGAAAGGAAAAACCACCTGTAGTATATCAGTAGATTCAATATTTACATTTATCAGGTTAAATTGCTAAGATACTAAAATTCAGGGTACTGATATGTTCTCAACAATTACTCAACCCACAGAAGCAAAACAGTGAATGAATAAAACTGTATCTTTTGAACAAACGATCATTTAAAAAGCAAGATATTGCACAATTGTGTGACACTGCAGCCACTAAGGAAGCATGAATAGGGTGCCCATGAATGCATCAACCTTTTCACTTGATCCCATCATAACAAGGCAGTATTAAGTAGCAGATATTTCAATCCATTCCCCTCATTTACAGGGTCATGAATTACTACTGGTCTTCTATGATTTAAATTGCATGTCATCTGTGAGAAATCTCAAACATCAAAACATAACCTCAGCAATACCCAAAGATATGAACTTCTAAAAACAATGTGAACAAGAGACTACAAAAATAAGGCCATTTGATCACATCTGCATCCGTGAACGAGCTCATTTAACCTCATTACAAACAATCCATGAGCCTTTAGCATATTTTTGGGTAAACACAACCAAATGAGAAAGAAATTTTGTTATCATAACAAAACATATTATTCCAATCCCAGATAAAACCTGGTCAGATTGACATCATACAACCTCAATTTTCCCAAACAATCAAAAAAATTTGACTTCATGATTCCGCTCACCCATATCGAATTTCGTCAGATGCTATAAAAAAAATTATAAATTCCCAAGATCAAACATTTTTATTCAGCAAATTATTCCTAAGCACCCCAAACAAAACCCACATGCATATGCAAATTAGTCCAGATATCACGCCCCCAAGCATAACATATCACTCAACAGCCATATCCAATATTGAAATGAGAGAGAGAGAGAGAGAGAGAGAGAGAGAGAGACCGCAGATCCTGATGGGGGCATGGACGGGGAGGAGATTGGGCTGAGAGAGGAATATATGGCGGGCGTTGACGCAGAGCTGCCGAATCTCGACCTCCGACAGCTGCACCTGTTTCCCTCCCTTCCCTTCCAACAGCCGCCTGATTATATCATCCAGAATGCCCGTATCCATCATACCCTCCATTGTCATCATTTTCTCTCTCTCACTTTAAGATTTCAATCAAGCTGCATCTAAAAAAAAAGGCTGTCATCTGCTCGTGCGTTTGGCGCTCAGAATATTAATATAATTAGATTGGACTAGGTTATTTTGGTTGAAAGGGAAATGAGAGATGATGATCATAATAATGATTAGGAAGCAGAGTAATAGCGCCCTCTCTCTCTCTCTCTCTCTCTCTCTCTCTCTCTCTCTCTCTCTCTGCTTTTGTATTATTGTTTGTTTGAGTTTGGTTTAAACTTGTGTATGAAGACATAAATATTATTTGGTTGGGTCATGTTGTCATTGTCCTTAGATGCGTGCTTTCCTCGTTACTCTGTCTCCGACATATTATTACTTTGGTTTTAAATTTTTTCAAAATCTAAATATTCGTTTCTTCAAATATTATATTTCAATAATTTACCAACATTTCTCACCATGGATAAGTCTTATATTTGTGCTGAAGATTATCTATTCTTTGTCGATATAAATTCATATGTTCGTGAGAGTGGTAATATAAAATAAGGAAATGTAAAATAAAATAAAATTGTAGAACAATACTAGAACTATCAAAACGGGCTAGTAGGGGACCAACATGCGAGCCTAAGAATCTCCAACCCAACCAGCTCCTATCGCGGGTTGCAGGTTGGTCGGACGGGCCACAAGGCTCTTGCAAATATATATATATATATATATATATATATATATATATATAAGCTTTATATTTATATAATAATATTTAAATATAAATATGAACATTCCAAAATCTAAACTACTGTTAATATTACGCAAATTTCAATATTTTTAAATTTTATAACATTTGTGTATTTTTCTTCATTATCAAATTATATTAAAATAAATTTTGCATCACAAATACAAATAATCACCATTATTTGATATTTTTAATTGCAATCATAATTAAACATCATTAAATTAATTTATGATTTCATTGTTTTTTCATTTATTTTTAAAAATAAATATATATTTAAAATTATGAAAAAATTAAAAATTTATATACATATATAGCCTCGCGGGCTAAGCCTGGCCCGTCTAGGCCCACTCTCCAAAACAGCAACCCAACATGCCTCTTTTTCTGGTGGATACAGGCTGGTCCGACGGCCCTAGACCATTTTAACAGCTTAACAATACCTTGAAATGAAGATATATAATCCAATTTGAAAGCAATTTAAAATTTGATCTATATATAATATAATTATTCAATTGAAGATTAAAAAAATGCTTATTTATTCTTTTAGGATACAAATTAATACATTCATATTGTAGTGGTTGACCCAATTGCTCTTTACCTATTTTTTCTGGCCTAATGCCTTTTATTTTACCTGGCCCATCTGCAAGCCCATTTCCCTTAAAACCTAATTTACTATATATAATATCCCTAACCCTAAATTACCATTCTTTGATCTTCCCCTCTTCTATTAAACCCTTGCGCTGTTTCATCTTCTATTCAAGCCTCATCTCTGATATTCTAGTCTTGAGTTGAGCTCTGCAACACCCTTTCTCTGTTTCTTTGGCCGGAATCTTGTTCACCGGTTCCTAAGTGGCTATGATTTGAGAGAAGGTGTGAGCTTAAGCCAGTGAGAGTGAGCTTCGAGCCCTGACCCCACCTGTAATCTCCTTTGTAGCCTGAGTTGTTGTCGACGAAAGTTGCAGTGCCCCCTACAAGAAAGATCTGAGTTTAAGTGTCCTACAGACACATCTTTCCCACTTCTCAAATCTTTGATTTTCACTATTTTTACTTTTCTTTTCTGTTTCTTGTTTTTCTGGCTTCTGCTTTAGTTTGCTTGATCTTGTTGCTCATTCTAACCCTTCTACTTTGCAGATCCGTGCATCTAAAGAGGCGGAGGAAAAGTCTGTGAAGAAACCTATCTCTAAGACTACCTTAAAGCCGAGCAAGAGAGTTTGTGAACTCTAGTTGCTTGAGCAACTGTGAGGGTGAACCGAAAAGGGTCGGGAACCAAGAAGATGAACTCCCGGCTAGGCTCGATACCCAATAGTGGTATCAGAGCCAGGTTCCCTAGCCAAGGGCACCCCCCGATCCTCATTCACCTCGCCCCATTGCTGGTAAGGGCTGTGCCGATTCGCCCCCGACGGGTAAGGTTTTCTGGTAAGTCCGGCCTCTCCCCTGCCTGGGAGAGTCGGCTCTAGTAAAGCGGCTAAAAACCCTAGCTCCTCTGTGTGGTATCTTGCGATCATCTATCTGCTTCTGTATTTTCTGTGTTTCTGTTGTGCTTTCTCTTGTGATACCTTGGTATTCAATGCCACTTCTAACCCTAGCTTACGGTCCAGTTCGTCTGGATTCCCTTTTGGGTCTCCTCATGCTAGAAACCTGAATAGCTGGGTTAGTTAAGGGTTCCTTGAAAGTTTTCTGGGTGTTTCTGTATTGTTTGAGTGTTTTCTGCTTGTGTGGCTTCTTGGCCTGGTGATATTCTTGTTTTACCCTGCCTTGTGAGTGTTTTGGCTGTGGTTGGAGGTGGATATACCTGTTGAAACTCCGAGTTTTGTGAGTTTCTATTAAACTGACTGTTTTTCTTGGTCAGTTGTTGTTGAAACAAGTTTTAGGATTGTCCTGAGTGAATTCTTGCTCCACAGATAAATCTGTGCTGAGAACTGGGCTAGCCTCAGCACTTTATTCCCCGGGTGTACTTGTTTCTGTGCTCTGGATGTGTTTTCCTCCCTGTTCTGTGAGTATTCGGTTGTGCTCTCTGGTGTTCTTGGTGGTTTTTTGACTTTCTGGTATCTCTGTGGTTGTCTGTGCTTGCGGTATCATGAATAACATGCATATGGTACCATTTAATGGAAGAGATGACTTCCAAGATTGGAAAATAAAAATTGAGTACATTTTGACTAAAAAAAAGATCCATAAGGCTATTTTTACTAAAATTGATGATTCCGTGGAATATGAGAAGCTGCATGACATGAATGATAGTACTAGGGCCACTATTTTACTGAATTTATGCAGTTATCTGGTCAGAAATGTTGTGGGATAATTTAATTTCTTTATATACTGCTACCTCTGATGAGTCTGCGTGGTCCTTACAAACTCAATTCATGTCTTTTCAAATGGATGCTTCAGAAAATGTTGATGTCAATATGGATGATTTCAATAAATTGCTTCAGGACTTAAAACTTGCTGGTGATGATTCTATTGAAAAGTATGCTCCTCAAATTTTGTTAGGGTTAATTCCTAAGTCCTTTGCTGAGGTTAAATCTGCTCTGAAATATGGTGGGTCTAAAATTACTTGTGACATGATTGTAACTGACCTAAAAGCTAAAGAAAGTGAACTTAAAGTGAAATCCTTACCTCTGCATGGTGAAATTATGTATGTGAATAGGAATAACCCTAGAAACCATCACCACAGTTTTAACAAACCCCTGAACCCTGAAAATCTAAGTGTTTTGGCTGCTGAAAGACATAGAAGAGAAATATAGGCTAATCCCCCTCAAAATCAGAACCAAAATCATTTTCAAAATCAAAATTTTGACCAAAAGCTTAGAAAGACTTGCTGGAATTGTGGAAAATCTGGCTATTTTTCAAATAGGTGCAAACAGCCTAAAAAAAATAAAGGATTTGTGAATTATGAGCCTAAACATCATGCTAATAATGTGTATGAGGAAGATGGCATTTATATGGTGCATGATACTTATGATTTCCAGTTCATTAATTATACCAATGTTGTGTCAAAGAATGTGCATAATAATGAATGGCTTATTGACTCTGGTTGCACATTTCATGTCACTCCCTTTAAACACATGTTTCACAATCTGCACTATTTAAACTCTGGTCATGTTGCATTAGCTGATGGTCATAATTGTGAGATACAAGGAATAGGTGATATCTGTCTAAAATTTGAAATGGAAGCATGCTCACTCTAAGTGATGTCAAATATGTGCTTAAATTAAAATTCAGTTTGCTATCTGTGTCCAAAATGGCTGACAAAATACTTGATGGTTCTGTGAACTATCTGAGATTTAAATTTGAAAAAGACTATATGCTTTATTTCAATGCTCCTAGAAAAGGAGATTTATATGTTGTGCAAGCTGAGTCAGTGCCATTGCCTGTTGCTAATGTTGTACATGAAGATAAAACTGCTCTGTAGCATGCTGGACTAGGGCACATGAGTAATAAAGGACTTGAAATATTGCATAAAGTTGGTGCATTTGGCTAAGATAAAGTGACAAGCATGTCTTTCTGTGAACCTTGTGTGATGGCAAAACATCATAAAGTGCCTTTTCATGTGTCTGTTCTATATCCTAGAAAGCATGCTAGCACTGATATCCTTGAATACCTGCATGCTGATGTCCGGGGCCCAACTAAAGAGCCCATTCATGGTGGTAACATGTACTTCTTATCTGTGATTGATGATTTTTCAAGAAAAACTTGTTCCTTATGAAAAATAAATCTGAAGTTTTTCAAAAAATTTCTAAATGGGCTATTGAAGTTCAAAACCAGACTAAGAAAAAGATTAAATGCCTCAGAACAGATAATGGTCTTGAATTTTGTAATCATGCTATGGATAATTGGTGTTCTGATAAAGGTATAAAAAGGCATAAGTCTGTTCCATATACTCCACAACAAAATGGAGTTGCAGAAAGAATGAATAGGACTCTCCTTGAGAGAGTTAGAAGCCTGCTTGTTGCATCTGATTTAGATAAACATTTCTGGGGTAAAGCTCTTACGACTGCATCTTATTTGATTAATAGATCTCTCTCTATTCCCTTGCATGGAAAGTTATCTGAATATGTGTTCTTAAATAAACCTATCTGCTTGTCTAATTTGAGAATTTTTAGGTGTGCTGCATATGTGCATTAGAAATTGAGCAAGCTTGAACCTAGGGCAAGAAAATGTGTCTTTCTGGGATATCCTGAGGGTATGAAGGGCTATAAACTCTGGGATAAGAGTATGCCTGGGTTTAAGACTTGCATTAGCAGAGATGTGTTATTTAATGAGCAAGATTTTCCTTGTTTGCTTGAATCCTCACATTCTGCTGCTCCAAGTGAGGTGGAGAAATTGAATTAGAATATGTTTGAGTTTATGTTCTCTCCTGCTGCTACTAGTGAGGTGGATGTCCATACTCCTATGTTGCCTGAACCTGAAGTTGTGAATAATGATGCTCCTAATGTTGAGAATGAAAATGAACATGTTTTGGATAACATTGATACAACTGACTCTGTACCTAATCATGAGGCAAGTGATGAACCCTCTAATAATATGACTGTGTCAGATTCTGAAACAAGTTCTACTTCTAAAAATGAGCATGAAACTCTACCTGAACTTGAAAATCTGAATAATTATCAACTTGCTAGAGATAGATCAAGAAGGAATGTGAGACTGCCTGCTAGATATGATGATTATAACTTGTCTCTGTATGCCTTTAATGTGTTTAGCAATGTTGATAAGTTTGAGCCAAATACTTATGCTGAAGCTATGAATTCCCCTAAATCTGACAAATGGCTTGAAGCTATGAAAAATGAAATTAAATCCTTACATGATAACAACACTTGGGTTCTTGTTGAAAAACCTGATAACCGTTCTATTGTTGAATGTAAATGGTTATTTAAAATAAAACAAGAACTTGATCATGTAAGATACAAAGCCAGATTAGTTGCAAAAGGTTTTACTCAGAAAGAAGACATTGATTATAATGAGATATTTGCTCCTGTGGTCAAATTTACAACTGCTAGAATAATGCTTGTTCTTGTAGCTCACTTTGATTGGGAACTTAAGCAAATGGATATGACAACTGCATTCATTCATGGTGAACTTGAAAACAATATCTATATACATCAACCTGAAGGTTTTATTGATAAATCTCTTCCTAATCATGTTTGCTTGCTAAAAAAGTCCATGTATGGTCTAAAACAGATCCCAAGGCAATGAAATATAAAATTTGACAAATGTATGCAAAGTATGAACTTTACTAGAAGCAAATTTGATCATTACTTGTATTACATGCAAACTTGTGTGCCTATGTTCATATTGCTTTATGTGGATGACATGCTTCTGATAAGCCCTTGCTTGAAAACTGTGAAGCATGTGCAAAACTGTCTATGTGCCAACTTTGATATGAAAGATCTTGGTGATGCTAGAAAAATCCTTAGCATGAACATTGACAGAAATAGAGAAAATCATACACTTGTGTTACATCAATCTGCCTATGTTGATCAAGTGTTGAAAAAGTTTAACATGGAACAATGTAAACCTGTTTCTGTGCCCCTTGCATCTCATTTCATACTGAGTAAAGATCAATATCCTAAGAATGAATTTGCATTGAATGAATGCAAGGTGTCCCTTATGCTAATGCCATTAGCTCTGTCATGTATTTAATTATTAGCACTAGACCTGATATTGCTTATGTTGTTTCATGTTTGAGTAGATACATAGCTAATCCTGGGTTGCCTCACTGGGAAGCTTTGAAATGGCTCTCAAATACTTGAAATCCACTATGAACAGTGGTTTGACCTTTTCTAAGGCGGCTGGTGGTGTTAAATGTGTGGGGTATGTTGATTCAAACTATGCAAATGATAGAGATCAAAGAAAATCAACTACCTCTTATGTGTTTACTTTATGTGGTGCATGTATAAGTTGGAAATCTCAATTGCAGAATATTGTAGCCTTATCCTCAACTGAATCTGAATATATTGCTGCTACTGAGGCTGTTAAGGAAGCCATTTGGCTTAATGGTGTGCTATCTGAGATCAAATTTATTGATGATAAACCTCTTATTTATTCTGATAGCCAATCTGCCATTCCATTGTGCAAGAATCCTATGTTTCATGATAGAACTAAGCACATTGATGTGAGATTTCATTTCATAAGAGATATTGTGGAAAAATTGGATAAAATTCCTTCTGAATACAACTCAGTAGACATGGGCACTAAGTGTCTCCCAGTTGCAAAGCTGAATGCCTCCAAAAGATCCTTGAACCTGGATCTTGGTTGAATTCTGTCTTGTGTCTTGCTTGTGATGGTATTCTGGGTTGTGTACCTGAATACCTTATATGCTTATGTGAAGCTGTTGGTTTTAATATGATTGGTTAATTATTCTTATCCTATTGGTTCAATGCTAGGTTGCAACTTGTTCAAGGGAAGTCAGTAAATAACTTGAGATATGTTGCTGATTTGGGTTGGTCTTTAGTGTTGAGACTGAGATTAATACGCATAGTATTTTTCTCTCCCTCTTTTACCTTATTTGTGTGATAGGTAGGAGTAAAAAGGCTATGATGATCAACTCCAATTGATGGCAAGCACTTCCCTAGTGACATAAAGACCAATGGGCCAAAGGTGGATATGTGGTGGTTGGCCCAATTGCTCTTTATCTATTTTTTCTGGCCCAATGCCTTTTATTTTACCTGGCCCATCTGCAAGCCCATTTCCATTAAAACCTAATTTACTATATATAATATCCCTAACCCTAAATTACCATTCTTTGATCTCTCCCTCTTCTATTAAACCCTCACGTCTTTTCATCCTCTATTCAAGCCTCATCTCTGATATTCTAGCCTTGAGTTGAGCTCTGCAACACCCCCTCTCTGTTTTTTGGCCGAAATCCTGTTCACCGGTTCTTGAGTGGTTGTGAGTTGAGAGAAGGTGTGAGCTTAAGCCAGTGAGAGTGAGAGAGAGAGAGAGCTTCGAGCCCTGACCCCACCTGTAATCCCCTTTGTGGCCTGAGTTATTATCGCTGAAAGTTGCAGTGCCCCCGACGGGAAAGATCCGAGCCTAAGTGTCCTAGAGACACATCTTTCCCACTTCTCAAATCTCTTATTTTCACTAATTTTACTTTTCTTTTCTGTTCCTTGTTTTTCAGGCTTCTGTTTTAGTTTGCTTGATCTTCTGCTCATTCTAACCCTTCTACTCTGCAGATCCGTGCATCTAAAGAAGCGGACGAAAATTCTGTGAAGAAACCTATCTCTGAGACTACCTCAAAGCCGAGCAAGAGAGTTTGTGAACCCTAGTTGCTTGAGCAACTGTGAGGGTGAACCGAAAAGGGTCGGAAACCAAGAAGGTGAACTCCCGGCTAGGCTCGATACCCAATACATATCGTGAGATCTAGTACTTATATATTTCAATTGGTATTATATCACAACATAAACACAAATCACAACATATTTCACACTCAAGTTATATATAGAGTTCAAAAACATAAAAAATAGAATGCAACACGTTAAATAATACTTGAATTCACTCTAACCCGTAAAAAGTTAACGAGGGAAGATAAAGAAATGGACGGCATCTCGCCAGCAACGACATTGATCGACGACACCAACGCTAATATTTTTGCAGAAGTAGGGGGAGAGAAAAGGGAATACATTTTTCTATAATTTTATTTTTTAATTAGCGACATTTTTGCTCAAGTGACTAAAATAAATAATTTCATAAATTAGTGGCTTAAATAAATGTTTTAGAATCTTAGGTAAAAAAAGGTGTCATGGGGAATTATAGTCACTTCAATTTTAAAAAATATTTTTTCAGCCACAAAATTTTAAAACTATTTATTCTACACTCTTATTAAAATACTTATATTATTTTGTATTTTTTTTAATTTGAAATAAAATCCATCTACCATCTCTCTTCTCTTCTCTCTTCTTTCACGGCTCCTGCAAAAAAAGTAACAGATCCACCGCCACCCCTAACAGCCGCCACCATCAGTCGGACTTATCTACAGCACCGCCCTTGAGACTCGTTTGTCGTCAAGGTCGTCTAATAGGGTTTGCAAGGTGAGCTTTCGAACAGGGCCTCATAATTTTTAGGGCCTCAATTTTTTTATTTCTATTTAATATACCTTATATATATTTTTAATAAATTAAATTATCTCCATTCTATCCCCTTTGCAATAATAGTTAATACAAAGATCTCGATTTTCAAGTTCTAACTTTCAACACATACATATTTCCTCTTCAATTTTATAACTTTCCATCTTCTTTCATGATTATTCTTCTAATTACCGTTAGATTTTTGCATATAAAAATAGTTTCTTATCTTTTTCATGAAATGCCCATATCAAACTCCAATATTCATTCACAAATCACACTTTCAAGTCTGTTGTCACTACAATTCTACAATTACAAAGTTTTTCTTTCATTACACGATTCCCCTAAAGGCCTAATTCCCAGTGAGTATCTTTCTTACACCCTATTCTTCTTGTTTTTTTTTTGAATGATTCAGAAATCTAAATTTAATTATGTGCTTGAACGAATTGATGGAGAATTATATTATCTACATGAACGAATTCTTTCATTCATTAACTCTGATTCTGATTCCTTGAATGAATATAGGACCCCTTGATATTTTGTAGGACCCCTTGATATTTTGAAGTTTTTAAAAGGCTTAGATTGTTTTCCTAATACAATTGTCACATTAGAATTTTATTAACTATTCATGTGACTATTGCATCTGCAGAAATAAGTTTTTCAAAATTAAAGTTGTTAAAGTCATATCCACGTTCGATGATGTCACAGGAAAAAATTAATGGATTGGCGCTAATAGCCATAAAAAATGATATTTTGGAAAAGATTGAATATGAAGATTTGATTGATGAATTTGCTTCAAAGAGTTTTAGAAAGTATCAGTTTTTATATAAAATCGTAAAATATTCATATTTGTTTAATGTTGTATTGAGAATATTATCAACACTATAAATATAATATTTTGAATTAGTAGTCTTTCTAACAATATTTCTATAATTATAAAAATTAGGAAAATTATCGATTCGGGACCTGAAAGATGAGTAATATATCGATTCAGGACCTGAAAGATGAAAACTTTCAATCCAGGACCCAAAAGATGAAAATTCTCAATCCAGGACCTCAAAAATCACAAATTTTGATTTCTATTTATGTTTTAATTAATTTTAATAATTTTTTTATTAGATTTAATAGATAATTAATGAAGGAATTTTCATTGAAAATTAATATAAAATTAATTAAAAAATAAAAGAAAATTAAAATTCGTGTTTTTGAGGTCCTGGATTGAGAATTTTCATCTTTCGGGTCCTGGATTGAGGGTTTTCATCTTTCAGGTCCTGAATCGACAATTCTCCTAAAAATTATAACATTTTTTTAATTTTAGGGCGTAATTTTATTATTTGCACAGGGGCCTATAAAATGAATGAGATGACCTGTATGCCGTCCCCATTTTCCGTAGTGACCAGATGTTGCAGCAAATCTCTGATCCACTGCCCACTTTGACCTAGTCGGGAGCTTGCAGGATAAAATGGTGCACGACCTCCATTATTTCCGGTGACTACTATGCGAAGGTTGGCGGCTGTTGTACGAGAGGAATGGAGGAGGCAAGGTCGACGGCTGTTGTGCGAAGAATTTATAAGGTGAACAGTGGTCGACAGAGACGGAAGAGATCGTAAGGTGGACGACGCTGCAATGTGATCATGGCAGTGGTGGTGTCTGGTGGTGGTTTTGGCCTATAGTGGTGGCGACAAGGATGTGTCAATTTTGGGAGGCATGGGAAGAGAGAGAGAATTTCTTTTTTAAATCTTATTTTCTAATTTTTATTTTTATTTTTTTTGTAATTCGGGTATTTTAGTTAAAGTAAGTAAAATAAATAATTTTAAAATTTAATGATTAAAATATTTTTTAAAAAAATTTAAGTGGCTGAAAAAAATAATCTCAAAGAAAAGTTAGCTTATTGTTTAGTGTTAACATAGAAAAACGATCATTTTTACTTAGTTAATTATGTAAGTAGTCACTTTTTGAAAAAATAAAGTTAATAGTCATTTTCTAAGGGAATGTACAACAATACCCTTATTACAATTATTTATTATAATTTCAAAAATAATATTTAAATTAAAAAAATATGCCCCCTCTCAAATGTCCCCATCCCCCAACAAGTTGGATGGTTGTGTACCCATCTAGTAGTTAAAATTATAATGCTACACGAGTACATGAATATGCTGCACACAACACATGTAGTCACATTCGTATACTCGTTCATTAGTTTAACAATGTTTTAATACATAAATACACGATTAGTTCAATGTGACTGTTCAAAAAGAGCACATACACAAAAACACGATTAGATTCATTCGTGTACTCGTACAGCAGTTGAACATTAGACTAATACACGAGTACATGAGTATGCCTACTCGTATACTCATGCACCAATTAAAAATGAATTATTGCACGAGTACACGAATCAACTCCACTACTCGTGTACCAATCGGAAACAATTCATGCATCAAAGAACATTCATAATTTTTTTCATCCATTCCAAAAAAAAATTAAATATTTAGATCAATAAATAGAGTACATGTATGTAAATATCATACCTTAATGCCACAAAAAACAACACAAATGTCAACAAAACTTAAAAAAAAATGAATTTTAGAATAAATCCCTACTTTTCGAAATTGCATCAGCTAATTTATTGTTGATACGAGATTAGAGAAAAGAAAGAAAGTGATAATCTTCAAAAATCATAGCTCCATCATCTTCGGCAATGGTAGTTTTGTTTTAATTGATAATCGAGAGAGTAAAAAATGAATATGTGCGAGAGAGAATTAAATATTTTATAATTATAAATAATAAATATTGAATTAAGGATATTGTAGTACTTTTTTATGAAAATGGCTAGAAACATTATATTTTTTAAAAGTGACTATTTACATAATTTATTAAGTAATAATGGTTATTTAAAAAAAACATTTCACTAGATCAACTCAATTTACAAAAAAAAAATGTTAATTAAGAGGGAGAAGCACTTCCAGTTTGTACAGCATAATGACTATATTAGCGGCTGGTTAATTGGCATGAAATACATTATCCATGAGCTTTTTGTCCTCCGACGGTTATGCTTTGAAAAAGCATTACCTTTTGCCATTTCAAGAAAACCATGCATATATGTCTATAAATAAATACATATATATGATTAATTAATCCAGAAAAGAAGAAAATAAAAATGTCAAACATGATATTGGATGAAAGCAGCAATAGTAATTCAGAAATAATGAGATTCATAGGTGCAACAAGCCTATTTGTTACCCTGATGTACCTCCTCCAGAAACCGAGGCGAGTTTACCTGGTGGACTTCAAATGCTATCAACCTCCCGCACACTACAGAGTTCCCTTCTCCTCTTTAATAGAGCACATCGAAATCATGGGGCATTGGACCACCGAAGCTGTTGATTTCCAGAAGAAGGTAATCCAACGATCGGGGATTGGAAACGAGACGTACTTGCCAGACGGTATGCAGCAGCTCCCAACCGACAACTCTCTGTCGGCAACCATGGAAGAGGTGGAATCCGTGCTTTTTCAGATCGTGGAAAATCTGTTAACGGAGCACAGTGTGGATCCCAGAAGCATCGACGTTGTGATCACCAACTGCAGCCTAACCTCCCCGACTCCATCTCTAGCATCCACGGTCGTCAATCGATTCGGATTCAGAAGCAACGTCAAGACTTTCAATCTCTCTGGTATGGGGTGCAGCGCCGGAATCTTGGCCGTACATCTGGCTAAAGATATTTTGAGAGTGCACAAGAATTCATTGGCCTTGGTTTTGAGCATGGAGTCTGTTTCTGCCAATTTCTACAAGGGGAAAACCAAGTCCATGCTTCTTGCAAACTGCTTGTTTCGAATGGGGGGAGCTGGGATTCTGCTTTCCAACAAACCCTCCCACCGATTATCTGCCAAATACGAGCTCGCTCACCTCGTCAGGACTCACTTGGGAGCCAACACTCCCGCCTACAACTGCGTGGTGCAGGAGCCCGACGCTCAAGGCCACACGGGGGTTGCCCTATCTAGACTAATACTTCAGGTATATATGTAGATAATAAATAATTGTTGTTGGGCACGTGCATGTACTGAATACTGATGAAGATGTATGAAGTGTATGTATATATTAATATAGGTGGCGGGGGATGCGTTGAAGACGAACATGGCAGCGCTAGGGTTGGTGGTTCTGCCGTACTGGGAGCAAATGGTATATGTGTGGAGGAAATTAGGAGGGGGTGGTTATAACTATATATATGTTCCTGATTTCAAGAAGGGTATTGATCATTTCTGCATTCATGCTGGTGGAAGGGCAGTGATCGAGACGATTGAAGATCGACTGGGGTTGAAGGAGAAGGACGTGGAGGCCTCCAAAATGACACTCTGTCGATTCGGAAACACGTCGTCGTCGTCAACGTGGTATTCTCTGGCCTACTTGGAAGCCAAGGGAAGAGTCAACAGAGGTGACAAAGTGTGGCAGTTGGCATTTGGGAGTGGATTCAAGTGCAACAGTGCAGTTTGGAAATGCATTTCTAAACCTCATATTTCACCTTCTAATGTCTGGTTTGATAAAATTCACATGTATCCACTTCAACTGCCTCAAATGCTTTACTATTAGTAATTCATTCATTCAGATCTAATTAATTCACTTCTTTAATTTACTACCTCTTTCAACAAAATAACAATTCTTAAATGGGATCCTATATTAATATTACTTAATTAATTTGTAATGTCCATGCCATCACATATTACACTTCCGTCTAGATCAATGTAACATCATATATATATATATATATATATATATATATATAGATCTACACTAAAAAACTAATTCAACCCCTAAAAGTAAAAAATAATAAAAAATTGACCCCAAAAGTAGAAAATAAATTCAGCCGAATATTAACAAATAAACACAAAGTAAAAAAAAATTAATAATAAACCAGGAGAATCGCAATTGAATAATAAACCGAAAATTTAGAAATAAATCCCAAAAGTTCAAAAGTAATCTCAAGAAATTAAAATCAAACCCAAAAAATATTAAAAATAATCTCACACAAGTTTTTGTTATTAATGAAAACGAGTATTGATGAAATATTCCTCAAATTAAGGAAATAGTTTTGTTTGGTAACATATTAATGTAATGCAATAAAAGTATAAAACAACATATAATTCATACTACATACACGTACGATACTATCCTTTGAAATTCCAAAGTCTGTATTATTATTATTATTATTATTATTATTATTAATTATTATTATTATTATTATTATTATTATTATTATTATTATTATTATTATTATTTTTATTTATTTATTTATTTATTTTTCCAAGAAAAAATAGTGGTTATAATCTTTTTTGTTATTGGAGATGTGGGAGAGTTAAGAGAGAGCAAATGGTGGATTAAGTTGACATGTGAAGAGAAATGTTAAACAAAAATAGGTAATTAGCCACACCCTAAAAAAATGAATTAATTAATTTGTCATTTTTACTCATTTTTAAATTTCGTACATATAAATATAGGTAATATACATGACATTCAAATTTCAAGTCTATAAAGTACAACTCAGTCAATAATAATATTTTTTTTCAATCTAAAAAATACCATAAGATTTTGAAAAAAATATTGCAAAGTTTTACTAAATGATTATTTGCTACTTCCATTAAGAATGTTTTTTTCTACAATTTTCTGATGATGATGTTATAGATTCCTTCCAAAAATGAAGCCTCGTCAAACTCAATTGAGATTGTAGTTTTTATTTAAACTAGCATTACGCCCGTGCGATGCAGAGGTATTATATTAAGTAATTTAATATATGAATATTGATTGTACAATGATATAATATATAGTTATTAAAAGATACATGTTTAGATAATACATTATGATAAAGATATAGAAAAAATTAAACGGTATAAAATTTGAAGTAATTATTTTTTTGTGTATCACATTCTTGATTGATTTGCAATTATAGGTCATCATGGTCAATTTTTTTTCAAAATTATATAAACATTTACAATCGTGTATATTAATATATATTTCCAATGACAAATAAACAAAACAGTCAATTGTGTCACGGTGAGGATGGCTTAGTGGTGGAGTGAGATTACTTGAAAACTAAAAATCACATGTTCAAATCTCCTCAATATACCATAGGTCGGGTGTGGTCGGGTGTGTGTTCAAAAAAACAAAAAACAAAACTGTCAAAGTGATCATATTTAATTGTGAGTTTCATGCAGATATGTAGTTCAACAATATTAATCAAATTTATTGGTTGTTTCATCTAATTTCTCGTTACATACTTCTTTGTTAAAAAAATATCTATGCATCTCATTTAACTCGCTTTAGTTCAATTCATGATCAGTAGTAGAACAATATCAGTTCGATAATAAGACTTAATTAAGTGGTAGCAACAAATATTTTTTCTTTGTAAAATGAAAATATATAAAATAAAGAAATATAAATATATTGGCGTTTTACCAAAAGTGGTAGGAATTGAAATTAATAAACTTAAAATAAAGAAATATAAATTGAAATTTTTTTGAAAATTATATTATGAAAATAAATAAATAATTACAAAATATAAGACATGATTGTACATAAATATATTATATACTTTTTTTTTTGTTTCAATGGAATAACTAAAACCCATGAGGTGAGTAGAATTACTATTTTTTTAGTTTTGGGAACAGTGATTTCTTCGAGAAGATGGCTATTAAAAAAATAAGTTTTGCAATTCAGTATTCAAATGTTTCTCAAGCCGATATCTCAAGACTGATTAGTGTTCGGTTTCCTAAAGAGTTGTCGCTATTGCTGGAAATGGTCATTAAGATGACAAATCGATCTCTTTTGTTCTAATTTTCAAAAAAAATTCTACATATGATCAAATAATATTATAAGACATAATTATTTATAAATATATCATATATTAAGTTTTCTAAACTCACGGAGGTTTACGTGTCGTCCGCATTGAATAAATATTCCCTTAATTTTAGGAATGACGATTCTTTCAGGAATGACGATTTCCGATTTTAAAGCATACCACTACAAAAAAAAAACGCGATTTAGCGACGGATAATATTCCGTCGTTAAAATACCGACGGATTAACGATGGATTAAATTTATGATATTTAACGACAGATTAACAACGGAAAATTCTGTCACGTCGTTACCAATCGTATTTTAATTTTTAAATTTTAATGTTAACGACGGACTAACGACGGAATTTTCCGTAGTTAATATAGAGACGGAAAAATTCGTCGTTAAAAATTATTTTTTTTTAATTTTTAATTTTTTTTTTATTTTTTAATATTAGTGACGGATTTAACGACGGAATTTTCCGTCGTTAAAATTAATTTTGATTTTTTTTTATTTTTTATTATTTTTTTATTTTTTTTAAATTTTTAATTTTTCAATTAATTCTTAACTACGAATTTTAAATCAATTTTTTATTTTTTTATTTATTTTATTTTTTATCGATTTATTGGATTTTTTAATTATTTTATATTATTTTTAATATTTTCATTTTTTAATTACTAATTAATTATGAATTTGAAATTAATCTTTTTAATATTATTAATTTTTTTATTTTTAGATTTATTTTATTTTAATTTTTTTACGTTATTATATTATTTTTAATATTTTATATATTTTGAAATTACTAATTAATAATTTTTTATTTTAACAATTTTATCACTCTAATTTTAATTTTATAAATATTATTAATTATAAATATATAATATCAGAGTAAAATAATTAAAATAATTTAATATTAAGTAATGATATAATATAATTATATTTTATGATAAAAATATAAATGGTAATAGATATTTAAATAAATGAATAGTATATATTTCATTTAATTTTGAAATAAAAAATCAATCAAAATAGGTTTTGTATGTGTATATAGATATATATTATTTGTGTACTTGTACATAAACATCCCCTAGCCCACATGGTTAGAAGCGTCTTCTCTTTCTCAAAGGGCCCTGGGTTCGAATCCTCTCCCAAGCAAGAGATTCAGCGAATTAATATAGGTGCCTATGGCGCGGCTTGGTGGCTCGGCTCGCTGTTGGTGGCTTAGCCGCCTGCGGCTTGTTCAGTTTTTTATTTTTTTAACGACGGAAAAAATCCGTCGTTTGGATCCGTCTTTAATCCGTCACTAAATTGATTTAACGACGGATTTTTTATGTTTAGCACGGAAAAATCCATCGCTAAAACGCGATTTTTTTGTAGTGTACCAACATTTTAGTGAACTGTGAACCATGTTTGCCATCTCAAAATATATTTCTTTCACTCTTTACAAAGAGGCGGAACAATAATAAATAGTCGAAAGAATATTTTGATGATTTTAATTAGCTTATATATTAATTCAGTAATACACAAATAATTAATTATACAATCAGTTTAATGTTTCTAATTTCTATATATTAATTAACGTGATTGAATATTAATTAGGCAATTAGTCTAAGCTATATATGGTAATTATATGTTTAATTTATATTCATCATTATTAGGTATTTAGGCTACTTATGTATATGGTAATTATATGTATTAGATAAGCTATTATATATTTGTTCTATACTTCTATCGTATCATATATCAATATTATTTTATATTGTACATTGCAATTTTTTGGTAAATATACATTGAATTAATTTACCAACCGAATATTAGTGCATATTTTTTTAACACTATACATTGAAATTTATATAGTATAATTTTTTTGAGAAAAATATATAATATAACTTAACGATGGAAGTTTTTTTGGTTTAAGAAAAAGTATAATTATAGAAACGTGTAAAGATGACATATTTCTGAATTTTAATAATTCAATTAAAGTAAACAAATTTCTAATTAATTAACTATGATTTTTCAGACATTAGCGGGAAAATAAAATATTTATATTTGCGGTCACGATCTTATTATTATATATTATATAGATATAGATATAGAAGTTGTAGATACTTATTTGGGGTAGGATATTTACATATAATATGTGGATTTATATAATTATTATGAAACTAATTATTACCATGATTAATAGTTTATTTATGGAGACATATATATGTTGATTAATTGGCTATTCACACAATCTATGCATTACTTATAAAATCCCAATCGATTGAAATGTCTATTTGTATAAATTGATCAGTAATCACCCATATAATTTAATTTCCTCATAAGATTGCTATACTCGAACACACAGATCATATCTATATATTTTATATGAAATTGAATTGCATTGACAATTACACTAATTGTTATTAATTAATGTTGTGTAAGTATACTAATTATTACACGTAATTTATACCGCACATCGATCATATATTCTTTTAAATCAATTGATGTATATATATATATAAATTAATATAATATAATCATTCTATAATTAAGTTTTCGCATAATTTCACATATATATTATTATAATCAAAGACACACATCATATCTACATATATATTCTATTGTTTGGTGTTTATTTGTGGTGTTTTATTGCATGATTTTGCATGTTTTGTTAGTATTTCCTTGTCCCTTTTATCTAGTTTATTTCTAGGTTTCGTGTGATTTTCTTCACTTGTTGCTCTCATGGTGGAATATGCCAAGTTTTGAAAAACTTGAGCTTTTGTTCGTATAATCTGGATTTTTAGGTAATAAGGTGGCAAGGAGCAAAGACGAGAACCAGAGAGATGAACCCGGAGGAAAGCCCCAGGGACCACGCGGCCGCGCAAGCCGAGCGGCCGCGCACAAAGACCCCACGGCCGCGCAGAGCCCCGCGACCGCGCGAGCGTGCTCTCGACGGAGGCACCCTGCGGGCGCGTGGAATGCCCTGTTTCGCCCGATCATCGTCAACTTACACTCGTCTCTTGCCTCTCCTTCATTTTGCAATAAGTAGCATATCCTCCATCCTCCCTCCTTTGTGCATTTTGGATATTAGACTTTTGGGCCAACCTAATCTAAGCAATAGGGGAATAGGGATTAATTCAACCTAACTCTAGCTTTGGATTTTTCTTCCACAAATCCCTCTCATTTAATGCTCCATTCCCATCACCTTTTCTCTCACCTTACCGTCACCTTACCACCACCATACCTCTCCTTCTCTCACAATCTCTCTATCCTCTCATTTTTTCTCATATATTGATTTTTGGAGATTCATGTCCATTATCATCATCATTCACTACCATTCTACACACACCACTTCACTTCATCTTCTCCATTCTCTCCATTTTCTCTACACACGCCTTCTACCATCTCTACCATTTTTCTTTCATCACCCTCACCATTTTCACCACCATTCAAGGGAAAAGGAGAAAAGGAAGAAAAGGGGAACAAGCCAAGAAAGAAGAAGAGGAGACGAGAAGGAAACCGACTACGAGCCATCCGCGGAAGCTAAGCTTGTTAGGAGGTTTACTTTTGGTATTCTCTTTCTATTTCTTGGATAGTTTGTGCGGATTTGTCCCAAGCTTCTTGAAGGATATTGAATATTGTAGAAGTTTATGTTATTTTCATTTGATTTATGAGATGACTTCCTTCTATGATATTTGTGTTGTTTTGAGCATGTTTAGTGGGTAATCTCTCTATTAGGGGGTAGAGGATCGATTTGATTTTTGATCTATGCTTATTCTTGTTGCTTGTTGTTGTTGGAATCGTGCCTTTTTCATGTCAGAGTACTTGATCACTACTTGAGCATCGTTAGGATTTAGAGGAGTCTTGATTGTGATTCTAAATCCCGAAATTGGTTCCTTCGACGTTAGGTGGATGGGGTTCCTAAGCCTAATATGCTAATCTTGCTTGTATGATATAGCTAAAAGAGGTTTAATAGATAGACGGTGACAGTAATTGAAGTTAAACCGATTGAGAGGGTCTATTGTATGAGTGAGATAAGCATTACCAACTTGAACAAAGCATAGTAATAAACCATTGAGAGAATCTACACCCTAATACCTCTATTCTCCTATTTTCCTCAACCTTGTTTTTATTGTTATCATTTGCATTATCTAGTTTTCTTGCTAATTTCAATTCTTAGTTTAAATCACCATCAATCACATGTTTAGAATGTTTAGGTTTATTTTTACCGTCTTAGCACATTGCATGCATAGCCCTTAAGATAATAGCTCGCACTAGGCCTTCCTTGAGAGATTGACTCGGGTTAGCTCATCACATCTATAATTGACCCCGTCCAATTGCTGGTGTGGTCCAAATTAGTTGTTGTGTTGAGTTGAAATCGGAAATTATAAATACAAATTTGGATCGCGAGCGAAATAAATTTTGGCGCCGTTGCCGGGAAAGGCGTAAAGTTGTTGTCTTTATAGTGCTATAATTGCCTTTGTGAATTTCGTGATCGTGAATCTTTCTTGTGTAAGTGTTGTGTTCGTGTTGTTTGTATAAATTTTCTTTTGTGTGTATTTTCTTTCATTTGGTTTTCGTATCTCTTTCCGCAAGGTACGTGTGATCTCCGTTTTGTTTGTGGTTGTGTATGCTAGGGAGGCGAAGCCTCAATCAGAGATTAGCCCCCGTGTTTGATAACATCCATCGACCAAGGAGAATCAACGTGTTCGAGTGGGAAAGAGAGATGGAAGCTAACCCCCTCAACCATCCCAACAATGCCAATGCCAATGCCGCTAGGAATATGAGAGACTTTGCTCGTCCCGTGATTGGGGCGTCAACTTCTTGCATAGTTCTTGGTGAAGCCGCAAGGAATTACGAGTTGAAGAACATTCATTTTAGCCAACTTCCATCATTCTATGGGATGCCGGCCGAATATGCTTTGAACTTCATCCGGGAGTTCTATGCCGTTGTTCAAACCTTTCCTCTACAAGGTTTGAATGAAGATCAATTGAAAATGAGGTGTTTTCCTTACACCTTGAAGGGTCGAGCCAAGACATGGTTCATGTCACTACCGGCCAACTCATTGGCCAATTGGAATGCCGTCTACGAGAAGTTCATGGCCCAAGTACTATTCCAATCAAAAGACCCAAGACTTGAGAGATCAAATTGTTACCTTTACCCAATCTCCGGGTGAAGCATTTCATAAAGCTTGGGATCGATTTCGAGGTCTCCAACAACAATGCCCTCACCACCATCTCGCACCCGAGTTGCTCAACCAATTCTTCTATGACGGGTTTTCTCAAAATTTTCAATACATGGTGGACAATGCATCGGGAGGAGACATTGGAGGCCGGACCGCCGAAGAAGTTTCAAACATCTGTGAGACAATGGCCACAACTTCTCAACAAAAAAGTGTTAGGGGGAAGAGAGCTTCCGTCAATGAAGCCAACCCTAGTTACGATGTGACGAAATAACTTGCCGAGTTGACAAGGCAAGTAGAGATGCTTCGAACTTCCGAGAGACCACCCCAACAAGCGATGACTGTTGAGACATGTGGTATTTGTGGAGAGTATGGCCATGGGGCCAACTTGTGCCAAAAGTCGATCGAGCCAGAATTAAGTGAAGAGGCTCATTTCCATGCTCTTCAAGAGCAAGTTCATGCCCTTCAGGGATTCCAACCCCGCCAACCTTACAATCCATACTCTCAATCATACAATTCGGGGTGGAGAAATCATACAAATTTCTCTTGGAGACAACCTCAACAACCACCTCTACCACCACAACAACCGCCACCACCTCAACAAGCCGGAGGTGGCCAAGCTCCACCTTATTCGAGGCTGCAACAATACCCGGCCCAACCAAATCAACCGCCTAGGCCGACATTGCAAGACACCTTGCAATCCTTCATTCAAGCCACCCAACAAAGATTTGAATCCGTTGAGGCTTCCATGAAGAGGATTGAAACCCAAGTGGGGTAAATAGCCGGGACCGTTGGAGAGTTGGCCAAGCAAGCCAAGCCGAGTAAGTTTCCAAGCCAACTGGAGCAAGCTCAAGCCATCACCGTGCTCAGAGGAGGCAAAGTGATCGATAACAAGGTTGGAGAACCATGCTCAACCAATGAGAGTGACAAAGAAGAAGAGACTCTTCCACAACAACAAAAAGAGGCAGAGAAAGAGAAAGAAGAAGTGAAAAAGCCCACACTCCACAAGGCTACCAATCCCTACAATCCTCCAATTCCATTTCCAAGCCGATTAAGGGATGAGAAGCAAGACACACAATTCCAAGAGTTCTACAAACTCCTATCCAAAGTGAACGTTAATCTTCCACATCTTGATGTCATTTGCAATGTGCCGGCCTATGTCAAGTTCTTCAAAGAACTAGCTTCCAAGAAGAGAAAGTTTGGGGAGGATGAGAAGATAGTGGTATCCGAGATGGGAAGTGCAATCCTACAACATCAACTACCACCTAAGCTCCGTGATCCAGGTAGTTTTACTCTTAAAATTTCTTTGGGAAATGGTAAAGAAGCATGTGGTATGCTAGATCTGGGAGTCGGGATTAATTTGATGCTTTACTCTATTTATAAACAACTAGAGTTAGGTGAATTGAAACCAACTAGAATACGTCTACAATTGGTGGATAGGTCCGTGAGATATCCTAGGGGAATCATAGAGGACATTCTAGTTAAAGTTGGTGGTTTGATTATCCCGGTGGATTTTGTTGTATTGGATGTGGGCGATGTAAAAGAAACGGGTGTCATTTTCCGTACATGAAAATAAGGCTATTCCCGTCTCCTCATTTGAGGAAAATTGTTCTTACATTGATACTATTGATGCCTTGGCCGAGGAGGTTTTCTTGCAGGAAATAAGCTCCCATTGGAGGAGTGAAACCTTGTCCGAGAAACTTGCTATGGATGAAGCTTACCTCAAGTGTGGGGGAGACGAGTTGAATGCCGAAGAGATGGAGATTTTGCTAGGAGAAGGCATGAGCTTAATGGAAGTCATTAGCCCCTCGACATGCATGCATCGCATCATTCTTGAGGAAGGGGCCAAGCCGGTTAGAGAAGGACAAAGGCGGCTCAACCCCGTGTTGATGGAGGTCGTCAAAAAGGAGATTCTCAAGCTTCTTTCGGAAAGGATTATCTATCCAATAGCCGATAGAGAATGGGTGAGCCCAGTCCACGTGGTGCCCAAGAAAGGAGGAATCACGGTGGTGGAGAATGACAAAGGAGAGCATGTGGCTACTCGGACCACCACCGGATGGAGAATGTGTATTGATTACTGAAAGCTCAATGCCGCAATGCGAAAAGACCATTTTCCTCTTCCTTTCATTGACCAAATTCTTGATAAATTAGCCGGACATAGTTTTTATTGTTTCCTTGACGGTTTATCGGGTTATTTTCAGGTGGCCATAGCACCGGAGGACCAGGCCAAGACCGCATTTACGTGCCCGTTTGGCACGTTTGCGTGTCGGAGGATGCCGTTTGGACTATGCAATGCACCGGGCACGTTTCAATGGTGTATGTTCTCTATCTTCTCCGAAATGATTGGAGACTTCATTGAGGTATTCATGGATGATTTTTCGGTCTTTGGATCTTCATTTTCCGATTGTTTAGAGAAGTTAGAACTTTTTTTGAAGAGATGCATAGAAAGTAGCCTAACTCTTAGTTGGAAAAATAGTCATTTCATGGTTACTAGTGGCATAGTCCTTGGTCATGTTGTTTCTAAAGAAGGAATGAGCGTAGATAAGGCTAAGGTGGATGTGATTGAAAAATTGCCTCCACCCGTTAATGTGAAGGGTGTTAGAAGCTATCTAGGCCATGCCGGTTTTTACCGCCGGTTTATTAAAGACTTCTCCAAGATTAGCCAACTTCTATGCCATCTACTTGCTCAAGATGTTCCTTTTGAGTTTGATGAAAAATGCTTGCATGCTTTTAATACTCTTAAGGAAAAATTGATCACCGCACCCATTGTTGTTCCCCCTGATTGATCTTTACCATTTGAAATCATGTGTGATGCATCAAATTCCGTTGTGGGTGCCGTTTTGGGTCAACGGATTGATAAAATTCTTCGTGTCATTTACTATGCTAGCCTCACATTGAATAATGTTCAAGTAAATTACACCACTACCGAAAAAGAGCTGATTGCCGTTGTGTTTTCATTAGATAAATTTAGATCCTACATCTTAGGGTCTAAAGTGATTGTGCATAGTGATCATGCGGCTCTTAGGCACTTGCTGACCAAATATACAATTTAATTTAATTTCAGATAAATAGAATGCCACAAATGTTATATACTGTGTCTTACTTAAGAAGTCGACACATCTCTTCAACTTTAAATTAATTTTCCAACATAATGTAATTCTCAAAAGAGAAGAAGAAGAAGAAGAAGAAGAAGAAGAAGAAGAAGATAATGTAGGAGAGTGAGAAAGGAAGCCAAGTGACAATGATGTTTTCAATTGTAAAGTAATGAGCAATGTGGTACACAAAGAAATATTTCAAGGTCCATTGTGGACATCCAAACTGTGGAGACCATTTTTGTAAAAGGAAAACGTGTCGGGTTTAAAATCCACCGCTCCCCTTCCCCTACTTATAAAATAGAAGTATTCTGAAATTTGTGTTTTTTAAGTTTTCTATTTCTTTGTCATAATTTACATATCCAAACATAAATATTTTAGCAATGATATATTGTCTGATTGTATAATCATTATTATTGTCAAATTAATTAAATTACTAATTATTATAATTTAAAATATGATACCATGGCAAATGTGGAAAATATATATACATATATTATTACATGTATTTGATTTTAATTAATTAATCTCATTTCATGAATGTCTAATCAATATTCGAAAATTTCCAGACTCGTAATGTGAATCAAGAAATATTTAATGTCTTAATTATGCATAATCAATCCAGGCAACATATTTTGCAAATCTATATATATGCAATAACTAGTATTTAATCTCGATGTAGTTGATAAGTTTTTCATACAGAAAATAAAAATAAAAAACCTCCAGTTTCAGCCAAAAGTTGTAATGGGAAAAAGTAATCTCTATTTGCTTCTTGTTTGTTGTGTTTTGGGTGTTGTGTATGCCCTTGATGAAAAGACCAATTTTTTTTATAACAAAGAAGTAAGTCCATTAATTGATTTTCAATGTGTGTGTGTGTATAGTATATATACACATATTTTATTACTATATATATAATATTGTAGTGTGTTATATATTAATTTGTTTTTTGGTTATAATATAGAAAAAAATGTTAATTAAATTGTAGGACAATGACTGGTGTATTGCGAAATTAACTGCCGATCCGGAGAAATTGCAAGGAATAATAGATTATGCTTGTGGAGTTATAAATTGTGTGGATATCCAACCAGGTGGTGCATGCTTTGATCCGAATCTTATACCAGCTCATGCAAACTATTGCCTCAATGCCCTTTACAAGGCTAATGGCAAATGTGATCCTAATATCGCCAATATCACACCAATTGATCCTTGTAACTCTCTCTCTCTCTCTCTCTCTCTCTCTCTCTCTCTCTCTCTCTCGATCGATCGATCTCTATTTAATAATAAAATAGGTATTTTAGTAAAGTGAATGATAATTAATATTTTACAAAGAAATTAGACCTATAATTTGGAGCATATAAACAAAGACAGGAAAAAAAGTGATATCTCTAGAGAGGTAAGCTTGCACGCATTAAATGTTTTCTTAGGTCTATTTTATATCTAACTTCTTTTAATTATTAATTTCACATAAGCAAGCTTGGAAGTGCGCGCGTATGAGGTTGTATATATTTACTATTTACTAATTTTTTTCTTTTCTTCTTTGTTTTTTTAGCTTATGGTAATTGCAGGTACCAGTGAGTTCGACAGAATATTGTAAGCGGCTAAGTCCAGAGAAGAATTATTGAAGCCTAATAAGAATATATATATATATATATATATATATTGTAGAAATTTTGGCAAATTTATCCATTATTGTCAATCATGAATAAACGTTTTCGACTGATCATCAATTTTGTGCCAAGGAGAAGAGAGGTTGATTTTCTTGAACAGGACTTTTCTTGTTCTCGCATTATTCTCAGGAATCATGCATATATTGCATTGAATCCCAATTGAATTAAATTGGAGAGATAATCTATCTATCTATCTATACATATATTAAAGCAAAATCGCAAAGGTAAAATTGTCATTAAAAAAATTAATAAAAAGTTTAATTTATAATATTAGTTTTGACAAAATATTTAAAAACTTGACAATGGTTACGGGGCCACTACAAGAAATTGAATTATTAGCCACACATAAATTTGTCACACATTTTATGTGTGGCTGTTTAGTCACACATAACTAAAAGATGTATGGGTGAATTACCTAGACAATTTTCTATACTTTTTGACATTTCAAAAGTGTGACAAAATCTTTTTAATTACATTTATGTTCTTTTGAATAAAATAATCACATTTATATTTCAAACAAGTGATATACGTGTATTTTTTGTGCTTACGTGGAAATTTTAAAAAAAAAGTATTACCTATGCATAATAACTAATTATGTATATATGTGGTTAAATATAAAATAAAAAATAAAAAAATCGATTCCCTCACGTGATTTAGTTTTGCACTATTTGATTAATATTTATATGGGCTTATATGGTATATTACATCATTTAGTCATCGTATGACCATTAATAATATTTATGAGTTTTAAAATCTTTTGTTACCATTGCCACATATATTTAAGAAGCCCGTAAGCCTCAATATATAGTATTTAATTAGTTTTTTATATAATTTTTCTGTGTATATATTTTTTAAACGTGTTGTGCAGTTGTGCTCCACTCCTCTATTTTGATATAATCTTCTTCTCTCTCTATCTTTTTTTTGGGGGGATAAAATCAATTGAACTTTAAATTGATAAAACTAAATCTAGGTTCTGTAAAAAAATAATATTAAAAAAAATCTAAGTGAATATTGTAATCTTGATAGTGCCCATGGCTTAAATTGGATGAACCATTAAATTGTATCAAATTTCTAGGGTTTAGTTGTTTGGTTAAACTAGACCTTGTAATTGATAATTTAATAATTAAGTTTTTATAGAGCTAGATTTCTCCAAAAAAAAAAAAAGAAGTGAGCACTCGATTGGCCAACAACCTTATCCCCTTTTTCCGGAACAAATTTTACTTTAAAAAATAATGATATCAAATAATTACAATTTACAACTAAGCACCCAACATAAATCATAACTAATCCTTTTTTTTACCCAAACTTTACAAAATAAAAATAAATAATGAATGGACTAAAAATCCTATTTTCCTATAAATTAAAATCACATCTGTATCATTTTTAAGTCACAAACAAACACTATAGTGATTTATCTCTAATACAATACACACACACATATATTATTAATTTGGTCCCCGTAGTGTGGTGAACAATTAATCTAAATGCTTTGAAGGTGAAAATTATAAATTTAGGACTTGAATGATTAAAATTATCAATATAAGAGTTCAAAGATCAAGCATCTCATTCTTTTTATCTTTTAAATTAATTTTATATTAATTTTCAATATATAACATCACTCATTAATTATTTATTAAATTATAATAAAAAATAAAAAAGAATAGAAATATATGGATTTTAGATTCTTCGATTGATATGACCAATCATTCAAGTCTAAAATATATAGTTTTCAAATTTCAAATTCTGAATTGATGTTTATATATGTTAACATATTTTTCAGGTCCTCGTATATTACTTAGGACTTAGGAGATAAAATATCATAACATAAATAAACACACTGAAAAAACTTATAACTAAGGTGGATAGTGTTGAAAATCAAGATTTAAGTACTTAAAAATGATTTCCTAAAGTGATAATTGTGTGAGGCATAGATTAGCTAAGACTGCTTGTTATATTCCAAGCCTTAATTGTTGGATTGAGCATCTACCTTTTGAGGTGGGCCCACCTAAAAAAGTAGATGATTCGTGCTACTGTGTTAAATAATAAATTATCATTATTTGGTTGTAAAAAATAAAAAGACGATTTCTTGAAGTTGAAACATATATTGATTGAAAACGATTATGTATCTATTCTTCAATACGATGGGTATCATTGGATCACAGTGCTAGGCTGACTTTGATGGCGGATCTAAAGAATTTTCTTTAGGAGGCGAAGCGATAACTGTTCGTACTTCATATTTATTTGTGACGTCAAGAAAGAACATAGAAAGTGAGACGATTGTCAATATTTATGCATTTAATTACTTTTTTTTTATATATGTGTTGTTGAAATGACACCATTTTCATTTGTTTGTTGTTTCTCTAGTGAAACGAGATCATTTTGGGATCATTTCACACCTTCGTCTTTCTTCCCCCACCCCCAAATAAAATAGAAAAGAATGTTTTTTTTATTAAAATAAATAATTGGAAATAATAACATGAACAAAATAAAATTTGATATGAATTTTTCTAAATTAATTCATTAACTGAAATTTAATTAGTTATACTCCCTCCGTCCCATAATTGTAGTCCACTTTTCATTTTCACACAGATTAAAAAATCACATTAATATGTATTGGAAATACACAATTTACAACAATTATCCTATCTTGGCCTTATTTTCTACTATATTATTTTCATTCATACTTTATTAAATGGGGTTATATTAGTGAAAAAATATTTTAATCTAACCCCAATTAAGAAATATGACTATAATTTTAGGACATCACAAAGAGAAATAATGAACTACAATTATGGGACGGAGAAAGTATATGACTATTAATAAAATTTAGAATAATAATTAATTCATAATAAACATTTGATGTAGAAATTTTAATTATGGGTTCCTAAAGTGAGTGACGAATTAATAAAACAATAACTTCACAATATATAATTTATAAGATAATTAAATTAAATGAATAACATAGATCAATGATTTCAAATAAAAAACTAAATTAAATAGATAATGCGCAATTCAATAACGATTCATTATTAATTTAAAATTTATATCAATTTAATAAATATATAATCTAATAATTCCAGTAATTTTGAATCACCAATTCAACCTTAATCTCGGTGACTTAATATTAAATAAAACATTATAAATATTGTAAAATAATTTTAATAAAATATATAAGGATTAAAAAAGAGTAAAGAAAGAAAAAACAAAAACAAAAACCCCCGAACAAAGAGCATAGCCATAGACTGCCGATATTAGAGAACGGGATTTTAGAGAATTTGTTTATGTTGTTTTGATTTGTATGCATTTAATTTTGTTCAATATTTATGTATATCCGATTATCTTGATTATGCATATAGGATATTTGTTGATTTTTTTAGTAATTATTTAGTGATATTTTGTCTTATTTTTTAAAACCTTTAAACTCACGAAAAATTGTGAAGTTGTTCATAGTTAACATAGAGACATTACCGATTTTAGTTTTATTGATTATTTTTACATTAAATGTATTCTTATTATATTTTAATTCCTGTATGTATTATTTAAAATATTTATTATTGTTATGTGCTCCAAAAAGGGTGATGTTATTTGCATTCAAGGTAGAATAATGGAATATATGACTTGCGACAAACTATTAAAGAGGTTTAGGGATATATATATATATATATACATATATATATATTCATATATAGAAATTTATTTTAATTTTTATTTCTTTCTCAGTGGCAAAGAGTTAAAAAAAAGTTATATTAAAATATTATAACATACTACTATTAATAATAAAAAAAAAAGCACACTTAATTCATTCAATTTATCGTGCAGAATAGTTGAATGGCAACAATATTTTATATTTTAATTTTGAAGCCTACTTAAGCAAAAACAATTGTTATAGGTATAATTAATAATATTATATGCATTGCTCTAAATTAAAAATAAATACTATAAGCATATGGAAAAAACTATAACTTTTTTTTGAAACCGGAAAAAAGTACTGAAACTAAAAATTAGCATAACCTTTAATATTTTAAAATCCAAAAATAAAGAAGAAAAACAATTGATTTTATTCTACCGCACAGCTGCACCCAAAAAAGTAGAAAAAATAAATCACTTTCCCCCGCCATACATGAAATATAAAATTTTCACTTCCCCGCCATACAACAAAAAACCTTCCAAAAATTGAACCAGCGGCAGTTTTCTTCTCCACTTCTCATATCACAGCAAATCAGCAATTACCTAGTTTTCTTATCTCCCCAATCTCACAAAGCAACACCAACATAAATTCTTAGTAGAATTTTACCCAAGTATCAGGGCATATGCTCTATTTTCCTGTTAAAACTTTAGAAATAGAGAGAGATTTGAATATTGAATTTTTCATATATCAAAAGTGTATATTTACAATGATGAATGAGGAATATTTATACAGCAGAGAAAGATAGCGAGAGACTAACTGAATTAGATTCTAACTGACTAACTAATTTAGATTCTATTCTAACTAACCATCTAACAAACACTTTAACTACTAACCAGATATTTTTGTAAACAATGCATGCATGCATGGGCATGCATGGCTATAACTGTAATACACCCCCGTTGAAGCCTAGGGGGGAAGAATAAGGTAAAGCTTCTACCGAAGATCAAGAAACCGGTTTTCAGACAAAGGTTTGGTAAAAATATCCACAATTTGATCACTTGAAGGTACATGACCAACTTGAATAGATTTGTCCGCAATCTTTTCTCGAATGTAATGGATATCAACTTCAATGTGTTTGGCACGAGCATGAAACACCGGATTGGAGGCAAGAGCAATGGCACTACAATTATCGCTCCAAAGTTGAGAAGGAAATTGAAGTTGAACACCAATTTCAGTGCACAAACTATGAAGCCAAACAAGGTCATTAGTGGCATTTGCAATGGCGCGATATTCGGACTCAGTGCTACTTCGAGCCACGACGTCTTGCTTCTTAGAACTCCACACGAGCAGGTTTGATCCAAGAAAAATACAATGACCACCGGTGGATCGCCGATCATCTAGGGAAGATGCCCAATCTGCATCAGAGAAACTAACCAGAGATGTAGAATAAATCTCAGTGAAGGCAAGAGATAGAGATCTAGAGCCACTTAGATACCGAAGAAGATACTTGCAAGAATTCCAATGAACTGTACTAGGAGCGTGAAGAAATTGAATCAATTTGTTGACGGCAAAAGCGATGTCTGGCCGGCTAAGAGTTAAGTATTGAAGAGATCCAATAATGCTTCTATATAAGGAGGGATTTTCAAATGGCGTGCCATCATGTTTAGACAATTTTTTACTAGCCTGCATAGGAGTAGGAACATATTTGCATTCAAGAAGATTAGTACGTTCGAGCAGGTCATGTATATACTGAGATTGATGAATAAGAAAGCCAGAAGAAATTGTAGAGACTTCAATTCCTAGAAAGTAGTTGACCGGACCAAGAGTCTTGAGAGCAAAAGCAGCATTGAGTTGCTGAAGTAAAGAAGAGACAGCTGTAGAATCATTACCAGTAACCAGTATATCATCAACATATATGAGAATAAGAAGAATGTTACCATCACACACCTGATGAAATAGAGAGAAATCTGAATCAGAACGTTTGAAGCCCAGATAAATAAGAAAGCCTTTTAGTTTATCATACCAGGCCCGTGGAGCCTGCTTAAGACCATAGAGAGACTTTTGGAGCTTACAGACATAAGAGGGATGCTCGGCATCTTCAAACCCTTAAGGTTGAGCCATATATATGGTTTCTTCAAGATCGCCATTAAGGAAAGCATTGTTGACATCTATTTGTTGAATAACCCAATGTCTTGTAGCTGCAAGTGTAAAAATTAGTCGAATGGTAGAAAATTTTATCACTAGACTGAAAGTTTCTAGGAAATCCACGCCAGCAATTTACTCAAAACCACAAGCAACAAGTCGGGCCTTTAGTTTATCAAGAGATCCGTCGGCTTTTGTTTTAACACGAACACCCATTTACAAGAGATAGGATGAATATCAAGAGAGGAAGGAACAAGTGACTAGGTATGATTCTCTTGTAATGCTTGAAACTCAAGGTGCATGGCATGGAACCACTGTGGATCAGCAATAGCTTTCTTAGCAGTTACAGGAATGGAAGGAAGAACAGATGAATGAAAAACCTTAGGTTTAGGTATTCCATGTTTCACTCGAGTAAGCATATGATGAGAATTAACAGGAACTGTAGAAGATGGAGGAATGGTAGAGGAAGAAGAAGAGATAGAAATATCCAGGGAGGAGGTGATTTGAGAAGGAGATGAAGTAGAAGATGATGGAGATGGAGAGGAAGGAGAGGAGAGGTCAGATGACGATGATGAGGGATTAGATGAAGCAGATGATGGTGGAGCCTGAGAAGAAGAAGGTGAAGCTGCTGCCGAGGAAGAAGATGAGGAGGAAAGATAAAGAGAAGGGGGGAGAGAAGAAGAAGAGGGAAATAAAGGAACAGATGGAGGAGCAGTTGTGGAGAGTGATGGGGAAGAAAATAGCCTAGGGTAAGAGAATTTACTGTCATTGAAATGGACAGTATCAGCAATGTAAAGTCTGCCACTAGGATGAAGACACCTGTATCCTTTGTGAGACGGACTGTAGCCAAGAAAAATGCATTGAGCAGATCGAAATTGAAGCTTATGTTGAGCATAAGGTCTAAGAAAAGGATAACATGAGCAGCCAAAACTGTGAAGCACTTTGTAATCTGGCTTAGAATGAAAAATGATTTGGTAAGGAGAGATATGGTGTGTAGAGGGAAAAGGTAGCCTGTTTATGAGGAAGACGGCAGCTGAAACAGCATCCCACCAAAACTGAAAGGGCATGTGAGCTTGAGCGAGAAGGGTTAAAGCAGTATCAAGGACATGTTGATGCTTCCGTTCAACCCGGCCATTTTGGGAATGTATTATGGGCAGGGATGTTGAAAATGGATTCCTTGATCTGCGAAGAAGGAGACAAGGGGTCGATATTCACCCCCCAGTCTGACTGGATTCATTTAATGCATGTGTTATATTGAAGGTTAATCATGGCAAGGAACCGTTTGACAACAGAGAAGGTTTCAGATTTGGTATGTAAAAGATAGATCCATGTATATCGACTGAAATCATCTATGAACAGAATATAGAACTTGTATCCAGCTGTGCTGGGAATGGCTGCAGGTCCCCAGAGGTCAGTATGAATGAGTTGAAAAGGGGCAGAGGTGGTAAGAGATTGTGAAAGATGAGGAGATTGATGCATTTTACCAATTTTGCAAGCATCACAGAAAAGAATTGCTGATTTATTGTATTTAATATTCATAGAGTTACATACTTGAGCTAGTACAGTTGGATTTGGATGCCCTAGTATTTGATGCCAAGTGTTTACATCAGTTGTACAAGCTGCTAAGCATGACAAATTATTTGGAAAATCTATGGAGCCAGCTCTTGTAGATTGAGAGGAAGAAGCATCTGATGGGGCTGGAATAGTAGAGGAGAAGGATTGGAGAGGGATTGGAGAGGGATTGTAGATGTGCTCTTCTGCATGGTTTGAATTGCTGCAAGATCAAGTTGATACAGGCCCTGGGATAGAGCTCCCTTCATCAGCACCTTGTGTGTGGGAATTTCCTTTACACAACAGAAAGTAGAAAGTAGGGTGAAGCTCAATATACATTATTGTCTTTGGTGAATTTGGAGACACTAATGAGATTTTTAGTAATGCCAGAGACATGCAGAATATCATGAAGTTTTAAGGACGCTGAGGAGTTAGAAGAAGGAAAAAGAGAGTCACCAATGTGAGCAATGGAAAGTTTATTACCATTACCAACTTGAAGTTGCTCAGCACCAGTGTAAGGAGAGTGAACTTGGAGGTTGGCTAGCTCATTTGTCACATGAGCTGTTGCTCCACTATCAGCATACCAGACAGTGTCAAGAGCTTGGTCATAGTAAGCCTCTTTAATTGCTGAGTCATAATAGGTGTCAGTGTAGAGAGCTTGATGAGAAGGTGGACCGGTGAAATGAACATCAAATTGTTTGAAACACTTGAGAGCAACGTGGCCAGTTTTGCCACATAATTGACACACAATTTTTGTGTCTCGAGCAAAGCCTCTACCACCACGACCTCTTACTGCATAGCTGCGTTGATTAGAGAAATCAGGTGAGCGACCTCGACCATGAGAAAAATCTGCACGATTGTTTTGAGTAGCAACATTAGCAGCAGGTAAAAAGGAAGAGAGTTGATTGTTCAAGCGAATTTCATGCGCTTGAAGCGCGTATTGAACTTCCTGTAGAGACAATGAATCAGATCGGTTGGTGAGATTCACAACAACAGCATCATAATCAGCTCCAAAACCACTGAGAATATGAAGAATTAAATCGTCATCAGCAACTGGTTTTCCAATAGCAGCTAAACTGCCAGCAAAACCACACATTTAAGAAGTATTCATCGATGGACATGTCGCCCTTCTTTTGAGTTTGAAGCTGCAGCTTGAGTTGCATAGCACGAATCTTTGATTGTGATTGGAATAGAGCTTAAGGCGTGAACCAAACATCACGAGCAGTTGTGCAGCGAGTGATGTGACCAATCATTGATTCTGAAATAGAGGAAATTAGCCAACTTAAGAGAAATTGGTCACGGCGGAGCCAGATTTGAAAATCTGGATTGACATGAGAGCTGGATGATAGATATTGTGGCGGAGGAATGAGGAGCGGAGAGATGAGATCTTCATATCCATGAGCGCGAATAGCGGCAAGAATTTGAAATCGCCAGAAACTGTAATTTGTTCGATCAAGACGAACGGAATTTAGGGGTAGAGAAGAGGATGTGGAAGAGAATGCAGAAGCAGAGGAAGACATGGCAGATTCGAGCAGAGAAAATGAAATTAGGGAGAAAAAATTTGATTGCAGCGAGAAGAAGAAGAACACAGAAAAAAACTCAGAAAATTTGGTCAAAATATGATGAAAGATTGCAGATTATTGTCGAGTGATTGAAGAAATGAAGAACACAGAGAATTGATGGAATATAACTGCGATAGAAACGTAGAAAGCTAATCCTAGCCTCAGTGATACCATGTTAAAACTTTAGAAATAGAGAGAGATTTGAATATTGAATTTTTCATATATCAAAAGTGTATATTTACAATTATGAATGAGGAATATTTATACAGCAGAGAAAGATAGCAAGAGACTAACTGAATTAGATTCTAACTGACTAACTAATTTAGATTCTATTCTAACTAACCATCTAACAAACACTTTAACTGCTAACCAGATATTTTTGTAAACAATGCATGCATGCATGGGCATGCATGGCTATAACTGTAATACTCACAATAGTTCACAATTAGTTTTTCTTGTGTAGTCCAAATTATTTATTCTTTATCATCATGATAGAGGAATATAGATAGAGATTGGCTCAATTTTAGATGGGAGAGCGTTTAACTATTGATTGAAATCTTATTCCAGTTCAGTCATGTTTGTTTATTTCATCTCTGTGGCAATTACTACGGATGAACGTGTTTACACGGACGTTAGCATTCTTGCGTGATAAAAATTATGTGTATAATTCATGATTTTAATTTATCTCTCTTGTTTATTGCAGAAGGTAGACAACTTTACATATGGGGAAATACTAAGAGGCCGGAGCGGGGATGGCTGGATGTACTCGAAGTATATCATGGGTTAAGATAACTTCCTCCCTTTTGTATGATGTTGAACGAAGCCTCGCATGCGCATATATACAGTTTCGCAAATGTAGCTTGTTGTGCTGGCCATGATCTAATTTGTACTGCGTTTGGGCTGCTTTCCGTTTGCTTATAATATGTGCTATCTTATGTTTTGTTTTTTTTTTTCCACTTGCATTTTAAGTATAATAACTTCTATTGAAAGCTTATTTATCCTGCATTCACTTTCTTCAGCCTGCAATTGCAATTGCCATTAGAGAACAATTGTACAAGGTGAGTTGATTTTGTACAGGATGCTTATGTTTACATATGTGTACCTTATGTTAATATCATACAAAAGGGGGAATTGTCAATGGATGGATTTTGGTGTAATATACACTGAAGGAGGAAATTATCTCTTTATTTGAATGCTACTTCATTACATTAGTTTGGAAATTCACTTTTGTCAGACGGCTAATTAATCGTGTTCGATTTCTCTTGTCCACTAATGACAAAACGTTGGTTTTGGAAGGTAATGAGATCTACAATTCTTTTTTTTTTTTTTGAAGATGAACTATAATATTGTAACTATTCTTAACTGGTGAAAATTTGCTCACCATACATATTGATTTGTTTGTTTTTGGACTCTATTCATTTCATATGCTTTCAGGAGTCGAAAAGAGGTTATGACTTTTAAAGTATTGGATTACTAGATGCACTAGCTCAATGAAATACATTTTACTTTTGCCATTTTCGTTTGAACTCTAATATTTGATTATTACTCATGCAGGAAATTTAGGTGGTTCAACTTACTTCAAAGTAATTTGCTCTGGATTAAGAAATTGAAGCTCCTGGCAAGCAAAGCGATACCGGATGTTGATTCCCATGACAAAGTTGTAGTTTAGTTTTTGCTAAGAAAGCACATATATTTAGAAAAATATTAGAAATAAAAATAGATGAATATTATAGTTTTGTTATATTCTAATGAGTTGTATGTTTATATTCAATTTTATGGTTCTTTGTGCTAGTCAAAATTTTGTACTACTTGACTCTTAACAAAATATGAAATAAATTTTTATTGTCCACATTGAATATTTCTATTTATATTGTGATGTAACGATAAAAAGTATTATTGCATACACATAATATATATTTTTCCAACACTAATCTATATAAATATCATTAATCAATTTTTTAATATTAAATTACTAAAAAAAATTACCCACACTTAAAATTGTCATGTGCCACATCAGATGACACGTCAATATTTTCGTAATTTTAGAATATATTTAAACATATATAATTTATACTTTTAGCGACATATATATGTGTAGCTAATACTCATTGATTTATCCACACATATCTATATGTGTGGGTAAAAGTCTTTTTCTACAGAAATATAGCGACACATGCTAACATTTATGTTATGTGTGGGTAAACAATTTCACTTACACATGAGCATATTTTTTGCCACATTTATATGTGTGGTTAAAAGTTTAAATTTTTGTAGTGTCATTACATGATCAATCTCACGTTGGCCCGGGATTGAATGCTTGACTACGTTGGGGCTTGGTTTCTTAATTATTTAACTTTTCAATTTGTTTTCCCTTTTTGTTTTTTTTTTCTTTTAGGTCATACGCCATTAGTCTGATCCTTTGTCGGAACTACCCGTAATAACGAACTTGCAAAATGGATTTGTTTATCATAAAGAGATTGGTCGTCCCTGACCCTGCTTCACCTTAATTG
This sequence comes from Perilla frutescens, assembly GCA_026008535.1. Taxonomy (NCBI): domain Eukaryota; kingdom Viridiplantae; phylum Streptophyta; class Magnoliopsida; order Lamiales; family Lamiaceae; genus Perilla; species Perilla frutescens. The sequence goes on along the minus strand of BRKX01000017.1, from coordinate 33,199,686 downwards.
TTATTTGAACAAGTAAAAGTTCTGTCTTGGTTCAAGTGGGGATAGCATTTCTCTTCTACATGTCCATGGAGTTTTGAAAAATCCAAACACTTCAAGGATTTACTATTGAGTGGATAGATAGTTTAGAGGATGAAGGGATGGATAAATCATATTCCACCTCTTTAGGTGGAATACATATCCTATAAATAGACACTCAAAACTCATTTTATCACGGGTTTGAGTTATCCGTCATTTTAATATCATGCAAAGTAAACTTAATCCATCCTTATCCATCAAAGTAAACAAGATCTTATCCTTATTCTTCTCAATTTTTTCCTTTTCAATTTTTTTCCTTCCGTTTTCACATTATTCTTTTAGCTCTTTTCTTTTAGATTTTATCTTTTTTCAATTTTTCTTTCATTACTTAATATTTTTTAGATACATCATTAAACTAATCATTTTATAATTAACATTGATTCTTATATTTTCTTTTTCAATTTTTTACTTTTCATATTCGCCGTTTTCTTTTATATCTATCCCTTTTCATTTTTTTCTTTTATTACTTAATATTTTTTTGGGAAATTACTTATTTTTTTTAGATACATGACAATTCACCATTTATTTTGATAATTAATATTAATTCTATTTATTTCATATTATAACTATTTTATTTCTTTCTTTAATTTCTTTTTTATATTTAGATATAATTAAGTCCATTATTTATTGTACTAATTAACATTAATTATACCTATTTAGTATCAAAGTCATGAGTTATTTAATGGCGTAATTGATCACATCATTATGTATTCATTTTCTGAACATAATTACAGTTTTTGAGGTTTATCACTTTCATATAAAAATATTAATAAAATTATTCACTCCAAATGATTATATTTCCTTAAAAATTAAAATTATAACCATTCGAATCATAATTGTTTTGCATTTATAAATAATGTGTTCCTGAAAACACTTCAAATTATTTCTTATTATATTATTCTAATTAATCATTTATCATGATTTACAATTCTCTTTAGTAATTTAAACATCTTTATTGTGTGTGCATATGTTGAGGATATTGAGATGAATAGATTGGTGATTTACACCAACCTTAGTAAGGATGAAAAATGAATGCGTTACATATGAAATATGTTCCAATTTTATATTTCCCCATTTCTGAATAAGTGTCATTCTAGCATTAGTTTTGTTTTATAAATAGCGTCACTTTACATAATGAAGGTACGAATAAATATTTATCACATTTGACCTCATTTAATATTTAAAATATCACTATTTGATTTGATTACTTTATCAATATGTGTACAACTATCCAAAATGACACTTATTTAGAGACGGATGCATTAGTTTTTAGTTTAACTGATGTTGTGATATTTGGTAAAACTACATATATATAATTATATGCTTTCAAATATTAAATGTAATTATTCGAATAATTGAAGAAGATCTCTAACCAACCATATAATATATGTGTAATTACATAAATATTTTCAGTATATTCGAGACCAATAATGTTTTCTTATTCAATTATATTACGGCACATTTAAAATTTAATATATTATAATAAATATTTAAATTCGTACAACGTACGGAAGAAATATCGGTTTGGGTTAATTCTAATTTCCTGTCAGATAATAACTAACTAATTAAGCATTTCGAACTTAGCTATCTCGAACTCTGTTTTTCACATTATTTCAGAGATGTGCCGGTTTTTCTTTTGTCTTCCATTCGTACTGTACGTTGAACGATGTTTGATTTAATTGATATCTTCATCTTTTGCTCACGAAAAAAATAAAAAAAATAAAAAAATTAAGCATCCAAACTCAGAATTAACCTATCGTTTTCGAACAAATATAGCCCCACACACTATTTTTTAATCAAGCAGCTCTATAATAATAAATTAATAATACATTATCCACTACAAAAGCTTCATACAAACCAATATTATATATATATTGCCTCAAAAAGAAGAGCTATCTTTACATACTGGGATACATTTATTATTTTAAAAAGTGAAAAAATATAGTCATTTAGGAGGTGACAGTGTATCTGGAAATATGTGCATTGCGTGTGTTAAGAAGGTCATGGAGACAGAGGAATGGTTTATTCCATGGTGATGTTGTTAAAAGAGAAGAAACAATGGTATATTTTCAGTAAAAATACAATACAGAGGCATCTTGTTTATATAATTTGTACATAAGAAAGATAACTACTCCCACTAATCTTGGCTATAATCTTGGATTATTACACCACACAATAAAACTAAATAAAACTGCTCTTGTAAGTAACTCACGCCAACACTCCCCCTCAAGTTGGTGCATAGATATCTTCGATGCCCAACTTGCGAAGTGAATTGTAGAACACTTTGCTAGAAACAGCCTTTGTTAGAATATCTACTAGCTGGTCTTCAGACTTCACAAAAGGAAATTGAATTATTTTGTCTTCAAGCTTCTGCTTAATGAAATGTCGATCGACTTCAACATGTTTGGTGCGATCGTGTTGAACTGGATTTTGCGCAATTGCTATAGCTGCTTTATTATCACAAAACAAATTCATCGTATGTTGAGATGATGAACACCCAATTTCCTCCAGGAGTCTTTTTAACCAAAGTAATTCACACACTCCCTTAGCTATGCCTCTAAACTCAGCTTCTGCACTAGATAAAGCCACCACCTTCTGTTTTTTACTCTTCCAAGTGACCAGATTACCTCCCACAAATGTGAAGTAGCCTGATGTAGATTTTCTGTCTGTAACATTCCCAGCCCAATCAGCATCTGTAAAGCCATCAACACACAAATGGTGGTTTTTTCTGAACATCAATCCTCTTCCTGGAGAAGATTTCAAGTATTGTAGAATACGAACAACAGCACTCATATGGTCTTTACTAGGACAATGCATGAATTGACTTACCACACTCACCGCATAAGCTATGTCAGGCCGTGTGTGAGATAAGTAAATTAGCTTTCCCACTAGACGTTGATACCTTTCTTTATCAGTGGCAATGGAATTAGGAAATTCTCCTAAACCATGGTTTTGAATAAGTGGTGTATCAGTTAGTTTACACTCGAGCATTCCTGTTTCACCTAACAAATCAAGAACATATTTTCTTTGAGAAAGAAATATGCCTTTTTTTGACCGAGCTACTTCGATTCCCAGAAAATACTTTAATCCTCCAAGGTTTTTCATCTCAAATTCAGTTGCTCAATGCTCTTGTAATCTAGAGATTTCTTCCTCGTCATTACCCGTAATTATCATATCATCTACATAGATTATAAGAGTTGTTACCTTCCCAAGTTGTTGTTTTAAGAAGAGGGTGTGATCTGAATTACTTTGTTTGAAACCAAAGTTTCTCATAGCAAGACTAAATCGTCCAAACCACGCTCTGGGAGACTGTTTCAATCCATATAACGACTTTTTCAACTTGCAAACTACTTTTTCTTGAGTTATGGAACCAAACCCAGGTGGAATATCCATATACACCTCCTCCTTAAGATCTCCATGGAGAAATGCATTTTTTACATCAAATTGATGTAGTGGCCAATCTAAATTGGCAGCAAGAGATATTAACACTCTCACTGTATTTAGTTTCACCACAGGTGAGAAAGTTTCTTGATAATCGATGCCATATGTCTGAGTATATCCCTTTGCAACGAGTCTTGCTTTAAATCTTTCAATTGTTCCATCTACTTTGTGTTTGATAGTGAACACCCATCTGCATCCCACAGTTTTCTTTCCATCAGGTAATGGCACAAGCACCCAAGTATCATTTTTTCGTAATGCTTTCATTTCTTCTTCTATGGCTTCAATCCATTTAGGATTTTTCATAGCTTCACCAACTGTATTTGGAACATCATCTGCAGATAATTTATGAACCCATGCCTTCAAAGGCTCTGACAACTTTTCAGTTGAAATATAGTTGGCCACTGGATACTTTGATTTGCTTGTCTCATGATCAGGGGAATAACGGTTTGGCGGTTGCCCGCGATTGTGCCTGAAAGGTAGTTTGTAGCCAACAGAAATATTTTGAGAAGAATTTTGAACTTGTACCTCATGAATATTCTCAGGAGATTGGTCTGCTTGTGGTACTGTCAAGTCAAGGAAAGGTTGTTCTGGTTCACTTTCAAAGTTTATATCTTTTTCTGCAGTTTCTTCATTTCCACTTTCATTTTCCTCTTCTCTCTGCCTTATCGGTGGTTGAACATCTACTGCATCATCATATCCTTGCCATTTTTCCCAGTTTTGCTCTTCATTCATAATCTCCCCCTGCAGAGAAGAGTGGGAAGATTGAGAAGTGAAGAAATTTTCAGATTCAATAAAGGTGACGTCCATGGTTGTATAGAGGCGTCTTGTTATCGGGTCATAACATCGGTATCCTTTCTTATGTGTTGCATAACCAAGAAAAATACAATGTACAGCACATGGATCCAACTTTGTTCTTTGATTCTTGGGTACATGAATATATGTAACACAACCAAACCTCCTTGGTGAAAGCATGAGAACTGACGGTAATTGCACATGTTGTGCAAGAACTTGAAGAAAGGTTTTGTATTCCAAGACTCGAGATGGCATACGATTCATCATGTATACAGCAGTCACCACTGCATCTGTCCAGAAACGTTTTGGTACATTAGCACCAGTTAAGAGTGCTCGAGTAATCTCCAAAATGTGTCGATTTTTGCGCTCTGCAACTCCGTTCTGTTGTGGTGTTTGTGAACAAGAAGTTTCATGACGCAAACCATGATCTTGAAAGTACTTTTGAAACTGTGTATTATCATACTCTCCACCACTATCGGATCGAAGAACTCGGAGTTGAGCAGAAAATTGTGTCCGGATCATGTTATGAAATGATCGAAAAATTTCAAACACTTCATATTTATTCTTCAACACATACAGCCAAGTCATTCGTGTACAATCATCAACAAAAGTGACAAACCATCTAATCCCAGAGGAAATAGTGATAGGAGCTGGACCCCAAACATCAGAATGAACAATCATAAAAGGAGTATCACATTTATTCAAACTTACTGCATAAGGTACACGATGACTCTTAGCTTGAATACAAGCTTCACACTTAAAGTCTAACTTACTAGACTTTGTAAACAAATCTGGAAATAAACGTCGCAAATATTGAAATGAGGGATGTCCTAACCGATTATGCCATAACCAAATCTGTCTTTCCTTAAGGTCAGCAGTCTGCATAATATTTGCTCGCCCATAACTGAAATCATCCAAGTAATACAACCCTTTCCTTTTAGTACCACGATCAATAATCTCCTTGGTGAGAATATCCTGAAACAAGCAAAAAGTGGGGTACATTAAAGCACAACAATTCAATTCTTCGGTCACTTGTCCAACAGATAACAATTTATTAGACAGTGATGGAACAAGAAGTGTATTTGGCAAAGAAAAAGATGGAGAAAAAGGAACTATTCCAGCCCCTATTACTGGATATGTTACTCCATTAGCATTAACAATGCATGTTCTTTTGGATTTGGTGGTTTCATATAAGTCGTGAGAATCAAAAGTCACATGGTCTATTGCTCCAGAGTCAATGATCCAGCCTTCATGACTTCCCTCTTTCGAGCAAGTAAGAACAAAACCTTGTTTACCTGAATTATCAATCTTCTCATTATTAGAGATAAAAGATTCTTCAGGTATAAGAGATAGTTGAGGCTCTGTTCTCATAAGAGCTGCACGATCAGAGTTTTCTCCACCACTTGCTTCACGTTTTTTCTTTGCCTTGAGTTCATGCCACCAATCTGGAAAACCATGCAATTTAAAACAAGTTTCTTTGGTGTGTCTCACATTCCCACAATGTGTACAACCTCCTCTGTCCCCTTGTGTTTTTGGCTTTATTCCTATGGTTGGTTTTCTACTTGGTGACGGTTGAAAGAAAAGTTGCTGGGATTTTTGTTCTCCTTTTGACAACATAGCACCACCAGAAATAATAGTTTCATCTTTCATCATCACAGATTATCTCAAATCCTCTCTTCTAACTTGTGCATAAGCTTGTTCCACTGTGAGGAATGGTTGAATTTGAAGCACATCTGCTCGAATCTTGTCAAGTCGATCATCAAGTCCATCTAAAAAGGCATACACTCTATCCTTCTGTAAAATAGAATTATATTTCTCTACATCGATATCACATACCATAGGGTTTGGTCGACGAAAATCGATTTCGCGCCACAAGCCTTGTAAATTATTGTAGTATGTCTCGAGTGTTCCTCCTCCTTGTTTGAGTCTGGTAACTTTTCTTTTGAGATCATACACTTGTGATGTATCTGTTCCATCAAAGTATGTTATAGCAATGTTATCCCAAACAGCCTTCGCTGTTGAAAATCTGATGAAGTTACTGACTAAGCCAGAATCCATAGAATTGATTAGCCATCCCTTCACCACTGCATTTTCGGTTCTCCATTTTCTGAATCCAGGATCTGTCTGTAGAGGCTGCGGAAGATCTCCATTTATATATCCCAACTTGTCTTTGCCAGAGATATACATCTCAACAATTTGGGACCACAATGCGTAATTGGTACCGTCCAACTTGATTCCAATCTGCATTGCCGGTTCATAACTTGAAGTTTGGTTCTGGGTCTGATTTTGGGTTAGTAGCTGTGTCATTTTCGCTGTAAAATCTGTAAGAACTAGATTATCATTTTCCTCCCCAGTTGGAGTTTCCATTTTTTTTTTTTTATAATCTCTGCTCTGATACCATGTTAAAAGAGAAGAAACAATGGTATATTTTCATTAAAAATACAATACAGAGGCATCTTGTTTATATAACTTGTACATAAGAAAGATAACTACTCCCACTAATCTTGGCTATAATCTTGAATTATTACACCACACAATAAACTAAATAAAACTGCTCTTATAAGTAACTCACGCCAACAGATGTCTCACATTTTGGCATCAAATTAAATAGTATTTGGTTTCTGTCATTTCTTCCAACTTCACTTCTTATCCATTTTCTCATATTTTCTTCAATTTCCAAAACAAACCCACCCATCCGGTTCGCTCCCCCACTTTTAAGGGCAAATCTAGTCAATCGTGGCCCCCTTTTTTTTTTCTGGGGGATTGATTCTCAACTTCACCTCATTTCTTACGCCATCTCTTCATTTGGAGAATTCGATTATATATCCCATGAGTACTACCCCAAGCGATTGAAATCAAGTTATATTAATATATATTTCAAAAATATTGATAAGACACGATTTCCACAATGTGTGGGGATGTTGGCTGGCATATCTCTATATGAGAATTTTGTATGAGATTAATTTTTTTTATGGATCAAAATTTGTAAGACGTGTAAAATATTATAAATGTACCACCGATCAATATAAATTTCATTCTTTATCTTGATCCTTTTTACTAAGTTTGTCAATATAAATTTGAATCTTTATCTTGATTTGTTTTATTAAGTTTCATCCGTAAGATGGTCTCGCAAAGTTTTTATCCTATTTTATTTGTTTATAAATAAGCCTAATAGCAAGAAAAAAAATTCAAATCTTGTAAGGTTTTTTGGATTTTGGATAATACTTTGACCTTTCCTCATAATTTCATCAATTGAGTATAATTGAGACTAGGGATGGTAATAGGTAATTGGTCCTATGGGCACCCATAAAAAGGGTGACTTTTTTATTAGCCACATAAAATTTTAAAAAAATTATTCTACCCACCCATTTTTAAACATACTGTTTTTACCCATTTTATACCAAAATGCATTTCCCTCCTATTATATATATATATATATATATATATATATATATATATATATAGGGGTTGGTTATTCTAAGGATAAATGGTGGTGTGAAAATTAGGGACAAATCTGGTCCCTACAATTATATTGGATCAACGGATGAGATCATAGAGATTTTAATTGATAATTAATTATTTTTTAATTATTATTTAAACATGGAGGCTATTTATGTAAAATCAAACCATAATTTCATATGGTATCATGTCAA